>JAESUZ010003196.1:1955112-4482742 GCA_017311185.1 Proteles cristata cristata
GTTTTCTTTTTCAAGATGGATTTGGCTATTTGGGGTCTTTTCTGGTTCCATACAAATTTTAGAATTGTGTGTTCTAGCTCTATGAAGAATGTTGGTATTATTTTGATTGGGATTGCATTGAATATGTAGATTGTTTAGGGTGGTATTGACAATTTAACATTATTTGTTATTCCAATCCAGGAGTATGGACTATTTTTCCTGTGTGGTGTGTGTGTGTGTGTGTGTGTGTGTGTGTCTTCCTCAATTTCTTTCATAAGCTTTCTATGGTTTCCGGTATATAGATTTTTTACCTTTTTGGTTAGGTTTATTCCTAGGTATTTTATGGTGCAACTGTGCATAAGATCAATTCCTTGATTTCTCTTTCTGTTGCTTCATTACTGTTGTATAGAAATGCAACTTATTTCTCTGCATTGATTTTATATCCTGCAACTTTGCTGAATTCATAGATCAGTTTTACCAGATTTTTTGTGGAATCTTTTGGGTTTTCCGTATAAAGTAGCATGTTATCTATGCAAAATGAAAGTTTGACTTCCTCCTTGCTGATTTGGATGCCTTTTATTACTTTGTGTTGTCTACTTGCTGAGGCTAGGGATTCCAATACTATGTTGAATAACAGTAGTAAGAGAGTGGACATTCTTGTCCTATTCATGAACTTAAGGGGAAGGCTCTCAGTTTTTCCCCATTGAAGATGATATTAGTGGTAGGTCTCTTGTATATGGCTTTTATGATCCTGAGGTATGATCCTTCTATCCCTTCTTTTGAGAGTTTTAACAAGAAAGAATACTACATTTTATCATGTCCTTTCTCTGCATATATTCAGCGTATCATGTGTTTCTTGTCCTTTCTTTTATTAATGTAATGTAGCACATTGATTGTTTTAAATATGTTGAACCAACCTTGCATCCCAGATATAAATCCCATTTGGTCGTGGTGAATAATTCTTTTAATGTATTGTTGGATCCAGTTGGCTTATATCTTATTGAGAATTTTTGCATCTATGTTCATCAGGGAAATTGGTCTCTAGTTATCCTTTTTAGTGGGGTCTTTGTCTGGTTTTGAAATCAAGGTAATTCTGGCCTCATAGAATGAGTTTAGAAGTTTTATTTCCATTTTTATATTTTTGAACAGCTTCAAAAAGAATAACTGTTAACTCTTCTTTTAAATAAATTTTTTAATGTTTATTCATGAGAGACAGAAACAGAGAGAGAGAGAGAGAGACAGAGAGAGACAGAGAGAGGATGAGCAGGGGAGGGGCAGAGAAAGAGGCACAGAATCTGAAGCAGGCTCTAGGCTATGAACTATCAGCATAGAGCCTGATGTGAGACTCAAACCCATGAACTGTGAGATCATGACCTCAGCTGAAGTCAGACAGTCAACCGACTGAGCCACCCAGGCACCCCAGTAGCTGTTAAGTCTCCTTTAAATGTTTGGCTAGAATTCCCCTGGAAAGCCATCCAGCAGTGGACTCTTATTTTTGGGAGATTGTTTTTTTTTTAGAATTACTAATTCAATTTCTTTACTGGCAATGGGTCTGTTCAAAATTTTCTAGTTCTTCCTGTTTCAGCTTTGGTAGTTTATATGTTTCTAGGAATTTGTCCATTTCTTCCAGATTGCCCAATTTATTGGCATATAATTGCTTATAATATTCTCTTTTTATTGTTTGTATTTCTGCAGTGTTGGTTGGGATCTCTACTCTTTCATTCATGATTTTATTTATTTGGGTCCTTTCCTTTTCTTTTTTGATCAAAGTGACTAGGGGTTTATCAATTTTGTTAATTCTTTCAAAGAACCAGCTCCTGGTTTCATTGATCTGTTCTGCTGTCTTTTTAACATTTTTTATTTCCATATCATTGATTTCTGTTCCAATCTTTATTATTTCCTGTCTTCTGCTGGTTTGGGGTTTTATTTCCTGTTCTTTTTCCAGATCTTTAAGGTGAAGATTAGGATGCATATCTGAGAACTTTCTTCCTTCTTTAGGAAAGCCTGGATTGCTACATACTTCCTTTCATGACTCCTTTTGCTGTATCCCAGTGGTTTGGGGCTGTGGTGTTATTGCTTTCATTGGCTTCCATATACTTTTTAATTTCCTCTTTAATTTCTTGGTTAACCCATTCATTCTTTAGTAAAATGCTTTTAAATCTCCAAGTACTCATGGCCTTTTCAAATATTTTCTTGTGGTTTATTTAGTTTCATAGCACTGTAGTGTGAAAGTATGCATGGTATGACCTCAGTCTTTTTGTACTTGTTGAGAGCTAATTTGTGTCCCAGTGTGTGATCTATTCTGGAGAATATTCCATGTGCACTTGAGAAGAATGTGCATTTTGCTGCTTTAAGATGAAATGTTCTGAATATATCTGTTAAGTCCATCTGGTCCAGTGTGTCATTCAAAGCTGTTGTTTCCTTGTTGATTTTCTCCTTCTATGATCTTCCCATTGCTGGATGAGGGGTGTTGACATCCCCTACTACTATGATATTATTGTCAATGAGTTTCTTTATGTTTGTGATTAATTGATTTATATATTTGGGTGTTTCGTGTTGGGGACATAAATATTTACAATTGTTAGATCTTGGTGAATAGGCCCCTTAATTATGTTATAACACCCTTCTTCATTCTTATTACAGTCTTTATTTTAAAATCTAGTTTGTCTGATATATGTATGGATATTCCTGTTTTCTTCTGGTAACCATTACCATGATAGATGGTTCTCCATCCCCTTACTTTCAATCTGAAGGTGTCCTTAGGTCTAAAATTGGTCTCTTATAAATAGCATATAGATGGATCTTGTTTTCTTATCCATTCTGTTACCTATGTCTTTTGATTGGAACATTTAGTCCATTGACATGTAGAGTGAGTACTAAAAGATATGAAGTTATTGCCACTGTGTTGCCTATAGTGTTAGAGTTTCTGGTACTGTTCTCTGATCCTTTCTAGTCTTTGCTGCGTTTGATCTTTTTCATTCAGTTTCGTCTTTTCTCCCCTTAGACGGTCCCCCTTAAAATTTCTTGCAGGACTGGTTTAATGGCTACAAACTCCTTTAGTTTTTGTTTGTCTGGGAAACTCTTTATTTATTTTATTTTTTTTTAAATATTTTTATTTATTTCTAGGAGAGAGAGAGAGAGAGAGACAGCGTGAGCAGGGGAGGGTCAGAGAGAGAAGGAGACACAGACTTTGAAACAGGCTCCAGGCTCTGAGCTGGCAGTCAGCACAGAGCCCGACGCGGGGCTCGAACCCACGACCCACGAGATCGTTACCTAAGCGAAAGTCGGACGCTTAACCGACTAAGCCACCCAGGTGCCCCGAAACTCTTTATTTCTCATTCTATTTTGAATGACAGCCTTGCTGGCTAAAGCATTCTTGAATGCATGTTTTTCCAATTCAGCACATTGAATATATCCTGCCACTCCTTTCTGGCCTGCCAAGTTTCAGTGAATAGGTCTGCTGTGAACCTGATCTGTCTTCCCTTACAGCTTAAGGACCTCTTTTTCTAATTCTTTCCTTGTTTATGTATGTTGTGATTTGATTATGATATGCCTTGTTGGTGGTCAGTTTTTGTTGAATCTAATTGGAGTTCTCTGTGCTTCTTGGATTTTGATGCCTGTGAGTTTCCTCAGTTTAGGAAAGTTTTCTGCTATAATTTGCTCACATAAATCTGTATCTTTTTCTCTCTCTTCATCTTCTGCGACCCCTATGATTTGGATGTTATTCCTTTTTAATGAGTCATTGACTTCTCTAATTCTTATATCATGCTCTTTGCCTTAGATTCCCTCTTTTATTATTATTTATTTATTTATTGCTTCACTATTCTCCATAAGTTTGTCTTCTATATCGGTGACTTGTTGCTCTGCTTCATCCAGCCTTGCAACTGTGGCATCCATTCGAGATTGCATCTCAGTTATTACATTTTTAATTTTGTTCTGACTAGATTTTACTTCTTTTATCTCTGCAGAAATGAATTCCATATTTTTTTCAACCCCAGCTAGTGTTCTTATTATTGTGATTCGAAATTATAATTCAGACACCTCACTTATATCTGTGTTGATTAAGTCCCTGCCTGTCATTTCTTCCTGTTCTTTATTTTGTGCTCAATTCCTTCATTACATCATTTTGGAGAAGGAAAAGGAATTAATAGAATAAAAAGGTATAATTAAAAAAATAAAAACAACAAACAAAAAATATAATAAAGGAAGCTAGATCCTAGGTGTTTTTTAATCTGGTGTTGAAAGAAGCTTGATAGCATAGAGACAATAGGGAAAGGAAAGGAAAGGAAAGGGAAAAAAGAAAAGAAAAGTAAGAAAATGTTTAATTTTTTTAAAAAAATATATACAATAGAATAAAGTGAAGCGAAAAAAATAAAATAGACTAAAAACTTTACAAAAAATCGTTTAAAAATATAGTGGAAAATTTTGAAGAAAAATCTTTTGTATAAAAATGGAAAATAAAAATAATTGTTTCTTCTGTATCCAAGAATAAGAAACAAACAAACAAATGAGTAGATGGACCAGTGAACAGAATGAAATCCAAATGAAATTCATCAAGTTTCCCCTAGAAGTCAAACTATGAAGCACTTTATAGTCCATACACTAAGCAGGAAGAGAGACTTGTAGTCATCCCTAGGGCTTGGTTTTCCACAGTTGGATGGGGCTTGGTGTAAGGGTTCCATTCTCCACTAGGTGGAGCTGCTTAGTATACTGCGTTGGATATGAGTTACCCTGTATGTGTGTATGCACATGCGTGGGGAAGTGAAAATGGTGTCACCCAGCTTCCCAGTCTCTAGTATCAGAACTCTGTACTCTTGTGGACTGGCAGTCAAGTAACCCTCCTTTGTCTCAGCTTCTTTCCACTCCCCACTTCTATACTGTCTGCGAACAAGCCATCAGCTTGTCAGGTGACCCTCCCTCCCAAATCTTATCTCAGGTGAGTCTGTATTTCCAAACTCCTCACTTCTGAGGGCCCTGCAGCTTGACTCCTACCCTCTGGGGTGGGTCTTACCAAGCAATGGCCAGGTGCCAGCCTGCCCCTGAAAAATTTCATGCAATTGTGTAGCAGCAGTGGTTCAGGGACTATGGTAAATCACAACAAACATCTAGTATCAGACTTCACCACACCCTAGCATCCTTGTTCCACACTAGAGTAAAAATAGCCGTGATGTGGGGTCTGCTGGGACCTTTTCCTGTGGGGAAGCTGCACAGCATCTACCAAATGTCCTCCCAGCAAGGGAATTGTCTCTCTGCATGTGGACCTCAGACCCCTCAGACCTCACTGTCTGCTCCTGGGGATTCACCTTTCCCCCACCAGAGCACTGCCAGGTATCTAGCTGTGGAGTTTTCAGCTCTGTGCTCCCCTGTTTATAGAGTCTTAATGGTATTGAAACCCTGTCCTTCCTCCTTTCTCCCTTTCTCGTTCATTTCCTTGCAAGTGTTTCCACCTTTCCTTTCTCTCCAGCAGGTTTCAAGGGGAATGTTTGTCTTGTACCCCTACCTCACCCCCATCTCCATCCTCTCTCTGCAAACAAAATAGTTCCCTACCCCCTGTGGCTTCTCTCTCCCCCAGATCACCTCTCCATGCCACGTACCTGCCAAGTTCTGTGGCTCAAGTTATTAAGATTGTTGTGTTAGTCCTCAGATCAATTTTCTACGTGTGCTAAGTGGTTTGGTGCTTATCTAGCTGCATTTAAGGGATGATTGAGAATTTCCACGTTGCTCTGCCATCTTGGCCCCCCCTCCAAACCCTCTGGAAACATATTCTTAATGTTTTTATTGTTTTTTTTTAAAATTTTTTAAATGTTTTTATTTATTTCTAGGAGAGAGAGAGAGAGACAGCATGAGCAGGGTAGGGTCAGAGAGAGGGAGTCACAGACTGAAACAGGCTCCAGGCTCTGAGCTGGCAGTCAGCACAGAGCCCGACGCCGTGCTCGAACCCACGAACAGCGAGATCATGACCTAAGCGAAAGTCGGACGCTTAACCGACTAAGCCACCCAGGCGCCCCTTATTGTTCTTGTTATTAACAACACTATTCTCTCTCTCCTTGTCTTCCTCCATTTTGTTAGAGTGTTTTTAAGCAATTATTCACAGGGAAGAGACCACACATGGCATAATAAGATCAAAGGTCTCCAATTTAGATACCTTATAGCATAAACTTTGCCTTGGGTCACCTTATAAAAATTTCTTGAACCTGTTTTGTACTATCTGTTCATAGTATGGCCCTAGGAAAATCTCTTCTTTAAAATTTTCCTCTAAGAATAACAGACTTATTGATGCTACACAGAAAATAATCTATCATTAGTTTAGGACCCCCAAATCACAAGATACACAGTGTTATATGTGACCAACTGTGGCCAAATTCTTATGCCTTAGACTGTACTCACTCTTGGATTGATTGATATTGATCCTATCTTACCTCGTCCTTCTTCCCATTTTTTCTACCCACGGGGGTAGATAAATGTAATGGCCATTTAGAAGTCAGTGCAGATGCATTATACTTCATGTTAGGTGCTTATCTTTTTCAGAGTAGAGAAATATTGTCAAAGGTTTTTAGTGGTTAGAGAAGATATGTAGACATTTAAAGATTATTTAGAGTAGATATGTTAATATATAATCTGAAGCTCTATAATATTTCCCAAGTTTGTAATACATAAATTAGGCCCTTAGATTAATCAACAACAACAACAACAACACCAAAACCAACACCTTGAACAGAAAATTCAAAATTGGAAAACCCTGATGATGACTATAGCATGAAATTCAGATACAAGGTCTTTGGAGACATCCCCAATTCTTTCCTGTGTAAACACATGGGACTCTAATGCAATTTTTAAAGTAATGAAAGGATGAATCCACTGGGAAGTTCAGGGATATATTTTCTTTTTAATGTCTTTGCATAGCTTTGAAATAGATTCTTAAGAAAATGTGACCACAGCTATCTCTTGACTTTTTAAAAACAGACTAAATCCAGAAATACAAGATTTAGCTTACAAACAGAAACAAATAAGAAATAAAACAGAAATTAATAAGAAATCATCCTGTTGTCAAGTCTTCAAATCACTGCTGAATATTTTGGAAGACCCTTAGAACAAAAGTAGAATAATACCCAGTATAAACTGATGACCCAGGAAACACAATTAAATTCTCCCTCTAAAGTTATCAAATATCAGAGGAGGAGTCCATTTGATAAAGATACCTATAGATATTATAAGCAAAAAGTATATTAGAAAAAAAATTGTCTTGTAATAGCTTAGGAATATGAAGAAAAGCAATACAGTAGATAATCAGTGGATGTGCTGTAAGATAGAACCAAGTACCCAATTATTCCTTTTACTCAAACTCAGAAAGAGAAATTTTCTGAAATGTTAAAAGACAACGGCGATAGTTAATTTTATATGTCGCTTTGACTGGGCCATAAGGTACCCTGATAGTTGAGGTTGTCTGTGAGGATGTCTATGAGTCCAATGTCTATCATCCAATCCAGTGAAGACCTAAATAGAATAAAAGCTGAGTTAGACAGAATTATCTCTCTCTGCCTAACTGTCTTTGAAATGGGACATCAGTCTTCTTCGGCATTTGGACTTGGACTCAGACTAGAATTTACATCATTTGCTCTCCTGGTTTTCAGGCCTCTGGACTTGAACAGAAGTTCTACCATGAGCTCTCCCAAGCCTCTACTTGCCACCTGCAGATATTAGGATTTTTGGCCTCCACAAATACATTAGTCATTTCTGTTTCTCTGGAAAACCCCAACTAATACAGATTTTTGGCAGAGACTGGTTCTAGAGAAACAGAATTTTAAGGGTGAGTTTTCTGAATTACCCCAGAATTTCTGGAATGACTCTCTGCTTTGCCTAGATTTAAAGATGCTAATAACTATTTCCTGCATTTAGGATATGCAGGATATCTCCTCACTGGATATTCCTAATCAAGCACTTACAAGAAGCAAGGAGCTGAGTGACTGTGTATATGATATTTCCAAACATTTTAGAAAAACTAAGGAATACTATGAGATTAGCTGGTTGCTCCTAATATCTGTCAACAAAGTGGTAAAAGAAAAGGATGAGCTCAGGTATTCAAATTCCCAGCTAAATCACTCCAGAAATGGCCTAATAGCTTCTCTAGGTGCACTGAAGGAGATTTTCATCTCCTGTAGCCATAGGCTGAGTTTACCAAAATTCACATGCAGAACCTCATCCTGTGATTGGTTAAATTACAGTGCAAGTAGAACTCCCTATCTTGCAGGTGTCTGTTAAAGTAAAGGCACTGATTGGGAAAGAATGAGATATTTTAAGTTGGAATGGAGATAAGTGGTATGCCTGAGGAAACTGGAGACTTTGAACCCATAATTTTCTGATGAATCTTCTTTGCTGGTGGAAGACAGCTCACCAGCTGCCGTGGTAGTATCCTCCCCATCCCAGTTTGCATTGGTTGAAAAAATGGAAATCATCTCCCCTGAGGCAGTTGTCATTCAAGCCAGTGCTGATTCTCCTCAGATACACCCCCACCATGCCTCTTTTCTTCTAGACTTATAACTAGATTCAAGTCCCAGCAGACTGCTAAAGGTAAAGTACTGGATGTGACCCACAAGGAAGTGAGCTACAGTCCAAAAGAACTTCTTGTGTTTTTTTAATGTATATAAATAGAAATCCAGGAACATGTGTAGGAATGGATACTGAAGGTGTGGTATAATGATGGAAGGAACATAGAGCTGGGTCAGGCTGAATTTTGATATGGGCTTATTAAGCAGAGGTTTTGCATTTAATGTTGCAACTTGGGAAGTTAGGATGGGCTCTAATAGTTTTTTGGTTGGTTGGCTGAAACATGGACTAAACAGTAGCTCACAGTGAGTAAATTAGAAATGCAGACCTGCTGAGGAAAAGATTCAAAGACTTATGCAAATTGAAATGTTAGAGTGGATTTGCCCTGTAAGACATATGTCCCTACATTTACACTGGGAGGGTCTATAAGACATGTTTTTCATCTCAACTGTGAGAAATACATTTGGGAAAAGAGTCCCAGAATCCTTGAAGAGCTCTGTTATTGATCTTACCTGTAGGCCAGACCTAACTGGTGACTGCAGTCAGTGAATTGGGAAACCTTAAAACCATGGGAATAATTGGATCCTATTCGGCAGGCCAAGTGGGGACTACTTTGCTGTAGTTATGATAATGGACGGCAGAATCAAAGCAGTAATCAGAATAGTCTAACTGACCAAACCTTGTGGTTTTGGCTAATTAATCATGGTGTTCCTAGAAGTGACATAAATAGGAAGTCTAATAAATCGTTAATTGGCATGTGTAAACTAAATTGAGATAAAAGAACAAAAATCTATCCAGAATCACAAAAATAGAGAGTCATGACTCCTCAATCAGTCTTAGACTTGAGCCATTGTAGAGTCCCAGAACACTTCAAATAAAGGGAAGGCTATATCCCTTTAAGAAAGGACCCTCATACAGTGTCAGACTGATACTATTAGTCTTTCTCCTAGCTTTTCCCAAAGGGCCCTACCACCTTTTAGTAGGATAATTGTGCACTGGAGAAAAGGAAATAATGAGATTTGGGGAGGACTACTGGACAAAAGTTTTAAACTGACATTAATTCCTGGAGAACCAAAATACTACTGTGACTTACAGTGAGAGTAGTAACTTATGGAAGTCAACTGATCAATGGAGTTTTAGGTCAGGTCTGTCTCACAGTGTGCAGAGTGGTTCCCAAACCCATCTTGCGGCTGTTTCTCCATTGCTAAAATGTTTAATTGGAGTAAATAGTCTCAGAAGCTGGCAGAATGCCCACATTGGTTCCCTGCCCTGTGGAATAAGGTCTATTGTGGTGGAGAAGGTTGAATGGAAGCCACAAATGGACCTTCTGAAGTGTGTAATTAATCCCAACTTTTAACTTCTAACTGGTAGAGAATATTTGAGCCATATAAAATTTATGGACAGCTTTACTATTCATTTTTAATGTCATGACTTGTTTCTCTCTTTTTTTGTCTTTCCCTCTCTTTCCTTGTCTATTCCTCTTTCTTCTTTCCCTCTTTATTTTCTCTTCTGCACCCCCAAGCAATTTTAGCTTATATGTCTGTGCTGCATTTAATACATTTTTAAACCACATTAAATCACTTTTGGAAAATGATAAGATTTAAGTAAATAAATGAATAAATAAATTACACTATAAAGTTTGATTCACATTTAGATTCACTTGCATTCCTTTTTGTCTTTTATAGTAAAATTTTACTTCAAAATTATGTCATATTAAAAGAAAAATATCAAAAAGGAAAATTTTTGAAAGATAAATTTATTTGGGGACCATAAATAAAATAGAGATATAGAATTACTGGTAGTTAAAGCCACCAGACATTGAACTGTAGATGCAAGCAGAGAACAAGAATATATTTTGATTATGACAGAATAAGGAAACTTTCTAATTTTCCAAGTAAAGAAGACTATGTCTTGAACACAAGAATGGTGTGTGTATTCTCCATACTCCTGATATAAGACTAAAACACTCTATTATTATTTGCCCCTTGGGGATACACTTACATTTTAATGAAGATATCTGAGAAGAGATTTGAGTAGAGTTCCATATAGTGGGAAATAATTGTCCCTATATGTTTATATTTATAATCCCCGAATGAAGATTGACACATCCTGCTGCATGGTGACAGAATCCAGAATATCTTCACTATCATTCTGGGGCAGAAGGTCTGAAATCATTATATAAGATTTGATTCATGACTAAAGAACTCAAGAGAACTGAGACTGAACAACCATAAAACCAAAGACAAACCATTCCACCCAAAGATCTGCAAACCCAAATTCTAAATTAGATATGTAAGAAAAAATATGTAATCCTAGAAAGGCAGCCATCAAAATAAACTACACAATTAATTCATGCTTTTGAGAATTAATGTCATAATATAATGTAAAGTACTTCAAGTAAGAATTTTTTTGGAATTATCTTCAAAAGAAAATGATGAGGTGATATCCATAATTAACAAGAAATACAGGACAAAATCATACAGATGTGAAAGAAAACTGGAGAGTATAAAAATAGAAATCTTATGAAGAGCATAGTCATTAAATTAATAATACAGTTAATCAAGGATGCTGGCCATTAGATCAATCTTTAATAAAAAACAATTCTTATCTACATCAGAAGTAGCCAATCTGAATATTAAGCATAAAGCAAAAATTCTATCTTCCATAATGACAGAAATTATAAGCTGCATTGAAATAAATTGTACAAATATTGTGTGACCCTCTTAGGCATAAAATGATAAATCATATAAAAATAGATAAAAGGGCATTAATAAATTGAGACATAAAATCACAGTGAAATGGCAAACTCAGCTTCATAAAGATGTCAATTATTTGTGGCTTAATTGGCAAATTCAATGAAACTCCGTTCACAAATCACATTGGTTGGTTGATGGGGTGGTTGGTTGCTAAAAGTTGTTTAGGTGATAATAAAATCCATAATAAAAAATAAAAGGGGCTTCTGTTGCCACCCAATATGGACCAGCAGGGACTCGATTTATCATTCTGTTTGAAACAAAGACAAAATAGCCAAAACATTTTAAATAACAGATTTCAAGACACCACACAGCAAACAACAGAGGGCAGTGATTGTGAGAGATGAGGAACAAGTAAGGCTACCTCTCTGATAATCCACCCTTACTTCCTTGATGCAGTTTCCAGGCTCTGGTCCCAGGGGAAGGATTCAGGCAGGGCCCAGGAGACTTCTTGATTTAAGGAGAGTGAGCTTAGGATTTACAAAGATGAAAATGGCAATGGTGGTTCATAGATCAGACAAATGAAGTAGAGGTAGACATCCAGAACTCTGCACAGTGTGACTCCCAAATATTCAACTGGATATTGATAAGCACACATGTGTGAGACATAGACCAGGGAAAGGACTAAAGACGAAGTGATGTCAGTGCCAGTGCCCTATCTTCAGGGCCTCCTTGTATCATCCAATGTGGAAAACCTCATGATTCACATGGCACTGCTGTGAGCACACAAGAAGTATTGTGGGAGTAGTGAGATATAATAACCCCTAGAGGAGTACTGCTCTGGTCTCGCCTAACAGATTTGGTAAATATTAGGTCAGTTGTTCCCCCAGGAAGCTTTCCCCCCAAAAAACAAATATACTTCATATTGGAGATATATCCATTGCTGAGAGTTACATGATTTACCATGAGTGTTTTCTCAAGATTAAAGATCTCTTACAAATTATGAGGCATGTGACCATGTTTTCAGGAGGGAGGTATTGCAACGACTGACTTCAAACCAAGAAATAAAGTTTGGTGGGCTGGTTTTCCTAGAAAGAAAACTATTTTTTTTAGATTGTTGAGACCTCCCCCACCCCCAACCCCCCCACACACATACAGGACATACATCATTGACTGGGTTCAGGTAATAGTACATCCAACATCCAAAATGATTTCCCAGCCAAGGAGTAGGTCATAAATTTCACAGTTGATTTTGAATAATTAAGCTGAGTATTTGATTTTCAAAAACTACCCGAGGGCTGTCAGAACAGTGTGGGAAATAATCTGAAAAACTGAAAAGATGACAAATAATAGTTTCAGGGGCCAGTGTGATGTAGCCAAGTCAGATGATTATCATCATAGCCTGAAAACATATCGTTAACTGTGAGGAACCACTGACAGCCTAAGAGGGGACTGGAAATCGTATGCAGTCGATATGCCAAGGACAGGTGAGGACAACACTTCTGTCTACACAAGACACTGGGTCAACTTTTTTCGGGTGTCAGAAATCTGGCAAGCAGTTGTAGCCTCGGCATTAGCAACAGAATTGTTAGTGCTGGTGATGGGTGACCATGTGTGGTGTGATGATAAATTCATACAGAAATGGTGGGAATCTGGGCGTTGCTTCTTCAGTGGCTTGATTTCAGTCTGTCTCATCAAAGAATGTTATCTTACTGTTGTCATCTACATGTGTAACCCAGACAGTTCATTGAGTGACTAAATTTTCTATAATCAGTGACCCTAAAGACAGGTGTTTTAAATCTGCCAGCCTATAGTTTTCCAAATGTCAAACAGCCAGTCTACTAGCAATGGCCCAAGAGCCAGTAAAATATATAACAAACTTCATTTGGTAAAGTCTTGGGCAGAGTTATGAAAATGCCACTGATATCTGCTCAATGGGGGGAGCAACCATATCCGTGTTTGGTCCTGCTTAGCTGGCGCTGAGGTTCAATAGCTATAGCAGCCTAATGTATGCAGTCAGGTTTCAGCTTATCTAAATCAACATTGAACCAGACCTGAAATTTAGGGAAGTCCTCTATAAACTGAGAGTCCGAGTGATTCAATAGCTTCACTTCAAGTAGCCCAGTTAGGGAAACATTTTCCTATGGTGATAGCTGCCAAATTTTCAGGTAACGGTGAAATAATACTGGGACCCCTGTTGTCAGCATTCATTAGTCGTACATATCTATTCCACAGATAAGGCTTATTGGATTCTTTTTAACTTCCTTACTATTGCATTTGAACTGATTTACTCTCAAATGGCAATATGATAAGTAACAGGGCCTTCGTGGTTCGGGTGTTAAGTTTCAATGGGAGCAAAGTGCAAGTTAATAGTTCATTTTAAAAATTGATGTAATTATTTTCCATATCTGGAAGGTGAGTCCAAAACTCAAAAGATGCCTCCACGTAGAGGTTGCTTCTCTTCCTGGAAGCTCCAGTCAGCAGAATCAGCATTCACCAAGGCATGCAGCTTCAAGAGATTACTAGGTTTGTGGTGTCCCAAATATGGAACATGTCAAGCTCACTGGATGGATTCTAAACGTTTGAATCTATTGGTTTGGGTAACACTCAAAAAATTCCAATGCATTGTTTAGCCTATGTAAAGGACCATGTAGAATATCCAAGTGAGGCACAACCATTCTTCAGTATCTCAAGGGTGCATTAAGATACTGGGCCTTATTTTAAGTAGAAGGGAGCTAAGGAGAGACTTTGTTCCTTGACTGTCAGATAATTCTTGTGAATATACTCACATAGATCCCAAGAAACATCACTTACCAAAAAGGCCCCTAAATTTTATCAGAATTTATCATTCTGATACCTACTGGAGGAGGTGATCACACCAAGGTCAGGGTCATTGAGCCTTCTTACCTGTCATATAACAGTACATCATCTACATAGTAAAAGCTTTAAACATTAGAAGTTAAAGGCATTCACACTAAATCCTAATCCACCCAAGGCTGGCAAATAACAAGGCAGTATTTATTTATTTACTCCTTTTCTTAGAGAGCACAAGTGCAAGCAGAGGAGAAGGATGGAGGGAGAGAGAAAGAGAAGCTTAAGTGAGCTCCATGCTGAGCACGGAGCCCAATGAGGGTTTGATCCCACAACCCTGGGATCATGACCTGAGTTGAAATCAAGAGTCAGATGTTCAACAGACTAAGCCACCCAGTCACCCTAACAGGATAATTTAAATGCTCCTGGGGGAGGGTACAAACACATATTGGAGCCTTTATGTCATAATGTGACTTTTCTTTATCCTGGTGTGTCCAAGTCTGTATACTAAGTGCTATTAGTTTGTGTAATGGATTTGGATATAGTCACAAAGTCTGGAACAGCCAGAGCTCCAGGAGCAACAAATGAGTTCACTTAGCAACAATCCATTGTAAGCTTCCTATACTACTGAACATACAGGGCTATTACACTGAGATACTACATCTCATACTAATACTGCTGCCTTTAAGAATATTTAATCAGGGGCGCCTGGGTGGCTTAGTCGGTTAAGCATCCGACTTTCGCTTAGGTCATGATCTTGCGGTTTGTGGGTTCGAGCCCCGCGTCGGGCTCTGTGCTGACTGCCAGCTCAGAGCCTGGAGCCTGTTTCAGTCTGTAACTCCCTCTCTCTCTGACCCTCCCCTGCTCACGCTGTCTCTCTCTCTCCTAGAAATAAATAAAACATTAAAAAAAAATAAAAAATAAAAAAAAGAATATTTAATCAAAGTCATGATTTTTTGTTTCTCCTCTTGGCATTCTGTACTGATTATGTTGGACCACCCAGGCAGTTGTAGGGAGGAAAGTTGGGTAGCCATTTATGTGTCATGCTAGCATTTCTACATAGGTTGCTGTTCCTGATCAGAAGAGTGCCTTTTGGCACTATGAAACAGGAGGCACATGCATATAGCCCATTAGTTCCGATAAACATTAATATGTAGGAGCAAAAATAAGAAATGGACTCAAAGAACCCTGTCTATAGAGTCATATTAGCTGTCTTTCACTATTGTGAATTCTGTCCAAACACTGGTAGCTGAGTAAGGATCTCTTTTCTTCCATAGTTGTGGGTAGAATAACAACTTTGGTTCCTGTATTCAACAGAGCTGTAATTGACTGAGTCCCTTGACTCAGTTTTCCTCAGATCGGTGCGTATGAACATGGATTTCCCTCGATAACAAGGTGTCCTTATTTTCACCTTATTCATCTTGTGCTACAAGTCTCTGAGTTCTGAATAGAGAAGGAGAGATTGATAAGGAAACAAAGAGAGAAAAGTCTTCCATGTCATTAAACAAGGCTTGGCAATTACTTTTTGTTTAAGCTTTATGGCAACAAGTATGGCTCAACAAAATAAGCTTTTCTATGTTTTGGTTTAATGCTATATATTAGATAGTATAGACCTTATTGCTAACGCCATCTGTTTTAACCTTGGAAATCCCTGATTCAACTCCAGAAGCTACAAGCTATATTTGCCAAGACTTCTCACCATACAAACATCCTTGAAATTATAGTCCAGAAAAGAGAGAGCCTGTAAGACTTATATTAATTCAAGAGACCCATAGTGGGTATCTCCCAACAGTTGTAATTGACATGATTTTGTGGATGTTGATGTTTTTCAGAAATGAATAGAGAACTAAACCCACTATATTTTAACTGTTTCTTCTATTAAGCCACTTGGAGCCAAACATAATTTCCTATCCCTGTCTGAATGATTTTTTTGTAAATTAGATTACTCCTCTGTGTTTGCACTAAAGAAAATACTAGGGTTAGGTAAAATTTGTTTAGCTTTTTGTTCTGCCAAACACTTCCTTCTGAAAAAGAATACTGAACCAACTAAAATAACTTACTTACCAAGACTCACAGTTGAATTGTCAATATACACACAGTACAATTACCTCCCTTTGCCCACCAAAGTTCTAGGTCATAAACTAATGCCAATTTAACTATCTCCAGCTTGCCAAACCATTCTTAAAATTGCACAGACCAGACTCTAAGGCTTAATGCTTCCCACTGCCTAGATGTTTATGATGCAATCTGTTGCTGGGACCCTGCCACTTACTGGGAAAATTTGATAGCAGTTTCTTTGCTATCCAATTTTTGCCATAGCTTATTTTTATCAGTGACATATTTTAGGAAATGAAACAGTTAAAAGAAAACTCCAAGATGGCAGCACTTAAAGCTGTGTCATTTTTAAACAAATACCTTTAAAAACGTAATATGTGTGCAGCTTTATTCACAGTAAGTACAAATTTTGTTTATACTTTGTTTTTATATTATCACCAAGCTGAATGGTTTTCTTATATCAATTTAAAAATTCTGTAGCCATTCATATATTATTCCACTGAAATAACAAATGTTTGAAGTCACAGTTCACTTTTTATTCTTCAAAATTCTGCTACCAAATCAAATAGTATACAACCAAAAAGATTATATATTTCATGCTATTAGAGTAAAATTGGTGGTATTGGGAAATAGAATGAAACTAAATTACAATAGTAAAAAGATATGGTTTGGGAAGAAAATATAGGTAACATAAAACAAGAAAAAAGAAGCATAACCAAAGCCATCCATTTATTAAATTATCTCATTTCTTTGTTTCTGAAATGTAATATTTTCAGTGACTCTTTGATAAAGCCCGGGGATGCTGAGATGCACTTTCTATTGGAAATATTTCAGGGCTTAATAAGTACTAATATAATCCCATTACTGTTTTTATTTTATCTTAAAGTGATCACTTTAGAGAGAAAGCAAAAATTTTACCACTTGGTGGTGCTGGTGGATAATATAAAAAACAAACTATTCCTGGAGCACATTTTGAGAGAGCTTGTTCTGGTGAGTTAAATAAAATTAAGGGAAGGACAGCTTCATTCACCTCTGTCATCCCCTATTTTTTATTTCTCCTTTTGACACAAAGAGTGTAAATTAGGCAGAATGGTTACTACTGATGGCTTGGGTCCTTGCTAACTAGCAAAAGGAACAGAGATCTTTAACACAAATTTCATGGCATTGGAGACTGATGATTAATGAGGCCATTATTTTCATTTTTAAATTGTCCCTGCTGCAATATGAAAGATTGCTTCAATTACACACTTTATTTTCATCCTTCCAAAAGGACACATTTTTGTATGACTGCTCATGTTTCCACCTAGCATGATGACCACTGGATTCTATTACCCTGTTCTTGATAGGAATGCAAGTATTTTAACGTGGTTTTGAATGTTTTTGTACCAAAATGAACAGGAAATACATGTACAAACTTGAGTAACTGTTCAATTATAGTTGATGACAGATCAGAACACTTTCAGATAGGGAGAGGATAAGCAAATGGCTCAACGTCATTTACTATTTATAATAATTGTTAGAAATATATTGCCTTATCAAAAGCAAGCTCTCTTAAAACAGTAACAGTTTTTCGTATTTATTTGGCACTGTTTTTTACTTAGCTCAGCTTTAGTGTTCACATTTTTAAAAATGCATATATTATACAATTTTTATGAGGTGTTCAACCATGTAATACTTCAACCGCATAAACACGAGAGAAGTTATATATATATATAATTATATATGTTCTATTATATTATATATAATTTATTATATTATATATATTCATTATATATATATATATATATATATATATATATATATATTATCATCTATTAACCAGGGGCAAATCCATAAATTTATGCCCAAAGTTAACCTATGATGTAGTGCTCCACAGTGGGTGTGAGGTGGAAGAATTATATGGAATAGATTTTCAAATGACAAAAAGAAAAAGTTTCCAGTTTTCACATCACTTTAAAGAAAAGAACCCAGTAGACACATATTCTTTGTCACATTGGTATGCAGATACATTATTAATGTCTTTGACATGGAAGGAAAGGCAGCCCAAGGGCCCTAAATTCTCATTCTATATAGATAAAAGAATAAGCAGTTAACTCTGCTACTGAACAACTGTTTTAAATATAAAGCCAAGAATGAACCCAAAGCTTATTTGTAACTCTGTGTGCCCATTTAACCTCTGGGTCTATACTACTTGATTTGAATTTCCATTAATGCTTCTCAATCTTTTGTATGCAGCTGGTAACAATAAGGGTAATTAGTGAAAAAATTATCCGCTACAAATGCATGCAAAGATTAATATTACCATCCATAATTTTAAAAATTGATGGATATAGATAGAATCGATATTCACCTTAACCTAATACAACACATAATGGAAGTGCAATATATGTTCCATCAGTGTTAATATTATGATTTTTTTAGTAGCTTTGTTTTGCCAGTAATATTCTTTTATATTATTATTCTTTTATTCTTTGTACAAATAGCAAAAATAATTCTCTTTGTTTGACCAAGTACTCTTAACTTGATTTCCCATCACACTTTCTAATTCAGGGTATTTTTTTGTCTCCCTTTATTCTTCCTCTGATTACCAATAGCATGATAAACAAGTTAAACAAACAAACAAAATAACAGGAAAAAAACCCCACAGTGAATATTACTTAAAAAAATATGGACATCATTTTTTACCATCAATCACAAGTATATTTTGTGTATTAGACTAGAAATACTGAATTGATTTTAAGTCAAATGAAATCTAATGAGGTCAGAGTTCTAACAGTGCAAGTTGTGAAATTGTTGGTCCATCGCTGCAACTCTGGGATATAATTTTCTCACAGAATGGCAAGATATGGCCATTGAGAAATTGAAATATGGCTAGTTTGAACTGAGATGTATGTGTTGGAAATATGAAACTGACTTCAAAGACAGCATAAAAATAAGAATGTAAAATAATAATTACATATGTTGGCTCCATGTTAAAATGATTATATTTTAGACATTTAAGACATATAAGACATTATCAAAATCATTTTAATCTATATTCTTTTGATATTTTAATGTGTCTATAAGAAAGTTTAAAATTATGCGGTGCCTAGGTGGCTCAGTTGGTTAAGCATCCGACTTTGGCTCAGGTCATGATCTCAAGGTTGTGGGTTCGAGCCCCTCTTCGGGCTCTGTGCTGACAGCTCAGAGCTTGGAGGCTGCTTCAGATTCTGTGTCTCCCTCTCTCTCTGACCTTCCCCTGCTCACGCTGTCTCTCTCTCTCTCTCAGAAATAAATAAAACATTAATTTTTTTTTTTAATTACAAGCTTGGTTCCCAATTTTGGCATGCATTATCACTCTATAAGACCCTGCTACTCTAAGAACTACAGTTTTAAAAGTATTTTTGTTTATGACAGAAAGATAGATCTCAGTGAATCTATATCAGTTATTTTGAACAAAATATATTTATTTCTTGCTTCCATATTTAATTTATTATTTAAGCGGAATGTTATTTTTTCTAATGAAGTGTTTCAAGATTTCAAACTTGTATTGCTGTCTGTATACTCTAGATTAAAAAACCCAACCATGAGCACTTTCTTAGTGGAACTTTTTTTTTTTTTTACCTGAGAAGTTGATATTTTTATGCTAAGGACACAATTTTGAGAGAAACCACAGTAGCCATGAGAAAGGAAAGGAACCTACTTAAAGTAGTCACCTCAGTGGTGCTGTGAATGGTCCTCAGCATAGTCGGAGTCATGACTACTAGATTTGGATGCTAATGGAGTCACCAAGTAAAAATTCCCTACCTTAAAAAAATAGCATGTGAAATATTACAACATACTTTCTTGATTTGGTTGATAAGTTCTATTTGCCTTTCATTAAGAATTCATCAGGGGCGCCTGGGTGGCTTAGTCGGTTAAGCGTCCGACTTTCGCTTAGGTCATGATCTCGCGGTTCGTGGGTTCGAGCCCCGCGTCGGGCTGTGTGCTGACTGCCAGCTCAGAGCCTGGAGCCTATTTCAATCTGTGACTCCCTCTCTCTCTGACCCTTCCCTGCTCACACTGTCTCTCTCCTAGAAATAAATAAAACATTTTAAAAAAAAAAGAATTCATCATAAGGTGAGCTAAACCATCTGCCCTTTATCAAGAACATATAAAAGAAACTTGGGGGTTGTTGTTGTTGTTGTTTTGTTTTTTGTTTTTGTTTTTGTTTTTTTTTTTTTCTGGATTGCTGCTTTATAAAAGCAAGAGGCTGCTTTATAAAAGCAAGAGGCTGCTTTAAAGGGATAGTGTTGACTTCAAAGGATGGGGAGCCGGGGCAGTGAAGGAACTGAGAAAAAGGGAGGTCAGTACAGTGGGTCACAGGGCATTGCGAGCCAACAGCCCGAGGTCCAGAACTTTATTATGCATCTTCATATATACCCTCGCAGAGATGTGAACCAGCAATGATTAGCTACAAACTCCGTGAAGAATGGCAACAACGTACATCTGGTACTGCACCATGCAAGTATCCTGAAAGAGCGGACTCAGCAGAAAAACCAGATACGATAGGAGTCTTTTTGGCGCAATGAAACAACAAAGAGGGGAATGAACCCTCCGTGATATTTACTGCTGGCTTCCCTTAAGCAAGGCATCCTTATCTGTGTACTAAGGAACAAGCCACATTCCAAGGGCATTTCACTCCAGTACTCTCGGGTTGTTTTCAACCGTGCAATCTCGAGTTTTCTGAGATCTCGGACCCTGAGCGGGATACCTAACTCTCATGTCAGAAGGAAAGTCCTGTTGTCACTGTTCTTTATCTAGAAATGTCTAGCTGTGTGTTTGTAAAACATACTTCTTTGTAATTTTGGTTTATTTATTTTTGAGAGAGAAAACGAGAGACAGAGAGAGACAGACAGAGCGTGAGCCGCGGAGGAGCAGAGAGAGAGAGGAGACACTCAGGCCAAAGCAGGCTCTAGGCTCTGAGCTGTCAACACAAAGCCCGAGGCGGGGCTTGAATCCACTAGTGGTGAGATCATAACCAACTGAGCTACCCAGGCGCCCCAAAACAGAGCTCTTTTTAAGCCCAAGATTAAAGTGAGATTCTTTTATAGCTAATTATATATATTTCACAAAGAAAAATAATCTATTCGCAAAGGAAACACTTTCTTTGTTAGATTGTGTCATGTTCAAAAACTTTATTTGTTCAAACCATAGCCCAAGTTATTTGCTCTCTTACAGAAGCATAGCTGCATTTGTTAATATATGCATTCACTCAGAAAATCCTGTTGACTTCCTCCTCCTCACTGCAAGGCATTGAGTTATTTATAGCACCAGAAAATAAGATAAAACCCACAAGACTGGAAACTATTTTCTTAATGGTAATTCTTTCAGATGATGAGTTTGAGTGCAGTAGAACCCAATTACATTTGTGGGTTTTGTTCAGTAAACAAACACTACTGAAGATTGTTGATATTGAAAAAGTCATTAAGAAATTCTGTAGTTTTCAAATTGAACTCTTTACTGTTGAGTCATACTTGTTTATTTGTATATTTTATGGTAACAATGGAGGATGACAACCAGAACAAACTGAATTAATTTTGTCATGATCCACTATTGAAAATGCCAGAACATTGTAAATAGACTTTTATCATGTTTTTCAAAAATGTAAGTGAAAAGCAATACATAATAATTATTTCATAAAGCATTTCTGAATCATTCCAAGTAATCTTAATTTCTAATAACGACAATTGGATGTACTCATTTTTCTTCATTTAGGTTTATAATATTAATGACAGAGTCCAGGTAGAATAATTCCTAATAATATTGAATAATTATTATAAAATGTAGACTCAATTCTTTCCCTTTTCATTTAATTTTTCAACTTAATTTTATTTTTAAAAAATAAACAGGATCATCCATTCCCACTTAAATATTGCAATTTTAGAGAAAATATATGAGGTACTGGAATATCTTTGTTATGAGAAGGTTTTAATGATATCTTAAACCTTATCCATTAAGGCCAGTTTGTTATTATTAGCATTATTATTATCTAGGTGGCAGTTTTTCATATTTTCTTTTATTACTGTAAAACTGGAGCAGAGAAGCTAAATCACTTTCCTACAGGACTGGATGCTTTACTGGGTAGACTGGACATTCAGTTTCTGGAAAGCTAATCCATAATTGAAATATTATATTAGAAATTTCTTTATGTATTTTATCTTTTTAAAATATCTTAATAAAGTCTTACTTTGTTTTTGAAAAGTATTCTGATAGTGGTGATTTTTATCTTGATGTGCAGCAGTAAATGAAGATAGTCATTTATGACCAGCAATACTTTCACAGTAACAATTTCCTTTTGTTTCTCATTGCAAATTTTAAGCAATAAAAATATAGTTATTCTAAAAAAAATTGGACTTGTTCTCTTTTAGTGCTTAAAATTAAATATAATAGAAATCAGTAGATGACAGTGAATTGAAAATGATTGCTTACATTACTTGAAAAATATTTTCTTTCTTCCACATCTAAAACTTTTCTTCCTTTGAATTATGCTAAAACAACTGAATACTTTGGACCTAAGAAGAAATTAGATCTGCAACCAATGCAGTCATTGGTTTATTTATATCCCTTTATTTATAAAGGGAATGCAGTCATTCCCTTTATTTTTAATGTTTAATAGGTTTTCTAAAGCAATCAAATAATAGAATTTGTTACTTATGTTTTTGCTTAAAAAAGAATATTGTGGAGTTAGAGTAAAATGAATCTACATGTATTGGCTGCTTAGTTGCCATTGATATTATAGGACTATCCAATATAAGGGTATACAACTAGTGATCCCCCAGGTAATAGAAAAGTAGCTAATGATTGTCGGTCAAAACCATCTAACAAGTATCATATGATGCAGGCATGAGTGCTTTAACAGTCTGTACACACCAAGATTCTATGGCAAAATTTCTGCTCAGGAGAAGGACAATGACAGAAGTAACAAAGATCTATATGAGATTTCAGCATCATGAACCAGCGTGAATGGATGAGTTAATGTTAAAGATGATGCTACCAGAAAATGCTGTGAAAAACAGAGCTCCTATAGATCAAATATGTACTTCAACTTAGTATTTGCAAAGTATTCTTTTTAGTTGGACTATAGTTTTGTTATCCATCATTATGACCTTAATGGAAATGATCTGATGAATTCTTCCATTAGTTTCAAATCAAATCCTACTGGGGCCTGCAAATGACCTGACCCCTAACTCTCCTTCCAACATTTCCAACTATATTTCCTTCCTCAGTTCCTCAAAAGAGCCAATTAAAGTTTTGCTTCGGAGCATTTGTAGGTGTTATGTACTTAGAGAATATCCATTCCCCAAATAGACACATGATTTTCTTCCTCACTTTATTCACCTCCCTTTTCAACCCTTAACAAAACAAAGAGGACTTTTCTGATTATATTATCTATAATAGCACTTCCTTCTTCCATATATCCTCTTACCTTTATTTTTTACACAGTATATAGGACTACCTGCCAATAAGTTATACATTTGCATTAGTGAGTTTATTTAACTCTGTAGCTCTTATAACAAGTGACCAACAAAAACATACCAGTTTAATTCAGTAAAACTTGATTTCTCATTCACATTACACTTTGGACTCTTGTTAAAAGGTTGTGCTCCAAGCTTTGACACTTGGGTCATGGATTCTTCCTTCATGGACCTCTGCCATTGTCTAAGGTATTAATTAGCATTAAGTCAGTGAATTATCATAGAGAGAGAGAGTGAAGAAAACATGTAGAACTTGTCATAGCAAGCTGTAAGAGTGGCATACATCAATTCCTCCCATTAGCCAGCACCCAGTCACATTTCCCCATTATCACTGAATGGCAGGCTGAAATGTAAATCTGTATGCTGTGTACTCAGTACAATTGATAATCCTTAACAAGACTCTACCATGTTACTTATTTTTCCAGATGTTTCTCTTCTGTCTCCTGAGATACATCATATACCCCTAGAAGGCAGCAACATTATTTGGTTTGGTTCCTAGAATAAAACTTTGCATGTAGTAGCTGCTCAATAAATGTTTTTAAAGTGAAAAAAAGTAATACTTTATTTATCATTTGCTCCACATTGGCCTAAAGTCTGATGACATACACTAAAAGCAAGAGAACTTCCTAGTGTTAATATTCCTGAGCTGACACTGATCAGAGATGTAGTTGAAAGCTAGTAGCTCTGGCTAACCCTTAAAGGTGGTCAGCTCAGGCTCTTTGATTCATTTTGGTCACACACTGCCATCAACATGTTGCATACCTAGAGTAGACTACGTTCCTCTGTTAAATAAAATTTGGAAATATATAATTTCACTATATAAAATTTCATTACAAAGTACAGTTTAAAATATGTGATTTGTTTACTTTCCTCTTATTTTTTTAATGGCAAAGTGAACAGAATATTATATTTAATGCAGCAGGCAATTCATTCTATAACACTTGCAGAGAACTTAGCAAGACACTTTAATCATTCTTATCAGTCTCTACAACAATCTAAGAACCCTATTGTCTGAATTGTTTCTATTGTACAGAAAAGGATATGGGTCTCAGATTCTGTCACTTTCAAATATTACCAACTCATGAGCAGCTAGGTTTTAATCTGATGCTCATTCTACTGTATTTATGAACAAAGCTCTCGTAATCTTCAAAGCAATTTCCTCAGTAATCATAATCATTAATTTTCAAATGCATTTTGTGTTCTTTCTTTTTTTTTTTGAGAGAGAGCAAGAAGGTATGAGTGGGGTTGAAGGACAGAGAGAGAGACTATCTTAAGCCTACTCTATGCTTAGCACAGAGCCCAATGTGGGGCTTGATCCCCTGAACCTGTGATCATAACTTGAGCCAAAATTAAGAATTGGACATTCAACCAGGTAAGCCACTCAGGCACCCTTCAAATATATTTTATGAGCTATTGACCTCCTTATGAATTCAAAGCTCACATGGACCTTTTTGTCAAATAGTGATGAAACCCTCATGATGAGGTATTTTTTTGTTTGTTTGTTTTTAATTCAAGTTAGTTGACATACAATGCAGTCTTGGCTTTAGGAGTAGAACCCAATGAATGATTCATCTCTTACAAATGACACCCAGTGCTCATTCCAAAAAGTGCCCTCCTTGATGTCCATCAGCCATCTCCCTCCTACCTCCCCTCCAGCAATCCTATTTGTTGTCTGTATTTAAGAGTCTGTTATGGTTTGCCTCTGTGTTTTCATCTTATTTTTTCTTTCCCTCCTCTAGGTTCATCTGTTGTATTTCTCAAATTCCACATACAATTGAAATCATGTGATATCTGTCTTTCTCTGACTGACTTATTTCACTTAGAATAATACACTCTAGTTCCATCCACATTGTACATGATGAGTTTCCTAATAGAGCAAAATAAGCCAGAACATGGAGTGGAGGAAGTATAGTACTTTACAGAGGAAGGTCGAGCTCCAAAATGTGCTTACTAATAGTTTGGTGACAAACCACAATGTGAGAGTAATAGTCTCAGCACTGTCTTACACCACACACAAAAATAAACTCAAATTGGATTAAAGACATAAATGTGAGATCTGAAATCATAAAACTCCTAAAATTAAAAATAGTAGTAATCTCTTGGATGTTCGCCATATATATATATATATATATATATATATATATATATAGCCTTAGGCAAAGAAAACAAAAGCAAAAATAAACTATTGGGATTATACCAAAATGAAAATCTTTTGCATGGCAAAGGAAACCACCAATGAAACAAAAGATAGCCTGCTAAACGAGAGAAGATATTCACAAATGGTCTATCCAATAAGGGGCTAATACCCAAAATATACAAAGCTATAAAATGTAACACCAAAAACAAAACAAAACAGAAAACCCCAAACAATCCAATTTAAAAAAATTGGCAGAGGGACGCCTGGGTTGCTTAGTCGGTTAAGCAACCGACTTTTGCTTAGGTCATGATCTCGCTGTTCGTGGGTTCGAGGCCCGCGTCGGGCTCTGTGCTGACTGCCAGCTCAGAGCCTGGAGCCTGTTTCAGTCTGTGACTCCCTCTCTCTCTGACCCTCCCCTGCTCACGCTGTCTCTCTCTCTCCTAGAAATAAATAAAACATTAAAAAAAAATTTTAAATAAAAAATTAAAAAATTGGCAGAGAACCTGAACATTTTTAGAAATAAGAATACATATAGATGGCCAAGAGACACATGAAAAAGATGGTCAACCTTACTAGCCATCAGGGAAATGCAAATCAAAACCATAATGAGATATCACCTTATACCTGTTAAAAGGACTTAAATCAAAAAGACAAGAAACAAGTGTTGGCAAGGATGTGGAGAAAAAGGAATCCTCACACACTGTTGGTAAGAATACAAATTGGCTCGGCCATTATGGAAAACAGTGTGGAAGTTCCTCAAAAATTAAAATCACGTGCACCTGGGTGGCTCAGTTGGTGAAGCATCTAAATTTGGCTAAGGTTATGATCTCATGGCTTGTGAGTTTGAGCCCTGCATCAAGCTCTGCACTGACAGTTCAGAGCCTGGAGCCTGCTTTGGATTCTGTGTCTTCCTCTCTCTGCCCCTACCCTACTCATGTCCTGTCTCTCTCTCAAAAATAAATAAACATTAAAAAAATTAAAATCACACATGACGTAATAATTCTGTGTATTAATGGAAGGAAAATGTAAACATTAATTCAAAAAGATATATGCACCCCTATGGTTATTGCAGCATTATCTACAATAGTCAAGATATCAAAGCAACTCAAATGTCCATCGATAGATGAATGGATAAAGAAGATGTGATATATATATACATCACATATATATATATACACATCATATATATATATATACACATCATATATATATATATATATATATACACATCATATATATATATACACAATCGATTCCTACTTAGCCATTAAAAAGAATGAGATCTTGGCAGTTACCATGGATAGGCCTAGAGGACATTATCCTACATGAAATAAGTCTGCCAGAGAAAGACAAATGCCGTATGATTTCACTTCTATGTGGAATCTTTTTAAAAAATGATAATTAAGAAGCAAAAAGCAGAAACAGATCCATAAATACAGAGAACTGGTAGTTACCAGAGAGGAAGGAGGTGGGATGATGGTCAAAACAAGTGACGGGGAGTGGGAGGTTCAGGCTTCTAGTCGTGGAATGAGTAAGTCATGGAATGAGTAAGTCACAGCATAGGCAATATAGTCAATGGTATTGTCATAACATCATATGGTGACAGGTGGTAGGTGCACTTGTGGTGAGCATGGCATAGAGTATAGACTTGTCTAATTAGTACGTTATACATTGGAAACTAATATAACACTGTGTCAAGTATATAATAATAATAATAATAATAATAATAATAATAATAATAATAAAACTCCAGAGTAGTAGTCTCAGAAGGCACCCTATTTAAAGAGTAGTTGTATGATTGCTGACAACACTACATCATCTTTGACCTTGCTCTCCCCTTGGATGCACAGATAGCGCCACTTGAGATAACGAGTACAGATAACTATGCACAGAAGTCTCCACTTCAGATAACTGCCCGCTGACCGTACCACCCTGCCTCTCACTCTATAAAAGCTCTGGGTTGAGGGCAGAGCTTGGCGGAGAATAGCTGTTAGTGCTCTGGTTGGTTCATCCGTCCCTCCTTATCGGTAAGTTAGCCTGAGTAAGACTGTAAATGGTGTGGAGTGGCTTGCTTTGTAGTTTTATTGTTAAAGTGCCTTCTGGGCTGGCAGTGAGAACTTGCTTCTGATTGTCTCCCTCTTTGCCCCTTCCCTGCTCACGGGCTCACTTTCAAATTAAATAACCTTTAAAGAAATAAAATAAAAAAGTGCCTTCTCAAGGTGGAGGGTATTTTACTGACCCTCCTCCACCTTCTAACAGTAGTTTTGCACACTTTAACTGGGGTTAAATCAGAGTTCCTGTTAGAGGCAAGCATTTAAATGCAAAGTTCACTTTCCATGATGGATATAGAAGTTGACAAAGTGAACTGTGACTCAGGGTGGGTTATGACAACAATGGGAAATTAGGCTGATATGCAAACAGAAATCTATAAGGATGGGAACAGAGAGAAAGAAAGGAGCATAGGGTACTGCGGCAAATTGTATAAAATGGGATATCATCAGTTTAGTGCTAGCACCTTAGATTACAGGTTAGGGGCTCCAGAATACTATCAAGCCTGACCTATCAGCAAAGAGACCAATCCAAATGTGGAGAGTTGCTGGTGCCTTTTGGTCCAGGTCCTGGACCAAACTGAGCCCACAAACTAGAGGTGTTCAGATGGCCACTTCAGGGCAAGCCAGGGCGAGGCAGTCAGAACTGAGGGTCACTACCAGCAATCTAAACATTCTAGGGGATGTGTATGTACTGCACGGGATGACGTTGAGGATTCTACAGCATCTTCTCTTTGAGTTTGCATGTGCTCTGTTTTTACCTCCTCTATCTGTTTAGTAGAAAGAGAAGTAGGAACATAAATAGAGAATCTAATTGTATAAATCCATAATGGTTTCCTGGTGGAGAGTGTAGTTGTATAACAGCTATAAAATATTAACCAATAAGAAAGGCTTTTAATTAAGAACTTTTATAAATTTAGAATTTTAATGGTAAAATACTACTTTTATTTTTTTAAATTTTTTAATGTTTTCATTTATTTCTAGGAGAGGGAGAGAGAGAGAGAGAGAGAGAGAAAGAGAGAGAGAGAGACAGCGTGAGCAGGGGAGGGTCAGAGAGAGAGGGAGTCACAGACTGAAACAGGCTCCAGGCTCTGAGCTGGCAGTCAGCACAGAGCCCGACGTGGGGCTCAAACCCACGAACCGCAAGATCATGACCCAAGCAAAAGTCCGACGCTTAACCAACTAAGCCACCCAGGCGCCCCTAAAATACTACTTTTAAATTTTACAAGATGTCTTTATTTGGTAACAGTTAAAAGGGTTCTTTAAAACTTGTTTTAAGCTTTTGTTTAAATTCCAGTTAAGATACAGTGTAATGTTAGTTTCACGTGTACAATATAGTGATTCAACACCTGATGCTCATCACAAGTGCCCTCCTTCATCCCCATCAGCTGTTTAAACCCATTCCCCACCCATTTCCCCTCTGGTAATTATCAGTTTTCTATAATTGAGTCTGTTTCTTTTTTTGCCACACACACCCCCCCCTCATTCTACATGAGTGATATCAAGTGGTATTTGTCTTTCTGTGATTGACTTATTTCATTACCACTATACTCTCTAGCTCCATCCATGTCATTACAACTGGCAAGATGTCATTCTTTTTTTTTGTGGCTTAGTAATCTCCATCTATACCACATCTTTATTCATCAGTAGATGAACACTTAGGGAAAAAGTTCTAATACAAGTACAGTAAGATATTTATGTCAATAAATGACCATATTGCAATTCTATTAGAAGCAGAACAAAATATAAAATTTATAGGTCCATGCTTATTTCCTTTTTCTAATGCAAGTATAACTTTTAATGTCTTTTTATTTTAGTTTGTTTAATAATGTTTGGGTCACTATTTTAACCCTTATTTGGAAACTGCCTGGGACTAATCTAAATTAATATTTTTTTCTGACACTGGAAATTGAATGGATTAAATGAATTGGATTTATAAGAGTTCTGAGTATTAATACTTCTTTTATGTGTTTTAACATAATCTCCTGTGACATTGCTAACCGTGTTTTTAAAAAAAACATTTTAATGTATTCTAATTGACTGACCCTACTTCAATGATTTCTAATACTACTCCTGCCTTATATCAAGTTTTTATATCTGATTGGTCTAATTTATTTATGTATTCTATTACATTGATTGCCTCTACTCTTCACCAATATTAGACTCTCCTAATTTTTGTAAACTTAAAGAATATCTCTAACTTTGTGGATCAACTTAGGGTATGATTGAATGTATTATTTCATTGAGTCTTTTAGTCCATGAACAATCAGGTTGTCTTTATGTCTTTCCATTTCTGTAATATTTCCTAAGAAATGTATGTCCTTTGTGAGCTATATTTCTAGCTATGTTTTGATTTTTGTTGTCAGTTATGAATAGGATCTTTGTTTCTAAAGAATAATTATTTTTGTACACTAATTTTAAACTAGCCAACATGCATAATTATCCTATTCAAATGATTTGTATATATGAGTTTCTGGATTTTCTATGCAGTCAATTAGAGGTAAATAAGTTTTTTTTTAAATTTATTTATTTGGGGGGGAGAGAGAGAAAGCGTGCGAGTGTGTGCATGAGCGAGCATGTGTACACAAGCATGGGAGGGACAGAAAGAGAGACTAAGAATCCCAAGCAGGCTTTGCACTGTCAGCACAGAGCCTGGTGTGGGGCTTGAACCCATGAACCATGAGATTGTGACCTGAGCCGAAGTCAGGAAGTGGACACTCAACCCACTGAGTCACACTGGTGCACCAAAAGCAAAGAAGTTTTTATTTCTTCTTACAAATCTTATGAACTATAGTCTCTTTAGTGTATTGGCCAGGGCCTCTAGTAGAGGCTGAATATACATGGTGGAAAGGGCTATATTCTTCTTATTTCAATTCCGTATTCTTAAGTCATAGGCTTTCTGGTTATTTTTAATGTCATTCATTAAGAAGATTTTATTTCTAGTTTTCTCAATTTTCTATGAGTAACAAACAAATGTTGACATTTGCTAACTATTTTTAAGCATCTACTTGTTAGGATCATAATTTTTCAACTTCCAATTTAATTAGTTTTCAAGCTAGAATACACATAATCCTTAAAAATATTCTAACTTCTCAAAGACTACATAGACTTGAGTGATTCCAAAAGAATCAGTTTCAACATTCTCAATTTCATTTGTGTTCTTTCTTAATAGAGATGTGTGAACATGTACACATTGCCCTTTTACCACTGCCCTTTGTGTGTAAACAAATAAAATCTTAATTTTAACCCATCTAGAATTTTTTCTATGATGAATTGACACTAGTTATGAAGTATGTTGGACATAACACAAAGGGAAAATTTAAACATACCTGTGTCTGCAATGACTTTTTAAGTCAAGGTACCATGAAGCCAAAAAGCACATGGTGTCATTCTCTGTCCTACGTGTGTTTTGCTTAAGGGTGCCAAGTGAGATGTAAGGATGGCCTATTTTGATCTGTATTGAGATATTTAGGATCAGGATCAGAATGTATACAACATTCAGAAATGTTTTAATGAAGTGAGAGCGATGATAGCTTTTACTTAATAACTTTACCTCTTCAACTTCTCAATTATTGTACAAGAATACTTCACTGCTAAGGGAGAATCCAATGAGAGAAAAGAGAGCATCCTTATATAGCAATGAGTGCCATTTACGTGATCTTTATTTCTTTTATGTTAGAAATTCATAGTAAGCCTTCCTATTTTATGTATCATAGATTGTATTATTGTTTTCCCTCTTTTTACTACCTTTCTGAAAATCAGGTAAACATCCAATGCCCTTGTCATGTGATGTTGCTTTGGCTTCCATTAGAGGTAGCTGAGTATTTATCCAGATCCCTTCAAGGGAGAGGTCTGGCCTTCTCTGCCCAATGGAAGATAAGATGAAGAAAAGAAATTGGCAGTGCAAGAGCTTCAAGCTAATGCATTCAGAACCATGGAAAGCTTGAACCAATCTTCTTTTTTTTTTTTTTTTTTTTTTTAGTATTTTTATTTATTTCTAGGAGAGAGAGAGAGAGACAGCAGAGCAGGAGGGTCACAGAGAAACAGGCTCCAGGCTCCGAGCTGGCAGTCAGCACAGAGCCCGACGCGGGGCTCGAACCCACGAACCGCGAGATCATGACCTAAGCGAAAGTCGGACGCTTAACCGACTAAGCCACCCAGGCGCCCCTGAACCAATCTTTTTATATGTTCGTTCTCCACCATGAGAAACACCAATTGTGAGCAGTGTTTCTTCAGCCTGGGTCCCAGAAGGAAGCCAGGGAAAAGCAGCACTAAATTGCCCCAAAGCCTTGCTTCTTTTGAAATAAAAACCAAGAAGGCAGACCTGAAAACTCACCGTAGAGTCTGTTAAAAGGGTGAACGCAAAGTACAAAAGCTCTCTGATAGCAAAACACTAAAGTAGTGCTGCAATCACATGTCTTTTGTATGATATTTGGTCATTGTCGAGAACACACCCTTTTTAGTCCTTGTGAATAAAGAACATTGTTAGGAGTAAGATGAGGAATTACTTCTGTGAAGTTGCTAGTCTCTTTGCTCTGTGAATCAAAACCAGGCCTATACCTCTAGATTTTCCCTGAGCACAGATAAGAACCCTGGAAAAGAAGGCAGCTTGGGGACCCAGATGCATGTTTTATATGTATGTGGTTTGCATTCCATCTTTCTTTTAAAAGATAGACTCCTCTTGAGTGTTATTAGAAATTGTATCTAAATTTAAAGCGCTGAAGGATGGAAACCTAGTGTAGTGTATTCCCAAATGAAGAAGACCTATTTACTGACAAAGCAAACTGTCACACTGTGAGGAAGAACAAGACTTTAAAAAAAAAAATCTTGTGTGAAAGCTAATATTTTTTTCTTCTGCTAAAGTGACTTGGCTGAAGTGGAACACTGAGGATTATATTTAGGTGCTGGTATTTTTGCACTAAGAGGAGACACAGAAGGAGAAACTGGAAACTATTGGGACTGATGCATGTGTTCTAAGTTCTAGTTCCGGAATTATAAATAGCAAAGTAACAACCTGGATTCATTGGGAAGGCTACATTTAGGACATTCTAATATTGCTGCAGAGTTTTGATTAAAGGTACTAGAAAAGAAACTGAAAAATTATGCAAGCACCCACAAAAGTAATGCCATGCCCTAGGCATTAAATACATTAGTCAACATATTTTCAGAAATTACAATCTAAGATGTATTTCTGAGGGTGACAGCTATTGAGCAGATTTATTATCAGGTAGATTATCATAAAATCAAGTTTTTCTCTAAAGTATGAAAAAAAAAGAATTGTTTAAGGTTCAGCAGCTATTAACTTATAGCTTTGGAATTAAATACATACTCAAAATCATACTTAGCATTGCACTGGCAAAAATAAAATAAATTACTGAGGGTAATTAATAGCCTTATGGAATTAAAAAAAAAAACAAGAATAACAGAATGATAGGCTGTGGCTCCCAATGCTCCAGAGATCTTTTTGCAAAGCTGAAAAAAAGGGATAATCAGAAATGAAAGTAAGGTAACATTTGATAATTTGTGCTTGTACCTAAATCTCCATGCAGGGAACAATAGTGAGTCAGAAAACTTGGTTTAGACCCAAACCTTCTCTAGCTTTTTCTTCTCCACACCTCACACTCAAAATGAACAGAAACATTATGAAAAGAAAGTGTCTTGAATCATAGGGGAGAAGAGGGAGATGTTTGGCTATTGAAAGAACATGAATCCATTTTCTACCCTGAAGCCTGTGTGCAAAAGACCTAAGATATCAAGGATTAAGTTATGGTAACCCGAGATAATGAAAATCAAATTATCTTTGTCCTAGGATCTGACCAATCAGATTAAACTGTTCATCCGTGAAATGGGATAGGGAAAGGGTAAAGAAAGGAATAAGTGTAAATGTTTATTATCAAGTCTTATTTACTAATAATTTTGCTAAATACCTATTTTAAAAACAAAAACTGTGCTATTTTTCTAGAGCATAGTAGAAATTCAACAGGAAAACAGTATATTTGTAGGTTTCTCTGAGACTTTAAAAGGAAAAATATTAGCTCGAGGATGTTAAGAAATACCTAAGAAAATGCATGTCATCCTAACCATGAGTGAATCAAAGATGGAAAAAGGAAATATGTAAAAAGAATGGCTATAGCAAACACTGTGATAAATCAGAAGGCTAATGAGGAAGGGGGGAATGTTTTTAAGCAGGAACGCTTAGCAAAGAAATGTATGTGACTAAAACAAAATGTATGTAAAGGGTAAGCCAAATATGACTCTAGTCTTAGAAAAATTTTGAGGGAAAAATCATTGAATTTAACTATGTTCAAAATATGTATTTTGAAGAGAATAATCATTAAAGTATAAAAACTAGAAAATATCTAAAATACATAGTTCTCTGTCAATTAAGACTTTCCAAATGAAGCCAAGTTTTTTTTTTGTTGTTGTTTTGTTTTAAATGTTTTATTTATTTCTAGGAGAGAGAGAGACAGCGTGAGCAAGGGAGGGTCAGAGAGAGAGGGAGTCACAGACTGAAACAGGCTCCAGGGTCTGAGCTGGCAGTCAGCACAGAGCCCGACGCCGGGCTCAAACCCACGAACCGCGAGATCATGACCTAAGCGAAAGTCGGACGCTTAACTGAGTAAGCCACCCAGGTGCTCCCAAATGAAGCCAAGTTTTTAATTTCTGGAAAATATTATCTAAAGGCCGAATCTAAAAACAACATCAACAATGAAAAGAAACAATAAAAACCAATGGCAAAAAAAAGAACCCTTACCTCAAAGAACAATAGCCACCAACATTTAAGAACTCAAGAAAAGTTAGAAATGTGTGGATAGAGAACATTCTTCTGATACAGTGCTAATTGTTGATTAGAGACTTTGAGACCGAGCGCATTGGTGTAAGTCACTTGTAAAATTATAGAATCATTTACAAGATATGACATGATTGAATTTTTAAAAAGGATTACTAGCTAGTACAGTTTTACCAAAGCCAGGTGGATGTGAGAGAGATTATGAGGGTATGACTATCTAAATCTGTTTCCTGACTACATGTTATAACAAGAAAAACTAAGAATTCAAGTTGATTCTTAAGTTTCAAGCCCTGATCAGTAGAAGCAGTCAAATGTGTATTTTGAAACTAGAATAGAGTAGAAACCTGAAGGAAGTTTCCATCTGTGTGTGTTGATTATTATCCTGTTAAATGCACTGAATGTGCTAAGCTATGGAAAGAACTGAATGCATTCTTCATTAATTTAAGAAGCCATTTATGCACCCTTCATGGAGAACACAGTATATACAAAGAACCCTTGTATATATCAAAGTGGGAAAATACAGAAGCTATGAGAGTTCCGATACAAAGGATCACAAGTCAGCAAGGGTAGGACTGAAACTCCTGGCTAGTTGACTCCAAACCTCAGGTTTTCTTTCTCTAACCTGAGCTGGCTTGTGAGAAAATAAGCATAAAATATATACTTATTCAATCATTGCTGCTTTTCTAAATTCTAAGCTTTTATCTTGTCCCTCAGAGAGTTAATTCAGCTTTTCTCAGCAGTAATGTGCCTTTTGAGCTTTCAAAGCTCAGAGTGGAATTGGTTTCAGTCACATGTGGATTTGAAACCAGACTCCCTATTAAACAGGTATATGACCTTGAGTGACTGCCTTAACCTCCCTGAGGATGAACAGAGTTGCTAATGAGCTCACAAAGCAGGTCAGCAAGTAGTCCTCACAGAGTGCAATTAGAGAAAGCAGGCAGGCCAATTAGTAATCAGAAACAGGAATTGATTCAGATCGGCATCAGGAATGCTCACTACTGGGTTATGTCACTCAACCAATCAATCAGTCTGGGTTAAGAAAGGAGAAAGAATCACGAAACATCTCTTGGATATGTATGTACTGATTCTGACTTCTTTTGTTTATTTGTTTATTTTGAGAGCTTTTACATGTGTGCACAAGCAGGAGAGGGGGAGGGAAGGAGGGAGACAGAGAGAGAGAGAAAGAAAAAAGCAAAGAATGAATATCCCAAACCTGACACAGGGCTGAACCCAGGAACCGTAAGATCATATCCTACGCTGAAACCAAGAGTTGGACACAACCGATCAAGCTACCTAGGCACCACTGACTTCTTTTGTGTCTGAGGTCCATGACAACTGTTTTTAAGGGGTGTCCATCTGAGAAACAGTGACCAGTTTGAAAACTAGAGCCATGAACTAAGAAGTAATTTTATATATCTTAAAATATTATTTGCTTATTGTCAAATTTTGGTTTAGATTATAGAAATAGCAATGGTTTAGAGCTGAGATTTGCTTCCCAGCATTTATCTATTAGGAACATGCTGTTGACCCCTATTGCCAGTCCTTGAATATCTCTGGACCCACTTCTCTGCTCTGTGGAATGATGGTTTGAAATAAATCATTTTCAGAGACCCCTTTGACATAAAATTTGTATGATTCTATTACTTGAGTTCTATCAAAAATGGATAGGAATGAAAGCTTCAAACAACAAAATATATGCAAACATTAAAGATGAAGCTGGATTGAAAAGGAATAGTCTGTTAAGAATATTTTAAATTAATGCATCTTCTAATCAATCATATGTTGAAAGTAAAGGGTGTTTATAAAATACAAATACGTTTATCAAACAAATAGAAAGAAACCAAAAGCTGATAAATATTTGGATATATTAATTGGATAAATATAAGAAATTTGTATATACAATATGTACATTTGTAGTAGTAAGAGGAATAAAATCAGGTGTAAACTCTACAAAGAGAGAAATAAGGAGGATGGCTTATGATTTATCACATTTAATTGAACTTAAAGTTTTGATTATTAATAGAAAAAAGTTAATCAGAAATGTTAAATTTTAGATGAGTCTTTAGTGAAATTCCGCTGAGACATTTTATGGTATCAAAAATAGCAAGTTTCTTCATTTTTGTCATAAAATCCTAAGAATTAAAAAAATCAAGTGCACTGCATTTCAATCCATTTTTTTCATCATTTCATGAATCACATAATGCCCACACATGATAGAGCCTTATATTCTAAGGTTGTAAGATGTTGACAATGAACTACCTTGCCACCTGATCCCGATGCCATTATTCAATGCCTTTTTTTTTTTTTGTTATACATGGGATTTTTCTATCACTCTTATTTAAGTCACCATGAAAGGGCTATTAAAAGTGCTGTGATTGTTGTTCTTGTATCCTACCAGCATGGTTGGCCATGAGACATGGTTTGAAATTGGATTTCATTAATAGCTCAGCAGCCCATTAGTATCCCGTCTGTATGAAGGCATGTCAGACTCATAGAGAACAAACAGGGACCCGTCTTAGTTTGATCTCACAGGCACCATCCCTTCTAAAGTAAGGTAACATGCTCAATCAAACCACAGGCCTTGATGCATCCTCATTTCTGAAGACCCAAACCCCAGGCATATGGGTTTGTCTCATTTTTAGATACACATAATAAAACGGTCATTCGAAAAGTTCATTCATGTGTGCATGGTGCAACTGCTGACACAGTAAGCTTGCATTCTTTTAGAACGTGGGGCACAGTGGGTGTTTGCAACAGGCTCTATTTGCTAGTCAGCTCTCACAATGGATCACAGTTGAAGTCCTTTCACTCCAGGCTTCAAAATTGAAACACAAACCCTCTCAGAAATCTTTCATGTATTGCTTTTAAGCTGGGCTGCAAAAATAATGAGCAATTAGTTCTTGTAATGATACACTGCTGTTTGGATGAACGACTTGTAGATATTTCAAGTAGCCCATTGGGATCCTGGAGAAAAGAAAAGAAATCTACTTAGGATGAGCCTTCCTATTTAGTCTTCAAAGTCCTAGGTTGCTCACCACCAAGCTGAGCTTCTGAATAAAATGGTTGCTTTTAGCCTCCATGAAATGCCGGCACCCTGTCAGAATTCTGTATTTCAAGTTTCGTTTCCTAGTGCCAAATTTTCACGCTATGTAACTCTTTAGGTAGCCTCCAAGAAAAGTTGAAGCTTATATAAAACTGTATTTTTTTCTACAGAGTTAATTCTATTTAACAGATCTGTTTGCAACTTTCACCATATGTAGGACTTTCATGAGAAAAAAAAAAAAGCGAAAAATACTCCATCCTTGAGCCCTTTCTTTGAAAGCCCATCAGGGGAACATCTGGGAGCTGATGGTTTGTCTAACTGTACACACGTGCGCACACACACTCATAATGGATCTGGACCATATTAGATTTAAATTTATCTGAAATCCTTTAATCCCAATAAATACAGTTTAGTAATCCCATGCTTAATTAATCAATTTCGCTTTCACTTTCGTTTGTAAAAGGTGTGAACACTTTCAGAAAGCTATAAAATTCCAATATTAGCATTTAATAAGTTTAGGTTTGGAAGGTCTTAGAAAAACTTTTCAGGCATGAATACCTGTATTGGCAAATTAAGTCCTCGTGGAGAGAGATGCTGTTGCATTTCTAATTTTGTATGAATAGGGCTTCAAAATAGGCTCTTATGATGAAAGAACAAGAGTCAAATAAGCTTTCTCTACTCATTGTTGTTTCATCACATTACTTCTTTAGGTTACCTTAATTAAAAATATATATATATATATATATATAAATACATTGAGGCAAACATTGGCAGTATAATATATTAATATATTAACATCTTGGGTCAGATCAGTTCATTAGATCCCTGAGGGAAATCTAGAAAAAAAAAAAAAAGGAGATACTAAAAGAAACTGTTAAATGAAAAAGAAAAAAGAACACATGTATTCATAGGACATGGGGCATAAGAGCCAGCTCTTAATGGTCTACTCTAAGAGATTATTGGTAACCAAAAAATAGAGGTTGCCATAAGATAGCAAGAACCCCTTCATTGGAATCCTGTGTTTTGCGTCTTTACCTAATGTAAGCTATACCAGTCCCTCCTTAGCACTTAGGAAGCTTTCACTCTTTGCTGAATTAAGGATGTGTGGCATTTGATTTATGGAGTAGTCTTTGGGCACAGTATAAGGGGTGAAGTTCGGGTAGAAAGTAAAATGGGTGCTCTAATCAAAGGAAGTTTTCCCCCATCATGTTCTTATAAGCATATTGGTCTGTGTCTGTATGACCTCCTTTCTGTGACTCTAAGGAAAAGCCACTCTTCAATATCAGCCAAATCCTCTCTAGAATCTTCCCGTTTGAATGGCGAATCATTTTAGTTTTTGTTCCCAGCACATTGCTGACGCCACCACACTGTTAAGTGCAGGAAGTCCTGTTTGAAACCATAGACCACCCTGGACGGTGGGAAGGCACAATCAGAGAAGCCAATGACTACAGTGTTGCAGAGTAAGAGTTGGAGAGAAGTTCCTTCCATACCAGGCTCCATGTTTTCTGTAAATCTCTTTTATCCTCTCCAGGGAAAGATTCAATATGAATGACATAATTTGGATTTCTGCAAAGCAGGAATCTCTCTCTAGTGGAGGATTAAGGACTGAGAAAATTAGAAACACTCCAGGACCTGAAGAGGGTGGGAAGTTAATAGATGGCGGGTAATGGAGAGATCAGGACAAAGGGCCTGGGGGGGATTATGAGTCTAAAGGCCACTTCATCAAGAATTTGAAGTGAGGAAAACCTGTCAAATAGGAAAGCAATGGAATCATTTATTCAGCTCACAAAAGAGACTTTAGATGATTCTTATAGAGACTTTCTAAGCAAAAAAACTTGTAGTGTGGGCACAGCAAAAAAATTCACACATGAGGAATCAAACAGAATAGTAAATCCACCATTTTTCTGCATGGCAGGGCTTTATTGTTAGAAAATTTCCTGACAAAGAGCCTACAAGGCCTATGGGCTCCTTGTTCTGCCCCCAGTAATGATCTCATGCATTCCAGAGTTACAGGCACCTAGAAAGAAGCGCAAAATGCTTACACCTGGAAAATAAGTTTCTGGCTTCTCTGTTTGCAGAAGCATATATCTGTCTTATTTGAGATCTGTTTTTCTGTCTCAAAATATTCATTTTTAAAGCTAAGCTTCCTGAGCTGAGTTTCAATGCCGTTTTCATCCAACTGCTTCTACAGGAAGTGAATGCTTTTTTGTTTGTCGTTTCACCAAAGCACCTTCTTGTGAACTCCCCGTTATCTGCAACAGTAAACTCCCTGGAGGAGAAATTTCCTGGTAATCAGACAGGAGTGAGGTGAGTGTGGTTTACCCAGGACCCTCGCAAGCAGGCAGCATCCTTGACTTGTTCTGATTCTTCAGTCTTTCTGACACCCTGGGCTCCACCACCTTGCTCCTTCCCAAATGGAATTCTTGTTCCAATAGGAGATTACCGTGCTAGAGCTGAAGAAGTATTATGGAACAAATCCAAATGGATAAAGCCTGTTTCCTGACTCACAAAATTCTCTCCTTTTTGACATTTCCAAATGGTCAAATGATTAAGAAAGAAGCCAAATGCAAAAAATTTCCATCCTACCTTTTCTTGTTGCATGTACCTGGACAGTGTTTGGGGGAAGAGGGAGACTGGGCTAGAAGTATGGAACTCTTAAACAATGCCTTTAACCTGATACTGCTCTGTAGCTATCGATAAATGTCAGTAAAGTGTAGTGGGTAAAGGTGGAACACAGACAGTACAATGGGGTGTTATAATCCAGGGATTTTTTCCATCATAATTCTCTCATAGGTAAATTCTTGTGTATGACTTCCTTTCTGTGCCTATAAGAAAAAGGATTCTTTTTAATATCTGCAGCATTCTCTCAAGGACCTTATTCTGTTTAATTTTGGATCCCTATGCATTGCCGATGACAACAGAATGTTCAGCGCAGCAAGCCTGTTTGAAGCTCTATACTATGAAGGACAGCTTCTTGAGTGTCTTTTTGATTTTGTTTTGTTTCTGCTACTTTTCCAAGACCCTGCATTCACATTGTGCCTTATAGGAAAATGTGAAGATTTGCAATTCCAAATATGGATAGCTTTGCCTGACAACAGCTTTCTTCTTCATATGTGAAGGAAAAAAAAAAAACAAATAATAGTGATTTAATAAGGATGATGCCCTTGGGGATTATGAAGACTCAACTAAATTTAAATACATAGAATTTATCTTTAAAAGAGAGCGAAAGCATTGCTTTTAAAATAGCTGAGAAAGAAATCCCTTTTTATTTAATTAAAATTATCATGAGTTTTTCTTCATTCAATTACAGTCAATCAGAAAATGAAAGCCATTTGAACCTACAAGGAACAACCAGGGAGCAAATATTTCCCTAACTACTATTGGAGATAGATTCTATATCCTTAATTGTTGGAAATTTTCCTCAAAAAGAAAACTTAAAGCTTAATTCAATCAAGATTATCTATCTGCTTCCTCAGAGACCTCTAAGAGCAGTAGATTAAAGAGAAAACCGACAAAGTGAACCAATTAGAAGAGGAATGCCCATTTTTGTCTTTTAAAGTCTGGTTTCAACAATTTCATGTTGAATACTGCTTCATTTCAAGAGCAAATTTCTGAAATGGCAGGCTTGCCACTGAGAATACCATTGGAGCTGAGGACAAAGACTGTACAGCATATAACTTTTTTTTCCTGATTTTTCTGCCAGTCTGAGGTCAGACTGACCTTTATCCCTGATTTTTACCCTTAAATTCAGCTATCTCATTAGTGAATTTTGTTCTAATTTTAGTGATTAAGCTCTTTCTATAAAACTAAAAGTGTTTACTGAAAAGGGATCCTGAATTCCAAATGAGGATGTCTCAGACCTAAGGAGAAAGAGGTCAAGTTCTGTCATCAGATCTGATCGTCCTATCTCTTGCGGCGTTCCTTTGATTTTTCCATACTGTTGTCCAGTCTCTTAATAGGAGTTCTGTTAAAGTTTCTCCAGAGTTCATTGTCACAAACGAACAGACAGACTGAGATGTCAACTTAAGCACTACTATTTAATGAAGTATTTGCTTTTACATTTTATTACCTCTTAAACTTTTTAAACAGTGTTTTCTTTTGTATTTATGTGGTTCTTATTTATGTGTCAAATAACATTCTTTTTATATCTTAGATTTCAAGGAAATTTTAGCATATAACAGGGAAATTCTTAGCTCATGGTTTCCTTTTGCTTAGATTCTTTCCCTTCTCTGACCACAGACGGCTGTCCTTTGTCTGCCCTTAAATGCCTCCACTCCTGACAGGAAAGTATGTTGGCTTGCAACTTCGGGAGTTACCTGGGCGAAATTCAAAACTGGCTTCTTAGGGTGTCTGGGTGGCTCAGTCAGTTAAGTGTCAGACTCTTGATTTTGGCTGAGGTCATGATCTCATGGTTTGTGAGACTGAGCCCTGTGAAGGGCTTTGTACTGACACACAGACCTTGCTTGGGATCCTCTCTCTCTCTCTCTCTCTCTCTCTCTGCCCTTCCCCTGCCCTCGTGCATGCTTGCTCTCTTGCTCTCTCTAAATAAAAAAGTAAATAAGCTTAAAAAAACAGACCTGTACTCACAGAAGGCAAGGAGAGACTGAAGAAAGTGGCAGAGCAGTCCATATTGGTAGGTAGAAGGTTTAATAAGCAGGGAATTTACCTACTAGGCTTGTCTTGGACAACTGCAAGAGAAGTAGATATCCACATCTGTCAACCAGAATCTTAAGAGTTCATACAGAGGCTTTGACAGGGTTCAGTGTTGTACTCAGTCTACATAGTGTCCACAATGCATTTCTCTCCCAAAGCTGCACCTTCCTAATGTCTTCTAGTGTGAGAACATGAGTAGAATGTATATTCCAAGGATAAGAGAGGGGTAAGGAGCCTCTGACTGTCTGGGTCCTGCTCACACTTCAAATAGCAGTACTGTCGCTTTGATGACCTGCACCAACCAAGAGGCCCGGAATAGAATCTTTGGGGCTCAACTTCTAGATCACCAATCACAAGTTGTTCCTTGTGGCAGTGAGCGAGTGCTCAACATCGCTCCATCTATTTTCTTATGACTTAACGAATAATAATAGTAGTGCTTCATAGTAACATTGTGAAAAATGGACTACAGTGTTCCAATTACAATAGTGTAATGTGCAGCACCCAGGAAACATATTCAACTTTAATAAGTCTACGGTGTGGGGAAATGGTGGCATTACTCTTGGAGGGGCTAGAATGCACTGTGTGCTCTATAACTATGTAATCAACAGGAGATAATGCATCACATCTTAACTAGAGGAAGCTAGAGAATGAGCGAGGTACACAGTACCCAAACCCTCTGTATAAGAAGTTTATATCATATGGGCTGGAAATAACAAATAGTGAGATTAAGACTTATAAAAGTTAAGGACAAAATTTACCAACTTCAAATTGTTTTGTTATAGTTATAAAGGGTTAATATGTGTGTGATGCAGAAAATGGATTAAACATGTTATAGGAATATATTGTATTTATTGTTATTAGGTCCTACATACTGTTAATAAGTACACAGTAACTTTAAGTTATTTAAATGTATGCAAAATATTTCTTTCAACCTTTAATCTGAGAGGAAGATAGTATTCTGATATACAGAAAGATAGACAAGAGCTGGAATATTGGGAATATTTTGTACTATGTTTAGAGTTTCTATTTGGAAAAGTGAGCCAAGACGTGATTTAAATATAACTGTGACACCTACAAATTTGCAGTCAGGGTTATCTTCAGATTGGACATAAATGATAGCACAGGCAGAGAGACAAAGAGATGGCAGTAGCAATCACCATATAAGGGAAGTGGAAATGAAGGACTACAGGAATTACAGTGGGACTATTCAGAAGCTGAAAAACTAATGTGGTTAGAAAACAGAAATATCTTTAAGGTTTTTTAAAAAAATTTTATTTTATTTCTGAGAAAGAGACAGCATGAACAGGGGAGGGTCAAAGAGAGAGGGAGACACAGACTCTGAAACAGGCTCCAGGCTCTGAGCTGTCAGCCCAGAGCCTGATGCGGGGCTTGAACCCACGAACCGTGAGATCATGACCTGAGCTGAAGTTGGACGCTCAACCGACTGAGCCACACAGGCGCCTCTTTTTTAAGTTTTTTTTGAACATTTATTCATTTCTGAGATACAGAGACAGAGCGAGAGGGGGTGGGACGGAGAGAGGGGGAGACACTGAATCTGAAGTGGCTCCAGGCTCTGAGCTGTCAGCACAGAGCCTGATGCAGGGCTTAACCCATGAACCATGAGATCATGACCTGAGCCGAAGTCAGATGCTTAACTGACTGATCCACCCAGGTGTCCCAAAAACAGAAGTTTCTTGTTTATAAAGAAATAGACTTCTCTCCAGGTTTCCAAACATGATAGTTTATAGTTGTGAGAAACAATATGTGTAAATATGTGTTTACATACCCCATAAGTTGTCATGGAAATTATAGAAGAGAAGATGAAATCTCTATTTAAGATGTTGATTTGTCACATCCTGAAAATTATCCTTGGAGGAAATCCACTGATGTATCCAAGCAGTGATATAAAGTGTCTAGTATATGAATAACCTTGCAACTCACTAGACATGTCCAGTGCATTATTGGTCCTAATTGTTGTTTGGTTGTGAGAGCCTGAGCTTCTCCAGAATTTAGGTTCTCTACTTCGTAAAGCAACTGAACAGAACAAGTGACATTGATGAAACTAATTTATTGCACAAATAACATATTGGTATAATGTATTTAAAACTATTTGTTACACTGAATTCAATATATTATGAATAATGAATGCATCTGAATGCAGTGGTTTTTCCTTGAAGTTTACAGCATCTGGAAGGTCAGTTTTACATTCTAAACTCAGTGCATTTGACTCAATTTAGTAAGCATGCATTGATCTCTTTCATGTTTCTGTTTAGTAAACATGCGTTACCAATCACTGCACTAATACCAGGACTATAATGGGGTCACAAAAGGAAACAGACTCAGCCAATTATAGCCGGGATGTAAACCAATCCATTAAGTCAAAAAAGACTGGGGAGACCTATGGGAAGAAAGATGCTAAGTATAAACTCTAGAAATAATCTCACAATCTAATTATTAGTTAGGGTAAATAATCATATTACCACTTCATATCTTCAGAGAAAAGGATTGGGAATATTCACATTTGACTCGAATACAAATATGTTAATTGATATGGTAAACAGTTATGAACATAATTTGAAATTTAAGTTTTCTTTGGCAAATATTTTGTGAGTGAGTAGCACCTTTTAGCCATGTTCAGATTTTAATCATATTTTGCTTGTTTGGTCTATGTAAATGAGAATTTATCCTTCCCTACATTCAGAATGAAGAGTAGGTGTGATAAATAGGTTGAGAAGTATAATAATGGAAATAATCCACAGCCTTACAGTGAGTTCTAAGCTCCTCATGAATCCTGCTTAGTTTCCTTTTGTTGTTTGATTTGAAAGGGATCCAGCAATCCATAGAACTATTATAGGTGAATGGGTACAGAATTCACATCAATGATACTGTCATCTGTCAAGATCAAATTCATTCAGTTTACCTAATACTTCTCATGTTAAGGGGGGGAGAGTATTTTTCTTTAAAAAAAATACATTCATGCTGGCACAGTACAAAAAATCCACAAAGCTCTCTTAGTCCTTTGCAAGCAAACAGTAAAATTGCAGAAGTGTGGAGTGGAGCAGCGTGCCCTCGTCACAGTTCAGTAGCAATTACTGAGGACGATTGTGTTTCCTCTCTCCAGGAGATGTCACTAAAGAGACTGCCAAGGACATGCTTCACCTATTTATGGAGAAAATACAACCAGGGGTGGTGATGGAAGCAAAGGAGATGTAAAGCTTCACTCATACTAAAAATACATCTGTTCATTTAAACCACATTCTTCCTCTGAGTAAAGGAGGAAAACTAACAAACAATGTATAGCTTGCTTTATAATAATTTTTATGTTTTGTACTTGTTCATTAAGGAAAGCCACTTTTAACTACATTTACAGTAGGATTGCTGATAAAAATACCTGAAAAGGGAAATCATTGGTTGTTGTATGCCATAATAAAAGCATTTTACTTTTTCCAAAGTAAAGTCATATATACTTATTAGAACTTCAGGGCAAGAGCTTGTTTATAAGGCTTTTAATATATGCTCTTTTGTACATTTGCTTCCTTAAATATAAAACAACAGAAATGTATTTACTTGGCAGAGCTGAAAATTTATCTAGTTATTCAACTCCAGGGATCAAAATCTTTACAGCATATATGGCTCAAATCTTGGAAAGAGAATGCAAATTTTATCTATGCGATTTCTCCCATAGCTCCACAAATATTGTGGTATAGATATGGCCATAGGAGAAGCATCTGTTATGGATTGCAATGTAGATATTAGAATCAAACACTATATTTAGGCATTCAATTATCACAGGACTAATTTTTATGTAATGTGTTTATGTAAAAATTTAGGAATAGGGGGCGCCTGGGTGGCTTAGTCGGTTAAGCGTCCGACTTTAGCTTAGGTCATGATCTCGTGGTTCGTGGGTTCGAGCCCCATGTCAGGCTCTGTGCTGACTGCCAGCTCAGAGCCTGGAGCCTGTTTCAGAGTCTGTGTCTCCCTCTCTCTCTGACCCTCCCCTGATCACGCTCTCTCTCTCTCTCTCTCTCTCCTAGAAATAAATAAAAAAATATATTAAAAAAATTTAGGAATAGTCCTGCTGCCTTTTCTGTTTTTTTCGTAGTGCTCAAAAATGTTGTGAATTAATTGAGACTTAAGTTAGACATACCTAAAGACAACTGAATGCTATAAATTAAAAAAATGTTGGGGCACCTAGGTGTCCGTTGGTTAAACATCTGACTCTTGGTTTTCGTTCAGTGAGATGGAGCCCCACATAGGGCTCAAACTGACAGCATGGAGCCTGCTTGGGATTCTCTCTTCTCTCTCTATGCCTCTTTCCCGATGTGTGCATGCTCACTCTTTCTCTCAAAATAAACAAATATTTAAAAAATTATTTAATGTCATATAGTAAATGTAAGCACATAAAGAACAATACTATTTGTTTTTCAGTACTCTGTCTCAGTACCTACCATATTTCTTAATGCAGGGAGGCAATTAGTTCATACTTGTATATCAAATTACTTACTTAATGTAGGAATATACATATACATTTCATAGAAATCTAATTATCCTCACTCATTCTCATATTGCTTTTCACATGAGCCAAACATAAATTGAGTATCAAGAAAGATAAGTTTTAATTATTTGATAAAGCAGAGATATTTTCTAGAGGAATCTAACTACATCTGAGGTCACCATCATTACTTGTATCAATTCCTCTTTAATACTGAGGAACCTAGGCTGAATTTTCTAATATGGGGACTTTTTCTTGTTAAACATAAAAAAAACCTTGAACAGCTTATAAGGAAATGTTTTGTTTTTGCTTGTTTTTCATCAGGCTGTTATTTTATACATGATAAGTCATTTGATATCTAGTAAACCCTCTCACTTTTCATAATACTTTCATTCATATCATATACAGTATTCCATAGTGAATGAGAGTAATTTTGTTCATTAAACATTTATCTGTGTATCTATTACATTTTCCAACTTTGCTAAATGAGTAAAATTTAGTAATTATGCTAAATTAGTATATATTGATAGTCCCCAAATTTGATATATAAGATTTAGATAACAAACAGTATTTTTGCAGTGAAATTTATCAGAGGTATGTTTAGTTTAAGCAACTATGATTACATGTGTTAGAGAGTGTGCTTTAAATGGAACAAAGAGACTTAAGTAGGGTGGACAGGCTGACATGTGAATCACTCAGTGAGCTTATGCCAGTGAGTGGGCAGAAAAAGGAAGACAGAAAAGTGCTTTCTGTTGATTACATTCAACTCCTGCAAGATTCATAATTGTCTGAGCATCTCACAATGCAGTGTGTAATTTGTGATCAAATGCCCAGTACAGATTTTCGTATCACTTGGTTACTAATTTTATCTCTAATCATCTTAAGAAATCTCAATCTGTTTCAATGACAGAAGAAAAACTGTTGAACCTAATTAATGGTGTTCTTTATGGTTGACTTACGTGACTTTTAGAATAATTTTGCTTATGCTAATTCACTTTACATACCGACTTTAGAGCTTAATTTCCAGCCCTACGGTTGCACTTATCATTTCTAAGCTATTTTCTAAGGCATATGCATATTTCTAATAAGAAAATAGGTCTTACATTTTTTTTAAAGTGAAAATATTTATATTACTTATATCCTTGAAGAAAACAGTACAGGATTATGTTGAAAAGCAAAAGAGAGAAGCACTGTTAGTAGCATCTTGATTATCAATTAAAACTTGCCATTGTGTTCTCCAAATTTCATTTCAATACTCTGACAAAGTTGAGAAATATTTCACAGTGCTCACTATGGAACTGATTTTCAAATGGAAATCAAGGCCTCTGAAACATTAGAAAAATGAAGGGTCAGAGACTTAGCGGGGAGGGAAGCATTTACAAGTGATTCTTACATATTTTCTTCGGGGTTCTATTAATCATTGCCATGAAAAGGTTGGTGAGTGAGTCACACACGGACACTCAAGGAAAGAGTTTCTTCTAAGAAGGAAAAGGAAACCATACAATTAGAGGCAGAAAAGCACACAAATCAAATATTGAATACTTTACAGTTTGTCAAGTGGTAACTCATTTGTGTCACCTATCCCATATTAGATACTTTGTAAAAATGTCTGAAATGAAAAGATTGATGATAGGTTCTTAATTGGAGGCCAGAGGCCTAGGGAAGCAAGATCGCCTTTGTGCCCATGGCTGCTTTAGCTCCATCCCCTAACAACTGAACTAGCCAGCCGTTCTCATTCCGTATGAAATATCTTATCATACAATTGCCATAAAATACATGAAACATTTTTTACTGTTAGGGAAATTATTAATGGCACACAAATTAAAACCTTTCCAGTCTTCAATGCATATGATAAATCCATGGGTATCAAACAGTAAATATGAACTAGCAGACTTCATGCATATGATAATGGTGGCATTTATTTTGTCTCTTTAGCGTTCAAACTCTTAGAAATATTTGATGTCCTTTGGAATTTTAATGTATTAAGATTGCTTTCTTTTCTATTTATCCACAGTAGGGGTTGCCAGAATATTAAACAAATCAACAAATTCTAAACTGACTCTAAGAAATCACATCCAAGCTGGCCTTAACGTTTCCCTTAGCTTGACTATAACCTCAGAAGATTTCTTGCTGCTGTCGGCCCCTGACTTTCCTCTGCTAGCAGCTCTTACAGAATCCAGATGCCCTAATCATGGAGATCCCTCTCCTTCCGTTCTTTAGACTACTTACTATAGAAAACTTGTAATTGGGAATGCTTTTTCTGTACTTAAAAATATTTAATTTATTTTGAGAGACAGAAGGAGAGGGAGAATCCCAAGCAGGCTCTGCATTAGCAGCACAGAGCCTGACACAGGGCTCGACCCCATGAACTGTTAAAACATGTCCTGAGCCAAAACTGAGAGTCCAGTGCTTAACTGACTGAGCCACCAAGGCACTCCTCTCTGACCTCTTAACGTATATGTAAATCTTTTCAAAAAGCCTCTTGCCAGTTTTCTAACTCTGGAATATCTTTTCAAGGACCTGGGAGCCATCACTTTGAAATGTAATGATCAGGCAAGATAGCATTCCCCACCTATCAGTTTGTCTAGGAAGGTAGGATCCTAACTTGTGTGACTTCCTTGCTCCAGTAATAAAACTAGTGTCATGAGATAATGGGTAAGACCTGTTAGCAAAAAAATATAGCCCACAACCCCCTTTGCCCCAGCTCCTTAGAACTCTCCTGTTCCTCTTTTCAGTAGAGATGAGTTCAGGCCACACTCTGGTCTGTCTCTAAGTACAATAGCCTTGAATGAAGTCGGTCTTGTTTAACTTTTCCAGCACAACCCTTGATTTGATAGTTAATATTATTAAGGATTATAAAATGCATAGGTTTATTAAAGGCCCAAAAGAAATGTAAGACTTGCTGTCCTGTGAATTCTCCTGCAAATAATCATTTATTTCAAATTCCTTAATGTTGTAATCATTCATATATTTTTATGTATTTAGCATTAATATATTCAGTGATTAAAAATAAATCCTCAGGGGCGCCTGGGTGGCTTAGTCGGTTAAGCGTCCGACTTTCGCTTAGGTCATGATCTCGCGGTTCGTGGGTTCGAGCCCCGCGTCGGGCTCTGTGCTGACTGCCAGCTCGGAGCCTGGAGCCTGTTTCAGTCTGTGACTCCCTCTCTCTCTGACCCTCCCCTGTTCACGCTGTCTTCCTCTCTCCTAGGAATAAAAAAATAAATAAAAATAAAAATAAAAATAAATCCTCAGTGAATCTTCAAATATTGAACAATCTTATTGAATATAAGTATTTCTACAACTGATAATAGGAACTTGGATTTAATGAATAATTTGTTATACAAAAGAAATTGTGCCTAATGATTTTCATACATTACCAAATAGAATCCTTGTACAACCCTGTAAAGGAGATAATATTATCTTTCCAATAGAAATCTGAGGCTTATGTCTATCAGTTAATGGATTATTCATTTTGGGGGTATTAAGTTTTATAAATTCTTCTTGCATTATGGATACTAACCCTTAATCAGATATGTCATTTGCAAATATATTCTCCCATTCCAAAGTTTGCCTTTTAGGGTTGTTGACTGTTTCCTTTGCTTTACAGAAGATTTTTATCTTGATGAAGCCCCAATAGTTTATTTTTTGCTTTTGTTTCCCTTGCCTCTGGAGATGCATCTAGTAAGAAGTTGCTACAGCCAATGTAAAAGGTTACTGTCTGTGTTCTCCTTTAGGATTTTGATGGTTTCCTGCCTCACATGTAGGTCTTTCATCCATACAGATGGCCAAAAGACACATGAAAAGGTGCTCATCATTACTGATTGTCAGAGAAATTCAAATCAAAATACAATGAGACGTCACCTCATACCTGTTAGAATAGCTAAAATCAACAATACAAGATACAGCAGTCTCGATGAGGAGGTGGAGAAAGGGAAATCCCCTCGTACTGATGGTGGGAATGCATACTGGTGCAGCCACTCTGGAAAACAATATGGGGGTTTCTTAAAAAGTTATTTATTATCTTTATAATAAAGATAATACCCATATAATAAAGATAATACCCTATTATCCAACATTTTCATTACTAGGTATTTACCCAAAGGATACAAAAATATTGATTTAAAGGGATACATGTACTACAATATTTATAACAGCATTATCAACAATAGCCAATAGCCATTCATAAGACTGATAAGTGGATAAAGGTGTGTGTGTATATGTTTATATACACATAATACATATGTATAATACATATACACATAATATATATATTATGTATATTACTCAGCCATCAAAAGGAATGAAATGTTGCCATTTACAATGGTGTGGATGGAGGTAGAGTGTATTATAGTAAGCAAAATCAGGGAAAGACAAGTGCCATATGATTTTATTCACATGTGGGATTTAAGAAATGAAACACATGAACATAGGGGAAAGAAGGGGGAAGCAAACCATAAGAGACTCTTAAGTACAAACGGAAGGTTGATGGAGGTTGGTAGGTGAGGGTTTGGGCTAAATCGGTGATGGGTATGAAGGATGGCTCATATAATGAGCACTGGGTGTGATATGTAAGTGATAAATCACTGAATTCTCCTGAAACTAATGTTGCAATATATGTTGGCTAACTAGAGTTTGAATAAAAAATTGAAAAAAGAAAAAAAGAAAAGAAAACGAGACTTAGTTTGATAGAGGTAAAACACTTAGTAAACAATGAAACTGCCTAAACTCAAAGCCTATGATTTTCTATTATTTTGTTTATTGTAGGGAAAATTATGATTTTTTACAACCATTTTTGTAAATGGTTTGGCACATATTTGTCTCAGTATGTGCCAAGTATACATAAGTGATCTATGCATTTGCTTATTCCAGGAATAATGCTTTCCATGTATATTCATTCTGCAAATATTTGAAATTTATACATTTAAGCCTCAAACTTGCTTTATTTCTAATTAAAATCATCTTAGTTAAGAAATATTTTTTCAAATATGAAAAATATCATTTTTTGTTTATGCTAGCTATATTTCATACATACTGTTTTGATACGCTAATAGTATGTGATTTTTGATGTATAAAGAGTGGCTTATCCCCATGTTACATGGATCCATATTGTTCCTGATGCTTTTGCTGTGCAGATTCATAACATATTTCATTTTTCTTCTTTTTAGGTTTTATATACACCATCTGTATACATGTTCTGGCTTTGAGTCTCCCATTCACAATAACTGAGGTAAGACGGACAAAGCCAAACAGTCATTTTTGTGCAAAGGGTAACTCTAATTAAAGAGAATATTAAGTAAATGCCTCTTGTTTAAAATCTATGTATTTTTCTTTGGCAAGTTTATATATATGTATATATAATATAAACATATTTATATATTATTTATATGTATGTAACATATAAATCATACATAAATTTATTATGTAAGTAAATATATAGATTTTACTATAGCTATTTTACTCATCCTAAGTGTTTTTTTTAACTTTAGAGCTTTGAATACTATAGCTATTGTGTGGATTGTGGAGTCTAATGGAATTTGGTCTCAGTCCTCTAACATATAGTTTCTAGTGTTATGAAGTTTCACAGATACCCAAGAATTTTTTTCTATGTGATAGGAAAAAATAAACTTTCTATACAATGTGATAATTTATAATTAATTTATAATACCATTCTATTCTCTATTTGCATCTTTACTTCCCTTCTTCTGTATTAGTTCACTCTTAATTTGATGACAATCTAATACATCTGAAATAATCAGACCTATTTCAATTTTAATGAATAGAAATCCACTTCTTAGGGGTCAAAACAACAGAAGAAAATTCTATTTCTCAATTAAAACAAAACTGATGTCAGTCTTAGAAATGGCTAGCCCAAGGTTTTCAGTGAAATCGGGGACTTTATCCTCTCATTTCTGTGTTTCTTTGATGGTTTCGTAATCTCAGAGGAGATTGATTCATGGCTGGCTCTTTCCCAGGTTTGTATTCATATAGTTCTGTGATCACAAAGGATCTGTAGTTCTAGATCAAAGAAGAAAATGAGCTACTTTATTGTCAAAAAAATTTGAAAATTGCCATGGAAGGACACAAACATATTTGGATTATGTCACATGCCTACACATTGGACCAACATCATTTTTGAGAAGGTGGCACACAGAATATTATGAATAAGAATATTACAAATAGACAGCTGGTGTGTGAGTGTGAGAAACTGGTCAGAGACAATATCCTCAGCTTTTCGTGCTTTTATAACAAATAATTGTCAAGGGCATGTGTCAAACGACTGAATATGAAGTTTCCTCTGAAAATTTATGCAGTGCTTAATTTCCATGTTCTTTATTTAAAAAAGTAACACTTTATATACAGCATTGTTAATTGCAAATAAAATAACATCACCACTGAGTAATATAAATGCCATAGGCTAGCTTCATTAGATTAATGAGCCAATGACTCCAACCTTGATGTCTCTTCTAATTATGCACAATACACTGTTTCTTTCAAAAGAAGACATCTAATTAATTAGATACAAATGTCATCTATAGGTCATTGACAGCTAAGATGATCAGTGATGATTCAGTTTAGTCCAAGGTAACTTAATACTCCTCTGGGATTTCCAGAAAATGTCATCTTTTAACAAAATGTTCTCCTGTAGTGAAGCATTATAGAAAAGTAAGTCTCCAAATCTTTAACTTTTTCACACAAAGTAACTGTTATCTAGTCTGAGAGATAAATGCAATGTTTTCCAGATACACACATGTAAAGATTTCCTTTTAGTCATGTCATATATTTGACATTTGAAATAAGCATGTGCTGATAAAATAGATGTTTCATATGTTTCATTGTCAATATTTAAAACTTTATTCTTTAGGAGAAGAAATATCATATATCCTTAATAAAAATACATTTCCATCATTTAGTCCTGAAAAACAATCCTTTCCAATAGTTTGTGTTCATAAATAAGCATATTAAAGTTGATGCTCTGGATATATTCTTTAAATATATTCTTTTAAGAATAAAATTAACAGTATCTTGTTGAATGATTGAAAGCAGTATACTGTTCCCAACTGAGGAGAAATGTCTACAAGCCCTATGTTGTTTAAAGTGTCATGAGGGGTGCCTGGTGGTTTAGTTAGTTAAGTGTCTGACTTTGGCTCAGGTCATGATCTCCTGGTCCACGGGTTCAAGCCCCTCATCAGGCTCTGTGCTGACATCTCAGAGCCTGGAGCCTGCTTCGGATTCTGTGTCTCCCTCTCTCTATGCCCCTCCCCTGCTTGCACTCTGTCTCTCTGTCTCTCTCTCTCTCAAAGATAAATAATATTAAAAACTAATAAAGTGTCATGAAACGATTAAAATTAGGACTAGAACAAAAATATGTTATTCTTCCCTCAGTCTTCATGCCTGTTATCTGAATAGCATGCCAAATAATGAATATGATCATTAATACCATAGAATAATTTTGCATCTAGAATTCTCACACATACTATTATCAGAATGTTTTACACACTTAGAATGACACTTATAAACTTTGGCGAGTAGACCACTCTTTACAAAATTACTTACTCCATAAATGACATTGCACTGAACACATTTATTTATAAAGGAAAAAGATTTAGATTTGGCATATTTTATATTTATTGGAAAAAGATAATTTTATTTTCTTTCAGTGTTTTATCCTAAAAGACCAAAATCTTCTCATGTTATTGGTGGACTTAAATTTTAAAAATCAGAAGAGGTGATATAATACACGTGTACTTTATGTCAATTTTTAATATTCCTCTTTCAATAAAAATATGATCAAATTATTATACTACTTCCCTAAGATACGATTTAACTAAAATATGGTTTTCTGATTTTTTTCATTCAAAAATCCAGTCTCATTACCTTTTATGTGTACTTATAATGCATGAACCTGAACAGAACACCCTTATAGGAAAGCATGGCTAATATGCTAGCTGAGTACATTCTTCAGAGCCTCTGAATTCTAGATAACCTTACCTAGAACTTGCTATTTCAACAGATTTTTAAATTCAGGATCTTTCTGTCTATGTAAAATAAGATTCTGTACTTCTGTACTCTCATAACATGAGAGATGTAAGAATAATGTTTAAAAGATACTTTCACAGAAGGTACAATCTAAAGAGATCACTAGGCATAAATACAACTAATTAAAATACCAAGTAGCAGTATCCTAAAGCACTGGGAATATTGGCACATCCTAGAATCAAGGAAGATATGATCAAGGGAATAAAGTGACATTTTGAGCCTTGATGAGAGGTTATTACCAGATGTGATAGCACATAGAGAATAATCTAGGTAGAGATCAGACCATATGTAAAAGCAAATTGCAAAGGAAGAAGTGACATTTCTAGGAAATGGCAAGCATTACAGAATATTATTGGTGTCTAGGATATAAATAGGGGTATTCAAGAGCAAATGCTTTTAAAATATGGTTGGAGATCAATGACTTATGCTCCTGTTTCATTTATTTTGGTCAGAGTTTTCATTGTGTAAACAACTCATTCAGAGAACTGTTGGAGATTAATTCATCACGGTATAGCGTAGGATAAATTAGAGTAAAAGATACATATGTAGTAATTATCAGCTTTTTAAATCTGTGTTCCTCCCCATATACATTCATTATATAACTTCATTACTTCCATTCTATTATACCAGTAACATAGATTTTATTTGAAATTTTAAAACTTACTATAACCAAAAGGAAACTAAAACAAAGATTAATGAGCAAAATTTTATGAATACAAAATTTAATAAGTAATTTAATAAGTCACGAAAGCTACTAGTATTTATAGATTTTATGTCAAAACATATATTTGGTCATGTAATTTTAAAGTCTTTCATTACAGATGATCATGTTGCCCATCTCAGTCTTTCTCTGTTTACGTTGCATGGAAAACTCCTTAAAATGATCTGTAGAAGGTTGTATCACATGCAGATTCTTCCTTTCAATAGATATATACAACCTAGGTTTACTTTTTCAATTTCTTACCAACTGACCTCCATACAAATTTTAGCTGGTTATGGTGAAACAGGATTTGACTTTTTCCTTAATAGCTACTGTATATACACAGTACACACACACACACACACACACACACACACACATTTTAAATCTAGTTTGTTTTGTGCAGTCATGTGGAGTGAAAGATTCATCTTTCTTCTACATAAAAATCAAGCAGTGAGTCGTCATTGTGACAATATATAGAGGCAGCTATTTGCTCATCCTTTCAGCCATGGCAAAGAGAGGGATTAAAAAGAGAAGAGTGAAGATGCACATTTTTCTGTTATGTTTTTATACAGCCCCAAATAAGCTTGTTATACCTAGGGGTTTAAAAAATGTATTTTTCCCACTATGCTTTATATTAAAATGTATGTTTGCCTTGGCAGCCTTCTACATATTTATATTCTACTCCCATTGGGTTAGGACTTTCTCAAAATACAAGTAAACAATAAAACATTGGAACACATTGGATGAAACCAGTGAACAGAAGTCATTTTCTACATTTGTACCACATTAGGTACATCTTTATTTGTTTTTTGCTCTAAAATAAAATATATACACCTCAATTGGAAGGATGATCTAAAACTAATTTATAAAACATACAAATAAGGCAATAAGGTAATTGGAAAACACAGTTACATTTGACAATATTTTTCGTAAATGCTAAATAGGCAATGTGTCCGGGGCCCCTCACATGACATATATCTCTACAAACACACACACCACCTCCATAGGAAACCAAAGTAAGTTTCATCGTAAATTTAGATTTGTGGGTGTGAAAAAAGAATTGTATATACATAAGTAGAATATTTTGGCTCTCCTCTTTGGAACCATGAAGGAAAACAGATAAGGAAAAACAGACAACTTCTATAATAAGTAAACATGGGTTAAATTCTAAACGCTTTTATTGATTAGATTGTGATTTGCCCCTTAGCAGTAGAGATTCTCAAGAATAATGGTAGAAAGTCTGGTTCTGAAGTACATTTACTACATTTACCTGGATTCAGTTTGAGATTTGTCATACCCCTCAGATGACTTGGACAAGTTATGTAACTTCTTTTAATTTGGAATGAGACATTCTAAAGAGCAAATGAGGTAAGATAGAGTACTTTGTTCAGATGCAATATTTAAGAAATATGGGCCATCCTTGGCATTAAAGATAGAAATAAGAATAATATGTAAGGTACACTATAATTTTATTTCATTTTTTTAAGTTTGTGTGATCCACTTTTACTATTTGTTTTATACCCCTATATAAAGTGTGTTATTTTTGATAGTATTTACAGCTTTTATCAGTAAAGCAAAATAATTTGTGGGGCTTTTCATTGTATTAGTGTAGAAAATACCACAATCTAAATCTACATAAATCTTTTGCTTTTCATTTCTTTATTCTTTTATTTGTTTCCATCTCTCTACCTCTGAAAACCCACTAATTATTTTGAAAAACAAATCAGATTCTTAATATTTCCCTAATATTTTAGACCTGATCTTATAAGACTGTGATCATTGTTGAGCAAAATAAGAATTTAAATTCTCTAACACTAAATGTGATCATGATCTTCCAAATCTGTGTGAATCTTGGTTTTTAATATTTATAACTACCATATTTACTTTTTGTTCTGTTTGTTCTTATTAATCCCTCAATTGTTTTTCACATTTTTATCTCATTAATTATGCACTTGTCATTTATATTTTCACCTTGGTGCCCTGATTAATGGTGAGACCCTTTGTAATTTGCTCTGTGATTTCACAGATCTCTGTTAACTCTGCAAGCTGCTGGGATATGCAATGTTTCTAAAAAGAAAAGGCTGTGTCTATAAGTCTTTGGTATTGTTTAAAATATATATTTCTGACAACATAAAGTAGAAGTACTTATTGGAGGTACAAATGGGCTTCTGTGGATCTTTGTGACATTTTTCTAGGAATAGAATCATTTTGTGAAGCTTATTGATTGGGTTCAAGTGAGATCAGTGAATCAGTTGTAAAAACTGCACTTCATATTTTATAATCGTAGCAATGAATGCACTGACCAATTTCAAGGTTTAGAAGAAAAGAATCAGAAACAATGCTGCATTTGTTTAGAAATGTGCAGAATGTGTTAGATAAACCAATCAATACTTAATTACTAGTCTGCAGCCTTCTCTATTTTAATGCTCAGGCTTTCACAGAGATAAACCACCTGCCGTGTGACCTGATGTATTTGTTCTGACAGCACTTTTAAAGGGACTGCTCAAAACCTGGCAATAACTTCCAAAAGAAATAATTTTCCGAGAGACTTATTTCCCCACACATATCCAACTAAATATACAAAGCCAAAGAAATTCCTGAACAAATAAATGTACAGCCCAGAATCTCCAATTCTATGTAACGTCAGTGAAATGTAATTTAAAAAAAGAAAAACACATTTCTTTCTCACTACAATTAATGGAAAATGCCCAAGGGTCTTAGTTATTATGTACAATTCTATGACTATATGCAGGTTGTTTAATGGGTGAAAGCTAATTCTAACTATTACATTTGCTCAAACCTGTGATCAGTCCACACAGGCACTGAAGGCTCTCACTGGTGCTCTCAGTGATTCCATAATAATTCTAAAACATAATTTAGAAAAAAAATATTCAAAGATTTTATATTCTGTCATTCATGTATTCATTGCAAGCAAGACTCTGCTAAGCTCTGAGTAGAATTCATGCATTCATGATCTGTGATCCTTATAAGTCCTATATTATATATTATATACAATATTATATATTATAAGTCTAATAACAAGATTAGTATGTACCCAGGGTATTTGGTTACAAGACACTGTTTTCCTTTTTCTTGAGATTCCGAAGGTAGGATGCTTCACCTAAAGATGTCTTCAGGGGGAAGAGAAAAAAAATGCATCATAGGAACATTTTATTCTCTTAGAGTGTCTTGAAAACACTTATTTTATTGAATTAATGTAATTAAGATGCTTACCTGAAAAAAATGGAGAAAACACTCCATCTAGATCTTATATGAAAATATCAAGAAAACTATATATAATTCAAAAGTTACCTTAAAAATTCAGATGCATTATAAATAGCAGATGTCACAATGTTCAGTATTACTGCTCTGTATTTTCTTGGTAGTTCATATAATAGTCATTGATTTTTTTGTTATTGATTTACTTTTTAAAAGGAAACATTACCCACCTATCTTCAAGGTGTCATTCATTTCTAGATTCTTTTTTTTTTTTTTTTTTTTTTTTTTAATTTCTAGGAGAGAGAGAGAGACAGAGTGAGCAGGGGAGGGTCAGTGAGAGAGGGAGTCACAGACTGAAACAGGCTCCAGGCTCTGAGCTGGCAGTCAGCACAGAGCCCGACGCGGGGCTCGAACCCACAAACGCGAGATCATGACCTAAGCGAAAGTCGGACGCTCAACCGACTAAGCCACCCAGGCGCCCCTAGATTCTCTTTCATTTTTTAAACTATTTTATTTACATGTCCTTCACTTCTGGGAAAAGTCCTTTTTGACAGCAGTTACAACTTTTACAATGTAACCTTTGTCATTAATTATTTCAAATACTAATTGTATTACCTTATTTTGTATTTCTACAGATAATTTTCCCAAGTTCATACAACTTTATTTTCATTTCTAGCTCAAAGTCATAGTCTGACATTATTAAGAGTAAGAATATAAATACTCCCTGAAATTTCATTGTTTAATGTAGCAATTTTTTTGAGTTGTGACTTTCCTTTGAGTATCCTCTTGTTTGCAGAATTGTTCCATAAGAGCACGATTTTTTGTTTCATTTTACTTATTTTTGAGTAAAGAGATATTAAACTAGACCCAGCATTTAAATATTTGCTGGTAATGTGGAACCTGGTGCTTTTGGTGCTCTTAGATTTTATTTCCCAGGGTGTGAACTGGAGTGGAGATTGAATTCTTCAACCTCAAATATAGTTTTCGGGACCTGCAGACTTTGTGAGGTTTTTTAAATATATTTTTAAGTTTCTGTGTGTGTGTGTGTGTGTGTGTGTGTGTGTGTATGAGAGAGAGAGAGAGAGAGAGAATCCCAAGCAGGCTCTGCATTGTCAGCGCACAGCCCAATATGGGACTCCAATCGACAAAAATGAGATCATGACCTGAGCTAAAATCAAGAGTCAGACACTTAACTGACTGACCCACCCAGTGCCCAAGGACCTGCAGACCTTGATCTAGTATCAGTCTAATGCAGCATAGTGAAATGGGATCTGTCCTCTCTCCACTTTGACTAATTTTGACATTGATATGTCATGGGAAGGGATTTTATTGATGCAGAATTTTCCAAAGTATGCAATCCCTATAAGCAACACACCAGGGTGAACTCTCCCTCTGAAACTCATCCTGTCACCGTCACTGTCTACTGTCATTTCTCTAAGCTCAAAGGAGGCCTTGCCTATTCAAAGGTATCAGGACCTAGAACTGACCAGCCCCTACTTTTCAGTTGTTTTTAAAGCTTCTGGTTATAGCTATATTGAGAAAAGAGGCTGTGATTTCCTGTCCACTATAGACAGTAGTTGAACAGAAATGTGAGCATGTGTGGAAAGGAGAGGAGGGTGGAGAGAGAGAGAGAATAGCTTGTACCTCTGTAACACAGATGTCTTAGTCCTCTTGGACTACTTTAATGAATCCCACAGACTGGGTAGCTCATAAACCATGGAAATGAATTTCTCAGTTCTAAAGACCGGAAGTCCAAGATTAGGGTGCCAGCATGGCCCAGTGAGGATCCTCTTCCTGGCTTATAATCAGCTCCTTTTCGCTGTGCCCTATTATGGTGGATCGAACTAGGAGATCTCTTGAGATGTCTTCTCAAAGAGCACTAATCCCATTCATAAGGGCTCCACCTTCATGACCTAATCACCTCCCAAAGACCCCATCTTCTAACGCCATCACATTAGGCATTTTGATTCTAACTTGGGAATTTTGTGGTATCACAAACATTCAGACCTTAGCAACAGGCATATACTTTTTATAAGGTTATATATATATTCATATAGGTAGATGAACATATGTAGTTAATATAATATATGCATGTATAATAAGCATATTTATATTAATATATGTGGGCATATATTTATATTCATGTGTGTATAACATATTATCATATTTATTAAATATACATATGATTATATATGCATGTCAGAATGCATATTGTGTGTGTGTGCACTTGCACGCACATGCTCTTGTATATGATTAATATGTTGTAAAGTGAAAAAACATACGCATATTTATGCAAAATACATAATGATTTCATTTTCCTCTTTTTACTATTGATCCACCAGATAAAGTTTTCTCTCATCAGTCATAAAAGTTCCACTTTTCTTCATAAAATCTGTGTCTCTGGATTACAATATGCTTCCTGTTATAAAAGGAAGACTCAAAGGTTTTTTAACATCTTGAATACTCATTCTTTTTATTTTTGTTTTTATTTTTTTAAATGCTCTTTAAAGTTTATTTTTGAGACAGAGATCTTCTGAGGGGCGCCTGGATGGCTCAGTTGGTTAAGATTCTGATGTCAGCTCAGGTCATGTTCTCATGGTTCATGGGTTCGAGACCCATGTCAGGCTCTGGGCTGACAGCTCAGAGGCTGGAAGCTGCTGGGGATTCAATGTCTCCCTCTCATCTGCCCCTCCCCCACTCAGAGCCTTACAGGCTTTGCTAGTCACATTTCATTTGGATTCTAGAAGTTGATTTAACCCTCCAAGGGCCCATATTTCTAGATTTTCTCTATTTCTAGAATTTCTGCTTGGAAACCAATTTTTTCTTTGCTCATTTCCTTCACATAAAAACCTATAAGCAGCTTATAGGATCCAACACAGACTATATCACACTCTCATTCTCTTTCTTGCCTTTTTGCCTAGGACATCAGACACAGTTGCACATGGGCCTCCCGTCAAGTAATTGAAGGCAATAGTTTGGCAAATAATTTTTCCATGATAAATCACAAATCTCTGGTCTTCCTACCTTTGATCTTCATTTTAATGCTCCCTGTCACTTTACCACTATTTCAAGGATGTGTATCTAAGGTATTTTTATGGTAATACTCCTACATAAAAATACAGTATTTCATTAAGGAAGAGCAGTTGTAGCACACACCAAATACAAGTGACAGCACAGTATGAATGTATTCCTAGCTGTCCAGAAATGTTCTACAGGCAGCTTTCTAACCAGTAACTCAGGGAGCAACCCTTCCTTATTGTTGTGGGTCCAATATTCTCTTGGCCCTGGGATTTCTCTCCTTTTTTCCCCCCTGCTGATGGGGAAGAGAGTGAGGATACTACAGAAAATACTTGCATGGGGCAGGACTGGAGGGGGCACCTATCACTTGGACACACATAATATTGCCCAGATCTCACTGAAGAGGCCAAGGCTCACAGTGAGGGAGTCTCTGAATTATGGTCCAGCTGCATCCCAGGAAAGAAGGGAAACACTTAATGTTGGCGAACAAGGTGTCTTCTCCAGATACTCTAAGAATACGAGGCCCAAAGAAGTTACCTTCTCTACATTATCCGAGTGCCAGCCAGGAATATAGAATCATTTTGTGATAGCTCCTGAAAGGGGACATAATTGTGAAGCACAAGGAAGGGGTATCACAGTGATTTGAAGTTGGCAATCATGATTTGACAAGTTCTCATAAAACATACAGTTGGGAAATCATTAGAAATTAATACTTACATTTTATCCAATACTTAGGGCTACATGATCATATCATCGTTACTTCTGCCTGTATGTTTAGCCTAGTCTCCAGTCTTTCTTCTGGTCTTTTCAGCTTTACTTTGGATATAGACCTTTAGTAATGCAAGATTCTACAGAGCATGCTTGCTGAGGCAAAAAGGTCTATATGTTCACTCTCTATATAATATACAAACCTTGATTTGCATAAAGCTGCTCCAAATATTCCTGCCAAATATTATCAAATTATTATATATTCATAATATTACATTTTATAAAAATTTAGACTTTTCCAGTTGGAAGTGTCTTAATTCAGCCCCCAAATTATATATATTATATCCCTTCCCAGTATGGAAGGGATTTAATACCCTCTAGACAAAACAGCATAATATATATTTCCATATTTTCTCTGAAATGTTCTTACCAGTTGCTCTATTCCTAGTTTATTATTTTTTTTTTACAAATAGTTTATTGTCAAGTTGGTGCTCATCCTCACCCAGTGCTTATCCCCACAAGTGCCCTCCTCAATGCCCATCTGCCCTACTCCTAGTTTAATTTAATGTCTTGCTCATACTTGATTGAGATACAGGGAGGAGAGTCCCACTCCGAATCACTAGAAAGTGAATTATTTAGTGTCTTTCTTACTGGAAAATAGATGACCTCCTATACAACAAAAACTGATAAGAAGCGAAGCAGAGACACCATCAAGGCTTTGAAAATTCTCTGTCTTTCCATCTGGATACAAATGATCATAGTTTCTCTACATATTGTTCTCTCAATGGAATGACTTCCTAAACTTCAGCTTTTATTGCACATGGTCAAACATTTTCCACTTTTCCTTATAGTATGATTGTTAATTATGCTTCCATAAGTATATATCTTCATATGTGTTTTGAATTCTATCTCTGGTACTAACGAGTCCAAACCTTGAAAGTCAATATTCTGAAACTTTCACATAGAACTATGATCATCTCAGATAATAGTTTTATCATATCACTGGCTACAGGTAAATTGCTCATTGGTCAAGTATACAAATAGAGTCCTATCATCTGTATCTAGAGAAGGGAAGAAAAATAATACAGAGAACACAAAACAAAAGTGAATACTTGACATGTACTGTAGTCATGCTTTTTATCCAAGGAGTTTATTGTAAAAAGCTCATAACTTTCTATTGTTGTGTAACACATTACCACAGACTTGGTGACTTAAAAGAACACAAATTTATTATCTCAGAGTTGTCTTTTTTAAAGTTTATTTATTTTGAGAGAGAGAGAGAAAGAGAGAGAGAGAGGCCACTTACACTCACGCCAAGCGGGAGAGGGGTAGAAAGAGAGAAACCCAAGCAGGCTCTGAGCTTTAGGTGTGAGGCTGACAAGGGGCTCAATCTCACCAACCCTGAGATCGTGACCTGGGCCAGGATCACGAGTTGATCCTTAACCAACTAAGCCACCCAGGTGCCCCATTGTCTCATAGTTCTATAGTTCAGAAGGCCCGATAGGGTTTAACTGCTTTCTCTCCTCAGTGTCTCATTAGGTTTAAAATGTGTCAGCTTGCTATATTCCATCTGGGACTTGGGATTTTTCCCCCAGCCCATAGAAATTACTAGCATAATTCAGTTCCTTGTAGTTGTAATATTAAGGTCCCTGTTTTCTTGCTCTTTGTTAGCTAGAAGTTACACTCAAATCCTAGAGGTTGTTCTCAAATCCTTGCCACGTGTACACCTTATTCTACAAATCCGGCAATGGAATATCTTCCACATCACATCATTTTATCATCAGCAAGGGCCAGTCCCATTTAAGGGCCCGTCTGTTTAAGTCATACCCAACAAGATAATATCTCTTTTGATTATCTTAAATAGTAACCTTAATTACTATCAGTTTAATAGTAATTACTAATTAACTACTTAGTAATTAGTAGCTAATTACTAAATGAGTAATTAATAACCTTAATTCTAATGATTAACTGATTAGAGTTACTTTAATTAGAGTAACCTTAATTAGACTCGAAAGAAACATTTGATGAAACATAATCACAAGAATGATATTCCTTTATATTCACCAGTCCTGCCCACCTGCAAGGAAAGAGAATAATACAGACATGTCCGTTCAAAAATAGGAAACCTTGGGTCCATCTTAGAATTCTGCCTTCCCTCCATCCTCTGTCCCCCAGTGACTTATCTTCCTCCCAAATACAAAATACCCTCTCCCTAGTTCTTTACTGGTCTCATTTCATTAGGGCACCAGCTCAAGTCCCAAATTACATCCTTTGAAGCTAAATCTTAGTTCATCAGTTTAAGCCCATAATCATATCATTAAACTTAGTTACATCTACATCAAGTAGAGACAAAAGTATAAACCAAGTATACCTCCTTGTTATCCTTTCAAATTTGTTCTGGCTCTTCCATGTCTTTTCCTTTTTGACTTGTTATAGAATCAACTTGCCAATTTCCTCAAAAAAAAAACTGCTTGAATTTTGCAATTTCTCTGAATATATAGATCCTCTTGAAGAGGATTAACATGTTAACAGTATTGTGTTGTCAGACCATAAACATGGTACACGTCTATAATAAATGAGGTCTTCATTAACATCTCTCAGCAATGTTTTGCAGCTTTTAGTGCTGAGGTTTTATATGTCTTTGTTAATATTATCCCTAGTTGTATTTTAATGCTATGTTAATGTTATTTTAAAATTTCATATTCCACATCTTTATGTTATTACATAGAAGTTAGGATTTTTATATTTTTTATCAAATGACCTTATTAAATTTATTTAATTCTAGTAGCCTTTCTATAGATTCTTTAGGATTTTCTCCATATTCACAATCATGTCATCAGTGAATAAGAATAATTTTGCTTTTTCCTTCTCATTGGAGGGGTGTGTGTGTGTGTATGTTTCCCCCCCCTTTTTTTTTTTCAAGTTTATTTATTTTGGAAGAGACAGACAGTGTGATTAGGGGAGGAAAAGAGAGAATGGGAGGGAGGGAGGGAGGGGGAGAGAGAGAGAGAGAGAGAGAGAGAGATTGAAGGAGAGAAAGAGAGAATCCCAAGCAGGCTCTGCACCATCGGTATACAGTCCACTGGTGGGGCTGGAACATATGAACCTGCAAGATCATGACCTGAGCCAAAACTGAGAGTCAGACACTTAACTGACTGACCACCCAGGCACCCCTTCCTGTGTTTAATTCACTGGCCAGGATATTATGTTGTATAGGAAAGATGACACTGAGTACTTTTTCCCCATTTCCCATTCTTAGGAAGAAAATATTCAGTCTTTCAACATGTTCATAATTAAATATGATATAAATGGTGGAGATTTTTGTTGATATATTTTATTGTATTTAAAAACTCTCCTCTACTCCTAGCTGATCATTTTCATGACTATATATAGATTTTGCATAAATATTTATTTGAATGTACTAATATGATCATGTGTGTTTTCTATGAATATGGGGAATTGCTTTGTATTTTCAAATATTAAAATAATTTTGCATTATGGGTCTAACCACAATTAATTAGTCATGATGGATTATCTTTTTTATATATTGCTGAATTCAATTTGTTACTCAGGTAGAGCATTATAGTATATTACTAGAAAACCTCTACCAGATTTATTCATAAATATACTTATGTATGTATGTTTAAATGTCAGGGTACTTTGTAAAGGCCTTTTCTATAATGTCCTCAGAGAAAAATTAAGAAACTTTGTAAAAAGGCATGATTTAATGCTTTCAATATTCCCTTAATTTATTGTATTATTAAACATACTGTTTATTACTTATTTATTTAAAACAAGCTTGTATGGCAGTTATTTTTGTAGTGTGCTCAATTTACCATGAAAGATCACTTTTTAAAAAAAAATTCTAACTTATACTTTAAATATTGAGCCAACAGAGTCAGGTGATAAATTCAAGCAAGTGGTATATTGTTCCTAAAAGTTGTAACTTTTTTTTTCTATTGATGAGTAAGAAAATATGTGATTTTTCTCACTATTTCCCACGTAAGGTTAATTTTTTTATTAAAGTTTAGTCAATTTTGATCATGATATTTTATTTTCTCATTTGTACATTCAAAAAATCTTGAAACATCAATATTTAGAAGACCATTTGCTAAGATATATCTGTGATTAGATACTGAAGCAAGTGTGTATTTGCTTCTCAGTTGTAACCCCTTGTATTTAAGTTGGGGCTGTGTAATAAATACTAAATAATAAAACATTAGCAGAAGTAAAAGATGATGATTCTGAGAGAAGCATTAAAGTTTAGGGTTCATATATTTTGATGATTTAAACTTAACATCTTAATCTTTCTATGTTTTTCATTCCCATGTTGTGTACTTTCTCTGAAACTTTCTCTGAAACTCTGAACTGAATTGATTTTACATGCAAATTATATTATTATCACATCCACCTGTATTTTAGATTTCAGTGATTTTGTAAATAAAACTTTTCTACTCTTTCCATTTTGAAAATTATATTATCTTCCAGAGATAAGACAGAAGCATGTATGGATTATGTGACACAGTTTTACAGTTAAACCTTTTTCACCAGAAATCACTACCAGTTTATCACAGTCTTTTATTAAAGACTGCAGTGTTCTTCCCAATTCTTCCTTTCTGTATTTACATCTTTTGCCATGTCCTACTGGACTTTATTACACTAGAGATGAAGTGTATTTCCCCAGCTGGCTAATATTTGGCTTAGTCATGTGATTTATAATATAACATCTGTAGCAGAAGCTGTGTGTTCTGTCTGTTCTGAGGCTAGACCTTAAGTGGCATCACACAAATTCTTTTCCTTCTTATGCTTTTGCCCTTATTTTCAGAAGAAATATACTGGTTAAGCTATTGGCTAAAAGAGATAAGAGATTAGTGGCACAGTAATGAATCTAACATGTATTTACAGTTAAATCCAGCCAAGCCTAAGTAGACCCACTGGCACATGGAGAAAAGGAACTTATGATAGTCCAAAGCTACTGTATTTGATGTGATTTGTTCCATAGTATTATGCTTGTAGATTTCATTATTTTTGCTATGTTACATTGTATGTGTTTCAAAATTATGTAAGCAGAGAACTCCTTGCCAATTTGGAATTTGAACTCAGTAATACATTAGTCTCCCTTTTTGTACAGTTTTGTTTTCCACAGTTACACTTACCTATAGTCAACTGTATCTGAAGCAGATGTATCCTCAGAAGTTCAATAGCAGCCTAACACTCAGTCACAGTGCCTGTGTCATCCTCTTCATCTCATCCCAGCCATTTTCTCACGTCACATCATCACAAGAAGAAGGGTGAGTACAGAGTTTCATAGAACATTTTGAGAGGCCACATTCATGTGACTTTATTACAGTATATTTTAACTGTTCTATGTTATTATTGTTGATCTCTCACTGTGTCTAATTTATAAGTTAACTTTATCATGGGTACGTAGGTATAGGAGAAAACACTGCGTATAGAGGGGTCAGCACTGCCTGAGGTTTTAGGCATCCACTGAGGTTGTTGGAATTTATTCACGACATAGAGTGCTTACTTTCTTGAAAGTATGTGTTACCTGTTTTCACTGAAGCAAGGTTTCCTGATGATGATGATGATGATGATGATGATGGTATTACTGATTATTTTCATATTAACAGTAGAAGAAGGGGATATGCAACCATGCCCTTTCTGGTAATGAATTTTTATTCATTTTCATTATCACTTTATTTTTTTTCATCAATGACACAGTAAAATCCCAGAGAAACATTCACATTTATATCAATGTTATATTTCTAAGAATTTTACAACATAATAACATGCTGTATATAGAGAGAAAAAAAGATAAAATGTGTGTGTGTATAGATAGATATAGATATATCAGTCCTATTTTCAGTACTTATACATTTGAACAAATTATTTAATTTTTGGCCCCAGTTTTTCATTAACACAACTATCTATAATGTAGTATATATGTGTGTGTGTGTGTGTGTGTGTGTGTGTGTGTGTGTGTGTGTGTGTGTATTCCTTCCAGTAAATCACGATACTGGAAATAATGGGGGAACATAAAAATCAGTCACATATAAAATTCCTCTGTTTTCTCTATTTGCCTAGAACACTACATTGTTAATTTACTTACACGTTCCTGTGCTCTCATCCTTCTATTTACTACTTATCTATCTTTTGATTTATATATGTCATAATTTTTAGTGAAGTTTTGGACACTCATGGCTTCCTACATTAGCTTTCACCATTAAAAATCTTTATTTTTTTTCACATAATTTGAAGCAAAAAGTCAGGGATATTGAATATAAGTTCTTGGTGACAGAAATATGAGTTTTATCTGTAATTTCATCCCCCATAAGAAATTACCCAGCATTTTCTTCATTAAATTATACATATTCCACACTTGGCAATATGAAAAATCTACAAATCTACGACTTTCAGTAATAGAACTGCTGTTCTTTTCTTATATAACGCTAAGTATTTGGAGTGTTTTTTGTTTTTCAGTTTTGGAGGTTTTTAAAAATAAAGTTGAATAATTTACTTCAGGCATAGAATAAAGCCTTAAGCTTGTTAAAAGCAAATTTTTTAATAATTTTAAGGTTTTTTCTTCAATACTATTTTAAATTTGAAGGCAATACTACTTGTGCTCTTATATTCTTTATTTTCCTCAGTGCCAGCTGTTTAAATGGCTGAACATCTTCATGCTTCTCATTGAGAAAATAATATTCTAAAATAATCATCCAAAACCAGTTGGTTATTTTGAAAGAGAATTAAGTTGTTATTGGAGTAGTATGATCTTGAAGGAAGTTCATATATGCCTATAATTAAGAATACACATACACACACACATACACACACACAAACACACACACATATATGAGTTCACTGACTCTTTAAATTTTTGAATTCAATATAATTTTATTTTAATCCCAGTATAGTTAACATACAGTGTAATATTAATTTCAGGTATACAATGTAGTGATGCAACACTTCCATACAACATCCACTGGTCATCTCAAGTGTACTCCCTAATCCCATCACCTCTTTAGCTCATCTCCCCTCTGGTAAGCATCCGTTCTCTTTTAGTTAAGACTCTGTTTCTTGGTTTCTCTTTCTCTCTTTTCCTTTTGCTCATTTATTTTGTTTCTTAAATTCAGTGTATAGGTGAAATCATAAGGTATTTGTCTTTCTTGTACTTACTTTGCTTAGCATTATATTCTCTAGTTCCATCCATGTTATTCCAAATGGTAAGATTTCATTCTTTTTCATGGCTGTATAATATTTCTCTCTCTCTCTCTCTCTCTCTCTCTCTCTCTCTCTCTCTCTCTCTCTCTCCCACTCCCCCGTGTGTGTGTGTGTGTGTGTGTGTGTGTGTGTGTACCACATCTTCTTTATGTATTCATCTCTTGATGGACATGGTCTGTTTCCATAGTTTGGCTGTTGTAAATAATGCTGCTATAAACATTGTGGTGCATGTATTCCTTTGAATTAGTGTTGTTGTATTTTGGGGTTAATACCCAGTAGTGTGATTACTGGACAATAGGGTAGTTCTATTTTTAACTTTTTAAGGACCTTCTATAGTGTTTTACATCCTGGAATGCACCAATTTGCATTCCTATCAACATTCATTAATCTTTTTGTAATATATATTTTCACAGCTTTTGTTCAATGTTTGATGTTTTTGAAGTAGTTATTACATTTTCATTCCCCCTTTTAAAAAATTAAAAATTAAATCATATAGATTATATCTTTGTTTTTTAACAGCTACTGATAGCAATGTACTTGCTATACCAACTATTTTCATTTCGGAGAATTTCAAAGTAACATTTAATATTTTTAACAAATTAAAATATGCCTTCAATGTCTTTAAGAAGTAGATGTCCTTATATTATGAATAAATATATCAGATTTCCAAATATTTGCTTGTTGTTTGTAATGTATTTTAATGTGGGCAACACTAGCTTTATCTGGTCTATTTCTGCATTTTTATCATAGTTGATGATTCATTAACTTCTATAACCCATGTTTAACTGGTAGTTTACCTTGGATTAAAATAATCTGACTAAAGATTTCATCTAACAGTCATAACTGATTTTTTTTCTTTTCACTCTAAAATTAGTTACTGGAGAAAAATAATAAATTGACAAATATTTTACTTACAAAACCCCTGTAACAGATATTTATTTTAAAACTCTTGTATGATGAAGATAGAATGTTTTAATAACCTACTGGTGTGCACCAGATTATTGCTTATAGTAGTTACTGCTTTGGGCTCCAAGAATAGCTCTAAAACTAAATGCAAATGTAGACAAATTCTGAAATGATTTTAGTGATTTTTCCTTTTTATTTGAATTATACCAAAATATAATCACTGACACTCTGTGGCTAAAAATTATCCCTATTTGTTCACTGGAATCGTATTAACGCTTCATGTTCTTGGTTGACTTCTATTTGAAAAATACATTTCCAGAAATAAATCGATATTAGCATACAGATAGAATTGAATATTATGTCAATAGTGATTGACAAAGTTGATATGTTGCTGGTTTCCTCATTTTAGATTAGTTATATTTTTTTCTTGGAGGCAGAAAATGTAAAATACATTTCAATTTTCCAATCCATTTAAACTGAGAAGAAAGTAATAATCTAGAGAAAAATAATAAAAGGCTTTGCGGTCAGGGTATGACTGACATACAGCTAAAGTATGTTTCAGTTGTAAAGACAAGCCTGTATCAATAAAACTATGTTGACTCAGTTGGTATCCTCAGGCTGCTATTGCCCACATAATAATTGATTTTAAATTTTAAAGCTATGACTGCAAAAGAAAAAAATAATACTTTGTTATGTCTATATGGTTTTCCACTGATGTAACCCTACTGTTTTATTTGAAATACATTTGAAAAGAAATGAAAATGTTACCTAAAGCAAGTATAACTAATTTTTCTTAAACATTTCTCATAATGGAAAATAAACGTTGAAACTTTGTATTTCATTATAACTAGAAAAAGGATATGTATATATATATATGTGTGTGTGTGTGTGTGTGTATACACACACACACACACACATAATGAAATGAAAAATAATATATACCAAAAATGGAATGCTAGGAGACAGTCCAAGATGGCAGTATACGAAGATACTAAACTCCTTTTATCCTATGAACACACTAAATATAGAGCTACATGTGGAACAAATCTCTCTGAAAAATGACCTGAAAACTAGTTGAACAGCTCGTTCACAACAGTAGTGTCAGGGCCACACTGAGACACAGAAGCACAGACACAGTCACGCCCAGCACCCCATCCCCAGTGCAGTAACCCATTATTAGGAAGGATCTTGCAATCCTGAGAAGCTGGAGCTTCTCCCTTAAGATCCAGGGGTTTGTGACCCACATCAGGCACTCCAACTCTTGTGACCTGCGATGGTAAGACAAATCCTACAAAATATCTGGGTCTGAAATTCAACAGGGCTCATATCCAGGAGACTCCGAAGGCTGCAGGGAATTGAGAAAACTTCTCTTAAAAGTTTTGTACACAGATTTACTTGGCTCAGGAACCTGTGCAAAAGCAGTAGTTTGAAAAGCTTCTGGTGTAAGTGAAGGAGCAGATTTATTTGCTAATTTTAAAGCATCTGCCTAGGAGCAGGGACTCTCTCTGGGATACTTGTCAGCTCCATGCTCTCCTAAGGCCCCACCAGAGTGGGTGGACACACCCTGGCCCTGTACCCTCCTATGTTTCCCACCAAAGCCAGTAGGTTGATGCAGTCCACACAGGAGACACTCCTTGATCACCAGGTTCTGGTGGCCAAGGGTGTGTTGCTGGGTCCCATGGGACTATACCAGTAAGAGTTATGGTTCTGGGCAGGCTGCCATTCACAAGTCACTGCCCAGAGGGCAGAATGAAACATCCCCCCAGTCTTTCTGTTAGGAAGCTCCATTTAAGTGTCCTGGAGCTTCTGCCTGAGGGTCAGTCTTCACATTTGCCATATTTCTAGAGTCTACAGAGGGATACTCTCAGGGAATGTGCACTGAGAGTTGCCATCTTTGCACTCTCCCTTGGCCTTGTATTCCTTCTTAGTACTTCCTAGAAAGGAACTTGTATACTTGTCTGAAGCCCTGATTTTTGCACCTTTTGTCCAGGGGTCATGAAATTACCAGTCTGGAAGCCAGCATGGTTTGTGACTGTAATTCCACAGGACTGGATACATTTGCATACTTTCAAAGCTGCAGCCCAAGGGTTTGGCTTGTAATCAGCCTGAAACTAGATCATTCCCTTTGAAACACCAATAGGTCCTCACACAAACTCAGCAATGGGGACCTCCAAAGATAAATAAAGTTGCTTAGACAACCACAAAGTTTTGAGAGGCAGCTAAGAGCTAAGGCAAGTTTGAACAATAAGATTCATCGTGTTCACAGGGTTGCTCTTTCAAGACTTGAAGAATTAGCTATTTTGCCTAGTGCATAGAAACAAATACAGAGATTGAAACAAAATGAGGAAACAGAAGAATCTATTCCAAATGAAAGAATAAGATAAAACTCAGAAGGCAACCTTAATTAAATGGAGATTATAATGTACCTGATGAAGAGCTCAAAGTATTGGTCATAAAGATGTTCAACTGACTTAGAGAAAAATGTATGGGTGGGGGGAGTTCATGGGTGGGGGGAGTTCAGATGGCCAAGAAGCAGGGAAACCATGATTTCCCTCGTCCCTCAAACTCAGCTGTACTGATGTCAGATCACTTGGAGCACACAGGAAATGAATCTGCAGAGTGGAAGAAGGCTGTCCACAGGAGAAGGAAGATAGATAGCTTGGTGGGACTGAGGTGTGAGTATGTGAAGTGGGAGACATAAAATGGCTTTGACATGGAGAGAAAGGAACCTCTTCTATAGAGAGACAAAAAGGAAAGAGGCTGTGGAACTGCGGTATTGTGTTAGTACAAAAAAAAAAAAACCTCTCCAGACCACAGACTGGGAAATGAGAAATATAGAGTGTCACTTTCTATTTTGCAAACAGCTTTAGGAGCTGAAGATTAAAGTTTTCAGAAGTGTGTGACTTTCTCAGAATGGGATCCAGCTGTATGCAAGTGCCTGATGGGGAGGGAGCCGCCCCAGGGCTTGGTAGTGATCTGGAAGGCACACTCAGAGAGGAGTCCCCTTCCTGAGTACTTTGGGAAGAGCATTTATTGCCTCCCCAAGGACAAAAGACACTGTAGGCATCAGCCAAAGTACATGTACCTGCAGGGCTGAGTGGCCTTCACCAGAACATGGTGCAGGCTGTGCAGGGCCTCCTTTAAGACATCAGGTTTTGAATCCCAGCCAAGTACCTGGGAGGCATGAGGCATGAGAGACTGTAAAGCGGGGCAAGCTGACTGCCTGAGCTACGCTACCCTGTGAGAGCTGCCTGAACAACATGGTTTGAGACGTCTGGTCCTGGGAGAAGAGATTGGGGTGTCATCATTTTTCTCCCCATCACCAACATGGTGGGGTTTAAGGGAGCAACACAGTGTCCCCCAGCGGAGGCAGGATTCACTTATGTCAAATCCCGCCCCTCCACACCTAGTAACTGCTTATCTACTGGAGTGAGAAAGACACTGACTGAACCAGACAGCCTCTCCATCAACCAGCACAACCACTAGTCCCAGGCACCAACAGACAACTGTCTTGTCAGTCTGTTTGTCCTTTCCTTTCCTTTCCTTTCCTTTCCTTTCCTTTCCTTTCCTTTCCTTTTTTCCTTTCCTTTCCTTTTTCCTTTCCTTTCCTTTTTCCTTTCCTTTTTCCTTTCCTTTCCTTTCCTTTCCTTTCCTTTCCTTTCCTTTCCTTTCCTTTCCTTTCCTCCCTTCTTTTATTCTTTTGGAATCAGGCTCATAGTTTCTGATTGTTTTTTAGTCAATTCCTATATATATATACGTGTGTGTGTGTATGAACAAGAATTTAGAATAACCATCATAAGACTAATAGCTGGGGCTGGACTTGAAAAAAAAACATAGAAGACAGCATAGAATCTATTGCTGCAGAGATCAAAGACCTAAAAAAATAGTCACAATGAATTAAGAAAGGCTATCAATGACATGCAAAATAAACTAGGTACAGTGACAGCAAGGGTGGAAGAAGCAGGGGAGAGAATAGGTGAAATAGAAGATAAACTTATGGAAAATGATAAAGCTGAAAAAGGGAAAGGAAATTACTAGACCATGAGGAGAGAATTAGTTAAGTGATTTCATGAAACAAAATTCTATCCATATCATAGGAGTTCTAGGAGAAAAATATTTGCAGATCATATATCTGATAAGGGGTTAGTATCCACATTACATAAAGAACTCAACAGCAGAAAGCAAATAATCCATTTTATAAACAGGAAGATAATCTGACTAGACCTTCTTCCAAAGTAGACATACAGATGGCTAACAGGCCTATTAAAAAATCCTCAATCACTAATAATCACTAATCATCATGGAAAAGAATCAAAATCACAATCATACCTGTTAGAATTGCTAATATGAAAAGTGCAACAAATAACCAGTGTTGGCAAGGATATGGAGAAAATGGAACCCACATTTACTATTGATGGAAATATAAATCGGTATAGCCACTGTGGAAAACAATACAGAGGTTTGTTAGAAATTAAAAACAGAACTACCATGTGATCGAGCAATTCGACTTGTATTTATCCAAAGAAAACAAAAGCACTGATTTGAAAAGATATATGCACCCCTGTGCTCATTGCAGAATTATTTACAATAACCAGGGCATGGAAACAACCTAAGTGCCCATTGATGAATGAATAGATAAAAAAGATTTAATATATACGTATATACAATGGAATACTACTCAGCCATAAAAACGAATTATATCTTGCCATTGGTATATAATATGGATGAGACTTGAGGGTATTATACTAAGTGAAATAAATCAAAGACAAATACCATATGATTTCATCTTATGTGGAATGTAAAAACCAAAAGAAATGAACACACAAAACAGAACACATAGATACTGAGAATAGAATGGTGGTTTCCATGAGGATTTGGGTTGAGGAGTGAGTGAAATGGGTGAAGGGGGTCAAGAGGTACAATTGTAAAGTTATAAAATACTTAAGTTATGGGGATATAATGTGTAGCATTGGGACAAGAGCCCATAATATTTTAGTGCATATTTGAGGAATTCCAAAAGAGTAATTCTTAAAGTTCTTATTATAAGAAAAAAAATGTAAATTTGTGTGGTGATGCATGGTAACTAATTCTTAATTATACTGAGGTATTATTCTCACCCATAATATTGGCAAAAATTCAAAAGCTTATCAATATACTCTGCTAAGGAAGCTATAGAGAAATGGTCACTCCCATACATTGTTGTTGGAATTGCAAAATAATCCATAAAAATGGAGGGGAAGTTAGCATTATCTAATAAAAGTATGTACACAAATATAAAACAAAATTCACAGTGTATACAAATATTGAATTATTACATTGTACACCTGAAATTAATAGAGGTCAGTTCTACCTCAACAGCATTAAAAAATGGAGTGTTAGACAAAGGCAGTTTTAGATGCTAGAAAATAAATTATAAAAATTTATAAAAGGAAGGAGAACAGAAAAGAGAATTAAAAAGGGAGAGGTAATCTGTATTACATGTTGAAAATACTATCTGTAGAGAACAGTTAAATTCTTTAGTTTAAAGTTCTTAAACTCAGAACAGTTTAAACAAAATATGAAATCACATATATATGATAACTGAGCTCCTATATATCTGGAGAAAAACAGCTTTAAAGAATATATTAAATTTTCATATAATACATAAATTAATGGAACATATTTTTTAATTCTGTTTTATTTTTGAGCTACCAAAAGAAAACAGTGAAGCTGTATCAGTTCAAAGAACTTCATACACTATCTTAGCTAATGTGTTGTATGAAAAAGGTATAAAGCAATTAAGATGAATGGTAACTCATGTTTTTAATGTATTGTATTGAACATTGAAATGATGCTCACAAAATAAAGGCATAAAAACAAGATACACATTTCAAATTTATACATTATTTCAGGTGTAAGTTTTATGAATTAAATTCCAACTATGAATTTAAAAAAATTTATTAAATTATTATGGTGACAAATTTCTCTTCTTCGTACTATAACAGTATATGCCTGATAGGCTGATAAACTATGGTGAATTTAATCTAATTAAGATCCTCATTTGTGCCCATCTTTCTCCTTGGCTTATTTCATGGATGTTGAGTTTTATATTATCTGACCCAAGGTATCACTTACGAAATGCTGACTTTTTTTTGTCTTTTTTGCTTTCTACCACCACTGGGCTTCCTGAACACTTATAAGTCACTGCAGAACCAGGCACTTCAGGGAAGTGATTGATGATAGCAGCTACTGTCCTTGACAGATTTTGATCCCCACCAGAAATTTGGCATCCATCATATACCTGAAATACTCCGTTGTTCCTTGATGATTTAGTATCCCAAATTCTATGTTCCACAATTTCTACTTAGAGTGGAAAAATATGTCATTTTGGAAAAGATGTAATGATTTCCATTCTTTTTGAGTATCAGCAAGCTCATAACGACCTTATAGTGAAAGCTACATTGTGTCATATTTTTCCTAATTAAAAAGAGAATCACTCACCTGCTGCTCAATTCCTTGTAAATATGATAGTAGGTAACACCATCTTCCCAACTAGAAAAAGTCCATTCTGTGTATCAGATTTTAGCATATATAATATATGAAAGGCTGTGTATATCAAGTTATGTCATGACATAAAATATAAAATACATTTTTGTAATTTAGCATATTCTCATATTTTTCCTTGTCAATATTTACCAAATGGCATTTTCAAATAGTTTAAGATACCAAATATATGTAATTAATCATTTTACTTTACTGTTTGATTAGAAATTTTAATATAAACACTAACAAGGATGTACAACTTTTCAAGTGAAAGAAAGGCTCAAACTTAAGGAGAAGTTGAATGTTATGAATAAGTAATAAGAATACTTGCTTATTTTCTGCTTATTTTTTCAAAGTTATCTGACTTCTATGAATAAGAAAAATTTTAGAAGAGATATCATAAAAGCCATGAGGTTGTAAGTCTGATGAAAAGAGAGGTGTTTTATGCATAAAAATGACAATTCACAAAGAAAGAATAACCAACTTAAAACAAGGCAAATATAACTTTTATAAGATATTCCTTTAAAAACATTCTTTACTATATTCTCTTTTGTAAATTTAATATTTCATATGTGATTTATGGAGTACTTCTCAACCTTAAGATACTTACGAATAATTTTTATAACTTGTTAAAGTAGAATCATGGGAATAACTCCAGAAGTGTTTCAGTGGGTTAGTCTGGGGTATGTCCATAAAATTTACATCTTAAAAAAGTACCCAGATTTTGAAGATTTTTCTAGGAAGTGGGCCATAATTTGAGCATGAGTGCTTCAGTATTAAAAATATTAGAAATACATAAGCAATCAGATATTAGTCCATAGGGAGCTAGGCAAGGAGAAAATGTATATGGCAGTCCGTATATTTTCCTATGAATTATTCTTCATCAGTGAGCAGTAATGTGTTGATAATGCCTGAGGCTTGCTCTTCCCAGCTCTTTTTGGTATGACTTACTTCCTTCATAAAGAGCTTCTTTCTCCTGGTGTCCATAAAATTTTTGAGATTCTCTCCCCATTAGTTTGTTCCTATAATTTGCCCATGAAAGCTCTAGAGCTGCTTTTCAATATGAGTGTTAGACCTAAGTTCGTTAGTAAAAGGCATCTTGTTTTTCCTGAGCATCCTAGCATCCCAAGGGCTTAATTAATGTCTGTCAGCTAGTCATAGAAAGTCTTCAACAAGTGTTTTTGGAATAAATATGTAAAACCTGAAATGTGATTCCTTGTGTGGGTTAGTGGGTCCTTATCTAAGTCCTTCCATTTGCCCACAATATCTTATACACTTTTGTAACCCAACTCACTAATGGCAGATATGACACATATAATCACTGAGGTTTTCATTTGTCTCTACAGTTAGAATGTTTTCTTTGAAAATAAACTCTGCTTTCTTTTTATCTCTAGATTCTCAATACCGTCCAAATGATAGGCATATTGTATGACCACACTTAATAAATGTTTACAGTAGGTACTAAGTGATTTCTGTACTTAAAAGATGTTTTTTAATTTTTTTTAAATTTATTTTTGAGAGAGAGCCTGATGTAGGACTCAAACTCACAAAGCAAGAGATCAGGACCTGAGCCCAAGTCAACCACCTGAGTGGCCCAGGCACCCTCCTTTTCTATACTTTTTATCTGAAAATGTACAAGGGTATATCTCCTTTCAAACTTAATTATCTTCTCAACTTCTTTCAACCTAAGCTCTGCTTCCTTTAGGATTCCCTTTCTAAACTTCCAGGCTACATAAGGTTCTGCCATTCTGTTACTAATAGTGCTCTCTTCTGTGTCTGAGCAGTAATCTAAATGTCATTATATGTTCATTTTGTAACATTTTATTTTTAAAAATCCCCTAAAAATTTTAAAGATAAAAAAATGTGGCTTATTTTTTATTGTATAATGCAATTTAAAAATGTGTTGAAGCAGTATATGAAATTATTAAAAGAACCTAATAATGTTCATGAAATTATTCAAATGAGTAAGAAATGATTACTTAAAGAATGATTGGCTCATTTCTCAATTATACTATATGTTGCTGTACTTTTCTTTTTACTTTGTCCCTAGTTAGTTATTTGCACTCAATCCACAGGTCAATGTGCTATTTAATTGTAAATTTCCAATAGCTTTCTAATGGAGAACTTCGAGATACCAGCGATAAAAGACTTACATTGAAATATTCAGCCAAATCATCCAAACGATAAAATAATAGGTAATTGGGGAAATGCTCCAACCAAGTCAAATATGAGTATAAACAATTAAATTTTACAGCTAAAATAAGCTCAGGATAATAATATCATAGATTATCTAGGAAATCAATGGCTATAACTTTATTCAAGAACCATCATCAATGGGATCAACTGGGAAAAATAGATGTGTAATATGCATAAAACTGAGCACTCACTCAAAAGGAATTTGCACTTTTTTCAAAGGCTGAAAGACTTAGCTATACGAAGGAAGGGATTATAGGATACGGTGCAGAAATGTAACTAAGTGGCGTCACAAAATAAAGATTTCTAGAAAAATTACCATTTAAAATGATTATTGAATTAGGATTTATATTCATGAGAAAATTCTTAAAAGAATGTATATTTCTTTGAAGAAATTTATATACATGAATATATAAAAGTATATTCATATATATGTGTATATATATATATATATCCATATATATATGTAAAAAGAGAAAGCACAGAAACAGAGAGTCAATGAGAATAAACAAAGACTTGACTATGTGAAACAGGTGTGAATTTCTAGTTCATTTTAGTTGTAGAGCAGGCAAAGGAGAAGTAGAAGATGATGGGTTAGAAAAATAGGAAGTACTGATAAAATTATACTGAATAATATTAAGCTATTGTTCTAGTACTTGTGTTAGAAAATAATAGATTCTATATGGAAGCCAAGCTCACTAAAGTTCTTTGAGTAGCATATCTGTTGAAATTTGACCTTTTAAATTTCTGGAAATAATCATAGGTGTAAGTCTTGATGTCGCCTTGTTAGTTTACAAAAGGAAGCGTACCTTTGGAGCCTAGACATGCTACTTAATCTTAAATATAGATGTATTACTTAGCATTTTTAAATAAATATCATTCCCTGAATTACTTTCATTCATTTGTGTATCTAGCACTTCAATTTCTATTCTGATTCCCCAGAAATGTTAGGTTATTTTCAGTTTTTAGTTGAAATAAAAAGATACCGAAACATTCTATTTGCAAAGAAAAATGATTTTTCCCCAAATTTACGTTAGAACGACACAATAGTATTAGTGACCTAAATGACAAAGTAAATTTTTAAAATTACTTACATGGAAGTAGGTTATCACTTTTGACACTCTCTTAGCAGTTAAATGTTATTTTAATGGGCACTTTGTTTAGCAGCAACAATGTCTCAAAGAACAGCAAGCTGTGAAACCTTGATAAGACTTATGTGAAAGGAATACATATGATCTAAAATGAATTAGACCTCAGGTTCCTCACAGAAGGACTCCTTCAGTGATTACCCAAAAAAGATATGAGAACAAAATGCTTTTAATTTTAAAACACTGATAATTTCACTCTCTGCCATCAAAAATTTTATAAGGAACTGTGTAAATGTGTTATCCTACAACAGTGATAACAAGTCAGATGAAATCCTTAAAACTGAGCCTGTTTTTATTATTGCAAGAGAAACTTGTCTTGAAATTAAAATGACAAATTATACTCCACAGTCAACACTACACTGAAATATATCAATAATATAACATTCAAAATATTTCCAGAATTTTGTCAGTATAGAAAATAATTAATGCTAAACATTTAGGAAAAGTTTACAAATGGGAAAAGGAGATAGATTAACCATTCTGATTGAAAATTCAACATGTGCTTCTCACAATAGAAGCTGTTTTGGAAAATTTTGAAGGACGGCCTTTTAAGGAGCCATTTGCAGAAGTCATCTGTGTTTGATATTTCTGTGTTTTTTGTTTTGCATGTCAGATGGCATATTATTAATTTGGAAAGTATTGTGAAAAAGTAAAATGATAAAAGCAGAAGGACATTATATCCGTAGACCAGAGAATAGAGATATTTATATACTATTAAGAGAAAATACTTTAAACAAAATCAGATAAGACACAAACTGAAAAAAAAAATACTATAAAAAACAAAAATCTGGACATGTTCCAGCAATGCAAAGTCTAAAAAGTCACAGATTGCCAGAAAAATTGAAGGTAGGGGCTTCATTATAATTCATTGGTGTTACTGGTCGCATTCTTCTTAAGGTATCAGGAGTCCATAAGATTTGTTATCTGGTTGAGCAGTCGTTGAAGAGATTTTGAGAAATGAAAGCCACTTTGGAAAACTTGAGCCTATATTCCTTAGAAATGCATTTAATGACTGCTTAAAAGGCATTCTATGCAGCATAGATGATTATACTTGGTTTATGTATAATTTCCCAGTCCTAGAATTTAAGGACATTGCCACCACCTATTACATTCTCTATGTCTTCTATAATTTCTACCCTAGAATACCCACTTCTATGGCATACAAATCCACACACACATGCCTGCACACACACAATTAGAAAGTTATTTTCTGTCAATTTCCATAATGTAATGATTTCTGTGATTCTTAGAATAATCATGACTAAGGGTACTCTCAAAACATATTAATTATCCCATTATTAAAAAAGAGTCTACTTCAGTTATATCAAATTTTATAAGGGTATTATACTTTCTTTTTTTACTAAATTAAGTAACTTATGAATGACACAAACTTATCTCTATTTAGCTTTCCAATTTATGAAAATGTTATGTGGGGCTTTGCTCAGAGGAGATATGATAGTTCAAAACTGATTAATAATTTGACCCTTACTTTAAAACAATATAAAGTCTCAATTCTAATATGTGGAGTACATGTTGTTAGTGGCTCTGTAAGGCAAAGGATTCAATATTTTTTTTCAATTTAAGCAAACCTTCTTCCATATGGATATACTGGCAATTGAAGTCGACTTAAGTTTGAAGATTTTAAAAATATAGTTTTAAAACCATTCATGTAGTATTTATTTTTTGAATGAATTTAAACAATGTTTCCCACTTAATTTGAGGTAAAATAACTGAAAATAACTTAAATTCAAATAACTCAAATACTGAAAACAAAGAAATGAAGTTCTGTACTATATGGCATTATAAGAGTTTCTCTGGAGTTTCTTTTGACTTCCTTTAAGGTCAAATACTGATGCCGCCATGAAAGACTTCTTCACATGGTTTATCACTTAATATTTGCTGTGTAGCAAGCCACCGACAAAACTTAGTGTCTTAAGAGAAAAGCCATGTATTTAGTTTCTGATTCTCAATTCAGCGGTTAAGGCTGTTCTTCAGACTGTAGGAAAGGCCCTTGCTTAAAACCGGTGTTTCTTGGGGGCACCTGCATGGCTCCGTCGGTTAAGCGTACAACTTTGGCTCAGGTCGTGATCTCACGGTTCGTGGGTTCAAGCCCTGGATAGGGCTCTGTGTTGACAGCTCAGAGCCTGGAGCCTGTTTCAGATTCTGTATCTCCCTCTCTCTCTGACCTTCCCCTGCTCACACTGTCTCTCTCAGAAATAAATAAAACATTAAAAAAACGAAAACACAGGTGTTTCTTGGGGCACCTGGGTGGCTCAGTAAGCTTAGCATCCAACTTTAAATCAGGTCATGATTTCACCATTTGGGAAACCGTGTCGGGCTCTGTGCTGATAGCTGGGAGCCTGGAGCCTCCTTCAGATTCTGTGTCTTCCTCTTCTCTCTGCCTCCCCACCCCTCTCTCGTGCTCTTTCTCTCAATAACAGATATTTTTAGAAAATTAAAAAACAGGTGTTTCTTTTTATTTTATTCAATGAAATAAAATAAATAAGGAAGACACTATACTTCAGAGATGAAATCTCCATGTTAAATCTTTAACATGGAACACAACAGTGCAAAAAACCACCAAGAGGCTCCCTGCTGACATTCTGTTATAGCCTGTTGTACACAATCATGTATTTCCTGTTGCTGATCGAGATCAGTTACCTCACCCAACACATTAACCACATATTTTGTCCGCTTGGTCTGTGACATAAGAAGTTCCAAATGGCCAGAAGGAAAACTCACATTTCAGTATAACAGATTAGCTCCCACACATAATGTAACCTTTCCTTCCTCGGTGCCAAAGCCTATAACATTCAGAGGACAAAATCAGCCAGACAGGAAGCAATACTTTTAGTTTTGTGAGGTAGAAATTGTGCACTGTCTCACTGTTACCTTCACCCTTTGTTTCCTGAATTCAGAGGCACTGGCTACAGTTGCAACATTGTTAGATAGTCTACTGGAAAATGACATAGGCACCAACCTGTGCAACAACACTCCACACTCAAGAGGTAATATCGTTCACCTGGAGCATAAACAGACTCTTCATCGGCCAGAGAGACAGAGGAGCGTTCCTCCTGGTCAGTATTTCTGATGATGAGGGGGCTTAAAACTGATGACCTGTATAAGCCTCAGCTTGTTGAACAACTTACTTGATTTAATATCAGAAAATATCCCATTATCAGAAGTAATGCTACATAGAACAGGATGGTGATGCATAAAGCTTTTACCAAGTTTCCAGATTCTGGTTCCAGCAGAATCATAGATGGCAAGGAAGGCACATCAGTATTCTATCCCAGCAAGTTAAGCCACTTCCATTTCCATCTATCATCACCCTGCCACGAGTATATTCATTTGAGGGCCTACGGTTGGTCACTGTTCTAGATGAGTAGGGCACTCAGTAGTGGTAGGTAGGCCAAGCAGTCTTGATGAGAAACGGTTCGTGTCCTTTTTCAGGCACAAGTTACTTTCCACCTCTATGCCTTATTATTATTTTCTTTTATATAACTATCATGTGAATATATGGCTGGGGAAATATATCATGTGAATATGGCTGGGAAAATAAGTCAACTGATATCTACCAAGTAAGAGGCCTTAGATAATTATTGAAGACGTTCAGGTCTTTTTGAGTATTTACATGGAATACAGATGTCTCATGAGTCACAGCTTATTTTAAGAAATTTACCCATACGAGGGCACCTGGGTGGCTCAGTCTGTTGTGTGACTTCGGCTCAGCTCATGATCTCATGGATGGTGAGTCTGAGCCCCGCATCGGGCTCTGTGATGGTAGCTCACAGCCTGGAGCCTGCTTTGGATTCTGTATCTCCCTCTCTCTCTCTCTCTCTCTCTCTCTCTGCTCCTCCCCCACTCATGCTCTGTCTCTCTCTCCCTCTTACAATAAATAAATTTAAAAAAAGGAAATTTGCCCATATGGTTTTCTTCAAAATTTGTTGTTTCCCGTCTTCTAATCTGGTGCCTTATTCTCCACTTTTGTTCCTACAAATCCTTGAACTTTAACCAACTGTTGTTTGTTCCTATCAAAAGTTATCAGTGGCTGACATTCTGGGTATCATTGGGTTCTCTAAGTAAATACAAGTCAGCCAGTCCTACTTTTTGGTATCCCTATTCAAATTTAGTAGCCTAGTGCACAATGAAATATAGAGAGTTATGAATTTCTTCCAAATTTAATAAGTTTTAAGCATGGTGACACTTTGGGCAAGTAATTCAAATGGAGCACTGTGTTTTTCCCTGCAGAAAGTATATCCTAATATGCTACAGAGCACAAGACACTAAGTAATGTTATTGAAATGACAGATCCATCACTTCTGGTGAAATTTATTGCCCAATTGGGTACTAATGTTTCCCCAATAACAGTAAGTGTCACCATATTATCTTGGCAAAATGTCCCAATGTAGTGGATATGAGTGATAATCTATAGGATGAAAGATGATTAAATACTCTATGATGTAAATATGTCACTAATCCAGAAAGGTGACAGACAGGATGCTAGGAGAATGATTTTTTTTTCAGTACTTTTTTTCAAAAACCACATATCTGTAAATGGAGTTACTATTTGATTACAATAATTCAACTAGGTAATTAAAATGAGGATGTGATAAAAGTTCATGATCTTTGTTTCTTTCTAACAACAAAAGGATTCCATATGGTTGATCATGTTGATAACCAAGATGAACTAGATTCTTCTGTGTCAAGAGAGCTAATAGTAGGGCTCTTCCAGTGGCTTTATAAACCCATTCCAACTATATATTCAGAAACCAGAGAAATAACCACAAGTTGTGATTACAGATCTACTGGATTCACAAAAGATTGAAATTGCCCAAATTGAATATTGGCTTTGATCATTAATTACTACAATGATTGCTATTTTCCTTTCTCTGATGTAGATGCCCTTGTTATCAGTGTAAAGTATCTTGTACAAGTCCTTTCAGGCAGTGCCAAATGGGAGATTTATAATATAAATTTTAACTAAAAATGAAGACTCACTTTTCCAGGATACTTGCCCATCATTCAAGGGTTTCCAGGTCTGAGAACTGATATGAAATTGGGAAACTTAGTAGGACCATAAATCTCTGGGAACACTCGGGTTTTGTCATTGTTGTTTGCTGATCTTGCTTATCTTTTGTTCTAAGTTTTGCTTAAACCGGCTTAAGTTTTGTTTTAAAAACTTATTTGGTTGACCAAAAAAATTGGGAAGAAAGTTTTCTATTATTCTGGTATGGATAACATATCTTTTTCTGTCTTAGGATACCTTAATCAATTGGCCATTATTATATATACCTATTGTTTTACCATTCTGATCACTGTATTGATTCTGTTGTTTATTGTGACAACCAGATCAGTGTTCCAGATTGCTGAGGTCTACTACCTTTTCCTGGTACTTTGGGATCTCATCATCCCCAATGAAATCAGAGGGTCCATTCCAATGGAAACATAGTTCTTACATCGGTGGCCTAGAGAACATAGATACTAAAATTATTTTCAATGATAGCAATGATCCCCCCACCAATATATACTTCAACACTGCAGTATAAAAGATATGCATTGAATTCTCAGTGGAACAGATTTAGGGGTAGTAAGAATGCATTGGATAAGATCAATCTACTCAATATTTACATCAAAGTAATTTTTTAGTTTATTTTTTTATAGAGAGGGATTTCTAAGCCTATTTATCCCATGTTTCTATTTAATCCAGTTTCAATTAACCAATAAAGTACATAATCAGAATCATTTCTGGAAATGTAGGTTATATATTACAGTTAGATTCTTATTTATTTATTTATTTATTTCTAGGAGAGAGAGAGACAGCGTGAGCAGGGGAGGGTCAGAGAGAGAGGGAGTCACAGACCGAAAGAGGCTCCAGGCTCTGAGCTGGCAGTCAGCACAGAGCCCGACGCCGGGCTCGAACCCACGAACTGCGAGATCATGACCTAAACGAAAGTCGGACGCTTAACCGACTAAGCCACCCAGGTGCCCCTACAGTTAGATTCTTTAAAAGTCTTACTTTTATAGATAATTATTAGCTTATCACTCAACATAGAAGACAAAAGGAACATGTAATGTTTTGGAAATATCTCAACCTTTGGACTGCACCAGAAATGGGTTTGAATCCACCCCTTGAAACTTACTTCATCTGTTACATTGTATAAATTATTTAACCTTTATGAGTATCATTATCATCATCATGGACATCATTGTAATATATCATAAAACCAAATTTCAGATAAAGGTCATTGTGAATTACATAAATGTCTAATAAATGGTAATATATAAAAGTAATTTCTTATTAAATGAAAGTGAGAATAAATAAAATTAAATGGTGGTATTTCAATTTTAATTTTCATAGTACCTGCTGGGTGGCTACAAAGTGGTTAACTAGAGTGCTTTGAAACTGGGGATAAGAGTTTTTCAGCTATGTGATAGTCATACGTCCCTGTTGAAACCATGTGTGTGCTTTTGTTGTTAGTCATAAGTGGTGGCTTAAGTGCTTCTGAAACTGAATTCAAAATATATATACTGAAACAGTGCATGTACAAAGGTAATCGAAACACAACTCTTTAACTTGAGTTAATACACACAGAGCAGTTCTATGTTGACAGCTAACTATTATTTATGAGAAGATGATATATTACTTCAAGTTCTCCTGACAGTCTTTATGTATATTTCTTTTACCCAGGACAGTTGCAATTTAATAGTGCATTAAAAGACCATGTGCTATGCCATTTGTCATATGCTGTATTTGTATAATCTATGCTATTTCCTGCTTGAGTCCTAATTAATCTAGCAAACACCTCATTACCTTTTTAAAAACATGACTCTGTTTTAATGTTAATTATTAAACTATTGTAATACTGACACAGTAAGTACACACACACACACACACATTTTTTGATATCCAGAAAATTCATAAGGTATTAGGGAAACTTGCTTTATGATCTCACTTTTTCATGTTTAATTTTAGCTTTTCTTTATAGGTCTGGCTTTGCCTTATGCTACACAATATTTACTTTTACAGCCTTGAAAACAAATGCAAAGACAATTTTGTATATTTTTTTATGTCACACGATGACACACAGATTATCCACTTTCCTATTATTAAGAAGTCTTCCTAAACTTTTTGGTCCTCCCACACACTTTTATAGACTCTGAGTGTGAGCTTTTGAAGTATAAAATACCAGGTAGAAAAATACCCAGAATATCCCTACGTTTATACTGCAAAACTGAGTATATTGAAAATCATTTTCCTAAGTGCACTAGCTCCAAAATGCACAGATGAAAAAACAAAACAAGGAAATAAAACCACAAATATAGCATAAATCCGTAGTTCTAGTCTTCCATTTAATAATTGGTTAACAGATTTAGTCCATGTTTTAAGGAAATGATACTGAGGAGCTAGTGGAGATGAAGACCAGAAATCTACATTGTAAGTAACCTAGGGAAGGAGTTTTCTGAGTGAAATTTGAAAAACACAGTTCTAAACTGTGCTATTCCTTTTTTGTGTTTCTTCCTGATCTCTATTATATCAGATAAGTGGATTTTTTAAATTTTCTCTAAAACATACCTGTTTAGGGGTACCTGGGTGACTCAGTTGGTTAAGCATCCAACTTCTCTCAGTTCATGAGTTTGAGCCCCGCATTGGTCTCTGTGCTGACAGCACAGAGCTTGGAGTCTGCTTTAGATTCTGTGTCTCCCTCTCTCTCTCTGTCCCTCTCTTACTCATGCACTGTCTCTTTGTTTCTCAAAAAATGAATAAGCGTTAAGGAAAAAATTTAAATATACCCATTTTTTCCATAAGAATAACATGTCTAAAAGATACCATTTTTCTGCTTTCTTATTGCCATTTGGAGGTAAACTAGAATTTTGTAAAAACACAAATGGATTTCTTAAAACAACAGATCAAGAATGAATCATTCATTTGTCCCATGTGCACAAAGGACAATTTAGATGCACACAACTGTACAACAATAAATAGGGATAAAAAGAAAGCCAAGGAGCAGTCAAAAGCTGGATAATTGAAAATGTGGTTCTCAGCCTTAAGAGACTTAGAAATATGTTGTCATTTGGATAATAATTGGTTTCCTATGCATTAAGGATGAAAACCTGAAATGTCAGTAGCTCATCAATTACCATCTAGTAGCATCCTGTGATGCACTTTCTTATCAGACTTCAATTTTGAGCCATAATAGAATTTTATAAAAGCTCTTCTACTTGTATTTAATTTAGACTTTCAATAAGTGCTGCATTTCAGGCAGAAAAAAAAGTATGTTTCTAAAGGCAATATTTTAAGATCATATTGGTCCTACTTGAGACAAAGCCCTTTGCTAGTACATCTAGGGTGGAGAATATAAAGCTTGTCATTCTCAGTGAAGAAAAAAAAATGAGCTCAATAAAATTGGTTAAGTCTTTCTATATAACCAATTTTACTTTGTATCCTACAGTCTTTGTAATCTGCATTATTAGTGCATATAACAAATATTTAATAAAGTCTCATTTTGTGCCTAGGAATCATATAAAGTACTGAACTAACAAGCATAGTTAAGTCCTTGACCCATCACAGCCTGTGGAAACATAACAGTTGCAAGTTTTTTTTTTTTTTACTGAAAAAGAGTAAAAAAATAATGGATTTTCAAAAGCATAAATCAGATGTTAAAATTATAAATAATAGAGATTGCTTACATTTATATGTTAACTAAATGGAAATGAGACAAAAATCTAAGTTTATTTGCAAGTCCTATTAATATTAATTCTATTAAGTCCTATTCTATGGAATTCTATTAATTCCATATTTACCTTCTGATACCTTACATACATACATAAACATACTAAACATAAACATACTAAACAAAAGGATAAAAAGATAAATAAAGATATTAAAAGAAGTATATTGAGCTTTATAAAAGGAGAGTAGGGTAAACCATGATCACATGTAAGAATTAAAAAATATATACATTATGTTCCAGATAACACATTAGTGTGTACTGTACTAGGAATAACTAAATAAAGGAGAAAATATCTTATGGCCTATAAATTACATATATGTATGTATGTATATAAGCATATATATGTGTGTGTGTATATATATATATATATATATATAATTATTATATATATATAATTATATATATGTATAATTCATCTATTGTGGATAGTGTCTTCTATATCTTGGCTATCTTAAATAATAGTGCAATAAATATAGGAGTATATATACCTTTTAGAATTAGTGTTTTGGGTTTTGGGGGGTAAATACGTAGTAGCAGGATGATTGATACGGTAATTCTATTTTTAATATTTTGAGGAACCTCCATACTCTTTTTCAAAGTAGTTGTACCAATTTGCATTCCAACCAACAGTGCGCAAATGTTCCTTTTTTCCCACACCCTTACCAACACTTGTTATTTCTTTTTAATTTTAGCCATCCTGGTAGATGTAAAGTGATATCTCAATGCGATTTTAGTTTGCATTTCTTTGATGATTAATGATGTTGAGTATCTTTCCATGTATCTGTTGACCATCTATGTGTCTTCTTTGGAGAAATATCTACTCGAGTCCTCTCCCCATTTTTAATGAGATTATCTGTGGTTTGGATGCCAAGTTGTGTACATTCTTTATGTATTTTGGATATTCCTTATCAGGTAAATCATTTACAAATAACTTCTTCCAGTCAATAGGCTACCTTTTTTTGTTGTTGATGGTTCCTTTACTGTACAAAAGCTATTATTTTTGGTATAGTCCCAATTCATTTAATTTTGCTTTTGTTTCTCTCACCTGAGGAGACCTATCTAGAAAAACATCCCTATACCTAATGTGAAATAAATTACTGCCTATGATTTCTCCTAGGAGTTTTATGGTTCCAGGTTTCATATTTAGGTCTTAAATCCATTCTGAGTTTATTTTTGTCTATGGTATAAGAAAGTAGTTCAGTTTCATACTTTTTCATGTAACCGTCCAATTTTTCCAGCACCATTTTTTGAAGAGACTGTCTTTTCCCCACAGCATATGCTTGTCCCCACCGTTGTAAATTACTTGACCATATAAATGGGTTTATTTCTTGACTTTCTATTCTGTTCCTTTGATCTTTGTGTCTATTTTTGTACCACTACCATACTATTATGATTTTGATCTTATCTTTATAGTTTGCTTCATGTTTAGTGGTTTGTTTGTTTGTTTTAGATTACTAACTTTGGGCTAGAAATTACTTACTCAACCAATCTTTAAGTAAATGCTTCTATCCAGTGTGATTAAATTCAGATATTCTCTGCATGTGGGGAGGTATAAATTTTAGCCTCATAGTTTTTATTATTTCATTAATTAATAGTTAATAGTTAAAACTATTACCTATTAGAGTGATATGGGATGATCAGTGTTTTTTTTTAATCAACTGTAATATTTTAGAGAAGTTTAGGTTTTCAACAAAATTGAGAGGAGTGTACAGATATTTCTCATACACCTCTTGCCCCCCTACACATGCATAGCCTCCCCATTATCAACATCATTCATCAAAATGGTCCTTTTTTTTTTTTTTACCAAGAATAAACATACATTGACACATTATAATAATCTAATGATCCAGAGTTTATCATTTACCTTAGGGTTCACTCTTGGTGTTGTATTTCTATAGGTTTGAACAAAAGCTTAATGATATATATCCATCATTGTAATACCATATAGAGTATTTTCATTACCCTAAGAATTACCCTAAGAATTCTCTGTGCTCAGTTTTTTTTTAATCTCTCTTTATTCCTACTCAAGGGAATCACTGATCATTTTACTGTCTCCACAGTTTTGCCTCTTCCAGAATGTCATATAGTTGGAATTGTATAGTATGTAGGCTTCTCAGATTGACATCTTTCACTTAGTAATATGTATCTTCATAGCTCAGTTCTTAGTGCTGCCCTGCTTTGAGGCTGGCCCAACTTGTCTGGAATTCTGTACTTGCAGGTGACTGGATGAGTGAACCCCAACACCTGTGCACTTCCCTGCACAGCCTGCCCTGGGTCTGGCTAGACCTGCTCTTAAACTGCGTCCCAGGCTAAACCATCACAGAAAAACCAGAGGGAACACTGCCCCTCCCTTCTTGGCTTCTAGGCCACCCAGCTTGCAAACATGGCTTCCCTGTTCAACAGTGTGTGACTCTGGGCAAGTTACTTAACTTCTCCATGGTTCAGTTTCCTTTTTTGAAAAATGCATATGATACGATTTCATCCCAAGAGGGATCCTTGGATTAGGAAATCTGAGGCTGCTGCAGAAGACTTCACTCACGCCTAGTTGCTCCTCTCTCCCAACTTCTAGCCCTTTCCCAAGGGTTCACCTCTGAAAACATCCACCTGGTTGCCCATTCCTGTCTACCAGGGCACCTTCATACACCCCCACAGTGCCCACCCTTGCTTATACATGGTAAGAGTGTCTTGTTCTAAGTCCCTCGGACACTCCAAACCCTTAGCCCAGTGCCTCTAGCTGCCTCACCTCTCAGTTCTCTACTTCACCAAAATTGCTCATCCACTCCTCTTCCTCATTCACTCCCTCTGGACTCTCTCCCACCACCGCCCCAGTCAGGATTTTCATGAGTCCACTTTCTGGATGTGGCTACCAGGATCCCTGACACTCCTAATTTCCCCCTGACCCTCAACTAATCCTGGGATGTGCCATATCCTAGAATCCTGAGGTCATACTACCTATTTTTTTAAGTTTTTATTTAAATTCCACTTAGTGCACAGTGTAATAGTAGTTTTAGGTGTAAAAAATATAATGATTGGACGCTTCTATACAACACCCAGTACTCAACACAGCAATTACACTCCTTAATTCCCATCACTTATTTCACCCATCCCCCCACCTCCCTTCTGGAAGCCATCAATTCTCTATAGTTAAGTCTGTTTCTTGGTTTGCCTCTCTCTTTTTTCCACCTTTAATCATTTGTTTTCTTAAAGCCCCTGTATAACTTAAGTTATATGGTATTTGTCTTTCTCTGACTAATTTAGCTTAGCATAATACTCTTTAGCTTCATTCATGTTCTTGCAAATGGAAATATTTCATTCTTTTTAATTTTTTTAATGTTTTATTTTATATTTGAGAGATAGAGAGAGTGAGCACAAGCAGGGAAGGGACAGAGTCTGAAGCAGGCTCCAGGCTCTGAACTGTCAGCACAGAGTCTGATGTGGGGTTTGAACCCACAAGCAGTGAGATCATGATCTGAGTCAAAGTCAGATGCTCAAACCCCAACTGAGTCACCCAGGTGCCCAAGATTTCATTCTTTTTTATGGCTGAGTGATATTCTATTATATACATAATATATAACATATGTATATATATGTATATATATATATCATATATATATGGTAATTCTTTATCCATTCATCAGTCAGTGGACATTTGGGCTATTTCCATAATTTGGCTATTGTAAATACTGCTATAAACATTGGTGTGCATCCTTAATTCAAAGGGATATATACACCATGAATTAGGAATACTTATTGAAAATTCACATTATATAAGTAAGTTACCCTGTGGGTTTTCAGAAGGATATTGGGAGAATTATTCTATAAAAGACTGAAATTCTTGTTTTTCAAACATATGGCAGCCAGAGGCACCAATTTTTGAGGACTTATATTAATAAATATTATTGCCTACCTTTGAAATTACTTCTTGGTGAAACTCTGAGCCTTTAACTTCCATGTGTGATTGTTAGCAGCTGGAAAAGTGTTTGAATACTAATTTCAGTTACCTTTATTTAGCTTTCTAATAAATATGTTAAGGCTGGTTTTCTTTAACTCCACTGGCATTTGCTAGTCAACACAACCATCATCTGGAGTAGGCAACCTACATACTTACAATTTCCATTCTCCCTGCTGTAAGCCATTCTCCACTTTTACAATTCATTTTGTGGTTAATTGGACTTTGTAGAGCTATAGATCTGATCGGTTTACAAACCTAATTATTCTCCATCTATGTCTTCCCACCCTTGTGTTACAAATGGGAAAATTTTGCTTCAGAAGGCAAAAATCCAAAAGCTGGAGCTATCTGATGTTAGAATACTTGTTCATCCAAATGCCCCCATGTGCAATTTATTCCCACTATAAAGGTGTTATAAACTTTGATTATAATATTACTTTGAAATGCTGTAAGTCTTGAAATACGATACTGTTAATATATAGTCTTCAACATATATACATAGACTTTTCTATGTAAATTACAAAATACATTTTGAAAACTACTTTGCAAAACATGAGCTATCAAATCACTTCAAAAAACTACTTTAAAATTTTTAAATCATTTTATTATTTTTTCATCAAGGTAAGTGTGCCCTTTATTTTTAAGAATTTTGTTTTTAAAGTTTATTTATTTTGAGAGAGAGAGAGAGAGAGAGAGAGAGCAAGTTAAGGAGTGGCAGAGAATTTCAAGCAGGCCACATGCTATCAGCAGAGCCTGATGTGGGGCTCTATCTCACCTGAGCCAAAATCAAGAGTCAGATGCTTAACTGAGCCACCTTCACACCCTGATAAGTATACTCTTTAATCCCCATCCCTTGTTTCCTCCTTCTTCCCACCCACCTCCCCTCTGGTAACCAGTAAAGAAAGAGCTGTCAAAAAAGTTTCCTTAATCAATAAAAATAAATAAAAATAAAAAAAACTTTTTGAACACTCGCTCTGTTTTTTTTTAATGCATTGAAACTGTGTTATCTAAAATATATGTGTCCCAGTTAAGTCAGTCTTAAGAAGGTTTTTAAGATTACAATGGAATGATTCACAATTGTATCCTTAAAGAAAGAAACTACTGTTATTATGATCTTTATAAAAAAAACCTAATTTTATGTATCTGGTTATAAATTTCACTTTTAGGAAAGAATATTGGCTCTCAGCAGTTGCAAATATTTTAATCTGGGGACCATGGGTGGCTCAGTCGATTGAGCGCTCCACTCTTGGTTTTGGGTCAGGTCATGATCTCACAGTTTGTGGGTTCTACCTCGTGTGGGACTCCATGCTGACAGCACACAGCCTGCTTGGGATTCTCTCCCTCTCTCTCTCCCCCTCCTCTGCTTGTACACACTCTCGCTCTCTCTCAAACTTTAAAAACACACAAATATCTCAAGATAATAATAGCAGAATAAATTTATTAGAATAATTAGCTAGATTTTTTTTCTGACCATTGAAAATCATTTAGTATGTAATCTAACAAAAGGAACTATTTCCTATTGTCAAATAGGAATTCACTTTGAACTAAAGGAAGGAACTGAGAATTATCAGCCATATGTAAGTATAATTATAAATATAGTGTTCATTTTAATTAGGTATAGTTTGCATGCAGTAAACTTTATCTTTTTAGTTTCATAAATATATTCAGTCATGTGATATAGATGACTGATATAGAACTGCTCCAACACTCAAATGAGCCCTCTATCTTCTGTTATAGACAGTGCCTCCCTGGTATTGCCATTGATTTGTTTTCTGTCTCTATAGTTTTGTGTTTGTAAGAAAGTCAAATAAATTGAATCATGCAACATAAAGCTTTTTTTTCTGTTTTTTTTTCCCAATTTGAGATTCTTTCATATGATTGCATGTATTATTCATGTATTCATTTGTATTCCATTGTATGGGTGTAACACATTTTGTTTATTGGTTTCACAGTTAAAGCACAGTTGGCCTGTTTTCAGTTTTCATTGATTCTAACAAAACTGTTACAAAAATTTGCATATAGATTATTATGCAAATAATAGTGTACCAAAGAGTGTACATCTTTTACTTCACGTAGATACATATACGTAATTGATTGGTTATAGGGTAAGTGTCCTTTTAACGTTATAACAAGTTGACAAAAATTTTTCCAAAATGGCTATACCATTTTGAATTCTGAAAAAAAATGTTGTGACTTTTAGTTGCTCCATATTTTTGCAATACTTGGTAAACTTTTAGCCACTTAAAAACATACAGTTACATCTCATTATGGTTTGAATTTGCCTTTCCAAATGATTTGGTGTTAAGCATCTTTTTTTGTGTTCATTGGCCATCCATTAGACATAAAAATGTCCAAATATTTTGTCCAGTTTGGGGAATATTTGCTTTTCTTTTTGCTGAACTTTGAGAGATCTTTATATTTGTGAATAGAGTTATGAATTATGTATTAATATATTTTCTCTCAATCTGTAACTTGTCTATCACTCCTTCAGTAATATATATTTTGCCAAAGTACATAACATTTTGATTATGGTAAATTCTAACTTATCTATGTTTTAGTTTATGGCTTGTGCTCTCAGGGTCATATCTCAGAAATGTTTGCCAAATGTAAGATTTCCCCCTATGTTTTCTTCTAAGGATTTTTGTTTTTGTATTTTACATTCTGTTTAGGTCTATGGTACATTTTAAGTTTTTTATTTGGGTAGATGATATGCTATGAGTTGAATTCCACTTTTAGCCAATATCTATCTATCGATCTATCTATCATCTATGTCAATAGTTCCAGCACTATTTATGAAAAACTATCCTTTCTCTGAAGAGTAATATTTAAACCTTTGTTGAGGGGCACCTACATGGCTCATTCGGTTAATTGTCTGACCTTGACTTAAGGTGATAATCTCATGGTTCCTGAGTTCAGCCTGCATAAGACTCTGCTGTGAGTGCAGTCTGCTTTAGATCTTCTATCTCCCTATCTCTCTGCCCCTCCCCTACTCATACTCTCTCTCTCTCAAAAATAAATAATCTTACTTACATGTTGGTTCCTATTTGCTAATATATGGAAGTGAATTTTTGTATTTATGTTTATGTAGAGTATTGGTCTATAATTTTCATTTCTTAACATCTTTTTTTGAGTTTTGGTATCAGATTAATACTGGCCTCTTAAAATGTGTTATTACTTCTATATTTAGGAAGAGTGCCTATAAAATTGATATGTCCTCTTTAAATGTCTAGTATAATTTTCCATTGAATCCATCTGTGCCTGGAGTTGCTATATGGGAAGATTTTAACTGGAGGTAAAATTTCGTATGAAACACGGGGCATTCAGTCAATTTCTGGTGAACTTTGACAGTTTGTCTCTGGTAAAGATTTTGTATTTCACCTAAATTAACAAAATAATGAGCATGGATATTTTTTTGTAATTTTATTTAAGTATATTTTTAATATTTGTAGTGTCTGTATACTTTTGGGTCCACTCCTGAGTTCTCAATTCTGTTCCATTGGTCTATGTGTCTGTTTTTGTGCCAATACCATACTGTCTTGATGATGACAGCTTTGTCGTAGAGGCTAAAGTCTGGGATGGTGATCCGTCCACTTTTGGTTTTATTTTTCAGGATTACTTTGGCTATTCGGGGTCTTTTGTGGTTCCATACAAATTTTTGGATAGTTTGTTCTAGTTTTGAGAAGTATGCTGGTGCAATTTTGATTGGAATTGCATTGAATGTGTAGAGTGCCTTAGGTAGTAATGACATCTTAACTATATTTATTCTTCCTATCCATGAGCATGGAATGTTTTTCCATTTCTTTGTGTCTTCTTCAATTTCCTTCATAAGTTTTCTATAGTTTTCATCATACAGATCTCTTGTATCCTTGGTTAGGTTTATTCCGAGGTATTTTATGGTTTTTTGTGCAATTGTGAATGGGATCGTTTCTTGATTTCTCTTTCTGTTGCTTCATTGTTGGTGTATAAAAATGCAACCGATTTCTGTACGTTGATTTTGTACCCTGCAACTTGGCTGAATTCTTGGATCAGTTCTAGTAGGATTCTGGTGGAGTCTGTCGGGTTTTCGATGTAGAGTATCATATCATCTGCGAAGAGGGAAAGTTTGACTTCATCTTTGCCAATTCTGATGCCTTTGATTTCCTTTTGTTGTCTGATGGCTGATGCTAGGACTTCCAGCACTATGTTAAACAACAGTGGTGTAGTGTCTGTAATGTTATCCCATCAATTATTCCTTATATTGGTAGTTTGTGTCTTCTCTCTATTTCTCTTTATTTCTTGGATTTTAGAGCTTGATAAGAATTACCCTTTTTTTTTTCCAAAGAGCTAGCTTTCCATTTAATTGGGTTTTCTTTATTATTCTTTTGTCAGTTTTGTATTTTGTGCTCTTGTCTTTTATCTTCTCCCTTGCACTTGCTTCAAAATCAATTTGTTGCTCTTTGTGTAACCTATTAAAGGTAGAAGTATAGTTCATTTATTTGAGAAAGTTCTTCTTTTATAATGTAAGTCTTTAATGTGATACATTTCTCTTTAAGGAGTACATTAGCTGTATTCCATTCGTTTGCTATAGTCTGCCTGTATGTTCACTGTCTTCAAATTAGATTTTTTTTCTTTTGTTTTTCTCTTTCACCCATTGGTTACTTAGAAGGAGGCTAATTTCTAGGGCACCTGGGTGGCTCAGGTGGTCGAGCATCAGACTCTTGGTTTAGGCTCAGGTCATGATCTCACGGCTCTGTGCTGACAGTGCAGAGCCTGGTTGGGATTCTCTCTCTCTCCCTCTCTCTCTCTGCCCCTCACCTGTCCATTCTTTCTCTCTCAAAAAATAAAAATAAACTTTTAAAAAAGGGAGCTAATTTCCAAATATTTGCAGATTTTCCCAATACATTTGATACTTCACTCCAACTCAGTAAGGACAAATTAGACCTATAATGACCGGACTAAATATTTTAAGTTTTGTTTTATGACCCACAATATAGCTTTTCTCTCTGAGTATCTCATTTGCACATGAAAACAATTTGCATTTTTCTGTTCTCACTAAAGAGGGGTTATAAATGTCAATTAGGCCAAATGCTTTAATATTGTTGTTTAGATCTTGTTCAGTCAACTATTAAAAAGGGAATATTAATGTCTCCAAATACAATTGTGGATGTGTAATAACACTTTTAGTGCTATTAGTTGCTGCTTCATGTTTGCTTTGTTACGAGATATATACACACTTAGGAATTATATATTTTCTTGGGGAATTATCATCTTTATCATTTTGTAATGTCATTATTTAACTCATAAACTTCCTTGTTCTGAAGTCTGCTTTATACGACATTAATGTAGCTGTTACTGCTTTCTTTCTATTTCTATTTGCATGGTCTGCTTTACTTTTTAGCCTATCTATCTCTGTCTTTATGTGGTTTTCTTGTAGATAGCATATAGTTTGGTATATATAAAATACTCAATATGACAGTCTCTGATTTTAATTGACTCTTTTAAGTAAAGTAACTATTAAGGAAGGATTAAAATCTGCCATATTGCTAGCTGTTTTCTTTTTGTTCCATCTGTTCATTTTTCCTTCTTTCTGTGTCTCATTTGATAGTAATAATTTTATTATTTTGATTATCCTCACCATTGGCTTCTTTTTACACATTAAATAATTGCCCAGGGTTTGAAAATATTCACTCTTTATTAATCAACTTCTCCCTTTATATAAAATTATGTCTGCTCTACATGTAGTATAATGACCTTAAAAGAGTACATTCAATTTTTCCTTTTTTTTGTACTATTATTGTTATACAGTTCCTTTCATACATGCTACAAACACAATACATTACTATTAATTTTGTTAAAACATTCAGTCACCTTATAAAAATAGTCGTATAGCTTCCAGTGCTCATATTAATTGGGTAGACCCAAATTTCTGTCTTGTATTAACTCCTGTCTAAAATACCTCCTTTAACATTATATAGTGCAGACCTATTGACAATATACTCTCTTAATTTTTTGGCCTGATGTCTATTACCATCCTCAACATGTAAGATTGTTGATGAATTTATCATTCTAATTGAACAGTGGGTTTTCCTTTTCAATATTTAAACTATTATTTAAATTATCAATATTTTAAAAATATGTCCTCCCAATTTTTCTGACTTCACTAAGTGTCTGATGGAATTAACTGTCAGTTAAACAAGGGCTTATATTTTATTTCCTTTTGAAGATATCTGATTTTCCTTAGTTTAAGGTTACTTGATTGCCCTGTCACCTTGGTTCACTGATGGATGTAAGAGAAGTTATGAGTTTGAAGGCTGTCCAGAGTTTGTTGTTTGTGGTGGTGGTAGGATGGAAATGACACTTGTCAAGCTCTATCCTAAGTGAAAGCCAGAAATCAGTAAGTCTTATATTAATAAAAGTTAACTGAGTTTTCCAAGAAGATATCTATGAAAAGTATTTTACCCTTAGCTACTCATGCTTTAATTGGAGAATGGAAGTTTACCTTCTTTTCACATCTGCAGTTCATACTGGAGATCTAGAGGAGCTCCTGGGTAGTTCAATTAGTTAAGCACCAGACTCTTGGTTACGGCACAGGTATGATCTCATGGTTCATGAGTTCGAACCTTGCATCAGACCGTCTGCTGTCAGCACAGGGCCCACTTTGGCTCCTCTGTCCCCCTCTCTATCTGCACCTCCCCTGATTGCATGCTCACACTTTCTCTCTCTCTCCTTCAAAAACAAACATTTAAAAAACAAAACAACAAAACTGCAGACAGAGAAAAGCTTGTCCTCCTCCCTGTAATGACCTTTCTTTGTAGACTGGTATTCTTTTAATTGCTTGATACTTTCAATAAAGTGGGAAAAGTGCAGTGTCATAATATTTATTGCATAAACAGTGGATTTATGAATGTGTGTTATACAAATAATACTATCTTGAAACTACTTAATATAATATGAAGTCTCAGATGTTCATACTTACACTCCACTTTCATCTGAAAAAAAATTAAACCTAAGAATTGAACATCACATAGTGAAATAGTAGTACCTCATACAATAAATATTTTAAGATGTCATATTATTTTTTGGAAGCATCAAATTTTAATTCATCTTTGTGGATATTTAAAAAATGGATAATATAATCTATTATATATGTTTACAGTCTGAGAAACATGTGTTTGTCAAACCCAGGGAGTTAAGAAATTTTATTCTTCTTCATCCATGTTTTCCCTGCTCACTGCTGTACTGTACTTGGTGAAGTTGGTGACAAAAAAATCTATGTTTCCTATGCTCTTCTCCCAGAGCTAAAGAAAAAGAAAAAAAGGGAAAAACGTTTAAAAATCTATTGTTAATAGACTATTTTTTAAAATATGCGTGCTATTCTCCACCAGTGGTTATAATATTAATTCAACCTAAGGAGGTAAAGAGTTCTATTTCATCAAAGATGGTGATGACTTCTCCTGATATTGCCTTTTGCATCATTTACAATAAGCATCACTAAGCCATAGCATTATATGCACAAAGATACAGTATCTTGAATTATTTAATACACTATATTTATACAAGCAAGGCAGCTATGGATGAGTTCCATTCTTTATTATATAGCCTTCACTTTTGTTGTTTAAATTTTTTATCAGTGTCATTCAGTATAAAGAGTTTAAGCATTTTCTTTAATAAACCAGTGAGTGAAGAAATATTCTGCACATTTTTTGGTATTCTCTTAAGAAAAATAGTAATCACTTTTTATTTTAAATTGCAAAGGAAGCAAATATAATCTAATTTTTCAATGGTATGTCATAAAATATATCAAATTTATCTTGTGGGATGGGATAAAAAATTTATCCAAATATGGCCACAGAACATTTGGTATTCTGAATTCCACTGGGACTACTTCTGTGTATTGCACAGACTTTTCTGATTAGGCCTAACCAAGTGATGCTAATTTGTGAAATTTTCTTAAACTTAACAGCTGCATCCTTTTTAAAATGTGCCTCACTAGACTCATCAGTAAGAAAAATGTCAGACAATAATTCATTTTGTAAATTGAGATTGGTGGCTCCTCTTTTCATAAAAACGGGGAGCTCCCCATATTTTGAAATAGGTATATTTTTACATGTATATTTTGGAAATGACCACAGTCTTAAAAAGTTGTACTATAGGAAGGTTCACAATTTGGAGATCCTGAAAAATGTTAATATTTTATTATTATACTTCATCCTATTTATTATCTCTATTTATTATTCTATTAGGCATTAAATTCACATCATTGTGTCCAACTTCAAGAACCAAAACAAAATGAACACATTAGCTGCATATTCTGTCTTCTCTCTAAAATATTGTAAGTAATTAATGTAGTAAGTTGGTTTACAAAAATGCTCATACAAAGTTATAAACAAAAAACACATAAATACTCAGTTAACCAAAATGTATTAAGTGGGCTTTTGTCAGTGGCTTGGAAAATGAAATGGAAAAAAATGGCTCCAAGCATAGGCAAAATATAAAGAACTGTAAATCTAAAATGAGAAAGCTAGGAACTAAGATGATAAATTCAGAAAACAAAACGGAATAAAATGGAACAGAAGTCAGTAATCACAAAAGATATTGCAGAAAATTCCTTGAGATTCGTAGGAATCCAGTTCTGCAGACTGAAATTCCATTAAATTCCTGACTGGATTTATAAGAAAATAAATGTTCCTATGCATATTGATAACATTCCAGATATCAAAAGCACTAAAATTCATATTAGTCTTGTAAAGCTTCCAGGCAGAAAGTATAAGTTTCATACAAAGAAAAAAAAAGTTAGACTGGAATTGAATTACTCCTTTGCCAGTCTTGATAAAAGAAAACAGGCTAAAGAAAGAATAGGACTATAATTCATAAATGCTCTAACCAGCCAAAGTAGGGATATATTAAAGATATGCATGAATTTAGAAAGCATATTATTTATGTCCTTCTTCAGAACCCATTTTGAAAAACATACCACCACCATGAATAATTAAAAAATTAAGAGCACTTGAATGGCTGAGTAGATTAAGCATCTGACTTCAGCTTGGGTCATGATCTCATGGTTTGTGAGTTTAAACCCATGACGGGCTCTGTGTGGACAGCTCGGAGCCTGGAGCCTGCTTCGGATTCTTTGTCTCCCTGTTTTCCTGCTCCTCTCCCACTCATGCGCTCTCTCTCCCTCTCTCTCTCTTTCAAATAAACATTAAAAATTGTTAGACATACTTTTAATTTTTTAAATGTTTATTTATTTCCAGAGAGAGACAGAGGGTGAGTGGTGGGGGGAACAGAGAGAGAGGGACACACAGAATCCAAAGCAGGCTTCAGGCTCCAAGCTGTCCACACAGAGCCCAAAGTCTGGCTGAACTCAGAAACTGCAAGATCATGACCTGAGCCCAAGTGGGATACTTAACTAACTGTGTCTCCAAGGGGCCCCTATTTAAAGTAATATTTTTAAAACTAACAATAGTTACCTCAGGTTGGAGGAAGATGGAAAATTGAGGCTGTGTTTAGCTTAATAAGCAAAATCAATAAGCTTAACAACAATAAGCTTAATAATAAAAATAAGGAAAATTAAGTATATTATTTAATATATTTAATATTATATTCTAGCTAGGGATATGAAGTGCATCTAGTCATTAAATATATAACTAAATAAATTACATCAAATAGTAATTATTACTATAAATAAAAAAGGAGAATTTAAAAACTAGGTAAGGGGGACCAGGATATAGACAAGCAGTGAGGAGTTTTAATTCAAGTATGGTATTGCAAAATAGGCTTCTTCAGGAAAATGACTTGTGACCAAAGACTTGAAGGAGAAAGAGAATTAGCCATTACGATTATTTGGTGGAAGTACTTTCCAGCCAGGGACAGTTTGAATGGAGCAAGTGAGGAAGAAGAAAATAAATAAAGAATGAGTTGAGAGAAGTAGTTGGAGAAGGGAGTAACCAGAGAATAATCCATAAGACTTTGTGTTGCAGGGCAGGTAGCTAGAGAATAATTAGTAGGAGCCTAATTATTATGGGTCATTATAGGAACTTAATATTTGATTCCTTTTTTAAAGCTTATTATTTTTTTAAAAGAGAGCGAATGAGAGAGAGAGAGAGAGAGAGAGAGAAGAGAATCCCAAGTAGGCTCAGCACTGTTTGCACAGAGCCCAATGTGGGACTCAAACCCACAACCAGGAGATCATGACCTGAGTTGAAATCAAGAGTCAGATCCCTAACTGGCTAAGCCACCCAGGCGCTCTTCATTCAGAATAAAATGGAGAGTCATTGCAAAGTATTATGCAGAAGAAAGAATTGTGTAAAATTAAGTGAATATATCTTTTATGTATTAATTGTTTCAATCTGGCTTTGGGTGTTAAATAAAACTATAATTTGGGTATGAAATTTGTTGAGTATAATTAAGTTCACCAGCAAATAAGCAAAGAGAAGCGTTTGAATAGTTTGACAATATATTATACATTATTGAGGGATAGAAGGCAAAGGTGATATTTCAGTATAAATATTAAAAACTTTACATATATATATTCTAAAAACCAAAACTTCAGAATAAATATATATATATATTCTAAAATATCTACTTTGTGTGCATTTCTTAATTATAAAATGTATTATATAAAAATATATATTAAAATATATTCTAAAAGGTGTGCATTTCCTTAAAAATCTCTTGTTTCATAACTAATTTTCAAACTGATGAATGTTTTATTTTGTATTTCAATTATTTACTTTTGTAAAGTTCTTTGTATTTGGGAGAGAAGGAGAGAGAATTAGTCCAAGCAGGGCAGGGAGAGAGAGAGAGAGAGAGAGAGAGAGAGAGAGAGAGAGATCGCAAGCAAGCTCCAAGCTGTCAGCACAGACAGCTTAGATCCCATGACCCCGCAATCATTGACCTGAGCTGAAATCAAGTTAGATGCTTAACCGACTGAGCTGCCTCCATGCTCCTATTTTGTATTTTAGCAAGAAAAAGAAAAAAAATCCAGAAACCTATTTTTTCCTGCATGGCTGCTTTAATTAAAATATTTCCATGATTTATAGTTTGTGCAATATGTATTTTAAAATATTGTGTACAATATTAGTTCTATAGTATCATGTAGGTTTGATTTCAGTGATTCACTGATGGTGAATAGAATGAACTATTACTTATTTTAATCATTCAAATATACATCTTGTTTTCTGATCCTGGATATCATATTGTAGGATGCTATATTTCACCACTGCCAAAATTCATGAGTAACTTGTTAAGGCCACATGGCTCTATGTAGTGAAACTGAGATTCACATCCAGCTCTGTGCTCTCTTAAACCACATGAGTGCACATACATTATTCATGCCATAATGGAACAGAAAACATGACTTTCCCCCTGAAGAAGAAATTTAACTATTTTTCCTTTTAAAGTAAATGCCAGCCATACACTATTTCATCATGTCCTCTAATCTTTCTTTGAGGCATATGGATTCATAGGGAACTTTTCAGTGTTGTCAGACGATTCATCCAAAGTCAAATGAAGCTTGAGTCTGAAAGTTTTTATTTTCTTGATTGAATTAAATGCAGAGCACTCATGTATATGCACAAACACTGGCATTCAGCAGAGCCCTCATTACCATGCTGAGAAGTGTGGATTCAAATTAGAGCTGCATGTTAGACAACCGCTCGCATAAACTAAGGCTTGTTAAAACAATGTTAATGAGCCCCCATTGTATAGAGCAGCTTCACTTTTCCAATCTTTCATATTTGTTCACATGAGGCCTGGGAAGTTGCCGAACTGATTAAGTCTGAAATAGAGCTGGAGACTCTCTGCTGAGCCACTGGGGTGAAGGGAATTAGAAAAATCAGGAACAAAGAGCCATATAAAGTTTACTGTAGGTTAAAAACATGGTGATAGAACTCCCAGGTGTCAGGATGTTTTTTGAGGCCTATTTTAAAATCTGGCCAAGCGAACCGTATATAAGATAGTTAACCTAACACTTACCCTCATTTATATTTTTTGGCATAATTTGGATGGAGCTTTCTAAGGTTTCTCTGACTTGCTTGCTTCCCCTGCAGTTATTTTCTTTATGGTGAAAATCTTCTCACGTGGCTGGGTAAAACCTGTTCTTAAGGAGGAACAAGCATCTTGTAAAGAATGAAAACAATCATCCCCTTCTCAATGATTATCCTTGATGTGTTACTTTATACCTATGAAATTAGAAGGAAAGGCATGAAAATAAATTTTAAAATTAGCATAGTCCATTTCTAGCAACTTCAAATGATGCATAATTCAATCTCAATTTAAGAAACATTGTATTAATTAATTATTAAACAATGACACTACATGATCACCCTTCCACTGAGTAGGGGTAAAACATAAGCATGCACTTTGAAATACTCCTAGCATACTTGTAATATATTATGGACATGAAGATTATCACGTTTAAATTTTTTTAAAGATTAGTGATACCAAAAATTTTGTTTATTTTTTTAAGTTTATTTATTTTGATAGAGAGAGAGCATGTGCGAGCTAGTGGGCACCAGTGGGGGAGGGGCAGAGAGAGACAGAGAGAGAGAGTTCCAAGCTGTTACTTACTATTCAGGCAAAAAGGAGAGAGAGAGAGAGAGAGAGAGAGAGAGAGTTCCAAGCAGGCTCTGTACCGTTAACACAAAGGCTTAAACTCAGGGACTGGGAGATCATGACCTGAGCCAAAACCAAGAGTTGGAGGCTAAACTGAATGAGCCACCCAGGTGCCCTCAAAGTTGATTATTAAAATGTGATAACAGGGGCACCTGGGCAGTCAGTATGTTGAGCACTGGGCATCTGACTTCAGCTCAGTTCATGATCCTGGTTTATGAGATTAAGCCCTTTGTGAGGCTCTGTGCTCACAGCGTGGAGCCTGCTTGGTGTTCTCTCCTTCTTTCTCTGCCACTGCCATGCTCATGCTCTCTCAAAATAAATGAATAAAAACTTAAAAAAATAAAATAAAATATTATAGAGCTGACAGACCTCAGTGAATATATTCCTTCTCACCCAACTCAAGATTTTGGTAACCATTGTTTCAAGAGCCCTCCTCCACTGCCTTTAAAATGTCAGTATTTGTCCCACCTTCAAGAGACATTAGTTGTCAGTCAGTGTTAAGCACTTGAGAAACTATACATTTTTGAAACACATGGATAAAAGCACACCAATATAACAATATGGGAACTGGAAAGGAATCTCCCAGCTATTCAAGATTCATGAAAATATGATGTATACTTGTATGTTTATTTACTGTCTAGCAGCCCTGCTAGGTAGTAATTTCCAAGTGGGTATGGGCGTGACTATTTTGTTCACGATCATATATCTAGGACATGATATATTTTCTGGCACACGAGAGCAACTCAGTGAATACACAAGGAGTGAGAGAACCGCAAGGGAAATAAAAGGCTTGAATTATCAGATTTTGTTCAGCACATTTAGAGTTAACCCTGTGAAAACTATGTTGAAGTCAGAGCCTCCAAAGCAAGACCCTGAAGACTTTACAACAGCACTTGTTACATGCGGCATCTAAAGGTCAGCAAATGCTTCACGAAAGCCTTTTGATGACAGCTGTCATTACAACTTTACTACAAAGTAAGCTATGGTTATAAAAGCACTCATGGGGAATGGTAGCCACTTTGAGACCAAAGGTTTACTGCTGGAGCTATTTTTACATGTCAGGTCTACTTACAAATAGAGCAGTAAGCAAGACAAATGAAGAGTGTGTTCAAACTTGGTGGACAATGACTGTGTAACTTTGCTTGAGAACTTTGCAATTTATTATTTCAACTCCTTAAGACTCCTCAGAAGATATTGCATATAAAGAAGGAGATATAAACCCACACACACACACACACACACACACACACACACACACAAATCAATGATTTGTTTTATTAACAATTATCTAAAAGGTAGAGCAACTTAAAAATCTCAGTCCCTGGTTGGAGTGAAGGAGTGTATTGTCACATCTGTAAGACCCCAAGCAAGGGGTGTTTCTGTTGTGTTTCCTGTGTGTAACAGAAGAATAGTTGTGTAGAATTGGAAGGTAAGATGTTTCCCTTATAGAGTTAATCATTTTGGTTCTTACAGCTTGAGAATTGTAGAAACTAAATAAATCATAAGAATGGAACCTATAAAAATAATGCTAAAACAATAGCCACTCAGTCTCATTATTTTATGGAAGAGGAATCTGGATCTGAAATGATAAGTGATTTGTCAAAAGTTGCATAGTTGTGTATGTAAAAGGAAGGTAATAATTTCTGCTGTGAGGGTCAGATGAGATGATTGTGCTTAGTGAAGCAGAAATCAGATAAACTGATGTGCTTATGTAGCTTATATGTAAGTTGTGTTCCTGACAGTGTTTACATGTTTTTATTTTGATTGACTGAAAAAAAAAAAAAAAAACCCTGCAGCATCGATTCTCTGTAAAAGTGTTCAACTGGAAATCGGACTCTGACCCTGGCAAGTTCGTGGACTTCTAGGGTTTACTCCCTGCGCATTCTAAAGTAAGAGAGGGTCATAAAGGCTGAGATGACACATTTTATGAATTAAAAGTGAGGAAGCAGGGAGAATGAGTTGTATTTGTAGCTGAGATTCCCGTGTCCCTCAGGTCTTGCCTCTGCAGGAAGCATCTATCTGGCATAGCTCCTCCGCTCCCAAATTCCTCTGCACTGACGAGGTAGAATATTTTTTTCAGTTCTCACAACTTCCCTTCAAATAGAAATTTCAAGAATCACTCAGAGAATAACTCGTAGCTCAGGTACTAAGAGAAAACAGATCAGAAAAACAGCAATATCCACAATAACCCGCCACTTTGTCATGATCAAATTTTCACTTTAAGCATGGACAAATATACTAAGGTTAACCTGAAAATATTGTCTTTTGCTCAGAGTCTGTCTTTCCCAAATTACAAAAACATAAATATACCATAAATCCTTCATAAGCCCTTCTTCTAGCCCATGTTCTGACAGATGTGCCCAGGTTCAGCTTCTGTAGAAATGTCGAACACAGTGCAATAATAGGAATGGCTCCCTTAAATCACTAGAGTTTACCCGTTTCCCCACTTTGCTCCAAATTACTTCACCTTTAATCTCCTTATCACTGTTAATCTCCACATCCATCTCTGAATCTGTCTACCCAAGTGTCAGCTAGTGATCATCCCCAAGACCTTTGTTATAATGTCATCTTCTTCATTGTTTCCTTTTTAATTTTGTCATTTCACATTAGATATTACCTCTCAGTTCATTCCTTCCTTACTGGGCTCCTATATTTAAAACTCTATAAAATGTGCCTTTTCTATGACTTTTCTTGCACTGAAAGGTAGTTTTCAATATGCAGAAGTCTTGAATAATAGATAAATAGAAACGGAAACCCAGAGACTGTTAAGCTGAGGGTGCTGTTAGGCAAAGCAAGCAAACCTGACCCCACAGAAGAGCCATGCCTCATGGAATGGGTCCTGACCCATCAAAGGGTAACCCCAAGATCATTAAAGAATCAGTTCTTCTTATATTTAAATATAATGAAGAATAACGCCTGGGAAGTCTGTATCTGACTAAGGCAAGAATGTGACTCAAGGCAGAAGCTACTGATGGTCCAGTTAAAGCAAGTCTATGCCCTGGCAGTTCAGGTTTGGGTGCATGCTTTCCCCTCAAGTCCTAAGACTCAGGAAGTACAGTGGTGGTTTTTCAGTCCATTAGCTAGAGTTCAAAGAGAACAGTGAAGTCGTAGACCACAGAGAGTTGTGAGTTACAACAACAGGCATTTTTATTCCAATTCCGGCCATGTTTCTGAGAAGTTATTGCTATACATTCTTCTCCTTGGTCTCTGACCACTCGCTATCTGGAAATTTGTCATATCATCCAGACAAAGCATCATGCAGCAGCCAAATTTCTGAGAGCACTCTTCTCAGGGATCATTGCTCAGAATTTCATTATCATAGGAAATGATGTGATTCTTTTCTTTTTTATAACTCTAGAGTCCTTTAAAGATGAGGTCTGGTATGAGGTTTGCAATTCACTTTCAAGAAAAGTATGCATCCTCTCAGTGTTGTTAAGATAGATCTTCTGCAAAGAAATGTTGTTTTGAGCTATAACTAGTTTTCTGGGGTCATTCTTTGATAATGTGATACTCATTCTGTATTTCAAATCTCATCACATGTTACATTATTGTTATAGAGAAGAAACTGGTGCAACAGCTCTCTTCTTAATAATGAAAACACACACAAACAATGAAAAAATGAATGAGAGAGTATGCTGAAAGGTTAGTGTGCACGTTTTAGGCAGAGATATTTAGTGTTCCCATTGAGCTGTCAAACCTGAGCAACTGATTTAAAACAAAGTGTATATTTAAAGTGTCAGTAATGACTTCTTTCCCCTAACAATATGTTAGAATATTTGGTTTAATTCTGCTTTCATCTTTGACAGCTAGCAAATTTCTCAAATAATTCTTGAATGCCCTATTCAGCAGAAATTCAATCTGGTAGGGATTCTTGCTGTAAGTCATGCCTAGATAACTAAAGCGTCAGTAACTGTGAACCTAAGCACTATTAAGAAACTGAAATGTATAATCTCCCTGTAGAAGAAAATCTTCTAAGTCATTTTATCACAAAATCCTCACAGATACTTCTGCCTTTTCCATAATCCAATAAGAAAAAGAATCATATCAGTATAGTAAGCACTATTCTGCCATAGGTTCAATCAGTTTTCAGATACCAAGGGAAGAGAAAGAGGGTTTGGGAAAGAGAAAAAGTATCCTCAAAGCTGCTTAACAGTAGAATAGTCTTAAACAGCAAAGAAAATCTTCGAATTTGTGTTATTTATATATTCAGTAACTCTTGAGCCAAAGAAGTGATATATATTTATTTCTATAGGCATATTTATATAATTACCTAGCTATTCAATCATATATTCTACAATTATATACTATGTTTAACATAGATATCATTTCATATGCATGTTATATAACACATATATTATATGTAATGTATTACATATTATAAAATTCCATATATATTTAACACATTGATATATACAATTTTAAATGTATATATTTACATAGTGTACATTATTCAAAAGGTTCCTCCTGAATAGACACTTACCTCTACTCCCTTCTTATTCTATAGTTAAGCAACAGATAAGCATATTTCAAAGCAAGCCTATGGGGCGCCTGGGTGGCTTAGTCGGTTAAGCGTCCGACTTTTGCTTAGGTCATGATCTCGCGGTTCGTGGGTTCGAGCCCCGTGTCGGGCTCTGTGCTGACTGCCAGCTCAGAGCCTGGAGCCTGTTTCAGTCTGTGACTCCCTCTCTTCCTGACCCTCCCCTGCTCACGCTATCTCTCTCTCTCTCCTAGAAATAAATAAAAATATTTAAAAAAAAAAAAAAGCAAGCCTGTAATTCCCTGTATTTTTGAGGACTGTAGTCAATAATTTGACAGATTCACTTAGGGTTGCCTGGGTGGCTCAGTTGGTCAAGCATCTGAATCTTGATTTCAGCTCAGGTCATGATCTCATGTTTTGTGGGTTTGATCCCCACATCAGGCTCCCCTCTGACAGTGTGGAGCCTGCTCAGGATTTTCTCTCTCCCTCTCTTACTGCCAATTCTTCACTTGTACACTCACATGCTTGCTCGCTCTCTGTCCCTCAAAATAATTAAATAAACTTTAAAAAAATAAAAAAATATAATTTGACAGAGTAATGTGAATGAAACAAAGACTCGAAAGAAACAATCATTTTAACATTTTTGCCAAAGGGCTTTAAATATATCATATAGCATTTTAATGAAATGTTAAAAATTTTGTACTTTAATACAAAAACAGTTAACGTTGGATACAAGTTAACAAGTAACAGGTAAATTAAATTATCTATACAAAATTCTCTATAATTTGTTCTAGAAAATCTTATGGTTTCTGTGATTTATACTGTTCATTTAAAGTGGTGTTGTATTTCAGTATCCACTCATAAGACAGGATTTCATATAGATGAGATAGTGTTCTCTGGAAGCATTCTGTAGGGAAAACAGGTTATTTCCAATTCCCACAATGATAATTATGTGAGAACATCAGGAGAACAGATCTTATTGAATCCGGCTTATGGTGACTTGCAACTTTCACACTACTTGATGTTTTTCTTTCTTCCTTACTCAACTGTGTATCTGTTCCATACCTTTAGGTCCACTTCCACTCTTGCCTCTAGTAACTAGCATCCCCAGCTAATTGGATATTGGAAGCAATAAACAACTTCACTGAGACTGATTGTGGGGATATCCTAATAATAATTCTATGACATAGGTATTTTTATACACTACATATTTTAAATAAGGAAACTGCGGATCAGAGGGGTAGTAACTTCAAAGATGAATGGTTGCTATATGGTAGATACTGAATTAGAACTCAGGTCTTACTAACTCTAAAATCCATACTCTACACCATTAAGTGACATTGCCTTTACAAAGAAATCCTGCATATTCATTCATTGCTTTGGCACATTGCCAGAACGTTAGTCAAAAATATATTGCCCCTCTATCCGTACATGATTCTGGGAAGTCAGGTATTGCAGTTCTGTCCATACAAGAGAGTATTCCTCTCTCAAGTGCTTGTATTATCCATCTTTATATTATACTTTTTCCTCACCTTTAGTGGGCAGTGGCATTTTCTTTATGCAGTGATACATTGGGGCATCTCTGAATATAGATGGAGAATATATTGACAGAGTTGACTTCCATATGTAAAGGGAGATCATTCCCTTTTCATTTTTCTTAAACTCCAAAACTGCAAGTCTTCAAAACACATTTAAGTAGATTGATTGTTATCAGGGTCTGAGAGGCAGTGGAGAGAGGAAATTTGTTGAGTTTAGAGTATAGAGTTTTAGATTTGCAAGATGAAAAAGGTTTAGGTATTTGTTTTACAACAATGTGAGTATACTTAACACTACTGAACTATACACTTCAGGTAGTTAAGGTGATAAATTTCAGTTATGAATTTTTTACCAAAATAAAAAAGGAAATAAGCACATTATATCTCAATATATGTTTATTGGAGATGTACTATACACATTGTAATAATTTAGTTTATATTTGCTGGTAGCTTGAAAGTTATTTCTTGCTAAATCTACACTTCTTAGTCTCTATCTGTCTTCCTCAACCCCTAGTATATAGCATATTGTTCTTTATCCCATTCAACTCTTTCCTTACTACTCAGGAGAAGGATTCATGTGTACTTGACTGTTGGATATAATGTGCAATTTTTATCAGGGGGAGAGTTACAGAATATGATCAACAAAGATCACAGTACAAAGTATTACATTTTGGGCCATGTCACTTTGGGCAAGAAACTTTCACTTGACTCTAGTGTCCTTATTGGTAAATGTAAATATCAAAGGTACTTATTTCAGATGTCATGAGAATTCACTGTTATGAATTTAAATATCTTTTTTAAGTTTTTTAATGTTTATTTATTTTTGAGACAGACAGAAAGACAGAGTGTGAGAGGGGGAGGGTCAGAGAGAGAGGGAGACACTGAATTCAAAGCAGGCTCCAGGCTCCGAGCTGTCAGCACAGACAGATGTGGTGCTCAAACTCACAAACTGTGAGGTCATGACCTGAGCCCAAATCAGAGCCACCCAGGCTCCCCTATGCATTTAAATACCTTATTATAACTACTGGTATATAAGGATCACCAACTAAATAAAATATATAGTGTAATTATTAATGTCACTCTTTATTTATATGATTCTGTCTTTATGTTTTTACTTTCATGAATCCAAGATTTGTTCTCCCAGAAAAATTATATGATAGGAACAAATATAAGCAAATATGGGCAAATATAAGCAGATGTTTGTGAAACTAAGTTCCTTTTTTTCTTGGGCAATAGTTTGACTAAATTCGTCTGCTTCTCATGCAATCAAATCTGCCATATGACCAAGTTCTAGTTCACCAGAAAGTAAGCAGGAAGGATGTGGTCCCCTTTCAGGGCCAAGGCCCAGGCCCAGCCCCATAAAATTATCCCACTGTCTTCAGCGAATATCACTCTTGATATTCTTGTAGGTTTGAGATAACACAGCAAATCTAGAAGTCATATGATAAGAGTGGTGAAACCGTAAGATGGAAGGAGTCTATGTGGAGAGGAATTGCCCATCAAGTAGCAATGTGGTTTGAACTTTATGTAAACAAGAACTAATATCCTTTGCTATTTAAATCTTTCTAGATTGTGAGGTTGGTTCATTCAAGATGCTGACTAGAGAAATTGGTATCTTGAAGTGACACAGCAGAAGAATATCATAAAGCCTGTCCGGCCTGATTTCATAACCACTGTAGCCACTGATTGCTGTGTGCCTCAATACTTGCATTTTATGAATAAGAGTATTTATTATAGTTTTCCTGAACTATCTTACCACTATTAATTGGTCAATACATAGAAACTGTCTTTTTAGTTCATGGGTAGCTAGGGTAAGGGAGCAAGCTCAGATATCATAGAGAAAACTATACATCAGATGGAGAGCCTATGGTTGTGTGGAATGCAATGATTTTATGGGAATGTAAATTGTCTGGAGGAAACCGTGAACATGTTATTGTATCTGTAGGAAGAAAATAAAGATTTGGTATCCAGAAGAAATTAAAGTGACATAAATTGGATAGCTGTTTATATAAATCACGTCCTCTCTTTTTCTAGATAAAACAGTCTTCTGTCTAGTTAGTTATTGCCATGTGGCTGTTTTCTTAACAGTGGAAGTGTTCACCATATGGCCCATGAGTAATTTTTGAAAGCTAGACCTGGAAAGTAGATATAGGGTTTGACATGGAATTCAATGTGATAGTTTAAAAATTCATATGTGAGAACTAAAAGCCACAATTAGCCAAAGGAAGACATTTCCGAAAAGGGAAATTGGGAAGTCAAATTGATGTTGTATGGTATAGGAGTAAATATCAATGGATTACAGAAAACACAAAGATATCTATTCATGTATAGAAACTATTCAGGAAATCGTGCTAGGGGCTTTGGTTACAGAGAAGGAGAAAAATGAAATTGGATCTCCACATCACACAACATCTGAAAATGCATTACAGTTGGATTAAAGACGTGACTATAACACAGAAAATATGGAAGAATATCCTTGTGACTTTGTGTGGATAGGCAAGGATTTTTGTAGCAAGACACAAACTGGGAAGTATGTGGGAAAAGATGAATACATTTAATTACATTAAAATTAAGAGATTCTGTGAGTGAACAGGCACTTTGATGATAATGAAAATATATGTCAGATTTGGAATATTATTTGTAACATATGTACTTGATAAAGGATTTGTATTTAGAACGTATAAAGAACTGAAATCAATAAGAAACAAGTTATTGGAAAATGGACAAAATATTGGAATTAATAGATTTACTCCCAATAAGCCACAACATTTGAAAGGACGCTCACCCTCATTACTAATAGAGAAATGTAAGTTAGAATGGCCATAAGATGAGATAGATCTAATTAGGAACAGTTCAAAGTTTTCTCATTATGAAATATTTTCAACAGGGTAAAGGAATGACAACTCTCTCCAAAAGTGGTGGAACTACAAATTGGTAAAGTTAAAAAAATATATTTCTAAGATGTTATACATGTGTTTATCCTACAATTGAACCATTTCTTTGTTATTTATATACCTGAGAAATGATATGACATATGCACCAGGAGATTTTTATAAGAACACATAAACAAAGTCATTCATAGCAGAAATGTATAATTCAAATGTCCATTAACTGTAAAATGCAAAGTTTAAAACATAACATATCAATATAATAACATATTGTAAGTGAAAAGAAATGGAAAAACTGCATACTTATACATAGAAAAATACTAAAAAGTTGAATGTATACAGAAATATGTATAATTTTATCTCATATGTATTAATTTGAAAAATAAGGAAACTAACCTATCATTTAGGAATTATTAAAGAATTGGGAGAAAGGTAGAAAAAATTAAATAATAATTATATAACTTAGATAGGTAAGTCTGTTTCACTTGCCAAAAAAAAAATCTCCATATATTTACAGAATGTAAGCTTCATTTTTGCTCGTGCAATGTTCAGTGCAAGTGATGGCATCGTCTGTGTAGTAACACACAAATCCATGCTGTTTTAATCTTGTGCTCTACCACTGTTTCCTAGCAAAAGGCCAAAGAGAATTGAGGACTAAATAGAAATTTACTTTGGATCACAGGGTAGTAAGAAGTTTCATTTCTAGTCATATTTCATTTTTCAGCCTTGCCTACCTGTTGAGTAGGGAGGGTCTGGAAAATTTTGTCTCCTATATGCCCAGGTAGGAAAGGTACAGAAAGAATTAATGAGTACAATTAATGTCTATCAGAGCAGTTAACACATAATCCAATATCAATGTTCTTTAGGAAGAGAGGTAGGGAAGAAGGAAAAAGGCTATGTATATGGGGTGAGGGGGAAGGGGGAGAAAACCAGAAGAGGAACAGTTCTAAGCTACCAATAATAGTCTTTTTTTTTTTTTTTAGTAATAATATTTGTGTTAATGGTATTTTTTTGACCATATTAGTTTTTAGCCTAGGTAATAGTTATATGTGATTTCATTTGATTATTATCATATAAGACATACACACACACACACACACACACATATTGAACACACACACTTTTGTCTGTATGATATACATCAAAATAAAAATGTAATACAAACATCATGTATATGATCAATGTAGATTAATGAACGTCAAAATGTCCATATCCTAATGCATAACACCAGTAAGTTCCCTATATGACAAAAACTTTAGGAAGCATGACTAATGTTAAGAATGTTAAGATGGGGAGATTTTCCAGGATTATCCAAGTGGGCCCAATCTAATTTCATGGGTCTTTGAGACTGAGGAACCTTTCCCAACTGTGGTCATAAGAAGATATAATACTGAAGGGTCAGGGATGTATAATTCTGCTTGCTTTAAAGATGGAAGAAAGAGAATACCAGCAACTTCCAGAGGTTGGAAAAGGCAAGGAACAGTATTCTTCCACTAAGAACCCCAAAAAGGAGCACAGCCCTACCTATACCTTGATTTTAGCCTTATGCAAGACTTGTGTTAGACCCACAGAACTGGAAACTAATAAATCAGTATTATTTTAAGTCTTAAAGTTTGTGATAATTTATCATAGCAATAGGAAACAAATACAAATTTATACACACACATATCTATATGCATTACTTTCACATGCTAATCTAGATTTCACTGCACTAAGATGCTTATCCAAATTTATACACATATTCTATTGCCAATTTTTGCTGAATATAGAAATCATTGTAATGTATGCTTCATTAATGCGGCCTGAAAAATGCTAATGTTTTCCAATCTAGTTACTTACGGAAATGCTCAAAATAATAAAGATAGCACCAGGGAAGTATTAGAAAATCTGGGATACTGATGTATAAAAACATAGCAAGATATCACTTCTGGGTCAAAGAGTATGAAGTAATCAACCTCTCCAGGAACAGGGCAGTCCGAATGTCAAAACTGATTAAAGTTAAAGCTGACTGAAGAAATGGTTGTTGAAATTGTTCAAGTCAGGGAACATGTAACAAAACAAAAAACCTTAACTTCTCTTTTCTGTTAAAAGATTTGTAGAAATAAGCACACAATTTGGAAAGGCAGACAGCTACAGAAGAGAAATTTTGATATAAACCGGGTCATATTCCTGAAAGCCAAGGAGCAATGATTTATTTGTTTTCAAGTACTGTATGTGGGAGGAACATTCCCAGTTATTTGTGGGAATAGAGAATGAAACTAATTGCAAACAATAGTTGTATGTTAGCACCGCTTCAAGGTATCAGTCACCTGTTATTTCTGCAAATTTAGCCTTTTGTTTTCATGAATTCTACAAAATTATAAAATTGTTATCATTGTTTAGTTTTCCAATCTAAATCAAAAGTTATATTGAGTTTCTGTGTAAGATATCTGTGGTTTATGGATGCCACCAAAGAAACTTGAACCTGTCAAAACTATATGTAAGTATTGTTATATGCGTCTTGGGTTTGCTTTTGTAGAAAAGACCTACAGCTTTTTCAGTATTTTCATAATGACGTGTGATATACTTCATCTGAATGAAGAATCGAAGAATTAAATAATTGCCTTGAGTGTTTTGATATGGATAAATGACTGGAACTAAGGTGTGATAAAGGGAAATAAAAACCATATTGTATTTCTAAAGGTCTACAGAGAAAAGCGACTGTTATTACTGTTGGGTGTAGACAGCCTTCTTTCTGAGGGCACTTAGTTTACCCACAGCGATGCTTGTATGTGCTGAGAGGATTGGGTCCTTTTTGTCTCTGTGTGAAAGGAATAAATAATCTCCCTTTGTTCCCAGAGGATTAAAACTCACTGGTATTTGTATAAACAATTTCACTAAGTTAGACCTTTGAACACAGAAAGAAAATAAAAATATGCATCTTCAAAAGCTTTGTTATTCAAAAAGGAAGAAGCAAACAGATACCTGGTGTTAAACTAATTCCCCTTCTAGGCTCTTAATGTGATTGAAGTATCTACCATTTTATTTAGTTTAAGATAAAAAAGAAATACATTAGGAAGTGTATTAGGAATTTTAAATTTGGTGCAAATCAGTCTATATGGTAAGCCTGGAAGAGAGAAGTTATATTACTGAACATGAAGAATTCAGTGGAACAACCTGGCAGCATCCAAGGTGTGTCCCATTCCTCATGCTGTAGACATAGAAATAGTAAAAGCATCTCTCCAGCCTCATCGAAGCAAATTGTTGCCCTAAATTAGCCTTGGAGATCCGTATCTCCTTCTCTGTTCCCTCTTCATGCAGCTGGAAACCATAGGCTGAATTGGAGAAGACACAATGGAAGAACACTGAGCCCCTGCATTATCACTTAGAGAAGAGCTACCCCAGAAAAATACTGTGTGTGGGGCACCTGGGTGGCTCAGTCGGTTTTGTGACCAACTCTTTTCAGTTCAGTTCAGGTCATGATCTCATGATTTGTGAGTGCAAGCCCTGGGTCATGCTCTGCACTGACAGCATGGAGCCTGCATGGGATTTTCTCTCTCCCTCTCTCTCTCTCCCTCCCCCCCCGTACTCTCTCTCAAAAAAAAAAAATCCTTAGTGGTGTCTGGGTAGCTCAGTCTGTTAAGCATCCGACTTCGACTCAGGTCATGATCTCACGGTTCGTGTGTTCAAGCCCTCCGTTAAGCTCTCTGCTAACAACTCAGAGCCTACAGCCTGCTTCAGATTGTGTCTTCCTCTCTCTGCCCCTCCCCACCCACACTATGTCTCCTCTCAAAACAATAAAATGAATAAACATTAAAGCAAAACAAAACAAACACTTAAAAAATACTGTGTGTGTGTTTTTCTCCCAAGAACCAGTTACTTGTCTGACTACATAGTGAATAGTTAAACAGAGAGCACAACCCTAAACAAATAAAATGCACCAAAAGTACTATTTTCTGTGAAAGGAAGGAATAAGCATGTGAGAACGTGGACAGCAGAGGGCTATTAGGTTATAGCAATAGCTCTCAGCGTTTGCAGTATGCAGACTGCATTAGAACAGGGACCACGTACATACAAGTATATATGGAACATATCAGTGATATGGCTTTAAAAGGGAGAATTCTTTCCAAAGCCTTTCAGAAACCTTACTTTCAGGATCTACTGAAAATAAGCTACAGGTACAAAGAAGAGGGTTGCCAATGGCATAATTGACTAATCAGTACTACTCACACTTGCTCAATCAATAAATCACCTGGGGGTACTGGTTAATAATTGAATTTCCTGAATTCTTCATACCTACTGAATTTGAGTCTCCAGAGAGCCCGAAGAATCTGTATTCCTAAACCACAAGCCATGCAGGTGATCGTCACGATTAGACAAGTTTGATGACACTGGTATACACCAACTAGGGTCTAATCTGTGAGAGAATCACATGAGTGGTGACAGACCAGTCAGCCCACTAGTCTGCTCCACCGTTTCGTACGTCAGTCGTACATCCTATCTTGTAGTGGTGGTTGTTTCTGTCTCTGCCTTATGGAAATATCTCCACCAGCGTCGTTTGTTAAATCTTCTCATTTATAAATCTTGCTCTCTACTGAGTGAAATTTCAAACTCTGAAGAGGTTTAACTTCCTTAACAAACAGGTTGCTTGTGACAATGGGCGTATCTTGGGACAAAAAAGTGACAACTGTGAGAAGAATTCACTATTAAGGCTCATACACCTGTAAATAGCAAGTGTATTTGGCCTATTAACTTTTCATCATGCTGGCAGCGGACGAGGGACCTAGAAAGACAGCCTACCTTAAATGCCATGCCTTACATCCCAGGTGGATGACTTATCCTCACTAATTTGGAGCACTTAGTTCAAGGGAACACTGGGGGAGGAAGAGAGAGACAGAGAGGGAGAGAGAGGAGGACCAAAATATATAAAACCCCAAACAAACAGTCAACATACAAACTGTTTAATATTCATCTAAATTTAAAATCATCTGGTATATTTCCAACAGGCAAATTTATAAAATTTTAGTCTTGTGAAATTTATTAAATATTTATAACACTGTATGTGTTTTTCTATTTTAGGTCTCAGAGTGGTGAAAATGCATGCTACTTTTGAAGGTCAAATTAAAAATTCTCGAAAGATGACTCTAAACAGTAACGTTAATGTTTCCCTGGTCCTAGTTTTAGTGGGTGAACCACTGCTGACTCTAAAGCAATCCATGGTGTCTCGTGAGGAATAATACGATGTAAGCACGCACATAAACGTTGCCCTACAAGTGGGACCCCTCCTAATAGAACTTATAATTCTCAGTGTACTTTTCCCTTTGGAGCTTTGATGCATTTTTAAAATTCGCTGTTAAGAGTGGATTGTAGTTTTTTACTCTGTCATTATAGCCGCAGAAAATGAAACCATAGGGTTGGCTATGTAACCCCAGGGATTTCAGGATTAAAAACAAAACAGAACAAACACCAAAAACTGCAAACATGTTTTCTGTTGGGATAATATTTTCATTTTATGTATTGAGCTTTTTAAACAGTGATAAAAAATGCCATACTAGTTATTAAAGTAAAGAGATCTAGAGGAATGCTTAAACCTCTTTATTGAAAACTGAGAAATTTGTCTTTTTCCTTCTTTTATGAAAGTGAAGTTAGCATAAAAAGACATAGATCTGTGAATAGAACGGAGAGCCCAGAAATAAACCCACGCAGATATAGTCAATTAATCTAAAACAAAGGAGGCAAGAATATATACAATGGGGAAAAGACAGTTTCTTCAGTAAATGATGTTGGGAAGACTGGACAGGATGGTGACATGCAAAAGAATGAAACTGGGCCACTATCTCACACCCTATATTTGTGTGTGTGTGTGTGTGTGTGTGTGTACATATATATACACACATATGTATAGTATATGGTGAAAGATAGTAGTCCAGTTTCATTCTTTTGAATGTCGCTGTCCAGTCTTCTCAACACCACTTGTTGAAGACTTTTTTCCACTGGGTGTCCTTTCCTGATTTGTCACAAATTAATTGACCATATAGTTGTGGGTTCATTTCTGGGTTTTCCATTCTGTTCCATTGATCTATGGCTCTGTGTGTGTATTTATGCCAGTCCCATACTGTCTTGATCATGACAGCTTTGTAATAAAACTTGAAGACTGGAATCGTGATGCTTCCAGTGTTGCTTTTCTTTTTCAAGATTGCTTTGACTATTTGAGGTCTCTTATGGTTCCATACAAATTTTAGGAGAGTTAGTTCTAGCTCTGTGAAAAAATGCTGGTGATATCTATATCTATATATATATGATATATATATGTCATATATATATGATTTTAAAAATTTACTTTGAGAGAGAGAGGAAGGGAGAGGAAGAGAGAAAAGAGAGAGGGAGACATAGAATCTAAAGCAGGCTCCAGGCTCTAAACTGTCAGCACAGAGCCTGACATGGGGCTTGAACCTACAAACTGTGACACCATGACCTGAGCTGAAGTCAGACATTTAACCGATTGAGTCACCCAGGCACTCTGCTGGTGATATGTTGATGGAGATTGCATTAAATGTGTAGACAACTTTGGGTAGTGTAGACATTTTAATAATATTGGTTCTTCCAATCAATGAGCATGGAATGTTTTTCCATTTCTTTGTGTCATCTTCAATTTCTTTCATCAGGGTTTTACAGTTTTAAAAGTACAGATCTTCTACCTTTTGATTAGTTTTATTCCTAGGTAGTGGTTTTTGATGCAATTTTAAGTGGGATTGATGCCTTGATTTCTCATACAAAAATAATTCAAAGCAGATTAAAGACCTATATGTGAGACAGGAAGCCATCAAAGTCCTAGAGGAGATCACAGGCAGGAATCTCTTTGACATCAGCTGTAACAACTTCTTATTAGATATGTCTCCTGAAGCAAGGGAAACAAAACAAAAGTAAGTTATTAGGACTTCATCAAGATAAAAAAGGTTCTGTACAGCGAAGAAAACAACAAAACTAAAAGGCAACCTATGGAATGGAAGAAGATATTTGGAAATAACATAGCTGATTATGATTAGTAACCAAAATATATAAATAACATATAAAAACTGAAGACCCCAAAAACAAATAACCCAGTTAAAAAAATGAGCTGAAGACATGAATAGTCATTTCCCCAAAGAGGATATACAGATGGCCTATGGGCACATGAAAAGGTGTTTCAAATCACTCATCATCAGGAAAATACAAATCAAAACTACAGTGAGATATCACATTACACCAGCCAGAATGGCTGAAATTAACAGCACCATGAAACAGAAGGTGTGGGTGAGGTTCAGAGAAAGGGGAATTCTCTTCCACTGTTAGTGGGAATACAAACTGGTGCAGTCACTCTGGAAAATAATATAGATATTCCTCAAAAGTTTAAAAATAGAACTACCAAACAATCCAGGAATTGCATTACTAGGTATTTACCCAAAGGATACAAAAATACTGACTCAAAGGGATATGTGCACCTGATGTTTATAGCAGCATTATCTAATAGCTACATTATGGAATGAGCTCAAATGTCCATTGACTGATGAATGGACAAAGAAGAGGTGGTGGTGATGGTGTGTGTGTATTTATATAATGGAATAATACTCAGCCATGAAAAATAATGAAGTCTTGCCAATGACATGGATGGAGCTCTGAAGTAATATGCTAAGTGAAATAAGTCAGTCAGAGAAAGACAAATACCACATAATTCCACTCATATGGGGCGTTTAAGAAACAAAACAGATGAACGTAGGAGGGAAAAAGAGACAACCATAAAAGATACTCTTAACTACAGAGAACACACTGATGGTTACCAGAGGAGGCTCAGTGGGGGAATGGGTTAAATAGGTGATGGGAATTAAGGAGGCCACTTATGATGAGGACTGGGTGTTGTATGTAAGTGATGAATCACTAAATTCTGCACCTGAAACTAATGTTGCCCTGCATGTTAACTAACTGGAATCGAAATAAAAATGTGAAAAAAGGGATTAAACATTTGAATACAGAACCTAAAACCATAAAATTCCTAGAAGAAAGCATAAGCAGCAAGCTTTCTTGGCATTAGTCCTAGCAATATTTGAACCAATCTCCTCAGGCAAGGGTAATGAAAGCTAAATTGAACAAATGGGATAATATCAAGCTAAAAAGCTATTGCACAGGCAAAGATGATAATCAGCAAAACAAAAAGTCCACCTATTGAGCAAGGAGAAGATATTTTAAAAGTATACATCTGATGAGGGCTTAATATCCAGAATATATAAAAATTTAAACAAAAAAATATCAAAAAAGCAAGCAATTGGATTACAAAATGGACAGTAGACCAGAATAAACATTTTTGTCAAAGAAGACATACAGATGGCCAAAAAGCACATGAAGAGACGCTTGACATCTCTTGTCATCAGGGAAATGCAAATCAAAACAATCAAGATAGCATCTCACGCCTATTAAAATGGCTATTATCTAAAAGAAAACAAAATTAAAAAATAACAAGTGTTTGTGAAGATGTGAAGAAATAGGAATCCTCATATACTCTCTCTGGGAAGGTAAACCAGGGCAGCCACTATGGAAAACCATATGGAGTTTCCTCAAAAAATTTAAACCAAAGCTACCATATAATCCAAAATTTCCACTTCTGGATCTTTATCCAAAGAACTGAAAACACCGATTTGAAGAGATATATGAACCCCTCTGTTCATTGCAGCATTATTATTATTTTTTTAAGCTTCTGTTTATTTTTGAGAGAGAAAGCACAAGTAGGAGAGGGGAAGAGAAAGAGGAAGACAGAGATCTGAAGAAGTCTCCAAGCTTTAAGCTGTCAGCGTAGAGCCTGATGCAGGGCTTGAGCCCATGTACTGTGAGATCATGACCTCAGCTGAAGTCAGACACTTAACAGACTGAGCCACTCTTATGCCCCCAAGGCATTATTTACAATAGCAAGATATGGAAGCAACCTAAGTGTCATCAACAGAAGAATGGATAAAGAAGTCGTGGTATACATTTACAGTGGAATACTATAAAAAGGAATGATATCTTGACATTTGCAACAATATGGGTGGACATAGAGAGCATTATTCTAAATGAAATAAGTCAGAAGACAGAAGGAGACAAATGCTGTATGTATTGATTACCAGAAAAGGAAGGGGTTGGGGGAACAGACAAAATAGGTGAAGAGGATTAAGAGACACAAACTTCCAGTAATAAAATAAGTCATGTAAGGTACAGCATAGGGAATACTGTCACTAATACTGTAATGACTTTGTATGATGACAGATGGTAGGTAACTGGACCTATTATGGGGATCATATTGTAATATATAAAATTTTTAAATCACTATGAGATATACCCAAAAGTAATAGGTTATTGTACATCAATTTTACTTCAATAAAAAGAGGAATGTGAAATTAAAATTTTAATCTGACCTTTTAACTTTTATAGTATTCAAACATTTGAGATGAAAAGTTAATACTGTGAGGAGTATTAATTCCCTTCATTTACTCCTAAGTATTGAGAGCCATCATTTACTCCTAAAAGATGCACTCTGTGCAGGTATCCCAAGTTGGGTTTTTCTTCAAACCTTCTCATCTCACAGGAGAGGTTCACACATAAAACACACTGAAGGGTCACATCAGCTTTATGCACTTTTCGTTCACCATCATGGTGCTGTTAGCTGTCGTGTGGGTGCAACCACAGGAAAGCTTCCTTCTTCACAACTATCTTCATTTACTTGCTTCCCAGCCTCCTGAAATGCAACCATTAAAGATGTACTATTCAAAGAAATAAGTGCATTATTTTTTTAATGTTTTTTTTTTAAATTTATTTCTGAGAGAGAGAGAGAGAGAAACAGTGTGAGCAGGGGAGGATCAGAGAGAGAGCGAGATATGGATTCCAAAGCAGCTCCAGGTTCTGAGCTAGCGGTCGGCACAGAGCCCAATGCGGGGCTTGAACCCACGAACTGTGTGATCATGACCTGAGCTGAAGTCGGACACTTAACCGACTGAGCCACCCAGGTGCCCCAAGTGCATTATTTTTTAAAATAGTTTACTGTCAAGTTGGTTTCCATATAACACCCAGGTCTCATCCCCACAAGTGCCCTCCTCCATGCCCATCACCCCCCATCCCTCTCCTCCACCTCCATTAGCCCTTAGTTTGTTCTCAGCATTCAAGAATCTCTCATAATTTCCCTCCCTCCCTCTCCCCAACTATGTTTACCTTCTTCTCCCCCATAGTCCTCCATTAAGTTCCTCCTAATCCACCTATACGTCCAAACATATGGTATCTGTCCTCTGCCTGACTTATTTCGCTGAACTTAACACCCTCACGTTCCTTCCATGCTGCTACACAGGCCAGATTTCATTCTTTCTCATTGCCATGTAGATTTCCATTGTGTAGATAAACCACATCTTCTTGATTCATTCATCAGTTGATGGACACTTAGGTTCTTTCCATGTTTTGGCTATTGTTGAGAGTGCTGCTATGAAGATTGGGGTCCATGTGCCCCTATGCATCAGCATTTCTGTATCCCTTGGGTAAATTCCTAGCAGTGCTATTGCTGGGTCATAGGGGAGTTCTATTGTTACTTTTTTGAGGAACCTCCACACTGTTTTCCAGAGGGGCTGCACCAATTTACATTCGCACCAACAGTGTAGGAGGGAGCCCGTTTCTCCACATCCTCGTCAGCATCTAGAGTCCTCTGATTTGCTCATTTTAGCCACTCTGACTGGCGTGAGGTGGTATCTCAGTGTGGTTTTGATTTGTATTTCCCTGATGAGGAGGGATGCTGAGCATCGTTTCATATGTCTGTTGGCCATCTGGATGTCCTCTTTGGAGAAGTGTCTGTTCATGTCTTCTGCCCATTTCTTCATTGGATTGTTTGCTTTTTGGATGTGGAGTTTGGTGAGTTCCTTATAGATTTTGGATACTAGCCCTTTATCTGATATGTCATATGCAACTATCTTTTCCCATTCTGTTGGTTGCCTATTTTAATGATTGCTTCCTTTGCCATGCAGAAGCTTTAAATATTGATGAGGTCCTAATAATTCATTTTTCTCTTGATTCCCTTGCCTTTGGGGATGTGTCAAGTAAGAAATTGCTGTGGTTGAGGTCCAGGTTGTTGTTTCAGGCTTTGTCCTCTAGGTTTTGATGGTTTCCTGTCTCACATTCAGGCCCTCTATCCATTTTGAGTTTGTTTTTGTGCATGGTGTGAGAAAATGATCTAGTTTCATTCTTCTGCATGTTGCTGTCCAGTTCTCCCAGCACCATCTGTTAAAGAGGCTATCTTTTTCCATTGGATATTCTTTCCTGCTTTGTCAAAGATTAGTTGGCCATCCATTTGTTGGTCCAGTTCTGAGTTCTCAATTCTATTCCATTGGTCTATGTGTCTGTTTTTGTGCCAATACCATACTGTCTTGATGATGACAGCTTTGTAGTAGAGGCTAAAGTCTGGGATGGTGATACCTCCCGTTTTGGTTCTTCTTCAATATTACTTTGGCTATTCAGAGTCTTTTGTGATTCCATACAAATTTTAGAATAGTTTGTTCTAGCTTTGAGAAGAATGCTGGTGCCATTTTGATTGGGATTGCATTGAATGTGTACGTTGCTTTGGGTAGTAATGACATTTTAACAATATTTGTTCTTCCGATCCATGAGCATGTTTTTCCATTTCTTTGTATCTTCTTCAATTTCCGTCATAGGTTTTCTATAGTTTTCATCATACAGATCTCTTATATATTTGGTTAGATTTATTGCTAGGTATTTTATGGGTTTTGTGCAATTGTGAATGGGATCAGTTTCTTGATTTCTTTCTGTTGCTTCATTATTGGTGTATAAAAATGCAACTGATTTCTCTATGTTGATTTTGTACCTGTAACTTTGTTGAATTCATGGATCAGTTCTAGTAGGTTTATTTCCTTTTGTTTTTTGATTGCTGATGCTAGGACTTCCAGCACTATGTTAAACAACAGTGGTGAGAGTGGACATCCCTGTCGTGTTCCTGATCTCAGGGGGAAAGCTCTCAGTTTTTCCCCATTTAGGATGATGTTAGCTGAGGGCTTCACATAGATGACTTGTATAATATTTAAGTAAGTTCCTTCTATCCCAACTTTCCTGAGGATGTTTGTTAAAGGGGTGCTGTATTTTGTCAAATGTTTTTTCTGCAAATATCGACAGGATCATATGGTTTTTATGTCTTCTTTTGTTGATGTGATGTATTACATTGATTGATTTGCAAATATTGAACCAGCCCTGACACCCAGGAATGAATCCCACTTGATCATGGTGGATAATTCTTTTTAAGTGCTGTTGGATTCGATTTGCAAGTATCTTATAGAGGATTTTTGCATCCGTATTCATCAATGATATTGGCCTGTAGTTCTCTTTTTATGCTGGGTCTCTGTCTGGCTTGGGAATCAAAGTGGTGCTGGCTTTGTACAATGAGTCCCAAAGTTTTCCTTCCATTTCTATTTTTTGGAATAGCTTGAGAAGAATGGGTATTAACTCTGATTTAAATGTCTGGTAAAATTCCCCAGGGAAGCCATCTCGCCCAGGGCTTTTATTTGTTGGGAGATTTTTGATCACTGATTCAATTTCCTCACTAGTTATGGATCTGTTCATATTGTCTATCTCTTCCCATGTGAATTTTGGTATTGAGTGTGTTTTTAAGAATGTGTCCATTTCTTCTAAGTTGTCCAGTTTGTTGGCATATAATTTTTCATACTATTCCCTGATAATTGCTTGTATTTCTCAGTTGTTGGTTGTAATAAGTCCATTTTCATGATTTTGTCTATTTGGGTGCTCTCTCTTTTCTGTTTGAGAAGCCTGGCTAGAGGTTTGTCAATTTTGTTTATTTTTTTCAAAAAAACCAACTCTTGATTTCATTGATCTGTTCAAATGCTTTTGTTTTGTTTTGTTTTGGTTTCTATATTGTTTATTTCTGCCCTGATTTTTATTATTTCTATTCTCCTATTGGTTTTGGGGTGCTCTTGTTGCTCTCCTTCTAGTTCCTTTAGGTGCATTGTTAGATTTTGTAGTTGTGCTTTTTAATTTCTTGAAATAGGCCTGGAGTTCAATGTCCTTTCCTCTTAGGACTGCCTTTGCCGTATCCCATAGAGTTTGGATTGTTGTATTTTCATTTTCATTTGTTTCCATATATTTTTAAATTTCTTCTCCAATTGCCTGATTGGTCCATTTGTCCTTTAGTAGGGTGTTCTTTAAACTTCATGTGTTTGGAGATCTTCCAGACATCTTCCTGTGGTTGATTTCAAGTTTCATAGCATTGTGATCTGAAAGTGTGCATATATGATCACAATTCTTTTATATTTATTGAGGTTTATGTCCCAGTATGTGATCTATCTTGGAGAAGGTGCCATGCACACTTGAGAAGAACAAGAATTCCATGGCCTCAGGATGTAGAGTTCTAAATATATCTGTCAAATCCATCTGGTTCAATGTGTCACTCATGTCCATTGTTTCTTTAGTGATTTTCTGTCTAGTTGATCTATCCATTGCTGTAAGTGGAGTATTAAAGTCCCCGGCGATTAGCACATTCTTAGCCATAAGATTGTTTCTGTATGTGATTAGTTGTTTTATGTATTTAGGTGCTCCCATATTTGGTGTGTAGACAATTATAATTGTTAGTTCTTCCTGATGGATAGGCCCTGTAATTATTAGATAATGCCTTTCTTCATCCCTTGTTACTGTCTTTAATTTAGTTCCAGTTTGTCTGATATAAGAATAGCTACTCCAGCTTTCTTTTGATTTCTAGTAGCATGATATTTATTTCTTCACCCCCTTACTTTCAATCTGAAGGTGTCCTCAGATCTAAAATGAGTCTCTTGTAGACAGTAAATAGATGGATTTTGTTTTGTTTTGTTTTTTTATCCATTCTGCTACTTAATGTCTTTTGATTGGAGCATTTAGTCCGTTTACATTCAGTGTTATTATTGAAAAATATGGATTTAGAGTCATTGTGTTCTTTGTAAGGTTCATGCTTGTAGTGGTGTCTCTGGTACCTTACGTTTCTTGCAACACTTACCTCATAGAATCCCCCTCACGATTACTTGTAGGGCTGGGTTAGTGGTGACCATTTCTTTTCATTTTTGTTTATTTGGAAAGACTTTTACCTCTCCTTCTATTCTGAATGACAGGCTTTCTGGATAGACGATTCTTGGCTGCATATTTTTTCTTTTTATCACATTGATGATTTCCTGTCATTCCTTTCTAGCCTGCCAAGTTTCAGTAGATAGGTCTGTAACCACTCTGATAGGTTTCCCATTGTATGTTTGCACCCTTTTATCCCTAGCTGCTTTCAAAATTCTCTCTTTGTCCTTATATTTTGCCAGTTTCACTATGATGTGTCATGCAGAAAATCGATTCAAGTTACGTCTGAGGGCTGTTCACTGCGCCTCTTGGATTTCAACGTCTGTTTCCTTCCCCAGATTGAGGAATTTCTCTGCTATGATTTGTTCAAGGACTCCTTCAGCGCCTTTCCCTCTCTCTTCCTCTTTTGGAATTCCTATGATATGGATATTATTCTGTTTGATTGTATCGCTGAGCTCTCGAACTCTCCTTTCGTGTTCCTGTATCAGTTTATCTCTCTTTTTCTTGGCTTCCTCTTTTTCTATAATAGTGTCTTCTAAATCACTTATTCTCCTTTCTGCCTCTTTAATCCATGCATTGGATGCCTCCATTTTATTATGAATCTCATTTATAGCATTTTTAATCATCACAACTATTTGTAAACTCCATATTCTTTGTAGCAATAGTTTTTCTGTTGTCTTCCATGCCTTTTTCAAGTCCAGCAATTAATTTTATGACTATTGTTCTAAATTCTTGTTCAGTTATGCTATTTATATCTGGTTGAGCAGTTCTTTAGCTGTCATTTCTTACTGGAATTTCTTTAGAGGGTAGTTCTTCCGTTTCATCATTTTGACTAGCTTTCTGTCTTTTGTTAGTTTTAAAAGCTTGTTATGTGCTCTGCACCTGCGAGTACTGCTGTATTAAAGAAGGCTCTTTGACTGCCCAGGGTCTGTCCTTTCAGGAAGTGTTCTTTGAATGGTGTCTATTGGTGTCTCTTGTTGAGACTTTGGTTATTTTATTTCCCTACTCATAGTGGTATTTGGGACTCTCCACCATGTGTACTTTGGCTTGTTTTGGTAGCCACTATAAGGTTTTCTCAGCAGACTCTATCTCCTTTTCCTACCAAACTCCTGGATTCTGTAAGGGTTCCTATGGCTTGAGGCCTTCTTCCTTTAAGAGATGGAGTCAAGTGAAATGTACAGAGCTCCCTATTTCTCCCCCATCTTGCCTCCTCCCCGTGGTCCCTTCTTAAAAGTGCATTGCTTCAAAACATAAAATCCTTTGCCAGTGTAACAATGTCCCCAATTATTTGTTCTTTTCCTTCCAAAACATTTATTTTATTTCAAGGATAGGATTCCAGCTCTCCAGGGGAATAATTGTAATTAGTCATTTATTCACACTCTCCTAAGAGCTTTCGGATTTTAAAATTATAGCTTTTTGGTTATTGTTTTGGTTTATATTGTTTTGTTTCTTTGAAGAGGGATAGTTCAGCTCTCTGAATCTCTGAAGCATTTGAACAGACATGTATTGCTATTGTATGATCCTTAGAGAGAAGGAATGTGAAATAACAGGATAAGACCCATCATTTGTAACCTTAAGCTTCACTTTTGAGCCCCAGTGGAGAACCCGTGTTATGGTAAGGTGGCCGTGACCATGCAAAACATTGTAGTCCCATCTTTCTGGACATAAAATATTAATTTTTATTCTGAATGTTTTCTCCTCAGACACTCCCTCTTTCTACCACCTCTATATCTGATCAAGATCCAATCCCATCATGTCTACCTCCTGAATACCTATAACCGGTACATTATTGTTGTTCCCATTAACACCAGGCTTGCTCATGCCATTCAGGGTCTTATTAAAATATTCACCAGCCTCCTACCTGAAGTCCTATTGCTTCCTCTTTTCTTCCCACGTGTACCATTTTCGTGAACTTCTTGTAGCTTCTTATTTTGCCATCAGCCCATTTGGTCACCGTGCTCAACTCTAGACCCTAGAAATGCCGCTTCCACGATTAATTATTCCTCTTTGGTTAACCTTTCACCCAGCCTTCATCATGGATGCTTGAGCCATGGAAACTTTCACTAAGATGCTCTCCTCATGTGCTTTGTACTAGGTAATCCGGCTGTGATTTATGGCAGTTTTTTCAGCAGAGCAGCAGAGGAGTACTCAGATCATTAGTCCTTATGTTTCTCTGTAATGAGTAAGCTCTGTAAACTCATGTCTGTCTAGCTCAAATGTATACCTTCAGTGCCTGGGGAGGAGGTGAATGGAAAATATACCTCATGGTAGGAAAAAATATTGGTGAATAGTGAAGAACGCATGGACAATTAAAAGGAGAGAAAACTAACAGAAATAGAAACTGCCACGTTGTGGGAGCTTGAACACTGCTGCTGGTAAAATTCAACCCCTGTCATATAGCCCTGTTGTATCCTTGGCTTTGACACATGGCAGGATTCCTCCTTAGCTCTATATCAGAAGGGGCACTTGAACCAATTTGAAAAGTTATATTTGACATTGAATGTAATTAGTAACTTTAGTGATTAAGAAGGAAATCTCTGTAGTCAAACAATTAGATTCATTACTAAGCTATATGACTTAAGGCAGATTATAAAACCTCTGTGTGACACAGTTTACTCTTCTGTAATAGAGATAATGGTAGTTACCAATATATAAAATATCTGGAGAGATTAAGTGAGATTGTATATACGTATAAAGTACTTAGGACAGTGCTAGACAAAGAAACAGTGATATAAATTTGTCAACTACGAGAATTACACAGACCTTGAAAGGTTAAGCTGCATTTTAAGTAGGAGTAATAGACTAAATATTACATATATAAAAGTTAAGACATATAACAGTAAGTTAAATGCCCATGAATCAACCATCCAATTTATGATCTTGAGAAGTACCAATAACTTTTAAGAACTGACACTATAGTTTCTTGTTTTGTATTAAACAAAACTGAGGCACAGAGTTAGAATTTTTTGTCTCTTATAATCTGAAAAAGTCTATTCCCCATACTACTTGTCATTTTTTTCTTTTCTTTTGTTTTTAATTTTCCATGTCACAAACATTCTTGAAAAGTTAAAGCCCATTATCCTATGGTATATCTCACACTGTGCATTTACCCAGTTGTTTCCTTTTTTTTTTTTTTTTACAAATAGTTTATTGTTAAATTAGTTTCCCCATAACACTCAGTGCTCATCCCCACAAGTGTCCTCCTCCATGCCCATCCTTCCTCCCCCCCACATCCATCAGTCCTCAGTTTTTGTCAGCATTCAAGAGTCTCTCATGGTTTGCCTCTCTCCCTTTCCCCCACCATTTCCGCCCTTCTTCTCCCCCTTGGTCCTCTGTTAAGTTCCTCCTAATCCTCCTATACGTGCACACATATGATATTTGTCCTTCTCTGCCTGACTTATTTCGCTCAGCATAATACCCTCAAGGTCCATCCATGTTGCTACACATGGCCAGATTTCATTGTTTCTCACTGCCGTGTAGTATTCCATGGTATAGATAAACCACATCTTCTTGATCCATTCATCTGTTGATGGACACTTAGGCTCTTTCCATGTTTTAGCTATTGTGGAGAGTGCTGCTATGAAGATTGGGCTACATGTGCTCCTATGCCTCAGCATTTCTGTATCCCTTGGGTAAATTCCTAGCAGTGCTATTGCTGGGTCATAGGGGAGTTCTATTGTTAGTTTCCTTAGGAACCTCCACACTGTTTTCCAGAGGGGCTGTACCAGTTTACATTCCCACCAACAGTGTAGGAGGGTGCCCGTTTCTCCACATCCTCGCCAGCATCTAGAGTTCTCTGATTTGCTCATTTTAGCCACTCTGACTGGCGTGAGGTGGTATCTCAGTGTGGTTTTGATTTGTATTTCCCTGATGAGGAGGATGCTGAGCATCGTTTCATGTGTCTGTTGGCCATCTGGATGTCCTCTTTGGAGAAGTGTCTGTTCATATCTTCTGCCCATTTCTTCACTGGGTTGTTTGTTTTTCGGGCGTGTAGTTTGGTGAGTTCCTTGTAGATTCTGGATATCAACCCTTTATCTGATATGTCATTTGCAACTATCTTTTCCCATTCCGTTGGTTGCCTATTAATTTTCTGGGTTGTTTCCTTGGCTGTGCAGAGCTTTTAATCTTGAGGAGGTCCCAACAGTTTATTTTTGCTCTTGATTCCCTTGCTTTTGGGGATGTGTCAAGTAAGAAGTTGCTGCGGTGGAGGTCAAGGAGGTTGTTTCCTGCTTTCTCCTCTAGGGTGTTGATAGTTTCCTGTCTCACGTTCAGGTCCTTTATCCATTTTGAGTTTATTTTTGTGCATGGTGTGAGAAAATGATCTAGTTTCATTCTTCTGCATGTTGCTGTCCAGTTCTCCCAACACCATCTGTTAAAAAGGCTGTCTTTTTTCCATCGGATATTCTTTCCTGCTTTGTCAAAGATTAGTTGGCTGTATACTTTTGGGTCCACTTCTGAGTTTTCGATTCTGTTCCATTGGTCTATGTGTCTGTTTTTGTGCCAATACCATACTGTCTTGATGATGACAGCTTTGTCGTAGAGGCTAAAGTCTGGGATGTTGATCCGTCCACTTTTGGTTTTATTTTTCAGGATTACTTTGGCTATTCGGGGTCTTTTGTGGTTCCATACAAATTTTTGGATAGTTTGTTCTAGTTTTGAGAAGTATGCTGGTGCAATTTTGATTGGAATTGCATTGAATGTGTAGAGTGCCTTAGGTAGTAATGACATCTTAACTATATTTATTCTTCCTATCCATGAGCATGGAATGTTTTTCCATTTCTTTGTGTCTTCTTCAATTTCCTTCATAAGTTTTCTATAGTTTTCATCATACAGATCTCTTGTATCCTTGGTTAGGTTTATTCCGAGGTATTTTATGGTTTTTTGTGCAATTGTGAATGGGATCCGTTTCTTGATTTCTCTTTCTGTTGCTTCATTGTTGGTGAATACAAATGCAACCGATTTTTGTACATTGATTTTGTACCCTGCAACTTGGCTGAATTCTTGGATGAGTTCTAGTAGGCTTCTGGTGGAATCTGTCGGGTTTTCGATGTAGAGTATCATGTCATCTGCAAAGAGGGAAAGTTTGACTTCCTCTTTGCCAATTCTGATGCCTTTGATTTCCTTTTGGTGTCTGATGGCTGATGCTAGGACATCCAGCACTATGTAAAACAGCAGTGGTGAGAGTGGACATCCCTGTCGTGTTCCTGATCTCAGGGGGAAAGCTCTGAGTTTTTCCCCGTTGAGGATGATGTTAGCTGAAGGCTTCTCATAGATGGCTTTGATGATGTTTAAGTAGGTTCCTTCTATCCCAACTTTTTCGAGAGTCTTTATTAAGAAGGGATACTGTATTTTGTCAAATGCTTTTTCTGCATCTATTGACAGGATCATATGGTTTTTATCTTTTCTTTTATTGATATGATGTATCACACTGATTGTTTTGCGAATGTTGAATCAGCCCTGTAAGCCAGGAATGAATCCCACTTGATCTTGGTGGATGATTCTTTTGATATGCTGCTGGATTCGATATGCAAGGATCTTGTTGAGAATTTTTGCATCCGTATTCATCAAGGATATTGGCCTGTAGTTCTCTTTTTTTGCTGGATCTCTGTCTGGCTTGGGAATCAGAGTGATGCTGGCTTCATAAAATGAGTCCGGGAGTTTTCCTTCGATTTCTATTTTTTGGAATAGCTTGAGAAGAATTGGGATTAATTCTGTTTTAAATGTTTGGTGGAATTCTCCAGGGAAGCCATCAGGTCCAGGGCTCTTATTTGTTGGGAGATTTTTGATCACTGATTCGATTTCTTCACTCGTTATGGTTCTGTTCAAGTTTTCTATTTCTTCCCGTGTGAATTTTGGTAGTGAGTGTGTGTTTAGGAATTTGTCCATTTCTTCTAAGTTGTCCAATTTGTTGGCATATAATTTTTCATAGTATTCCCTGATAATTGCTTGTATTTCTGAAGGGTTGGTTGTAATAAGTCCATTTTCCTTCATAATTTTGTCTATTTGGGTGCTCTCTCTTTTCTTTTGGACAAGTCTGGCTAGAGGTTTGTCAATTTTGTTTACTTTTTCAAAAAACCAACTCTTGGTTTCATGGATCTGTTCAGTTGTTTCTTTGGTCTCTATGTTGTTTATTTCTGCTCTAATTTTTACTATTTCTCTTCTTCTACTGGGTTTAGGGCGTTCTTGTTGCTCTGCCTCTAGTTCCTTTAGGTGAGCTGTTAGATTTTGGACTTGCGCTTTTTCTAATCTCTTGAAATAGGCCTGGAGAGCAATGTACTTTCCTCTTAGGACTGCCTTTGCTGCATCCCATAGGTTTTGAATTGTTGTGTTTTCATTCTCATTTGTTTGCATATATTTTTTAATTTCATCTCTAATTGCCTGATTGGCCCATTCATTCTTTAGAAGGGTGTTCTTTAACCTCCATGTTTTGGAAGTTTTCCAGACTTCTTCCTGTAATTGATTTCAAGTTTCAAAGCATTGTGATCTGACAGTGTGCATGGTATGATCTCTATTCTTTTATATTTATTGAGGGCTGCTTTATGTCCCAGTATGTGATCTATCTTAGAGAATGTGCCAGGCACACTTGAGAAGAAAGTAAATTCCCTGGCCTCAGGATGTAAACTTCTAAATATATCCATCAGATCCATCTGGTCCAATGTGTATTTCAAGTCCATTATTTCTTTAGTGATTTTCTGTCTGGTTGACCTATCCATTGCTGTAAGTGGAATATTAAAGTCCCCTGCTATTAGCACATTATTATCTATAAGCTTGTTTCTTTTTGTGATTAATTGTTTTTGATATTTAGGTACTCCCATATTCGGTGCGTAGACATTTATGATTGGTAGTTCTTCCTGATGGATGTACCCTGTAATTATTATGTATTGCCCTACTTCATCTCTTGTGATTGTCTTTAATTTAAAGTCCAGTTTGTCTGATATAAGTATAGCTACTCTGGCTTTCTTTTGATTTCCTGTAGCATGATATATATTTCTCCATCCCCTTACTTTTAATCTGAAGGTATCTTCCCATCTAAAATGAGCTTCTTGTAGACAGCATATAGATGGATTTTGTTTTTTAATCCATTCTGCTACCCTATGTCTTTTGATTGGAGCATTCAGCCCATTTACATTCAGTGTTATTATTGAAATATGTGGGTTTAGAGTCTTTGTATCTTTTGTAGGGTTCATGTTTGTCGTGGTGTCTCTGGTATCTTTGTTCCTTGCAACCTTTCCTTCAGAGCATCCCCCTCAGGATTTCTTGTAGGGCTGGCTTCGTGGTGACAAATTCTTTCAATTTCTGTTTATTTGGAAAGGTTTTTATCTCTCCTTCTATTTTGAATGACAGACTTGCTGGATAGAGGATTCTTGGCTGCATATTTTTACTGTTCATCACATTGAAGATCTCCTGCCATTCCTTTCTGGCCTGCCACGTTTCAGTAGATAGGTCTGTCACCACTCTGATAGGTTTCCTTTTGTACGTGAGGGCCCTTTTCTTCCTAGCTGCTTTCAAAATTTTCTCTTTGTCCTTGTATTTTGCCATTTTTATGATGATATTTCATGCAGAAGATCGATTCAAGTTACGTCTGAGGGGAGTCCTCTGTGCCTCTTGTACTTCCACATTTACTTCCTTCCCCCGGTCGGGGAAGTTCTCTGCTATAATTTGTTCCAGGACTCCTTCAGCACCTTTCCCTCTCTCTTCCTCTTCTGGGATTCCTATGATACGGATATTGTTGCGTTTGACCGTGTCGCTGAGCTCTTGAATTCTTCTTTCCTGTTCCTGGATCAGTTTGTCGCTTTTTTTGTCAGCTTCTTGTTTTTCTAGAATGGTGTCTTCTAAATCACTTATTCTCCTTTCTGCCTCTTCAAGCTGTGCGTTGGAGGCCTCTAATTTATTATGGATCTCATTTATCGCATTTTTTAATTCTTCATGTCTATTTTTATTTTCCATTCTGTCTGTAGCCATAGTTTCTTTGATGTCCCCTATGTTTTTTTCAAGCCCTGCTATTAATTTTACCATTATTATTCTAAAGTCTTGTTCACTTATGCTGCTGATATCTGTTTTGAGCAGTTCATTAGCTGTCATTTCTTCTTGGAGTTTCTTCTCTTTCCTTTCGTCATTTTAGTTAGCTTTCCGGCTCTTGTTGGTTTTAAAGACCTGTTATGCTCTCTGTTTCTATGAGCGCTGCTATATCCAAGAAGACTCTTTGACTTTCCAGGGCCTATCCTTTCAGAGATTGTTTTTTGAATGTTATCCCTCGGTCTCTCTTGTTGGGACCTTAGTTATTGTATTTTCCTATTCGTAGTGATATTTGGGACTCTCCACCTTGTGTACTCTAGCTTGTTTCTTGAGGTAGCCCTGGAAAAGAAAACAGACAGACAAACACACAGGGAGCAGGAGCACACAAACGCACAGGCTAATTCAACTAACATGCAAAGCGAGAAGGAAAACGAAAAAGTTAAGAGAAAAGACGTAGGAGGGAGGGCGAATAATAGGGAGTATAAAATACATAAAAGGGTCAAAAAGGGGAAAAGAAAAGGAAAAAAGAAAACCGATGGACAAAGAACGGTTTAAAGCATATACCTGGATTTCCCAGCTACAGTTAAATAGCCGTGTGTATGCAGTGCTGGTTGAAGAGCATAGAGAAAGAGAGAGAAGGCAGGGCGAGACGAGGCAGATTTGGAAATAGAATGAACGGGCAGAAGGGATAAGAAGATTTTTTCAAAGAGGTAAAGGGTAGAATATGGTTGGATAGGTGAGAGAAGGATGCTGGAATTATCCAGAGAAACTATATAGTCTAATTACTCCTGAGAGAAATAGCTGAAAAGGTCTGTAGGTGTAGAATTTACATTTACGAATGGAGTTGTTGTGATTGTTTAAGCAAGCTGGCGACCAGAGTTAATCAGGTCAGTGTTTTGGGGAAAAAAGCGATTAAAGAGAAAGAAGAAGAAAAAAAGCAAGAGAAAAGTAAGGGGAAAAAAAAAAGAAGAAAAAAATAGGAAAAACACAAAAAAAGGGGAAAAAAAGGAAAAAAGAAAGAAAGAAAAAAAAAGGGGGCGCCTGGGTGGCTTAGTCGGTTAAGCGTCCGACTTTCGCTTAGGTCATGATCTCGCGGTTCGTGGGTTCGAGCCCCGCGTCGGGCTCTGTGCTGAGCTCCAGCTGAGCCTGGTCTGACCCCTCTCTCGCCTCCTCTCTCTCTCTCTCTAGAAAAATAAAAAAAAAAAAAAAAAAAAAAGAAAGAAAAAAAAAGGGAGGAGGGCACCTCTCAGGCAGGGATGGGCGTGGCGTGATCCGATGCCTCAGGCGGGGGTTCTGCCTTGGCGGTTGTGGGGAGGAGAGTGACGGTGCTCCAGTCCCTTCTTGAACCCCGCGCTGCAGCTCGCTTTTTTTTTTTTTTTTTTTGGCGTGTCAACTCCCCGTTCCGGGGACGCAGCCGAAGTTGGTTGCACTCTTCAACCCAGGCCAGTTCCAATCTCCAAATCCCAGTCCGCGCCCCGCTGAAACTGCCTTAGACACAGCTTCCCAGGCAACCCCCTCGGGCTATTCCAGGCTCCCTGCTGAGCTCTGGGGGCGGAGTCAGAATCGCTGCTTCCTTCTCTGGGTCGGGCTGGGGCGCATGGGCGGGGGCTGCCTGCCGGGTGTTCTGAGCCCGAGCCCGCTGGAGTGAGGAAAACCCGGTCCCTCTATGGCTCGTCACCCGAAACACGAACTCACAGGCAAATTTCCCAGTTTTTAGCTCTTTGCCTTCCCTCTCGAGTTCCAGCCAGCCAGGAGCGCGGACGCCCGGTGTCTGCGTGGCTCTTTCAGGGGTCCCAGCCGCCCTGGAGCTACAATGGCGGCAGGCGCGCCCACGCCGCTTTAAAACCCAACCTCCAGGAGCGGCACAAAGAAGCAGTTTGTGTGCTCAGCCTCCCCCAGGACCAGTTGTCGCGAGGGGACCTGGTGTGCAGATATTTGGCAAGTACGGTCTTTCTATGCACCGAGCGGAGATTTTTCTGTCTCGGACTCTCTCCTTTTCCCCTCTGACTCCCCGTAGAGGGTAGAGGGGGATCACCTCCCACCCTGGAGGCTCCGATCCCGGCCCGATTTTACCTTCCCCGGTTCGCAGTCACGTTAGAAGGCTTTCTCAGTGGATTCTGCGTCCTTTTTCTCCCAGTCTCTCAGGTTTTGTAAGGTTTCCAGTGGCTTCAGATCTTTTCTGTGTGATGTATGGGCGCGAGTACAAGTACTGAGCTCCTTACTTCTCCGCCATCTTGCCCCGTCTCCCCAGTTGTTTCTTAATAATTAGATTCAAGTTGAAAATATCTGGAAAAGTATTTCATTGTTAATTGTTTGTGTATCCCATCGCATCGCTCACTTCAGGAAGTACATCCTTTCAGTTGACCCTGTTATTAGTGATGCTAACAGGAACCCCTTATTAAAATTATGTCGGCTACATTTCTCCAGTTTAAAGGTAACTTTCTTCTTTATAATTAATAAATGAATCTCTTCGATGACACTTGGGAAATAACATTTTAATCAGTGGTTTTTTCCATCCATTAATGATCTTTATCTAACTCAAATACTATAATGGGAGTTGTAAAACAGTGGTTTTATAAGTCCTTCAATTTTACTACATTTATTACTTGGCATTTTTGTAGAAAGAATAACTTTCTAATTTTCTCCCTTATTTCTTTCTCTGATTTTCTTTTTGCATATCCCTATGGATGCAGAACTTTCCTTCAACTGAAATTTGTAGAAGAAATAGTATAGCCATGCTTTTATCTTTGAAAAGAAGATTGCAGAGAGGTAGAGAGATAGATGCAATTTAGTCATGTATATACTAAAGAAAGCAAATACAAGGACAAATTATTAGCTAAAACCAGGCACTAGGATTCTAGGATTATGATTAACCTGAAGTTGAAATACAATTCTTATGATTCAGCAGTATATTAGAAAATGAGGAAACCATTATGCATTTTACCACATTACTGGTGATGAAATCAACAATGACTAAGACTGCTCTTGATCAAGGTGACATTACTCTAAGAAGTGAAGTTGAGACATTGTTAAAAAATAAGAACAAGACTATAGTATAGGAACTGCATAATGCTAATAATAAAGAACAAAGTTAGTATTTTGTAAATGAATCTGTTGTTACATTTAGCCTAAGAACTATGAAAAGATTGAAACTTAAATGGAATATTGGAAGCTTTTTTTCCCAAACTACTCAGATTGCATAACACTTTGAAGAATGTTTTCATAGGACTTCAAACAAAACTAATAAAGTTCAGATTGCAGTCGTAAACTCAAATGCTTACTGCCTGGTGTTTAACACTCTACTGACAACTACATAGTAATCGTAGCCACCAACTAGGTGTCAGGCCTGGTTAAAGAAGTTTATGTGCATCTACTCTTTTAATTCTTACAACAACCTTATAAGAGTTGGAATTATTATTATATATACCTTACATATGAAATATGAAAGGAAACTGATATCCTTGAGAGTTTAAACACTGCTCTCTGTTTTTTCAGAACAAATGTCCATCCTCATCTGCTTTTTGGATCAATTGTATGAACATTCTACCAGTCACTCCAATTCCCATACATTCTTGATAATTTCACTGTTTCAGTCCTTGAAGAAATTGATAGCCAAGTCTCTTAAACCTATCCAAAAAATGTCATTTGGCTCTGTCCTTATTCCTCTTCCTTACTTGCCTGAACTATTTAAGTCAAAATAGTTAAAAACACAAACCATGTCTGTCTACACCACCGCATCTGCCATTTTAAACCTATGAAGATGTTCTGCTGCTTGTTGAATAAATTTCTGAGGTAGAATCCACAAAGCCCCAAGCACTCTGCATAACTCAATGCCCTCAGCTCCATTTCACATCTTTCCTTGTGCATTTCATTCAAATTTCTTAGTGGTCCAGAAATATGACATGTACGTTTACAATGCCATGGTTTGCTGGATGGTGCTCCATCGAAGCCGACTATCTCTTTATTTTTATATCCTAATGAACTCCTATTTATCCTTCAAGAGATTTTTCTTCAGGATACCAAACACGGTAGTACAACTATTTCTTTGCATTCTTTTCTCCCTAGTATCTGAGCTCTAAATAGGTCAAAATCATGTATTTCAGTCATAGATTATTTTCATACTCAGTTTTACTCCGCACAGTAGTTGGTTGACACAGAAATGACTGAGAAAGCATTTGTAGGGTGATTGATTGTAAGTTTCTTCTTTGATACAAGATCTATTTTTACTATGTTTTTTTTTTTTTTTAGGGGGGGAACCCTCTCAAAATAAACTGTTAAGGAATAACCATGTCATAAAAAACCATCATATATTCTGGCAGTGATAACTTCACTTATTCTTCCTCCTCCTTCCCTTTTATGGGGCTGTTGCTAAGAAGTGCTCTTCTTTCTTTCACAGTGTCTTTGGTGTTGGTCTTCCAGAAATATTGTGCTTTTTTTATTCCCTGCTTTCTTCAATCAATAATATATATAATGAATAAGTAGAAAAAATCCCTCTCTTTTAAACACATGAAACATATTTCTCCTAACATTGTATTGAATCAAGTGTACTTGTTGGTTCCTAGTTGTGAGAGGTAACATGCTTTCTTCCCCTCTTTGAAAGAATGCATCAATGCCAAACGTATTTATACTACAGCTATTTGAGAATTCAAATCAACAGCTGAGAAAGTCTGACATATTTCATATTTCACAACAGTGGCTAAAACGTGTAGGTTCAGCAGCTTTAGAACATGATCCTATGGATCATAAAACTTAACACTGGATTCAATCAATTAATGAATTTTCACTTCAGAGCGTCTACCTATGGCAGACCCTTGGGAAGCCATTTTTTGGAAGATGATTAACACATGCCACCCTTAGGAACCTCAGGATACAATGTGACTAAAGCATCTCCCAGTGAAGCAGTTTATACTATTTTTAACTTTTTAAAAGTTTATTTATTTATTTTAAGAGAGAGACAGCAGGTGAGGGGTAGGGACAGAGGGAGGGAGAGAGAATCCCAAGCAGCACTCCCCTCCACCCCACTATCAGGGCTCAAAACCACAAACTGGGAGATCATGACCTGAGCCTAATTCGTGAGTTGTATGCTCAACCAACTGACCCACCCAGGCACCCCAGTACTTTGTACTATTTTTCCACATTATTCAGCAAATTCTTTTCTTTCTATCTGTAGATAAGCTAAAAGCAGAAAGAAAAAAGAAGGAAATGAAATTTGCTTTAATTCATATCAAAGGCAAAGGTAGAAGAGAGCACAAGTCAAGGACTAAAGCAGAATAAGAGGGGTATCTATCTTTCATTTCTGCTATAAAAAATAATCAGTGTATGTGAGTATAAGAAATGCAGCATTCTAATTAAAGACTGAAGAAAGTAAAATATAATCTTTTGCCTATACTATCCTCATTTTATCTTTGTTTTTCTTCTACCTTACTGTTTTTATTGCCACTCTTTAACTCCCAAATCAGTGGTATGTTGGTAAATTGACTCTATAGGAAAAAGAAAAAAGGCTCTGAGCTGTACTGCTTGCCAATTCCCACAGTGTAAATACTCCTACCATGGCCCCTTGTAAAGTACCAAATGTGGAGTTGGTAAGAAATTTGTCCATTTGTAGCAACCTGGATGGAACTCGAGGGTGTTATGCTGAGTGAAGTAAGTCAGGCAGAGAAGGACAGATACCATGTATTTTCACTCATATGTGAAACAGGAGAAACTTAACAGAGGACCATGGGGGAGGGGATGAGGGAAAAATAGGGAGAGGGAGGGAGGCAAACCATAAGAGACTCTTAAATACTGAGAACAAACTGAGCGTTGATGGGAGTGAGAGAGAGGGGAAAGGGGGTGGTGGGCATGAAGGAGAGAACTTGGGTGAGCTCTGGATGTTATATGGAAACCAAATTGACAATAAACTATAAAAGAAGAAAAATAAACTAATTAAACAGAAAAAAAATAAATGCTACAATCCAGCTTTCATAAGTCAGCAGAAACTGGTGCATCCCCTTCACAGGTATGTGACTGAACACAGACACAAATCTCTTCCTCTACTTCTTGCTGACATCCATGAGTATTGCATCAGATGCGACACATTGACATGAATTGTAGTCATTGTATTACCTCTTCCAACCAAGGACATTGGTGTTTAAATGTTATTACTAAATTTGGAAAGGACAATAACACTTTGCCCCCATGTAACAATGGTAGGCCTCATAAGCATGTTGGAGTTACCTGGGGTTATAAATAAATATGCTGTGTATTTTGTGCAGGTTGTAGGACTATTTGCTAAAGTGGTTACATTAAAAGACTGAAAGGTGGTTTAGAAAGATTTTCGTTTAAATTGATTAATATTAAACCTTAACAGCTTAAAATGCATGCATCTTTACCTGATTATAAGATAGTGGGTACCACAAGCATTCCATGTGTTATTTCATGTGATTGAGAAAACATCATTATTAACTCAAACTTAATGCTTAAATAATTGCAGGAAAATATTTTTAAAGCAAAATTCATTGGGATTAAGTGCATTTAAATAGCAATAAAAACAAAATATACTATGAACTAGAACACTGTAAATGGTGAGCAACAATGTGCATTAAATTAAAAAATAGAAATTGGTTATTAATTCACGCAGCTAGAATCTGAAAGGCAATGTATAGTCACCGGAAAAAATATGGCACAATGGCTTTCACTGATTTTGCAAAATGAAAATGCCTTCAAGTAATAGCCAGAAATAAGTAAGAGAAAAATTAAATAGCTTGGTAATTGTTGGTTTTTCAAATGAATCACCTTTGTAGAGTGTAATGCATTCAGCAGATTTCTGCCCTTGGCGGTTAAATTAATTGTGTATTTTAATATAAATGCTTTCTAACTGCAATTCACTTTAATCATTTAACATGTCCAATATTGAGTTCTTTCTACTGAGAAAAGCTGTGAGAAAAATTCTCCGTGATATCCTTTCATATTTTGATATTAGTTTTCCTTTTAAATAAATTTCTGACAATCTCCCTAGTAGAGTATTAAGTATTTATGTTTGTAGTGATATACAAATTATTTCATGTGTTCTTCATTTTTTAATTATACAAGAACACAAGAGAAAGTTGTAAGGAATTTATACTTCTGAGAGACTTATTGTATTTCTTGAAAAATCTGAAATATTTCATCACAGTGATTGATACAGTATAAACCTTTTGTCTTTTAACTGAGATAAAATTGGAGATACGCTCCAGTTCTGAAAATTACATGTCCCTGTTTAAAGTATGCCTCCCAGTGATCCACACATTTGTTTTACTGTCATATCCTTCTATTTAATCTTGTTTTTTATCTTTTTTTACTTCCATAGTGCTTGAAGATGTTCAAATGTGCAACAGGTTTATGTTTTAGACTCAGAATTTAGAATTCCGTGTGTGTGTGTGGTGCTGATCTTAGCCATTGGTGCTCTTTCAAGATTCATTTTAATACTAACTAAAAATCTCTCAGTGGTGAATATCTGTTTTATAGCAGTTAGTAGACACCGAATTATATACCATGTTCTGCGGTGCTCCAATTGTGTTTCTAGGATTTGACAGACTATGTGCATTCTAAAATAAATGCTACACTTTTTACTTTTCTCTGGTTTCTATTGGGACTAGTAAGGTTTATGTATGTAAGAGCCCAGTGTTCTTATCATTCAAAGTAACACAAATATGTTTCCTTTATCTTGCAGCTCCAGGGGACCCCATGTTTTGCAGTAAGGAGCTGGAGCCAGACTGCTTGAGAAGAATAGACTGCCAGGTTTTTCAATAATAGAAACAATAGTCAAGTAATTGTGATTTGCATTGAATACCATTGAATACCATGCATTGATTAGGATTTTTACTGTGCTTTTGTTTCATTTACATCCATAGAATATAGTGTTTATAGTTCAATAAGAAAATATCTATGAAGAAAAATCAAATGTTTTTGACTGAACAATTATTCCATTATGCTAGTGCAAAGAGTTTACAATGCAAAATATACACCAAAATATACATACTTGAAGTGGCACTATTCATTTCTGAAACAGCCTACTCATGTATTCATACATATATTTTTACATGTATCTGTGGCATCAAATAACAATCATTTAAGAAAAACAGTGAATAACAAAGTGAGTCAGGGTGCTTCTCAGAGACACCAGTCATATGTTGCTTTATGGTTATTTAAATCCTCTTTTATTTCCCTTTCAAATTATCTTGTCAGTCAGTTAATAGACCTCTAACACAAAACAAAAGGAAAACTCTACAGTAAATGTGTGCAATGCTTCATTAATAACAAAACATAAAAAGAAATCCTTTCCAGTGTTCTCTGTCATTGATTCTAAATGTTTACATTTCACTCTGAAAGATGTCTATGAAGAAAGGATGCCAGGACGAAATACGTCTCAGAGGTGAAGCCTCCTGTATCCCACTTAATGGAGAGTTACAACTCACAAATCAAGGGGTCTGAACATTCCTGCAGTAAACAAACAAACAAAAAACAGAAAACACTTTAGCTTTGCTTATCCTTATTTCTCAAAAGTGTACTTGACCAGAGAACCATATTTCACACAACCTCTCCAAATATCCCATACATCTAGTATTCCACACAAAACTCTTTATGGAATGTTATTCTGAGGCAAGCAAATACTTAACGCTATATAACCTTCTTGTTTCAGCACAGACAGTAAAGCTAAATCTGAATCCACTCTGTAGAGTGTTTACTTGTACGAATTGGCTCCCCAAAGCCCCACCTGCCCACAACACCTTATCACTACCAACATGTAAGAGTTGCCTATGTCCAGGGAAGAATGTTATAGAAATGTCGGGCCAAGCTTGCATCCACATAGACCATACATCTACAGTCAGATGCGGATTTGTCCTACCAAAGACCGACAACATATTAGGTTTTCTGAATTTACATCTGTGTGAAATACCCCAACATACGAGTGGAGATAGCAGAATTAGTTTATGTGCTAATCACAGCCAGCACTAACATATCAGAGTTCGTGAGATACGAAGCTAAGCTTCCCCAGCTTGATAATAACTGTTTCTGCTGCAGAAGAGTATGCAGTTAGTTTCTCTCCCCCCAGCTAATATTACAGTATTGAATATCTTGTAAGAGACTTGGAAAACCCTGTACTACACTCAGTCCACAGTGATGATCTTTCCACATGGAAAGCAAGTGGCTTCCACATTCTTATGTCAAAGTCAACAGCAAGAATATAGAGTGATTCTCTAAGGATCTTAGAGAGGACCATTGGGTTCTCTATGGGTCATTGACATGACCCTCTGAAGTTTTCTTCTCCTTTATGTTCCTGTTTAGATCACAGTATAAATACCTGACAGTCTATGAAAAATGGATAAGAAGAAGGGGATAACCTTAGGTGAGTTGCAATAGACATTGGAAGAAAAGTTGAACTATTCCAATAAAGGAGATAACCTATCCATGTTTTGTAAAATTGTATATTTCAAGTTCAAAAGGCTGATTTTTAGAAATGTGAAGCTTATCCTCCTCTTTCTGAATTCATTGTTTCATTGTTTTTGAAACACAAGAACAATGGACCAATTTTTAAAATTACTTTTTTTTACTTTTTTGCGTTTTCTTTTCTGAGGAGCCTCCAAGTATTCTCTGCTGTAGAAATATGTCAAATTTTCTCATCTTCTATTTTAATATTTTAGAAGAAGAGTAAAAGGGAGAAAGGGAAAGAATCTTGAAAGCTTGTTTTCTCTTTCAGCTGGAAGTGTAGAGAATCTATTTACATTCTTAATAAAAAATGTTTAGTTTACACCATGAAAAGATAGAAGAGAACTTCTTACATGCACACGCGCTCACACACACAAACACACACACACACACACACGCATGCACGCATACACACACCAAAGAAGAAAAAGAGAAGAAAAATGAAAGAAAGAAAGAAAGAAAATGCTATCTCAGCACCATACTATCTTCCTGCTCTTCACCGTTAATTCTGGGGCAATTGCAGCAGTCACTTGCAACTAATTTTCAAACTCCCAAGTGATGCATCCTGGGACCTCTCAAGGATCTCCCCATCTCTTCGGATAAAGAATCAAAATGTATTTTGGGAATTTCCTTCTGTGTTACTCATTTTTAGGCTAATTTCTTGGGTGAGTAATCCCTCCCCAGTAGGATGCAGCCTTGGAGGATAATCATTTCTGGCTCGATATCTGGTATGAGGAAGTGGGAAATAAAGGAAAAAATTAAATATGGAGAGTATTGCTCTAGAGAAGGAATGCTCTAGAGCATTGTTAATTAATAGCCCATGGATAATACCATATATGAAAGGACAACTAAAATCCTATGGCTTAGCTCTTGTCTATGAAGAGCTCAAAAATGTATCCTTTATTTGGACAGAAAGAACCAAACAGAAGCAAACTAGAAGAGCCATAGTTAAAATTTTAAGCCTCTACTATTGAAAAGACTACTGCTCAAGAGTGTTTCTATTTTCTAAACTCTTTGGCTGAAGATTTATAATAGTCTTTCCTGCTCACAATATAGCCTATTTTTTGTTTCCACCTCCCTGTGACAGCGCAAACAGAGTTCTCTTCTCTCTGTGTAGCTACATTCTAAGTAGCTAAATTATGGGCATCAGTGATCTTTGTTTCCGATGACACTAGTGACACTATTTCTTTTACTGGTTTATCTTTACTCAACCTGGTTTTCCTCATAAATCTCTATAGAGTTCTACTTTCTCCAAATATTCCTTTCCTTCTTGTTTGATAACAAGGCACAGTCTCAGTCTTTGTTCTTCGAATTTTCTCTTGTACTGATTATCATGCCTCCTATTACAAAAATAGCTCTTTAAAAACTCCTTTATTAAATGAGTGTGTCTACCTAGAAATAAAAAAAAGTAGGAAGGTTTTATCTCCCCCCACCCCACTTCTCAACTTCTCCTTAAAAAAAAAAAAAAAAAAAAGTAGAGCATGCGGGAGGTATGATGTTGAATTATACTGAGATTTAATTAGGCTTTAAAAAGATGAAAATGAAGGGATTTCTATTTGGATTTTAGGGAATTTAAAAGATTTCAGAAATAGTTTTGCCCTTCCTCCTTGCACCAGTCTTTTATCCATAGGACACGTGCCTTCTCTTACATTTCTCTCATGTTTCTCTCTAAATAGTTCAAAATTCACTTGACTCTTGCCAGCTCTGCTTCACTCATATATCCTTTTTATAGACACCTATAACATAGCTTTAAAATTGGAACATAATTTCACCAAAAGAAACTGATTAAAGAATTTTCATAAATAATATATATTTTTAGTGTAACTTCGTTAGCTGTGTGAATTTATTATGAGGTCAGCAAGTTTGGATAAAATTTCAGAATTTGAAATGAGTTAAGTTTGTTTGAAATTCTCATTGAGAAAGTATGTGTGTGTGTACATAATGTACACACGTAGGCACTTTCTTATATCACTGTATAAATAGGTAATAAACATGGATGCATCTTAGTTCAATTTCAAAATTCTTGGGTACAGATGCATACTAAGCTGTGGAAACTAAAACAATGATTTTGTCCTTTAAAATAAATTTTATAATAATATATTTTCTAGATGAAACAACATAGAATATTCTAGGACAAATGTGATAAACGTATACTGATGTATATTCATGCATGCATTTTTTCCACTGCTTTATTTAAAACTGAAAATTTTGAACCGAACATTAAATACATTCTTGCTACTCTGAGAGATAGGACCACTGAAATCTTGAAAAGAATATTGAATCTAAATAAACAAGTCAACAGTTTAAGTTAGAGTCGGATATCAGAATAAGGGAAAGAATCTTTTAGAATATAAATGATTAAGTTGAAGACTTAACCTTGAACTCAATGGATAACACAAAAATCACTGCTATCAGGTGTGTAATCATTACAATACCTCCAATTGAACACTGGGTGGCAATGTTTACCCACTTTTTTATTTTACATTGTCAGCAATTCAAAAACTATCATAGGACAAACTGAACTTTCTGGTTTTCAAGGTTATTTGTGGGTCCTAAGACACTGAGAGAAAATCCTTTCTTTTAAAAGTGTTCTGGTTTCTTTGTTTTGCACACACAAGAGAGCTCTGTAGCCTATCTCTGAAATACTGTTCTCACTCCATTAATTGATCCTAGCAAAGAGGGACATGCTATAGTGAATTAGCAGTGGATCCAGAAAAAAGAAATTAGAATTCTAAGGAGTTAGAAAAAATTTATATAATATACGGCAATGTGAAAATACCTTGGAATTTTTATTCTTGTGATATAAGCGTTGAGGGGTGACAACAAATCATTCCAGAATCACAGTCAGTATGGTGAGCTTCTCTTTCTGATTTTGATGGATGTTTCGAACAATTTAATAGAGCAAGTCAGATTAAAAATTAAAAACACATTGATCAAAACTGTCAGGACCAAAGAAGTTCAACTTTCTTCCAACTAAATTTCCTGTAGCCGTCCTTACAGTCAGATCCAGCTGGCCCAGGGAAGGAAGCTAGTCTTCAGCAACTTCCCATTTCCTTTCCAGGGCTCCCTTCCCACCTTACACAAGGAACAGAAAGAGCCACTGTTGCCTTCTGGAAAGTACTGGGAAGCTTCAGGAGATGGGTTGTTTTGCCTTTCTGTTGAATACTTCCTGCCAGTGGCATCACAAGTATTGAATGGCAACGACCCAGAAGTTCCTTGAAATGATCCTAAGTACTAACTGAAGCTCTTCAGTAGAACTCCAAAATCATTGCCTCCATGAGAATTTGTTTTCACATTTTTAGTAGGTTGCTTTAGACAAACTCAGGTTGAATATTGTATCATTTCCTACCCTAGAAATAAACTTTTAATAAGTTATTTGCCTTCAATGCATTCTCTGCATTTATTTTTTAATGTAACCATCATTACCTTTTTGTAGCTACCGTGTGCCCTTTGAAATGGGGAGAAAAGATGACAAAAAGAAAAGAAAGGAGCTTCCAAACTTTTCTATCCAACTTATAGCAAAAATGTTAATGAGAAAAATAGAGGAAAACATTTTCATCCTGGTTGGTTTAAGGGAATTGACGACTTCAAGGAGTGTATACATACTATAGCTAACTAGAAATAAGAAGGGAATCTTCTACATACATAGCAATTGCTCTTCCATAAGATAGAGTGCATTATGGAAAGGAGGATGGAACGAAGGAAGGAAAACTCAGCTGAGTCAGAGCTCAAATCTCTATCCTTAACACAGATGTAATTTTCAAAAGTAATAAAGATACAAACAATAGAATTAGCCATGTTAAAATTGGAAACTTTTCTCATTATGGCCTTTGGAAAATATCATTAATAAAAAAAAAAACTACATGAAGATGAAGATTAGGAATAAATATGCAGACTTCTGCTTCCAGCACTTGATGAAGCCACCTCACCATAAACAAGTAGAGAAGAGACAAAATTTGTGGCAAAAAACAAGGAATGGAACCTGGAATCTGCCAGGGTAACTCTCCCTTGCATTCACTTCACTTGCCCACCAGAGTTTATCCCTCAGTACATTTTAGTCTCATTATCCATTGTTTTATTATAATTTTATCTCTTATGTACATACCACGTGTAGACAGTATATTAGTTTTCCCTTGTTTTAAACTACTTAAAGTAAACATACAATCATGTACTTATTTTTAATTTACATATACATTAAGTTTTTTAAATTTCCATTGATTCTGTATTTAGTTTTCTTGATATGTATACCTCATAACTTATTAAGCTATTGATCTTTTGATGAACAGCAAAATCCAAACAGAAAGCAAAACTTTCTTTTGGATTGACTTATTTCAGGCATGTGAATGAATAAGTGTTTTTGCAAGACCCTTTGTGATATTTTGTTCGATAAAAATGCAGTCACACATCTCTTTGCTACTTTTCTGAAGGAAGAGTTTTTTCTGAACGCCTTCTACGAATTTACAATGTATCCCATTAGTTAATATTGATTTATTGAACAAGGTCAAGTTGAGTATCCTTTAAACAATGTCCACTTAACCATGCATATATTAGTGTATTTGTCTCTGAATTCGTGCTAAATGAAAAGAATATGGGTCCAAGAAATACGTATCCTCAATAATGAGTATGTGCTCTCAGGCTTTATCTATAGCCTCTTTTCCATTTTCATGGTAAAATACAGGAAGACAAAGGTAATCATTGGTAGGAGTTGAGATAATGACACTTGAGTACATGAACTTTCTATCCTCAAACAAATCCATAGGATTCTCAGCATGGTCCCCTAGCAACATCTGTCTTCTTTGATCGTAAACCAAGCAGAGAAATATGACCCTTGACCTGTTTCCATAGGGCTGGCTCAGCAGTGAGGAAAAAATATATATCAATCTAATTATTAGTTCTAAAATTAGAGAATCCATTTAAAATTAATTATAATCTAATATCTTAGCATTACATCATTTGATTGATTTTTGGTATCCTGAAAGTCTAGGTATTCAGCATCTCAAAGTATTCCATGTCCTTTAAACTGTAAGGATATTTGAATTTTTAAATTTCATTTTATTGAGGTATAAGTTAGAGTATCTCCTCAAGTTAAAGGGAACAGTTTGGTGAGTTCTGACAAATATATAAAATCTATAACCACCAGAGAAATCATGATACAAAACATCTTTATCAATTTCATGAGTTCTTCCATTAATATCCTTGCTGTTGTTGTTGTTGATGTTCAAGGATCCGATAGAGGTATATTAGTCTCTTGGGCAGCCATAGAAAATAACATAAACTGAGGTGGCTTAAATAACAGAAATTATTTCTCACAGTTCCTTAAGAGAGAAATTCAAGATCAAGGTGACTGCCAGTTAAGTTCATCCTGAAGGATCTCTTTTCACGGGGCCTCTTCTTCGTGTCTGCATGGAGATAGAAAGACAGCTCTCTCTTTCGCTTGTTATAAGCCCACCAATCTTGCTGGACTTGACTCCACTCTTATAACCTCCCTTAATTTTAAGTATCTCTTCGGGGCGCCTGGGTGGCTCAGTCGGTTAAGCTTCTGCCTTTGGCTCAGGCCATGATCTCACGGTTCCTGGGTTCCAGCCCCGCGTGGGGCTCTGTGCTGACAGCTCAGAGCCTGGAGCCTGCTTCCGATTCTGTGTTTCCCTCTCTCTTTGCCCCTCCCCTGCTCACGCTGTGTGTGTGTGTGTGTGTGTGTGTGTGTGTGTGTGTGTGTCTCAGAAATAAATAAAAACATTAAAAGCATTTTAAGTATATCTTCAAGGTCGTATCCACTAATATAGTCATTTTAGAGGTTAGGGTTTCATAATATGAATTTGGGGTATACAATTCAGCCCACAGCACCAGGTTATCAGTGTTCTATAGAACCAGTGTTCTATAACTGAATTTTTTTGTTATACCTCTGCAGGCTCCTCTGGTCTATGATATTTTTCAAATTTGGTTTTGATTATGGGTTTTGAAAGGTGATATTTGAGTCTTTTTGTTTATTTTTCTTTTTTATGTATGAATGCGATTTCCTTCGATTGGTTTGTTAAAAAGACTATTCATTCTCCATTAGAGTACCTTGTATACAAGTAAATATATACTTCTGGGTCTATTTCTGGATTTTATACCCTGTTCCATTTACTAAGTGTCTGCCCTTATGTTCAACCCACATTACCTGATTTCAGTAGCTTTATAGAAAATATTAACATCAAATATTTTAAACATCCAACTTTGTTATTTCTTTGAAATAGTGTTTTTGTTATTTTGTTTTCTTTGAAGTTTTATTAAAATGATCTTCTTAATATCTACAAAATAAGACTACTTAGGTTTTGAATGTAGTTGCATTGACTCCATATATCAGGGCAGAATTGACATTTTAATCATATTGAGTTTTCCAGTCCCTAATCAAGGTAATTCTCTCCAACAAGATGCCATTTTTACGGTATCTCTATAATGTTTTGTAGTTTCCGTTGTACTCTTTTGCACATATTTTTAAAACCTTTCCTAACTATTTTGATGCATCTATAAGTGATAGTTTTAACTTCAGTTTGTAATTGTTCACGCTAGTAAAACAGAACTGAGTATTAACCTTGTGTTCTATAACCTTACTCACCTGCTAATTCTAGTAGCTATTTTGAAGATTCCCCAGGATTTTCTACATAGAAAATCATATTGTCAATGCATAAAAGTAGTTTTATTTCTCTTTCTCTTTTTCTCTCTCTTTTAACAACTGAAGGCTTTTATTTCTTTTTGTTGTCCTGCTGTACTGGCTAAGACTTCCAGTAAAATGTTGAATATAAGTGGTAAGACTGGATACCCTGGCCTTGAGATCTTTGCTGTAATGTTACATGGAGATTTTTCAGAAAGAACTTTTATCAGATTGAGTGAGTACCTTTAAATCCCTGGTTTACCGAGAATACTTATACCAGATGTGTGTTTAACTTTGCAAAGGCTTTTTTTTCTGGATATAATAAGAGGATCACACGTATTTTGTTTTATAGTCTATTATTACAGTGAGTTGCACTGATAGATATTCAAATGTCAATAAACTACATTTCTCAGGTAAAACCCACTTGATCATAAATGTGTGGTCCTTTAATACATACTTAGGATTTGTTTGCTAAGATTTTATTAAGGAATTTTTTGCATTTATATTTATGGTTTCCTTTTTGTATAATGCCTTTGTCTGGTTTTGGTTTCAGGGTATTCTGGGCTATAAAATGAGATAAAAATGTTTCCTCCTCTATAAAAATTTTGAGAGTTTGTGTAGAATTCTTATGATTTCTGTCGTTATCAATTTGGTAAAATTTATCGCTGAGGCAATCTGGCATTTTTTTCCTTGTCAGAGGCATTATTTTAATGATAAAGTCTATTTATTAAATATATAAAAGAGAATGCTTTGGATAAACTATATTTTCTTGAATGAATGAGTCTTGATAGCTTTTATTTTTTTAAGAAATATATTCCTTTGATCTAGTTGATCAAATTTAGTGGAATAGAATTATTTATGATATTCCAATTTACCTTTTCAAAATTTGCAGGATTTGCCATTTGTGGACTTTAATATTCCCGATGTTGTTACAGTGTATCTTCTCACTTTTTTTTTAACTGGCTAGTCTGGTTAGAAGTATATTACCTTTTAAAAATGTATTCAAATAAGTTATTGAAAAGCTGAAAGCAGCTTAGGTAATTGATTTGAGAGATTTCTTCTTTTTCTTTCTAAGCACTAGTTTAGTAGCATCTCATAAATTTTATGTTGTGATTAACTTCCAAGCATTCATATTAAATGGGAAAAATATATAAAAACATGTAATTTTCTTGTAATTGCTTTCCTGAAGTATGAGTTATTTAAATTGTGTTGTTTAATTCTTGAATATTTGATGTTTTCTATATATGTGTCTGTTTTTGAATTGTGATTCTATTTCTTTTTGGTCATAGAACTTAATATGTATGATTCCAATAACCTTGTATTTATTGAGCTGTGTTTTATCACCCAGAATATATTCTACCTTGGTGAATATTCTAGGTACATTTAAAAAATGTGTATTTTGCTATTGTTAAGTAGAGCATTCAGTAAGTATCTACAAAGACCAGTTTTTTATTGCTGGTGTTCCAGGTTTTCAGAGTCCTACTTACTTTTTCTCTATTTGTTCATCAATTATTCAGAGAGAAGTATTAAAATCTCCTACAGTAATTGTAAATTTAGATATTTCCCCTTGTATTTCTATCGCTGTTTCAGTTACTCTAAAGCTCCATTATTGGGTACAAATACACCTTTAGGATTATTATGTCTTCCTGATATTTTGATTCCTTTATCATTATGAAATATACCTCCTCATCCTTCGCAGTATTCATTGTCCTGAAGTCTATTTTCTCTGACATTAGAATGGCTGCTACAGCTTTTTTAATGCATGTGTTAATAGTATTTTTCCATCCTTTTGTTATTATCTGATATTTGTCTTTATATTTAAAATGATTTTCACGTAGCTGCATATAGCTGGTTGTAGTTTTTCATTTGATTTTTTGTTTTGTTTTATTTATTTAATTATGTATTCATTCTAGTTTTAGGTTTCGACTTAAATGCTGATTAGTTAAAATACAGTGTAATATTAGCTTCAGGTGCAGAATTCAGTGCTTCCTCACTTCCAGACACCACCCAGGGCTCACCACACGTGTCCTAATCACCTTCATCCATTTAGCCAATCTCCTGCCTGCTTCCCCTCCAGCCACCTCTGTTTGTTCTTGACAGTTAAAAGTCTCTTATGGTCTGCCTCTCTCGTTTTCCCTCTATGTTCATCTCTTTGATTTCTTAAATTCTGCGTATCGGTGAAATTTGATGCTTTATGTGTTTATTGAAACTTCAGATCGTTTATATCTAATTCAATTACCAACATCTTTAATGCCGGTTTAAATCTACCCCCTAGTAATTGTTTTGTCTCAAGTGTTCTCAATCCCTTTCTTATTTTTTCCACTGTATTATTATTGTTGCTTTTACTATTAGAAGACTTTCTAGTATTTTGCTTTCATCATTGCATTTTATTTTTTTTAATTTGGTCGACAATTTTTTTTATTTTATTTCAGTTCTAGTATATTTTTATTTGTTAGTTGCTGCTTTAGGATTTTATATGTATGTATTTAGCATGCCACAGTCTATCTTCAAATAATACTATACCATTGCATGTATATTTCTATAATCTTATAACTGCAAACTCCCATTTTTCCCTGTTCTCTCTTATGTAATGGTTATCATATATACTACTTTTATTTCTGTTATAAATTTGCAATATACTATTATTACTATTTTAGATAATTCCTTATCTTTAAAAAAAAAATTAAGATATGAGAAAAATATGCATATCCATAACTCCGTCTACCCTTCCGGGCCTTCATCATTCTTTTTATTGAGTTACATTTCCATATCTTATCATCTCTCATGCCTAATTATCTCTTTAATATTTTTGTGTATTTCTTGATAGTGTATATCTCATGGCAATAAACTCTCAGTTTTTGTTTTTGAAAGATATTTTACTGAGTATAAAATTATAAATTGACTTTCTTTTTCAGTGCTCCAAATATGTCATTTCATAGTCTTTTTATCTGCCAATTTCCCGATGAGTTTAGATTTTATTTCTTTATTCATATATTCCTTGGCCTGTAATGTGGCTTATCTTTTGCACTCTCCAGAATTTTCTTAAGATTTTATCTTTGTCACTGTTTTTCAGTAATTTGATTATGGTGTGCCTTGTGATTTATTTCTCTTTTATTCTTCAGTGATCTTCTGGAATCTATAAGATTATTATTTTCCTTAAATTTAGATAATAGTTGGCCACCATTTCTTAAATAAACTCTCAGTTTATGTAAATGTAAATACATCTACATTCTTTTTCCTTCTCACACCTTTCCTTCAGGGATTCCAGTGTCACAAACATTAGACAAATTGACGTTTTCCCCCATTTATCTTTGTTCATTTTTCATCAGTTTTTCTCCCCTCTGTGCTTCATTTTGTATAGTTGCCCTTTGCTATGTTTTTAGTTTATTGAAGTTTTCTTCACCAATATCTCATCCACTGCTAATCTCATCTAATATATGTTTCATATCAGATACTGATTTTTTAACTCTACTAGTTTTACTTGTGTGTGATTTTTTCCTTATATCTTCTATTTTTGCTCTCATATTGCTTCTGTGTTCCTTTACTTTCTTGATCATTTAGAGCTTTTTTATACTGATGTTTTAATGTACTTGTGTTCAAAACTGTGAAAGGAATAAGATCTTACCACACTTGGAAGCTAATAAGTTGGTCTGTCACAGTTTTATGTATGATTGCAGAAGACATGATACTTACAAGGCAAAAACAATGGACATTTCAGTACTTACAAAGATATCATCTACCAGAGTATCAGCATTTTCACACTGGCTCTTTGAGCCCCAGTGCCTAAAGGTGGTGCGAAAAGGATTTTTTGTATGTTTTCTATTACAGAAGAGGAACCCTGAATTAGAGAACCTGAGTCTCTTCCAAGGGACTATATGCATTCCTTTTCTTTGCTTTAAGGGAAGACAGTGTTTTAATTATTTTGGGCTTTGAGGATGGCTGTGCTTTGCTGTGGAGGGAGGCACCATCTCTGTCTTTCAAGGCTGTAAGAAAACCTACCATTTGCTCAGAAGAGAGAAAGTGTGTCTATCATGAAAGCTGTTATCTTTACAAACATCACTGAAAACTTAGTCAAGAACAAAAAGTAATCAGTGTGTCTTACAAGACATGCAGTCTATAAGGAAACAATCAAGAAGATAATTACCTCTCAATGCCGTTTTCAGTTCCATTTTCCTGTAACTGATAGAACTATACAGTGAGTTTTCTTTTGTCTGTGGATCATATTTTCCTGATTTCTTGAATGTCATAAATTTTTTTATGTGGGAGAAGGGGCAGAGAGCGAGGAAGACACAGAATCTCCCACGAACTATGAGATCATGACCTGAGCCAAAGTCAGACGCTTAACCAACTGAGCCACCCAGGTGCCCCAAATGTCAGACAGTTTTTGATTGTATGTGAGGTATTGTTAATTTAAGATACTTTATTTCATTGTATTTTTTAAAAATTTATTTCTAGGAGAGAGAGATAGACAGCATGAGCAGGGGAGGGTCAGAGAGAGAGGGAGTCACAGACTGAAACAGGCTCCAGGCTCTGAGCTGGCAGTCAGCACAGAGCCCGACGCGGGGCTCGAACCCACGAACCACGAGATCATGACCTAAGCGAAAGTCGGACGCTTAACCGACTAAGCCACCCAGGCGCCCCAATTTCATTGTATTTTTTAACAAAGTGTTGACTTCAAGTAGGCACACAGTTAAGTTTCTTGGAATCAGTTTGACCCGTTAGAAACCCAAACTTTGTTAGACAAGCCTCAGAGCAGTCTATTCCAGTTCCAGCTTAGCCAAACTACTGAGGCAATGTTCTTCTCAAGATTCTTCCCAATGTCCTACATGTTGAGAGACTTTTTCATTCCAGTTGATGGGAACACGAGCTATGGGTTGCTTTGTTTGAGTTCTGGAAACTGTTTACATTACTGCTTTCTTTTATTTCTCTTCTATTTTTATTATTTTAGAGATAGAGATAGAGAGTTGGGGAAAGGGGCAGAGGAAGAGAGGGAAAGACTCTTAAGCTGGCTCCACACTCAGCACAGAGCCTAACATGGGTCTCAGTCTCACACCCCTGGGATCATGATGTGAGGTGAAATCAAGAGTGTAATGTTCAATGGACTGGACCATCCAGGTGCCTCTATATTACTGCTTTTTGATGGTTATTTTCTGGCTTCAGATAAGTTTCCTTTCATGCATGTTCAGATTGGAACACAGCCAAAGGCTCAAGGGACCCTCTGAAGATCTCAAGCTACTTCCCCTCTGCCCCATAAACTCTAAGTGCCTTCACCTTCATGAACTCTGATCTCTGTCTCAATGCAGATTTTGCTTGGTCTTTTTTTCTTTCTGTGTGAGGACCTGAAAAACTGTCTGCAGGCAGTAAGCTGATGCAGTTTTAGAACTTACCCCATTTGTTTTTCTTCCCTCCATGATCACAGTTCTTTGCTGTCTGTTTTCAATGTGTGACAACTTTTGTTTCATTTCATTTGTTATTTTCTAATTATTTGAAGGAGGAAAGTAAATCTACTTTCTGTTACTAGATCATGGCCTGAAGCAAAAGAATCAGAAAGGTTTTGTCTCTTATGTTTTATCTAACATCCATATTTTGGAACAGGGTGATTTGCATTCATTCCAGTATCTGTTTGCAAGCCTTTAACTTCACATGTTTTAAGTTTATTTATTTATTTTGAGAGAGACAGAGAGAGAGGGGGAGAGAGAGAGAGAACGAATGAGCAGGGGAGGAGCAGAGAGAGAGGGAGAGAGAGAATCTCAAGCAGACTCCATGCTGTCAGTGCAGAGCAAGTGGTGCTCGAATTCACAAGCCCTGAGATCAGGACCTAAGTGGAAATGAAGTCTTAGCTGTCCAGGTGCCCCTAAATTCACATTTTTAGTATGACTTACTTGGGCTTAAAAAGCAAATCCATGGGCATCGTAATCTATAAAACATATTTCTAGACATGGGTGATATTTATTATTTTTATCCAGCTTCGCTGAGGCATAATCAACAAATAAAATTATAAGGTATTTAATAATTTGATATGCAAATATATGGTGAAAAGTCTCCCCCCATTGATTTAAATAACACATCCATCACCTCATACATTTACCTTTCTTTTTCTTTTCTCAGTGAAAACATTTACATTCTACTCTCTCAGCAAATTTCAATTATATAATACAGTGTTACTGACTAGAGTCACCATGTTGTACATTACATCCTCAAACCTTTTTTGTGGTATAACTGAAAATTTGTAACCTTTTTCCAGCCATATTTCCCCCTCTCTCAGTTCCTGGAAACTACTTCACTATTCTCTGTTTCTGTAAGTCAACTTTTTTTTTTCCTTTTTAGATTCCACATACAAGTTATACCATGCAGTATTTGTCTTGCTGATTTCATTAGCATAAGGCGATATTTAAAATATACAGCAATAATTAGAATGGCATGAACACTGAATAATCAGAAATATATCAACCATCAACAAACAATAGGGTTATACTGGTGTGTTCCTGAGAGCATTACTTTTAATACACCTTCACGCATATGCACACCTGCGCATATTTTTATTGTAGAATTATTTTCTACATTAGAAGTAAGAAGAAAAACATCTAATAATCTAGTACATTTAAATACACATTAACATGTTACTTTTTAACTTGTTTTTACGTATATATCAAACACAATATCAAGTTTGCAGAAACTATCAAAATCACTTTTTTTCGTTGCTTAAAAAGTCATTTTCCAGGTTCTGTGGTCATTAAAAAGGTAATTGTTTCTGTTTTTCATATTGTGTTTTTAAAGTTATGAAACCTGAGATTGCCAGATTGGTACACTGGGGTTCTGTGTCCATTAAGTGTCTGACTTTTGATTTCAACTCAGGTTGTGATCTTGCAGTTGTGAGATAAAGCCCTACATAGAGCTCTGTGCTGGACATGGAGCCTGGTTAAGATTCTCTCTCTCTCCCTCTGTCCCTCTGCCCCTCCCCCCCACTTCAAAGAGAAAATCACCAGAGAATACCAGAGATCTTACCTTTCAACAACCTAGGAGTGATTATGAATATCAAGATAAAACAAATATGATTCAATCAACAAAGGGGCTAAGAATGCACATGGCTCTGGAATGACAAGGGCTAAAGATATTTTTTTTTCTTAATGTGAAATAAAAAAATAGCTTGTTTCATAAAAATTGTTTATCTACATGTTTTTCATTTATTTTTTTTGCCAATTCCCTTTACACTTTCACGTGTTTTCATGTATGCAGCCACATCTGTGTCCAAACATTAGGTTTGGTTATAGTTATTCCTCACTTAAAATAAGGATGATATTTATTCTAAAAACAACTAGAACTGTGATTTCATAATAGCTAAATTTGTAAAAAAAAAAAAGGCAATATTTTTAATCAGTAAAATATTAAAATATATTGGCCAATATGAAACAAAGTGACCTATTTATAAAATGATGCTTATTGTTTCCATAGAGAAGCCTACCATCTCCATAAGTTCACATTTTTTGTAAGTGGAAGTTAAGATTTATGAAATAAAGAAAGGCAATGTCACCAAACTAAGACCTGTTGGCTGGCTTCCAGAAGGTCAGTAGGGTACAATTTCCTTGATGATTTTACCACTGTCAAGAAAGCACATCTAAGACTAGCAGCCTCAAAATATAATTTCTTAGGATACATGGAATGCATCCATCTCTCCAGAGTCATCTTAATTGAATTGCATTCACAAAACTGATCCATAAAATGAGAATTGCTTTTTTGGCAATATAGCCATTCCAGCTGTAATCCAATATATACAACCCTAAAATATCTGTAAAGCATTAACGAAAGCAATAGTTTGTACTATTGGCACTAGCTCGGGCTGTCTGGGCAGGCAATTCAGCTTGGGTGGTGATTATCATAATGGATCTTTAAAATGAACACCACCAACAACAGAGTGGAAATGCTTACATCACTGTAGTTACTACATTGCTGATAGATACTGAGACGGTGAGGATGGAAGGGAAATTATTGGCCTGTCAGATTGGCATTAGGAGGAAGGGAGTTGTAGGCTACACTCTCAGTGACGGAAGGCTGAAGATGCTTCACTCAGGAGCGGGCGCTTGGGTTTAATTGTCTTAACTGCAGTTGAAAAAACTCCCACTTCCCCGGCTGGCAGGAAAGCTGTGGTTTGTGTTTTGTTTTGTTTCCCCTCTGTTCTCAATAATCTGGCTTTCTTGCCTAGGAAAGTTATCAATATGTGAGCTAAGACAACTACCTGTGATACTGGTATTTTTCTCCATGTGTGAACCGTGTATATATACTGTGTTACATGCACATGCTATGAAAGAAAGGACTGAATACAAATAAATACAACCTCAAGATGGTAGGAATTTGCTCACTGATGGGGCCAGCTCCATTCTGTATCATTTAGAAAATAAAAATTGAAGAAGTAAAGTTATGCTTGGTGTATTATAATGAGACACGTATGTAAAATACATTATTTCATAGCATCAAGCTAAAATAATGCTTTGTTCTCTATAGTAGGCCTTTCTTGCCAATGGGGTATTTTACACAATTTCACTGGTTAAAACTTCATTCTAAAGCTTTATATCAGTGCCTATTAAGTTTTCTCCTGTAACACCTTTTTCTGTGCTGTCAGGGCTTAAGGGCTCCTGATTATGTTGATACATTATTTCTTATTATATCCTAAAAATGCCACCCAAGTTATTCTCAAGATCCACTTACCTGAACTTATTTATATTATTTAATTGAACTTGAGTATTTACATTTTTATACATGCATCGACTGAAATTTTAAATATAAATCAGGTTTCTCACCATTAACATGTTGGGCAATCATTCCTTGTTGTAGGGTCTGTACTGTGCATAAGATGTTTAGCCAAATCCCTGGCTTCTACCCACTCTGTTCAGATAATGCCTATAATAACGTCCCAGGAATACCTCGCCTCCACTTGTGACAATTAAAATTGTCTCCAGATATTGCCAAAGTTTCTTGAGGGTTAATAGCAGCACAAGTTGAGACACTGCCCTAAATGACAATACTAATAGTTAAATAGTGAATTGGTGAGTTGATTTTAACTCCCACTTTTCTCCATATCTATCTTATAGCACCTAGGAAGATGAAGGACTAGAAAGCAGAGCCTTTGCCCCCCTTCAATGACACATCTTATAAAAGAAGGAAGAAACTTGAAAATAGGTGGATGTAAGTTTGGGTTAGTGATTTTATAAAATTCCTATAGCTGCATCCCTAGAGTGTCAGCTACTGCTTCTGTATTTAAGGTTTAGCTACATTGATGTATATGTTCATAGGTTTTCTGTTCTTCTTTTAGAATCTATTTTGCTAGTACATATCTATAATAATGCCATCAAAAAGAATTTATCTTACAAGATTGAAAAAATAGATATGGGGTACAAATCAGACATCCACAAAGATCAGTTTTTACAAATATTGTTATCCAATATATTATTTTTCTGTTAGATGTAATATAACTCTCACAAAAAGATAAAATAGTTGTATTGAATGCTATCTTGGAGAAATCTAAATACATATTAAAATAATAAAAGTTATGTACATCCGTAAAGAATACTGTTCAACAGTGCTTAAATTAATATTTTTCAATGTCACGTCAAGTATAAAAATTTCTAAATATAATCTTTATTATTCAAAGCTGATAAGAGATGTTTCTTTTAAAATTGTTCCCTATTTCCAACTGAATATTTTGCTCTATTTTGTATAAGGGTAGACAACCTTCATAATTTGAAGCAAAACTGATGTGAAGGTAAAACTTTGCAGAATCTAGTTCAATTACAAGTTGAGTCTTTTTACACTTTAACTGGTTTACCAGATTTCTTTATTTCATTGTGTACCATGTACAATACACAAATACCCAACTGCTAACAGAGGGGTTCCAGATTATTAGTTTGTTTTCTTTTGCTGAAGTTTCTTTTTAAAAACTTTCTCTGCCTCAAGTTCTTTGTCTTTGAAGTGAATATAAAGGTATTTGGCATTCTCTATCATTCAGTAGAGAAAAATAATGAGTTTTATGATCATATAGACCAGTCAGATGCAATGTACGCTGATTACTGTGTCTGTGTGTACAAGCATCACTTATTTATTTTAATATTAGTGACTTCATTCCTTGAAGCAGGCATATAATGATCCTGTAAATATGTTATAAAGATATATTTCAGATTATATAAGATTGCTAATGTACTTTCTCATTTTTCCCCATTTATTTTCATGTGCAAATATGTGTGGAGTGCCTAGTGTTTGCCAGGCATCAGTTAGAACACTTGGAAAAATCAGAGTATGAAGATCAAAACTCTATCCTTGTGGATCTTACACAATTCTCCATGGTAGCCTCTGGCTCTCACACAGTGACTAAAACCAGGTAATACATATTTATGGAAAGATTGAGCTTAGCAGCCAGGCTTGGGAGAATTAGATGTATGGAAAGGAAACTCTATTTCATGATAGGCAGAGCATCCTTCATATTTTCTGTAGGAGTAACAATAAATTACTTAACATCCACAAATGTTGCTTTTTACTTTTAAAATTGGGGTAACCATATATATTTTGAAGATTGCTCTGGTACCTGCAGTAATGGATATGGTATTCGGCATGGAACCACGCAGTGAAAGAAATACTAGTTTCCCTTCAAACCACAAGAGACTTACTGAGAAGAAACTGAGGGTTGATGGAGGTGGGTGGGGAATGGGCTAGATGGGTGATGGTTGTTAAAGATGGCACTTGTTATGGGAAAAAAAAGGAAAGACAAAGAAAGGAAAGGAAAGGGGAAGGGAAGGGGGGAAGGGGGAAGGGAAGGGAAGGGAAGGGAAGGAAAGGGAAGGAAAGGGAAGGAAAGGGAAGGAAAGGAAAAGGGGAAGGGGAAGGGGAAGGGGAGGGGAGGGGAGGGGAAGGGGAAGGGGAGGGGAGGGAAGGGAAAAGAAATACTAGTTCCCCTTAAACACTTGGTTCTCACAGATTTCTGGGCCCCACTTGCAGCATTTCTGAGGCAGTAGGTCCTGGGTGGGAACTAGTATTTCTGACAAGTTTCCAGGTGCTATGATGACGGTACCCACTTTGAGAACTAGTGCCCTGGACAAGCCCTTTTGTAGGAGAATTTGTGTCATCCACACATATCAGATTCAAATGCAGAACTTGTATTACCATCTGTGAAAAAAAAAAAAAACCCAAGCAAATAAATATACTTCTTATAGTATCTTCTACTTAATTGACATTTTAATGTATTAGTTTTACCATGTATCCTGGAATTTGCTTAGTGGTAAAATTAATATACCACTTTATTTACATATTTCAGGAAGGCCTACACCATTCTAATTCTAGTGCTCTTCCATTTAAGACAAATATAAACTCTAAAACAAAAGGTAACAGATAAAGTTAGAAATTGTATACTTACGCTTTTACACTTTAAATTATATTTAACATTTTTTATTTCTTCCCATAGTTTTCTTTTAAAATCTGTTTCCTTTGCAGGCTTCACTGGTAAAATTGTATTTGACAATACAATTATAATTTTAACTTGAAGCTATAATGAAGTTAACGTAGTTTAGATTTACGGTTGGACTACAGGAAAACCAACTACCTAATTACGTATAAAGTACATTTCCTTTTTCTTTTTGGTTTTGCTGAACGAAGGACACAGCAGTATTTTGTCCTGGTACATTTCCCCACGAATTCCTATGTCCATAACCTTTTGGTTATGACTAATCCAATTCTGCTTAGAATCTCTTAAATTGTCTGATAATCTAAAGGAAAATCCCATTTATATGAGTTATCTGCAATTTCTGTAATATGATTAAACTATGTAGGATGTCAACTTTTTCTTTTATTACATCTTTTAATTCCCTTACATACTTTTAAAAAATCAGATCATATTCAAATAGATATATAAACACAATCTTGTTAGAGTTTGGATTCAATTTTAGCCCCATGATTTTGAAAATGTATTTGATTCCACTTCAGATGAGATAAATAATTTCTATGTTTCATAGAAAATTAGTTTTCCATTGTTGCTCCAATATTGCTTTCATGCATATAAATCTGCAAGAAAAATAATTATCATCAAGTGTGATTCAGAGTTCCATAGCCAGACGATCATGAGCAAAGGGCACTTCTGGGGTAACTGTGGGAACTATATGCTTTTATTTAGCTCTGCCTATATTCTGTGTGACTGAAAAGAGAAGTAAAATTACAGATTTCTCCTACTTAAAAGAAGAAAAGTGTTATAATCAAATCAAGGTAACTTTTAGTGGAAAAAAAAACATTGGATGAATAACATACTTTTCATTACTTCTTTACTGTTGAATTCGGGACAAAGCCTCTTTTCTAGCTGTGAAATTAAAGTTTCATGTAGTGTTCAGCTACCTTGTTGATTCATATAATTAATGTATGCCAACCATACCCAGTATTTATTTTACCATAAGCACTCTCCCCTTCTCATGAAAGAATAAAGGAATGTACCTGTTTAATATAATATTTCAATAATAAACATCTAATCCGTGTGTTCATAAAATAGAACAGAAGCAGAACTAGAAAAATGTTGTCTCATAAATGATATGCAAAGCCCTGAAGATAATTCTAAATGCCAATTTTGAGTTTTCTGACACATTTCTGAGATCTGCCCTTAGTCAATAGATTTGATTTGTTTCTAAAAATAAAGAAAAAATAAATACCATAACAATAAAAATAAAAACAAGCCACAAGCTGAGGGGCTAAAAGAGTCTAAATTTTAAGACTATTATGTTTCAAACTAATAGGGTAAGAATAATTAATACCCAGCTGATTATTAGGGTCTTTAAAGGATGTTGTGTAAGGCATTCCTTTGCATCTTTGTGCCACAAGACCAAGAACATATTTTCCTTCCAAAGTCCTCATACATTTCATTAGCATCTTTCTCTTAATTCTTGAGTTGTCCCAGAAGGCTCATTAGGTTGGTCTTTTCTGGAATCCTACCCCAATGTTGACAACTCCTTTGAAATGAAGTGTATAGAGCTATACTCTATTTTATGATCTGTTTTCTCCCTTTTCAGTAATCATAATTTTTAAATAGTTTGAAGGTCAATGATTAAGTCTTTCCTGGCAATGCAAATTTGAGGTCATGTAATAATTTTAAATATTCATGAAGATATTCCAGAACAGTAACCTAGAAACAAATGGGTTTATTTATTTATTTATTTATTTATTTATTTATTTATTTAAAATAAAATGTAAACTTGTGGAAAATAACCATTATAAACTCAAAAATTTCCACAAATTTAAGCTGTTAGAATTTTGAAATAACTATATTGTGTTTTCATTTGTCCTCAAATTACATGAGAAAAAATATAGCAGGCCTGAAAAAGTGATGGCAACTTCACACACACAAAAAAAAACCCAGGGTTTATATAAAGTCGGTACAGACCTAATTTAACTCTTGTACCTACATCTAAAGTTCCCAACACTCATTGATTTTCTCCAGAACTTGCCTTCATAGTTTATTGCCTTCACTTATTCACTCGATTTTTTTTTTTCTGCAATAGCTAAGCCTTGTCATTTCTACCTATTGAAATCCTATTTATCTGTCAAGCTTCAGCTAACATGTCACCTGCAAAGAAGGATTTTGCAATCTCCATCCCCTGGTAGTGACCAAGGGTTGTTCCATTCTTTGAACTCCCGTGGTATTTTTATGCCACTTATACAATGGGTTACCATGCGTTCTAGTCATTTGCAACCCCTAAAGATTATATGCTTCTTGAGGAAAGATATTATTCATTTTTAGCCCTACTAAAAATGTACACTGAAGAGCTTTTGGTAATCTATAAATTCTTAACAAAGAAGTATAGGTAAGAATATGAGCATTCCATAGTTCCTTCACAATTCAATAAAGAATAAATTTACTCATTTGTTAAACATGTATCATTTCTTTGCATATATTGAATCACTGCTTTGTGATAGATTGATTTCACTGATGTTTCTAAGTCTTCAGCCATCCCTGTGTCCTAAACTTTCTCTATCACTCACCTGACTTGGAAGCTTCTGCCATCAAGCACGGGTGACTTGGCTCTACTCCACAAGTCTATCATCTCTCATCAGATATTCAGGCATGCCTTAGGCTAGGTTAGCCAACTCCCCACACCACAACATATAAGGAATCCAGCCAAGATCAATAAAACCATTTGACAAACATTCCAGATGTGTTAGCAGTAAATACTTCTGAATGTTTACCACCGTTTTTCTCTGATGCTCTTCTGAATGCTCTTCCAATCAACCACAGGCATGAGAGTATGTCTTGGTCAAAAGTACTATGCTGTGTAATTTTGGGTACAGGCATCTATGCATCATCTATACGTTAAGGAACCACGTAAGCAATTTTAAGATCGTATTAGTGGACTGATTAAGGTTTTCCAGAACAGTAACCTAGAAACAAATGGGTTCATGAGACTGCTAAGACAAGATGAAACAGAACAAGAAGTAATTACTTAAGACTGAATGAACTTTTGGTGGATTTTGTTTCAAATATTATTGATCTTTTAATATTTTATTTTCTGAATATAGAAGGAAGTCTTTTCTCTTTTTCCTTAAGCTATCTATAAATTATAATAATTTGGTAGACAGAAGTTAGACATTTTTCAAGTCTTATATTTTCCTCCTTGTCTGATACCTGCAGGATTTGGGAACTCTTACTAAACTTTTTTTTACATACCAATATGCTTGTTTTCATAGGTTCAGTCTGAATCTGTCCTTCCTATTACTAGAACTTGATTAGAAATGTCAGATATGTATCCAAGACCTTACCTGGAATGTCATATTTGAGAATGATGCTCTAATAGATATAACTAGACACTTTTAAGGAGCTAAGCTTAACTGCACAGAGTCAATGCTTACAAAGCCCTTTGGAGAAAATTGGCCTGGTATCTGACTTAAAGTACTCATGGATTTATGTGTTCTGAGTCTTACAGATAAAGAAGGCCACTTCCAGGTAAACCCAGTAATCTTAAGATATTTTGAGGACCTCTAAAGGAGAGGAATCCATCCATATTTATAGGTAATATAGGTGAAATGTCATGGTGAGCACTTGGATTGTTTCTCTAGCTTCAGGAAGCTTTTTAAAAGTCCAATCTGAGATTTCTTACAAAAGCTTCCAGCATAGAAAACTGGAAAAGGCCAATGTGGTAAATTACCATTCTTGCTACACCTCTGTAAGGAATCAGACCAAATCTGAGGAGATAAATTTTATTTTATGACCAAGAATACTTTTCTTTGAAGTTACTTTTTAATAAAATTGTGGGGTAATGATTATAGAAAGAATTTTCATGTTTCAGTAGAAAACCATGCAAAATCTAAAACATATCCTTCTTGGGAAAGGAGAATTTTGATATTGTCCAATAAATTAGACTGTTACCTTGTCCACATTCTTTTAGTCTCTTTCCAATTCTTCAGTTTTTTTCTGTTTCCTCCAAACTGATGTTTCCAATTTTTCCTGATAGGCATCACCAAGAATTAAAGTCCAGCTGCCCAGACCCCGCTTGGGACAGAAGGTTACCTTACAGGTGGCCTTTTCTGCCACACTCTGAGGAAATCTTGGAAGCTCAAGAACAAGTCTCTGAAGGACTAATCACCAGCAGACCAGGCAAGGGATAGATTGCCTCCTGGGTAAGCCTTTATCTAGGCAACTGTGGAAATTCTGCAAAATGCTACAGTAATATATGTCCTCATCTCTTGATTATCAGGAGATAACTGATAATTATCAAGTCATAATTGATATTATTTACAAAGAGATATAGACATATATATCATAAATTTCTGATGCTAATGGAATGCCAGAAAAAAGATATACTTTTTTTTTTTTAATATTTTTATTTATTTCTAGAAGAGAGAGAGACAGCATGAGCAGGGGAGGGTCAGAGAGAGAGGGAGTCACAGACTGAAACAGGCTCCAGGCTCTGAGCTGGCAGTCAGCACAGAGCCCGACGCGGGGCTCGAACCCACGAACCGCGAGATCATGACCTAAGCGAAAGTCGGACGCTTAACCAACTAAGCCACCCAGGCGCCCCAAAGATATACTTTTTAATATATTTCTGTAATAGAATTTTTTGGAAGGTTCAACATTTCTCAAACTGATATTTCAGATAGCATATGTATGTGTCCATCCATCAGCCATGTGGCCACAATAGGAGATTAACTGCATAATTTTAAGTACAGATTGCTATCTGATATATTTTCATGATCTTCGAATAATATAAGCATTTGGTCATTACACATGATTCAGTACAACTTAAGAATGATAAAGTCTTCGGTTTTGTCTGCTTGACATTAATACATCAGTTCTGGGCGTACCTAGTCAGTTGCTATTATAAAGCTAGGAATCTAATTTCTTATTTCTTGAGAGGAAACAAATTTTCAGCAAAATAATTTAGGAATGAATAGAGCATCAGTTAACATGTTAAGTTCTAGAGAGAGGAGGAACTACGCTTAAATCCTACATTTGTCACTTGCTTGCTTTATGAAGTTGAACAAGTTATTTATTCTCTCTAATCCTCATTTCCTCATCATTAAAATGAGCATGTGTATGATTAATTTGAAAAGTTAGCATAAGAATACAGTGTACTAATGGAGTGTCTCCTAAGTGTCTATTGTTACATGCTGCTTTAACAAATTGTGTCTTTTCTTCATGCCATTCTCAATATTTATTCTTTAATATTTTAAACAACTACTTATATAATTAAATGTATATAATTACAAATGAATTTTATATTAAAATAATTTGGGGAAATCCATTACCATTACTATGAATGCAAGCAACATAAAAGTTCATAAAAAAGCAGTGATAGATAGAAATTAAATTTACTCCATTTCCTAATGAAGGCCCTAGTGAAGGGAATTTGCTTTTATATAACAAAAATAACAAGAGGAATTTAGCAAGTGTTATAATTTGCCATTGACAACTGAATCAAAAGACAGGTAAAATTATGGGAAATGGAATAACACTTTACTATGCAATCCTTATTATAAAATGTATCAATGGAAACACTTTCCATTTTGATCCATGAGGCTGGCAAAATTATAAACATTACAAAGAACAGGAAGAGGAAATAAGTGACTATACCTCTCATGAACATGTACGTAAAACTGTCAACAAAATATTGGAAAGTTGAACCCTTTTTAGAAGTAAGAATACAATTTGGAAAAAGGGGCTGCAGTCTAGAAATGTGAGATTTGGTTAATATATAAAAATCAATTAATGTAACATATGATTATGATAAAATAAAGAACAAAGACCTTATGATCTTAAATATTCAGAGAAATACTCAATATAAAACCACCTGTTAATGATATAAATTAAACTCTAAGAAAACTAAGGGAGACTATAACTTACTCAACCTGAGAAAAAGCATCTGTGAAAATACAACAGCCACCATTTTATTTAATAATGAAATAGTGAATATTTTCCCTTAAAATCAGAAGCAACTATTAAACTTAGATAAGAATTTAGGAAGATCACAGGATGTAATGCCAACCTACAAAAAATATCAGTTGCATTTCTATATTTTAGTAGGAAGCAATTAGAAAATACAGATTTTTAAATATGCTATTTAGAGACTTCTGCTTCTGACCAAAATGATATAAAAAATATATCCATGTGAGATAATAAATCAGACAAAATACATGAACCAACAGTTTTCAAGGCACTGAACATGAGACAATGAAGGACAATGATCCCTGACAGAAAGAAAGCAAATAATGTGAGTCCTTTTACTGCCAAAACTTACTACCTCAAGAGAGTTTCCAAGCTGGGGTACAGGGATGGATAATTCAGATGAAGTCCATTGAGCTCCCTGAGCAGGGAAAGCTGCCTGCATGGTCATGGACAGTGAAGTTATAGGAGTTCACGGAACGACATACCAGAGAGGAAAGACTTGCATGGAGAGGGAGTTCTGGAAATCGACAAAGGATCCTTTCCAAATATGCAGCAGAATAATGTCCACAACACATGGGTGAGGTACTAACGACCTGATGCATGGAAAGAATGTCAAGAATATATTACAGAAGACAATACTCAGTATTCACATAATAGTGAAAACTGTGCCTGTCTCCCACTATTCATCCTGGAAAACCTTGATTCTCTGAGTATCAGAGCATTCAGAAGAGCCAGAAGCATTTTGCTTCAGAAGTAGAGAATGATTGGCTATAGACTAAGCACTGCTATTGTGATTCCTAGGGAATTTTAAAAACAAGACCAGAAAGTACTAAACTGTTTTAGAATTGTTTAATGACATCTCAGTACAAATTTGAATATATTTAAAAGAATTCAAAAATATCCACCACCGAATAAGGTAAAATTTCCAATCTTTTCTCATTTAATAAAAATATATTTAAAAAATAATTTCAGGGGTAGAAACCTCATTTGCTAAATGTCTGTATTTTATTTTTCTCTTCTACAGTGAAAAACTGTATTTATATCCCTTAAATGTTGAATTTTTTTTCCTTGCCCTTTCTAACACTCAATCATACTCAAACTGGTGCATTCCATTATCATGTTTTAAACACCCTCTAAAAATATACTTAGCAAGATCCAGTACAGAACAGATATCAGATATGCCATTTGGTGGGATGCTCTATTTATCTGTGGCTAATATGCCTTCCCTAAATGCACCACCTTTTATTTCTCTGTAACCAGTACAAATCTATGTAAAATATTAATTCCTATAAGTTAAATTTTAGGACAATAGAACCATAAAATTTATTCCCTCCCACAGCATATTGACTGGGATGAGAGGGAGAAAAAAGGCCTGGTGCAGAAACAGTGACAGAAAACAACAACAAAAAACTTTTCTTATTTTAATGCCACGGCAAATGAAGTATTTATTTCATCACCTGTCAAATGAGAACCCATTTATTTTAGACAGAGAAGTACCAGACATTGTAAAATAAAACCCTGAAGGAAAAAAAAAAAAACAAAACAAAACGTCTACATCAGTGAAGATATTTATATAGTCATAGAAATTTAGAATCTCAGTGCATGAAAATATTATTTACAAATACATGAGGTGCATTAACAGTTTGAAATATTTTTTAAGGGGGCTCCTGGGTGGCTTAGTCGGTTAAGCATCCGACTTTCGCTTAGGTCATGATCTTGAGGTTTGTGGGTTCGAGCCCCGCGTTGGGCTCTGTGCTGACTGCCAGAGTCTGTGTCTCCCTCTCTCTCTGACCCTCCCCTGCTCACGTTGTCTCTATCTCTCTCTCCTAGAAATAAATAAAACATTTTTAAAAATTAAAAAAAGAAAAAATATTTTTTAAGGTTTTTTTTTTTTTTACATTTATTTTTGAGAGAGAAAGCACAAGCGGAGGAGGAGCAGAGAGGGGAAGACATAGAATTTTAAGCAGGCTCCAGCTCTGAGCTGTCAGCACAGAGCCTGATGTGAGGTTTGAACCCACGAACCATGAGGTCATGACCTGAGCTGAAGTAGGACGCTTAACCAACTGAGCCACCCAGGCACCCCTTTTTCATTTTAAATTTTTAAAAATAGTTTATTTATGTTTGAGAGAGAGAGACAGAGCACAAGTGTGGGAGGGGCAGAGAGAGAGGGAGACACAGAATCTGAAACAGGCTCCAGGCTCTGAGCTGTCAGCACAGAACCTGATACAAGGCTGGACCCCACAAACGGGGAGATCATGACCTGAGCCAAAGTCAGACGCTTAACCAATTAAGCCACCCAAGTGCCCCAACAGTTTGGGTTTAGGCTTGAACTAACCTATCTGTCACAAAACATCAATTGCCAGTCATTCTGGGTTTAAATTATTTGTGTTACTGTTAAACAACCAAAAATGTTTGAGAATGTATGAGAATAGCTCATGTAGGTCACCATCTATTTAGAATTTTTTGACCCTACTCCATGTAATTTGCATATGACAATAAAAGTATATGGACTGCTTACCTTTCAATTGCATTACACATAAATTATCCATCTTTCATTGCCTTGCTGGTTAAGTCCTGGGGAAGGAGCCCTGTGGGCTATACCATCTCTCCATTGCCCTTTGCCTTCCTGTTTTATTTAGAATATGGAAGTTATTGACAGGAGACCAGAGGGCAAGGGGGAGGGGCGGTCAGCCATTTCTTTCCTATTCTCTATTTTTGTACAGAATCTCCAGCAGTAATTTTTTTGCTGCCAGGAATATAGCTTATCCATGTCTACTTCTTAGCACATTCTTATAACACTGTTGTCTCCTCTCAACACTACAGACTTGGATGTAGAATAATATCCCGCTGTTGCTTTTCTCTGGATACTTCATGATGTCTTTAGTCTTCTTCTAACCCTGCCCATAAATCTGTAAGAGGCCCCTTCTGTTAGTCCATCTGGAGGAATTCTGTTTCCTGCAGTAATGCTGACTGATAAAACTGGATTTTTTCATAAATATCAAATTTTTTGGTATGAAGTAGCAAATATCTTTAACGTGAGTATAACGTAAATGAAACTAATTGCATTTTTTAAGTATAAGTAATATTATGAGCAACACATTTATTATGTTTCAATTCTCACAACAATGTTATGAACTAGTGTTGCAAGTGAAACATAGTCAATCTAGTGGTAGTTCACAAATGTCAAGCTCTTTAGGTAAATAATAGTCTCTTGTAGTGGTATGCTACACAGAGGTATTTCCCAATTCCGAACATGCAGAATGTGATAATTACAGTAAGTCTTAGACCAAATTCTGCCATTAACGCATTACACCAGTTTCTAGCAGGTTACTGAAAGGTCAATACTTTATCCAGAAGCACAAATCAGGTCAGGAGATAGTGTCCTTTGTGAAGTAGGGCAAAAGCCAGCACTAACAGAATTTAGAGTTTGATCCCTGCTAAAGAAATATTAGAATGCTTTGTTTTCTAGTTTCTTATAGCTCATTCATATAACAAGAATGAGTCCTCCAAAACTGATACTCTTAAAAACAAAAACAGTAAATTCCAACCACTTTCTTGAATCATTTATTTCACCATTGAAAGCTTATTTCTAATAGCTCAGGTTATTGGCATACTTTGTGGTACAGATCTAAAGAATTATATTTGATGTGTTTAGGAAACAAGTCTGTTATGCTGATTCTACTAATGTATTTTAAGTGTTAATTAACTACCCCAAGGCATAGATTAAAGGTAACATAATTATATACTACAATACTTAGATGTATGTTTGATCAATTTGTTTTTTCTATCAGAAAAAAAAAAGTGGACTCCTAAATAGAAACAAAGCTTTTCTTATAATTAATAAGGGATGAAGAGGACTGTGCCCCAAGAGTCACTATAGCAGATGTGGTAATGGATTATATACACTGTCTCATAACACCTGTGTCTACTCTGTTTCACCTTCTAATCATTAAAAAGCCTCTCTCTCTCTCTCCTTCCCCCCACTCCTCTCTTTCTCTCTCTTCTTTCCTCATTCTTTCCTTCTCTAATCTTCTACCTCCCCCTCTCTTCCTGCCTCTGGTTTTGGGCCTTACATACACACACACACACACACACACACACACACACAACACTGACATTTCACTAAGCCATTAGATAGTTGCACATTATTCAATATTTTGCCCCTAAAGACTTAAAGTATCTCTTAATAACAAGGGCATTGTCCTACATAGTCATAATACAATTAACAAACTCAGAAAACTTAATGCTAATACTACTAAAGCAAAAACGACACCAGTCTAAAGTAAACAGGGTAAGAAAAAAATTATTCAAGGTTGTTGCCATAGTAGAGAGAGACCAGAACTCAGAATTCAACTCCACTGAAATAACAAAATGAAACTGGAGTTTTTAAGGGCTGAGGGAGGCCTTCTCTGTTTGCTAATTGGCCTTACCAAAAGAAAAGCAAACTCTCTTATCTTTGTGACAGGACAGTTTTATAGCTTGAAGCAAGACACCCACCAAAGTTAGGTGCCTACTCTCCCGCAGAGACTGGGAGATAGGGTCTCTACATTCCTTAATGATTACATTTCAAAGAGATGGCCCCAAGGTTCTTGAGAAAGACAGTCTTCCTTTTTAAAACTGACAAGAGGTTTTAAAAAGATTTACATCTCAAAGAAGCAGAAAAAGAATTTGCAATTACAAGTTTTTTAAAGTAAATCCTCTAAAGAAAGGGAGAGGAGGATCTCTTTGGTTAGGGCATCTGGATTCTCTAAGGGGCTTGAGTGTGAGGTAGGTCAGAGGCCTAGAGGCTGGAAGAAGCCTCTAAGTAAACTTTAGTCTAACTGAGGGAAATACAAATACCATCTTGGCTAATACAATATTAATCATTAAATATTAATTATTCTCTAATAGAAAATCTATATTAACATTTCCTCAGTGAATCTCAAAGTATTCTTTTTAACTATTTTTAAAAACCTGGTATTCAAGAAGTGAACATGAATTGTGTTTTTTCATAGGTCTTTAGCTTTCCTTAAATCCAGAAAAATGCTTCAGTTATAATTTTTATGTTGACATTGACATTTGTGGAGAGTGAGCACTAGTTGTTTTACAGAAGTCCATCTATAGTGAGTAGTTTTTAAAACTTAGCACATATGCAGTATACCAAGTCGGCTTTATCCCTACCTTCTTCATAAATGAAGAAACTGAAAGGGAAGTTCTATTGACTGAAATCACATAGTTTCTAAGTAACTAGTAGAGCCAAGATCCAATGTAAATAGTAAGTAGTATCACTTTTTTAAAATTTATTTCTAGGCGAGAGAGAGAGAGAGACTGCGTGAGCAGAGGAGGGTCAGAGAGAGAGGGAGATACAAACTCTGAAACAGGCTCCAGGCTCTGAGCTGGCTGTCAGCACAGAGCCCGACGCGGGGCTCAAACCCACAAACCGCGAGATCATGACCTAAGCGAAAGTCGGACGCTCAACCAACTAAGCCACCCAGGCGCCCCAAGCAGTATCACTTTTAATCATTATAATAATGCACTGTAATAATTTATAAAATACCCAAAATATGATTTTTTTCTTGTTCTGTGATTTTCATCAGGAAATATGCAGTCATAATTTATGTGATTCATACATTACATACATACATACATGTATGTGTATACACACACACATACACACATATACAAACACACAATGTGTGTGTGCCTTTACCTGGTGGGCTTAGTTCTCAGGCATTGGCATACAGAGACACATACCATCAAATCACTGCCCTGAAGTAATATTGACACTGAATCTGAATCCAACTCAATAGACACATAATTACACTATACTCTATTGGAGCAGTTTAATACAGCATTGAAAATCTGGAAAGATTTCCTTAAGGAGAAGCAAATTATCATTTATTACCTTTTTTTCCTGATAGTTAATCTTGCAAATACCTAACAATTAAGTGGTTTGTACTTTTTTTAACATTTATTTATTTTTGAGAGAGACAGAGTGCGAGCAAGGGTGGGGCAGAGAGAGAGGGAGACACAGGATCTGAAGAAGGCTCCAGGCTCCGAGCTATCAGGACAGAGCCAGACTCAGGGGCTCTGAACTCATGAACTGTGAGATCAAGACCTGAGCTGAAGTCAGACATTCAACTGACTGAGCCACCCTGGAACCCCTACATTGGTTTACTTTTAATCAATCATTAAATAAACTAAGACCACTTTGTAGTTATATTAACAATGCATTTTAACTTTCACAATTTTTAAATCTTCACACAAGTATGAAGAATAAGTTGAACGTTCAAACATAAGGTCTTCCTGTTCATGAAATGGTGATTTAGCATGAACTATTGACTGCTTCCCTCAATAGCAGTGCTAACCAAACTACAGAAGTGAGATAGAGGCATTGATCTGAATGATAAATATGAACCCTGAGTACTTGAAAAGTTCACTAAGGACTGCCCAGAACCTGTGTGCAGTGGTGGCAGCTGGTGACAAAGCACCTGGATCAGCATTGGAGACATAGTTTGGAGAACTTTTAAATTCTCTTCTTACATTTTTCCCATAAATTTAACCACTCATGGGGCGCCTGGGTGGCTTAGTCGGTTAAGCGTCCGACTTTCGCTTAGGTCATGATCTGGCGGTTCATGGGTTCGAGCCCCGCGTCGGGCTCTGTGCTGACTGCCAGCTCAGAGCCTGGAGCCTGTTTCGGTCTGTGACTCCCTCTCTCTCTGACCCTCCCCTGCTCATGCTATCTCTCTCTCTCTCCTAGAAATAAATAAAACATTAAAAAAAATTTTAACCACTCATTTTCATGTTGGTATGAAAATATGAGGGCTGAATAAACGACTCCTGTAGAAGGAACTAACATCTATCTCAGAGCTGATGAATTACATTGTAACACTCCCAGGTTTGTTTTGTTTTCCTAAGTGCTTTACAACTGAGACTTTTTTCAGAGACATTGCCAGTTGAGAGTCAGTGAACTGATTGATTATAGTTCTGGAGTGCCTGATGCTCTTGGCCTTGGAGTTCATTGCTATTCATCTTTTTTAAAATTTTTAATATTTTACTTTTAAGTAATCTCTACACCCAATGTGGGCCTCAAACTTACAACCCTGAGATCAAGAGTCATATGTTCTACCATATGAACCAGTCAGACAGCCCCATTGACACTCATCTTTGACAGAGAAAATAGATTAAACCAGTAAACAAATAAGACCATTAAAAAAAGACTACCAGAAGATCACATTACAGAAATCAATTATGTTTCTCAAAATGATACTATGCAACCAGAACATATAAATAACACATTAGCAAGAAACACTAAATTAGGAATTAAATTGAATACATAAGATGTAAAAAGAAAAACAAATGTTATAATTATATTATGAGTTACACAGGGGCGCCTGAGTGACTCAGTCCAGTTAGCGGCCAGACCCTTGATTTCGGGCTCAGGTCAGGATCTCACGATTCATAAGATTGAACCCCTGGTCAGGCTCTGCACTGACAGCATGGAGCCTGCTTGGGATTCTGTCTCCGCTCTCTCCCTGCCCTCCCCTTCTCGTGCTCTCTCTCTCTCTCTCTTTAAATAAATCAACTTAAAAAAAAAAAGAGTTGCACAAAAAGTAATGGAGAAGACGTGGAAGTATTTCCCATTTTATCGGTTTGGATGACTTAATAACTAAAATTTATTAATTTCTCTAAGATAAATTTGTAAATTCAATGCGATTTCAATCCAAATTCCAGGTGGATATAAGAACTCTGTAATATTACTCTAGTATTTATCTGATAAATAGTTCATAAACACCCAAGTTAAACTCTTTTGAAATGAGGTTTCTTAAACAAGGCGCTGAGGGTCGAAACCATGAAGAATAAAGTTTATAGACGGTTAAATTAAAATGAAGTATTTCTATTCAATGATGGTAAGATAGAGTTAATGGACAAATGACATATTTACAGAAGATATTTGCAATACCTAAAACCAAGAAGGGCTAATATCTAGATTGTATAAACACTCCTAAAACCTATATGAAAAGGAGGAACCAAAAGAGAATAATAAGGAAAAAAACCCTAATTCATAAAAGAATAAAGGTGAAATGTAAAACAAAAAATAGAGCTTAAACCTATTACATTAATTAATGTTGCTTTAAAACAATGTTGCTCTATACTTTGCATTTTTCAGATTGGCAAAGTTATGGGGTTGGATATTGCCATGTGTTGTCAGGGTATGGAATGTAGAAGCTTCATGAACTGCCGGCAATGAAAAAGGCTAATGCAGTCATTTTGGAAAGTCATCTGGCTGTATTTGGTCAAATTAAGCACGTGAACACTATAATCCAGGAATCTTTTTTTTTTTTTTTTTTTTGGAACTTACCAAGAGAAATTCTTACACATACTAATAAGAGTATATAAATTATTATAGATTGTGGTAGTGAGGCGAGAGAGAAAATCGAGTTGCCCATGCTAAGGGCAATGGATAAGGACAATTTAATGAAGCATATGGTTGAACACTGTTGATATTCATAAGCATTATGGGTAGATATTTTAAAATTCATTTGAGTCTAAAAGCAAATAAAAATTATGGGATCAATTACACAGTGCAATGAAACTAAAAATACTCCTGAACAAATAAAAGTATCTTTATAAAATGCATTAGAATAGTTGACTATGGGGGCACCTGGGTGGCTCAGTCGGTTAAGCATCTGACTTCGGAGCCTGCTTCAGGTTCTGTATCTCCCTCTCTCTCTGACACTCCCCTGCTGAAATAAATAAAGACATTAAAAATTTTTTAAAGAATAGTTGACTATGAAGGAAAAATAAAAAGCCATTAGGATAGGGAATAAATAGCAAATAAATGTGATTGTTGACTAGTGAGGTACAAAAAAAAGTTAAAGAATCCTTGTCCTAAGTGACTTTCCTTTCTCACAAATTTGGATCTCAGACTCTAAATCCAGTGCAGCAAATGGGCATCTTAGGGAGCTACATCTGATTATTACCTAACAGAACTGATGAGACTATGTCCTCCAAAAATGAGTAAGAAAGCACCATTTTAGTGGTGGAGTGAGGAAAGCACCATTTTAGTGGAAAGTGGTGGAGGAGGGCGCTTGTGGGGATGAGCACTGGGTGTTATATGGAAACCAACTTGACAATAAACTATAAAAGAAAAAAAAAAAGAAAAGTGGTGTAAAATTGGGGATTTTTTCTTTCTTTTCATTCTTACTTCCCTTTCTCTTCCCCCTCTTTTTCTCTCCCTTTCTGTCTCATTCTTATCTTCTTTCATTTATTCCTTTATGTTTACAATTTAATATTTTGTGTGGTACAGATTGGTTACAGTGTGGGAAGTTTTTTAGACCCATGAATCAAAATTACCAATGTACTTTTTGTTTAAAATGCGGGGGAGGGGTAGGAAAAACAACATGCTATTTTGATTCCAGAATATATGCTTATGCATCCCTACATAGCTTAGATGTGGGCATGTGACAGATTGTTTGCACAAGTCTTAATTAAAAATTGCATGATAAGTTCTGGAAATTGGTTAAAATATGAAATAAGGAGCACCAAATAAAGTGGAAAATAAGCAGACTATTCATAACTATAGTGACAGTGCTGGTAAATAAAGACAAAAACAGCTAAAGTAGAATAAAGATAGAAACGAAAACAAAGGAAAGGAAATAGGACAGCTTCCTCCAGTTACTGGAAAGCCTTCTCATGCTTTTGTTGTTGCTACTTGAGCAGAAATATTTATTCATATGAAAAGTTGCAGCTCTTCATAACCTGAAAGACTCTACCAGTATATAGGGACCATAATCTGGAAACAAACTAGTTTGTATTCTGTTAGAGTTGGGACAGTTGAAATAGAAGTACTAGCAGATCAGTGTATTATTGCTAGCGTGAATTCTCCGAACAAGTGATCAGTAGAGTACATCACTTTTCTTAGATTCTTCCTAAATGAGGGGAATCGTTGTGTTCCCAATGTGGATACAAACTTTTGTGAGTAGACACTCCTAGACTGTATTACAATTAACTAGTTGCAGTGGGTAGAGGTGGAAATCTCGCAAATTTAGCCTGGGATAGCCAAACTTCTCTATCGCCTCTCCAATGATAAAAATAATAACGTGCTCTTTCCATAACAATAGGAATGTTAAGGACAGAGACAGAACTATACTGACAAGGTGAAAATAAGAGAGAGTTCCTAATTTGGTACTATTGATACAAATCATGCATCCCCAAATCTCTGTTACTTTATGTATCCTGGCTTTGGGAGTGGCAAGAAAATACACAGGGGTAGTGAGCATACGTGTGTTAGATGATCAGTAAAAATTGGTACTATCCACACTTCAACAACCTCCTTCGTAAAAGGGGGACATTACAGTGAAAATAAAGAAAGGAAGGAAGGACTAAACTGGGTGAAATTATGTAGATGAAAATAAAGAAAGGAAGGAAGGACTAAACTGGGTGAAATTATGTAGATGGCTATTAGAAAGTGAAATTAAAAATAAAAGAAAGAAAAGTGACAGCTTTGCTATTAAGAACCAGTGGCATATCATCAATGGTTGAGTGGTTGAAACAGACTTCAACTCTAGTCATAATATTTGCTTCATATATCCTACCTTGGATTAAAATTTCATTATGAGAATCACAGATTAGACAAAATAGTTGATGAGGGGCTAAATTTCTCCTTTCCGTGTTGTTTAAATTGAAAACCATCTGAGAACGATTAACTGAAAGACAGGGATCTTCTAGCAAAACACTTGAGGAGGAGCCAAGGTCTTAGACAATGGCATATGAAAAATGTTTACAAGGAATATGCAAAACTTGTGGAGATGACTGGGTATAGGCATTTAATGTGAAGTACCCACTGGGAATAGAGACATGGCTCAAAGGTAAAGTGTGCAGAGTACAGATATTCTCTGGTGGAAAATTGAAGCATATGACAAAATATATTTTGTGTTATGTCACCATTACATTAGAGTATAATTGAGATCGTATTATGTGCAAATGGAGAGATCCAAATGTACCATTTTTAAATTGGATGTGAGCCAAATTTACCCTTGACCTGATTAAAACTGAACATTTGGAAACCTTTGGCATTTCCCTGGCTATCTTCTTTAATAAATATTAACTGATCTAGAATTCTGGGAAGGCAACAAGAGATTATTCCTCTGATTAAGAAAGAGATTGAAGTGGGAGTATTGATTTCTACTAACTTACTTTTTAACAACTCCATCTTGGAAATACATAAGGCAGTTGGTTCATGGAGACAGTAAGGTTATTGGGATCAAACAAGACAATTTCCCTGAGAGATTTGTCTGGAACAGATATGATAAAACCTATATAACAGGAAATGCAACAAGACAAGGATTATTGATATGTTATAATAGATGTGAGTAGGCCCTTCTTACCCATTCCTTTTTTGTAATGTAGTAAAACATTACCCACATTTATGTGGCGTGGACTTCAGTACACTTTCACATTTTCCCCAAAGGAGCATTTAATTCACTGGCATACTGTCATAAAGTAGTATATCAGCACTTAGACTCTAAAATCATTAGAATCAATTGATGCATTGAGTTGAAAATATAATGATAATTCTTCCTCAGACAGGGAAAAGAGAAGGACAGCAGTACACTAGTGACATCATTCATGTGACAAATAAAGACTAGTTGATTTAAGTAGACAAAATTTAAGATCTAGCAAGGTCTGTGAAGTGTTGGACAAGTATAATGAGCTTGGAGTATCTCTCTAAATATGGGGAATTGAACACTATTTTTTACAACAATATAAGAAGTACAGACAGAAACTAATGGGACAATTTGTGTTCTGGTGAAACACATCTCTCATTTAGTGATAATGCTGGACTCAATGCAAAAATCCTGAGACTTGTATTTGAATGAAACCTGTATTTGAATAGGGCCTGAAAATAAATATCTATTAAAAGATTTAAAAGGATCATGGCTCAAACATTGCTTGTAGGACCTTGTGATCCAAACACTCAACAAATTTTAAAAGTTTCTGTATTCAAAAAGAGTAAAGAATGGGGCCTTTGACAGAAATTGAGAGCCATACCTCAGTAAAGATTGAATTTTGGATTGAAATATGCCTATTGCAGCAACTCAATACAGTTGTTTTGAAAGAATTGGTAGCTGTTACTGGGCACACAAAGAGACTACTTTAACATAAAAGGACGTCAGAAAACCCTGAGGATAGGAAAACAGGCGGCAGTTCAGTATCCAAGATCATCTGACAAGAAATGTTTGTGTCCTTTATGAAAAGCCTGCTTCAATGATGGAGATCCCAAGACCTTCCTGCTCATATTGCTACATAGTTTGAACCACATTTTTCCTCATAGCGAAGGAAAAACAGGCTTGTTTATTACTTATGAGAGTCCCTGGATTGCAGGTCATGCTTTTGTTTACAAATCAGTGAAAATAAGCCCTATAATTGGACAAGTTCTGGTAAAAGAAGGTGGGGGTGAATTGTAAACTTATACCATAGGTACAGCTGAATGCCCCAGTATAGAGCAGTGTCAACATATATCCTCAGAAAAGTGTTAAAATATTTACAGATTTTTTTGGACTGGATACAAATATCATGATATGCAGTCTAGCAAATGGACCGTAGATGACTGGACACTACCAATATGGGGTATTTAGTTATGGGAGTTCTTATAGAAATGTATAGGTAGAATTAAGACCCAGTACTTGGCACAGAAGGAGACTTTAGATGATCTGATTATGTGTGTGTGTGTGTGTGTGTGTGTGTGTGTGTGTGTGTGTGTGTGTGATTTTATATACATATTAAAGTATCAAACAGCTTTGTTAGTGAAATAATATGGCACAATGGTATTCAAGCAATCCAAAAGTAGGCCAGGTAATGAAATATTCCTGTCCAATTCAGTGAACCATTATTGTGTTAAAGGGTTATACTTAGTACTATCAGAAAATAAAGTGCCTAAAGATGGCTTAAGAAGAATCCGTTGAGGTCAAAGACCTGCATAAAATGACAAGTGGATTATATCCAACCGTACTGCCCAAAGCACAGTTTCTTAAGGCAACCTCTAATTTGGGGTGCATTGTTTATTTTCAGCTTGCACACCTTCCCTTAATTCCTGGTGACAAAAATATATATGATAATTTAATTAGCCCTAGCTCCAAGGCCAAGCAGTAGCTTTAGGAACAGAATACAGAATTCTGAATCACACCAAAGTTAAAATACTAGAGCCTGTCATCATGCTGAAAAGGGTTTGCTAATCTTAATATATGCATTACTGGTAGCTCTCTTCCCAGATTGGTTATGTCTGGTTGTCTGTAGGGAAATAAAATGAAACAGGGGCGCCTGGGTGGCTCAGTCAGCTAAGCGTCCGACTTCGGCTCAGGTCATGATCTCACAGGTTGTGAATTCAAGCCCCACCTCGGGCTCTGTGCTGACAGCTAGCTCAGAGCCTGGAGCCAGCTTCAAATTTTGTGTCTCCCTCTCTCTGCTCCTCTCCACTCCTACTCTGTCTCTTGCTCTCTCAAAAACAAACACTGAAAAAATAAAAACTTTAAAAAATGGAACATGTTGATAGGACACCACACATATGCTGGGAGAGGGCATGGACCCTCACTGAAAAAACTAATAACTATTTTAACCTTTATGAAATCTATATTTAATTTATTTTTTTATTTTTTAATGTTTATTTTTGAGAGAGAGAAAGAGAGACCAATAGACCATGAGTGGGGTAGGGGCATAGAGAGAGAGAGGGAGATAAAGAATCTGAAACAGGCTCCAGGCTCTGAACTCTCAGCACAGAGACCTATACAGAGCTTGAACTTGGGAATGATGAGATCATAACCTAGGCTAGAATTTGATACTTAACCAACTGAGCCACTCAGACACCCCTGAAATCTATATTTTAAAGATCAGTGGTCAGAAATGCTAGAAATCTGAATGGTAGGTTGTTAATTTACAAAATATGAATACTATGCCAAAATTAGAGCAGAACAGTACTCAAGAGTGAGGTGGTTTTTTTTTTTTTTTTAATGTTTTATTTATTTCTAGGAGAGAGAGAAAGAGACAGCATGAGCAGGGGAGGGTCAGAGAGAAAGGGAGTCACAGACTGTAACAGGCTCCAGGCTCTGAACTGGCAGTCAGCACAGAGCCCGACGCGGGGCTTGAACCCACGAATCGCGAGATCATGACCCAAGCGAAAGTTGGACGCTTAACCGACTAAGCCACCCAGGAGCCCCAAGAGTGAGGTTTTTAAATTGTTTTCTATTAACTCAAGTACTCTGTATATAGGAGAACTTCTATTTTTCATGGTTTATTTCCTTCATGCCAGGAATTAAGGGCCAATGCTATGTCCTCCCTATGAGGCTAATTGAGGAGTGTTGCTTAATTAATGACAACTGGAAGTCTGAGCTGGACAGAGCTTAATTTATCATATCTGAGATGTGACTATCTTTAGAAACAGATAGAATCCAGAATTTAATGAACACTGACTTCTAGGTACAACTGCAGGCATTGGACATGTAGTTTCTGTGGAGAAAGAATAGAAAATGATACTGCATCATGCATGAGTCTTAAGCTTTTAAAAATATCTTTGCCATGCCTGTAGTGTATAATGAAATTTGGTCAATTCTAATTGACTAAATGAAAATAGAAACTGTGTAGATGATGATGGCTAGTATTAGAGAATATTTGGGGTGGGGGACTATTTTGAAAACCTTAAATGTTACAATACCTTATGGAAAAATGGCCAGAAAAAAATAAGTATATTTGGTCTCAGAAGATTACAAATGAAACTAATCATCTATACATATATAAAAAAATAATATTCTCATAAAAGTAATCTAAATATCTATTAAGGGTTATGGTCGCAATTAAAAAGATTTACAAAAGTAATTTACACTCGGGGCGCCTGGGTGGCTTAGTCGGTTAAGCGTCCGACTTTCGCTTAGGTCATGATCTCGCGGTTCATGGGTTCGAGCCCCGCGTCGGGCTCTGTGCTGACTGCCAGTTCAGAGCCTGGAGCCTGTTTCAGAGTCTGTGTCTCCCTCTCTCTCTGACCTTCCCCTGCTCACGTTGTCGCGCGCTCTCTCTCTCTCCTAGAAATAAATAAAAAATATTTTAAAAAAAAGTAATTTACACTCATTAATTACTGGTAAATGTAGGGTTAAGAGTATATTGATTATCTTTGTTAGCGATCTCTTTGCCTAGGGTTTAACCAGTTTAAGAATTCCCAGTCATATCTAATAATTAGTTGTTTCCTAAGTATATCATGTTTTCCCGTACTTCCGGGTCTCTCTATCACTATTATGTCCTATAAAGATTCTGATCTTTTTGCCTCACCATGTCTTAAGCATTCTCCAAATTAATTCCTCATGGAAGCTTTACTTATCCCTGAGTTTGGGTTATGTGTATTTTTTTTATTTGCTTCTCCATAACTATAATCAGTTCTAGTCCAAATCCCCATTTACTTCTTCATCTTGATTTTGAGGCGAGAGTGCCACCGTGTAATTCACAGACTACAGAATCAGAATCACATGGGAGGTAATTTAAAAAAATATGTCCTTGGATCTCACCCTAGACTTATTAAATAAGAAACTCTAGAGCCTTGGAATTGACTCTGGTGAATCTTATAAGCAGTAATATTTGAAAAATCTTTGCTCTACTCTATGCTCTCCTAAATAGCCTATGGAGAGGCTTTCTGACATAAAATTCAGTAAGACTATAGAACTTCAATGCTGCTCCTGATACCAGTTAGTTTCCTATTGGATCAGCCTTCTCAAATATCAGTATTTTATAGCTCCTTTAATAGGAATAATAATAACAATAATAAAGTAGTATAGGCTGCAGTTTTTATTTGATTTATTATATCATGTTCTGTGTTTTAAGCACAAACACATCTAGGAGTGAAGTTACTGTGATTTAATTTTTTATTACTATAAATAAAAGAAAATTTAATAATTATATATAAGAAGAATAGAAAAACAGATATTACACTTAACAGTATTAATTCTGTGGGATAAATCATAAATCTACTTCATTAACATGAAATTACTGAATGCAAAATAAATCTGATAAAATTGATAGTTGGGCACAGCTTTCTTTGAGTTTATCATGATTCATACTGAGCCTTATGATGGTTCTAAGTCTTACTCAATTGCTAAAATATAAAATACCATGAAACTTTAATTTGGATACAACAACACAATAGATTTTGGCCTTCCTTGGCCAGAATCCTTACTTATTTGACAAACATTTTCTTATTAGTTTTTTAAAAATATTTAAAATTTTAATTATAAAGTTTTGCCTTTTTTTTTTTTTTAGAGCAACTGCCATTTTATTGGAAGCTCCATTGTGGACTTTCACCATAAGCCCTACCAAAGAATAGAGTTGGGGGTGCACCTGCTGAGAGGAGTCTGGAGTCCCACATTATAGTCTCACCACCCAGAGCAGGCAGGTCCACTTGGCACTTCTACTCCCCAACCAGTTCCCAGACTGGGAAGAGCAGAGCAGAGCAGAGCAATGGAGGGGGCCTAGAACCGAAAGTGCAAGGCTCAAGCACCACTCAAGTATCCAATCAAACCCAAGCCTGTGCTGCTCTTTTTAAGGTAGGGCCGCAAGAAGGGTTCTCCTGGACATGGACTGGCCCGTAGCTGGAGGGAATGCAGGAGTCTGGGTGGAAGAAAAGAGGCTCTCAGGAAAGGAGCCACAGGAACTGAGAGGAAGCCGTGAGAGTGCAGGAGAGCTCCCAGGAGGAGGCAGGGATGTGAAGAGGTGGGCCGGGCCACATTTCAGTGGCTCCGAGCAAGGTGGAACCAGTCCTGCAGAAGCTGCCCACTCTTCCGGTGCCTGGGGCTTGCCTCCAGGGAGCAGTTCCCAACCTTCTCACACACAGGTGAGCTGGGAGGAGCAGTAAAAGGGGAAGGGGTGGAAGAGAGGGCCCTGGAGGCCTAGCAATTCTTCCCCCAACTCCAGTCCCAACCACCGGTCAGCCAGGTGGCTCTGAGAGTGTAAATTGTGCGGCATTTTGCCCACTACTGCTCACAAATGTCCTGAAAGAGTGGCATGCCCGCCCTTTGCTCTCCCTGCTCACTGGGTTCCACCTGCTGGGTCCAAGGACCCAGGTTCAAGGAGCAGAAGCAGACAGCCTGTATGAAGTGCTTCTGACAGCACGGAGCCATCAATCCTCAGAGAACCAAACTAAAGTTGTAGAGCAGGGACGCATCTGGGCGGGCTTCCAAGTTTGTGTTAGCCATGCAGCAGGCTTCAGGGTGACCTGCCCGTCACCCCGAGTTGAGAAGAGGAGAGTCTGTGTAGATCAAGCAGCTAGAGTTTTAGAGCTGCATTCTGTTAACAAGTAAGCTATACATAAAGAGAGCCCAAGACAGGTAGAGAGTCCCTCTCAAGTATGCAGCGGAGTGCTAATCGACACACATTTGAGGAAAATACCTAAGGCTGAGAAAAGAACCACCTGACACCTGTTAAAAAACTATCTCCAGAGCTCAAATAGAGTAATAAGTAGTTCGTGTTTCAGTGATGTGTGAAAATGTTATAAATTTGGGGCCACTGACTAGAGTACTGAGAAATGTATTGCCTCGGGGCGCCTGGGTGGCTTAGTCGGTTAAGCGTCCGACTTTCGCTTAGGTCGTGATCTCACGGTTTGTGGGTTTGAGCCCCACGTCGGGCTCTATGCTGACAGCCAGCTCAGAACCTGGAGCCTATTTCGGAGTCTGTGTCTCCCTCTCTCTCTCTGACCCTCCCCTGCTCACTCTGTCTCTCCTCTCTCTCTCTCTCTCTCTCTCCTAGAAATAAAAAAAAAAAGAAAGAAAGAAATGTATTGCCTCACTAGTGAAATAAAATTAGCCCAAGACTAAAGACTTGCTCTGGCCCTATGTAAGGCTCAAACTACTTCCAAAACACCCAGCTAGGTCGAAATAAAAGCTCAAGAATATTTATTTAAGGTATGTAAAAATATTCAGTGCTCAACAAGGTAAAATTCAGTGTGTCAAGCATTCAATAAAAAATTACCAACCGAGCAAAGAAGGATGAAAGTATGACCCAAATGAGGAGAAATTAAGGAGACCAGAAATGGGATACCAAAATAAACTATGGCCTGAATACCATATATATATACATATATATGTATAATATATACATATATATGCCAAACCATATCTATGATGCTGTTGTATTTATTGTTTATATAAATTATTACCACAGCAACATGTAGGCTGTACAAATATCTTTTTCAGTTATCAAGTTTCATATGTTCACTCTCTATTAAAAATCTGTATAAGGGTATGTGGGTGCCTCAGTCAGTTAAGTCACCTACTTTAGATTTCAGCTCAGGTCATGATCTCACAGTTGGTGGGATTGAGCCCTGTATTGAGCTCTGTGCTGACAGTATGAAGCCTGCTTGGGATTCTCCTCTCTCTCTCTCTCTCTGTGTCTCTCTCTGTCCCCCTCTGTCTCTCTCTGTCTCTGTCTCTCTCTCTCTCTCTGCCTATCCCCTGCTCACTCACATGCATGCTTTCTTCAAAGTAAATACATAACCACTTAAAAAGACTACCATTTAAAAGTATGCACATGTGAAAGGGTGGGTGGGAAAGGACCGCTGGTGGGGATTCAAGGCAAAGCTGGCACTTCTGACCCTGCCCTGAGACCCAGTGCCCACCTGACTGGCTCTGCTCAGCCATGATGTAGGTGACCCTCATCTTCAACACCATGAGAAGCAAAGGTTCTCCAAGGTCTACAAGCCCTACAGAGAAGATACACAACAGAAAATCATCAGAGAGACATTGTATTTGGTATCTAAGAGAGATGAAAATGTTTGTAATTTCCTAGAAGTAGAATTGTTAATTGGAGGATCTGATAACAGACTGATTTATAGACACTATGCAGCATTATAGTTTGCCTTCTGTGTGGATTTTTCACAGAGTGAACTTGGCATTTTAAATCTATTTCAATTACCCAAGAAGCGCAAGATTCGTGGATCTCTTACCACATGTATTCAGATCTGACCCCCCAACCCACCCCTCCCTGCTTCCTGAAAATCTTTAATGTCCTTAGAACTCAAGGTATTTGTGGAAACATTGGACAAATGCTTTGAAAATGTCTGTGAACTGGATTTAATTTACCAGGTAGACAAAGTTCACAATATTCTTCCAGAAATGGTGATGGGGTGAATGGTATTGGAGACAAAAATGAATGAGGTTATCACAAAAACTGATGCACAAAATAAACTGGAGAAATCTGAGGCTGGCTTTGCAGGAGCTCCAGCCTGTACTATATCAGCTGTAAAGAATATGAATCTTCCTGAGATCCCAAGAAATATTAATATTGCTGATATCAGTATAAAAGTGCCAAACCTGCCCTCTATTTAAAATTAAAAATTAAAAAGGCCACTCCTAGATAAAATCCAGGGTAAAAGTCATTTAAGTTCACCATGCAGTTGTTTACCAAACATAGAGGAAGAGACTCTTAACTTTTGCTCTTGGATTTAAGTCCGAATACTATAGAGAAGTTGTATACAATCAGTTTGGAAGTTCAATGCTGCTTTTTTTTCCCTCAATGATTTTGAGGAAATTGAGTAGTACCAGCATCATATTTCTTTCTTTTCTGAACTGCATTCCTATGCCCACCTAAGTCATGCCTCTGTATACTGGGTACTACAGTATTTCAAAAAGTGTTTAAGACACTTCTTTAAATTATGTTCTTTAAACAATCCAAAATGTTGGTGTTTTGTATGTTTCACAAGAATAGCATTCCATAATTCTTTCTGCTTTTTGTCACAACTGTTATTTAAAGAACCAAGTGTGTATTGCATGAAAACATTATGACCTTTTTCTCTTTTTTATTTTTCAATTAAAATGTACCATTTTATTGATAGTAAGTACTGTTCACCTTGAAAAAAGAGAGCTTTAAAAAAAGGCTGATCTACTACATGACCTCATCATGAAGCCTAGGTAAGGCCTTCTATATCATATCAAATCTAGATAGTGCTATCAATATATTCAAATTTTCTGGAAGAAAAGAGTGGTGATTCCATAAGTCAAAGCAGCTCTTCCTTGAATGAGCTGCCTCTTTGAGAGATGTACAAAGGTGATATATTCTATTCACACTCTATTCTTGTCATTGCTGACGTCCTTCTTGGTAGTCAGTATGTTGTCTGGATACCCTAGCCTTGGTAGTCCTATCTTGTCCTGGATTTCTGATGCCCATTGAAGAGCTTCATAGCATCTGCTCCAAGGGAAGCATCAGCACACAGGAACAATAATTAGGTCATGATTCCGACTACTGCCTCACGTTGCTATGCCTACCAAAGCAGAAACCTTCCAATATCTGTATCTCTTCTTCACCTCTGTGTGGGGGTTTGTCCTCGAATTTCACCTATGTCCTCTCCCCTCGGTAAATTTCTTTTTTTTTTTAAGGGTAATTTTGATCTTTTTCCTTCCCTGTATTTTCTGAGAAAAATGTATCCTTTAAAAGATTGGTCATTATTTTTATTTTATTTATTGTTTATTTGTCAAGTTACCTAAAACACAGTGTAGTCTTGGAAACAGGATCAGAGTCCCATGATTCATCAGTTATATATAACACCCAGTGCTCGTCCCAAAAAGTGCCCTCCTCAATGCCCACCACCCATTTTCTCCACCCCCAGTCCCCACCTCCATAAAATATCAATTTGTTCTCTGTATTTAAGAGTTTCTTATGGTTTGCCTCCTTCTCTGTTTCTATCTTATTTTCCTTCCCTTCCCCTCCTCTATAGTCTTCTGTTTACTTTCTCAGATTCCACATATGAGTGAAATCATATGATATCTGTCTTTCTGTGACTGACTTATTTCACTTAGCATAATACTCTCCAACTCAATCCACTTTGTTGGAAATGTTAAGATTTCACGCTTTTTCACTGCCGAATTGTATTCCATGGTGTGTGTGTGTATGTGTGTGTGTGTGTGCATGCATGCATATGTGTGTGTATATATATGTATATATATCAACTCTTCTTTACCTGTTCATCAGCTGATGAACATTTGGGTTCTTTCCATAATTTGGCTATTGTTGATAGTGCTGCTATCCCTATAAACATTGGGGTGCATGTGGCCCTAAGAATCAGCATTCCTCTATCCTTTGGATAAATTCCTAGTAGTAAAATTGCTGAATTATAGGGTAATTTTAATTTTTAAAGAACCTCTACACTGTTTTCCAGAATGGCTGCACCATTTTGTATTCCCACCAACATTGTAACAGGGTTCCCCTTTCTCCACATCCTTGCCCAACATCTGTTGTTGCCTGAGTTGTTAATTTTAGCCACTCTGACAAGTGCGAGGTGGTATCTCAGTGTGTTTTCAATTTGTATTGCCCTGAGGATGAGTGATGTTAAGCATCTTTCCATGTCTCTGTTGGCCATCTGGATGTCTTCTTTGGAAAAATGTCTATTAATGTCTTCTACCCATTTCTTCACTGGATTATTTGTTTTTGGAGTGTTAAGTTTGGTAAGTTCTTTATAGATCTGGATAATAACCCTTTATCTAATATGTGATCTGATCTGATCTAATATTTGCAAATAGCAAATATATTCTTCCATTCCATTGGTTGCCTTATAGTGTTGTTGATTGTTTCCTTTGCTGTGAAGAAGCTTTTTATCTTGATGAGGTTCTAATAGTTTATTTTTGTTTTTGTTTCCCTTGCCTCTGGAGACATGTCAAGTAAGTTGCTATAGCTGTGGTCAAAGGGTTTTGCTGTCTGTTTTCTACTACAGGATTTTGATGATTTTCTATCTCACATTTAGGTCTTCCGTTTTGAATATATTTTTGTGTATGGTATAAGAAAGTGGTCGTTTTATTTTTCTTCATGTTGCTGTCCAGTTCTCCCAGCACCATTTGCCTAAGGGACTGTCTTTTTTTCATTGGATACTCTTTCCTGCTTTGTCAAAGATTAGTTACCCATGTATTTGTTGGTCCATGTCTGGGTTCTGTATTCTATTCCATTGGCCTCTGTGTCTGTTTTTGTGCCAATACTGTCTTGATGATTACAGCTTTGTAATACAGGCTAAAGTCCAAGATTATGATGCCCCAGCTTTAGATTTTTTTTCAACGTTACTTTGGCTGTTTGGGATCTTTTATGGTTCTATACAAATTTTAGGATTGTTTGTTCTAGCTCTGTGAAGAATACTGATGCTATTTTGATTGGGACTGCATTGAATGTATAGATTGCTTTGGGTAGTATCAACATTTTAACAATATTTTTTCTTTCTAATCCATGAGTGTGGAATGGTTTTCCATTTCTTTGTGTCTCCTTCAATTTCTTTCATAAGCTTTCTTTAGTTTTCAGTGTACAGATCTTTAGTTCTTTAGTTAGGTTTATTCCTAGGGATCTTATGGTTCTTGGTGCAATTATAGTTGAGAATTTCCCTAATCTGGGGAAGGAAACAGATGTCCAAGTCCAGGAGGCACATAGAACTCCATTCAAAATTAAAGCAAGCAAAAAATAACAAACAAACAAAACCAGGTCAACACAATGATACATCATGAAACTGGTGAATAGAGAGAATTCTGAAAGCAGCTAGAGACAAATGGCCCTTAACCTACAAGGATAGGCACATAAGGGTAGTAGCAGACCTGTCCACTGAAATGTAGCAGGACAGAAGGGAGTGGCAGGAAATATTCGATGTACTGAATGGGAGTCCTTTATCTAGTGAGGCTGTCATTAGAATAGAAGGAGAGATAAAGGCTTTCCCAGACAAGCACAAACTAAAGGATCTCATGACCACTAAGCCAGCCTTCCAGGAGATTCTGAGGGGGACTCTGTGAGCAAAAGGCAGCAAAGACTACAAAGGACCAAAGACATAACCACAAGCATGAAACCTACAGATAACACAGTGATACTAAATCCATATATTTCTTTCTTTTTTTTAAATGTTTTTATTTATTTCTGAGAGAGAGAGAGAGAGAGAGAGAGAGCAGGGCAGGGTCAGAGAGAGAGGGAGTCACAGACTCTGAAACAGGCTCCAGGCTCTGAGCTGGCAGTCAGCACAGAGCCCGACGTGGGGCTCGAACCCACGAACTGCGAGATCATGACCTAAGCGAAAGTCAGACGCTCAACCGACTAAGCCACCCAGGTGCCCCGTAAATCCATATATTTCAATATTCACTCTGAATGTAAATGGACTTACTGCCCCAATCGAAAGACATAGCGTATCAGAATGGATAAAGAAACAAGATCCCTCTATATGCTACCTATGAATGACTAATTTTAGACCTGAGGACGCCTGCAGATTGAAAGTGAGGTGTTGGAGAACCATCTGTCATTCTACTGCATATCAAAAGAAAGATAGAGTAGTCATACTTACATCAGACAAACTAGTTTTTAAAACAAAGACTGTAATAGGAGATGAAAAGGGGCATTATATCACAATTAAGGGGTATGTCTATTAAGAAGAGATAACAATTATAAATGTTTATGCCTCTAACATGAAGGCACCCAAATATATATATCAATTAATTGCAAACATAAAGAAATATATAGAAAATAATACTGTGATTGTAGGGGACTTTAAGACTCAACTTACAGCAATGGGCAGATCATCTAGGCAGAAAATCAGTAAGGAAACAATGGCTCTGAATGACATATTGGACCAGATGGACCTAACAGATATATTCAGAACTCTTCATCCAAAAAGAGAATATACATTCTTCTCAAATGTATATGGAATATTCTCCAAAATAGATCTCATACTGGGTCACAAAACAGCCCTCAATTAATATAAAAGGATTGAAATCATACCATTCATATTTTCAGATCACAGTGCTATGAAACTTGAAATCAACTACAGAAAAAATGTTGGAAAGCCCCCAAATACATGGAGGTTAGAGAATATTCTACTAAAGAATGAATGGGTCAATGAGGAAGTTAAAGAAGAAATTTAAAAAATATATGAAAGTAAATGAACTGCTTTCATTTGCAGTCCAAACCCTTTGGAATACAGCAAAGGCAGTCCTAAGAGGAAAATACATGGCAATTCAGGTGTATCTCAAGAACCAAGAAAGTTCCCAAATATATAACCTAACCTCACATTTAAAGGACCTAGAAAGGCAACACCAAAGAAAACCCAAAGTCAGCAGAAGAAGAGAAATAATAAAAATTAGGGCAGAAATAAACAATATAGAATCTAAAAAATCATTAGAAGAGATCAATGAACCTAAGAGCTGTTTCTTTTTTAAAGAAGAAACAAAATTGATAATCCCCTAGCCAGATATCTCAAAAAGAAGTGAGAGGACCCAAATAGATAAAATCATGAATGAAAGAGGACAGATCACACCAACACCACAGAAATACAAAAAAAATATTAGAGAATAATATGAAAAATTATATGCCAACAAACTGGACAATCTGGAAGAAATGGACAAATTACTAGACACCCACACACTACCAAAACTCAAAAATGGAAGAAATAGAAAATATGAACCATGAAGAAATTGAATTGGTTATCAAAAATCTCCCAACAAATAATAGTCATGGACCAGAGGGTGTCCTAGGGGAATTGTGTGAGGAATTTCAAGCAGAGTTTATACCTATTCTTCTCAAGCTGTTGCAAAAAAAAAAAAAAATAGTAATGGAAAGAAAGCTTTCAGACTCATTCTGTGAAGCCAGCATTACCTTGATTTTCAATCCAGAAAAAGACCCCACTAAAAAGGAGAACTGCAGGCCAATATCACTGATGAGATGGATGCAAAAGTTCTCAACAAAATACTAGCAACTCTAATTCAGTGGTATATTAAAAGAATTATTCACCATGATCAAATGGGATTCATTTCCTGGGCTGCACAGTTGGTTCATTATTCACAGATCAATCAACGTGCTGCATCACATTAATAGAAGGATAAGGACCATTTGATCCCATCAATAGATTCAGAAAAAGTATTTGACGAAATACAGCATCCTCTCTTATTAGAAGGGATCAAGAAAGTTGGGATAGGCTTGCCTGAGTAGCACAGTTGGTTAAGCATTGACTTCATGAGTTCCAGCCCTGGATTGGGCTCTCTGCTGTCAGCACAGGGCCCACTTTGGATTTTCTGTCGGCCTCTCTCTCGGCCCCTCCCCCACCTTTACTTTCTCTCCCAATAAAAAAACATTTTTTAAAAGTCAGGAAAGAAGGGATATAACCTAACATCATAAAAGCCACATATGAAAGGCCCACAGCTAATAACATACTCAGTGGGGAAAAACTAAGAGCTTTCTCCGTGAGATCAGTAACACGACAGGGATATTCACTCTCACCCCTATTGTTTAACATAGTGTTGAAAGTCTTTGCCACAGCCATCAGACAACGAAATGAAATAAAAGACATCCAAATTGGCAAAGAAGACGTCAAACTTTCACTCTTTGCAGATGACATGATACCCTATATGGAAAACCTGAAAGACTCCACCTAATATTGTTAGAACTGATATACGAATTCAGCAAAGTTGCAGGATATAAAAACCAATGTAAAGAAATTGTTTGCATTTCTGTACAGCAATAATGAAGCGACAGAAAGAGATATCAAGGAATCAATCTCACTTACAATTTCACCAAATCCGTAAAATATCTAGGAATAAATCTCTTAATTGAAGTAAACTCCAAGATAATTGGACTCCTAAAGCATGCATATATATATATGGAGAGAGAAAGTCATGTATTGTTTTGGAAGTTATTATAGTTTTGCTTGCTATTAAATTTTAGTTTTATAATTATCCCTTATTTGTATAAATTTTAGTTATTGTTATTTGATGGATGTGCCTTTGTTAACTATGTACTTAAGAAACAATAGTGATGATTAAGGTTTTACTTTTGATATTTTATGTTATTACAACCCATTTGGGAAAAGGCAAGTTATTGATTTTATTTTCCTAATCCAGTACTTCTCTTTTGCTACATGTTAATAAATGGCTCCTTTAAACTATTGATTGCCACTATCTGCAACCTACATTTATCACAGCTGCATCACTGTTTTCTATTGCATAGTAATTTGCTTCTCATTTATTTCATTTTGTAGCACACAAAAGCTAAAAATCATAAACACCTTGCAATAAGGGACCATACAGGGTGCATATTTAACATGATATTGTTTTTTATGACCTTTTTATTCAAAGCATAAATGGATTTAAAGTATAGATATTATTAACTGAGGAACAAAAATTTTTTAAATTGGGTTAAGTGAATGAAAATTAAATGTTCCAAGGTGTTACTTGGTGTTATCACTGGTGATAAAAAGCAAACAAACAATATTTTTCTATTTTAACATATTTTATAATATGCTGTCAAATATTTTAGGGTTTGTAGGGCTGTCTTGATTCCTCATTCTATGGATTTCTCCTTTGGATCATTGAGTTAGCCCCATCTTTCCAGTTTTACTCAAGTTAGCCAAGGTTAAGTCCTGATGATTGCAGCCAAAGGAATCTTGACACACAGGGTTTACACACCATCAACACTGAATTGTTACTTTATGTGTTTTACGCTAACTAAACACTGTTAATATTTATGTTGTACTCAAAAAATAAAGCATGCATGTTAAGGAACTTAAGATATAGTTGAAATTTTAAGGATAAATTTGTATAATGAACATTTAAATCATAACACTTCAGACAAAATTCTAGAAGATTTTTTACAAAATTCCTAAATTCTATTCTCATAATAAGAGTCTGTGAACAGAAGTTTCATAATGAAAATTTAAGCATATGCTAGTATTATATTCAATAACTTTTCACTTATTTTCTGAAGAAAAACTAAGGGAAAGGGGAAAGTAAAAAGGATTAGAACTCATCATTAAGTTACCAAATTAGATTTGCTTAGCTATGGTAAGTTACTGGATTATATGATCTTTCCTTTCTAAACTATTATCAAAGCCCATTAGCTCTAATTATTGTTCTACAAATCATGAATTAATCTAAGCAAAATTAATATCCAGAATTACTACATGATTGAAATATGTAGAAAGTCAGATAATTTATTGAAATAGGAATGAAAATGTACAGTTAGGCATAAGTAGCCTAAATAGCTAGACTGAGTATTCAATAAACACCCTCATAACATCCAAGAAGAAATATTTATCCTTAAAAATCCACAAACCAGATTTTTCAACTACTTGGGTTTTTAAAACTCTCAACCCAAAATTGAGCTGATGTTAACTAAACTCACAGAAGATTGATAAATAAATCAAATTTCCAATATATTAATTTACTCTAGTGATCACATTTCTACCTAGAGCAGCTTACTTCCTGGTATTTGAACTATATAAGAAAATTAATTATTGATCAAAAGCTTGCCTGGTGACCATGGTATGAAAGAATAGAAAAGCAGATAGCCTCAAGAGATATTTCATCTGTTTTATGAAGAAGCCTACTAAATTATTCCTACCTCCCACAGCAGAGACACTATCAAGGGGCCAAATTTCTCAGATTCCCCCAAATTATTTCTTATTTCTTAGCAGTGATGAATCCATACTGCTGAATTTTGTTTCTCTGAAATCTGTTTTCTTATTCTATTCATTTCTCTACTGACAGTTTCATTCTTTTGATATGTTAGTATCACTGAGCATATAGGAGAGTTGTTTATATAAGCAGAACAAATTAAATATTTTGTTTCTCATTTTTAGTAATTAGCTTTCAGAGGGTTACTTGAACTTTGAGTTATGGGAAGGAATCTCATTCTTCCCCAATTGATTATTTTATCTTTCTTCGAGGTCAAGTCTTCCATTTCAACCTATGCATGAAAAATGATAATCTACTCATAACTTATGTTGTCATGCCCAGGATAAAGCCACCATCCTCCTCCTAGAAACATAGACCAAAATTGTAAGATCACTTTCACTGTTTTCTTTGTCTTTGAATCTTCCATTCACAAAATCATCAGTTCTTTTTGTGCAATATTTTGTGTTCCCTCTTTCCCATTCTAATTCTCACTGCCATGATCCAGAATATTTCTAGGTTTGCCCTTGACTATACTATTTATTTATTCATTCTTTCAGTCATTCAACAAATATTTTCTTGAGTTTCTACTGTGTACTAGTCACCAGTCTGAGGATATAAGAGGAGACAGATATAAAGGAATCTGACCCCATAGGATTACATTCTACTGGAGGAACACAATAAAGTATAACTAGTAAATAAATATATTATGCTATAAATATCAAATAAAATAATAGGAGCGTGATGAGAAAGAAGCATTGTAATATAGTGCTTCTATATGCATAATGATGCATTACTTTAGGTGAGTAATCAGGTAAGACTTTTCTAAAATGAAATTTAAGCAGAGACCTAAGTGATTGAAAGAACAAAGGGATGGGGAAATATTAGTGAATGAATAGTCTTTCAAACATTGAAAGATAAGGGGGAAAATGTTGGGAAGTTTGAAAAATAATATAAAGGCAGTGTTGCTGAAGTGGACTAGAAAACAGAGAACACTAGAAATGAGGCTCAAGACATAGACAGGGTCCAAGAGATGGAGGGCCTTGTAAGTTTGGTAACAGTTTAGGTTTTATTCTATAGGTATGTGAAATCATTTGAGTTCTGTGAGTCCTAAAAGAACATCATCAACTGAAAATTTCCATGCTTGTCCAGAAAATTTCCACACCATTTTTGCTTTCCAAAAAAAAAAAAAAAGTGTAAACGGAAGAGATGATTGGATTTAGGATAAATTTTGGAGGTAGAATCAGTGGGACTTGCCAATGAAATGGAATATAAGATGAAAATAAAGGACACTGAGGTTTTTATTCTGAGGAACTGGGGCAGTATATTGCCATTTATTAAGGTGAGAAAGATTGAAGAAATCATGGAATAATGGAGAAGATAAGTTTAATTTAGAAAAATTATACAGGTATGTTTTGCAGATTCTCATTCAGTGATGTAAATACAGCAAAGACATTCTAACCTATTGTCTTCTATAGTGTTGTCAACTTTTAATTTCAGGGTTTAGCCACAAAATCTGTAACAATGGATTAAGAAACAATTAGAAATGCACCAGGCAACTTGTACTTGAACATTCCAGATTGAATCAGAAGCTGGAATTCAAAATCTAAGTAGGAATGTTGGAGTAATATATCTTTTGTAACTCTCTAATTTTGCCCCATGAAAGAACAATAGTAAATGCGGTGAAAAAGCATCAGTATATTTTATAAATGCTGCAATGATGATAATGTGAATGATGGTGCTACTGAAAAGGGCTTCCTGACTTCAGGGAGCATGTTAGGGTTTGGGGGTTACACAGGCCTACAATCAATATTTTATTCCCCCAAACAAAGAGAGTAAGTCTCCTTGATATCCAGCAAAGGCTGAAAAAGGTAATGAAACCATTTTGATTGGGAGGATTCCTCGGTGGGGCTAATAGATCATTAGAGATTAGGACCAAAACATATGACTAGATTTCTAAATTCCTACTCATCTGTATAGCAAAAAGTTCCAAATCTGTCCTGACTTGAACTACAAGGTATACCAAATAAACTTGTGAACAGAGCCTCCTATCATGAAATGAATGCAAACTGACCTACCATGCCATGAAGTTGGGCACAATCAGCAACATTAATTTATCAGTTAGAAGTAGCATATTCTAAGGGCGCCTGAGTGGTTCAGTTGGTCAAGTGTCCTACTTCAGCTCAGGTCATGATCTCATGGTTAGTGAGTTCAAACCCCATGTTGGGTTCTCTCCTGAGAGCTCAGAGCCTGGAGCTTGTTTCAGATTCTGTGTCTCCCTCTCTCTGTGCCCCTCCCCCACTCACGCTCTGTCTCTGTCTCTCTCAAAAAATGAATAAATCTTTTTTAAAAACTTAAAAAAAGAGAAAGTGGCATATTCCAAAATAAGGTTTCCAGTGTTCTTAAAACTTTAAAAAAGTTCTATAAGCAAATGATTCAAAATTCCACTGGCCTACTTCCGTATACTGCTGTTCCTTCTATGGCAACATGGATGTTCTCGTGTGAGATGACCAAGGAGGGGAAAACATTACAGCCAAGGGCTCTCATAATATGCTAATACAAGTCAGTGTTGAATTCCCCTAGAGTTACTGAGCCAGACTCCAAGGTGTTCCTGAAAGCCTATTGAGTAGATAAATTCTCCCAGTGGGCAGATTATCAATCAGTATATCTTGGGGTCACTTTGCATTAAAAAAAAAAACAGACAACATGAAGTTGTTCTACTCTGATATATGGAAAGTGGCTAACAGTATTATCAGCTAGTGAGCTACTTAAAAAGATCAGGGTTGAAGGATCTGTGATAGTAAAGGCTGAGGGAAATGTATATTAGACAACTCAGAATAAGAAATAAGAGTAGGGTGTGAAAATATCAGTGCCTCTCTGCTGATCCTGAAAGGTCCTACCACAGAGGAGTGAACTACAGACAGTTTCCACGTGAATGGCAAGCTCTTTCCCTACCCTTCCTAATAGTTGTTCTGTGTGATTACTAAATTAATGGTACTTTGCTGGTTGAAGGATGGGCTTAAAACTTTTCACTGGGGGGTGCCAGGGTGGCAAATTGGTTAAATGTTCGACTTCAGCTCAGGTCATAATCTCTCACAGTTCATGAGTAGGGTTGCATAGGGCTTGGTGCTGACAGCTCAGAGCCTGTAGTATGCTTCAGATTCTGTGTCTCCCTTTCTCTCTGCCTCTCCCCTGCTCTCTCTCTCTCAGAAGTAAATAAACATTAAATAAAAACCTTTTCATTGGTTTCCAGCTAGTAGAAATAGTAATAGACAATAGATATGAACTAATTAGAATCTTATATTTTACTGGGAAACATAGGTGTTAAAGTTGCACACTTATAAAATTACAAATGAAGAAAAGTGTTACAAAAAATGATAGGATTCTAAGGGTAAATTTTAATTCAGCTCTCAGCATCTCCTTCTCTGTAAACCATCATTCACTAGTCCTTAACTCTTGTTATATTACACATGCCCACTGCCCCCTACCAACACACACGTTTACTCACATGGTGTTAACCAACCCTTTCCTCTCTGTTCACTTAACCTTGTATCGTACATCATAATTCATTTCACTAGAGTATAATTGCTCATTATATTTAAACTTTGAACCCCATTTCCAGTGTGTGCTGCATAGTCAAGTACTCAGATACTGTTATCCAATATTCAGTTTGTTGACGATTCAGTTTAAATGTCAGTTAATCCTAAAGACTTTAATGATCTTAGTGAATCTCTTTGAAATGTCACATTCTACACTAAAAAATCCATGGTTGTCTTGTCTAACTTTTCATATTTTTTCATATCACTTTTATCTTACTATTCACTAAGTTTTACATTTTACATGTGTTTCTTATTCTCACACAGAAGCAACCACATGGCAGTATTACAGTTGTCTATACATTTACTGGGTCAGGGATAATGATAAGTACCTTTCACTGAATGTCTATTACAAGAAAACAAAGACCCAAAAGTTAATTAAATCCTGAAATCTCAAAGTCACTGAGAGGCAGAGCCAATATTCAAGTCTAAGTCTGTCTGACTTCAAAGCCAAACTCTTTACTATATAATACTGTCTTATTTTGAGCTGCAAAATGCCTAAAAAGTAAAGTCTAAAAATTACTTGTAGATTCATTGTTCAGTCAGTTTTAACTCTCAGAATGACTCAGAGGACTCATTGTAATGCAAGGGACAGGGGACAGCAGGCAACGTTTTCTTAGGAGGCCAGATTCTGACCCTAGATAGCTATGCCTCCTTGGCCAAATCAAAAGCTCTTTGGGTGCTTAAGTTACCAGATGATTTTAGGCTTAAAAAATGGTAAAACTTTGCTAAGAAAGTGAATATTTATTTTACAGAACATATATTTTTAATGTATCCATTTTATATGTTATTATTCAGTTTAGTCAATGATTTTTTTCACTTTCAGAAACTTTCCAACATACAAAATCAGTACTTTAATATAAAAACATGTTTTACTGATTTAGATCACTGTCTGTTATGTTCATTTTATTATAGACTACTTATGACACTAAAATATCTTTCCACATCAACAACTGAAAAAGGAAATTAAAAACAATAATTGAATATATTTTAAGAAAATTTGAGCAGCAAGCTCTTTTTGAAAGAAAAATAATTTTCCAAAGATGCATTTTTCTCTAAAGAAAAGAGAACATTGTTTCCAAAGTACCAATTTCCTTGTAAAACAATTTGGAGGAAGCTGTTTTTACCATGCCGACAAAATCGAGATGCAGATTACTTCATCAGAAGAAGGCAATTTTCCACAATCAGCTGAGCTCAGAACACTCAGAGTGTGTTACATTGAATTTTTGATACAAAACTACTTTTGCAGATATTTGGGAGTATTTGTCTTCTTACTCAAGGCTTCAGAAGGACAAGAACTAACTAAACTGATGAATAATACTTAGGCAAAACAAACATAACTTTCATAAAAAGGAAGTTACTCACATATATATGCATATGTATATATACATATATATGCATGTTATATGTATATATATATATATATATTAGTATTTTGTGAACTAAGATTAAGTATAAACAGTGTAGTGCCTTTTAAAAAAGAAGTGCTGACATTAATATTAAAAATGGTAACATGCAGATGGGAAGTTGCTTTCCATAATCTGCGTAGCCTTGCCTCACTCCTTCTTTCTGGTGACACCACATCCCACAGCCAAGTGTGACCTCCATGTTCCTAATTGCTCCTCCCTTTAGATTAGGAAAATTTCATACTGTCTTGCTCATTCATAATAAGTAAGCATGCATCTGAACTAAAGCATAAAAATAGCCTTGTCATTAAAGACATCTAGAACCATGCAGCAACCAACATTTCCTACTTTATTTAATTACAGTTATACATTTCTTCCCTTGCTGTGGTCTGCTGCTGGAAAAGACCTATGGTTAACTTTTTCTTCTAGGTCTCCTTGTCTTTCTACACTGTTTCTCATCTTGTTCACTCAGGATCAAAATGTTGGAAAGACAGAGAATGGGAAAATGGTAGAAATGTTCTCGATTGACCAGAGCTGTAAATGTGGTCTTATGCTCTTTAAACTTGAGATATGTTCATTGATGATGATGATGGTGATGTGTGTGTGTGTGTGTGTGTGTGTGTGTGTGTGTGTGTGTGTGTGTGTATTGGGGTACGGAGCAATCTCTCAGTTTTTTCCTTGGACATGACGCTTTCCCCTTGGCCCATTGTTTTTCAGTAGCCTACTGCACTGAAAAGAGAAGAGCCTATAGGCTCTCTCTCTGGTGGTCCCATGACTCTTCTGGCTGCCCTACCTGATGATTTTAAATAACTTAGGTTCAGCTCTCTTGAATGTTTCTGCCTAAAGGGAGAATCACTTTGTCTCCAAGCTGTCTGGTATAAACTGATCCTTAGCTCTGCTTTGCTCTGTGACCAAAACAGAAAATAAAATCAACTCTGCTTTTAGCTTTTCTATGTTGATGTTAGACATCAATTGCCTAAGTCTTGAGGACATATATCAGGCTTGCTTAGCCATCCTGTTGAAGGTTCTTTTATTATTTATAAGGTCGGGTCAGGTACTCCTCACCCCAAATGGAGGTACTCGCAGAAGAGGGCTTTTGAAATTTGTGATCCTGTTCTCTCTTGATATTTAATCTTTTTAACCATTTTATATATCTTCAATAAGGTGAAGGAGGTTTTTTTTTTAATTTTTTAATGTTTTTAATTTATTTCTGAGAGAGGGAGACAGCGTGAACAGGGGAGGGTCAGAGAGAGAGGGAGATACAGAATCTGAAGCAGGCTCCAGGCACTGAGCTGGCTGTCAGCACAGAGCCCAACGCGGGGTTTGAACCCATGAACCGTAAGATCATGACCTGAGCCAAAGTCGGACGCTTAATCGACTGAGCCACCCAGGCACCCCAGGTGAAGGAGTTTTAGATTTGTAAAATTAGTTTGTAAAATGTTGTATGAAAGTTTGCTTTCTATCTATGTAATATCTATTGTTAGTGACTCAGTCCAAATTTCCAACTTTGCATTTATACTAAAGGATATCATGTTCTATTAAGTGTTTTAATTCCAATATTGTTATAACACTTCAAATATAGTTATAGTACTTTAGTTACCAGATGTTAACTTCTTGAGACGGATATGATGAATAATAACAAAAATTAAGAGGTATGTTACCTGTAGACCATATGTGGGGCCAGTGTGATAGTTTTCAATTTCTTCTCCATCCTTCCTTTCCAGTCTATATATCCCAAAACGGACTGGTAAGAAAAGTTATCTTTTCCATCAGTATCATTAGAAGCAATGATGAACTAACCATGGCAACCACCATGCTACTCCATGATCTCACCTGTATGTAGAATCCAAAAATATCAAATACTTAGCATCAGAGAATAGCATGGTGGTTGCCAGAACCTAAAGAATGGGAGAAATGGAGGAAGATTTTGGTCAAAGGGGTACAGAGTTTCAGTTATGCAAGATATATAAGTCCTGGAGTTCTAACGTACAACATTGTGACTATAGTTAATAATATTGTATTGTATACTTTAAATTTTCTGAGAATAGATTTTAAATGATCTCCCTACCCCTATACACACAAAAAAGGTTAACTATGTGATGTGATGGGTATGCAAATTACCTTGAGTGTGGTGAACATTTCACAATATATATAAGTATAAAAGCATCAAGTTGTACATCTTAAAAACATTCGGTTTTTGATTGTCAATTATACCTTCAATAGTTAGTTGAAACACAACTAACCTCTACCTTCTGCTCTGGATTGATTGGAAAATTGAAGTGTATAGTGCTCAGAAAATTTCAAAGGATCCCATTATTTGAATTTATTACATGATTGTGCTTATGGTACCACTGTGTAGTGTTTTGGCACTTACCATTTCATTGTTAATTCCCTCCATCTTTGTTCTTTAAAATATTATAGTATTCATTAATTATCTCTAAATACTCCTTTTAAAAAGTGTTCTAGCTCACAGGGAGGGGGAAAACCAGTTTCCAATGGTGAGAGCTGTTTGGCAGAGCAGTCTTTGCTGTTTCGGTTTATTTCAAAGAGAATTAAAAAGCTTAGACAAAACAAATGACAAAGTGTATTTGAGACTCTGAGGGCGTTTCTGAAAAATTTATAAGCTGGTTTCATTTATTTAGTGGTCCTTAGAGGAACTACAATTCAATTCATTTTACGAATGCATGGGGAAATATGTCCAAAATTGCAATTTGAAAACTTATTCCCAGAAAATGTATCTGGAACAATTTTTATACAACTAAGAAAAAAAAAAGAAAGAAAGAAAGAAAGAAAGAAAGAAAGAAAGAAAGAAAGAAAGAAAGAAAAGGAAAAGAAGACCACACAAATAGAGCTTGGTATTACTTAACACTGGTTTTTATCCCATAATTCTAGAAATCTAGACAAAACTAAATATTTTACCAGTAATTGTCAGGTGCTTTGGTGAGGCATTGGATATAAATGCTGAGATATAAAATATCTCAGCAATCAGATATTTAAAAAGATTATTTTTTAATTGAAGGAGAAAATAGTTGAGTATTTGTATGAATGCCAACATATAATGATGATGCTCTTACTTTAACTGCTCTCAGTAAATTGAAACCCAACTTTTCCTTAAGAGAATAAAGCCTAGAATATTTAGAATAAAGCCTAAATGTCTCAGAAAATACCCCCTATTTCAATAATAATCATCAGATAAGAAAACCACAAACCAAGGAAAATATGTCAGCCATTTGTATTTATAGTGCTATTTGAAATTAGAAGCTATTATAAAATTGTGTTATTATTTTGTGCAAAACTTTAGCAACAAAGTGGAAGACATGGCTAATTTTCATATAATTTGTGATGAAATACAGTGGCTTTATCAAATAAAATTAAAGACTATACTTCTTATGCTTGTTTAGAATTTAGTATTTTGGCCTTAAAAATATTACTTATTGCTATATGAACGTAAGGGAATAGAAACACATGATATTGGTAATATTATTAAATGAATTGTTAAAATTATGAAGTAAGGAGTAAATAGACACGTAGGTAAATTATAAGGAGAAATGGGCTCTTCACATAAAAAAAATAAAAAGATTAAGGTAGGGTTGCTGAGTGGTTCCACTAGTTGGTGTCCAACTGCAGATTTCACTCAGGTTATGATCAGGTTATGATCAGATCAGGTGATACATCTGTCTGATTTATGAGATCAAGCCCCCCCTAGGGCTCTGTACTGACAGCATGGAGATTCTCTCTCTCCCTCTATCTCTGCCTCATCTTGGCTCACACGCTCTCTCTCTCTCAAAATAAATAAATAAACTTAAAAAGAAAGACTAAAATTATGACTGTTTAAAAGTTCAAAACTTTAGTGAAGTAATTATATGTATGGAAATCAAAACTTTAGAATTTAGAAATATATGGGCATGTTTTATGTTTTAGAAGTTAACATCTTTGATTTTAAATATATTTCTGAGCCTGTTTAGTAGCCTTTAGTAATGCATATGACAGTGGAAGTTCAGCATTTATCAAAACTTTGAACGTCTCTATAAAGTGCTTACAATGTTACCATCTAACTAATAAGGTAAATATGTATATTAGTGGAAACACTGAATTTTAAAATCTTATGTGAACTAGAAGCCTTACACAATTATTAGCCATTTTTTTTTTTTCTGGTCATGATTCTATGTATATAAACTCCTTGCTGTCTTTGTACTTTCTTTGTCTGTTTCCAGAAAAAATTGCATATTTTTAGAGCCCAATAATTCTTCTTGTTTCCCACCTTTAGGACCTCTTCCACCAAATTGTTAAATAAAATTTTAATGAACTTGAAAGTTATTCTATATCCTCCCTTTTTAAAAATAATTTAAAAATTTTTTATGTCTTTATTATTTTTTTTATTTGAGAGAAAGACAGAGAATGAGCAGGGGAGGGTCAGAGGGAGAAGGAGACACATAATCTGAAGCAGGCTCCAGGCTCTGAGTTGTCAGCACAAAGCCCAACATGGGGCTTGAACCTATAGACTGTGAGATCATGACCTGAGCCGAAGTCGGATGCTTAACCAACTGAGCCACCCAGACGCCCCTATATCCTCTCTTTTAAGTTCATGTTACAAATTGGTTATCATGCCTTGGAGATTTCCCTTGGCTAATGTCTCCTTTTTGTATTGCTTTTTAAAATTCTAATTAAATTATAATTAACATACAATGTTATATTAGTTTTAGGTGAACAATATAATGATTTAACAACTCTATACATGTGCTCAGTGATCATCATCATGATCAGTGTCCTTCTAATCCACTTATCTGTCTCACCCATAACCCACCCATTGGGCTCCCTCTGGTAATTGTCAATTTGTTTTCATATAGTTATTAATTTATTTATTGTCTCTTTCTTTCTTCATTTGTTTTGTTTCTAAATTTCATATAAAGGAATGAAATAACATGGTATTTGTCTTTCTTCTACTGACTCATTTTGCTTAGTGCTATACCCTCTAGATTAATCCATGTTGTTGCAAATGGCAAGATTTCATTATTTTTCATAGCTGAGTAATATTCCATTGTGCATATACCACTTCTTTATCCTTCATCTAATCATGGACACTTGGGCTGCTTCCATAATTTGGCTACTAGAGATAATTCTGCAATAAACATAGGGGTGCATATATCTTTTCAAATTAGTGTTTTTGTATTCTTTGTATAAATACCCAGTAGTGGAATTACTGGATTATACAGTAATTCTATTTTCAATATTTTGAGGAACCTCCATATGGTTTTCCACAGTGGCTCTGAGTTTGCATTTCCACAAACAATGCATGAGGGTTTCTTTTTCGCTACATCCTTACTAACTTTGTTGCTTCTTATGCTTTTAAAACATTTTTTTGGTTTTTATTTATGTTTGGAGAGAAAGAGAGGGCAAGCCAGGGAGAGGCAGAGAGAGAGAGGGAGAAAGAAATTTCAGGGAGGCTCTGTGCTGTCAGTGCAGAGCCTTATGCAGGGCTCAAACTCATGAACAATGAGACCATGACCTTAGGTGAAACCAAGAGTAAAATGTTTAATTTACCGAGCAGCCCAGGCACCCCTCCTGTGTTTTTATTTTAGCCATTCCAAAAGATGTGAGTTGATATCTCATTGTGAATTTGATTCGTGTTTCCCCGATGAGGGGTGATGTTGATCATCTTTTCATGTGTCTGTTGGTCATCTAGATGTCTTCTTTGGAGAAATCTCTATTCATATCTTCTAACCATTTTTAATTGGATTATTTAGTTTTCGGGTGTTGAGTTGTATCAGATGTTTATATGTTCTGGATACTAGCCCTTTATCAGATATGTCATTGGCAAATATTTCCTCCCATTCAGTAGGCTTTTAGTTTTGTTGATTGTTTCAATTACTATGCAAAAGCTTTTAATTTTGTCATAGTCCCAATAGTTTACAGTGTCTCTGTCTGGTTTAGGTATTAGGGTAATGCTGTCCTCAGAATGAATTGGAAAGCTTTTCTTCCTTTTCTATTTTATGGAATAGCTTGAGAAGAATAGGTATTAACTCTTTTTTAAATGTTTGGTAGAATTTACCTTTAAAGCTTTCTGACCCTGGACTTTGTTGGGAGGTTTTTTTTTTTTTTAATGTTTATTTATTTTTGAGAGAGAGAGAGTGCACAGGGGAAGAGGAAAGAGAAAGGGAGATACAGAATCTGAAGCATGCTCCAGCCTGAGCTGTCAGCATAAACCCCAACTTGGGGCTCAAACCCATAAGCCGAGAGATCATGATCTGAGTTGAAGTCAGATGTTTAACCAACTGAGTCACCCAGCCTCCCCTTTGTTGGGTTTGTTTTGTTGACTACTGATTCAATTTCATTGATGGTAATTACTCTGTTCAAATTTTCTTCTTCTCCTCTACCTCCTTCTGTTCCTCCTCCTCCTCTTCCTTCTCTTTCATCTCATTCTTCTGCTCCTGTTCTACTTCCTCTCTTTCCTCTTCCTCTTCTTTCTTCTTCTCCTTTCTTTTTTCTTTTTTAGACAATCTGGTTGGGATTTTCAATTTTGTGGATCTTTTCAAAGAACCAGATATGTTTTTTAATTTGTTTTATTGTTATTTTAGTTTCTATTTTATTTATTTCTACTCTAATCTTCATTTGTTTTCCTTCTCCTGGTTTGGGGTCTTTTCTGTTCCTTTTCTAGCTCATCTGGGTGCAAGATTAAGTTGTTTTTTGATATTTTTCTTGCTTCTTGATGTAAACCTGTATTGCTATAAACTTCCCTCTTAGAGTAGCTATTGCTATTATATCAAAGATTTGGATCATTGTGTTTCCATTTTCAGTTGTTTCCATGTATATTTTGATTTCTTCTTTGATTTCAGAGATTCCTCTGCCTCCTAATTTTGTCTCTCTGTGTCTGTTTCCATGTGTTAGGAAAGTCAGCTATGTTTCCTGCTCTTGAAACTAATGGTCTTATGAAGAAGAGGCCCTGCAGTGCCCTATAGTACAGTGTCCCCTGTTCACCAGAATCTGGCACTTGAGGGATGTATCCTATGTGTGTTGCATGTACCCTACTGTTATAGCTGAGGCATATTTTCCTTCAGTTCTGTCATCTGGAATGGTTTTCTTTGCCTGTTGTGGGTAGGGTTTGTCCATCGGTTGTTAGTGGGCCAGTCTGGGGCCACCTTAGGCTAGAATTGAAACTAACCAGGCATTTGCCAGAAATGCAATAGTAACGAACTACAGGGTTTTTTCCCCTGTGTTGTGCCCTGAGAAACTTTGGTTGGTTGGCGCAGCCTGAAATCAGACCAGCGTTCTGCCCTCAGCCCTCTGCAGGGACCACAGTGATACAGCTACCTGTGGTTATCTCCCCTTACCTGGGGCAGAGGTCACTTTGAAGTGGTGCTGATCAGGGCTGTTTGGAGACTGCCAGGCTTGTGGCACCTCTTTGGGATTTGGCCAAGGGCGTATTAGAGGGGGCAGTTCTGTAGGAGAGCACGGGGGTAGGGAGCTCAGAGTTGGAAAATGTGTGCAGTCTGCTGTGGGAGAGGACCTGGATCCACTTAGAAAACTCCTATCACAGTTTTGGGGGGTTGGGGGCAGGTCCATAGGAGAATGTGATTCCGTGCCAGTCCACTGCAGGATGGGACCTACACGCAGCTGCTCAAAACTTCTGCCGAGGCCTACTGGGTTGGAGGGAGGCGATATGCAGAAATGTGCAGGAGTGGGGCACCGGTGGTATTAAGTTAGGTGGAGAAATTGCTGCTTTGCTGATTCCCACCAGTGTCTCCATCTATGCTGGAGTGAGGGAGAGAACTGACACAACCAGCTTTTTTGTTCCTAGAGAAGTCTTCTATAGATTCTTGCTCCTCCAGCACATGCTCTGAGTTTAATAAACAAATCCCTCTCCTGTATAGCCCAGGCTTTTAACTGCAGCTTCTATGCTGTAACTCCTGGGGGCCCTTTGTTGTGCTGTCTGTTTAGGGAGACTCAGTTTCCTCTCACCATCCAGGCTCTCCCAGAGCTGAACCTGCTGATTTTTAAAGTTCCAGAAGGTGTTAAGCCACACTCATTGTAAGAACTCAAGAAATTAGCCCCTCTGGTTTTCAAAGTCAAGTGTTACAGGGATTTGTCTTCCAAGTGCAGGGCCCATGCCTTGAGTGCCAGGTGTGAGGGTCTGTTTCTTTTCCCATTCCATGCCTGCTATGTCCCTCCCTCCCCAAAACAGTTCTGTCTGTTTAGCTACCAACTTTGTCCGTGCCCTTCCTACCCTCTTTGATGTGGCCTCTTCCCTACAGTTAGCTATGGAGAGTCTGATCTGCGAGTCTCTGGGTCGTATTTTGGGTTCTTTACACTGGGTGTTACCTAACTGTATCCATGAAATGAGGTATGCTTAGGATCCTTCTATTATGTCATCCTTCCTGGAAATCTCCTTTTTACATTTCTTATTTTCTCTTCCCATCATCAATTTATTGAGGGTAAGCTTCTTTCCTGGATTATTACAGTAATCCCTTCTCTTTTATTCCCTTTACTGCCACTGCTTCATATTTTCCAAAACACAAATTTCACAGCCAGTGTTGTCTTCCTTAGAACACATCAGTGTCAAAGTATAGTTTTCAAAATAATACTTATAATCACCAGCCTATAATATTATGCTTGAACATCTTGAACTCTGCTCTTTTATCTAAATTATCACTGGAAGCTTAACTAGAACCTCTTTAGTCTGTACCTATGTGGCAAAGAGTGTTCTAGGCAAAAATTGCTTAAATGCGAAGCCTTGAAGGAGAATAAGATCTGATACTCATGGAAAAAGGAGATCAGAATGACTAGAATAGATGGAGTAAAAGAGAAATCCAAATGTGATGAGAAGTACTTGGAAGGCTTGACCTAACCTATTAAAATGATGACTTCCCTTTAAAAGAGGTTCACTCATGGCTGGTGTGTGAGGAGACTGTGGAGAACAAAGGTGGAAGCTGGGAGACCACTTACGATGTTGTTACAGTGGTCTGGGCAAAGATCATAGTGGTTTGGACGGAACTGCTGGTCCTAAGGACAGACAGATTCTGTCTTCATTTAGAAGGCAGAGTCAGCATGGTGGAATGGTGGATTGGATATAGGCTGTGAGAAAAAAAGGGCTTGAGACCTCAACAACTGGATGATGCTGATGTCATTTCCTGAATTGAAGGTCACTGTAGGAAAAGAAAATTTAGGGACATAGAATGTGAGATATCAGCATCCAATGAGAGCCCCTATCTCCTATTTCCTTCGTGCTCTGCAGGTACTCATCCAGGTGTAACTGGATACCACAGCCTAAAGGTCATATCACCACTCCAGAGAACACCACTATGTTCTCTGAACCAGTGCATAGTCATTCTTTCTTAGTGATTTCTTTAAGGACCTTCTAAGAAGTCACCAAAATGGCCAAGTTAAGAAGGAACTGATAGTCTATTTTGATCTAAGGTCTAAAAATTATTCAGCAATGTGATTCTTACTTTCTAAAAAAGTTTTATGATGGATTTATTAAAAATTTCTAATTTAATTGTATTGCAGTCAGAAGATGTGATCTGATAACATCTATTCATTGAAATTTGAAATTTGTTTAATATCTTCATATACAGTCATCTTTTCTAGAAAGAAAATGTGAAATTAGTAAGTAAAATGAATATTTCTGTAAAAATCAGTCAAGAACTAACAGGTAAAGGATATAAAATATAATACCATATACCCAAAACATGGAAAGGAGAGGAGAAAATATGGGTTCAAACTTGCATGACCATCAATTTAATATAGACTGCTGTTTGCGGAAGAGGTTATATACAAACTTAATAGTAACTGTATATCAGAAACTAATAAACCTACGAAGAATAAAGAGATAAAGAGAATGAAATCGAAATATATCACTAAAGAAAATCAGCAAAAAACAAAAGAAAGACAAGAAAAGATCAGAGAAAATCTCCAGAAAGAACCACAAAACAAGTAATAAAATGGCAATGAATACGTATCTATTAATAATTCCACTGAGTGTAAATGGAATAAACACTCCAATAAAAAAATATAGGGTGTCAGAATGGATTAAAAAAGCAAGACCTACTGCCTATACAAGACTCATTTTAGACCTGAAGTCCCTTACAGATTGAAAGTGAGAGGATGCAGAAACATTTATCATGCAAATGGATGTCAAAAGAAAGCCAGAATAGCAGTACTTACATTGCTAAATTAAATTGCAGACAAACTAGACTTGAAAACAAAGACTGTAACAAGAGACATAAAAGGACACTATAGAATCTTAAAGGAGATAATTCAACAAGAATATACAACAATTATAAATATTTATGCACCCATTATGGAAATGCCCAAATATAAAAAACAATAACAAATGTAAGGGAACTAATTGATAATACAACAATAGTAGGGGACTTTACACCCCACTTACATCAATGGGCAGATCATCTAAACAGGAAATCAAAAAGGAAACAATGGCTTTGAATGGCACACTGGACCAGATGAATTAAACAGACATACTGAGAATATTTCATCCTAAAATAGCAGAATACACATTCTTTTCAAGTGCACATGGAACATTTCCTAGAGTGAATTACATATTAGGTCACAAAACAGACCTCAACAAATACAAAATAATTGAAATTATACCATGCACTTCTCCTACCATAACACTATGAAACTAGAAATCAACCACAAGAAGAAATCTGGAAAGACCACAACTTTTTTTTTTTTTTCTGGGTCTCTGTCTGGCTTGGGAATCAAAGTGATGCTGTCTTAATAGAATGAGTCCCAAAGTTTTCCTTCCATTTCTACTTTTTGGAATATATTGAGAAGAATGGGTATTAATTCTGATTTAAATGTCTGGTAGAATTCCCTAGGGAAGCCATCAGGTCCAGGGCTTTTATTTGTTGGGAGATTTTTGATAACTGATTCAATTTCTTCACTAGTTATGGGTCTGCTCAGATTGTCTATCTCTTCCCGTGTGAATTTTGATAGTGAGTGTGTGTTTAGGAATTTGTCCAGTTCCTCTAAGTTGTCCAATTTGTTGGCCTATAAATTTTCATAGTATTCCCTGATAATTGCTTGTATTTCTGAGGGGTTGGTTGTAATAAGTCCATTTTCATTCATGATTTTCTCTTTTCATGTGCTCTCTCTTTTCTTTTTGAGAAGCCTGGCTATAGGTTTGTCAATTTTGTTTATTTTTTCAAAGAACCAACTCTTGGTTTCATTGATCTGTTCAACTGTTTCTTTGGTTTCTATATTGTTTATTTCCGCCCTGATTTTTATTATTTCTCTTATCCTACTGAGTTTGGGATGCTCTTGTTGCTCTCCTTCTAGTTCCTTTAGGTTCACCGTTAGAATTTGTACTTGCGTTTTTTCTAATTTCTTGAAATAGGCCTGGTGTGAAATGTACTTTCCTCTTAGGACTGCTTTTGCCACATCCCATAGAATTTGGATTGTTGTGTTTTCATTTTCATTTGTTTCATTTGTTTCCGTATATTTTTTAATTTCTTCTCTAATTGCCTGATTGGCCCATTCATTCTTTAGTGGGGTATTCTTTAACATGTTTTTGGAGGTTTTCCAGACTTCTTCCTGTGATTGATTTCAAGTTTCATAGCATTGTGATAGGAAAGTGTGCATGGTATGATCTTAGTTCTTCTTTATTTATTGAGGGCTGCTTTATGTCCCAGTATGTGATCTATCTTGGAGAATGTGTCATGTGCACTCGAGAAGAAAGTGAATTCCCTGGCCTCAGGATGTAGAGTTCTAAATATATCTGTCAACTCCATCTGGTCCAATGTGGCATTCAAGTCCATTGTTTTTTTTTAGTGATTTTCTATCTAGTTGATTTATCCATAGTAAGTGGAGTATTAAAGTCCCCTGATATTAGCACATTCTTGTCCATAAGATTGTTTCTGTTTGTGATTAACTGTTTTATGTATTTAGGTACTTCTGTATTCGGTACATAGACATTTATAATAGTTAGCTCTTCCTGATAGATAGACACTGCAATTATTTTGTAATGCCCTTCTTCATCCCTGCTGTCTTTATTTCAAAGGCAAAGGAATCAAGAGCAAAAATGAAATATTGGGACCTAATCAAGATAAAAAGTTTCTGCACAGCAAAGGAAACAGTCAGTAAAACTAATAGGCACCTACGGAATGGGAAAAGATAGTTGCAAATGACATATCAGATTAAGGGCTAGTATCCAAAATCTACAAGGAACTCATCAAACTCCACACCTGAAAACAAATAATCCAGTGAAGAAATGGGCTGAAAATATGAACAGACACTTCTCCGAAGAGGACATCCAGATGGCCAACAGACACATGAAATGATGCTCAGCATCCCTCATCATCAGGGAAATACAAATCAAAACAACACTGAGATACCACCTCATGCCATAGTGGCTAAAATGAGCAAATCAGAGAACTCTAGATGCTGGTGAGGATATGGAGAAACCGGCACCCTCCTACACTGTTGTTGGGAATGTAAACTGGTGCAGCCCCTCTGGAAAACAGTGAAGAGATTCCTCAAAAAATTAACAGAAGAACTCCCCTAAGACCCAGCAAAAGCACTGCTAGGAATTTACCCAAGGGATACAGGAGTGCTGATGCATAGGGACACATGGACCCCAATGTTCATAGCAGCACTTCCAACAATAGCCAAACGTGGAAAGATCCTAAGAGTCCATCAACTGACGAATGTATCAAGAGGATGTGGTTTATCTATATAATGGAATACTACATGGCAATGAGAAAGAATGAAATCTGGCCATGTGTAGCAACATGGATGGACCTTGAGGGTGTTCTGCTGAGTGAAATAAGTCAGGCAGAGAAGGGCAGATACCATATGTTTGCACATATAGGTGGATTAGGAGGAACCTAACGGAGAACCATGGGGGAGAAGGGGAAATATAGTTGCGGAGAGGGAGGGAGGCAAACCATGAGAGACTCTTGAATGTTGAGAACAAACTGAGGGCTGATGTGTGTGGGGGAGAGGGGAAGGGGGGTAATGGGCATGGAGGAGGCCACTTGTTGGGATGAGCCCTGGGTGTTATATGGAAACCAACATGACAATAAACTATTAAAAAATTAAAATTAAAATTAAAATCTTGAAGGAAAAAAAAAGACCACAACTACATGGAGGTTAATGAACATGCCACTAAACAATGAATGATCAACCAAAAAATCAAAGAAGCAAGAAAAAAACAAAAAAACACAAAAAACCATGGAAACAAATGGAAATGAAATCACAATGGTCCAAAGCCTTTGGGATGCAGCAAAAGCAGTCCTATGAGAGAAGTATATAGAAATATAGGCTTACCTTAATAAGAAAGAAAAATATCAACTTAACCTTGATCTAAAGGAGCTAGAGAAACCAAGAGATTGTTCTATTAAAAAAATTAATAAAACTGATAAACCTCTAGCAAGACTTATCAAAAAGAAAAGAGAAAGATCAAAAGAAGTAAAATCACAAATGAGAGAGGAGCAAAAAAAATGAACACCATAGAAATACAGATTAATATTAGATAATATTATGCCAACAATGTATGTCAGCAATTTGGACAACCATAATGAGATAGATAAGGTCCTAGAAACATATAAACTACCACTGGAACAATAACTAGAAAACTTGAACAGACCGATAAACAACAAAGAGACTGAACCAGTATCAAAAAACTCCCAGCAAACCAACGTCCAGGACCAGACGGCTTCACAGGCAAATTCTAAGTAATGTCTTAAAAAAGAGTTAATAACTCTTCTTCTCAAACTATATCAAAAAATGGAGAAGAAAGGAACACTTCCGAATTCATTCTAGGAGACCAGCATTACCCTCCTACCAAAAAACAGTTAAAGACACCATTAAAAAAGAGAACTATAGGCCAATATCTCTGATGAATGTAGATGCAAAAATACTCAATAAAATATGAACAAACCAAATCCAACAGTATATTAACAGAAATTTTCCAACACAAACAAGTATGATTTATTTCTGGTCTGCAAGGGAGTTCAATATTCACAAATCAATCAACATAACATACCACATTAATAAAAGAATGGGTAAGAACCATATGATCATTTCAATAGATGCAGGAAAAGCATTTGACAAAGAACAACATCATTCATGACAGAACCCTCAGCAAAGCCCATGTCAGCATCATAAAGACCATCTAATAAAAATTTACAACTAATATCATCTTCAACGGGGAAAAACTGAGAGTTTTTCCTTTAACGGTCAGGAATCAAACTGGGATGATTTCTCTTGACACTTTTATTCAATATAGTTCTGGAGCCCTGGCCACAGCAATCAGACAACAAAAAGAAGTAAAGGGCATCCAAATTGGCAAGTAAGAAGTAAAACTTTAAGAAGAGAGAGAAATTGTAAAAATCTGTATTTTCTAATGCAAGGTAAGGTTTTACATTTTATCTGTTGATATTTTGAATGATGCATTTAAATCTACATTAACAGTGGCCTTAAAGTTTTTTTTTTTCCTGTGGTTCCTCTAGATTTACTTTTATATTTTTGTACATTTTGAGATTACCATACTAGGTACATAAAAATTCAGAATTCTTGTGGTGTTAAAACGTTTGATGTTTTGAAGGGCATTATTTTCCTAACAATGCCTTTTTTTTGAAGTTGCTGTTATTTTTCATATATGTATTTTGCTCACATATTTCCTCACTCTTAATAAGTCTGGCTGGGTCCTTTTGCTTTAATAGTGTGTCTTTTAAACTGCAAATGGAGTTTTTGTTGTTATTGGTCTCTGTGTTTGAAGAGCGACTTCTTTCACTTTACATATAATTATAATTAATACATTAGCACATATTTGTAGTCTGTTAATTTGTGCCTTCTGTTAATACTGTTATTTCCATTACTTTTTATTCTTGTATTCTTCATTTTCAATATTACACTCTCTCTGGTAATTTCCAGTTATTACATTTTCTTTTTAATGATTCGCTTTTTTTGTTTTATCTCGTAGGTTTAACAAAGTCTGAAATCAATTAATATTTTAATGCTTTCCTGAATATAGGCGAAGGGAGAGTTATAAAAACTGCATCTTAACTTACATATCTACTTTCATACTTGCTGAAAGTAGAGAAATAAAGAATTATGTTAGTAAAGTACTTTTTTTATAAATAGTTTATTGTCAAGTTGATTTCCATATAACACCCAGTGCTCATCCCAACAAGTGCCCTTCTCCATGCCAGTCACCCCCCTTCCCCTTTTGAATGCTGAGAACAAACTGAGGGCAGATGGGGGTGGGAGAGAGGGGAAGTAAAGTACTTTTAGAAGTATAAAATTGCTTCAAAACAGAACGCACTGTTAATAAAATGAATGTCTTTCAATTTACATAATAATTTACATATTTTTGTTTTGTCCAATTTACATATCATATCTCTTTTAACCTAATAAATCGATAATATATTTTATGCACACAGATATTTTAGAAATGTTTACATGTTTATCCATTTCTTTGCTTGAAGTTTTTCTTTGATATCAGAACTATTTCTACGTTCATTAATTTCTTCCAGAAGTACATCTTATAGAAATTGACTTAGTAAATGCCTCCTAATGATCATTTATTTCGTATTTGTAAATAAATGTCTTTATTTCACACACAAATGTTTGATTTTTTTAAGTAAACATAAAATTCTTGATTCTGGATTGTCTATTGTTTCCTTTCAGCAATGTAAGTTTACTATTCTCTCTTCTTGTTTCCATTGTTACTTTTGAAAATTCTATTCATAGATTAAATTATTAATAATTTGTAGACTTTTTTTTAATCCTTGACTTTTGGCAAGAACTTATTTTTGTCTTCAAAGCCTCCCAAACTTACCATATACTAATCTATTTGAAGATTTCTTTCTATTTCATGTTCTACATATTGTGCCTTCTATATTTATTTATATATATTGTATGTTATTATGATCTTCATGTTTTTGACCTTTATACCAAATATTCCTCTAGGATAATTTCCTCAAATCTACTTTCTGCTTTACTAATATACTTCAGCAGTCTAATCTGCTGTTTAGATTCCCTACTGAGTATAATTTTAACAAATTTTTTCTTCATTAACAATTTTCTATTTGTATCTTTCTTTAAGCTGGGCAGTTAGGTAAATTTCTTTTTTCTTGTTCTTTTTTTCCACACTTCATTTCTCTCAACATTTCAGTTATTTTCTGGATATCTTATTAGCAATATCAGAGTTATTTGGTTTCTGTTGTTGATTTTGACTTTGTGGATCCTAACTCATGTGGCTTATTTTCTTTTATTTCTTGTATTGTGTTTCTTGTTTTGTAATATTTCATTGAAATACCATGTTTTGTTGAGATATAATGTTTCCATATTTGGAAGGTTTCAATTAGAGAAGCTTTCCTCCAGAGTAAAATCCATTGGACTCTGCCAGTTACCAAAGACGACTGCTGACCTGAGATCATTTTATTCCCATCCAAACATCCAAGACTTAATTTGGGTGCTGAAGTCCATTTCCCTCAACTTTGCACCAGATTAAACTTCAGACATGAGGTATCAATACATACTATCATTTGCTTTTTATGTCATTTTTTGCATTTATACTATTTATTATTTTATATTCTAGTTTTAAGTCATTGCACCTTTCTCGGAGTCTCTTTCAGAATTTTCCCTTAGTTTGGAGAGAAAAAAGTGAAGGCTCTCACTGCAGTTTACAAGGGTGTATAGTCTAACATATGGCCAAAGCATAGGCCCTAGGTGATGTTTTCTTTTGGTGTGTTTAGCATTTTTCTTTTTAACATGTTTATATCATTTTCTTATACTGTGATACTGATATACTTAGATTTTTTTTTATCTCCTAGTAACTTTTTACACTGTCATTACCTTATGAAAATTTGTAATGATTTTCATCTTTCCTGTCTTCTTTAGGACTGGTATAACTTTATTTTTAAATATAATTTCATATCCTTCTACTGTTTGGAATATCTATTTCTATATATATCTTTATATTCATTATCTCTTATTATGGTGGTTGTCTTTACAATGCTAGGATGCCTATTTATTACTTTTTATTACTTTTTAAAGTTAATTAATATCTGTACCCCCTTCCCAATTAATACGTGTACTTCGGATCTCTGTAACTCTGATGAGTTTATCCTATGTTAACATGTTATTTTTATCTAGAACATGAATATTGGATATTTCTTGTTTTGGTAAGTTGTTTTTTTTTGTGATGGATTTTTGTTTCCTCATGTATGCAGTAATTTTGGATTTTGAGTTAGTGTTTTCTGAGTTTTTACCTAAAGAAATTCTTGGATTTTAATCTAAGTTCTTGCCTATTAAGAAAATATTTGTATTTCAACTTAGTATCTTGCTCTCTACCATTCAGGAACCCCATCATACTAAGTTCCCAAATTAAGATATTTCAGGGGCGCCTGGGTGGCTTAGTCGGTTAGGCGTCCGACTTTCACTTAGGTCATGATCTCGCGGTTCGTGGGTTCGAGCCCCGCGTCGGGCTCTGTGCTGACTGCCAGCTCAGAGCCTGGAGCCTGTTTCAGTCTGTGACTCCCTCTCTCTCTGACCCTCCCTGTCTCTCTCTCTCTCCTAGAAATAAATAAAACATTTAAAAACATTTAAAAAAAAAAAAAAAAAAGATATTTCAGACTATGCAGGGATGTTAGCTTTAAATTACACACCTGTGTCAGTTTTAGGCCTGTATATCTGCGTATGGGTGTGTATGGAGGTGTATCTGTATCTATTGTATATATTCATGGAAGTTTTCATTTATCTTTAAATGAAGCTCTAGGAAAGGCAGACAAGCTTGGTTTTGTCTTCCTCTGTCATTTAATGAGATATTTTCCTCTGTATAGTTTTATAAAATACAGTTTTTCAGAGTTCTAGCTTCTTGCTTTAGATAGCATCTCAGGCCTAACACTATGCCATTCGTCCAAGGCTTGATCTCTTCTTTCATCTTGACTATAAACTTTCAGCCTCTTAGCTATTGAAATCAGCAAACATTTTCATGAAGGGCCATACATTCAGCATCATCTGTGCATTCTTAATATCTCCCATTCTCTCTCCCTACCTCCGTACTTCCCCCTCTCCCTCCTTAGGACTTGGACTTTTAGAAAACAATTATTTCAATATAAGCTGTGCATTAAAAATGCTTATTTAATTTGTGCTATTGTTCTTTGTGTGACTGTTGAAAATTTTTCAACATAGTATATACAAAATATTGCTAAAATTAAGGGTTTTTTTTCTTTAAACTATTAAAGTTTTTTTTTATTATCCATGGCCCTGAGGTTCTAAGTACTGAAAAGGTTCCTTTACATAACTGTTGTTGGTAATTGAATTTACTCACAGTATGATTGTTAATAGGAGTTCAATTTGTTAGAATGTTTGTAGTAGGCAATTCAATTAATTACCAAAGTTTCAATAAACAAACTGGTATAGTGATAATTAACTTATTACTTGAGACTTCGTTAATTTTTTTAGAGTAATGAATTCTATAAAAATGGCCCAACTTGGTATTTTTAAAAACATTTTTGATGCTTATTTATTTTTAAGAGAGAGAGAGACAGAGTGAGAGAGAGAGAGACAAAGAGAGAGTGCCAGTGGGGGAAGGCCAGAGAAAGGGAGACAAAGAACATGAAGCAGGTTCCAGGCTCTGAACTGTCAGTGCAGAGCCTGATGCGGGGCTAGAACCCACCTGCAAAATTATGACTTGAGCCAAAGTTGAACGCCTAACTGACTGAGCCACCCACATGCCCCACCAGCCTCATATTTTAGGAAGATAAATTGAGAAACCTTATTTTGTTTTTTTTCCTATGTACTTATGCAAAAAAAAAAATCTGCTGATTCACTTCTAACCTAAGGAAAAGTGTTTCTTCAACAAATTTATGAAGTAAGGATTGTGAAATATTCTTTAACCAGCTCCAATACTTTTTTCTCGCATTAAGCTAAAGTGGTCAGTCAAGGCAATGTGTTCCTGGAAGGATGAATCATTTGCACTAATATAAAATAGAGAAGAGGGTTATTGCAAGAAAGAAAGCCTCCAAATAAGTGCTTCGTTTTTACACTTTATCTTACTGGCTCTGGCAAAAGCATTTATTACAATTCACCACTTCATTCTTCTAAGCACGTTTTTTTTGTTTGTTTTTGTTTTTGTTTGGTTTGGGTTGGGTTTTTTTTTGCTAGGTTAGGTGATTTTCTTTGGCTTCCTTCTTAACTCAGTATCAACTGCTGGCTCCCTTCCAACAAAACCACATGATGTTCAAGGGACTGCACAGTTTGATCTTTGAGTTTCTGATCTTTAACTGTAATCAATTCCAAAATTAATTAGTAAAGAGCTATAGCTATAAATGCCATGTATGTGGTTTTGCAAATATCATTTTCAGAAATGATTGGAGTGCCCTTCAGTGTCTGTTAAACCCCACACTCAACCTTTAACACCTCTTGTTATGTTCCTAAATATGAATGAATTGTACAATCTCTGTCCATTATTTCATGCCAAGAATCTTGGCTTCCTCCTACCCACTTTTCTATCACTTGCAGTTCTAAAGTAATTTCTTCTGACTGTACATTCAAACCGTATCTATAACATGTTCACTTCCTCACCCTCTCCCCTACCATCACTCTAATTCATGCCACTATTAGTTCCCACTTGGAAAACTCTGTAATTGATTTTTGCTGCTCTTTCTACTTATATTGATACAATACTATAATCTTTTCTCTTCCCTTCTCCCATCTCCCTGTTTCTTTTTTAACTGCTAGAATAATTTTTATAAAAACATACGTCATATTAGGTCACTCTTCAAGACTTTTCTATAACTTGGGATAAAAGCAAGCTGCCTTTACTGTGCCATTTAAGGCTTTTCATGAGCCAGCCCCTACATGGGCTTCTGTCTTCATTTCACATATGCATTTCACCCTCCTATGTTCAACCACAGTAGATCTCCATTTATTATGTGGGAAGTACAGATTGAACAAGATATAACACTTAAGCTCTTCTGTTTCTCTCAAAAGGTTTTCTTTCAGATTTTAACATGAGCAACTTCTTGAAATCATTTAGACATCATTTCAACATCTTTTCTGAAAAAATATTCCAGACCATTATCAAAAAGAAACCTCACCTCTCATCCACTCATATAATTTTTCACATCACTGACTTACTTTTCTTCATAGAAGTTGTCATCTGAAATTATGAAGCCTGTGTTTATATGTGTAGTGACTGAATATCCCTGTCAGAGTATAAATTCCATATATTGGAAAACTTCTCTATAAGTATTCATCAAGAAAAAAAGTTTAAAATAAGCATATCAGTCTTAAGAGATCATGTCACAAGATTAATCTAAGTTGCAGTACTGAGGCAGAGTATGGTATAAAGACAGAAAATAAACTGACTTGGGGTTTTCTGGAAAATTAGATGGGAGAATTTAGATTTAATGATGAAGAAAACAGGAATGTATTTCATATTTTGCCTTAAATTGGCACACACACAAAACACCCAAAAACCCTATTTGGATCATTTACACAACTTTACTTCCCAGGGCCTGTAGAATCTGGTTATACAGTGTTAAGAATGACCAAAATCATATTCAAAAGGATTTATCGGCAGTAAGTATTTGCTTATCTGTGAATGTGCCAAATTTTAATTGCATGAGTAAATAAATAGCATAAAAAAGTAAAAATAATTTATCTATGCTCCTGTGAGGTATTTTTAAAATCACTTTTATGTTTGTCTGTTGAGGGATTTTTCTTTTTTAATTTTTACCTCAAATACATTTAAAGTCAAGTAAAGGCAATTTGGCCTTTACTGTAGGGATTTATAATAGAGTTGTTCAATAAAGCATTGGAACTGTAAAATATACATGTTGTATAAGCTCCCTGACTTTTCTTTTAAAGTTATAACATTTTCAACTTTACTAACACAACTACTATTAGGCGATTATTAGAAAGTTTCATTTTTAGTAGCTGTTTTTAAGAAAGACAGAATTGTTCTGCTAAGCAATCAGGAAGGAGCTGTGTCCTACACGTGGTCAGAACAGACATTTAAACCAATATTTATGAAGAAAAAGTGATAATAGAATGACTAAGGATAAAGCAAAAAGAAAAATAAATAAACCAAGAATTTACATAATACGTTTTCCAATTGAAGAAATGGTTTTGCTCTTTATGTTCAGCTACAAGCAGAAAGATAAAAGATTTATATTTGCCTATGATAGATGTTAGAATTATAGATAGATATAGATAAATAGGTAGATAGATAGATAGACAGACAGGATATTTAACTGACAACCTCATCTGTTAGTTGTTGAATTAACACTTTGCCTTCAATATTATTATTTGTTTTAGGATATAAAACATACGCTCATGAAGAACAAGCATAAACAATAAGCAGACAGAAAAAGGCCAGTCAAAAACATAAACAAAAATATAAACTTAAAAAATACAGAAGCTTATCACAAATAATATGTTAGAGTTCAAGTTCACATAGTCATTACCTTCCAGTCATTACTCATATTATTTTACAACTAAAGTTACGGATAGAATCACAGAGACAGTGAGATGCTAATCTTAATATGTAGACACATGCTTGAAAAGAAACCAGGCTATTTTCAGAAAAATATGAGTAAATTAAGGAATTTTCTACATAATGGAAATGATCAAAAATTATTTTAGGTAGTAGATACAATGTGCTTACGTTTTTTTTTTTGTTGACCATAGAACATATGTATGCCTTCCTCTATTTATATATATGTATTCTACAATGATTTAAACATTAACTTATGACTCCTGGTTTAACTTATGAATACTAAGATAGACTGATAGTAAATTCAATACTTGAGTAAACTACAAAACTCAGGATTAAATTGTACAGTGTGCTTTCAATTTTGCCTTCTTAAATATAAAGAGAATACAGAGAAGAATTTATGATTAATAATATTTTAGGTGTCTGTTAACAATTTTAATTGTATATTCTCAATAATATGGTACTGTTGTTGAATTCATAGAATCTTGCTTGTGAAGAGAGAGATGTGTACACATGTACATACGCATATGAACCTAAATAAGATTTAAGTTATCAGAACATCTTTTTCCTGATTTTTTTTTTATTTTTTTCATTTTTTCTTATGCATTCACTCTGTGCAATGGAAGATAAGACTTTAGCTCTGTTATCGTTTCCCATCCCAAACATACACAAACATCCTTTTTACATTCTTCCAATATACTTATCTCCCTTATTAGTTAAATGAATATTTGTTTTTTATTACTATGACTAATTAATGGCTGATATACATAGTGTACTATTATATCTTGTATTATCTTTTGTTTTTATGAAATTAATCTGGACTTGTATATAGTATAAATATATATATTTATATAATATATATTTACATCTATCATCTTTGCTTTATCCATTCATCCACTGATGTATGCTTAAATTGTTTCCATGTCTTAGATATTGTGAATAATGCTGCAATGAATGTGGGAATGTGGGAATGCAGATATCTAGTTTTCATTTTTTGAGGGATTTCCATACTCTTTTCCATAGTGGATGGACCATTTACATTCCCATCAACAGTGTACCAGGGTTCCTTTCTCTCCCTACCCATCTCGGTATCTGCTATCTCTTGTCTGTTTGATGATAGCCATCCAAACATGTCTAAGATATCTCATTGTAGTTTTGATTTGCATTTTTTTTATTATGTTGAGCACCTTTTTATATGCTTGTTGGCCACTGGTATGTCATCTCTGGAAAAGTATCTATTTAAATCCTCTGCTCAGTTTTAAGGATTCTTTTTTTTTGCTATTGAGTTGTACAAGTTCCTTACCCTTTATCAGATCTATGGCTTGCAGATATTTTCTCCCATCCCATATATTGTCTTTTCGTTTTATTGACTGTTTCTTTTGCTTTGCAGAAGCTAGTTAGTTTGATTTAGTCCCACTTACTAATTTTTTATTTTCTTGCTTGTGTTTTTGGTGTCACATCCAACAAAATCATTGCCAAGACCAATGTCAGGGAGCATTCTCCCTATGTTTTCTTCTAGGAGTTTTATGATTTTGGGTGTTACATTTAAGTCTTCAAACCATTCCAAGTCAATTTTTTTGTGAGTAGCATAACATAGGATCCAATTTCATTCTTTTGCATGTGTATATCCAGTTTTCCCAGCACCACTTATTGAAGAGACTACACTTTCCCCACTGCCTATTCTTGGCTGTCTTCTCAAATATTAGTTGACTACATATGCATGGACTTATTTTTGAATAGGTAAATATTCTCGATTCTGTTCCATTGGTCCATGTGTTTTTTTTTTATCTTAAGATTTTCTTTCTTTTTTTAATATATGAGTATAGTTGACACACAGTGTTACATTAGTTTCAGGTGTACAACGTAGTGATTTGATAAGTTTGTACGTTAGGCTACGTCCACTGCAAGTATAGCTGCCATCTATTCCTTTAGATTACTATTATAAAATCATTGACTATTCCTTATGCTCTGCTCCTTATTTCTCACCCATTTTGCTTAATCCCTTACCCTTCTCCCCTCTGGCATCCATCAGTTTGATCTCTGTACTGATAGTTCTAACTTATCAGAAAATCTTATAGGTTACCGCTGTGTGATCAGAGAAAAAGTGACCACTGGTAAACTAAGGGTAAAGATGTTTTGGGATACTGCAGAGCTGTAGGTCTACACTATTCCCCTCCCCAAACCAGTAGAGTTATATGGTGGTAGACTGGGAGACAGTGATGAGTGCACATGGTGTGAATACAGTGAACTGACAATCCCTTTAAATTGTTCTAAGTTTTTTGTCTATTGTCCTTTACATCTCAAGAAGCAGTACTTTGAAAATGGTATTCACCTGAAATGATGTAATTAAAATAGCTAATTCCAGAAATAAAATCCATCAAAGCCAGCAGTCACCTGACCTGATGTTTCTTAAGATAACCTTTATGAATATTACTAGAAGTACCTCAATGAAAAATAATAAACTTTTAAATGATAAATATTTCAGTAATAATAATGAGACTGGAAGCTAGCAATAATTAACTTTGTTGTGTTGATAGAACAAAAAGCGGAATTTTTTCTTCATCAAAGGAAAAGATACAAGTAACATAAGTAATAATAACTAAAATGTATAAGCTGAACAAAATATAAACGTTCCCACTAAAATATTGTATGTATAGTATATATAGTTATATGTAGTATATAACTATAACAGGTAGAGTTTCTTTGTTTTTCTTTACAGAATATAAATGGATAATCAATGCTACTAAATACTAAATACGCATGATTATTATTGGATTTCTACCTTAAACTACAACATAAATAGGTACTATTGACAGAATTTACTGGGAAAAATAATTAAGAATAATGTTTATATGAATAGAAATGTACTAATGATGGTTTTGAGAACTTGGAAATCCCATCCCTTTTGGAATGTGTAAACTATGAGAATACATCTCAGTATACTTTTAGATGTTTGTACTAACTGGTATTTGTAATAAAACTAAATTCTTCTTGTCAGTAAAATAAATTACAAGTTAGATAACTAAACCCTATCTCTCTATTCATTTCAGTAATAGTATGGTATTGTTTGTAAATATTCATATAAATGTGTATATATATATATATATATATATATATATATATATATATATATATATATATTAGAGTACTGTAAAGAATAATTCAGACTGGGTAATGAGTTCCCTATTATTGGCTAGGTAAACTGCAGGAAGATAAAAATAATTATGTCCTCTTTTATAAAAACTATCCTACTACAAAGGAATATGAGGCACTATCTAGAGAGAAGGGAAAAAGAGATGGATTCTTTTGAAATAATGAATTTCAAAAAGATCTTTTGAGCAAAAATTGGAAGGAAAGCAACAATAGAATCTTATTAAATAAAATACAATCTACAGAAAAGAAGATAATATTTTTCAATCTAGAATAGAAACTCAGAATCAATAAAGTCAGGAGTGTCTCTTACAAATTTGATTTGTTTTATTTCCATCTCCTTTTCTCTGTATTTTCTTCTTGCCTGTGACTTTAATTTTCAGAATTTTTCTCAGGATGCCTTTTCTGCCTCTCATGAAGCACATATGAAAAAGACAAAAGTTGACTTCAATGGCAAATAGCATCCAAATTATTAAAAATCAGATGGGGACTTATCAATTTCCAAAGTTCTATCTTTCCTTGAGAGAAATGTATTAACACATTAAATCAAGGCTTTATTGTTTGTCTTATCATCTACTACTGTTTGGTGAATTTTAAAATGTGTGCCTCATATGAATTTTTCACCTAGTTAAACTCAGATATACATTGTTTAAAGATCTACATTTTATTTATATATAAAAATATAATACCTATGTTTATACATAAAGTATATAGTATACTATATCTTAACATGTTAATATGGTATATAGATTAACATATTAATATAGAATCTGTATATGTATATATCTACATTTTACTTATATGTGTATATATTTATACATGTATATATTCATATATATATATAACATATGTATATATAAATAATATATATGTATTCATTCCAGAAGGAATATAAGTAAAGAGGAGATAAATACATATCTGTGTGCATATATTTTCCACAAAATGCTATTTTCTCTTACTCATTCAAGCAAAAAATAACATGCTGATAGAATCTAAATTACAAGTACACAATATACTAGTTACAGAATCAGGCAGTAGAGAAACAGGATTTGTATATTGTATATCAGATAGCATCAGATTTAAGGTCTGAAACTGGATTTAGCTTTCTCTTGCTCAGTGACCATTCAACCAAGGAATATTCAGGCAAGTATCAAAAATTGGAACTAAAACTGAACAAAGTGTAGTGGGTAAGGAACAGATTGGAGCTTAGAAAGTATAGATTTAAATTTTAGAAAGTTCACTGAGGATATTTATGGAACATTAGCATTTATTTGTTGAATACCTACTGCATAGCCTTTGATCTTGGGCAATTTAATTGAGTTTTGTGTCATGCTTTCTTTATAAAAAGTGAGCTTCACGTTGAGGCTCAGGTTTTTATTTTTGGATTAAGTTATTACAAACTCTTCTTTCCTGAGAGGGGAAATTGATTGATCTAAATGTTCCCTGGGTGTTTTCAGACACTATACTGATGATGACAGACATCACTTTTTCAATATAAGAAAACTGTGCTCTATTTGTAAGTCGTAACTGATAGACTTTTCTTTTATGAATTAATTCTTATTTTAAATGCCACTAAGAGTACCATGCCTAGACCTGAGTATTTTAAAGCCATTGTAAGAATTCTGCTTATGACAGCCCCATCTAGACCAGTTAAATTGGAAATAATACATCATATATCTTTGTAGTACAGGTGAGATATTCCAGTGATTCTTCCTCTTTATTTTTTTTAATGTTTATTTATTTTTTGAGAGAGAGAGAGAGAGAGCACAATGAGGTAGGGGAAGAGAAAGACAGAGTCACAGAATCTGCAGCAGGCTCTAGGCGCTGAGCTGTCAGCACAGAGCCCAACACGGGGCTTGAACCCACAAGCTGCGAGATCCTGACCTGAGCCAAAGTTGGCCGCTTAACCGACTGAGCCACCCAGGTGCCCCACCAGTGATTTTTCCTCTTGACTGTCAGTTTTATAATCACCTCCAAAGGGAATTACACAAACCACAAAAGGTAATATGTATTCAGAGGGGGTAGTGTGGATTAATTATAACCGTATACTATTGTATTCCATAATTATCTTGAATACATTTCAGGCTTACTCAACATCGAGCTAATTTGAGTACTTTAAAATGCACGACTTTGAAATAACGTAATAGAAGGAATTTTGTTTTTATTAATTAATTATTAAAGCTTTCCAGAAAACTGTGAGAGAAAGAAAATAGGAGAAATTAGAAGAAGCCATTGCACAAAAATAAATATACATGTAATGACCACTGTTAAAAGCTTATGATGTATCCTTAGTAATGAGGGGAGAAAGCTGTTATGTGTATAGGTCTTCACCATTTCAAAAGACAGAGATCTTTTAATCAATAAGACTTTCTTTGAGGGACACTGAGGTGGCTCAGTCAGTTCAGCATCTGACTCTTGATTTTGGCTCGGGTCATGATCTCATGATTCATGGGATTGAGCCCTGCATCAGGCTCTGTGCTGACAGCAGGGAGCTTTCCTAGGATTCTCTTTCTCTGTCTCTCTGCCCCTCAATTGCTATCTCTCTCTTTCAAAATAAATAAATGCTTAAAAAAAAGATTTTCCTTGACAATTCCTTCAGTTTCCTGAATATAGAAATGGAGGGGTGTTTCCTATGTTAAAGTATGTCACAGTGTAGCCACTGCAATTTGAAATTGTCCACAGTTTTTTAAAAATAGTTTATTGTCAAGTTGGTTTCCATGTAACGCCCAGTGCTCATCCCAACAAGTGCCCTCCTCCATGGCCATTTAGAAAGATAAACATTAACATAATAATAAAAAAGCAAGAGTTCTTCCAAGGAGTAACATATTAGCAGACTAACCCATGCCAAATTGCTGCTGCTCAGTCAGAATCAAAATTACCTGATGTGCTTATTTTGGTTCAGATAGCTATCTCCTAGCAAGCAAATGAGTGGAGGGGAGATTGCTCTTGAAACAAACTTTCACAAATCTAGGACTGAAGAAATTCCTTCTAAGTTTTCTTTTTTTCTTTGTTTAATTTACAATGTCCTATTAGTTTAAGTGTACATCATAGTGATTCAGTACTTTCATACATTACTAAATGACCCCCACGATAAATCTAGTTACCACGGGTCACCATACTCAGTTGTTACAGTATTATTGACTATATCCCCCATGCTGTACATTGCCTCTCCATGGCATATTTTATAGCTGCAAGTTTGTACCTCTTAATCCCATTTACTTATTTTGCTTACCCCCCAAGTCCTCCCCGCTTTGGTAACCAATAGTTTGTTTCCTGCCTATGAGTCTGTTTTGTTTTGTTTGTTCATTTGTTTTGTATATTTTTTAGAATCCACATCTAAGTGAAATCATATTAAGTATTGAAATGAAAATTGAAAGATGCTGGTTTGACAAGAATGCCTAAACTCATTAATCTTTGATGCAGGCTTATAACACAGACTTATAAAACCTCCATCTATATCCCATTTTACCTGAACTTATTTCTTATATACAAATACTAGTTCACATAGTAACTAGGCAGACAGAATGGTTGGGGGCACATCCATGGTTTGTCCATCAGTCAGAAAGGAAAATAAGCACAAATTGATGAAATAGCAAATAATCCTTGGAGAATTTATTCCTATGAGAGGTAAATAAACCTACCCCCACATAAGGCTCAACAAAATTTTCAGAGTCGGGACGTAGCACAGAAATTGTCCCGCTGTTAAAAGCAAGGTTGATGGAGTAGGTAGAAACTCAAGGGATCTCACTCTGAAATTGAGTAGAGAGTCCTAGTCTGTGTCAACAAAGGTCTCAGCCAAATGTTAGTGAACACTTTACTAATAGATCTGGCCTTGTCTACTAGGAACATGCTTCCATTCAGAGTTGCATTTATTAACTTGCTGTCACAAGGAAGAATGTGCACCAGAGAAACTGGTGTTTTGAAATGTTTTATTTCACAAAAAGTGAGTGCAGAGGGTGCTCTCAATGGCTTAGGGCTTGTGTAAAGTGATTCTAATGAATGACCAGAGAAGCAAACCTCACTTTGGACCAGATGTTGTCATAAAAGAGGGGCAGTTCAGCAACGGAGTATCTCAGTTATCTTAGTTCCAGATATAGAAGGAAAGAGGTAGAGCTGGAAATACTATTTGGGTGACATTAACACTCTCCTTGAAGGATGATTTCTTACTTATTTTGCAGCTTTGGGTTTGTTTTTTGTTACATCATGTTAGGAACATCCTTTTCTGATGGCCTGTCTGTGTCCCATTGGAAACATAGTTGATGTTTTACAGGAGCATCACATTCTAATGTTCAGAAAGGCTGAATTCCAGTTTCTTAAACCAAATCAGTTTTAAACAAAGGTAATTGAGACAATGATTGTAGATTTTAGTAACACAAACCTGGCTTGTCTTTCTCTCAATTTCTCTCTTTTTCTAACACCACATTATGACCTTGCTACATAGCCTGAGCTTCCCTTTCACATGATATCTTCAGTACAGTACTTTTGGACTTCTTACATGGCAGCACAGGTCTCTAAATTTATGTGTTCCAAGAGAATTTAAGCATCTGTTGTCTTGGTCAAAGAGGTCATGGCTTCCACTCAAATTTAGGAGGTGAGGCCGGGGACAAAGGCCCTTTCACTTCTTGGGACTATTGTGAAGGGATTTGTGGCCACCTTTAATATGCCACAGGCAGCTGAATGAACAATAACATGCAAGTGATTTGTCTTTAACCTAAGAGCTCTCAGCAGAGATTTCCTTTGTTAAAATGATTGGAATAATAAGGATAATGTTTGAAAAATGATTTTCAGTGACGACACCATTGGATTGGCCTACGATTATTAGTGACTCAAAATATAGTTTCTGAGAATAACTGAAACTGTGTACCCTCAGAGAAAATAGAAAAAAGATTTGGACTAAGTATTACCGAAAGGTGAAAAGAGAATTTTAGAGATCTCTTTTATCATGAGACAAGAAATAGCATGATTTGTTTTCCTATTCCAAATGAATCAATTGTTCAACCTTATAGATTATTTTTCTAGTTAATTCTCTCAATTGCATTGAATTTTTAATGAGGATTCACTTGAGTTTTGGAATAGGTTCACCATAGTGAGATTTTGGATGTATTTACAATATAAACATTGAGTAACATAAACAGCTATTTAAACTCTTATTTTAAGCCTAGCATAGATTCCAAAATGAGAGAGATCATTAGTATTTCAGAATAAACTGTTATATTACAGCTAGAGCCCTGAGGTGGTCTTGACTTTCTTACTAGGTGATAAGTAACATAACTCTGTAATATACAGAAATGCAATTACTGTATCTCTTTTGTTTAAAATAACTGTGAATGTGGGATCTGGGTGGCTCAGTTCTCTGAGAGTTCAACTCTTGATTTTGGCTCAGCTCATCATCCTGGGTTGTGGGATTGAGCCCTGCATCGGGATTCACACTGAACATGCAGCCTACTTGAGAGCCTCTCTCTCTCTCTCTCTCTCTCTCTCTCTCTCTCTCCCCCTCTGCTCCTCTCCCATGCTCGCTCTCGCTCTCTTCCTAAAATAAATAAAAAATAAAATAAAACAACTGTGGATTAAATTTAAAAGGTGACTATAGAAAAGGAAGAAGAGGCTGATATCAATGTCTAAATACACAGTTGCTCCTAGGCATCTTTTTCCCTACTTTTTAAAAAGTAGTTCTAGGGGCACCTGGGTGGCTTAGTCGGTTAAGCGTCTGACTTTCGCTTAGGTCATGATCTCACGGTTCGTGGGTTCGAGCCCCGCGTCGGGCTCTGTGCTGACTGCCAGCTCAGAGCCTGGAGCCTGTTTCAGTCTGTGACTCCCTCTCTCTCTGACCCTCCCCTGCTCACGCTGTCTCTCTCTCCTAGAAATAAATAAAATATTTAAAAAAAAATAAAAAAAATAAAAAGTAGTTCTATTTATGAAGGCTGGTAAACCCCGTATAATCCCAAAGTGAGTCAATGAATATTTTGTATGGGCACGCTATTCTTTTTTTTTTTTTTTTTTTTTTTTTTTACAAGGAACAGTTTTTCTGTGTATCTTCAGGAAGAAATTTTAAAGAAAATTTTTATTTATATTTCAGCAAGAGAGAGTACATGACCGGGGAAGGGGCGAGAGAGATGGAGACAGAATCTGAAACAGGCTCCAGACTCTGTGCTGATGGAGTCTGCCCTAATGAGGGGCTCGAACCCATGGACCATGAGATCAGGACCTGAACTGAAGTCAGACACTTAACTCACTGAGCCACCCAGGCAACCCAGGTAGAACATTTTTGATAAAAAGTTGCATGTACTTTATTATAGTACCTGATTATCCATCACTCTTGCTTTTATAAGTAATCGGCTATAGAAAACAGCAGTATTTCAAACTCAGAACACACAACTTATGAAGTTATAAATCTTCTGAGAGAGAAGAGGAAATACTCTTCTAATAACAAGGGGTCAAATTTTAAAATGACTATGAAATGCAGCAAAAATATTTTTCAAATGTCCTTCATATGATAGATACATTTTGCCTCCATGCAATGACAGAGATGATTGAATTAATAGGCACCAAATTTTTATTCTCTATTTTGAAAATTTTGATTTTCCACAAAAATAAGAATTAAAGGATTAAAATTATTTACCTGCCCTAATGTGATTTGTTTAAACTAAATTAACTCAAATATGTAGAACTGACCTTCCTGTCTACCAAAGTCCATAAGATTTACTGATATTCTTCCCAACTCATAAAGAATTTTCTACTTACTACTCCCCAAACCAAACCAACCCCAAGTCAACAATGGGATTAGAAGTGGACATAGTTTATTTTTTCTAATATAATGATTTTTAATTATACATTTTACCAGAAGCACTTCTGTCTTGATCCTATAGAAGTATTTCCTTCAGAAAACTGATATCTCATCCATGTTTCATACATGTTTGAATCCTCACAGAGTGTTGGAGATACTTTTTCCCTTCCTTGTCTAAAACACTACAGTTTTAAGTTTCCTCTGACCTGTTTATAAATAACGAAGACTGGGGCCCTGCAGTCTGCTCTCTTTTTCTTTATCAACATTTAATGGAAAGGGGGGAGAGAAAGGAGAATGCATGCTGTTTGCTATTATCTTTACAAATGACTTGTTAGCCTTTTATTTGTCTGCTCATGCTTCAAACACTCAAAGGACATTTTCAGAATCTCAGTAGATGAAGGTTCAATCTTGAAATGACTTGACAGGCTGTATCTTCCTTAAGAGATTTTGACATGATATTAAGCCATAGTTACAAGCCAATACTTGAATGGGAAGCCCTGGGGAAATCTTTTAGAGCTGGAACATAGCATTTACAGCAGGAGGCAGGTGTCTGCATCAGTGAAGCAAACAACAATATGATATATTTAGTATCAAAAATGGAAGCAGAACTACTGATTCTTTACCACTGGGGACAGTGGAAGAAGTTGAATGAGGAAAAAAAAATTATCTTTTGGGGCCCCTGAAAATGTTAATTTACTGACAGTATGAAATATACTCTCATCATGGCAGGTGCACCCAGAACCAGGTGCTGCCCTCAATATTGTCTTTGAATTTATGTGTTTCTTTTGCAGTGATAGGATGTGAAGCAGCTGTACTGGCCACGTGGAGAGAAAGCAAAAAGCTTTTAATTAGCAATAAGAGGGATGTTAATTTCTTTTGGGATCTCACTCTCTCTGTGTCTCTGTCTCTCTTTTTGTCTTTGCACTTTTATTAGTACTTTAGCAGGAGTGCCTGTATGTCTCCAAAAGCACAATGAAAATTAAGGAAGCAACATAATATGGTAGATTCAGGGCAGGGATTTTGTACTATCAGTGAGTAAATTTAAGAAGCCTAGATAAAGTGTTTTTGGAGATTTAATCCACAACAAAGATCATATGATGACTACCTTGAAAATTCTTTTACTAATAATATCATGGGATCCAATTAAAAGATTAAATGTATCCATTATTATAGCCATGTTGTCTGGTTTTTAAATTTTTAAATATTTATTTATTTTTGAGAGAGAGAGAAAGGCAGAGTGGGAGCAGGAGAGGAGCAGAGAGAGAGGGAGACACAGAATCTGAAGTAGGCTCCAGGCTCTGAACTGTCAGCACAGAGCCCGCTGCGGGTGTCGAACTCACAAACTGTGAAATCATCACCTGAACTGAAGATGGACCATTAACCAACTGAGCCATGAGGTATCCCACTTTGTCCAGTTTTTTAAAAGTCTGAGAAATGGATATATGGAGCAACTAATTATAAAGTTTTCATTTTAAATCTACCATGTTTAAGGATAAAGCAATCCAGTATCTAAAGTGTTACAACATTAGCAGGATATTTTTCTCATGATATTATTTTGGTATAAACTTTTTGTGCTTTTCATGTGAATGGTCTACATTTTACAGTTATTAATCAGTAACTAGCAGTCATTAACCATTAATCACTATGTCTGAATAACTATATATTTAAACATATATGCATATATACCCAGATATATATATAATGTAAAAGCACTCTTATTTTATAGATCCGGAAAAATATATAATTTATTTAAAAACTATTCCATGATTGTGGCCATCTAATAATTAAACACAGATTTTTATTTTTTTTTCTAAGGAAGGATAGTATTTTTTTCTGTTCCCTCATTCAATTTCTGGGACTTTAGGATAATAAGGAATTTTTTCACACAATATTTTGTAATATTTGTGTAATATTTTAATGCTTTAAATTATATTTCTATTTATTTTATTTATTTATTTATTTATTTATTTATTTTACAAATAGTTTATTGTCAAATTAGTTTCCACATAACACTCAGTGCTCATCCCCACAAGTGTTCTCCTCCATGCCCATCCCTCCTCCCCCTATATTTCTATTTTTAAATCATGAAATAATTTTAATTTTGATCTTTCCAAGATTAGCTCTCTCTCTTTCTTCCTATACTTAGATGCCCTATGTTTGCACTACAAAACCACAAAGTATGTTTGACTAGTAAATGGATTGATATGAATGGGTATGTGTGATTGCATTATCATGTTTTATGGTTTAAATATTTCTTTTAAAAAAATTTTTAATGTTTAATTTTGAGAGAGAGAGAGAGAGACAATGTGTGACCAGGGGAGGGGCAGAGAGAGAAGGAGACACAGAATCTGAAGCATGCTCCAGGCTCTGATCTGTCAGCACAGAGCGAATGCAGGGCTCGAACTCATGAATGCGAGATCATCACCTGAGCCAAAATCTGACGGTTAACTGACTAAGCCACTCAGGTGCCCCTATATATCTTTTACGTTTCTTTCAAAAACTAGATTCTTAATGTCATAACTATAAAATGGACAAAAAGTTCAAGCTAAGCCCAGTTGGGTTGGAAAACCTGACTTGGTATGGTTTTCAAAATTGTGTACCTTTAGAACAAGAACGATGAAATTGTTGTCAGAAAAGGAGACAGACAATCAAAGTCAAAGACAAGAATAATAAAAGCATACGTATAAGTCAGCGAGAAGGCTGATCGTGCAGGAAGGTAAGAATGAATGTGAAAAATTACTTTCAAATGCATTTGGATTAACATGACTTGACATTAATGAACATCTGGAAATTTAATTCTCCGAGTTTCCACTTGATGTGGTCAAATTATATAAATAAATGTAAAATGATAAGTTATAAAATTATGACAGGAACTAATAAATAGTGGTAGAATACAGCAAAGAGTTTGACAATTAGCAAACAAGGATTTTAAGTTTTGGTTAAGCTCCAACAATCAATAGCTATGAGTTTTATTATTTGAAAATGAGGACAACAATACTTCTATCAGGGGTGTATTTTGATGATTAAAAGATATTTTTAGATGCTGCTTTTGGTGGATTATAATCAGGGAACAGAACTTTTCCCTACCACTACATTAAACCTACTCTATTGTGTCAAAAATCTTCGACTCAATAACATCTCAAGCAAATACAATAACCTCTAAGTACTAGAAACTATAAGATGAGACTTATCTACGAACACATTACATCACAAGTTTAAACTCAGATCCACTTACAAGTTCCTCACATTTGCTCATCTGAGGCCTGGCCAGTGACATGGAGACTAGCACTTGGGGGCTGAGTATAGGAGGCTGCAGGAGTGTGGTCTGTTCTTTTAATTTCCACCTCTCTCCCAGAGCAAGCACCTCTTCCCCAGAGAGAGAGAGAAAGGAGAAGGAAGAAAAGTAAAAGTGCAATTTCTTTTTACTTGACTAATGTGATAGGTAATATAATCCAGAAGACCTCTTAAAACCCACCTCTTCATTGCTATCACTGAAGTTTCAATTATAGGATTTCGCCATCCCAGCTGAGTAGATTCTTTTATAATGATTTCAGTGTTGCCATCTTCCTCATTATCCGGTTTTTTCCCCCTATCTAAGTAAAATGCAACATTACACCTACTAAATAGTGGAAATGCTTACCCCTCTTGTACTGCCTTTCTATCACGGGCGGCCTTCTGACTTCAAGCTTTCCCAGGTGAGACATAAGTACCAGTTTCATGTCTCTGCACTCATCAAATGGACATGTGGATATTTATAGTTCTGCACATATGTAGGGCGGTGTGCAATGACGTCTTCATTCATGGCAACTTCAATGTTTATGAGTTGCTTCCTAGGGCCTCCTAGCTTAGGTTGAGAACAGGGTAGAGGAAGTACACATTCTCTTCCCTGATGAAGAGAAAATTACCAGATTATTCTCTACATCTGTGATGTCCTTAAAGAATCTTCTCAAATATTTTATATTTATTTATAGAATATAGAAACAGTAGATATATGGGGACAGGTAATAGAGCAATGACTTTGGGGCACCTCTTAATTAGAAAGTTATCCTCAGCTTTGAGGCTGTAGTTATATTCTGGAGTGGGAGAAGTCTCTCTCTCTTCTCTCATCCTTGTGAGGCATGGACATATTTTTGCTCTTCATCCAATTAATGGATACAAATAATGAAAATTTACTTTATACTCATATTATCTTTCCTTTAGTAGCATAAAGTACACAGTAGAATATAAATGTATAGCGATGTTATTTATTTTTCACTACTGAAATTAATAAAATTGAAAAACTCCAATAAAACTCCAATAAATTTGTTTTCGGATATTATACATGTATTATACCAGAGTTGGTAATATATTGATTACCTTGCCATATACTCCTTCTTCTAAAAAAAAAAAAAAAGAAAAAGATGTTTTGGTTATTTTTTGTTTTTTTTCAGAGGTATGTAAAATATTACCCTGTTTTATTTTTTTATTCCATTTATATTTTTACATCATTACAAATGGAAGGAGAGCTTTCTAAACAAAATGAGAGTAATAATGAATAGCTTTTCAATATAATAAAATCTGAATTATCATTCATTTCATAAACATGTACAATTTTAGAACAAGAAGAAATAATAAGCATCATCCAGTTCAAGTATATCTTTTTTACAAAGGAAGAACCCGAAGCACAGAGAGAGGAAATTAACTGATAGGGTGTCACATTGCATACATAGTGAATCTAATATTAGAAAAATACCTAGAGTTTTCTGGTCCTCTGATAGTTCTACTATGCCAGAAATACCCCCAAGTAAATGCTTTTGTAAGAATCCTTATATTGCCTTTTTATAAATATGCTTTTGTGACAGTATGTTTTTTTTCCTTTATGACCATTCACTGTTTACATAGAAATCATTGGTTTAATAATTAGTCTGAAAGGTGTTATCAGACACCTAATTTTCTGAAGCAGAACAAAAAGTTTCAAAAATTTTTAATATGTAACATCCAACATTTGCCATTAAATATTTCATATATTTTTATGACCATGAAACATCGTAGAAGTGTAAAATGGATCAACTGGTGTTTAATTAACTGAAATTCCTAGCTGAAATGAAATTGTGCTTTGCTATTTGTCAACACGAATGAACTTAGAAGTTCAACATTAATATTTTAACAGACGTGTTTTATGAAACAGGATAGTTAACTTGGAAAAACCTGCAGTTTCAGAACAGAATTGAGTTGATTCATTTTAAAACAGGATCTAACTTTTTTTTGTTGTTTCCAAAGTCAGCAGTAATTCAGGATTAATTTGGTCCTGTGGGTAAATATTAATTCTATCATGGAAAACAGAATATTTCAAAATCTTATAAAATGTTGCCAGGCCTGCCATTGCCATACAAATGTACAAAGCATTTATTGCAAGATAAATATTAAAATATACACAGAAAAGAGAAAAGCTTGCAAAAATTGAGTTAAACTACTACCACGTTTGCATAAACATTTTATAACTATGAATTCTACCTAGTATTTATAGTACTTTGTATTCTATAAAGGTCTTTCAGAAGAGCTATCTCATTTCAGGGTTGCAACAACCAGGCAATTTAGGCATGATGAGCAAACTATTTCTTTCTCTCTCTTTCTCTCTCTCTCTTCTTTTCATTTTATACATGGAGTAATCCTCTCCTAATAAAATACTTCTTGAACCTCATATAGTTTGCTAATGTTGTATTAAATACTTTCCATACAGTGTTTTTAATGCTCAAAAATCCAGTGAGGCAGCCCTTATTATCCACATTTACTGGTGAGGAAACTAAGATTCAGAGAGCATAAAATAGTTATGTTCTGCAGTATGATACTACTTCTAATATAAATCAAGGTTTAGCTTTTAGCTGCCTCTATCCCCTACAGCCCCTTAAAAAATAATTCAATGATTATTGCCTATATGAAGGCTATCTCAATTTTATTGCTTTTCCTTCTGCCTTTTCATGACATAAATTAATGATAACAATGGCAGTATTGTATTTATATTTTAAGTTCTAATTATGTCATAAGCTTTCTGATAAGCACTTCCATTCTGTAATGGCAATTAGCCCGAGTAATGTTACCTTTTTATGGAGCTGATGTCATGTATGAGGAAATTGAGGCAATGATTGAATGAGTGGGTTGATTGCTAATTATATGTTCTCTCTGTTCATATGAAATCTAGTGCTTCTCTTCACATGAGTTGATGATGGCTAAACATTCTTACAAACACGAAGGGTTGAAAATGTATGCCAGGATCCCAGAGAATCCCTCTTTCAATCCTGAGTAAAACCCCACTGTTTGTAAGCTGAGGCAATATTTACGAATTTTGAATCAAAAAGAGAAAGAAGGATCCAGTACCTTTTTGGGGTGAAGTTGTACGATGTAATATAGCTGAGCTGTGCTATCATATGTTTAAACTCACACAGTGAAAGATAGTTTGAGAGAATAACAAGCAGCAAAAAGAAGCTGAATAGAGAAAAATGGTATAAATGTCAGTAATTAAGTCCCTGGACTGAGATGTTTTTGGACCTCAGCTGTTGCGTTGTCTCTCCTGCAGTTTAGTTACATGAGCCAATAAAGTATTCTCACCCCCCACTTTTTTTAAATTTACACTGGCAAAAGAGTTATTTCTACATAAAAAAAAAAAAAACTGATACAGATATCTCCCATATTTTCCAAGAGGAGTGCATTTATATGTAACTAATGTTTTATAAACTAAAAACTTGTTTTGTCTTTTATAACTAATAAACCTTTATAATTTATACTGGATGTACATGTCCAAATTTTATCATCTCTTCCTGCTGTGTGGTCTTCCATGGTGCATGTAACCCAATTCACCGGCAGATAATAATGATGTCCCATACACTGTTATTATAAAGTTGTATTTAAAAAAATAATGTTTATTTTTAAGAGAGAGAGAGAGAGGCACAGCATGAGCAGGGAAGGGGCAAAGAGAGAGAAGGAGACACAGAATCTGAAGCAAGCTTCAGGCTCTGAGCTGTCAGCACAGAGCCCCATACAGGGCTCGAACCCACTGATGATGAGATTATGATCTGAGCCAAAGTTGGACACTTAACAGACTGAGCCACCCAGGTGCCCCTGAAGTTAAATTTTTTATAATGGAAGTTAACAGCTAGTCTCCTCCTCATGTACCCTATCAGGTAGCTCATTTGTTATTTGTATCAATTAGCAAGATACTTTCTAATTTGCTTATTTGTCCTTATTTGTATATCAAGTGTGCATAAATTTTACACCTTTAACACCATGGGTATGATTTTCTTTTGATGCATGTTAACTTTATAATACGTGTGAAAAATTGGTGGCAAGAAACAACATGCTCATTTTTGCAGTAGAGAAACTCAAAGTTTAGGCAATGAATGCTGACTCTGTTAACATTTAGGGCTGAAATATTATTTTCCTTATTTGTTAATTTGTAATTTGCTTAAAAGGGAGACCAGGCAGATTATAGGATATTTGGATTTTGAGGGTGATAATATAGATAATTTTTATGACTTTCCAATAAAATTACAGTCTGTAGCCTTCTTAGAGGTCTCCTGTATGGATGAAATGGTCTAACCAATTTGGTTAATTTTTAGAATTTCTGTATGATTTTGTAAATCTTTATCTTTGGTTTTACAAATGGGAAGTTTTTATTATTAGGACTAATAATTTCATTTTCTTTTTAGATGTGTATGTTGTGTTTGCTGCATTTTATTAGACTTTAATATCATCTTACCAATAAATTAGAAGGGTGATTAATTAATTGGAACATCTATAGCTTATTTTTCTCCACCATTGTACAGTAATTTACTAAATAGATTTTTTGCTGCATCTGAGGGAAAATGGTTGAATATGATTCATTTCCTACCCTTGATAATTACAAGATGTGTTAAAGATTCTGGGAAAATGATAATCTTACAAAGTAGACTGATAAATACTATGATACAGGAGAGCACTAAGAGAGATAAAAATACAAAGAACTAAAACAATTAAAAGGACACCAATTTAAATTTGATGTAATGAGAATTGGCTTCACAGGGAAGTTGACACTTAAGTTGTCTTGAAGGTCAAGCAAGATTTCTGAGGCAGATGAATAGTTTGGCTAGAAGGATATACATGTCACCAAGAGTATAAAGAAAAAGGAATAAGTGGGACTAATTATTTGTAAGTGACTGGGAGTGAAGACAATTTAGTTCACACTTGATACATAAAATCTGGAACAAATACAAGAAAACAACCAGAAAGCTGTACATGACAACATAAAATCATAAATAGATGATGATACAGTCAAAATGACATTAGCTTAAACGTAGAATTTGTTTGTTTGTTCTAAGGAACTAAAATAAGAGAAAGAAATTGCGCTGGTGCGCATCTATGAACACCAGTCCTGAGGCCATGCCTTGCAACCTGACCCATCTACACCCGCAGTCCTATGACTTCTAGCAACAGAAGAAACCAGTATTCTCAGAGAAGAGATAATTATAGTTATGTCTTGATTTTTTAATTAAAAATATGTACATGTGTTCATTATGACAAAGGGAGTAGTTAGATTGAAATACTTAAGTCAGGGGCTCCTGGGTGGCTCAGTAGGTTAAGTGGCCAACTCTTTTTTTTTTTTTTTTTTAACATAATTTTTTGTCAAATTGGTTTTCATACAATACCCTGGGCTCATCCCAACAAGGGCCCTCCTCAGTGCCCATCACCTACTTTCCCCCCACATCCCATCAACCCTCAGTTTGTTCTCAGTATTTAAGGGTCTCTTATGGTTTGACACCCTTCCTGTTTTTAACTTTTTCCCCCTTTCCCTTCTCCATGGTCTTCTATTAAGTTTCTCAAGATCCACATATGAGTGAAAAAATATAGTATCTGTCTTTCTCTGCCTGACTTATTTCACTTAGCTTAAAACCCTCCAGTTCCATCCATGTTGCTGCAGATGGCCAGATTTCATTCTTTCTCTTTGCTAAGTAGCATTCCATTGTGTGCATAAACCACATCTTCTTTATCCATTCATCAGTTGATGGGCATTTAGGCTCTTTCCATGATTTGGCTATTGTTGAAAGTGCTGCTGTGAACATTGGGTACATGTGCCCGTATGCATCAGCACTCCTGAATCCCGTGGATAAATTCCTAGCAGTGCTATTGCTGGGTCATAGGGTAATTCTGTTTTATTTGTTTTGTTTTATATTTTAAAATATAATTTATTGTCAAATTGGTTTCCATACAACACTCAGTGCTCATCCCAACAAGTGCCCTCCTCAATGCCCATCACCCCTTTCCCCTGCTCCACCACCCCCATCCACCCTCAGTTTGTTCTCAGTATTTAAGAGTCTCATGGTTTGCCTCCCTACCTCTCTGTAACTTGATTTCAGTTCACATTATGATCCCACCATTCTTGAGATGGAGCCCTGCATAGGACTCCGAGGTGACAGTGTGAAGCCTGCTTGGGATCCTCTTCCTCCCTCTCTCTCTGCCCCTCCCCCACCTGCATGCCCATGTCCTATCTCTCTGGAAATAAATAAAAACATTTTTTGGAAAAAGAAATACTTAAGTCAAAAGGGGTCTTTGGTAGATTGAAATTAACAAAACTAGCAGGGGTTTAAGAGAAGAGGTAATGTCTATTTGCTCAGTTTCTGAAATAATCAAGTGCTGTCTTTTGAACTGCTGTCTAAAATGAAATTAGACTTCAAATCATTTTGAAGTTTCTCTAATTTATGGTCAGTCAGATATCAAACTATTTTTTAATCAAAGATCTTCAAGTTTCCTTGTAGGTTTTTTTCTGAAAATATCAGCTCTTGTTTTTATATTTATCTCTAGATCTCCTTCTACCTGCTGAGAAATAACAATGGAATGTCTTTATTTTTTTTAATAAGTCTGAGATATAACCCAAAGCATATTACCTCCCCCATCTGCACAGTCTTTAGTGATTGGTTTTCCAGATATAAATGAGCAAAAATTTACCACTCTTAATCTAGGAGAAAACTTTTATTTACTCTCTGATTGAACATATATAAAGTTTTTTTTGTCTAAAAATGATTCAAATACAACCTCTGAAACTATCAAATACAATATGTGTAGCCAATCACAGCCTTTTGAATAAATATGATGAAAAGATGAATGCCAGAGATTCCTAACTGAATTCAGTCTTGAGTTAACATTAATTCCAGTCTGTAAAGAAGTCTGTGAAAAATAATGAAAATGTTTGCTTTTTTTTTTTTTTTTTTTTTTTGCAATATCCACATATTTTGAAAGACAGTTTCAGAGCAATTGGAAGTCTTTACGGCTAACAGCACTCTGTGCTAACAGCACAATACTTACCTTGACATTTCTATTACAAGTGAGTGAATGAGTTACTTCTGCTAATATTCAGAAAATGTCTCAGGATGAAAAATAATCATATTTAAGAACTTGCATGGAGATGTTTTACATACCAGGTGGCTACAGTGATCCCTGGTCTGTTCAGAAAAAATGTTCACAACTTAAATATGTAGGCAGTGTTCTCACCCATCCTGGATCTCTGCACAAAAGTATTGATTTCATTAAGGATGCAATATAGCCCAGAGTCTTTAAGCAAACACATTTTCCCCCAAAAAATCAAATAGAGAAATAGGCAAAGAATTCTCTTTCATCTATAAATTATAAAGCCAAGTTCGAAAAATTCAAACTACTTGAAAAGGAGTATTTGATTTCTTCTGTAATGAAATGTAAAAAAATAAAAACTCAATACGGACTCCCTTACATGATGAAACTTTAATATTTTTAATAATACAAACTCAGGATTCTATGTGCAACCACTTTTAATTGGAAACTAGAGTAAGATATACAAATTGTATAAGCAGTCAGTAGCAAATTTTACTTCAGAGTACATATTCATTGACTGGACATTTGTTTTTCAGGAAACAATAATGTTAAAATCTATAAGCACACACATGCACACATGCACACACACAACACACACCACAACTTCCTTAAGTTACCATTATTTTCATCATTTTAGCTAAGACCTATTCTCTCTCTTCTTGTCTACAGAGAATGTAACAGTAATGGCTCTGAAATGTGGAGACAAAAAAGAACAAATCCTTGACATTTTTCTCTTCTATTATTCTGTTTAAAATCAGAAATCAGAAATCTGTAGTCAGTGGTTACCTTTAAGTGGTATTAAATGGCAGTAGTGACAGAAAAGGACAAGTATAATAAATTTCTGACAACATCTCTTTGGAATACTGTATCAATTTGTTACTTTAATTTTTTATGTTTGTTTGTTTATTTAGAGAGAATAAGAGAAGAGCATGAGCAGGGGAGGGAGAGAGAAGGAGAGACCGAATCTGAAGCAGGCTCCAGGCTCTGAGCTGTCAGCACAGAGCCAATGTAGGGCTTGAACCCACAGACCGTGAGATCATGACCTGAGCCAGTCAGCAGCTCAACTGACTGAGACATCCAGACAGCCCTCAATTTGTTACCTTAAAGCAATTCAAAAATCTTTCTTCCTCCTTTTTGGTATTTAATATTTACTCTTATGGCTCAAAAGATAATATATCTGCATTCTCCCATTCCCTGCTAATAATGGTGATCATGTAAAAGAGATCCAGCCAATGAAGAAAAGCTGAAAATGCTTGGTAGGGCATTCTTTAAGAAAATAAAAATAAGTAATAAAATATAAAATTTTTATTGGAGAGAATGCCTTTCCCTTTCTTTTCTCCATTACTTTTTCTTGCCTGGAACTCAGATCCAAAGCTGGAATTACAACAGCCATGTTCTGTCTATGAGCTGAATGCCGCAAGTTCACAAAGAAAAAGATAAGAGTTGCATCTGTGCTAACCCCCCTTCAGTCTTGGGTATCATATCTCCAAGTCTCCTGTTGGGCATCATATCTCCAAGTCTCCTGTTGATTTACTGCTGAAACCTTATCTGAGATTTAGATAAATAAATTCATAACTTATTTGTGCTATGGTAAGGAGTTTTCTATTTGTAGAAATATGGCTAAAATTAAATGACATCAACAGAAATAAAATGATATAATCAGTCCATCCTCTGTAGACAGAGGGACCTTTTCTAAAACTATGATTTATTTCTTTGATTCCACATGATGTTCAGATAATCAGGGGACATATTTTTATGTATATTTTCTTCAATTCTAGTTTTATTCAAGCTTACCTCAGTAATACGATTCTCTTTGGAGTTTGCTTTGTGATATGTGTACCAACTAGACATGTCAATTTTCTAGGTGAAATTTTTCCACTATTTTTGTTGTGCTGGTATCTTCTTTCAACCACTCACAATTTTTTAAATCACTCTCCAAACCATTGGGGAAGAGGGGGAATACAAATAAAACACCATGAAAATATAGTTATTTGTATATTGCAATAATGATTATTCATATTAATGAGGGAAAAGCAAATAGGAAAATAATTCAAGTAATACCTTGGATTGGGATCCAGTTTTACAGGAAGGATTACAGGCGACTTACTTACGCCTCCTAATTGCTACATATACTTCATATACCTGTTTGTTTAAGTGGACGTAATCTATTATTTATTTGATAGTCATGTAATAATAGGGTCCAATCATTTTTTATCATATTTCCAAGTTAGTTATGAAAATATATGTTCATTTGGATTATCAATGTACTGTTAATATGTGTGAATTTATGGTTAATTTAAACCATACTTGTACTTTGTAGTTTAAAAGCATTTAAAAAAATTTAAACCATCCATTTATTCAAGTTTCATTTCTTTATTAAACACAGCATTTCACTTGATCTGTTCCTGACATTCCATAATAATTCCATGTAAATTATACCAGTAGAAAAGCATACATTATTTAATTTTTAAATATTTACTTTCTCATATAAAATACTAACCTTGTTTCTACTAGAAATTCTGTAACAAGAAATGTGTGGCAAAAAAAACCCCAGCATTATTATACTCTATTTCTCTTTTTAGTTCCTGAATATCATTAGGGAAGAAAATTAGTCTGGTAAGTTTTTCCACAATTTTTGAATTTGTATGAATTTAGATTCTCTGCAATGACTAGATAGCAATGTTAATTCAACCACGGATGCTCAGTATATGCAGGCTAAAGGACAATCCAGCTATAAAAGGTCCTATTTCAGTAATGCTAACGATTTCTGGCTTCTCATTTCTTGTAATTTAAGAAGTAGCCTGCAGACTTTCTTATTATGCCTGTCACATCCGCCATTATATCCCCATACCTATGAAATGTCTGTAGCAATGCCTTTCAGACCCCAATTGCATCTGGTAAGTGATGATGCACACCTAGTCATTCAGAATTCAGGGGTACAACAAGTCAACTCCTGTTCCTTCCTTTCTGTAAAACAGTTTGAAATGACTAATAGATAACAAATTTAGAAGATATATTTATAATATCTTTTTTTCTAAGGAAAAGCATCTAAAATATATGCCATATATCCCTGGCATAAAAGAAAGATCAAGAAGTTAGAATTAAAGCCCTCCCAACTTCAAATTCATGTATTCCAGTTTGGCAATTCAACATCAATTTTACTCCACAAAGTGCATGCAGAAGCAGTTTTTATATAACTCATTGTATTGCCTCTTTATTTTACAACTTTAAATAAATATCCATACAAAGTACTTTAAATTTAAAGATTGCTTAATTTTTAAAAGTAACTCCGTTTTAGGATGGCTTGGAAGTTGTTTTTTCCCATCAAGTTAGAGACGAGATGAATTGGTTTTTTTCCTAAACCTTCCTAAGGTTATTTTCGTAATTCATGTAACTATTGCTGCCAAGATTTGCTAACAAAACACAATTATGTGGTATCCAGATTCTTATAAATTCAGTACTGAAAAAAAAGTAACAAACAAACCAAAAAAACCTTTAAAGATAAAATCAAAGCAGAAATAATTCTCCATATAGGATATAGTCTACTCAATTCATTTTGAAAATCTGTATCGTAATTATTGAAATATACATGAAGAAGTTTCTGGCAATAGTTAAGCTCTAGTAGTGATAGAAGCTTCTTATAAACAGCTAATGTTCAAATCTGAGCTATACCACATATACACAGTAAAGTCTTGAGATATTTAGACAGTATCCTGCAGCACCAAAGTTCCCATTGAAAAAAGAATTACAACAGCTGATGTATGGAGTTAATGAAAAGAATTCATGTATGATTCTTCTCCTGAGTAAGCACTGTATAAGTATTAGCTGTTACTATTATTTGTTTTTCCTTGAATTAACTTCCATTCAATTTTTTTCAACTGAGAAGAGTTAATAATGGTTAGAGCTATTTCCAAACTAGATGTTTTCTGGAACTCATCCTTATCAAATATTCTGCAAAATCAGGCTTCTTCCAGCAAAGAAAACCCTATTCCTTCAGTGGATATTCACAAATAAGTTGCCAGAAGAATAAGGGTGCCCAGTTAAATCTGGGTATTCACAGTTAGGGTCCCTAGCTAAAATACATCCAACTAATTTGAATCTCAAATAAAGAACATATAAATTTTTAGCATAAGAATGGCCCAGATAACATATCGGACATGCTTACTATAGGACACATAATTATTCATTGTTTATCTGAACTTCAAATTTAAATGAATATTTTGTATTTTATTTGGTAAATCAGGCAACATTATTCACACTGCAATTAACATTTAAGAAAACATTGTAAACAAAATGTTTAACTTGACTTAACCCAGTTATTCATAAAATTTGTTTGCCTGCAGAACAGTTGTTTAAAGTCGTATCTATTAGTCCATTGATGGAAACAAATCTGGAAAAGTTATTTTAGTCTCATACCTTAATTTTGTTGGTAAGAAAAATGAAAGAAGCTAATGTGCTGAATTTTTCCTAACAGCAGAAATCAGATATGAATCCCCTGATCATGCCCTCTGTTTCTTCCAAAAAATTAATTCCTGTTCTTTCATTTTTGCCTTTAGTGATCTAAGAGTTTAAATCAGTTCTGCTTTGTAAAATTCATTGATGTGTGCATAAATGTATTTAGATGTCAGTGGCCTTTTGTACATATTGTCTTTACTAACTTTATTCATAGTATCCACTTTAAAATTATATGCACTTTTTCTTTTTACTAGAAATGTGTTGGTTGAATAAACTATGGAAGAGTAAACTTCCAATGTATTGCATAAGATAAATAGAATATACATTATAAATACATACACAAAAATCTAAAAACCCATTTAAATTCATTCTAGAATCATAGACAAAGTTATATCAGAAATTCCAACATCATAGATTAATTTCTATCCACAAGCCCTAATTCGATAATGCAATCAGGAAACAAAAACCACCAGGTACATAAATAAACCTCTTTCTATTTAAAAAGAAGTTTTGGATTGCAAGCATGCGAGTGTGTGTGATTGAAAGACTGAAAAGGACATAATTTATGAAAAACTTGTATTTTGTATCTCTCCATTTTAGCAAAAACATCAGAGAATATTTTGGTCAAATCATCTATAGATTGATGTAATTTCCATTTTATTTTCTGAATTAACAGCCATAATATTTGAAAAATAATGTTTTGTTGTTCTAAAGCTAAAATATGGGTTACACAATAGTTTCAGTTTTCCTGAGTCATAGTATATGTATATATCTGTCTTTCTCCTAGAGATATTGCTTTAAAATTTCTAAGCCAATCTATTTTTACAATAATTTTGGTATGATTTACTGGCCTGTCCATACAAGGTTATATAATACTAAAAACGATTTAAAGTCAGGAGTATTTGAGAAAGCAGATTTTTTATATTTTCTTTCAATGTGTGGGTGTTCATGTAACTTAAGAAAAGCCACTTCTGGGCAGTTCATGCAGTGTGATACATTTTTAAAGTTCATGTTTTCCCTAGAAAATGTTTTAAACCCTATAGTGAAGATTAAATTCTTGATCCCTCTTGCATGTGATAAACCTCAGCTTGTCTAGTAGTTTACAGCCAAAGGCATGCTTACAATAACAGGTGCGTGACTCTTGAAATTAGCAGTTTTTAGTCTTTCTGTTTACTATAATTGTTTAGAATGCCTAGAGTTATTTCATCATGGTAACCTGTTTATGTGTTTTCCTTTTAAATATTTACTCTTACAAGAGCTTCAGGGCTGTGTATACCTATTCTCTGTAGAAATAATCCATATACTGTATTTACTGTATTTCCCTAAAACATGTAAATATATAGGTAATTTGGAGACTATCATGTTAGGGGAAATATTCATATGTAAATGTTTAAGATGAATATGTCTTATAGTAGCAACATTTGAACATTTAAATATATTCTCTTAACTTTATATTCTCTCTTTATGTTCATTTTTTACTCTCTTGATTTAAAAAATCAATTTCCTATTTTTAAAAATCTTTGTTTTCTGTGTTTTGAGAAATTTATTTCTGGCCATTAGCAAATTTTGGGTTTGAAAAATTATTTCAGTAACTGGAAATTCATGGTTAAATTATGTAACTAAATTCTGAAGCCTACCATAACTGGACAAAAGAATAATGAATCTGTTATGAATGAAAACAAGAATAAATCAACAATGAAACTTTAATGGAATGAAATTACTCTTTGAACTCATTCATTAAATGTACTTCTTCTGTAACATCAACTAAACATAAAGATCACCTATTAACCTACTTTTGCATCATATTAGCTATTATTTGTGATTGCTCAAGTCCAGGTGTTAACTGCTGAGATATTTTTCATGAAAAACTAATTATCCATCATATTATAGGATTCAATTATTTAGAGAAAAAATATTGAATGTTTTAAATGTGATAGACTGCAGAATATTTAATTACCATAATATTGTATATAATAGGTTGGCCTTGAAAATCAACAATGACATGATAAGATCATTAAATAACTTTTATGTAAAACTGCACCATTTAGACTAATAAATAGGAAATGTTACTTGTAAAGTGATGTATTACCTCCCCCAAATCCAAAAAAAATCCATCACAATTTCTGATAGGTTGATAATCTTCATAAAAATTATAACAACTGGAAACTATTTCAACAATCATACAAATAAATAATCCATGACTTACAATTCCAACAATTCTCTGATTTGAAGGAAACACCAAATTGTCAGTTTAGTTTTGTTAATTCTAATAGAAATGAGAGTTAAACTAGGTGTTGACAATAATGATTTATATCTGTAGATGAAATTTTGGTAACAAAGCCCCACGTTGGTGCTGAAACAAACTTGTGTCCATTCATTTCTTGTTACACAAGTTTCCACATTAGCCATATATTTAATAACTAAATTATACCTGCATGTAAAAAATAATGCATATTATGCATTTTCTTCTATCACTTAATACAACAGAAAGCATTTCTTATAGAAGTTATTACATCTGAAGAGATTTAAAACAGATAAAGTCCATTGTCTAACCAACTGAAAGTTTAAAGTGATGAGGGACATTTTTTAGATTTTATGTCATGCTTTAAGCTATACTTAGGATTATGTGTTTCTGTTGTGCAGTAGGGTTCCAATATTCAAACCCAGTATACTTTCAAGATAAGCTAACATCCATATCCCTGTCAAAATGGTGTGGCTTAGTTTTTGTTATTAGAGCAGAATTTAATGTTATCATGAAAGTTTTGATCCACATGATTATAATTAGGATAGTTACATGCCTTATGATTAAATACTTTACAGATTTTTTTCTTTACTAACTCCTTTTCTTTAATTTTTTTAAAAATGCCATTTTGTATACTTTTAACATTATCATTTTTTTAAACTGAGAAAATTATTTTTATTCACATAAATTTTAATAATAGGAGTATACTTTTATAATAAATTCAATTTCCTTATATGTTCCAATACTTACCTGAGAATTAAGAAGTCTTATTTACTGGGGCACCTTGGTAGCTCAGTCAGTTGAGCCTCTGACTTTAGCTCAGATTATGATCTCACCATTCATGAATTTGAGCCCCACATCAGGCTCTGCGCTGGAGGCTCAAAGCCTGGAGCCTGCTTTGGATTCTGTGTCTCCTTCTGTCTCTGGCTCTTTCCTGCTCACACTCCGTCTCTTCCTCTCAAAATAGTTTTTTAATTTATTTAATAAAGAGTAACTGAACAAGAGTGATTTATATGTTAATGCTAATAAATATATACCGTAGTGGTCAAGTGTATGCATTTAAGTATACATGTGGAAAAAATTTAACTTGTGAGATATTTAGATTAGAGAGGAAATAATAAGTTTGAACAATCAAATAAAACAAGTTTTGTGCTGATTTGTCACCATTTTGTGGAGCAGGAAACTCAGAATCAGCTTTCCTCCTTAGAAAAGTTAGAAGACAATTGGGGCATCTGTGTGGCTCAGTTGAAGAGTCCAGCTTCAGCTCAGGTCATGATCTTGCAGTTCATGAGTTGGAGCCCCGCGTCAGGCACTGTGCTGACAGCTCAGAACCTGGAAACTCTTTCAGATTCTGTGTCTCCTTCCCTCTCTTCCCCTCCCTCCCTCTCTCTCTCTCTCTCTCTCTTTCAAAAATAAACTAAAAAGGAAAAAAAATTTTAAAAAGTTGGAAGAGGATAAATTAGAAAATGTTATGTTCTTAATTGAAATATATTTTAAATATATGCATTTTTATTTATGTGAATATATAGATTCCTATTATTGTTGTTGCAAATTACCACAAACTTAATAGATTAAACCAATGCAACTATATTTTTACAATTTTGGAGGTCAGAAGTCCAAATGCATCTGACTAAGCTGATGTCCTCCTAATAGCCTCCTAATAGTGGTTCCTTCTGGAGGCACTAGGGGAATTCATTTCCTTGGTTCTCTTATTTTATAGAGGCTATCCATATTCCTTTGCTCATGGTAAATTCTTCCATCTTTAAATGCAGCCATATAATAGTAACTCTGTCATTTTCTCTCTCTGAATGTTTCTTTCTCACTCTGCTTCTGAATCATATCAAATTCTATTCATAAACCCTTTGTGTAAATGAATACTTGAACTTCTGATCCTTCTAAGGCATGAGAAAAATGTTGTCTAGTCACAGTGTCATTTTCTCTCCACAGAACACTTGTAACAATAAAATTTATTTTTGCTCATTTTACGTGTCAGCTAGCACCACATTTTGCTCTGCTGAGCTTCCCTGAGTTCTTCTTGGCCCTCCTCCACAGGCCTTGCCATTCTGGTTTCTTTTCTGAAGGATTAGTGCCTATGTTATGGAATATACCCATTCTCGTTTCCATAACAGAAGAATAGAGATTTATCAATAAATTAATTGTCCATCAAAATTATGTTTATAACTGGCACAAATAATTGGTTGGTAGTTTTAGCTCTTGCATTTAAGTCTTTGGTACATTTAGAGGTTTTTTTTGTTTTGTTTTGTTTTTCTGGTGCAAGATAAGGATCTATATTTATTCTTTGGGATGTAGATATCCAGTTTTCTCAACGCATTTTGCTGATATTATAAAATTTAAAAAGAAGAAGGAAATAATATACTTTGTGGGTTTTTTTTAAGTTAAAATGAGGTATTCTGAGATTGAATTGAAAGCAAATTGGAGTGGTAGCAGTGTAAGTGATTAGGTGCTCCTCTCAGTAATTTCACCAAGATGGTAGATTAGAATAGGTTTATAGAAACAAAAATAGAGTAGGCGGATTAGAGATACATTTTGAAAGTTAAACACAATATAATGGGGAATTTTTACTAGATGATGAGGAAGAGAAATACACATGTTTCTAACAGCAGAAGGCGTATATATATAAATATAACAGATGGTAAGAGAAGAAGAAAAATATTTAAGAATTTTAGAATTGCAGGTAGATTTTAAAAAGTGTGTGTGTGTGTGTGTATTACTGAAGTGTATGGTTGAGATATAATATTGCATTAATTTCAGGTGTCAGCATAGTGAGTCAATAAGTCTATATGTTATACTATGCTCACCACAAGTGTAGCTATAATCAGTCATCATACAACACTATTACAGTACCATAGACTATATTCTCTATGCTGTACCTTGAGCTTCATGACTTGTCCATTCCATAATCAAAGAGACTGTACCTCCTACTTCCTTCACCCATTATATCAATTCATCTACCTACTCTCCTCTGGAAACCATCAGTTTGTTCACTGTGTTTATGGGTCTGTTTCTGCTCTTTTTGTGTGTTCTTTTTTTTTTAGATTCCACATGTGAGTGGAATCACATGATATATGCTTTCTCTGTCTGAGTTATTTAATTTAGTATTATGCCTTTGAGGTCCAACAATATTGTCTCAAATGGGAAGATCTTATTCTTTTTTATTCCATTCTCTGTGTGTGTGTGTGTGTGTGCGCGCGCACGCATGTGCGTGCATGTGCACGCGGGTGCATATGTGCAAGCATGTGTGTGTATAGCACCTCTTTTTTAGCCATTCATCTATGGATAGACACTTAGGTTGCTTCCATATTTTGACTATTGTAAATAATGCTGCCATAAATATAAGGGTTTATACATCTTTTAGAATTAGTGTTTGTAATTAGTAATTCAGCAGTGGAATTACTGGAGCATATGGTAATTATATTCTTACTTTTTGAGGAACTTTGATACTTTTTTCCACAGTGGCTGCACCAATTTATACTCCCACCAAAAGTACACAAGGTTTCTTTCTTTTTCCCCCACATCCCCACCAACACTTGTTATTCTTGTCCATTCAATAATAGCCATTCTTACAATATCTCATTGCAGTTTTGATTTGCATTTCCCTGATTATTAGTGATGTTGAGCATCTTTTCATGTGCCTTTTGGCCATCTTTATGTCTTCTTTTGAAAAATGTCTATTCATGTCCTCTCACGATTTTTAATTGGATTATTTATGGTTTCTTGGTGTTGAGTTGTGTAAGTTCTTTATATATTTTGATTATTAACTCTTTATTAGATGTATTATTTATGAATATCTTTTCCCATTCTGTAGGTTGCCTTTTGTTTTGTTGATCGCTTCTTTCACTATACAAAAGCTTTTTGTTTTGATACAGTTCCAATAGTTTATTTTGGGTTTTATTTATCTTGCCTGAGGATACATATTTAGAAAAATATTGCTAAGGACAATGTCTAAGAGATTACTGCCTAAATTTTCTTCTAGGAGTTTTTAAATTTCATGTCTCACATTTAGGTTTTTGATCAATTTTGAGTTTACTTTTGTGTGTGGTATAAGAAAAGGGTCCAGTTTGGGGCGCCTGGGTGGCTTAGTCGGTTAAGCGTCCGACTTTCGCTTAGGTCATGATCTCGCGGTTCGTGGGTTCGAGCCCCGCGTCGGGCTCTGTGCTGACTGCCAGCTCAGAGCCTGGAGCCTGTTTCAGTCTGTGACTCCCTCTCTCTCTGACCCTCCCCTGCTCACGCTGTCTCTCTCTGTCTCTCCTAGAAATAAATAAAACATTAAAAAAAAATTAAAAAAAAAAAAAAAAAGGGTCCAGTTCTGTTTGTTTGTTTTCTTCTCCTTCTTTAGCATGTAGCTCTCTGGTTTTCCCAGAACCATCTGTTGAAGAGACTACTTTTCCCCCATGTATATTGTTTCCTCCTTTGTCATAGATTTATTAACCATATAACCATGGGTTTATTTTGAGTGGAATTTAAGAAAAACAATAGACAAAGTAATCTTAAGAAGAAATAATGTTGAAAGTATCACAACCCTAGATTTCAAATTATATTTCTAAGCTTTAGGAATCAAACAGAATGGTACTGACCCAGAAAATAGACACATAGATCAATATAAGAACAGAATAGAGAACTCCAAATAACCCCTTGCTTATATGGTCAGTAATCACAACAGATGAATATAGGGGAAAGGAAGGAAAAATAAGATAAAACTAGGGAAGTAAGGCATAACAGACTTGTAAAAACAGAGAACAGGGGCACTTGCATGGCTCAGTCGGTTCAGAGTCCGACTTTGGCTCAGGTCATGATCTCGCAGTCTCTGAGTTTGAGCTCCACCATCAGGCTCTGTGCTGATAGCTCAGAGCCTGGAGCCTGCTTCAAATTCTGTGTTTCTCTTTCTCTGTGCCCTTCCCCTACTCATGCTCTGTCTCTCTCCCAAAAATAAATAAACATTAAAAAAACTTAAAAAGCAGAGAACAAACAGGGTTGCTGAAGCAGAGGTGGGGGGGCGGATGGGCACTAAGGAGAACACTTGCGAGGATGAGCACTGGGTATTATATGGAAGTGATGAATCACTGTGTTCTACTCCTGAAACCAATCTTGAATTTAAATTTAAAAAAAAAAAGAGTTTACTTTGTTTATGTGTGGTCTTTTGTGGTTCTGTACAGATTTTAGTACTATTTGTTCTACTTTGAAAAATACTGTTGGTATTTTGATGGGTATTTCATTGACTCTCTAGATTGCTTTGGGTTTAATGGAAATTTTAATAGTATTAATTCTTCCTATTGGTGATCATATTTCTGTTTGTTTATGTTGTCATCTTTCATACCATTCATCAGTATTATATAGTATTCAGAGTATAAATCTTTTACCTCCTTGGCTATGTTTATTCTTAGTATTTTCTTCTTTTTGGTGTAGTTGTAAATTGAATTACTTTTTAAATTTTTCTGTTACTTTGTTATTAGTGTGAGGAAATGCAGCAGATTTCTGTTTGTTAATATTTTATCCTTCAAGTTTACTGAAATTCATTTTTTTAAAGGTTTTTGGTGGCCTCACTGAGACATAATTCACATACCTATACCAATCAAGGAAGATTAAAAGCCACAGTGAAAAACATGAAAATCATGAAAAAATAAGAAATTCACAGGAAGAAATGAAAAATAGAAAAGTTTAAAGAATATGATGTGTTCATTTGGTATACAGTAAGAAACACTTAACCGTGGATTGATTTGAGTGGCTACAGCATTTTGTCAGACATTCCATAAAGCTAACTCCAAAATATCATTGGATAAACCTTGTAGAATCCTTTCCCCTTGAGTGTCACGGAATCTGGAATTTGATTCTAGCTAGCAGAGGGTAGTCAATGTGATAGGATGATCACTTCCATTAATAGGTTCATTACACATTGTTATTAGAAGAGTTTGTCTTAGAAAACTGGGGAAAGATTCTCCTGCTGGCCTTAAGAAAGTAAACTGCAGTGGTTTGACAGGCTCTGTGAGACTGCTACATGGCAGGGAACAGTGGGTGGCTTTAGGATCTGAGGGTGGCTTTCTGCATAATCAACATTAAGCCAGCCCTTCGTTAATCAACAAAGAAGTGAATTCTTCCAACAACCTGAATGAGATTAGAGGCATATCCCAGTCAACCTCTGGATATAAATTTAGCTTGCTGACACCTTATTTTTTGCCTCATGAGACCCTAAGTGGCAGAGTCATTCCTGGAGTTGTAACCCATGGAAAACAAGATAATTGTGTATTGCTAACCTGTTAAGTATGTGATAAGTTGTTACACAGCAATACAAAAATAGAACAGCATTTTTATGTAGGTGGCCAGTGTGTGAAGACAGTAAGTTATTTGTCCACACAGCCTGAGTGTTTTCCTCTGCTGGCATTGACTGTTCAAAGTAGAAAGTTCAAAGTGATTTTCCTTTTTCTATTTAGAAGACAGCAACCTCGGTGAAGCTTGTCCTGGTGAGTAAAACTTAAGTATAGCAATAAGATATTAAACATATTTGAAGTATATTCACAGCATGACATTGTACTTGCTTCATTTTTAGTGTAGTATAGCAAGTTTAACTGCCTGATGCCAATTAGCCATAATGAGAATTATGGAGCTAAACCACGGTGCACTACACTGAAAATCGACTCGTTGGGGTTCTTACTGACTTTATGCTTTTTGTTGAAGGACATATAAACTTTGTTAAGGCTTCTCTTTTTTCCTATCTAAGAAAATTGGTTGTTTCATTTAAAACTGATACTTAGAGCTCAAACTAATATTTACTAACTTTAATTAATAAAATTAGATTTTACATCTCTTCACCAGGGAAAAGCTAGTTTAAATTTTGCTGTCTGCATTTAATTAACCCCAATATATAAAACATTCTAGACAGATTCCCCTTGTTTCTTCAGAATTAATAGTGTGTGTATGACTAATTTTAATTTTGTTTTTATTGTTATTTTTTAAATATTTTATTTATTTCTGAGAGAAAGAGAGAGAGAGACAGCGTGAGCAGGAGAGGGTCAGAGAGAGAGGGATACACAGAATCTGAAACAGGCTCCAGGCTCTGAGCTAGCTGTCAGCACAGAGCCTGACGCGGGATGGAACCCACGAACCGTGAGATCATGATCTGAGCCGAAGTAAGATACTTAACCAACTGAGCCACCCACGCGCCCCTGACCAATTTTAATTTTGAATAAACCTCTCAAATATGTGTAGGTGAGTACAGATGTAGAATTCTAGGTAATGTAAATGATAATAATACTATATCATAGATTCTAATTGTGACCACTGAATTCAAGTATGAATCCTAGCAATATGAATTTATTTTCTGATATATGGTTTTGAATAATATTATAAGATAATGGTGTTAAACTAAAAATCTAAAATAATTCATTTGGAAAAATCAAATTTAAGGAAACAAAACACACAGACACATAAACACACATGCACTCAGATTTGCCCTCAGAAAACTCAGAATTCCAAACTAAACCACAGGAATACCTCCTTCCCAAACCAGGGAATGTGTACTAAATATCCATTTCTTTGTGTTTTAAATAGATAGATAAAAGTCTTCTTATATGGTATTCATTCAAAAAATGTTGATATAGCATCAACATTGGATCAGATGCTATATCAACATCAGCATCAACAAATTAGATCATTAATCTTTACGGCAACCTTCTAGAATTAATTAGAAATTATTTTTAATAAAATGTAGTTCTTTTTTCATCTTTAAAGAATCCACCCATGTTGTTCAAAGATCATAATACAGGGAGAGCCAAGGTTGAGGAAGTCTTTCTCTTTTGCTTTCTCTGATTTAAGATTAGTATGTATTTTATTGGTAGAATAGAGGGATTGAGATCTACTTAAGTGAAAATCACCTAAAGAAATCTTACTCTTTACAAAGATAATTTTCTGAAAAATAACTCATGGATTGTGGCTCTGAAATTCTCTATTGTGTGTACAAGAAAGATTATTCTCTAAGTTGTATATATATAGTACAGCAATACAAGCCTTTCTCTTTCAAATTCCTGTCTGGGATACTACTCCCACCCTTCCTCACCAAAACTGGTCATTCAGACTTGAACATGAACTTCATTTTCTTTTTTTTTTTTTTACAAATAGTTTATTGTCAAGTTAGTTTCCACATAACACCCAGTGCTCATCCCCACAAGTGTCCTCCTCCATGCCCATCCCTCCTCCCCCCCACATCCATCAGTCCTCAGTTTTTGTCAGCATTCAAGAGTCTCTCATGGTTTGCCTCTCTCCCTTTCCCCCACCATTTCCGCCCTTCTTCTCCCCCTTGGTCCTCTGTTAAGCTCCTCCTAATCCTCCTATACGTGCACACATATGATATTTGTCTTTATCTGCCTGACTTATTTCGCTCAGCATAACACCCTCAAGGTCCATCCATGTTGCTACACATGGCCAGATTTCATTGTTTCTCATTGCCAGTTAGTATTCCATGGTATAGATAAACCACATCTTCTTGATTCCTTCGTCCGTTGATGGACACTTAGGCTCTTTCCATGTTTTAGCTATTGTGGAGAGTGCTGCTATGAACATTGGGGTACTCAGAGAACAACAGAATCTGGATAGAATTTCCTTTGAAGTGCAGTCAGATGTGGGCAAGACCAACTTGTTCTACCCTAAAAATTACAGTTTCTTTCATCACAGGGTCAAGATTCAGAGAGTCTAAAATGTCTGTGCAACGGTCTGATACATACTTAGGAGCGCAATGATTTGTCAAAAATATTCAGTTTTCTGAGATTGATCAATTCACAGAAACTTGATGTATTGATTCCTGTTGAAAATTTAAATACAGCATATTGATGACATCTCATACCTGAGGCACAATTAGTAACCTACACTTAACATCCCCAAGGTCACCTACTCCATCTTATGTGCTCACTCTCATACCCTTTTGTGTTTTCTCTATCCTTGTCCAAAACATTTTTCAGTGATGTCAGAGTCCCAATTCCACAGTTAAGCTTTTATATATCTTTGACTTCATATTGTTCTCCCACTTCCCAGAGTTCATAAGTAAAACCTGGCATTCTTCTGTTATACTTCTGGTAGGTTTTTAATATCTGCCCAATTAATATTATCCTGAATGCATACATAATGGTTCTGTGTTGGACAAATTATTAATATTTATATAATACTTGTGCCATCTCCCGTTTGCCTCAGTTCTTATTCCTGGGGCCGTATGCTGAGAGCCATGTTATCATATACATATTAGAGTCTGTACTCTAAATGAAGAGCACAGAAATGTGAATGTTATCTGTTTCTGTACATTCCTTCACACTTCCCTCAGGCAAGAATGAAGAAGAGCCTTTGCCCCAAAGTAAAAGTCCTGAGTTTTTATCCTAACTTAGCATATAAGTAAATTTCTCCAGGGAAATAGAAGTCCTAGGTATGAGCCCTACCCCATCTCTACCCCTTAAAATATAAAATATATCTCTGAGAAGTAAATCCCTGAAATTCTCTTTATGTTAATGAGTCACAAATTACATTCCAAGTCTTATTCTTTTAGTTTTGTTTCCAATATTCAGTAACTTTTTTTCAGAAAGCTTTAACAATGCAGAAACATACACCTACAATTTACAATGCCACAACTACTTTATTTTCTGTTTTTCAAAGTGGAAATTCTTTATTAGGTAGACATTCCCTGATTTTCCGTTATAATTTTTGGATCATCACCCAACACCTAAACAATTTCCTCCTTGGAAGTCCAATTTCGTATATCTCTTCATTGGTATTTCACTTCATTAAAAATGTCTACTTTTATCTTCACCCTTTCCTACCTCCCTCAAAACTTGACTATATGTAACAAAAATTCCCACCCAACTCTTGGAAAAAACTTGAATTTTTCAATATGTGTAAGTATGACCTATACAACAATTTATAGTTTTATATCTTTTCATGTGTATATATATATGAATATATATCTATATTTTTTCCCTGAACTCCACTTTGACCCAATTCACTCACTCATTGATATGGAAACTTGGAAGACCTTGTCATCATCTGTAATATAACTATCTCTAAAATAGTTCTGTGATCTCAAATTCTCATCTCTAATTTTTTTCCCTTCATGAATCCCATTAGACCTGTTGTTTTACCTCACTGAGAGTTTTATAACTTTGTTATTCCATGTTACTAATCTCTGTTATCTTTTTGATGACAGGTCATGCCATTATAGATATGACTGACCAACTCCCTAGCCAATGGAATTCTCTCATATATTCCTTTAATATCCCACATTTTCCCCCAAATCTCAACTCTAATCAATGGCACAATCATATTTGTTCTTAAATTTCCTATAACTTAAGCATAATATTGATTAAGGAACTGTTCATATCAGTGCTCTTACAAAATTATGATACATGATCACAACTAAATTCCAGAAAAGTGGCCAAAGTAAGTTTCCATTCATTCTATCAAAGATTTATTTCAAATTTAGTAATCCTTTCCCTAAACTTCCTACTTTAAAATTTATACCATCACACATGGCAAATACTCTCACTCCCTATATTCTGGAAAGAAGATAATATGGTTTTATTTCTATCTTATTGTGAAAAGTGCTAGTGTTTGTTCTCTACCTCAGATAAACTGCTAGAATAAACTCTTGAGCTGCTTAGTAGTTGCATGCAGCCTTAGTGATCAATTTCTGGCCAATGGAATATGGGCAAAGAGATATGTACTTGCAGGTATGGTTCCTAAAATATCTCCCTTATGATTTTCTACCTCTCTATTTTTTTTCTCTTCTGCCTGGATAGAATGAACCCACAAAAGAACACCATGTTTCTAATATAGCAGAACAACAAAATAGAAGGAAGCCTGGGTCCCTGAAGTAATGTTAGTGGTGGTCTTTTTTTTTTTTTTTTTTTTTTTTTTTTTGCTATTTAAGAAGATATTCATCTCCCAATGTGGCTTAAGATAGCAACAATTTATTATATTTCATATTTCTGTGGGTTGAAATGGCAATTGTTGAAATCTTCTGTGTGCTGTTAGTTGAAGTATTAGGATGGATGAACAATCTAAAATGTTCTTACTAACTGATAGTTGGTGCTGACTGCCAGCTAGGACATCAGTTCTAGCTTCACTTCTTCTCCATATTGGCCTTTGGATTTAGGTGCTTGGACTTCCTCAAAGCATCAGTGTTTTGGTTCCAACAGGAGCATTTCAAATGGCAAAGACAGAAGCCTCCTGAACTCTTAATGCCCTGTCTCATAATTTAAACATTGTTACTTCTTTCTTATTTTATTAGTCAAAATAAATCACTGGGCAATGATTCAAGGGGAAGAAAAATGAGCTCTGTATTTCAACGGGAAAAGGGCAAGGAATTTCTAGTCATCTTTAATTGAGTACAGTCCACTCTCAGGTTACAAATTATTTATGTTCCTCACACATGTAAAATACAGTCAGTCTTTCCTGAAACCATACTAGTCTCTTCCCATTACAATATGAAGTTCAGCCTCAAAGACATCCAGGTTTTTGTCATGTAAATGTGATTAGAGGCAGATGAAGTTCTGTTGTGTCATTCTATGTGTGCAGTGACCTATAAACTAAAGAGATATTTTATTGTTTCTGAAACACCAAATTCATTAACAGACAACATTTATTAATATAATTAACATAGCATTTGGAACTTTACCCATTTTTCTTTGCTGGCAGATATGCATCTCATCCTCGCATGTTGATACTAATTAGTGCTACAGGGAATAATTAATGTGGGAAAAGTGACAGAGGTGTGTATGTGTGTGTGCGCATGCGCGTGCTTGTGTGTGAATGAGTGATAGAGAATACCTTGATTAAATTTTAAATAAAGTTACCAGGAAACACATTGCCATCAGGATAACTTTTGAGTAAAGAATTGATCAAAGTAAGATAGTAAGGCATGCAGCAATTTGACAAAAGTAGGAGACCTTTTTAAGCTCTTACAATAATCTAGGTGAGGGATATTGGTGGTTTGGGCCGCAGAATAACCTTGAAGGGGGTAAGAAGTGATAAAATTCTGGATATTTTTTAAAAAATTGTGCCAAGAAATGTTTTTGGAGAATGCTGGGGTAAGAGAGGAAAAGAAGTCAAGTAAGATGGACCCCAAGAATCTTTGCATGAGATGGGATGCCTCCATTGGTTAAACCTCTGACTTTGGCTCAGGTCATGATCTTGGGGCTTGGGAGTCTGAGCCCTGGACGAGGCTCTGTGTTGACAGCTCCGAGCCTGGATCTTGCTTCGGATTTTGTGTCTCCCTCTCTGCCCCTCCCTGTTTGTGCATTCTCTCTCTCTCTCTCTCTCTCTCTCTCTCTCAAAAATAAACATTAAGAAATTGGAAAAAAAAGAAACTTTTATGAGATGAAGTAGAGGAATAGGGTTGTCATTTCATTTGGCAAGATATCTGCAGGATAAGAAGATTTGGGAGAAAACTTTCAAATTCCATTTTTAGATAAGTTTACAATTCATGTTAGATTTCTGATGGAAATGATCAACAAAAGTAAGCATTTGGACATTTGATCCTAGAATTCTTGAAATCTGAGTGACCACTCAAATAAGATGAAGATTTGACTAATGGCTATGGAAATGTGAAAGTCACTTGCATCCTTGATAGAACCATTTTACTGGAGTGGTGGGGATAAAAGTCTGGCATAGGTTAGTTGGGGAAAATGGGAGGAGAGCTTTTGGAAACCCTGTATTTTGACAACTTTTCAAACTACAGAATTCACAGGGAGTCTTACAGTTTCTGATGACACCCAGAAGCAGATTTGTAAATTTTTAATAGCATAACCATCACAAAGAAATTTTGTCCATTGTCTTGTTCATCACAGGACATTTAGATATGAAACTTTAGAGGTCCTACCCACATATGGGGAAATTAAACAAGTTCAAAAAGGAGTCAGAATTATATCCTAATATAGGAACATTATAAAATATTCAATCAAAATGCTTGTTCAGAGCAATTCTGATATTTTAAGAAGACTTATCTGAAAATAAAGCTGCCTGATTGAAGGTCAAAAGGCCCAATCCATTACAGGACTTTTCCTTTTAAAATTCTTGCTAGCCAGGAATAGTTTACAAATCAGGAAGGAGAAAAAAAAAATTTTGAGTTAAATATTAAGAAAAGAAAGTTGATTTCTGTTCTTCATTTCCTTTGACGGAAATAGAATTATTTTTCAACTAATTAGTCCATTGTGTAAGTGGACATACTGGGTACAAGTTAAGTGCTACTTAAGCTGGAGTAGATGATTCAACATTCTTGGAGTGATTTGAGCTACAGTTTAGAAGTAGAAGTTATTTACACTGGAGTCTATGAATTTGATAAACTCATCCTCTACTTTTCAGTGTGTTCTCATATTGGAGAGAATATGAGAACATGGCTCATATTCTCTCCAATATGAGATTGGCTCATATTGACATGGCTGCCTTATACAACCTTTTGAAGTACACGGCATAGGCACTAAGATCCTGACACCATCTTACCCATCCCTCAAAGTTTCCAGTTGGAAGGTTCACATAGTCACCCTCTGGCTACAAATAATATGTGCCTTACAATGTTTTTTGTTCACCTTTCCTTATGCCAATGTTCACTCTAGAATTCTGGTTCAAGTGTAAGTAACTACTTAAAAAAACATGAAGATTGAGATATAACCAGTGGCTATTGCAATATGAAAATCACCTCCATCCTTGACAGAGCCATTTTACTTGAGGGGTGGGGATATAGGTCTGGCACATTTCAGTGAATTGTTAGTAGCTTGGTGACAATTACTTTTTCATGAGTTTTAATTTAGGATAATAAACATATTTCAAGTTTGGTCAGTTTTTACAAAGGTTATTTTGCTGTTTATAACATTTGTTGTACCAAAATTTGTTTTATTTTGTCCCAAGGGAAAAATATATATTTGTACAAATTTTATTAAGTAGAAAAAATATGCCAACAAAGTTGTCTTTACACTAAATATTTAATATCTCCAAATATGTTGTAATCCTAGCAACACATAAGACAGTTTTCTAGTATTTCCTCTTGAAATTACTATAGATTTCAGCATACGTTTTAATACTGAGCAGTTTTAGGCTTGCTAATACCTTATTATTAGAAAACCAACAGGAGTAAAGCAATTGAAAACAAGCATTGAATGAGTACTTAGCCTAATCATTCTCTGGAAATTTGAATGTTGAAGGAATGTAGTACTAAATGAATTGGTAATAGAATTTTTAAATTATAGTAATGTAAGCAATAGACAAAGGAAATAATTTCAGCCTGTGGGAGGGAGAGGGCATTGGTTAGAAAGAACAATTTTCCCAAATTATACATCTGTTTTCTTTACCAATATGTCTGCAATGGGTGACTGAATTTACTCACCTCTGTTATGCGTATGTATTTAGCTTAATGACTGTTGAGCTCAATACATTTTCTTGAAGCCATATATTATTCATTTTCCCCCATTGGATGTTGCGAGATACAACTATAAACCAAACACAGATTTATCCTTCAAGGTATAATGTAAATGAAAATATTTTCAAATAAAATATAGATTAAGTGCTGTAATAAGGATATGCATAAAGGTTGTTTATATAATTCAGATCAAGAAATCATGGGGAGGTACATTAAGAGAATGCTTCCTATGTAAGGAAATGTCTTGGCTGAGATGTCAAGGACAAGAAATTAGTAGTCCAAACTAAGTGCCTGTTCAACATCTATGAGTTGTGATAGAGCATAATCCATTAAGGGACCAGAAAGTAATTGAATATAGATCTTGTCTATTATTTGTGACAAATCTAGTAGTAAGGGTTAAAGTAGGAAAAATGAGAGAAATGAATATGCTTATGTATATTCTTGTTAAAATAAGTAAAAGAATGTGTCTTAAACTAAAAGCACCATACACAGCAGAACTATTTTAAGCAGAAGAATGTCATGAAGAGATTAATTATTCTGGAGGAGATAAAGACACCTATAGGAATGCTCAAGTGACAAAGCATAGCCTAGCTTGTGTTAAATTGCCCCACCTACTGGCTTATATAATACCTAATATAGAGTTTCTGAGATGTACGTAGAGCTATTTGTCCACTCATCTATATATCAATCCTCCATACTGGATGGTTAAAATAGTACCATTAATTACAGCTCATACCATAAATTATTAACTCTGTACATCTTGGTTATAAGAAAGGTCAGGAAAGAGTCAAAGACTGCATAACACAGTAATTCTAGATCTATTTTCTCCTAAAGGGTCATAGTCAAAGTTAAACTAAGGAAGTTATATTGTTTTATTTGCCCTTGAAAGGAAAGGAAAGAGAGAGAGGGAGATTAGATAGAAATACCCACATGAATTACTCTAATTTTTACAAGGTAGATTAGTGCCATGTTTTTGATAAAAAGCAACTACTAAGCTTGGGAAAATATTTCTGTTCTTTATGTGTTCTACTCTGTGTTGAGATACAGATGGACCCTCAGTAAAACAAATGTTTAAACCTTTATCTAACTTGTTATGTGTTTAGATTGGGGAAGACTGGCAGGATAGAAAGCATGAGAAAAGAAAACAGAAACTCTCTCAATCCCCTACTTATAATTCAGAATATACAACTGAGGAAAGGCTGGTGTGAGACCATCCTTCAGTGAATTACAAAGTAGAGTCACAAACTGGGATAGACCCCTAGATGAGCAGCCCCTGTGATGACCTCTAGATGCCTCCTGTCATACCTCCTGACATATTATAAAGGCTCACATTTCAAGATGTATTTGTTTATTTATACTCTGTCTTATTTCTCACATATATGAACTGGCATATTACAGAAACACAAATGGCAAAATGATAAAATATAAATTAAAATGAATGAGGATCAGATTATAACATGAATTAAGAATAATTTCTTGACTTAGAAATTTTATCACAATTAAAGGGAAAATAATGTCACACACAATTGCTACCTATGGGGCTCAAATTAGGCTTTGATTATTCTGGTAGTCAAAATGAAAAAAAAGAAAGACAGAGTCTTTTTACATACTACTCATTGTTAATAAAGAGGTTTGTGTCAGGTCTCATGAATAAAACAAGCTTGTCCTGTCATGTAGTTAAAAAACAAATACTAGTTTCTAGTATCTCTCTTCTGGAAAAAAAAAGAAAAAGAAAAAAGAAAAATATTTATCTTCTAACATCTTTCTTTTCATTTTCATAGCAAAATGAATATCTTGAGTTATTTAAGGACAGTACTTTCTCAGATCGTATTCTCTCTCTTCAATTGGGATTCCATTTTCATCATTTTGTCAATATTTTTGCCGAAGTGACAGATGAAGCCATACCTCCCTTTGCTTCTGTATTTTGACAATGTCAAAAGGATCTTCAGTTTTATTCAATGTCATTTTCAATTTCTGCAAAATGGGTGTAGTAAATTATGGTTATAAAATAAAACCAGCTGTATATTTTATATCACTTTGAGGGAAAAAAAGAAAGGGAATATAAATTTGCAAATACTGGCAATGTCATATTAATAGAAAATTACATCTTTTGAGGACACAGTGTATTTGCTGAGTGGTAGAAAAAACACAATTAATTCTATAAAGTTTTCTCAAATAATAATTATTTAGGGGCATCTGGGTGGCTTGTTTGGTTATGGTCTGACTCTTGATCTTGGCTCAAGTCATGATCTTACAGTCTGTGAGTTCAAGCCCCATGTGACTCTGAGCTGACAGTGGGGAGCCTGCTTGGAATTCTCTCTCTCCCTCTCCTCTGCCCTTCTGCTTATGTGTGCATGTACTCTCGCTCTCTCTCTCTCTCAAAATAAATGACTTAAAGAATTTTTTTAAAATAATAATTATTAAAAAAATAAGTACCCATAATTGCATTCCTTGGTATTTATTCAAATGAACTGAAAAACTTACATCTACAGGTTTATATCAGCTTTATTCAAAACTGCCAAAACTTGGAAACAATGATGTCCTTTAATAGGGGAAGGTATGAATAAACTTGTGACATCCAAGCAATGGAATCTGATTCAGTACTAAAGATAAATGAACTATCAAGCCATGGAAAGAAGTGGAAAAAACTTAAATGGATATTGTAGCGTGAAAGAAGCCAATCTGAAACTACATACTGTATGGTTCTAGCTACATGAAATTCTAGAAGAAGTGAAATTATGGAAACAACAAAATCATCAGTGGTTGCTAGGAGTTAGTGGGCACAGATGAGATGAATAAGTGGAGCACAGAGTTTTAGGGCAGTGAAACTATTCTGTATGATACTAGAACAATGGATTATTATATATTCATATATATTCATGAACCATTATATATTCATGAATACCTATAGAATATATATAAAATACCAAGAATATATATTAATGTAAATTACAGACTATGAGTAATAATATATTAATGCAGGTTCATTGATTGTAACAACTGTATACTATAAGATGGGATGTTAATAGTGCGTGAAATTGTGCATGTGTGGGAACAGTTGTATATGGGGATACCTGGGACTGTTTACTTAATTTTGCTTTGTACCTAAAATTGCTATAAAAATATGTTTATTAATTTTACAAATAACTGTAAACTTAGAAGTTAAAAATATTCATGGGGCGCCTGGGTGGCTTAGTCGGTTAAACGTCCGACTTTTGCTTAGGTCATGATCTCGCGGTTCGTGGGTTCGAGCCCCGCGTCGGGCTCTGTGCTGACTGCCAGCTCAGAGCCTGGAGCCTGTTTCAGTCTGTGACTCCCTCTCTCTCTGACCCTCCCCTGCTCACGCTGTCTCGCTCTCTCTCCTAGAAATAAATAAAACATTAAAAAAAAAAAAGAAGTTAAAAATATTTGATACTTCAATATAATCTCAATAGTAAAGCACACTTATATTTTACTCAATAGCAAAACATAAATAAAGTATTTTACAATGCACCATCTGTATGCTTGAACAGTTTTAGTTACAGGGGAATTGCTTCCTCTCAGTAGAATAATATTTTTCTAATCTTAATCAGATGTGAGAAAAAAATGTCATTAAAAAATATTTTCCTTAAAGAGAAGACACACTACTTCTGTGTCTCTAAATCCCGTGATGGTTCTCTTTGTTGGCCTCTTATACAGGTGATTACTTTCTTATTCTCAAATCATTATTTTCTGGAGTTCTTTTTTATTTTATTTTTGTTTGTTTTGTTTTGTTTTTGACACCACACTCCCCTACCTGATTCTTTGTTCTATCTCAGTGTCCTTGGCTACTTCCTTCCTTTCTTTTTAACCTCTATACTTTGGAATAATTCATAATTTTTTCACGTCGTCCCTTTCCTTCTCTATGAACATGTTTTTCTAACTAAAACATCAGGTTTATTGGTTTATACTCCATTTATATACCACTATTAAGTTCAAGACCCATATATGCAAATTGTTGCTTTACATTTTCACTTGAATGTCTACACTTCAAGTAAACTTGCTCCTTAGTCAGTCCTTCACATCTTATTAAATGGCATCATTAATCACACAGATACCTAGGCAAAACTGAGGCATCTTCCTTGCTTCCTCTTCACCTCATATCACATCCCTTATTGGTTAGCAAGCTCAATCAGTGCTGTGTATAAAATATATCTTGAATCAAACCACTTGTGTTTCCACATTTGCAATTCAGTTTCACATTTCTATCCCCCCCTAAATTGGTATGTCAGTAGTAACTTCCTCAGTCCTCTTTTCTTCTACTCTTGCTTGTATAAAATCTATTATTCACAGGAAAACCAATTAAATTGTATTAAAATTGGAAATTAAATCTTTCCATGCCTCCTGCTAAAAATCCTCTATTGGTTACCTCTCTCATTTAGGTAATAGGAATAACTTTTAAACTCTATCAAAGTCTGTAGTGTCCAAATCGATCCTCTCTCCATCAACCTCCAAGATTTTGTCTTCTGACATGGTTACTTTTGATATCCTGGTCTTCTGTCTCTTTCTGGGATATACCCAACTATTTTCCATATTTTAGTAACTTTTCACTAGCAGCTCCATTTGCTATCATGACTCCTTCATGTTATTCAGGTCTCAGCTTGAATGTAATCTACTTAGAGATTCTTGTCTTTGATACCCAATAAAGAGTATTATCCAGTTACCATCTCTTCTTACTTTATTTTTTTAATGTTTATTTTTGAGAGAGACAGAGTTTGAGTGGTGGAAGGACAAAGAGAGAGGGAGACACAGAATCCAAGTGAAGCTCCAGGCTCTGGGCCATCAGCACACAACCTGACCCAGCCCTCGAACTCAGGAACCTCAAGATCATGACCTGAGCTGAAGTCAGATGCTTATCCTACTGAAACACCCAGGCACCCCTCTTCTTATTTTAAATGTTTGCATATCATCCCAAAACATGTTGTTACTTCTTTGCATCTTTCCCTTCTCTAAGATTTTAGTTTCAAAAGCGCAGAACATATTTACCAACATATTTCTGGTCTTATTTACCAACATATTTTTGGTGTAAAGCAAACCACCCGGACCCTAGGAAACAAATATTTGCTGAATAGTGAAGTGCATGCAAGACATTTTTCATATGGGAAGCATCATGGGAACACTGATGTAATGAGCAGAGTTCTCACTAAAACTCCTTCATTAAAAATTGCTTTCAAAAGGATTATGTTGTGGGGATTTTGTTTTGTTATATTTATTTTCTTTGAGGCCAGTCTGTGAAAGTGGAAGATAAAAACTTAAGTATTCCAGGAAGATTCAAGATAATGTGGTTTATATCACTAGTTATTGTTGGCTTGCCTTGATGTAAATGTAAGACCTACAAATATATAATCTGCAGCCTGTAAAATTTTGTAGTCATGAAATTTGACCACTAGTTGAAAACTAGGAACCTTCTCCTCACTAGAAACACAAACTCCAATACAGTGCATGCAAAACTTTTCAGACTATTTCAGAGGATTTACACACCATGCAATATACACCCATGGTCTTCTTGCACTTGATGGGACACTAATAGGATCTAATAGGAAGAATAAACTGTCCTTTGATGTAATCCTCCATAAAGGGCATATCCATTCAAAGTAAAATTTAACAAGAATTTTAACACAGCCATCTCAAGGTTGCATTATCTGTCAGGAGTCAAGGATGCAGGTAATCTATCCTTTATTTACTGTGCATAGACCCACACAAATAAGTGCAACTTATTTTTATTACAAATATCAAGTGATTTTATTGCAAAATTTGCATTAGACCTGAGAACTACAAAGAGAAATAAAAGATAGCTAATTCCTTGATAATTTTATAATCTTTAAGTCAAGGTAGACATATAAACATATAATTTTAATATATCGAAACACATGTAACAGTTGTTATGCACAGGATATTTTAGTAACACAGTGAATATATTGACTCAGCCAGGATCATTATAGAGTGATTTTAAGTGTTCTGTGAAGTTCTCCTGAGATAAATCTTTATTTTTTTAAATTTTATTTTAGAGACAGTTGGGGAGAAAGACAGAGGGAGAGAGAGAGAGAGAGAGAGAGAGAGAGAGAATCTTAAGCAGGTTCCAAGCTCAGTGCAGAACCCGATGTGGGCCTCGATCCCACAATGCTAGGATCATGATCTGAGCCAAAATCAAGAGTCAGGTGTTCAACTGACTGAGCAACCCAGGTGCCCCATGAGATGAATCTTTAAGTATACATTTAAAAAAGATAGAAGGGACACTTATACAGGAGGGTTTAGGATAAATTGAATAGAAGAAAGAAAGCTAGGCATATGGAATTAGAAGCATTTGGTACTAGAAAACAAATTTCAAAGTCAAGACAGCAACGAATGGACTGGGAGAGAGGCCACTTAAGAAGTTTGAAGGAATGGCATAGTCATAGTTGTATTTTAGATAGCTGACTCTGCCTGCATTTTAGATAATGAACTGGAAGCACCCATGCAGCTATTATAATTAGGAGATGAATGTATTTGAGAAATACGGTGAGTTAATTTGCTAGGACTGCCGTAACAAAGTACTGTGGACTGGGTGGCTTAAACAGAAATTTATTTTGTCACAGTTCTGGAGGCTGGAAGTCCAAGATCAAGTGTTGGCAGAGTTGGTTTCACCCCGAGGTCTCTCTCCTTGTCTTGCAGATGGTCGTTTTCTTGCAGATGGTATTCCCTATGCAAGTCTATGTTTTAATTACTTCTTCTCATAAGGACACCAACCACTTTGAATTAGGGCCCACGAACAGATTTCATTTAACCTAAATTACCTTTTTAAAGACTTTATCTCCAAATACAGTCACATTCTGAGAAACTGGATATCACAGTTCAAAATAAGAATTTGGGGGGAGGACACAATTCAGCCCATAATGTGCAGAAAGGAATTAATTAATAATTATTTACATGAAGGGAAGATGGAGTAATGATTTGAGGTTAGATATTCCTAAAATGTGTTATTATAAATCACACAATTCTCTAAATAGATTGATACACTGATAAATTCCTATTTATCTTACATTTTTGAGAAATACAGCTTGAGCTTAATTTCTTAGCTAAAATCAGGGGATGCTCACTATGAAGCAGGAAAGGAAATGTTGAGTCATTTTAAAACCAAGAACCAGATGAACTGACCAAAGCAATCCTCACCTTAGATATACACTGGAATCACAGAGATAGCTTCAAACAAAATAGTTCTATGGGGCGCCTGGGTGTTTCAGTTGGTTAAGCATCCGACTTCTGCTCAGGTCATGATCTCACAGTTCGTAGGTTCCAGCCCCATGTCGGGCTCTGCTGACAGCTAGCTCAGAGCCTGGAGCCTATTTTGGATTCTGTGTCTCCCTCTCTCTGACCCTCCCCTGCTCATGCTGTCGCTATCTCTCTCTCAGAAATAAATTTTAAAATAACATTAAAAAATAGTTATGCCAGGGGCCCACCTCTGCACAATTACGTACACAACCATGGATAGAGCTTGAGCCATAGTAGTTTTAAAAAATCTCCCTGGGAGATCCCAATATGTAGTGAAAATTAAGAACCAGTGGCATGGAGGAAGGGTGTAAGCAGAGGAAAAAAGTAAAGGGACAGAGCAATTGGGGGGAGAAAATGAAGCTTGAAGCCCTGACATGATTTGAGTGTACTATCAGGAACTGAACACAGAGCAAATTAAATGTAAAGGGCAGGACGTAAAGTAGACAGTCTGTGTAATAAAGAGCCTAGTCAGAGAGATCATAAATATAGTGCTATTTCTGTGACCATAAGCATTGATGTCCTATAATCTCAGAATAGACTCTGAGAAGCTTCCAAAGGTGTTTTATTAATGTGTGCCTCTGTGTGTGTGTGCATGTGTGTGTGTGTGTGTGTAAGAACTGATGTTATGAGATTTTTAACATAGAAGGCTCTGAATGTGTCAAGATAGCAATGCTGTGGGGGCTCCTGGGTGGCTTAGCTGGTTTCGCATCTGACTCTTTGTTTCAGCTCAGGTCATGATCTCATGGTTCGTGGTTTGAGTTCCACATCAGGCTCCTTGCTGACAGCATGGGGCCTGCCTGGAATTCTTTCTCCCTCACTCCTTTCCCCTTCACTGTTCGTTCTCTGTCTCTGTCTCTGTCTCTCTCTCAAAATAAATAAAAATAAATTTAAAGAGATAAAGTTGCTTGGGCTCAGTAGCAGCAAAGTCTCCTCTGCAAAACCAGGGCCTAGGGGTGCCAAGTATCCAAAGCAGAGATGGAGCCTTTAACAAAGAATTACAACCAGAGGAACACAGGATGGATGTTTCAGAGGTCCCACAAGAGGACCCACCCTGCAAAATCTAGCCCTCACATGCAACGAGACTGACTAGAGAGGAGAAAATGTATTGATTGAATTTTTGTTACTTAATTGATTTATGTGCATTGTAATTTGGGGATTATTAGTAATAGGGATTTGTGATAACCACAGGAGACTAGAAAAGTGTTGAGACCTGCCTCAGTTTCACATGGAGGAAAGGGAAGATTGATTTTCATCTTTCACTCATGAGTTAAGAGGGATACCCTATGACCAAAAATTAAATTGATTTCATGATTATACTTGATTGGTCTATTTCATTTATAATAAGCAGAGGGAAAGGAGCCCAGGGAAGATGCTGCCTAAAAAATATCTCTCCTGCAAAACATTTGCAGACTATAGTTAGTTTCTACAGAGCAGGTAATAAGGATTTTAAAAGGTCTCGAGAAGTCTCTTTCAGAAAATCAACTAGTACTGCAACATCTCTTGTGATGGTCAATATCATTAGATGGATTAGATTAGTCCCTCCGGAGAACAACTGTTGTCAAGGGTAATTTAACATAATGGCAGCATCATTCTGGAATGGAAACCTAGGCTCCTCAAAGATTATGTCTTCATCTGGTTTGTTGGTTTGGATGGAAGGGATAGGTTAGGATGGGAGACAGTGCCTGAAGTCAAATATCCTGTGGTCCGTATTGGGGTCTTGATAATAGGTGAGCATGTGTAAACTGCAGTAGCTGTAGTTTACTTCTTTGTTTGTCGAAATCAAGCCAGGAAACACCATTTTGTAAACACCTGTAAAGCCTGGCAACAGAGCAGTGAATAAGCTTCCAACAAATGGTATGACCAATTATATTTTTTAATTTTTTGGTGTGATCGATTTTTAGTATCAAGGCTATCTGGCAATAGTAACAGTACCAATAGTTTCCATCTCCTTGGCTTTGGAGTAAAAATTTACTTTTTGGATTGAATGGCCCTGGATTTCTAGAATGTTTGGGGGTACAAAGAAGCCTCATTAGGAAAACGTAGACTTCTTGACAAGTTAGGCGAATGCAGACTCAAGCTACTAGTTGAAAAGAATAAAGAAATGTAAATGTGATGACTTCACAGGATGCTGAAGCCTACTCTAACAGCTACGAAGAGAAGGTGCAGTCATGTTAATCGGATGTTTTTAATGCCCTCTCTTTCCCCCTGATGTATTTCCTACTTCTATTCTTTTAAATTTCTGTATATTTGAATAGTTGTCTCCTTATTTTATCAGTGGAAAGAGATAAAATTCTTTAAAAACCAAGTCTGACATGGAGCCATGGGAGGAAATTCCCTTTGTAAGGATAGTTCACACTAACAAAATAACTTTTTCCCCCTTAAAATGTGTTTCCATTACATACTATTTCAGCTTCTCTGTTCAAAGTTATACACTGATCTAAATACAGTGTCTCAGAGTCTTATCCTCATGGACCAATCATTAATAGTTATATATATTATGGAATTGACCATTTTAAGGAGAAGATGTGGTGTTCTCTTACTATGCTCACAGTATTCAGAGGGTTCAGGTGCTATAAAATCATGGGACCCTGAACTCCCTCCCATTTTCTGTTTTATTCTTCCTCTCCTCCTCCATATTCTGCTTTCTGAGTCAGGATACTTCCTCCTGTTTCCATGGCTCCTAATTTCTATTGCTATGCTCTGTACCATGCGCCCCAAGTGGTGTACTGTGGCACACAGCTCCTGGGGTACTAGGCGACCCTGAATCCATTAAGCTCCCAGCTTTTCCCATTCTCACCTCCGTGTGTAAATTCTTCAGGTGCTGACTTCAGGCTAGCCCTGCCACACTCTAGCTTTCCTAAGTCACCCCTGAGTTATCATTGGCTGCATCACCTAAATATTTTCCTCCTTTCATATCTCTTTTCTCATTTCTTTCAGTGCCCCCATATTCTTCAGAATTGTAAGCATTCCTGAAATCAACAAAAATGCAAATATCCAACAGTCCTTCACATTGGAATCTTACATCATACATTTTATTGCCCCCTTTATGCACTAGACTCTATATTTCTCATTTATTTATTAAATACTTCTATCATTAGTATACCCTAATAATTGAGCCCTTGTTTGAACTTTTCTAGACTCACAATCAACATTGGCAGCATTGATATATTCATATGAAGGAAATGGGAGTGGGCAGATTTTATCCAGATTTCAGCAAGGTAGTTAACAAAATAAATTAATCAAAGTCCTTAAGGCCCTAAGAAAGTAGGTTCAGAACAGTTGGCAGAGCTAAAACGAGCTGGATTTCAGTTTAATAAGTAAAAGAAAATTGAACTAGTCATAATTGGTGAGATACTCTCTCAACTTCCAACTTTGAACTCCCTGCTTGATCTTCTTGAACAGCTGTTCCCTGTTTAGCTACTACTTAGTCTTTAAGCATTTTATTGAGGGTCTTTTTCTCCAAAAAGCTGTTACTTATCACCCCCTCTCTGGTCAGGTAGTATTTTTTGTTCTTTCATAACACTGCAATTTTACTTCTATTAAGGCACTTTTCATATTTTATTAGATGACCTGTTTATTTGACTTTAATGCAACCCCCTGTGATTGATTATAATCATTATACGATTGGACTCTTAAAAAAAAACCTATTAGTCTATCTGGACAAAATCGTCTGTTTTCCAAAGGCAGGGATAAAGAAGGGGAGACATAGATGCAGGTTAGGGAACAGTATAAACTAGAGAGGATCTGAACATGTTCTATTGGGAAAGGAATCTGAACGTACACTGGCCATGCGTAAATATTTAAGAACATTTTTTTTATCAGTGATCATTAGCGATAGTGTTGCTTTAAAATTTCAATTTAGTGTGCAAAAATTCTGCTCAGTGTATCAATAGAAATATTTACTTAAGAATTAATTATGTAATATATCTTAATTATACTTGCCTTTACATGCTTATGGAAGCATCATAAAATTTATTCTTCATCTGACTTATTGCAGAGATTGTATAAGAAAATTTGGTGGATAGTAACAATAAGAAAGAAATTAAATATTCTTTAAAACAGTGGAAGAAAGAAAATTTTACTTTATATTATCTCAGTCTTCAATCTTCCTTTAAGAAAAGGCAGAAAAAGCGTTTAGACAGAACACGAACAATGAAAAGATAATGCACCTCCAAAAAGAAATATGGACATTGCTGGGGTACCTAGAAAGCTCAGTCAGTTAAAAATCTGACTCCTGATTTGGGCTCACGTTATGACCTCACAGTCATAAGATTGAGCCTGGCATCCAGCTCTATGGGAGTCTCCTTGGGATTCTCTCTCTTCCTGTCTCTCGGCCCCTCCATGTGCTCTCCCTTTCTCTTTCTCAAAATAAATAGAAATTTAAAAAGAAAACTTAAGAAAGGAAATATATACATTGGAAATATAATATTTTTAGGTTTGAAAAGGTAGCTGATTTAGTGTAATTTCATGGTCACATACTCAAAGTAAGTGTGTTCCACAGCATGACTGATAATGCTCACTTAAGCTGTTTTAATGATTGATGTAGATTGCCTCAAGACTGATTCACCCCCAACAACAGGTATCGATACTGAAGACAGACAAAAGAGTTGATGGTTTTGTTTCAATTTAGTTCACATGTAGATATAACTTTCCTTCTTAATTCTGAAAATGACAGAAGTCAGTGCTACAGGGAGCATGTACTTATTTCTAAGTATATTTGGTGGAGGAATATGATTTTGTTAGTGGAATTGCAGTAGAGTTAAATAAAACATGTAAGAGAAAATAAGAAATATAGTTTAGTAATGTTTCTAGACCAAGAAAATCTTGAAACAAAAAAGATGATGATTAGTCAGAGTAAATTCCACACATGCCACTTAATTCCAGTTCTAGTATATTCATCAAATATATTAGGGCTCTTAAAACAAAGCTTAGGGTTTCTAAATGTGACTTTTTTCCTCACTTACACGATGATTTGTACAAATAATTTAACCTAGGTCATTTTTTTCCTTTTTTGAATTATAACAGTATTTAGACTACCTCTAATTTCTTTGCAACTTTAATGTCCTCTATATTATATTTACTGAATGTAATTTTGCTAAACTTCAATATCACCCTCTCTCTCAGTGTCTTCTTGAAATTACTTTAAGCATTGGTACATTTTTAATGAATATGTGTGGATTAATTATGTACTCTGATAAAGTGAATCTACTTCTGAGTTAGCACTTTATATGATCATCACAATGTCTTAATTACGTAAGCAATATGTTGAATGGCACATTCCAAAAATACTTAGATACAATATTAATAAACATGTAGATGGTTTTCTCTGAAACATAAGGTATAAATATATTATTTTTATTACTGAACTTTGGAAAACGTAACATAAAAAGTCAGAGTTAAAAAATTCCATGTTTACTGCTCACATACTTGCTTTTCTCTATGCCTGTTTTTCTTATACATATATGATTGCTATATAATTAAGTTTAAACTAATTAAGTATACTAATAGTAGTATGTTAGTATACTAATACACATTCATATATTAGTATTTTAACTGAATTTTATAAACATTTTCTAATTTTATTCAATATTTTACAAGTATTAAGAGCAACATAATATTTTATCATATTATATAACATTCATTGTCTCATGTACTTCTAAATTTAGGCATTTTTTTCTACTTTCTATATTAGAACTGATGTCATAATAAGCATTTGTAGATAATACTTAACAAAGAATTGCCCTAGAATGTGAAAGATCTGTAGCTTCGACCAAATTGCCTTATACAATGGAGCCACTGATTAGCTTCCCCCAGCTCTCCTAGGCTCATGATGCCCCAGCCAAAGTTTCTTACATCTTTTCTTCCAGGGAGCTAGGCTCCCTCTTCCCAAATGATATATTAACAATGTCAACCTTTACTGTCCCACACAAAGCAAAATAACTTCAACAACAAATCCTTTGCTTGGATGTCTGTGCCTGCCCCACCCTCCCCCCAACCTCCATATTGATATATTGAAACCTAAGACCCAATGTGATAGAATTAGGATGTGAAGACTTGGTTGGTGTTTCAGTTATGAGAACAGAGCACTAATAATGGGATTAGTGCCCTAGGCAGCTTCTTTGGCCCTTTTACCTGTGAGGTTACATTAAGAAGATAGCATTCCATAAAGAAGCCAGCTCTCACCAGACACTGAATCTGCTAGAATCTTGAACTTGGACTTCCTAGACTCCAGAACTTCAAGAAATTAATTTCTGATATTTATCATTAGAAAAGCCTTTCTTAATCTCCATTTTTAAGTTTTTATAATGCCTTGTGCTCCTGCAGAACTTAGTAGTAGTGTCTCTCTACTGTTTGTATGGCTATATTTTTCATGTATTTATCTGATTAGAGTATGCTTTATGGGAACAATGATTGCATATGTATGTCTCACTAATTGTTGCAACCCCATTGTTCAGCAAATGGTTTGTCACATAGCAGTCCATTCATCATTTTCAAAGAAATAACATTTTTATATTTGTAAAATATTTCCATAAATGTATTACTATCATCCTTTTTATATGTACAGATTCAGGGCATCTGGGTGGCTCAGTCAGTTGGCATCTGACTTCAGCTCAAGTCATTACCTCACAGTTCTTGGGTTTGAGCCCCACGTCAGGCTCTGTGCTGACGGCTCTGAGCCTGGAGCCTGCTGCAAACTCTGTATCTCTCTCTATCAAAAATAAATAAGCATTTAAAATTTAAAAGAAAACACAGATTCTCCAAGAGAGTATCACCAAAGGGAGGCACCTGGGTGGCTCTGTTGGTTAAGCATCTGACTCGATTTGGGCTCAGGTCATGATCTCGTGGCATGTGGGTTTGAGCCCTGTGTTGGGCTCCGTACTGTGGAGCCTGCTTGAGATTCTCTCTCTCTCCCTTTCTACTACTTCACCACTTGCACACTCTCTATCTCTCTCAAAATAAATAAGTAAATAAGCTTGGAAAATATATATTTAAATTTTAAAAAAGAGTATCACCAAAGAAACAAAAGAATAACAGAAAAACCCAGGCACTAGGTACAATTAAAGGCATAACATCCACATAAGCTCCATGAAAGATGGACAGTGTGTGGTGGAGTTTTATGGTAAAAAAAAAAAAAAAGAAAGAAAGAAAAGGGGGACACTATGGGGGGAAAAAGCTAAGCAAAATGAGGAAATTTTAGCAGGAAGAAACTAAAAATGATAAAGGGCAATGAACATGGAGAAATGAATTTTGGAGCACTAAGATTCTTCTTTTTATTTTTTTTAAACCTTTATTCTATTTTGAGAGACAGAGAGAGAGCGCAAGTAGGGGAGGGACAGTGGGAAAGGGAGACACAGAATCCAAAGCAGTCTCCAGGCTCCGAGCTGTCAGCACAGAGCCTGATGTGGAGCTAGAGGACATGAAACGTGACATCATGACGTGAGCCAAAGTTGGACGCTTAACTGACTGAGCTTCCCAGGCACCTCATATTGTCTTAATAAAAAGTTGACAGTGCAGTTTGGAAAGGTACAGAGAATGCAATATTGAAAGTTCATGTTTGATAAGGGTGTACAGAATGCTAGACATCATTCATTTATCCAGTATGCACTTCTTAAAGCATTTGTCATGTCAGGTACTATGAGAAATTTGGGTTATTATAAAATTTAAAGCAATTAAGTTGTCTTAAAAATCTCATAGTTTACTATTTTGGTTAAGTTTCATAAATGAATATAGCTCGTTATCTCCTTAAGAACTGAGGAAGCCTTACACATAGTAACAATACCTCAGTCCCCTTGCCCCTTCGCAACTAATACCTATAACACTGCATAGGGGGAGACCTGACTTCCCAAACCACTTTCTCAACAGAAATAAAGCAACTACAAATTGAATAAATTAAGGAGATAGACTGGCAGTGCTGAGACAGTTATAGGACAAATATTTTGAAATTCAAACAAAGCTACCAAAGAAACCATCCATCACATTATCCCTTATGCATAGGAGAGGGGATCTGAAAAAGCATTCGACAGTGAAAATTGTATCATAAAAAAACATGCCTGTGAAATATTACAAATATTCCATAGAGGTCAAAGATGTGTCACCTCAACACATTAAAAGTGGTCTAAGAAAACTCTTGTAGCAAAGACCGCAGTGTTCCCAACACATGCCTTCAGCTGACCTCTGATTATAGCTCTCCCTGTAGAGGATTGTTCTATAAAAGGTTAGAATCACCTTGCAGCTGACAGGTTTTCATGTAAGTGAAGCACCTGAGTGTCATTCTGCAGTCTGCCCCAGGACCTTCTGCAATTTTGGCTCACAGAAATTTCTTCTGCCTAATCCCTTCCTCAGTTTCCAGATCTCAGACACCTCTTAAACTCTGAACTCATTCATTAAAAGGGGGACTAAGGCTTCCTTGAGGAAAGCCTATAAAATCATTGCAAGTACATGTTCCATGCCTGCTCCTGAAATGCTATAGTATTGTGGTCAGCTCATGCACAGTTCACTCCTCAGTTCTGACCTCGAGGAATCCCTTTCCTGCACATCCTTTGGTTCAGGACCCATTGCCCTGCACCTGGCAGGGCCTCTGGGGCTTGGCACTGTAGCTCCATGACTCCAAGGGGGAGAGGGAGAGGTGAGGTATTCACCAGCCCTGGGGTTTGGGCAACAGGTGGTGTAAACCAGATTCCTTAAGAGCAAATCTGAGGGCCTGTGACACCTGGGGCATCCAGGTGTTTCTCATCCTAGGAAGTCCCTGCTCCCTCCCTATAAATTTCCAGAGATATCGCGAGATTTAGCTTTTTATGGAATGAAAAAAACGTTTAGAAGAACGGGTTACAGGCTGGCGTGTTCCTCTGCTCCAGAAATTGGTAAGTTCACAAATAACCACTTTCTTTAAAGGTATCTCAAATCTCAGGGTCACTTTCCACCTACCTTAATTATCATAGGATCAGGAAGGAGGCAACTAATGGAAAGGTCCATATGCCTCTGAGTCTGTATAATTACCCAAATTAGCCAAGCTACTTGGAGCTAGCAAAACCTAGCTAAGCCCATCCCATTTGCTGTACATAAGTTGCCCCCTAAATTTTCAGATTGCTGTTACTCCCTTAAAAGGTACAACCCTCTATGTGGCTCTGTCTGGTGTTCGGTCCTTTAGAGCTTTAAGTAAAATAGTTCGCTTTTCATTTATACAGAATGCCACTATGTTGAGTCCCATGATTAAAACAATGTTTAAATCTTATAAAACAATGGTTTCAGTGAGCAAGAGGCAATAGGCAATCGCCATGATTGTGGTCTCTTGGATACCTTCTTGGGGTTCTGCTCCTGGTGTCCTACTTTGTTGCAGACCACTGTGGTTTAATGGGGAGTTATTCTTTAAAATTGTTGTGTAGCCTTCTGATAGCCACATGTCTCCTTATTGACATTTCTTCAACTGGGGAATTTTCAAGATGAATGGTGCTAATTGAATAAACACTAGCCCATGTGGGAGCTCCTTCAAGACAATGGGAGGGATAGGCTATATGAGCAATACTTTCCAAGGTAGGGCATTTGTGTTCCAGAGTTTTCAGTCAGGTATATGTTGGGTAGAGGCCTATTCCAGAAGCTGTTACATTTTCTACATAGTGTTTATTATTATTATTATGTAGTATTGGGAACAGAACTCTGGTTTTCTCATTTGTTGCTGACAAAGCCTAAGGAGGGAGATGTTGTTTGGACTTTGCAGGGTAGAGAAATGGCACCCTGTTCTCATCCACGTTTCTCATGTTGGGGGAGCTGCCTAACATCATTACAGCAATGAGTTATTAGAAGGATATCCGTGGCAGATATGGGTATGGGCTTGTTAACTCCTAATGAGACATATCCAGAATGTGAGAGAGAGTGAAGAGCCACAGTTGCTATGTAAAAGAGTGGGTGTTTCTGATAACCACAATTTCACCTATGTTTTGTATATTATAAAATATCTTAGGGGTGCCTGGGAGGCTATCATTTGAGTGACCAATTTTTATTTCAGTTCAGGTCATGATTTCAGTTACTGGGATTGAGCCCTGTGTTGGGCTCTGTGCTGCCAGTGGGGAGCCTACTTAGTATCCTCTTCCTTCTCTCTCTCTCTCTCTCTCTGCCCTTCTCCCTTTCACATACTCTCTCTCTAAAAATAATTAAGTAAATAAATAAATAAAGCAAATAAATCTTAGGGCACCCTGGTGGCTCAGTCAGTTGAGCATCTATTGACTTTAGCTCAGGTCATGATGCCAGGGTTGTGAGATCTAGCCCTTTGTGGGGCTCTGTGCTGGGCATGGAGCTTGCTTAAGATTCTTTCTTGCCCCGTCTGTCCCTCTCCCCTGCTCACTTGTTCACATTCTCTCTCTCTCTTTCTATCAAAATAAATAAACCTTAAAAAAACTATATCTTAGTGATGAACCCACCTGAAAATATCATTCTTTGAGACCTATTCATACACTATTTTTATAAAAGAACTTCTTTGAGCTTCTTCAGAGCAATAATATATTAATACTACTTAACAGTAAATTACAAAAATGTAAATTCTTATGTCAAGAAAAGGACAGTATAGATCTGTGGCACGTGTGCAATTGCCTTAAAATATTTCATAGATGGAAAAATATAGGAAAAAATAAACGGAATCCCTATCTCATAAGTCACTTAAAACTAACTCACGGACTCTATTTTCCAATATACTTGGGGAATAGGTCCAGCGTTGAAATTGTCAATTTCATTTTATGTGTGTGTTGACTAAATATATTCACAAAATTTGTTTGGAGTTGCTTTGCACCCAGACAATTTCTCTTGGAGCTCTTCATTCAAATCATGTGGGAGTGAAATTTAACCTGCCCAAATATTCATTCAACCCTGTGAATCACATTTGTACTTATTTACTTTGTCTTCTGAATTTTTTTGGTTACTATAAAAACAAAAATAATTTTAAGCTAAACTAAAATATCCCTGTATAATTGTGTAAAAAAAAAATAATGCTCTAACCACATTCAAACAATTACCTTTTAGTAATCCCTGAAGTTGGTCAGATGATTGGATCCTTTCTCTGGGATCTACCAACTATTTCATTTCACACTAAAATTTACTCCTGCCATTTTCAGAGTAATTTCCACAACTGTTAAAAAGCCCATAAAAGCAGATGGTACTTTAAAAAATAGTCTGCTTATTATGTAATCTCCTTTAAAGACCTCTTTAATGTGTTTTTGACTTTTATGTTTTATTTTTTGCTTTCTTTAGTGTGTTTAATGCTGACTCTACTTCACTAGAGACATTTCACATCCTGGATATTCCTTGAAATTTCTTGTATTTTGCTGTGTATGAGTGCAACTATAATTTTGTGTGTGTGTGTTTTGATCTTTTTTTTAAAAAATAGTTTATTGTCATATTGGTTTCCATATAACATCCAGTGCTCATCCCCACAAGTGCCCCCCTCCATGCCCATCACCCACCTTCCCCTTCCCCCCACCCCCATCTGCCCTCAGTTTGTTCTTGGCATCCAAGAGTCTCTCATGGTTTGCCTCCCTCCCTCTCCCCAACTATTTTTCCCCTTCTTCTCCCTCATGGTCCTCCATTAAGTTCCTCCTAATCCTCCCATACGTGCAAATATGTGGTATCTGTCCTTCTCTGCCTGACTTATTTCGCTGAGCATAACACCCTCAAGGTCCATCCATGTTGCTACACATGGCCAGATTTCATTCTTTCTCATTGCCATGTAGTATTCCATGGTATAGATAAACCACATCTTCTTGATCCATTCGTCCATTGATGGACACTTAGGCTCTTTCCATGTTTTGGCTATTGTTGAGAGTGCTGCTATGAACATTGGGGTACATGTACCCCTATGCATCAGCACTCCTGTATCCCTTGGGTAAATTCCTAGCAGGAGAGCAACTATAGTCTTAATTGGAAATATGGTGCAAAATTTCTGGACATAATCACCATAATAAGGGCAACTGAGGAAATACTCATCAGACTTTGGGTTTGACTCATTCTTAGGAAAATATCACAATGCAAATTACATAGAATGACCTACCCTAAAATAAAATCATTTTATGATATTATTTATTCTAAATAATATAAACTAAGACTAAGATTAATAAAATTAGATATTTAGATGGCATCTATGTATCCTAATGTTGTGAATATTTAAATGTATCTAGTTCATCTCCTACTGACTGGTATTAGATTCCTATTGCTATTATGTTTTCTTCCATATGATGCTGCGGCTTATCTATGTAAAATAAAATTTTCAAAGCAGATTGAGCTCTTCCTAAGAAATTTTTCATTAAATTGTTATTTTGAGTGGTTTTTATTTGTTAGGAAATGAGTTATCCCTGCCTTATTTGGTACTGTATTCTCAAACTTTAACAAAATATTATGTCCAGGTCAGAATCACTTTAAATCTTCATTTAATGTAATAATAATAAATGAGACAGGTTTGGTTATTTTTTAGTCAGTTGATCAGGTTATGAGCACAGTCTTAGCCTAATTTCAATACATTTTGAGATTATATCCAAGACACATTCAAGTGGAAGATATAAGTATGTCATTTAAAAAATTACTTGAAAGAAATGTCTCTTCTAAGATGTCATCTTTGAAATGTCAGTAAACTTGTCTAAAAATATATATATTTAAATGGGTTTTACTCAAAGCACAAGTCAAAAGTGTTTCAAGTCTTTATTAAAAAGTAATCATAATGTAAGAAGCTGTACATTTCACTTCAGAGGTTCCAAACAACATAAATTATACACAGAGCAAATGTAGCATTGCAACTAGTTTTGGCTCAAACTCAGAACTTCTAAACAGTTGGATAGTTAAACAGTTTTTTTCAAATGATGGTAAATCAAAATCCATTAGACTCTTGAAGAAAATGCAGCAATCTGCTAATTATAATAGAACTGCAATAAACATTTTACTTATAAATTACATACCTGCTGCAGTGATACATACACTGACATAGCACATTTAATTAGATTATGATACACTATTATGAAAGATGTCATTAAATAATTTATAAACAAAGGGAAACAAAAAATATTGTAATAACATAGAAACCAATGTTTTCCCCTCATTCATAAATGCTTGACTGAATATAGGTTTACCAATAACATGTTATTCCTTTCGTCACTTTTTTAATATGGGACTACTTGTACATATTCAATATATATGGTATTTTGCTATTTTTTCTTGAGAATATTTTTGTATATATAATTAATATATTAAAACATAATTCTGAGTCTATCCTTCTCAGTCTTTGATCCAAGATTGTTTTGAGATATTTAGACATCTTGAATTTACTCTTTCTTTACTCTCTAGACAAGTTAGTATCCTATATACTGGAAAATATGGTGGTAAAGAACTTAAAAATTGATTTGTAAGTACTAATAAGTTTCATATAAATTTTGACTGTTTTTATTAAAACACCGAGGACAAAGTACATTTTTAGAACATGCAGTTTGAGTCACAAGTACTTTAGGAGTCCACAGGTTGGCTGGGTTGACAAGGAGTGGCATTTTCAAAGGGGTAGAATGATCTTGAGAGAAAGGAAAATTTAAAATTTCCAAATTCTTTGAGTATATAATAAGTTCTTCTGCCTTTAAATCTGGTAAAATTAGGAAGACCATGACTAACCTAACGACAAGTTTTCTTCCCTACTCTGCTCCCATGGATAAGGTACCCTGGTCAAACAGTGCCCCTCACCACATGGATCCAGTAGAGTTCCTACTGTTCCTGATAACAGGCTTCAGTTTTCTGCTAGCCTGCAGAATGATTCAAGCAAGCCAGTCACATTCTCTCAAAGAAATAAAAGGGCATTTCCACCTCTTGATCCTACAAAGCCTGACTCACACAGTCCCTTGCTGTTGTGTTTACTCTCTTCTCTTTAGTACAATCCTGTGTCCCTACATCGTCTGCAATGTCCTCTGTTCTTGAGCTGTGAGTACCTGTGACTGATAAACCTCTGTTGCCTTCATTTGTCCAGTGTTGGGTGTTGTGTGTTCAGACATCCACATAACCTTACAGTGGGAAATCTCCCCCTTACCAGTCTGGTCAAGGGGCGGTGATTAAAACCTAGACCAGGGAAAGCATTTAGATTTTCATTACAAAGAAACCATAAATGAGGGGAGTAGGATAAAAAGGAATTTTAGACTCCTGATGAGCCCCAAAGGAGTATGGAGATTTTTGTTAGAATACTTTACAGGGAAATGCAGAGAGAAGAAAATGTTACACATTCTAGAAACTAAAATAAGTTTAATATTGATTATAAGATAAAGCAATGTAGAAAATTGATCTGCAGCAGTCCAGAAATATTCTATTCTGATACATCTTGTAAGCTATATTAAAGAATTATACAGAATTATAAATGTACCCAAACCACTATAGGAATATGATATTATCAAATCATATTCCTCATAACCATTCACATGGAAGCTTGAAGAGTTGAAGGAAGAGAATTGAAGGAAGAATATTCTTATGACCCTCGTTGGTGATAATTTTGACCATATGGCCTACATGGATACTGACATTGATGCAACCCATTAATTATACTCCCATCTCTTCATTTTTACTTATTCTCATGTTTTTGCACACATGTGTGTACATGTATGAAGTTCCATACACATCTGTTATCTGGTAGATTTCTGTAACCACAATAGTCAAGATATCCACAGTCCGGCATTACAAGGATTCCTCGTTATGGGTGTAAAACCACAACTGTATCACTCCTACCCCTTTGTTACCCTTTCACTTGTACATCTTTTTTTATGTTTGTTTGTTTTTGAGAGAGAGACAGAGACAGAGACAGCGGTGGAGGGCCAGAGAGAGAGGGAGACAGAATATGAAACAGGCTCCAGGCTCTGAGCTGTCAGTACAGAGCCCAAAGTGGAGCTTAAACTCGTGAACCGCGAGATCATGAACTATGCTGAAGTCACATGCTTAATGGACTGAGCCACCCAGGTGCCCCTCACTTGTATATCTTTTTAAAATGGTACATCGCAGAGTTAAAAAACTTAAAATACATTTCCCAAAGATACATAAAATTCATGAATTTAGGGTATATATGTTTTAATCTTCCCATATTGCTTCAAGTCAGCGGATATGACATTCTTCATATATGTGGGAATGCACACACCCTTCTATTCATCGATCAGTGTGAAAAGATTCAGGTTCAGCTGATATTTCATCATTCAGGAGTTAAGCAAGGGGGAAAAAAGCTTCATATATAAATGAGGACAAGAAAGAGTAGAGAAGAAAACAAAGATCTAAAAAAAAAATCAAGTAACATTGCGTGTTGAAAAGATAAAACAATGGCATTGAAATCTGGGAGTCAATACTGTAATTTAAAGAATACAAACTTCAGCGAGGGAAGCCATGGCAACAGTCTAAATAAGGGGAATAAAAAAACAAATCAAAATCTCTTTGGACTGAAGTTCTCTTTGGGCTGAAGTAGATGCATGTTTATGTACTGAATGACCTAGAATCAAATATTAGTCCCCAAAGCTTACATTTAATTGAATATATTCTATCAATTACCCTGTTATCTGTTGATGACCCTGCAGCTTTTTAAAACTACAGGGAAACAATTTTCAAACATTGAACTGATGATCATTTTATAACCTGAAAAAGTTAAAAGGTTTTCATCCTGATTTACATATGCACATCTAATCTCTTCTGTAGTCTCTAGTTTCCTTTTAATCAATAGAGAACAGTAATGTTTTCAAATGTTTACTTCATACAAGTAAAACCAAAAGATGAGTGCCTATCTGGAGAACATTCAGGTTTAGATGCAATGTCATTCTAAAAATGGGTTTCAATATGCAAGCCTTTTTGTAACTACATGCTGGTTTACTCACTGCAGTGGTTGGAACAGTTCCCAACATCATTTATAATGGAAGTAGCACACATTTTACCTTAGGAGGTTTTATTGAATTTTACAATTTCTGTTGCATTTTAATACAATTTATAAAATAAATATACAATGATAAATTATTAATATAAATTTGGGGAAATGATCGTTATTGTTAATATTTTATATTTAATTACTCTAATAGTCACACCAATATCTTCTAATAAAAAGGAAATTTTGAAATATTCTCGATGCCTCTTTTTTTTTAATGAAATAAATACCAGAGGCACTAGGTTGTGAGTCATGACTATTTAAACAGATTTCATGACTATTATAGTCAACTAAGAAGCCTTCCACATTAGAGATACTTATTAACATATTTATTAAAGTTGATACAATCACATTTATGAAATCTGTTGAATAGATTATAAAATAACTTCCACCACCTCACATATCCATCTTTTTGTGTGCATATAGTGAGAACATTTAAGTCCTCACTTAACAACTTGCAAGTATGTAATACAATGTTTCTTTCCAGTCCCTGACCTTTTTTTGTCCCTGTTTTATAGTATCAGAAACATATTAGAAACTTACACCTTAACTGTTTCTAAGACTCAGTGTCCTGGGCCATAATGTCCTTTGATCTGTAATCTCTTTCTCTCTTGCCTTTAAGTTGTTTTCTCAATTACAGCTCATAATATTGCAATCCCCAAGAATAGATCTTTGATGTCCAGTGTTTCAAGTAAGTGTTCTGCCATATGTGATCATAGGTATCTGATGCTTCCCTCTGTCATTCAAAGCATAGTGTTAATTAAGTGATTAGGCTCTAGAGTCTTGAACTTTTTACCTTGGAATTCAAAGCCTCATTCTAAAGTGTTCTCTCTGTATGCTTTGGGCAAGTTATTTAATCTTTCTGTCTCTTAGCTTTTCTATGTAAAATAATAAGGAGTACCCATCTTCTGAGTTTCTTTTGAAGCATAATTGAGTAAATATTCATAAAACTTTTAGATTGTTTATCACTTCCTAAGCACACAATAAGGTTTTAATCATTTTACTTAAATACAGAGTAATTGTCAATCTCCTTTTCATAAATACTTGACACAAGACTGAACTTTTCAAAGGCAAGATTTGTCTTTTATGTACGTACCCACAATGCTAAAAAGAGCAAGATACAGAAATAACCCAATTTTTAAATTTTTTAATGTTTTAATTATTTATGAGAGAGAGAGTGTGAGCAGGGGAGGGTCAGAGAGATGGGGAGATACAGAATCTGAAATAGGCTTCAGGCTCTGAGCTAGCTGTCAGCACAGGGCCCAACACAGGGATCTGAACCCACGAATCGTGAGATCCATGACCTGAGCCGAAGTGGGATGCTTAACAGACTGAGCCACCCAGACACCCTGAAATAACCCAATTTTTAATGAATGATGATATATCAAATTTTCTCAAAGTAATCTAAATTGCAGTACTTTACAAAGCATTTCCTAGAGTTTATTGTTTTGAAATTGAAAACTTTTCTGCAGGATATGGAATTAGGGGATTTTGGAAGGAAGGATTTCGGGATTTAGCATTTCTTTGACATGTATATATTTCAATATAATTGATCATTTTATACAGAAAAACTATTGTCATTTTTATATACCATAAAAAATGTTAAGTACAAAACACAAGATTAAGGAGTATATTTTTTTAATGGTTCTCCTTTTGTAGCACTTCATCATACATATTTTTAATTCTTTGTTAATAAAGACTTATCTTTTTTGGGTGATAATCACTTTATACTCATAGCAAGAAGGTCATAGTTTTGATGGTATCATGAATTTTTACACTGGAACCCATCCTCAAATGAACTATGTAGAAAATGTAAATATGCATTTGTCATTAATGCATAGTTTATGATACTTCAGTTTTAAATTTGAACAAACAAGTTATGTACATCGATAATACCTTAATTGCCTACTGAGGTATGTATTAGTGTTTTTTCAGGATAAATAGACTGCAGAAGCAAGAATCCAAGTCATTTCTAAGGTCACAGGTAATAAAGGAAAAACTAACCTATAAAAATAAGGTTATCTGAGTCTCAAGCCCGAGCTTTTATAGACTGAATTATACTGCTTCAGATACTGAAAAACTTAAGTGAATAAAATTTGGGCTCATGGTTATAATTAGCATATCTTCTTCAAATGTAGTCTCCACTTCTAAAATTGAATATGTATTTTTTTCTTTCCCCTACTTCCATGGAGAAAGAAGAAAAATTTCATGACTGTATATACTAGAATTTCAGATAGATTTAATAAAGACTCACGATAAATACTGGAAAAACTAGAGATAGAAATGTTTGTTCTGTACAAACATCATCTTTCTAAATGTTAGAAATATTCCATAATTAAGAAAATTATTTTGTGGTATGACTGGCTCAGTCAGTGGAGAATGGACTCTTGATGTCAGGGTCATGAGTTCAAGACCCACACTGGGCATGGAGCCTACTTATGTAAAAAAAAAAAAAAAAAAAGTGACCATCCCCTTCACTAGAGCTTTTAAGACACTAGGTGACTATATATCAGGAATTTTATGAATGGCCGTCTACGTTGGAATGGGTAAGTTTTCTCTAATGCTAAGACTGTGTAAAAGTATGCCTTGGTTGCAACATACATAGATGATTTAACAAACTAGTGCCAGATATACCAGGTGCTCATGGAAGCCAGTGGAGAAACTGTTTTTCCCCTAAAATACAGTGGCCTAAACTCCTTCCATGCTAGAAAATGCATACTAACTTCATGTTTGTTTAAGACCAGCCTTCACCAGATCTAATGGCTTTCTATCTACTCTAGAACTTAAACTTACATCTCAAAAATTTTCTTTTCTAGGATAACTATTCAGTTTGAGAGCGTAGGAGAAATTGGCCAGTACCAGCGATACTATGCTAAACTCTAATTATCTTAACTATGAATGGTACCAAGCAGAAGGAAAGAGAGGAAAGATTTTAAGTGCCATGCTAGAGCAATCAACTGGATTTAGGATTATAAAACAATCTTGTCAAGACCGTGATTCACCATCTAAGACTGTTTCTCTCTACCTGTCCCTTTCTGACGTTCAACTACTCAGTCTTTGAGCATTGGTCATGAAACCCTCCAACACCACCCGCAAATATTAGTTACTTTCGGCATATGTGATGCTGCCAGTGTGTCTGTCTACATTGGAAAGAGAAGTAGGAGTCTTCACTTGTATAGGAATGTTGTCTACCATGTTCAGTGTGTGTTGAATTACAAACTGAATGTTAAATGAAGTGTTGATCATTTCACAGAAGGAGAAAAGAAAATTGTCTCATAATTCCCCTTTTTACTATTCTAAATCATTATTGATGGCTTTGGTAACATTTTTGAAAAGTAAATGTATCACACCCAACTGATCCCTGAATGGAGTTATAACAATGTTGCTTTGCTGTAATTCCTTTAAAAATATTATGAACCATATGCTGCTGTCTAATTTACCACAGAGATTTCCAGATTTTTGCTTTATTTATGCATTTTAAAGTTCCCTCGCAACTTTCTCACTTAATGAAAAATTCTCTGACACCTTACCCAATGAAAAATATTGATAAGCATGAAAATTAGAGTTCCCTCAAATGAGATAGAAATATAATGTTTTTCTTTATCTTGTCATAGATCTTAGCGTGTGTGTGTGTATGTGTGTGTGTGTGTGTGTGTAGCTCAAAAGAGGAAACTTTTATTTTAGTAACCAGAAAGTTTTTATAAACACAAAGGATATAGAATTGGAAAATTGTATATAAATTCCCCCTCTGGCACTTGCTAAGTATATAGATTTGGGCAAGACTCTGCTTTAATGGAAAAATTCTTACAACACATAGTTGTTAAAAGGATTAAGTGGAGGGGCGCCTGGGTGGCTTAGTCGGTTAAGCGTCCGACTTTCGCTTAGGTCATGATCTCGCGGTTCGTGGGTTCGAGCCCTGCGTTGGGCTCTGTGCTGACTGCCAGCTCAGAGCCTGGAGCCTGTTTCAGATTCTGTGTCTCCCTCTCTCTCTGACCTTCCCCTGCTCACGCTGTCTCTCTCTCTCTCTCCTAGAAATAAATAAAACATTAAAAATTAAAAAAAAAAGAGGATTAAGTGGAAAGAAAATTTATGTGCAAGGCTGAATGCCTGACAACAGGTAGGTCTCCAAATTTACATATGTTTAAAATAAAAAACAAATGACATTTTTAATATTAGGTAGCATTTGGGGGGAAAGGTACTTGAAAATCCCACCTGAAAAATTACACTTTATGACAGGAATAAGCACATTTCAGACTCCTCAATTATCTCCATTTACCCACACATCTAATTTTCAGTCTGACTTGTCTATTATCTTCTGCCATATTTAACTTGGGATGTATATCACAGAGAAAATAAGTCTTCAGGTATTTTCCTCTTCCTTTACCTTTCAAATCCATTCACAAATTTTTATTTTGATATTCATTTAATTTAGGCAGCCACTTCCTATCGCCGGAATTGTGGGAACAGTCTGTTAATTGGCATTCTTTCCCCACATCTTGTCTTTCCAGGTTCCACCCCATCTAAAACCCAAGCTTTCAATATAGAAGCCTGATCCTCTCATCCTTAAAAAAAACTTTTTTATAATTCTCCATTCTCCTATAGGTACAGTCCAACCTCTGCATAATACGTAAAGAGTTTTATGAATTGTTCCTGACCCTTTCCTCACCTCTCGCCATCTTTCCTTCACGTAGGTAAAATACTCAACTAAATACTGCGCAGTTGCCAGAATATGTTACATCTTTTTGCTTCCTCACCCCAATGTCTATTCATTCTGTTCACTCCTTTCTTTCCACCTAACTTCTACTTCTAGTCTCCATTTTTGACACTGGATTCCCTCTCCCTTTTATGTGCTCCCAAAGCCTCCTGCTGCGGGAGAATGTACAATGGCTTCATTCCTTTTCCTTGTTCTCCAACAGACAATAGAGGCTAGGAAGGAAAAACAGTTTTGATACACATTGGGAGCTCAGTAAATATTTGCTGTATTAGTAATGACTTTGGGTTACAGTTAACACTTTCTCACACAGAAATTTGTCTTTCAGAGTTACCGAAGCTTTTTAGTCCTTAAGGAAAATCTAGTACAGAATCCTATTCTGAGTAAGTTTATAAGGTTTCTGTTTGCTTCTACACAAATAGGAAAGAAAGTATGACTTACTACTTTTTTCAAGATCCATTTCTTGTAGAAATATCAAATGCCTTACTGTTCATGTGACAACAACTCAATTTAGCACTATCAGAATCGCTGCTGAGCAGAGCTAAGCTTTAAAGCCAGTAGAAATATAAAAATGTTGACATACCCAGTTCTTAAGAACTTATATATAGTGAGGAAAATGGATTGCTTGGAAAAATTATGAACACCTGAGAGTCCAGTGGATTCAGTTTTAATGAGTTAATGTCTATAAGCACACTACAGAAAACCAGATTGTGAACTGCTTCATAGAATTAGGATTGTGTAATAAAATCTCTAACTAGCAGTGCCAAAACTACTCTCCTTAGATTCTTGACCTCTGTTAAAATGCAAATGGTTTTGTTTCATAATCTTCTGATCAAAGTGATTAAAATTCATCTTTGACATTTGATTTTTTTTGTGAATAAAACTTGTACATACTGCATTTTATGTAAATGCAGGTATTTGTAAAACTGAGTATATAGGTAGGGTACTGCCTACATCATAAACTTTAATTTTAAAAATTAACATGGAAGGGGCGCCTGGGTGGCTTAGTCGGTTAAGCGTCCGACTTTCGCTTAGGTCATGATCTGGCGGTTCATGGGTTCGAGCCCCGCGTCGGGCTCTGTGCTGACTGCCAGCTCAGAGCCTGGAGCCTCTTTCGGTCTGTGACTCCCTCTCTCTCTGACCCTCCCCTGCTCACGCTGTCTCTCTCTCCTAAAAATAAATAAAACATTAAAAAAAAATTAAAAAAAATTAACATGGAAGATGGCAATGAGAAAGAATGAAATCTGGCCATGTGTAGCAACATGGATGGAACTTGAGGGTGTTATGCTCAGCAAAGAAAGTCAGGCAGAGAAGGACAGTTACCATATGATTGCACATATAGGAGGATTAAGAGGAACATAATGGAGGACTGTGGGAGAGAAGAAGGGGGGAAAATAGTGGGGTAGACTGAGGGAGCCAAACCATGAGAGACTCTTGAATGCTGAGAACAAACAGGACTGATGGGGGTGGGAGGGAGGGGAAGGTGGGTGATGGGCATGGAGGAGGGCACTTGTTGGGATGAGCACTGGGTGTTATGTGGAAACCAACTTGACAATGAACTATTAATAAATTAACATGGAAGATTTTAGTGGATATCCTGATAATTTTACGCAGGCTGCAAAAGAAGCTGACAAAAAAATAACCTGTAAATTTTCAGGAACAAATATTAAGCCATTCATCAAATTGAAATATAATAAAAAATTATGCAGTTTAACACCTGTATAATTTAGGACACAATTTAGCAGTAAGAAATGGAAAATACAACCAATAGTAACTTAAAAATATAGACGTAGTATCCCCCCTCCCCATAAGAAATTCAAAAGAAGCTGAATGTTTACCTTTGCCTTACCTTTGTAAACACATCATCACCTCAGTCTGCAGGCAACACATTCATCTTAAGAATCAGAATAAAGTGATAAGCATAGAGCCCTGGTAATTTGCTTCTTTAACTGAAAAAGTGAAATTTTCCAGAGGGTCCTCAGAAGTTTGGAAATGTCTCCTTGACCATAATTGTTTCCCTGATCACAATTGGCTTCCAAGGAGATAGGAAAGGATATTTGCATATCCAAGCCTTATAGAAAAGGCAGAGAAGAGAAAGAGGAACACATGAATGATACTGTATTCATTATTATGTGATTCAGTGATTGCAAATTACATATCTTGTTTTAACAGCTCACTTCCAAAAAGGCAAGTTGTCTGGTTTATTTATGCAGGGATGGGACAAGAACATCATTTAGTTATTTGACATGGTCTATTGTGTACTTTTGGTTTCATAAGAACATGGGTTTTATCCCTTTTGTATAGTCATATACATAAATCCTTTGTAAGAATTGCAGGTTTCTTCTAAAGTCATGTTTGGTCACGTCAGTGTCAAGGTGGTTTTCTTCTACTCAGCAAATGTTCTTTCTTCTTCAATAGGTATCTCTCACCTTTTAGCACCATTGCACTACTTTGGCCCTATTTATATGGTGACCCAGATTTTAGATTTTAGTGCATGATAGAACACATGAAAATATCTTGGAAAATTAAAAAGAGACTCATAGAGACTATTGATCATATGAGGAACAGGAGAGGCAGCACATGTATATGACCTGCCAGTAAACTACTCATTCGGGAAACAGGATGAGTATCAGGTATAAGACCCACCCCCTCCCCACTCCCATCACACTGACACACACACACACACACACACACACACACACACTATGAGCTATCACACTTTGGGGTGGCTCCCACAAATCTGGAAAGGCTTGATATCAGATTCCAGGAGCTGAGGAGATGTGGGTGTTTTTTTTTTTCAACTGTAATTAACAGTGTTATATTAGTTTCAGGTATACCACATAATGATTCAACAATTCTATATATTATTCAGTGCTCACCATAAGTGTAGCCACCATCACTGAATATTATTACAATATTTACCATATTCTTTATGCTGCACTTCATCCCATCACTGACTTATTTTGTAGCTGGAAGTTTGTACCTCTTTATAGTCTATGTCTGTTTCATTCATCCCTCCTCCCCTGCCCTCACAACCACCCTTTTGCTCTCTGTATTAAGAAGTTTTTGTTGTTTTGTTTTCATTTGTTTGTTTTTAGACTCCATGTATAAGAGAAATCATATGGTATTTGTCTTTCTCTTTCTGATTTCTTTCACTTAGCAAAATATTCTCTAGGTCCATTCACCCTGTTGCAAATGGCAAAATTTTATTTTTTATGGCTGAATAATACATCCCACATATTCTTGACCCTCTCATCTATCCATGGACACTTAGGTTGCTTACATATTTTGGCTATTGTAAATAATGCAGCAATAAACAAAGGGGTACATATATCTTCTCAAATTACTATTTTCATATTCTTTGGGTAAATATCCAGTAGTGGAATTACTGAATCATATGGTTTTCTATTTTTAATTATTTTTTTGAGTGAGAGTATGAACAGAGGAAGTAAAGGAAGAGACAGAAAGAATCTCAAGCAGGCTTCACCCTCAGCATGGAGCCCTGCGTAGGGCTTGATCCCAGGACCCTGAGATCATGACCTGAGCTGGAATCAAGGGTTGGATGCTTCACTGAATGGGCCACCCAGGCATCCCTAATTTTACATTTTTGATGAACCTCCATTCTGTTTTCCGCAATGACTGTGCCAATTTATATTCCCACTAATAGTACACAAGGGTACTTTTTTCTTCACGTGCTCACCAACACTTGGTATTTCTTGTCATTTAGATGATACCTATTCTATTTCATGTCGTTTTGTGAGGTAGTATCTCATTGTGGTTTTGATTTGCATTTCCCTAATGATTAGTGATGTTGAGCATATTTTCATGTGTCTTTTGACCATCTTGATGTCTTCTTTGGAAAAATGTCTGTTCAGGTCTTCTGCTTTTTTTTAATCAGTTTTTTTAAAATGTTCATATTGGCTAAGTTATTAATGTATTTTGGATATTAACCCTTATTGGATATATCATTTACAAATATTTTAAAGTATATTTTCCCATTCACTAGGTTCCCTTTTCATTTTTTAATGTTTTTCTGTACTGTGCAAAAGATTTTTATTTCAGCATAGTTCCAAAAGTTTATTTCTGCTTTTATCTTGCCTTAGGAGACCTATCTAGAAAAATGTTGCTAAGGCCAATGTCCAAGAAACTATTAAATTTTTAAAGTTTATTTATTTTTGAGAGTGAGCAAGCTAGGAAAGGTCAGAGAGAGAGGGAGAGAGAGAATCCCAAGCAGGTTCTGCACTGTCAGCACAGAGCTTGACCTGGGGCTTGATCTCATGGACTGTGAGATCGTGACCTGAGCAAAATCAAGAGTTGGACACTTAATAGACTGAGCCACCTGGGCACCACACTATCCAAGGAATTATTGCCTATGTTTTTTTCTAGAAGTTTTACAGTCTCATATCTTAAATTTAGATCTGGAAGCTACTCTGATTTCATTTTTGTGTATGAACAATTTCATTGTTTTGCTTATACCTCTTTAGGTTTCCCAACTCAATTTATTGGAAAAACTGTTATTGTTTTTTGGTGTGTTTTGGTTTGTTTTTTTTACCCATTGTATTTCTTGCCTTCTTTGTCATAGAAGGTTTATTTCTGGGGTCTCCATCCTGTTCCATTGATCCATATGTCTGTTTTTATGCCAGTACTATAGTGTTTTGATTCCTATAGCTTTTTAGTATATTTTGAAATCTGGAATTGTGATACCTCTAGCTTTGTTCTGTTTCCTCAAAATTGCTTTGGATTTTTTTGGGTCTTTGTGATACTACACAAATTTTAGGATTATTCTAGTTTTGTGTAAACTGTTGTTGATATTCTGATAGGGATTGCATTGAATCTGTAGATTTCTTTGGTTTTAATAATATTCTTTCAGAGCATGGATTTTTTTTTCCCATTTGTTTGTGTCACTTTCAATTTCTTTCATCGGTGCTTTTATAGTGTTCAGGCCTTTCACCCTCCTTATCCCTGGATAATTTCCTTTCCTTCCTTTCTACCTCCTTTCCTTCCTATGATTATAAATGGGATTGTTTTCTTAATTTCTCTTTTTTGCTACTTCATTATTAGGTATTGAAATGTAATCGATTTTTGTATATAACTTTTATGTACTGTGACTTTACTGAATTCATTTATCTGTCCTCGTAGATTTTTAGGGGAGTCTTTGGAGTTTTCTATACCATAGTACCATGTAATCTGCTAATAGTTAACATTTTAACTGTGGGCTTTTCATATATGGCCTTTATTTTGTTGAAGTTTGTTCCCTCTAAACCTCTTTGTTGAGAGTTTTTATCATGAATGAATGTTGTACTTTGTTGAATGATTTCTCTGCATCCTTGAGAAGATCATATTTTTTATCCTTTGTCTTATTCATTCAATGTATCACATTTATTGATTTATGAATATTGAACCACTCTTGCATACTTGAAATCCTACTTGATTGTGGTAAATGATTTTTTAATGTTTATGGATGATAGTTTGTAAATATTTTGTTGAGGATTTTTGTGTCTATGCTCTTCAGAGTTATTGGCACACACACATACACACACATATGTTTGTTTTTTGTAGTGTCTTTCTCTGTTTTAGTTATTAGGGTAATGTTGGCCTTAGACAATTAATTTGCAAGTTTTCCTTCCTCTTCTGTTTTTTGGAATAGTTGAGAATAGGTGTATGCTCTTATTTAAATGTTTGGTAGAATTCACCTATGAAGCCATCTTGTCTTGGACTTCAGTTTGTTAGGATTTTTTTTTTCTTTTTTTTTGTAATTCAAGTTCCTTTCTATCGATCACTCTGCTCAAATTTTCTATTTGTTCCTGATTCAGTATTGGAAGTTTGGTTGTTTCTAGGAATTTACCAGTTTCTTCTAGACTCTCCAATTTGTTGGCATATATTGTTTCATTAAATCCTGTTAAAATTCTTTGCTTTTCTGTGGTGTCGGTTATTTCTTCTCCATTTCTGATTTTCTTCATCTGAGTCTGCTTCATGCATCTGAGTCCTTGCCTCTACTTTAGTGTGAATTGCTATAATTTAACTCCTTGCCAGCTTAGTTATTTTGATAGGTGATTGCATTCAGTCCCACCCCTAACCCCTGCTTTTTATAGCATGATGGAGGGCCTGAAATGTCAGCACTGTTGGATAGCTATAGGGTATAGTAAGCCAGTGAAAGATTCACCACATCAACAGCAATTGCTGGGGAAACAATGATCCCTTCATGATGTGTTTGAAGACCTGGGATTCAAGTTTTGGAGTTGACTAGGATGTCAATTGTCTACGTATTGGGCAGGAACTTATTTCAACGGAGTGTTAGAAGAGCTCAATCTGTGCGGGTATAGACTTCAGGGGATCAGTTAACTCCAGAAGAAACATTGAAACAATGTATATGTAATTTAAAATGTTACTTTAAAAAACATTTTAACTGATCTTAAATCCTAATTACAGATCCTGGTAACATTTTAAGTCTTTGTGTTAGAGTTGCTTGAAATTTTATATTCTCCAAAAGTTTTCTAAATATATTGCAAAAATGCATAAAAGTTGTATTTCTGGCTCCTGCAAAAGCTAGCAGTTTGTATAAAAATGCTTGTATACTGGAGAAATGAAATAACTCCTATACTATACTGACAAAGCTTAAAAGAGATACACATTTAATTTTTTTTTAATTTTCTTTATTTCTGAGAGACAGACAGTGTGAGCAGGGGAGGGTCAGAGAGAGAGGGAGACACAGAATCTGAAGCAGTCTCCAGGCTCTGAGCTAGCTGTCAGCACAGAGCCCAACGTGGGACTCAAACCCACGAATCATGAGATTATGACCTGAGTTGAAGTTGGACGTTCAACTGACTGAGCCACCCAGGCACCCCTCTGATACACATTTAATTTAAAATTAAAGCCTTTCACTCTAGAAATAGATACATTTTGAATTTTATATAATTTCTAATGGAGGCTAAGTTACAAAATGATCGGTATTATCACCATTTACAATTACTGAACTTTGATTTTTAAAAACATTATTAAAACAACTCCTATCCTATAACTTAAATAGTTCTTAATATTTGTGTTATTTTTAATCTAATCTCCAACAATTACACCTTGAACTTTTAACTATATATATAATATATACTAAATATATAATAAATCTATTTTCACATATACATTTCAAGCAGCACTCTATTTCAATGACATTTCCTAAAGGACCATAATTTTTAGTACCTTAGCATAAGTCAAAACTGCCAGAGAAGCAGCACTGATCATTACCTCAAATATTTAATAAGTCCAGGAAGAAAGAAAAGATGTGACTAAAATGTTTAGTTCAAGGGGGAATGGCTATTTTTACAAATACATCCTTTCTTTATTAAACATTGACTATCTTATTATAGCATCTTATTAACCCTCAATGTCCTTCCATGAAGTGCTAGACTTACTTAGACTCAGAAAGAGTTCATATTTATGGGCCTGAAAATATTTGTCTCTATAGGAAATATGCACACAGGTCACAAAACAGTTTCTCTGTTGAGCAACCCTCTGTGCCCGTGAGCACAGAGGTCACAGACTAGCCTCATGTCACACCAGGACGAGGAACCAGGACCTCAAGCCTTTAGACTCAGAGCCCACTGTCCTGAAAGAACTGGAGCCATGAGTCCACCAAGCTCCCAACTCTGCTGTTATGCAACAAGGATAGATCCTATTTCTTTGAAAAGTCATGCTCTCCACCTGCTCTTTGGATTCTATTTTTATCTTCTTCCTGGAAAATTTATTTTCACAATCATATTTGTCTTTCTTAGGCATTTTATCAGTCTCTCTACACTGTGGGTCCTGTTGACCTATAGAAATGCTCACACCTCTTCCATTTTAGGGGAAAACTCAAACTATATCCTCAAACACATGATTACAAATTCTGCTCTGGAGTCACCTCCATGTCATTTTAGCTTCATAGCCATACTTTTCACAAGTTCTGTAGAAGCTCACTCTTCGTTTCCTCTGCTCCAAGCATGCACAGACTACTTTAAGTAGCTCAGGTGCACTATGCTTCCTCACATCGCAGGATTTTTGTCCTAATTTTTCCCTTTGTAATCCTTCCAATTACACAGTGTCTACTGACCCTTCCTAGTCCAATGCCATTCATTCTTTAGATATCAACTCAAGCATCACTTTCTCTGAAAGTTTTTAAGCATTTTCTAATAGGCCCTCATCTAATTGTATTTTTTTTTTCACTCTGGAATCACCATTTCATCAGTGTGCTATTTTGATCACTCACTGTTTTCTTTCCTAATAGCAGGAAGCTCAATCAGAACAAAGGGATGTTTCTGTTTTCCCATATCTGGGATCTTCAGTACTGAACATAATTGGCACATCGTGGGCACTCAAATATTACTGAATAAATAGTTTCAAGTCCGATTCGTGAGTCAGAAATGATTAATTTGGTTCATTTATGGAGATCTGGCATCCTACCAAGGATGTATCAACAAAATATGAAGATTGCACACTAGGAAGTTTTAAAGCAGTCTTGAAAACGCAAGAGATATTATTAATCTCAAACCAAACATCTTCACTGCACTTTTGGGAATGATAAAACACACCAAAAAAGAAAAACCTCTTAAAATTTCAGTGGAATAGCATACATTTTTAATGCATAGGTTTTGTTCATCCTTGAAAGTAGAAATACACCATGTATTAGATTTCTGGAAACTTAATTTGCACACTACTATAATATGCAGGATTTTATGTAAAGTAACCTGGAAGAGGTAATGGAATATAAATCCTAAACAGCATAGCATACTATGAGTCACTGAAATTACATATAACTTTTCAATGAAAAGATTCTTTTTACCAAATCTATGGTAGTGTCATAATTAAGTGACATTGAAATTTTTATATTTTTTCTTAATTAATATTACACATAAATCTGTAATCTGAAATAATCTAAAAATGACTCAAAGTTAGAGTCCTATATACAGAATTTTACATAAAAAGCATGTTTTTACTAGGAGGATATTTTTCTTCTGGAAAAAAAAACCCTTATATCCAAATTTAAGGGGAAAACTTAAAATTAGTTATGATTGTTTATTCTAAATTAAATGGTATATAAAAGGTATAATTATATGTATATAATCAAATGGTATCATTTTATATTAAAAGACCCTCTATATTTACGAAAATAGTGATCTAATCAAAAGATAGATTTATATTCACAAAAGCCTTGAGAAGGACACTAAATCTATCAATACAATATAACCAGTGCTTTGATGGCCATTGCTTAAGAGACTCTGAAATGTCACTGAATTCATAGGTTTTATATTTCTATTCTGTATTTGAGCAATTTCTCCCAACGTCATTTGCCATCCTGCTTCCTTTTGTTGATAATCAGAATATCTTTCCGTAAAACATACTTTCTTTGGGGACTAATCAAAACCCTGACTAAGTCAGGGTGCCAGAGGCTGATAAGCATATGATGCTCCATTCTCATTGCTAACCCTGCAGAAATAGACAATATAGAGGAGGCAAATGAGAGGGTACCGAATGTTAGATGAGCTATATTGAGCTATTGTTTTCCAACAGACTCTTCAGAGCACGTCTTGTTATAATATTTCTGATGAGATATTCCAGCTTATTAGACAGCCAACTGTTATAGCAGTAATGTGGCCTCATTTAACAATATTAAACCCAAATGGCTATCAATGTTCAGAGCTCCTCTTTGTCACAGTAATAACCTTTATTTCACATTCTAATATTTTCTCATTGGCAATAGCCTAAAGAATTAATTTGGAGTGTCTCTGATAATATACAAAGTTGAATATCTTACTTGTACCCACTGAAATACAGAGGAGGAATACAGTATTGTGAAAACAGAGAATGAGTCAGATCTCTTCTTTGACTCAAAGCTGAAGTACCCACTATCAAATAACTATTTCCAATTATGGAATATTGTTATTAAATCAGTTCTGTACCAATTAAAAACATCCTTTCTTAGAAATAATGTGAAAATTTTTATTTCAACTAGATCTATGTAGCAAATACTTGGTGCATATTAAGTTCCCTAAAATAAATATGAATATTAAAAACTTAAAACAAAAATAAAAGTAAAATAAGTAATATAAAAATGTAGTCAAGTATCCAAATCAAATGTCCAAATATAGTAATCTGCTTTTTTTTCTGTGAAGGAAAATCATAAACTTTAAATATATCTGTATTAAACGCATTACAGTTCAAGATAAATTTTTTAAAGAATATTATGAGATGGAAAACACGTAAGTGGGTGAGAGGGGTGAGAATCTTAAGCAGGCTCCATGTTCCAGACAGAGCCAGAGATGGGGTCGATCCCACAACAGCAAGGTTAGATGCTCAACCAACTGAGCCACCCAGGCGCCCCCAGGATAACTTTTTTTAAAGCCACCTTTGTGCATGAGAAGTGTAATGTGAAATTATTGCCGCCAGTATTAGTTAAATATTCATTAAACCAATATTACTGTTTGGCATCATTTGATAAATATATGGAAATAATTCTAAGTTCCCCTCACTAATGAGATAACAATAGTCACAAAATGTTGAAGAACATCCTACCCTAAAGCTGACATTGATGATGTGCAACAAAGAAGCATATAATACTGGGAACATTTGTACGGAGCTACAAAATGTGTTCCTCTTGGATTAGATTTGCAGGTTTGTCTAAGTTAAAGCTGACACAGCACATTGTCTATATGATGTGATGATGATGGTTACATGTCAAAACTCATTCTTGATAACATTTGTATGTTTTCACACGTAAGCCTCAGCTAGTTTATTTAAGTACGTTATTAAGATCCAGGAGCACCTGGGTGGCTCAGTCGGTTAAGCGTCCAACTTTGGCTCAGGTCATGATCTCACAGTTCATGGGTTCGAGCCCCGTGGCCGGCTCTGTGCTGACAGCTAGCTCAGAGCCTGGAGCCTGTTTCGGATTCTGTGTCTCCCTCTCTCTGACCCTCACCTTCTCATGTGTGCTCTCTCTCTCTCTCTCTCAAAAATAAATAAAACATTAAAGTTTTAAAGGAATTTATTAAGATCCACATTATATAGTTTTCCCAAGTTCATCCAAAGCTGATTGCTTGGTTCTAACCCCCAACTGATTTCAAGAAGCATTTTCCCTATTATAATATGCAGCCAAAATAACTATAACAGTAAATCTTACTTCCCCCAATCCCTACATGTACCTTTATGTCAAGTTGTTTTATTAATCAATAATTTATGAATCTGCTTTAAGCATCACAAAGATGATGACCTCTAGACAAAATATATTGACCCATTTGACTGAGTCCAGCAGTCAGCCCATTCCTTAGCAGCTTTATTTTCTCTCTCAAATAGAAAACACTTCTAGAGAGAGTCCAACTACACCCAGGTGTATGTATTTAAAAGTAGGTGTGGGGCGCCTGGGTGGCTCAGTCGGTTAAGTGTCCAACTTCGGCTCAGGTCATGATCTCATGATTCGTGGGTTCGAGCCCCACACTGGGCTCTGTGCTGACAGCCAGCTCAGAGTCTGGAGCCTGCTTCAGATTCTGTGTCTCCCTCTCTCTCTGACCCTCCCCTGCTCATGCTGTATCTCTCTCTCTCTCTCTCTCTCTCTCTCTCAAAAATAAATAAATAAATAAATAAATAAGAGTAGGTGTATGAAGAAGTAATGTGTTTATTTTGACAACTCTTTGAAATTTATTTTGAGCTAGGGAGGGAGGAAGGAGGAGAGAGAGAGAGAGAGAGAGAGAGAGAGAGAGAGAGAGAGAGAATCCCAAGCATGCTCCACACTGTCAGCACAGAGATTGATATGGGGCTCAAACTCCTGCATCAAACCATGAGATTATCACCTGAGCCAAAATCAAGAGTCCGAAGCTTAACAGATTGAGTCACCCAAGCACCCTTATGTTTACAATTTAGTAAACAAAGTGATTGTTGACTTTGAAATATTTTCACAGGTAGTGAGTAGAATCTCACATGAGTCATTTCTTTATTTCTTTTTCTTTCTTTCTTTCTTTTTTTTTTTTAAACTTTCCAAATACTGTTTACTTCACTGAGATGTGGAGGCAGGGTAAGGGTATGTGAGTGCCTGGCAAACCACACCTGTGCATGTTGACAACAGTGACCTCAAAGGCCAGTGTGCTGAGGGTCAGCAGCACTGTCACCACTGCTCCAGACAGCAGTGCTGTCCAGCTGTCCAGGGAACAGAGGTAGACAAAGGTCTCCAGGACAAAGCCCTCCTAGACACTAAAGAACAGAGGCAGGAGCACTGCTCACAGAAAACTCTGGTATAGGTCACAGTGTTCTCATTCAGACCCGGGCAGGTGCAATGATAGTAGTGGACCAAACCAATGTTGGAGTCCATGCTCATCTGGGTGTACTTCCAGTCAAACTCACAGCTCCAGGGTCCAACCTAGAGAGGGGTGCTTAATGAGCTTGGAGGTGGTCCAGCCTGGTCCAGCCTTGCCTGCATTCTGGGATATGCCAAGGTTTAGGTCTATCAGCTCTGTCACATCCACACTGGCCTTGATCCACTCCCCAGTGAAGTCAGAGATACCCCCTTCCCAGGTGTGAAAAAAAGTGGCCAAGAACACCATCTTGCAAAGCTGCATTAAGAGGTGGGTGACCCCAGGATGCACACACTTCCAGAAGGTGTTGTACTGGGACGGGATGCTGCACTTGTAAGTGATGAGGTAGCGGAGGTAGGCCAAGGTGAAGCAGTTCCTGAACCGAACAGGGTAGTGGCGCCGGCCACCTATGCCCCGCTTCCCCCCCACCTCCTGACCACAGGTCTTTGGCTTGGTTGGCCTGTGGCCCTGGCTGGGGCCCGGAGCCCACTAGTGTCCCCTGCATCCCACCTGACCTTCTTCACATGAGTCATTTAATGTACACAGTTCCAGAAGCAAGGCGTTCTACTCCTATCTACATGAGAGCCCATGAGAGTTTGCAGGGATATTTAATCAAATCATTCCTGACTAAAAAAAATTGTTAGAATCATGTGCTTCTTTAAGAGAAGATGAACAATAACAATGTATGCAAAAGCGAATTTGGACAAATATAATACATTTCAAAGTTATATAGCATTTTAATTTGAAAGAGGTTACAAAAGTAAATATTGCAATGATTTTTAAAGCTGATTGGGTATCAGAACTCCTAAGAATCATTAAAATTTTGGGCGTGCCTGGGTGGCCTGTGTGCCTGGGTGGTATATATATATATATGCCTGGGTGGTATATATATATATAAAACTGAGTAGCACTTGGAAACCACTAAGTCTTTAAGCTTATATGTAGGAAAATAATTTTATGTTCTTATGTATAAAGTATCAAATATTTTTGGCTGTATTCAAAATTGTTTTTAAAATACAAAATCTATCTAGATTTTAACACAGATTATATAGAATCACTTTAATCTGTTATCTTTTATTGAATATATCCTCTCTTTTGCAATATATATCACAGTTTCCCTAAACAAATGTTAAAAAGTAAAGTCCATGAATTGAATTGCTAGAAAAAAAAAAAACTACTATAACTACAAACTTCTGGAATGATTAAGAAGCAGCAAATAATTTTGTGTATGAGAAAGGGTATGGCTATATTTAATTTGGTGTTAGATACCTAAATTAATAACTAACAGATTTTTAACTGAAAAATGCTGATATATTCATGTATCTAAAAGTTTACAGTGCATTTGAGTTTCATTAACACATTAGTAAGACAATAATTGGATAAAGTTTAAAAATTCATTGGTCATTGTGATTACCTATCATTAAGGAAAATGCTAGAGGTGATGTATATTTTATTTTTTAAAATCATTCCAGAAATGGTAATTAAAAGATTTGCTAATGAGTTATTTTTGCCAAGTGCACATATTTTGTATTACTCTTAGTTCGGAATTGAAAATTGAACAGTTATGAATAAGAAATCTTATCCAAATGACAAATTATCCCATGTGCAATAAGTCATTAAGCATCTTTTTTTAGCATTTTAATGTTCTCATGGTGGCCTCTGATAAAATAATATCTTTAGAAAATAAAAATTCAATTTGCTTCCATCTCTAATTATATATTGACTGCTTTATCGGATATTAATATCATGATCTATATAATTATTTTCAAAAGTATCAGATCTTTGAATATTTGTTTAACTTCCTATGTTCTGATATTTCAATTAAACAAATAGGCATAAAGCATATGTTATGCTTTCTGCTGTGACAGATCATGGGGAAACTGAAATGGAAGGCAATTCTTTTAAAGGCTCACAGGTGTTAATACATAACATTACACTGAACCCAAAGTTAAGGACTATTTTTTTAGTAAAAGTTACTGGTTCTCATTAGCTAGAGCTGATTCTAATGCCAAGAATTATACTGACCTCTCATCTAAGCTGAAACAGTGCTATAAATCCCTAGAATCGTGACAGGGCCTTAATATGATTAACTGTCTAATTAGTTTAGGTACTAGCCACTTTCACCTTTGCAATGTTTTTTCTCTAACATTCTCTCCAGTTTCCACTGGTATGGGCATCACGGAAAGCATTGCCTGTCTTCAATAAAGTAACGTGAAATAAACATTTGAACCAGAAAGCTTTCTATTGACCCAGAGACATAAGATTAATCCTCCACAGAATAATGTACTTAGAGCTGACCAGAATGTAATGTTGCCAAAAAGAAAAAAGTAAAGAACATCAACACAAAACAAACTTTATTTTCCTTCAGCTACAGATTCATACATGTGAAAAACAGAGACAATTTTTTCATGAAATATGTTCTAGGTTTTGTTATATGCCATATAAAATATTAAAAACAATTGTTTTATAGCGTCCCTGGACGATTATGTGTCTCATATAAAGATGATTATTACAGAATTTAAAAGGAACACATTTGTTAGATACTTTACAGATACTTGCACAAGATTAAAAAATAGACATCTTTAGTCAGTTTTTAGCTTTCAAAATAGAAGGGACTCTGTTTCCTCTACTATGTAATTCATTCAGTACTGAATTGGTTACACAAAACATTCATCCCTATCTCCATTAAGTAAAAAAGATACGCATTATTGCCCTAGTAGCTCAGAATTGAGACCTGAGTAGTAATTTTTGTCTCTGAGGGAATTTGAAAGCACATGTGATTCCCTTTATTCCCATGTAAAGCAGTTCCTAACACCTCACTAATAGATTTCATTGTTCGTGCTTATTAATTTTTTTTTGATTCAGGGTCCTTTCATTTTTGAATAGGAAGGACTTCCTGTTCTAAAAGAAAGTTGGAAAGTGAAAACATACAACAAAAGTTGTCTGTCATTCTCTACAAGCATTAAGTGAACTTTTTCTCTCTGAAACAAATGTAACAACATGTGTTTCTTCATGCAGCTGCCAAACTGAACCATGATGTGGCCAATTCATTCTTTTCAGCTGTCTTCATGATGAATCCACAGGCTTTGTCCTTTCTAAGCTGGCATTTTTTTTTACCTACTAAAGTTGGACGATTCGGGTAACTCCTATAAAATCTTCCTGCTTACTGACCTAGTTAAATGACACACTTCTCTTTGCAGAAACAAATGATAATCCCCCTTCCACACAGGGAAACATATACCTTAACAAACCTGTCAATCACTAGAGCTGAAGAATTCTCAATTGTCTTTTATACTTAACTAGAAAAAGGCAGTAACACAAATAAAGGATTTTTTTTGTTGTTTTTTAGACATTGGACATCTTGTCAATTCAAGTACTGTCAAGAATTAAGAAGACAAATCACCTGATGTAAAAGTACAAAAACAAAAGTTAAAAATATAAGAGACCAAGCAGATGTAAGCAGTACATGCTAAAATTTATGTAAACCGTCTGAGTGGTAGTTTTGCATTCATTGTAAGCAAGCATTTTGTTGCATATTTGTTAAGGGGGAGTTTACTATCCACACCTAAATTCTACAACTTTATGATGTTTTTAAAAGCTAACGGCACTGCTCTCATTCTGATGCTGACTGCGTTGAAAGGCCAGGCCTCAGCAGTTCTAACCAGTGTTCTGCGGTTTACATCCTGTCCACTGAGCATAAGACATCACTGCACTAAAGTGTCCCCTTACATTGCTTCCAAATGATCTGCTGTCCAGTTATTCATGAATGAAAAGTTGCAATTCTTTGTTTTACTACAATCGTTTTATTGTCACAAAACAGTTCAGATTTTCCCCCTGTTTTCTCTATTTGTCTCTTACACTTGAGCTGTCTTCCAAAGATTTAAAACATTCAAAACTATATTTATATAATTCTTTACGGAACTAATCTTAGTTACAACTAAGGACAATGTTGTAGCTATCTAAGGTTATTGTGTACTATTCACTTCCATGTGAGTAAATATTGATAAAAGTTATTAAATATTAATATTTAATAAGCAGATTTTTAAATTTCATTTGACTTTGAATTCTAAATTGCTATTGACTAATGTGTCTTAATCATCAAAACAGTAATTCACAATAGCCTTGCTTTATAATAAGTAGTAACACAGTATTTTTTTAAAAAAACTTAATGTTTTATTTATTTTTGAGAGAGAGAGTGTGGGGAGGGGCAGAGAGAGAAGGGGACAAAGGATCTGAAGCAAGTTCCATGCTTATAACAACAGCAAGCCCAATGTGGGGCTTGAGCCCCCACAGCAAAATCATAACCTGAGCCGAAGTCGGACACTTAACTGACTGAGCCACCGAGGCGCCTCAACACAGGATTTCTGATGATGGGTTCCCGTACTCTGACTCCATGTGGACGCTAGTAATGACTAGTTTGGGGGGCCATTTAACACAACAAAATGTATCTGAACTAGCAATGGCCGAGAAGACTGGCTTGGAGGTATTTCAGTGGCTACCAAACATTCAGAAGGATATGACCCAGATGATGAATTTCTGAGGGCATTTTACCTGCCTTGCGAATGTTACATTTCATTTGTAGCTTCTTACTGTTTTAGCCGTCATATGAGATCACCAGTATCTTGATGGTAGTTTGGTATTCTAATTGTGTACTTTCTATATTGTCAGTATTTTAGTAAGTGCATATTGGATCCACAGGAAGATTATAGATATATACCCAACATGAAAATTCCAGAAACCTTGCTAAGGGGTGGGGGAGGAGTGCGCATGTGCGCGCATGCTCACGGGCGTTTCCTTCAACTATTTCCCGAGGGAAACCTGGCATACAGACTAACCGTCTTAGAGTTTGGGCATTTACTTTTAGACTATTAAAATTCATAGAAATCCTAAGTCATTTATATGTAGATGTGGATTTATATGGTTTGATAATTCAAATCGGGCTTAATTGTTTTGAACTAAATTTGTTCTACTTATAATGCAATTCTGTACGTAGGACATTTCACATATTTTCCATCAAGTACAGTAATACTGAATATTAGTTTTTTTTTAGTGGACAGTTGTGTCACTAAAATATCTATAGTATTGTCAACTTGGAAAAACAATTTAAAACTATGCAAATTAAATGAGAAAATATGGTTCATGTTTTATTTATATCTTCAATCTTCTATATAGTAGGATACCATCCAATTGTCTTTTATGACTTTGTTTTCTTACAAAATATTTTGTCAAAAGTATTTAGATTTAGCAATTTTAGATTTTTAACAGAGTCGGATGTATTAGAATTTTTCAGTGTAGCTCTTTTCCTTCTGACAAGCCAGCAGAGTTTTAAGATATTTTCAATTCGAAAGGTCAAAAATTGACATGTTCTTGCATAGAATTTCATTCAACCATAATGCCTTTTTCTTTCATGATGGACTTTTCAAATCAAAGTAGAAAATAAAAAGACACTGAATATTTAAGACTTAAAGTTACTGTTTAATTTTTCTATGGAAATACCATTAACAGATATGATAAAGTTTAGCCATTCTGATCTCTTTTAACCTGACAGGTTTAATTTTAATAGACTCTCATTTGTAATAGGTAGGGCTATTACTGCTTGCCTAAGTCATTTTCATTCTGTATACCACTGAAATACAAAATTGCACAATAACTTAATTGTAATTAATCTACCATGCATTCATATATAAAAGATATGGCTGTTTAAATAAGCCTAACAACTGTCACCATACATAGTTACAATTTTTTAACTGGAATAAGAGATTTTAAGATCTACTCACCTAGCAACTTTAAATTATGCAATAGAATATTATTTTACATAGTCACCATGCTATATATTATATCACATTGCCTTATTCATTCTAAAACTGAAAGTTTATATCTTTTGACCCCCTTCTTCCATTTGGCCACCCAATCCCTGCTTCTAGAAACTACCAATCTGTTCTATAATGAGCTAGGCTTTTGTTTTATTTTGGTTGCCTTTAGATTCCACATATAAGTTAGAACATATGGTATTTGTTTTCTCTCTTATGTCACTCAGCATAATGCACTCAATGTTCTGATTTGCACTTCCTAAAGAATTAGTAATATTGAGAATCTTTTCATGTGTCCTTTGGTCATACTTTTTGGAAGGTGTACATTCAAGTCCTCTAACCCTTTATTAATCTGATATTTTTGTTGGTGTTGAGTTGTATGAGTTCTTTATATATTTGAATATTAACTCTTTATCAGATGTATCATTTACAAATATTTTCTCCCATCCTGGGTTGCCTTCCTGTTTTGTAGGTAGTTTGCTGTGCAAAAGCCTTTTATTTTAGTGTGCCCAACATTTTATTTATGACTCCTTTGCCTTAGGAACCTATCCATACAAATGCTATTAAGGCCAGTGTCCAAAAAAGAGTTACTGCCTATATTTTTTCTAGGAATTTTATGATTTCAGGTCTCACATTTGAATCTTTAATCCATTTTTAGTTCATTTTGTGTATGGTGTAAGTAAGTGGTCCATTTCATTCTTTTGCATGTAGCTGTCTGTTTTTCTCAGCACCATTTATTGAGGGAGACTCTTGTTCCCTTTGTATATTCTTGCCTCCTTTGTCATGGATTAATTATAACCATATAAGCATGGGTTTATTTCTAAGCTCACTATCCTGTTCTCTTGATCTATATTGTCTGTCTATTCGTTCCAGTGAATTACCTTACTGTTTTGATTCTTACAGCTTTGTAGTATGTCTAGAAATCTGAGGTTGTAATATGCAGCTTTATTCTTTCTCAAGATTGCTTTGGCTATTACAAATTCTAGGACTGTTTGTTCTACTTCTGTGCATACTGCTGTTGGTATTTTGATAGAGATGGCATTAAAGCTGTAGATAGCTTTAGGTAGCATAGGCATTTTAAAAATATTAATTCTTCCATTCCATACAATTTCTTTTATGAATATTTTATAGTTTTCATAGTACACATTTTTCACCTATTTAGTTAAGCTTATCCCTAAATATTTTCTTCTTTTGATGCAACCGTAAATGGATTGTTGTAATAATTTCTGTACTCCTTCAGGAATACTGGCACAGATGTATGTATGTTAATTTTATATCCTACAACATTATGGAATTTATCAGTTCTAACGGTTTCTTGGCAGGTGATCTTTAGGATTTTTATACATAGTATCATACTTTATCTGCAAATAGTTACAGGTTTAGTTCTTCCTTGTCAATTTGGATGCCTTTTATTTCTTCTTTTTCTTTTTATCTGATGCTACAACTAAGACTTTCAATACTATATTCAATAATAGCGATGAGAGCAGACATCCCTGTTTTGTTCCTGATCTTAAAAATGTTTCAATCTTTTACCATTGAGTATGAAATTAGCTATGGGTTTTCGTGTATGGCCTTAATTATGTTAGTATGTTTTCTCTAAACCTACTTTGTTGAGAGTTTTTATCGTGAATGGATGTTGTACTTTATCAAATGCTTTTCTGCATCTATTAAAATCATGGGTTTTCTTTTATCCTTTCTCTAGTTAATGTGATGCATCACACTGTTTGTTGACATTGAACTATATCTGGGTACCTGAAATAAATCCTACTTGAACATAGCGGATTATTTTTAAGTATATTAAACTCAGTTTACTAATATTTTGTTGAGAAATTTTGGATCTGTATTTATCAGAGATAATTGGCCTATAGGGTTCTTTTGTTTTGTTTTTGGTTTGACTTGGTGGGATTTTGTTTTTGCCTGTTGGTGTTTTAGTGTCTTTTTTTTTTTTTTTTTTACATCGGGATAATGTTAGTCTTGTAGAATTAATTTGGGAATTGTCTTTTTCTTTTATATTTTGAAATAGTTTGAGAAGAATGCATATACACTCTTCTTTAAATGTTTGGTAGAGGTCAATTGTGATACCATCTGGTCCTGAACTTTGTTTACTGGGGTTTTTTTTATTAGTGACTCAATTTCATTGCTGTTATTGGTCTGTTCAAATTTTCTGCTTCTATTTTTCCTGATTTGGCTTATAATGCATTATAATATTCCTTTATAATCCTTTCTCCTTCTGTGGTGTCAATTGTTATTTATCCTTTTCATATTTCATTTGAGTCCTCTGTTTTTCTCGATGAGTCTGGCTAGAGGTTTATCCACATTGTTTTATTTTTCAAACAACCACCTCTCCCATTTCATTGATCTTTTTATTTTTTTAATCTTTATTTCTCCTCTAATCCTTTATTATTCCTTTCTACTAATTTTGTGCTTTTTTGTTCTTCTTTCTCTGGCTGCTTTAAGTATGAGGTTAGGATGTTTGAGATTTTCTTTTCTCTTAAGGTAGGCCTTATGATTGGCAACTGCCCTCTGACAACTGCTTTTTCCATGATGCTTTTGCTACATCACGAAGATTTCAGATTATTGTTTTCATTTTCATTTGTCTCCTAGTATTATTTGATTTCCTCTTTGATTTCTTATTGACCAATTCATTGTTTAGTAGCATGTTATTTAGCCTTCATGTGTTTGTAATTCTACTTATATTTTCTTGTGATTGATCTCTAGTTGCATAGGATTGCAGTTGGAAAGATGCTTCCATAACTTCAGTCTTCCTAAGTTTATTAATGATTATTCTGTGGCTAACATGTGCTCTACTGTAGAGATGCTCCCTGTGCACTTGAAAAGAATGTGTATTCTGCTCTTGTTGAAAGGAATGTTCTCTCAATTTGTTAGTTTATCTGGTCTAATGCATTATCCAAAGCCACTGTTTCCTTGTCGGTTTCTATCTGTATCTATATGATCTATCTATTGATATAATTGAAATATTAATGTCATCTACTGTTCATTACCAGCCCACTGGCAATTTACCTCTTGATGTCTGTTAATATTTCCTTTGTCTATTTAGGTACTTCTATGTTTGTATACATGTTTACAATTTTTATATCCTCTTATTGGATGGTTCCCTTTATCACTGTTAGTGCCCTTCTTTGTCTCTTGCTACAGTCTTTCCTTTGAATTTTCCTTTGTCCTTAAAGTATTGCTACCGTGGTTTGGGTTTTGGTTTGCTCCTCCATTTGTATGGAATGTTTTCCATCTCTTTCAATCTGTGTGTCTTTAGGTCTAACTGAGTCTTTTGTAGGCAGCATATCAATGTTGTTTTCCCTTCCCTCTTCAGACATCTCTGGATTTTGGTGGAGTATTTAATCCATTTTTTTAAAGTAATTATTGGTTGGGATGTACTTACTGCCATTTTGCTCATTGTTTTCTGGTTGTTTTGGAGCATTTCTCTGTTTCCTTTCTTCTCTTGTTCTCTTGTGGTTTGATGGTTTACTATTATTTTTTTAGTGTTATACTTGGATTCCTTTTTCTACATTTTATGTACCTATTATAGATTTTTGATTTGTGGTTACTTTGGTTTATGTAGAACATCTTACGCATGTAGCAGTGTGTATTAGAAGACAGTAGCTAAATGTTGAACACATCCTAAGAGCATTACGTTTTTATTCTCCCCTCACTTTTATATATATGATTTCATATTTTACGTCTTTGTATATCCCCCTAATTTTTGTAGATATTATCAGTTTTACTACTTTTGTGTCTTAACCTTTGTGTTGGATTTATAAGTTATTAATCTACTACCTTTACTATAGATTTGCTTTTACGTAGGAATTTTTTATTTCTCTTGTTTCTTTCTCCTAGTTATGATCCTTTGTTCCACTCAAAGAATTCCCTTTATTGGTTTTTAGTGGTGATAAGCTCCTTTCACTTTAGTTTGTCTGAAAGTCTTCATCTTTCCTATTCTGAATGATAATCTTGTTGGGTAGAGGTATTGTTAGTTCAGTTTTTTGAATATATCTGTACCACTCTCTTTTGATCTGCAAACTTTCTTCCTGAAAAATCAGCTGATTGCCTTACAGGGCTTCCCCTAAATGTCTTTAGTTCTTTTGGTGCTTTTATTTTCTCTGTCACTACTTTTTTTTTAAAGTTTATTTATTTATTTTGAGGTAGGGAGAGGGCCCCAAAGAAAGAAGAAGATAGAATCCCAGGCAGGCTCTGTGCTGTCCAGAGCCTGCACAAAGCCTCAATCTTTTAAGTCATGAGATCATAACCTGAGCTGAAATCAGAGTCAGAGGCTTGAGTCGGCTGAGCCACCCAGGCATCCCATTTCATCACTACTTTTTAAAACCATTTAATTATTATGTGTCTTTCTGTGGATCTCTTGGGTCAATATTGCTAGAGGCTCTCTGTGCTGCAGGACCTGGATGTCAGGTTCCATCCCCAGATTAGGGATCCCTTCTGGGATTTCTACAGTATGAATATTATTATCGGTAGCGTTGCTGGGTTCCTTGATTCTCATTTTTTTCTCTTTGCTATTCATTTGGTTGCTTTCATTACTCTCTTCCAATCTTAACTGATATTTTCTTCTGTATCCTCTAACATGCTGTTGATTCTCTTCAGGCATTTTTTATTTCAGTCACTGAATGCTTCATCCCTGAGTGGTTCTTTTTTATATTTCCATTTTGTTGAAGTTCTCACTGACTTTATCCACTCTTCTTTCAAGTTTGTTGAGCATCTTTATGATCATTACTTTGAATTATTTATCAGGCATATTTCTTATCTCCAATTCATTTAGCTCTTTTGGCTTTATTTGTCCTATTCTTTCATTTGGAACCTATTTCTCTGTCTCTTCATTTTGTCTCACTTTCTGTGTTTTCTTCAAATTGGGAGATCAGCTATATCTTGTCTTGAAAGCTGTGTCCTGGTATATAAGAGGTACTGTGGTGTCCTCTTGCACAATCCTCCTGGTCCTCATAACCAGGTGCTCCAGTGGTGTCTCTTGTGCTATGTATGCTCTATCATTGTGACTGAGCCATGTTTGCCTTCAGCTCAGCCACCTGCAACTCCCTGCTTTGCCTGCTGTGAGCACACACACTGGGAAGTGGTTGGTCCCCACAGCCGAGATCTAAGACTACCATGGGCTTATCAGTGGGCTCGGCTGGTGGGGTTAGCTGCCTGTAGTGGCCTCTCTGCCACAACTGCAGGTGCACCAAAGGGCAAGGCTTGTTCCCTATACATCTGGCTAAGAGAGCTGGGCTTCTGGAATGATAGGTGTGATGGTCTGTGGCATTCTCTCTCTCTTTTTCTCCTTAGTACTACTTTGGAGTACTAAGTAGTTCATCCAACCCCTGCTGGGGATGGTTGCAGGGTATAATGGGGCAGGAGATGCTTTCCTGCCAAGCCAAAGTAGATTTGATAGGGTGAGTCTATGGGGAACATGAAGGTGGGACATAAGTTTCTACCAAAGGTAGCTAAGAGTGTTAATGCTGTCTCCTGCATGTATCAAGCTATAGCCTGGGGGTGAGGGATATAAATGGTACTTACCAGCACTTTTGTACCTAGAGAAGGTCTGGAGATTTCTACCCCTCTAGCACATGTTCTGAAGTTAAGTAAATAAACTTCTTTCATGTGTACCCTGGGCACTCTTCAAATTGCTGCTTCTGTCCTATCTGGGGTGAAGTTATGCTGGCTCTTAAAGAATGGAGACACCATTTCATGCCTCCTGACTCTCAGGGAGGAGTTAAACCCACTGATTTTGGAAGCTCATGAAGGCAAGTGACACTGGATTTAAAGCAGATGGCATGGGGGCTTTTTCTTCCCAGTGTTAGTCCCCAGTTCTGGGGGCTTCCTGGTGTGGGGTGATCCTCCCACTTCTCCATGCTTGTGATGTCCTTTTCTTTATGGTTCATCTCACTGGGAGTTTAATTTCTTTGCATCTCCATCTCTCTTACCCCATACAATGTAGTCTCCTCTCTATGATTAATTATGGAATGTCTGTTCTGCTAGTCTTCAAGGTGTTTCAGAGTTATTTGTAGCTGTATCTTAACGTGTCCATGAGACAAGGTAGGCTCAGGATCCTCCTACTCTGCCATCTTCTCTGAACCCATGAGATATTTTTTATTTCTTTTCTTACCTGATTGATCTGGCTGTAATTTAAATATTATGTTGAATGAAAGTAACATCCTTGTCATCTTAGTAATCTTAAAGGAAATTTCAGCTTTTCATAAACTATTATAAAAGTTTCCTTTGGGCTTATAATATAGCTTTTATATCTTGAGTTAAAATTCTCTATATTCACTTTGTTGAGAGTTCTTAACATAAACAGGTATTCATTTTTGCCAAATGCATATTCTGCAGCTTTTAGATAAGACAGTTGTTATCTTTCATTTTGTTATGTGTATCATATTGATCAATTTGTGGATTTTGAATCACCTTGCATCACTGGAATAAATCTCACTTGATTGGGTGTAGGATACTTTTAATGTCTTTTTCAACTTGATTTTCTAATATTACAGACTTTGCATCTATGTTCATCAGGGATATTGAATGCCATCTTCTTGTAGCATTTTTGTCTGGTTTTGGTATCAGAGCTATGGTAACCTCGTAAAATTTGAAAGAGTTCTCTCCTTTCTGTATTTTTGGAAGTTTGAGGGGTATTGTTATTTTTTCTTTAAATATTTGGTAGAATTCTCAGTGGAGCTGTCTGGTTGGGGCCCTTTGTAGGCAGTAGTTTTTGGTTTTTAAACTAATTTAATGTCCTTCCTAGTGATCTGTTCAGATTTTCTTTCTCTTTATAATCAGTCTTAGTAGGTTGTATGTTTTTGAGTTTATCCATCTCTTCCAGGTTGTTCAATTTACTCTTGTACAATTGTTCATAATAGTCTGCTTGTCATTGGTATAAACATTTATTGCTATGAATTTCCCTCACAGAACTGCCACTTCTGTGTCCTATAGGATTTTGGTATGTTGTATTTCTGTTTCACTTATCTTTAGTTTTTTTCTCTTGATTTCTTCATTGACCTATTGGTTGTTCAGTAGCATGTAAAATCTTCATGTATTTATGATTTACAGTTTTCTTCTTGTAGCTGATATCTACTTTCATGACATTGAGTGCTTGATAAGACTTCAGTCTTTTCAAATTTATTAAGACCTGTTTGTGGACTAACATATGACCTATTTTGGAGAATGTTTACATGCTCTTAAAAGAATGTGCATTTGTTACATTTGGATGGAATGTTCTGTATTTATCTGTTAGGTCCATCTGCTCTAATGTTTGCTCAAGACCAATAATTTCTTAATAAGATTTTGTCTGAATGACCTATGCAGTGATGAAAGTGGGGTACTAAAGTCCTCTACTATTATTACTAATTATTTGTTTCATATATTTAAGGTGCTTCTAAATAGAAGCATATTTACAAATGTTATATCCCTCTAGTTCGATTGATCTGTTGATCATTATGCAATGACCTGCTTTGTCTCCAATAACAGTCTTTATTTTAAAGTCTATTTTGTCTAGGGGGCACCTGGGTGACTCAGACAGTTAAGCATCAACTCTTGATTTTGGCTCAGATCATTATTTCACAGTTAATGAGTTTCAGCCCTTCGTTGGACTCTTTCTGCTCTGACAGTGTGGAGGCTCCTTGGGATTCTCTCTGCTCCCTCGCTGCCTCTCCCTACTTTCTCTCTCTGAAATGAAATATTTTAAAAATCTATTTTGTCTAATATCGTACAGCAGTACCAACTTTATGTAGGTTTCTGTTTTCATGGAATTTTTCACTCATTTTATGTTTAGTCTTTGAGTGTTTGAAGGGAGAACATTTGGAAAGAGTTTCTTGCAGGCAGCATATAGGTGGGTCATGTTTTATCCATTCAGCCGCTCTGTCTTTTGATTGGAAAATTTAGCCCATTTACACTTAATTATTCCCTAGTTAATGCCATTTTTGTTCATTGTCTTCTGGCTGCTTTAGTTCCTCTCTTCTCCTCTTTCTTGTGGTTTGATGATTTCTTTTAGTAGTATGATTAGTTATTGGTCTTTCTGTTTTATATATGTCCTGTAATTCTTCTCTGTGGCTATCATGAGGCTTACATACAACTTATATTTATCATCATTTATTTCTAAGCTGATAACTTTGAATGCATTCTAAAGCTCACGATTTTTACTCCTCACTATGTATATATATATATATACTATATATACACTATACTATATATATATACACTATATATATATACTATATATATATAGCATATATACTATATATATAGTATAATTATATATATAGTGTGTGTGTATATATATATATATATATATATATACATATATATATATAAAGAGTTTATTGTCAAGTTCGTTTCAAACAACACCCAATGCTCATCAACAGAGTGCCTTCCTCCATGCTCATTGCCCTCTCCCCCACACCCATCAGTCCTCATTTCATTCTCAGCATTCAAGAGTCTCTCATGGTTTGCCTCTCTCCCTCTCCCCACTATTTCCCCCTTATTCTCCCCCACGGTCCTCCATTAAGTTCCTTCTAATAATCCTCCTATACGTGCAAACATATGGTATTTGTCCTTCTCTGCCTGACTTATTTCACTCAGCATAACACCCTCAAGTTCCATCCATGTTGCTACACATGGCGGTTCATTCTTTTCTCATTGCCATATAGTATTCCATCATATAGATAAACCACATGTTCTTGATCCACACCATGTCGTTTTTGATGTCACACTTTTGTCTTTAACTTTCATACTCATTTTACAAGTCATTAATTTGGCATTATAATATTGGGTTATTTTGATTTACTATATATTTACTTTTACCAATGAGATGTATACTTTCATATGTTTTCCTCTTTAATAATTAACACCGTTTCTTTTAAGCTTAAATAAGCCCCTTTAACATTTCTTGTAAGGCTTGTCCAGTGGTGATGAACTACCTTAGCTTTTCTTGTCTGAAAACTCCTTATCTCTCTGATAGAGACAACTTTACCATGTATTCTTGATTACTTTTTTTAAATATGCACTCTGAATGTATCATTTCACTCTATTTTGTTCTGCAAAAGTTGCATAAGAGTGGATAGTCTTCGAGGGCTTCCCTTGTACAAACAACTTGTTTTGCTCTTCCTGTTTTCAAATTCTTTTCTTACCTCTTTGACATTTTAAACTATATCTCTTGGTGTGGGGTCTGAGTTCTTTTTACTGGAACTCTGTTTTTCCTGGATCTAGATGTTTGTTTCTTTTCCTCAGGTAGGAAGGTTTTTAACCATTGTAACTTTTCTGCCTCTTTCTATCTCTCTTCTTCTTCTTCTGAGATCTCCATAATTAGAATGTTGGTTCACTTCATGTGAGTTCCAAGAGTTTGTAATAAGCTATCTCCGTTTTTGTATTTCTTATTCTCTGTGCTATTATTGTGAGGTCCATTCCCTGTCCTGAAGTTTGCTTATCATTTCTTTTCTTTTCTACTTCATCTAGTCCGCTATTGAACCCTTCTAGGATACTTTTCATTCCAGTTATTTGTACTCTTCAGTTCTGGAAACTTCTATTTGTTAAATTCTATATTTTTATATCTTTGCTGAAGTTCTCTGTGTTCATCCATGCTTCTGAGATTAGTGGGCATCTTCATGACTGTTATTTTGAATACTTTTTAATATAAATAACTTCTCTTCTTTCATGAAGGAATTTTTCACGAGGATTTATCTTTCGCATACATTTGGAGCACATTTCTGTTTCTTCCTTAAATCTCTATATTGGTTCCATGTAGTAGATAAAGCCTCCACATCTCTGTCTTGAGGGAGTGTGTCTTGTAGGAGATGATCTTTACCATTAAGCCTGCCCCCCATCTTGGTTGTTTCTGCTCTAACCTTTATGATTGTGTGAATAGCTTGTTTTTTAGTGGCTTACTTCAATGCAGTGGGGAGTGCATCTTCAAAACTGCATCTTCAATCTTTCAATGCAGATCTCAGTGAGCATCTATATTTAGGCTGATTAGAAACGAGACCCACAGAGTAATATAGCCTTTATATATATATATGATATATATATATATCATATATATATATATATCATATATATATATATATATATTATAATGTAAATATGTAAGTGTTAAATATATATATATATTTAAGAACCAGGGAGAAAGGAAGGACACGAGATGGGGAGAAAGTCTGACAGGGTCACGCTGCCCAGCAGAGTATCATGAGACATGATTGACCAAAATTAATAGAACTTTAATTGACTGAGCCATGCCTCCCAGGAGCCCTTGGGAAGTAAGACTATGTGTTTTAACCTTTCAAGAGAATTGTCAGTTTACTATATAGCCTTAAGTCTGGTAGACATGAACCCAGTTGTTTTTCAAAGGTAGATTTTTAGAGAATTGTCTGGCAGAGTGTAGGTCTTAAAAGTTCAGGTGCCTGATATAGGTTAAAACTTTCACTTCTTAGGGAGAAAGCTGGATTTTGGGTTCCCTTCTAATTTGGAGTCGCCATGTCATATGTGGAGTTGATGGTGAGAATGTATCTCATTTTCTCCTACCTGCTTTGTTGTGGGTTTTCTCATTTGCTCAATATGTAGAAGTTGTTCAGCTAGTTTTAGATTTTTTTCAGAAATTTTTCCAAATGTAGCTGTAAGAGTCAGTGCATCCATGGAAGATGGGTTTAGCATCTTTCTATGGTGCCATCTTTAACTGGAACCTCTTCTTTTTTCATCTGAAAAAAGATTCTCCAATAAAAAGTATTGGGGAGTAATTTTGCACACTCCTTTGCTACTGTTCATTCAATTTTTATCGAATTGTTTGTCAAGGTCAACATTTACCTGCAATAAAAGTTAGCAGACATTTCTCGAGTGGCTATATCCATGAAGTCCTTTTTTAGTAAATGTTAATTCCATCTACTTCCTCTTGAAAAAGGCCTACTGCCTTTTATAAGCCATGGTGTTCAGTTTCATAAATAAAAATCTTCTCTTTTTTTTTTTTTTTTTTTTTTTTACTCTGCCTTATTGGAGGCTGAATAATAAAGAGTTAAGAACAAATATTCTAGAATAAAATTGGCTCTATATCTTATGATTTACATTTACTCATTTCTTCACCACCTGCTAAAAGCTGGTTTAATGTTATTATATCATGGAGTCTGTTATAGAAATAGAAAATGTAATTACTAGTTGGAACAATATTTGGCATTTAGTTACTACTCATAAATTTTAGATTAAACATTCATACTCATAAGATTTATTATCAAATGTGTATCCACATCTGATTTTGAACTCCCACATTTGCATCTGAATATTATTTCCAGGTTCTTATTGAAGTTCCTTAATTTTCTACCACAAACTACTACCTTCCCTTAATCTATTTTCTACTTCTGCCACTTTATATCTGTTTTATAATATCACAATATTAGCCAAACCAGAAATATAAATGTTATTCCTAAACCCATCTTAACTCCTCTCTATTCAGTGAGGCTGTATTAGTCTTTCCTTTCTCACAACCAATACCCAATTCAGTCTTTACTATTTCATCACCCTGAAAGTCCTACAAGATTAATCTCACAATACAACTGTAATTTACCACTTTAAAGTCTCCTTTCTCCCCCTAAAGTTCCTTGTCCTGATTTTCAAGACTTTCTATGACCTTCCCTGATTAACATTTCCATTCTTATATCCTTCAATTCCCTTGATTATTACTAGCCAAACCTATAATTCTTCCTTTTACCGACATCTTGGGTTTTCCAGTCTTTGCCACCTTTTTCCATAAAATTTCCCATGGAGTTTTTATTTCTCTCTTAACAAAATCCCACATACCCTACAAGTTTATACTTTTGCATTGTGCATAAAATCTAATCAATTATTCTAAAATGATCTATTGTTGGGGCTCAGTCAATTAAGTGCCCAACTCTTCATTTCAGCTCAGGTCATGATCCCAGTGTTATGGGATCTCTAGCTACAACATTGGACCCTGCATTGAGCATAAAGCCTGCTTAGGATTCTCTCTCTATATATATAAAAAATATAAACAATTTATTGTTTAACTCCCCAAAACATTTAATTTCTAACCAAAGTTAATCTGTCTCAATGTCATTTTTGTATTCTCACTCTACTGGAGAAGCCATGTATTGTTTTCAAAAAGACAGAATTGTTTGGAAACAGTAGTAAAGGAACCTTTAGTAAGTAGAAAGAACACCTGAACTAGAATTTTTGATTCAGTCACTTTCTAGCAGTGTGATCTAAGGCAAGTCACTAAATCTTTCTGAATCTGATTCTCCGTAGAAATGGGAATAAGAATTTTAAAGTTTTGCTGTAGTAAAAATAAGTACGATATTCATTACTTGTTAGCACAATGGCTAGTATTCTGGAAGGCTTAAAGAGTTATTTATAGAGTAATACACTCAGAAACTTAGTTTATGATTTTCAAGCTAAATAGGAAGAAACCTACATCAATATTAAAAGCATGTGAATCAAAATCAAGCCTAATGATCTAGAAGAGGAGGTTTGTATGCACTATTTCATTTCTGGTATCTGAGTTCATCTTACACTATGGTCAGGCCTCAGCCAACTGTAGAAACAAGTAACAAGTGACTAGGAGAGTACACAATCTAGGTAGTTCCTGATCAATTCCAGAGGCACCATCTCTTACTAGGTTGGCATACAATTTTTTTAACCTACTTTTTATGTCCAAGCATTGAATATTTTTTAATGATTGCCACCTTCCCTATTATTGCTATCAGTCCACATGATAATGGTGTTCACACAGCACATTGGGCATATCATCAAATACTGTCTATCTAGCAATTCAGCTGGCCCACCATCATACCTGTTAGCAACAATTTCTAGGTTTGTCAGTTAGTATGGTAGCAGGTTATATACCAAGGGACAAAGAACATGCTTATTTATCTATTTTAGCACTACAGGACAGTACATAAATGGAGTCATTTTTCTAAGTACACTTAGAGTTTATAAATCTCATTAACTAGGCAAAGTGAAGAGGAGGAAGATCAGCTGAAAGAAACTGAAGATTCATTTCCTCATCCAATTATGTTGTTGGTAAATCCCCAGCACTAATCCTCTGATTGCCTGGCTGAAGGTTCAATTTTATCATCACACACACACACACACACACACACACACACACTCATAACCCACTGGTATCCTTGCCCCCAGCCCTTCCACTATAAAATCTGCTTCTTCCATTCTGACATCAGAAAACCTCTAATAGCCTGACTTTTGTCTCCTATCATTTTCTATAACTCCTTTATCCAAACTGTGTTTTGAATTTCTGATGATAGAAATCACCAGCGGTAACTGGTAACAGAACAAACTTTGAAGCTCTACCGAAGTTTACAGCCTTAGTACCTCCAAAAATTATATCCAGAAACTGAATATTTCAACAAGTACAACAATGATTATTTTTAGTATATACTGAACTCCTCATTATTTTCTTTATTCACTGCTGGCCTTATTATCTGTTTCACAATATTCCTGAGTGTTCCATACTTCAAGCTGATCTCAGTAAGTACAACGTACATGGGGTTTCTTTGTCATTTGATCACCTATGAATTTTTATTCTCCTCCACTTTGGGGAAACTCCTTGGAAACTGTCCTCCTCAGAAATTGCAGAACATCTAAAATCACAAATTCATACATCCTATGAAACCACTATTATCCATCTATCCATGTTTCCTCCTAACGCCAACTCAGAATAACAACTTCTGTTCTCATAGAAAGATACAGTCCATTTATTCTAACTATATATGGTTTGCTTACCTGAAAACACCAAGTTTTGCTTTTTTCTTTACCTATTGTAGATTCTGTAGTTCATCATTACAGTCATTTCCTTAAAAATGAACTTTCATCTTCAGATATTTTTATCTGGTGCTTCAGCTATGGATAAACTCAGATATCTTCTGTTTTAGTAATGCAGTGGATTATTTCTAGAGAAAACCTCACATCCTTGAATAAGTGCTGGCATCGACTCATGGACACTTAACAAAGATCACTTATACTCTCTATAATTATTATATTCTACCTTTTCCTTTTTTCTCAAACCTACCATTGCTTTGCTCATTCCCTTAAAAATGAACTTTCATCTTCAAATATTTTATCTGGTGCTCCAGCTATGGATAAACTCAGACTTTTTCTGTTTTAGTAATGCAGTGAGTTATTCCTAGAGAAAACCCCACATCCTTGAATAAGTGCTGGTATAGACCCATGGATGCTAACCTCATTTGGACACTTAACAAAGATCGCTTCCACTCTCTATAGAATTGTTATATTCTACCTTTTCCTTTTTACTCAAACCTACCATTGCTTTGCTCTCTGATTTTGTTGATCTTAGAGAGAGACAGGGAGGGGAAGAGAAAGGGAGAGAGAGAACCTTAAACAAGCTCCATGCCCAGCACAGAGACCAGTATGGGGTCCCATCTCATGACTGTGAGCTTGTGACCTGAGCTGAAATCAAGAGTTGAACTCTCAACCAGCTGAGCCACCTAGGGGCCCCTTTGATTTTATTATTTATGTTATTATAAAAATGCCATGAAACATGGATCCCTCTCATCTTCCTTTAAGTAAAATGTTTAATGTTTTTGTTTCTGAATCTACTGGTTTTCCTCTGTGAAGATGGAAAAGCTTCACATTGAATCAAAGGACAATCTCTCCACAGAGGTTATATCACAAGTCATGTAGGCCACATACAGTTTATATGCCATCTACATGGACCACATCTACATGACTTGTATTCCACTTACCTTTTCTTACATTATCCATATCTCCTTCTCAGTAGAATCATTCCCATTAGGAATTAATGATCCTTTAAAAAATGATCCATCTTTAAAACAACAAAGCTAGGGGCTCCTGGGTGGCTTAGTCGGTTAAGCGTCCGACTTTCGCTTAAGTCATGATCTCACAGTTCGTGGGTTCGAGGCCTGCGTCGGGCTCTGTGCTGACTGCCAGCTCAGAGCCTGGAGCCTGCTTCAGATTCTGTGTCTTCCTCTCTCTCTGACTCTCCCCTGCTCATGCTGTCTCTCTCTCTCTCTCCTAGAAATAAATAAAACATTAAAAAAATTAAATAAATAAAACAACAAAGCTTACCTCGATTCTTCAACCTACCGAAGTTCTGCTTTCTCTTTTCTTCATAGAAAACATTTTGAAAAATATTACATGCTGATCTGTTTCTAATTCTTCACAATTAATCAGTTTCAGCTTATACCAGTCTCCTGTTTCTTTCCTCCTGACCTCTGTGTTTGCAAATCCAGTGGACTCCTCTCTGTCCTCATCTCCCTTTTTTTAAGTGTCATGTGATGGACATCTTCCTAGAAACATTCTCTTAGTCTCTATTGCAACTTGTCCGTGTTCTCCCTCCTTTTTGCTTATGAGTCTGAAAGTTTTTTTTTTTATTAATTTCATTTGGTTTTAACTTTCCCAAAAACCTTCTAAAAATTGGGGGAATTTTTTCAGTAATCAATTCTTAAGTTCTTTTTTTTCACTGTTCCTTCCTTGTGATTCCATTCACACAAATCACTCTAAATGCCATCTGTATGCCAACTGTTCCCAGCATTACAAGTGTAACAGAAAAATACTTCTTTTTAAATTGTATCTTCACCTACCTCCTTTGTTTCTGTTGCTGAGTGTTTAGTGGCATCTGAAAGATAACATAAGCAAAACTTAACTATTGTTTTTACCCTCAAACACATTACTTCATTAACTTTTCCTTTTGAATAAATGCAAGTAAGGCCAAATATTGTCCTGAGTTTTCAAGCCAAAACCTGTGAGACTTTTCTGTTTAATTTATCTCCATTATCTTCCCCATGCATTAATCATGTCTAAAGATCCAACCTCTAGACAATATCAAAAATCAATCTACGTTTCTCCATCTACACTTAAGGCACTCCAGCAGACTATCTTATCATGTCTAGACATCTTGAGATGTCTTTTCTAAATGATTCACCTCTGTCAATCCCTGTCAAGTCTCTTCTTTAACTACAAAAACTCTCTCTTGAAAACATTAAAGTGGTCCATGCTATTCTTATTCTTGATATTCAACAACAGACTCCCACTAAATAATATGTTATAAAAAGGACCTTCTTTTATGTGGCCTATAAACCCAACCTAACTCTTGTCTATCATCCCTAGAAACATTCATTTTAAATGACTCTTTCCTTCACTCGTTATGCTTTCACCGAAAGATTGAAATTTAGAGGCCTATGGAAGTTGAGAGACAATTCTCTGTGGGTTTGTTTTCACACTTCTTTCATGAAGAGGCACTGCCTAGTCTAGGGAAACTTTACAGGCATGTTCATATAATGAATTGCCTTGGACTATAGCGATAGCCTCCCTCCAGAGCAACAGTTTGCTTAAAGGCTTGAAGATAAAGATACCTTCCCGCAGAGTAAAATGGCAATCTTGCTTTCCGCCCCTTATTAAATATTTGGGTTTTCTAAGATGAGGGTTCTTCTCCTATAACGCAATCCAATATATATGCTGGTGTTGGCTGGCTCCCTTGCGTTGATCATTGGGAAATGAGGCTGGAGGAATGAATACCAATGTTGATAATCTGCCTAGTGTTACATTTGAGTAATAAACTGTTCTTTGTCCCTGACACAGGGGTCTTACATCTTGTGGCCTTGATGGAATCTGAAGGCTAATTTGTTAGATTGCAAGTAGTGTAAAGTCCCAGGCTTTCTTTAGGCCTTGTTTTGTTCTTGTTTGGTCTTGGTAGTAATTACTGTGCTCTTCTGTTTTTTAGAATTTAAATTATTTGCCAATATTGTAAAATATGGAGATCACATGCAACAACCTGGACATAAACTCCTCTTTAAAAATTATGGTCTCTGGCTAAATCTGGGCCTTCATTTATGGCAAAATTTCTCAGATTGTGTAGTGACTTTGGTCACTATGAGAAGTGTGTCTTCTCAATTTACCAAAGACTCCCACACCTTATTGTTATATTGATACTAAGATCCACTATCATTTGTTATTTATCACTGAGATTGCACTATTGTTTTTGTTTTCAGTATTGCAAAGTTGAGGGGGAAAACAAAAGATGGACCCAGGAGATGAATGTATCATAGAATCATGACCAAGCATATTTCTTTGGGTTCCTGAAAAATATTCCCATGTGTTTCATATGTAACCAGAGAGAGTCCCTTTGGAAAGAATACAATTAAGATCCCATTAATATGTAAATGAAATATATCTGGATAAAAAGAATACAACTAAACACACCTTTCTAATTTCACTTATTTATCTGACTGGCCCAGTAGGCATTTGAGTCACAACCTCTGCCCAAGCCAAAATGCCCTGCTTTTAGCTCATAAAACAGGCCCAGAACTGTCCTACTTAGTGCCCTTTCATGCTGTTTTATCTGCCAGGAATGCATTTCCTGTGGATCTTCACACAGCCTGCTTCTTTTCATCCTCCAAATCTCACTCTAAATATCATTATCTCATAGAGGTCTTCTCCAAACAGCCTTTCTAATTAGATCTGTCCCCGTCATTTTCTACCATGGCACATTTTCATGATCTTGACAGCACTTTTCAACATTTGTACTTTTATATTGATTTGTTTATATAATGTCTGTTTTACCACTAGGCTCTAAGCTCCTTAAGGAAAGAGACCCTTCCAGGTTTATATATCTAGTGCAAAGCAAAGCATATTATCTTACCTGATTCAATATTTGATGAATAAATGAACAAATTGTCTTAAAATATATTCTGAGAGGATAGTTTAACATACTGACTCCCTATGGATTGTACATGGCATTGAAAAATTTTATTGCTAAGGTGCAATTTGTTGGGGTGTTGACCTTTTAATTTTTTTCCTCTTTTGTGAAACTTCTCCTAACAAAAAAAAAGAAGAACTTCCTAGAGTAAAAAACATAAATCTCTATCCACTTCCATTAGGTCAACTCTCTATTATTCTATTTTTTAAAATAAACACTTTACCCTTCTTTTAAAATACATCTTATCTTTAATTCTTCTGCTCCCTATTCTCCAAATAGGATGTGCTAGAGGAGCTCTGATTTTTGCTTTTTCCAAACTTCTTTATTATTTAAAGTACTGTGGCTGATTTCAATCTGTCAACATGAAGTCACTAAAACCAGATTTGGAAAGAGATGCACACAGTCTACTCATGAGACAGGTAAAGTTGGCTAGATTACATCACTTTTTATAAGGTCCTTAAATTACATGCCTATGCATATCAAATTAACAAATTAGGCTAATTAATTTTCTTTGGGTTTAGAAGTATGCCTATACCTCCATTTTTTTATTATGTATGTTATAACTTCATGCTTCACACCTTAATTTGGAAAGCCACCTAGCTCCATTTCCATGTAAATAAGCTTACTTAAGACCTAAAGTGATACCTGTTTGTTATGAACTGATTTGTGTACCCCCCAAAATTAATATGCTGCAGCCTTAACTCCCACTGGGACTGTATTTAGAGATAAAGCCTTAAGGAGGTGATTCTGGTTAAATTAGGTTATAAGTAAGGGTAGGGTCCTAATTCTAGAGGACGAGATTCATTACAAGAACAAGAAGAGACATCAGAGACCTTTCTCTGAGTGGGCACAGAGAAAAGCCATCTGAGGAAATGGTGAGGAGGTGGCTATCTGCCAACCAGAAGGAGTGGTCTCACCAGAAATCAACTCTGCTGGCGTCTTTTTTTATTTTAATTTTTTTAATGTTTCCTTATTTTTTTAATGTTATTTTTTTTCAATATTTTTTATTTATTTCTAGGAGAGAGAGAGAGAGAGAGAGTGTGAGCAGGGGAGGGTCAGAGAGAGAGGGAGTCACAGAATGAAACAGGCTCCAGGCTCTGAGCTGGCAGTCAGCACAGAGCCCGACGCGGGGCCCGAACCCACGAACCGCGAGATCATGACCTAAGCGAAAGTCGGACGCTTACCCCACTAAGCCACCCAGGCGCCCCATTGTTTCCTTATTTTTGAGAGAGACAGAGCACAAGCAGGAAAGGGGCAGAGAGAGAGGGAGACACAGAATCCAAACAAGGTTTCAGGCTCTGAGCTGTCAGCATAGAGCCCAGTTCAGGGTTGAACCCACAAACCGTAAGATCGTGACCTGAGCCAAAGACAGATGCTTCACCAGCTGAGCCACACAAGCGCTGCTGCCCTGCTGGCATCTTGATATTAGACTTCAAGCCCCTGAAGCTATAAGAAACTTTAGATTTCTTTATCTTTCTTAAAGATAGATATATAATGCTATAAAACATGAAAAAGCATATGGAGCAAACTGTATATTACATATGCTTATATCTTTTGATGAATTATGCATGATTTACAATATACATTTTCTTACTGTATTTGCTTTAGTTTCACATATTAGAAATGTGATTAAGCTATTTTAAGAAAAAGCAAGAATAAGTATGCATATATACTCATATAATATGAATTTTATATAAAAGCATATATTTAATATAAAAATGTTTAAGTAACTTATAGACATTATTGAATTTTTAAATTCTTAAAACATAAAAAAAAAATTTTTTTTAATTCTTACTACTGCACCTTTCTCCATTTAATGTGGTTTCAACAGTGAGTTTCCTCAAAACAAAATTCTTAGTTAAAATAATAATAAAACTTTTACTTTCTTTGGTTTGTTATACTTTGCAGTTAATCTAAGTGATTTTTATAATTATCTCATTTTTTAATGAGACCTTATTTTCATCTTCATTTTATGGGAAAGAAAAACAACTAAAGAAAACTGAGGTAACTTGACCACTACACTTATTTTGAAATACAATTTGGATGTGAAAATAGAGTTTGACTTTAGAGTCTTTGTTTTTTAAATATATTGAAAATATTTTCTTTAATTTTGATTCTAACTTATTTTTAATTTTGCTTACTGAGATGTAATTGACATTAGTTTCAGGTGTAAAACATAATGATTCCATGTTTGCAGATGCTGTGAAAGGTTACCACAGTAAGGACAATATCTATCACTATAATTTTTTTTCCTATGAAAACTTTTAAGATTTGCTCTCTTAAGAACTTTGAAATTTGCCATACACTGTTATTAACTACACTAACATTATATACATATGACTTTTTGAAAATGTTTATTTTTGTGGGGGTGGGGGATAGACACAGACAGATGGAGCATGAGTTGGGGAGGGGAAGAGAGAGGGAGACACAGAACTTGAAGCAGGGTCCAGGCTCTATGCGGTCATCACAGAGTCCCAAACGGGGCTCAAACTTGTAAACTGTGAGATCATGACCTGAGGTGAAGTTGGACACTTAAGTGACTGAGCCACCTAGGTGCCCCATATGATTTCCTTATGTCGTGGCTGGAAGTTTGCACCTTTTGACCTCCTTCACCCGTTTTGCCCAGCTCCAGTCCCCTAGCAATTATCAATCTGTTCTTTGTATTATGGCTTTTTCAAAAATTATATGCATAAGTCACATAATATGGTAACTACCTTTTTCTGACTTACTTAGCATAGATTCCTCAAAGTCCACCCACGCTATTGCAAAAAAAACCAAGATTTTTTTTATGACAATAATATTCCATTGTGTATATATACCACATTTTATCCATTTAGCCATCCATGGACACAGGTGGTTTCCCTAGTTTGGCTATTATAAGTAATGATATTGTGACAGGGGTTCATATCTTTTTGAATTAGTGTTTTCATTTTATTTTGGTAAATACCCAAAAGCAGAATTGGTGGATCATGTAGTAGTTCTATTTTTAACTTGTTGAGGTAACTTCATAGTGCTTTCCATAGTGGCTGTATCAATTTATATTCCTACCAACAATGCACAAAGATTCCTTTTTCCACATTCTTACCAACATTTGCCTTTTCTTATCTTTTTGATAATAGCCATTCCAAGAACTGTGAGGTGACATCTCATAGCAGTTCTTATTTGATTTTCCCTTATGCTTAGTAATGTTGTGAAAACCTTTTGTGTATCTGTTGGCCATCTGTATGTCCTCTTTGGAAAAATGTCTGTTCATGTCCTCTGCCCATTTTTTGACTTTTTTTCCTATTATACTTCTTTTTATATTTTGGATTGCAAGCCCTTATCAGATATGTTTTGCAAGTACTATTTTCTCCCATTTATTAAGTAGCCTTTTATTTTAAAGCTTATGTGTATTTTTGAGAGGAAAAGACACTAAGTGATGGAATGGGACAAACAAAGAGGGAGACAGAGAATTCTAAGCAGGCTCCACACTGTCAGCACAGAGCCCGATTTGGGGCTCAATCTCATGAGTAATGAGATCATGACCTGAGCCTAAATGAAGAGTCAGATGCTTAACCAACTGAGACCCCAGGTTGCCTTTTTATCTTGGCGATGGTTTCCTTTGCTAGGTAGGAGCTTTTCAATTTCATGTCGTCTACTTTGTGAGTTTTGCTTCTGTTGCCTCTGATTTCTATGTCAAATCCAAACAAAAGTCACTACTAAAGTCATTGTCAGGAAGCTTACCCCTGTGTTTTCTTCTAGGAGTTTTATGATTTCAGGTTGCATGTTCATGTTTTTAATCCATTTTTGGTTAATTTTTAATAATTGTATAAAATAGTCCAGTTTCATTTATTTGTATACGGCTGTTCAGTTTTCCCACACCATTTACTGAAGATACTGTGTTTTCTCCACTGTATATTCTTGGCTAATTTGTCATAATTTAATTGCTCACATATATGTGAGTGTATTTCTGAGCCTTTTTTCTGTCTCATTAATGCAAACGTCTATTATTATAACACCATTCTGTTTTGATTACTATAACTTACTATACTAGTAGTATAGTTTGAAATCAGGTTTGTTCTACTCAAGATTTCTTTGGATATCTGGGTTATTCTGTGGTTCCATACAAATTTTAAGATTATTTGTTCTATTTCTCTGAGAAATGTCATTTGAATTTTGATAGGTATTGCATTGAATCTATGAATTGCTTTAAGTACTGTGGACACTTTTAATTCATGAGTATAGAATTTCTGTCTGTGTCTCCAATTCCTTTCATTGGTGCTTCATACTTTTCAGTGTACAGGTATTTGACCTCCTTGGATAAATTTATTTTTAGATATTTTCTTTTGTATGCCATTGTAAATGGGATTATTTATTCATTTTTCTTTCTGGAAGTTTAATACTAGTGTATAGAAATGCAACAGATTTTTGTGTAATGATTCTGTTTCTTCAGACTTTACTAAATATAAGAGTTTCTTTTGTGAGTGGGCACCTGGGTAGCTCTGTCAGTTAAGCATCTGACTTCAGCTCAGGTTATGATCTTGCATTCCTGAGTTCAAGCTCTGCATTGGGCTCTGTGCTGACAGCTCAGAGCATGGAGCCTGCTTGGAGCCTGCTTGAGATTCTTGTCTCCCTCTCTCTGCTCCTCCCTGACTTGTGCTCGGTCTCTGTTTCTCAAAAATGAATAAACATTAAAGAAAATAATTTTTAAAAACTTTGGTGGGGTCTTTAGATTGTTTTCCCTATATGATATCATATCATCTTCAGTTCTGGTTCTTTTGAATGACTTTAATTTCTTTTGATTGCCCAGGTGGTATGGCAACACTGTGTTGAATAAAAAGTGGGGAGAATGGGTATCCTTGTGTTGTCCCTGATCTTAGAGGAAAAACTTTCAACTTTTTACCTTTCAGTATTATGTTAGCTGTGAGATTATCATACACATATCTATAAACGTCACTCTGAGAACTGCCTTCCTTCATTACATAAGTTTTGATATGTAATATCTCCATTTTCATTTGTCTTAAGGTAATTGTTTTAAATTTCTATTTCAACAACTTCTTTGATCCATTAGCTGTTTAATAGCATAGTGTTTAATTTCCACGTTTGTGAATTTTCCAGTTTTGTTTAATTAATTTCTAGCATATTATAGTCAGAAAAGACTCTTGATATGATTTTAATCTTCTTAAAGTCATTAAGCTTGTCTTATTGACTAACATACAATCTACCATGGAGCATGTTGCATATATACTGGAGAAGAATGTGTATTCTGTTGCTTTTGGATGGAATACTTTGTATATTTAAGTCTATCTTCTCTAATATGTGATTTAAGGTTGATGCTTTGTTGCTGATTCTCTGAATAATCTATCCACTGATGAAGGTGAAGAGTTAAAATCTCCTATTTTATTGCTATTTCCTCCTTTAGGTCTCTAAAATATATTTACACAAGTTACATTTTTTGGATCAACCCCCTTTACCATTATGTGATGACCTTTTTCATCTCTTGTTACTGTTTTAAAGTCTACTTTGATAGAATAGCTACCCCAAATTTCTCTTGATTTCCATTTACATAGAATATTTTTTTCATGCATTCACGTTCCACCTGTGTGTCATTATAGCTGAAGTGAGTCTTTTGTAGAAAGCACATGCCTGATTCTTTTTAAATTCACTTAGCCACTTACATCTTTTGACTAGGAAATTTAGTCATTAACATGTAATTATTGGTACATATGTACCTTTTGCTATTTTGTTGTTTTCTGGCTGTTTGTAGTCCCCTCTTTTCCTTTCTTGCTTTCTTTGAGGTTTGCTGAATTGCTTAGTGGTGGGATTAGATTTCTCTTTATTATTTACCTGCTATAGGTTTTGCTTTGTGATTACCATGAGGCTTTATATGTAACAGCTTATTCTCCTCTCAACTATTTAGTGTTTAATATCATAGTTTATATCTCATTTTCTCTTGTATATCCCTTAACAAATTATTTTATATTTTTGTGACTTTATTAAATCTTCATGCTAGTTTTATAAGTGACTAATCCACCACCTTTACAACACTAGATTATTCTGAGTCTTACCATATATTTACCAGTGAGATATATTTTCTTTTCATTTTTCTGTTATTACCATCCTTTTTATTCATCTCAAAGTCCTTTTTAAAATTTTATTTTTATTCTTTTATCTTTTTTTTAATGTTTTATTTATTTCTAGGAGAGAGATAGCGTGAGCAGGGGAGGGTCAGAGAGAGAGGGTGTCACAGACTGAAACAGGCTCTGAGCTGGCAGTCAGCACAGAGCCCGATGCGGGGCTCGAACCCACGAACCGCGAGATCATGACCTAAGCGAAAGTCAGACGCTTAACCGACTAAGATACTCAGGCGCCCCACTTTTATCTTTTTTAAAAAGCTAGTTGAGTGGTGATGTGCTCTTTTAGCTTTGCTTCTCTGGAAAACTCTTTACCTCTTCTTCTAATTCTGCATGACATCTCTTCTGGGTAGATTATTCCTGGTCAGAAGGTTTTTTCCCAGATCTTAGAATATATCATAGGTCATGTCCCTCCCTTTTGGAGTGCAAAATCTCATAGTCCTATGGGACTTCCTTTGTATATAACAAGTTATTTTTTCTCTTTATGCTTTTAAGAATATATTCTTGTCCCTGACAGTTATAATTTTAATTATAACGTGCCTTCTTGTGGGTCTCTTTAGGGCCCATTTATTTGAAATTCTGTGGGCTTCCCTCTATCTGGATGTCTGTTTCTTTCCAATGGTTAGGGAAGTTTTCTGCCATTAAAACTTCAAATATGCCTGTTGCCCACTTCTTTAGTGTTCTTCTGGGATCCCTGTAATTTGCATGTTAATCTGCTTAATGTCCCATAAGTTAGTCACTCTGTCTTCCTTTTTTCTTTTTGCAGCTATGACTGAGTTGCACTGTCCTGTGTCGAAGTTCAGAATTTTTTTTCTGCTGCTTCATCTATTCTGCTGAACTGCTTTCATGTATTTTTCATTTGTGTGACTTCTATTTGGCACTTTCTTCCATTTTCTTTTTGTTGAAGTTCTCACATGTTCATCTGTTCTTCATCTGAGACAAGTGACCATCTTCATAACCATTAAGTTGACCTTTTAATCAGAATTTTATGAAGGACTTTTTCTGAGGATTTATCTTGTTTATTTTCATTTGGAATGTATCCCTGTGTTTCTTCATTTTCCTTGACTCTCTGTATTGGTTCTATGTAGCAGATAGACCAGCCACATATTCCTGTGTTCAGGCATGCTTTCTCCTAGGAGATAATCCTTATCATTAATGCTGTCCTTCATCTTTAGGGAACGAACACCTAAAAAGTGTTAAACCTAAAGCCCTTTATACTAGGTTGAACAAAGGCAATTGTGAAAAAGTCACTGAACTATGAGGGGGTGCTAAAGGAGGAGAGGAATTATTTTAACAAAAATCATTTGTTACAAGTATTGTACAACCTTTTCATATGGAATTCTCCCTGTGAAATAGTGTTTTATTTTCTTGGTATAGGGAGGGCATCTTTCACATTGGAGTTACCTCCTGCTTGAAGAAAAGAGTAGAACGCCCTCTTCCATCTGCTGTTTTTCAAGCGCCTTTAGCTAGCTCAAAATAATGCTTATGTAAAAGTGGCATATTTTGGGGTTTTTTATTCTGCCACCCTCCACAGTTTGATGGGACACTTCTCTTCTGAGATCCAGAGCCTCTAAATCCCTGGACCCTAAAGTTGAGCATCCAGGCTGGGATCCCAGAGACATACACTACAGTATACCTATTCTGCAAGCCAGGCCTACAAGTTTCTATCCCCCAAAGTGGCCTGGCTCCTTTTGAGGATTAACTATGAATTTGAGGGGTAGAAGAGACTGTTTTCCACCACGTTGAACTAAGAGGCACAGACCAGTTTGCAAACAAATAAGAAAATGTGGATGCACTCAAGGAAGCAGAGAAGGGAGCCAGTGAAAAAGAAACCCTAGCTGCACCTAAACTCTGATCCCTTGTCCACCTCTTTCCTGAGGCCAATGCTGATTGACCATGGGTTCCATCACCCCCACTCTGTATGTTAATTCCTCTTTCTGCTTAAATGTAACTGATCTTTTCTGAGAAAATTTAATGACTTTCCCATAGCAGCCCGCCCTTTCACCTTTAAGTAATTGTGAAATGAAACTTAACATCCAAGATGCTTTGAAAAATTCAAATGAATATTAGAGTTGGCAGTTGATAGGACCGGTGAGCTATTTTTAAAGTGCACATTAATAATAAGTCACCTGTTACTAATGCGGTGCACCCTAGTGGGAAAACGACAGCCCTTGGAGTGGAAAACTTCGCAACTTACTGTAAATATTAGTTCAGGAAAAACTGTACTTCTGTTTCATTTCCTTTTTTACTCATGGTTCTGTCGTGATGGAGTAGTTTTAGACTTGAAATAATTTTATTAAATTTTTTTAAACATCTTGCCCAACACTCTTGTTCCCACAGCAAAAACAGTCAATGCACCGTCTGTGTTTTCCCTTTTCTCTTTTGAAAAGCTTTGCATGTGTTACGAAACCACAATTTGAATAAAACCTTATCATTACCTACTATTTTCCAAGGAATTCTATATTTATAACAACTTGATCCCCTCAGAATACCAGGTCAGGGTGTAGGTGGCGACATTGCTATAAAACCATGATTACACTCTTCGTTGTGTGCTTCGCTTTAAATGTATGATTTCATTACTATATAATTTCTTTGAATAATGTTTTAAGTAGAAACGACTCAGTCATAAGACCGTAGTTTTACCCAGGAGCCAGCGCTGAAACAAAGTGGCACATATTTGTTCCCGCGTTCCCCGGCAGTATGATGGATGGTGGCAATTACTGGAAAGAACAATATTAGTTTTACAGTTATTGTTATTAACTTAAAGTGCTAAGAATAAAATCCCATATTTCACTAGATACTCCAATCACCGCCAAAATAGGTGACAGAGGAACATTTTATAATCCCTATATTTTACACTGGCTGCACAACTAGAAATTGGCAGAGTCAAATCATTTATATCTCCTTATTACCAGCTTGCAGAAGCCATTGAGAATATGGAGCCGGTGATGGATATTTTTGTGGCAGATGTTGTTTTATTCTCTCACTGTATTAAATTTGCCATACGTTGGTTCTAGTGCAGTGTATTAAAGTTTCACAAAGAGATTAGCAGTAGAATAGCAAGACCTGCATCTTTTTACCCTTGTTTCCCATTAAAGAAAACCCCACCAACTTATTAATTATGAATATCATAAATATGGGATTATATGTAGTCCATAAATATTTCAGGAGACAAGCTGAGTAGAGAATTTTCCTAAATTCCAGACGTTTATGCAAACAGTTACAAAATCTTGCTTCTATAAATAAGGTAAACATCGAAATAAGGGTTATCCATACAGTTTAGAAAAAAGCAATTAATAAGGCATCAAAATATTTTGTTGCCTAACAAGTATTATATTTCATGTGATGGATAGACTTGGACAAGCTACACATACTGTGGACAGTTCCGCGCTTTTAATCCCAGCCTACTGATTATTTGGCTTTAGGAAATTTACTTAAGTCTTTCTGTTCTTTATTTCTCTAACTTATAAAATGGGGAAAATAATGGTTACTGCTTCACAGAATTGTTAAGAGGGTTAAATGAATTTATTTAAGTAATGCAAATAGAGTAATCCAGGAATGAACCATACGTACATTTTAAATGTTAGCTATAGTGTTTGGTAATCAAGATTAGAATCAAGCGTGTTGCAACCTATAAAAGAATACTCAGGAAACATTCATTTAAAATTTTAAATATATTAAGGCCTGTTTTTGACCTACTGTATTTTAAATAAAGTAGTTCAGATAAAATAGATTTCCCCCAAGCCAGGTACACCCAGCTTAAATGGTCACAAGGCCATTACTGAAGAACATTTTAAACTGTTACCTGATCTCAGTACGTTCGATATGTTCACTTGGAAGTTTCATTGTTAGTTGGACGAGCTTGGATTATAACGGCTCAGAATTTTTTGGCTCATTCTCAAGCTCTCCCCATATTAAAACCATTTGCACATCCATTTTCAGTAACCACCACATAAGGCATCAGTCCATTATAAAAACATTTGTAACAGAAAGGATCTCAAATAATTTGAAAGCTATTATGACTTGCACTGAGATTTCTCTCTGAAAATGTACAGGATAAAGCAATCAAAGAATACTGACAAAAGTAATGATTATAAAATAGAGCAAGTAAGAAGAGGCTGCATATGCTAGCACACCACCTTTGTATAGAATAGCTTTTCAGATGAGATATTGGAAAGCTTCATAAGTGGTTTGGGGGAAAAATGAGACCCCTAAATTCGTCGTCAACCTACTTTGAGTGCATTCATTGTGAAACACACTCTAATTTGGCTCATTCACCACTGAAACCAAACTACCTTCTATCTTGCTTTTGTCTACCATTGAGTATAGCAAGTTAAATACTTTGCCTCTAACCATTTTCCAGCTAGATGTAGCTTACAAAATAGTTCTGGCCATAGAATTGTAAGCACTCATTTGCTGAGGATGTCTTTTCTTCTAGATAAAAAGTCAAATGCTTGGAGTGAAAAGGTATGCAGCCCTTTTTCTGGCTAGAGGTGAGCTAGCAATCCTACAGCCAGGAGGGTGAAAGTTTCAAGGATGTGGACATGTTTGTACCATAGGGATATCCTTGAATGGGTGCACCAGACCTATCAATGCCTATCTCCAGACTTCTTGTTAAACTAAAAAAAAAAAAAAAAAAAAAAAAAAAAAACAAAGAAAATAAAAGATGCCTTCATTATTTAGCCTACTGCTTATGAGATATGAGAGTCCATGCTGCATCCTTAACTTTTAGACCTTAGTTTATCAATGCCCCTCCATATCTTTTCTATCTGCTTTCACTTGCTAAAACATCAGAAAAGAGGAAAGAAATGTTCCAGGGAAATCATTCAATTCTCTTTCAAAAAAATGAATATAGTAAGTGCCTTCTTGTTTTTAAATTTCATCAGCTTTAAATATTTACTGCATATTCATAGAGTGGAAAGAAGAACATCAGAATAGAGTTCGAAGTTTTAATGCTTTCTGAATATTTAGCACACAACTTATTTCCATGGAGTTTCTATTTCTGCTGCTTCTTAAGAGTAGAAAATTATTATGTTTAATTATAGAATCACTCATGGTTTGTCTTTATAGCTAAATTTCAGGCCACTTAGAAGCTGATAATTTTTTTCCTGAAGATTCTGGGATACAAATGAGAACAAAGTATATGTTCAATAAATTATTAATCAATGAATCCACTGGATAAGCTTAATTCATCAATATTTTAGCTCCGTGGAAAACCATAAAATGTTCACAATATATACATGTAGTAAGCATGTTTTAAACCATTAATATCTACATTGCACTTTCATTTCCTACACAAGATATTAAGCCACCAAATAAAACCAGTGATAGTCTTCAACATTTGCTTGGAAACCTGTAACTTCTGTATTTGTCATATTTTGTTACTAAGATGGCAGAAATAACTATCTTTTCAGATCATTTTGTTATTTAGTAAACAACTAGTAGCTTGTTATCCCATTAGCTATTTAAGACAATAAAACTTCTGTCTACAATTTAACTGCATTATCAATTTCTGTCCAATAGAAATTTGAGCAGTGCAACTATACTCATTGAGATATTTTTAAAAGATATTTATGAACATTGGGGTACATGTGCTCCTATGCATCAGCATTTCTGTATCCCTTGGATAAATTCCTAGCAGTGCTATTGCTGGGTCATAGGGGAGTTCTATTGTTTCCTGAGGAACCTCCACACGGTTTTCCAGAGGGGCTGCACCAGTTTACATTCCCACCAACAGTGTAGGAGGGTACCCGTTTCTCCACATCCTCGCCAGCATCTAGAGTTCTCTGATTTGCTCATTTTAGCCACTCTGACTGGCATGAGGTGGTATCTCAGTGTGGTTTTGATTTGTATTTCCCTGATGAGGAGCGATGCTGAGCATCGTTTCATGTGTCTGTTGGCCATCTGGATGTCCTCTTTGGAGAAGCGTCTGTTCATATCTTCTGCCCGTTTCTTCACTGGGTTGTTTGTTTTTCAGGTGTGGAGTTTGGTGAGTTCCTTATAGATTCTGGATATTAACCCTTTATCTGATATGTCACTTGCAACTATCTTTTCCCATTCCGTCAGTTGCCTATCAGTTTTGTGGGTTGTTTCTTTTGCTGTACAGAAGCTTTTGATCTTGATGAGGTCCCAATCGTTTATTTTTGCTCTTGATTCCCTTGCTTTTGGGGATGTGTCAAGTAAGAAGTTGCTGCGGTGGAGGTCAAGGAGGTTGTTTCCTGCTTTCTCCTCTAGGGTGTTGATAGTTTCCTGTCTCACGTTCAGGTCCTTTATCCGTTTTGAGTTTATTTTTGTGCATGGTGTGAGAAAATGATCTAGTTTCATTCTTCTGCATGTTGCTGTCCAGTTCTCCCAACACCATCTGTTAAAAAGGCTGTCTTGTTTCCATTGGATACTCTTTCCTGCTTTGTCAAAGATCAGTTGGCTGTATACTTTGGGGTCCAATTCTGAGTTCTCAATTCTGTTCCATTGGTCTATGTGTCTGTTTTTGTGCCAATACCATACTGTCTTGATGATGACAGCTTTGTCGTAGAGGCTAAAGTCTGGGGTGGTGATACCTCCCGTTTTGGTTTTATTTTTCAGGATTACTTTGGCTATTTGCGGTCTTTTGTGGTTCCATACAAATTTTTGGATAGTTTGTTCTAGTTTTGAGAAGTACGCTGGTGCAATTTTGATTGGGATTGCATTGAATGTGTAGAGTGCTTTGGGTAGTAATGACATTTTGACTATATTTATTCTTCCTTTTCATGAGCATGGAATGTTTTTCCATTTCTTTGTGTCTTCTTCAATTTCCTTCCTAAGTTTTCTATAGTTTTCATTATACAGATCTCCTGTATCCTTGTTTAGGTTTATTCCTAGGTATTTTATGGTTTTTTGTGCAATTGTGAATGGGATCAGTTTCTTGATTTTTCTTTCTGTTGCTTCATTGTTGGTGTATAAAAATGCAACCGAGCACATGTACCCCAATGTTCATAGCAGCACTCTCCACAATAGCTAAAACATGGAAAGATCCTAAGTGTCTATCAATGGACGAATGGATCAAGAAGATGTGGTTTATCTATACCATGGAATACTACATGGCAATGAGAAACAATGAAATCTGGCCATGTGTAGCAACATGGATGGACCTTGAGGGTGTTATGCTGAGCGAAATAAGTCAGGCAGAGGACAAATACCATATGTGTGCACGTATAGGAGGATTAGGAGGAACTTAGCAGAGGACCAAGGGGGAGAAGAAGGGGGGAAATGGTGGGGGAAAGGGAGAGAGGCAAACCATGAGAGACTCTTGAATGCTGACAAAAACTGAGGACTGATGGATGTGGGGGGAGGAGGGATGGGCATGGAGGAGGACACTTGTGGGGATGAGCACTGGGTGTTATGTGGAAACTAATTTGACAATAAAAGTATTTGTGAAAAAATATATATACATTTAGTCAGGAAGTAGGACTCCCATAAAGTTCTTCGCAATTCAGATATCCGTGACTTCATCTGAAAAGGGAAGTAAATCAATAATTTGACAAAAAACTTGCCAACTACGGTTTACCCAAAAGCAGGTTCCAATTTTGTGAGGCTTAAATAATCATATATACAATAATACCCAAATATATAAATTTTTATATACTTTCAACTAAACGTAAGGTTCTTTTATGAGTAAATTTTATTCAGCCCTCCTAGTGAGGGGCCCAGAAGTCTAGAAGTCATTAACTTCACCCATAAATAATATGACTACTGATAAGTGTTTTATATTAACCATTTTTCTGAGATAACTGAGTCACCTACATACATTTATACTGAATGAGAAAAATGTATTTGACTACTAGAAACAGGAAGTTGAGAAAGCTGTCTTGTTGAGTGGGAACACACTTACTGAGCAGCGTGCTGTGTGGACCACATACATGACCTGTGTAATCGTCAGTTGAGAGTCATTGTCTTTGTGACCAACTAAAGACAAAGGGTTTGAAAAATTACCAGGAATTAACAAAACCTAGGAATCATGTACCTTCGCCAATTTTGACCTCTGATACCAAATTTGCACAAAATGCTTTCTTGTATGTGCTAAAAATGTGTTTTTAAAATATCTATGCAAGCTGCCTTATCTTAAGAAGTCATTTATTTCCTACCCTCCAAAGTAGCTTTGAAAGTGTGAGGAATATATTATTTCTATCTTGGTTCATTTCAACTGACTTTAAAAAACATTGTCTTTTCAAAGTAATAGAAAAAATAGATTGCAAAGATCAAGTATTCCTCATCTCTTACCTGAGTTCACTTGATCAGAAGTTTAAACTCTAACCGCTACGGCACTGCACCTTGTTCCCTGTCATCTCTTAATGTAATGTAATTTAAAAGAACACATACACTTCTTAACTCCTGCATGCTTCAGGAGCAACTATCGTTCTTGTGTTTTACTTGGTGTAATCAGTTAAACTTGTCAGTTTACCCACTTCTGCTCCTATCTATATCTTGTGGCAAATTACACTATAAATCCATGTCATGGGGCATTTAGAGACTCCAGAGAGCGCTAGGTTCTCTTTCACTTAGGTACTTTCTTATGTTAACATATTATCATTAAGAAATTCAAATTGGAGGCCAAAAAACAATTGAGTTAGCTGTTTACAGTGGGTTCCTTTACATTTCAGACGTTAAGTCCCTAAAGAATACTCTTCAGAATCATAATAGCAAGTATGCATTTATTGCTACTCTAAATCAATTGTTAATTAATTCCACAAGGTACAGACTGCTTTCTCTTTAGCATTAAGTTTACTACAGAAGCTTTACAGGCTACAAACTGCCACGGAGTTTTCTTCTCTCTCTCTCTCTCTCTCTCTCTTTTTAATTTATTTATTTCTAGGAGAGAGAGAGACATCGTGAGCAGGGGAGGGTCAGAGAGAGAGGGAGATACAGACTCTGAAACAGGCTCCAGGCTCTGAGCTGGCAGTCAGCACAGAGCCCCACGCGGGGCTCGAACCCACCAACGGTAAGATTATGACCTAAGCGAAAGTCGGAGGCTTCACCGACTAAGCCACCCAGGCGCCCCTTCTTCTCTTTATTAGTCCATCTCCTTGTGCTATCCTAAGGCCTGATCCTGAATTCTATGTAAAGTCATTGAGTGCCCAAAGTTATTTTAATAAGCACAAAAAGTATATTCCTAATCTTTCCCGTCCAAGTATTATTTATAATAATGTGTTGGTTTTGAAGGTAATTGGATAATTTCAAAATCTGTGGGTTTTTTTAGTGTTTATTTTTGAGAGAGTGACAAAGTGCAATTGGAGGAGGGGCAGAGAAAGAGGGAGACACAGATTCCAAAGAGGCTCTGAGCTGTCAGCACAGAGCCCGACTCCGGGCTAGAACTCACTAACCACGAGATCATGACCTGAACGGAAATAGGACGTTTAACCAACTGAGCCATGCACTGGCCCCTTGAAAACTTTTTTAAAATGTTTGTTTATTTTGAAAGAGGGAGTGCATGAGAATAGGGGAAGGGCTGAAAGAGAGAGAGAAGGAGAGACTCTGTGGCTGGCAGTGTCAGAACTCAATCCCAGGAACCATGAGATCATGACCTGAGCCAAAATCAAGAGTTGGATACTTAATTGGCTGAGCCACCCAGGCACCCCAGAAATTCTTCTCATTTATTGGATTTACTGTTTACTTGCAAGACTAATTATGAAATCTATCAAAAGATGAAATCGTCTGCTTTTAAACCTACAGACTGTATTTAACCTTCTCATAAAATTTAGGTCCCAATAGTTAGGTAATAAGTCTTCTGAATCAGAGCCCAATTTCCACATTGCTCATTTACATTCAAAAAATAAACATTTAATATTTTCCTATTTTTCATATCAAAGACTATCAAAGTATTATAATAACAGAAAATGACCAAGTAATTATTAGAGATTGACATTTTGTTGATTTTCTATTTTTGGCTTGAACTTTGTAGAACTAGTCTTGTACTTTTAAGGAGAGATTTTGTTCTGTTTCATTTGTTCAGACCATTCAAATGCATGCCTAAAAAATGCTTTTATTTCAAAGATGTTATTTTAAAAAACTAAGCCAAAATTAAAAATTTGAAACACAATGGTGTCCTAAAACTGATTCTCATAGTTACATTTAAAAACAAGATCTTCAATGAAAAAAATTGAAAACATGCAATTGATTAAAGAAATAAATTACAACATGGCTGGCCATATAACATTTATTTTGAAATATTCTCATTCCTACATAGTGCCCAAATATAAAATGTTCACTATCTTTCAAGAGATAATTGCCTGTGCATGTTTACATAAATAATAATCCTGGGTGGCTCAGTCAGTTAAGCATGTAACTTCAACTGAGGTCATGATCTCATGGCTTATGTGTTCAAGCCCCACATCAGGCACTGTGCTGACAGCTCAGAGCCTGTAGGCTGCTTCAGATTCTGTGTCTCCCTCTCTCTCTCAAAAATAAACATTAGAAAATTTAACTAAATATTGGCACAAATATGAATAATTTAAAAATATCTTAAAATCACATCATTCATAAAGTGGTTTTCCACCAATTTTGCCCTCTTTCTTTTAGAAAAAAAGATCATGTATGCTAGTAATTATGTATTTTGTTTAATATGCATCATTTTCAGGTTTTTATTTATAACTTATAAGAGTCAGTACTGGCTTTATATAAATTTAAGGTTTTATAATCTCAGAGTTTTTTCATTGTAGGGGCAATTGGGTGGCCCAGTCAGCTAAGCTCCGATGTCAGCTCAGGTCATGACCTTGGGGTTCGTGGTTTTGAGCCCCACATCAGGCTCTGTGCTGACAGCTCAGAGCCTGGAGCAAGTTTCAGATTCTATGTCTCCCTCACTTTCTACCCGGCCCCTGCTCGTGCTTTATCCCTCTCTCTCAAAAATACATCAGTATTAAAAAAAATTTTTTAATAAGTTTTTCACTGTAGATGATCATATAATTAAAAACTCTAAATTCATTGCTTTCCTTAGGTGCCACATTTTCAGGAAGGATTTAATGCAGTGATAATGAGTACAACAATGATTGCAATAGTATTTGGACATGCTACTCACACAATATTTACATAACCTTTTACTAGGATACAAGTCTACCTTTTAGACTATAAGGTAAGGTTTTCTTATGATTTGAAAACTGGTCACAAAATGCCTTGTCCCACTTAAAATTTAAATAGTGATTACAGAGTAATTCATTTCTTATCATTGAGGAGTCTTCTGATCTGATGTAGTCAGTAGATGGCAGGCTTGTCTTACATATCATCTGAATTTAGAGTGGAATGCTTGTTCATTTTAAAGTGAATACTCACCTATATGCTTTTTGAGGTGTCTATCTAAAAAGAAATGCAAAAAGTGGTTTGTAACTTTTTCTATAACCAGATAAATTATTGAAATAACAAGAGTTGCCTAACTAGAAGCCATATTTGTTACTCTTATAATTTGTTATAATTGTAGTGTTATAATTGGTAGTGCTACTAACACTGACAACTACCCCAAAATTAATCAGATTGTACTGCAATTCTAAATGGTCAAAAAATATTAAAGATTTTAGAAAAAAATACATTGTAAGAACTAATCCCTATGGCGAAAATAAGCCTTTCAAATTGAATATAAAATGCATACCAAACAGCTTCTTTAAAAAGCCAAAACATTTTAATGCTTAAAGTTTGAGAAGTTTGTATGAAACCTGCTTACTGCTACTGTTCATTCATTCACCTTGAGCCACTCTAGTTCATGCACACTAGTGTGGTGTAAGAGAAAGTGTTATTTGAGGTTTGTGTCACACCAGCTGATATGCTATAGCAAATCACATGGCGCATCGCTTACCCGTGTAACGAAGTATTTTCTTCTGCCAACTGAACATGTGTTGTGCCAAGATTAAATGCCTTTATGTAAAAGCTTATTTTGCATAAAATTAATCCTCAAAAATTATTCTTTCATAGGTTATATTACTATAAAAAGATGGATTTGGTAACATCATTATGCACTAAATCTAACACAGAAAAACAGCATTTTCATGTATTTTTTTCATTTTCAAACAGAATGAAAGAAAACAATTTGAAAGAAAGCTAGTTGTATACCTGAGGACACAGGGAAAGCCGGAGAGGTGTACTGTGGTCATTACCATGCTCGAATATGTTCTTTTTAGTGATTATTCTGGGTCGAGGTTGTCGCCAAGGAGGAAGTTACAAAGCATCTGAAGAAATTCTCCTAAGCACATCTCTAACACAGTGAGCCAGAGGTTGTTATAGCTGGTAAGCTCTTCACATTTGGTTACACCTGGTAAACTCTTCACATTTCCCTGTTTTCCCCAGTGGTGTCTGAGATGAACATTGACTTGGAAGAATAACTTGTCTTTGTACTGCAGACTGAGATAATAATTAGCAGAGAAAAATGCCAAAAGTTTCTCCAACACTGTTGGGTTTTATTTGTTACCTTTTTGATTTGCTTAGTCTGTACGCTGCTCTGAAATTTAAATTGCCAGCTAGAAAAGGCGACGTACCTCTGCCCTTGACACTCAGATCAGCAGCCTTGGCATACTCTGAGGATCTGAGAGAAATGTGAAAGCCCAGGCCCCCCATCCTCCATCTATAAACTCTCTGTAGTTAAGCAATATCCACAGGTGACTCATGCAATGCACAATGAAGAAAATGGTCTATTCTGACTTCATCGTGCATTGCATGAGTCACCTCTGGATATTGCTTAACTACAGAGAGTTTCTAAAACCACCTCTCTTGTTCACTTTCTGAGTTCACTTTTGGTTTTATTTGGAAGAAATTCCATGACCTTCCCCAAAGATGCCCCAGATCACTGGAGATCAGTTGTGAAAATCTTGAAGTTTAATGATGAGATTGTACTGGCCTGGTGGGAGGGGCTCTGAGTCATTTCCGCAGCTTCAGTGTCTGACAGGAGGTGCCCAGTGCAAATTTGAATATTTCAGACCTAAAACTACTCTTTCTTTCTTTTCCTTTGCACTTTTGAACTGGGTGTCTCCTCATGTACCTAGTTCCAGAGAGAGGTAAATAAGATTCAAAATGGCAGGGGTGCTTGGGTGACTTAATCTGTTAAGTAATCTGACTCTTGATTTTGGCTCAGGTCCTGGCCTCGTGGTTTGTGAGTTTGTGCCCCATCCCAGGCTCTGCACTGATAGCATGGAGTTTCTCTCTCTGTCCCTCTGCCTCTTCCTATCTCAAAATAAATGAACTTTAAAACCTTCAAACTGGCATAGCAGTTTGGCTTCACAGCTTTGCTGCATGACCTGTGATTGTGCCTGGAAGTTTCATCCTTCTGGATTTTCCTACCCTATGGAGAGGCCAGGAGGCCAAAAAATCCTTTTTGTGCTCTGACGTCTTTTCTATGGTGGCTTCATCCTGCTCTTAACTTAGGTTTATATACCAGACAGAGAAATACATGGTTTTAAATGGTGAAAGTCTTGGGGCACTTGGGTGGCTCAGCTAAGCATCTGACTTCAGCTAAGGTCATGATTTCATGGTTTGTGGATTCAGGTCACATGTTGTGCTCTGTGCTGACAGCTCAGAGCCTGGAGCCTGCTTCTCATTATGTCTCTCTCTCTCCCCTTCCCCAGGTTGTGCTCTCTCTCAAAAATAAACAAACATTAAAAAAAAAAATAGACCACCACTCGACACACTTCTGCATGAAAAGAAAAAAAAAAACGCAGCCCATTTGTATTTCCTAAAGTCCACTAAGAATCAGACTCCAGGAAGGGCAATGGGAAAAAAGTTCTCTTTAGCCAGTATTATGTATTTAATTATGTGCTCTATTTTGGGGTATCCTCAGCCACATTTTCAAAACAACTGTTTGTTAGAGAAATAAACTCTCCAGCAGACTTCAGTAACTGCATACTCTCCAGCAGACTTCAGTAACTGCATATGAATCATGAAACTCACTAGGAGATTACAACAGTCCCTGATGTAAGTAAGAGGGTGCTCCAGTGTTAAAACCAAGGGTAAAACAGAAAGCTTATAGACCTGCTTTTTCAAACCTATAATGCAATATGGAAGACACAACACACTATCATTTCTGTTCTTTTTCAGGTCTCTGGGTGCTCCCTTTTTCCAACAAAATATAAGGAATTCTTCTGTTGGAATGTGCCTCTTTAGTGAAAATTCTGTAATCATTTTTAGATGTCTCTACAGAAAATGTGCAATTAATGGTGTGAAGTGGTTTGTAAGGGAACATTTTATCAGAAAGTACAAGCGAGTAAATGAACTCTTACAATTCAATTCTATGCTTCAGTTTCAAATATAATATGCAAATCTCTACCCTCTGAAACCCTATAAAATGACTTGCTGAACTCTATTATCCTAGGTTTAGTACAGTGATTAAACTGTGTCATCTCCTCTACATTGTCAGAAACTGTGCTACTTTGTAATTGTCTAATTGTTGTTTTATTTCCATTTTGATTATTTTATTCTGTGTTATTATTTTAGCTTTGGCCTCAGACATATTCTTTCATATTAAAATTGCATTTGATTAGCTTTCAACTTTCTCAGAGACACATGATGATGGGGTTTAAATCAATGTATCCTTGTACTTTTGGCCTATGTCTTTGTCTCAATTCAAGTGACAAAATTGCTATTTATTTGTCTGATGACTATTATCAAGTATTTCAGCATGTGAGTTTCTGTTATTCAAGGGAATTTAAGTCAACAAACATATATTTAAAAAGTAGTGGTGAAAAACAAAAACTATTCATAAAGTCATAATCTGTAGATTTTTTTTGGTCTGGAAGACTACAGATGTTATAGACCTAGAAAAACATATTGTCAGTCAAACCGGAATCTGATTCCACATGGGTGACTTGACATTCTCAAGGTCTCACAGCCACTTTGAATAAGCTAAGCCTGAAACCATTGGTCAGTGTCTTTACTTAAAAAAACAACAACAACACTGAAATCAACCAAGCTATTTCTAGCCCCCATTTCTTTAACATGGATAATCAAAATGAGTTTAATAAAACCCTGTCAACCAAATATCACATTATGCATAATAACATGTATCTCAAAGGTTATATTAAATGGAAAGATGAATCTGGAAAGCTAAGAGAATTACAGGTCATAGCTCAATGTAAAATCACCATGGAAACAGCTTTCATGGCCAATTTGTGGGGAGATGTCAAAAGGCAGTAACCTGTGACTTCTTTTTTCCAAAGCCTTGTCTATGAAGGTTACAGGTTCTCTATCTGCTTTCATGGTGACATTTGTCTATGTTTTTGTAGGTTTCTATTCTGACAAGCACAAAACCCTGCACCAAGTTGAACCTGTCCTTTGTGATGAGGCTGTTGAACAGAAGAGCAGCATAGCAGTCTGTCTATTCTTGCTCCACATTCAGCTAAATGCCAACTCTGATCCCTTTGAGATGGTGCACAGGCTGAACTCAGGCAGAGTGTCATCTCTCAGTACCCAAGCTTCTTCAGAGAACCATGTGGTGAAACTTCTTGATTAAGGTCATGTTCTTAGTCCATGGCTCAATTTTTTTTATAAGCTAAAAGATTATCATCTATCTCTAAATAAATATAGAAATAGATAAGATGGTGCTTCAAGCTTTTATTTCCAAATCATAAAACTATGCAAAAATAAATTATACAACTCAGATATTAGTTTTGCATTATCTTATGTAGTTTTATGTTGCTGTCTTTGTGATAAAATTGTATCTTTGGGGGTTCCATGTAAATCAGGCATGTATCAAAGAATCCTTTTTATTAATGTGAGACCATATTTTACTGTAAATAACTATTTTTATCTTGGCATTGCCTATTAGATAGAATAATTATATTAAACCTTGATCTCTAGTCATTGCAAGGCATCAGTTTTAGATATTTTATGAACTTATGCATAGTTTCCAAAAGACATCGGTATTCTGCTTTATAGACTTGGGTAGAAAACTATGTGTCCTTGGATGGGGACTCATAACAAGTCTAGACAGAATTACTCTTTCTATACTCTTTACCCGTGGTTTATAGCTTAAAATATTTAAGTCTCCAAAGGTTATATTAACTTTTACATTTTAACATTTTAACTTAAAGTTGTGGCTATGTACTCTGGTGTCAGTACAAGGATACATAACTAGAAAAAAAAGAAGCTCTCTTCCAGAGAGAAAAAGAAAAACATACTCATTTTTCTTCTAAATCCCAAAGACCACTAGTTTCAGCTTCAACTGTTGCTGATTTAAAAGGGAATTGAAATGATGAAGAACTTGAGACCATTGATCCTTTTAAGAATTGTTAAAAACTGGAATCCAGATGATTAATTCTAATTCCAACTACTCTTCTTATTTAAAATGGTATTATGGCTATGAGGACAAACTCATTATTTTTCAGGACACTCATTCCCCAAGAGACTCGAAACAAACATCCTATTTTAAAACGGAAAACATTTTCATAAAAATTGTATATTTTGGCTTAGCATAGTCCAGTATTCATGAAAAAAATGTATTAAGTGCAATTTCCTTTGCGTTTAAAGTAAACGCTTAAGGGCGCCTCAGTGGCTCAGTTAAGTGTCTGACTTCAGCTCAGGTCATGATCTCACAGTTCATAGGTTTGAGCCCAGCATCGGGCTCTGTGCTGACAGCTCAGAGCCTGGTGCCTGCTTCAGACTCTCTCCCCCTCCCTCTGCCCCTAAAAATAAACATTAAAAAAATAATAAAAATAAAATTTTAATCTATTATAACCTAAGATAAATTAGCCAGTAGCTAATGATTTTTTTCTGGTAAAGCATAAAGTTGACTGCCCCCTTTGGTTATTATAGCTTTTGAAAGAATTGAAAAATTTTTGTTTCATATATTTGGGGAGATCAGTTGAAGATCTTTACATGTTCTTTAAAAGTCAGTGAGATGACTAGTTCTTTTTTCTCCCGACATGTAGCTACACAGGCATCTGAGTAGAAATTCATTTTTGATAACTATAGTGTATGTATAAATGTGTATTCACATTAAGCTTTTAATGTGACACCCTGACTTCTTTGAATTTGCTGTTTTATAAATTTGTCTTTGATATCATACAGCTCATTTTCCAAAATCTTAAAATTATATTTTCTATAAGTAATCTTTATAAAAGAAAAATAACACAAATATACCATGTTGATAGAATAACTACAATGAAAGGAACTACTTCAAGTGACTTTAAAATATAGTAATTAGACTTGGGTTCCTGGTGAGGTGACCCATAAATGGGAAGAAGTGGATAAAACTGCCATTAGTATCACATTGTGAGTCGTCACATAGAACTTTTCTGATACAAATTATTTTTGAGTAATTATGTAAGTGTCTAACGTGGAAAAAAGAGATACTGGTTTCATTTTAAATTCAGAACTATATGTGTAATCTTATATTTAAACTCTTGTATTTTAAAACTTAATATACATTTCCTAGCTCTGTTAAATCAAGAGGACTGGAACCACTGGATCAACTCAAAATAAACAGACACATTATAGGCTTCACTGTGATCTCTAAATATCATTTCTCATTAAAAGAAAAGAATTCTTGGATTTAAGGCTTAGACAGGAAGTGTGCAATATAATTGGAGAACATCGTCTCATACCAAAGGCAAGAAAACTATGGAAATGTACAAAGGTCATGTCAAAAGGATCCAGAAACCAAATTAAGTAGGTTATCATGGGACAAAGTTGGACACATTTAAGCATGAATAGTGATTTTTAAAGACTGGTTTCAAATACCTAAAAAGTTTAAACCCAAGAGGTCATAATGGCACTCAAAACCAAAATTTCATTGAATACCAGAAAATCTCTATTATTCAGGAAAATGGTGAAAAAAAGTATTTTTCAGACTAACCAACTATTGAGGAAGGGAAGATTTTCTTTATAGCTCTTTATCCATTATTAATAAAGAAGGAATGGTAATCTAGGGAAGAGTAAAATACCTAGGAATAAACCTAATTAAGGAGATAAAAGACTTGCATGTCAAAAATATAACACATTGACAAAGGAAATTGAAGATGACACAGAAATGGAAAGATATTCCATGCTCATGGATTGACAGGATGTTGTTAAAATGTCCATACTACTCAAAGCAATCTTACAGATTCAATACAGTCTTAAAAAAAAATACCAACAGGAGTTTTCACAAAACTAGAACAAATAATCCTAAAAATGGTACGGAACCATAAAAGACCCTGAATAGATAGAGCAATCTTGGGAAATAAAACAAAGCATGAGTTATCACAATCCCAGAATTCAACATCTAATAAAAAGCCATAGGAATCAAAATAGTATGGTACTGCACAAAAAAAGACACACAGATTAATGGAACAGAATAGCAAGCCCGGAAAGAATATCATGCTTACATGGTCAATCTACAACAAGACAGGCAAGAATGTACAATGGAGAAAAAAAGAGTCTCTTCAACAAATGGTATTGGGAAAACTGGACCACTTTCTGCCACCATACACAAAAATAAACTTTAAAGGGGATTAAGGATCTAAATATAAGACTTGAAACCATAAAACTCCAAAAAAGAAAACACAGGCAGTAATCTCTTGGACATCAGCCTTAATAACACATTTATGGATATATCTCCTCAGACAAGAGAAATAAAAGCAAAAGTAATTTTTTGGGATGACACTAAACCAAAAAGCTTTTGCACAATGAAGAAAACTATCAACAAAACAAAACGGCATCCCAGTGAATGGGAGAAGATATTTGTAAAGGATATATCTGATAAAGGGGTTAATATCCAAAATATATAAAGAATTTATACAACTCACCACCACAACTAATCCAATTAAAAAGGGGCAGAGGACCTGAATAGATATTTTTCCAAAAAGACCAACAGATGACCAACAGATACATGAAAAAGATGTTGAACATCTCTAATCATCAGGGAAATGCATTCAGAACAATGAAAAATCTTATACCTGTCAGAACAGCTAGAATCAGAGAAACAAGAAATAATAAATGTTGGCAAGAATATGGAGAAAAAGAAACACTCCTGCACCATGGGTAGGAATGCAAATTGGTGTGTCAACTGTAGAAAACAGTATGGAGGCTCTTTGACAAATTAAAAGAGAATTACCATATGATCCAGTAATTCCACTAGTGGGTATTTACTTTAAAAAAAAATGAAACAAAAGAGGGGCCCCTGGGTAAGCGTCCGACTTCAGCTCAGGTCATGATCTCATGGTTTGTGGGTTCAAGCCCCATGTCAGGCTTGTGCTGACAGCCAGCTCAGAACCTGGAGCCGGTTTCAGATTCTGTATCTCCCTCTCTCTCTCTAACCCTCCCCTGCTTATGTTATCTGTTTCTCTCTCTCTCTCTCAGAAATAATAAAACATTAAAAAAAAAACAAACATAATTCTAAAAGGTGTTTGTGTATACATACAATGAAATATTGCCATGAAGAATGAAATTTTGCTATTGCCAACAACATAGATGCATTTAGAGGTAATCATGCTAAATGAAGTATGTGCAAAGGATGAAGAAAAATGCCGTATGATTTCACCATATGTGGAATCGAAAAAACAAAATACCCGTAATATAGAGAACTGACGGTTGCCCAAGGGAAGGGCGATGGTCAGAATTGTTGAAGGCAATGGGAAGGCCACGATTCCAGTTGTGGAATGAGTAAGTCATGGGGCTACTGGGGCAGAGCATAGAGAATATAGTCAGTGGTATTGTAACATTATCTGGTGAAAGTTGGTAACTATACTTTTGGTGAACTAGTGTAACAAATAGATTTGTCCAATGTTGTACCCCCAAACTAATGTAACATTGTTAACTACAGTCAAGAGAAATAATGAGAAAATATTACCATATATAAGCCTTTTAAAAATAGCAAAAGTAGGGGTCAATTTTTTTTGTTTTAACTACCCACAAAGATTTTTGTTACTCCTTATGGAAATGCACAATTGCACTACTAAGGAGCATTAGCCCAAAAACAAAAAAAAACAAAAAAAAATGAAAAAAACGACAAATCTTATTCTGATCAAGCCTGTACAAACTAATTTATAGGAAATTTAAAGGACGAAAACACAAGTTAAATGACAATACAGCAATACAAGAAATAAGACCCAGACTAGTAAACTTTAGAGATTATACAACACGATTTCTTTTCTTCTGCCCCTCCCCCACTTCCCCCTCCCCCTCTATCTCCATCTCTTCCTCCTCCTCCTCTTTTTCTTTTTACAGGAATAGAGGGAGAATGGGAGGGACAAAGAGATAGTCTTAAGCAGATGTGGAGCTCAATCTCACAACTGAATTCATGACCTGAACCAAAATCAAGACATGGACGCTTAACTTACTGAGCCAGCCAGATGCCCCTCAACATGTTTTATTTAGTTTTTAATTTTTAAGAGAGTGCAAGCAGGGGAGGTGCAGAGAGAGAAAGACAGAGGATCTGTAGGGCTCTCTGGGCTGACAGTAGAGTGCCCGATGCTGGGCTAGAACTCCGTAACTGTAAGATCACCATGAGAGGCGAAGTCATACCTTCAACTAACTGAGCTACCCAGGTGTCCCCAATATGGTTTCTTAAAAACAAAATTAGAAGAAGGAATAAGAGTTTAAGGGACAACATACAGAGTTCTAAAAAACACACTAGCTAATTGTAATGTATAAACTTGTTTCCTAATTCAGATAATTACAGTGATTAAAAATATAAAGAAAAATGCCATCATAATATTGATCCAGAGACTTAAAAAATTAATATATAGATTTTATTGACATACTCTTTTAAACCAATTATCTTTTTTTTAAAAGACATGTTCAATGGGCACCTGGGTGGCTCAGTTGGTTAAAGATCTGACTCGATTCAAGCCCTGTGTAGGGCTCTGAGCTGAAAGTGTGGAGCCTGCTTGGGATTCTGTTTGCCTCTGTCTCAAAAATAAACATTTAAAAAATAAAAAAGATTAAGACATGCTTGAGACAATAGGAAATAGCATTTGAAGCGGAAATTTTAGGATGTTATGGAATTACTGTTAACTGTATTAGGTTTTTAAACAGTATGGAAGTAATGTAAAAAAAAAAAAGTATCCAGTCCACAAATAAATCCAAGCATATTCAGTCAACTAATATTTGACAAGAGAAGAATATTCAATGGAGCAAAGATAGTCTCTTCAATAAATGGTACTAGGAAAATTAAATATTCACTTATAAAAGAATAAAACTACGCTCTATCTAAAACCACTCATAAAAATTAACTGAAAGTTGATTAAAGGTCTAAGGTAAGACCTAAAACCATGAAACTCCTAGAAGAAAACACAGGAGAAAAACTTCTTGGCATGTGTCTTACAAATTAATTTCTGTAATGTTTATTTTGAGAACGTGAATGAGCTTATGTGTAGAAATTAATTTTTGTAATGTTTATTTTGAGTGAGTGAGCTTATGTGTTGCGTGTGTGTACGTACAAGTGCACAGGAGCAGGGGAGGGGCAGAGAGGGAGGGATAGAGAGAATCCCAAGCAGGCTCCATGCTGTCAACACAGCCCAATATGGGACTCAATCTCAGGAACTGTGAGATCGTGACCTGAGCTAAAATCAAGTGTTGGATGCCTAACTGACTGAGCCATCCAGGCACCTACCCCTTGGTGAATTTTTAGATTATACCTTAAGCACAGTGAACAAAATAAAAAAACAAGTGAAACTACAAACTAAAAGCTTCTGGACAGTAACATAAACCATCAACAAAGTGAAAAGACCAGCTAAAAAATAGAAAAAAATATTTGCAAATCATATGTTTGAGAGGGGGTTAATATCCAACATATGTAAAGAACTCATACAACTTAATAGCAAAAATGACTCAAATAATGGGCACAGGACCTGAATAGACAGTTCTCCAAAGAGCTATAAAATTCTAACACTTCATGAAAAGGTGTTCAACATCACTAGTCATTAGAAAAATGCAAATCAAAAACCACAATGAGATATCACCTAATACCACTTAGAAATGCTGTCATCTCAAAGAGGAGAGAACAAATAGCGGTGTGGATGTAGAGAAAAGAACCCTTGTGCACCGTTGGTGGGATCTAAACCAGTACAGCCACTATGCAAACCAGTATGGAGTTTAAAATAGTTTTTAAAATATTAAAAATATGGGGCGCCTGGGTGGCTTAGTCGGTTAAGCATCCAACTTTCTCTTAGGTCATGATCTCGTGGTTTGTGGGTTAGAGCCCCGCGTCAGGCTCTGTGCTGACTGCCAGCTCAGAGCCTGGAGCCTGTTTCAGTCTGTGACTCCCTCTCTCTCTGACCCTCCCCTGCTCACGCTGTCTCTCTCTCTCTCCTAGAAATAAATTAAAAAAAAAAAACATTTAAAAATAGAACTATTATATGATCCAGCAATTTCAGTTCTGGGAATATATCCAAAGGAAATAAAAATAATAAAAAATATCTGCATCCCCATGTTAATAACAGCATTACACTTAGATCCAAAACATGGAGACTGCCTCCGTCCATTGATGGATGAATGAATAAAGAATGTGGTACAGACAGACAGACAGACACACACACACACACACACACACACACTGGGATATTCAGGAATTTAAAAAAAAATATTGCCATTTTCAACAACATAGGTGGGTCTTGAGGGGTAAATAAAATAAGTTCAAGAAAGAAAAGTACTTTATGATATCCCGTATATGTGGGGTTTTAAAAATTCATAGAAGAAAAGATCAGAGAAAGAGGTTTGGAGAGAAAAATGGAAGAACTGTGGCCAAAAGTACAAACCTCCCATTACAAGGTGAGTATGTATGAGGGACACAATGTGCAGCATGAGGGCTACACATTATAGGATGTACATGAAAGTTTAGAGAGTAAATACTGAGTTTTCATCACAAGGAAAACATGTCTCATTTTGCTTTTTATTTTATGAGATGATGGATGCTTTAAAAATATCCATTTATACTCATATCAAATTAAATAATGTCTTAAACTTGAAATAGAGGAACTTTCTCATAGTAACCGATATGACTGGCCCTTCTTTTAAGCTTTTCCATGCCCAATAAAAAAAAAATAAAGGAAGGAAAAATAATACTGAAAAGAGGATATAATAAAATACCACAAACAAAATATGAGTTGCTTTTCATGCTGGGAGATTAGTACATGGAGATTTTTTTTTTTTACTGTTAAACTGTTATTTTTACCTTATATTTGAAATTACCTGGGATAGAAAGTTGAAAAAGAATAAACCAAACAACAAAAACTGTGAAGCCTCCTCATCAGAAACCATAATTTATCTGGAATGACACCCAAAATTTGTTTTATTTTTTGGTTTTTGGTTTTCTTTTGGAGGTTTTTTTTGTGTGCAAAAAAGATGATTTTATTTAAAGCATGGAGACAGGACCCATGGGTACAAAGAGCTGCCTGTTTTATTTGGCTTTTCATGTTTATTCAGGGCTAGCAATTTGATTTGTTTTGTTTTAGCAAGAGCACATGAGCAGGGGGTATGGGTTGAGGGAGAGAGAAACGGAAGCAGGCTCCCTGCCCCGTATGGGGCTCCATCTCACACCCTTAGATCATGACCTGAACCAAAATCAAGAGTTGGATGTTTAACCAACTGAGCCACCCAGTCACCCCAGGGCTACTAATTTGTATCCAAGGTTGAAAATACCTGTGTCAAGTTTTATGGAAAAGGGGACATTTTAATAAGGAAAAGGCATTTTGTGAAATAAAATGGATGAAAGTAAGGCTCCATTATGTTTTTATTTTCAATTACGTCTTTTATTTTGAGATCATCTTAGATTCACATGCCGTTATAGGCAACAATATAGTGAGGTGTCCCTTGTGGCTCAGTCTGTTGAGTGTCCTACTCTTAATTTTGGCTCAAGTCATGATCTTATGGTTCATGAGTTCAAGCCCCACTTGAACTGTTAGTGCAGAGCTTGATATTCTCTCTCTCTCTCTCTCTCTCTCTCTCACTCTGCCCCTCTCCTGCTCATTTTCTCTCTCAATAAACTTAAAAAAAATTAAAAAGACCATAGTGAGATCCCATGCACTCTTTACTCAGTTCCCCCCAATGGTAATATATTGCAAAACAATAGTATACTATCACAACCATGATATTAATACAGGCAACATACAGAACTTTCCTGCCATTCAATGGATCCTTCATGTCACTCTTTTATAGCCAACCATGCACACTCATCCTTACTCCCTGGCAACTACTAATTCTTTGTCTATTTCTATGTTGTCTTTCCATGAATGTTATATAAATAAGACAAGGCAGTATGGTAGCTTTGGTATAGATGTTTTTCACTTAACGTAATACTCCAGGCATGCATTCATGTGGTTGCCCATATATTCACATTGTTTTTGTTCTACAGGTAAGATGCCATTGCACACATACTCTGTCTTCAAGATGTTTACTTTTTCTTTCGTTTTGAGGAGCTGGATTATGATGTGTAAGGACATAGGTTTCTTTGTGCTTATCCTGCTTGGGATTTGCACAAGTCCTTGAATATGTAGAGCTGTGTTGCCAAATTGAGAAAGTTCTAGCCATTATTTCTTTTTTCATCCCTATCTTCCTTTTCCTGTCTTGGCAGTCCGGTGATATAAATCATCATTTTTTAATGATATTCCTAGAAGTCATTGAGGATCTGTTCATACTTATGCACACATGGGAAAATAGTTTACTTCCCAAAAGTCATAAAAATATTTAAAGATGAAGTATAAAACAAATTGCAAAGTTAAGGTCAATCATACTAGTTAATATAAGAAAGTCCCCCTGTTTCAACATGAAGACATTATTTTTCTATATATAGTCAATCTATTTTGAAAGAGCAAGCATAGCAGGACAGGGGTAGAGAGAGAGGGAGAGAGAGAATCCCAAGCAAGCTCTGCACTTGTAGCACAGAGCTTGATACAGAGTTTGATCCCACTATCTGTGAGATCATGACCTGAGCCAAAATCAAGGGTAAGATGCTCAACCGACTGAGCCCCCTAGACACCCCAAGAATGTATTTACTTTTAAACCTAAACTATCAAAGGATAACTTCAGAGAAATTAAAATTGTGCTCATACAGATAAAGAAAATGAATATGTGTCAAATTTCTATGTAATTCATTAATAATGAATCAGTAAGACATTATAAACAATTTAAAGGAGAATCTAAAGAATGGACACATTTATAGATTAGTAATATTTCAATGCCTTTTTTTAAAAAAAAGGGTAAAGGGACTAAGAAGTACAAGCTTCTAGTTGTAAAATAAGACATGGAGATGCAATGTACAGCATAGCAGATATAGTTAATAATACTGTAACAACTTTGTATGGTAACAGATGGTAACTAGATTTATCATGGGGATCACTTTGTAATATATACAAATGTTGAATCATTGTTACATCGCTGAAACTAACATAATATTGTATGTCAACTACACTTAATTAAAAAAAAAATCTGGCTTCTTCCACAGTCGGGGAAGGAAGTCACTTAAACCTCCAACTAACAATCTATTTGAATTTTTATAGACAATTAGTTTGCAATGTTAGCAACATTCTACAATTTATAGATTCTAAAACCTCTCAAAGACAATGAAAGAATGCCCCCCCACACCCCCCCCCCAACACCAGGATCAGATTTAGATAAGCTCTGAACGGGCATGCCTTAAAAAATTCATAGTTTCCCCCCAGCAGCACTTTTTCTACACTGCTGAGAAACTCATGAAAAAATAAAAATATTTAATAATATCCTGTGTGTCTACTCAAGGTGATTCTTATGTATTAGCTACTTGATCTTCACAGCACAGCTGACCCTTGAATGCGAGTTTGAACTGCCAAAAAGTCCACTTTTATATAGATTATTTGATATAGTAGTGCTGTAAATGTATTTTCCCTTCCTTGTGATTTTCTTAATATTTTCTTTTCTCTAGCTTACTTTATTGTAAGAATACAGTGTATAATACTTAGAACATAGAACAAATGTGTTCATTGGCTGTTTATCAGTAAGTCTTCCAGTCAACAATAAGCTATTAGTAGTTAAGTTTGGAGGGATCCAAAAGTTAAACGTGGATTTTGACTGCAGAGAGGATAAGCACCACTAATTTTTCAAGGGTCAGGTGCAGTATTTTGGTGGGGGGTTTATTTTAGCATGTTTTCTAAGCATATTAAATCCAATATATAAAAAATGAAAGGTCATGATAAGAAATGCTGGACTAGAGATTTATAATGAGATGCAATCTGGAGATGAAAGATTTGTAGTAAATTAGTTTTTTACCATTCCTTCACTTATTTTTGTAGTTTTACTTAGAGCATTTTTATTTGGTTAAATGTTCTTGCCTATTGCAGTGGTGTGTCCAGTGCTCAGGTAATGTCAAGCCTCCCACGGGAAATCTTATGTCAGATTATATGTATATGTCAAATGCCCATCTTCCTGTATGCACCTGACAAAGTAGGAGGAGCACTTAGGTAGAGAACTGATAGAATTGTTATCCTTCCTTCTCACAACCACATATACCTTTCTAATGGGTGTTATTCTTTTTTAGAGATTTCCTTTTGTCTAATGTGATCAAGAGTGATTAAACTCATCTTGTTCTAGGACAGTTCTTAAATTTCTTTGATCCTATTTGGCTAAAAACACTTTGCCCTTAACAACAGTGAATGGTACTTGAATCCCAATGGTTAAGCCCTTAGACTTTTGTTTTCTGAAATCTCCCAACTTTTTGCGATCCAGGAAATGATGAAAAGAAAATCACCACCTTTCTCCATATGACTTAGGTAAAACCCTAGATGACACCATTGTTACGCATTCAAAGGTGAAACACAAACTCTCCAAACTTCTTTTGTCTCATAAATGATTCGTTCAGCTGTTTATTTCCCCACCCACCCAACCCCTGGGTGAAATGATCTAGACACTGAGTGGCTAAATATATGAAACAGAAATGATCAGAACACATATAAAATGGTTATCTGACCAACAATCTGCAGCAATGGGCCAGGAAGCTGATTTGCTAAGCAACTGAACCAGTTAAGGAAGCTAACTCACTGTCTACAGTCGGATTTGCAGGAAGTCAGATTATCTCTAACAACCAGTCCCAGAAGCCAAACAAATACCCTTGTAAGCAATCAGTCCCACATAGCCAGAACTTGATTAATAACTGACAGTTTCCCTAAATTTTGCTCCACTTCCAATTTTATACCAACCAGGGAAAGACAAAATATGTAGCCCCTAAGCATTCACTGCTAACTGGCCAGGCTATAGCATTCCCATGCCAATAGCCTCCTATGAGGGCTCTATCTGAAGCCTTCCCTTTTTTTACTAGAAAGCTTTACCATTGCCCTATCTGCCAAATTCAGGTGATGGTAGCTCACTTACAAGGCAAGCTCTGAATAAATAACCTTTCATTGTTCTTATTTGCATACTCTTCATTCATTTCCACAGCATTAATACTTCCTGCCTCAGGTACCCCCTTTTAAAGAAAAAAACCTCAGCTATAAAATCAAATTAAACAGCTGTACCTTGTTGCCCCTCAGTCCGAATAAAATCATCACACTGATACACTCTGATCTTCTAGGCAACTGAGTGTCTGGGGGTGTTCTCCTTATTGCAATAGCCTGAAAAACATCATTTTCCACTTCCCCATGAATGGTATATTCTTTCTAACCTAGATGCATATTTGCATAGTTCATTTGAAAAGATCTTTTGAATCAGGGCAACTTCACCTAAATGTAAGCACACAAATAAGGGGATGAGAAAATAAAGGGAGGGAAAGTAAGGAGGAAAAGAGAGGGAAAGGAATGAAGAAGGTGGAAGAAAATGACAGGGAAACAAGGTCTAATTCTTAAACACAAGGGGTTCTTGTGTCTAAGCCAAATATAGAAAGAACATTTAATCTATAAGTATCAGTGATCGACTCTGGGGATCCTGTCTCCCCCAAATACAGCTTTCTGTCATTTAAAGAACATACGGTCAATAGCTTCTGCCTTCATTTTATCTTTGTTGCAAAATTAAAGTGGAATGTCCACTTCAAGAAGTTGTACATCTGAGTTAAGGAAATGATTCAGAATAGGTGGGTAGTTAATTTTCTGGTCTTTGTATTTATGTATTGCTCATTTCCCAAGTGCAGAGAAAATTGAGGCTATCATTGTACACAGTTTCACTACCAATAAAACACTGTTGTTTTTTTTTATTTTTGTTTATTTATTTTTGCGAAACAGAGACAGAGCATGAGCAAGGGAGGGCAAAGAGAGAGGGAGACACAGAATCCGAAGCAGGCTCCAGGCGCCGAGCTGATAGCACAGAGCCCAACACAGGGTTCGAACTCGCAAGCCTTCAAGCCGTGAGATCATGACCTGAGCTAAACCTGGCCACTTAACCTCCTGCACCATGCAGGCACCACAACACTGTTTTTTTTTTTTAATTTGGCTTTTTGTTGTTATTGTTTTAGGAACCACTATGTTTCAGGCACTGTGCTTGCAATTAGAAATTCAAAGATAAATAAGACTTAATTTTGCTCCCAAGAAACTCATACTTTAATTCTGGAAACAGATTTGGAAAAAGATAAATAAAAATTCAGTGTACATGTCTTTGTTTCTCATTTTAGACTGTTTTAGCTATTTTAATGTTAATTTCATTTTGCTCCTGAAAATTTTTTTTGTCATTTATATGACATTAAATTGCCATATATCTCCACACACAGCACCACTGCACTCACATTTCAAAAGAATCACCAAAAGGGAAACATTTTAGACTCAGAAGAAAATTCACTTTTTATGTAGTTGAAAGAATGCAGTTCACAAATAATAAATTCATCATGTTTATCATTCAGACAATACACTGCCTTTTCAAGACTGCTTCATTCGTTGAATAATACTGGTATATAAAGCTCAAGTACACTGATATTTCCTGTGTTTGAGACACTAACCTCCCCACTAATAGTGTTGACCTTCAGAGGCTAGTTCAGTTTATGTTTGATAAACTTACTGTAAAGAAAAGACCCTGTTTTTTTCTGTGAGTTCATATTAAAATTTCAATGGATTTTCTTTCAAGGCTATAATGTCACCAATAGTTGCTCCTTTCACTGCTAAATGATTATAATCAGCTATTAACTGAAACTCTTGTTTGCTCTTGAATGATTCATCTCTTAAGCAAGAATGCATCATTTTCGGCAAGTTTTATAAGTGAATAACATGTGCTGGTTATCAATAACAATGAAATTAAGTAGTATGCTTGATAAATAGAGCCTTGATTATGAGAAAGGTAATCTCCTAATTTTTTACGGCCTACTGAGAAAATGATTATTAGATGTGGCGAAAATCTCTGCCGAGCACTCACTCAGAGCAATGAAAATCTATACTCCCGCAGTGACTATGTTCCATTTAATATTTTCCTCCCTTTCCTCCCCTCCATTTCCCTTAATCAAAAGGAGAAATCCTTTTAAAAGCCATCCACAATCTGTGTGAAACTTTCCAAGGAAGGTTTATTGAATTGTTTTCTGTTCAACTGCTCCCAGAAAAACATTGGCAGGTACCCTCAGTTGCAGTAAAATCATAAAGACATTCCTTACCCTTCTTGATCTCTTGGTTTATGCTTCTCTAACCTTCTAGCAGGAAAAAAAGACAAGAAAAAAGAAAATCTCAATCTGGATCCATAGATAATTGGCAAATGGCAAAAGGGAGACTCAATTAGCTCAGATTATTAACAGAGACATGCTACATCTGGTCATAGCTGAGTCTGTTTGTCCAGAAATATCTATCAAATAAATGATTAAAATCAAGACCCGGCAGATGTGCATCTCTCCACATATGACCCTGTGTCTCTAATGTATGAAAATGCACTTAGTTTCATCTGAGGCTTTTTTCTTCTTAATTATACAACTTAAAGTCAAGATTTGGAAATTGGAAAATAACCTGGAAAAAGACATCTGTACATGTTTATTTAAGTTTTCCCTCTTGAATCTCGCCTCTGCTGTGCTAGAATGATGTAGAATGAGAAACAATCTGTATTCTTGCCTTTTGCTCATAGCCCTGAAGGAAAACCTGCTGGGATTGGCTACAGATGGTTTCATTGCGAGAGAAGAATGTGCCTGCTCTTGGCTGCCTGTTCTGTATGCATGATCAAGCCCCAGTCAATGCTTCATGTGCCTCATTAACCGTGGGACAGGAAGAAGTATGATGCTCCCAAAATACATGCCCTTTTCTCTAGCTAAGGCTAGTATTATGAAAAGGAAACACTTAAAAATTAGAAGGACGGCAAAAAAAATTTTTTTTTACTACCAAACTCAGTCTTCCTTTATTGACTTGACTGAATAGCTGACAAAATGTTATTAAAGAGTCCATTCACTCACAACTAACTTGTTTACCTTGAGGTAGATAACTCTGGGAAGGAAAATGCACCATCGTGTCCTAGGACCCTGAGTGTGAAGAACATGAGGGACTAAGATTGTATGATGTAAAGTCAGAAAGAACAATCATATGAGGGAGCCAGAGAGTTAAATTATTTTAAAATCTGTTTGCTCATGGCAATTGTGCATTAGTTTACTAAGTGTAATTTTGCCACTTGAAGACGCTTAAAGCAATTTTAAATTTGCTTAGAGTTTCCAAATGTAATTAAAACATTTTAAAATTATTTAAATGAAGATAATTAACATTTATTGAACTCTTACGATAACCAGGTGCTTTAGATTTATATATAATTTCATATTCCCAATAATATTGCAAAGTAGTTATTACTATCTCATTTTATAGGCAAAGTTAAAAGAGTTTAAGTGCCTTGCTACAAATAACTTGAAAACAATTTGGGGCTGGGGAAGTGAAGGCTTTCTCCAGGCCAGTGAAAATCCTGAGCCTTCTCTACTGCATCACAGGCTAGCTAGGGGTGTAGATGGAAGCAAGACAGAGAAGAGTTTTGGGCACCGGTGATTCCTAACTGACACACTCTTTCACAAATTGTAAAATTTTTATTCGAATACTGAGAATAACCAGTTTGTTCAAATAGTAAGCCAAGAGCAAAAAGAAAAAGTGGTTCTAAGCATTCAGATTAGAAACTCTATTGTTTGTGACGTACTATTTATGGGTTTTTACTATTTTTACTGATTCCTTAGCAAAGTTATATAACATGGTTAAAATATAAAATAAAGCAGCTGAGCTCAGTGAAATTCAGCGGTCTATAACACAGGCCCAATCCCTGGAGGCAACTACCCTCCTCTCATCTTCCTGCTTCATTTCCCTTCATTTATTTAAATTATATGTTTTTTTCATTTTGTCTATTGATTTACTACTTTAGATAAACTCTATTGTCTTCCTTCTAAATGCATGGTAATTTATGTAACATAATACCCTCCATCTCCTCTCTGTCTCCTCTTTAAAATGCTGCTATCTTATAAACGGTTCTGTTGCCACATGTGTTTCTGCAGTATCAACTACTCCATGTGATATTGGTAAGAGGGATAATATTAATATTAATATGGAACTTGTTCATACTTAGCTTTTTCTTCTCTAGGACAGTGAAGGCACAACAGAACTATAACTAAAGAGAAAAAAAGCACTTTGCATTCCACTCTACAGGCAAGAAGCCCTTTCAGCTCTATTTTAAGAAAATTAACTTGGCACACCTGTATGTAGATGTCTACCAGCTTCCTCAAATCCTGACAGGTTGCTGTTTTGACCCAAACTCCATTTCTATCTTCCTGTGTCCTCACCGTGAAACAAGGATTTCCAAGCTATTATTTTTGTTCATTTTTAATATCCCCTGAGGAAGCCTCCAGAACCTGGGTTAAATGACCATACCTGGGGTAGGGTAATCATTTTTGTTAGTGGTCAAGTTTAGAAAGTTACATGATTTTGACTTGTTCTGTATTTTTTCCTTCCACCTTATTTTGAAAGAGCGCTATCGTATGGAACACAAGTTAGGTTGTTTTGTTTTCTGAAGAACACATGTTGTGTGGTAAGGCAGAAAGCCCTGCAGTTTTTGATTATGTTTTCTTTGAGTCTGTCAACTTGATATTACACCAAGATCCTTATGTTTGTTCCAACAAATAGCATCAGTGTTCTCTAAATCCTGTCTCTTTGGTTATTTACCTCCCTTACACTTTCCTCCTCAAACTTTCCTATTTCTTTTCTTCTCTTACTTTGCCAATGTTTTAGCTTCCTCTCCCTAATTTAATAGTTTTTACTTCTCCGTGTTCTGTTTATAGGTAGATCCTAAATTTTGCCAACATTGAGAGATTTGCATTATCATGCAAACATCCTTTACTGCAAACCCAAGGGAGCCATGTTTAAGCTGTGATTGGTTTTCCTTCTTTCTGGCTCCAGAGACATAACCACTCTGCCACTAAAGTGAGAATATTTTCCGGTGTCAATGCCAAACATATTCTTTCTTATATTCTGTGAATTCTTCACATCAGCACTTTTTATAGTTTGTTTCACATTTTGAACATGACTTTTTTGGCGGTTTTTGTTTTGTTTTCTTCTGGGCTGCTTTTTGTGTATATGTTTTCTTCTAATCTCCAAATATTTAAAAAAAAATTTTCCTACCCTTTTTAGGGGGGGGGGAGGAGGAATCCTAATACTTTATTAGCTTTTCCTTGGAATCTGTTTCATTAGTTTACTGAAGACATTCTTATGGTAGTCCATTTGCTGTTCCTTCTTATTTGGACTGAATGCTTCCTATCACTCTCTGTCTCACTCTCTGTGATCAGTCATGGAATCCTGTCTATTATACATGTGGCTCTTTCTGATACACTGCATTCTCTGAAAAACTACTTGAAAAGCAAAGCATCTAGGACTTTGTGTAAGATATTTTTCCCTATTGTTCTCATATTTATTTTTAAATTTTATAGGGTATCTTTTTCTCTCATTTGATAAGTATTTTCTCTTAAAATTGTGATAGCTTGCTCCATTGCTTTCTAGCTTTCGTTATGGACTAAAGTCAAATGAGGGGCACCTGAGGGGCACCTGGGTGGCTCAGTTGGTTAAGCATCCGACTTCAGCTCAGGTCATGATCTCACAGTTTGTGGGTTCGAGCCCCACATCGGGCTCTGTGCTGATGGCTCAGAGCCTGTTTCGGATTCCATGTCTCCCTCTCTCTCTGCCCCTCCCCACTCATTCTCTGTCTCTCAAAAAAAACCTGAATAAATGCTATTAAAAAAATTTTTTAAAAAAATGAGGGGCACCTGAGTGGCTCAGTTGGTTAAGCTTTGGACTTCAGCTCAAGTTATGATCTCATGGTTTGTGGGTTCAGGCCCCGCGTCAGGCTCTGTGCTGACAGCTCAGAGCCTGGAGCCTATTTCAGATTCGCTGTCTCCTTCTCTCTCTGCATCCCTCTGTCTCTCAATAATAAATAAATGTAAAAAGAATTTTTTTTAAAAAGAGTCAAATGATACTTCAAATGATGATAGCACTCCCTCATTGAAACAACCTTCCCCAAATTCAGCACTGTTTCACACCATACCAAGTCCAATGACTGTGTTTCAGTCCTCACCTTGTTAGTATCCCTATCAGAATCTGACATTGATTACAAAACTTGCCTTATGAACTATCACCTTCTGTCAGTGTCTGTGAGACTACTCTCCTAGATTTCCTGAGAGCCATCTGTGAATTGTGTCCATGTCTGTTTTGAGACTGACTTGTTCTTTACTACCTAGTTACCTGTCTCACCTTAGTGTTCAGTATACTGATACCTAGCCCATATCCTAAATTTTCCTGATGGCCATGGCAAGGTCTTTGCATCCACAGTTATAATTACCATCTATCTATATCATAATTATAGTCATCTTCATAGCCCCAGCACAAGTCAAGCTCCTGATTCCTCTCTGCCCATTCTGTACTCCATATCATAATATTCATACTCACAGTCAATAGGTAACACTTGAAGTCATTTTCTGCAAATACATGCACATACATACAAGCACTCACTGTATCACCTATGGTCTGCTTCCACATTCAGGGTATTCTGTCTCAAAGAATGATGCTAATAATTATCCAACTTCTTAAGCCAGACACTTAAAAGACCTTCTTGACTCCTTTCTCTTCATTACCTCTTATAGCTAATCTATGGCAACATCCAGTTTATTTTACCTCATAAATTTCACTCAATCTGCACTTTGTCTATACCTACATCACTTTGGTCAAAGCCATCATTGGACCGTTTAGATAGCCCCTGACTGTCTCCAGTCTATTCTGCATTTGACAGAATTTACTTATTTTGAAAACAGAAAATGTCAGGGAACCTGGGTTGCTCAGTCTGTTAGGCATCTGTCTTCATTTCAGATCATGATCTCATGGTTGAGGAGTTTGAGCCCCACATAGGGTGAGCCTCGCGTAGGGTGAGCCTGACTTCTCTCCCCCCCCCCCCTTTGCCCCTCTCCTACTTGTGCCTTCTATCAAAAAGAAAAAGAAAAAAGAAAAGGAAAGGAGAATAGAAAATGTCATTGTATTACACAGTTAACATAATATCTATCAATAGCTTCCCGTTGTACTTTGGATAAAACCAAAGGATCTTAACATGCCTTAGTAAATCCCCCACTGGCTGCCTTGGGTCTTGTGTACTCTGCACCCACCTTTCCACATCTCAGGTTCCTCCATTCAGTTACCATCACTTTTACTTTCTTTCTGTTCTAATTTAGATTTCATTCCCTCCTAGACACCTTTTAAAAATTTTCATTCATATGGAAGGAATAATCTTTGTTCATATTCTATCTTTTATAAGAGTTCATGGGTTACCTTCTCAGATGAAATTATCCTCTCTACTCCTACTTCCTAGGCTATGATAATTTCCTTTTTTATATAAACTCATAGAATCTTTTAGGTCACTTAATTTTAATTGTGAATGTACTGGTGTGATTATATAATTAATTTCTGTCTTTTCTATTAGAATCTAAGATCTGTGAGAGTAGATACCTGTTTGCTTATTGACACATTTGCAACATAACCTGGAAAACAGTTGATGCCTCACTTAAAGTCTGCAAAAATAACAAGTCAATGAATGTCTACATACAAGAAACCAAGTCCAGGAATTCTGGAAGATAAGGGGATTTTTAAGCAGTTTTTTAATGCATTGATTTAAAAGTTTAAAAATTATAGATTAGAAATTTCTGACTTGCAGAAAGGAAACATTATATTCTTTATCTATTACTCAAGCCCTGAGTATATGTGTGTGTGGGGGGGAATCACCCAATTTCCCCGTTATTATTTTTAAAAAGGTTATTTTCCTATAGTGGACACTTATTATATTTCACTTTTCTCTTGCAACATTCCTAATTGTTTTCAGAATTTTTACCTTTCAATATAATATCTAAGTTACCACCAACTATATATAAAACAGTTCAGATGATTTTTACCTATTTGGACAAATAATTAAAAATATAGCTTTTGTTTGCTTATATTTCCCAAGTGAGACTGGCATAGCCAATAGCCCAAAGGAGTTAAAATGGTGATCCACTGGGTTGAATAAAGAAATTATGAGATATTTTATTTATGTCAAGTCTAAGATTAAAGTAAGAAATAAATTAAGCTGTATAATATTAAGCTGTATATAAAATATTTATATAATTTTAAGCTGTATATATTAAGCTTATATATATGTGTATATACATATATATGTGTATGTTACCATGTGTATGTGTATATATGTATATACACATATATATGTATATATAATATTAAGCTGTATATATAATATATATAATATTAAGCTGTATATATAATTAAGCTGTATAAATATTTAATATACAGACTGATATACATAACAAAGTGATGTGATACTTTATTTTAAAAATAAGGAAAATAATTAAACAGCATGAATTAACCAAATTTATGAGTGGGGGACCATGTAATACAAATAACAATAATCTCTTCTACCTGATTGAAATTCACCGAACCATGTTATGGAGTTATTTTTAAGTTAACAGAATAGCAGCAACTAGTATAGTTCTTCTTCTTTAGACAATAATGAAAAAAGCTTACAGACTTAAAATAGACATATAGTAGATATTTTTCTATACATAATGTATATATTTATGTTTATGCAGGGCAAGTAGAATGTATAGTTAATATTGTTCAAATGTCTTATGACAGTGATTAGTCAAGGTTTCTGAAAGAAACTGGTTTTGAGTTTGTTCAAGCTTGTTGTGTTCAAAGGGACATTAAGGTTAGAGAAACTCAAGGGACCATCACTACTTTAATTGCGAGCTCTGCATTTTCATTTTCTATCTTTGTAAGCAAAAAAGCATTGCGATATAATAAAATGGATTTTCTAATTTAATTGCTCTATTTATAAAATAATTATTAATCCAATAAAATAGAAGAAGAGAATAAAGAAACAGCAAAGATTTAGACTCTTGAGTGGGAACTTAATCCCATCATGTCCAATGTAAATCACTATTTCAGTCAAAATTTAATCAAACTTTACACACAAGATTCATTATGCATATGTCACTGCACATCAACATAGGAATATTATTTTAAAACATGCGAAGACCAGACCAACTAATCAAAAATCACTTTACTTTCAGTGTTAATCAATGTACTAAATTAAGTTGTTTGGCAATTTCTAGGATATTCTTCACACCCTTCGCTGAACTGACCAAATTTTTAAAAATATATTTTTATATTTATTTCTAGGAGAGAAGAGAGAGAGAGAGAGAGACAGCGTGAGCAGGGGAGGGTGAGAGAGAGAGGGAGACACAGACTCTAAAATAGGCTCCAGGCTCTGAGCTGGAAGTCAGCACAGAGCCGACGTGGGGCTCGAACCCACGAACCGAGATCATGACCTAAGCGAAAGTCGGAAGCTTGACCAAGTAAGCCACCCAGGCACCTTCCAAATTTTATTTTATAGATTGAATAATCAAGATAGGTAAGGCTTGGGTAGGATGTGCAGAGGAATATTTTTCTTTTTATATTCTTTATTAGCCTAATATGTAGGTACTAGTTGAAATGTCAGTGCTTTAATATTATTTCAATTTCTGGCTACATTTTTTTAAAAACTTTTAAAAATGTTTATTCATTTTTGAGAGGGAGAGGCAACACATGAGTAGGGGAGGTGCAGAGAGAGAGAGACAGACACAGAATCTGAAGCAGGTTCCAGGCTCTGAGTTGTCAGCACAGAGACCTATGCAGGGCTTGAACTCATGAATCGTGAGATCATGACCTGAGATAAAATTGGATGCTTAAGCAACTGAATCACCCAGACTCCCCTCTGGCTACATTTTTAAAAAGAACAGGTGTCCTTGAATAATATTCTCCTAATTAGTAAGATGTAACTTTGCTTTTGGGATTTTCTTCTCTCTGTAATTTTTTTTTTTTTACAAAATATGCATATTTATTCAATTGCTTATGCCTGGCTCCTATTTCTTATAGTACAATCATTTAAACTCTACTAATTAACTATAAAATATTAATAGATATGCTCCTTTTTAAAGTTTATTTATTTTTGAGAGAGAAAAAGGCAGCTTGTGAGCAAGGGAGGGGCAGAGAGAGGGAAAGAGAGAATCCCAAGCAGGCTCCGTGCTGCTAGTACAGAGTCCAACATGGGGCTTGAGCTCAGGAAACTGAGGTCATGACCTGAGCCTAAACCAAGAGTCAGATGCTCAACTGACTGAACCAACTAGTTGCCCCATATGCTTCTTAAAGAAAATGCAATTATCCCATTTATGAAATTTTTAAAAATGTTTTCATATTTTTCAAATAGAACTCCAACAAAGATAAGTACAAGAAAATTAAGTGGAATTTCAATAATTTCTTCAGTACAGCCCTAAAATGAGCTTTTTCTTATTTTCATAATATTTTAAAACTTGAGGGTGCCTGGGTGGCAGTCAATTAAGCGTCTGACTTTGTCTCAGGTCATGATCTCACGGTTAGTGGGTTCGAACCCCATGTCAGGCTCTGTGCTGACAGCCAGCTCAGAGCCTGGGGCCTGCTTGGGATTCTGTGTCTTCCTCGCTCTCTGACCCTTGCCTACTCATGCTGCCCTTCTCCCTCTCAGAAATAAGTAAAACATTGAAAAAAATTTTTAAATAAATTTGAATACATTGTTTTTATTTTTATCATCACAATTATTGGTTTTTGAATTTATTATTTAAATAATTTGAAGAAGGAATTATATCATGAACATGGACATTTGATCTGAACTATTACTTGAGCCTTTAAGCAAAAATTTGATATGACATCTTCTTATTCAACTTTGCTAATCTATAAAAGGTCCACATAAAATGCTTGCCTGATTTTATTATTCTGTTTACCTCCTATTATAACTCAGTGAGTCAACAATAATTACTGAGGCTTCACTGTGCACAGAAAATAATTGTAGTAAAAAAAATTCAAGCATCGAATTTGTTTGAAAGAAGCCTGGAGCACATCGAACAAGTGAATGGTATATCAAAGTCATGGCACAAAAATATCACATCCTTTTTCAGTTTTGAGTTTTATATCCTAAAAATTACATGTTGAGAGTTTCAAAAGTTTTCTTTAAAAAAATCAAAATGTGATGTTACTTTATATCAGATATGTGTTTGCCTCATAAATGGCAAATTAGAATCACATTAATCAACATAGAGAGCTAATGTTTGTGGATAGTGCACTGTGTTGCTTAAATTGTTACTTATATCTTACTTAGGAGATCAGTTCTTGTTCAGGGACAATTGAACTTCACTCTGCCCAGATATCCAGGGTGTCTGCACTCACAGTGTCTTGAAAGCAAATCATAGAATTCTGAGGTTGCAGAGCCTGAAGACTAATTTAGTCTATTTCTGTTATTTTAGAACTATAGGAAGCCAAATTCCATGTAAGGGGTAATGATATGTATTGAATATATCCAGCTAAAACTTCTATCCATTATCTCACTTAAACTCCAAAATAAATCATAAAGGTGGGTATTATTAGTATTTGACTTATAAAAGTAAATATTAATTTTCTAGACATAATAATGGCATATGAACATTAAAGAAGATGTGTAAAATCAATGGGATAAAATAAAAAGAAAATGTATCATCCATTGTACAAACATAGGAATTACCTTTCCATATTTTGATGTCTATCCATATATGTATTTTTTTCAAAACAGAATCATAATAGGACTAAAATCTTATCGCTTGCTTGTATTTCTAAGGCATCATGTACATTCTCCCTTGATGTTAAATATTTTCTGACAGCTGTAATTCACATTATATAAATAGTGTATCTGTATTTGTTAAAATATATGTAATTTATTTAACCAAACCATATTATGTGACTAGCATGTTGTTTAAAGTATTTATTACTAATAAGTACTACTAGCTATAAAAAATTTTATGAGTGTAATTATTGCCATTTTAGAGATAAGGTAATTGAAATTCACCCAATTTAAGCTACCTAGCTAGGACCCTTCTGTTTCCAAAGCTTGAATACTAGTTGAAATACTTAAATAAAACTATTTTCTTATTACAACGCTCCTCATGCTATTGGTAGATACTGCACCAAAGTTACAAGCATATTTTAAAACGTATAAAAAATGTGGATCCTTATATCCACCACTCTCAATCAAATCACTGTAAGATTTTGGCATTTGCTTTACAAACCTATTATTTTCTACTGATCGTTTCCTTAGGCTATATTAATAGAGGTAGCGTCAGTGGGGCAGAAGTATGAAGCTCCTCTCTCTCTTCCTAAATATGTCACATGCCTTTCATTAACATTCTACCAACTAACTTCTACCTACAGTGCAGAAAAATATCACCTTATAAAAGGCTGATAGAACACTGCAGTCTTAAAATTTATATTTGTTACTTGACACATTTAACTTAAAAATAATATGTCACGGAGAGGGGGTGGGGGACGCCTGGGAGGCTCAGTTTATTAAGCGTCTGACTCTTGGTTTCGGCACAGTTCAAGATCTCACAGTTTTGGTTTCTTGAGTTTGATCCGCGCATCAGGCTCTGCGCTGACAGTGTGGAGAATCTTTGGGATTTTCTCTCCAATCCCCACTCCTCCCATGATTGTGCTCCCTCTTTCTCTCAAAATAATAAATAAATAAAACTTTTTAATGCTATTTTTTAAACTTTATTCTTAAGAAAGAGAGTGCGAGTGTGGGAGGGGCAGAGAGAGAAGGAAACACAAAATCCAAAGCAGGCTCCAAGCTCTAAGCTGTCAACACAGAGCCCGACGGGAGGCTCAGACTCACTAACTGTAAGATCATGACCTGAACTTAAGTTGGAATTTAACCAACTGAGCCACACAGGTGCTGCAATAAATAAAGCTTTAAAAAATCATTTAAAAAACAATTAAAAATAATATTTCACTAATTTTTAAATCTTCATTTTCTGGGTAACTCAAAGTTAGGCCATTTTTCTTAGTAACTAGTATTTTTACCTCTTTTTAAAAAGACCTGGTCTTAAACCCACTACCTGGTAGGTCACTGTTTTCACCAACATTGTGAATGAGCTTTGTATACATCTGTCAAATTAAATACATTTCTCCAGTTCGTAAAAATGTTTGACAACTTTGTTTCTAGCTATTGACAATTTCAACACTGCCATGTAATAGATACAGTAAGTATATACTCAGAGTTTGTTTCTTCACAACAATGTTTATGTCCCCTCTTCTGCATTTTAAAAAAATAAATGCTACAGGTTTGATTTTGTTTTTATTAATCCTTGGTGGTGACTTATATCATCTATTGCTTTCCTGCAGACAGTGCAGAGGTTGTCCTTGAAGCCATCTTTTTTTTCTGCCTGCAAGCTGGCGTCATCTCCCAGCTGTTACCATTTGTAGCAGCAGCAGGAAGAGGTTGCCAGCTATGAGCAAAGCCCATCTCTGTTTCCCAGATGCGGTAGGCAGTCACCAGGAGCTACTGCATCAACCACTTCACGAAATTCAAGCTCTCACGCTTGGCCCACCAGTGTCCATTTTCTACCCAAAAGCCAGGAGGAACCTTTCATTTCACCTCTGCTTTTCCTAGGAGTTCAGAATGTGATCCACACTTTTACAAGGCTTGCACGACCTGGCCCTTGACGTTTCTCTAACTTCATTTTCTACCTCCGCAATCGAGACCTAATTCTCCATGTCCTTGACACACTAGCCTTCTTTCTATTGGCGACCAGGATGATGAACAAACAAGTCTCACAAGGACACCAAAGCACTGGTTACTTCTCCCACTTTCACTTAATGGTCGATTTATAGTCTTTTCAGAAGGTTGTTTCAAGGTTTTACTCTCCTACTTCTTCCCCAGTGGAGTCTGAGACCCATTGTCCCAGCATCTTTCCTGATAGCCTTGTCTTTCCTCTATGATGTTTAGGAAAAATTTTACCGTAGATAATGAGATCAAGATTAGCAAAAAAGAGGGGCGCCTGGGTGGCTTAGTCGGTTAAGCGTCCGACTTTCGCTTAGGTCATGATCTCGCGGTTCGTGGTTCGAGCCCCGCGTCGGGCTCTGTGCTGACTGCCAGCTCAGAGCCTGGAGCCTGTTTCAGTCTGTGACTCCCTCTCTCTCTGACCCTCCCCTGCTCACGCTGTCTCTCTCTCTCATAGAAATAAATAAAACATTAAAAAAAAAAAGATTAGCAAAAAAGGTCCATAGAAATTTCCTCTGAAAAAACAGATATGACTTATCCTGACTTTGATACTTATTATAGTAGAGGTCAATAAAAATGGCAGCATACATAGTCTCATTAAAACAGCCTGTTACCTATTTTAAAATGTACCACATTCATTTCTGTGTTGGAGTCTTTATAATTATTTCTTTTGCCTGGAAAACCCTCCTTATTATTCATACCTTAAACATCATGCTCTATGTAGAAAGGACTTCCTGGATCATCCTACATAAAATAGTTATTTACCTTTTTTTCTAACCACCTTCAATTTTCAATTATTATGTTTTATTCCTTAAAAGTATTTAATAATATCTATAATTATTTTTGTATATGTTTATTAATAATTGTACCACCTTCCACAATCACAAAAATGTCTAGGAGAACAATTTTTGTCTAGTTTACGACTCCTCTCAGTGCATCTATGATGGTTCTTGGCTCCCAAGGCACCAATTATTATTTGTTATATAAATTAATGAATAAACTCCCAGTGTCTAGTCGTTTTCAGCAATTTCCTATCTTCTCAATGGAAAAGCTCTTAGTCATTCTAAAATTGAGAAGCATAGCCAACTCCAATTTTTACTTCCACAACTCTTTTTATCCTTACTCTCCATGCCTTATGTTTTGAGAAAATGCTCAGCTAAAATGCAATATCCCACTCTTAGTACCTTCCCTACCCAAACTCCATTTTCATCAAACATTTCCCTTTTTAGTCATGAGTAATTTCTGGCCAAATACTGAAATGACAGCATTTAAATGTGGCCATAACACCTTAACTATCCCACCTGCATAGTAAGACCCGTTTGCCAGGTGAGAGAAGTGTGTGTGTGTGTGTGTGTGTGTGTTCCACTTTTGAATTTGGGAATATATAATTTAGAAAGGGTGATTAGTTTACTCCCATTATCCAGGAGAAATACTTTTGCTCCAGTCAGAATAGCACATTAGGTTCAAGTAGCTTCATAAGTTTTGTATTACTTATTTTTTTCTTGATTATGGCTATTTATTTGAACCATGTTTATTTGAGAGTGGGAAGACTGTGACTGTCTGAATGCTCTCCTGTTTTTATAGATGTGTCAGGGAGATGTTGGGAGGTTATAAATCAAGGCTGCTGCCAGAGAATCACTTGAATAAAACAAGCCAGTTCTCTTTTTGTACTTCATATTTCATACACTTCATACATCTTCATACTGCCCTCCTAAAGTCATATAATTATTGAAGACTGGTGTTATATTGAAGACCAGTGATATAGTCTCTAAGCCTAATGGATGTTTTTGCCCATTGAAACCAGCTACTAAGAAATTATGAATGGAGAAATGTTAACAATAAAACTGAAAACCATCCAAATACGTTCAAGTATTTATTGGAACCTCACCGAGAGAAGTAACGGGAGCTAACTGAAACACTATACAATAGTCTAATTTCATTACCCTAAGTTTCTATTATATTAGGAGTAAATTTATTGCTAGTACCATATCACCCCAAATTTGAAGTTAATTTCCTGGGCACAGAGCCATATTTCTTCAAAATCTGTCACAATTGAATATGCACAAAATATGCACTTAAGCGAAACGACTAATACAAAGGGAGATTTTGTTCAATACATTCTTTCACCAGGCAAGGCTATTAGAAGACAAAGAATAAAGTCACTTAAATGATTGTATCCTTACTGGTAAAGAATATGGGTATTGCTCCTGAAAGGAATGTTCACTCTCATTTTATTTTTTCTTTTCTATAGAGATTGATGAAAGAAACCCCCCAGATGTGAGATTCTTCAAAAAATGTCTTCTCTATATATTTGAGACACATAATTGTAAACATCACATCCAATAGCATAGCCATAATTAACAAATACATTTTGGAAGAGGAAAAATATAAAGAATTAGTTAATGAACTCCCTCTGCTTCTCCATACATACACAATCAGGAGTAAATGTAACAAATTAGAGAAACATTAATATAAGATGGTAATTTTATAAAATATAACCATACTTCAGATGCATTTCCATAACACCTATCTCCTTTCTATAGCTGTTTTTATGTCCCTCCCCCACTGTTTTTCTCACTTGTATTTACATATCTTAAAAACCTCAGAAGCACAAGATATACGAAGACATTATATTGAGCATGGGTGGCTCAATCGGTTAGGCATCCAACTCCTGGTTTCAGCTCAGGTCATGATCTCACAGTCCTGAGAGGAGGGAGCCCTATGGAGGGCTCTGTGCTGGATGTGGAGTGTGCTTGAGATACTCTGTCACCTTCTCTCTCTGTCCCTCCCTCGCTTGTGCTCACCCTCACACTCAGAAAAATATTCTTGGGAGTGACATCCTCAAGATGGTGGAATAAGAGATGCCAGTCTTCTTAGCCTCACAGAAACACTGATTTAACAACTAACCATAGACCAAAATACCTTTGTTGAAGCTTTAGAGTCCATTTTGGTGGCACCAGTAACCTCGTGGACATAAAATCTGAGAACGACCACATTGAACATAGTGAGAACCATTTCACTTTATCAGTGACATGCCTCCATACTCTGTACTACTCAGCACTGACAGAAAATGCTTAGGCTGCAATTTCTCCTTAGGGGAGGGAGAGCCACATGCTAAGAGGGCACTGCTAAGAGGTCTGCTTCTGCCTCACTTAACCAGAATATTGACGGAATTGGTATAGCTACATCTTCTGGAGCAGCTAAGGACAAAGGAAAGGGATAAGGACTCACATCACTGGCACCTGGATCTCAATAACAAACATGCAAACCCTGGCAGCCATTCCCCAAAATATAGATGTACCTAAATCAGAGCACCTAAATACATAAAGCAAACATTGACAGACCTGAGGAGAAAAGTAGATGGCAATACAGTAATAGTAGGAGACTTCTATATCCCACTTTCAGCAATGGATGGAATATCCAGAGGGAAACTCAATGAGTAGTCAACAGAATACTCGAAAAATACTTCAACAAATGGACCCAAAAGACACGTACAAAACATTCCATCGCACAGGAGCAAAACACATTTTCTCAAGTGCACATGGGACATTCTCCAGGATAGATCACAGGCTAGGTTTCAAAATGTTAACCAATTTTTAAAAATTGAAAGTATCCCAAGTATCTTTTCTGATCACAATGGAATGAAAGTGAAAAATCAATAGCATAAAAAACCACAGGAAAATTCACAAATACATGGAAATTAAGTAATACACTCTTGAACAAGTAATGGGTCAAAGAAAAAAATCACAAAGTAAATCAGGAAATACATCAACACAAATGAAAATGAAAATTCAGCACATCAAAACTTATGTGATGCAGCAAAAACAGTAGGAAGAGGAAAATTTATAGTGATATATACCTACATTAAAAAACAAGAAAGATCACAAACTTACAACTGGTAGATAAATAAATCCTAGAGATCTAATGCACAGTAGAGTGAATATAGAAAGAGTATCATATGGTCTTCAAACTTGCTAAGAGAATAGATACTATTATTTCTACCACAAAAATAGAAATAATTATGTAGCATGATAGAGGTGCTAACTAATGCTACATTGGGAATCATATTGCAATATGTAAATGTATTAAATCAACACAGTGTACACCTGAAACATACACAATGCCATATGTCAAATATGTTGTAGCTGACCAAAGAGGGATCTCAATCTAACTTTACACCTCAAGCAAGAAGAGAAAGAAAAAGTCCAAAATTAGCAGAAGGAAGAAAATAAGCATTGGGGCAGAAATAAATCAGAGAATTGAAAAATAGGAAACACTGATGAAACTAAGAGTTGGCTTTTTGCCAATTTGGCAAACTCATAGCTATACTATCAAAAAAGAAAAGTGAAGAGACTCAAAAAATTTAAAAAATGAAAGAAGAGACATTATAACCATGTAAAAATTTTTAAAAGACCATAAATGCCTATTGTGCACACTTGTACACCAACAAAATGGACGATAGAGAAGAAATGGATAAATCCTTAGTTAACATACAACCTACCAAAATGGAATCAAGAATGGAGGCTTCTTTTGAAACATCTCCAGACTTCTCTCTTGCCTAATACTGTATATAATTTTGCACATCAGGTCATAGAAGGATAAGGAGAGTATGCAGATGATATTTGCACATCAGGTTGTAGAAGAAAAAGGAGAGTATGAAGATGATACCCTCCACTTCTTGAAAGCCCTACCTAAATGGACAAATTTCATGTCTGCTGATATTCTCTTGGTGGGAACCAGGCACCTAGCCACATTTAGAAACAAACAAAGCCTGGTGTATGGGGAGTGTGGCAGGGGGCAGGGGGGATATGGTGCAAAGGTAGGGATCAAAAACCTAAAAAGAGTAATAACAAATAAGGAGAATGACTCTGTAATTTAAAAATTTTTCCCAATAAAAAAAGTCCAGGAGGTGCTTGACCACCTCTATCAGTGGAACATGAGACTCTTGATCTCAGGGATTGTGAGTTCGAACCCTATGTTGGTGTAAAGATTACTTAAAAAATAAAATTTAAAAAAAAAAGTAAAGAAAACAAAAGCCCAGGACCTAGATGATTTCACTGGTGAAATATGCCAAACATAAAAAGAAGAATTAACAACAATCCTTTTAAAATCTTTTGAAAAATGGAAAAGGAGGGAACACTTCTGAACTTATCTTATGAGGACAGCCTCACCTTGATACCAAAACCAGGCAAAGGCACCATTAAAAAAGAAAACTGCAGGCCAGTATCCTTTATAAACATAGATGAAAAATCTTCAACAAAACATTAACAAAGAAAATTCAACAGCACACTAAAAGGTTTATATACCATAATCAAATGGTAATTTTCCTGGGATGCCATGCTGACTCAACAGATAGAAATCAATGTGATATACCACAGTAACAGAATGAAGGATAAAAGTCCCTTGATGATCTCAATAAATGCCATAAAAATAAGTTTACAAATCAATACCATTTCCATGATTTAAAAAATTTTAATAGATTAGATACAGAAGGAGTTTACTTCAGCACAAGGAAACCCATATATGAAAAACCTAAACCTAACCATTATACTCAATAATGAAATTCTGAAAGTTTTTCCTTCACAGTGAGGAACAAGGCAAGGGTGCCCACCATCACCATTATATTCAACATAGTATTGGAAGTTTTAGCCAGAGCAATTACACAAGAAAGAGATATAAGTCATCCAAATGAAAATGGAAGAATAAAATTATCTGTTTGCAGATGACACGATCTTATACATAGAAAACTCTAAAGATTACACACACACACACACACACACACACACACACACACACACACTGTTAGATAAAAACGAATTCACTGAAGTTGCAGGATGTAAAATCAACATACAAATATTAGTTTAATTTTTATACTCTAACAGCAAACTATCTGAAAAGGGTATCAAGAAATTATCTCATTTACAATAGCTTCAAAAAGAATAAATTGCTTAAGGGGTAAACCTAAAAAAGGAGGTAAAAGAATTGTGCAACACTAATTTTAAAACACTGAGGAAGGAAATGTTTAAAAGACACAAGCAAATAGAGAGATAATTGGTGTTCATGGATTGGATGAGTTAACATTGTTAAAATGTCCATATAACCAAAAGCAATCTACTGACTCAGTGAAATCCCAATCACTTTCCCAAAGATACTTTTACCAGAAAGAGAAAAAAAATCCTAAAATTCATACAAAACCACAAAAAACCTAGGACGCCTGGGTGGCTCAGTCGGCTAAGTGTCTGACTTCAGATGAGGTCATGATCTTATGGTTTGTGAGCTCCAAACCATGGGTTCTGTGCTGACAGCTAGCTCATAGCCTGGAGCCTGTTTCAGATTCTGTGTCTCACTCTCTCTCTGACCCTCCTCTGCTCACACTGCCTCTATCTCTCTCTCTCAGAAATAGATGAAACATTAAAAAAAATTAAAATAAAAAAAAAACACAAAAAAACCCTTAATAGACAAACTAATTTTGAGCACGAATGAAAGCTGGAGTCCTCACATTTAATGATTTCAAACTATATCACAAGCTATATTATTCAAAGCGTGGTACTGGCTTAAGAACAGGCACATGCCAGTGGAATGGAGGTCAGATAAAACTTGCGAAGATATGGTCAATGATTTTTTTCCTTTCCACAATATCAGCTCTATTCAGTCATAAAGGAAGGCTAACATAATCATAAAGCAGGTTCAGGATTCCAAACTCAATGACATTTCACCATGTGATTAAATTGTCCATTTATTTTTGATAAAGGTTTTAAGAATACACAAGGGTACAGGTTGGTCTCTTTAATAAACTGAGAAAACTGGATATTCCTATGCAAAAGAATGAAACTGGACCTTATACCTAACACAAAAGCCAACCCCAAATGGATAAAATTTAAATGTAAGTCATGAAATTATAACACACCTAGAAGAAAACATAGGGAAAATACTTGACATTGGCCTTTCAGTGATTTCTTGTATATGATACTAAAAGCAGAGGCAGCAAGCATACAAATAAAAGAATCAAATTACAAACTAAAAGCTTCCTAGCATAGTAAAGGAAATAAACAAGGGTAAAAGCAACCCAAAGGATGGGAGAAAATATTTGCAAACAATACACCTGACAAAGGATTAATATCCAAAATATATAAGGTACTCATACAACCCTATACCAAAAAAATAAATAAAATATAAAAAAGGAAAAAGACAAAGTAATTTAAAAATGGGCAAAAGGCCTGAGTATCTATTTCTCTGAGAAGATATACAAATGTCTGACAAGTATATGAAGAGGTGCCCAACACCACTAATTATCAGGAAAATGAAAATCAAACCCCCAATGAGATGTCACTTTATGCTTACTATGATGACTGTTATCAAAAACAAAATGTAACAGGTTTTGGCAAGGATGTGGAGAAAAGGAAAGCTTTCTACATTTGTAATGGGAATGCAAGTTGATTCAGCTGCTATAGAAAACATTACAGAGAATTCTCAGAAAATTAAAACTAGGACTAGTACATGATCCATCAATCCCAATTCTGGGTATATATCAAAAATAATTGAAATTGGAATCTCACACTGGTATCTGCATTCCCGTGTTCATTGCAGCAATATTCACAAAAACCTAAGTATGGAGGCAACCTAAGTGCCCATTGATGGATGAATGGGTAAAGAAAATGGGGTGTATATATATAATGGAATATTATTCAACCTTTAAAAAGAGAAATCCTGTCATTTGTGACAACATGGCTGATCTTGGAGCCCATTATTAAGTGAGATAAGCTAGACTCTGAGAAACAAATACTACATGATCCCATTTATATCAGGAATCTAATATAGTCAAATTCAAAGAGGCAGAGAGTGAAATAGTAGTTACCAGGAGCTGGGTGGATGGAGGGACAAGTAAGTGTTAGTAAAAAGGGTACAACATTTCAGTTATTCAAGATGAACAAGTTCTAGAATTTATTGTATACCATAGTACTTTCAATTAACAGTACTGTATTATACGTTTAAAAATTTGCTAAGAGGGTATATCTTTACACTAAATGTTCTTATCACACACACACACCAAAAAAGGGCAAGAGAAAACTTCTGGAGGAAACGGATATGGTTATGGCATTGATTATGGATTATGGTGATGATTTGACAGCTGCATATGTATTTCCAAACTCATCAAGTTGTATACAATAATATGTAAAGCTTTTTGTATGTCAATCATACGTCAAGAAAGTGGTTTTTACCAGGAAGGGTGATTCCCATATGCATTCCCATAATCCAAAACATCACATTACAAATACTCTAAGTAAAATTCACAAAACTATTTGGAAAAATAATATATATTTTATGAACATCCAGTGATTGTTTATTAAACATGAGCAAAAAATTAAGTATTTACCCTTGGGAAGGGGAGAACTAAAAAGAATTTTGATGGGCGGAGGGGGTAAGATGGCGGAGAAGTAGGGAGCTCGTACATTTCACCTGCACCATCTCTCAAACAGAGAGACCTGAAGTCATAGGACACTGAGCTACAGGAGTTTGGGAAGAGAAAGAGGCAGAGCACACTGGGAAGGAAACCTCATAAGTGCGTGAGTGTGAACTGGGGAAAATAAAAGCAGGACGGGACCCAGAGATATGGAGGGCGGGGAGGGAACCCAGCTTGCTTGCAGCTGCTACCGTGAGTGATAAACCAGCGAGTGGTGGCGAGCTGCCGCGAGTCCAGGGGAAAGGAAAGAAAAGCTGAGCTTGCTCATAGAACTGTCCCTGGAGAAGAAAAAAACCTCAGCTTGGAAAGAGAGTGTTTTTTAGCTCTGGCTGGGGTGACTTTAAACTAGGTGCCTGCTCCCAGAAGGCGCCAAATAACTGAACTGCCCCTCGTCCAGCACCATCGGTGGCGGCGGTGGCCCGGTGAAGAAGCAGCAACACCTGCAGCAACGGTCCCGGCACCAGGGAAGCAGCGGCGGTGTGCGCGACAGCGGTGGCGGGGACCCTGTGAAGCAGTGCTGGCATCCGGTGAAGTGGCGGCGATGCACACAACAGACAGCTGCCCACTGAAGTGGCCGCAGCACGCTGTGGCGATGTGGACTCTGTGGACCTGAAGTTGCTACTTCCCCAAATGCACTCGGGTTGTATCCCTGCTTAACCCCAGCAGATCTGAGGCTGCGACACTTCCCCCAGCCCCCAATAAACCCCGCACAACAGGGAAGCAGCGACCTGTGGGACTGTTCAGGGTGGTATAACAAAGCCTGCGGACTGGGACCTGGAAACAGGCAGGGTGTGGGGCATAGAACTCAGCCCACCCAAGCTACATCCTCAGCACGGAGATCAGACCTAAGAAGCCATTTGCAACGCTTGATTGAGAAGGGACTGTGGCGACGCCATTCTTCTCCCCACAGCCACCAAGTCAGGGACTCAGAGAGGCCAACTGACACAGTGGAGACAGGACGTGTCTACACCAAACCACGCCCGTCCCCTCCGGATAGCTGTTTTGTTGTTGTTGTAGCTGTTTTTACCTAGGCCTGGTTTGCATGTTTATTGGTTGTGTCTGTGTGTTTGTGTACCTGTGTTCCCTCTGTGGTTGTCTGTTTTCTTTTTCCAGGGCTGCCTCAAGAAATAAGCCCAACTACACCTGGTGGAGAGTCCCAAATACCACTACCAGTAGGGAAACAAAATAACCAAATGCTCAACAAGAGAAACCAAGAGACAACATCTAAAGAACACTTCCTGACCAGACAGGAGGAAGCTGGAGTAGCACTACTTATATCAGACAAACTGGACTTTAAATTAAAGACAACAACAAGGGATGAAGAAAAGCATTTTATAATAATTACAGGGTCCACCCATCAGGAAGAACAATTATAAATGTCTACGCACCGAATATGGGAGCACCTAAATATTTAAAACAATTAATCACAAACAGAAACAATCTTATAGATAAGAATGTGCTAGGAGCAGGGGACTTTAATACTCACTTACAGCAATGGATATATCAACCAGACAGAAAATCACTAAAGAAACAATGGACTTGAATGACACATTGGACCAGATGGAGTTGACAGATATATTTAGAACTTTACATCCTGAGGCCAGGGTATTCACTTTCTTCTCATGTGCGCATGGCACATTCTCCAAGACAGATCACATACTGGACATAAAGCAGCTCTCAATAAATAGAAAAGAATTGAGATCATACCATGCACACTTTCAGATCATAATGCTCGGAAACTTGAAATCAATCACAGGAAGAAGTCTGGAAAACCTCCTAACACATGGAGGTTAAAGAACACCCTACTAAAGAATGAATGGGCCAATCAGGCAATTAGAGAAGAAATTTTAAAATATATGGAAACAAATGAAAATGAAAATAAAACAATCCAAACTCTTTGGGATGTGGGAAAGGCAGTCCTAAGAGGAAAGTACATTGCACTCCAGCCCTATTTCAAGAAACTAGAAAAAGTGAAAGTGCAAAATCTAACAGCTCACCTAAAGGATCTAGAGGCAGAGCAACAAGAACACCCCAAACTCAGTAGAAGAAGAGAAATAATAAAAATCAGAGCAGAAATAAACAACATAGAGACCAAAGAAACAATTGAACAGATCAATGAAACCAAGAGTTGGTTTTTTGAAAAAATAAAATTGACAAAACTCTAGCCAGGCTTCTCAAAAAGAAAAGAGAGAGCACCCAAGTAAACAAAATCATTAATGAAAATGGACTTATTACAACCAACCCCTCAGAAATACAAGCATTTATCAGGGAATACTATGAAAAATTATATGCCAACAAATTGGACAACTTAGAAGAAATGGACAAATTCCTAAACACACACTCACTACCAAAATTCACACGGGAAGAAATAGGAAACCTGAACAGACCCATAACGAGTGAAGAAATTGAATCAGTGATCAAAAATCTCCCAACAAATAAGAGCCCTGGACCTGATGGCTTCCCTAGGGAATTCTACCAGACATTTAAAACAGAATTAATCCCAATTCTTCTCAAGCTATTCCAAAAAAAATAGAAATCAAAGGAAAACTCCTGGACTCATTTTATGAAGCCAGCATCACTCTGATTCCCCAGCCAGACAGAGATCCAGCAAAAAAAGAGAACTACAGGCCAATATCCTTGATGAATACGAATGCAAAAATCCTCAACAAGATCTTTCCTAATCGAATCCAACAGCACATAAAAAGAATTATCCACTAAGATCCAGTGGGATTCATTCCTGGGTTACAGGGCTGGTTCAATATTCGCAAATCAATCAATGTGAAATATCACATCAACAAAAGAAAAGATAAAAACCATATGATCCTGTCGATCGATGCAGAAAAAGCATTTGAAAAAAATACAGCATTCCTTCTTAATAAAGACTCTAGAGAAAGTCGGGATGGAAGGAACTTACTTAAACATCATCAAAGCCATCTATGGGAAGCCCTCAGCTAATTATCCTCAATGGGGAAAAACTGAGAGCTTTCCTCCTGAGATCAGGAATATGACAGGGATGTCCACTATCACCACTGTTGTTTAACATAGTGCTGGAAGTGCTAGCATCAGCCATCACACACCAAAAGGAAATCAAAGGCATCAGAATTAGCAAAGAAGAAGTCAAACTTTCACTTTTCGCAGACGACATGATACTCTACATAGAAAACCCGATAGAATCCACCAGAAGCCTACTAGAACTGATCTAAGAATTCAGCCAAGTTGCAGGGTACAAAATCAACGTACAGAAATCGGTTGCATTTTTATACACCAATAATGAAGCAACAGAAAGAGAAATCAAGAAACTGATCCCATTCACAATTGCACAAAAAAATCCATAAAATACCTTGGAATAAACCGAACCAAGGATACAAGAATTCTGTATGATGAAAACTATAGAAAACTTATGAAGGAAATTGAAGAAGACACAAAGAAATGGAAAAACATTCCATGCTCATGGATTGGAAGAATAAATATAGTTAAGATGTCATTACTACCCAAAGCTATCTACACATTCAATGCAATCCCAATCAAAATTGCACCAGCATACTTCTCAAAACTAGAACTATCCTAAAATTTGTATGGAACCACAAAAGACCCTGAATAGCCAAAGTAATATTGAAGAATAAAACCAAAATGGGAGGTATCACCATCCCAGACTTAAGCGTCTACTACAAAGCTGTCATCATCGAGACAGTATGGTATTGCCACAAAAACAGACACATAGACCAATGGAATAGAACTGAGAACTCAGAATGGGACCCAAAAGTATATAGCCAACTAATCTTTGACAAAGCAGGAAAGAGTATCCAATAGAAAAAAAGACAGCCTCTTTAACAGATGGTGCTGGGAGAACTGGACAGCAACATGCAAAGAATGTCAACTAGATCATTTTCTCACATCATACACAAAAACAAACTCAAAATGGAAAAAGACCTGAATGTGAGACAAGAAACCATCAAAACCCTAGAGGAGAAAGCAGGAAACAACCTCCTTGACCTCCACAGCAGTAGCTTCTTACTTGACACATCCCCAAAAGCAAGGGAATCAAGAGCAAAAATAAACGATTAGGACCTCATCAAGATTAAAAGCTTTTGCACGGCAAAGGAAACAATAAATAAAACTAGTAGGCAATTGATAGAATGGGAAAAGATAGTTGCAAATGACATATCAGACAAAGGGTTGATATCCAAAATCTATAAGGAACTCACCAAACTCCACACCTGAAAAACAAACAACCCAGTGAAGAAATGAACAGACAGAAGATATGAACAGACACTTCTCCAAAGAGGACATCCAGATGGCCAACAGACACATGGAATGATGCTCAGCATCTCCCCCCATCAGGGAAATACAAATCAAAACCACACTGAGATACCACCTCACGCCAGTCAGAGTGGCTAAAATGAGCAAATCAGAAGACTCTAGATGATGGTGAGGATGTGGAGAAACGGGCACCCTCCTACACTGCTGGTGGGAATGCAAACTGGTGTAGCCCCTCTGAAAAACAGTGTGGGGGTTCCTCAAAAAATTAACAATAGAACTTCCCTATGACCCAGCAATAGCACTGCTAGGAATTTACCCAAGGGATATAGAAATGCTGACGCATAGGAGCACATGTACCCCAATGTTCATAGCAGCACTCTCCACAATAGCCAAAACATGGGAAGAGCCTAAGTGTCCATCAATGGATGAATGGATCAAGAAGATATGGTTTATCTATATGATGGAATACTACATGGCAATGAGAAAGAATGAAATCTGGCCATGTGTAGCAACATGGATGGACCTTGAGGGTGTTATGCCAAGTGAAAGAAGTCAAGCAGAGAAGGACAAATACCATATGTTTGCATGTATAGGAGGATTAGGAGGAACTTAATGGAGGACTGTGGAGGAGAAGAAGGGGGGAAATGGTGGGCTAGAGGGAGAGAGGCAAACCATGAGAGACTCTTGAATGCTGAGAACAAGGGGCTCCTGCGTGGCTTAGTCGGTTAAGCGTCCGACTTTCGCTTAGGTCATGATCTCGCGGTTTGTGGGTTCGAGCCCCGCATCGGGCTCTGTGCTGACTGCCAGCTTGGAGCCTGGAGCCTGTTTCAGTCTGTGACTCCCTCTCTCTCTGACCCTCCCCTGCTCACACTGTCTCTCTCTCTTTCCTAGAAATAAATAAAAAATATTAAAAAAAAAAGTTTGAATGCTGAGAACTAACTGGACTGATGGGTGGGGGTGGGAGGGGGGAGATGGGCTTGGAGGAGTGCACTTGTGGGGATGAGCACTTGGTGTTGTATGGAAACCAACTTGACAATAAACTATTAGTAAAAAAAAAAAAGAAATAGTAAGAAAATAAAAGAATTTTGATACTATTATTAAAAAAAATAAAGGCAAATAGTAAGAACTTATTAGACTAAGAAATTATTAATTCTATTTACAATATCAGCAAAAACAATAAAATACTTAGAATAAAAATAACCAATGAGTTGAAATACCTGTATTAAAAAGTACTGATGAAAGAAATTGAACACATAAAAAAAGGAGTATCCCATGTTCATGGACTTGAAGAATTAATATTGTTAAAATGTCCACACTACCCCAAACCATCTATAAATTCAATGCAATTCCTGTCAAGATTCCAGTGGCATTTCTTTTTGACCTAAGTGGAACAAAAATCCTAAAAAATGTGTGCAACCACAAAAGACCCTGAGTAGCCAAAGCAATCTTGAGAAAGAAAGTAGCAGGCATCACATTTTCTGATTTCAAATTCTATTATAAAGTTACAGTAATCAAAGCAGTATGGTATTGGCATAAAAATCAGCCCATTTGAGATTCTCTCTTTCTCCTCTCTCTGCCCCTCCCCTGATTTGTGCTCTTTCTTTCTCAAAATAAAGAAACGTTAAGAAAAAAAGGAGACTGGAGATAACAAATCCTGGCTAGGATGTGGAAAAAAAAGGAGACTGTGTGCACAGTTGATGGGAAGGTAAATTGATATAGCCAGACAGAAAATACGGAGGTTCATCAAAAAGGTAAAAGTAGACCTACCATATATCCAGCAATCCACTCCTGGGTATATATCCTAAGGATGCAGAATCACTATGTTGAGGGAATATTAGCACCCCCATCTTCATAGCTGCATTACTTACAATAGCCACACATGGAAGCTAACTAAGTGTTCATTGACAAATGAAGGGATAAAGAAGTATGGTCTATTCATACAATGTAATATTTTTCAGCTCTGAGAAAAGAAATTCTGTCATTTGTGACAACCTGGATGGACCTTAAAGTCATTATGCTAAGTGAAAGAAGTCAGAGAAAGATAAATACCATATGATCCCACTTTTTTGTGGACTTTTAAAAAAATCATAGGAAAAGAAATCAGATTTGTAGTGACCAGAGATAGGGAGTGTATGGTATTGTGGGGAAGCTAGATCTAGGCAAAGGTGGTCAAGAGGTACAAACTTGTGGTGATAAGTACCGGGAATGTAATGTATTATATTGTGACTATAGCTAACACTGCTGTATAATATTTGAAAGTTGCTAAGAGTCAATCCTACTCATCACAAGCTAAAAAGCATTTTTTTTTCCTTTTACTCTTTCTATAGGAGATGATGGATGTCAACTATTGTGGCAATTAGTTCACAATGTATGTCAATCAAGTCATTATGCTATACATCTTAAACTTATACATCTTAAACTTATACCATGTTGTATGTCAATTATATCCCAATAGAATTGAACAAAAGGCAAACAAAATCCAATTTCACAACTTTTCCTGAACCCTTCAGAGTGCTGAGGTCCTAGGACAATCAACTCACCCCAAATCTAAGGACACACAGCACATGTAGGAAGTGCTGAGAAAGCGGTACTTATATATAGAAGAGATAGAGTTGCACAAAGTAAGAGTTTAAGTAGATTAAGTTAGAAAGAGTGTGGAGGTCCAGATGCTCTCATGTAAGATTTCATCACACCTCCCATCTGGAACTCACAAAAATATTGGTGAGTCACAAGAAAGCATTTTTTTCTAGTACGACACTGGAAAAGTGGAATAGCCACCACAGAGGGTGGAGCAGAAACCACCACCTGGACTCTTTTCCCTTATATACACTATACAGGAACAAAGTCAGACTCTGTGAGAGAAATGGGTCTTTACATTGACGATGTTTCTTTCAACGCAGTGGTGAAAACCCATTTGAGATACAGGAAATATTTGCAAATTATAAATCTGATAAAGGGCTAATATACAAAATAAATAAAGAACTCCTACAACTCAACAGGAACAAAAAATCCAATGAAAAGGTGATCAAATTGAATAGCTATTTTTTTGAAAGAAGACCCCCAAATGCCCAACAAGTACATGGAATTTGTTTAATATCACTAATCATCAGTGAAATACAAATCAAAACCACAGTGAGATATCACTTCATGCCTTTTAGAATGGCTATCATCAAAATGACAAGTGATAACAAGTGTTGGTGAGAATGTGGGGGGAAAAAGGGAACCCTTGTGCGCTGTCAGTGGAAATGTAACTTGGTACAGCTACAATATGAAATTTCCTCAAAAATTAAAAATAGAATTAGCATATGATCCACGAATCCCACTTTTGGGTATATATCGAAAGGAAATAAAAACAGGATCTCAGGGGCACCTGGGTGGCTCAGTCAGTTAAGAATCTGACTTCAGCGCAAGTCCTGATCTCAAGACTCATGAGTTCAAGCCCTGCATCAGGCTCTGTGTTCATAGCTCAGAGCCTGAAAACTGCTTTGCATTCTGTGTCTCCCTCTATCTATGCCCCTTCCCTTCCCCTACTCATTCTGTCTCCCCCCCCCAAAATAAATAAACATTAAAAAACAAACAGGATCTCAAAGAGATATTTGCATTCCCATGTTATTGTAGCAGTATTCACAATAGCCAAGATTAGGAAATAAACTATGTGTCCTACAATGGATGAATGGATATAGAAGTTGTGATAATATACAAAAGGGAATATTATTCAACAATAGGAAAGAAGGAAATCTTATTATGCGAGACAACATAGATGGATCCCGAAGGCATTATGTTAAGTGAAATAAGTCAGAGAAAAACAAGTACTATATGATATCACCTATATATATATAGCCTATATATATATATATCACCTATATATATTATACCTGTTATATTATATATATATATATATTATACCTGTTATATATTTATATATATATATATAAATAGGGAGATGTTGGTCAAAGATACAAACTTTCTATTATAAGACAAATCAATTCTGGGATCTAATGTACACTGTGGTTATTACAGTTAACAATACTATATTATATAATTGAAAGTTGCTAGGAGAGTAAGTCTTAAATTTTGCCACCACAAAAAAAGAAATGATAATTATGTGATATGATGTGATACTATAATGGTAATCATTTTGCAATATAGTGGTGTATCAAATCAATACATTTTACGTCTCATGCTTACACAATGTTATATGTCAATTATACCTCAGTAAAGCTGGGGGTGGGAAAACAGCCTCAAACCACTCAGAAAATGTTAGAAATATTTGCAAAATCTATCTGATAAGCTGTTAGTATCCTGAATACATAGAAAACTCCTAAATCCCAACAGAAAACACAAAATGATTGTCTATTTTGAATAGGAAAACTTTTTTTTTTTTTTTACTTTGTATTCCCTCTGTCATCTTATGTGCTCATCCTTTTTAGAAGGATGAGAAGAAATTCTAATTTGTTGATTTCTTTTTTTGGCTTATTTATATTGGTAGCCTGTCCACCCCAGTCTCTGAATCCAAGCAGTGAGTGTGATTTCTTCTTGTGCTTTTCATGGTGAACTTTTAATCCCTATTATTTCATTGCAGAGGTGTTGACTTTTCAATGGCCAAAGATCATTTCTGGGCCAATACTCAGCAGACCAATACCTTCATCCCTACCAGCTTTACAATTCTGTTTCATTTCTAATTCAGGATGATGCCTACCTTTTTGGAACAGTGTTAAGTATCTGGGGCTAATTCTTTTTATTATTTACTATTTCAATGAATTTGTACCAGTGAGCATAGTTTAAAGAATGAGGCATCTTTACCACCTGACAGGAATTGGTGAGACTCTAGTAACTCAGAAAATTTAATAAGGTTTATTGTACATTTTGGCACAGTAAACGCAGCAGGGATATGCCATACATCACACAATACTAGAGATTCCCTGAATCTGGACCATAATAAACTAAAAATACATTTATGCAAATATATGCCTTTTAAGTCATTTGATTAAGTACATGAAATTATTTGGATAATACTCTACTTGATTCATGAAAATACTTTTGCAAATTTAAAAATAAAAATATTACTAATTTTGCATTTTTATGGCTTTACATTCGTATTTGTTTTTCTTGGCTTGACTATCTGTAAGTTACCTTAACCCGTGTTGCTGCTTTCAACTCTAGAACAGAATGAAATTTAAAGAAAAACTATCTTGTTCTGAAATATTTTATGATGCCCTAGAAAGACACAGAAGTGTTAGATTATTGATTAATTATCCATTATTAAATAATCAAAGATGTTACTCTTTCTGGTTCATAATACAAACTCATAGATCAACATCTATAATTTGTAGCAAGTTGCCATGCAACTTATTACATTGGGTCTTGTATTTGCAATCTCTTGACATGCTCTCTTTTTATGTTGTATGAATCTATTGTCAAGACTCTCCCCATCAATAGCTATATGGATTTCATAATACAACACAATTTAGGCTGTTGCAGAGGATGCCTGTCATTTTCGAGTATTCACTTCATTAATCATCAATTTTAATTGTATCACACATAAACATAATTTTAAATCAGATTATTCCAAATGTAATCTCAAAGTTAAGTGAAAATCAATCTTCAGTGGGTATCAATGAGCATTCAGGTTAAAGCAAATCATCCAATGCTAGTGAAAGATTTATAGATAATAAGCTGAGAGAACAATTCATGAACCTTACAAAGAGCCAAAAACACAAAATCTGGTTCTTTCAGAAAATCATTAAGTTGATAAATCTTTAACAGAGTGATGAGGAGGAAAAGATAAAATACACACATACACACACACAAGCCAGAACCAGGAATGAGAGAAGTGACAGAACTGCAGAATCCAACAGATATTAAAATAATAATAAGCCGATATTATGAACCATTTTACAGCCCTACATTTAACAGTACAGATGAACAGACAAACTTCATGAAAGACAGAATCTATTAAAACCTACTCAAAAAAAAGTACAGAACTTGATTAGCCATGTATACCTTAAAGAAATTGAGTTTATAATTTAAAACACTCTAAAACAGGGGCGTCTGGGTGGCTCAGTCGGTTGAGCGTCCGACTTCGGCTCGGGTCATGATCCCGCGGTTGGTGGGTTCGAGCCCCGCATCAGGCTCTGTGCTGACAGCTAGCTCAGAGCCTGGAGCCTGTTTCAGATTCTGTGCCTCCCTCTCTCTCTGATCCTCCCCTACTCATGCTGTCTCTATCTCTCTCTCTCAAAAATAAATAAAATATTAAAAAAACAAACAAACAACAAACACTCTCAAACAGAAAGCTTAAGCCCAAGTTATGCCCCTGGTGAATTATACCAAACAAAGAGGAAATAAAAAATACCACCTGTACTGAAACAATCCAGAAAAATTTAGGAGAAGGTAATACTTCAAAATCCATCTTAAAAGGATGTTGACTCTCTAATATCAGAGAAATCAGACTGAGAAAGAATACTACAGATTATGATCCCATATAAATACAGATGCAAAAATTCTACCAATTCAAATCCAAGAATTACATAAAAAATGGTAATACATTATGACCAAGTGGGATTTATCCCCAAAAATGAAACATTCATTTAATTGTAGAAAGTCAGTGTCTTCACTATATTAAAAGTATAAAAGAGAAAAGCCATATGGTAACCAAGAGATTCATGAAAACTGTTTCATGAAATCTAACATATATTCCTGATTATTATCAATAATAATAAGCAATATCAGTTAACCAATTATGGAGGGAACTTCCTTAGCCTAATTTTAAAAATCTACCAAAAAATCTGTAGTTCACCTCTTATTTCCTAGTTAATGCCTGATGCTCTCTCACTAGATTATAAACATGGTAAGGAGATTTATCCCACCACTTCTATTAAGCATTATACTATTAAGCATTAGTTATATCTAACATTAGATATAAGACTATTTTTAAAATATACTATTTTTACAATATCATAAGTACAAAATTCTAGATAAATTTGTAAAAATATGTCACAAATTTGTATATTGAAAACTATTAAACACTGATCAATTTTAAAACTAAAGATTAAATAAGTGAAGGAATAGATCATCTTCATGAATCAGGACAGTCAATATTCTTAGTTTTCAATTTTCCAAAAATTGATCCATGGATTCAATGAAATTCTAATCATAGTCACATGATGATTTTTTTAAATTAAAAATGGTCAAGTATATTCTATAACTAATGGACTCATAATATCTAAAACAACTTTTAAAAAAACCTTAAAAGATTTATGATCTTAACTAATGGTTTTATGACTTTCTATAAATGGAGTCTAAGATATGGACTGGATTCAGGTTAAACAGTTACTAAGAAGAGCATCAAGATCTAGATAGCCTAATATGTCCAGGTAGCCTAATTCCAGAGCTCCCTGACTTTAACAACACTTCGTACTCAGCACCTATTTCTTTAATAATTTTATCTCTTCCCTTTTTAAAACAATTTTTTAAATGTTTTTTTATTTTTGTGATGGAGACAGAGTGTGAGTGGGGGTGGGGCAGAGAGAGGGAGACACAGAACCTGAAACAGGATCCAGGATCTGAGCTGTCATCACAGAGCCCAACGTGGGGATTGAACTCAGAAATTGTGAGCTCATGACCTGAGCTGAAGTCAGAATTCAAACTGACTGAGCCAACCAGGTGCCCCTTATCTCTTTTCATTTGCTGTGGTCTATAGAGATTTCCAGAAAATAAATCCATTTTGAGACTGCTCTGGAGAAGCAGACAAAAACATAAGTCATTAACATAAAATGATCATTTGACTAACAGGTATTAAAGCTAAATCATAAAACAGTGATTTTATCTGTCAGCCTGGAGGCAGTACTGTCTTACTCATGTAGGGCAGGACCTCCAGAGTTTACTAAACAGCTTACAAAGTGCCAACTAGCAATACAAGGTCATGTAAGACATCTAGAATTCAGTATCTTGTTTTCTAAAGGCACAAGTACCTTCTGTTATAGGATTCTGTTTTTGAGGATTAGTCACTCACCTGCCATGTTATCAATTTTTTAAGTCAAAGCAATCATAATATTATCTCCAGATTGAATTCTGTCTCCCTTTTGTAACTCTTACCCATAAAAAATCCATTTATCATTTATATTTCAGGTCCATGTGACAAAATCCTGAACTTTCTTTCCAATCATCACAGTTTACTTTGCTCTTTCCTCTAAAATGCATGTCACTTATTATTTATGATACTCACGTAAGTACCTAGCATTTGATGCTTTGTTTAGTAACTTTTATATACTATCATTAGATTATAAACTCATGGAGGACAAAAGCACATCTTTGTTTCGTTCATAGTACCTTCTGCAGTGCTCCAGACTCAATACACAATTGTTGAATAAATCATGATAGTTTCTATTAATCAATTGCTCTTCTAAGAGGCCAGAAAAGGAGTCCATTGTGATATTGAATTAGAAACATACACAAAAGAGCTGTTGCTCTTACAGATAGGAGTCACTATGTCAAAGCTCCATAGGGAACAGATTCTTTGGAGACAGGAAAAGCCCATTATCAGAAAAAACATGACAGGATCCAAAGTGTATGCACATAGCTGTGTGGCCATTTTACACTGCTGAATATGTGAATTATCATAATTTTGAATGGATGCTGTTTAATGTTTTTCACTTTATCTTGAAGGTATTTGTTCTAGTTCATGTTAATTTCTTAAGGCTAAAACTTCATTAGAGAACACAAAATTTGAAAGATTTTTCTTCCCATTTAATGGTTTAAAAATCTACAAAATATAGGGATGGTATAAAGCAACATAAACAGTTCAGAAGTTTACCCTTTTGGTACATATTAGCCAGCAGGGCAAAAAAATGACTTTTAGAGTTAAAACCTTATTATGGACAGTATATGATGTGCGTAAAATATATTGTTTGAGACACTAGTACTTAAGAAATTTCACAGGACAGTAGATAACTTCTCACTAACAGCCTTCTATTCAAGCTTGCTTTTAAGCAGTACATTAAATAAATAAGTGGAAGAAAGGATGAACGTAACTTTTCAAGTCCAATACACAGTTTTGCAGTATTTGCACCAGTGACTTGTGAAAGAAAATTACCTCCTGGGAAGAAGTTTAAGTTATTCTTATATGGGGATTTTCATTTTTAAAACATTAACAGGTTTTGATGCAGGATACAGTTATTTGCTTAAGAGCATTTCATATTGATAAGAAACTGTAATATGTTCTCTTTGTGTGTGGGGGGGGTTGTTAAACATGCAGCAGGGTCAGTCTGTTGTAAAGGTTTCATGTTTTATTTTCAGCATTTATGTAAGCTTCACCATGCTCATTTTCTAATGCGCTTAGATGGTTGTAAATAAAATGCACTGAAGCAGATACAATCTAATAATAACAATGCAGAGCAACTGGAAAGATTCTATAATAATAGCAGTGAGATTCTTCGGAAAGGCAAAGATAGAAGTACATTTCATTTGAATTATTGATAACAAAGCAATAACAAAAACACCAGAAATATCATAAAGAGCAGTCTGTGTACAGAGACCATTTTTCTATTTCATGAATCGGCCTCCATTTACTCCCCCAAGCAAGCAAGAATGTACTTTTGGGAAAGCAATGCAATACTTAATCCATTCTGACAGAAGCTTTAATAGTGCATTCTGGTGATAAGAGTGCTCAAATGGCTGTGGTGCCCAGTGAAACAGAGCCTAATTATCTTATTAAACCATTGTAGAAGGCTGTATTTACTTATCAGTGGGAGGTGTGAAAGAAGGAAAAGAAGGAAACTTATTTGGATAGAGGTTACGAAATGTGCAGTTTAACTGTCACTATAAAAATAAAATGTGCGTGGGAGATGGGTTTAGAAAAAATGTGTTGTCCTGTTTTTCCTTAAAAGAAAAAAAATAGCAGAGGTTCGACTCCATGTTCACCTGCTATTTTTTTTTTAACACTTGAAATTTTAGGGACTAGTAGAAAAGTAATCACTTCAATTTCTATTTCAATATTTTAAATTATATTTTCAGGAAAGATTTTATGAAGATTTTTTTCATTGTGATAACTGAGTTCATCAACAAAATGCCTTACTTAAATAAAAATCGTAGTAACATTTTCTATGACTAGAGTCTTTTGTAGCTTTATCTTGTCTATGTTTCTAAGAATAGAATCCTGAGAATTGCCAAAGTAATGCAAAGGGCTTGCATGCCTGGTCTAAAGATTGCCTCGAACAAATAATCATTTTAGGTATTAAATTGCTAAGCTTTCAGTTTGCAAATAGTGAGTGAATAAGAAGTGAATGTTTTAAGTTCTCCCTGTGTATGAACTATCATATGTACATTATCCCCTTCACTAAGTTTATGTGTTGGTTGTACTTTATTTTCTTTTCCTTACTGTATTAATCCTTTATTATATCTGTTGTTGCCTTAACATATTTGTTTCAAGCCTATAACTTTGCCCAGCTCATTGATTCAACATTGGAAAGCCATGGTGAGAGGCTGATCATCTCTACAGAACCTAGGACAGGCATCTCTGTTCTGGGAAAGAGTTCTCTGATACCCTTACTTTTCTTTCCCCCAAATTTACACAAAGCCTACATTCACATACACCTCATTTGGAGTTAATGATCCTTCTTTTTTTTCTCATGTGTTCATTTTTGTCATGTCCCTATAGCTTAACTAAACACAGTGGATTCCAAATAATTGTTTGATACTTGCTTTCTCCGCTTAATTGTGAGTTGAGGCCAAAAAACATGTTAAACTAATCTTTCACAACTAAGTTAGTAATGAGCAATTAGTATGCATTCACCACGTATTTGTGAAATAAAGGAATGCATAAAAAGACAAAGGTATATGACTGCATTTTTAGTATATCACCATAATTTTTTGATTTACCTCTGTATTTTTGGTATCTGTACTTTTCTTTCCTTCTCACTACATAACTATGGCAATATTTATTAATTCAGAATCATAAACTTCTTGAAATTTATTTTTCTTGTGAAATATGTAGCTACTTTCTATTTTTAAAAATGGAATTAAAGAAGACATAGTAAGTGTAAAATTCTTACATTATCACAGTGAATATCTTTCAAAAGTCAATTTATTCAGAAAGACAAAACAAGTTAGTTTATTTTAATGAACTGTCATGTTAAAAACTTCAACATGAGGTGAATATTTATAATAAATCTGTATACATCCTCTTGAAAATAATGCTTAAGTTGAAAGGCAGTCTTACCAGCTCTGTAAAGTACTAAAATCAGATGTGCAATTGAAAGCTGTTGAATTAATTTTTCAAATTTATTACCTTCCTCTTTTATCAGTTTTATAGTTATTGAATACTCATATAAAATAGGAGTAATTATAAGCATACTTTCTAAAAGTAAGCATGGATATAAACCTGAACAGTGTAGTTGGATTTTCAAAAAGTAAGTAAGTGCTTTTGAGTATTACCTCAAGGAAGTTCTCTGGACCTCCTGAATTTTTAATTTTAAAAGGAATAAACTTAAGGAAAATATATGTATAATTGCAGATATTATATATAATGTTGTATGGAGTCTCAGGCAAAAGTAAGGGCTTTTGCTACAGATGGATGATTTCAGTCAAGCTACTAATCTTTTCCATGCCTTATTTCCCTTATGCGTGGTATGGAGATTACAAAATAATTACTTCATAGATTTCTAAAAGTTAAAAAAGGTAATGAATGTAAACCAAATAATACCTGACAGACTAAATATTCAATGAAGAAAAATGATTTTTGTAGATGTTTGTTGATAATGTTAGTATTACTGAAAATGATTCATAGATATAACCAAGCATATATATTTTTACCACTAAACATCACTGAGAAAGAAAACGCAATATTGAAATTGAACATAGGAACTTTGTCACTTAAAATTGTAAAGTATTGTTCACCACCTGTCAATAGGTCTGCTTGTTGTTTTATTAATATGAGCTGATTAAGAATATATGAATATTAAATATATGTTTAATGAATTGCTGATATATAACTTTATAAATTTTTAAATGACTTAATTTTTTTTATGACAGTTGAAAATTATTTGATGTTCATAAAAATGTTTTAATCAGAATTTCAATTCCAAGGATTCTAGCATGTGGCTCTCTTGAATGTATAACATTAATATGCAAAAAAAGCAAAACCCAATTCAAGTAGGCACATTCATGCACATAGAGGCTGTTAGAGAAGGCTCATTCTTCTCACCCATAATGTGAAAGAATCTTTCTCAAAATAACAAAAGCAAAGATTTGCTCAGTTGGAATTTTTTTTCTCATTCATTTCATAATTTGTTGAATTTACATTTAAAGTATAGGAATTTTATTTCCCAGAAAAGTGTGAGAGTAAATTCATGTATTTACTAATGTCTACAATGCCTCAGTTTGGTTTGATTCCCCTGTACATTAACACATTTTGGTTGATTGTAGCATATGGAAGAATAAATCATAATATTATCCCCTTTAACCTTTTTCATTCAGAGAGAATGAAAAACAGAATTTCTGAGATGTTTCTATGTTTCTATGATGTCATGAAATATTAACCTCATCCATTTAGCTTAAATAATTAAGTTTTGATATGTTAGCTTGATCATTGCATTATATGAAATACAAATATCTGGGGCAACATTCTCTTCTAACTGTGAACCAGATTTCTATGAATTATAAAATCCAAAATTACTAACATGAGTCTATATAATAACATATACATATAGTCAGTATATTCAATTATTACTGGAATAGATGATCCTGAACAAGAACAGTGTTGTTTTTTTTTTTAATTGCCCATGCTCTTATTTTTACTTGTTATCAATACTGATGTTTTATTTTTGTTAGGTAGACAAAAAATTAAGTCCATATTTTATGTGAAACATACCAAGGTATGAAACCATATCAAATCTGAGGTAAAGATAAAAATATCCTATTTTCTTACATAGCATCTCCCTGAATCTAAGACAAGGGAAAGTGATTTTCAACCTGTTAGGCAACTCTAGAGTAAGGATTGGAGTTTTTTTTCCCCCAGAGCACATGGGAACTGTGTGGCTACCTGACAGAAAATTGAAGTTATTTCCCAAAAGAAGAGGTTTTGGGAGGAAATGGTAATGTATACTTTAGGCCTTAACAGCAGGAAGAGTTTAGATAGGTATTGTGCATACAGCTTGTCAAAAGAAGAAAACAGCATGTGATAATCCAATCTTATGCCATATATCATATATATGATTTACAGAGCTAACAGAGCACTTTATATAAGTTAATATTATTTTAAGTACATAAAAGATCTTTTTGAAACACCACAACTACCTAAGGATATAAGTGCATTTTAGAATCACTCAATTCTTTAACAATGCAATGATTATATATTTGGTATTAATATATTAGCAAACATCTAAGAAGTATTTGAAATTGTCTTTTTGGTGTTCATGTGTACACACACACACCTGTTGCTACCAGCTTAGGCAATAGAAGTTAATTCCAAAACTTAAGGACATCATTAGGTTGTGCCAATGAACAATGTCAATTATGTAACAGTTACTCTGAGGTATTCATGAAGAATAAAGAAAAAAACTTAAAAATCCAAGAATTGGTATTTTGGTTTTATTTTTTCTTTAAATGATCTGTGTCCGAAAAGTAAAAGATGATTTAAGTTCAGTGTTCTGCAACAGTAGACTTTTAGTGCACAGTTGTCCAAATTTAGTCAAAGAGAATAAAGTTGACAATTTAGTGGGCATTAGTCCATTACTTCAGCCTGAAGTAAGATCTAGTGAAAGGATAAAAATTTAATTCCTCATCTGGTCTAGACTGAAATATATATTAAGAGGTTTTGTTCATTTTTAGATACAACATGGATACCAGCAACCTACAATGCTAATCTCAGAATATTTTAGATAATTTAAACTTATGTGGAGGTTTCAGTGAAGTATGAAGAGAAAACAAGTCAAATTGGTGTCACGATTTACTTGGATATTAGAGTTTTGAAATATTAATTTATAATGTTGATCCTTAAATGACTTTTAGTGTGGAATTTGGGCTTTGGTGGGATTCCATAATCACATATAGCTTGTAACAATATATTCTTTTGAAGAAATCTGGTGGAAAACTTAACAATAACTTCACAGCAGTCTATATCAAGTAGTTTTAGTTTGGCAGTGTCATACAGGGAGATACTTCTTGCCAAAAAATCCTTTGCTAAGGTACTTATGGGGAAAGAACATGTACTCACAGCACGCACACTTTAGTTTTGATAATAAACTCTACACATGTACTGTGTGTGGTCTTTGTGGCGTCCAAATACATACTTGCCAGAATTTGCCAACTGCATTTGGAAAGCCCTAAAATATTTATTTTAAAGGGACAATTTTTGGCTTATGAACATTTATTAATGCTGTCTGAAGTTAAACATTGAGAATGATTGGACAAAAGAAAATCCCAATAGGAGGGAAGGGTACTGATACATGTAGCCACCAAGAGAAGATTAAATGAGAAAGAATAATTACAGAGTGGAAGTGTTGGGATTTATCATGAAACAACATCTCAAATGATTTAGATACATGAAGTCAATGCATGAAAACAGAAAAACAGAATCCCCTGAAGAATTTTTGTTTTTTGGTTGTTGTATAAAGAGTCTCAGAATCCAACTCAAAGTACAATACAGAAATTGCTAGAAAGATCCAGTTAAGAAATTGTTGAAAAAAGGAGGACAGAAATAAATATAATGGGGATAGCTAGGCAAGAAAGAAAAAGAAGGAAGTTGCGTGTTTGACCCAGCTCAAAGATGAATATGACAATTTTATAGTGGAGATAAATTTAAACTCTCATCTGGAAAAATAAATTTTCCTCTTTTTTAATTTATTTAAAAAAATTTTTTTACAAATAGTTTATTGTCAAATTAGTTTCCACATAACACCCAGTGCTCATCCCCACAAGTGCCCTCCTCCTCCATGTCCTCAGTTTTTGTCCATTCAAGAGTCTCTCATGGTTTGGCCTAAGTTCCTCCTAATCCTCCTATACGTGCCATATGATATTTGTCATTATTTCGTTTCTCATTGCTCATGGGAGTATTCCATGGTATAGATAAACCACATCTTCTTGATCCATTCGTCCGTTGATGGACACGTAGACTCTTTCCATGTTTTAGCTATTGTGGAGAGTGCGGCTATGAACATTGGGGTACATGTGCTCCTATGCATCAGCATGGAAAAATAAATTTTTAAAATGAATATCCAGCATTGCTTTATGCTGTAGGATTAGAAGACAATATACATTGGGTACTTGGTTTCTAGGGTTACTTTTCTCATTATTCCAAAATAAATTTAAAAGTTAAAGTGTAAGATATGGACAATTGATTTTGTACTATTCTCTAAACACATCTAACAGAAGATTCAGAAAATATACCGCAAACACTGCATGTCCCTACTAGTCGTGTTATGCAGTCTTCTGCAGAGGTATATCTTGATCTCTTTTATTCAAATGTCAGTGCAGTAGTAAGGAGAATCAATCTAAATTTTAATGAATAGTCTTAATGAAAGATTTTAATTCATGAAGAAATGAATGTAAGGCATGTTTGTGGGATTATGTCTCCATTCATAACTACTAAATTATTCATATAATGGTGATTAGTAATGCAAGACCTTCAGATTACGGTAACAAAATTCCAATGTTATATATGTAAGTTTGGTTTTTTTGTACTTACATACATTATCTTTTTTTTTTTTTTAGATTGTGTATGGCCTCAGCTAGAAGCTTTGTAGTTTTCTTTTTTTTTTTTTTACAAATAGTTTATTGTCAAATTAGTTTCCACATAACACCCAGTGCTCATCCCCACAAGTGCCCTCCTCCATGCCCACCCCTCCTCCTCCCCACATCCACCAGTCCTCAGTTTTTGTCAGCATTCAAGAGTCTCTCATGGTTTGCCTTTCCCCCTTTCCCCCACCATTTCTGCCCTTCTTCTCCCCCTTGGTCCTCTGTTAAGCTCCTCCTAATCCTCCTATACGTGCACACATATGATATTTGTCTTTCTCTGCCTGACTTATTTCAGCATAACACCCTCAAGGTCCATCCATGTTGCTACACATGGCCAGATTTCATTGTTTCTCATTGCCATTACATACATTATCTTTGGTAGGAATTATAAAAGTAGAGAATCTAACAAACAGGAAAATAAAACCCATTAGTCTTGAAAGCCAAAAGGATATTTTACCAGTAGCCCGTTCTGTCACTTGAATGGAATTTAAAGTGTCCCATTGCATTTAAATATCTCCATACCATCATGTTACTGTGCTCTCATATAAGGGTAGGAATTATAAAAGTAGAGAATCTAACAAACAGGAAAATAAAACCCATTAGTCTTGAAAGCCAAAAGGATATTTTACCAGTAGCCCGTTCTGTCACTTGAATGGAATTTAAAGTGTCCCATTGCATTTAAATATCTCCATACCATCATGTTACTGTGCTCTCATATAAGGCAATAAAAGTCATACAGAACTTTTAGCTTGTAATGTCATCATGAAAGATCAGTTTCTATAATCTCATAAACACCTTTCCACAAATGGCCCTGCAGTTGTATGGCTTTGAGACAAATCCTTGTACACTTCACACCAGATTTCTGCTACTAAGTCACTTCTGCAAGAATAGATCTTTTTAAACTGTGCCACACACAGCGACTATTAATAGGAGCGTGACTGCTCTAGTCAGAGTTACCCGACTATCCATACCTTGGTCTAGTCCTACTGAGCTACTCAAGATGCAGTTTCACACTTTCAATATGTAGTATCAACCAAAGGCTCACTACTAAGATCAGGAACCTGCTATGGTAAAGCCAGCACAAGACAGTATAACCCGACCCAAGAAGCTGGCTACTTTTATTACCTAACGTATTCCCACTCTAGTAGTTTCATATATTTGTGTAAACTTATCTCTTTCCCCCATTACAAAGATACAATAATAATACCAGTTAGCTCTTAGGCTATATTATACACTTAGCTCTTACACTGTGTATCAGGCCCAATGCTTGATATTTTACAGTTACAATCTCCACAATCACCCATGTGGGATGAGTTACTATCCCCCGTTTTTAGCTCAGAATACTTCAGCTCAAGGAGGTTAACTGATTTGCTTCAGGAAACACAGCAAATAAGTATCAGCTCTAGAATAAAACTCAGGTCTTCCTCACATCACAACAAATAGCCCCTTTTCACTGTCCCAAGAGCCCAAACTGTAAAAACCCTCCCCTCCCCTCATTGGCTTCAGTACACAAGGTAATGTTTTACACACAGTAAAAGAATAAAAATTAAAAAATTAAAAATTGTAAAAAAGTCATACTTTTTATATAAACAAAAGACCTTATGTATTATTCAGTCTATACCGATATGGCAGAGAAAAAACATAGTAGATCAGATGGAAGGAATTTAGATTCTCAACAGCTCAGCTGCTTGATCTGCGAGGTGCAAATTACTAACATTGATTTGACAGTGCTCTTTTAATTGTTTTTATGAAACCGTGGTCTGGATTTTACAAGTATTTTGTAATTCTTATTAAACTTCTTCACTCAATTGTGGTATACTGTTCATTAAGAACCCAAAGAACCAGCTATTTTTAAAAGCTAAATTTAAGAACAAATGGCTGTAGACATAAAAACACCTAAGTGCAAACTGATCATTAGATGAGGATTTTTAATCAGCACTGTAATTATTATTAGTCTAAGTAGAGTTCATTAAGACCATCTCTTTTTCTATTCTATAATATTTCAAAATATCTATTATTGCAGACATCATTGCCAATTTTATGTCCCAGGCAATATGAACGAATATTCATCACTACGATTGCTATTGCTTTGATCTCTTTGTCCCAATGAACACAACACAACAACTCAGAAGCATTTGAACAAAACTTAACTGGTTGCTTCACAAAGGAAATCAGTAACATAATGTTCCAGCATTGAACAAATTTAGTACCTAAAATAAATTTAGTAATATTGTATTTACTTTAAAAAGCTACAATGGTTACACCAGGCACCAGGGCAAACTTTATTTGTTGCCTTTCACTTGGTAATAAATAATTTTCATATTATGGGCAATTCTCCCATAGTCATCACTTTTAATAGCAACATGAGATTTCATGATGTGGAACAATAAATTATTTAACCATCCCTACCCTTAAAGTTAGATAGTTCAATATAATAATATCAGGACCATTAGTGTGATTTTTATTTTTTAGTTATTTATTCTGTTATAGAATGATACACAAAATTATTAAATAAACAGGTGTGGTTGTTATTAAGGCTCTGGCTTCTTACAAGACAGACATTTACGTACTTCATTTTTTTCATTTAAACATTCATTGTTGAGTGCTAATTATCTGATGGTGCTATTCTTGATGCTGGTAAAATAAATAATACATGCTCTCTGAATTAATGGAGTTTCTTCTAGCGAAGGTAGGCAAATCCATGGACAAATATGCAGGAAATAACCTGAAAATCTTACATTGCAACTTAGCCCTAATATTCCCTTAAGGATAAGTATAAAATAGAGATGATGCATTCGTTGTGGGATGATTATGCCTTTCCAAACAGTTTAAAAGCACAATAAACTTCCTGACCTAAAATGTTTCATTTTATTGTCACCTCCTCTTAAACAACCAGGTATATTGTGTGCCAATACATCGGCTTAGGGACACATTAGAGCAATCTCAATCTTAGAACTATGCGGCAAATTATAATTTCCTTTATTTGCCCATCCACATATTTTATAAGCACATTCATGTTACTTTTTCTCAGTTTTCTATCAAAGTATCTGAGTCCTCGCTCCTAATTTAGCAGCACAGCATGGAATATTTTAAGGCTTTTTTATAACATTTAATTACATGTTATTCTATCTTGAAGTTTAGATTTTAAAATACCAAGACTCCCACTTATTGAAAAATTGGAAGTCAATCTGAAACCATATTAATTTAGTTTAAATTATAATTGTAATGCATGTTAAACTATTAGCACCAAGTTAAATAACAGCTTGGTTCATACATTGCTGTTGATTTTCTTCACCAGCTCATGAGGGGATGCCATTTGTCCATAGTTTAAATGCAGTACATAAGTCATTTAGCCCATAGTTTTGAATGCATGCATAATAGTTTAAAACATTTTCAAGAGACTGGCATTATTTAGAATTTTGTGTATAAAGGGAGATTTTCTTAATATTTTACATCAGTGTATTTCAAATATGCACAATTAAACATTACATGTAGCATGCCCCAGGCTTTTAGCTTACTCCAGGTAATACTGGAGTTAGAACAAAGTTACAGAAATTGAAACAAACAACACCTACCAGAGGAGGTAAATTTTAAGAGGGAGATTTAAAGAGTGAGGAATAAACCAATGAAAGAGAATCATGAGCAAACGCAAGGGTATATTCTTATTAAAAGTGATCACTTAAGACAGTAAAATGGCATTTTTACGAATTTGAGTTACAAAATTAGACAAAATCACACCTTCATCAAAAGCTACAACATGACTATTTTAATGAAACTTCGGGGGCATTTTAAGTCGTAGTACTGCATAGCTTTTGTCCCAAGTTGGCGCAGTGAGCGATACCAGCGGAAATAGGGCTGTGTTTTTAAATAGACTCCTAATGTTGAGCGACCTCTGGTATTGAATGTTCTATGTTTCCTTTCAATGAGAAGGAAGGTTTGTGCATTTTCAAAAACTGACAATTGTCACAAAGGAGCCAAAGAATAGTTATTCTCTGAACCTTGAAAGTGACTTTTGTATGGCATGCAGCAAAACAGGGTAAGCATTTACCCTGTGGAACATTTCAGTTTTTCAGGACAAAGCTATGTTATTAAGTAGCTAAAATTTTATAAAAATTCAGGGAAGTTTAAATCCATAGGCACTCTTGGGAGAGACATTTTATTATAACAAGAAAAATGTGTTGATCTAGAGTGGAGTGATTAGGTCATTTGTCAAAAAGTGTTACTGTTTCTGATAACACTTACAGGTCACATACACTTTTCAAATCTCAATAGAAGGAAGCTTGCTCAAATGGAACTTACCCACCTGAATTCATGTGATTGATTGTTATGAGTAATTGAAACATTCCGTATAACATTTTCAACTATTTCCTTTACGAAGGAAAATGTGTGAAATTAAAAAGTTAAAAAAGTGTTTTCATCGAATAGTTTTAATTGTAAGGACAGTAATTTATTACATTTTCATTGTGAGCCAGACAGTGTGTTACTGGTTTATAACACGGCTTATCTCACTGTCAAAATAATCCTGGGGCATAGGAACTAATATTGGCCCTATTTGTAGATAAGGCACACAGGTCAAACAAGGCTATAAAAGTTGTCCAAACTCTTTCCACTGCTTAAAATATGTGAATAGATTCTCATGATATTTAAGGAGTAATTTGTGTTCTATAAAAGCTAATATAAAATAAGCTTAAACTACTGTTTATTAACTTTTTCAAAGTTTTTAAAACATCTCTCACTATCCAAATACAGCATTCTTTTTAAGTGTCATTACAACCAGAAATATTAATTAGATTATTACTTACATGTTATCATTTTGTGTGTATCTAAGCTGGCAATATGTTCTTAATGTTATGGAATAATTTATTTCCTTTACCATATATCTTTTAAAAATATAGGGGCGCCTGGGTGGCGTAGTCGGTTAAGCGTCCGACTTTCGCTTGGGTCATGATCTCGCGGTTCGTGGGTTCGAGCCCCGCGTCGGGCTCTGTGCTGACTGCCAGCTCAGAGCCTGGAGCCTGTTCCAGTCTGTGACTCCCTGTCTCTCTGACCCTCCCCTGCTCACGCTGTCTCTCTCTCTCTCTCCTAGAAATAAATAAAAAAAATATTCAAAAATAAATAAATAAATAAATAAATAAAATAAAAATATAATGTTTATTTCCTTTAACCTAATTCTAAAAACCTCTCCTCTTAGGGACACCTGGGTGGCTCAGTTAAGTGTCTGACCTCGGCTCAGGTCATGATCTCCTGAACACACTTTGAGCCCCACTGTGCTGACAGCTCAGAGCCTGGAGCCTGTTTCAGGTTCTACGTCTCCCCCCACCACCACCACCACAACCACTACCTCTGCTTCTTCCCTGCTGCACTCTGTCTCTCACTCTCTCAAAAATGAATAAACATTAAAAAAAAACTCCTTTTGGAGAAATAGTTTTACATGACAACAATGAAAAAGTGGTAGACTGGTAAAAATAATAATAAAAAATCTACGTTTCATTTACCCTTTGGCATGCACTGTGTTAACAAATATTTATACATTGTCTAATGATATTTTCTAACAATCCTCAGATGTTTGCAATGTCGCCCAAAATTCACTGAGAGATTGAGTGTCGTAATGTTGTACCAAAAACCACAGTAACCAAACTGGTTCTGTAACCCTAGTCTTTCTAAGAACAACTATTTTTTCTTAATCACTAGATGTTGATTTCCCAAGGAAGGGGTTTACGGTTCTCACTGAATATAAGTTAGTATGATAAATGTCCATCTAAATAATAAACTGAGGAACCCATTTTGAGAGACCAAAATTGATTGGTTACTTATTAGGAAACTGGTTCTAAAAAATTATTTTTAAATTTTTAAGTGGATTTTGGCTTCTTTTAAAAAATACTTGCAACATAAACAGAATAGTTTATGTCTAGTTTCGAATAAATGTTTAAAGCTTTGAAAACATTTGAAATAATTTTTGTATTTCTTGAATTATTACTTATAATTGATACATCATTTGTCTTCCCAATGGAATCAAAATTTTCAATAATTTGAAGACAGTAATGGATCTTTAGGACTCTTTTGCCACCTAGAACCTACTTTAGTGAATTTTGTCTAAAAATTCTAAAATTCTACTTAACTTTGATAGAAAAATTAAGCTGCTGAAATGAAGTTCCAAAATAGGTTTTTGAAGGTGATTTTTAAGGAAATTAATTTAATTGATATTATACTAAAAAGAAAAGTGTTCAGCTAAGTGTTTCTTTTCATAAAACAATAAGGGAAAACCTTTTTATTTTATGGATGGTATTTTTTCAAGAAAAAAAGCACAGACTTGGTGATTACTGATTAAATTAATGTGGGGATAGAGTTGGGAAAGTTAAAAGAATAACTGGTTTAACATTCTTTTAAATCTATAAATTATGAGTGAGAAATATGATCTTCCCAAGTGTTATACCATCACTTATTCCAATTACTTTTCTGATAGGTGTCTTGGATGCCAGTAATGAAAATGGAACCATTTCAACATTGATATAGCGACAATTTGAGGCCAAAGCAGGAACTTGAAATTGATTGGCTCATTTAACAACCAGAATTTGTAATTAGGAGCTCTTTAACTTAATTAAGGTTAATTTAGCTTGAAAACTTCTAAGGCCAGATCTAAAATATAGGCAATATTTTAAAAAGCCTAATTATGTAAAGATTGACCTGGCACCTCATGAAATAAAAAAAAAAAAAAAAAGCAAGCCACAGATAGTAAGAAATTGTCCCAAAACCATTGTTGTTATCTTGTATAGATAAATAAGAAGAAAAAAGATTGTGTTAAATATTCTGTAATTTAGAATGCATTACATTGTCAAAATGTAGCTTCAGTTAAACTTGCACTTACTATCAAGAATTAGTTGCACAGCTGAGTTTTAGTGTTAGTTAAACTTTGCTTATTAAACACTAAATGTTAAGCAATACAGTGTAACAATGTCTAAAGTCTTCCTAATAATTTTAAATCTACTGAAAGTAAAATGATTACTATGATTCTACAGCTTAGTAAATAAACTCTATGTGAGACTTAGCATTATATCTGAAACATGGATTCATCACCTGTAAAACCTCAGTTTATAAACAACTTAGCATCAGGATATGCCGTCACATAGCAAGCATATAATCATTATTTAAATGAATACATTAGACTAAGATAAAGGTGTAACAAAGAAATATTTTTACAACTATGGTCTTCTTTCCTGGGTTGTACATTTGGAACCTTATGATAACATTACAAAATTATCAACATCCAAGCTCTAGCTCCAGAATTTCAAGTTTAAATTCTCTGGTATGTGGCAATGACACTAAAACATCACTGAGTGTTAAACCTCAACATGTTAATCACGCAATTGGAGACATTCTGAATTCATTTTAAGTATCTTATTTCCATGGTTTTTTTTGTTACAATTATGAAATCTATCAGTGCTGTTCATCAAATATTTCCAGACTTCTACCTTAGAGATTTATGGTGGAATGATACTTCATGCTCCCCCACCCTGTAGAATTAATTTTTAGTCATGTGATTGGCCTTGACCAACATATGAGTAGGAGCATAATATCTAACTTCTGTGCACAAGTGTTAAGAACCAGAGCACATTTTACCCACTTTTTTTTTTTTTAACCTATCTTGGTTACTTAGGGATGACATTTTAACACAGAGCTCTCTTCAGCCTGTGCCTGGAAGTAGAGACTCCCTGTGGTTACCTATTCAACTTGTAGCCTGAGCAACATAGAAATTTACTTTGGTAAGACTAGGAGATCCTGAAGCACTTTATTACTGCAACAAAACCAAAACTACCCTGATGGGTAACACTCTATGAAATCAAACTCATTAAAACAGATCAACAGTAAAGAAGCTATTATTTGACAAGAAACACTTTTCTGTTTGATTGCCATTTAAAAGAAAAAGATCTTGAAGCTGATCCTCAAGTGAACCAGAATGATGAACAATGTGTAATACCTGCTTAGTTAATTAGCTTATGTAACTGGTACGTGCAGAGTGATGAATTATACTAAAATTGCTGAAATCACTAAGGTGAAAAGTTAAAAAACGCATGGTCTACAGACCAGATAGTTTCAACTTGTGTTATTTTCATAATACTCAATGGTTCAATAAGGTTTTATAATCATTCCTTTAATCAAAGCATTTACTCTGCTATATACAGTTGTCATGTACACATTTATTGTGTATTGTGTAGACTTGAATTTGTGTTCAGAAAACTCTCCCCTCAATGCATATATTCATTCTTAAAAGCAGATCATGAAGTCAGAAACAGAGTAGAATGGTGCTTGCCAGGGTCTGGGGAGAAAGTGGGGACATGTTGGCCAAAGGGTACAAACTTCCAATGAGAAGATGAGTAAGTTCTGGGATCTAATACACAGCAAGGTGACTATAGGTAATGATACTGTTTTACAGAGGTGCCTGGGTGGCTCAGTTGCTTAAGTGTCTGACTTCGGCTCGGGTTAGGATCTCACGATTCATGGGTTCAAGCCCTGTGTCAGCCCTGTGCTGACAGCTAGCTCAAAGCCTGGAGGCTGCTTCAGATTCTAGGTCTCCCTTTCTCTCTGTCTCTCCCCTGTTCATGCTGTCTCTCTCTCTTTCTCAGAAATAAAAACATTAAAATTTTTTTTAATTATCCTGTTTTATATATTTGACATGAAAAGAGAGTAGATTTTAAATGGTCCTACCACACGCACAAGAATTTTAATTATCTAAGGTTGATGGATATATTAAACAACCATATTGTGGTAATCATTTTGCAATGTATGTGTGTATCAAATAATCATGTTGCATACCTTCAACTTATATAATGTTATATTATATCTCAATAAACCTGGAGGGGGAGCAGACTCAGTAGTGTTTTTCTTCTATATTTATTATAAAATGAGTGCTATAATTTATTCAGCAATCTTATAAAAACTTTAATTTCTTATTAATTCCTTTGTAGGTTAAATATTTTACCCGTTTGTCTAATTTATTCACATTTTATTAAGCTCCTTAATAGCTCATAAACTTTATTTATAAAAGGAGTTAAAATAGACACTATAGGGGTAAAAAAAGGACAAACTTAAACTATGCAACTTATAATGTTAAGGAAATCATAACGATGAAATCACTAGGGTCACTGTATCCAATAGACAATGGTTACATATAAATATTATATATATATAATATAAAACTATTTGTTTAATACAGTCTCCCAAAACTATGGTGCTTATAAAGTGTTCAAAGATAGGTAACTGTTGTAGAGACCCGTTGTCCAGTGAGATTTGAAGGATGAATGACATTCATTGGAATAACAACCTAACAAGCTTCTACAGATTATAGGCTATGTCCTAGACACAACAGAAAACATGTCATGTATCACATTCCTTTCACACTAAGCTATGTGACTGGATAGCAAGTGTGTTTAAGTGCCTTGTTATCAAAATAACTCTGGATTATTTTAGTTAATTGAAAGCAAAGCTAATCATTTAAAAATACAACAATTTTTACCTGTTAGTTTCACTTGTGCCCACCCTCCCGAATTATCACGCACAGTCACTGAAGAGAGTAAGTAACTGCCTGCATACAGAACCTCTCGAATTTAAGTTGCTTTACTACTGTGTGGGCTTTCATAAGCTCATCAATTTTCTTTCCAGGGCCAAAAAAAATTTTTTTAAATCTCTATTTAACAACTTTCCTTTTACTTTTTTTTAAAAAAAATTTTTTTGAGAGAGAGAGAGAAGTTTAGAGAGACAGAGAGAGAGAGCACAAACAGGGGAGGGGCAGAGAGACTACCAAGCAGGTTCTACACTGTTAGTGCAGAGTATAACCCCATGCAGGGCTCAAACCTATGAAGCTCTGAGATGGTGATCTGAGCTGAAAACAAGAGCCTGACACTTAACTGACTGAGCCACCCAGGCATCCCTCTTTTAACTTTTTAAGCTGAGATTATTCTGATGGCATAAATATCCTGGAATATATAGAGAGTATTCTTTGAATAAGATCTTTTTCCTATATGATCTTGCATTTTTTAAAACAAACAAATTTGAGGAAAATGTTTTCCTTTTCTGGGCAGTGTACATGAGCTAGCTGTGATGGAAAGTTACTTTCGTCACAGTTTTTAAATATATTCAGCAAAAGAAAAGGAAGAAAAATATAGAAATGATCTTGACTAGTGTGCATTTCTGTAGATTTACCTGTTAACTATTACTATCGTTGTGTTCTTATAGGCTCTATGTTTAAAAATGTTTCGGTGGGGCGCCTGGGTGAATTACTTGTGTCCAACTGTTGATTTTGGCTCAGGTCATAAGTTAACGATTATGAGACTGAGCCCCTTGTGCGGCTCTGCACTAAGTATAGAGTTTGGTTAGGATTCTCTCCCTCTCTCTCTCTCTCTCTCTCTCTCTCCTTCCCTCCTTCTCTCCCTTTCCCTCCTTCTCCCTCAAACAAACATAAAAATGAATAAACAAAAATATTTAGGTATGGGGCGACTGGGTGGCTTAGTCGGTTAAGCGTCCGAATTTCGCTTAGGTCATGATCTCGCGGTTCGTGGGTTCGAGCCCAGCGTTGGGCTCTGTGCTGACTGCCAGCTCAGAGACTGGAGCCTGTTTCAGAGTCTGTGTCTCCCTCTCTCTCTGACCCTCCCCTGTTCATGCTGTCTATCTCTCTCTCTCTCCTAGAAATAAATAAAAATTAAAAAAAAATATTTAGGTATGAGAAATCCTCTTTTTTTCTTTTTCAAGTTTTTAAATTCCAATAAGTTTCAGATGCCTGGATGTCTCATTTCATTAAGCATCTGACTCTTAATTTCAGTTCAGGTCATTTTCTCACAAACTATGAGATCGAGCCCCAGGTCTAGCTCTGTGCTGACAGCATAGGACCTGTTTGGGATTCTCTCTCTCTTCTTCTCTCCTTCTTGTGTGCATGCTCTCAAAATAAATAAACTTTAAAAATACGTACTTACATAAACTCTAGTATTTAACATCCAGTGTAATATTAGATATATCACATATAAAAATATATATTTTTATATAAAATTATGTATTTATAGATATATATATCCAGTATTCTTTTTTCTCGTGCGTCCTACTCACTTTAATAGTGCCATCTTACTTTAATAACATACCGAGAATTCATAATTAGTGATATTCAAAATAGTGATATTTCTTACTGATATTAACCCTTCCTAATGAAAGTGCAGATTTTTAAAGATATCTGAGCTTAATTATATAATAGTGCCATACATGAGATTAGTAAATTGTAGAAACTCATTCTGGGACTACAAAACATTGGTTTCCTGGCATTAATTTTAGAGAAATATATGCTTAAGTACAGTTTACTAAACAATATTTATTTATTTTCTGAAATGGACACTTAAGATGCTGACTAAAGAATACACATTTATGTCAGTTCAGAATTCAGCACTTATTTGAAGAAATGAATACAATGGGATTTTAATGTCATTTTCATAGGCTTATTAACCACTTTATAATTTTCCCCTTGATTTTAAAATTTCTAAATGCTTTAACATAAACTATTTTTAATATATTAACATGTAACATACATTTTTTGTTAATAGCAATAGAAAGGAATGACTTTTTTTTGAGTGAGGCACTGTATGAAATGTTTTACATTTGATATTTTTTCATTTAATGAAAAGAATAACTTCTAAACACAAATAAAAAACAAATGTGGAGAGAGAAAGAACTTGTAGGCCTATCATCTAAATTTTAAGGAGAAAAGATTTTGATTTGAGGGTGAAAGATGAAATTAGACTTGATTTTATACTTCCAATAATGTGTTTTATTTTTTAAAAACTCTTTCTTATAATCAGTGAAACATTTAAGATTTTGACAGACTAGTACTGCCAAAATAAAGTCCTATAAACACATTAACACATAGTAAATTTAAAATAGCCACTTTTTTGTGTGAGATATTTTACATCAGTAGACATTAAATATAAATATAAAGAATATTAAAATGATAATAATGAAATCCAGCCCTGTATATCATTTAGAATGGAACCAAAATAAAATTCTTTCCAGGTAACAGTTTTCCCTGAGGATAAATTCATACATCAAAATGTCATCATATTTATATTCCAATTTTGCCTAGACTTTTTGCAATGCAAGGTTTTCCATGATATCAATCCATCAAGATTCAATCTCATTAGGTTATGTCAGCTTAAAGTCCCTGAACATGATTCTAAAACGGTGCACTTTCTGTAAGTTAGCACAAAACAGAGAATAACCCCAAATATCATGAGTATATTGCCTGATATTAGAGGAAGAAACAAAGCTCCCCTTGTTGGTGCAGAGAAATAGATCAATGAATAGGATTTTGTAGCTGAATTGTGTCAACGTAACAAGTAGCTAGATTTGATAAAAGTAATTCATTTAGGAAAAGTAAAGTAAAAGTTTTAAAACTGTCAGAAGATCTACCTCATCAAAGCTATGCAAGCACCTATGACAAAACAGCTCTTACCCTTTGGTGGGAGAGAGACACTAATTCTGGACCATGGGTCTTTCATGTTACATTTATTTAAAAAAAAATTTTTTTACTGTTTTATTTATTTCTGAGGGAGAGAGAGAGACAGCATGAGCAGGGGAGGGTCAGAGAGAGAGGGAGACATAGAATCCACAACAGGCTCCAGGCTCTGAGCTGGCAGTCAGCACAGAGCCTGATGCGGGGCTCGAACCTATGAACTGTGAGACCATGACCTGCGCCAAAGTCAGATGCTCAACTGACTGAGGCACCCAGGAGCCCCTCATGTTACATTTAAAAGTAAAATAAATTTTAAACTAAAGGCACAGTAAAGACAAGAACATATGAAAAAGACAAGAAGAAAGAAAACCTTCTGCTTTTATGTAGTAAATCTATTTTACCCAAAGAAGACATTTATCTAAGTATTAAGGACTGCAGAGGTCAAACTGGTGACTAGACGACTGCAGATTCAGGCAAAATTTGTCCAAATACCTGCCTTTTTAAAATGATTTTCTAAAATCCAGGACTTGGGATTTGATATTAGTCAATTGGTCAATCTAAGAATTTTAATATAATCATGAAATTAAGGAATTCTATAATTACATAAAAACTTTAAAATCTATCTTTGGCATAAAAGAAGAATATATTTTGAAGAAGCAACAATAATGTTTGAGGAGAAGATAAAATTATGAGTAAAGTTATTTTGTATTTTGCCAACAGTGTTAACTTAAAGGTTTTTTTTTTTTAATTGTACCATAACAAATTATCTTTCCTAGAATAAGCAAGAAAACAATTCCTCTTTGAAATGAAATATTCTATCACTTAATTATATCCACAAAATTTCTGGTACATACTCTTACTTTTAAAAGAAAAGCACTTCAGTTTCATCCTGGGAAAACAGAGCCACCTGATTGCTCTGAAGTGGTAGACTACCCAAAAGCAGAATAGGTGGGTTTGAATTTTTAGTATCATTCCTTAATGCTCTTTTCACAAATAGATTAAATAGATTAATCTTCATCTAGAAGATTAATTTACCCAAGAAATTAAAATAAGCCAGTTAGTGATTCTTCCCAACAGAACTACTGTACTATATCCATGTCACATGTAGAAACTCATGTTGTGACCTTGAAGACCTTGAAGATCAAGAGGTGGATTCACTGACTCCAAAAATAAAGCTGACTGATCCCAAACTGCCCTCAAAAAGATCCACGGGATACAGACAGTCCTAACATTTACTTACAAGAATGAGTTTCAAATGTTTGATAACAATCCCTACCTAAAATTCAGATCAACTGGCAATTTCTGGAGGTAACGACCATTCCGTTACCTTAGATTTTAAATGCTCATTTGAGTGTCATCTGTGAGCTAAAGTTGTACTTGATTGTTTCCGACAACGGTGCACTCAATGTAGGCAAATGCATACAAAAAGAGGAGGAAGCAGCAGCCTAGGATGTGTGAGAAGAAATATCTTTAGACAGCCTGAATTCAATTCTGAATTCAGAAACTCTGAGTACACTAAAAATACTCCTGTCTACAACCAGATACTGGCACTCCGACAGACTGGCAAGCTATAGATTAGAATGGAAAAGATAATGAGAATTATGGCAATGCTATTTTGACTCTAAATTCTCATTAATTGACACAGTTATCAACATTCCACTACTATGTCCTATATGATAGGTTTTAAAGAATGTTTTCCAGTAGTTAATTCTGAATCCAGCAAAATCAAACAGACAGCAAAATGTCACTTCTCCGCTCCCACTCCCCACCTCCCACATGAGAATATAATTTTGAATGATTTGGAACAGATCTTCATTCGGCAGGTGAGCCTGCTGGAGTGATTATAAATTCCATTTATAATATTCAAACTGCTAGAAGAATTTTATGGATTATGGCTATGGGTAAAATTTACTGTCCAGAGAATGTTATCTTTAATTTAGTGACCAAACTAGGCTCTAATTTATTTCTTGAAGCTTCTACAAGAATAAAATCTCTTTTTTTAAAACAAAAGATCTCATGGGTGCATTTTTCTTATCATATTTAAAATATTTGGTTCAAAGGTCAATGTTTTTATAGCTGTGGTGATACAGTGGAGTTCTTTAACTGGCACGAAATCTATTTAAAACAAAGAACAGAAAAATCATCATATACTCATAGATCTTTGCTGATGTATCATTAATTGAATGCTGTGCTTAATTTATGCTTTCTGCTATTTTTCAAGCCTGACTATCAATATTAAACCTCAAGTATGTGTTTATCTCTAGGAATAGATTAGAATTCATTCATTTTATGGGGACTCTGAACTCTCCCCCGGCTCCAGCAGCCAAGCACAGTGATCATTCTCAATCCCAAGAGCATCTCTATGCCCCTTGGGGAATGCGAAGAGTTAGTGCCTTTGGAAGCCAGCTTTGAGCAAGGCACCTGACCTTCCAGGACCTCAGGAGGCTCCTCAGAGAATCCCTGCTGCACAGTCTGCGTGCATCTCAGACATCTGTCAACATGGAGTCTATAGACCTTCTTTGGGAAGAGGCATCGTAGGAGAACTATTGAGTGTCTCCAAGCAGTATCGTGACTGGATTTGTGTTTTAGGACAATCTCCCTGGCTCCTGTATGGGGTGGATTCAGAAGAAAAATAAATAATCATTGTAGAAAATTCAAATTAGGGGGGGTGGCAAGATGATGGAGAAGTAGGGACTTCATTATCTCCCGCCTGCATCTTTCAAACAAAAAAGGATTGAAGCCAAAAAACTCTAAACCACAGGAGTCTCAGAGGAAAAGAGACGGAGTCCACTAAAAAGGCAGCCTCATAGGGCCACCTCAAGAAACAAGCCAAAGTACACAGAGTGGAGTGCCCAAATATCACTACAAGTAGGGAAATAAAATAACCAAAGTCTCAACAAGACAGACCAAGAGACACCATTTAAAGAACACTACCTGAACAGACAGGCCCTGGACAGTCAATAAGCCTCCTTTAAGATAACAGAATTCATTCATTTTATGAAGTTTGCAGACTACTGTGAGATATTTTACTATCTTTCCAGTCCCTCCTTAAAGCAGAGGCTTTAATACAGCAAGGGGATCTTTTCTCACAGCGTCCTGGGCACCATGACAGCACAGACCAACCACTAATACCACTGACCCACCATCATCAACATAAACTCAGTTCCTAAAAAGCTTGTTTTGGCATTTTTGATCCACAAACTAGAGGTAATAACTTCAAGAATAAACAAAGTAGAATACAAGCTTCATTATACTTTAGACTGAAGAACTTTAGAAGAAATAAGACCTACACTTCAGGAAGAAGTCTGCTCTGAATGCTCTACTTGAAACCCTAAGGGAGGCGAAGAGTTTTCTACTGAAGAAGAAATGAAAACATGCTGAGAGAATATTGGTGAGTTGAGATAATCCCTACCTTTGGACCCAATGAAATTTTGAGAGATGTTAACAATTTTATTTTCTCAATACTTTAGCATGAAGTGTCAGAATCATAGTGAATCTGACTTTCTCACTCTGAGTTATTTATTAAAAATTCTTATTAGAATTTGATGGATTTTTCTCATCAACACTTAGAGAGTCTAGACTTTCATACCTATCGTGTATCACTTAACAGCAAGTTTTAGTCAGGGATAAAATTAATTCTGCCAAATTGCAATCTAAAATTTGGGAGTAATGTTGACAAAAGAATATTATCCAATGACATATATGATTTATGTCTCAAAGTAACAACAAAAATAAACAATTTTACCATCGGAAATGAAAATAGTTAAAATTTAATCTGTGGTCAAAATAAAATTGACACTAGGCATTTTCTAGATTACATTCTACAAATACTTTACATACATCTTAAAATATTTTATTATTCTTAAAATTATAGTTTCGTAAAATGTATCAGTGACTGAGATTTTATATTAAGAAAGAAAACAGATGATCATAGGGGAAGAGGTGAAAAAAAAAGAGAGAGGGAAGAAAACCATAAGAGATTCTTAACTAAAGAGAACCAATGGAGGGTTGCTGCAAGAGAGGTGGTGGGGAGATGTGCTAAATGGGTGGTGGGTATTAAAGAGGGCACTTGTGGTGATCACTGGGTATTTCATGGAACTGATGAATCAATCACCAAATTCTGAAACCAGTATTACATTATATGTTTGCTAGGAGCTGCACTGGCCTCGCTGGATGACAGTCACAGCGAGGAAATGGTAGCGTTTGCACAGCTCCTGCCATGAGAAATGGAAACTGGTATCTCCTTCTGCTACTATTGGCTCATGTTGGAAGTGAGGCTGCTGGTATTGACCAGGCCTCACAATATTCCAGATCAGACCGATATTCCCCACACAGATTGCTCACAAGGAAAGGCATGTCCCTGCCTTTTCCAAAGAGATTTCAGATGAAAACATTGTGGATGATTGTTAAAAGGCTCTTCCTAAGGGCCTTGCAGATGCAAGACTTACCTAATAAAGGGGGCTTGAGTCTGGCCCTGAGACATAGAGCCTAGTTTAGAGTTAAGGGCAAATATCCACCCCCACCCAATTGTTTCTGCTTGGAGCACTAGCCGCCCCCCACCCCAAGGCATTTGTGATCAGTATTTGGAGTGACTTATTCTGTCCTTGAATATGCTGATTGCTCCCTGTGGAGGAACCTATTGAGGAACTTCTTTTGTGATTATGGGAGCAGAGGTGTCTCCTGAAAGACCTGTTTGACCCCTGCTCACAGAGAAGTAACGGCACTCTTTTATGCTAGAAACATTGTCTGATATGCTAAAGATATCTTCTTCCTCATAGGATAAGCATCTAAATCACCTATCTCACTATTGATAAAGGTTATGCAGAAGTCTTCTACAAATCTATGTTCTGGGAAATTCTTATATATCAAAGAAGTTTGTTATCAGAAATCATTGTCTAAGGCAAATGCCACTTCTGTGCCTTCCCCCAAACACTTAATTATAAAGTTGAGCCCCAGTCAGGGCAGAGATGCCTGCCTGGTAACCAGAAAGACTCTCGGGCATCTCTCATCCCTTCTTCGCTGGCACTGTCCATCCTTCAGGGACCCGTTGACCCTAGCTGGAGCTGGTCTCCAACATATGTTAACTAACTAGAATTAAAAAAAAAAATAGAAATGAAAAAAAATTAAATAAAATAATAAAATGCTGTCACGTAATTCATTGAGACTGGGTATTATCTTCCAAGAGGTGCTCAAAAAAATGTTTTCGCTCCCCCATTATGGTTTTAGAAAGTCCTTGAGGCACTAATATATTAACATTTTTTTGTTGTTATTAACGGAGTCATAATTTCTCTATCTGGATATTTTTATGCATATATATCTAAGCAGGTTGATAAGTTACTTTTGTTCATTTCCTACCATAGTAGGAAAAGAGTGACCTTTTGTGCAATGGATACGAAGAAAAAAAATGACTTTTTGCTGTGTCACAGCTTCAAAGTCTTTCTGTAGATGTTATTTTCTTTAACTTTGGTATCAGAATTTTAAAAAAATATGCATTTTCTAAATAGGACAACTTTGTGGGTACTAATAAATCAAAGGCATGAGTTTTACCATCATCAAGGAAAATAGAAAATGTTCACCTGCAAAAAAACCCAAAAACGAAAAAACAACAAAAAACCACTACAGATGCAAGCTCCAGAATCCAAACATTTAGAAAGCATTTTACATACTGTACAGAGTCCCACTTCATGGAGACGGAAGCTTGACAACTCTAAAATCACTGAAAAATTATGAGGCTCATTTCATGTACTCTGTTTCTGAAAGGGTCAAACTATGAGAAGATTGTTAAATAATAAATTATTAAATTATCAGCATCATTTAACTGGGGAGAAATTCTAAGACTTACGGGTGGGTCTATGAAACCAGTCCACATACAAGTGTACAAGTCTGCCTTCAAAATGTCACTGGGTCATTGTGAAAGTTTTACACTCAGATCCCAAACTAAATTCAACATCCATGGCTCAATAGTTATCTTGTTCTTCACTTAAATATCAAAACTGTCATCTCTTTGGTTTCTCAAGCCAAAGACCTAAAGGATGTATCCTGGGCTTTACATTTTTTTCCCCATCCAAGCTCATGTAATCAGTCACATAATCATGTTTCTACTTTCCTGTTACCTGTAATAATGGTCATCCCCATGGCCCATCATTTATTCAGGGTCTCATTACTTTTCACTGATTATGAAACAGTACCTAACATGTCTTTCTGCATATGGGTTTGCCCATGTTTAATGGACTGTTAAGAGTTTTTGGAGAATAGAAATTCCATCATGTCATTCTCAGGATATAGTAATTTTGTGGGGCCTTCAAGAACCAATAGCTTTCAGGAAAGAGTTCATTCAACTAATATTTATGTGTGTCCATTATATGGCCAACACAGTTCTTGGGACTGTATGTACAACAGTGAGCAACACAGCAATATAGAAGAGAAAGAGGAATAAGAAAAGGGAAGGAAGATGCAAGAGGAGGAAGAGGAGGAGGAGATAGAGGGAAAAAAATGTCCAAACCCCCTTGCAAACAAGAACTTTTACTATTTTCTCTAGGTTTAGGTAGATAAGATAGAGCACACTCACAGCCAGCACAGGGCTCATATTTACTATACTTCTGAGCTAAGTTTTTCATTTTTTACTTGAAAATATGAAGTCCCTAAATTCCTTCTATTGCAATGCAGTTTATTTCATTTTAAAATTTGCTGGTAGCCGCACTGGCCTCACTGGAGCACAGTCACAGTGAGGAAATGGCAGCGTTTGGACAGCTCCTGCCATGAGAAACGGAAACTGGTATCTCCTTCCGCTACTACTGGCTCATGTTGGAAGTGAGGCTGCTGGTATTGACCAGGCCTCACAATATTCCAGATCAGACCGACATTCCCCACAGACTCCTCATAAGGAAAAGCATATTCCTGACTTTTCAAAAGAGCCTTCAGATGAAAACATTGTGGGTGATTGTCACAAGGCTCTTCCTATGGGCCTTGTAGATCCAAGATTTACATAATAAAGGGGGCTAAGAACCCAAGAGTTACAATCGAGCCTGGCCCTGAGACAAAGAGCCTAATTTAGAGTTAAGGACAGATACCCACCCCCACCCAAGGTATCTTGTAATCAGTATTCAGAGTGACTTATTCTGTCTTGAATATGCTGATTGCACCCTGTGAAGGAACCTATTGAGGAACTTCTTCTTTTGTGATTATGGGAGCAAACATTCTGTTCCCTGAAATACCTGTTTTTCTTAATGCTTCTCCTTAAATAAACAAGCTATTGACCCCTGCTCACAAAGAACTAACTTCACCCTTTTTATGCTAAAAACCATTGTCTTCTTTGCTTTCCCATAGGATAAGCATCAAAATTCCCTACCTCAATCACTATTGATAAAGGGTATGCTGGAGTCTTCTACAAATCTATGTTCTGGGAAATTCTTACATATCAAAGAAGTTTGTCATCAGAAATCATTGTCTAAGGCAAATGCCACTCTGTGCCATCCCCCAAACACTTAATTATAAAATAAAGTTGAGCGCCAGTCAGAGCAGAGACGCCTGACTGGTGACCAGAAAGACTCTTGTGGCCTCTCTCCCTCCCTCGCCAACACCATCCATCCTGCAGGGAACCCTGGACCTGGCCGGAGCCAGCCTCCGACAAAAATTCATGTTTTAATTCTTTGAAATGGATTCACTGAGCACTTCTCAAATACAAAACACACTACTAGGCACTGTAGAGATGTGAAAAACAGGTTTAGTAAAAGAGAAAATCCATATGCATAAAGAGCAGTAATATAAAGATACAGGTGGGTGTGTTGTATTATTTATAAGTATAGTTGTTCAGCTTAAGTTTATATTCTGAAGTTGTTGGCTGTTTTTTTTATAATTAGTAGCATAACTAATTAGGAGCCTGAGAGATTCTTTAACAGAAAATTGAGATTGTTAAAACTATCCTTCAAGAAAAATAATTTATATCAACAGTATTTTAAGAGTGAGAATTCCTAATGAACATCATTCAGGATAGAGAGGACACACATGTAGAGTGATAAAAATCTAATGGAGAGGAAAAGGTTCCAGAGGAAGAGGGGATATGTGATGTACAAAGTTCTCTGAAGATGTTTGTGAACATGAGGAACATGAGGAACATAGTGGTGAAGTGTACATAAGGAGTGAGACAGAATATTCATTAACAGCATAAAGTGAATATTTTCAGTCTTTGTTTTTCTTTTTTGAGAGCGAGAAAGAGCACACACAAGTGAGTGGGAGAGAGGGGCAAAAGGAGAGAGAGAGTATCCCAAGCTGTTCATGGAGCCCAACCCAGGGTATGATCCCATGATTCTGTGATCATGACATGAGGCAAAGTTAAGAGTCAGATGCTCCACCAGCTGAGCCACCAAGGCGCCCCTCGGTCGTGCTTTTAATAACGATGCTTTCATAGTGAAAAATATTACCTTTGTCCCTTGAGAAAAAGATTAAAAAAATTAATTTTCCCTAGGGTCACACAGACAATAAGCAGGTAAAATTCAAGTTTCAACTCTTATATATTCCTTACAAATTCAGTGTCCTGGCAATGTTAATGTGTGCACAACTCCATATCAAAAAATTTGGAGGATAATGGTGAATAAGTCTTACTGCCTTTCTGCAGAGCTAATTACACTATTTAGTATCAATTATGAGATGATACACTGAAGATTCAAAGTTAATAAGCAAATAGAAAAAAAATGAATTCACTTTAACTCACTTGACTACATAGACAAAAGACTATATGCAGAAATGCCAATTATGCTACAATATGAAAGATTACTAGAATCTCTACTAGCAAAGGGTGAGGAGGTTATAAGAAACATTATTAGAAATTATCAAAATGAATGAAAACAAAGGGAAACAATTATGTTCATGGAAAGTGAGGGTGCCTTGTGAAGGACAGCTCAATGCTCTCTAGTCATGGTGAACCCTTTCAAAATTTCTCTGTCAGTGCTTGACATGATCAGAAACATGCACTGGGATGATAATTGTTATTGTGTAAGCAAGAGAGATTGACTGTGGCAAGGGTGGGGCTCTGTGGGTATGTTTGAGTGTAAAAGGTTTAGAGTTTCAAGGAATTTATTTCCATGGAACCACAGGAATTAAGAACAGACCTAAGGATACACAATACAGAGGGTGGAAATAGATAATAGAATGCATATATACATTGACCTCTGAGCTAGTTAGAAGTTAGACAGCAAGTGAAAATATGGATAGATCTGAGGAAATGACAGAAGCTAAGATGATTCCCATCAGATATTCTCAAACTTATACCTTATTCAAACAAATAAAGAATAAAAAATTCCCTGAAAATAGTCATCAACAAGTATTGTAAAGAAGTGTTAATATTTAACTGAAGGTTACTAACTATAATAGCCATTGGATGCTCTCAGTTCTGCCTTGTGGAATGCCATAAATGTACACTCCTCTATTATGCATCATGCATCAAATATTTCTCATATTGTTTTTGTTTAAGTTTTTAAAATTTATTTATTTTGAGAGGGAGAGAGCAAATGCAGGAGGGACAGAGAGAAAGGGAGACAGAGAATCCCAAGCAGGATACAAACTGTCAGTGCACAGCCCAATGCAGGGCTCGATCTCATGAACCATGAGTCCAAGAGTCGAAGGCCCAACCGACCGAGCCACCCAGGTGCCCATCTCATATGGTCTTAAGCAGAAAGCATGTTAATCCCATCTCTCCTCCTATAATTCTATTACACCAACAGCTTTTCTAGGCAATCATGTTTTACTCTTTGCTATTCTTCCCATCCTTTTCTGGGTACCTATGATATTCTAGACTTCAGAATATTAGTCTTAATATTGTGTATCATGTGAATGTCTATATACATTTAAACATCATTAGTAAAACACCAGAGCTTAAAATCCCCTTAAATGTTACCAAGTTTACCTTCAAAGTATGATATGCAATTTTGAGGAAATGGCTGAATTTCTAAAGTCAAAGTATATATTGCAGATAAATACATGATTCTTTAATATACAGTGAAATTTTTAATGTTTTTTGCACAAGTTGTATTATGCAAATTTTCTCAAGCCTGTGATATATTAGGTTATTTCTTTCAAATAAATTGGATTAAAAACCAATATGTGAAACTACAGAATAAAAACCTAAAATGTCTAATGGAAAGCTTGTGGTATTTCCTAAAAAATTTGATTTAATTTGCCTTAAGATGGCAGTATTGGTCTTCTTAAGATTTTAAAAAGTTTTTTAAAAAGGATTCAGGAGGAAAGCACAGGCTTTCTAAACACTGTCTTACCCTCACATCGACACAGAAACCCATGCTTATCAAAAAATGTGGTAAATGTAATATACATACAGATTAAACTAAAAGTCTATACAAACAGTGATAATAGTTAAAAACACATGCAGTGCAAATCTGATTGACATGTTAGTTAATTAAAAGCAACAAGGAGAAAAGGTTTTGGAACACAGAAGGGATTACACACAGTGACGAGTCTTCTAAATTATTTTGTTTCAGTGAAGAAGGAAGAATCAATAAATGAAATTAAAAACAAACAAACAAAATCCTCCAGGAAAATACTCCCTGTAAATAAATGTAATGAAAATACCAGTTTATATTTAAAATCTAATCAGCAGAAGCTAAATTATATTTTAAAATGGGATGTATAATTGTATGAAAGGGTAAAGATTCCTGATTATCAGTCTCTGGGGAGCACTTTTCACACAAGTTTCATTAACATTCAGTGTGGTTGACCCGTGTTTGGTCAAAAGCCTTACAAATCTTTACAGCCTGATTAATTTGAAATATAAAATGAAGCGGCCCTTACTTCCTCAAAGTTTCTGAGTTATTCAGTAGAGCCTACAAACACTTGCAACATGCAAGTCAAAGTCTTAAACACTCTAGAAGGTAAACATGACAATGACTTTACAGTCTCGCTGTAGGCCATTTTCATTAAAAAAATTAAAGCAGCTAAAGGTGCAATGGTAAAGAAGTTCATACTAAAAAGTGTTTTTAGGGACTATATGCCAGGTTAATGTAATACATTACACACAATGTACAATTCCATCAGTATAACTGTTTCCTTTATCAGGCCATTGTAATCTTATCTATAGCCTAAACCATCAGAATGTTCTGTGGTTAGTTATTTAGTATTTTAAGTCTTTTGAATCAAATCTAATTTCCTCAGCTTAATGTTAACCATCCTACAAGCTCCTCGCCTTCCCACTTCACCCTTACCTAACTGTATACCTAAGAATCACTGAAACCAGAATATATGGGTTTTAAAAAATTGTAAGCATCAAAATACATATATCCATTGTATTCTTTCAAGGACATTTTCCTCAAAATACGTATATATATTTTATTCTTTTTAAAATTTATTTTATTTTATTTCTGAGAGAGACAGACAGACAGACAGACAGACAACACAGGGGATGGTCAGAGAGAGAGGGAGACACAGAATCTGAAACAGGCTCCAGGTTCTGAGCTGTCAGCACAGAGCCCGATGGGGAGCTCAACCCCAGAACCACGATATCATGACCTGAGCCGAAGTCGGACTTAACCGACTGAGCCACACACGCGCCCCTCTAGTTTACTCTTCTAAGGACATTTTTCTACATAATATTTACTCCCTATAGAGTTTTTTGTTAAGTATATTGCATACTATTTCTGAAGTATCAATTATAGCATAAACCCACTACCTTGGAACAGTTATCTAGGTACCGAATTATCACGATTTTCACATATAGTCAACGTAAATTTAATACAAGAACCAGTGTGCAGAGCAAATGGATGGCATCTTAACAAAAAAATAAAAGTAAAGAATTATTATCATTAATTCAAATACAGAAGGTGTAATTTGAGACAGCAGAGCACATAGTAAAGATGCAAGTTGAAATCTTTTTTCCCCTTTGAAATAAGACAAAGAGATTAATAAAATGTAAGATTTTCGTCAGAAATTAGAAAATTGTTCGGTCAAACTCCCCAAATACTTGATTAATAGTGATTTCACTACTTGGATAGGAATAGCTTGTCCTATCAGAAGACAGCTCAGAAGTTGAGCACGTTTGCTTTCATTCCAAATTACAAAATGATTCCCTGAGACTTCTGGACATTACAGGATGCTCAGCTCCTCAGAGTGAACCCATCATGGTTGAGTTAATGTCTACTCTTACACTGTCCACAATAGAGTGTATGGTTTCATTTTCAGGAATATTTTGTACATTTTTCTCTCAGAAAATATGATTCAATTATTTTTACTTCTCTTAACAGAAAAAAATTGACACTTAAAAATAAGACGAAAAGATAGTCCATCCTTTTATCATCTGAGGGCTTTGCCTCTATCTACAATGTCTAGGAAATTGTATTTAGTTGATGTCTTTGTTTACTCTTGATCAAAGGTCTAAGACTGTAATATCACTTTTTTTGATGTCTAGGAATTTTTAATTTCAGTTTTATTAGGGCATAATTGACATATAAAATTGTAAGGTATTTAATGTGCACACCATGGTAATTTGTGTGTTTATTGTGAAAGGCTATCCCTATCAACACATCCATTACCTCCTCCCACACACATATTTCTATGTTTACACCTGTGTGTGTATGTGTGTGTATATGTGTATATATATTTAGGAGAACTTTTAAGTTCTACTCTTAGCAAATTACAATTACACAATACAGTGTTTTCAACTATAGTTACCATGTTTTACATTAGATCTTCAGACCTGATTTATCATTTAAAACATTGTTTTCACTGTTTATTTATTTTTGAGGGGAAGAGACAGGGCACAAGCAGAAGGAGCGACAGAGAGAGGGAGACACAGAATCTGAAGCACAGGCCTTATTCATCTTAAAACTGAAAATATGTATCTCTTTACCCACCTCCTCTATTTTCCCTGCCTATTTAATATCACTTGTTAAGTACTGATTTTAGTCTGAAAGATGCATATAATTTCTGCCTAGTGGAAAAAAATAATTTTTTTGAGAGAGAGAGAGGGAGAAAGAGAGAATGAAGGAGAGAATGAACAGGGGAGAGGGAAAAGAAGAAAATTTTATACACGGTCCTGGCCCAGCATGGAACCCAACACAGGGCTTGGGCCCACAACCCTACCATTATGACCTGAGCCGAAATCAAGGGTCAGATGCTCAACTGACTGAGCCACCCAGGTGCCCCACAAATAATAATTAACGGCATGTGGGACATTATCCAGTTGGCAATCTAACTGAGCAATTTAGTCCTTTTATAAATACACCTAGTTCCTGAGTGTCCCTCATTAAATTAGGTGTTAAAAATTCTAACACATTTGTTTTTATTTACCTCAATGATAATTTTTACCATTTTGATGATTATATTTTGATATTTTATGTACCTGCATCAACATCTGATATGTATCTATTTCTAATCTGGCAACTAGTTTCAATTGGGTTGCATCAATATTTCATAATTTGGCTTAGTAGAGTATTTTGAACCACTAAAAGGGAGAAATCGGTCCCAGATGGGATTCCAAATACAAAATGTATCATTGTTCACAGAATACACTGCCAAACTTTCTGTTATCCATAGCAACTTAGGTCACTATACTTCATTGATGTACTTCTCATTATTTGATGACCATATGAGCTATATAGGGTGATCTATGGTCTTAAATTATGACATGGAGGCAGTTTATAATATGCTACTATCAATACAAATATTGATGATATATTTATAAAACATTAATTCTCTATCTGGAAGACAACACACATGTAAATTAATAAAGAAAATTTATTTTAAATATTATGCTTTATCAATTCTATTAGACTCAAATTAATATGATTTTTCAGAGACCTTTGACACTAATGTAAATCTTTGTTTTTGCCTATGTAACAAATCTACATCTTGATCATATGCTAATTGCAGAGTTTAAACTTTATGTGTTTTTACATAGAAATGACCATTAACAGTTTATACACTTAATATTTTCCTATAACCTAATTCCCTAAAGGATTTTTTTTAATGTTTGTTTTTCAAAGAGAGAGAGAGAGAGAGAGTGCCAGCAGGGGAAGGCAGAGAGAGGGAGGGAGATACAAAGAATCCGAAGCAGGCTCTAGGTTCTAACCTGCCTGCACAGAGCCTGATGTGGAGCTTGAACTCACAAACTGTGAGATCGTGACTTGAGCTGAAGTCGGATCCTAAAATTTTTTTTGAAAGATATGTTAAGACTTCTCATCATTAAAAACAGATTTAATACCGATTCTCTTCAAGCTATTCCAAAAAATAGAAATCGAAGGAAAACTTCTGGACTCATTTTATGAAGCCAGCATCACTTCGATTCCCCAGCCAGACAGAGATCAAACAAAAGAAAGAGAACTACAGGCCAATATCCTTGATGAATATGGATGCAAAAATCCTCAACAAGATCCTTGCAAATCGAATCCAACAGCCCATAAAAAGAATTATCCACCAAGATCAAGTGGGATTCATTCCTGGGTTACAGGCCTGGTTCAACATTTGCAAGTCAATCAATGTGATACATCACATCAAAAAAAGAAAAGATAAAAACCATATGATCCTGTCGATAGATGCAGTAAAAGCATTTGACAAAATATAGCATCCCTTCTTATTAAAAACTCTAGAGAAAGTCGGGATAGAAGGCACCTACTTAAACATCATAAAAGCCATCTATGACAAGCCTTCAGCTAACATCATCCTCAACAGGGAAAAACAGAGCTTTCCCCTGAGATCAGGAACACGACAGGGATGGCCACTCTCACCACTGCTGTTTAACATAGTGCTGGAAGTCCTAGCATCAGCCATCAGACACCAAAAGGAAATCAAAGGCATCAGAATTGGCAAAGAGGAAGTCAAGCTTTCCCTTTTCACAGACAACATGATACTCTACATAGAAAACCCGACAGACTCCACCAGAATCCTATGAGAACTGATCCAAGAATTCAGCAAAGTTGCAGGGTACAAATCAACGTACAGAAATCGGTTGCATTCTTATACACCAATAGTGAAGCAACAGAAAGAGAAATCAAGAAGCTGAACCCATTCACAATTGCACAAAAAACCATAAAATACCTAGGAAAAAAACTAAACAAGGATACAGGAGCTATATGACGAAAACTATAGAAAATTTATGAAAGAAATTGAAGAGGACACAAAGAAATGGAAAAACATTCCATGCTCATGGATAGGAAGAATAAATATAGTTAAGATGTCATTACTACCCAAAACAATCTACACATTCAATGCAGTCCCAATCAAAATTGTACCAGCATACTTCTCAAAACTAGAACAAACTATCCTCAAATTTGTATGGAACCACAAAAGACCTCGAATAGCCAAAGTAATACTGAAAAATAAAACCAAAATGGGAGGTATCACCACCCCAGACTTTAGCCTCTACGACAAAGGTGTCATCATCAAGACAGTATGGTATTGGCACAAAAACAGACACATAGACCAATGGAACAGAATCGAGAACTCAGAAGTGGACCCAAAAGTATACAGCCAACTGATCTTTGACAAAGCAGGAAAGAGTATCCAATGGAAACAAGACAGCCTTTTTAACAGATGATATTGGGAGAACTGGACAGCAACATGCAGAAGAATGAAACTAGATCATTTTCTCACACCATGCACAAAAATAAACTCAAAATGGATAAAGGACCTGAACGTGAGACAGGAAACTATCAACACCCTAGAGGAGAAAGCAGGAAACAACCTCCTTGACCTCCACCGCAGCAACTTCTTACTTGACACATCCCCAAAAGCAAGGGAATCAAGAGCCAAAATAAACTGTTGGGACCTCCTCAAGATTAAAAGCTTCTGCACAGCACAGGAAACAATGCACAAAACTAATAGGTAACCAACGGAATGGGAAAAGATAGTTGCAAATGACATATCAGATAAAGGGTTAATACCCAAAATCTATAAGGAACTCACCAAACTCCACACCCGAAAAACAAACCACCCAGTAAAGAAATGGGCAGAAGATATGAACAGACATTTCTCCAAAGAGGACATCCAGATGGCCAACAGACACATGAAATGATGTTCAGCATCCCTCCTCATCAGGGAAATACAAATCAAAACCACACTGAGATACCACCTCACACCAGTCAAGGTAGGGAAAATGAACAAATCAGGAGACTAGAGTCTGGAGAGGATGTGGAGAAACGGGCACCCTCCTACACTGTTGGTGGGAATGTAAACTGGTGTAGCCCCTCTGAAAAACAGGACAGAGGTTCCTCAAAAAATTACAGTAGAACTCCCCTACGACCCTGCAATAGCACTGCTAGGAATTTACCCAAGGGATACAGGAGTGCTGATGCATAGGGGCACATGTACCCCAATGTTTATAGCAGCACTCTCAACAATAGCCAAAACATGGAAAGAGCCTAAGTGTCCATCAACGGACGAATGGATCAAGAAGATGTGGTTCATCTATATGATGGAATACTACATGGCAATGAGAAAGAATGAAATCTGGCCATGTGTAGCAACATGGTTGGACCTTGAGGGTGTTATGCTGAGCGAAATAAGTCAAGCAGAGAAAGGCAGATACCATATGTTTTCACTCATATGTGGATCTTGAGAAACTTAAAAGACCAGAGGGAGGGGAAGGGGAAAAATAGTTAAGAAGAAGGAGGGAGGCAAACTATAAGAGACTCTTAAATATTGAGAACAAACAAGGTTGATGGGAGTGGGGGAAAGAGGAAAAGGGGAGATTGGTATGAAGGAGGGCACTTGTTGGTATGAAGGAGATCACTGGGTTAATGGGAACCAACTTGAAAATAAATTATAAAAGAAAAAATAAAGGGGTGTCAGAAAAGCAAATAAAAAACATTAGCATACTACTAATTTTCTAACTTGAAACTATTAAGTTTCAAAAAAATATACATCCATTCAGTATTAAGTTTTTTCCAAATTATTACATGAATGAGTCTTTATAGTTAAACTTGTTAAATCAGATTTAAAGTAAGTTTCATAGACGGCAATCACTGGTACATCACTAATCTATAGTGCCCTCTGTTTCTTTTCCCTTCCTTCCAATTTATGTTGGAAGAAACAGCTGCTTGATTTATAATTTCACATGGTATGGAAGTTGCTGGTCTGCTCTATGATGCTATAAACTCTTGATTCTTATCCTTCTGGAAACTGGTCAATACAAAAAGAAGTTTTTATCCGTTTCAGGTTTATGTTTTCTGTCAAGGCTTCTTCATGGTGTTGTGTATTTGCATAAAGAGGTCCACAATACTTGATCAACTATGTTATTTTTGGAGTCAATGGTGATCATTGATTAGAACCATTATTTCATTGGTGTTATAAAGTAATAGTATCATTAGGGCTACAAATTACAAAATTCTATTATCCTTCATTTATTAGCTAAGAGAGTTCTATAAAAAGAAAATGAAACATATTAACATTTAGTTACACTAAAGTAAAATCCATGAAACTTCATAAAAGATGGCTAAGATATATGCTTGGTTGAGTCTTTAAGTTTTCCAATTTGATGTGTCTTGATTTATAAGGAAAACTATATAATCTTCAAAATGATAATATTAAGATCACAACCCTGTACTTTTGGTTGGCAAAAACTTTCTTACCCAGGGACCTAAAAATGTAGCAATTTTTAATTTATGTCCACAATTGAATTTTTCTACAAACGAGGAGACAGCCACAGTATTTTTTTTTAACACAATGGAGAAATGCAGTGCTATACTGGCTGAGGTTTCTTTTGTTTTGTTTTCGTTTTGTTTTGATTTTTCATTTTATTTTACAAACACATTCAGATAATGAAGGTTTGGGTAAGGGAGCATATACTCAATGTATTGTGAAAATGTCATATCAAGGCACCCATATGTATAAGTTTTTCAGCTAAATAGGGATTGAATAGTTTTGTATTGATACCTAGTGATATCTAATTCTAATCCATGTGAGACATATGAGCTATGGCTTCATATGATTTGTATTCACAAATCTTTTGAAAGCTATTATACTCTTCCATGTTTGCTCAAGACTACTTTCATTACTTATTATTCTTATATAAAATTTCCAAACACTGGAATTACACATAAATACAACACTAATGAATGTTCCTTCATTAAATAAACGAATTTAAATAGGCATTGTTCTGATGAACACTGCCGTTTTTATGTGCATCTCAGTACTACAACTGAAGTCGAATCATAGTTTCCAGCAACCAACTATCTTTCTAAATGCTGTCTCACTTAAACATTTACCACGTTAGATTATAAAACTTATCAACCTAGTTCATTTTATCTTAAATATTGGAAACATTCCATTATCTTTCCAAAAAGGTATAGAGTATTTTTAAATATTCTTGTATTTTCTTGTCTGGACAATTGAAAATGACCATGTGGCTGGTATCTTTTTCTTTTGAATAAATGGATTTAATCTTAAGCCGGGTGTCTCAGTTTTATGCTTATCATTTGGATTATCATAGATTTTTATAATTTATTATGGTTTAGCCCATAAGGGGTTAAGATATTTTATTATCTTTTCCATTATCAATTGGTCTTAATTTCCTCACCACATACATATGTTGTGTAGCTCTTCATGCTCTTTTTCTCTAGGCATAGTAGTATAGCAATTGCTTCTGAAAATATTTTTTTAAAGATCTAGTTGAAGCTGAAATATGAAATAAAGCTATGTAAAGCCACATATTGGAAAGCTTAAAAAGTAAATGACAAACTATTATCTACATAGTACATAGTGGCTACCAATTTTACCCTAAACTCTGGTCACCAAAAAATACTCATTAAAAAATAATCATTACTTGGGTCAAAATTGCTTCTCAGAGCAATATCCCATCTTTCAAATGTTGAGTCTCTGCCTTTTTCCCCCAGTAATATGAACTCTTTCCCAAATAAAACATGATCTGACTGCTTTACACTTTTCTGACAGAATACAAAGATTGACTATTATAAATGATAAGGATCTCTTATACGGACTTCTCATTTAGAGTCTGTAAAGAGGAGGGTTATATACTATATGTTTAACAGCTGAATGATTTCTTGAATGTACTGTTCAGTACTAAATTATAAAAAAGTTGGTAAAATTTTATTTAAAGTGTGCCTTTGAAATTCACCATTTCTGTAACATGAAGGTTGGAGAAAGGTTATGAACTGACACCATTATCTTGATATCTGTCAGGGAGTTGGCTATTGACATGAAAAAAGAAGACTACTCTGTCTTTCCAAATAATAAAAAGCTCTTTACATTTTAAAATGAAAGCCATTTACTAGAAAGCCTTTGAAAAGCATGTTTCTCTGAGTTTTAAACACAAATCAGAAAGGCAAGGAATCATTCCGACTGGTGATGGAAGCAGGGAGACATTTGTGCAATAGTAGTTGCTATTATAGGGATCTTGCCACTAGGCCGCCATTAAAATTGAGTTGGCTTTGATTATAAATGCCAATTTTCCAGAATTAGCTTTGCAATTATTTTAATTGTGCTAATATTTCAAAAAATTATAAAATAATTCCCCCTGTACATATACTGACTCATTTTATTACTCTAAGATAAAGTTTTAAAGTTAAAGGCATGTGAAATGGAAAATATACCTAACTATACACTAATTGTCAACAGTTTATTTTGTAGTTTAAAAGTTCAAAATTTCTGGGAGAATGTATAAGACCTCTAAGTATTGAAGTTTAATGAAAAGGCATAGCAACTGCTTTTGAAAAATGATTCATGCCCTGAGTTGCTTTTGAAAAATGATTCATGCCCTGATTAATTAACAGTTTTCTTTGCAACGTCTGGGAAGAAAAAGGGTGAGGTTCAGAGGAACGGTGGTAGGTCTACCTTGTTGAGATGTAATCAGTAAATGGTTTATACTGGGCTAAATGAAAAGTTAAAGCTTAAGACAAGTACTTAATGTCTGTATTTAAAGGTGTTTAATATGATCTGGGATCTATCTCATGATGGGTTTAATCTGTATATTCTACATGCTGATACCCAAAAGAAACTGCTTCTTATAAGCATGATTTTCCTAGGTGTTAATGTTTACGTGAGTATGAAGTGGGGCAGAGAGAGAGAGAGAGGGAGACAGACTTTGAAGCAGGCTCCAGGCTCTGAGTGGTCAGCACAGAGACTGATGTGGGGCTCAAGCCTATGAAACACGAGATCATTGCCTGAGCCAAAGCCAGATGCTTAACCCAGTGAGCCACCCAGGCATCCCATAATAGCATTTGCAAAATTACTTAAGTTAAATGACATGCTTATCTCCATTGTATGTAATTGCAATCAAACAGGAGATACATTCAAAAATCAATAGGTAAATATTGAGTTTTTCTTGAACAATCTAGCTTATTTTATAAACTTTGGAAAATCAAAAAATTTCCAAAAACACTTTGGACTCCTTAGGGTTGACAATCAAGCACATAAGAGGAAACATGTAACACCCAGTATTATGATTTAGTATCTGTTTGGCGAGGTTATGAATTAGCAGCTTCAAGAGGACCAATGTAAGTTATGAGCCTCTAACAAAAAACTATGGAAAACAAATTAGTTTGAGGGGAAAACAAGCTGAAAGCTGTCATAAATTTTTTTGGAGTTTTGTGTTGTCAAGCCATATGCTAATAGCTGAAAAATTAGAAACCTACAGTAATCAAATCATTTATCTTTTGACATATCAGTAACAAGTGATAAGGAAATGGGAGTGCCAGATAAAGTAACTGTTCTGAAAATATCAGCTATTTTAAACAAAGTCAGAATATAAAAAGAATTGATAAAATTATTAAGAAATAGAGAGGTGTCTCACATAGTGCTCTGAATAAAAAGTGAGAAACTAGGTTATTTGAAGTTTCTTCACGTGAAATAGATGTGGAATAAATGAGATGTGTGGGGAAGAAAAGTGAGTCAAGTGGCTCAAAGATTATATATCCAGCACAATCTCCATAATTTAAGGCAGACCTAATGTTACTGTATTATGTAACTCCAATAGAGTCTGATTTTTATAGGAATGGGAATCATATAGGGGTATAAAGTTTCATTCATTACATATACTTATAAGGTTATGAAATGTAAAACTTTTTAAAACATTTTTAAATGTTTATTTCTGAGAGAGACAGAGACAGAAACAGCGACAGAGAGTGAGTGGGCGAGGGTAAAGAGAGAAGGAGACAAAGAATCCTAAGCAGGATCCAGGCTCCGAGGTGTCAGCACAGAGCCCAACACAGGGATCAAACTCGTGAACTACAAGATCATGACCTGAGCCGGAGTTGGATGCTTAACATACTGAGTCACTCAGGCACCCCTAAAACGTTTTTATCTGGATAATTGCAGTTATGTATTCTATCAATTATATATATATATATATATATATATATACACACAAACACACGTATATGTATATGTATATATATATATACACATGTATATGTATATGTATATATATATATATATATACACATGTATATGTATATGTATATATATATATGAAATGAAAGAAAATACTATAACTTAAAACATTGCATGAATCTAGGAGTTGACTGTTCTGTTCTTCTGGTCTGGTCTAGACCCACTTTTACAGCTACATTCAGTAGAAAGGTCAATAGCACATAGGGATCTCAGAGGGCCTCACCAGCATGTCTTGAACCATTGTGGAATAAGTAGGTTTATATCTACCTGTGATTTTCATGGGCACCACCTCACATGATGACAGTAGTATTTTAGGGGACCAAGAGTAGAGGCTACACGTCCTCTAGAGGCTAAAACATTGTTATTTAAAAGTAAGACTCAAGGATGGAGCAAGAGATTCTATTTTATAAGAGATAAGCTACAAAATACAGTGTTCATGTTTTTCATGGTCACATAAATTATTATAGAGTTGTGAAAAATTTCTAGAAACAACAGCAATGTAGCAAAAAGTGAGATACACAGTCACATATTGGCAACAGGCATTTATTTTGAAAACAGCTGGATTCAAAATTTCTCAGTTACCTTCACTAGCTCTGTGAAGTGGGGAATTTATACTTCAATGGGCATAATACCACCTCCACAGGATTGAGAAGATTATTAAATGGAATGCCGTTTGTAAAGTACTTAAAATATTTAGCATGTAGTATGAACTCCAAATAGCAGTTATTATTTAATCAATATAGAGTTGGATTGGATTCTGTAGGTACAAGCAGAAAGCCATTATTTTAATAACCAAACATTTTTATCAAATCTTTTACTGCTATGTCCCATCTCCACCATTATCTTTGGTAGACCACATAGAATTTTCTGGGTTCTCTTTGATATCAGTCTTATTTTAGGTAGGAAATACAACTTTCTACAAAACATAAAGCTTCAGTCTCTCAGCTAGTTCATTTCCATTTTCTACATTGAGTCTGCCTAAAACCATTCAACCTCATTTTGGAAGTTCATGACTGGCACTTCCTTTTTTTTTTTAATGTTTTATTTATTTCTGAGAGAGAGAGAGAGAGAAAGAGGGAAACAGCGTGAGCAGGGGAGGGTCAGAGACAGAGGGAGGGAGATACAGAATCTGAAATAGGCTCCAGGCTCTGAACTAGCTGTCAGCACAGAGCCAGACATGGGCCTGGAACCCACGAACTGTGAGATCATGACCTTAGCCGAAGTCGGATGCTTAACCGACTGAGCCACCCAGGTACCCCTGCACTTTTCTTTTTTAACCATTTTCTTCTGATGAACTTTCCCCCCTTCTTTTACTCACTCTGTCTGTTCCACTAGAGTATTATTTAAAGGAAGGAAGTTCCAGCAAAGATATTCCTTGATATTCTAACATCTATCATGTGACAAGTTTCCAAATGTTTCCTTTCTTGTCTCCTCCACAGAGAAACCATTAATTTACCATCTCAAATAGGACAACTTTAGGGTTAAAAGGGCTCTAAAAGTCATTAAGTAGTATTAGTTGATTGAAAGCAAGGATAAACTAGGGTTTGTGACATGGAAACTGAATTCTTCACCCTAGTCATGAAACCATTTCAGGAGTCGTTGGAGAGCCCTTTGCTGGGGATCCTCAACTGGAGCTTCTGTGGCACAATTGCAGTCTGTAGTTGAAAACATGTAACTTCTGCTCCTCTTTCTCCTGAGGTTACTTCTGCTGGAAGCTCACTTGAATAGGATCTTTAAGAGAACTTTTTCCACAGGATGGACACAAACCATCGTGTAGAACACATATGTATTTACCCTGCTGCCAGTGGACATGCCAGAAGGGTATCCTTCCTCAGAAGGATCCCAGACTAGTATGGTTTTTCAACCAAACTAAATCATGTCTGTTTCATATTTCATAGAAAAAATACATTTCTTCCGTGTATTAACTGCTGTGTGGTTATTTGATTAATGCTTATTTCCCAAGGATGCCATGATATGATGTACAAATTATCTTTTTCTCACTATCTTGGCACGGTGCTCAAGCATGCGTATGTTACTCAATAGTTTTTAAATGAATAAAATCAAGAGTAGTTTCACCAAGAGGAGGAAAAGGGAAAAATTAAAACACTTAGAAATTGGTAACAAGAGCTACTCTGGGCCAAATTTTAGGTTGAACTCAAATACTTTCCTTGAGGGTTCTGTAACACAAAAATATATTTAGAACTATGCGAAAGTACTTAAATAAACCAGATTTAAAAATCAGGAATTCATGGGGCGCCTGGGTGGCTTAGTTGGTTAAGCGTCCGACTTTCGCTTAGGTCATGATCTCGCGGTTCGTGGGTTCGAGCCCCGCGTCTGGCTCTGTGCTGACTGCCAGCTCAGAGCCTGGAGCCTATTTCAGAGTCTGTGTCTCCCTCTCTCTCTGACCCTCCCCAGCTCACGCTGTCTCTCTCTCTCTCTCTACTAGAAATAAATTTAAATATATATATATATATATATATATATATTAAATAAATAAATAAATAAATAAATAAAAATCAGGAATTCTTAATAGGAGACTATTTTAAATTGTGTGTTAATTTGTCCACTAAAATTTAATTTGCTTCAGAAAATTATCTCTTATGAGAGAAAACTATTTTGATATTCTGCAGGCCGAACCTAAGTACACTTTGAAGGTAGAAGGCAATACTGAACTCAATTAGAGCAGTAATGGCCCACAGTGCTACCACTGCATTAAACTTCATGGAACTATTACTGAGGACTTAACCACTCTCATAAGCATACTTGCGTACTAGCATAAACCATACAATTCATTCTTGTATAGGAGGGTTAAAATATCCCATGGGTTATTATAACTAAAGCACAGTCATTTCTCTGTAAAAGACATTTAAAAAAAACATTTAATGTGCTATCAGATAGTTTCAGACTTTGATATAAAAAGTGGAAATATTTTTTTTTCTCCAAAAAGAAATGTCAATACTCAAAGTACACTTCAATATTTAAGCTTGTAGGGAAGGAAAAGTTACAGCAGGAAAGCAGAAATTTTGTAACAATTCTATGCTTTAGAAAGAAAGGAAGCACACCACAGATTCGAGGTTGGCCCATTTAGGAATCATGATAAACACACCAAGAAAAATTGGAATTTTAGTGATGATGAATATTGGTTATTATTGACCTGAGAAAGAATTACAGAAAAAGAAAACAAAGCACATTATTTAACAATATAGAATGAAGACATGAGGGATGACAGATGATGTATGTATATTAGCAAATAAAGAATGCATATTTTTTTTACAAGAGATTAATGGTTATTTTAATACTAAATTTAGAAGCTATTGGAGAAAATGGAGGAATAGTATTTTTAAAATATATTGCAGAAGATAGTTGTAGTAACAGTGGAATAATTTTAAAAGCTATAGCATGTTTTTCTCATGAAAATAATGGCAGTTGATAAATAATGAAAAAATAAACCTTTAATTTTCAACTGTCCAAAATGACAGACAAGGAAATGTTCTGAGAATAGATACAGAGAATTACTGTAACAAGCTACTGTTCTAAGAGAATAAGCAAAAAAGGTAGGAGCATTTATACAATGTTATCCTCATTGATATTGATGAGCCTGTGCAAACTTTCAAACCCCCAAATCACTAGGGCATAAAATTTAGAAACAAAGACAATAACCTGCAGATAAAAATATATCTCTGATATATACATGAGAGTATATTAATATAATATGCTGTAATAAAGGCAGTCTGGAATAGAAAATTTCAAGCATTTGGGAAAGTTTCAAATAGCTCAAGTAATATTTGTGCACAATATTAATTTATAGGATAGGAAGTTCAAAGAAGTAGGAATGAGGAATATGAATGAAGTGTTGAATGTGAACTGTAAGAGTGCTAACTTGGTATAATGTTTCATGTGTGGGAAACAGCACTATTTGAAAGTACTCAACAAGCGATGCAAGACAGTACTTGAAATATATTGTGTAATATAGCTTACAATGTTTAAGCAATAGAAAGCACATTCATATTTGAAAAATCAGAGGCAGAGAGTTAACTTAATAAATAGGATCTAGGGGAAAAGGCATCATATCTGTTAAATGATATTTGAATGATCAGACGTGCTGAATTATTTATATGTGCCTGGAGTCTAATAGAATGTATATGGCAATTGATCTGTCCATTGAACAGTAACAACTATGGATCCACTGTACATGGGCAAGCATACAGAAAAGAATTAAAAAGTGGTTGGCCATCAACAGTATTTCAATAGCCAGTTAGTCTAGGACAAAGATGGATCATAGAAATGGTGAAAGTGACAATTCACTGTTAGTGTCAACATGGAGAATGGGGTAGAATGCAGGCTCAGCAGTGAAGACTGACACGACTGGAGATTATCTACTGCAGTAGGTTGTAAACACCAGGCAAGGATGTGGCAACAAGGAAAGCCATGTTTACTTCCTTTTCCTTAACCCAAGTCAGTATAAATCATAGGCAAGAGGCAACAGGCTCAAATGAATTTGTTGAGCATACACCAAAACAGAAATTAAATCTATTTTAGCTCCTAGTTTCACATCAAAGAACATACCCAGCACTAATGTAAATAGTATCAAGTAATTATACTCCTGAGATTGGCTTAAATCTTTCTGTACATTTTTCTATAAAACAGATATTTGAGTCAATTGTGGGAATCTTCAGTGATAACAGGAAAGTATTTGAGAACCATGGCAGTAAATACTTTATATATTTTTAAGAATTATATTAATGATTTTGTTTGTAATTAATAATTTGGTAGGAAAATACTCCTGTTACATATTTTAGAATCTACCTTAAAATGCATTTTATATAAAGGAAACAATTTTATCATTCTTACATAAATGTGCTTATTTTATTTCCCTCATGTTTTAAATATCCTCTAAGTTTAAAGTATTTTGAAAATTTAGTTGAATGTTGCATTTGAGCTTGCCAACTGAATATGTGTGTTTAGTTCTTGGTCCCAAAAGGCCATTGGAAAAATAGATGAAATAGGATCCAGGTAAAATCCAGAATGGGTGTAAGATGACTCAAGAATCAGGAATTTTCTGGAATACACTAAGAAAATGGAAATAAATTGCTACCAACACTCATTAGAACTAGGAAATTTAACATCTGTATGGTTGAGAGGTGCCTGGATGGCTCAGTCAGTAAAACATTTTGGTTTTGGATCAGGTCATGATCTCACTGTGAGTTTGAGCCCTACATTGAGCCCCATGCTGACAGTGCAGAGCCTGTTAGGGATTCTCTCTCTCTCCCTCCCCTCTGTTCACACACATGTATTCTCCCTCTCTTTCAAAATAAATATTTTTTAAAAAATTACAAGAAAAAGAAATCCATATGGTTGAAGGTGGCCACTTCAGAGAAATATATTTCCCTAGCAGAGCTTCATAACACTCACCATGGAAGTAAGAATAATGCTGGTGCCCTGGGTGGCTCAGTCCATTAAGCGTCCATCTTTAGCTCAGGTTATAAGCCCCACAGTAGGCTCTGTGATGACAGTTCAGAGGCTTGGAGCCTGCCCTTGATTCTGTGTTTCCTTTTCTCCCTGTCTTTCCCCTGCTCGCGCTCTCCTGCCTCATCTCTCTCTCTCTCAAAAATAAACATTTAAAAAAAAAAAAAAGGAAAAAGAATACTGTTAGCAGCGAAGTGGATTACTGCCCAACAGTAACTTGAGTTGAACACACACACACACACACACACACACACAGAAATAATATAACAATTACTGCTATTTCACTTGTCAAACCTAGGGTTTGTTTACCAGGATAAACACATACATACAGCTCTAAGTAATTCATAAATGCAAATCACAATGAAGGAAAATAATAGACATTTTGAAGAAATGATAAAGGATACATAGCTAGATTGGCTTTTAACACTTTCATATTACATCAACATAAACAACTATACACTTTTGTACATACCTACACTTACCTACACAAACATGCACATACATCTCCATGTGTACCCATAGCCATATGTGAGTACATACATTTACACACATACACGTTGTAACTTAAATGCATGCATGCATACATGTACATTTACCCACATATTTATAAACATACACATATGGTACCTGTACAGTACATATGCCCCATAATTAGAACCTGCACATCAAGCCAGATATAACATTCTTGAATGGAAAGACTCCATATTGTAATCATTTTAATTCTTCCCACAGGGAACTAAATTAAAACTATATATATCCGTCATGAAAACCTATACTATATGCTGAATATGATATTTAGATAAATTCACAATAAAGCATATTTTTAGAAAGCAATGAAGACTGAAAGAAATGAACTAGATATTAAAACTAATAATGCTAGAAAGATAGTACCTTTAAAATGAGAGTAAGTGTCCATTGGTTTAATTGAAAATTTATAATCAGATTTATCAATGAAACAAAATTTCTTGGAGAATCCTAAACTAGTCAAACCTTTATAAAATTTGAGGAAGAAATGAGAAATATGAAAGACAAATGTAGGGGAAAGTAGAATACATATATAAAGAAGTCAAAGGATTAAGAAAACTTCTAGAGAACTTTACACTTAACATCACAACAATAAACTGACTGAATTATGGAAATTTTAAACTATTACATATATACCTTTGTCCAATTTTCTTTTATATATTTTGTCCTAAGACTTCAATTTCCCAATTTAAAAAAATAACCCATTATTTTCTATCAGTGCATTTATGGCTATTGTTAGTTACATCTTTATTTCATCTGTCATGTAAAACTAAGGTTTTTTTAGGTTTATAAAATATAATTTGAAATAAAACTTGTTTCAATTGATATAATCTTACCTAAATTGCAATTATTAAGTAGCCCATCTCTCTTCCTCAGATCGCTTGCTGCCTTTAAGGAATATTCATCCCATATACTTTAGTCTGTGTTTTAAATTTCTATTAATTCGCCTAATTGGATTTTCTACCTATAAATTGATTCCCGATTTCTTCAAATGCTATAATTTCATATTTTGTTTATTGGATAAGGCTGTATGAAGCACAGGTCTCCTTGCATTTAAATTCATTCTTCATATGAAATTTAAAATAAACTCAGTATTTTTTCACCTCTGTGGTAATTCATATTTTACTTCAGTTTGTTTCTAGTTTAATATGCAGTTATCAACTTTACATGGATTTACTCATCCAGGCACAGGATATGTTTCTTCATGTCTCCTGTGTTTCTATATGGACTATAAAATCACATGAACTACTTATTTTTGTCCTTTTTCATGAACTATCAGATTACAGTAATAGTAAAGATGACATTCGTAGTGTTACATGACTTCAATGAAAATGACTTTCTTAACTAAGCATGCTTTTTTAAAATTTTTATTTTTTTTTGCAAGTAGTTTATTGTCAAATTGGTTTCCATATAACACCCAGTGCTCATCCCCACAAGTGCCCTCCTCCATGCCCATCCCCCCCCTCCTCCCCCACATCCATCAGTCCTCAGTTTGTTCTCAGAGTCTCTCATGGTTTGCCTCTCCCTTTCCCACCAGCCTTCCTCTCCCCCATGGTCCTCCATTAAGTTCCTCCTAATCCTCCTATACGTGCAAACATATGATATTTGTCCTTCTCTGCCTGACTTATTTCGCTCAGCATAACACCCTCAAGGTCCATCCATCGTTGCTATACATGGCCAGATTTCATTCTTTCTCATTGCCATGTAGTATTCCATGGTATAGATAAACCACATCTTCTTGATCCATTCGTCTGTTGATAGACACTTAGGCTCTTTCCATGTTTTAGCTATTGTTGAGAGTGCTGCTATGCATGATTTTTATCAGAGATTTCTTTTAGACACCTGTTACATAATATGGAAAATATGCTTGTTTTTATTTAAAATTTTATAAAAAATTAATTATTAAAAACTTCTAGCATCTAAATGATAATGTTATTTCCTCTCTACTTTTCTCATTATAGTGGGTTACACTTATTCACCTTGAGTTACCCTGCATGTATTGAGTAAATTCTACTTGGTAAAATGTACTCTTTAATTGATTCAATATTAAATTTATTAAGGTCTATTTGGAAAAATGTACTTTTATTTATGTGCTTTAATTTTCTCCATGTAATATATTATGTTGTTTTTAAGTTTTATTTTTTTTGAGAGACAGAGCAATCAGGGGAGGCAGAGAGAGAGAGAGAGGGAGGGAAAGAATTCCAAGCAAGCTCCACACTGTCAGCTGCAGCCTGACCCGGGCCTGATCCCACAAACCAAAAGATCATAAGAGCCGAAATCAAAAGAAGATTGCTTAACCGACTGAACCACCCAGGCACTCCAGTAACTCATTACATTTGATTAAAACACCTGAAACATAGATAGCCATATAAAGAAGTGTCCTAATTTGTCTTTTGTTTTATAATAGGCTAAATCATGAGTTTTATTTTGGTATTTATATAATCGATAGAATGTCCTTAAATACCCTGTACACCTCGGGAATTTTTAAAATATAAAATATGATGAAATTTCAGAGAGCTATGTCATACTTGAAGACAAAGAAGTTGCTTTATGCTTTTTAAATTGTCTACTCCCAGCAGGGAAGGTAGTATATGACTCAAATTTTTTTTCCATTTTTAAAATGTTTATTTTGGGGGGAGGGGAGAGAGAGAGAGAAAGAAAGAGAGATAGAATGAATATGAGCTGGGGAGGTGTAGAGAGGAGGAGACACAGAATCCAGCCGTCAGCACAGAGCCTGACATGAGGCTCGAACTCGAACTGGGAGATCATGATCTGAGCTGAAACCGAACATTTGACTGAGCCATCCAAGTGCCCGAACCAAAAAATTTTTGTAGAATAAATTTTCCTTAGAGCACCTAAGTGACCCAATCGGTTAAGTATCATGGCTCAGATCATGATCTCGCAGTTCCTAAGTTCAGGCCCCGCATAGGGCTCTGTGCTGACAGCTCAGAGCCTGGAGCCTGCTTCGGATTCGGTGTCTCCTTCTCTCTGTGCTCCTACCCAACTCATGCGGGTGTGCTCTCCCTCTCACTCCACTCCCCAACAACATTAAAGTTTTTAAACTAAATGCTCAATTAATGCAGTTTTTAAAGTATATAATTATCTCTCCAATGTATCAGAAAGTAACACTAAATTACTCTATGTTTTTATTGAAAAACAAGCAATTGAAAAGAAAACTTACTTTCACTAAGTTCTGGCATACATAAACTAGAACTTCTAAATGTAACAATGGGAAACAAATTGCCTGCCAAGGAAACAACAGGCAATGAAAAATCTATCTGGTCCTGCCTGCAGCTCTGAGCCTCATTTCCCGACAGCTGTTACTAGAAGATCTTTTAATGAGTCCCTTTTGTAGAACTAGAAGGTGAAAAGCCAACCAAAAACATGATGAAAATGAATCATAGGCATATTAGTAGTAGGATATAATGGAGGAAATTATGTATTGCAAATTAACGATAATACTTCCACAACATCATGGACAGTAACTCAGATCATTTCATTCAATATTGATAAAATGTTTTTAATACTTGTAACATTAGGTATAAGGTATATAAGGTTCATAGCTGTGCAGAATCTCAGTGAGGATGTACAGTTTTCCTTTTTCACTAATGGGGAAATGCTTTAAAGAGATGTTATTTATATATATTCCAACTTTTTCAGGAGATAGTTCATTCCAAAGTTTAATCCCAAATTTTAAAATGTTTTATTTTTAAACTTTGTTAATAATGGCATACCAATGCCTTACCCATTTTCAGAAAGACACATACAAATCATTTATGTTAGCAATGTCTGTGTTTTGTTGGTTCAATTGATTGGAATGTAGTGTTAGTGACAATCAGATCGTGGATCTAGTTATGTTGCAAGCCAGATTGTCCATTTTCTTGATCATACAGCACACTTGCAAAACATGGACCTACTTTCAAAGATCCACTAGTGTTCATAAGAGATCATAAAATTCCAATTCTACCAGAAAAAAAAAAAAAGGTCATAATTTATCAGTGGTGCATGAAGTGTCACTTTCTGTAAAGTGTCAGACAGCATTCGTTACTATGCAATACCACCTTTTACACTTATTAACTGTATATTTTTTGGGACAAAGAAATTAAAGGGAAAAAAAGGTCTTATTTCCTCCAAAAAGGAATTCATAGGAAAATAGATTGTTCTTTGACTAGTTGAGCAATTGAATTAAAATCACTTAACATAATTAAAACACAGAACATGATTAAAGGAAGTTGAAAACTTTTAATTTGCAAAGAATATTTTTGATTGAAGCCATGGAGTTATAGTTGAGACACTCTTTTGAGAAAGCATGGCCAAATGAAATATTTCACTTGTTTGGTTGTCAATTTATTCCCAAATTAAGATTTGACCCACACTGTTTTCCTATTATCCCACTCAGTGGACTAATGCATTTGGACTAATGGCATTGTTTCCTGAAGAAAGGATTCAAAAGTCCAGTCCGTGAACCAAAGCTTGATGCAATTGCTTCTAATATAATTCACCCAAAATTACTAAGAAGAACATTACAGTTTCTGATGAGCTTCTGGAGAATCTTTATATAATAATGGGAGAATTACTGATTCTTAAATTATGAAGAGGAAAATCATAGGGAGCAGACTTAAGAATAGTAAGAACTGAATAATTCTATGAGATAAACAGATAACAGGGAAGTAGTAGCAATGGAAATAGTTTTGTAAACTTCTGATTTATCTTGATTATCCCATGTATAGGACAAGGATTCATGTGTGTGTGTGTATTACAGGGGGAATAACTTCTGTATCAACAACCCTTTCCAAGTGCACTAACAACACCTAAAACAGATTTTGCTTGACACAGTAGGAATTACACACATGACAGTTAAATGCTGTTGAACCTATACACTTACACATCTCGTCAAAAACTCTTGATTAATTGTATTTTCCTAAATATCATTGCATGTTTCATTTCTTGTAGTTTAGACCACTGATGAAAGTCTTAGAAGAAGGGCAAGAATATTAGGCTTTGGAATGTCAAATTTTGACTGTTGCTTCCCAAGCATGGCTGAGAAAGCATTAGGAGTTCCTGGTCTTTAACAGATTCTCTGGATAGAGTAGTATTAATCTCAGCAGTAATCAGTAATGTTTGTGTATTTTTAAAAAACATAAGAAAAATAATCTACTTTCTATTAGATTTTCATATGGACTTTCCTTGTTACATTTATCTATTAAATTCTGTTGTTTCTTCACCTCTAGAAACTTTAAGTTTTATTTTATGTTTACTAATTTTAATTTTTTAAAAAAATTTAATGTTTTTATTTATTTCTGAGAGAGAGAGAGAGAGAGAGAGAGTGTGAGCAGGGGTAGGGGGTGTCATAGAGAGAGAGGGAGCAGGCTCCAGGCTCTGAGCTAGCTGTCAGCACAGAGCCCAATGTGGGGCTTGAACCCACAAACAATGAGATCATGACCTGAGCTGTAGTCAGATGCTTAACCAACTGAGCCACTCAGGCGCCCCTAGGTTTACAAATTTCTGTTTCACCATGTTATATTGATTCCTGTCAGCTTCTCAAACTATTGGATTAAGCAACTTTTTGAAGGTTTTCTAAGGTTTTAGAATGCAAATATAACAGTTTAAAAACAGGTTAGGGGTGCCTGGGTGGCTCAGTCAGTTAAGCCTCTGACTTCAGCTCAGGTCATGATATCATGGTTTGTGGGTTCAAGCCCCGTGTTGGGCTCTGTGCTGACAGCTAGAGCCTGTATCTCCCTCTCTCTCTGACCCTCCCCTGTTCATGTTCTCTCTCTCTCAGAAATTAAAAAAAAAAAAACAAAACATTTAAAAACAGGTTATATTAATCAATATCATTGTTTACCAATAAACACCAATGTCTAAAAAGAAATAACAGAACATAGCATATTATCAGGTGTCTTTTAGGACTAGTACTTCAAATTTTATGGAGATTTATGAGCAAATGTCTCTAAAATCCTGTAAAGAAATACTTATTTTTGGTTGCTAGCAAAATTTTGCAAACTCCAACTATGTGGCTTTTATATGTCCATTTTAGTTTTTCTATTTCATACACAGTCATTTTGTAAGTACTTTAAAAGTACATATTAATTATTAAATTACTACAGCTATAGTTCATTGAAAACAGGTGCTCATATATATATTATTTAAAATACTCACAATTTGTGATACAGCCACTCTGTAAAACAGTATGAAGTTTCCTCAGGAAAATTAAAAATAGATTTACCCTATGACCCAGCAACTGCACTACTAGATACTTATCCAAGGGATACAGGAGTGCTGATTCAAAGGGGCATATGCACCCCCAATGTTTATAGAATTATGGACAATAGTCAAAGTATGGAAAGAGTCCAAATGTCCATAGACTGATGGATGGATGAAAAAGATGTGTGTGTGTGTGTGTGTGTGTGTGTGTGTGTGTGTGTGTGTGTGTGTGTATACGCACAATGGAGTATTACTAGGCGATCAAAGAGAATGAAATCTTGCCATTTCCAAGAACATGGATGGAATTAGTTTACTATGCTAAGCAAAATAAGTCAAAGAAAGACCGATATCATATGACTTCACTCATACGTGGAATTTAAAATACAAAACAAAGGGACATAAGGGAATATAAAATAATATAAAAACAAAGAAGGAAGCAAACACTAAGAGACTCTTGAATACAGAGAATAAGCTGAGGGTTGCTGGTAGGGTGTTGGGTGGGGGAATGGACTAAATGGGTAAGGGGCATTAAGCCTTTATAAGCACTGGGTGTTGTATGTTGAATCACTGAACATTATGTTATGATGAATCACTATTCTATTCCTGAAATTATTGCACTATATGTTAACCAACTTGTATTTAAATTTAAATAAAATAGTTTGCAGACTACTTTTAGAAAATTCAGTAATTGGTTAAACTGATTGTTAAATAGATTTACCACAATGGTATATAATAAATTTAACCTCTTTGTTGATATTGAAGGAGATCAGATAAACTATGGAAATCATGTATCTTAACAATATAGTCCAATCAGAGGGTTTGAAATTAGGGTCAGGACTGAAACAGTATACTGAAATATTGTTGCTTCACAGATAAGTTGTCCTAAGTCTTTACTATCACAAATCTGCTCCACTTTATTTTTTTTTCCTATCAATTGCACTGTTTTGCAAGAGTATCATTTAGTAAATCCTCATTCAGCATTAGTTATGCATTTTATTGATATTAATCAAATTTCTGCCCAGCCGAATTTCATTATACATATTACACAAACAGTTTAAGCGCAGAGTAATAATGACATTTGGGGGTGGGGGGGAATGGCCAAAACCTAATTATTAATAGTTTTGTGTGACATTTTTCTTGGTCTTGTGGGACATTATTTCTTTTCCCCCACCTCCTCTTTTCTGACTCTTACCTGTCACAAATATAATTGAGATAGTAAAAGAAGATGGTTTCTATGCTTATTGAAGAATAAGGCTAACCCTCAGGGAAGGGAGGCCTGAAATACTTGATCAATTTTTTTGAAAAAGAGGTGAAGTAAGCATATTGGTTATAATTATATATGCATTGCTTCAGATGACAAATACTGCTATTTAGCTTATAATTTTACTTACTACTCATACAGAATTTTATGTTTAGTGTGTTTTTTAAACCTGTATTGATCAAGATCTTCAAATTTTCTTTATGATCTGGAATGCCTAGGACTCTGGCTATTTTTGCTAACAGTTTTACAACTATATTTTAAACTACATTTATCACTGTGCCAAAACTATGCTTTTCTCATTTCCTCCACCCATACATCTTGGCTTTTAAAAACTTAATTGGATTCCAAACTATTTGATTCCTTTTTCATATACTGCTTTAAAAATTCCTTTTTAATATAAACTTTTTGCTATAAAAATCCCAGTGCATGTGTCCCTCTGAATTAGTATTTTGTATTCCTTGGGTAAAACCGAGTAGTGCAATTTCTGGATCATAGGGTAGCTCTACTTGCAGCTTTTTGAGGAACCCCATACTGTTTTCCAGAGTGGCTGCACCAGTCTGCATTCCCACCAGCAGTGCAAGAGGGTCCCCTTTTCTCCACATCCTCCCCATCACCTGTTTCGTATGCTGTCGATTTAAGCCATTCTGACAGGGGTGAAGTGGTATCTCACTGTTATTTTGATTTGTATTTCCCTGATGATCAGTGATGTTGGGCATCTTTTCATGTGTGTATTAGCACCTGTAGGTCTTATTTGGAAGAAGGTCTTTTTAGGTCTTCTGCCAATTTTTTAAACCAGATTATTTGTTTTGGGGGGAGTATTAAATTTCATAAATTCTTTCTAGATTTTTGATACTATCCCTTTTTCACATAAGTCATTTGCAGATATCTTCTCCCATTCCAAAGGTCCCCTTTAGTTTTGTTGACTTTTTCCTTCACTGTGCAGAAGCTTTTTATTTTGATGTAATCCCAATTGTTTATTTTTGCCTTTGTTTTCCTTGCCTCAGGAGACCAATCTAGAAAGAAGTTGCTGTGGCTGAGGTCAAAAAGTTTACTGCCTGTGTTTTCCTCTAGTATTTTCATGTTTTTTTTTAGGTCTGACATTTAGGCCTTTTATCCATTTTGAATTTACTTTTGTGTTTCGTATAAGAAAGTGGTCCAGTTTAATTCTTCTGCATGTTGCTGTCCAGTTTTCCCAACACTATTTGTTAAAGAGATTGTGGTTTTCCGTTGAATATTATTTCCTGCTTTGTTGAAGATTAATTGACCATATAGTTGTGCATTCATATAAAATGTGGTTCACATTCATCCCTTGATTATAGATTTTATATTTTCAGTTCTCATACCCATTTATCAGTTCTCAAAGAATATTTGCTCAGTTTAATTTTTATGAACATACTATGCAATATATACAAATGTTATCCTATTTTAAGTTACACAGCTAGTTGGGGCGCCTCGGTGGCTTAGTCAGTTAAGCATCCGACTTTGACTTTGGTCATAATCTCATGGTCCATGGGTTCTAGCCCCACATCAGGTTCTGTGCTGACAGCTCAGTCTGGAGCCTGTTTCGGATTCTGTGTCTCCCTCTCTCTCTGCCACCCCTTCCCCCACTCACTATCTCTCTCTCTCTCAAAAATAAACATTATAAAATAATAAAAATCAGTTACACAGCTAGCTAACTTTGTGACTATCAATTTTCAGTTATTTTCAAGTTGGAGACTATTTTTTTTCCACTGACCTTCATTATAACTTAAGGTAAAGTAGTTTACATCTAAACATACATATATACATATGTGCACACATACACATACCTAGACTTGTTTCTCTACTCTCAATTATCTGGGATATACAATAATTTAAAAGCTGTAAGTTTACTAAAAGTTTTTGGTAATTGCTGGTAGATAAGAATGCTATTGTTTTCCTAAAATATTAATATAGCCAGTGTGTCATCAAGCAAGTTTATTCTCTATACATTTTTTTATGTAGCAAAATTTTGAAATTATTTATGCTTAATTTTTTTTCCAAAGTAACTTTCATGTCTTCATTAATGTAAATGGTTTCCACTATCTGCCTTTTATGACTGTAGGTGAAACTTAAAAGGAAACTTAAAAGTCAGTATACTGACTTTTTCAGTATATACATTTGTCAAATACTTCTCAAAATTTGCTATATGTTTGGTATTAAAGAGAGTTAGTAATCTAGAATATTTATATATGAAAACAAATTGAATACATTCTATTTTATCCTATAAATTATTTAAGAACTATTTCTCATGTAGCTTGTTATATTTATTCCTCTGAATATGTCATCAATAAAATCAATATCTACAGTCTAAGTTAGCACATCAAATTATCACACTGACTTCTTAGCTAGTGCCCTTTCCTTCTTGTTATTTCTGAATTTACTGAGTGTTTTGCAATTAAAATCATGATTGGTTTCTTTCTTACATTTGTTCTACTGCACAAGTCATGAACACTTAACCTTACTGTGAGAAGAATGCCTTGTATATAAATAATTACTGAAAAATAAAAACTATTTATATTTCCTTAATATATTCCAAGTTTCATTTATTATTCTCAAACTCCCTTATATATTTTGTATTTTTATAATAAATGTGCACATTTTCTCTAGGACTTATAAATCATGGATAAAGTATTTAAAAATGAAATACATCAGGTTAATGTTGTACATCAGGTTACATCATGAGCAGAAAAGTAATGTATTAGAACACAGGAGATAGACATTTTACCTTCTAATTCTAATTCTTAAGAGATTAAGCTGCCATTTTTTAAGCAAGTCTTGTAATGCAGTTTGCAATATTCTTATTAGTAAAATGCGAATATTACTAGATTATGTCAAAGCCAGTTCTTTTAATACTTGTTCTCTATATCCTATTCTAAAATGTTTATGACTTCAGTGTTTCATTAAGATAACAAAGCTCAGGGGCACCTGGGTGGCTCAGTCGGTTAAGCATCCAACTTCAGCTCAGGTCATGAACTCACAGTTCATGGGTTCGAAGCTCGTGTCAGGCTCTGTGCTGACCGCTAGCTCAGAGCCTGGAGCCTGCTTCAGATTCTGTATCTCGCTCTCTCTCTGACCCTTGCCTGCTCACGCTGTCTCTCTTTCTAACACAAAATAAATTAAAAAAAAACATTAAAAATTTTAAAAAAGATAAGTTCAATAGATAACCTAAACGAGGAATATACTTTCTATAGTAACAAAAACATGAAGTTTTTAAGTTTTATGTTTAGCATGCAGCTTACTGGAAGCTAAATTACAGACTTCTACCATGGGAGCTCATGTTTGAGGACTATTAACAAAAACACATCCTGTCACCGTAGCATGCCTAGGTAATAACATTTGGCTCAGACGGATTCTCCCAAGGAGGCAAAGGAGCTTAATTTATCTATGAATCATTGTTTTATACAGAGCAGGAATCCAAGCCAAATACTCTATGCCCTTAACATCAGTTCACAGTAACTGAAAATGTTTTAATCACAACTTGAATTGCCTTTTATAAACTAAGTAGCATTAGCAACACGACAGCACTCCGATCATTCTCTATGTATTAATGTGAAATTTTTATTGAAAACAAGTAGCAGTGCAATTTAATAAGGGGATCATGAAAACCTATTAAATAGGAATTATGTAACACACCCCTCTACTATATACACAAGAGCTAGAGTTTATTGTAACTAATATATGCCTTACTTTTTATATTTCATAGTTACATTTAATCTTATTTGACCCTGATAACTACCTGTGGAATAGGAATTAGTATCATAATTCCCACTTTAAGTCTATGATCAAAGTTATTTTGATTTGTCAGTGGCCATATGCCTGGCAACTGGAAAGAATTAACCCAATTTTTTGTCACTACTTTGAATCTTTCTATTTTACCTCAAGCTTGCCATCAGAATCATTTGATGCTTTAGGGAAAAAATATCCTGGTTTTTCCCTACTTCCAGATTAGTTGAAATAAAATCTGAGCACAGAGCTAGGGCACTGAGAGTAAAAAATAGCAGCTAACTATCTTTCTAATTCTAATGTGACAGTCAGTTTTGAAAAGCAATATGTTTATTACAGTTAGATTGGTTTTCAATAAACCTGGCTGAAAGAATGCCAATGGGAAGAGGGGAAAGCAAATGCTAATGTGTAAAACAAACCTCTAACCCACACTGATCTATTCCCAGCATAATGCATAGCTAAGAACTCTCACAAGTGGGGAAAAAAGACCCAAGGAAGCGTCCGCACCATGAGAGCAACAGGATGTGTGTCCCTAGGACCCAGTAGGGTAGTGGTTGTACTTAGTAAAGAAAACAATTGTTCTTTCCCAAACTGAAACACTATCCCTAAATAATTAATGTTTGTCATCATTCCTTGGGAGTTTTGATTTTCCCCCATCACTTGCTCTTTCTATTCTACCTTATATTTCCATTACTCTTTCATTTTTCTTTGCAATTTTTCAGATGCATTCCTTGTTTTCATTTTATAGCATCAGCTTGTCCATGTTTAAAATGCTCAGTAAAGAGTCTTGAAATCTTAGGGGAAAACATGCAGTAGCAGTCTAATCAATCAACCAGAGAACACAGAGCTGTGGGTTGGGACACTATACTTGGAGTGTTAATAAGAGCCTTGAGTACTCATTTGCCCAGACTGTGGTTTTTCAACTGAAATATAGACAGGTAATCCATTCTGCCAAGGCTACTACAAGAACCCAACTATCCCACTGCTAGCCAATAAAAACAGGTCTTTTCTCTATCCAGAATGTATTGGTTATTACATCTACATGTTTGTACAAACATCTTGGTCTAGAATAGCCTAAGTGCTTTTGCTTTGATGCATATTAGAAATGCTAATCTTAATGGCTATCTCTTCCTGTTCTTTATGTGGGTCATATTAGTCTTTCCTGAATGTACTTGCATCAATTAATGTTAAGCAGCTAAGAAAATCTTTGTGGATTATTATGGGAAAAAGCAGAATAGTTCAACTAGATAGGACATCTATTCAAAATTTAATATGTGTAGGTCAGTAATATTTGATGTGCAAACCTTTTTGCACTTTACTGAAGTTCTAAAGTTGTAACAAAGTTTTCTGGTTTTAGTTAGTAAATACTATCACTAACAATACCTAAAACAATTCTATTTCTGTGGTATTGACTAGAATTTATTGCTTATTGAGGAAAACATCATCTCTATTTTAAGTTTTTTTCCATACAATCAGGTCTCCAAAAAATGGGTAGTTTAACAAAGAATGATCAACTTCCTCTGAGTTTTTAATTTTATTTCAAAATGAAGTTTCCTATGGAAAGGTGCTTTATGCTTGAGGGATTTTGGATGATTGCTATTTGTTTCATTTTGTTGTGCATTTTTGATGCCACTGTCTGCCTGTACTGTTCTCTTGCTTTAAATTAGTTTTCATTACATTTACATCCTGGAATATTATTTTGATTAATTTTAGAAGTTTTACTTCATATAGCCCTTATTGAAGATTTGACATAGTGATGTTGAATTAACAGTATAAAATGATTATAGAAGATTAGGATAAAAAAACTCTTTAAAGTAAAAGAATGGTATACTCTCTATACTTAAGTGAATATTCAATTCTGAAATCTACAGTATATCACACCAGACAGCAGAGAGGTATTCAAAAAATTAACCATAGCGTTAGTCACCCACTAAATGCCATATGGGCCTTGAAGGATGTACATCTGCTCATCAAGTTAACTGAACAAAGATTTGGGAATTGTTTTCTGAAGTGCCCTATCATTACAGGTTATGATACCAAAACATGAAGAGTCTGTAAAGAACAGTATTGGTATTCCATTTCTAGAAAAAAAAATTGTAATGTTTCCATACAAGTGGATTGAATTTAGAAGCACACAGTTCATGGTCATGCTTTTTGATTATATGGTTACTTGCTTATGATAGCTTCTATGAGTGAATATAAGTATACTGTATACAGAATATATTTCCAATATGAAATATTTGAAATTAATCCTGTTTCTGTTCACAGATGACAGGTTCCCCATTTCTCTCTAAAAATTTTACCCATACTATAACTCAAATATCATTTAGCAAATAACTTATGTAGCTCTCACCTCTATCATTACATTTTGGATTCTGATTTCAGTAGAATTGTTGCCTAGGGAGAAGTGCAGAATAGACCTCCATTAACATACCCTTTTACTCGTGACAAATCTGTAGACTGTGGTTTTGTAAGGCTCATTTTTGTGAGTTGTTTGCTTCACATGGAAGAGAATGATACAAGTTTAAAATATTCATTTTTCCATCATTTTACTTTCAATAGTTTTCTCGTGCAATTGGAAATGTAAAAATTGTAAAAACATCTGTTATCTGTCAAATAGAATTTGATGTTCTATATTCAAAGACCAATGCAGAGAGTACTCGCCCTACCCTGCCACTGGTTGGCCATGATAGAACATGGGGACAGTACTTTAGAGAATTTTCTGTATTACACGGAGTTAAGACAATACAGCATATGGAATTTTTCCTTGGATATTAGTCATTACATTTTCAAATTCCTGATTTTCAGCAAAGATATACACTAATGATCAGAACATTTTTATCTGTGGGTGACATTAACTATGATCCACAGAACTATGCACATCTTTGAGTTTTATGTTATAATTTACAAAGTTTACATGTACTAAAATGTGGGTAATCCAAGCTATTAGCTGAAACTCAATTTAAATCTTATTTTAAATTATTTAAGTTCCAGCTTTATGAAGTTATAAATAGTTCAAAACAAGTGTTTAATGAATCCCATATTTTAATTTCCAACATTCAAACGTTCTTGTTATGATAGCAATTCTGGCAGTTAGCATTGATTTTTTTTTTCAGGTTGATCTAATTATGTGGTGATATTTTACAGTTCTATATGCCACCTTTTATTAAAATTTAAAAATTAAATGAGAAATGCTGTTTACTAGGGCAGCCATAAACTTATATAGACTATATATAACTTATATAAAATTTTGGACTCTTATATAGTCGGTTATCAGTTCATGGTTCTGGAATCTAGAAGCCTGATGTCAAGATACTGGTAGGACTATGTTTACTCACAGCTCTAGGGCAGCTGTATTCTTTCTATCTTTTAGCTTTTCATATTGACTGGTAAATCCTAGCATTCCTCGGCTTGTAGCTGCATCTACCCAGACAGGTGGCCATCTTCTCCCTGTATCTTCCCGTAGTCTATCCAAATTGCCCCCTTATGTAAGGGTGCCAGTTATTTTGGATCAGAATCTACTCTAATAGCCTCATTTGGGTTACTTCCATAAGGGCTCTATTTCCAAATAGAGTCACATTCTGAGTTACTGGAGATTGAAATTTCAACCTATCTTTTTTTGGTGGGGTGGGGAGGAGGGATACAAATCAACATATAATAGCTTCCTAAATGTGTAAGAAAAAATAAGAATGTATTAATTCTCCTTGACAAATTTGGAAATACTTTTTTAAAAAACTTTATTTCTTTATTTTGAGAGAAAAAGAGAAGGGTGGAGGCAGAGAATCCCACAATGTGAGTGAACAGCTCAACACAGGGCTAGATCTCAGGGAACAGGAGATCATAACCTGAGCTACAAACAAGAGTCAGATGCTTAATTAAGCCACCCAGACATCCCAAATTTGGCAATGTTCTGACAATTATTATTTTTTATTCAAACCTCTAGGATCCTTTCTTTTAGGTCATTGTCACCCAAAGTATTTCTTAAAATTCAGTACTTCTGTTAAACAGAATCTTCAGTGACCTTTTTCATGTTATTCATGAAAATAATTATTAAATTTTTCTATTAAAAAAGAAAAACTGGTTTTACCTGGCTCTAGGTTTCATCTTTGAAAAAGTAGAAGAGTCATTTTCCCCCTGAGAAGACTAGGCTAGAGTAAGAAAACTTTGAAAACAGTACTTAAAAATGACATAGACATGGGGTACCTGGGGGGCTCAGTTGTTTAAGCATCCAACTCCTGATTTTAGCTCAGGTTACAGTCTCGTGGCTCAGGAGTTCGAGCCGCACATGAAGCCCTGAGCAGACAGCGCAGAGCCTGTTTGGGATTCTCCCCCCCTCTCCCACTTCTACTCTCTTTCAAAATAAATACACACGAAACATAATAGACACATGCTTCTACCTAATGAGGATGAGAAGGCATGCCCTATGGCTGGAGTAGTCACAGGCATATTATAAACAAGGAATCCATCTAAAGGATATTTATGCCTTTCATTTTTATAAATTATTTCAAAAATCAGTAACTATTCAGGAATCACTATCATTTACAAATTTTTTCATCTTCATTTCTTTTGATTTTTAGTATTTTTAATCTTTATCAACCCAAAAAATAAAGCATTAAACTGAGTAAAATATACCCAAAATTGATAGTATAAGAAAGAAAAAGTAAAGGCCTAGTAGACCACAACATATTTACTGAGAAAAACTGCAAAAATTGTGATTCAATTGAACTACCCTTTCCAATATATGAATAGTTCATGTTATTGCCAAACAAAGAACATGAGCTTGCCATAAAGGACATTAGGACCCTACAATATATTAGAACATCTGGGGATGCATATAGACCAGACTCTGCATCCCAAACTTAGAAGTTCACATTCCAGCAGTCAGATATGTCTAAAGACAAGTATAGTCATGAGAAAATCTATATTTGATATGAAAAAAAAGCCTATTGTCGCTTTAAAAATTGAGGTAATAGTTATCACAGGTCCAGGTATTAATAACCAGTAAAAAAACGTCTAAACCTAAATAACATACAACCTGCAGATGTTAGGCTTCAACAATTCTTTTTTGTTGGAGAATGGAAGCTTATTCCAACTACAAAAGCCAAAAATGGCCTTTGGAGTATAAAACGGGTTTTCTTATGGTCACAGTCATTTAGATGTTAGTCTTGTATGTACTACACAGTCCTCCAAGGATATTGTTTATATTGCTAATTCGGGACTTATTTAATGCCTTCTACTGTAAGTGTATGACTTACACTTTATAGCCACTTATCAAAATATTTCCTTTTGGCCAATTTACATTATTGCTCTTTAGTTATCACATGGTCAGAAATAGAGAGATAGGGATTTTCACAATAACTAAAACAAAGTCCAAAGATTTATCTTTTGCAATATAATACAATAATGCACATTTGCTCTGGGTCTTGAGGAGGGGAAGAAAGGAAAAACTATCTAAAGTTGTTCAACATATTAGTGTTATAATATATGGAAAAATCACATTGTGACCCAGTCTGCCAGAGTCTCATTGGTTTCCAGATTGCAGCAAGATTGATTTTTTTTAGTGCTTTCTATAGCCTCGTCTTTCCTTACTTATTGCCATATGTTTCTACCTCCTCACTTTTAATCAGTCTCACTACATTGTCTGAACAATCAAAATTTAAATTGTTTCATAACTATTCAAGCATAGAGCTTTTTATGTTCCCTAACTATGAAATTCTCTGTGATTATTTCTAGTAAAGACAGGTGGCTTTCTATTGAAAAGATAAGTTCCTGTAAGTTATGCTTTTGATTTTTTCATCTAAATTAAATTGATGTATTTTGATAGTTGGCACATATTGATTTGCTATCAAATTATATCTCTAGGATGTGCAACACTTTATATAAACTCTTTCTTATAAACTGATATACAAGCATCACTCTACTTTGCAGTTAGGAGACTACTAAATAAATCACTACAAAAGGAGAATATTTTAAGGCAAAAAAAACCAAAACAAACTAGTTTAAAAAAGCCCAACAGAGGCATATAAAAGAGAATAGGGAAATAAAAAGACAAAATAATCCAAATTGATTCTTTCTATGTGCTCAAGTAGGTATATGGAAATATTGCTAGCAACCAAATGGTTGGCCGACCAATTTCAGAATTCTCCTGACTGTATCTATAGTACTCTTGGACACCGACAAAACAACTTGACTCTAAATTACTTTGCATGTACATGGAATAGAGTAGAAGAGAACAGAATATGAAGTATATGGATATATATGGCCTTAATATACCAGGCCTCACAGGTTCTTTTAGTGTGAGCATTTAAGGACATTACATTTTAGAGACTGGCTTTAGTGATGAAAAGGAAAAACCTTGTCCCAAAGAGGATATAGTTAAATGATACAGTTCTGTAACTGATAAGAATGACCTAAAAGTGAGCAAGGTGTTCATGACAACGGGCTCTGGATCAGTCATGGAAATGCTTTTAAGGCAGAAAGGTTGGGCAATGATCTGGGTCACCTCCTTTGTTTTCTTTCTAAGAATCCCTGTCCTCCATTGTTTGAGGTCTAGTATCTCGAAAACCAGTGTTTAAATGGATTGTTCTTATTCCTCCTTCTTGATTGTTTCAATTGGGAACAAATGCTACCTCTGCTTTCCATCTTGGCTGGATGCAGAAATTATTTGTTCTATATAAATGGCTTTTAAAAAGCAATGTCCAATGAGCTCCAAGTTATAATCTCACCTACTCTATGCAGAGAATGAATTGTACTATTTTCAGAGTATCGTCATATGTTTAATGAGTAGTATAGTTACCTATCTACTTAATAGCACATTTTTCATCAGTATTGAAATGTTTTCTTTTAAATTCTTATTCTTGCATTTTTAATACAGATTTCTTAAGTTCAAGTACTCCACTCTTTTTCAAGTTTCATTTTCTTTCCAACCACACTGATGATTTGTTATGCCATTTTATCAGCCTCCTGAGAGTTCAAATTGGGATGTAACCATCACTCATTCAAATGTCAATAATTACGCCAATTAAAGGAAAAAAGATTTCACTGCTAAAAAGGGACAAGGACATTATTCTGCAAGTTTCTTTGACTTTTTCATTTGTCATATTAGGCTATGTAGGAATATCTAGATGGCTTATAATTTTCAGAACAGTTCCACATTATCTCAAATAAAGTTATTTTTAATCTACAGCTGTGAATCTCTATAAGAAAAAGGCCTATTTTGGGACATGGCAATATTGAGAAAGACAATCAAAAGTTGCTTTATATACTGTTTAAATTTATGCATAGTAAACATTCTTGTTTTCTGATTTCAAAATATTAAAAAATCAACACCCAAATACCTTTATTTGGCATATTGTATACTTAGTCATAACATCATGGCATTTAAGAGCTATTAAACACACAAAAAGGTTATCTAGCCCAATCATTTTTATCTATTGATAAGGAATCAATGGCCCAAAGATCATCAGACTCAAGGCAACAGAGGTAATTAGAAACAGAATCATTCATTCAAACAAATTCACTGAGAAAGGAATTGGCTTGACAGAACTGAAAGTAGTCTTTGCCACTATCGAGGATCTTGAAGTAATATTCTTGTAAAGACAACGCAATATATGTATGTATGAGTCACACGGTACTCAGAGTTTATATACTGGATGGTGAAGGTCAGTGTTCTGGCTTTCCAAGAGATACAGAGGCCGAATGTGAAAATGACCAAGTTTAACCAGAACAGGAGAGGAGAGAAAAGTGATTCAGGAAGAAAATGGTGCAGATAAAAGCCAGAAGTTTAGAAAGAATGCTACACCTTTAAAAACTGCATGCAATTTAATAATATTGATGTTAAGAGCTGAGTCAGTTGAGTGATAGTATGAGAGGAGCCTAGATGGATAAATAGGCCATGAAATGATTTTTGAGGTTTTTTTTCCTGAAAGGATATAGTCATTGAAGAAATTTTTTGCAAATATTGATAGTACAATAGACAATATAACATCTCAAAGTCAATTCTGAATTCAGACCCTAAAAACATGTATTTTGTACAGGTTTGTATACATTAAATATACCACCATTGGTGCAGAGTCTTCAAAATTATCTTCTTAACAGAACACTTTCCTATTATGTAAATACCTACCAACTGTACTAAATCACAGAAGTATTAAAATAAGGGACAGGAGATATGAATGATAGACTATCACACTTGATCATAATTCCAACATCTAGAACATGGGGACACACACACGCAATGTTTTCCAAGTCACTGATGTAACTAAAATAATTCATAAACTTTAATAGACCTATTTACCCACTAAAAATCCATAATGTGTGTGGCCATGTTATTCAGAACACTTTGATTCTATTTTAAATTAGGAAATAAATAACTTTTTAATTTTTTTCATATGTGGAAGTGGAGATTTAGTCTTTTTTTTTCAGCAACTCTTATTTAAACACAGTAGAAATTCAATACCAGGCTCTGAAATACTCAAATGAAGACGTATATCAATTAACTAAACTTTTTACTAATTTTTTTTATTTGTGACTAGTTGACATACACTATAATATTATAGTAGTTTCCAGTGTTCAACATAGTGATTCCACAAGTTTAAATGTTATGCTGTGCTCACCAGAAGTGTAAATTCCATCTGTTACCATATAATACTATTACAGCATCATTGACTAGATTCCTTGTGTTGTGCCTTTTATTCCCAGGACTTATTCATTCCATATGGAAGGCTTTATCTCTCACTCTTCTTCTTCCATTTTCCCATCTCCCCCTCTTTCCAAACAAGCCACACAGATGGCCAACACACACATGAAAAGATGCTCGACATCACTTATCATTAGAGAAATGTGAATTCAAACCACAAAGGTTATCACCTCACACCTGTCAGAATGGCTCAAATAAAAAACACAAGAAATAGCAAGTATTGGTGAGACTGTAGAGAAAATGGAACCCCGGTGCACTGGCAATGAGAATGTAAATTTGTGCAGCCACTGTGAAAAACAGTATAGAGTTTCCTCAAAAGATTCCAAATAGAAATATCATATGTAGTATAACAATCCCATCACTGTGTATTTACCCAAAGAAAACAAACACTAATTCCAAAAGATCTATTGATCCCTATGTTTGTTGCAGCCTATTAGTTACAATAGCCAAGATATGGAAGTAACCTAAGTGCTCACAGGTGAAGTAATAATGAAGTTGTGGTAAACATACACACAATGGAATATTAGAGCCATAAAAAATGGTAAAATTGTGCCATTTGCAACGACATGAATAGACAGAGTGTATTAGGCTGAGTTAAATAAGTCAGACAGAAAGACAAGTACCATAGAATTACCCTCACATATGGAATCTAAAAAAAAAAAAAAAAAAATCAGATCTATAAATAGAACAGACTGATGCTTGTCAGGGAGAATTTAACATTGTTTTTTTATGCTTCTATTAGCAATCTTTATTTGAAATGTTAATTAAGTGGAGTTTTCCTATACCCATCATTTAAACATTCAACCATGTTTCATATGAAACTTTTCATTCTTGTTCTCTTAAAAGGAATCTATTTTTTTTAGATTTTGTTTTTTAAGTAATCTCTACATCCAACACGGGGCTCAGAATCCAACACGATCCAGAGTTCCAGGCTTTACCAACTGAGCCTGCCTGGCACCATTAAAAGGAATCATTTTAAAGGATAGAGGGACCAGAGAAAGAAGGGAAGGGAGCTAGAGAAGGTAAAATTGGGCTACTTCCCTTGGAATGAACTATAATCACCACCCCTGGCTTGACCCTAGATAACTCCATGAAAGAGCCATCAGTTACTCAGCCAATGATACTACCCTAAATATACTAACAGTGTAATCCTTACTGATTGAATAATACTATGAGGAAAAGAAGATATCAAGATCTTTTTTTTAAGAGAAAGATAATAAAGCATAAACCTTGAGGCAACAAGTGGGGAAGGCATGTCTGTATATGCTGACCGACACAAAGCTGGGTTTATTTTCCCTGGAGAGCTGGTGAAGCTTGGCCCACGTAAGGAGCAGTGCTGCTAATAAGGAAAGACTGGCTGAGAGGGAGCAGGGAAGGCCCACTACAAGTTCTAGTGCCAGAAAACAGTAGTGTCACAAATAATCAGTTTCATGGGGAGGAATTCATGGCATATGTTCCAGTGCCTTTGCAGCCTGCTTGAATCATGACCAAATACTCCCTCCAAGACCACTTGGAAAGAAAATGTACTAGAGATAGAGCTATTATATAAAATAGAGAATGTCCAGTTAAATTTGCATATGGGAACAATTTTTTATACAAATAGGTCCCACATATCAAATGGGATATATCTATGGGTTTTTTTAATCCATGGGGTTTGATTCATATTTAAATGAGTATACTATGTTTTTATTGCCAAGTCTTGACCATCTTACACGTTCTCACAGTACCCAGAGGGAAAGACAAGCAAAGCTCAAAATTCTGTTGTGGAATAAAGACAAAAAAAACAGTCCATCCCTTCTTGTGGTTGAACTGAGCACTTACAGCCCCCTGAGCTGCGACAAGAGGAGGGGATTGAATACTCCTGCTGCAACTGTAGAATTTTCCCCAGTAAGTACATTGAAAAGTGAGGGAAAGGGTTTTCCTCATTTCCAATGAAAACCACCTCAAGTTGAGATATAAAACTTCATCTGATTCTCTGGGATAAAGGGGAGCTATTCTTTAATATTTTCTAAACTCAGGTCAATGTCTCACATTCAGAAATTTGCTTTAATTGATTTATATTCTCCCTCCTATCCATTTTCTAGAAGTGAAATAAGAATTTCTTCTGAAGATCCTTATCTATATGGACTTTTTTTAAAAATTAGGCTCCACGCTGGGCTCTGCCCAGTGCTAGGCTTGAAGTCACCACCCTCAGTCAAGACCCTATTCTTGGTCTTAACGCTTTTGGCTATAGATACAGCTATTTTTAATCAATGATTAATACTATCTACTCATTAGTACTAAATGCTATGTAACAAATTCTGTTTAAGCTCTCCTCAACATATCCAAGTGCATTGATCTGAGGAGTATTTGGAATGTTTTCCATATTTGAAAACCAAAAACCATGTGTATCACTGTATTTCTGAGATTTGAGGGCCCCAAATTTGTATAATTTTCATGGCATAGCAATAAATAGAATTTCAAGCTATTAAAAGTAGGTGGACATGCATGGTAGTGATTGACAAAATCCCATATGGTTCTACAGAAAGTACATTCTTCTTACACATCAAGTCGATTAGAGCTAATTCAATACAGAAAAAATTGTCCAGATTATCTAGTGGAAAAAAATCTAGTCATTCGCTACTGACATAGAACTGCTTCCATTAATGACTAATCTGGTTATGAAGATGAATAACATGCTTTCATCTGAGAAAATTATAAGGGCAACTGCCATGTGTTTAAATCCATCATAGGTTTCCTGGAGGCATAACAATTAGAAATGGAAAAGGAATGTTTGGTCATCTCCCCCGTCTTTCCACCTAGGCAGGCTTTTATCCTGGAGTAAATTCTCTAGTGCTTTGTCTAATCTAGTTTTACATAAATCAAATGGAAAACTTAGAAGACTACTAAAAGATCTTACTGCTGGGAATTATTACAATGATAATAAGCATACTTTTGCTGTGTAATTCCATACTACTTTTATCTCTGCCTCCTCGGAACAGCCTTGAGCAATTCCACACATGCTCTACTCCTTCTTGGTGGGCCACCATTTAAATAATCACAAATGTTGATTAAAGGTGTTAGGTTGGGCATGATCAAGTTTGGAAAAATGATTTGGATATCTTTTAGCAACTCTAGGTCTGCCGATCCTTCTAGCATCTTTGAAATTAATGAGAAACCTAACATGAAGAGGAACCTCTAATAAAATACAGAAGTAATAACCATTACAAGAGCTCTTTTGAAAATTTGAGGTTTTCAGTCAGGCAAGTTTTAGTGACTTGTTAAAGAGGAGAAGATATGAAATACGCCAAAATATCTTCAGAAGCATCTCCGTTTCCATTTATGCATTTTTCCTGCTCTAGCTTTCCAGGACTCTTGCTATTTATTTACTGCCAGCTGCTTTTCTAAAGTGCTTTTTGTCCAAAACATCTCTCTTCCCAACAAAAAAGTCTTCTGTCCATAATAAACAACCCACTTAATAGTTGCTTTGTGGGTTGCAACAATATGTTCAGACCAAATTGGTATTCAGTGACAATGCCGATCTTCTAAGAAACATTTACATTTGAATATAATCATGGCAATTTTAATTCCATTAAACAATAATCTACAAAACCTCGGCAGGACAGATAATTAGAATTGGTAGTATCACTAAAATTAAAATTCTTTGAGGACAGAAAATTTGTTTCTCTAATATAATCCTAGTTCCTAGACCCATGCATTCAAGTTGAATGGATAAAAAGTTTTTCTTTCAATAATTCAAATCACCATGGGTAGGGCAACTGAAGACAATACCACTTACTGCTTAACATTAAATCATTGATTGAAGAATTTTTCTTGAGCCAACATAATTACCTTCTTTGCTCATTATTCAAACACTAGTGTTTCAGAGCAGATCCAGGCTTTATTGTGGGAAGGTAGAAGCTATGAAAAGCCAATGGTGGTGCAAGATGAAGAACTGCATGTTAATAGTTAATACATGTTATATACTTTTAACTTAATAAAGGAGAATCAGAAAAGAATAGAGAACACACCCACAGAAGCTCTGGAGAAATGTATTGTTCTGCCTAAGAGGTAATGTACATTCCTAGGTGATCCTACTTGTTGGTACATAATTGTTTGTAGTAACCTGTTATCACATGTATTTCTGTCATTTTTTGTTGTGTTTTCTCTTCCATTTCTTATTTTGGTTTTTGGGTCTTCTCTTTTTTTCATAGTTAATGTAGTTAAAGCATTGCCCCCCCCTTTTTTGAAAACCGGTCATTACTTTTAATGTTAGAAAAAATTAGACCAGAACAGACAATAACCTGTTATTTCCTTCCTCTGCTAAATTTCAGCTAGGTTTATTTTTTTCTAGTTCCTTGTGATGTAATGTTAAGTTGTTTTTTGGAATTTTTTTCTTAATACAAGCGTTTATAGCATGACTTTTACTAGAACATCTGCTTTTGCTGCACCCCATAGGTTTTGGAATATTCGCTTTTATTTGGAGATATACTTTGATATGTTGCTTGATTTCTTATTTGGTCCATTGCTCGTGCAGTATTCTTTAATATTTACATATTAAATATTTGCATAGTAAATATTACATTGTAGATTCCAGCTTTATTATTTTAGTTTTGTACCATTATGGTTAGAAAATACATGTGGTAGGTTTTAAGTCTTCCTAAAATTGTAATATTTATTAGGTCTCTTTTTAGGTGACTTAGCCAGGGCATTCTTCAGTGTGAAGTTAAAGAAATGTGTAGTCTTTTCCTTGGATGGAATGTTTTATACGTATCTTTTAGAACCCTGTATTCTGGGGGCACCTGGCTGGCTCAGTTGGAAGAGCATCCAACTCTTGATCTTGGAGACAGGAGTTGTGCCCAACCTTGAGTACAGAGATTACCAAAAAATAGCTTTAAATTTTCAAAAAAGGACCATGTGTTCTGAAGTGTGCTTCAAATAAAAAATTTTCTTGAAGATAATGGAGAGTGCTCATTTAAAGTAAAGCATATCACAGCTGAGGTGGGGAGGGAATTGGGTGCAATGGGTGACAGGGATTAAGATTACACTGATCATGATGAGCACGGAGTAGTGAGGTGTAGAATTGTTGAATCACTATATTGTACACGTAAAACTAAGAGAACACTGTATGTTAACTATACTGGAATTAAAATAAACTTAATAATAAAAGATAATATACAATGTAAACTCTGATAATTTTCTAATTAAATTTGTCCAATGGTAAAGTAGATCTTAATAGAGAAGTCATCAACTCATGGTTCAGTGTTTGTGGTTTTTTTTTTTTTTTTAATGTTGATTTTGAGAAAGAGAGCATGGGCACACATGCATGAGCAGGGGGAGGGGCAGAGAAAGAACAAGAGAAATTCCTAGATGCTATGCTCAATCCCATGAACCAGGAGATCATGACTACAGCCAAAAATCAAGTCTAAAATTTAACCACTGAGCCACCCACCTGCCCCAACATGGTTACGCTTTCCACCTTAACCAAAAGAAGTTTATGAAACACAATGTTATTACTTAATTAAAGAGGGGATTTTTTAGGCCTGGTGCTAGATACTCGAAGTTATGGCTATGTTCTCTTAAGGAAATAGCTTTAAAAATAGGGCTGGTGACTGTCAAGGATGCAAAAAGGAAATTAAACTTTATCACAGTGTATTTTTTCTTTAAAAAAAAAGTACATGCAAATTCAAAGCAATCTTATGTGTTCTGCTGTAATGGAGAAGTTAAATGTAAAATAGCACATGGATTTTCACTCATTTTATTTACAAAGAAACATATTCAAAGAAAGCAGGACATTCAAAATAAACATCCATTTTTAGCAGTCATAAAGTTTTATAGCTATTGTCAAAATCGTAAGACTTAAAATGGGAAGCTGTTTTATGTTCAAAGTATAGCTACATTTGATCAATTAGGATTTACAGAGATGGAAATCAGTTTCTTTTATTTCTGCCACTAAGAAAAATGTGCATGAATTTTTATAATAGAATCTGTCAGTTGTCCTAAGTGCTGACCATCTCACTTAGATTGTTGAGAGCAGTATGGGGAAATTTTCTTGTCAAAGCATTCATAGTGATAGGGTAGGATTGGAAGACTATTACTAATGTCATGGGCAATGATTAAAAAAAGCCCCAGGTTTAATCCCTTCTGGCTTTATTGAAAGAACTACCAAAGTGACATAGTGTCTTAACCCACAGGCAGATTTATTAGGGTGGAAATCTCTCTTGCTTTCTATTTAATTAGCTTAGTCTGTGGAGGGAACCTGGTAGCAGGGAAATTTCTCACTCTGACACAAAACATTGAACAATGAACCATACTTCAAGCTAGTAAAAGAGAGGCAAGGACATTCTAATAAATTAAAGACTAAGGAGAAAATATGGCTATCATATCATATCTTTAGAGCAAGAACCTATCCCTATGTCTTTATCACTTAATTCAAAAGCTTCTGTTTGCCTGATTTGGCTTGGCACACTAAGTGGGAAAACAGGATGAATGGTAGCACATGGGATCATTGGTGTCGCTGTAATAATCTGGATCCAACTTGTTACAGACTCAGTTATGGAAAATCGACCATAGCTTCATCAGGATATATCACCCCATTGCTGAATTACAACACCAGCAATAAAGCAAAACTGAATATTATGTATCAAAATTATGTAAAAATTTGATCAATAAATAAATGAGGTGACCATGCAGATTCTTCTTAGGTTCATCAAGAAATTAATAGGATTTTGATGAATTGACTAAAACTTAAGTCAGAAGATTTTCTTCAGTGCATACCAGGAAAAAATATACAAGGTCAAATGTGACAATCTCTAATATTGAAAAAAATAGATTTAATAGATTTTTTTTACCATGTTATCTCAAACTTCTAGTAATCTCAGTGTACTTGTGGAAGAATTCATCTTTTGAATCACTAGTATATGTAAGTATTTTAAGCATGTGGGAAGCAAAAAAACCCTCCAAACACCAAAACAAGCAAAACTAACCAAAGTGAATGTACCCCAAAGAACAGTAATAGTACTCAGAATCAATCTAAGAGATACAAGATTTTAAAAAATCCACATTTTGAGAAAAATTGAAGACAACACAGGAAAGTGGATAGATCCAAGGCAACTTCGGTTAAAATCTCAGCGAGTTTATATAACGGACAAGCTCTATTTTTGTAGCTTTAAGTGCAAGAGAACAAACAGCCAAGAAATGAGAACAAATCATTTGTAGGAATTTTAGGGCTATGTATCAAGACATCATAAGGTTATAATTAAGAGAGCCTAATGTTGCACCAAGAATAACAATTAAACCAATCAAACAAAACCGGGGGAAACAAAGGAAAATCTTTAAACACCTTAAAAAAAAAACAAAACCTCACACGATTTATGAAAATCAATCCAGGTGGATTAAAGATCGTAAGGTAAATAAAATTTCTAACCAAAAATGCGGTGAAAATCTTTATAGAATGTGATTGGCATTTTTTTTTTAACATAATAGACAATAAAAAACCCACAACCCTAAATTGGGCCATATTTATATTAAGGATTCCTTTTTCAAAAAGGGATATCATTATAGTATCCTAAAGGCAAATAAGAAAATGTTTTATATAACAGAGATCAATAGTTGTCAGTATTATGAAAACAAATACTACAATAAGATGATAAAATATGCCAAAGTCACTAAAATTAAAGACAGAACATGCTAAGTGTTGGCAAGGACATGAAGTAATGGAGAACGAATGCTCTCTGCTAGGGAATAGCTGTTTGCAGTATCTACTAAGAGCAGAAAATATGCAAACCTTATGAAGAAGCACTTCTATTCCTGAGGAGATGAGATAAATCTCTGCATGTATATAACAACAACAAAGAAATATTGATGAGAAAATTCAGATCAGAACTATTTGTAACAGCCCCTATCCAGGAACATAGAATGAACACTACCATTTCTCCACCAATAGAAGGGAGACTTCACAAAACTTACAAAACACTCCTACCTGCCACAATGGGATGGATCTCACAAATATAATGTTGAGCAAAATAATCCAGACAGATTACCTTAAAATCCATTTATATAATGAACAAAGACCAAAACCAAAACAATTTTGAAAGACTGAACTAGTACTTACCTTTAGGTAAAAGAGGCAGCTACTGACTTAGGACTTCTCAGAATAAGAATGGCTCTGGATTCTGACAACATCTCCCTTCTTAGCAGTAATTTTTATATGAAGAAAAAAGTTTACCTACCTTTAAGGTGGGACACAGGAGAGGAAACACCATGCCATGAAGAACAAACAGCATGGTACCCAGTCACTCGGGATACGTATAGTGAAAGAAACAAGGCCTAGCAAGGTCAGATGAGCTCAGCTTGGAGAATCTCTCAGGTCTGAGGTTCCTTTATAAGTGGTCATTATCTGGCTCAACTGTATTCAATTAATCCCAGTTACTACTATTTAAGCCATCTCAGCTGCCAGTACAGATGCTTGGTTTGGTATATCAGCTGGGAGTTGATAATAAACTCTTAACAATTAGACTTTAATAATTAAAGGAAGATTTGGCCAAAGGCTACATAAAAGGCTATCTATTTGTCTGTCTTTTCCATTTATACTTTAGTTTTAAAAAATTACTTAGGGGCACCTGGATGGCTCAGTCACTTAAGCATCTGACTTTGGCTCAGGTCATGATCTCCCAGTTAATGGGTTCTATCCCCACGTCAGGCTTGGTGCTGACAGCTCAGAGCCTAGAGCCTGCTTCCAAAGTGGTCTCCCCCTCTCTGCCCCTCTCCCTCTTGTGCTCTCTCTCTCTCCCTCAAGAATAAATAAATAAACATTACAAAATAATGAAATAAAATTTTTTGCTAAATGTTACTTAAAAACTACTATATTTTTTTCATAAATTGGTTTTACTTTGTTTTGGAAATCAATAGTCCTAACTCTAAAAAGCTAAATTGATTCTTTATTGTTGCATAATTCCATTGTTGTTTAATTCAGATAACCACTGAGGATATACCATTTTAATTGGCTATAAGATATTAAAAAAAATGTTTTATTTTGAAATGGACAAAAAATAGAACAGTATTGTAATATTTGATCTAAAAAAAGGTTTTCTATCAACTTTCTTTGATAAGCTGTATGTAGTATATTTAACAGGCTACAGTTACTGAGATGTGTATATAGTATAGTACTCTTTTTAATATATAACTATTTTATAAATGGTTTGGTTTGGTTAGAAAATGCTTGCTTTAAATATACTTTTTAAAACAACATACTTTGTAATTCTTACAGAAAATGCACACATTTTTATGCTAAATACCTAGCTATACACTGCCATAAATTTTTTTTAAAAATAGGAAACTATCACAATTCATTAAGAGTTGCTTATTTTGCATCCCACAGAACTGGGAAGCTCCTTCTTTGTCTCTGGCCTTCTTCCCTAGGCTTAATTGATTTAGCTCTTTCCACCAAGTTGTCCAGATGAATGACATTATATTCCAGATGCACCTTCCCTCTACCAGTTAATTTGCTAACTATTGTTCAGGCATCCCTTCTGTTTAGCACCTTCTTGCATTTACAGAAGTCGCACACTTTCATAATAAATTATATAATGACTCTATACTTTCTCTCTCTTTCTTTTTCCAAGTATCTGTCATTTTTGACCCATCTGATGATGCCATATAGCAAATGCTGTGGGAAGGAGGAGAAGGTAGGTGTGAGAAGGGAAAGCAAGAAATTTGGAGAAGGCAGAGATGTCAAAGTATGTTCATATATTCAAATAAAATGTAGTTGCATAGGGAAAATATCCACAGGAGAATCAGCAAAATTTTTCTTTTCTTTTCTTTTTTTTTTTTTGATTATGCTAGGTCAATATAATTTTGTCGATTTATTTTATATGTTATTTCCTTCGAATATTATCTTTGGAGATGTATCTTATACCTAATGCTTTTTTATTTTTTTGTTTTTTGATTGTTATTCTTTTAATATAATTTATTGTCAAATTGACTGACATACAGTGTGTACAGTGTGCTGTTGGTTTTGGGGGTAAATTACTGTGATACAACACCCAGTGCTCATCCCAACAAGATCCCTCCTCAATGCCCATCACCCATTTTCACCCCCCACCCCCATCAACCTTCAGTTTGTTCTCTGTATTTAAGTCTCTTATGGTTTGCCTCCCTCTCTCCTTGTTTGTAACTATTTTTTCCCCTTCCTTTCCACTACGGTCTTCTGTTAAGTTTTTCAAGTTCCATAAGAGTGAAACACGTATTCTTTTTAAGTTGATTTATTTACTTTGGGTGGGAAAGGAGTGGGCAGAGAGGGAGAGAGAATCTCAGGCAGGCTCTGTACCATCAGCACAGAGCCCAACGTGGGACTTGAACCCATGAACCATGAGATCATGAGCAGAAATGGGACACTTAACTGACTCAGCCATCCACGCACCCTTCTAATCCTTTTCTAAAAAATAAGTTTACTTTGGGGCACCTGGGTGGCTCAGTCAGTTAAGTGTCCAACTCTTGGTATCAGCTCAGGTCATGATCTCACAGTACATGGGATCAAGCCCCACATCAGATTCCGGGCTGACAGTGTGGAGCCTGCTTTGGGTACTCTCTCTCCCTCTCCCTCTCCCTCTCCCTCCCTCTCCCTCTCCCTCCCTCTCCCTCTCCCTCTCCCTCTCCCTCTCCCTCTCCCTCTCTGTTTCTCCCTGGCTCATGCTCTTTTCTATCCCTCTGAAAATAAATACACCTTTTTCGAAAATCATTTAAAAAATTAAATAAACAGGGCGCCTGGGTGGCTCAGTCGGTTAAGCGTCTGACTTTCGCTTAGGTCATGATCTCGCGGTTCGTGGGTTCGAGCCCCGCGTCGGGCTCTGTGCTGACTGCCAGCTCAGAGCCTGGAGCCTGTTTCAGTCTGTGACTCCCTCTCTCTCTGACCCTCCCCTGCTCACGCTGTCTCTCTCTCTCTCTCTCTCTCCTAGAAATAAATAAAACATTAAAAAAAAATTTAAAGTAGGAAATATTTTCTATGACTTACCTTTTTCTCTAAAAAATTGCAATATTTTTCTTCTACATTTAATTTTTTAATTTTACTTTTAAAAATAGTCAAATCTACTAAATAAAAAAACTGGATACACTTTATCTCTTATTTTTGATCATTTGAAGGTTGACATCATGTTTAGAATGAATTATTTAGTAGGAATATCAAACCTTTGCCTTGAAAGTTCAAGCTCACTTTGATATGTGTAAAGATAGAAAATGTCCACAAAATTCAAACACTGCAAATGATTCATCTTGTTATGTTTAAATGAATATGTACATATACTTTAAACTAAACTGAAACCTAAATAAAATATTCAATGACTCCATCAACTTAAGTTTTATAAGGGCATAGATAGTTGTTCGTAGAACAGGTAATAAAGTAAAAATGTAGGTAGAGAATGACTATAAAAATGAGCATGGTAAGTGTTATATCTTCATTATGTGTATTGAGCTGAATCATATGGGAAGATAGTATTAGGAGGTAACAAAAATATCAAAATGTATTAAAAACTCTTTTTTTGTTCTTTGCTTTTTGTATTACTACCAGGTACTAGAAATAAATAAATTACATCAAAATCTTTATAGACAATTGAAACTTTTCCCAGTAATTTTGACCTTCATGATAATTTGGATCTCCATAGAATAAATACTTAAACACATCTACACAGAAAACTCTAAAAGCAAATTTTCTTACTTTTTACTCATATTGATAATTTGGAAATGAAGCAAATTTTTAAAAACAATATTATATTTTTAAAAATTGACTAAAATAGGGGCACCTGGGTGGCTTAGTCGGTTAAGCATCCGACTTTCGCTCAGGTCATGATCTCGCGGTTTGTGGGTTCGAGGCCCGCGTCGGGCTTTGTGCTGACTGCCAGCTCAGAGCCTGGAGCCTGTTTCAGAGTCTGTGACTCCCTCTCTCTCTGACCCTCCCCTGCTCACGCTGTCTCTCTCTCTCTTAGAAATAAATAAAACATTAAAAAAAATCACCTTTAAAAAATTGACTAAAATAATCAACTTTTATTTATATTTTAATTGGAACAGTGTAGACCAAACCTGTTTTTATCCTCTATATTTATTGTGATACATAACTTTCATTCATGTAAGAATAGGCTACTCAAATTTTTGTTATTTTTTTCATTTATGTTAGATTTAGAATCATTAAAGAATCAGCTTAATTTTATACTGAAATATAAAATAATTACTACTTTCATCTATTACATTTATTTTCAGAATTAATAGGTTCAAGTAATATTTTCAAATTCAAGTATTATAAAAGAAACATATATCCCCTAAATCTAAAATAGCTGGAAAATGTATCACTGTTTATAAACATTATCATTTATAACCCTTTTAAGAACTTATTGATCTTTTATTTCCTTTATGATTTCTAATTTTTCCCACTTAATTGTCATTAAATAATACTTCTAAAATGTAATCTTTTCTTTCTTGCAGATAATTGTTTAAATGTATTAATAATTACAGAATTCTATTTAATATTATAAAAGTTGATGAAGGAGTCTCCATTGACAGGATTTAACTCTTCAACATAGTTATATTTAATAAATTAAAAGGATGAGAGGTGCCTAGGTGGCTCATTTGGTTAAACATCCCACTCAGTTGTGGCTCAGGTCATGATCTCCAGGTTTGTGGGATGGAGCCTCATGTTGGGCTTTACACTGTTAGTACAAAGCCTGCTTGGGATTCTCTCCCTCTCTCTCTCTGTCCCTGCCTTGCTCTTTCTCGCTCGCTCTCTTCTGTCTCAAAAAATATATATAAACTTAAAAAAAAAGATGATATTTATTCTCAACACTATCTCACACAAAAATAATCCCTAAGAATAACTAAAGAGCAAAAAGATCACTTATAGAAAGTATTTGGGAACATGACCTTGCATTTTTGCATTATTTCCCCAGTATCTATAATGGTGCCTGGCATGGAGTACAAGGTCAATAAATGTGGGGAAATAGGCTCTAATTACAAAATGGGTTAGAAAAAATGCTTAGGGTGGAAAGCCGCCACTAAGGGTGAAAGCACTCCAGGTTAGCTAGCTAGACATTGTAATGGGATCACAAGTAACTTGTTATGTCACCTGGAGGAAATTACTTTAGTCTGATGCCAATGTACCTTGATCACAAACTCCACTTGGCTCCTAGACCATTTGCTTCTTACACACACACGTTAATGATGTCTGTTTTCTCCACATTCACGTGTGTAAGATCTTGTTTTCTTTACACTCACCACATGAGTAATACCTTGTGAGCTCAATAAATATAGAGATGAGGGGCACCTGGGTGGCTCAGTCGGTTGAGCATCTGACATTGGCTCAGGTCATGATCTTGCAGTTCGTGGGTTCCAGCCCCACGTCAGGCTCTGTGCTAACAGCTAGCTCGGAGCCTGGAGCCTGTTTCGAATTCTGTGTCTCCCTCTCTCCCAGACCCTCCCCGACTCATGTTCTGTCTCTCTGTTTCAAACATAAATAAACTATATACAAATTTAAAAAATAAAAATAAAGAGGCGCCTGGGTGGCTTAGTCGGTTAAGCGTCCGACTTTCGCTTAGGTCATGATCTCGCGGTTCATGGGTTCGAGCCCCGCGTCGGGCTCTGTGCTGACTGCCAGCTCGGAGCCTGGAGCCCCCGCGTCGGGCTCTGTGCTGACTGCCAGCTCGGAGCCTGTAGCCTGTTTCAGTCTGTGTCTCCCTCTCTGACCCTCCCCTGCTCATGCTGTCTCTCTCCCTTTCCTATAAATAAATAAAACATTAAAGAAAAATAAATAAATAAATAAATAAATAAATAAATAAATAAATAAATAAAAATATGTAGATGAAACCCCTGTTTGGGGCTCTTTTCTCCTCCCTGACATTAGCCTCTCTGTGTCTTTCACTTCTGTGTCTGTTCTCTTGCTGGACAAGAAAGAACTTCAGACTCATAGTTTGTGGCTAATAAATACTTTTAAATAAATTTCATTTAACCTTAGCAGTCTCAATCCATTTTATCATTATTACTTGATAGACTCTCTTCCTGTTAAATAATTTGGTAAACTATTTTAAAAGTCATAGGTGCATTATCTTAGAGTGATGCAGAGGATGTGCAGGAAATATTAAAAGTCACATATTATAATTTAAAAAGACTAGTTTAAAGCCAAATACAATAAGAAATTTCTCATTTGGGTTAAGGTGTTAGATCCCTAGTTATATTTTTACTCTATTGGCTTTTATATCCAAAAAGAATAAAAGTTTATAGAAGCCCTAAAACTGCCTGATAATCTCAGGTGTTATGTAAATGTATGAGCCATTTTGCTAAGGTTTGTAAAAATAGCTACCATTTAATAAATGTTCTGCACCAAGCAATATGGTAAGCACCTATTGATATATTTTCCCACATAAACCTCACAATAACATTTTGAGTAATATAGTGTTAATTCTATTTTATAGGTCAACAAATCGAGGGAGAGATTAACTTTCCCAAGGTGTCATAGCTAGTAATATCAGAAATACCATATATACAAAGCATTTAGCTTCAACTTTCATGCTCTTAATCATTTTGGCAAATTGCCTACTTTCATCACCCTTGATGACTGCTGGACACAAAAATATAACATAATCCTCAGGTCAATGTTATCTTCTTGTCATCTTCTATCTTGGTGCTATTAGTAAAATGCATATTTTTTACAATGTGACTAAGTGGATTTCTCTTAGTGGATAAATACTTCCTCTGTCTTCTCATATTTATGCCATTTAATTAGTTCTGTTTTTCTTTTATATTTGAGATATTTCTACTTTCTTTTTCCCTTTCTTATTTCTTTTCCTTTTTATTAGAGACTCATCTGATTAATTGTGATCTTTTATTTCATTATTCAGTGCATTGGAACTATTATATAAAAATATATGAAAATAGATTCATATTGCTTTGAGAGTTTGTCACATTTATTTCCCACAGGGTCTTTTTCAGTCGACATTCATTATAAGTGACCAATGATTACCTCTTCTCATTTAAAACAGAAACTAAACAACAAGAATAGTTTAGTATTAAGAATCTTATTCTTAGCAAACATGTTTCACATTGGTGAGAGGGCACAGTTTCATTCTTCCTAAATTTGCTTAGTAGTGCATAGCAATCTAAATAAATGTAAAGTAGACAAATTGCTTGCATTAAAAGAAACAAAATATTTTAAAATATAATAATTTAAAGGTTTGTAATTATACAATTTTTATTAGAACAACAAACTCTGGTAATGTAATTAAACTATGCTGACTTAATTGCTGAAAATGTCTCAAGGAGAAAATTAGTGCTACTTAACGGTTGCAAATAATCTAGTTTATGATTCAAATGCTATCCAGTGTTATTTAAAGGAGTACATAATTAAAGGTTTGTGCTTTTTTGTTCATTTGGATTTTCTATTCATACTAGATTCTAGGTGCGGCTCCAGGACCAAACCATCTAACAAGTACAGTTTTTATCTAATTGTTCATTTATCTCCATTTTGAGTCTCTAATTCGTGTCAAAAAATAACCACCAAACTGGAATAGAATAACCGATAAAAAAATTTCTCAAATTTTAGAGGAAAAGTCATTGACTTTTTTCTGTAAAAGACTAGATAGAAAATAATGTAGGCTTTGTTACCCATATGGTCTCTGGTCTGTTTAATTTTGCCATTGTTATGTGAAGGAAGCCATAGAGAATACATAAATGAATGAACAAGGCTGTGTTCCCATAAAACTTTATTTTGGGTCTAGGAAATTTGAATTTCATAGAAATTCTATGTGTCAAGAAATATGATTTTTGAAGAAATGTAAAAACAATCTATTCTTAGGAAAGCCAAACCAAGCATTGGATCTAATTTGGCCACGGGCCAAAGTTTACTGGCCCCTTAGGTAAATAAGAAAAACCAAATAAGATTCTTATCCAAATAAGTATAGGATAGTTCCTGAGGGTTCCCTACATTAGAACGATCATGATATATTGGAATCAATAACACACTAAGAAATAAGTCATTGGACCACTTTGTCCCAATTTTGGATTTAAGATACTAATTACAAAGCATTTTAAATTAAAAGTTTCCATTTCACAATAGTACTAAACTTTTTCCTTAAAAGAAGCCAAATTGTTCTCAGTAAACTCTCTGATGAAATACCCTTCAATTTAATCTGACCCACTTTTTCCTCTTAAGTAAAATGGATTGTTTTCACCATTTATGGCTAATTGTTGCCATTTGATGCTCATATCTTTTATATTGTATGTCTTATACTTCGTCTCTATTTTAAATATTATAAGACATCAGAATATCTTATTATATAAGTCTTATGTAACTTAACTTTTCAAGGATAATGGTAGTTTAATATTTGGCTCTCACTTTAATATTTCCTTTTACTATATTAACTTATATTTGCTCTCTCCCACTTAGGCTTAATTCTAACACCAGAGCCTTTTTGTGCAGTTCTGAATGTCAACTAATAAAGGAATATTTTACTTTTTACAATTTCCTTTAATAGTGCAACTACTTTGAGAATCAGAAGAGAAAATATTGGTTTAAGAATTAACATAAGACATATGGAATAGATGTCATTTTGATTTCACAAATTGTCCACTTACTCATAAAGATGCCACTATCAGCCTTATTAGCTCACTGCAAATTAGACAAATTGCAGGTTCTTCCAGTGCCCTTCCAGACATCTTTGAATTATCATGCCTTGGGGAATTTCAAGTTTATAACAACTTAAACTTCATCTCCTTAGAACTAGTTTATATTAATTATAATAAAGTATGCTCATTCCCTATCTGAAGTTGCCATCAATACTGTTAATGGATCTGTTACTTCCTACAGATGGGGAATTTCTAATGTACAAATTTCTAATTTCTAATGGAGAAAGGATGAAGTTACTGATTCTTTCCACACGATACCCTAAACTTGCCTTTTCTTAAAAAAGAGCTGTATAGAATCAGTCAACAAATTCTTTTTGCTTTAATTTAGCAGAAAAGAAACATTGCATGTCAAAAAATTCTAAAATCTTCCTTTAGAAACATGAATGCAGGGGCACCTGGGTGGCTCAGTTGCTTAAGCATCTAATTCTTGGTTTCGGCTCAGGTCATGATCCCATGGTTCATGAGTTTGAGTCCTGCATTGAGCTCTGCATTGACAGCACAGAGATTGCTTGGGATTTCTCTCTCTCTCTCTTTCTGTCCTCCCTAGCTTGTGCATGCTCTCTCTCTCTGTCTCTTTCTTTGTCTCTCTCTCACTCTCTCTCAAAAAATAAATATATAAACATAATTTTAAAAATTAAAAATGATGAATGCAAAAATAAGACCTTTCCTCATCCAGCGACTGGTATTCAGAAGTTTTAGTAGTTTCTGAGTTCATTCAAAAGCATTTTATATAATCTAGTAATAACAACAGTTCTGATTTTAGAAAGGAAAAATATGTATGATGTGATGTGTCCTAAATGTGTAAACGTTGTCTTGCCTGGGTGACTTAGTCAGTTAAGCATCTACTTTGGTTCAGGTCATGAGTTCAAGGCCCACATGGGGCTCTGTGCTGACAGCTCAGACCCTGCTTCATATTCTGTCTGGCTCTCTCTGCCCTCTCCCCAGCCCCCATCTTGCACATGGTCTCCACCCCTCTCAAATATAAATAAACATTAAAACATATTTTTTAAAAAATCTCTAAATGTTTAAAAGTTAATATTTTTAGTAAACAGAGTAAACTCTATTTTTAGTATTGTTTTCATTACTCTATCTTACAGTTACAGTATCAGGTTTATCACACCTTCAAGCATAATTCTCAGTGTGCTCTGTACGTGAATTTAGGAGAAGCTGATTTTTTCAAAACTAAAACTAGTTTGGAGAAATAATTCACAGACTAACGGTGTTTCAGTATCCAGTCCTACTTCTGATATTAATCATTTAAAAACATATCTACAGAAATATTAGCAATAGTATCTCAATGGGAGTAAGGCAAACATAGGGTTTTTTTAACAGAACAGTACAAAGGATTTGGCTTTGTAATTTCTTGCATATTACAATACAGAGTAAACACAACAATTCTGGAGTAATATTAGACAATGTCAAACAGCCAGTTTATTATAAAGAATATTTATGTGTTCTTTCCACTTGGCCAGAATGACTCACTATCTCAAATTACTGTTTAATTTTCTCTTAGCTTGATACTTATTTTAGTTTGGAGTGCCCCAAACTTAAGCTGTAGACCTCTTCACATTATGTTTGTTCTTCCTGACATTAATCTGTATGCCAGATACCTCCAATGTATAGCCAGACTCAAATGTTCTCCTAAACATAGACTTTAAGTTATATATCACTTGCTTCTTGAAATCTCCAACTGAATCAGTAATAGAGTTCTCAAACTCAAGTTGTACAATGAACCACTGGTCTCCCCCTCCCTAAACATGTCCCATCGACAGCCTTTTCCATCTCAGCTGATGATGGCATCACCATCTTTTTGAATTCTCAGGCCAAAAATATTGAAGCCATCCCTCTTTTTTGTAATCACATTTCATGTTCAGGTCATTAAGACATTCAGCTGACATTAAATACAAGTATATTCATAATTATAGCAGTCTCCTATTCTCCACCTCTACCATCAACATCCTGGTTTAAGTGGCCATTGTACTTTGAACTGATTTACACCAAAGGTTTTAAATTCATCTCTGCTAGCCCACTTGCCATTTTATAATATTTTCTGTGTTTGTTTTCCAGCATGGGTAATAAGGGAATTCTTTTAAAATGTAGATTTTTTTCTCAAAACCCTTCACTGATTTCCAGTAATGTATAGAATTGTCGAATAATTATATTGTACATCTAAAGTAATATAACAGTGTACTTTAATTGTACTGGAATTAAAAAATAAAATTAAAAACCCAATATGTTGTGCCACCTAAATATATCACATTTTTGTCAATCATATATTAATAAAGCTGGAAAAAAGAATCTTCCTAAGATGTAAGTTAAATATTAAATATCCAAAAAGAGGAAAGTATTAAGAGAGAGAGAGTGCTCAAGTAAATGTATACACACAAATATACATTTATATTTAATGTATACACACAAACATATTATTATATAAAATGATAATGATATATGTAAATGTTTAAATTCTTTTAAGTTAATTAATGAGCTCTGGTTGATAAACAGTTCTTGGACAATCATACAAATGGTCAAGGCAATGTAAAAATGTTTTCAATGCCAGTGTTCTTTAAACTATGATATCATATTACACATTTATATAAGGAACAAATCAACAGTAATACTACCACCACAAAGAAAGTTTTGAGATGTATTTTGATAGTTACACTTACTTTCAAGAGAGAAAGAAAGAAAGAAGAAATAGAAGAAAAAGAAACAAATAGAATCTATGGAGAATTGACCCATTCTTATCACAAACTTGAACAACTGGAGTCCCAAAATGAGTTTACTTAATTTCTCTTAAATGACCACAAGTTCAAATCATTCTGATTACTTTAAAATAGCTATTCAAAATGTGTATTGATGAATTGTCTAGTGGTAAAAATTATGAAAAAAATTGGTTTTTCTTTATATAAAAGACATGCCTAGAGAGACAGTATGATTGTATGTATATAACTTACTTCCTGGTTCAAAATTCTTTACATCATTTTAGCCACATTTGTAATTACACACAGTATTCCCTTTTAAATATGTTTAGGATAGGAGCGCCTCAGTGGCTCAGTTGGTTAAGTGTTCGACTTCAGCTCAGGTCATGATCTCATGGTTTGTGAGTTTGAGCCCTGCATCAGGCTTTATGCTGACAACATGGAGCCTTCTGATTCTCCCTCTCTCTCTGCCCCTCCCCTGTTCACACTCTGTCTCTGTCTCTCTCTCAAAAATAAAAACATAAACAAACAAATAAATAAATATGTTTAGGGTAACCTGAGTGGCTCAGTGGTTGGGCATCAGACACTTGATTTCTGCTCAGGTCATGGTCCCAGGGTCATGGGACCAAGCCTCATATCAGACTCTGCACTAAGCATGGAGCTTGCTTAAGATTCTCTCTCTCCCTCTGCCCCTCTGCCTGCTCATATTCTCTCTCTCTCAAAAAAAATAATATATATTTAAAAGATTATGACTAGAAAATCTATTTATGAGTGAGTATTTTTATATTTTACATAAAAGTTATATTTTGAGATAAATCACATACAGCTTGCAGCCCACTGATAGACACATGCAACATACAGAGTGTGATCTTCCTCAGCAACTCATGGCTGCCTTACTTCCTTAATGTCTTTGTTTTATTAAAGACTAAAAGTAAACTTATCTTAATAGGCCCTCAAAGTCCTGAAAGCCTTGTTTTTCAGTTCCTTAGAGATTAACACTATCCCTAACCCGCACTAATTTAGAAGTATATAATCAGTCATTCCGCACAACCCCAGTGCATCTCTTTCTGCCCATAGGTCCTGTCCCCGTGCTTTAATAAAATCACTTTTTTGCACCAAACACATCTTAAGAATTCTTTCTTAGCCATTTGCTCAAGAGTCCATCAAATAATGCACAACACTGACTAGGTATGAAAGAAATAGGATCTATAGATTATCATACTATTTTTAAGAGATTTTTCATGGTTTAATTTCTTAGTCCCAGGTGAAAAAAGCACCCCTTAGTGTGTAGATTAATATACCCTGATCTGTCAATGAAAATATTATGGTCACTAAATGATTAAATTAAAATAATAGAGGCTGCTACACTCCTTACATTTTTAAGCCATTTTTCAAGGAACAAGTGAAATAGGACATACTCACAAAATCAATCCTTGACGATAAAAAATAATTATGGTGTAACTATTGCTCTATAGACTATTTTCAGAAGGCTTGAATCATTAAACATGTGAATTTCTGATGCTCAAAGTGTGCACTGATGTCTGAACCAATAAATCAAGAATGGCCACTGCTTTAGACAGATGGTTTCTCTAATTACACATATAGATAATCAGTAGAATAATTGAAAAAAAAAATGAGCACAAAAATCTTTCATTAAAACTTAGTGAAATTAGGAATTCAGAATTCTCATATAAAGTCATGTCTTAGGTTACAGTCATAATGTAACAGCATAAATTTGGATAGTACATTAGTTTCTGTACTTCGGAAATTAAAACAATGTCACCTAATATCTCAAACCAGGACTCTGGAATCAGATATCCTTGAGTTTGCAGCCTGGCTTCAAAATTTGTTATCAACTTTGTATAAGTTAGAGCAGAGACAAAATTTTAAAACCTATATAATGGAATAAAACTATTATCTACCCAATAAGGTAATTTTGAGAATCAAATGAGATACTGTACTTAAGCAAAGAAAAACAAAACAATTAGCATAGTTCACAGAACGTATTAACTACTATAAAATGAATTGTCTTTATTATTTTTTACAACCTGAAAATTAAAGGTAACAATAGGTCTATGTACATCCCAGAATTCTTGTCAAAATTAACAGATCAAGAGAATGGAAAATCGCCTTTAGAAAGTTAGAATAGTTACCTGTAAACTTTAGAACACCGACCTGTTGTTTTCCTCTCCTATTTCTTCTCTCCTTGCCAGGATCTCCTTTGTAAGCCAAGTTTATCTCCTCCATGTTAATTTCCAGCTCCATGTTCTTGTTGCCTTTTTTTTTTCTTACCTCAGATGTCAATTTCACTCTTATTAGGGTAGTTAAGCCCTGACATTCCTACAAAGCAAAACAGCAGTAATCAGTCCTCTAGTAAAATTTTAAATACAACTTTTATTTCTTCATATACCAGCTTCTCTCCTCCTTTGTATATTTTACAAAGAAAGTCCCAAAGAATTGCCCATCTACGATGTCATTATTGCTCTAAGATTTTTCAGTATGGTATCTTGTCATTTAAACTTGGTTGTAAACTCGCACTGTCTCTTCTGTAGCTGACATCTTCTAGACATATATTCTTTCACATTTTCATAAGACCTATACAGTGTCACAGCTCTTATAAATCGCATAAAGAGGACCATATTTATGTAATGCCTGTGCTTTCCTTAATGTCCATTGGACCTTAAAAAATATTCGCTGTGTTTCTTTTCAAAAGGTATTTGCAAACATTGGTCCTTCCTCGTTCACAGAATCCATAAGTATAACAATCTTACCTGGTGAAGAATAAAAAATAAATAAAACAGAATCAATGTTCATGTAGTCCTGAACTGTGTCTTTGCCTGTTGTGTTCCAGTAGAATAGAAACCACATTCTTCTCAAAAATTCCAAAAACGAAATTAACTTTAATATATGCATTAAATGTTGGCACTGGTTGTTTTAATTGCTATATCTTTTTTTTTTTTTTTCATTTGTGTGCTTTTTTTTTAACCATTCCTCTATAAGCTCAGGGATAATTGAGGCTAGTAATTCTCCAGAGCCCTAGATCTTGACCTGATGAGTGACTATTGACAGTGAGGAGTCTCAAAGAAATGTAACTTGGCAACAGTATTAGGAAGTCTTGGCAAAAGTAACTTGGCAACAGGCATATAGAAGGTCTAGTGTTAGTATGCAGCTCAGGAAGATAGTTTGGGATGTCAGATATATGTCAATACTTCTGGTTATTATCTGGATATAAGGAGAGGGTTTGAAGATTAGAACTGGTAGGCAATGAGACAGAATGAAATCTGGCCATGTGTAGCAACATGGATGGACCTTGAGGGTGTTATGCTGAGCGAAATAAGTCAGGCAGAGAAGGACAAATATCATATGTGTGCACGTATAGGAGGATTAGGAGGAACTTAACGGAGGACCAAGGGGGAGAAGAAGGGCGGAAATGGTGGGGGAAAGGGAGAGAGGCAAACCATGAGAGACTCTTGAATGCTGACAAAAACTGAGGACTGATGGATGTGGGGGGGAGGGAGGGATGCACATGGAGGAGGACACTTGTGGGGATGAGCACTGGGTGTTCTATGGAAACCAACTAGACAATAAACTATTTGTAAAAAAAAAAAATCTGGTATGCTAAGAAGAATCTGTGGAGATCAAGGTAGACCTCAGTTTTTGTGGACCAGAGTAATCTGGATGGATCAAAAAGACAAGTAATGAGTACTACAAATAAGTGTTCTCATAGGTGTTCAAATCCACTTGTCATTCACTAGCCACCATAGGTATTCTCATAGGTATTCAATTGACAAAAGTGTATATATTAGGGGCACCTGGGTGGCTCAGTCCCAGTTAAACCCAGTTAAACTGATGCTTGATTTTGTCTCAGGTCAAGATGTCACAATTTGTGGGAATGACTCCTGAGTCAGGCTCTGCACTCACAGTATGGGGCCTGCTTGGGATTCTCTCTCTCTCCCTCTCTCTGCTCCTCCTCCACTCTTTCTCTCTCTCTCTCTCAAAAATAAGCAAACTTTTTAAATAGTATACATCTTAGGCAGAAAGGTAGCCTGGAAGTTGGGACTAGTATTGGTTAAGGACTTATTTTAAGTGTGATTCTGAGCAGCCCACTCTACCAACCACATACTTTAAATCAACCACACACAAAACAAACAAACCAACAACAACAAAATATATGTCTATGAATTTTATTGTTAATGTTGTGCCATCCAGCATAGACTTTGGGATTAAAAGAATTGTGCCCAAATTCTGACTTTTGCTCAATGCTAGCAATCTGTTCAACCTATGCAAATTACCTACTCTCTAGGCATTGTTTCCTCATCTATAATCCAGAATTAATAACACAGTCTTAGAGATTTTTGGAGGACTAAATAGAATAATGGATAGAATGTGCCAAGAATAATGCTTGGTACATAAAATATAGGTTTCATTATGAGGACTCACAGGACTCAGCATATAAATGTACTCATGGCTAAACTTTATTTGGAGAGAACCAAATTCAAGTTTCCAAGAACCCTCTCCTAGTAGAACCACAAAGGAAATGCACACTTCCTCCAGTTACAAGTTTTGACAATATTCTAGAATTTTTGTCTCTCCAGGAAGTTCATTAGAGAGAGTACTAAGAATTTTACTGCGAGGTAGTCACATAAATACCCTCTGCCTACAGAAAACCAGAGTCCAGAAGGAAAACAGGTGTTCAGTGTTTGTATAAGCAACTTAGGCCCAGCAAGCCAATCTTATCAGGGTCCTAGATGCCAACCAAGCACATTCCTGGCAACCAGGCCTTTTTAAGATCAGCATTCTCAGGATTGCTATGTTAACTCTTGTCTGCAAAGTATTCAGTACTCTCATTACTGTCAAAAACATCATTACATCCTAGATAATAAAAGTAATATGTAAACAAATGTTAACTAAAAATATATCCTCCATTATAACATCAAGAAATTTTGAAGAATATTATTGTTAATAAACAACTTCTGGATATTGATGACATTTATTCTTGTTAAAAATATATAACATATTGTGCTATCAATAATAGGCTACAACACATGTAAAGATCTTCAAGTATTGAATTAAATACTACTGATTTCTTTGTATTCCCTGATGCAGGTAATAATGGCACACCAGAAGAACATAAATCGCCTGATAATCCTTCTATGAGTACAAAAGCATAATCACGCATCTTAGCGTGTAATGTTTTATTTGTTCCTATTGACATGCTGTAATATACTATGCTATGTTTACCATATAAACAGAAGTGAAATACTGTATCAATGGTTAAGAGAATATTTAGTTCTCTTTAGGTATAAATAATATGTTGCTATTTAAAAAAACCCATGTACTACATTATACAAAAACACTATATGATAAAATTTTCATTTTGGATGTACTGATTTCATAATAATAGTTATGAAATAATTATAATAGTTTTAAGAGACAGACAGAGAGAGAAAGAGCGATAGGCAAGGAAGGGAAGAGAGACAGGGAGACAGAGTCCGAAGCAGGCTCCAGGCTCTGAACTGTCAGCACAGAGCCCAACATGGGGTTTGAACTCACAGACCATGAGATCATGACCTGAGCTGAAGTTGGAGGCTTAACTGACTGAGCTCCCCAGGGGCCCCATAGGCCTCATCTTTAACCCTAATTTTGTAAGGACTTTGGAAGTTTTCCAAATCTTAAGGCTTTTTTTTTTTTTTGAAGTTTTTATTTAAATTCTAGTTAACATATAGGGTAGTATTAGTTGCAGGAGTAGAATTTAGTAATTCATCACCTACATATAACAAACACCCAGAACTCATCACAAGTGACCTCCTTAATACCATCAATCATTTAGCTCCCCCATCAACCCCTAATTTTTTCTCTACAGTTAAGAGTCTCTTATGGTTTGCTTCCCTCTCTTTATCTTTTTTTCCCCCTTCCCCTGTGTCTATCTGTTTTATGTCTTAAATTCTACATATGAGGGAAATCAATGTGGCATTTGTCTTATGCTGACTTATTTTGCTTAACATAATACACTCTAGCTCCATCCATAACATTGCAAAGGGCAAGATTTTAATCTTTCTATGGCTAAGTAACATTCCGTTGTGTGTGTGTGTGTGTGTATATATATATACACACCACATCTTCTTTATACATTCATCAGTTGATGGACATTTGGAATCCTTCCATAATTTGGTTATTGCTGATAACACTGCTAAAAACATCAGGGTGCATGTGCCCCTTCAAATCAGTATTTTTGCATCCTTTGGGTAAATACTTCATACTGCAACTGCTAGGTCGTAGGGTAGTTCTATTTTTGACTCATTGAGGGACCTCAAAACTGTTTTCCAGAGTGGTCAAGCCAGTTTGCATTCCCACCAACAGTTTAAGAGGGTTCCCCTTCTTCTGCATCCGCATCCTTGCCAACATCTGTTGTTTCCTGTATTGCTAATTTTAGCCATTCTGACAAGTGAGAGGTGGTAAAGAAATTGAATCAGTAATCAAAAAACTCCCAAGAAACTAAAGTACAGGGCCAGGGTAGGTTCCTAGGGAAATTTTATCAGACATTTAAAGAACAGTCAATACATATTCTTCTCAAACTATTCCAAAAAATAGAAATGGAAGGAAAACTTCTAACCTTATCCATGAAACAAGCATTACCTTGATTCCAAAATCAAAGACCCCAATAAGAAGGAGAATTACAGACCAATATCCCTGATGAACATGAATGCAAAAATTTTCAACAAGACACTAGCAAGTCAAATCTAATAGTACATTATAAAAACTATTCACCACTTTACTCCTGACTATAGGGGTAATTCAATATTCACAAATCAATCAGCATGTTATACCATATTAATAAAAGAAAAGATAAGAACCATATGATCCTCTCAATAGATGCAGAAAAAGCATTTGGCAAAATACAGCATCCATTATTGAAAAAATCACTCAACAAAGTAGGGGTAGAAGGAACATACCTCAACATCATAAATGTCATATATAAAAAAGCCACAGCTAATACCATCTTCAATGAGGAAAGACTCAGAGCTTTTTCTCTAAGGTCATGTACAAGACCTCACCATGGTTATTTAACATAGTACTGGAAGTCCTACCTTCAGCAATCAGACAACAAAAGAAACAAAATGCATCCAAATCTGCAAGGGAGAAATCAAACTTTCACTATTTGCAGACATTATATTCTATGTAGAAAACTGGTGACTCTACCAAAATTTTGCTATAACTGATTCATGAATTCCGCAAAGTTGCAGGATATAAAACCTACAAATAGAAACCTGCTGCATTTCTATACACCAATAATACAACAGGAAGAGAAATCAAGGAAGAGATCCCATTTACAATCACACCAAAAGCCCTAAGATACCTACGAATAAACCTATTTGAAGAGGTAACATCATGGTTTTTCTTGAACATTTACCATCTGTAAAACACCATCTTTAATGTCAATAAATGTCTTACTTCCATTACGACATCATTGTTTGTAAGACACACTATGTTACAGATATGTGTGTGTTATACAGTGATCTTAATATTATAGGATTTTAAATTATTTTATTGTGGCAAGAACACTTAACATGAGATTTAACATCTTAACAAATTGTTCAGTGTACAATAGAGTATTTTTAACTATAGGCACAATGTTGAATATCAGATCTCTAGAACTTAATTTATGTCATTAAGAAAAAAAAACAGAACTCCCAAATAAACCAAGACACAGTGTTCTCTTCTCATGTGACATTTTTATTCTGTATTTATGAAACAGCAGTTTTCAGATATATGTAGCCATATGGTTATCTTATTTTACTAAGATAAACTAATTTTGTGAAGTAATTAAATAGATGCCCTCAAATGCATCAAGAAATACCATAGTGGGTGGCCAGTTAAAGCTCTTAGACTTCTATGACTCAGGAACTTTGATCTGTGCAAAAACAGCTTATCCATCGTCTATCTATCTATCTATCTATCATCTATCTATCTATCTATAGGTCCTTTCACAACAAGGTGGGGTTATGATTTCATTCTGTGGTTTAAAATTAAATCTGGTGGCAATTTTTTTGAAATTATTATTAATTAATGATTACATAATAATTAAATAATTATTATAATGAAATTATTATATTTCATATAATTATATATGAATATTATATTATATAAAATTATATGTTATTATAATAATAAATAATAACATTGACATTATTGTTATTAAGCAGAGCCTCACAGTGATGTGCCTTTTCTATAATCAATCCTTATAATCTTGATCTCTTAAGTACTTTTAGCATTAATACTACATGTTTGGCATGTTGAAGAATACTGAGTATTCATTAACATTTCCTAGTTGACTAAATTAATGCTATCACTTTTCTCTAATGAAATTCCTTGTCACTTTAAATTAAGAATATTCTACTCAAGTCAGCATGAAATATCTGGAAAACCTATTTTTGAGGCTTTAAATACAGTTCTGTGAGATGCATAAATATGCCACCTCAGTCTTTTATGCTTTGAAAATTTCAAGAATTTTCCAAGGCATTTTGAAACGTCTTCTGGCCTCTGTAACATTGCTTAGTGTATGATATTGTTCCCTGATACTGTTTTATAGAAAAATATGAAATTGCATTCATTACTCCAAAGAAAAATATTTGCTTCACTATCTTACTGGTAGTTTACTACTGTTTTAATATCTATTTCTTTCTTAAGAAAATATTGTTTCATGAATAATCATGATGTATCCTTTCAAATGGTACCTCACTCATGTGTCATAGCTAAAATGCATGTGACTCAATCGCCATGACAACCACATGAAGAGATGTGACTAAGTATACCCAAGCATAAGCAATGAGAGCCACATTCCTAATTTTACCTGGTCAACAGCTATTATAAGACATCATTACATATAGATAAATTCCAATTCCAGACATGTGAAATTATGAATACAGATGTAGATTACCCAAACCCAAGGATAAAGCCCAAGAAAGCATCTGAGCCTCATAAGGAAGAAAAATCTGAAACAGTGTTTATATATATTTAGTTTCTTGTCTCTACTTATCTGTCTGCATCAGGTTCATTGTTCTCTTTTTCATCAGGCCAAGAGCTGCATCTCAGGGCTCATGTTCACCCTGTTGTACATGGGTTTTCATGTCCTGCAATAGTTGAGTCACCTAGATTGACTATAATTTCACTTTTCAGGTCTAATATATCAGGACTATTGGGCTGGTTCTATGGCCTCAGCTCACCACTCATAATCCAGTCACTTAAGTGAAGGGGAATGGGTCACAAATAGCCAGATAAACTGATGTATATTTTGGAAATGACTTTTTTCCCATTTGTATCTTCAGCTAGATATTGTATCCTGGAAAATAGCCTATATCCTGTTCACTCTATCATGCCTTTTGCATAGTTCATGGTAATACATTCACTGAATTGTTGAATTCATTCATTCATTCATTCACTGAGAGAGTACTGACATAAATTTATTTCAGGAATCTTTACTTACTCCTTAAATATGATTTGCTGCTTTCAAGCAGTGAATTTTTCTAAAGGATATTACTGTCATTTGTCAATTGGAAATACAACATTTTTAAATGAAAGTAGTTACCAGGTAGTACTAATCAAGCATTAAAGAATCACTTTATAGTTGGCATTTGATTTCTAGGTTGGGTACGGGTCTATTGGCAATCAGTCACTTCTCCATAAATGTTATGAGAATCAAGGAAAGACCTATAACTGATAAACTGTATGTAAGAGAGGTACAATTAATATGTATGAGTTAGAGCACAATTCTATATGTTGACAGCAGAGATATAATTAGTGCACTATTCTCAGTCCTACAAATGATGTGGTAAAGAACTTAGCCGGAACCATCTCTTAGCTCCCACACAAATTTAAAAAAAGGAAGTACTTATGCCAAATGGAGTAATTAGAGCCATTGTGGCAGGGGTCTTCTCCTCACCCTAGAAAACATCTGTTAGGAACAGAACTACATCTTGATGTCTCTCACCTGCAGTACCTATCTATTTACAAGCTCAGAAAAAGTCCAGAATAGTCCTTCTTTTTCAACACTGTTTTGCCCATTAGTAGAGCACTTGAAACTGTGCTTTTGAATTTGGAAGAAAGATTCTGTTTCTGGAAAAACTAGTAGGATGGGTAAGGAGTCCATCCCTGGTAGCTCAGCTCTTTCTGGCTCAGCCACTGACAAACTAGTATGGCAAACAGGGGTTTGGGATGGGACTAATCAAAATCAAGTACACTGCCTTTCTGGAGGAGATAGCCCAAAGATCCCATGTAGGTAGGTGCTAGTGAAGTCAGGGGGGCACTACAAAGGATGATACTGGAAACTTTGCAAGAGTCTGAGGCTCCCTTGACCACTTTACCAGTCAGTGAGTCTTTGGAAGTGCTAGCAAGAGCACAATCATGGATTGTTTGTATAAGTTTTTCAGTTCTGAGGAGGGACCATTGATCCTTCTCTTTAGGTTCTGACTCCCCTGGCTGAGCACATCTAATGATCCTACAAAGGGGTTCCCAGAAAACAAGGAAAACTTACACCATACATTTGATCAAGCTGTCTGTTCCCTTCTTTCAATTGTGTGATCTTGCTTTACAGCTATTGACTCCTCGGGCACCATGGGGAATGCTTAATTGGCCTTCTATCCCTTTTGATTGCCTTCCTAGAGACTCAAATAGATGGGAGGCCAGTATGGCTTTTAAATGTCAAAGGTGGAAGGTGATGTCAACCCATTTTGAAATCTTTTGAAACTTCAGGATTTTGTGCTAATTCTTTACAATGTGTCATTCAGGTTAAATTATGTAAACACATTTTTCTGTAAAAAATGCTTTTGTCCTTTTTTCATATGACTACTTCAGATAAATAGCATAGATTGATGAGAGTAGGACATGACTGAAAAAAAAATGAAGTTCTGACTACTAAATGAGACACACAAATAGCAGCTGCCGTTATAAGGAAATCCAAAAACCCTAACACCTGGGCAGGTGTGGGAGATTGAGGAGAGGGCATTAATAGCTTCATTTATCAGAACTTCTCTTGAAAGCTTTCCCTCCTCCTGAAGAAAAACTCCCCATACTGCTTTTCCAAGCTGTTGTGACTAGTTTGAGGACAAATGAACTTCTGAGCCTCTGGTCACATGTGGCAATACAGTGACACAACAGCAATGGCCTAGCCTCCTGTGTTCTCCAATAAAGCATCTCTAAATGTCATATACACTTATAACTCTGACAACTGACACCACGGACAAACTCAAATCTTGGACACTGAATTCCTCAGGCAGTCCTTCCCAAACCAAGGACTGAACTAAATTATTTGGTCTGGACTAGGGCCTTAGGGTAGGAGGTATCTTGATGGCAGGGCATGCTGGGGGCCCAGTTAACCTGACTGTCTATTTCATGTATATCCTTCTTGAAGTGCCCTAACCCTGTAAACACTTTGTTTTCAGGAGACTACATGTACCCTCTGGGATGGTATTCATTGTGTGTGTACCCTGACTAGCAAGAGATCATCTAAGCCCTGGAAAGTATTTATGTCAGCTTCAACTTATCACTTGGAGCTGTGCTGTGCCTCAGTTGATGCCTCAAGCCAGGTAAGAAATGATTCATTCAGAAGCTTAAGGAAGAAACTTCCTGGTCTCTAAAATAGACTCTAATGGGCTATGGGACATCTTTTCCTGGCTGGGTAATAGTTAGTGTTCACGACTGTGCTCATTCCGCCAGCAGGCTTGATCATCTTGATTGGGGTGACCTTGATTATGTCCATGGTTTCTGTGGCCTAAGACCATATACAAAGTTCCTGTTATAGTCCCACAAAGTCTGACTTTGTTGGGACCACACAGGGTAGCCTATGTTTCTCTTAGTCACCAAAAACCCAAGTAATAGAGTTGAGGAGTCCTGCTCTTAGCAAAAAACAACAACAACAACAACAACAACAAACAAACAAACAAAAAAAAAAAAAAACCAAAAAACCATTATGAGTGATATTTCAGGCCCAATCAGAGGCAATTACAGATGGCTTCCTGTCAGGCCACCCAGCAAAAAGCTGCCCTCCCCACACCCATTTGGTGTATAGACTGTGCATTTCAGCCTCTGAATGGAGTTGCAATGAGGGACTCAGACTCCCATGTCTGCATTCCAGGCCCAGACTCCATCAATCCCAGGACTCTGCATTGGGCCCTGGGATGGGGTCTTCCCCAGGTGTATTTGCAGAGATGTCTTTAAAGACATTTTCTCCACTCAGACTCAGAACTCAGACTTTTGCCTTCCTAGACCTTCTCCCTCTTCTTCCATGTAGCCTCGGGGTCCATAAAATGCCAGAAACCTCTTGTTTGGGGGCCTCCTCAGCAGTGAGACAGATCTCCCATCCGTGCTGATATATCTGAACCTTGCCTGGTGTCATCCATGGGAAACTTACCCCTCTTTCTGGCCCCTTGCTTATACTACAGCTGCACATGAATAAAGGTATGACTGATACTTTCATTTTGGCTTGTTGTCTTAATCAACCACCTTGACTCCTGAAGAGTTTCTCTTTCTCCAGCTCAACTCTTGACAGCAAAAATGGGTAGAAAGATCTTTATATCATCTCTTTTCTGACTATGGCACCCTAATACAAAGATGAGTGTTTCAGGGCTTATATATTAAGAACACTCAATTTGATTGTTTTTGTTCAGTTAAGAGGAAATATTGAGGTTAGAAAACAAATCAGTTTCTTGGAAGAAGGGAGGAAGGAAGGGAAGAAATTTAAAAAAAAATGGAAAAAAGGAAAGTTAGACTATGGGCCTTATGATAAATAACATTTTTAAATAAAAATGAGCTATACACTAGTTGATATGACAACAAAAACAAAACTACACATCATGACATCGTGATCAAAGTGGATAAATAATATTCCCGCTGCAACAACTGATATAATATCCCATTTAAAATATATAGTGTTCTCCAGCTGCCTGAGTGGCTCAGTTGGTTGAGTGTCTGACCTTGGCTTACAGTTTGTGAGTTTGAGTCCTGCATCAGGCTCTATGCTGTCAGCTCAGAGCCTAGAGCCTGCTTCGGATTCTTTGTGTCTTCCTCTCTCTCTGTGCCCTCCCCTCTCACTTTCTCTCAAAAATAAATATCATTTAAAAAATTTTAAATATAGCAGGTTCTAAAAAGGAAGCAAACATAAAAATTATATATATTGTAGTTACACCATAACCAACTAACAACCAACTTTGCTACTGATTTTTAAATCATATTTACCCAAAAAAAATGAGATAAAGAAAGCTCCCATATGATACTGTTTTGTCATCCATGCCAGCATATTGCATTATCCCTAAATCATGCTCACAAAATGCTTGATGGGCCCTTGAATGATTAGATAAATCTATAATGTTAATACGGTTGGGAGACAGGGTAGAATAAGCAAAAATTTCCAGAAAGGAGATCACTTTAAAACTCAAGCTTCTCAATATAATCTGCAATCTACACTTATGATTTTATGTCTAATTTACATGCATCTCACATTGATTTAAAATTTTTTTAAAATGTTTTATTTATTTTTGAGAGAGAGAGAGAGAGAGAAAGAGACCATATGAGCACGGGAGGGTCAGAGAGAGGGAGACACAGAATCCAAAGATCGGCCCCAGGCTGAGCCAGTTGTCAGCAGATTCCAAGGTGAGGCTAGAACGCGTGAATTGCTAGATCATGACCTGAGCCGAAGTTGGCCGCTCAACCAACTGAGCCACTCAGGCGCCCCTCACATTGATTTTAATCTCATATCTCAACTATTCTCTTCCAGATCATTTTTCAGGAGAGTACAAGGCCCAGTATCTATCTAAGATTATTAACTTCTTGTTCCACAAGTAACACTAGGCACTAAGTGTGTGCCGATCTCCAAATGTTTGGTACCCATAATTTTGATATAGAGAAAATATAGAAGAAAAAAGGAAAAAAGTGTATTTTATCACTTAATCTATTTGTTGCATCCTGAAGACTTTGAGGATGATTCATCATAGCACTACATAAGAGTAAAATAGATGATTTAGGAAAGAATAAGTACAATGACTCCACTAATTAGACTCTGGTGAACAATCAAATATAAAAGCAAATCATTAATGAACAGAAGCAAAGAAGAAAGAAGGTACACAGACCTGACAGTTTCTGCAATAGAAAATTCTGTCTGAAGTCCTTTCCATAGCAACCAGATGGAGGTGGCTAAGGAGATGAGCAAGATGTCTTGCAGACTTTAGATAACATCTAAAGTTGTGGAAACTTATGGAATTGTGACTGTGGTCAGGAAGTCACTAGTATTGACTACAATTGAGTGGGGAAGACAAATATCAGAGCTAAGCATATTCTGAAAATTATCATATAGCATATTATTATGTATACACTTTTGAAATTTTTTGATTAAGCACTCATACATTCATATTCTGGGAATGTTCGACATATAAACTTTCAAAGATGTATTAATCGATTATTTCTAGTAAGGGTTCTTTTTATAGGTGTCCAGAATCTTCACCATTAGAAACAATACAATATTGCTAAAGATTAGTTATACAGCCTAGATATATATTAAAATTGAAGTCTGTAAATTAAATCACCTTCCTGGTATAGGTTCTTCCCTGAATCTCATTTTAACTAGCTTTAATGTTTACTCTACAATCAGACTTTAGCTTATAAATCTAGACTTAAATTAATGTTGTTCTAAATGGGAGCAAATCAATTTAATCCAATATCTGGGAGGATTCAAACTATGCAACCATCTTCTGCTACCTCACGCAGTACAGATATTGATTCGCACAGCCTAAACCATCATAAATAATTGATTTGAATCCATAATTGCACACATGGAATTTTATTTCTCTTTTCATATTTTCTATCTTGAATGGGTCATCCTTCACTTTTTTTACATAAAATTTGCACATTTTTAAAAACTTCACGTTCTCTGAATGGTCTTTCTCATTCCTCATGCCAGAATGTATGTTCCTGAGGTTCAGGACTGTGCTTACAGTCACTCCTGAAAGTTTGAGCAGCTGCCGTGATCTGTGATTTAAAATAATGAATGTGAGACAAGAAACCATCAAAACCCTAGAAGAGAAATGAGGAAAAACTTCCCTGACCTCAACCGCAGCAATTTCTTACTTGACATATCCCCAAAGGGAAGGGAATCAAGAACAAAAATGAAATATTGGGACTTCATCAAGATAAAAAGCTTCTGCATGGCAAAGTAAACAATTAGTAAAACTAATAGGCAACTGACAGAATGGGAAAAGATAGTTGCAAATGGCATATCAGATAAAGGGCTAGTATCCAATATCTATAAGGAGCTCATCAAACTCCATACACAAAAAACAAATAATCCAGTGAAGAAATGGGCAGAAGATATGAACAGACACTTCTCCAAAGAGGACATCCAGGTGGCCAACAGATACATGAAACAATGCTCAGCATCATTCATCATCAGGGAAATCCAAACCACACTGAGATACGACCTCACACTGGTCAGAGTGGCTAAAATAAACAACTCAGGAGACTCTAGATGCTCTGTGATGTGGAGAAATGGGCATGCTCCTACACTATTGGTGGGAATGTAAGCTGGTGCAGCCCCTCTGGAAAACAGTATGGAGGTTCCTCAAAAAATTAATGCTAGAACTCCCCGATGATCCAGCAGTAGCATTGCTAGAAATTTACCCAAGGGATATAGGAGTGCTGCTGCATAGGGGCACATGTACCTCAATGGTCATAGCAGCACTCTCAACAATTGCCAAAACATGGAAAGAACGTAAGTGTCTATCAACTGATGAATGGATCAGGAAGATGTGGTAATCTACAATGGAATACTACATGGCAATGAGAAACAATGAAATCTGGCCATTTGTAGCAACAGGGATGGAACTAGAGAGTGTTATGCTGAGTGATATAAGTCAGGCAGAGAAGGATAAATACCATATGTTTGCACATATAGGAGGATTGGGAGGAAGTTAACAGAGGATGATGTGGGAGAAGAAGGGGAAAAATAGCTGGGGAGAGGGAGGGAGGCAAATCATGAGAGACTCTTGAATGTTGAGAACAAACTAAGGGCTGATGGGGTGGAGGAAAGGGGAAGGGGGGTGATGGGCATGAAGGAGGGCACTTGTTTGGATGAGCACTGGGTGTTATATGTAAACCAATTTAGCAATAAACTATTTAAGAAAAACAAATAAATAAAATAATGAAGACAATTTCTCCCCTGAAATAATTGCCATATAAATTTTCCCAAGATTTCTTGTACTTCAAGACTACATTCCTCTTACAATGTATTTTTATGTTAATGTAATATTCTTCATTACAAAGGATTATATCCTTTCTGTGGTGTCCGGTGCCACATTTTTAAAAATTGAAAAACACAGAAAAAATGTATTTTACTGAGTGTTAACACATCACTTTAATATAATTTTAAGTGCTTTTTGTGTAGAATAATTGTAGAAATCTTTTTATACATTATCTTCCTGTATCCTTTCAACAAATAAGAATTCACTCTGTTAGATACATGAGACATAAACATGAACAAAACATAGTCCTTGTCCTTCAAATGTTCAAAGTCTAGTAAGGGGAAAGAGGAAGGGAAATTATAATACAACCTAGTTAGTGTTGCAATAAAATATGAATAGTCATTATAATTGTTTTGAAACACATCTATTGATGTTACAAAATTACTTGTACATTTTTTTGAATAGCCATCACTGAAAGATATTTCCTATAAGAAATAACTAAAATATTCTTGAATTCTAAATCATAAACATCATTTCCTGAAATGGTTTTGATTTAAAGTTTATTCACAATGGGCAATACTCAAAACTTAAAACCAATATTTTTTTTTTAATTTTTTTAATGTTTTATTTATTTCTAGGAGAGAGAGAGAGAGAGAGCATGAGCAGGGGAGGGTCAGAGAGAGAGGGAGTGACAGACTCTGAAACAAGCTCCAGGCTCTGAGCTGGCAGTCAGCACAGAGCCCGACGCGGGGCTCAAACCCACGAACTGCGAGTTCATGACCTAAGCGAAAGTCGGACGCTTAACCGACTAAGCCACCCAGGCGCCCCAAAACTTAAAAACAATATTAAAGCTTACTATTCAGGGTGTTAAATTCTTTACATGAGTTTTTCCATTTTATCCCCATAATAATCTTAAGAGGTAAGTCATATTAAATTTAATATTGATGATTAGCACATAATATTCAAAGTTTTGGAAACCAGGGATGTTTGAGAAAAGACCTTGGAAATACTTTACCACAAGTATTCATATCCCAAATATGAATATTGATGATTGATGTGTTGTAATTAAAATTACAGTGAACATTTGGATAAAGCAAAATATATTACTTATAGTATGGGAGAGAATAACTGAAATTAACCTAAATTTGAGTAATCACCTTAATAAAAAGTATATGTAACAGAAATAAGTACAAAGTGTTTATTTTCAGAGGGGAAGAAGTCCCAACTTTCAACAACTGTGAAGAGTAGGAGATTTGGGCCTGCTTACAAGCTCACGTGTAAACCTGATGTTTCACCGGAGGTGAGTCTGCTGAATTCTTGACCATATGTACCACCTACCTTTGATAAGGGAGGCTTTGGGGGTCTCCTCTGACCTTGTCATGGATGCATTTGGAATTGATCTACCCCCAGGAATATCAGACTAGAGAGTTGTAAATCCTTCATGCACAGGTATTTATTTTCAGCAAAAGCATGGCAGCAAACTGATAGCTGCTTTTCCAAAGGTGTGTACCAATGATACAGAGGAAGGATACAAGGCAAAACTCAAAGGGGGTTCTCTGGATGGAGGCGGCTTCCTTCTGCCAGAGACACCAATCAAAATCACCAGTCACAGACGCTTGGATTGTCTCCAATGCCTACTGTGCAATAAAGTGATGGGACTCCAATTTAGTAGTGGGGGACTGGAAGAGACAGTAATTTTTCTTTAAGAAGGAATTGCTAATCTACTCCTATAATTCAAGAAAATTTACTTTCATTTTTTAAAAAATATTTTTATGTATTTATAGGAGAGAGAGACAGCGTGAACAGGGGAGGGTCAGAGAGAGAGAGAGAGAGACACAGACTGTGAAACAGGCTCCAGGCTCCGAGCTGGCAGTCAGTACAGAGCCCGACGCGGGGCTCGAACCCACGAACCACGAGATCATGACCTAAGTGAAAGTCGGACGCTTAACCGACTAAGCCACCCAGGTGCCCCGAAAATTTACTTTCAGAGAGGACTCCAGAATTCTTTCACGATGTTCCAGTCATCCCTTCTTAAGGAGAAGGATAACACTAAAGTGAGGCCATTGAGATGGACTTCTCACTTGCCAGTGAAGAGGGAGTCACTCATGTTGTGAAAGCTTTTGACATCAGAGGGAGACACATGAAGTTCCCATCCACTCATTAGTGGCAAACACTAGCAGAAGGTGTCACATTAGCATTTCTCTATGTGTACCCTTTACAGTTGAGGATAATGTCCTCCGGCGCTTATGGGAGGGAGAGAATTGACATAAAACACATCAATTTCTACTAAACATTCAGATAGACAAGAAATAGCAATACACTGAGTTGGCCCAGAGGGTTCCTTCTATAGAGTCACGTTAGTTCCCCTCCATGTTTTATTATTTAATATTCCTTTTTTATAATCCTAGAGACAAAGGCTTTTGTTACAGCATAACAGGCAAATGAACTTAATGTTCTCATCCTTGGAGTCCCACAGCAGAGATGCAGAGGTGAGCTCAAGTGGATGTTGTGCGAATAGTGGGTTCGTGCCACAGCTAGAAAACTATAAGTTGAAAAAACCCAATCTTTTAGAGAGGGCTACCAGAAAACCTGTTCAACCTTAATCTGGGAGGATAGTATTTTTATTATTCTGGTCAGGAAACAGATTTGCTCTCCACTCTGGAGGGAGACACTTTTCTATCTTCCAAGACTGTTTGCTATCCCCCAACATCCATGAAAATATTGTATGGATCTAGAGCTGACAAAAGACATGCAGAAATATGTCAGACTCACGGAGATCTATAGTGGGAGACATATTGTAATTCTGGATTTCTCATGGCCTACAGCTTCACTAAGACAAGAACCAAGTCTCTTGTGCCCATTGTTTTAATTGCAATTTTCAAATTCCTTGGAACATAACAGGAATTTGATACTTGTCAGTAAGTGAATGAAACGAAGGGTAATAGAATCGAATCTCTTTTTATAGTAGAGGATGACATACTTTAGGATGATAGGGGTAATGGTGATCTGAAACACATAAGCTTCACAGTCAAAAGCTATCAGTATTGGGAATAATTTATTAAGTTTTATCTTTGATTGTTGCATGGCTAAAATTGAGTTAAAAAAACAAAACAAAACAAAAAAACCCCACCTTATTATACTAAGCAGAAAAAATTCCATGCCATATGTTTCCTTCTCTCTTTTCTTATTTTCTCTTTTGTCATTTTTGAAACACAGAGGTAGTTCTTTTAGTTTTACATTAGCATTAGTTGCATCACATTAATGGATTACTAATAAAAACAATGTTAAAAATCTGTATGAGTTTTTAAGGACACAAGTTCTAAGTTCTATATTAGACATAAATTGAAACAATAATTTAAAATAGTGTTTTCCTTATCTATATTTTAGAATTTTAATTCACTCTGCATTAAGATAACATTTGGCACTAAACTTCATCATACATAAATTTACTTCTAATATTGAAAATCAATAAGTAGAGAATCAAGGCTTTGGTATAATTTAGAGCTAATATTAATCTAGAAAAAGGAGAAACTAATTAAATGATGATTATGAGTAGCACATCCTTTCAGATAATTAGCAAGTAATATAGCAACAATAGAAAACAAACAAAAAATTATTCTGTTAAATCTAACATTCAACATTAAGTAGCAAACTTGTGGTTACATTGTATAACTCACTCTTTTCAGCACATTCGAAGGGTTTCTAATTGTTTTTAACTTTGAGTTTAGTAAGTCCCATAAAAAACTAAAACAGTATTCCTGAGGTTTTAAGGATATTTTACATTTCTTCATAAAACTAACCTAAGATAAGGACATGGCTTGTATTCTGAGGAAAACTTGTAACAATATTTGTATAAATATCTAGAAGATACACATGTAAAAAGCTCATTAGTTGATGAGAATTAAGGAGCCCTTACTTTAAATGCAACTCTTTGAATATTTAATCCTTGTGGGAAACTTCATTTGTTTCTCAGTCATCATTTAGGTAATTTTCCTATATTTTCATTGGATTAGACTTATGTGTATACAATAACAAATAAAATAAGAGAGTATCTCTTAAATATCTAGGCAAACATGCGAGAGATGGAAGCCCTAATAGAAAGAAATATCCCTCTTATCATTGTCTGTTTTTCAGAGTTCTCCAGAGAAGGAAGTGAGATATTGTACAGCCTACCCTTGTCAGCAATGATAAATGCCACTGGGAGAAATAATTTAGGACTATAAGGAACATCCCTGGGGGATAGAAACAATGATTAAATTTTAGAGCTATGGCATAATCTCTTACTTATTGAGTATTATTGGAGAAATAAAAACTATCCACAAAAATCTGAAGGGAAAACAAAAGAATCTTCTACCTCTTGAATGTGTGAAAGATTTCTGTTCAAATATCTGAAGCCACAGCTTATCACCACAATCTATTCATTATAATTTATAAAAGACTATTTAATCGATTTTCTAAAGAATATGCATGTGATAATAAAGTATGCCATACTTAAAGTTAAAAAAATAAATAAATTGAAAAACTCTTCCAGACATAGACATTGACATTAAGTCAATAATATTCAAGATATCTATGTTTATGTAGATAGAAAAATTTAAAAACAGGAATACAAATAGTGAGGAATATCTTATATGGATAGCTTTATTGATATGGAATAAATTTCATCTTATAATGACTATAAAGGGAGAGACTGAAATCCAACAAAGTTGCCAAGGCAAAAGGGGATATCTAAGAGGAACCACTGACTTTTTATCACCAGACAGAACAAGAGGCAGTATTGATAATAGGTTTTGGAAAAAAGATTTGTGTTTTAGGTCAAATTTAAATAAAGCAGTGGTTTGACAGTCTCAGCAAAGAGGGCTGTTTATAAAGTGTTTAATGTCAGGTCATAGAAGTTTAGTCAGAACCAGAGTCCTGTTTCTCTTAGCAACTAGAAAGTTAAGATAAATGTGGAATACTGTGTTTGGAAACCCCTTGGTTGAAATCCTATCCCTGGTTTGGAAAGAGGCTGCTTCTGCTGGTCCAAATGACTAAGATCCTTCAGGCAATAGTATAGAGTTCCATTACGTACTTCTAATACCTTATGCTTTTAATGAAAGTTCCCCCAGGGTCACGTCTTTTGTTAATTGACATATGTAGAATTTGCATATTCACAATGGAATCAAGCAGTACACACACTTTAACAAACATTCAATTTCTTTTTCCTATGTTTAGCAAAAGAGAAAGGCTATCACAATGCAACAGGGCTAAGAGTGACATGATTCAGTCACAAATCTCTCCCTCAGAATACTGGAATCATCACCATTGTCTTCAGCATTGAATCTTTTGGGGAAAAATAAAATATCAGCCTGATGTTTTCCTTTAATTGATATTTTTCTACCTCTGCACTTGATAATTATTTTTAATTTAAATTTTGGTGTCTTCCACCACAAATATGAACTCCACAAAGGACACAAAGAGTCTAAACTCACATATCTCAATAATAACACTGAATGTAAATGGGCTGAATGCTCCAATCAAAAGACATCGGGTAGTAGAATGGATAAAAGACCAAAATCCATCTATACACTGTCTACAAGAAACTCATTTTAGACTGGAAGATACCTTCAGATTAAAAGTAAAAGGATGGAGAAATATATATCATGCTACTGGAAACCAAAAGAAAGCTGGAGTAGCTATACTTATTTCAGACAAACTGGACTTTAAATTAAAGACAATAACAAGAGATGGAGAAGGGCATTACATAATAATTACAGGGTCCATCCATCAGGAAGAACTAACAATTATGTCTACGCACCGAATATGGGAGCACCTAAATATTTAAAACAATTAATCACAAACAGAAACAGGCTCATAGATAAGAATGTGCTAATAGCAGGGGACTTCAATACTCCACTTACAGCAATGGATAGGTCAACCAGACAGAAAATCATTAAAGAAATAATGGACTTGAAAGACACATTGGACCAGATAGATCTGACAGATATATTTAGAACTTTACATCCTGAGGCCAGGGTATTCACTTTCTTCTCAAGTGCGCATGGCACATTCTCCAAGATAGATCACATACTTGGACATAAAGCAGCCCTCAATAAATATAAAAGACTTGAGATCATACCATGCACACTCTCAGATCATAATGCTTTGAAACTTGAAATCAATCACAGGAAGAAGCCTAGAAAACCTCCAAAAACATGGAGGTTAAAGAACACCCTTCTAAAGAATGAATGGGCCAATCAGGCAATTGGAGAAGAAATTTAAAAATATATGGAAACAAATGAAAATGAAAACACAACAATCCAAACTCTATGGGATGCGGCAAAGGCAGTCCTAAGAGGAAAGTACATTGCTCTCCAGGCCTATTTCAAGAAACTAGAAAAAGCTCAAGTCCAAAATCTAACAGCTCACCTAAAGGAATTAGAGGCAGAGCAACAAGAACACCCTAAACCCAGTAGAAGAAGAGAAATAGTAAAAATCAGAGCAGAAAGAAACAACATAGAGACCAAAGAAAGAATTGAACAAATCAATGAAACCAAGAGTTCGTTTTTTGAAAAAATAAAATTGACAAAACTCTAGCTAGGCTTCTCAAAAAGAAAAGAGAGAGCACCCAAGTAAACAAAATCATTAATGAAAATGGACTTATTACAACCAACCCCTGAGAAATACAAGCAATTATCAGGGAATACTATGAAAAATTATCTGCCAGCATATTGGACAACTTAGAAGAAATGGACAAATTCCTAAACGCATACCCACTACCAAAATTCACACGGGAAGAGATAGGAAATCTGTCATACCCATAACTAGTGAGGAAATCGAATCAGTGATCAAAAATCTCTCAACAAATAAGAGTCCAGGACCAGATGGCTTCCCCAGGGAATTCTACCAGATGTTTAAAACAGAACTAATACCAATTCTTCTCAAGCAATTCCAAAAAATAGAAAGCGAAGGAAAACTCCCGGACTCATTTTATGAAGCCAGCATCACTCTGATTCCCAAGCCAGACAGAGATCCAGCTAAAAAAGAGAACTACAGGCCAATATCCTTGATGAATACGGATGCAAAAATCCTCAACAAGATCTTTGCTAATCGAATCCAACAGCACATAAAAAGAATTATCCACCAAGATCAAGTGGGATTCATTCCTGGGTTACAGGACTGGTTTAACATGTGCAAATCAATCAATGTGATACATCACATCAACAAAAGAAAAGATAAAAACCATATGATCCTATCAATAGATGCAGAAAAAGCATTTGACAAAATACAGCATCCCTTCTTATTAAAGACTCTAGAGAAAGTTGGGATAGAGGAACGTATTTAAACATCATCAAAGCCATCTATGAGAAGCCTTCAGTGAACATCATCCTCAACGGGGAAAAACTGAGAGCTTTCCCCCTGAGATCAGGAACATGACAGGGATGCCCACTCTCACCACTGTTGTTTAACATAGTGCTGGAAGTGCTAGCATCAGCCATCAGACAACAAAAGGAAATCAAAGGCACCAAAACAGGTATAGAAGAAGTCAAACTTTTCCTTTTCGCAGACGACATGATACTCCACATAGAAACCCTGACAGACTCCGCCAGAAGCCTACTAGAAATGATCCACGAATTCAACAAATTTGCAGGGTACAAAATCAACGTACAGAAATCGGTTGCATTTTTATATACCAACAATGAAGCAACAGAAAGAGAAATCAAGAAGCTGATCCCATTCACAATTGCACAAAAAACCCATAAAGAACCTAGCAATAAACCTAAACAAGGATACAGGAGCTATATGATGAAAACTTTAGAAAACTTATGAAAGAAATTGAAGAAGACACAAAGAAATGGAAAAACATTCCATGCTCATGGATAGGAAGAATAAATATAGTTAAGATGTCATTACTACCCAAAGCACTCTACACATTCAATGCAATTCCAATCAAAATTGCATTAGCATTCTTCTCAAAGCTAGAGCAAACTATCCTAAAATTTGTATGGAACCACAAAAGACGCCGAATAGCCTAAGTAATCCTGAAAAATAAAACCAAAACGGGTGGTATCACAATCCCAGACTTTAGCCTCTTTTACAAAGCTGTCATCATCAAGACAGTATGGTATTGGCACAAAAACAGACACATAGACCAATGGAATAGAATTGAGAACTCAGAAGTGGATCAAAGGTATACAGCCAACTGATCTTTGACAAAGCAGGAAAGAATATACAATGGAAAAAAGACAGCCTCTTTAACAGATGGTGTTGGAAGAACTGGACAGCAACATGCAGAAGAATGAAACAATCATTTTCTCACACCATGCACAAAAATAAACTCAAAATGGATAAAGGAGCTGAATGTGAGACAGGAAACCATCAACACCCTAAGGAGAAAGCAGGAAACAACCTCCTTGACCTCCACCGCAGCAACTTCTTACTTGACACATCTGCCAAAGTACCGGAATCAAGAGCAAAAATAAACTATTGGGGCCTAATCAAGATTAAAATCTTCTGTACGGCAAAGGAAACAACCCACAAAATTAATAGGCAACCAAAGGAATGGGAAAAGATAGTTGCAAATGACATATCAGATAAAGGGTTAATATCCAGAATCTACAAGGAACTCATCAAACTCCACACCCGAAAAACAAACAACCCAGTAGAGAAATGGACAGAAGACATGAACAGACACTACTCCAAAGAGGACATCCAGATGGCCAACAAACACATGGAATGATGCTCAGCATCCCTCCTCATCAGGGAAATACAAATCAAAACGACACTTAGATACCACCTCATGCCAGTCAGAGTGGCTAAAATGAGCAAACCAGAGAATGCGAGATGCTGGTGAGGATGTGGAGAAAAGGGCACCCTCCTACACTGTTGGTGGGAATGTAAACTGGTACAGCCCCTCTGGAAAACAGTGTGGAGGTTCCTCAAAAAATTAACAATAGAACTCCCCTATGACCCAGCAATAGCACTGCTAGGAATTTACCCAAGAGGTAGAGAAATGCTCATGTATAGGAGCACATGTGCTCCAATGTTCATAGCAGCACTTTCAACAATAGCCAAAACATGGAAAGAGCCTAAGTGTCCATCAACGGATGAATGGATCAAGATGATGTGGTTTATTTATACCATGGAATACTCCATGGCAATGAGAAACAATGAAATCCGGCCATGTGTAGCAACATGGATGGACCTTGAGGGTGTTCTGCTGAGGGAAATAAGTCAGGCAGAGAAGGACAAATACCATATGTGTGCATGTATAGGAGGATTAGGAGGAACTCGACGGAGGACCATGGGGGAGAAGAAGGGGGGAAATGGTGGGGGAAAGGGAGAGAGGCAAACCATGAGAGACTCTTGAATGCTGACAAAAACTGAGGACTGATGGATGTGGGGGGGAGGGAAGGAGAGGCATGGAGGGAGGCATTTGTGGGGATGAGCACTGGGTGTTATATGGAAACCAAGTTGACAATAAACTATTAAAAAAATAAACAAATAAATTTTTGGTGTCTCTGTGGTGTTTGCTGAGGAATTTTTGTGTTTAATCCACCTAGCCATGAATATCATAGTCCTATACAAATATAATTTCTGACATCATATTGGGCCACCAATGAAGCATAGCCCTAGAAAGGTGTATTTTCCTCTGAACATTCATTTGGTTATGTTATCTCCCCTACTTTATTTAACTGATTACCCAGAAGCCCTCATCATTTGCCTCCAAAGATGAATGAGGTAACAGAACTTGTATTTTTATATCTTATTTTTAATAGTTTGCAGTGCAGAAGGATCTTATCCTGGGAATCTCATCTTGTCTTCCTCATTTCCAGAGGATCACGTGCTGTGTGTTGTATCTGTTTTTAGTTCTTCAAACCCCCGTCTTATTGTTGCTGTTGATTCATTCTGCTTTTCTTCACTACTTACCTATATTAAAGCAAGCCAGATATGTTCAGGAGCTGAAGTCTCATTCTCCTGAGATCTTGGTGGGGGAATAGGTGTCTTTACACTCATGGGCTTTCTGGACATTTTTATTTTTCTTGAGCTACCTTCTTATTTTCTACTTTTGATGATCTTGAATTTGGGGTATGTGAAAAAGCAGTTCCAGGATTTGGCCAACTTGTCTTCTTTTCCAAACTTTCTTTCTGTGGTGTTTGTGTATAGATATAAGCCAGAGAACTCTGCCAAAAGCTCTCATTCCTTGTCCTCTTACTGCATGAGATTTGGGTAGCTTTGCTTTTATGTTGTAGACAGTAACTCTCACTATCTTCTCGTTGTTGTTTAAAGAAATTGAGGGTGCAGGTGTGAGAGGATTCTCTCTGACAGGAAAAGTGGAAATTCTGTGAAATCTGGACTCATTCTTGCATCTTTACTCAGATCTTAATTTATGACATTTAAGGTATTAACGGCTTAAGACTGGTTAACAAGAGGTGGTATAAAATAAGGAAAATTGTATTTCTCTTACCAAGGCTGCTAGTATGTTTTACTAGTTTCATTTAACTGTATCTTTCATATTGCATTCTTATTTTTCAAGGTTTTAATTAAAGCATGTACAATTTTAAATCCAGTAAAAATGTATAATTATAATCAATTTCTCAACATTGTTTGCTGTTGTATTGCTGTCTTTGTAATGAATATCACTCTACTTTCACTGTTTCTTGAAAACAATTATTTTTATACTGCTTAAAATATTCTTATGAGTCATATTTCAGAATGGTGATTATAATATTATTGAAATATTATAGACAGCAGATGTGAAGTGAGAATCTGATGAAATATTAGAGTACCTAAATGTTCAAACATAATTATTGCCATTTTCTACATAATAGGAAAAAATATTCCACATCAATATTTAACCATAATTATAGTATTCACCTTTTCTAAAAAGTTCCCATAGTATTGATTATTCAATTATTTCCCACACACCTCTCTCTTTTATTATGTTCAATAGAATATTACTGAAAGCTTACAAAATTTTTTAGCATGTTAATGCACTCCCTCAACTTTTCCTCAGTAATATGACTTTGATTTATTCTTCACCAAAGTATCCCAAAACATTCCTCTTTTTATTATGAAGATTCTTGACAATTCTTGAACCAAATCACATGTGTAAAAAGGTTCATACTGTTTAGCAAAACTGTGTGTTCTAATCTCACTTGTCCCTTTGTTTAATTATTGGAAGTTCATAGTTTCCTGTCTCTCTTGTTCCCTGTACCCATTTCACAGACTCTCTCCTTATATATATAAACATATGTAATAGTTTATAATATTTAATATATAATAATATATTAAAACAATATAAAATAATATAAATAAAATATATTCTAAAATAATATAAATAAAAATAATATATAAATAATATAAAATAATGTATAAAAACATTTGTAGAAACAATATTTATATCACATAATATTTTCTTTATGTGATATAAAGAAATTTTGGCTTTTGTTTTCTTAAATATACTGTGAAAAAGAGTAAATACTATTAAAAAAACCTTTTTTTTACATTTATTTATTTTTGAAAGACAGTGCACAAATGGGGGAGGAGCAGAAGGAGAAGGAAAGACGGAATCTGAAGCAGGCTCCAGGCTCAGAGCTGTCAGCACAGAGCCCAACATGGGGCTTGAATTCACACACTGTAAGATCATGACCTGAGCCGAAGTCAACCGATTGAGCCACGTAGGCACCCCAAGAGTCAATACCGTTTTAGAACTTCAGTGTAAGTAACGTGTCAAGTTGACTTAATTTTCTTCTGATAATATGACTTGACCTACCTCTGAAATTCAAATATGAACTCTTTAAAAACCCCTGAAATTAATTGTCTGAAGCTATAAAAACTTGTTTTTCTTTATTTTGTTTATGTTTTCATTTATTTCTGAGAGAGAGAGAGAGAGAGGAAAGAGAGAAAGCGCGAGCATGGGAGGGTCAGAGAGAGAGCAAGACTCAGAATCTGAAACAGGCTCCAGGCTCTGAGCTGGCTGTCAGCACAGAGCCCGACGTGGGGCTCGAACCCACAAACCACAAGATCATGACCTGACCTGGTCGGACGCTTAACCGACTGAGCCACTCAGGTGCCGCATGAAGCTACAAAAACTTTTAATTGCCTTGTTTTTATAAATTCATACAATTTGTATAAAGGTAATCATTTTCTAGATGTATAATTATATGCTTCAAGTACTCATTTCAGTCTAGCCTCTGCCTTCCCATCTCCACTCCCATTACTAGCCTGAAATATCTTTGGTACATTTTTCCTTACATATAATTTTTTTAAATGTTTTATTTATTTCTGAGAGAGAGAGACAGTATGAGCAGGGATAGGTCAGAGAAAGAGAGAGATACAGAAGAGGAAGCAGGCTCCAGGCTCTGAGCTAGCTGTCAGCACAGAGCCCAATGAAGGCCTTGAAACCACAAACTGTGATCATGACCTGAGCCGAAGTCAGGCATGCTTAGCTGGCTGAGCCACCCAGGCGCCCTTCCTTACATATAATCTTAGCTGTGGGGACTGAAATATTCCCAGTACGTTTCCATTTATTTTTTCTTTTTAAAACTAGAGCTCCTCTTTGTTGGTCTCTCTTCATTTTTTATCTCTAAATTTTTCTAGTTCAAACTTCTCCTAGAAGCTTAGATCTTCTCCCACCAACTCTTCTTGCTAAAAGTCTTTCCAGTGAGTTCAGCTAGTTATTATTTCTTTGACAATTTTTCTTATAGATATATGCCAGAGGCTGGCTCCAGCAGGTCCAGGGGTCCCACAGGATGGATGGTGTCAGCGAGGGAGGGATGAGAGAGGCCTGAGAGTCTTTCTGGTCACCAGGCAGGCCTCTCCGCTCTAATTGGGGCTCAACTTTATTTTATAATTAAGTGTTTGGGGGACAGCACAGAAGTGGCATTTGCCTTAGGCAATGATTTCTGATGACAAACTTCTTTGATATGTAAGTATTACCCAGAACATAGATTTGTAGAAGACTCATGCATAGCCTTTATCAATATGATTGAGGTAGAGGATTTAGATGCTTATCCTACGGGAAAGGAAGGTATCTTTAGCATAGAAGACAATGTTTTTAGCATAAAAAGGGTGAAGTTAGTTCTTTGTGGGCAGGGGTCAATAGCTTGTTTATTTAGGAAGTATTAAGAAAAACAGGTCTTTCAGGAAACACAAATGTTTGCTCCCATAATCACAAAAGAAGTTCCTACAACAGGTTCCTGCACAGGGTACAATCAGCATGTTGAAGGCAGAATAAGTCACTTGGAATACTGATCACAAGATGCCTTGGAGGGCAGTGCTCCAAGCAGAAACAAGTTGTCATCCTCATCCCAGCCACCAGTGTAGGGCAGGGTGTTTGTGGAAAGTAGGCCTTAGGGAAGGGACTGCCATACATCACCAGTTAGAAAAGGTATTAAGTATTAACTTAAGTTCTGCCCTTATCTGTTCTTTGACTCTAAATTAGGTTCTTTGTCTCAGGGCCAGGCTCAGTTGCAACTCTTGTGTTCTTAACCCCCTTTATTATCTAAGTCCTGGATCTGCAAGGCCCATATCGGAAGAGCCTTTTGACAATCATCCACAGTGCTTTCGTCTAAAATCTCTTTTGAAAAGGCAGGAATATGCTTTTCCTTATGAGGAATCTGTGTGGGGAATATCGGTCTGATCTGGAATATTGTGAGGCCTGGTCAATATCAGCAGGTTCATTTCCAACATGAGCCAGTAGTCGCAGAAGGAGTTTTTGTTTCTCATGGCAGGAGCTGTGCAAATGCTACCATTTCCTTGCTGTGACTGTCATACAGCGAGTCCGGTCCAGCTCCCAGCAGATATAAATAGCTTTCTTAATATTAAATAACTTACAAAATACTAATATGCCAAATTACACTTTCACAATTTTATGTAAAACCTTTATTATATACGTGCTTTCAGTTTATCAGAAATGGATGTTTTTAATTTTACTATCCATTTTTATATTATGGAAATTTCTACATATGACTTAGTTTTATTATTTAACATTACTTCCTACAGTTGAATTAATAATTTTAGGTTTAAGTGGGAGAACAACAAAAAACAATGAGAAAAATTCCAGAAAGCTGAAAATACTTATCTTGATCTTTTTATAGGATATGGTCTCAAATTACCACATTTGAACCTGTAGCAATATGTTTACCAAATAGACCTCTTTTAGAAATTATAAATATTCAGGATACATTTTTAATAATATTGAAAAACACGAACTGGTAAGAAAAATTCTATACTCAGTGTACTAAAATGGTAAAGTTCTTTGTGTTACAAAGTATTGCACTAGGAAAAACCCATTCCTTCATGGTTGCATGTATTATGAATACCTCGTTATGAGTTTAAGAAGGTTAGCATCATGTTTTCATAAATACTAGGATTTATGTGAGAACGGGGCAGTGAAAGGTATAGCAAAATTAAAATCACAAAAATCATAAATCTTATATATCTGTTATCATAGGTAATTAGTAAACCATTTATTTATGTTCATTTCTAGATCAGTAAAGTCCTATAACAGTTGTAATGAATTCAATGAGGGCACATAGTAAAAACTTGAGTAAAAATAAAATATTTAGCATTTCCTTCGGTATGAAAAAGCCAATGACCCTATTTTTATTCTTAAATTTACAAAAGCATGGAGTACCTGAGTGTCTCAGTTGGTTAAGCATCTGACTTCAACTCAGGTCATGATCTAAGTTTGTGAGTTTGAGCCTTGTATCTACTGTCAGCACAGAGCCTGGTTGATGCTCTCTATCTCCCTCTCTCTACCCCTCCCCTGCTCATTTTGTCTCTCTCTCTCTCCCTCTCTTTATCTCTCAAAATAAATAAATAAACTTATAAAAATATGCTCTAATATACAAATGCATGCTTTTTCCCTCTGAGTTGAGGCTATGACTTTTGTTAATTAAGCTTTTTAAAATTTTAATTCCAATGTACTTAACATACAGTCTTATATTAGTTTCAGGTGTACAATATAGTAATTCGACAATTCTATACATTACCCACTGCTCATCATGATAAGTATACTCTGAAACCCCTTCCCCTATTTCACCATCCACCCACCTATCTCCCCGCTGGTAACCCTCTATTTACTTTCTGTATTTAAGAGTATTGGTTTTTCTCATTTTCCTTTTGTTTTGTTTCTTAAATTCCACTCATAAGTGTGAAATCATATGGCATTTATCTTTCTCTGACTTTTTTTGCTTGGCATTATACTCTCTATATCCATCCATGTTGCTACAATGGCAAGATTTCATTCTCTTTATGGTTGAATAATATTCCAGTGTGTGTGTGTGTGTGTGTGTACACACTTTCACAATTTTATGTAAAACCTTTATTATATACTTGCTTTCAGTTTATCAGAAATGGATATTTTTAATTTTACTATCCACTTTTATATTATGGAAATTTCTACATATGACTTAGTTTTATTGTTTAACATTATATCACCTCTTTCTTAGCCATTCATCTATCCATGGACACTATAGTCGCTTCCATAATTTGGCTATTGTAAGTAATGCTGCAATAAACACAGGGTGCACATATTTTTTTTCAAATTAGTGTTTTTGTATTCTTTGGGTAAATAAACCTACTAGTCCAATTAATGGATCATAGGATAGTTCTATTTTTAACTTTTTGAGAAACATCCGTAAAGTTTTCCACAGTTTGCATTCCCTCCACTAATGCACAAAAGTTGTTTTTTTCATATCCTCACCAATAGTTGTTTCTTGTCTTTTTTTTTTTTTTTTAGCCATTCTGACAGGTGTGAGGTGATATCTGCTTGTAGTTTTGATTTGCCTTTTCCTGATGATGAGTGATGTTGAGCATCTTCTCATGTGTCTGCTGGCCATCTGTATGTCTTCTTTTTTTTTTTTTCCAGTTGCCATAAAACTTACATTTTATTTTATTTATTTTTTTTTTTTACAAATAGTTTATTGTCAAATTAGTTTCCACATAACACTCAGTGCTCATCCCCACAAGTGCCCTCCTCCATGCCCATCCCCTCCTCCCCCCCACATCCATCAGTCCTCAGTTTTTGTCAGCATTCAAGAGTCTCTCATGGTTTGCCTCTCTCCCTTTCCCCCACCATTTCCCCCTTCTTCTCCCCCTTGTTCCTCTGTCAAGTTCCTCCTAATCCTCCTATACGTGCACACATATGATATTTGTCCTTCTCTGCCTGACTTATTTCGCTCAGCATAACACCCTCAAGGTCCATCCATGTTGCTACACATGGCCAGATTTCATTGTTTCTCATTGCCATGTAGTATTCCATGGTATAGATAAACCACATCTTCTTGATCCATTCATCTGTTGATGGACACTTAGGCTCTTTCCATGTTTTAGCTATTGTGGAGAGTGCTGCTATGAACATTGGGGTCCATGTGCTCCTATGCATCAGCATTTCTGTATCCCTTGGGTAAATTCCTAGCAGTGCTATTACTGGGTCCTAGGGGAGTTCTATTGTTAGTTTCCTGAGGAACCTCCACACTGTTTTCCAGAGGGGCTGTACCAGTTTACATTCCCACCAACAGTGTAGGAGGGTGCCCGTTTCTCCACATCCTCGCCAGCATCTAGAGTTCTCTGATTGGCTCATTTTAGCCACTCTGACTGGTGTGAGGTGGTATCTCAGTGTCGTTTTGATTTGTATTTCCCTGATCCCATTCACAATTTCACAAAAAAACCATAAAATACCTCGGAATAAATCTAACCAAGGATACAAGAGATCTGTATGATGAAAACTATAGATAACTTATGAAGGAAATTGTATGTCTTCTTTGAAGAAATGTCTATTAATATTTTCTGCCCATTTTTAAATGAATTGTTTGTTTGTTGAGTTGTGTAAGTTCTTTATAGACTTTAGATATTAACTCCTTATTGGAAAAGTCATTTAGAAATCTTTTCTCCCATTCAGTAGGTTGTCTTTTAGTTTTGTTTATGAGATTTTGCTTCTTTTGCTGTACAAAAGCTTATTATTTTGATGGAGTCCAATAGTTTATTTTTGCTTTTATTTCCCTTGCCTCAGGAGACATACAGAGAAAAAAAATGTTACAGCTGATGTCAGAGACATTATCGCCAATGCTCTTTTCTAGGATTTTCATAGTTTTAGGTTCCACCTGTAGGTCCTTAATCCATTTTGAGTTTATTTTTGTGTATGATGTAAGAAAGTATTCCAGCTTCATTCTTTAACATGCAGCTATCCAGTTAGACTATGACTTTCTTAAAAAAATAATAATCATCTGAATCTTCAGTGTTTTAGAATATTAAAGTACACCAGGAAATTTTTATCTCTGTATTATGTGCATATTTACATTTTTAAAAAGGACTTTAAGATTTAGACAATGATATTATAATCCTTTTCAAAGTAATACTTAGAATATTAATAGATAGCTTCAAATGATTATGAATGATAACTTTATGTTAATGTATGAGGTATTTTAAAGTACCATGTATAAGAAGAAACCTCTTTGACAGTTGTAAATAAAAGTAGTTTTAACTAAAATATCTATTTTCATTTCCCCCTTACCGTCACCATACCTAGGTATTAACATTAAGCATGTCAGTTCGTCATAATTGGACAAGATAGAGCTGAGTTAAAATTTTTAAATCTTTATTATTTTTATTGAGTATAATCTATTGTCAAATTGGCTTACATACAATACTCAGTATATAAGCTATAATTTTTAATAAATTGAGAAAATTAAATTGCCTAAAATATTTCTTGTTTCCTGTCTTCCAACATAAATATATATTTCGTACCTTCTTCTATGTGATATAAGAGAAAATAAAAAGGTGCACACAACCTCTTATTATATTCCAATTTAGACAAAAGCATCTTATTTGAATTATGGTACTTGCATTAGCCCTTGCCAAAGAGTGTGCTTCTCATTTCAATCATTCTCTCCTATTTCCCCACAATGGGACAACAGAAGAGAATTTTATCAGAAGGACCCTCCTAATACAATGTGTTCTCAGTATAAAGGAAAAAAAAGAAAGACAGAAAAAAGGAAAAAAAAATAAATTATAGATAGAAGAATTAAAGACTGTAATGTACTTCAGTATTCATTTCTTCCTTTTAGTAATCAAATTGCTTATCCCCTAAGCCTTTACTAGGCCTCCACTTCCTCTCTTTCTCTCTTAGAAGTTATAATTGAGGGGCCCCAGGGTGGCTCAGTCGGTTAAGCCTCAGACTCTTGGTTTCAACTGAGGTCATGATCTCATGGTTCGTCAGGTCAAGCCCCACATAAGGCTCTGTGCTGTTAGTGCAGAGCCTGCTTGGGATTCTTTCTCTTCCTCTCTCTTTGGTGCTCGCTCTCCTGCTTGTACTCTCTCTCTCTCTCTCTCTCTTTCTCTCCCAAAATAAATAAATAAACTTTAAAAGTGATGCCCTGGATCAAAATGGGAAAAAAAGGAAATTATAATTGAATGTGATGTAAAGAGGCAGCTTAGAGCATGCAATGAACATCAAGCAATTTAGAAGGAATAAGCAAGCTGAAAGAACCCAGGTCCCTCAATGACATGGAACTGAGTTGACTACACATAATTTGAGACTATTTGCTAACAAATAGTGCATTTGTCACAATTATGTAAAGACATTTTGACATATTATTGAAATGTTTGTAGATCAAATATTGTGACTAAAGCTGTCAAATTTTTTCTTATAATTAAACATGTAAATTCATTTCCCCAAACACTTTTTACCAAGTTATTACCTAGCTTTTTTTTTTTGAGAAACTTCCTTAGTAATCTATCAATGTGAAAATTTGGGAAATTCTAATAAGAAGAGAATATATACATTTATCACATTTGTAAGCTTTCATGCTTCCCCTACTGTGTGAGAGAGAGAAAGGGAAGAATAACTTGAGAAGATTGGGTAAAGATAAAAACTATGTGAAATAGTTGTTTTTTTTTTTTTTAAGTATGGAATGGATTAAGCACTCATCAGCCCAAACTTATGTATACTGTTGACACTAATGTCAAGTTACCTTTATTTTATGTTAAAAACTCAACAGTCATTGAATTTGGATGATCTTACAACATATTTGTCATCAATATTTCTATAAAACTGTAAATACAGTTGATTCTCATTATTCACATTTGTAAGTACGGTTGATCTTGATTATTCACAAATTCCACATTTGAGAATTCTACTTACTAAAAATAGTTTGTAATAAGTCAATAATTCATACAAAAACTTTTTAGTTGCCAGATGCCTATGTTCCCAGCTGAAGGAGAACAAACTGATACTCTGCCTTCTGGTTTCAGCCCTCATTCTGTAAACAAGTGTCCTTGCAGTCTATTTAGTACCACGCTTTTAACATTTTCTGAGTTTTCTGTTAGTGTTTTCACTGTTTCAAAGAGTCCCAAACAGCTTACTTATGTGCTGTTTAATGTTTTGAGACATAAGTAGGCTGTTGTTTGCTTTAGGGTCAAAATATGTGTATTCATAAAGTTTGGTGAGGCACAATCCATGGTGCTGTTGACCACAAGTTCAATATAAATGAATCAACTGTATATTAAGTGAGATATCATTGGACACAAACACACTAAAACAAGTTTACTTATAGATCAGTGGACAAAAATATTGTGACAAGTGGCTTGTAGGAACTCCCTTGGGACCAGTGGATTAGTATTCATTAGTTAATTCAGTGTTCATGGCAACTTTACAGAATATAATTAATGCAAGTTATGAGAAGCAATTGTATATTTGTATTAATTTCATAGAAATGTAAATGAATCCGATTTTCGATGAGATTTTTAAGATTAGAATATGTGGTCAATGCAACATTACTTGCTGCGCTCTCCTCCCCTTTCTTTTTCCTTTGTTTCTCTTAACTATATGTGTTGATGGTTTCTTTTCTCTCTACTTCAATGTGTCTCTTATCAAGTTCCTTTTTTGTTTGTTTTTTGTTTTTTCATAGAGGGAGAGAGCAGGCAAGTATGGGAAAGGGGCGGAGGGAGAGAGTGGATCTTAGGTAGGCTCCACAGGCTCCTTCAGAGAGCTCAATGCAGGGCTTGATCCCATGAGGCTGGCATCATGCTCTGAGCTGAAACAAAGAGTCAGTTTCAACCAACGGAGCCACCCAGAAACCCCTCCCTTACCAAGTTCTTATATACAGGATATTCATGAACACCTTACTTTTAATACTTACTCTTAAAGATTAGAAATCTAATTAGTTTTCTCATAAATGTATTAAATGATCATCTATTTATCATTTTTCTACAGTAAATTATGTCTTAGTTGGTTATGCCTTGAAAGAAAATGGATTTTGCTTTTATAGATTTATTTATTACTTACTTGCCTACCAACTACTTTGAGTTGAAATGACTGTTCAAATACCTTGCAAATTTTTAATGGGATTGTGTGCTTTCTTGTTATTTAATTGTAAAAGTTTTTATTTTTTATCACCTGGATACCAGTCTTTTGTCAGATACATGTTCATTTAACATTTTATCCCAGTATGTGGATTTTATTTTCAATTTCTTAATGGCTTTTGAATAGCTGAAGTTTTATATTTTGATAAAGTTTTATCAATTTTCAAAATGATAAACATTTATACTCTTTTCTCTCTGAGCAATCTTAGCCTAGCCCAAGGTTACAATGCTGTTCATCTATACTTTCCTCAAGTTTTAAAAGTATTAATTTACATTTAAGCCTATGTTTAAGCCTATTATTCATTTGAGTTAACTTTTAAATGTATTGTGAGAAATGGGTAGAGGCTTATTAATTTTTGGAAATGAATGTCTAATTGTTCCAGCACCATTGGGTGAAAATCCCTTTATTTTTCCACTGAATTGGTTTTTCAATATGCAAATGTCCTTATACGTGAGTCTATTTCCAGAGTTAACTATGGGTCTTTCTTTTTGGCCATATGATACCATTTGTGTTTATAGTAAGTATTAAAATCTCGATGTCATCTCACAAATTTTTGTTTTTAACTTTAATTTTGCTTTTCCTATTCTACCAACTCATCAATCAAATGAGTGCACTTTGATATGTCTGTTGTGTCATATATATACATATATATTTTTTAATGTTTATTTTTAATTTTGGGGAGAAAGAGAGTGAGTGGTGGAGGGGAAGAAAGAGGGAGACAGATGATCCAAAGCCAACTCCCTGCTGACAGCAGAGAGCTCAATGTGGGGTTGAAACCCACAAACTGTGAGATCATGACCTGAGCCAAAGTTAGACATTTAAGAACTTAAGCCAACCAGGTCCCCCGTTGTGTCATATATTTTAATTTCTCTGCCAGGACTGAATACTTAGGTTTTATATAGCTTTCTCACAGAGTGAGATAATTTTAAAATAATAATAAATGACAATAATAATGATAACATTTTTCAAAATTAGTTTTAATTTAAAACAAAGATAAAACACTTATGCAAGATTCATTCCCAAGTGTATGTATGCTTGTGTATATATGCATATGTTATGTATGTATATATGTATGTATGTATGTCTTGTGGGCATATGTATGAATTGTGTATATAGAGTATATATACAATATATAGACAGTATATATACATATACATACATATATATAAAGAGAAAGAGAGATTAATTTACCCAGAGATCTCTGTATAAAAATAACAACATTTCTTAAATTTACTTCAATGTCCCTCATTCTGATATTTTCTGAAGTAAGTTTCCATGTTCTTCAAATAAGATTAAATGTCTTTATTGTGGACAGAACCTTATAATGGATGCTCTGGGATGTATTGAGAACACAGTTTATTGAAAATAAGGTTTCATATGAACACTTCTCTACTTAAACAATTATACTACCTTGAGCATTTCTTTATTTCTAACTTGTCAAGTTTTGTCAAAATGGTTATGTTTATCCCATAATTTATATATTTATTATATATCTATAACTTTATTTAACTATATGTATAGGTTTGTGTGTATGTGTATGAAATGAAAATGGCCTTGACTACCATAAATATCTATATCTCTAGTCTTTCTTAACTTTAGAAACATGGTTAAAAATATAATTATATCTAAAAATTCACACTGCTATAGCTTCAATATTAACTAAGGGAATAAGGTAAAAAATTGATTTAGGAATTGGGAAAAGTGAAAATTAATAGTTTAGTTTATTATTAATGTCAGTATTTAAAAGTGTTATTAAGCATTGTCCAAATTATCCTCCAGTTGATTATGCCTTACTAGTGAGACAAAACATAAAGCATAAGCATGATTTGAAATTAGTTGTTTGAAATTAACTCCAAAGGGAATATAGATTTGAGAACAAACCCTTACTTTTGGCAAGGTCAGGAGAGAATCAGTAGGAGTTGTATGTGAGATTGGTCACTTGAGATTTGAATATACCATTAGCGAAATTGCTGAAAGCTAACTGTGTTGAAAAAATGAATTATTTTCAGGGATATCAGGTTTTGTCAAGAACTACATTTGACACCCACTGAATTTTGCTTTGTAGTGCAGAAGATGGTTTTCCCATAAAATGATAATTTGCTGTTAAAACAAAACTCAACTGAGTAAATTTTAAAGATCTTTTATTGGCTTTATTCAATGTATCATGAATTGGGCAATTTCTCATTTAGCAAATAGAAAGGAGCTCCAAGGAGCTGTATGATGTGGAAGATTTTTTTAGGCAGAAGTGGATGGGAAAAGGAAGTTACTCATTTGTGATACGTTGTTTTGCATAAAGTCACCTTCTGTTAGGGGAAGGCAGGGGATCTATCAGGCAGATAATCTCACTAGGTGTTGACCAGATAATTCCAGATTAATTGGTTAAGATTACAGTTCTAGGAGAAACAAAAACTGTAAGGTTATTAGATATTAAGTCTTGGTTTGATGATATGAGTTTAGCCCAAGTGACTCCATTTGGGATCTGCTGTCCCCTTTTAACAATACCAATTTTTTCAGCTTAAACTTGAATGGTTTATTTTTCATGTGTCTAAAATCGAATATACATTGTTTTCTACATTTATGTCTTTTTTGTTGAATTTATTCTCAAAGTTACACATCCCAAGTTCATGATTATTGCTATTACTACTTTCTAACTTGATCAAAAGTTACCATTAAGTGGCTTGACGTTGCCTTGTCTCACCAGAATTAAATATTGCTAGAAAAAAAGTCTCTAAGTCTAGAAGCTTGTGTGAGAAGATAGATGATTAGAACAGATAATATTAATATTTATGGTGGTTATAGATTATAGCATAGTTAACAATTGATTTTCTGTATTGTAGATATGTGCAAGGACCTATTAGAAAAGTATGCGGTTAAGGGCAAAACCTGGTTCAACTGTTTATGAAATTGTTTGTTTCTGAGGAAGGTTCTATAAATTCTATGTCTTGATTTTCTCATCTGTAAAACAGATACAATATTATGATCTGTCTCAGAGAACTGTTGCAAGGGTTAACTGAGTCTTTCCTTGAGTGCCTCTTATCCAGTGAGCACTTGATAGAGAATAGCTGTTATTATTATTATTAATTATTATTATTATTTAATAATAATTTTATTTATTTTATTTATTTATTTATTTTATTTGTTATTTATTATTATTATTATTTAATAATAATTTTAATTAATAATAATTATTATTATTAATTATTATTATTAACTTGTAAATTCTCATATCAATACAATTGTGGAGTTAGCTGTATTTGTCACTTTACAGAAGCTGAGGTTTGGAGAGGTTAAGTAACCTGTCCAGTAGTTCAAAGCTTTTAAGAGTTAGACTGAGTTTGGGGTGCCTGGGTGGCTTAGTCGGTTAAGTGTCTGACTTTTGCTTAGGTCATGATCTTGTGGTTCATGGGTTCGAGCCCCCCGTCGGGCTCTGTGCTGACTGCCAGCTCAGAGCCTGGAGCCTGTTTTGGAGTCTGTGGCTCCCTCTCTCTCTGACCCTCCCCTGCTCACACTGTCTCTCTCTCTCTCTCTCTCTCTCTCTCCTAGAAATAAATAAAAATATTAAAAAAAAAAAGAGTTAGACTAAGTTTTAATAGGGTTTGGAATTGATTGAATTAGATTCTGTTTGGGAAAGCCATGTTTTGTTTATTTTTATAAACTTAAAAAAATTGATTGTAGTGAAATCCTAATGCTACCCAACCCCTGGTTATCTCTTGTATATATCAGGGAGTGCTATTGGACTTTACAATGTACTTGAATGGTTTGGGGTTATATATACATATATATGTTTGGGTATTAGTTAATATATATGTATATATGTATATACAGATTTCATGTATGTATTATACATATAGTATAAACAATTACATATATATAAATATATGTAGATACACTAAAGATATATTTGAATATATGTTATACTACATGATAGCCCCTAAATTAAGAGTTATCCTTCACAGTTGGATATACTATGAGAAGTTAGCAAATAGGCAATGTTACCTCTCATTTATTTAGAAATTATTAGATTAGAAATTATTTCAGACTTAGAAATCCCATCTGGCACAAAAAAACTTGTTCAAACATTGACCAACTACTTCTTTTATTTCATTCCATACATTCTGGTCAACCATGAACCATCAATAACTCCTTTTGAGTACCACACTCCAGCAACTTTTACATCAAGCCAACAACTACATGACCTAACCCATATTTTCCTAGCTTGTTGATGAGTATGCCATGTGGGACAGAGTTAAAAGACTTCCTGAGATCAAGCTCCATTTCACTTATTGTAGATTGAAGGAAACAAGGCCATTATTCTGTCATAGTAGGAAATATATTTGATTTGACAATGATTTGTAACTCAAGTCATGCTATTTATAACTCAGCACTTTGTGATCCTCAAAGGGTTTGCAAATTGCCCCTTAGATGATAGTATACAGTATGTTTCCCCATTTAAGTTAAAATAGCTAGTCTATAGTATCCAGAACTATTTTTCTCCTTGAGAGGTAGTTTCTTTTTGTTCTTAAAGCTTGTAAAAATGGTCATCAAACTCTGAACTTACATGGTACAAATGATAAAAGCATTTCTTTTACAATAAAGAGTTTTTATACATATAAACTTGCTATATAGTAAGATAAATAGATAATTTAATTAAACAGTTGTGAATATATCACCTTTTGAGATGATTACTTAAGTATTTAAATCAGGTATTTCTGTAAACTTTCAGCTGATTGTTTTATAGTAGCTAGCAGAATAAAAGATCCTAATTTTCAAATCTGTCCTTGCAAGTTTGAAGGTTACCTACCGACTGATTAGAACTGTCAGGCCTCATGACATTTATTATATAGTGTTCCTGTTAAGGTTGCTTATGAAACTATTAGCCTTTTCCTTCGACATTTGCTGTTCTGCATGAATGAGTATATTTATATTCCTGTAAACTTTGTATTGCTTTAAAGGTAGTTTAAGGAAAACTCAGGTTAAATGAGTTGCTAACAAGTTATCTTCATTGAATTGCTTTTGTTTACAATTAAAATCCATTGTATTTTTATCTTTTCTTCTTATTAATTTAATTTAATGGCAATTGAAAATTTATCTATGAGAACTAGAACAATAATAATTAAAATTATGTTAACTGATTGTGAGAGGACATAGTACAATGGATACATTTTAAAAATTGCTTTAAAATTATAAAAGTTTTACTCCTTTTCAGAGGCTAACTTGATAAACCAAAATATTTTTTTAAATTTTTAATGTTCATTTATTTTTGAGAGAGATAGAGAGAGAGTGGACGAGTGGGCCTTCTCTTCTCCCCACTCGTGCTTTGAGAATGAGTCCAAAGCAGGCTCCAGAGCCCGACATGGGGCTCGAACCCATGAACAGTGAGATCATGATCTGAGATAAAGTCAGACGCTTAACCAACTGAGGCACCCAGGTGTCCCCAAAATATTTATTTTTAAACCACATGTAATAAGCCATAATTTATGCCCCAAATAAGAACTTACCACTTTTGCTCTCATATTCCAGTAATGTTATAGACTTATATATCACATATCATATATCTGCCTTATGGATAAGTAGGCATTCATTTGTTTGATTAACTTGATTGACTGTGAAGGTAAGGTAATAGTTATATTTTACCTTCTCTATTCTGAACACATCGTTTTTACTTATATTCATCGTTAAATTTAACTAAAGTGAATCAAAAGGGAATTGCTTTCTTTTGAAATTATTTGTAAAACTATAATATACTAATATTTTCCTTTGAGTGACTTTGAAAATAGAGGTTAGCTAGGGGTGCCTGGGTGTCTCAGTTGGTTAAGCATCTGACACTTGATTTTGGCTCAGGTTATAATCTCACAGTTCATGCGATCAAGCCCCATCTCAGGCTCTGTGAAGAGTGGAGTCTGCTGGGGATTCACTTGCTTGCTCTCTCTCTCTCTCTCTCTCTCCCCACCTCTGTCTCTCCTTCTCTCTGCCCCTCCCCTGCTCATGCATGCATGCATACTTACTCAAAATAAATAAGTAAACATTAAAATAAACATTAAAATAAAGCTAATAAATAGAAATCATTTTAAGATCTGAAATAGATTATAAATCTAATATATATTTATGCTTCTATGAGTGAAAAATCTGATTTCAAAAACTAAAGGAATATTTAGTCTGAGACTAAAGATTTAGTTCAGGAATCTGCTTTAGTAGAATATATAGTAAAATAACAATATGTGCTAATTTCATCCAGAAGAGATTTCAAAATTAGGAGAATATTTCCATGTAAACACAGACTGATTCTCTAAATCTTAATCAATGTTCTCTGAGAGCTAAGTACAACATAAATTTTAAAAAATAAACATGGACCACAGATTTTCAAAAGCATTAAAATAAAAGAAAAAGAGAAAGTGTTGAAACAGAAGAGTAGGATTTTCTAGGGTATTATTATCTATTACATCAGATATACTCAAGTACATTCTACTTACACTTTCCTCAACCTAGCAGGGAGAGACTTTCCAAGGTGTCATTTCCTCTGTCTGGAAAATCTTTATAATTAGAAACAACAGCCAGGATATGAAAAGACACGTTTCATTTCTATGATCAGACCAATAAATGAGTTCAAGCAAATGAAAAGGAGGTATTTAACTAGTTAAGACCAGGAACAAAGGAGAAACAGTTTAGAAGTTGAGCTCAGAGCAGTCCTTTGGGTTTGTGAATAATGCATTTTGAGTCCTTAGAGGGATTCAAGGGCCATAGCTTCAGAACAACCAAAATAGAACTATTTTGTTTGATGTTGAAAGATAGAACTAGAGAATATCAGAAAAAGAATAAATTTAACATTAGGACAATATTAAAATGAAAAACTAAAATTGTCAGTGAACCAGAGAAGGATCTCCAGAAAAAATAGGGATTCTGTAACTATCTTTGACTCTTTATTTGGAATTGTTTTACATAGTTTGTTCATGGTCTCTCAAATTGTACATATTGTTTATTTTTATAGACTCTACATTGTTGGATAAATTTGCTCTTCTCTAAGATTTACTGAACCAACTCATCGCTTTATCCTCCAAGCTGTAGTTTTACATGATGACAGTACAAGTGAACAGTTGTTAAATTAAGAATCCCGCATGATGGAGAGGGAGTTTTATTGATTTGTACAAACTCTGCCTTGGCTGCCCCATTTAAGATGTCTTGTATCACTTCTGAAAACAATTTTGTAAGATTTCATTATTGTTGAATAAAACTGCTATGGAATAGATTGCTATTTATAAGGAACAAAGCATTTCTTATTCCATTATTTGTATTGACTCATATTAGTGACATCCATAAACAGAAGTCTATTACTTACAATTAAAATTCCTGTACAATGTGGTATAGGTATTAAGGGAGAAGAGATTATTGCCTATAGTGCCCAAAGCTCATTAGCTACCTGATGTTCAGAGATATACAAGCCTCAAAGGGTAGATGAGCAAATCTCAAAGCCTGAGATAATTTCCGCATGGCAGATTCTATAAGTTGAATATGCTTTTTCTTAAGATAAAAAATTAGATAAAAGTAATGTATATGAATGTTAAATTTTATTTTAAAGATTCACATCTATATCATTACCTATTGAAATCTGAATAATTTGTAGATTTAGTGGTGTCAACATGGGAAGGCCAAATGGACATTTACTAGTAAGACCACATAGTATGACATTACCTAGATTATCTTATAATTGTCCCATGTTTTGTTTTCAGGTTTATAAGTTCAGAAAAAAATACACACACACACACACACACACACACACACACATTTATTTATTTCCAATTTTATTAAATTCAGGTTGGTTAACTCAAAATCTCCAAACATCAAAGACATGCAAAATCTGTTTTTGCTGCTCAGACACTGAGATGCTCTGATAATACTAATTCGTAACAAAATGCAGAATTGTTTCATGGACCAGAATTCTAAGGGAAGAGGGGCACCTGGGAGGCTCAGTCAGTTAAGTATGGCTTAGGTTCGGGTCATGATCTCACAATTTGTGAGTTCAGACACTTTGTCAGCTCTGTACTGACAGCTCAGAGCCTGGAGCCAATTTCAGATTCTGTGTCTCCCTCTCTCTCTCTGCTCCTCCGTGCTTATGCTATCTTTCTCACTCTCAAAAATAAATAAACATTTTAAAATTTTAAAGAATTCTAAAGGAAGAATCCATTGAGGTCCTAGGCTATTTGGCTTCCAAAATGACTGTTTTATATTCTGGGTTGTGGTTTAGAACCAAGCCTTTTTTAAAAATATAATTTATTGTCAAGTTAACTAACATACGGTGCATACAGTTGTGCTCTTGGCTTCGGGAGTAGATCCCCATGATTCATGACTTACATGCAACACCCAGTGCTCATGCCAAGTGAGGCATTTTAAAGCAATCTTTCCTTTTTAAATTTTTTTTAACGTTTTATTTATTTCTGAGAGAGAGAGACAGCATGAGCAAGGGAGGGTCAGAGAGAGATGGAGACACAGAATCTGAAACAGGCTCCAGGCTCTGAGCTAGCTGTCAGCACAGAGCCTGACTCAGGGCCCAAACTCACGAACCATGAGATCATGACCTGAGCCGAAGTCCGACATTCAACTGAGCCACCCAGATGCCCCCAAGTGAGGCATTTTAATAAAGCTGGTGTGATTTAGGCTCCTTGACACATGCTAGTGATATGACTTGGGACAAGTTGTTTAACATCTCTTTACCTCAGTTTTGTTTCATGTAAAATGAGACTATGCCCAACGGCAGCATGGGTGTTATATGTTTAAATGCTAGCTGTTGGTAACTCACGAGCATCTAATATGATGTAAGTATATAACCATGTCCTGGATAATTAGTGATGAATGAACTTTGTAAAAGGACTTCTCAGGAGCAAATAGAATTGTAGAGGAAGAAACAATGGACTAGTAATTATGGTAATAAACATAATTATAAAGTATAATACATTTTATGAGGGAATAAATGGGTCCCAATGAATAGCAGGAATGGAGACCATCTGCATTGAACCATATGCCTCTATGAAGCAATGATATTTAAACTGCAAGAGAAGGGACAGGACAGAGCCAACTTCTTTACCAGAAGTAGTTAGAAAAATGGGAGGGATCTGCATAAAATTCAGTACATATCAAGCAACTGGATGCGGTCAAGGGCTTTGAGTGTTTATGTATCTGAAAGGTCAGTTTGCATGGTCTGTGTTGAGGGAGGACAGACGAAAAATACGAGAGGGGGGGAGAGAGAGGCTTTTAAGGAGGAAAGTCTCTTGATCTGACTTAGTTTAAAAATATGACTCTATCCACTAGACAGAGTGGATAGATCTGTGGAAACGGATAAGAGAGAAGCAAGACTGGAAATAACATACTGATTAGGCTAAATACAAAGAACATAGAAAACCTGCCACATACCTCTCCGTAAACGATAACAATTATCATCGCTGAAACGGTACTTTACATATAATTAGGATTCACCATCACTATGACTTAGCTAATGGCTTATAGGCCTTTGACAAAAAGGTCAAATTATCTGTCATTTTGTTTCCTGATACTAGAATACTCAGCAATTCTAGAAAATTTCATATAATCCTGATATTGGCTGTATTTCATTTTACTGTAAACCACAGATTTTCCTCAATCCTGCTTTTCCATTCATGTATTCACCCTGAGAAGATTCCTTTAGCGTTGTTCATAGCCACACACCCAAGCCATGTAGCTTGTCTCACTGAGTTACCACTTTCAGCAGATGACCCCATCCCTCTCCTTCACTAAGAAATAATGTGTTTTTCAAATTAAAACAGACTCAAAACAGTATTATGTTTTAAGTTAAACTTTTATCTTTTTATCTTTCTTTGAGGAATCATTTTCTTCCTCCCTCCTAAGGCTAAAACCTATCTAATATTTCTTTTGGGAACTAGCATCTCCACTTATCTGCAATATTTTCTATTAGGTCAAAACATATCACAGTGCTGTTTTTAAAGCATGAGAATCCAGTATCATCCATTTCCTATGAGGCAACTTAATATATATAACTGTAGTCTTCTGTCTCCCTTTCCCTCTACTCTCACTCTTATAGGATATTTTTAATTTAAACAAAGAGTATGATCTCTCTCTCTCTCTCTCTCTCTCTCTCTCTCTTTTTGAAAGAGAGAGAATATTAAGTAGGCTCCTTGCTCAGTGTGGAGCCTAATGAGGGGCTTGATCTTATAACCCTGGGATAATGACCTGAGCTGAAATCAAGAGTCAGACACAACCAACTGAGCCACTAAGGGTCCCCAAATATGACCTCTTTGTATATATAATCTTTCCATACTAGAATAAGATAACATTATTTTTGCTGATTTTGTGTACAGGATAATGTCTTTCCTTTCTAGAAAAGGTAGTGTATACTCTGCCTCTAAATCCTTCATTTGGTACAATCTGATTCTTCTTCACCATTTTGCTCTCAGGAAGGTCATTAGTAATCAACTGTATTGCAAAATACAAATGTGTCCCATTACTTCTACTTTCTTCTGTTTTATTATAATATTTGGTTATGCTGAGATGGTCTTTATTTAAGGGAAAAAGAGTTAATCGTGGGCAGGTGGATATTTCAAAGCAGATTGTCTGGGTTCAAATTCTGGCTTCACAAATTACTTGTTGTTCTTATTACCAGTTATTGCAACCAAGTAAATTGCAGGTTATTTAAATTCTAGTATTTTATATGCAAATATGGGATAATAATGGTATCTATTCATTAGCTTCTGAAGATTAAATAATTTAATAAAAGTAAATTGCCTAGAACACTGTTTGCTCCATTGTAATTCCTCAATGTGTGTGACCTATTGCTATTATTGATGGCGCTCTTATTGACAGTCTTTCCTTTTTATGGCCCTGCTCCCTGACGGAGCTCCTTCCTTCAGGTTGGTAAATCTTCATGGTGACCTTAGTTATCTCTGCCTTTTGCAAGTGACTTGCCAGACTAGAAAACGTTCCCAAGTTTTTCAAGCATAATGAAACTTTGTGAAAACAGGGCCTCATCTATATCTGTTTGATGTTGTATACATTATGTACAATAGTGTACCTGGCAAATGGTGGGTAAACAGTCAGTACTATCACATGCAGGAAGGAATAAACTCTATTCAGAATGTTTAGCCCAGAAAACTTCTACAATCTCAAATAAACTCTTAGAAATAATTAATGGTCATTAATTTATATTAACAGGTACTTGGTCCATAGATGGTAAGAATTGTTTTATCTCATTTTCTTCCTTGGTAATGAAAAGCACCATTTCTCATGTATAAATTGCCACATGGTTTTATTTTTCTCTAATTTTTAGTATTTCCTAAAAATCTGGTGTCACAAAAACTATTTAAATACACTTTTCAGTTAATTTGGTACATAAGACTTGCTAATTTTTATGATACATGGGAGTTCACAAATGCATAAATATAGTTTCTCGTTTTCAGAATAGTCTAGCTCACACTAGTTACTATGAAAGGTACTTTTGTGAAAATTAAAACAATTGCGATAACAAAATCATCAAAATATCATTTTACCACTTGCTACTAACTATATACCAGATAACGTGGTAAATAACGCCTGGTTTATTTACAGACTACTTCCCTCCATCTGACTTCTACCAACATGGCTCTTCGTGAAGTTTTACATCAAGGTAATGACTGAAGTAGAGACATTAACTAGTGATTAAGTAAAAACTGATGTACTGAAGAAAGCTGAGGCACTATGTGAGAAAAGTATAATATAAGATCCAATATACAGAAGGGTGAAGGTTGGAGAATAGAGGAAAGAAAGGAGGCTGCTTGGGGCAAAAAAGAGAAAAAATACAACCTGAATTGTGGAGAATTGTAGGGAGTTTTGAAATGGAGAGCAGAGAGACTTAAGGCCAACTTTAGCTTCCATACACATAGATACACAGACACAGGAGGGACAGAGAGAGGAAAGAGATATTGAGAACAATGGTTTTAAAAGGATTTGCTTGTCTAAGATTAATTGGCCATACATTTGTGGGTCCAATTCTGGGTTCTCTATTCTATTCCATTTTAGGATAATTTGTTCTAGCTTTGAGAAGAATACTGGTACAATTTTGATTGTGATTGCATTGAAGGTGTAGATTGCTTTGGGTAGTATTGACATTTTAACAATATTTCATCTTCCAATCCATGAGCATGGAATGTTTTTCCATTTCTTTGTGTCTTCTTCAATTTCCTTCATAAGTTTTCTATAGGTTTCATCATACAGATCTCTTACATCTGTAAGAGATAGGTTTATTCCTAGGTATTTTACAGTTTTTGGGCAATTGTGAGTGGATCGGTTTCTTGATTTCTCTTCCTGTTGCTTCATTATTGGTGTATAAATATGCAACCAATTTCTGTATGTTGATCTTGTACCCTGCAAATTTGTTGAATTCATGGATCATTTCCAGTAGGCTTCTTGTGGAGTCTGTCGGATTTTCTATGTAGAGTATCATGTCATCTGCGAAAAGGGAAAGTTTAACTTCTTCTATACCAACTCTGATGCCTTTTATTTCCTTTTGTTGTCTGACTGCTGATGCTAGGACTTCCAGCACTATGTTAAACAACAGTGGTGAGAGTGGACATCCCTGTCATGGTCCTGATCTCAGGGGGAAAGCTCTCAGTTTTTCCACATTGAGGATGATATTAGATGTGGGCTTTTCATATATGGTTTGATCCCAATCAAAATTGAGCGAGCATTCTTCTCAAAGCTAGAACAAACTATCCTAAAATTTGTATGGAACCACAAAGGACACCAAATAGCCCAAGTAATATTGAAGAAGAAAACCAAAGTGGGAGGCATCTCAATCTCAGACTTTAGCCTCTAGTACAAAGCATTAATCATCAAGACAGTATGGTATTGGCACAAAAACAGACACATAGACCAATGGAATAGAATAGAGAACTCAGAATTGGACCCACAAATGTATGGCCAACTAATCTTTGACAAAGCGGGAAAGAGTATCCAATGGAAAAAAGATGGCCTCTTTAACAGATGGTGTTGGGAGAACTGGACAGCAACATGCAAAAGAATGAAACTAGATTACTGTCTTACACCATACACAAAAATAAACACAAAATGGATGAAGGACCTGAATGTGAGACAAGAAACTATCAAAACTCTAGAGGAGATGAGACACCTAAGTGGCTCAGTCAGTTGAGCATCCGACTTCAGCTTAGGTCACGATCTCACAGTTCGTGGGTTCTCACAGCCCATGTTGGGCTCTGTGCTGAAAACTCAGAGCCTGGAGCCTGTCTTCGGATACTGTGTTTCCCTCTTTCTCTGACCCTCCCCTGCTCATGCTGTCTCTCTCTCTCTCAAAATAAATAAAACACTTAAAAAATTAAAGAAAAACACACACACACTTGAGGAAAAAGCAGGAAACAACCTCCTTGACCTCAACCGCAGCAATTTCTTACTTGACACATCCCCAAAGGCAAGGAATCAAGAGCAAAAATGAACTATTGGGTTCTCATCAAGATAAAAATCTTCTGCACAGCAAAGGAAACAATCCATAAAACTAATAGGCAACTGACAGAATGGAAAAAGATAGTTGCAAATGACATATCAGATAAAGGGCTAGTATCCAAAATCTATAAGGAACTCACCAAACTCCACACCCGAAAAACAAATAATCCAGTGAAGAGACTGGCAGAAGATATGAACAGACGCTTCTCCAAAGAGGATATCCAGATGGCCAACAGACACATGAAACAATGCTCAGCATCACTTATATCAGGGAAATGCAGGTCAAAACCACACTGAGATATCACCTCATGCCAGTCAGAGTGGCTGAAATTAACAAATCAGGGGAATCTAGATGCTGGCAAGGGTGTGGAGAAACAGCACACCCCTACACTGTTGGTGGGAATGTAAACTGGTGCAACCCGTCTAGAAAACAGTATGGAGGTTCCTCAAAAAATTAACAATAGAACTCCCCTAACACCCAGCAATAGCACTGCTAGGAATTTGCCCAAAGGATGCAGAAGTACTGATGCACAAGGGTACATGTACCCCAATGTTCACAGCAGCACTTTCAACAATAGCGAAATAATGGAAACAGCTTAAATGTCCTTCAACTGATGAATGGATCAAGAAGATGTGGTTTATCTATACAAAGGAATACTACATGGCAATGAGAAAGGATGAAATCTGGCCATTTGTAACAATGTGGGTGGAACTTGAGGGTATTATGCTGAGTGAAATAAGTCAGGCAGAGAATGACAGATACCATATGTTTTCACTTATAAGTGGAACAGGAGAAACTTAACAGAGGACCATGACGGAGGAGAAGGAGAGAAAATAGTTGGGGATAGAGAGGGAAGCAAACCATGAGAGACTCTTGAATACTGAAAACAAACTGAGGGCTGATGAGGGTGGGGGAGAGGGGAAGGGGGGAGATGGGCATGGAGGAGGGCACTTGTTGGGATGAGCACTGGGTGTTATATGAAATCCAACCTGACAATAAAGTATAAAAAAATAAATAAAATAAAAGGATTTGCTTCCGGGGCGCCTGGGTGGCTTAGTCCGTTAAGCGTCCGACTTTCGCTCAGGTCATGATCTCGTGGTTCGTGGGTTCGAGCCCCGTGTCGGGCTCTGCGCTGACTGCCAGCTCAGAGCCTGGAGCCTGTTTCAGTCTGTGACTCCCTCTCTCTCTGACCCTCCCCTGCTCACGCTGTCTCTCTCTCTCTCTCCTAGAAATAAATTTTAAAAAAAATTAAAAAAAAAAAAAGGATTTGCTTCTGTTATAAACATAATCTTCCCTTTGCATTTCTTGAGAGCCTTTCATAAAGTTAAATGCTTTTGCAATTACTTTACATTATTGAACTGGGGTGTTCTTGAATATGATTCCATGCCAAAGCTGCTTTAAAACAATGGCAAGGCCAGTTTTCCTCATATGGATTATTTCCTTTTTTATGGTGTTGAAATAAATTTCTAGGCCCAAATGGAGCCTCTCTTGCACAGTTGCCATGTCAGCAAACTGAATTTCATGTTCCTGTAAATGCTGAACTGGACCAGAAGTGCAGTATATTCAGTTAGCCAATCTCCAAAAGCCAAACCAACTCTGGGACTCTGTTCTTATATCCTTATTCCTTGATCTTTCTATATAAATTCAGATTACATAACACCAACCAATCATGCCCTGTCTCTGCACTGTTGCTTCTAACACTACATAAAACTTGCTCCAGATCCCTCCGAAAGGAGTGCTCAGCGCATGTGAGGTACTGCACTCCAATAACCCACGGTTTGTTTTCACTTGAGTAAAGACATGAAACTCATGGGGAATCCGGGTGGCTCAGCCAGTTAAGCTTCTGACTTCAGCCATCATGATCTCACAGTCTGTGGAATTAAGCCCTGTTTCCGGCTCTGTGCTGACAGCTCAGAGCCTGGAGCCTGCTTCACAATCTGTGTCTTCCTCTTTCTCTGCCCTTCCCCTACTTGTGCTCTATCTTTCTGTCTCTTGAAAACAAATATTTTAAAAAAGACATTAAACTCATTACTAAATTGTTTTACTTTTTAAAAATGTTTCTTTATTTTTGAGAGACAGAGATAGAGACAGAGTGCGAGCAGGGGAGGTGCAGGGAGAGACACCCAGAATCTGAAGCAGGCTCCAGGCTCTCAACTGTCAGCTCAGAGCCCCATGCAAGGCTCAAACCCACAAATCGTAAGATCATGACCTGAGCCAAAGTTAGATGCTCAACCAGCTGAGCCACCCAGGTGCCCCAAAATTCTTTTACTTTTTAATTTGACAACAGAAACAGTAGTTTAAGAAAAAATAGTGACTGGCTCAAGAGTCACTTGGAATAGAATATAGAAAGAGAGATTTGACAAATACAAGTAACAATTAAAAAAGAAACTTCGGGGGCTCCTGGGTGGCTCAGTCAGTTAAACGACCAACTTTGGCACACATATGATCTCACAATTTGTGGGTTCAAGCCCAACTACAGGCTCTGTGCTGACAGCTCAGAGCCTGGAGCCTGCTTCAGATTTTGTATCTCCCTCTCTCTCTGCCCCTCCCCAACTTGTGCTATGTCTCTTTCTCTCAAAAGTAAATAAACATTAAAAAAAAATTTTTTTAAAGAAACTTTGGGGGCATTTGGGTGGCTCAGTTGGTTAAGTGTCCAACTTCAGCTCAGGTCATGGTCTCATGTTCTCATGGTTCTTCAGTTTGAACCCATATTGTGCTCTCTGCTCTCAGAACAGACCTTGACCTTCTTAGCAATGATTATATGGTTACCTCCATGTAAAGGTTATGAAACTTGGGAAATATTTTAAAATAAATTTTAGATAAGTAAATGAGTAACTAAGCAAATATATACAATTAACATAATAAAGGGATTCAGATTTAAGCAGATGATTTTTAAATTAAATGCTTTTAGATTCATTATAATATTTTCCATTTCCATTCTATTAGGAATGGATTTGAACTTAGAATAGAACTTGAACTTAGAATAGAAATGTTTTTTTCTTAATTTAACTATTACTCATTTCATGTATTGGAATAGTAAAATCTTTCAAATATCTTAGAATAACTAAGTATCAAGAACATGATACATATTTTTCTCTCAGATCAGTTTTTTCTCAGTTACCAAGACCATTAATTTCCACCTCAGAATGATTTAATTAGGTGATGGCTTTCTCTCATTTTTGATTCTTTAGTGGGATCACACACTGTCATCTTCCTTCTCATTATGAAACTACTCTGGCAGTCTTGAATTTTCCACTAATAATTGCTGGTATCTGGATAGATATCATTTTAAGTTTGCATGGAGACTATTCTTCTCTAGGCTGTACCACAAAGAGTGAGTCAATTCCTTACCCTCAGATTGACAGCAGGTTTTGTGTCTTTCACAGTTTTAGTAGGAGGAGAAGCAGAAGGGGGGGGGGGGAGATCATTAGGAGTTCTTCAGAGGCATTCTCTGCATCTGAACGTGGTAGTGAGCAAGAAGACAAAGCTCATCTTCTGGGGTATTTTTTAATGGTCCCATAATGTTACTGGAAAAATCAGCAAAGCATCAGAGCAGTGGTGAGGAATGTACTTTCAGGACCCAGCAGAGTCTGACTTTACCAGAGTAACTGTCTTTTATGTCATTCAGTTATATTTGGCACTTTGAAATTATTTTACTTTCTTTTTTGTTTTGCTTTTTATAAATTATTAGTATATGTGAGCAGATAAGAAACATGGGGTCTACATATAAACACGGAAATTTTTACTGAAAGCCAACAATTAATGAAAATTGTTATTACTTTTCCTCACAATCCCTTTCTGTTATTAGACTTTTTCTTAAACAGAAGTTAAATTGGGCTAACCTGACCTTAATTCTTCATTTTCTATGATGTTGCCTACTTGCTCTTTGTTAATTCCTGTCCTCAATCAAGATTTTATCTGCTGGAAGACATAGCTCAATTTTACCACCTTTTTTTATAAAATCATGCACAGATAAAATCCTATGGTTTTTAACTGTACAATTTATAAACTAATGATTACATGGCATCCCAAATTTTACATATGTGTATATATATATATAACACACATATATATATATAAGCAATGTAAAAGAAAAACACATTATCTAATATTCAGATATTATTTAATTAAATTATACAGAACTAATGGAGGTTTCTGCACCATTAAGTAAAACAGGCTTTTGTTAGTTTGTTTGTTTTAATTCAAGTATGTGTTATGGTGTTAGAGATAATGATAAGAGGATTTAATTGAACTGTCATAAAGGAAAAATCAGATCACTTTAAGAATTCTTTAGTAAACCTATGAAAAGACAAGCTTTTCTTTATCTTTTCTAATTTTTATTTTCTCTCTCACTTTTTTACATTATGTCAGCCAGTCAGAAAACAAGTATTTGTTGTGTCTGCTCTTTACAACTCATTGTGCGAGGACAGGGCTAGAGAAGTAAATAAGTTGGAAAAGAGAAAATGAGAACATACCAAAGTGAATTACACTATGGATGTCAAAAAGTATGAAGGCTCTGTGATATTACCCTACATACAAATTAACACATTACCCAGGCACAGTTTCCTGAATCCTGACAGAAGGCATGAGACTCCTGGGTCAGAGGAAAATTACTATTGTTCAGAGGAAGGCAGACAGCACAAGGTTTCTGTTTGCATACATTCCTCCTGTCCCTCAAGTCTTACAGGGTCAATGTGAATAAGGCCCACATAGATGCAACACAGCACACACACACAACTTGTACTATGGCTGAGGAGCCCTGAGTTAAAAAACCTTGGACATTTTTATTTCTTGGACCTTATTTGGATCATAAATATACTTTTTAAAAAACTAGTTTTGAGATATAATTTATATACCAAATAACTCACCTATCAAATGGGAACATTTAGGGTCTTGTTTTGTTTTGGTAATATTCACTTTTGTAAAACCAACACCACAATCAATCTTAAAATACTTTCATCACCAAAAAAATTAATTCGTACCCATCATTAGGTACTCCCAATTACCCAAGCCATTCTCACTGACCTAGGCAATCACTCATCTACTTTCTATCTCTGTAGATTCCTGACATTCCATGAGTGAAATTATCCTATATTTTGGCCTTTGTGACTGGATTCTTTCTCTTAACATAGTTTTCAATATTTAGGGGCCACTAGTAAACCTGCCAAATCTTATGTGTAAGATGAAGAGAGATTTTATATTAATTATATTGGTAAGGAAAAGATATTGGAAAACTATCTGTTTTCTAGTCTAGTGAGAGATACAATTTATCTTTGAATGCTGTTTGATATGCAAATCTCCTTGAAATGATAGTCCAGGACAAAACCAGATACAAGATGTAAAAAAAAAAAAGAAAAGAAAAGAAAACAAAAACAATAACAAAAAACTCCCTGAAGAATTGTTTCCAACAATCACAGAAAAATTTTTAAATCCTAAGAAAGGAAAGGCAAGCCGCGTTAAGAACACATAATAAGGGCACAAAGCCAATCTGAGGGCCACGTGAGACTTCCTCAAGAAGTTGCTGTTGAAGCTGGAATCTGAGAAAAGATGATTAAGTGAAGAAAAGGAGATAAATAACTTCAGGCAGCAGCCCATAAATTTTAATTTTTTTATCTTTACCCAGGTTATAAACACATTTGTAAAAATAACAGCTTTATTTATATAAAGATCATGTACAAAGGTGAAGAGGCAGAAAATAAGAGGCATAGGTGTCAGGTATGAATAGAAAGTAAAGCAAGAATGGAAGAATGTCGGGGCGCCTGGGTGGCTTAGTCGGTTGGGTGTCCGACTTTCACTTAGGTCATGATCTCACGGTTCGTGGGTTCGAGCCCTACGTCGGGCTCTGTGCTGACTGCCAGCTCAGAGCCTGGAGCCTATTTCAGAGCCTGTATCTCCCTCTCTCTCTGACCCTCCCCTGCTCACGATGTCTCTCTCTCTCTCTCTCCTAGAAATAAAAAAATAAATAAAAATATTAAAAAAAAAAAAGAATCAAAGAATGTCATGAGGTGAGATGGTATTGTGAAGTTTTGTTTAGTTCTTTGAATTGTATTATTTTGAAAATGGCAACTGATCCCAGATTGAAAATTTTGGTTACGGTGTTTTCAAGTGTCACCTATAGACTGTAATATAATTATTGACATATCGTGTAGAAAAAGACTATAAGGTGAAAATAGAAGACTAGGACTAAAGTTTGAGAAACGACAAAAAAAAAAAGTAAATAAACACGTGACCGAGGAGAAAGAGCCTGCAGAATCTACAAAAGGACATTGAGAGTGGGGCGCCTGGGTGGCTCACTCAGTTATAATCTCATGGTGGGTGGGCTCAAGCCCCAAGTCGGGCTCTATGCTGACAGCTGGGAGCCTGGGGCCTGTTTCTGATTCTGTGTCTCCCTCTCTCTCTGCCCCTCCCCTGCTAACATTCTCTCTCTCTCTCTGTCAGAAATAAATAAAACATTTAAAAAATTAATTGAAAAAGGACACTGAGAGAGGGGGATAAAGAAAACCAGGGGATCATGTTAAAATGAAAGGAAATTCAAAAAAGTGTTTCCAATTTTCATCTTCAGGCCGCAGTCAACTAAGCAAATCTTCTCTTATGTTTTCTTATGCTATCTTCCTTGTCTTTTGATCCACCTAATATCTTTTTTAATTTATGAAAAATTAACTTTATTCTCAATTTTCTAAACATATCAGTTCAATATCCTCCACTTGCTCTCCAATATCATATGTTTATAGTCACGTTACATAGTCATAATTTAACCTTTTCAGAAAGTTGACCGTTTCTTGTAAAAATATACCAGTGTTCTCCAGTGTCTGCCAGAAATTCTAAGAACCCCTGTCAGATTTGGGATGCAATCATGTCCCAGAAGATTCATGAGACTATGAGGCAGAGGTGTAAGCTGTTAAATTCCAAGCCTGCCACTTAACCTATAATATGTCCTCAGGCATAAACTATGCACCTTGATTCCCTTATATGAAAAATAGGGTAATTATATCTTTACAGAGACTGTTAATAAGTTTTAGAGGGCCAATATTTAACATGCAATAGTGCACATTTTAGAAGAGCAAATCAGAGAGTGTGGAATTTGGCATTTATTGGATGCCTTTTAAATGCCAGGTATCCTGGAAAATACTTTACGGAAAACTGGTTCAGAGTCTGAATGAATTAGGTTGCTTAAAGTCCTATGTGTGAATTTTCACTTCATATATTTTGAAATGAATAATTATACATACTTAAAGTATAATACATACAATTTGAATATATTTGTGTGTTATATATCTATACCTATATCTACCTATATCTACCTGGGCATGTACTCGATAGATAAGCAATCACATGTAAAATATCGTTTTTATGCCTAACTCTACAAACACACCGGTAGCATTTTTAGCATATGCTGCATCAAAGCTACTCTGTTATTTCTGCTGTAGTTCACTGAAAACCATTAAAGAGAAAGGATAGTAGGAGAAGAGAAACAACCATTGCTTAACAGTATGTTCTCAATTCTGCTCAGAACAAAAATAGCCTCAACATATTTGCAGGTTGTAATTATGACTGGATAGACCATAATGGTTTACTTTGTCCATAAAGCCTTCAAAATGAGTAGTTCTAGTACTTTTTGAGTCAATTTGTCCCACTCCACTAGAGAACAGAAACACCAAAATGCTAAATAATCTAAGAGAACGGGACATACGCCAAATTAGATAGCGCCTAAGTGCTTTCTTCTGTGTAGAAGAAAATCGCACCTACTTCTCTGTCCAGAAATGTTTCCATTGCCAGTTGCAAATAATACTTTGTAAACTTTCCCAAGGGGAAAATGAGTCACTCAGTTTGATTGACTAAATCTTCCTTAAAGTTTAAAATAAAGTAGCCAGACTATGTACCGACTGTTTGGCTTATTTCCACCCATACCCGGTCCAGAAAGCAATGCACCCATTTATTTCAATATGCCAGCAATTACCAACCAGAGAATGTCTGTAATGAGACCATTAGTAACAAAAAAAGGCCATGGCCTGTTTTCTCTTCCTCTGCTGATTCTAATGCGAGAGAACATTTCAAATATCAGGTCCAAAAACTGTTCGAAGCCAACAAACATTCAAAGACGTGCAGCAGGTGGGAGTACCACCTGTTCATGTCTTATTCCAGAAAAAACAATTGCCTCTCAGAGTCCCCAGCTGTGGTGAATTCAAGAGTGACTTTGAATGCAAGCAAATACTGAGAACAGCTTTCTTTGAAAGACTGAGCCTATTAAGGAAAGTGATCATTCTTATAGGTAAAATGAAGGGTTAAAAAACCACAACTCAGAGTGGTAGGCAAAAGCTAAAGCCACTACAGGTGTGAGTCTTAATGGTTGTTAATTAGGTAGAGGTTCAACACAAAAAAGAAAATGAAAAGCAGCAGGTGTGAGGTGTGTGTTTTTGCTGATATAAGGAGCAGTGTAAATATTCAATTCCGTGACAGAAAAAAACAAGTTCATTTTTATTTTCACTGTAGTGTAGACTTTGTTTCAATTAGTGCCAGATGATTACTTCCTTTTATGAGTCAACAAAGGTACAAAACTCTTCCTCCTCTAAATAATAACCACTAGGAAATACCAAGTGGCACATCTGTGTATACTTAAGTTTGATTCGCTTTGAGGAGAGGGCAATTTTGCACGGATAGGTTAAAGAAAAGAGAAGGAAATTGTAACCTCGAGCACTAATAAGGGTTTAGGAGAGTCTTGTAATTTTTCTCTGGATGATGAATTAAACTTCTTTATTGAGCTAACCTAACTTGTAGCACTCTGCATCTCTAACCAACTCAAAGCTGATCTAAGACAGAATCTTCCAAAAAACATCCATGCCAGCTGTCTTCAAATTTTCCTATTTAATATATAGTTGCAGGCTGTTTTAGTGTATATAGAATATTTCTGTCACTTTCTTAGCTAGGAAAAAACTCTTAATACAATTTCTTCATCAAACCTTCTTGTGAACTCCTAAATAATTACATGGTTATGTGTAGACACATTTACTTCTGGTGATTTGAAATTGTCTTTGTGTTTGTGAAATACTTTGTCATTACAGTAATCAATATGAACTGTTATTAAAGACTCAGAATGAATTAACGCTGATTACTGAGAATATACTGTAAAATCATTGAATCTCTACAAATATAGTCTACACTATATCTATATTACAAACTGAAAAATATATGTAGATACAGATGGACTTCATATTTGAAATATGCTTTTAGTTTGTCTTTACTTTATCCAGTGTCAGCATTTACAAAGCAGAAGATCTGTATTCACATAAGGTATACTGAGGAATTAGGATGTACAATTAGATATATTTCTTCATTTTAGCTGTAACCAGCTCTGTAAGTTAGGCAGCACTATCACTATTTGTCCAGATAATAAAATGACATGAGACCTGAGACATTCGAAACATACTTGCACAACTAATAACTGGATGGATTAATGAATGATTTATCCCTAATCCCCATATTGCTTATGTCAAGACATGCAATCAGACTTCTGCCACATTTATCGATGTTCTTTCCACATGTTAATCACATTTTTTATTGCATCTATGCAAGAGGAGTCATTTGCCAATATGGAAGACAAATTTCAAAAAAATTTTCAAGGAGTTGCTTCACACTCTCCTCTTCAAAGCTAAATGTGGCACCTGGGTGGCTCAGTCAGTTAAGTGTCCGACCTCGGCTCAGGTTATGATCTCACAGTTGGTGAGTTCGAGCCCTTAGTAGGGTTCTGTGCTGACAGCTCAGAGCCTGGAGACTGCTTCAGATTCTGTGTCTCCCTCTCTCTTTGCCCCTTCCTGCGCATACTCTCTCTCTCTCTCAAAAATAAATAAACATTAAAAAAATAAAATAAAGTAACTAATTATAACCACTCTCACTTCCATGTATAATTGGGCTAAATGACTAGGATATATGATAACTTGTTTGGGGTTTTATGAAACATATAACTAGACTAAAACTTTGAACAGACATGGATTGTCTAAAAGATTTAGGGGGAAATGCCACCATTTTTGCAGAAGTAGTTCAGGTGTCGCATCTACTTGATATGTTAATATTAGATGCAGATAAATATTATTCCAAATGTTACTTCTGTATATGTGTGCTGCATTAGTCCATCCTATTGGCATTTGGAAACAAATTCATATACAATTAATAATTTAAGAATTTAAATTTAAAGGGGCGCCTGGGTGGCTCAGTCGGTTGAGCGTCCGACTTCGGCTTAGGTCATGATCTCACTGTTCTTGGGTTTGAGCCCCACGTCGGCTCTGTGCTAACAGCTAGCTCAGAGCCTGGAGCCTGTTTCTGATTCTGTGTGTCTCTCTCTCTCTGACCCTCCCCTGCTCACACTGCCTCTCTCTCTCTCTCTCCTCTCTCTCTCTCTCTCAGAAATAAATAAAACATTAAGAAAAAAATTAAAAAAGAAATTTAAATCTAAGCCCAGAAAGATCTCCAAAACTCTTTATGGAGTCTCTTATGATGATGTGTCTTTTCCCTGATAGAAGCTTAGTGAGTATCATCTGTTCCCAAACATGGATTTTATGTCTCTGCATTTTCACATTTGTATGCCATAATGGAAACATTCTACCAATGACAAAATGTTCTTTTTAATTAACAGCCTGCTAAAGTTCAGAATTTGTAATCTTTGAAGAGCATTATTAACCTTTAAGAATTCTGTGCTCATTGTGTAGGCCAGTTTTGATGTAATATTGGAGAACTCAGTATAGTTATGTTCATTTCAGTGACTTTACTATTGGACTATAAATTAATAGATGAAAAATAAAATCTTATGGTGAAATAACATGAGCGTAATTAAACCACATAACCTTTTCTATTTTAGGAATGACATTTTGATAAATTGAAACTCTAATTTCTTTAACTTTTAGCAGGAAATGATATTGGACAGAAACCTTTATTCCTTTTTCATGGAAAGAATGTATTCAAACTTTTTAAATTTAACCAAAGATTTGGAAGGAATGTTCAGTCTGGTAGGACTCTAAATTTTATGATAACAGGTAATAGCAGAATTTTAGTCATTTGGTTCATTAAGAAACAAGAAGCGTCATTCATAATGGCTATCAACACATCAGTGTCATTTTAGAAATTTCATTGCAGATCTTTTAAAATTTTGACTTATATAACATTTGATTAAACAGAATAGAACCAATGAAATTGTCCTGCTACTTATAATTTCATGCCATTTTTTTCATGGCTCATTTGTGGATTATAGAAAATATTAAATAGTGATGGCATCTTCAATACTTTGAATACAAATAATTTTAACATAATTAAATGAATAACCTAAATAAAGCATACTTTAAAAATATTTAAAATATTTATCAAAAGTAATGGGCAGATGACAATCATAAAATACAGTGAATCAGTGTAAATTAGTTTTGTTACTTTGAGTTAGCCTCAAAGTATTTTTTTCCTTAGAATTTTAAAACTAGAGCAAATCACCTAAAGACATCTTCCAAGAGTGAAATGAGCAAATAATGATGTATTGAATTCCAAATATTATCATTTATTTTACTTTCATAATCCTCATAAGATCTCTCAGATTTAAGTATTATTATAAATCACATTCTAGAAATAAATGAACTTATATAGCTTAGGATGTTCTTATTTTAACCCAGGATTTTCTGTACTACATCTCCATAAATGCTACTTTGCTTTATCATTTAATGTTCCTGGACTTTGAGAATAATATTCAAACCCTAATTTAAATTCTGAATTGCCAACAAGAATTGTGAGACTGTGCTCTGCTCTTTCAGCCCTAGGCATTTATTTTTTTTTAAATGAATATTCAATGGGACATCCTCTTCCCAAAATGGGCTGTTTTATTAATATTGAAATATCTTCATTTTTTCTTTTATCCTTCATTGGTCTGACAGTAGAAAAGTGCTTATCTATTCTATGCTTTCAATCTTTTCCTCACATTGATGCATCTGTCATAGAGAATGGTCTCTATAGACATTGTCCATACAATATGTCCAGGCTTCTGTCACATAAGCCTAAGTTATGGAAAGGATAGAAAATGAGATCTGCATAGCTTTTTCTGTTTAGATCTCTAGTAAATTGATATTTGTATCACCAGCTCGTATTTTTCCAACGCTGGTATTTCTTATTCTCGGATCATCATCCCTTACTAAAAATGATTTTAAAAATCATTATTATTAATTGTATGTGCTCTTCTCTTTTAAATTTCTTTTTTTTTTTTTTGAGAGAGAGAAAGAGAGAGTGCAGGGGAGGGGCAGAAAGAGAGGGGTGCAGAGGATCTGAAGCAGGCTCTGCCCTGAGAGCAGACAGCCTGACATGTGGGCTCAAACCCTGGAACTATGAGATCATATCCTGAGCCAAAGTCAGATGCTTAACCAAGTGAGTCACCCAGGTGCCCCAATTGTATGTGCTTTTCTGATTTTAATATACTTAGAGTGGGCAATATTAGAAATAAAAGAAATAAAAGATAATAGAAAATTATACACCAATACTGAATGGAAAATCTTTTCTGTATATCTTAAGTTACAAGGGGAGATCCAAATGTTTTGAATGTGCTAATATAATCACACTATAAAATAGTAAACGTGATATTACTTGTAGTCAGGTATTATGTTAGGACCATTTTTAAAAAATTCCCATTAAATTTTCATTAGTCTGACCATCAAAATTTGTTCTGTTGATTGGAAATTGTACACTACTTGGGCTTAATAAAAATTTTAGACATAATGTGAAACTATTTTTTATAATATGACACTACTTCTAATTAGCCTCATATTGTTCTTATACTTGTAGCAGAAACAAAGGTACAAAAGTGGTCTAAAATGGTGTGTGAAATGTTGTTACTATTACTACCTGTTAGTTTTGACTTGGTTTTTGATGAATTTTGAAATACTAGTGCACAGCACAGGCTGGGGTTGCAATCAGTGTATCAGGATTCAATCAGTGAATATGATAGGATGTATTACTTCTGCCTTTTAACAAGAATCAACTTAAAGCCAGACAAGGAGACAAGCAATAAAAACTGAACAGGCATGTAATTCCTTTACGATTATACATATAGTTACTTACAAAATGAAATTTAAAATATTAGCATGCAAACACATTTTAGTTTGCATATACTTTTAGCAGCTCTGTAAAGGGTGTTACTTCTTTGCCCTATTATAAAGTCTAACTAAATGAGGAATCAGCACATTAGACAACAGTGCTAGTTAGAGTCAGTTGATCCAACATGTTTTCTAAGAAATAATGAGATTTTTTTCTTTAACATGGGAATTCTAGAACATAATTAAAATATCAATTATAAATGACAGAACTCATCTAATGAAATTAACTATTCATCATTTTTAGTTAACATAGATAAATATATATTTGATAGGAATCTTCTAGACTTCGCCAGCTCTTTGGTCATGTTTCTTTCCTTTCTTGCCTCTGACAGAATGTCTTCTAATAATATACTTGCATTACTTTTGAGGGCATATCTTTTGATTTTCTTAACGATATGATGACCTTCTGCAGAGGTAAATTCAAGCCTTTCCTTCTGAGGTGGTAAAACTGCCCGTAACTTTACAATGACAACTTTTCCAGGCTGTATTTAAGATTATTATTTTAAAAACCCTAACATCTTATATCAAGTAGAGGCATTTTCTTGTATAAATATGCACATTCTCCTGCACTAAAATGGCAATCTCTTATTTTATCTGTTTAAAACTTTTACTATTTCTTAGTAAGGTACGGATAAAACCTTAAACCAGAACTGGCTGTGTACATTTCTAGGTTCCTATCTTATCCTGGTCCTCCTGTCTGGATCTTCTTTAATTTCTTTGTAAACTGCTCCAAATTCTCTTCTGTGTCCACTACAATTAAATAGCCCTTAACTAATCTAACAATTTCTTTAAATTAAAGACTGGGTTTTTATTGATCAAAATTATGCCTCACCTATGCCACATTCTCGGTTTTTGCTGTTTCAATATTTTTTAATATTCTTTTAACACTGAGATACATAGATTATTTTAAAACATTTTAATATTCTCTTATTATTGGTTTTCTCAATATGTATTTACTCTCCTCATATCTTCATTGCCTTCATATCACACACTCATACATGAAACTAATGCCAATCCAGAAGAAATAGAATGCAAATTTCTATTTCTTACTCCCCATTAACTAGAATTCTTTCCTGTCTGACTCCTTTGTCCCATGGCAAAAGCCTCAAACTTATTCATAATTCTTTTTATAAGCAAGCATCCCTGATGGTATAATACAAAGAACATTAGGTTTGTAGCAAAATTAATAATCAAGAAGAACAATAGTAATACCTAATCTGTAAACTCTGTAGCCTTAAGTAAGAAGACTACTCTGTTATATCTTTAATGTTTTGTTCCTCTCTTGACAATGAAAGTCATAATTATTCTCCTTTGAGGACTGTTAATTCAAGGGATGACTCCATGACTGTATTTAGTATGATCATTAAAAATCCACATATACTTCTTAAATTACAGTTCTTTTCCCTCCATTCGCAACACTCACAGGATGTTGAGTTTCTGATACTTCCTGTGTGTACAACAAAAATTACTTTGAATATTAAAGAACCTATCCAAGACAAACACTGAGCCAAGACTGCCATATTGAAGGCTGTCATTCAACAGAGGAAATTATCAGAAGTAGTTCAAGGGTGTTGGCACAAAAGAGGTGATAAAGCAAAATGACGTTGGAGTAGCATTTCTTTTCATCTCAACATCTAGGTACAGACAAATCAGCAGGGGGATAAAAAGGTTGCAAAGGAGGATAATATTCCCTTATGCTCTCTGTTCCTCCATCTTTATCCTATTTTCCTTTTCAGTCATGAAGACTGCAAATAAGGTGATGAGGCATTTGGAACAAGCATTGCTGTAAAGTACTAAACACAGTAATTGTGATCTAGACCTTAAGCAAGTAAAGTACTAGGTACTTCATGAATAACTGTTAAGAATTAGAAAATGTATTTCTTATTTCTTATTTCTTAGGTAGAATTCTCTACCCTAACAGTGCCTAAAAGTGTAATCTTGATCATTTCATCTCTCCTCTCTGGGTGTTTGGTTGCTCATATAACATCCACATGACATGAAGGCATTTCCATTAGAGGTAATCTCTGAATTCTAATTTTTATATTTTATTAGTTTTGAACCATTGTTATGCCCATCATAATGTCAGAGACAAATTAAGCTCATGTGTAAAATACAAGTTAAACCATCAATTCATCAACAAACTTTTTAAAAAACTTTTTAATGTTTTTTTATTTATTTCTGAGAGACAGAGACAGAGAGACAGAGAGAGAGAGAGAAAGACAGACAGAGAGACAGCATGAGCAGGGGAGAGTCAGAGAGAGAGGGAGACAGAGAATCTGAAACCGGCTCCAGGCTGTGAGCTAGCTGTCAGCACAGAGCCCGACGCAGGGCTGGAACACACGAACTGTGAGATCATGACCTGAACCAAAGTCAGATGCTTAACCCATGGAGCCAACCACGCACCCCTCATCAACAATCTTTTAATTTAGATTTTAAAATATATAGTTTATAATAAAATAGCATATGATATAGTAAATGTGTTGATTATCATTATTTCACTTGACTTACACAAAAGATTATCTCACTTGATTTTTTTGTTTGTTTGTTTATTTTGAAGTAGTGGAGAAAAGAGATGAGGAAACAGGAAAGTGGTGGAGTTTATCTGTAGAGAAGAGTTCAGTAGGTACTGGGGATACAATGATTAGCTTTTCAGACATTGAAATGCTAACTCTTCATGAAATTAGCCATACAGATTTTTCCTGGAGGTGAGCAATGCAAACATCCGGAAGAAGACAATGACAGCTTGAGTGAGTGAATAACAGTTGGACAAAGTTGAAATTAATGATGATATATGTTTTTCACCGAGTCCTATAATTGCCTGTTTTATCTGTTTGAATCTCATTAGTCTTGAGCACTTTCCTACTTTCTGTCTCCTTTTATCATTAGTTTTCTTTTCCCCCCTTATGATTTGCCAATATTTTCATTTCTTCAATCTCCTTCTCAATTAACTCAAAAACTATAAATGTTCATACACTTGTTAATTTTAAAGATTCTTCTCAAAATTAGGAGCCATTTTAGTGCTCCTTTGGGAAATAGTGACTGCAAATTAGTGACTTTAATGGATTAAAACCTAAAGAAAAAGATGCAAAATACAAAAAATAGGCACAGATCAAAAACTTTATATTCAAATTGGAGTATCAGAAGAACATATCTTAGTAACTGTATTTTAAAACTCACCTATGAATTATTTTCAATTGTATTACTTGTTTAAATGCTTTTTAGCATCACAAAGAAACACTGCATCAAATGCAGAAATGTCTTCATAGTATAGACTTTAAATGTATCCCTTTATTCTCTAATGTTCTCCGGAAAACCTAATTTAAGTAATGTAATGGCAGATTTCATGCACTTTTTCTGACACAGCTGAAAGACCGAGATAAAAACTGACCAAGATACACTAACAGTAAACTTGCACTGTCTTCCTCAGTTTAACCTAAAAGTTCGGGATTTGACAAATAGTTTTATTTAATTATATAAAAATATATATGCGACCTTTCTGTATCCATTTGAGAAAAACACAGTTCTTTCCCACTTGATAATGTTTGAACTAAAGTTTTAGTAAAAATGCTTCTTATATAAATATGGATATTTTATTCTCATGTCTGTAACTGATTTTCTGCTTCTATAGCAAGTATTATCATTTCTCTTTCAATGGTAACAAGACTGATTTTTGAGGTTAATAGTATAAGACAGTGCATAAACTCAAGTGCAAAGGAGAAAACATCTTTTTGTTATAATATTATTTTCCATAAAATTTAATTTCATAGTTGAAAATAAATGTGATAAATTGATGCTGTTGCCGTTTCTTTTATGTGTTAAGAAAATAGCTTTAAAATTATGTAATTATAATATAGGCATATTACAGTTTTGCATTTATATAATAAAACCTTATATACTGGACAAGTAAATAGAGCTATTCTAATGAACAATTACCTAAATTAGCAGATATTATCAGGACAATGAAATTCATTATTCATATGTTTAGTATACATAAGTGTTATAAACTAGAGATTCAATTCATGTTAATAATTAAATTAGTCATTAGGCAGTGATTTTACATTATAGTGTTTTGAATATTTATGTTGCTTTATAGGTTATAAACATTAGAAATGTAAAAACATCTTCAGAACACATGCAGGTAAGTTTTTAAAAAATTTTTTTAATGCTTATATATTTTTGAGAGAGAGACAGGCAGAGCATGACTAGGCAAGGGGAAGAGAGAGAGGGAGACACAGAATCTGAAGCAGGTTCCAGGCTCTGAGCTGTCAGTACAGATCCCGGGGCAGGACTCAAACTCATGACTGCGAGATCATGACCAGAGCTGAAGTTGGACACTTAACCGACTGAGCCACCCAGGTGCCTGAAGTTTTAATTTGATAGCCATCCTCTCTGATAGACTTTAAAAGATCATGATAAGATTAGTTTTCCATGCATATGAATTAACTCATCCTATAGTACATAGATATTTCTTAAAACTTTTTGAGCAGATAGTCATAATTAATGAAACTTTGTACTAGATAGAGCACTCAAGTAGCAAGGATGATAATGAAGTAATGGATTGAAGACAAGGAGTAGCAGTAAGACATTGACATAGTCAGGTTAAGAATCAAGAAAGAAATAAGAAGGTTATATTGGAAATAAACAACAAAGTAAAAAGGGGTTATAATTATTCTAAGATCATTCACACAGACTGGTTGAGTCTCACTTGAAAGATCAGCACAGGAGAAATGAAAGAACATGGAAACATGGTTTTTAGGGACTGACAAAACAACAATAAGCAACAGCAAGACTAAACCAAACAACTTTCGAGAAAACCAGTGGGGAGATCGAAAGATGTCTTGGGCAACTGGGTGGCTCAGTCGGTTAAGCATCCAACTTTTGGCTCATGTCATGATCTCAGGGCTCATGAGTTCAAGCCCAGATGGGGCTCTGTGCTCACAGCTCAGAGCCTGGTGACTGCCACAGATTCTGTGTCCCTCTCTCTCTTTGCTCCTTCCCTCCTTGTGTTCTCTCTCTCTCTCTCAAAAATAAATAAACATTTAAAAAAAGAAGCCATCTTTAAAAAGTTTATGTTGGTAGGTTATGGGGGAATGTAGGAGGCATGGTTAGTAATCGGGGAGACAGCAGAAACAGCAGTGAAAAGACTGGTTGAAGATATTGTTGAAATCTAATCTCTGCCTGAGTCTACCCTCTCTCCTTCATAGTCTTGAAATTCAGTCCAGGCATTAAATTGCCATAGCACAGGGCTCATTTCATTTGTTTCTCATCTCTATAAGATCATTTTCTTTTCTTGACTAACGTATAGAGCCTTAAAAACTTTCTTTTCATCTATTTTTGTCTGACTTTTAGTTGTTTCAAGCAAGTGACTGTATCTGACCCCTGTAACTGTCTTGCATGAAAAAACAGTCCCATTAAGAACTGATATTTTATTTTCTATGGGAGGGTTAGGCAAACTTTTTCTACAAAGGGACAGATTGTAAATATTACCAACTTTATGGGCCACACAGTTCCTTTGACAACTACTCAGCTCTGCCGTATTCGTGTAAAAACAGCCAAAGACAGTATGTAAATGACAGGCATGGCAGGGAATGGTTTATAGTGGGCCAGAGCAGCTTGCCCAATGCTGTTTTATGGCAACCACTAAAATGTTGGAAACAGTACATAACTTATAAACTAATGAAGGTAAAATAATAAAATGAGAGGGTAAATTTTAAAATACAATTCCAGAAGAAGCCAAGCTTTAATTTTTAAAAACATGAAAATTAGAACATTAACAACAGTACAATTAGAAGGCACATAAAAAGATAGATCTAATTAAGACATATCTGAAATGACATTAAGCATCTATGGACTAAGTGATCGATTTATTTACTTAAAACATTTTTTTTAATGTTTATTTTTGAGAGAGATGGAGAGAAAGAGCCTGAGCAGGGGAGAGGCAAAGAGAGACGAAGACACAGAATCCGAAGTAGGCTCCAGGCTCTGAGCTGTTAGCACAGAGCTGGACGTGGAGCTCAAACTCACAGACTGTGAGATCACAACTGGAGTCGAAGTCAGACACCTAACCAACTGAGCCAACCAGGGGCCCCTAAGTGATCTGTTTAAAAGACAACATCTGACTCTTGATTCCAGCTCAAGTCATGGTCTCATGGTTCAGGAGATCGAGCATGAGTCGAGCTCTGTGCTGAGCATGGAACCTGCTTGGGATTCTCTCACTCTCTCCATCTGCTCCTCTCTCCTTCTTTCTTTCTCTCTCATTCAAAATAAACTTAAAAAAAAAAAGCTATACTCTGATTGTGACATGTAAAAGATATACAGAAATTTTACCTTGAAGAACGGGAAAAAGATAGATTTTGCAAAAGCAAGTAAAGGGAAGATGCTGTAACAATATTTGTATCAGATAACATTGCCTAAAGGGGAGAATAATTATAGTGATTTCATAGTGATAAAAAGTTTAAGATTTCTAGGAAATGCACACACTTTAAATTTGCATACCTCTAGCAATACGATCTCAAAATGTATGAAGTATATTTCAATAAAGCTACAAGGAGAAATAAGCAGGTTCACAAAGAGGGAAATGTTAACACTAACACTACTATCAGCACTTGGTAAAAGAAACAAGCCAAAGAAAAAAAAAATTAGCCAGCCATCATAATAATGAAAATAAGTGAGTAGTGTAAGAAACCATTTTGCACAGTATTATAAAACCACAAAATTTGAATGAAAGAAGAGAGAAAAGAAGAACTATTATATAATTCCAATAAAAATTCCATTTACTAAAAAGCAGACAAAATTAAATAAAAACTTTTAAAAAGCACAAGACTAGGGTAAAAGTCTAGATATTTGTGATTTGGGGCTTGGGACAAGAACCCCATGCATTTCTGTAGTCTGAACAGATGTCCTCCTGGTACCCTAAGGAAGTATTCTATATTGACTGTGTCCACCCACAAACCTTCAGTGCAGAGAAAAAGAATGTGGACCATGGGGGAGAAGAAGGGGGGAAATAGTGGGGGAGAGGGAGAGAGGCAAACTATGAGACTCTTGAATGCTGAGAACAAACTGAGGACTGATGGGTGTTGAGGACTGATGGGTGTGGGGGAAGGGGGGAGATGGACATGGAGGAGGGCACTTGTGGGGTTGAGCACTGGGTGTTATATGGAAACCAACTTGACAATAAACTATTTATAAAAAAAAAAAAAAAAAAGAATGTGGAGAAGCATTTGGACCCCTGATCACGTTAATCACAAAACAGAATACTTAGGTTCACAGGTTGCCCTCTACTAGAACCTGTACTAGCAATCTCTCAATTGGCCAAGGTGCCCAAGTGGCATTTCATAAATTTTTTATATGTGTTTTTCTGAGAGGTAGCACCCTCTAAAACATGGGATCAGGGGCAGTCACCACCGTTGCTCAGGACAAAGGACAATATTGTTCTAAGAATGTAGAAGCAAATGCCAGGTAGGAAAAGGAAGGGAGTTGAAGAGGCTTATGGGTGTTCTATAATTAGTTGCGTAGAAAATTGCTGGATATCTTAGATTGGAGAAAATGCAGATTTATAAACCATCCTTCTGTGAGGTTACTGAAGCCTAAGCGTTCAGGAAAGTGTGATGAATGCTATGTAGGCTGAGTAGATGGCAGAGCTGAAGATAGCTGTATGGGACACCAACATAGAAAGAGCAAAAGGCAGAAGAAAAGTCCTTAACTCTGAGTTACGTAAGCAGGATATGAAGGCAACAGTCATAAGAAGAGAACAAAGAGTTCTTGGAAAACTAAAATAAAGATAATAGACTTCCTGTTCTGAAACTCACAATGATCAGCAATCTCAAATGCTGTAGAGATACAGTGATGAGGATTGACAATTGTCTACCAGATATAGCACGTAGTCACTCGTGAACTAAATGAGACCACTTACATAAAAACACTGAATTTATACCATAAGTTTTGGTGTTTTGATGAGTAAATGAGTTAAGGGGAGCAGAGGTATTAGGTACAAAAAAGTACAAATATAAGAGATATATGTATGAGTGTGTCCATGTGTGTGAATGTGCATGTGTGTGCGCGCGTGTGTTTATGTTTCAGAGGACATTTTTATTTATTTAAGATTAGTGAGAACCATATGAAAACTCTCAGTGAAGTGTAATTCTCTGGAGCGCAAAAGATCTGTTTCCTTGATCAGAAGAAGCTGCTGAAATAATTCTGACATGTGTCATTTAGTCAACCCCTTATTTAGATAGATGAAATGTCCTAGATTATACAATTATCTAAAATTCATTAAATCTGAGACACTGCTGGTTATCAGATGAACCATCATTATATATACATCACTAGGGAAAACATAATACTGTCAAACCATTTCACAATACTGTTGGAACACTTACAAGTTTCATTAAATACATACTGAAAACTTGAGTCATTTAGAATAAATTTTTATCATGTGTCACTTGTGGCTCTATGAAGAAGAAAATACATGCAGATTAAACTGTTTAGAGTAGACCTAAAATATTCTTTACATTTAGTAACTATAACTTCGAAAATGCTTTTCAGTTTAGGGTTTTTAAAATCTGTGTTTTATCATATGGTATCATTTGCTGTGCCTTCTGGGATATAACCAAAACAGTGTTTCTCAAAGATCTCTCCATTATTCTGCTCCAGACCTGCCTAGAAGCCATTTACACAAATTGTAATATACACTGCAGGAGTTGACCACTTCCTTGGTGATAGCTATTGTCTGCTACATCTTAAATTCAGAGCAATAAAAAAAAGTGATGCTTAAAATTGATGAAATTCACTAGGAAAAACAAAGCAAAAATCTAAATGAAATTGTCCTTATTTTCCATGCAGTGCTCTTCTAAATTATTCCATACCTGATATTTTTGGAATCATGGTTGCTTTTCACACTTGGAAATAATATTAGATATTATGAATAAAAATTATGTATTCATAAATGAAATACTATTCATCCATTAAATGACAACATTAAGACTTGCAAATATATTTATGATATTGAAAATATATATGAACATATACAAGAAATATGCAAACACATATATATACTCACATATCTGTACACACATATATATCATATTCATATATATGATATATATATATACCATATATATTTCATTCATTCCCTGACATAAGACCATGGATAACTGCTTTTCATGTTTTATTGATATATTTATATTTTCAACTTTTTACAGTTTATCTGTATTTCTCTTATGACATTAAAATAAACAGGATAGATTCTACTTCTAAAGTTTTCATTATAGAATTTCCATAATTTTTGGTAAAATTTCTAATAACTTTAAACTTTAAATTTTAACATTGAAATAAACATTATGGCATAATATACTATAGGCACTGAAGTCTGCACTTTCTGAACCAGAAATTTGTGGCAAATTCCCATATTGTTTTCTATAATTGTGTAATAGTCATGTGACTGATCATAAAAAACTTACTGGATTATCTTTTGCTTTAAAATAAGTATATATTAGAGGGGGCCTGTGGCGCAATGGATAATGCATCTGACTATGGATCAGAAGATTCTAAAATAAGTATATATTCCCAACTGTTCAGGGAAAGTTACACAACACATAGTTCATTTGGTTGTAATTTTTTGATTGCTAATTTACATTTATAATTATACACTAAATAACTCTAAGTATAGAATAATAGTTACATAATGCAAATAACTGCAGGGACATATTAACCATTGTAATGTATTTGCACTTCATGCTGTAATATTAAAGATGGGTGGGACTGAAAGTACATACTTATAAACATTTTTTAGTCTTTCTTCATATATGCTTGTGGTTTACGGGAACATGGAATTTTCAGTTGTGTGAGTATTTGCACATATATTTTTAAATTATTTGTTTTTTTGCAAACTTAAAAGAAAGCTACCTAAATTATTTAGTTTTGTCTTTTCTATCAATTCCTTTTCTGTCCTTTTCATGGCAACAGATCTAAGCAGTCAAATCTACTTAAAATTTACTTACTCATCTAAGCTTTCTATCTTCTGAAGACAGATTTTCCAAAGACCATCGAATTCAGTGGCAAATTAGCTATATATATTTTTTTCACTAGAATAATATTTCAAAATCTTAAAAATGAAATAACCTTTTCCAGAATTCTAAAAGAATATATTAACATCTCTTCTCTGTCAGGTCAAAACCATTTTTTCCCCAAAAAATGATTTATAAACTCACAATTCATATGTAGTTATAGGAGATGAAGATGATCTACTCTGTGTATTCATCTTGATTTTTTCAATTTAAAGCATCTTCACAGGAGAAATATCACTTCTCTGCAAGTATTACTTTCTGACTCCTCTAATTAGTCTAACATGCTGATGAATGGGTGAATATTTTACTGTAGATAATTTTTTTTTAATTTTTTTATTTATTTCTAGGAGAGAGAGAGAGACAGCGTGAGCAGGGGAGGGTCAGAGAGAGAGGGAGACACAGAATTAGAAGCAGGTTCCAGGCTTGAGCTGGCAGTCAGCACAGAGCCCGACGCGGAGCTCGAACCCACGAACCGCAAGATCATGACCCAAGTGAAAGCCGGACGCTTAACCGACTAAGCCACCCAGGCGCCCCAACTGTAGATAATTTTTTTTTTAAATTTATTTCTAGGAGATAGAGAGACAGCGTGAGCAGGGGAGGGTCAGAGAGAGGGAGACACAGACTCTGAAACAGGCTCCAGGCTCTGAGCTGGCAGTCAGCACAGAGCCCGACACGGGGCTCGAACCCACGAACCGCGAGATCATGACCTGAGCGAAAGTCGGACGCCCAACCGACTAAGCCACCCAGGCGCCCCTGTAGATAATTTTTAAAAGATCATCTTGGAATCACAAAAATGTTTAAATTGTTTGTTATGTAATAATACTAGTTATCAATTGTATTTTACCAATGTGGGGGGTGGGTAGGGTTGGAGGAAGCTACATGCTTATCCATTGTCAAAACATATCAAGAAATCTATCAATTTCTAATAATATTATCTAGGATGCTTGTATGATTTTCACCATCCCCAAAATCAGTAAACAAATCTTAAAACTTTGTGTATTTCTCACAGCACCTAATATTCTGTGAGTAGTTAACAAGTATTTAATATCTGTCCATCTGCCAATATTACTATATTTTATCATGAAAATATTATTTTAAATAGACCTCAGTCTCTTGTTATGAGCAGGAAAATGGCAGTCCATACTATAACTGCTCTTTTAAAGGTTGTAATTACTGAAGGGGAAATTACTTTCACCTAGAAGATAAAGGAGGCTTAATATTTGCTTTCACAGTGGCAGACTAGGCTATTGGGTCTAATACTCTCACAAAGGACAAATTAAAAAATCCAAATGGAACATTTTTTTAATATTAAAATATTAGTAATAAAAAAAGGATTCCTACAACCACTAATAATATTTAACATTGCACTTGAGTCCTGTCAGTATAGTAAGCCAAAAATTTTTTTTGAAAGATTAGAGGGAAGCAGAGGAAACAAAATTGTAAACGGATTATAAGAGTGCATATGGAAAAAAACTAAAGGAATTTACAGAAATTTATTAGGAGTTATACACTATTTAGTTGTAAGGTAGTTAGGTTGATGTACTGTATTTTAAAGTGCAAAACGATAAAGGTTTCAGAATATAAGCTGTGAGATATTCATGATCTTGCATATTTGGTGAAATATTTATGTAACAAGACAAAAAAATCACCAACAAAAGGATTGATAAACTAACTACATTAAAAGTAATGACTTTGTGGGGCGCCTGGGTGGCTTAGTCGGTTAAGCGTCCGACTTTCACTTAGGTCATGATCTCGCGATTCGTGGGTTCGAGACCCACGTCGGGCTCTGTGCTGACTGCCAGCTCAGAGCCTGGAGCCCGTTTCAGAGTCTGTGACTCCCTCTCTCTGACCCTCCCCTGCTCACGCTGTCTCTCTCTCTCTTTCTCTCTCCTAGAAATAAATAAAACATTAAAAAAAATTTAAATAACTCTTTAAAAAAAAAACAAGTAATGACTTGTATAATCAAGAGATGAATGTGAACCACATTTTATATGAACTCACAACTGTATGGTCAACTAATCTTTGACAAAGCAGGAAAGAGTATCTGCCCAAAACAACAACAACAACAAGAGCAACAGTCTCTTCAGCAAATGGTGATGGAAAAACTGGACAGTGACATACAGAAGAATGAAACTGGACTACTTTCTTCTCATATTTATTTCAAAAATAAATACAAAATGAATGAATGACCTAAATGTGAGACAGGAAACCATCAAAATCCTAGAGGGGAACACAGGCAACAACCTCTTTGACCTTGGCCATAGTAACTTCTTACTAGATATATCTCAGAAGGCAAGAAAGACAGAAGCATAATTGAACTGTTGGGACCTCATTAAGATGGAACAAAAACAAAAACAAAAACAAAACCCCAACCAAACAACAACAAAAATTTCTGCGAAGCAAAGGAAACAATCAATAAAACTAAAAGGCAACTGACAGAATGGGAGAAGATATTTGCAAATTACATATCAGATAAAGGATTGTTAGTATCCAAAATCTGTAAAGATCTAATCAAACTCAACATCGAAAAACCAAATAATCCAATTAAAAAATGTTCAGAGGACATGGACAGACACTCTCCAAAGAAAACATCCAGATGGGTAACAAACACATGAAAAGGTGCTCAACATCACTCATCATCAGGAAAATACAAATCAAAACCAGAGTGAGGTACCACCTCACACCTGTCAGACTGGCTAAAATGAACAACTCAGGAAATGACAAATGCTGGTGAGGATTTGGAGAAAGGGGAACCCTTTTACGCTGTTGGTGGGAATGCAAACTGGTGCAGCCACTCTGGAAAACAGTATGGAGGTTCTTCAAATAATAAAAAAATAGAGCTACTACAACACAGCAATTGCACCACTATGTATTTATTCAAAGGATACATAAATGCTGATTTGAAGGGGCATATGTTTCTAGCAGTGCTATCAACAATACCCAAATTATGGAAAGAGCCCAAATGTCCATCAACTGATGAATGGATAAAGAAGAGGTGGTACATATATACAATGGAATACTACTCGCTGATGAAAAAGAATGAAATCTTGCCATTTGCAACAATGTGAATAGAGCTAGAGTGTATTATGCTAATTGGAATAAGGTGAGCAGATGAAGACAAATATTATATGATTTCATTCATATGTGGAATTTAAGAAACACAACAGATGAACATAAGGGAAGAAAGGAAAAATAAGATAAAAACAGGGAGGGAGGAAAACCAATAAAACACTCAAATCCGGAGAACATACTGTGTGCCACTGAAAGGGGGATGGGTTAAATGGGTGATGGGTGCTAACGAGGACACTTGTTGGGATGAGCATTGGGTGTTATATGTAAGTGATGAATCGCTGGGTTCTACTTCTGAAACCAATACTACACTGTATGTTAACTAACTTGAATTTAAATAAATAACTTTTTTAAAAAAGGAATCCATTCTAAGTAGAAGAAAAGTAAGATTCAAAAAAGAAAAGCTGAGAAGATTTAAGAGAAAATAATAAAAATTTCAGCCCTTTGATGGTCACATCCTTTTTACAATGGCCAATCTCTGATACCTTCATTTCATGATACATTCATTTCATGAATGTGACTCAAGAGCAAGGCTATCAAGTGGGCTGTCTCAAAGTTTGAATTTCATACGGCAGTTGTCTTACACTTTCTGAAATGCCAGTTGATTATTAAAAATTCATTTTTTAGCTCTAACTACCATGTAATGGACAGGTAGCTATTAAACCATTGTTAAACCTAGTAAATACTGCTTATTGGAAATACATTTCTTTCAACTCAGCAATATGATTGAGTATGTATGTATCTATTAGAGAAATCTTGAAACTCTATCAGTTTGTGCCAACTCTATCAGTTTGTGCTGAAAACACATCTCTTTTCATTTGAATTCATACGGCTGAGGATACTGTCTCAGATGGGCTAAGATTAAATCCATAATAAGTATCTCTATAATAAATGATGGCCAAAGAAAGAAAAAAGAAAAGGGAAGAATACTGATGGTGGAGTTAATAACTCAATAGGATGCAGGAAAGAGCAAGTGCCTGTATCACATTCCAAGTCATTAACAAGGGCCAGCTATAGAGTCTCTTCTCTGGATTCAAGAAGAAAAACAGACACAGAAAGACTATCTACACGGAACCTCAAAAACAAATGAAAATCCTTGTTAGAAAAATCAGCAGTATTAACTGACCAAATCACAATGTATTTTGCACTTCAATCACACAGACTGAAGTGTGTGATTAGACCCTTGAACCACAGTTTCACACGCAATCCCCATATCATGCTTGCCCATTGATCAAATCATGTCAAATATTATATATTACAACCTAAGTTGAAGACTTATAGTTTTCTCTCATGTAGGACTATGTCACATTTACATGAAATCTCATGCCACTCTGTTTTTTCACTTATCAAACAAGAAAAACCGTTTGACATACTCCAAAAAAAGTGTTAACTTGTCTTTCCCAAAAGGCACCACAAAATATAACATGATACGGATGGAGGGAAGATACTGCAAAGCATAAATTATTAAGGAATACAATCATGAATACATAAAAAAATTATATTAATTAACATAAAACATTCAAAGGAGAGAGACCGGTGGGAAACATAAAACAAATGACTTAAATAATATTTTCCTGAAGAAAGTATCCAACTAACCAATAAACCTGAAAATTTAGCCAACCTTTATCATGATGTGTTTCAATCACTTATGTTGGGTAGCTATCAAGGCTCTCAAAATATTGCATTTTTCTGTCATGATAGGTGTTAATTATTGTTTTCTTTCAGATCTTAAGGAAAAAAGAGAGTAGAGGAGGAAAACAAAGTGACAGGGAGGAGGAAGAAAAGAATGATGGCATTGCTAAGAATATAAAAAAAGGACGATGATCACATGAAAGCTGGGTACTGTAGGTGCAGTGAAACAGCCACCTGACACACATGCTTATTTCTCATTGGACAGAATTGAGTGACATGACAACAGCAAGCATCAAGGGAAGGTAGCATATATGCTTTTTATGCTAGAACCTACAAAAATTTAGATTTCTTTTACTAGGCAGAAAGGGAGAAACAGAAACAGAGGGTAAATAAATAGTTGATGTTATAAATTATGTAATTTCCCAAAAGTTTACATGTTTATATTTTGAAACAGTGCGTCTAGCCCTTATTAGAAATATATGGATCTTGGCTGGTTAATTTTTGTCTTGGATCAATCAGTGATCTGCTTGCTGTTCTATCACTTAGCTTTTTTAATGAAGGAGAATAAAATATATATTTTGTTTTTTGTTTGTTTTTAAATGTTTTTATTTATTTCTAGGAGAGAGAGGGACAGTGTGAGCAGGGGAGGGTCAGAGAGAGAGGGAGTCACAGACTCTGAAACAGGCTCCAGGCTCTGAGCTGGCAGTCAGCACAGAGCCCGACGCGGGGCTCGAACCCACGAACCGCGAGATCATGACCTAAGCGAAAGTCGGACGCTTAACCGACTAAGCCACCCAGGCGCCCCATAAAATACATATTTTGAATTTGCATCTGTGCAATGTAACCATTTATGCTGCATTTTTTCTCCCTTGTTTCTAAAAAGAAGTTATCCTATTTTGTAAACTTCATAAATGAGTAAGAATGCCAAATATTTTATTTAATTAATGTTTTTTCATCTCAATGTTTGAATCTATGTGTTATTTATAAAACGAAATATAAATATCCTGTGTTTTTAATGTTTCCTTAATAATGTATAGAGAGATATTATCCCATTTCTGTTAAGATCCTAAATTATTTCTTGATCATATTAAGAAAGCAAGGCAAATGCTAACAAAATAAATTCTGTAGTGATGTGATATCTAAACCAAATTTTATCTTAAAAACCTTTCCCTGAAAATACTCTTTTCAGAAGTTTTCAACATAGATTTAAGTTCAGGTATGGGAGTCATCAGAAGGTGGTATAAATCACTGTACCATCTAACCAAGTCCATGTATGAAGGCATTAGTTCACTCCATGAATTCAAATTCACAAAACCAAATACCATGAGAAAAAAGCAAAGCATTATAGTGTTCAGTATGTTATTGAAAGATACCTTTAGTATGAATTGAAAGATGTTATTCTGTCTTATAGATTGATTTATACATGTCTGCTTGAATTAATTTTAGGAATTTATTCTTTTTTCTGATGGCTATGATGTCAGATGCTCTGCTGCCTATCTATGCATTCTTGACATCGGTTGTCACTTAATGTCTCCAAGTCAATCCTTACAATGCTGTGAAAGAATACTTCAAAGTAAAACTGATCAATTTTTAAGAATCAAACAAACATTGTACTATTGAACTAAGATTTTTTTTAACACATTCACAATATAGGTCCCATCAAATATTTACGAGCTTCCTGGAGCTCTTTATTAAAAGGTGCATGACTGTTGTCCAGAGTGTGAAGTGATTCCCGGGACAATGTGGAACAAATGCTTGGGTATAGAAAAGAGTGTCTTATGAATACTGTAAGTTATTTAGTGTTATGTGGATCTGTTTCTATGGTTGACACTTGACAGAATTCAGATTATGAAGGATTTTTTAAAATAAGATGCAAGAATTCCAATCAAAATTGCACCAGCATACTTCTCAAAACTAGAACAAACTATCCAAAAATTTGTATGGAACCACAAAAGACCCCGAATAGCCAAAGTAATCCTGAAAAATAAAACCAAAACGGAGGGATCACCATCCCAGACTTTAGCCTCTACTACAAAGCTGTCATCATCAAGACAATATGGTATTGGCACAAAAACAGACACATAGACCAATGGAACAGAATTGAGAACTCAGAAGTGGACCCAAAAGTATACAGCCAACTAATCTTTGACAAAGCAGGAAAGAATATCCAATGGAAAAAAGACAGCCTTTTTAACAGATGGTGTTGGGAGAACTGGACAGCAACATGCAGAAGAATGAAACTAGATCATTTTCTCACACCATGCACAAAAATAAACTCAAAATGGATAAAGGACCTGAACGTGAGACAAGAAACTATCAACACCCTAGAGGAGAAAGCAGGAAACAACCTCCTTGACCTCCACCGCAGCAACTTCTTACTTGACACATCCCCAAAAGCAAGGGAATCAAGAGCAAAAATAAACTGTTGGGACCTCCTCAAGATTAAAAGCTTCTGCACAGCCAAGGAAACAACCCAGAAAATTAATAGGCAACCAACGGAATGGGAAAAGATAGTTGCAAATGACATATCAGATAAAGGGTTGATATCCAGAATCTACAAGGAACTCACCAAACTACACGCCCGAAAAACAAACAACCCAGTGAAGAAATGGGCAGAAGATATGAACAGACACTTCTCCAAAGAGGACATCCAGATGGCCAACAGACGCATGAAACGATGCTCAGCATCCCTTCTCATTAGGGAAATACAAATCAAAACCACACTGAGATACCACCTCACGCCAGTCAGAGTGGCTAAAATGAGCCAATCAGAGAACTCTAGATGCTGGCGAGGATGTGGAGAAACGGGCACCCTCCTACACTGTTGGTGGGAATGTAAACTGGTACAGCCCCTCTGGAAAACAGTGTGGAGGTTCCTCAGGAAACTAACAATAGAACTCCCCTATGACCCAGCAATAGCACTGCTAGGAATTTACCCAAGGGATACAGAAATGCTGATGCATAGGAGCACATGTACCCCAATGTTCATAGCAGCACTCTCCACAATAGCTAAAACCTGGAAAGAGCCTAAGTGTCCATCAACAGATGAATGGATCAAGAAGATGTGGTTTATCTATACCATGGACTACTACATGGCAATGAGAAACAATGAAATCTGGCCATGTGGAGCAACATGGATGGACCTTGAGGGTGTTATGCTGAGCGAAATAAGTCAGGCAGAGAAAGACAAATATCATATGTGTGCACGTACAGGAGGATTAGGAGGAGCTTAACAGAGGACCAAGGGGGAGAAGAAGGGCGGAAATGGTGGGGGAAAAGGGGAGAGGCAAACCATGAGAGACTCTTGAATGCTGACAATAACTGAGGACTGATGGATGTGGGGGGCAGGGGGGATGGGCATGGAGGAGGGCACTTGTGGGGATGAGCACTGGGTGTTATGTGGAAACTAATTTGACAATAAACTATTTGTAAAAAAAAAAAATAAGATGCAAGAGATTAGGTACTTCATGTGAAAGCAGTGTATGGCAATGTGAATAGAAAGAATGGAGAATATAGAAGGTACAAAGATGTTAATATGATCCATTTGTTAAATATACCAGGAATGTCACAAAGGGGATGGACAGATGAGTGCATATTTTATATTGTAAAAGGATAAATTCCCCTATACATGTAAAAAAAAATACTCGAGAGATGGGATAAGAAGAAAGAGAAGCACAATATGAAAACCACAAATCGGGTTTGCGCACATAGGACATAAAAGTAGATAAGCATAATGGAGTTGCATGGGAGTGACTGAAAGAGATGGACACAGGGAAAAATGAGACCAAATCCTCACTAAAAGTATTTAAATTTTCTGTTACAGGAGGTTGATTTTTTTTTTTCACTTTTCTGAATCATGTCTATATGATAGGAGTTGGCAAACTGGTCTATGGACCAAATTCAGACTGACACCAGTTTTTATTAATAAAGTTTTATTGGAACACAGCCAGTCTCATTCATTTACATGTTGTCTTTCACTATCTCTGCACTACAACATAAGAGTTGAGCACTTATGAGAGAGACCATTTGGCCTGTAATATCAAAAATATTTACCATCTGGCCTTTTACAGACAAAAAGTATGCTAATTGGGGGCCTAGGAAATGATTCCAATTATGTAAAACTAAGTTTAAGTGGCTGGACAATTATGGTCTCACTGTCCAAAATAAACTTGATATGCAGATCTGAAATTCAATAGAGACTTATCCAATATCGTTTGGGGAATAATCAGTTTTCTGATTCTATAATAACTGTAATATAGAATTTCTAGTTATAATAATTATGCAGATGATATACAAATATTATCCTAATATACTTTATGAATGAATTCATATATATGTATTCTGTAAATTTATAATGTATATGATGAATAAGTAAAAATATGCTTTAAATCAAAATCTCTTCCTTTGGTTATTTTTATTTTTTTCCCCTGCCCTATTGATCCATATGGGATACTTTTCTTCAATCAATTATCCTAGAACATTTGTATTGTCTCTGTAACTTTGTCAAGTTCAGTTTTCAAAGGACAAAGTCTTGGCCAAATTTATTCGTCTCTGGCTATGTTATATTTCTGTTATTTCCTAGACAGTTTTGTGCAAATTCTGTAACTAAGGACTTGTAATTCTTTTCCAATTATGTAAAATGTCTGCTGCAGCTTCCCACTCCAAATTGCCTTCCCTGTTTTGTGATAATGGTGATGATGGGCAAGGCGTTACAGACTATCACTGGTGTTTTGGCAGTAATAGAGTAACTTCTTTTTTTTTTTTTTAAGTTTTCATTTTAATTCCAGTTAACATACAGTGTTACATTAGGGTTAGGTGTAAGTAATAGAGCAACTTCTATCCTGAGAACTGCCAGAAAAACTCTTCTAAACCAAGGTCATTTGTTTTATTACCTCATATATAGCATTTAAAAATATTTTCATTAACGAATTTGAAGTTTGGAGTTTGATTTTTTCCCCATGTCAATTTTGTTAGTTTCTATACAGTAAAATAAAGCAAAATGAAACAATGGCTTATGCTAGACCTATTACCTAAAATAAGATGTGATAATGTGTATTTCATTAATATGATAATGTTTTGGTTTTCCTTTTTAAGTTAAAAATATACCATAATAGAAAAAAACACTTTTTTCATTGGCTTGCTATTCATTTCATATCTTAGTACCATTATGTCCATAAACAAATTTATAAATTTAATTAATTCAAAATAAATTAATATATAAAAATAATTAATGTATTTATAAATTATATATATTTTTAAATTTTATTATTTTATAAATTAATTTATAAAAATTGGCTATAAAGTAATTAAAGTAATTCTAGCCATATAAGTATATTGGTTAACTGGTCAAATACTTGGATAACAACAGGAGTATGAAATATATATTCTGTTTACCTATCCTCAAATAAGCAATATTGTATTAATTTATAGGATTGGGAAATTACTTTTAATTTACTCCATTACTTCATTTAATAAGTTTCTATATGCTATTTAGTTTGAATAATGTGCATTTTTATTGTTTTAGGTACAATTTATACTAGGATATATCCAAATTTGTGCAGGGAAAAGTAGTTTATACATTTAGAGAGAATAAATGTAGACACTAGTACTAACTTCAGATATTACTGATTAGTAGTACTATCAGTATAAATTTATTGATAATATTATTGATAACTTTCCTGTCTTGACAACTTTCAAGTATGGACTGACAAACTCACAAGAGGATGAATGTATATTATTTTGCCTTACAATATAAAACTATAGAACCAAAGAGCTAATATAAATATACATTAATTTTACAAAATGGATGATATTTTAGCCAGATATAAGTATCCACAAAACATTAACAATTACTTTAAGTACCATTTTGAATAAACGCTAACCATTCTATTTTGCATCAGATACTGTAACAACTTCACATACCTTCAGAAATATATTTCTATATGTGTAACATTTACAGTAATCTTATTAAAAAGAGATTCGGTTAAAAATGTTTACTTGAATCATGGAAGCATTATTTTTTAAATGGCTGAATTTAACGTAAAGGGGAATCTCCATAATTTGAAAAATAAGGTAAAAGTCTATATTTGAACAGTTGACTATCAAAATATTAAACTTTCTATAAGCTAGCCATGATCCTGACTTTATTTTTCAGTGGGCATGTTATTTTACAATTTCCATAGCCAATCCATGTGTTAGCAGCTCTGGGTCCATCTATTCAGAACATAGCTTTGATACAGTGTGTAAGTTTTAAAGTAAGATTTTAAAATATATAAAGGTGAAAAATGAATACCTTTAATTGGCCTTGATGTGACTAATACCAGTAATCTTACACAACACAAGAAAATGAGGAGGAGCGTTATTTTGCGATGGTAGGCAGTTTTGCTACTGGTGTTACCTCTTAGACTCCTAAAAAGAATCCTTCAGAGAAACTTGATAATAGATAATAAATTACATCCTCTTTAAATATCAGCAGCATCAAATTGGAAATACAATAAAGTGAAAAACAGAAATACTAAATTATACTGGTTTATTCTGGATATTGTATATATGGATAGTTATAATATTACTCTTCACATAATTCTATATGCTAAAAATGCTTTAGAATACAAAAAAGGGGTACCTCACTTATACAACATAATCCTTCAGTGTGATATAAAGCAAAAGAAGAAATAATTATCTACAAAATTATACAGGCTGCAGGCAAAGATCAGCTTAAAATTAGCAGAAATTATGATTAATGTTAGAAAGAAACTTAGTTTATTATAAATATAGATATACACATACGTATTTTGCTTTAAATAGAAGCCATATTGTTTCCAAGGGCTAAAAATTTAGCAGTGAACAAAATAGACAAAGATCCCTGTTCTCAGGAAGTTTGTGTTTTAGTGTAAAAGGATAGAACGCAATAAGAAACATTTTTTTTAAAATGCACTGCATTCATTTGGTGGCTAGGGAATAGAAAAAATTTAAATTGGGAAGGGAAGGCTGGATGATACTTTTAAAAGTTAAAGAGTCAAGGAAGTCCTCATAAAAAAGGAAATAGTCATCTAAAGACCTTAGACAAGGCGAATGAAGAGACAATGCTGACATCTGAATATCTATGGAAATAAGGACCCAGTTAGAAGAAAAAGAAAACAGAAAGTTCCTAAGGAAGGTGATCTTGAAGACTTGTAGGGAGGCCAATGTGTCTGGAGCTGTGTGAGCAAGAAGGAGGATTCCAGGAAATTATTTCATGTTTCATAGCCACGAGGGAGGAGAACTGCTATAGTCATATAGTCCATTAGGATAGATTATTTGTTTATTTTGTGTGACTTGAAAAGCTATTATATGGTAACTAGCAAAGAATACCCTGATTTAAAAGATATGATAAGATTATTCTGACTAATGAAATAAGATTAGACTCTTGAATACTACAGATAAGAGAGTAGAGTGGTTTTGTCTATATTATAAGTGGGAAGGAATAAGTGATAGTCAGGCCCTAGGTATATACTGGGGGTAGAAACATTTCAATTTGTAGTTATCTTATACTACAGAAATTAAAAGAAATGAATCAGGAAATATGTCATGACTATTGCTGCAAGCTATGTAAAAATGGATTTGCATTAACCAAATTAGAAAGGAATGCTAGAGGGAAAGTTTTGGGACAAAATAATATAGTTTGTTCTTGGACTTATTGTCTGGTCTAAAGGACATCTACTTCTGGCCATGACGGTATAAAAGAAACAGGTTTTACCTTCCCTCCTGAAGTAAGCAAAAGCATTAAAAAGAAAGAAAGAAAATGAAATGAAATATATAAAATGAAGGTTATCAAGACGTGGACTATACCCAGAAAACTAGGAAATATACAGACTCCACTCTTTGTCCCAGTGTAATGCCTTAGTGTTTCCAGAACATGGTGCAGTGAGAGGGGATCCAGCAAAGTCTCAAATATTCACTGATTTGAGTAAAGGAAGTTCAGGGAGACCAGAACAGCTACAGTGGATGGGACAAAGTACTACAGAAGATAGAATTGCACAAAGAGAACACTCTAAAGATTATCTAAGTATCCCTTCGTATTCAGCAAAATAATTTTTTTCCAAATGGAAAAAAGATTAAAATTCAAGTTAGTTAACATACAGTGTAGTATTGGTTTCAGAAGTAGAACCCAGCGATTCATCACTTACATATAACACCCAGTGATCATCCCAACAAGTGCCCTCCTTAATGTCCATCACCCATTTAACCCATCCCTCCACCCACCTCCCCTCCAGTGGCCCACAGTGTGTTCTCTGTATTTAAGAGTGTCTTATGGTTTTCCTCTCTCTCTGTTTTTATCTTATTTTTCCTTCCTTCCCTTATGTCCATCTGTTATGTTTCTTAAATTCCGCATATGAATGAAATCATATAATATTTGTCTTTCTCTGCCCACCTTATTTCCCTTAGCATAATACACTCTAGCTCTATTCACATACCTATTCACACATAAATCCTTTATAGATTTTGAGTACTAATCTTTTATCTGATATATAATTTGCAAATATCTTCTCCCATTCTGTCCGTTGCTTTTTAGTTTAGTTGATTGTCTCCTTTGCAGTCAGCACAATACTTATTAATGCATGTATAGGCAAAAAGTAATGAAGACCTGGGAAAGAACTATCTGGGAAGATTAGAGAGAATTGAGGCTAGTGCTCATTCATTTCCAGGAAAAGACACTCTTTCCACCAACCAGAATGTGAAACTTCATTGTAGACTGTTTAGAATACTCAGAACGGTTCTGCTTTAGTAGCAGGAATTAACTAACATAGACATTGCTCAGGTTTCATTTGACAGGTTTTAAAACACCTATAGGAATGAAACAGATTCCAAGTTAACTATAGTATATCCAGAGAAATTCTTAGAGGGGCATCTGGGTGGCTCAGTTGGTTAAGTGTCCAACTTTAGCTCAGGTCATGATCTTACTGTTTCTGGGTTTGAGCCCCGCATCCAACTCTGTGCTGACAGCTCAGACCCTAAAGCCTGCTTCGGATTCTGTGTCTCCCCTTCTCTCTGTCCCTCCCTGACTTATGCTCTGTTCTCTCTGTGTCTCGAAAATAAGTAAAATATTTTAAAATTTTTAAAAAAGAAATTCTTAGAATATTTGTAGAAATACCAAAATATCCAGCACCCAAGGTGAAATTAATAACACATATTTTTAAAAATGTACAAGGATTGCAAAGAAGCAGGAAAATAAAATTTATTTGACAAAATTTGCCATTTTTCCAATAAAAACAACATCAAATGTAGCAGTAAAGGAAAAACCTCTTACTTGATAAAGAATGTGCATTAATATCCCACAGCTAATATTTATGCTTAGTGATAAAATATACCATATGAGAAAGGATACCTACAAGATAATGAGATCTACTCCCACGTTTGTCCAACACTGTTTTGGAAGTTCCAGTCATTGTAATAAGGTAAGAAAAAGAAATAAAATGAGTACAGATTAATAAGGAACAAGTAGAAATTTATAAACTATAACATAAAGATTTTAAGGATATGAACCTAACTTTATTTTTGGAAGATATGATTACCCATTAGAAAATTTAATGGAACATGAAAATCTAATCAAAGAAATCAAAAAAATTTTAAAAAGCCTTTGTAGAGCAAAGGAGTAAATATAAAGTTGAAGATAAAAAGTCAGTATACAAAAGTCAACTGCAGTTCTGAATAACAAAAAATAATTTACTTAACAAAAATATTTTAAATAAAAACTATACTGTTTAAACATTAAATATTTAAATATCAATTTTTTAAATAAATCTGACAAAAGACGTGCAAGATTTGTTTGCTGAAAGCCTCAAAATTGAGTTGATAGAACTTAAAGAAAAACTAAAAAAATGAAGAGTTGAACCATGTTTCTGGGTGATAACATTCAATATTAGGATGTCAGTTCCTTCCAAATTGATTTACAGTCTCAAAATAATCTCAACCAATGGCTGGGATTATATTGAATGAATGGCTATAATTTAAAAACACTGTTGATTTAGTTATTGGGGAAGATATGGGAAAACTGGAATCCATATACACTACTGATAGTAGTGTAAACATTTATACACCATTGGGAAACAGATTACCAGTTTTTAGAGTTAGACATATACCAATTATATGATTCAGCTATCCTACTCCTTGGCATTTACTCAAAAGAACTGTAAGCCTCTGCCCATAAAAATAATTGTACTCAAATGTTCATACGAACATAATCTGTAATGATGCTAAAATGGATGGGAGGGTAACAACTGCATAAACAAGTAAATGAATAAACAAATAGTGATATTTTCATACAATAAAATGTCACCCAGCAGTAAAAATGAATGCACGCAAAATGCACAGAAATCTCAAAATAATTATACTGAATTATACCGAGTGAAGGAAGCCAGTCCAAATAGAGTATATACTATGTAATTACATTTATCTCAAACTGTAAAAAATTAAAATTGATCTACAGTAGCAGAAAGCAGAAAAAATTGTGACCTGGAGACCTGGGCTAGGAAGTGAAGCATGAGAAAGAGAAGGGATGGAATTCAATTATTATAAAGGGTTGTGATGAAAAAGAGTAATAGATGTATTCATCATCTTGTTTGTAGAGATGGTTTATGGATATATACATATGACAAAAGTTAACAAATTGTACACATTAATGAGTGAATTTTATTGTAAGTAACATTTACATCAATGTGATAATTTCTTGATATACCTACTGGACTTTCAAATTGCAATGTCAAAAATGTAGTTTGGCATTCACAGGAGTATAAAACACAAAAAATACGAATGTTGAAGATATCAAGTATAGATGATGTTTAAAATGATTTCAAAAATGGGTAAGATATGAGAATAGAGAGAAAGAGAAATGATCTAAAGATGAAGTCTTGGAGCCCTCTAATATTTTCAGGTTTAGACAATGAAGAACTAACAAAAGTGACTGGAAAGGATTATCCAGTTAGGAAGAAGCGATTTCAAGAGAGTAGGGTGTCCACAAAGCCAATTAAAACAGCTATTCAGTGAGTAAGGGAACGATTAACTATGTCCATTGCAGCTGACAATAATTCTCAAAATAAAGTCATGGAGTCATTGGACATACCAATGTAGAGATCAGGAGAAAAGAGTGGTGAGGAGCTTGATTAGGTAGCGTTCAAGAGAGAAATTGGAGGTATAAGAGAGAAAAATTGCGGAGCAGAAATAGGAGAGAGGCAAGTTAAAGAGAGTGTGACTTTTTTTTTTTTTTATCATTTTCTTCTTTTAAATTTGGGGAAATCACAAATTTATTGCTGCTAATGAGAATGATATAGTAGAGAGGGGGGAAAATGTTGATCCTGGAGAGAGAAGACAAATGATAAAATGATGTTCCTGAGGGGAAGGAATCTATTCACAAAGAAAGGGATATAGATATTAATTAGGAACATAGACATAGTTCATCCACAGCAGCAGGTGGAAAGGCAGAATATATCATCCAAATGTGGGTGGGTGGATAAGTGTCTTGGCAGGAGTCTGTAAGAGTTCTTTTATGATCTATATTCTCGGAGAAACAAGAGAAAAGCTCAACAGATAAAAGAGAATAAGGAAGAATAGTTTCTGATTTGATAAAAGAAAACGTAAAAAATAATAAATCAGAAAAATGGAAAGTTAGTGGATTATGAAATGCAAGGGAAACTAAATGCCCTCTTGTGTTCGGAAGTGTAGATTTAAAGGGACATTTGTTTTGAATTTTTTTAAAAAAATGTCTTTCCATTAAGAAATGTTAAAATGTTTTTCTGAGTTTAGTTTCCAACCAGTGTTGATAAATAATAAAAACAAATACTATGAAAGGTTTGCATTTTGTGAAATAAAATCAATGCACCTGTGATTTATTTGTGCTTTGCCTACCTTTGATTTGATTTATATTGCTAACATATTTTATTGGGAAATATGCTTGTTTTGAGATATTTTATTTTAAGAATACTGCCGTCCTTCATACTGACAGAAAAAAACAGCAATATGGCATGCTGTTTTAAACAGTATTTAACTAAAACCATCTACTAAGTGAGATACGATTCTTCCAATAATTGAAAAAATGCTAGACACTGCTAATATCTAATGTACAAAGTTTAAGTTAAATTTACTTCCATTATTATTCATAGAAACAGTAGGCAATCAATGCAAATGTGATAGCAAAAATGCTGGCACAGTAGTTTTTCAAATTATATCAGTTTCCATCTATAGACTTACTAGACTGTTAATTGTGGGTTATAATGAATAATATTAGGATTAATTATGTGATAAATTTTAGCAACAGAATTAATAGAATTGAATGACAAAATTGATTCGAATAGCTAATTATACCTTAATCTTAATAATTCTGAATCTGGGTTATCAAGGTTTAAATACCTAATAAGATAGGTGTGACTAATTAAAATGGAAAGTTAAACTAATTTCTTCTTGTTTTATGTGATCCTTTACTGCTTTTACTGATGAAGCAATGATTAGAAATGTGAATCAGCTATATTTCCAATGTAGACAGGGTTTGAATAATAAAATTCCATTTGTAAAAAGCCATATGAAAAAACTTTCTCTTATTTATGTTGGAAGTATTAAAAGTTTATAAAGCTATTATAAGGATATTTTCTGTATATGTCACATTTTTGCTCATTTATGTAGCATATTGTAAAGATAGATGGAAAATTAAAATATATACTTTAGAATATGAAGGATCAAAGTGAAAGAATGTGTTAGATATTCCCATTTTAAAAAAAGCATAAAATGAACTGCAATATGTATAAATATCTTATAAAATTATTTTTCCATGTTTTATATGCATACAGGTTGACTAGAACAATTTTTAACGTTCAGATAATGGCTCCTATGTCGTTCTTGTAAAATACTCTCTGATTTAGATACTTTCTCTTTTGGCCTAATGGAAATAACTAAATTTTAATATACATATACAGTTTGTATCATCTAATTTTATCTTATAGGTTTCTTGAAATGTCATTGAACATAATATATGCTACATGTTTTTCTTAGACTTGAATAATTGATAGTTTCATTTTAACTGAGAGTAAAGGAGTAACTGATAGTTATTGAGGGAAAGGGTAGCCCGAGGGAACATTTGAGATCATCTTAGTGTTTAAATGTTATTTGTTTATCCCTGACAAGGTATTAATCAATAATTATTTAAATGACTATTAGGAATGTAACAAACTAAATGATACTACCCTTTAGACATAACAGATCTTCCCCATTGGTTTACTATGCACTCATTAATTATTAGGGGATTTGAAGCGTGAATATTTCCTATGAAACTAAATGTTACAATCTTTTCATGTAATCCTAGAAAGTTATGTAGCAAATTTTAATTGAATACAAAAGAGTTGTGGCATCTACCTGTAAAATGAGTTCTCTAATGTGAACTATTCATATTATTTTATTTATTAGAGAGCACAAATGCCTCTGATTGATTATTGTATGCCAATTTTTGAAGATACTAGGTTCTATAGAGTGAGATTTTATTCTACTGAGGCCACATTCTAAGTGAAGATTTTGCTTTTAGTTTTGATTTGGGCTTTTTTTGCACAAAAATTAAGAACGAAAACCCACACAAACCCAAATTTAAATAAACAAAAAAAATCAGGAAAAGATAAAAAAGTAAAACCACACAGAAATCAAAATACATACATCATAACATCATAGCTCAAGTTTGACTTCACTTCTATTTCCATTTAAAGGTCTTTATTGCTCCTTTACTTTCTTCAAAGAAATACACATACAGGAGTCAAAAAGAAATCAAGCACATATTAATTTCTTATCATTTTCCCAAACCTTCGATTGCTTGCCTAATCCCCAAATCACCCTTATTCCATCACTTTTATGTACACAGTTTAATACAATTAGTATGGAAGAAGTTGAATTCAAATCTCATTATAAGCACAGTAGTGAGTACAAACATATCCATTCTCTAAGAATCTGTTTATTTTACAACTTACAACAAAATCTCTATGGCCTCTCTGTGGTACTACGCCTTCTTGTAGTTTGAAAAGTCACTTCCCCAAAGAAGCATTTTATATTAGCAGGGGAATTTTTTTAATTACTTACTGAAATTAAATGCTTTTGTTGGCATGGATTTGATTTACACCCTTTTGTCCTATGAGATAAAAATAAAAGTGACAAAAATGACTGGTTTAACCAACTCACTGCATATACAAATTTCTATTGTTTCTTATTTTTCATTGTATTTCCTTAAAGAAATAAACTAGTGAAACCTTCTTTTGAAGCATCTTCAGGTTAGAATGAGAGTATTTGATAGCAGAGAAAAGCAAAAACCATAAGTTGAGTTGCATACAGAAATGGGACTTTTGTGGGTCACCTGGGTGACTCAGTAGGGTGAGCATCGGACTTTGGCTCAGGTCATGATCTCACGGTTTGTGGGTTTGAGCGCTGCGTCGGGCTCTGTGCTGACAGCTGGCTCAGAAACTGGAGCCTGCTTTGGATTCTGCATCTCCCTCTCTCTCTCTCTCTGACCTTCCCCTGCTCATGCTGTCTCTCTTTCTCTCTCAGAAATAAATAAAAAACATAAAAAAAAAAAGAAAAGAAATGGAGCTTTTGTGTAAATAACCAGTATCATTGGGAACATGAATGTTCAACGTGATTTGCAATAATTAATTAGCTCTTATTTCCTGAGATATTAGGTCTTCTTTGTTTTACTCTTTAAAAGTTTACTTATATACAAGATAAACTTCAAAGTTGAAAGTTAACCATTAGGCAAAATAAAAGTAAAAACACACATTGTTTTTTGTTTTAAATATTTGCCAACCAGCAAACTGAGTTTCTCCACTTGCCAATGTTTCTCTTATTTTTCATGACTTTCATTTGATACTTTAATTTAATGATGAGGCCCTATATTCTTTTTCTTTAAAATTTGATGATTTTTTTCCCCAAATTTTGTTCACATTCTTCATCCTCCATACACACTCACCTCGATTTTACTGTCTCTAATATTTATTTTGGTGTGCCTGGATGGCTCAGTCAGTTAAGCGTCCGAGTTTGGCTCAGGTCATGATTACAGGGTTCATGGGTTCAAGCCCCACATCGGGCTCTGTGCTGGCAGCTAAGAGCCTGGAGCCTGCTTCACACTCTGTGTCTCCCTCTCTCTCTGCCCCTCCCCAGCTCGTGCTCTGTCTCTCTCTGTCTCAAAAATGAATAAACATTAAAAAAGGTTATAATATTTATTTTATTTTTGTGTTCCTGTGTTCAGGTTGCACAGCCATTCTTGCTCAGTGGTATTTACACGCTATCTACTTCCTTTATGTTTTTATTTTCTCCCTGGAGCTAGTTTGCAAACTTCAAAAGAAACTAAAGTCATGTTCCTTATGTAGAATTACACTACATTCAAAATAGTGAAAAAATAAGAATTGATTCCTTTTTCATTAATGAATATACAATGATATGAGCAATATTTGATTTCTTTATTTTTAAGAAATAATTCAATGTCTCATAAAACTTAGAATGAGCATCTCATTCAGAGATTCTCAACCACTAACAACATAAAAATATAAGAGAGGGGCACCTGGGTGGCTCAGTCAGTTAAACATCCAACTTCAGCTCAGGTCATGATCTCACGGTTTGTGGGTTCGAGCCTCGCGTGGGGCCCTGTGCTGACAACTCAGAGCCTGGAGCCTGCTTCAGATTCTGTATCTCCCCTCTCTCTCTACCCCTCCCCAACTCATGCTCTGTTTCTTTCTTAGTAATAAATAAAAAGAAAAATTTTTTTAAAAATATAAGAGAGATTGATCACTTGAATTCTAAACTTGAATTGAACATACATATCCTTGCTAAAGACTAAGATAAGAAATCACTGTATTTGTGCTCTCTGTCTCCAGTGAGCACATTGTAAATCCCATCATTGTATATTGATCCTGTCACAGGAAAATGTGCTGGATACACAAAGTTAATGATTGTCCTCTTTGAAGCAGTCTTTAAAGACCATGGTGTTTGCCATCATAGCCTCACTGAAAACAACAAGAACAACAACAACCCCACAGGGCATGGTATGTGACCTGATGTGCTTTACATCCCACAGCAGGATGAATGTAACCCTAAAATTAGTATCATGAGAATGATTCCAAAGCCTAAATTTCCTGGGAAGATTTGAAATACTATTGCTAGATTTTTATCCAGGTGTTGTTTTTGATTTTTAATCTCATGATTTCATATATATATTTAAAAGAATGTCATTGGCAAAACTGGAAGAAGACATACTCATCTCTATGTATCTTTCTGTCAACAATACTGAAAAATCACAGTTTGGTTGTCATGGCACTGAGGGCAATGCGGGGTCTAGATCGCTTCTTAGTTCCTAGCTTGCCTTCTTAAAAAACATTTTTCTCTGTGCCAATTACTTAATGGTTTCCAGTTTTTAAAGATCCAACCAATAGTTGCATCACCTAAAAAATATCTTAATTTAAATAATTATTCCCTCACCACCACCCCATAGTGTACCAAATCATTTCCAATGGAACTGAAAGTTTAATTGTTTGGATCCTCACCTGGACCTTCAAGTTTCTGATTTTCCATGATTTTACTGCGTATGCCGTTCTTCCACATTTTTGAGGCAAATTCATTTTACTCCTTATCAGATTGCTTTTTCACGCGCTCTCCTCTCTTTAAACTTCCAGATCTCTCTCCCTAGGCCTTTGCTGACAATGGACACAATAACAAATTCAAAGAGATTTAACTTGACTTCTCTCCACCAAATCTACCAACATGGCTAATTCTTCATCTACTTCCTGCCTGTCCTCCTGTTCCAATGAAGGAATGGCTCTGTTTTTAAAGGCCATAGCAATTCCTGTGCAGTTTTTCCCACCCACAGCTTTGCTTGTGAAATTACCCCCTTTTTTTTTTTTTCCTGTATTATCATTTTTTCCTTCTGCACTGGAGCATCATCCCCATCAGTATATAAATATGTTGTATATTTCACATATTAAAAACAACAACTTACTCCCTTGGGGTATCACGTTCGTTCCTCCAACTGCTTCATTTCACTCTAGTCGTTTACAGCGATACTACTTCTTAGAATTATCTATACTCACTGACTTTTATGGCCTGACCTACCATTTTCTCATAAATCTACAAGAACTAAGATAAACTACCCTAAAACCTTTAACAAAACCCCACTTTTTAAAAAGTAAAAACAAAAAACAAAAACAAAATGAAAAAACCTTTCAACCTCCCAAATTCAATGGCATAATCTTGTTTGTGGCCTGAGCTAGCTTCTTGATACTTGACCTTCTCACATTCCCTTATTTTTGAAAAACTCTTGCCCCAGGTTTAGGTACCTCCTGCATATGCCTGGCTTCCCTTCTACCTCAAGGACAGCTCCTTTTAGCCTTCTTTGCTGGTTCATTCTCCTTTTTCTAGAATTACTTCCTATGCTTTCTATTCTTTTCCATAATAAGAACACTAATTTACTATTGCTTTATGCACTGGTATCGGCTTTATACCTCTAGGTTTACCTCCTTCTTAGAGTCATATTAGATTTATAATGTTTATTGAGTTCTTCACGTCACACGTTGATAGAAATAACACAGTTTCATGTTGAAAACAGAATCTTGATTTCCCTTATCTTTATCTCAACTGTTGTACAAGTTTTCAGTAGTCCTAATAAAGGATATTTCCATATGCTCATAGTGGAGATGAAAAACTATGCATGACCTTGGCGTTTTTAGAATTTTCCTTCTTACTATACAATTAATAGGTTAATACCAATGGACTAATCAATAAACGGATCAGTAATTCAAAATATACACTGTATTTAACTCATTTATTTGCCATCATTATAAGCAAAATTAGCAGTATCCTTCCTTGGTTAACTCTAATAGCTGCCTGCCTAACAGGGTTGAATTAATTCAGCTTTGCCTTCTTGGAGTAATATAGTGATGTTTAAAATATTACAATGGTATCTGGTATCTGGTACAATGTTTAAAATTAATCAAATATTACTCTTCCTATAATAAAACTCCAAGTTCAAAACTTGGGTGATAAAGCCATATCTGGTCTTGCTCTATTCACCTATCAAATTCATAGTACTTGTACCAGCCAGTTTGTTTCACTCTCTTTTCCTTAAAGTTATTTAAATGTGTTCCTATTCAGGGGCTGATTATCTGCCCAGAATATTCTTAAAATGGATGTTTATGTGTTATTGCTTCACTATTTATGTGTTTGCTCAAACATATTCTTCTCCGAGAAACCATTATTATTTACCTTAACTAAATATACCTTACTTCCTGTCATTCTACGTTCCCTCTCCTTTTGTACTATGAATGCAATGCTATCTACTTTGGCATACAGTCTCCTTACCAGTATCAGAGACTAAACACAATAGATATTTATTTCTTATTATATAATATCTAGTCAGTGCCAAGGCAAAGAGGCAGGATGGTCTTTTCTTCAAAAGGTAATTCTGGAATCAGATGATGGATCTCTCTCCAACATATGGCTTCTATGACAACCAGGCTCAGATATCTAGCCATTGTTATGGAGAAGAAAACATGGAGCATTGTGTAGAAACGTTTTGATTGTGACCTAGGAGTGGCTTGCTGCACTTAGATGCTCATTTTAGCCTGACTTAGGTACATATCTTCAGCTGCATGCGAGAGGTTGAGAGAGTGTGAACCACACATATTTCTGGTTAGGAAGGTGCTTAAATTATTTTTCAATGACTCTATGTGTAGAAGAGGAATCCAAATCCTTGGAGTGATGATAGGACCCAAAGATTTCATCTCACCTATTCCTACCTAAAATTGTATTATTGTGTGAATGTTTATTGCATCTACCACAAAACAAATTTCATGTTGAAAGAGAATTTTGTCTATCTTATCTATTTTGTGTTCAACTTGAGCTCATTCCATATTATGTGTCCAAGAAACTCTTGGTTGAATGACTGACTGATAAATGTTTTCTTATCCGAAATCACACTATAATTAACAGCTCTTTAGAGATTTTCTGCTTTGAAAACAAATGGACTTGGTTGGATAATTTTCAGCAATTCTTTTTTAAAAATCATTCATTTCAACTACTTAAGTCTTTTGTGGTCAACTTTAGTAAAGGACATTTTCCTAGAGAATTTTTCAGTCCTGATTTTTAAAAATGTATTTGCATAGAGTGGTGTAAAATATTTTTATGATTGTAGTGGATGATGTGGTATGCTTTTCAGACCCTTGCAGGAGTGGGATACTAATTTTGCTAGATATTAAGAATATTGGTTGAATGAAGACATAGCTAAGTTCTTCGCCATTATTTTCTCCTCTGCATGAGAAACGTTCAAATCCAAGTTTAGCTCCTTCCTGGTGGCAGCTTGTATGTATATGATTAGTTGATATGAATGTATTAAGAGTTTTCTTTGTTTTCTTCTCTCAAATGAGAACACTCTGAAAGGCCATCCAGGCCTTAAACCTTGTTCAAGGTTTTACTGAGCCTCTGTTACAACTTCACTGCAGTTCAGCCTCTATATCAAATACTGCTTCCTTTATTTCTTTTAGAAATTGTTCTTTCTCACTGATATATAACCTGTACTAAATCTAGAGTCTCAGATACAGATTTCTAGCCAATTCAAACTACAATTGATACAAGAAGTTGTTTTAGGAGGTAGAGTCCAAAGTGGGAATTTTAGTTGGATTACTCAACAGCTAGCTGGCAAGGATGACCATAGCATTGCTGAAAATGCAATATTGATAGCTCCTGGCATAAGACTGGAAAGCAACCGATCAACACTTCATTGGTGGTAAGGTGGGAAGAGAACCCAATAGAGAAATGCAGTAGCCATTGAAACATCTCAGGCATTTGAAAAATTATAGTAATTGAAGAACCATGGTATTAGAAGTTGGCTGCTTAGTTCTCAATGCACAGGAGATAAGCAATGAAAAGCTGAGCACCATTCCCCAACAAATACAAGTGTGCAAGTGAGTGTGTAGGGGGTAGCAGAAAACCCAGAGAGCCTTCTAGGTAGTCTTTGAAGGGACAGAAATTTCCTGCAGCTAGAAGGCAGAAAAGCTGAGGACCAGGACTAGGACTAAATTAGAAGAATAATAGATCGTGAGAAGAGGTTGAATTCACAACCCTGATGGGTTTTCTAACCAAAGTTAGGTCTTGATTGAGAAAAAGCAAAATCTTAAGACTTGGGACGAGAAAATCTGGGTTAGTGTTTTGAAAATTCTGGATTCTCAAAATTTTTTGTAACCCTCTGAGCCAACAGAAAGAACCCAAAACAGATGAATGAAAGATAAAATAAAAATATCTCAAAACAGATTGACAGAAGATGGTATTACTTCTTTGTTCATTGATGATGAAAATGCCTGCCCTTCAGGAAAAACTGGTGATCTCCTAATGATCTATCCCCAATTCCTCTCTTGGTTATGAGATTAATAACTGTGTAAAGACATAACACAATCTAGCTTGGGAAGTGCTTGTTTTTTGTAAAGAGAGAGAAGGAACTATCCACTCAAGGAGATGCAGTACTAAAAAAAAATGTACTAATAGGAGCTTTGACTTGCAGGTAACTGATTCAAGTGAGATGTAATCTGAAGATGGACAAGAGAGATGATTGATTAAGGAATATGTTTCTGAGTTAATGAAAACCATTTGGGAAGCAACACTAGCACAGTCTTGGTCTTAGAAGCTTTGCAAAAGTGGTTGCCACTTAAAATGAATTATAAAGGTGCCTAGGATGGGTGCCTGGGTGGCTCAGTCAGATGAGCATCCCACTTCGCTTGAGGTCATGATCTCATGGTTCCTGAGTTCAAGCCCTACATTGGACTCTGTGCTGACAGCTGAGAGCCTGAAGCCTGCTTCAAGTTCTGTGTCTCCTTCTCTCTGCCTCTCTCTCTCTCAAAACTGAATAACCATTAAAGTAAAAAAAAATAAAAGGGAAGAAAAGAAGAAGTGTGCCTGGGTGGCTCAGTCACTTAAGCATCTGCCTTTGGTTCAGGTCATGATCTCATGGTTCATGACTTGGAGCCCCACATCAGGCTTTGTGCTGACAGCTTGCTTCGAATCTTCTGTCTCCCTCTGTTTCTCCTCCTCCCCACCCCTCTGGAAAATAAATAAACACTTAAATGAGTTAATAATTCTTCATCTGCCATTAAAAATGGTAAAGAATAAATAGTAGAGAAAAGAATAGAAAAAATGAAAAAATACACTAACATGGAGTTTTACATAAAGTCACATTTGAACAAGGGTCCCACTTTACAGAAAAGGGGATACAGCAGTAAGTATGTGTTATGAATCTCATCATGTAATGCATTCATGATTTAAGACAATTTATATTTTTAGAGTAAACACTTCCAATATATCATATTTTCTAATTGCCTAATATATACAAATATAAGTAATTCGTACTTTTTCCTCCATGTTTCTTCTCCCACTTTCTAACCTCCAATTTTAATCATAAGCATTATGTATATTTATGTTTAACATTAATCATTAAATTGTGTATTTGGCTTTTGATTTTTTTTCTCTTACAAACAACCAATAGATATAAAATATAAATATAAAGGAGCTCATTTCCTCTTTGCCTTCTCCTTTTATCACCCTTACATTGTTATTAGGTGTATTAAGCTGTCCAGTCTCTGTCAACCAGCTCTGGGTTAAGCAACCCAGAGTACTTCTCTATCATCCAGTAGGCTACAACCACACTTTCTCCCACAAGAGTTGATTCCCTGCTTAGGGAGAGAAGTCCTTCTTCAGGAAGTCCTCCTTAGCTGTAAGAAACTCTTTAGAATTTTATTTTATCTTTAAAGTGACAGCTTTGCCATAACTAGTAATTTTTTTCAATGTTTTTTTTAAAAATTTATTTCTAGGAGAGAGAGAGAGAGACAGCATGAGCAGGGGAAGGTCAGAGAGAGAGGGAGTCACAGACTGAAAAAGGCTCCAGGCTCTGAGCTGGCAGTCAGCACAGAGCCCGAAGCGGGGCTTGAACCCACGAACCGCGAGATCATGACCTAAGTGAAAGTCGGACGCTTAACTGACTAAGCCACCCAGGCGCCCACTAGTAATTCTTTATATTAAACTTTCTGTATTCAGATTGCTATGTCTCCTGGATGACTCTTGATTGATAAGGGTCATATCAGATATTATTTTCTTAGATAGACTTAGACAAGCATCATACTGAATCTTCTCACCCTCGATCTTGAACAAGTGTTTGATTCAAATTTTTGACATCTTCAAAAGTAAGGACACTCTTTATGTTAACTGACTTCACCTTTGTAAATTCCCATGAGTCTTTTCATGGCTTTTTTATTTCAGATACTTTCAGAAGCACTTAAATAAATATGGTGTTTCCAGGTTGTCTTGTAGTTTTGTTGCAAATGTATTTGAGTGTTTTCTTTGTCTGTGTCCATTATTCTCTTTGTTGTTTTATACAACCTTCAGGAAGATAAGTGCTGCCAGCTCCCTAAATGAAAGACTCATTCTGTGGACTTATTTATTTAGTTAGAGACCTGTCTCATGTATCCCATGCTGATACCTGGTTGGACAAAAATGTCCAGAGAAAAAGTGACAGTCTAAGGTTTGTTGCTAGATTTTGCCTGAAACATTGGTAAGAAATGGAAGCAGTATGGAAATGACTACCTCATTATATAAATTGGGTATGAACAATTCAATTCTAGAAGAGGAACCAATTACTTAAATATAAATTCAAGCTGTGATTCCTGAGGAGCTTACTTTTAGGGCAAAGCCCTGAAGCTGAGACAAGCAATGGAAATAGTAGAAAGATTCTGTCTGGAGATAGGGTTCTCTGAAAACCTAAAGTGCGAAGATATATATTATTTGAGAATATTTTTAGTGGACATGGAAGCACTTATTTAGGCAGTACAGAACAAAAATATCCTGGTAAAAAGTAATTTTTTCATTCTTTATAAAGCAATCATATTATTTTGAGTGGCTAATTCGCCACTAATTGTTAATATATAATAGTTGTTGATATAAAGAACAAAAACACCTAGAATTCATATTGAGCATTTAGTTTTACTTAAGTTACCACATAAATTTCTTTTTTCCTGCAACTGGCAAAAATCCCCCATTTAGCTATAGGTAACGTGACTAGATACTTAGCTTTCTATTCCTCTAGAAAGAATCTCACTCTCTTTCCAATAGATACTCTTACTTGAAAATAATTTTATTTCTTTAAGCAGGTGTTTAAAATTTTTCTCTAACTTTATAGGTGTTGTCTCTGCACCTATAAAATATATGGATAATGACATTAGATACTAACAACAGATATCTAGGTTCTACTTAAGTCATTTAATGAGGTTTTATTGGTGCAAGAATGAACATATTATAAATTGGAAATATGAGCAATACAAAACACTGTACTAATAGTGGGAGACTCTCAGCCACCCAGGAAATCACTCTGTAACTATTAGGTATCATTATTATGAAATGTGCCAGGGTTCTGACTTTATGTAGTAGATAATTAAAATTTATAGAAAAATGAACCATAAAAGAAAACATGGAGACTATCAAGGAAATTAAATACTTGATAATCCTTGAGAAATTTCAAATTCGTACCTTCTTCAGAGAAAGAAATTCAAAAGATGGGGGAGAAAATAGGTGGCTTGGAAGACTGGCTTTCCTTTTTTGATTCATTGAATTTAAATTTCATTCACACGGTAATACTCTCTTGAAATCTATTAAGAGTTTGCAGCTGAATAAAAATATCCCTGGGTAAGGTAAAACCCAAGGCAGATGAGAGAAGCATTGTTTGAAAAGCCTTATTAATATAAAGCAGAGGCCAAGGGTATAATAAAAGCATTAAATGTGAGGACTCAGGAAATTCAAAATAAATAATAAAAAATAAGCTGAAAAAATAAGAACTCCTTTGGATGGAAGAAAATGTCCCAGGAACCTCTTCCTGGCTAAGATTCAGTTGTCAAAACAATGAAGATGCCTCCATCTTTCATGGCACCATTATTGCATTATGTTTATGGATTGACAACCAAAAAGAATGTTGGTAGGACTGAATAACACCGTTAATTATTTCATGTCAAGCATTAAATAACAAAGAATGCAACATGGCTAGTAAAAAAACCATTATAGATACTGAAACACAAGAAATACATAGAAAGTTCAGAACACCAGTACAATATAGCTGAATAGCACTCAACCTACTTTTTCTCTATTTGCTAATTGTAAAATGACTGGGATGTAGAAGAAATAGTAAAATACAGATGACCTGCAGAAAATAAGAAATGATTAATATGTGGACAAGGCAGTAAGGCAAATTCCTTTTAGAATCACATTTAAAATGTGGGGTAAATTTTTAAAAAAATGTGTTTAAAAGCATGGATGATTTGACAGAAAATTAAAGGAATTCCCCCACAGACTGAAAAAATTAAAGAAAAATGCAAATCTAGAAGAACCAGCAAGCAATAGAACTAGAATATTCTCTGAGAGTACCTGCCATTCCCTGATATCTGACTCTAAGGAGCTATTTGCACAAAGCACAAGATACAAGAGAAGAGTTTTTATTAAGATCAGAGATTCCACATTTAAGTCCAGATCCATGAAGGAGAGCTGAAAAGGACCCTTGACTGCTTGAACCAGGGTAAATTCTTGTCACACTGAAAGAATCAAGCTGTAGCTCTTGATAATCCTCTCCAGAAGACTCCCAAATACAATTAGACACTCACATGGGTGAATTGAAACTATGTATAATCCCAAATTCCAACTTTACAATTTAGTTTAAAAAGGTCCCAGGTTAAACTGGACTTAAGCAACAGGCATAAAAAAAATAAAAATATTTTTGGAATAGTATATTTTAAAATTAGGTCAAAAAGGATCCCCCAAATACAAGTTTCCAAGAATATTTACATTACTGCAAAATATCTATGAAAATATATGAAATATGAAATATCTATTTGTAGGCTAGATAAAATTATAGCTCCTAAAATATATAGGTATTGGAAGTTCTAAATTTAAATTATTTTAAAATGTTATACTAGGCAAGTATGAATTAAAAGAAATATGTGCTATGGACTGAATTGTACCCACTCCCTTCCATTCATATGTTAAAGTTCAACTCTCCATGTAATTGTAATGAAGACAGAGTTTCTATGGAGATAATTAAAATTAAATAAAGTCATAAGGGTAGTGCCCAGATGTTAAAAGAAAAAACAACAGCAACCAAAAACCCAAAACCTGGAGCCCTTATAAAAAGAGGATGAAACACCAGAACTCTCTCTTCCATGCAAGGGCACAATGAGAAAGCTGTCTTCTGACAATCAGGAAGACAGCTTTCACCACAATCTGATCATGCAAGAACCCTGATCTCAGATTTCCAGCCTCTAAAATTGTGAGAAAGTAAATTTCCTTTTTTTAAGCCACCCTGTCTAGGGCATTTCAGTATGCTAGTCCTAGTTGACTAATACAGATGGTATATCAGTTTGTGTCCAATCAAGAAAAAAAAAATCACATAGTAATCGGAAAAACAGAAGTTTAGTATCAAGAATTATTAACTGTTACAAGGAATTGGAGTAATGAAGGGTTAGAAAATAAGAACTAAAGAGAACTCTAAAAAATATAGAAATACCAGACAGATAAAATGAATATCTACTACCCATAAGAGGACTGAGATGGAGTATTGAATGAAGAGCTCCCTGTAACCCAAGACTGAGATACAGACTGTGGTAGAGGGCATAGCCACAGCTCTTTGAAAGGCAGAGAAATCACTGTGGTACCACAGTAAGATAATTTGCTTGAAATCTACCCTCTAGAGTACCAAGCAAAGGTCAGAGGAACTCTGCTACATAACAAGCCAAGGTAGATGCTGGGGAGAAGGGGTTGACCACTGTGTATCGCAGACCACTGTGCCCTGCAGATGGTGGACATCGCAGAAGCTAGTCACACTACTGGGGCCAGGGATCGGGGACAAGCTGCACATATTATAGGAGCTTGACAAGTGAGTAAACCCTTTACTCCTCCAATGTTTCTCCAAGCCCCCTCCTGATCAAGCTTAATGTAGTACCAACTGGCAAAGTAAAAGTAAGTATTTGAAGGGCATATATTCATTTTCACAAAGTGGGCAAAAGAATGAGTTTGGGCAGAAAAACAATACTTTGAAAGATGAAATACTTGGTTTAATACTTCTGTTAATGCATCACTAGTGTTTAATATGCAAATGTTTATCAGACATAGTGATACATATTGGTAGAAATTTCCATTCAATTGAACAATGTTAACAATTGCAGGTAACCTAGCCTCAAAATATTTGAAGGAACAGTTAAGAAAACTCCAAAGAGGAATGAATAGTTCCATAATTATCATGGAATATTTTTAATATACCTCTTTATTTAGTAAAGAGTAAAGAGTGATAATAGTACTTTGATTATAGAGGATTTTGACAATGAGATGAACAAACTTGATCTAAGGGACATCTATAAAACACTGCATTCTATACCTGTCAAATATAGCATTTCTATCATTCACAAGTAGTACATACACAAAATAACTGACCATATGGTAGATAATAGAACATGTCACATAAAATTTAAAAACTTGTATGTTACAAATCTCATCCAATGAAAGTAAGTTGTTTTAGAAAGCAGTTACAAGGTGGCCACTGGGTAGCTCAGTTGGTTTAGTGTCTGACTCTTGATTTCAGCTCAGGTCATGACCTCATGGTGGTAGTGAGATTGAGCCGGCCATCCAGCTCTGTGCTGGGCATGGAGCCTGTTTGGAATTCTCTTCTTCCTTCTTTCTGATGCTCACATGCTTGCACAGTCACAGTCTCTCTCTATCTCAAGAATTTTGTTAAATAAATAAATAAATAAATAAATAAATAAATAAATAAATAAATAGCAGTTACAAAATAATAATGATAGTTAGAGAGCTAACTAGAAAACTAGAGAACTAGAAAACTAGGATGCATACTCCTAAAGAATTTATGGGCCTAGAGAATAAAATTTTTTAATATAAATTTTGAATTCTAAAATAAAAATAACAATTCTAATAATTCTAATGCTTCTAATAAAACTTTTTTTTTTTTAATGTCTTATTTACTTCTAGGAGAGAGAGAGACAGCGCGAGCAGGGGAGGGTCAGAGAGAGAGGGAGACACAGAATCTGAAACAGGCTCCAGGCTCTGAGCTGGCAGTCAGCACAAAGCCCGACATGGGGCTCGAACCCACGAACCGTGAGATCATGACCTAAGCGAAAGTCGGACGCTTAACCGACTAAGCCACCCAGGTGCCCCTAATAAAACTTCTAATGAAAACTGAATTGAATAATAATGAAAACAAATGATACCACATTGCATGTGACACTGTTAAAGCACTGTGAAGTACGTAGAGGGAACACGCCAGGCAGCCAAGTTCTCAGATTCCTTGAAACCAGAGAAGGGACATTCTCTCTGCTAAGCTGATATAGAGAATATTAGTATAAGAAGGTAAGAATCATTCCAAAGGGAGATGATAACAGCAGCAGCATGGCATCAATACCCACGCATGGCAAGTGCTATGGTGCTGTGACAGAGTGACAGGGCCAAGGTCACTGTTGATGCGATAGTAGCTGGTGCTCAGAGACAGTCATCCATCTTTCATAAACTCATTCGGGGCTTGATCTGACTGTGATCTCTAAGGCCTGTTCTCCAACCTTGCAGGAGACTGTAAGCACTAGATTTCCTTTCTGTAAAGTCCATTTGTGTTCTAATCTCCCATAGTCAGCTTTTGTTGCCTGAAATTTAGCCTTAACTTCTTTGACTGTCTCTTCCTCAAAAAGTTTTTCCATTAACCCTCATCTCAATGAAACCGCTTGCAAGCTTCATTTCCTTAGAACAGTGATTAGATTTGTACTTGTTAGCAATATCAGAGATTGACATTTATTTAATTAATGAATCCATTATTTTATATGAATGGAGATACCTACCAGGTTTATGATTCTATAACCTTATGTTTCTTGAGGGTAGATTCCTTGAAATTATGGTTTATTGGAAGAAACATGGGAGCTGAACTCAAGCAGTCATAAGCTAGATTTTAAACTATGCCACTAAGTAAATGACTGATCTTCAGACATCTACTTGTCTCCTGCCTTTAACCTGTTTCCTTGTTTAGGAAATGGAGATGATTACCTCTCAGGTACTTTTCTTGCAAGGATCCTCAGTGCTCTGCCTACTATCTAATTAGTTATCAACTAACTTGTTTCTTCCTCCATAACATCCTTCATAAGGCTCTTTGATCATCTCAACAAACTTCAGTGCATTAATAATGCGCGAGTCCAACAACATATATTTTTACTATCATATTTTCTTTTTTATGTGCTTTAGCCCCATAGATTGTATTGATCATGTAACTTTTAAGGGAAGATCAAAGTTATCTTCCTGAGTCAACTAAAAGGTCTCTTGAAAGATGAGGTTTATACTTATATCTAGAAATATACTAGTAACTCAACTATTTTTAATGTTTTCTGATTCAGAAGTTTGACCATTTTTGTTTAAATTTTTTGAATAACTCCATTTATTAGGTTTTTGTAATTAACGTATGTTTTGCCAATCTGACCTGACTTATTTTATCTGCTAATATAAAAAATAATTTATATATGATTTTTAATTCTTTGTCCTCTCTTCCTTATGGGATTTTTTATTGTTCTTTGCTCATAAATCATTTAATATTTATTATTATGGGTTTTAATAACCCTTGATTTTAATTAATTTTAATTTTTAAATTAATACTTATGTTAATTTATAAATTAATTACAAAAATAAATTGTCAATACATAATTATTTTAATAATTTTAATTATTATTAAGGATTTTAATAATTATTATTCATTTTCAAGGTCCAAGAACAAATTCAGTAACATAATTGGTAGAAAAATATTTGTTATTGGATTTCTCTCCCTTTGTATAACTTAGAAGCTAAGAGTCTCTGGTCCAGATGTCTTTCAGAGGCCCCAGGGAATATAATCATACAACCTAGTCCATCTTTTTAATATCTGTAATTCCTTCTTTGATAACCCATACCAAAGGAACTACAAGATGCACTATCTCATGACTGTACTATGTCTAGGGCTAAGGTGGGCTCTCCTAGCATCCTCTAAAGCCACACTATCTGAAGTAATGTGGTGAATTCCCTCCTTTACCAGTTCTTTTCACAATCTATCTTTTCAAAATTTACTCCCAGTGGGGCCACCAGATGAGGGGATAAAGTGCAGTATACATATGATTTCACTCATATGTGGAATCTAAGAAGCAAAACAAATGAATAAACAAGCAAAAAGCAGAATCAGACCTATAAATACAGAGACCATACTGGTGATGGCCACACGGAAGAGGGATGGGGGATGAGCACAATGGATGAAGGCAAGTGGGAGGTACAGGCTTCCTTATGGAAAGAATAAGTCATGGGGAATGAAAGGTATAGAATAAGGAATACAGTCAGTGATATTGTAATAATGTTGTATGGTATCAGATGGTAGCTACACCTGTGGTGAGCACAGCATCATGTACAGAGATGTTGAATAACTATGTTGTACACCTGAAACTAATGTAACATGTGTCAACTATACTCAAATTTAAAAAATGAAAATAAGAAAGTTTGGTGTACATATGTGCAATGGAATATTATTCAGCCTTTAAAAAGAAGGAAACCCTGCCGTTTGTAACAACCTGGATGAATACTGAGGACACTATGCTAAGTGAAATAAGCCAGACATAAATGACAAATTGTATGATCTCATTTATATGTAAAATCTAAAAAATGAAGTTAAATTCATAGTAACAGAAAGTAGAACTGTTGTCACCAAGGGCTGAGGGGTGGGGGGGAAAAAGTGATACTGATGCTCAGTATCTTTAAGTCACTATGGAAAAGCAGAGAATTAACCACACTACTTCAGATAAGTAGTCAGCTCCTGTTAAATATTCCATAATTCCATGTCATATATAATTTTCTTTTTACTACCATTAACAATATGGAAATAATGTAGAAATTTCTTTTCATCTGCTTCTGAAAATAATTTCTGCCATCTCTCAAAGATTTTGTTATAAAGACTTATTCTTTTATATTTAAAAGATCTCAGGGAATTTACATCATTATGGTAAAACTGGATATATTCACTTTACTGGACTCTTTCTTGATGCTCCAGGAACATACCACAGAAGCGCCTGTTTTACTGTTGTTATTGTTTACCCAACCATATATATATCCTATGTCTTATTCTATAATATATATTATAACTAGAAAAAATGAATCATTTCCAGAGAGACTGGAAATCTCTAAAAATTTGTTCTCTGAGTAAAGTAGGTCAATGGGTATCTCTAAGAATCATGTTTGTTTTCCTGGAAGGAAAAAGTAGTAGAAAAGGAAAAAAAAATCCCTATGGAGAGAAAAGAAGCAATGATTTGGGGTACACAAGTAGTGAATGACTCCACAGTCAGAATTTCACCAGCCCTGAAAAGTGGTTATATGTCTGAATTGAATAAGTCCTGTAGAGGTATTTATGCTTCCAATCCAAGCCTAGATAACAGTGCCACCTGAACAAACAAGATGCTGAGGAATTTGCTTTTTGCCATGAGAGACCTGCTTCAGCATTCCGAAATCTACCAGAGCAGCAGAAAACATTTTATCAAATCCTCAGGGACTACTTAATAGCTTAGAGAAAATCTTTTTTAGTAGTCAAATATTCTACCACTATAACCTTACTCTCCTACCATTCTAAATATTGCATGACTTGAAAGTGGTATCATACTGTAAAGGATCACAGATTTGTTAATTCTCAAATGTATGCTGTGCTAGGTTTGAGAAGGAATAGGAAACTGAAAGAGCATTAAATTGAAGGGCCCTGGAGTTTTTCCACTGAGTGTAACCCTGGGAAAGCAGATCACCTCCGTTATTTCATTCACATGACACGCTAAGATAAACTCTTCCCATTTGGCAGTAACTATCTTTCATAGATAATGCATCAAGATAGGCCCAAGGTAGATTTTGTCTCCTCCCCATGCATTGCCACAGCAATAATTTCTTAGAACATCAAGGTTCCTATAACGGAGTGGGATGGAGAGCCTTGGATGGGGTAGATTGGACTTCAATAGACTCTTCCCAGTAGTTTCAAAGCCACAGCATTTAAACTCTAGGATGAATAGGGGACATTAATTATGCCTTAAGTATTTGCTTCTGAAATAACTCCAGTTACAAATATAAAAATAAATGGTAGGCCAAATTTGTCTAGATACTTAGGAAAGCATTTTAAAAATCACTGTAGATCATTGTGATTATTTTTTGATTTACAAGATTTCTATTAATTCTAATAATTAATTAGATTAATTAATTTCTATTAAAACTAATAAATAGTTTTACCTGGGTTTGGTCCCAGTGACTTTTACTGTTAAGTTTGTAACTCAGAACAATGATCATTTCTTTCTCTGTGTTTGCCAGTGAGGCAAGCTAGACCTCAATTAGCCAAGATTTCTTCAGGGATCTCTTCTTTCCTTCTTCTATGCTATATGTAATTTTTACCTAGTTCTTCATTTTTAAAGTATTGTGTTAAAATGAACTATATGTATTTCAATTTATCCTTTCAGATGGTATGTTTTCATCATAGTAGCTAACTATTTGCTGATATGCCTTTTATGTCCATCTGAATAATACAGAGAACTGTGGATTACCTGAATTCTGACTGTGCCTGAAGACTGGAGTCAGAAAATGAGAAGCAATTTCTTGTCATTGATCTATATAAAAGAATTTATTTTTTTTCTGACTCTTAAATAATCTCAGAATTCTTTCAGTCTTATTTATTTATTTTCTTTACTATCAGGAACCATATTTTTAATATACTCACAACATGTCTCTAAGGTTCAAATAGCTGGGGCACCTGGGTGTCTCAGTCGGTTAAGCGTCCAACTTTGACTCAGGTCCTGATCTCATGGTCTGTGAGTTCAAGCCCCACAGTAGGCTCTGTGCTGACAGCTCAGAGCCTGGATCTTGCTTCGGATTTTGTGTCTTCCTCTCTCTCTTTCTCTTTCTCTCTCTCTCTCTGCCCTGCTTCACTCATGCTCAGTCTCTGTTTCAAAAATAAATAAACACTGAAAAAAAAGCTTTTAGGCCTTCTAAAAATACTTGGGAAAAGCAAATTTCAAGCTTTTTTAGGTCATAGGTCTTTTAACCTTTTGGACCTTTTATCTTTTAGGTCTTTGGATTTCCTACTATTTACCTCTTGGCTTGCTTCTGACAAGAAAGTTCTCATATTCTTCTTACTCTATCAATGATTTCAATACATATTTTGCATTCATATAATGGTGTATACTGCAACCTTTATCACATTGACTTATGTGAACATCCTTGTGACACTATAATGAGGAAACAAACCTAGAGTAATGACTTGTTCAATGTCACATAGTTAAAAATAGAGCATAGATTAAAGTCTTGGCCCTTTATTCCTAAACTCTGTTCTGACTCCAAGGGCAAATCTTTATCCTCTAATCTAAAGCTAATTCAAAAAAGAAATATTTGCACAGTTTTGACATCAGAATTTTAATAGCCTAATAAAATGAGTCAGGAAATACTTTCTCTTTCAGTTTCTGAAAGAATTGGATAAAATTACATATATCTCTTTATTGACTATTTGTTAGAATTTGCCTTAAAATTCTCTAAGCTGATTGTTTATTTGAGGAAAATTTTGACTATTGAGTCCATTCATTTAATTATTATAGATTCATTTAGCTTTTCTCTTCTTGAGTCAGTATGCAATTTATATTTTTTATAACACCACTCTTTACATTTTGTTTCTAGATGTTTTGGCACAAACTTTTATATTTTTTCCCTTCTAATATTTTCTGAATCTTTAATTTTCTGTTTTATTAAAAATTGTTTTCTTTTTAAATGTTACTAGAGAAGTTTATATTATTAAATGTAAATGTAGATAGCATGGTCAGATTTGGTGAGATACAGTCCTTATATTTGAATAGACTCCATCAATATTATCATAGATCTTCTCTTAACGAGCTCATACTAAATCCAAAGATTGGATCCTTTTATTTATCTACAATATTGAAATTTTTCTGCATGGAATGGGCGTTTAGAGTTATAGTCATATGGACTAAAACTTTTCTACTATTCTGGGCTATCCTGAAAGATCTATTAATATGCCTCTTCATTAAATTTTCCTGTCATATTCACTATGATACAGATTCAGGGCCGGCTTATATCTCTGATCACCAAAGAGAAATGTTTACTTTCAGATGTTCCAACTATTAACTTACAAACTACAGAGGCACATTTATATAAATATCTGCTGCACTTTTTTTTTTATAAGTGAACATGTACTCTGACTTTTGGGAGATGAGACACCCCAAGGCATTTCTTAATTCATAGCATATTGTTTATGGATATTCAACCTATAATGATCAGTTGCTCATCTGACATTCTATAATTAGGCTTTAAATATTATTCAAAGTCTTGTAGTAGTCAACTAGCTTTTCTTTAAGGAAAAATGATTAGTCTAAGAAGTTACAGCTTTATTTTAATAAGTTCAAACTCATCCACTGTAATTTTCCCATAGAATTTTCCAGAGGGTCAAGAGAACTTCAACATTTACAAATTCTTTTTCATAAACACTAAGTGCCAATGCTACTTGTATTGTAGCCTGAATGTGCTAAAGAAACTACTTTCACTTCTTGTCCTATTCAGAGTTGGTAGTCATTTGAGTGAACTGATCATAGGCATATAAATAAACTATATGTTAATTTCAGGTCAGCAAAGATCCATTTTCTACATGCAGAAGTTGTAAGCTGCAGTAATTTGTCCTTCTATTGTAAAAGAATATCTTACCATGCCCAGAAATGTAAGTGAAATGGCTCCAGTTTGTGCACTGGATTTGAATCCTACTGTTTGGAATGCGTGTGTCTCACAAGGCCTACTTACTTTTCCTCATCATCCATTTTATAAGTATTCTACATCAACGAAGAAGATATAGCCTTCATATAGAAAGAAATCCATTTCTATGGAGAGTTTTGTTTTTGGAATAATTAACATCTTTTTTTTAACTTTTTAATCTTTATTTTTGAAAGACAGAGAGAGAAAGAGAGAGTGAGTGAGTGGGGGAGGGGTAGAGGCAAAGAGAAGACAAAGAATCTGAAGGAGGTGCCAGGTTCTGAGCTGTCAGCACAAAACCTGACATGTGGCTTGAATGCACAAACAGTGAAATCATGACCTAAGCTGAAGTCAGAGTTTAACTGACTGAGCTACTCAGGCACTTCAACAATTAATAGAATTCTTAGGTAAGGTGGGAAAAAAGGTTTAATGATATTTCACCTTATAAAAGTAAAATCATATCCCTCTAACTTTATTCAAACTGAAAAAAAAATATTTTGCCACTACAATCGCTATATTATTGTTTCTATGTGTATTGTCTCCAGGAAAGGAATTAAAAAATTAGAAAATTGAGGAAGTTGCTTCCAGGAAAGCAGGGAAATCAATAAAGTGTGATATTCTTAAAGTTAACTGAAATAAGAGTTTCAAACAAAATCGAGAGCCTGATACATGGCTCAATCTCATGAACTGTGAGATCATGACTTTAGCTGAAACCAGGTTTGTGGGTTCAAGTTCTGCATGGGGCTCTGCACTGATGGTGTGAAACCTGCTTGGGATTCTTTCTCGCCCCCTCTCTCTGCCCTTCCCATGCATGCTCTCTCTCTCAGAATAAATAAACTTAAAATACAATACTGAAAATTTGGATAACCTTGTAAAAGCAATTAGATGATGTACCTCAACATGATAAGGCCATATATGACAAACTCCTAGCTAACATCGTACTCCATGTGAAAGGTTGAAAATTTTCTCACTCAGCTGCCTACTTCCTTTCTCCTCACATAAGCAGTGTCTTGGTTCAGATATAACAGATGATGTCTCTAAATAATGCACATTATACATCATGTATACGAAAAGACAAGTTCAGTCATAAAACATATCCATATGTTTATCCAATTATACTCTGATAATTACTTAGTTGACACTAATATTTTCTGTAAGCCCATGCTCCATAAACCCATAAATTATGTTTGTATTCATAAATACTATCAAGAAGGTTGATGAATATATTTACAAAGAGTTTTGGCCAGGTCATTCTTACTTTATATTCCCTGCCATTATCAAGATAGGAAGTACACATTGTATACTATGTGCTAACACTCTAATAATATCTATCAATTACTTCTACAAGAGTATAAAAAAAAATACAGATTCCATCTCTCTGACTTTCTTATCAAATGCTTACATGGTGTCCTTTTGAGAGAAAAAAAGAGGAGTTTTATTACAATTTTAAAATGTTCATTAAAAGCTGCTAAGAAAACGTGTCTGGGTGGCTCAGTCTGTTAAGGGTCTGACTTTGACTCAGGTCATGCTCCTGTGGTTCCTGAATTCAAGCCCCACGTCAGGCTCTGTGCCGACAGCTCAGAGCCTGGAGCCTGTTTCAGATTCTGTGTCTCCCTCTCTCTCTGCCCCTCCCCTGCTTGCGTGCTCTCTCTCTCTCTCTCAAATACAAATAAACATTTAAAATTTTTTAAAATAAATAAATAAAATAAATAAATAAATACCTGCTGAGAGATGGATTTATATCAACTGCTCCACCAATAAGCAGAGAGAAAATAAATGCTAGTCATTTTCTGTCATCAGTAGCCCATTGCTGTTTCCTGGTAGGTCATTACAATTACAGAGAAATTAAATTGCAGACATTTGTCAAGAACAGTGAAGAGTCTGAGATTGTGTCCTACTTACAAACTCACAAGTTAGCTTGGCTCATTTTCCCAAACCCTGTAAGAAGATATAAGATATCTGGGTCAGAAACAATGTGCAACTTCCCACTCCTAATAGCGACTAGGATATCATCGTTTGATTGGTTTCTAAAGTGCCAGTTCCCAGATCATGACACAGAGTAGTCCAGGTGATACCAAGACATGCAGTGGCATGCATTACAGTTGAAAAATCCCAAGTTTAGGGAACCCAAATCCTTTATATTTGGATATAGTAAGCCTGCCTGCCCCTTATTCCAGAAGGAAATACAATCTCTTTCTTTCAAAGATATACTCTCTACTAACTTCCTTGTAATGGCAGTCCAGAAGAAAGAGTTTGTACCTCCACCTGTAAGACAAGCAAAAAGGTGAAAGACTCATTGGTGAATTGTTTCCCGAGAATATTATGGTGTTCTTTGACTCATATATGTTGTTACTCTTCAGAACACAATACTTTAAGCAAATTTAAAACACATACATATGCCTAAATGTCACCATAAAAGATTTAAGGGGCTTATGTTATAATGAATTATATTATTATCTTGTTTATAATTCTTTTCACCAGGCTGGTAATAAATGTTTGTTAAAATAGAGAAAATGACAGAGTTCTTTTTAGTATCATTCACAAAAATTTTGCTATAATGACTTGTGGCTATGGATGAGGAAAAATCTTATTTTCATGAAAACATTTTAATATGATCCTGTAAGAAGAAGTCATTGTAAGCAAGAAAATGGTGTTTGACTCGGATTCTGTTGGCAAAACCAGATACTGAGATTTTGTCTAAGAAGTTATATTAGCAACAGAAAGTTTTCCATGTCCTGAAAAACTCAAATTTTGCAAAGCCTAAAGGAACTGAAATCTTCTCCAGATTAGCATAACATCTGAGGGTTTCTCCTGGCTGAGGCAAAATAACTGAGAGCCAAGAATCTGGTTGGTTAGGTAGGCAAAGGCACTGAAAATATATGCACATATGAAACTGAAAGGAAGCATACAGCAAAACCTACTGAGAGGAATGTCTTCTAAATATCTATCCTTAGTTGACCCTGTAGATATGCATATTTTTCTCATTTGAAGAGTACTGTAAAGTTACAGTATTCCCTAGACAAAGAGAATATTTAAGAAAATGTAAGAAAAACATTTCTTTTTAGAAATTTGCAAAAGTTAGATGTATGGTTAAGAGGATATGACCTACTGTGGTTTGGGGTTTGACTAATCCTAATCAAAGCATACAGCTAATTGAAACCAAGAAGCTCTTTCCTTATGCTTCTAAATTATTAATATAATCATTCCAAGGTTTCATTAGGAATAGTAGTAATGCTAGAATTGCCTCCCGCTCAAGGAATAATGTGATGTGGAAAAACATGCTTCAGCATATCATTTGAAAGTAGATGTTATATCTAAAGAGCCTTGGTTTATTTTATTGGTGTCAATTTATTTAGATGATTTCAAAATGAATTTCCTAAAAGAGATATTAAAGAAGGGGACCAATGAAATGTGATTTTTCAGTTTATATTATAATAGTGAACAAAAGTGTATATTTTATTTAAAGAAAGCTGGGGGCATCTGGGTGGCTATCAGTTAAGAGTTCCACTCATGACTTTGGCTCAGGTAATGATTTCATGCCTGTAGGCTTGAACCCTGCATCAGGATCTACACTGACAGTTTGGAGCCTGCTTGGGATTCTCTCTCTCTCTCCCTCTCTCTCTCTCTGCCCCTCTCCCTATTTCTCCTTCTCTCTCAAAATAAATAAATAAACTTCAAAAAAATAAAAAGAAAGGTGATGTTTTTCCCATAGGTTGAAGATATAAGGAAATGTCACACAAATAAAATGTCTCAAACACAGAAAAATCCAGGTGGATTATGAAGTACGTACCAGGTACTGTATCTGGTAAAAGTTGCTTTAAGAACCAAAAAGACACAGTGAGGTAAGATGTGTCAGTGGCAGTGTGTCAGCAAAATAGTAAAGAGACCTGAAAACAAGTAAGTGAGAAATAGTCACATAATAAAACCAGAGGAGTTGGTTGAAGGCTTGGACAGTTGAGAATTCTATAACATAAACAACATAAAGATGGAAGTGTATCACCCTTAGAAGAAAGGATACAAATGGCAGGAGATATCAGGCTGGGGGACACTGATTTCTGTAATCTCCCTAATTTCCCTGAGAACACATAGTCCAATTGGAAGGAGGGTCATCTTCCCATCTATTTCTAACCACATCACCTTACCATTTACATTAGAAGTTCATAGAAACTGCCTTTACTACATAATAAAAGACTTGGTTTCAGGATACAATTTCTTACTATGCCCTAGTGTAATCATGCTATGGTTTTCACAGATTATATAAAATTAAAGTATGATATATTTGTAGTTGTGATGAATCTATGTAATTTTGTACAGTTTTTTGATTTCTGTAATCAATTATCTACAGGGTCTAGAAAAGAGCATTCACTTTTTAAAAAAAATAAGAAATAGTATCATTGAATAGTAAACATGATTATTAATGACATAATTCTAAACCAATGAAGGAAATTATTCAAATTAAAAAAAAGGAAGCAAAGGGGAAAAAAAGAGAGGCAAACCAAGAAATAGACTTTTTAACTACAGAGAACAAACTAATGGTTACCAGAGGGGAGGCAGGTAGGAGGATGGGGGGAATAGGTGAGGGGATTAAGGGGGTCACTTGTGATGAGCACCAAGTGAAGTATGGAAGTATTGAATCACTTTATTATACACCTGAAACTAATATTACACTGTATGCTAACTGAAATTTAAAAAAAAACTTTTATAAATATTTTTTAAATATTGGGAACAATGAAAAAATTCTATTCGAATCAACATTTTACAAATCAAATTTTGGAGTTCATAAAAAAATTATTACTTTAAATTCCCATCACTGCCACACCATTATCACCACAACCATGTCACCACCATAATCACAAACAAATAGCTTTCTTCATTTCAAACATTATTATTCTAATGATAGTACAAGGAAGGATTTTATTTTTGGAGTTGATTAAATTAACCAAGGGGAACATTCACAACTCGAAAAATAAGAATCATGTTCCTACTATTGACATTAAATACATGGATACCATAGAACAAATGCCATCCAACAGGTAACATTCTTTTCTTCTTCAAATATAGTCATCATAATACTAGCAGTTATTGTACTCAGTCTCTATAAGAGTAACAGAATCCGTAGTAATGAACAAAATGAGGGAAGAGGCAGAAAAGCAGGAAGAGAAGGGAACTGGAGGAAGAGAAAGCTGATGACATTTTTTGAACATTCACTTTATGCCAGGAATAACATAAGGTATTTTTGCATATGTTAACCAACTAGATTCTAATAAAAACTACTATCTAGAATATATACTTTCATTCTTATGATTTTACAATTAAGACAAGCTTTAAAATTTTTCCACAAAGTTCATAGTTTATAAGTGACAAAGCAAGAATTAAAAAACCATGAACACCTAACTAAATTCAGATATAAATTTTTAAATGCTTTTTGATATGGTATAAATGTAGCAATAGATTGGCCACATTGGTTAGAAATTATTTTAAATTTTATATTTAAATTCTATTAAAGATTATTTTAAAAATATTATTCTAATAAAATAGTTCCTTGGTTGAAAATTTATCACTTAACATTATTTCCTCATGGATTAATTTATCTCTAGGTATTTTATCTTTCTCTGAAGCTATGCTTGCCTTGCAGTAATAGCTACCATTCACCAAGTACCATCATGTGACAAGAAGTGCTTTAACTATGTTACTCAGTTAATATATTACATCATTTAATTGACTTTTCAAACAAATATATGAAATATGCCCTATTATCTAAGCTTGTATGTAGTAGAATAGGGAGCCAGTAACTGGGCTGGAAGAATGACTTACTAGAGACTCTATTTGCACTGTAGTTTATTTATATTTTTGGCTTTGCTATTATAGGAACTTATTTTATTCATATTTAGCACTGGTAGCTAATAGTATAATATGCTGTATTTTCTAAATCATATGTAGTTAATCAATCATACTCATTTAAAAATGAATAGGTATTAAAGTGAAAAATACTTTTCCCTCTCTCTGGGAGGTAGACAGAGGTTTGTGTTCCTAAAGTTGTGATTAATCTAACTCCTGAGGAATATCAACAGGTGCTTCAAGCACAACTTGAAGGACCAAAAAATTCTTGTGTTAGAAAGAGAAGCAATGAGGGGTGGTGACTCAGTCAGTTAAGCGCCCGGTTTCAGCTCTGGTCGTGATCTCATGGTTTGTGGTTTGTGGTTGGAACCCTGAATTGGGCTCTGTGCTGACAGTTCAGAGCCTGGAGCCTGCTTCAGATTCTGTGTCTCGCTCTCTCTCTCTTTGCCCCACCGCGACTCACACACTGTCTCATTGTCTCTCAAGAATGAATAAACATTTTTTAAAAATTTAAAAAAAAGAAAGAGAAACAATGCTTGTATATTCTCTGGAAAAAGACAAGGCAGAAACAGGATATAGTTTTAAGGATATTGAAAATGAATGGCTGAGGGGCGCCTGGGTCGCTCAGTCAGTTAAGAATCCGACCTCAGCTCAGGTCATGATCTCACGATTCGTAGGTTTGAGCCCCACATCAAGCTCTGTGCTGACAGCTCAGAGCCTGGAGTCTGCTTCAGATTCTGTATCTCCCTCTCTCTCTCTGACCCTCCCCTGCTCACACTGTCTCTTTTTCTCTCTCAGAAATAAATAAAATATTGAAAGAAAGAAAGAAAGAAAGAAAGAAAGAAAGAAAGAAAGAAAGAAAGAAAACGAATGGCTGAATACTTGCTGTTACCCATATGGTTTAGTTACACCGAACAAAGTTCTAGGATCTGAGCCAAAGAGAAAACCAGGGCTAACCTTACCTTAGAATGGAGTCTTCTCTTGGAAGTTCTGATATAAAAGCCTTGTCCTACTGAGATAACAGTGGGCAGGTGAAACTTCACAGTAATAGGGAACAGCATCAGGCAGGCAATGAGGCAAACTGCAGACATTTCCATGGAAAGAACAAACAACAAATGTGATACCTATAGTTTGAGCCACCAGACATCTTTGTGACTTGAGAGATGGATGTCTAATGGGTGTCATCTCTTCTGAACTAACAATAAACTAATATAGAAATCCATGTCCTTTTTGGTAGATGGATACTTTTTTAGGGTTCCTAGATCTAATGCCCATATGAAGTGTGGGATCCCACACACACAACAGGAAGCAATTCTCAGATACCTTGCTCATGTCAACTGACTGACACTGTCTACCAGCCACAAGTTTCAGATTCCACAAGTTAAGCCCTGAAACACTGCCTCCTGCTCCGACCCACCTCAGAGGCCAGCCACAAGCCATAGGCTGTTACCTGTGCTTCTGACCAAGCAGTTACAGTTTGAGGATTTAGAAGATTTGTCAGAGTAACTCATAAAACTCAGGAAACACATTTGCCAGATTATTAAAGAACATAAATCAACAGCCAGATGAAGAGGTATATAGGCCAAGGTCCTCGATAAAGGAACATCTGCTTTCCTGGAGCTTGGGGCTTGGCTCCATGGCACCTGATGCATTGTGGAAGTTCTTGGAAAAGGGACCAAAAACTGCCCTCTTCAGTTTTTATGGAGTCTTCACCGGGCAGTCGCAGTTTACTAAGTCATTGGATATTGGCTGATTCAACCTCTAGCCTCTCACCCCATCCCACCTCCCCATCACCTGGGCTCCGTAGCACAAGCCTGGCTCTTGGGTGGGGTCCAAATATCACCCTTCATTAATAACAAGACACTCAATTTACCTTTAAGGCTCTGAAATGTTTTTAAGGAATGTGTGTGAAAACCAAATATACCTGAATATCATCTGAATGACCAAATATATGCTTCTTATAAACAATTATATCACAGTATTACAACAGGCTTCACATTTATTTACAGTTTTGAGACCTGCCATTAGATTTCACTGTAATTGTTGCCAGCGCCTTTCTCCTTTTTTAAAAGTTTATTTATTTTGAGAGAGAATGAGAGAGCATGCACTCAAGCAGGGGAGGGGCACAGAGAGAGGGAGAGAGAGAATCTCTCTCTGTTAGCTGTCATCATAGAGCCCGATGTGGATTATGAACTCACCAACCATGAGATCATGACCTGAACCACAATTTAGAGTCAGAATCTTAACCGACTGAGCCACCCAGTCACCCCTCTCCTCTTTTATATAATCTTTTACATTTTGTTTTGGAGGGTTGATGGAATGGTTTCAACATAGGCACTGTAGCTCCTTTTTCTAGAGTTTAATTGTATCTTGAGACAATCCAAGCCCTGCCAACTAGTAGTTACTTGATTATGAACAAGTGATTAGATTCAATCTTCTTGTTTCCTCATATGGAGAGTAGGGGAAAATAAGTGACCTCATAGTCTCATTGTGAAGACAAAATTAGTGGCTGCTGTATAGTAAGTGGTAGTTACCATTGCCCTTATTAAATAAACTTACACAGGGAAGAGGACATTCACATGGTAGTTAACATAAATAGAAAGATGTGTGAGAAATTAGAAGGACAAAAAAACCAAAGGTTTGCAGGCTCACTTAAGCAGATATAGTTAAAACAATGATTTGAAACTGGTGGTTTCTGAGCCAGAATCAGCTGGAGGCCTTTCTTCTCCTTCTTCTTGGCTAACAAAATGTTAAAAATAAAATAAATCTGGGGGCACCTGGGTGGCTCAGTTGGTTAAGTCTCTGACTCTTGATTTTGGCTCAGGTCATGATCTCGCAGTTTCTCGCAATACAGAGACTGAGCCCTGTATTAGGCTCCATGCTGACAGCACAGAGCCTGCTTGAGATTCCTTCTCCCCTTCTCTCTCTGCCCCTCCCCTGCTTGTGCACATGCTGTCTCTCTCTCCCTCAAAATAAATAAATAAATAAATAAATAAATAAATAAACAAACAAACAAACAAATAAACAAATAAATGTAAAAGAAAAGAAAAGGAAAGAAATATGAATACACCTACCTGTTCGCAAGTTTGGGTTACTTATCTTGCCACTGTCTTAGGTGAGTTTGTGAACCCAGATTTAAACATGTGCCCAACATGTGTTTTTCTTGGGTTAATGCCTAACATCTGATTATTGCTGGTTGTTTGGCTTCCTTAGGCTTTACACCTGCATTACTATAGAAACATTGTCATATATTCCTCATTGTTTTATTTTCATTTTTCCATTTTAACTTAGATATTTGGAGTCAGAATTTGCATTTCTCTTAAGTTCTGTAGACGGTATACTCGCTATTACTGTGTAGATAAACAGCCTTGCTCCAGTGTCAGGGCAGGGGTGAATTATTGGCAAGCATTAAGAAAAACAGCCTTTAACATTTTGTATAGACTTTTAAGATCAGAGAGGATTTAGAGTGGTGGTGTGTGATTTTCTGGACTGGAAGTTAGCCAAGAAACTATTATGTTTACAGTTATATTGAGAGATATCTCAGAGCAGCTTTAAGTACTAAAAATAGAGAGAAGAACTCATTTAATAGCAACACCAGTATCCTGGTTCCTACCTACACAAAGTTGGGACTTCGGAAAAGTATTTATGAGTGAACCTTCCTGAATCACTGATCCCACTTACTGCAGTAACTGATGTTCCCTTGGAGGTTTCCCATCTACTCAGTTCACTCAGTCAGGTTTATGAGATGTGACAGGATTGTAGTACAAGGAGATGGCTGCTATTTATAGAGCAGAGAGTAAAATTTGACAGTAAACTTAGGGAAAGTTTTGCAAAGATTGCATCTTTTTTTCTAATTTCCCATGGTTTATTTTCTGTGATGTGTACTCAACACCACTCACTCTGACATTAAGCTTTATTTTCTCTATTCAAAACTACACAAGTGTGTTTGGAATAGGTGTGTGTTTAAAGAATAAGAATGGCTTTTTCTGCTTTATTTTTGTTGTTTAACAGCTTTATCCAGGTATAATTGATACATGAATAATTGTATGTATTCAATGTGTCCAAATGGATGAGATAGGACATAGGCAAACCCTTGTGATGCCCCCACTGCAAACAAGGTAATGGAACATACAGTAAAGATAGTCTTTACAACAAGTAATGTGGGTGAACATAATATCCATATCAAAAAATAAAACCATATTCTTACCTTACACTTTATATAAGAACCAAGTCAAAATGGATTATACACATTCATTTGTAAGACTTGAAACTGTAAAACTTCTAGAAGAAGGTGTAAGAAAATTTTTCAGTGTTGGTCTTGGGAATGATTTCTTGGGAATGACCCCAAAAGCATAGTCAATAAGATCAAAGAGAAGTGAGACTATCTCAAAGAAGCTTCTGCATGGAGGGGCTGCTGGGTGGTCTTGCTGCTTACCCGTCTAACTTTGGCTCAGGTCATGATCTCACAGTTCGTGGGTTTGAGCTCCACATCAGGCTTTCTGCTGTCAGTATGGAGCCTGCTTTGGATCCTCTGCCCCACTCTTTCTCTGCCCCTACCCCAATCATGTGCACTCTCTTTCTCTCTCAAAAATAAATAAACATTAAAAAAATTAAAAAAGAAAAATTTCTGCATAGAAAGAAAGAATCAACAGAATGAAAGGACACCTGGAGTGGGGTGAGGGAGAATGTTTTTAAATCGTATATTTGATAAGTGGTTAATTTCTAAAATATATAAGGAATGTTTACAACTCAATAGCAAAAAAAATATAGGTAAAATTAAATAAAATAATCTGATTAAAAATGGGCAAAAGATTTGAATAGAGATTTTTCTAAAGCCGCCACACAAATGGACAACAGGTACATGAAAAGATGTTCAACACTATTAATTATAAGGAAATTGCAAATCAAAAGTATAATGAGACCTTACCCCACATGTATTAGAATGGCTGCTAGTAAAGAAAAAAAAAAGGTAAGTTTTAGAAAGTTTGTGGAGAAATTGAAATCGTTGTAGACTCTTCATGGGAATGTAGAATGTTGAAGCCACTATTAAAAACAGTATGGAGATTCCTTAAAAATAGAACTACCACATCCAGCAATCACAGTTCTGGGTATATATCTAAAAGTATAGAAATCAGCATCTCAAAGAGATATCTGCATTCCCATTTTCATTAAAACACTATTCGCAATCTCCAGGGTATGGAAATAACCCAAGGGTCCATCAACAAAGAAAAGGATAAAGGAACTGTGGTATGTACATACTCATAGAAGCAAGAGTAAAATAATGGTTGCCCAGGACTAAGACATGGGGGCAGAGGGGAGCTGTTATTCAATGAATATAAAGTTTCAGTTATAATAGGCAAATAAGTTCTAGAGATATGACCACATAGTGCATGTAGCTAATAATGTGGTATTGTATACTTCAGTATTTAAGAGGGGAGGTCTCATGTTAATTGTTGTTACCATAAAAAAGAAAGAAATTGCTTTTGTTGATAAAGTATGCTCTAATGACATATAAGTAATTTTTATATCACCCCATATGAGCTAAAACATATAAACAATGGTTATCAAATTAAATGTGTCTTAACAACTTTTTATTTCTTGCCCAGTAATCTACTTATTGATCTAGTTAACTTCAATTGGAATGTAGTTGTATGTTTTAATTTAATCACCTCACAGAAAAAGCAAAGGACCAAGGCATTTTTTTTATGGCATGTATTTGTCAGTGTTTTACTCTCTGAACATTACTATTAGTAAACTCAAATTTGAACCAAGTATTGGTATCAATATTGGTATCAGTTGACTTTCTGTGACCTATAATGAAAAATATAATTTATTTTTGGTTCATTGTTTTACCTTGACAGTTATAATGCTCTAGAAAACAATAAGAAAATTTCTAATTATTATTATAATGCCTTATAATGCCTTATAATTCCTTGTCAGTCTTTCAGAAGAAATAGATATTTGAAGACTTGCTTTAATAAGCCATACACATTTTTGTTTGATTTTGGGGGCCAATGCAGAAGTCCATGAAAGAGAGACTCTTTGAGGTGTGTCAAGTTGCAACCACCTCCACTAAAGGATAATTCTAAACCTATCTGTTTTATCTCACTCCAATTGCTTAATAACAAATGATTGGTTTAAGATAAAATACCAGATATACTTTAAATTTTATATGAGGCAGGGGAATTATTTGAAAGGCATAGAGATTTAGGAAGTGTTAGATATCTGAGAGAGCTAGGGACTGATAATAATTTAAGACATGAAACCCTCAGTTAGCACCATTTTTTTTTTTTTGTTTTTTTTTTTACCACCCAGCACTTTAAAGTATTGGTGTAATGTCTTCTGGTTTCTATTGTTTTCATTGGAAAGTTGGTCATCTGAAATGTTTTGACCTGCATGAAATGCACTTTTATTTTCAAATTAAAGTTGTGGCTCTTTGCTATGTTCCTAGGTTATTTTGTTCATTCAGTTATTATTTATTTCTTAAAATATTTTTCTTTCTGCCACCTTCTCCCTCTTGCTTTTCCCAAACTCCAATTATGTTCATATGAGCACTTGACATTGTTCCACATGTCCATGAGATTCCACTCGTATTTTAAATCTTTATTCCATTTGATCTTTTGTTCTGTTTGTTTTTTCTTTTCCTCACTCTATTTGCATTTCTTTTTTTCCCCTTTATTTTCTATTCTTCAATGAAATTCCTACATTTTCACTTATAACAAGTTATGTTATGTTCTCAAGCATTATGACAACAACCTAAAAATCTTTGCTGATTTCAAAATTTGGGATACTTCAAGGTCAGTTTCCATTAGTTGCCATTTCTTATTATGAATATTTTTCTTTTCTTATGTAGAATAATTTTGGTTTGTATCCTGGAATTAGGAACTACACATGGAAGAGAATCTGAATGGCACTGTTTCTCCAAGTAAGCATTAATTTTTGTCATTGTTTTATCAAGCAGTTTACTTGCCCCAATGAAAAACTCTTTGCTGCTGTGGAAAGCAGCTGAATTTTCAGTTCAGAGTTATAGACTTATGTGGAGATGTTTGTCATTTGTCCCGAATATTCCTATTACAATTAGGAAGGGATTATATATAGCATTTGGTGCCATGTTTCTCTCAAGTCTCCTTTCCAAGATTTCTCTTTAAAAATTTTTTTTTCTTTTTTTAACGTTTTACTTATTTCTGAGAGAGATAGAGAGAGAGAGCGAGAGAGAGAGAGAGAGAGAGAGCATGAACAGGAGACGGTCAGAGAGATCGGGAGACACAGAATCAGAAGCAGGCTCCAGGCTCTGAACTAGCTGTCATCACAGAGCCGGACGCGGGGCTCAAATCCACAAACCGGGCGATCATGACCTGAGCCGAAGTCAAACATTTAACTGACTGAGCCACCCAGGCGCCCCTGTGTTGTAAATATTCTGAAATGCATCTGCTGGCTCATCAAGTCAGTAAGATGAGACTCTGTTATCAGTTTTAGTGCTTTACATGGTGTGGACTGGGGAACCTCTTCATTCTAAAAGTCATAAAAATGGAAAACTCACCCATAACTGTTCCCTTGAATCCTTCCAGAATCTGTTTGCTTTTGGTCACATTCCAGGGGATTTAGGTAAGTTGTTTTATATTTACCTATTTCTGGGAGACTTAGTTTAAATGAAACCATTTAATTTACTTTACAAAGTAATTTTATTGTCAAAGGCCCACACCGCTGAAAGTCCCCCCAAAATACCTATTGATTTCATTAGGCTTTCACATTAAGGGAGAATCTCACATTGATAAAATTGTGTATTGTCACAAAATGTAGACATCTGGAAAGAATATTTATAAAATCTTGGGACTAGACAGGGTGACTTTAAAAGAATCTTTCAAACTGGAAACTTGTCTGAGAATGTGTCAGTTTATAATATTAAAGTTTGGTTTTGTGGGCAGAGTAAAACAAGGGTTTTTAAATGAGTACATGAACTTCATGAGGAAGGTGTTAGTTTTTGTACATTGCTATTTTAATTTATTCAAAGGCTTATCTTGCAGCAGCAAATATTTCCTGAAGCAAGTTGCTATGTTATTTTTATGTGGTTCCAGTATTGATTAGCCCAGAAACAGAAAAGTATGCTTGTTTCAGTTCCCAATACTTAACCTTTCAGAATGTATTGAAAGTGGTAAGTGGCATGTTTGAGAAAGGATTACAGATTAATAAAAGTAATATATTTGTTAATAATACTTTTGACTGTTTTGTAACTTCACCTAAAATAAATTTCTAGAAAATAAGAACTTAAAAATATTTGGGTTAAAAATATGAAAAAATATAATTTTGATGCAAATTGATTAATTTACATCATAGTTTACTCTTCAGTTTAAGTTTAAAAAATTTACTTTTTATTTACTTTTGAGAGAGAGATAGAGACAGCATGAGCAGGGGAGGATCAGAGAGAGGGAGACACAGAATCCGAAGACGGGCTCCAGGCTCTGAAAGCTAGCTGTCAGCACAGAGCCCAACGTGGGGCTCGAACCCACGAACCGCGAGACCATGACCTGAGCCAAAGTCTGACGCTTACCAGACTGAGCCACCCAGGCGCCCCTAAAAATTTTCTTAATGTTTATTTTTGAAGAGTGGGAGAGACAGTGTGAGACGGAGGAGAAGCAGAGAGAGGGAGACACAGAATGTGAAACAGGCTCCAGGCTCTGAGCTGTCAGCACAGGGGCTTACACTGGGCTTGAGATCACAACTCACAAGCTCATGACTCTTTTTTTTTTTAATGTTTTATTTATTTCTGAGAAAGAGTGAGAGATAGAGTGAGAGAGTGAGAGAGAGAGAGAGAGAGAGAGAGCGAGCAGGGGAGGTCAGAGAGAGAGAGAGAGAGAGGGAGACACAGAATGTGAAACAGGCTCCAGGCTCTGAGCTGGCTGTCAGCACAGAGCCTGACGCGGGGCTCAACCCACCAACTGTGAGATCATGACCTGAGCTGAAGTCGGACGCTTAACCTACTGAGCCACCCAGGCACCCCAGTTTGATTTATGGTAAATTTAAAATTGAATCAATATGTGGTTTGATAAAGTTAATTTATAAATCGGGACCCACAAAACAGAGGTCTCTACAGTGGCATGGTCTTTATAAATTTATTCTTTTTTATTCATTTGAGGGAGAGAGAAAGAGAGAGAGAGAGAGAGAGACACGAGTGTGAACAGAGGAAGGGCAGAGAGAGAGGTAGTCCTAGAATCCGAAGTAGGCTCCAGGATTTAACCTGTCATCACAGAACCCGATGTGGGCTTGGAACCCAAGGGCCCTGAGATCATGACCAGAACCTATCAAGAGTGGGAGGCACCACCGCTGAGCCACCCAGGCGCCCCTGGCCTGGCTCTTTAACTCTAGCGGCCTGCCATTGGGGGAAGCACCTGTCAAGGAAACCTAACTGACACCACCTGATCCTGGAGCTCAGCTTTAGCTCCTCCCCCTGCCCTTGAGAAAATAGGACCCACCTGCCTTGCAAGGAGATCCTCGGCCTCCAGCCAATCAGGCCCTGCTTCTGCCTTCCGCTTCCAAGCAGCCGGCGGCGATACAAAGCTGCTCGAGGCCACGCTTTCTTGAGAAGCGTTTGTGTTGTGCGGAAACTGCAGGCATCCTGGATCAGTGGGTCTTTTTACCTCGAGTAAAGGGACACAAAGCCCTTAGTAGTTTGTCTGACAGTGAGAAGAGCTCAGGACGGCTGCCGAAGACCCCGGGTCAGCGCCTAGATGCAGGTGCGACTATTGTACGTTCTGCTGAGACCTCGGTAAGCGTGTCTCCTGGGGAGCTCCCCTTATTACCAGTTCTGAGCGCGTTGAGCGTCCTGTCTTCAGCCTTCCGGGTGGAAAATAGGGATCGGAGACTCCTCATTTTTCAGTGAGACCTAGCGGAGCATGCACAGCATGTGGGTTTGCAGCCGGCCTCGTACGCGTGGTAGGCGCTGTGGGGCACAAGCAGCCAGGAGCCTTACAACTGGGTGACGTAGGATAATTTCTACAGGGGGGAGTCATGGGTACCTCTCGGTCTAAAAGCTGCACTGTAGTGGCGGCGTTGAGGCCTCACAAAAGCCTCGCGGTAAATACACAGCTTAAATAAGTACACGGTTTGTTCCAGTATGTAATGGTAAGTTTGGTTAACAACAGCGAAGTCCTTCAGAAAAATATAATTGGGAAAATACACTTTTAGGTATGTGCTAACAGCCAGCAGACTACATTGTGCATCTTAGGGCCAGCATTAATTTAAATACTATTAATCCACATTATCTTTTACTTCTCTCAGTTGTAGGCACTCTTCAAAGGAAGGTAAGAGGAGAGGTTGCTATCTTGTTATCATGACATTTGTTTAAATAAATGGCTTACAGAGGAATATTCAGAGAGTGAGATCCTCTTCAGAAATAACATAATGATTTGAGTTTAGCCCAGAAAAATCTCCTAGGGTTGATAAAAGGTCAAAAATCGCAACAACCACATAGGCAATATAAAAATATCACCAGCAACATGAATGTCTCCTTTTGGAAATTTTGGACTGAACTATGAGGAAAACATATATTGGCAGTGTTTATAGTATACGAGAAATAAAAGTAGCCCATGTGAAAAGCCAAAGTAAAGCAATTTTTTAAAATATTTTATTAGAATGTCAGATTAACACTCTGCAGATATAAGATGGGGAATGTTTTTGGGTTTACTCATCTACCCGCTCTGATGTGGAAAGTACTTTATTCTTTTTATACATCTGAACACTTTGTACAGTCTCTGAAATCTCTTCCTTTCTTCGCACACACCACTAATTTCTTGTCCTGTTTCATAATTTAAATTAAAATTACCAGTTAAGGGGCGCCTGGGTGGCCTAGTCGGTTAAGCGTCCGACTTTTGCTTAGGTCATGATCTGGTGGTTCGTGGGTTCGAGCCCCGCATCGGGCTTCGTGCTGACTGCCAGCTCAGAGCCTGGAGCCTATTTCAGCCTGTGACTCCCTCTCTCTCTGACCCTCCCCTGCTCACGTGCTCTCTCTCTCTCCTAGAAATAAATTAAAAGAAAATTAAAAAAAATAAAATTACCTGTTAAAATAATTCCCATTTTTTTCCTCTTAGCTAAGCAAACCCACAGCCAAAGTTACTGTGATGGTGTGATTATTTTGCAAGTTCAAGTTGTTTCTGTGTGGAAATAATTTGGAAAAACCATAGCATATTTCAGGTGTAAAGTGAGCCAGATTATGCTGGATGTGTACAAATCCCAAACGAAACTAAGATAGCAAATATGCCTTTTTTTTTTTTAAAGACTGAGTATCCTGATATTTTCTTTCTTTCTTTTTTTTCTTTTTCAGGGAATTATAGACTTTCCTGTATTTCCCCTAGTTCAAAATATGTAACTATAAGCTCCCTGGCTAAAATATTTAGAGCTGGATTCGGAACTCTCTTAGACTTACAGATGATGTTGCTGAGAATTCAGGTTCATTTTCATGTTTCCAGGAGACATTATTTTTGTTTCCATTATTTAACTGAGAAATAAGTAATCGATGGGATGCCTGGGTGACTCAGTTCATTAAGTGTCTGGTTTTGGCACAGGTCATGAACTTAAGATTCATTGGGTCGAGCCCTATGTGGGGCTCCATGCTGACAGCTTAGAGCCTGTTTCAGTGTCTCCCTCTCCACTCTGTTCCTCCCCCACTCACTTTTGTTCTTTCTCTCTCAAAAAATGAATAAACCTTAAAAAAATAAAAAAAAATGAATGAGGTAATCTTCACATACAGTGTTTAGAGTATATGCAATTTACTTGACTATTAATTTGAGCTCTTAAAATATTTTGCTTTCGCAAATAAGATATAATGTACTAAGATCAAGTTCAAATATGAAAAATACACTAATTCACTATGTAGATAGAAAAGAACACAGTTTACTAATTTAAAGAAATATAAACTTTCACTTTCCTGAAGAATTGTTGGGTGGCTTAATGGAATTGACCATTGCTTTTTATCAACCAGTCTTTGTATCATCTAAAATTGGACATGTTTATTTTGAAGAAATTTGACATGTGTATAACCTTTTACTGTTAACAGTGGACACTTGTGTCAGTGGAGGTCTTTGTTCTTGGATTTCCCACCAAAGATTTACATGCAGATTCACACTCCAGGATGGCCAGGAGGAGAGTAGTAAGCACAAAGCAGTTTACACTCTCAAGATGGGAGAAGGGGCAGACTTAGCAGTTTTAGTGAAAACCGTTATTACTCTTCCTTTCTAATTTTTTCCAGACTGTATCCCAGTCTCCTGATTTTTTTTTAATGTTTTATTTATTTTTAGGAAAGAGAGAGAGAGACAGCATGAGCAGGGGAGGGTCAGAGAGAGAGCAAATCACAGGCTGAAACAGGCTCCAGGCTCTGAGCTGGCAGTCAGCACAGAGCCCGATGCGGGGCTCGAACCCACGAACCGCGAGATCATGACCCAAGCGAAAGTCGGACGCTTAACCGACTAAGCCACCCAGGCACCCCTTTTTTTTAATGCCTGAAGCCCTCATTGTCACCGTATTTCAGTCTTGTTATCTTCGCCGCCACTTGCAACATAATTCAGTGTATCCAGATCACCCACAGACAGTCCATTTGGATGTATCCTTCTACTAGCCCTAAGACCATGTACTTTTGGGGGAAATTCAATTAAAAACGAAATCTCCTGCCTCTTCACAAAACCCTTTCACAAAGGTAGAATATAAAGGGTTTTATTATTGAATGGGCAGTAGACCAGAATGTGATGTGTATCTCAAGCAATCCACTAAAAGACAAAGACAGAAAGAAATGTTACCCTTTATATACCCAGGTGTATACCCCATTACTTACATGTTCTTGAGATGAACAGTAACTAGCTTCAAGTAATAGGACTTGACAGCACCATTTGTCACGTGTACTTCATCATAGATTCATTTGGTAATTGCAGTGGTCATCTGTGTTTAATCGGCTTTATCCAGAAGAAAAACAAACCACAATCTTTGACAGGAGATGATTTAGCAACTTGGAAGGATGTCCCTTTGGAAGTTATGTTCTTACCGTTGCACAAACTGGAGATGAGAGAGCTATCTTCCTTGATTACTTTTCAAAGAGATGCTCTCTTGAGAATAGCATTCCTGGGGCATTAAGCCTGGAGGAGTCCTATTTACTTTTTAAGAAAATTTACATATACTTTAAAGAGACAGAACTTAAAGTTATCTGAAGTAAATGGTCTAAGAAAAGGGGAGAGGAGAACTCTTTTTCCTTACTTTCAACAGGTAGATTTCAGACTGTTAATTAGTATTTGCTGTTACACTACTGTATTAGGTTTATCCAGAGAAAAAATAATTAATCAGCTATTGATTCATGTAGTTCTGCAGGCAGAGAAATTCCAAGATCTGCAGTCAGCAAGTTGGAGTCCTAGGAAAGCTGATGGGTAGTTCCAATCAGAATCCAAAGGCCTGCGAGACACATGGGTGTCTCAGTTGGTTGAGAGTCCAACTTCAGCTCAGCTCATGATCTCCCGTTTCATGAATTCGAGCCCCACATCAGGCTCATTCCTGTCAGCTTGTCAGAGCAGAGCTTGCTTTGGATCCTCTGGTTCACCCTCTCTCCACCCCTCCCCTGCTTGTGCTCTCCCCAAAATAAATAAATGTTAAAAAAAAAAAAAATCCCTGGTGCCTGGGTGGCTCAGTCAGTTAAGCATTTGACTTCGGCTCAGGACATGGTCTCACAGTTCATGAGTTTCTAGCCCCACGTTGGGCTCTGTGCTGACAGCCAGCTCAGAGCCTGGAGCCTGTCTTTGGATTCTGTGTCTCCCTCTCTCTCTCTGACCCTCCCCTGCTCATGCTGCCTCTCTCTCTCTCAGAAATAAATAAAACATTTAAAAAAATTAAAAAAAAGAATCCGAAGTCCTGAGAACCAGAATGTTGCTGATGATGTAGTTCAGGTCAGCAAGCCAGCAGGCTCCAGATTCAGGAAGAGCTGATGTTTTCCTTAGAGCTGGAGGCAGACTAGATCTATTCCATGTTCCTGCCCAAGAGGAATGCCCTCTTATAGGAAGGTTGACCTTTTTGCTGTTTAGGCCTTTAGAAGGCTGTGGATTCAAATGTTAGTGTCCTCCAAAATGTTCTCAGAAACACACGGAACGATATTTGACCAAATATTCAGATACCTCCTGGTCCAGTCAAACTGACACATTAAATTAGCCATCACAGTGATGAAGTTGAGTATCAAAGTACCTAACTTCTTTCTCATTACCTTAAAAGATTATTTTTCTCTCATGATTTCCATTTTCATGTTAGCATAGCACATTAGGTAGGATTTGAAAAGAATGGATAATATTTTGAATAACACTGTAAGGAGCTCTCTACCTAGTAATATAGTAATATCCTACTGATCTCCAAAAGAAAACTTTTTCTCCAGTAGTACATGATGTGAAGTTTACCCTTTCCCCCCATTCTTAACACTAATTTTTACCAGAGAAATTCTATAACTCTACTGACTTTTTTTCTTGTAAAATTCTGACTACTTAATTTTGACTTAACTATCAGAATGACTTCACTCTCTGTTGGTGTATATGTTGTTTACTACCAGTTCATGCTTCTTTCTGAACAACTCCAGGAATCTTTCATTGGTAATTCAGGGAGTCCAAAATCAAATTCCATCCTAATTTTGTTGATTATTTCTTCCAGTTTCATCCCATATGCTCCAGTTAACTTGTGCCTTTTATTGCCCACGAGCACTGCCCTTTTCCTGTCTGTTTTCCTCTTAAGCCATTACCACAATTGGGAATGGTCTTGCCTCTGTAATTTTGTTTTTAGTATTATTTATCCTTCACTGTTAACGTCTGCAGTTGTTGTCTCTTTAAATCTCCACTTGGAAGTTCATCTTTAATCTTTTGAATGTTATAAACACTTAACACTAATTGTCATAGTTTTTCTTTCCTGCTGTGTTCATATTTTTATTCTTCAAAATACTGTAAATTCATAGAGAGCAGGAGTTATTTTTTCAATCCTTCACATTTTCTAGCAGTGTATCTTCAGTTATTTGTTAAATGAATTGATGTATATTGATAAGTACACATTTTTCAGCCTCTGTATATGTCTTGCATATATATATTCCACTGAGCAAATTTGTAGTATAAAGAAAAATATCGTAGTTAGGTTCGAGATGGTAACATCAACAGGCCATTTAAAAGCCGTGGAGAAAAAACTTGAGTAAACATTTTATTGTCTTTACTAAACTGTGTTTAAAAGCAGTGATTTTTGTTAACCCGTGTAAATGTTAGGATTTTTTTTTAGAGCATGAACTAATGAGTATATGCCACAAAACTGGAAAATAATTTGAGATTTCAAGGTGAAAGTCTTAATATTGTCATCACATAATAAAGTATAAGAACCAGCTGAAGAAAGGAGGGGAAAACAACTTAAAAGAATTATCCTTAAGAACAAAAACAAAACAACCAACAACTGATTTTTTTCATCCGTATTTTTTTCTATCATAATTGTTTTCTTCTTTTTTAAAATTTTTAAAGTTTATTTATTTTGAGAGAGCAAAAGAGAGCACGTGCACAAGAGAGCATGAGCTGGGGAAGGGCAGAGAGAGAGAGAGAGGGAGACAGATTTCCAAGTAGGCACTGTACTGTCAGTGCAGAGCCTGACACAGGGTCTGAACTCCTGAAACTGAGATCATGATGAGAGCTGAAATCAAGATATGGATGCTTAATTGCTGACTGAGGTCCCCAAGTGCTCCTCTGTCATAATTTTCAAGGAAATCTCTGGTATCAGTATTCCAGAAGTTGTGTGGGGAAAAAAACGAGAGGAGGGGCATTATTTTGGAGTGAGTTAAATGTATCAGTTTGAGAAAGAAAACAGTATTATAACTACTTTCATTTTGTTTTGAAGTTGCAGTTTTGAATGCAGTTTAACATACATGTTACATTATAATGGTTTTAATAACAAATTAAAAATTCTGTAGCAAAATATTTTCCCCTGAATTATCAAAGAACAATAGAACAAAATGTAAATGCTGTTATAGGTCACTGGACACCACCTTGCTGTTATTGGGTTGCTCCTTAAAATATACCCTCCAGTGATTTGTACAGTGCTGTTTTAGCAGTTTTAAGTGGTTAAGTTGATGGATTTCCTGTTTTTCTCCTGGGAAACCATTACGTAATATAACTCTGCCCAGAAGATTTTCATGTGTTGGTGCTTCCATCTTCTTGTAAAATCACAATTCAATTTTCAACTTGCATAATTTTGTTAAATACAAAATTAATATAATTAAGTTATATATTTATATTATATTAAATACAAAATATTAAATGTATATGTCATTTTATACATCACCTCTCCTAGATGTTAATAATAAAACTAAGAATCATTGATTGAACATACTCTAGGTCAGACAGTATTTTAAGCACTCTCCGTGTATTAGCTTATTAAATTTCAAAACCTTTTGAGGTAAATATGGTTAGCTCCATTTTACAGATGAAAGATTATATAAGGTACATATAAAGATTAAGTATCTCTTGCTCAAGTTAACATCACTAGGAAGTAGAGAAACAAGTAGAGAATTCAGGCCTTATAAAATGGTTGTCAACTCTGCACTCTTACCCAGCGTACTTCACTGCTTCCTGGCATTTAATTTTTAACATGATTAAGATTTAACAATAGGTGCGCCTGGGAGGCTCAGTCGGTTAACCATCTGACTTTGGCTCAGCTCATGATCTCATGGTTCGTGGGTTCGAGCCCTGTGTCAGGCTCTGTGCTGACAGTTCAGAGGTTGGAGCCTGTTTCAGATTCTGTGTCTCCCTCTCTCTCTGACCCTCCCCTGCTCGCTTGCTTGCTCGAGCTCTCTCTCTCTCAGAAATAAGTAATATATTTTAAAAAGTTAAAAAAAAAAAAGATTTAACAATAATCATGAGGAGCCTGAATGGCTCAATTGCTTAAGCTTCCGACTGCTGATTTTGGTTCAGGTCAGGATCTCAGTTTGTAAGTTGGGCTCCCTGACAGTACAGAGCCTGCTTGTGCTTTTCTCACTTTCTCTCTCAAAATAAAAGATTTAACAATGATTAAAATGCAAGTTATTATTTGGGAAATGTTTTTTTTTGTTTCTCCCACTTCAAATTCTGTACTTCCTTTTTGGTCCAAACTTTGTACATTTCTTGAGTACTTGAATACAGTATGAAGAACCACATCTTAGTAAACTGTCAATTTATTTTACATATTTTTTAAATGTTTTAGAGTGTGAGCTGGGAAGGGGCAGAAAAAGAGAGGTGGAGAGAGAATATCAGGCAAGCTCTGTGCTGTCCATGCAGAGCCTGACATGGGGCTTGAACTCACGAACTGGTGAGATCACGACCTGAGCCAAAATCAAGAGTCAGAAGCTTTACCGACTAAGCCACCCAGGTGCCCCAGGAAACTTTTAATTTTAAATCACCATACCTTATTTTCTTATTTTGCTTCAACATACCTGCATAAGCTTCCCCATAAAATGGTGGTGATTATTCCAGAGATATTTTCAAAGGGCAAAAAAATATATTGTTAGCCCGTGCACCCATAAAATATAATTAAGCCCACTTGAAATGTCTAAATTTAAATTCATAAAATACTCAGATTTTTTTTCTAAAATGAATGGAATATAATAAAGGAATCTAAATGGAATGCAGATATTCTGCCACAAGGATATTATGCAGCGTAGCTGAGCATTTAAAAACTTTTTTGTATAATTAGTCAATGAAATGTTGAGCTATTTATTCATTATTATAAAGCCAGAAATCTAATATAAAATATTTGCAAGCCTGTTTTTCTCTGCCAGATCCTTCAGGAGAAATAAGAAACATAATTTGTTTTTTGCTTCAGCTCACAAATATCTTGGATTCTATTATACCCTCAAAGATAAACTCTAAAATTAAGAGGAAACCGATACTTTTAGTGAAAAACTACTTTACAGTATCCTTGATACTCAGAAAGTATGTGGATGGTATAATAATAGAACTGTATAAATTTCCCACTTTATACCAAAAGATCTAAAAATATAAAGGCTTTAATGCAGCAGACTTATGGTCAATTAAACCCAATTTTCTGTCTTGGATAGAGCTACTCTAGCAATTAAGTCACGATTGTCATCTATAAGTATCAAATTGTTAGTGATGTCCCTCAATCCATTCTTAATGCCCAAGATAGCCCATTATATATCTGCTGTCTCTGCTCTTCTGTTTGCAGTCTCTCTACCACCTTCCTCAAAGCACCTTTGACTGACTCCTGCTCATTCTGTAGGTGTCCAATTAAACATCACTTGGAGGTCTTCCTTGATTTCTGAAACTAGGCTAAATCCTATTAAAATGTCCTTTATCAAGTCATTCTTTATATGTTGTTGAGATTAGTAGTAAATTATTTCTTTTAACATAGTAGTTGCTCATCATGTACCTGTTCAATGAATGAATTAATGCTAAGCATTAATTTATTTTAAATCCAGCACTTTCAGTGTCTTCATATTTCACTGCTGTGGAGTACTCTCATCAGCCCAAACTGACTATATAAAATATCTATTTTATGTGTCTTCATTACTCATAATAGGTATATTGTGCTCTTCGTGTTCTATAATACGGTTTAGAATTCAGTGTTCTTTTTGCATATATTCATTTTCAAACTTTGACAATATCTGCCATTAGCTTTACTTATTTGAAACCGCTAATAGTTCTTTCATCCCTTATAAATATGTCCATTTCACCTCAAATCACATGGTCTGCTCTCAGAATATTTTGAAGTGGGGTGATCATAATAATACACAGTATTTTGTGGTCAGTAAAAACAGTTACACTATGGGAGGTTTTGTTCTTTTTTTCTACCAACCTTCCTTCTGATTATTTGGTAATGATAGCACATTGGTTGATTATCTTCAAGAAATTATCAGATTCCCTCCTTGCTTATGCTATAACTCCAAGAAAGATGTCCTATGAATGTTAGACATTGTGTTTTCTAAATACAATTATGTGGTAATCTCTTGGGAAATGAAATAGTTGATACCAACTCAGTGAATGGTTTCCTTTAGAAATACTTCTGGAAATAAACTTTTGTTTCTGATATCTCCTTATGTTTTGTAAGAACACACTGTTGAATTGGAAAAACTGAAAAATCATGCTAAGTGTACATGAAGCATCTGTAATATTCTTGGGTATAAATCATAACTATGTCCAACTCTGGTTTAGTATGTGAGCCCATAAATCCAAACTCGTTGGTGAATTCCAAACTGTGACTCTCCCATTCTCAACTGTCCTAATAATTTTCCTGCTTGGAAGAAGGAAAAAGGAGCAAAACAGTATTTGTGGGTAAGAGTTAACAGCCTTTGTCAATTTATAAATACAGTGAAAACTTAATGCACAGATTAAAACTATACACAAATTTATATGGTGGCACTTAACATGGGATGAAAATGAGATAATCTTCCAAATTACTCACTTTCTTCCCTGAAAAAAAGAATGGGAAAAAAAATCCTTAATAGTATCTCAATTCAATTGAGATCATCTACATTCTCAGCTATTTTAAAATTTAATCTGAAGCAATAGCCAAAAGTAGTAGTGGTGTTTCTAGCATTTTAATGCTGTTTCTCATTTTTTCTTCATTAATATTTCTTACATGTTACTAATTTTAGTCATTTCAGAAGAATGAATATCTCTGATCTAGGATAGGAAGCTATACTGAAGATTGATTATAGATTCTGTTCCCAGTTGGAAGAGAAAAAGTTATTTATAGGAAGTAAGCTGCTAATTGAATCCTATTGTGTTGTGGTCATTATTTCCTAACTTCAAGGTCCGGACTCCTCTAGGATTCTATCCAGTATTGAGCTTGCATTCCTATTGGTAAGTAATGACCTCGTAATTACTTCAAGCTCTAGATCAATCCCTACTCTGGTGACTCTTGATAGAGTAAAAGCATTTTACACATTGATTTTCTTTACTTAATTCATCTTCTTTCCTATCTTGTTTGGATTCCTTGATCTATTCAGTCTTTACTAAAATTTATTTACAGATACACAGAAGATCTTTTCTCATAAGTTGTAAACAGTCCAATAGATTGCTCTTAGTCTACAAACATGTCAGATGTACAAAAATAGGATAGCATGTGAAAAGAGTGATTATGGATTCACCTACATTAGAGAATTGAAAGTGGAGCCTCTTTGAAGGACCCTTTCAGGGAGAAGGTGGTTAGACTGTGAGGGGGTAAGCATTTGAGAAATGCTCAAGAATTTGGTGCTTGTAAGAAACATTGAGATAGCTGGTAACTTTATTCTGGGTTGCTGTGTAAGGAAAATCCCCATCAATTTTACAAGTTCACTGAAAAACTTTAATTATCTAAATTTAGAGAATGATTTAGTTGCAGAGACCTCCGTTCCAACCAAAAAAAAACTAAGGGAGGCATTTTTAACGCTGTTCTTTGTTGAGTATTCCATAATTTCATACGAGTCTTTTTAGCATACTATAATACTATAGGCCACAAAGAGTTTTACTTTCTTGAAATATTTTCACAGATGATATCATTTGCATGTGTACCACTTAGAATAATTATTAATCCTGAACTCTGGAGACCTTTCCACATGTTCAAATACTCATTCTACAAATGATCAGTTGGGAGAACTTGGTCCCATTATGCAACCTCTCTGTCTCAATACTCACGTTTTTTAAAGGAAATGATAATGTATCTGTCATAAGATTACTGTAAAGTTTAAGTGTGGTAGTTGCCATGGTATACTTAGAATAATGCATAATGCTTAAGTATTCCATATAAATTAGGTATCATTCTGAAATTTTTAGATCAAAGACTGAAAAGGTAATCAGGTGTATTTTTACTAAATACAAAGAGTTAGTAGCTTGTTGCTTTTTGTTTCTTAGCAATCTATTGATGGTCAGTCTGATAAAACACCTCAAAAAGTAGCTGAGCTGTTTGATCAGGTTTTAGGGGTTTTGTGGAAGGGATCGAGAAATTGAACTAAATGTTCAAAGTACTTTCTAACAGTGTTTATTAGTCAGTCATTGATTTTACAAATGACAGGATCCCAGAGAGAAATGTTACGAAAAAAAAAAAAAAAAGGCATACTTAGATACCATGTGTTTTACTGACTCATTTCACTTAGTGTAAGTCTGGCAGAGAAAGACAGATGTCCTGTGTTTTCACTCATATATGGAAGTTGAGAAACTTAACAGAAGATCATGGGGGAAGGGGAAAAAAAATAGGGAGGCAAACCATTATAGACTCTTAAATACAGAGAACAAACTGAGGATTGATGGGCCTGGAGGTAGGGAAAATGGGTGATGGGCATTGAGGAGGGCACTTGTTGGAATGAGCACTGGGTGTTGTATGTAAGTGATGAATCCTGGGAATCCACTCCCAAAGCCAAGAGCACACTGTATACACTGTATGTTAGTTAACTTGACAATAAATTATATTTTTAAAAAAGGGTTGGTTCTAAACCACAATCCAGCACATTTATTCTGATATAAAAAAATCATTTTGGAAGCCAAATAGCCTAGGAAGTCAATGGATTCTTCCCTTAGAATTCTTTAAAATTTTAAAATGTTTGTTTATTTTTGAGAGAGAGAAAGATAGCATAAGCACGGAGGAGTAGAGAGAGAGGGAGACACAGAATGTGAAATTGGCTCCAGGCTGTGGGGATGGGGGTGGGGGGGTTCTAACCCACGAACGGCGAGATCATGACCTGAGCTGAAGTCAGACGCTGAACTGACTGAACCACCCAGGCTCCCCTTCATAATCTTGACAGTCTTAAGGCTATTATTTTCCTGTGTTTTTCAGTTTTGTATATGGCTCTGTTAATGAAATTCCATCTTTTAAAGAATTAAAGGACGATTTGTCTACTGTTTGTTATGAGCTTCTTGAACAACTTACTGTAATTTTCTTTTAAATCTTTATACCTTAGTACAACATATGGTATCTTGGTAATTCAAATATATTCTTAATTTAAATTCCTGTCAAATAATAATTTTAATTAAATATTTAATATTTAATTATCTTATGTAAATATTTAAATCTCCGCATTAGAAAAGCTATTAATGTTGATAGACCAAGAAAATTATTTTCCAGAGTTGAGTTATCAAACAATTTATTTTAACTTTTACTCAGCTTACATTTTTTGAGAGATTAATTTCTGTTGAGCTAAACCATCCCATTCAAAATCTAATCTGATAAAAGATACATATATGAGTTAGGCATAGCATGCAAGCCAATTTAAACTAAGTAATTTGTTTATATATTAATGTGATTTGTAACGTTCTTTTTTATTCAGTTAAAAAATGTACCCCCTCCTGTCTAAAAGGTGATAGAACATCCCATTTCTCTAATGAGGTGCCTTATATTTTGCAATTTCCAGCCAAATAACAAGGTGATATAATTGTGTCATAGTAAAAATAATGAAGCTGGATTAAATATCTCCCCTAGTTGGATTCCTTTATTCTTTTTCTTTGTTTTCAATTCCCAACAGCGAATCTTATTTTAAGGAGTTTTGCTCTTTAATGATATCTGTTCATGAAACTTAACTGTTGGGGCTTAGACTTCCACTATAAGTTTCTGAGCTGTATTGCAGCTTAGGGAATAGTGAGATATAGAAAATAATGAGACAAATTAATTTTCTTTTCCCAGAGGTACTATATTCCCCATAGCTATCACTCAGAGGACAACCTCTTTTCTGAAAGATTGATATAAAAATAATTTATGTCAGGCTAAGAGGCAGAGAAAATTTATCTGCCTGGAAAAGCACATAAATGCCTTTAAGAAAAGAGTAGTAGCTTGTGGAGACAGTGCCTCTTGGTAATTAGGGGTGTTTGTTATCTTTGTCAGGCTTTAACAATAAATTCTGGATTTATATAATGAAAAGGATTTCAACATTTAATATATATACCATCCAGGTCCCACTGTAATTTAGCTTCAGATAATTCAAGAGTTGTAGATTAGTAAACTAGAAGATCTTTTTTTTTTTTTTTTGGCTTAAAGTACTGCAGTGATAGTGAGAATATACTGAAAATGAGCATCTTACTAAGTTAATAATAGAATCTTAGACCTAGAAGAGCCTAGATGAGGTCATTTATTTCCTTGCTTTTAATAAAAGGAATAATGTCACTAAACCAAACCATCAGAAATTATAATTTTGCTGCCAAAACTATTTATAACATACTTTATATTTTTGTAGTAGAACACCAGATCTATGAATATATAAATACCTCATTCTAATGTAGTTTGTGGCCTGTGGTTTTAAGGAACATAACCAGAGAAATGCCACTGGATGGAAAGTATCCGTGTTAGAGGATTCCAAGGCAAATGAAGAGAAATTAACCCCCAAGAGCTTTTTGTGAAGTAAATAAATTCATTCACTTATTTTCCAACTTGAAATAACACCAAATAAGACATATGGCATACACGGCTGTAAAATCATTGCACCAAGATGTCTGGGTTATTCTATAGTCCTATATTGCAAGTAATAGTATTGGCTTAACTTTTCTGCCCTGAGCCAGAGAGGTGTTTACTCATACTCTCTTATTGTATGTATTTTCTATATTTGCCGAAACTGCAAAAGTTAAAATGCAGGTATCTGTAGAGTAACTCCTTATTGAAACTACATTGAAAATTTTTATTTCTTACATTGATAAATTTATTTTCATTGTACATATAGGCATGGAGGATTGTTCTGGGTTCTGAACTTGATACTATTTTTTCAGCTTTTTAAAAAGATGCTGCAATATACTTGTTTCACTTGTCTCATTCTTAATTTATCACCACGATTAACGGCATGTTCTTAACTGGCATCATTCACCCTTGTAGCAAAATAAATTTGTGTATATTTACATATGAAATTTATATAGTTTTTGTTTTGTTGGGAGTAAAAAGCAGTCATCATTTGAAAAAAAAAAAAAACTTCTCATAGTTCTTTGGAAGGAGTAGAACCTGGGGGTTAAATATTGAATTTTGAAGTCTCTATTACTGTAGTCTTCCAGAGTATTTGCTCAACTTAGCATTTCTGAGAATACTAGAAATTTTTGCTCAGTCTTAAAATCCTTTTCAAGTTTAAGCTCCAAGAAAATAATGAATCTATTGAATGTTTACATGTATATGGCTAAAGATTAACATCAGTTAAAATTTAACCAAAGTTACCTGTATAGATGGCAGCATATAAATCTCCAGTTTTTAGGTCCCTTCCTATTATAGGTATTTCTACAATAAAGACAATTTCCAAGATATTCCCTAAGAGTTACATTTTACACAATTCGGAAAGACTGGATGTCTGTCTTGCTTTCTATCTTCAGTAACTAGCATGAACTAATATGAATATTAGCCTTTCATATTATTGAATAAAAATGACAAAATCTAAAAATACAATAGCGTTTCCCCACATTGCCATGTTTAAGACCATATACAGAGGAGAAGATAATTGACGTCAGTTGCATATACATGAACGTACTGTATATAAATCCCAATAAGTAAAACTCTATATTTAAGAAAATGCAAGTTGATGTGGAAATAATTTGATATTATAATGTTAACAAAGTGGCCACAAAATAAGACAAAGTGATTATAACAGGGAATAATTGCCTTTTAATTATGACTAGAAGGTTTAAACATTTAAAAAATAGACATAGTGTTTTGCAAATACATTAGGAGATATGAATCCAAACAAAATATCCCCAAAATGATTTAGTAATGTTTAAACGAAGTTGGAAAAGTTGATATAGACCTGTGACCTTAATTATAATTTAAAGCCCTCACTTCAGAGTGTCTCAGTATCTGGCTACTCTGGCCCGTATTTGCTCAATATGTGCTAGCATGATTCCTAGCACATATGTTTTCTAATATACTTTTCAAGTTAAAGCCAGAGATAATTAAAAAATAGATAAAAGTCACAAAAATCTTTCTGTCAGAAAACAGCAGTGATCCCAAATGTCGGGACTAGGCCTGAAAAGATGGTGCAGCCAACTTGTAGGAAATCATATTTACTCAATTGATGATTTGAGAATAGAATAATAATTTAACTGGAACACTATTAAGAAGGAAAACTACACATATAAACAAAGGGTATTGTCATATAAAAATAGCTTTACTCTAAAATAATAAATGAGGAATATTAATATATGTATAACTTATTTGATGTAAGTGTGCCTTGAAAGTCTATAAATCTCTACTTTATCTCTTTCTACCAAAGTGAAAAAGGAACGACCGATTCAGGGAATTCTGTGTAAGTCAACCAAGCCAAGAACCAAGATCAGGAAAGACTGACTGTTACTAGTTTTCACTCAAATAATATTCTGCAAATAATGCCCAATAGTATCAACATCAGATAATGACATAGTATTCTCAAAAGGGGGCATTACTAGCATTGGGGATGAAATAATTTCTCTCGGCTACAGCAGTTCTTTGTGCAAAACAAGGATGCACCAAGTAGTCCTGTGCCTCCTGGGGAAGTGGTTCTCTCTCCAGGTGAGAATCAGGAGGACCTGCAATTCTGCAGACTTCAGTCTTCCATCCTGAATTTGGACTGATGCATTTCTGGCAAGGCATCTGGTTGAAAAACCTTAAAAACTATATGAAAGGCATGGGATTAAAAAGTCTTATATAAATGCAATTGTTAAAGTCTTGTTAAAGCAGTAAATGAGTAAGTTCAAGGAACATCTAGGTTTGATAATCCGGTAGATAATTAAATGTTCTCCTATTTTCCTACAGTCTACTCTAAAGCTTTATTTAGCTTATAGAGCCAATTAGAATAATAAAGCATTAAAATTTCTGGATGACATTGAAATCTATTAATCACAATGGATTATGAAAAAATATTTCTTAAGGATGTGGAAATAATTAAATGCAAAGAAAGATTAATAAATTAGATTGAATTTAAGTTAAGAACATGCTTATTAAAGAGTGGAAACATAAACTACAGAATACAAAAAAATGCAACTTTTTTATAGGACTAAAAAATTTTTTTTAATGTTATTTATTTCTGAGAGAGAGACAGACAGACAGACAGCATGATCAGGGGAGGGTCAGTGAGAGGGAGAGATACAGAATCCAAAACAGTTTCCAGGCTCTGAGCTAGTTGTCAGCACAGAGCCCGACATGGGGCTTGAACCCACAAACCAAGAGATAATGACCTGGAGCCGAAGTTGGACGCTTAACCAACTGAGCCACCCAGGTGCCCCTTTATAGTACTTTTAATTATAGCGTTCTTACAATTCAAAAACAAAAAGGCAATCCATTAAAAAAACCAAAAGACACAAGAGCCTCGTTACATTTCCATATCCAAAAAGCACAAAGGAAAAAGAAATATACTCACATTAAAAGGAGATCAGACTCCTTAGTTATCAAGAAAATGCCAAAGAAAATCATTACCAAACTTTTTACTAGGACAGCTTAAAAGGACAGCCCATACCAAGTGTTGACAAGAATCTTCAGTAATAGCTCTCATACACTACCAGCAGGAATATCAATTGTTGGAATCCCTTTGCAAAACTATTTGGTCTTATTTATCAGGTTAACTGTAGGTTTACCCTATGACACAACAATTTCATTTCCTTAATATATATTTAGCAGAAATCTATATGCTTAACTTATGTAAGAATATTGATTATAAAATTTTAGTAGTCCTAAACTAGAAACTTAAATGTTAATCAAATAATACAGAGAATGAATTGTGTACATTTATATGTGTTATGTTTCAATATAAAAAGAAAATTTAAAAATAGATATCCTGGAAGACGATTCTTAGAGGTAGTGATATGGCAAAGTGTGATTACAGAATTTAGAATTATATATATATTTTTTAAAAAAAGAATCCATTGTTTGATATCTATATCATGTTTCCTGAGTTGTCATGAGATGCTATTCTTTCTGGGTCTGGTAAGAAAAAACAAAGGCATTATCTAATTCAAATAGAAGGCAAGGACATATATAATAGGACTTTGAGTTGGCACCTGTTTAAAGCGCTGTAGAAAGGAAGTGTGACAATGACTACTGGTTTTTCAGTTATTTGTGGGTGTATCTGTCACATTATAATACCTGTTAAGAAATGCCATTTTCAGATATAAATAGTATAGTTAGAAAAAATATGGACCAACGTTTTCTTAATTTTGGCTAACAAAGGACAGCACTGATTTTTAAGATCTCTTTTTTTTGAAGGGAAATGGTATTCAGAATTTCAGACGTACTGACTTAAATAAGTACCTGTTTTAAAACCAGTGTAAAAATAAACCTCTACACTATTGTTTGGAGCCAGAAGACAAAGAAAACTGATGAAAACTTTCAGTGCCCATGAAGTAATTGTTAGAGATGAGATAAACTTCTGTTGTCTCTGAGACTGAGGTAAGGAGCTGATCCTACACTGAGGTGTCAGAGAAAAGGATCTAGGAAGTCTGTAGTGGGAAGATTTTAGAGCTGGGCAAGTGTTGACATTGCTGGAAAGGAAATTAAGGAGTTTCTTGCTGGTATTAAGCTTCTCCTTATGCTAAGCAGCTGTCTTCATGTCATTACTCAGTGAAGATGTCCATATTGTTTTGAGAATTGTTTCTCTACATGAGCATTATTTTAGTTTTCGAAAAAAACTGAACATATGATTTATTTGCATTTTATCTCCTGGAATTTTGACATCTAATTTTTTTTTTAAATGTTTTATTTATTTCTAGGAGAGAGAGAGAGACAGCATGAGCAGGGGAGGGTCAGAGAGAGAGGGAGTCACAGACTGAAATAGGCTCCAGGCTCTGAGCTGGCAGTCAGCACAGAGCCCGACGCGGGGCTCGAACCCACGAACCGCGAGATCATGACCTAAGCGAAAGTCGGACGCTTAACCGACTAAGCCACCCAGGCGCCCCAATTGACATCTAATTTTCAAATCAATAGTTAATGTGCCTTTTTTTTTTTCTTAAGGTTTTACTTAAATTCCAGTTGGTTAACATACAGTGTAATGCTGATTTTGGGTATAGAATTTAGTGATTCATCACATATGTACAATACCCAGTAGTCATTACTCGTGATTGCCCTCCTTAACCCATTTCCCATTTAACCCATCCCCCTGCTAATATGCCTTTTAATAAAGTAAATATTTGTGAAGGTAATATTGGGATTTAATTATAAATTTAAGCATGGATCAATTTTTGAAGTTATGAGTAAAAGTTAATGCAAGTTCTTTTGGTCTGTGTAGCAATCACATCCTACCGGCGTGGACTTCCTCATCTGTTAGTGATAGCATGCAAGTCACAAGCAAGATCCTTCTTAATTATCCCACACTAACTTAAAGCTTTAGAGTAGAAAAGACAAATTCACATTGAGTTTATAGATTCTATGGTGTTGATTGCATGCTGAAATATAATAAGAATTGTTGAATGGGAAAATTTGAGAAACTAGAATCATTTAAAATTTATTTTTGATTTCTAATAAGAGATTCTGTAAAGTTATTTTGTCTGTCATTGTGCTGAAAAAAAAATCATGTGGGCATACAGGGACGTATGCATGTTCTTAACAATTGAGCTTGAACTTGTATTTTATATTTTCCTTGGCTTTAACATTCAGTAGAATGAGCGATATAAATTCAACACAGAAAACTTTGTTACTTTTCTGGACATCTACTTTATCCCACTGTACCCTGTTCTCAGGTTTGGTTTCCTTATCTTTCAGGAATAGGTTGTCTGACTCTCCTGATTTTCAGATGAGTTTAGATGGTGGTTAGTCCCAACAGATTAGAGAGGTAAAAATAAAGTTGATAATTCTGAATATTCTTTCTGAGAAGCCATTGTGGCATTGTACTCCTCCTTAGACCAGTATTTAATTTGGCACAACTCATGTCAGATGATCTTTGACCTTTTTGTATACTTTAGCTACAAATAACTGTTCCTGCTACTTCTTTAATTGTAAGAGTGGGACTGTACCCTACAGGTAGTAACTATGGGATACTGCATTATCTCTTGTGGCTTCCCAATACTGTATACTTTTATGAAAATCTTTTTATTAATTTTGCTCCATTGTATAATTTGAGTCCTCTGTTTCCTGAAAAGATCCTGACTTATATAGCCAATTACTACTATTCTTTGAAACCCCATAAATTTTCTTTACAAAGAGGAAACCATTTGCTTATGGTATAGAAAGATAGTTAATAATCAGTGCCTGTGATTTGAATTAACTGTGTAGATACTTTGTTAGGAAACTTTGTATCAGAATTTTAAGGTTTTCCCTGGTCTTATGATGCCAAACGTACAGGCTTTTATCTTTCATTTTGATATATCCAGATATTTAACTATATTCAGAATAGGGTAGCTTGGATACTTCATGAGGTCAGTGAACTTACTTTGCTGCTTGGCGTAGGTGCATTTTCAGACCCCACAACTTTAAGGTCATCAGAGTGACCAAGAGGCACTTTTAAAGTAGAGGTACACCAGCATTTTTTAGTGCTCTTTCTCCTTCCCACTGTGTGTATATGTGTCTTTCATTCATTTCTAGGCCAACTTCATGGCACATTCCCACTTGGCTCTTAACATGTAACTGAATCTTAATTAAGGTTTACTTCTTACCCAGATAACTTAGGATGAAGCTTAGATACCAACTAAGATATATGGATTTTTGATAGAAGACTCAGCTCAAGTCAGATTGGTATTTCAGGCTGGGATATCTTGGTTGGTTCAGCATAACCATTGGGAAGCTCCTCTTTTGTTTTAAAAGATTTCTCTTTTAATTTCTTTTATTGTATAAACAATATTTGTCTCTTTTAGAAAAAAAAATATACATAGAAACAAATTGAAAACAAAAAATCACCCACATCTTACTACCCATAAAAAATCTCTCAATTTTAATACTACTGCCATGTCTGTGTTTGAATGCTTCCTTATTGTATTCATTTAAAAACTACAGTCATGATCTATATACTGTTTTTACAGTGTTTTAATTAAATGATGGTATAGCCACCCAATATTTTAAATATTGGTTTAAATGCATATAACTTTATAATGTATTTTAGATTTAGTATGAGAGCCAATAATTTGGATTCCCTAGAATTTACCAAACCATATTTATGACCATTGTTTTGTAATTTTTTTTTTTTTACAAATAGTTTATTGTCAGATAGTTTCCACATAACACCCAGTGCTCATCCCCACAAGTGTCCTTCTCCATGCCCATCCCCCACATCCATCAGTCCTCAGTTTTTGTCACATTCAAGAGTCTCTCATGGTTTGCCTCTCTCCCTTTCCCCTACCATTTCCCCCCTGCTTCTCCCTCTAATTCCTCAGTTTAAGTTCCTCCTAATCCTCCTATACACGCAAACATATGATATTTGTCCTTCTCTGCCTGACTTATTTCACTCAGCATAACACCCTCAAGGTCCATCCATATTGCTTACACATGGCCAGATTTCATTGTTTCTCATTGCCATGTAGTATTCCATGGTATAGATAAACCACATCTTGATCCATTCATCTGTTGATGGACACTTAGGCTCTTTCCATGTTTTGGCTATTGTGGAGAGTGCTGCTATGAACATTGGGGTACATGTGCTCCTATGCATCAGCAAGTTTTGTGATGTAAAAATATTATTGTATTATAAGGGTATATATGCTTACCCTTATTTTAACTAAATATTTATGCATATCTTCATTTTCTCAGAAAAAATTCGAGATGCGTTTCTGAGGCTGAGTTTATGCATAGCTTCTTGCATTTGATTCACATAGTTTCAGAGTTCCCTTTAGAAAAGTTACACGCATTTACAAATCCCATAGGCAGTGTTTGAGGGTGACTATCTTTGCATTTGATTCTAATCTTTGAATAAATGCGTTTTAAATTCTTTATCTACAACATCTACATTGCAAGATGTGAATAATTGTCTAAGTATCCTGCCACACACTCATTGGATTGAATAATTATGTCAACACTCCAGCTTTGTTTGTACTAGGGAAATAATGCTGTGTTTTTCCATTGGTTTATATTTTATAAGGCTGAGTGAGATTATCCAAAAACCAGCAAGGGCATTTCTTAGACCATATAAGAGCTTCCCAACCAAACATGACTCTCTCGGTTGTATTGATTTACACTAAACCAGAGACTAGGGTACTAGTTATTCTATTATATAACTGAAGAACAAAATGTGGCATATTAGGAAAGAACACAAAGCATTCCCCCAAGTATTTTTTTCACATAATAGTGAATTTTATTCATTAAATCAAATTTATTTTTATATCTTCATAAAGTTTTCATAAATAAACTTAAGTTTTCATAAGTAAACTTAATTTCTCTGGAAATAATAAATCCATCAGCAAAGCTCATTTCTCTAGTTTACTTTTGAATAACTTTTTTTCCTTCTTAAAAATCATCTAATAAAGTTATCTGATGTACAGTTTGAAGAGAAGAATGGAAAGTTGCGTACTGCTTAAGTATATTTCACATAATGAGAACTAGTTCAAGAGAAATTCTTTTGCCCAGACTACAAGAGAACTTTCATAAAAATTGATAATGTAGAGATCATTGAGATCCCTTTCTGCGAAAATTAAATGGCCAGTTGAATAATATATTATGAAACATGTAGGTAAAACCATGGAAGATTAAACGTTAATAGAACAGGATATGTTTCTAGCCTATCCCTGCTCGTGTATACATTCACTCAACTGTTCTGTTCTTGTCTGTCATATAGGATTGGAATGCTCTTCATAGCACTGTTTTCCATGAATAGGGGTATGATAGGATGGAAGGAAGGTGAACTAATTACAGGCATGGTTTGTCCTTTGAGTAATAACTCTATCCCCAGCCTGCAGGACCTGTCACTATTTGTAGCACTGCCTCTTAGTCTTGACAGTCCAAACACAACTTTTGCTAAAAAAGAGCTGTACTACCTCTCATTTTTAGAATGCTGGTGCTTAAAATTTATCAATTTTTGTCATCTCCAAAGTATTGACAGGGATATTGTCATTTTCTGTTATTCTATTTAATAATTTTAATATTTAATATGAAACAACAGCAATTAAAACCAAAGTGGAAACCTATACAGCTATTCCCTCATTAGAGTTAGGCTATTCAAGAACTTTATTAATTTAACTTATGTAACAATTTATTTAACATTTGTTCATTTCAGGGACATACACAGGAAATAACCTGACAGTAAAGACACCCACATATTTATTTAGTTAGTAAAAAAACAAAAACAAAACAAAATGTAGGAAACATATACGTGAAACTGCATCAAACAAGTTATTTCTCAAAGAATTCACTAATTTAACTCTGAGGATTCCTTTAGGGTAACACTCTTCAGACCTTTTATATAAGTTTCCATAATACTGAAGTGGAAACATGAACATTCTATCATCACTACTATTCTACTTTACACCTCTTTACCTCCAAGGTAGCATGAGGAAATTATTTGAGTCAATTGACAGGATGATTAATGATGCCTAAACTCTAGATTGAATGACTTTTTTCCTCAGGATTGTATGCATTCTGGTCCAGAGATTAATTTACAAATTAAAACATAAATTTGGAGAGAAAATTATTGGCTGTTAATGTGTAGTGATTTGCTGAGAAAATAACATTATTTTTGCAATTTAAAAATTTATGTCACAGTTGGATAACAAGCTCTTAACCCCAATTTGTACTCCTTGTTCCTATCATCTGACAAGCCTACATTTGATGTCTTTAATATAAAACAGACATAGAAAAATTTTATAGGTAGCCCAGCAAAATCTGTTTTACATAATGGAATTAGTTAACATTTCAACATTTTTTTTCTTGTAATCTCCAATATGCACTAGACCTATGTCCAACAAAATAAAGAGTAGAATTTAATAGATTTCATGAAATATCTGGTAAATAATTCAAAATATATCTAGGTTGCTAACTAAGTGGAACGAATTCAGTATTTTTGACTGATAGTCACATACATGTATAGATTTGCCATTCTTTGCTGTGCATCTTGTAAATATGTTAGTATAGACTTTGAATAACCAAAATACTTGAAAAATGGCAAAAATTGCTTAAGTAAAATTAGTCTGAAAATGATTGAAACTTCTACAATACACTGTCATAAAACTATGATCAGAAATTAAAAGAAACTTACTGTCTGATTGAAATTGTTTATAAGAGAGTTTGTGGAGCCCATAAATCTAAGCACTTCCTCGGAAACTTGGATGAATTGTGCATTAAAAAATTATAGAATGATGATTTTTAAGATCTTACTTTGTTGCAAGGGTTACTTGCAGCTTTAAAGCATACAACAATTTGAATCTGTAGCAATGTAATATCAGAACACTTATTCTGGGGAAGAGAAGGATTTATTATTTTGCTGATATTTTTCAAACTTGTAGTTAAACTATATGAACTAAAAATATTTTTAAAAATACAGTTATGTTTATCACTTGAATCTTTTCTTTATGATTTTCTTAAAATCTGATATTTTATTTTTATATCTTCTAGTTTTAATGACTAATTAAATCTTGATCTTATTAAGAGTCACTTATTTCCTATTTTACAGAAATTATTTAGCCTAGTGAAATAATTATAAAATTTGCTATATTTGAATAACAATATACACTATGGGAAAAATGATCTAGTAAGGGGTTTAACTGAAACAAGTGGGTTGATTTGTAATAATGGACATTTAATGTTGCCAGAAAAGAGTAAAGTACATCAGCATAATATTCACTAGGTAATTTCATAGAGACGTTAACCTAATATCAACATGGAAGTAGAACATTTAAGGAACTCAACAGCAAACAGAATATACAGATACCACAGTAAGTGTCTCCCGTTGAAAATAAATGTGAATATTCTAAATTCAAGTTTGTGCATCCAAAAAAACCATAAAATACCTAGGAATAAACCTAACAAAGATATGAGATCAGTATGATGAAAACTATAGAAAACTTATGAAGGAAATTGAAGGAGGACCCAAAGAAATGGAAGAACATTCCATGCTCTTGGGTCGAAAGAATAAATATTGTTAAAATGTCATTACTATCCAAAGCAATCTACACATTCAGTGCAAACCCAATCAAAATTGCACCAGCATTCTTCTCAAAACGAGAACAAACTATCCTAAAATTTGTATGGAACCACAAAAGAGAATAGAGAGAGTTCTCTGAGAATAGAGAACTCAGAATTGGATGCACAAATATATGGCCAACGAATCTTTGATAAAGCAGGAAAGAGTATCCAATGGAAAAAAGACAGCTTCTTTAACAGATGGTGCTGGGAGAACTGGACAGCAACATGCAAAAGAATGAAACCAGATCATCTTCTCACACCATACACAAAAATAAACTCCAAGTGGATAAAGGACCTGAACGTGAGACAGGAAATCATCATAACCCTAGAGGAGAAAGCAGGAAACAACTTCCTTGACCTCAACCACAGCAAATTCTTACCTGACACATCCCCAAAGGCAAGGGAATCAAGAGCAAAAATGAACTATTGGGACCTCATCAAGATAAAAAGCCTCTGCACGGGAATGGAAACAATCCATAAAACTAATAGGCAACCAATGGAATGGGAAAAGATAGTTGCAAATGACAAATCAGATAAAGGGCTAGTATCCAAAACCTGTAAGGAACTCACCAAACTCTGCACCTGAAAAACAAATAATCCAGTGAAGAAATGGGCAGAAGATATGAACAGACACTTCTCCAAAGAGGACATCCAGATGGCCAACAGACACATGAAACGATGCTCAGCATCCCTCCTCATCAGGGAAATACAAATCCAAACCGCACTGAGATACCACCTCACGCTGGTCAGTATGGCTAAAACGAACAAATCAGGAGACTATAGATGCTGGCAATGATGGGAGAAATGGGCACACTCCTACACCTTTGGTGGGAATGTAAACTGGTGCAGCCCCTCTGGAAAACAGTGTGGAGGTTCCTCAAAAAATTAACAATAGAGCTCCCCTATGACCGAGCAAGTAGCACTGCTAGGAATTTACCCAAGGGATCCAGGAGTGATGATGCATAGGAGCACATGTACCCCAGTGTTCATAACAGCACTCTCAACAATAACTGAGTCATGGAAGGAGCCTAAATGTCCATCAACTGACGAATGGATCAAGAAGATGTGGTTTATCTATACAAGGGAATACTACATGGCAATGAGAAAGAATGAAATTTGGCCATTTGTAGCAACATGGATGTAGCAACGTGGTTTTCACATATAGGTGGATTAGAGGAACTTAACAGAGGACCATGGGGAGAAGAATGGGGAAAAAAAGTTGGGGAAAGAGAGGGAGGCAAACCATGAGTAACTCTTGAATGCTGAGAACAAACTGAGGGCTAATGGAGGTGGGGGAGAGGGGATGGGGGGTGATGGGCATGGGGGAGGGCACTTGTTGGGATGAACCCTGAATGTTATATGGAAACCAACTTGACAATAAACTAAGAAAAAATGTGCATGTGGGAAACACACACCGAGCATAACTTGAGAGCAAGAATACACTAGTAGTACAAAATGTTAAAATCCAAATATTTCAATGGAACTGAGCTGTCTCCTTTTTGTCTATTACTTTTGAGAAAATTTTCCTTCATTATATAACAAACATTCTATGCTGGATATATTGAATAGTAATAGGAAGTTTCAGAAATTCAAGCTGAATGATTTATTTGACTACTACAAAACATAACAGAAGCATTTGTCCTATATTTTGTCATAGAATTCCTGGCCATTTCCAAATAAATTCCATGCTTCACTAAATGTTGAGAAAGAATAAAACACACATATATGTATGTGCATACATATATATTTCTATGTAACCTATATATAAGCTATAATATAAACATAAAATATACTTATATATTTAAAGTTTTCTATATTTATATATATCATTTATGTATAAATTATGTACTATATGCATATATATTATATAATTAAATATTTATAAAAATATTTAATTGATTTAATCAAATTAGAAATAATACCAGATTAGTAGTAATAATTATAAAAAATCCTAGGAAATCACTTTTAACCTCAAAACCAGCAAACTAAGTAGTATGCTGATGCATAAATTCCAATTTCTGATAAATTACGTACCTTAATTGACTTGTGAAATAGAATAACTCTAGGATAGACTTGGTTTTCTATGTGAAAGAAAAAAGAAAAAAATTTAAGCAGATGGACAAAACTGTGTATTTTAATGTAGGAAGAATATCTGGAAATGGTAAAGAGATCTAAAGTAGAATGCTGTGGAGATCCTAGGAGTATCTTTTGGGAAGGAGTATGTAAATAAAGATGATTTTGGTAGAGAGTGGCCAGTTATGTAAATAAAATCTAGCCAAGTTTAGTCTTAGGGAAACCAAGAAAACAAAAATACCATGAATGAGGACTGTAAACAATGTCAGATGTGATTGATATTCTTTGTGAGTTATTTATGATACTTGTGAAATGCGGCTCACTGGAAAGTTGTGGGTGGGGGACAGATAGCAGTTAGATAAAAGGGTAAGAAGTGAGATTCAGTCGGGGGATGAGTCAGTATAGTTAGGGCATAGTAGTAGTGAAGGTAACCTACTTTTCCTAAAACTTTTGCAGTAAAATATTATAAGATAAATGGTAGGTGCAGGGGGAATATTGAATTTCCAGGGAATATTTTGTTTTTTTGTGGTTGATGTTTTTTCAAATGGATAGAATCGAGAAGAATATTGGAATACTGAGTTGACATTATCAGATGAGAGGACCAGAAGGTTTAGTCCATGGAAATAAGTCTTGGGTAGAATGAAAGCAAATGGTATTGAAAGTGCAAGGAGGTGAATTTATAGAGAAGGAGTAATAATAATTTCAATGCATATTATAGCATGCTGAAAAAAGTAATTTCAATATGATTGAAGTAAAAGAGAAAATATTAATGGAAGCATCAGAATGTATGTGCTTACATGTAAGAAGAGATGTATTTAATTTAATTGTATTTTCTCAATGAACTAGAAAAATATCACCTGCAAAGAGGGATGGATTGTCAAGTGAAGAGTTTGAAGCAATATGGATCCCTTGAAATTGCTGATAGGGTAAACATCAGTGAAACTTTACTACAAAACATTGGGACAATTGGGAACAAAGAAATAATACTGAAATAGAATTGTTTCCTATTTTATCTCTCTTCCAACAATTAAGTCATAGAATGATCTTGCTTTTTGAATTGTTTTTTTTTTTAATATGAAGCTCTAGGAAATCAAAGAACAGAACATTATATCATTAAAATTGGTACAATACTGCCATTTTCGTGATTAGTAAATTCTTTATAGATTGAAAATAAATGCAGTTATATAAACTATGGCTCTCAATTGTCTCAAACAATTGCCAATGATTGTGACATCTGTAATGGTAGGAAACAGTAGTCAGAGACTAAGGAGTTTAAACTTGAAATATTAGATGTGCTTTCTGGATCAACAGAAAATCTAAATAGTGGTCATGTCAGTGAATGGCTTAAGTAAAAGGGAATGTCATTCTAGGTGATGATGGAAAGGAACTTGCAAGTTTTAATAGATTTCTTCCCCAAATACATGACTATTATACTGAAGAGTGGTTGGACACGTAAGTAATACCTATGTAAAGCAAGAGAGTCCATTGATTTAGTAGTTAATAAGGAAACAAAGCATCCTTTTTTGAGTTGTGAAATACTCAGGAAAGTTTAAAATCATGCTGATTTGAAAAGTAAGGACAAACGCAATGCATGTCAAGCACTTAGGTGCTTCTAATGATGTGTGGAACATTGAAGAAGGGGAGAAGAAGATAAGAGGAAGAAAACAAAAATAATGATTGAAAGGCAGTAAATTATGCATATGAGAGGATGTGTAGCCTATTAAGACTAAAATAAAATGAAATGTGAAAAGTATTTTTTAGAATAGAATATAAAGAAAGGGACTTTGGAGAATTTCGTTTTTCTTTTTAATATTTATTTTTGAGACAGAGAAAGACAGAGTGTGAACAGTAGAGGGGCAGAGAGAGGGGGAGACACAGAATCCGAAACAGGTTGCAGGCTCTAAACTGTCAGCACAGAGCCCAAAGCGGGGCTTGAACCCATGGACCATGAGAACATGACCTGTGCCTAAGTCAGATGCTTAACTGACTAAGCTACCCAGGTGCCCCTAGAGTTTCTGATGTGGTAGCAACTGTTAATCATTGGATAGCTGAAAACATGCCACATACCATGCTAAGAAATTTGCACTTATTAAGTAATCCAGTTCTTGCACAACTCCTCTAAGTATCATTTTTATATTTTACAGATAAGGAAACTGCAGTATGGTTGATTCCCTCAGAGTCTTAAAAACATAATGTAAAATTGAGGATTGAACCTTGCTTGCCCGACACTGAAGTGAAAGTGTTTAACACTACTCACTATAATTTATCTATAATTAAAATGCTATGTTCTTATTAGGCTAGAATATGGGACTAAACAGATAGTTAAATACTTGGCACGATAAAAATTATAAATAAATTCATGTAAATTGTAACCTCTGTAGTAGAATAAAGGAAAGGCAAATTTGTGTGTGAGGAAGGAGTATTGAAGACTAACAAAATTGGCAAGAACAAAAGAAATGACATTTTACATGAAATGGAACTGATAAATATCATCAGTGTTCAAATTAAAAAGGCGAATTAAAGATCTAACTAATGTGATTATCTTAGTTTGAATTCTTGTGGGAGCAGATTTTAAGAGAAAAATTTGAATGCAAATACTTATTTTAGAGGTTTTCCCAGGAAATATCAGCAGAGCGGTAGAGAGAAAAAAATGAAAGGGATAAAATATGTTTTCAAGCAACTTATCGCTGTGAGCAACTGCAACTTTATCCTGTTGGAAGATGCTCGAAGAAGTTTTAGAATCTGACCTCAGAGTTTTGTTTTCTGAAGGATTAAGGAGCTAAGGTGTGTAACCGCTCCCACCATCATTGGTTAGAAGTGACTTCCAGGAGTTCTTAATTCTGTGGTGCTTCTGGCCCACCCTGCATGAAGACTGACTAGGCTTTATCAACCAGAGTAAGTGTATTCTGACATTTGGAATATGATCAAACAGATTTGAAATATTAAAGACCAAAGGGATAAGAATCGAGCATGAACAGCATCTGCTACAGGTGACATAGAATCCAGAAGTTTAAGAAAGAAATGTCAAAAATATGGACTGTATACAGTAACCTAAAAAATCTGTAGTTCTCCTATCTTTTTATTTTATTATTATACCCACTCATTGAACAGAGAGAATGAGCCATTGTATAATACCATTGTATCTAAAAGCAGTACATTTTAGTGGAGTTATATAATAGAATGCTTTATCAATTAACATAATTTATTTCAAAAAATAGATTATACATGGAACATCTTACCTGGCCTTTAATTTTTATTAAAAAATTAATGTGTGTAATTTGTGACCATTTGGAAAGCATCTCTGTTAGATCTAGATTATTAAGCTACCACATACTAAATATACACAGAGTTTATGGGAGCTTGTAATAAAACACATATACAATAGAAGAAGATACCAATGTCAGAAAGAGGAAACTTGTATGCTAGACAGTGAGGAAACTTGAAAACAAAGTCATCTTTCACAGCTATGGAAGTCAACACAGACACTTCTAAAGAGGAGTTTTTCTAGCGTGGGCAACTCCAGAAATGTGGAATTGTTAGACATTATATCAAAAATTTTCCCTCAGGAAGAATCTAGGATTTGGGATTTTTCCCATGGTTGTTAAGGTTAAATCAAACCCCAGTCTTTGTCTCATTGGTGTCCAGAGTTAGCTGAGTCCTATAAGCACTCTGAAGTAAGAAAGACAGAAGATTCTACTTTGAGCAGCTCCCTGAAAAGTTGGGGTATTGGGCACCTGGTCTACCTCTTTTTCTCTCATGGGGAAGTTTGAAGTGAGGATTTTCATCTCTTTGAACTGTGCTGTGTTGAGCCATGGAGAAGGCTGTGGTGACTGGCTAGTTCAAAATGACTGTTGTTCCCCTCTCCCTTTGCCCCCCACCATTGGCTCCTAGGAAGTTAGAGTTTGCTAGGTCCCATTAGCACTCTGAGATAGGCTAGGTCAGTCCTCTGGACAGCCTCCATAGAAGTTGGGGCATTGGATGAATGTCTTACCATTTATCCTCTCTAGGGAAAAGTTAGAAGTTGGAGTATTTCCTCAGTATCCTTTACTGAGCCTGTAGGAGGGGCTGTGACAGTTGTATCCAATCTGCCATCTTCATCCACTCTGCCCCAGGTGGTGAGAGTGTGCCTGGTTCTGTCAGTATTCTGAGGCAGACAAGGCAGAAGGCAGAAGAGCTGGAACTTTTGATGCATTGTCCAAGTCTTTCCTTCCCCAGGAAAAAGTTGAGAGGTAGGGATTTCCTCCCCATTAAATGGTGCTGTGCCATCGATAAAGGTTACGGCAAGAAGACTGCTCAAATTCCCCTGCTGGCCTTGATGTAGCTGTTTTATGCTTGAGTAGGCTGCAGGAGCCTCTTGGTTAGTTTCTGGATTTCTTACAAATGGAATTTGTCTAACTTTTGTTGAATTCTTGGGTTATAGGGGTTACGCGGGTCTAGGGCTTCCTATTCTGTCATCTTGCTGGTATTGCTTCCTAAGTATTATTATTTAAAGTCATCTGAAATCTTTAGTCCCTTGACCAAATTTTATCCTGAAGTTTTACAGCATTTCTCTACAATTATTTTACTTTTCTTCAAAATGGGGGCACCTGACTAGCTCAGCTGGTAGAGTATCTGACTCTTGTCTCAGGGTCATGAGTCCAAGCCCCGCATTGGGCATGGAGCCTGTTTATAAATATCTAGTATTTTATATTTTTATCATCATTTCCATCAATAGCCAAATTATGGAAAGAGCCCAAATGCCCACTGACTGTTGAATGGATAAAGATGTGGTGTGTATATGCAATGAAATACTTCTCAGCCATAAAAAATGGAATCTTGCCATTTGTAATGACATGGGTGGACTAGGGAGTATAAAGCTAAGCAAACAAGTCAGAGAAAGATACCATATGATTTCACCCATGTGGAATTTAAGAAACAAGATGAGTGAACATAAGGCAGAAAGAGAGTCAAACTGAGAAATATACTTTTAACTATAAAGAACAACTTGATGGCTCCTGGAGGGGAGGTGGGTTAAATTGGTTATGGAAATTAGGAGGGCACTTGTGATGAGCACAGAGTGTTGTAAGTGATGACTCCCTAAATTCTACACCTGAAACTAATACTACACTCAATGTTAATTAGCTGGATTTTAAATAAAAACTTGGAAGAAATATAATCTTAGTGTTTAAGACAAAAAAATATAAGGTTTTTTCCCACTGCAGCTCTCCTTCATGGATTAAAATCTCAAAGTACTGAAGTAACTACTTACCAAGTGATTAGAATAGTATGTATTATTAGACTCTATTATAAATGACTACTTCAGCAAGATAAATCATACCCTACGGTAAAACATTAATGCAACTCTTACTTCCTCCTTGTTTGCCCTTGGATAATATTTGATTCAGTCTGTGTTATTTGAACAAAATTCTCTTTTAATACTCGAAGCGACTAATGGAATACTAAACTAGTTAGCAAATGAGAGATTTCTCCAAAGGAAAATTATTTAACAGGGGAGCTATAACTGCAATTACATCTACACATTTGAGACATCCTAGTGTAGCTGACCATGGAAATGTAGCAGAGCTGCCATGTTAACTGGCATCTATTTTCTGGGTTAATCAATCAGTTAAATTATATGTCAGGTAACATCTATTGATCATGCAACTTTGTAGAAGACTTCTGTAGGCTTCATTTTATAACTCTAAAAGTCTGAACTATTTTCCTCAAAGCCTTTTATGAATTATTTTTAGCTATTTCTAAAAAAAAAAATAAACTCTCTACCAATGAAAGGAAGTCAGGTATACTAAGCTTTAGTGGCTGAAACCAACTTAAGTGACCCAGAACTTTAGAAAGAACATTGGCTTTTTCCAGAAGCACTAAAAAAAAAAACCCTTCTATTAGTAAGACTGACTTCTTACCCACTGCTGTACTTAATAGCTTTGCTCTTAAGAATCTCATGCAAAATTCATTGGATATTATGGCAGAATGGATCATATCTGCCTAGTGTGCTGAAGGAGGAAGGGGAGTGAGAATGGGTCATATGCTTAATGCTTATGACACATTGCAAGTGGCACCTAGACAAGCCAGCTGATGGGGAGAAAGTAAAGTTGCTGGGCTTTGCAAATGAGCAATATTTCTAAAGTTGTCATATTTGATATCTATAAACGCTGATATCATTTAGTTCACTTTGTTGTGTAGACCTGAAGCAGAGCCAATTCACAGGAAAACTCTCAGGCTCAGATTGTTGCAGGGAAAATATAAAGCACACATATAGGTACTTTCCTGTGAAAGGGATGGAATTAAATTCAGAGGCTGAAGGGATATTTTTTCCTAAATGCCAGTAGACATCAAGTTAAATTTAAATTTTTTCTTCTTCAGACCACCAAATATTAGCTGTTTGAAGTCAAACAAATCATAAAACAAAATGCCCACAAAGAGGTAATAAAATAGTTTGGTATATATTGTCTTATCCTCAAAATCCATTTTAAGTTTTCATAAAATGACCATCATGATGAAAAAAATGCAGTCAAGCTGAAGCTGTGCTAGAATATAGAAGATAGTGAAATGCAAATAACAGCCAAATAAACTCTGCTTTTTTTGAAATTCCACACTATAAGACAGTCCTGAAATATTAAATGGTTTATTGCAAATGCACTTATTTAAAAAATTGAGATCTACCTTTGGAGATCCTGATATACAGGAACAACTACTCTAAATTTTTCTGTTGAAAGCAATTCCATTAATATAAGAAGGCAAGTATGAAATGTGCATGCTGAAAATCACAATTTCTGTTTTACTATGCTCTGGGTACTAATATACAAAAAAAGTTGCAGGGATGAATGACTTTGAATCTAGAAATATATCTGGAGGGGAAAACATGATGCTGTATTGCTTGTATAAGTTGTACTTTCCTACTTCCAAAATATGTTAAGGGCACCTGCGTGGCTCAGTTGTTTAAGCTTCTGACTTTGGCTCAGGTCCTGATCTCATAGTTCGTGGATTTGAGCCCTGTGTTGGGCCCTGTGCTGATAGCTCAGAGCCTGTAGCCTTCTTTGCATTCTGTGTCTCCCTCTCTCTCTGCTCCTCCCTGACTCCTCCTTTCTCTCTCTGTCTCTGTCTTAATAAATAAATAAACATTAAAAATTTTTTAAATATTTTAAGGGAAGTCAGCATTTCTTTTAGGTTCAGATTATTTTTTCTTTTTCTTTTTTTTTTATGTTTTATTTATTTCTAGGAGAGAGAGAGAGACAGTATGAGCAGGGGAGGGTCAGAGAGAGAGGGAGTCACAGACTGAAACAGGCTCCAGGCTCTGAGCCGGCAGTCAGCAAAGAGCCCGACGCGGGGCTCGAACCCACGAACCGCAAGATCATGACCTGAGCGAAAGTCGGACGCTTAACCCACTAAGCCACCCAGGTGCCCCAAGATTATTTTTTCTTAAATGAGACCAAGGTGCTATATTATATGATCATTTAATAGCTTTTTTTTTTTTGGTTCTACATAGCTAGACTATATTTATGTAGAGCATTGCAATAGAAGTTGAATATATTTAAAGAAATTACAAAAGACTGCTCTTCACGTGATATCTTGCCATCAGATTCCAGTGTTCGCAATGTTAAGAAATTATGCTTTGAGTCAGAACTGGGTACAAATCCTAGCTCTCTTGCTGTGCAGCACCTCTTGAGCTCTCTTAACTTTTTATATTCCCTTTCCTTTCTCTTCATTTTTTCTTGTTTGTTTGTTTGTTAGGAATTATTTAGGCCTCATTTTGCACAGTGATGTATAATGAAGAGAAATGGGTGTGGTATATTCACTAGGAGAAAAGCAGTGGCAAGGAAAACTGAAAGAAGTAATCAGATTCAAGAGACCTTTGGGAGGAAGTGTTCAAAGTCTCTAAATGGCTTCTCTTCATATTTTTTCTCCAGCAGCCCCTTCTCCTGTCACTCTTATTTTTATCAGTTACCTGGATTATGCTGTTTTGGAGTAAACACATTTCTGTCTTCTGTTCTTTCCTTCCTATTCACCCAAACTTCATGCAATCTGTTACTAGTTGATACAGTCTTTAATATGTGTCTTTAATGTTGGCAAATTTACACTTTTTTTCAATCTTAGTTTCTTGAATTTGATATTACTTTCTTATAAGCTAATAAGTGTGTGAGTATTATGTTTACATCTATTTGCATAGTTTCATGAGAACGGTGCGGAGCAATTCAAGGGGAAGCTCTGTATGCAGTGGTTCTGGGTCATAGCTGAGGAATCCCGAGCTTGCAGAGTGACTGTATTAACAGGAAGCAGTTTAGCAAGTTTACTCTTTGTCCCTAATGGCGACTGCCTTAGTCCGCTGGGGCTGCTATAATAAAGTACCACAGACTGAGTAACTTATAACAGCTGGAATTTATTTCTTACAGCTCTAAGACTGCAAGTCTGAGATCAGAGCATCACAAGGTCTGATTCTGCTGAAAGCCTGCTTCCAGGCTGCTAACTGCCAATTTATTTGTATTCTCACATGGTGGAAATAGAGATGCCCTTTTTCTCTTCTTACAAGGGACACATACCTTCATGGTGGTCCCAACCTCATGACCAAGTGACCTTCCAAAGGCCCCATATCCCAATACCATCATGTTGGGGGTTAGGATTTTGAAATATGAATATTGGACAGTCCATAACAGAAACATTGTCTCAGTGTTCAAGGTCTGCCACTGGAAACAACCCTGAGAAATGGCCCAGGTAGAGTGTGTTTGGGGCTTATAATTGTTGGCATACTCAGCAAATAGAGTGGACTTCATTGGCGTGCAACCTATATAGTCACATAGAGCCCTGTGCTGTGAAGTGCCTCGTATTTGTTTTTGTTTTTGCATTCAGTCCTGTAAGTTATTTATCTGGTCTTGCTTCTAAGAGCTTAATGGAATGTGCAGCACCTATGCCAGATTGCCTTTCCCAACAACCATCACCCTGGATCAAGTTCTCAATCACTTCTACCTTAATTAATATTATGAAGGTGTTTAGTAGTTTTCCTCCTTGTAGTTTTGTCCTCCTGTACAGTGCTGTTAAACTAAACTAAAATCCAAATTCAATACTATATTACTTGTGCATCCATTATCCTGGGATTTCAAATATTACCTAATATCATCCGATCGGTTTCCAGCCTTTACTGCAGATACACAGAAGAAATCTATTACAGTAATACACAACTACTCTGTTTTCCTTGAACATAATTCTTTCTCCATTACTTCAGTATTCCTAAGAGCAGAGACTCAGATGAGATTAGACATATGAGATTCAGTGGGAGGATTGCCTCTGAGAAAAGTAAGAAGGAACCGGAAAAGGTGGGAAGAATCTTTAGATTTTTTGTGGATCTGAACACTTAACACATCCCTATTAAGTTCCAGCCATTTTTTAGGGTCTATTACTGTATGAAGTTTTCCAAAATTAATTGGCTGTACATAATTTTCCTTTGAAAGATCATAATTCTTCTAACTGTACACACAAATGCACAGAATAAAAGGACAAATGTGGTCTCTAATAGGTTTCTTTAATGTTTGCAAATTTGTACTTTTTTTCAATGTTAGTATCTTGAATTTGACATTACTTTCTTATAAGCTAATAAGTCTATCTGTTACTGTTGTGTGTGCAGGCAGAGACCTAAAACACTTGATTTGTGTGAGCATTGTGTTTCCATCTGTCCTCATAGTTTCATGAAGACAGTGCACAACAACTCAAGTAGGGTTGTTTGTATAACTGTACACACACACAAATGCACACAATAGTAGGACAAATTTGATTTCAGTACTTAGGATATGGATTTAACTTTTATTATGTTTATTTTTTGAGAGAGCCAGAGAGAGAATAAGCTAGGAAGGCACAGAGAGAGAGGGAGAGAGAAATCCCAAGCAAGCTCCGTGCTGTCAGCACAGAGCCCATGAAGGGCTCGAACTCAAGAATCTTGAGATCATGACTGAGCCAAAACCAAGAGTTGGTTGCTTAACTGAACCACCAAGGTGTCCCTTAACAATTATATAATTCCATCTTTAGTATTGTGAAATGAGTTTCAAAGATAGCAGAGCTTCATGGGTTTGAGCCCCACATCAGGCTCAGTGCTGATAGCTCAGAGCCTGGAGCCTGCTTTTGATTCTGTGTCTCCCTCTCTTTCTGCCCCTCCCCTGCTCATGCTCTGTCTCTCTCTCAAAAATAAGCATTAATTTTTTTAAGGGAGTATACAGCTTATGTACACACTAACTTAAAAACACCAATATATCAGTTATCATAAAGAAAATAATTAAAAACCTAATTCTACTTATATTATTTCAATAAAATGATACATAAAGTGATTATAACTGATATGTAAAATAATGCATAAATGGTCAAATCTAACCTTGTAAGAAGATTTGTATCATTAGTCAGATACTTAAGCCTCTGAATAGATGTAGTAGCTACAAATGCAGACTACATATTGTGTTGGAATAAAAAATAATATTGGTATTTGATTAAGTAATTTTCAAAATATTGAACAGTGTTTGGAAAATAGCCAAATTATAGAAGGAGCCTAAATGTCCACTGCTAAATGAGTAAATAAGAAGTGGTTTGTATACACAATGGAATAGTACTCATACAAAAAAGAGAATGAAATCTTGCCATTTGCCACAATCTGGATGGATCTAGAGAGTAAAATACTAAGTGAAATAAGTGAATCAGAGAAAAACAAATACCATGTGATTTTACTCATATGTGGAATTTAAGAAATGAATGAACAGAATAAAAAAGACAAAACCAAAAAAAGACTTGTAAACATAAAGAACAAACAGTTATCAGAGGAGAGATTGGTGGGGGAATGGGTGAAATGGGTAATGAAGATTAAGAGTACACTTATAGTGGTGAGCAATGAGTAATATATAGAATTGTTGAATTACTATATTGTACCCATGAAGCCAATTTGACACTGTGTTAACTATACTGGAATTAAAATAAATTTTTGAAAAAAATACATTCTTCATTTGGCATAGATGGTAATTACATTTTTAGGAAATATGGAGTATTTAAAACTGAAAAAAATTATTTTTGTGTTAAATAATATTGGGTCCTATGCTCAGATGACTATAAGTCAATTTGTCATATCCACTAATATATGGTGAGATATTTGGAAATAGTGTGGAATATGAAAAAAAATTCTTCACTAATGACCGGAATCTAAGCATTGTAGGATGCCTGATATATCTGACCACACTCATTAAAAGTTAGTAGCTGCCCATCATTATTCTCCAATGTCCCACATGTAGGAACTGTCCCATGCAAACAATTATTTAGAGTGTTGACCACAGTAATGCTGCATTCCTAATATAGTAGAGGAGCTGTTCCAGATATGCCTGGAACAAAGGGCCACCATTATTTTATGGTTAGGAGAGCTGAATTGGCTATAATATATATATGTTAATATTCATATATAATGTAATCTATGTGATGGAACAACAATAAAAAAGACAGGGGTGATAAATGGTAGTTATATCTCTACTTTTTGATGGTGAAAAATTTCTGACTAAAATGTGTCTCATGAAACAAAATAAAATGTCATCATACTTCTAAGTAATTTCCTATTCATGGTTAATTTATCTAGTTGTTTTCTTATTACTCTATATCTTGAGTTTCCTTTTTTTGGTTATCCAGGCTTGTATGTGTTCTTAGTAAACAAAAGCTTATTTCCATATGTTTTCTTTCCTAGATGTCCATTACCCATCAGCTTATTTACATTTTTGCCTAGAAGTAGAGCCAAATATATTTGTTCCTTTTTTTTTTCTTCAAGTTTATTAGATCAGGAGTGAGAGAGAGTGAGCCCACATGTACGCAAGAGGGAAGGGGCAGAGAGAAAGGGGGAGAGCATCTCAAGCCGGCCCAATCTCAGGAGCCATGAGATTATGACCTGAGCTGAAATCAAGAGTCAGATGCTTAAGCAGCTGAGCCACCCAGGTACTCCTCATTCTTACTTTTTTTTTTTTTTTTAATGTTTTATTTATTTCCAGGAGAGACAAAGACAGCGTGAGCAGGGGAGGGTCAGAGAGAGAGGGAGTCACAGACTGAAACAGGCTCCAGGCTCTGAGCTGGCAGTCAGCACAGAGCCCGACGCGGGGCTCGAACCCACGAACCGTGAGATCATGACCTAAGCGAAAGTCGGACGCTTAACCGACTAAGCCACCCAGGCACCCCAAACCTCACTATTTTTAAAGATCAGAACATTCCCCACTCTCCAATTTAAACAAAACATGTTTTAACAACACCTTCTCTGTGATTTCTTTTACATGTCTTTTATATTATCATTCACGAATGAAAAAAGTTAACAGTTTTAAATGGGTTAGGATGCTTTTATAATTGTTTTCCCCACATAGAGCTTTAGAGCCCTGCCATCACTATCTGTTGTTCCAATTCAAAAATTGTTCTCCTTGGTATAGGAGAAGTAGAGAGGAAATTAAGTGATTAGTTATATATTTATGATTTTTTTCATATGAGAAGTATGGGGGACAGGGGTTTGTGAATCCTATACATAGATTATTACATAAAGCACAAAACTACATGAAAGTTTCACGGCAGTAGTAGTAAAAACTGAAATGAGTCACTTGTTGAAGGTAGTTACTGAAAAACTTTCATTTAAAAATTGCCATTTATGAGTTACTGTATGTCATATCCTCAGTAGTTGAAATTGTAACACATCAAATTACTTCTGAGAGAAAAAAAGGCTTTCTAAAAATAGCTTTTTAGATCTAAAAGTAAATATATTTTAGTAAAAGGAAAAAATGATGCGCTTTTGCTTCATTTTAGAAATTTCCCATTCATATTATTCATGATGATAATAACTAAGCTAGACTTGGAAAACAGTCATAAGTTATTTTATTAATATAAAGATACATCGATTATGAATGCTCTTGGCTTCAAGTAATACATGCATGGCCAATGCTAGCCTAAATCAAAAAGGGATTATCTTTCTCATACACGAACAAATCCAGAAGTTGGTTTATGGAGTTGGTTAGCTGCTCAAATGTGCCATCAAGGATCATCTCCTTTTGTCTCTCTATTTGTTCCTGGCTTTCTGGTCTTAATGGTTGGTACTTAAAATGAAGTGACAGTAAGAGTGATGCTGTTGGACAATTTATGCAGATAACTAATAATGCCTGGATTGCCTAAGTGTCCATGGCATGAATTTCTGTATTTATTGTTAAGAATCACAGCATGATAAAAACCCACCAGTTTAATTGCTATGATTTATTTGTTCATAAATAGTGACCTTAGTTTAAGAAATTGCCTTAATTATTGTGATTTATGCTACTGTTTAATGGAATTACTCATCTGATTATACACAATTTATTGGGGGTTTTCATGAAGGTAAAAATTGTGTGGATTTATGAGGCAGAAATTAATACTACATTAATACTTTTAAGACTATTATTGTATATTTCCCAAAATATAAAGAAAAGGGAAAATTTATGTTTGATTCAGGTCATATTTACTCAAGCTTAACTTAAATTTAAACTTAAGCTTGATTTTAAATTTACACTGATATTTGGTTTCACTCTGGGTTTAAAATTTAGGCACTCTTGTTACAATACTCCCAACACTGTTTGCTAAAGAGTTTTCAACAAAATATATTTAGCTTTAATTAAAATGTGTTACTACATTTTTATGCTTCATTGAGAGAACAGAGTTGATACCGTTTCGTAGTTAACCTGTAGAGTCCTGTCTTCAGAGATGGTTCCCTGAAATGATAAAGTAGGTTTATTCCACAAATTATTTTCAATCGGTATAAAGAACTAAAATGTATTTAAAGCTTCTTTGAAAATGAAACTTTGATGTGCTTTAAATTTCTAGTAGACATAGATTATTAACATGTCTTAAGACCATTTAAATATCCAAATTTAGGAAGTGGTTTTACATAAACTATTATAAGAAGCTATTACACAATCAGTGTTAAGAATAAAAGTACAAATCAGTACTATTACCTCAAGGATATTAACCAAATTGTAGATTAACTATAATATAAATTTAATCCAGTGTTGCTTTTTAGCTTCTAAAAGAGGTTTTGATTTACTATGGTCTCAGAAAATAAATAATAATAGTAATTTAAACATTAACATAACTCATACATATTTAGGAAAATAACTCTGCAGCTAAAATATTTATGTGAACTAGTGTTATTAACAAACCTTAATAGAAAGTTTCCCAAGGGTGATTCAGGCAATAATTGGGGCACAGTTTTCAGATGGGATCCAAGTGGGAGTTGTAAAATGAAATAGAAATCTGAATATGGAAAACTGTTGAGAGAGTCTAGTCAGTTTTATAATATCATGCCGTGCCACTCTGGGAGCGTACATTAAGCAATGCCACAATTTATTGAAATCATTGTAATATATTTAGAACTGGTCCCATGACTATACAATAGTTTATAGTATCTGAATTTATGATTTCACTTATTGTTACATGGATATGTATTTTCCCAAATAATGAAGATTCTGAGCAGGACTATGCAGATAAATATTTCCCTAAAGTATTATGTAACAAAATAATTGCTACTAGCATTTTGTTTTGTTTTTAAACCGAAGATGTTATATTTCCTTTACAGAATTCTAGAAGAATGGATAGAGAGATAAAACTATTAGGGACTAGCCATTCTCCTTGAAATCCTGGAATTTTAGTGTGTGTGAATTCAGCCCATGGGTCTAGCTTCCATATATAAAAGACTGTGATTTCTGGCCCAAATATCATTCACTTTCTTATACATTTCTGTAAGAGGATGAATAGTGGTACAATTTCTGAGTGGTAATGTAGATGCTTATTTATTTACAGCCTTGCTGGGACTTGAGAAGAAGGAATATTAGATGACTGGAATGGCTCATATTCTAGAAACTTTTGGGAACTTAACATAAATTAAGAAAATTATAAACTGTAATTCAATCCTTGAATTCCAAGAAGTGTCTGAGAGTATGTAAACTGAAAAAGGCATTCTCATCTCTTTCTTTTCCTCCCATTCCTCCCCTTCTTCATACACATTTTTTTGGTTTTTGTTTTTTTAATGCTAGAATTGCAAAAATCTCTGTCTTGTTTCTATTTTTTTTTTAATGTTGGAAATCCAAAAATCCCTGTCCTTTGTCTTCTCCTACTCCATACACCTGACTTGAACAGTCAAGTGCATTATCATAGAATCACAAAGTGAATCCCCCATTCTAGGCTCTTTCATGAAATGTGACACCATACATGGGCGATTTTCAATTTCTACACCTTTCTTAAAATGTATTTGTTTTTTAGAAATCACACTGAAAAGTTTTTAATATCTTAGTATCATTGATTGGTTTAATGTGTAGACTTCAGAGGCATACTGCCATTGAATCATAGAATTTTTTTTTCAATGGTCAAGTCTTTCTGAGCAAAAAAAATTGCAGATTGAGAGTGTCTCTTTTTCCTTAGAAATATTTGCTATGACATTCTAAGGTGATAGACAAACCGGAGTCATGCCACACTTACTACAGGACAGGCATAATTCTAACTTAGTATGGAATATAGTATAAAATTCTCATAAACTCCTGTAAGATGATATTCTTCTCCACATTTTAGAAATGAGGTACTGAAAGCACAGAGCATTATGCAACTTTCCTAAGATTACACAGCAGTAGGAGAAAGACCTGGAATCTGAACACAACAGCCTTGGTTTGAAGGTCAAACATTAGTCTACTAGGCATACTGTCTGTTAATAGTAGCTTGATAAATATTGTTATTTATTTTTATTAGTATTACTACTATTTCAAAAAAAAAGAAAAGAAAAATCTTCACTTCCCCCAAAGCCTACAGATCTGTACTAAAGGTGGTCAGAGTATTTTCCATAACATTCTTAAATATGTATGCATCCTGTTATGTGTGTACTGCTTTAATGAAATGCCCTCAAAGGCCATGGAGTAAGACAACCACTGAGGTCCAGACTCATTAAACCATTGAGAATACCCACTTGCCAACAGAAGCCTGAACCTTGTCTAAACCAAAGAGGCCATTTAGATTGTGCTCTATGTCTTGCTTCATGTTTCTCCTGAGGAACTGAAACAAAATAAATATTTGAAAGAGGATATGAAGGGAGAAGAAAAATGGAGAAAATTATTCATTAATGTATGATACTACCCAAAAACTGGTGGTGTCTCCTTTCATTCTTGGTGATTTTAATGAATTTATTCTCCATTTGCCCTTACTGTTGCTAATTAATTTTGTTCTTGGGGAGTTTGTAATTTAAGTACGTATATATCCTTCCATAAACTATCATACTTTTATCGTTAGTAAATCTCTTTGCTGAAATACTAAAATATTGTGGTCCTAGTATCTGAATTCTTGGCCGAGGTCCCAGTGCCTTGCAGAGGATGTTTTATTACACTTGTTCCTACAGTTTGTACCATTTTTTTCTTTTTCGTCCGTGAAGGAAGACTGTTAGGATCCACGTGGAATTCTCAATAGCACTTTGCCTCTAGCTTTTTGACCACCTCTGTGGGCCTGGTACTGAAAAAAGGAACTCAGCCATTCTTCATGTTACTGATTGCAGCACTAAACTTTCTAGAGAGATCAGTCTACTGGCAATTTGCAGTTGTGGCTGGCACTTTGTATAAGTCCTTTTGGTGACAGAGAATGGAGTAACACTAGTTCAATTCTGAAATGTATTGTTCTTCTGTATTGCTCTCATGTTAACAAAAACACAGTCATTTTTCCATTTCCAAAGGATGTTAGAAAGTTTATAACAATGATTTATTATCATTGTTAGGTATAACAACTATAGCTTTAAAATTATACAGTAATGTCAACATTTTTATTTTTAATTTTATAAAATAGTAACTTGAAATTCAGTTTACTTTTTGTCGCTTCCAGCCAAATCACTAATGAACATCATTGTTTTGAAGAATTTGGAAAGAATTATTTAGATGATGTACATCAATGCCAATAAAGATTTTGATTTCTTGACACAATGTAGATAGAAAAAAATAAAGAATATTCCTTGAGTAAAGCAATAAGCCAGAATATAACCAAAACAGGGTCACCTACTTCTATTATTTACATTGACACCCTGTTACTCAGACTTAAGCAACTGTTAGTCACTCATCCACAGCATCTCCAGCACAACCAATTCCTCATCAGTATGAACTCAGGAGGGTGGTTAAAACTTTATATGACTTTTTATCTTAAAGATTCAAATGTGATATCTTTTTTAAAAAAAATTTTAATGTTTATTTTTGAGAGGGAGAGAGAGACAGAGCACGAACAGGGGAAGAGCAGAGAGAGAGGTAGACACAGAATCCAAAGCAGTCCTCAGGCTCTGAGCTGTCAGCACAAAGTCTGAAAAGGGGCTCAAACTCACAAACCACGAGGTCATGACCTGAGCCGAAGTAGGACGCTTAACTGACTGAGCCACCCAGGTGCCCCTCAAATGCAATCTTTATAAAACAATGAGGTATACCATCAAACTATAGAGAATTCTTAACAATTAATTCTCCATAAAGACTTCCAAAGGTAAAAATGAATAATGACCAATGATCATAGTTTTAAAATAATAAGTACAAAAATACTCCTTATAAGAGGTATGATCATAAGTTCTGTGTAACTTTAAAAAAATTAATATTTATTTGTTTTGAGAGAGACAGAGCACAAGTTGGGGAAGGGTAGAGAGAAAGGGAGACACAGAATCTGAAGCAGGTTCCAGGCTCTGAGCTGTTAGCACAGAGCCCGATGTGGGGCTAAAACCTATAAACCACAAGATCATGACCTTAGCTGAAGGTGGGCGCTCAACACACTGAGCCACCCAGGCACCCAAATTCTGCATACCTTTCACGTAGACATAATTTATCTCCGGATTTCATATCTACTATATAGTCAGATTCTTATGCCTAGTATATTTTTATTAGTTTTGTTACTGTTGTTTAAACAAAAGGTGGCAGTTTCTGACTTAATATCCTTGATCTCTCTTGTCTAAATGTCTTTTAGAAGACCAGATGTTAATTCAGTGGAGAAGCATAATGAATGTTGGTTTGGTGATTCAAATGACAAATATCTTCTCCGAGTTTTGTCGTTCCTATTCATCTGGCATTGTTTGTGTTAATAGTGTACCTGTATATTCCATTCATTTTGTACACTACGCTAGCATTTGTTTGCATTACTTTGAGATCCTATAGCAAATGGCATTTGAAAAATGATCCCCCATTTCTCTAAAAAAGTGTTTTCTTTATTGTTTCTTTTTTCCCCCTCTCATTTCCCATGTTTTTGTATTAACTGTCATTTTTGCCAATTCTTAACTATATATTAGGAGTCAGCAAACATTCATTATAAAGCGGAGATATTAAGTGTTACAGGTTTTGTGATCTCTTTCATTATTCTTCTTATACCAGTAATTTCTTCTACAACCATTTGAATATGTAAAAAACATTCTTAGTTTATGGGACACAGACTGTGGTTCACAGGCAATGGTTTGCCATACTCAGCTATACATTCATTTTATACTTAGGTTTGTATGTAAAGAATTCAATTTATTAGTGCAGTTTGGAAATTAAGACAAAACATAAGGAATAATACAAATATATGTAAAGTTTTACAGATGTACACTGGAAAGAAGTCCTTGCTGAGGATACCTATTGATAATGATGGTTATTATGACAAGTTGACAAAAAAATGAACCAATTTTTTTAATGTTCGTTTACTTTTGAGAGAGCGCAAGCAGGAGAGGGGCAGAGATGGGGGGTGGACAGAGGATCTGAGGCAGGCTCTACACTGACAGCAGACAGCCTGATGCAGGGCTCAAACTCACAAACCATGAGATCATGACCAGATGTTAATTGGTTGGGTGCTTAACCAGCTGAGCACCCCAAATGCCCTAAAAGATGAACTAATTTTTTTAATGCCAAATGTTTTCTCCTAGTCATCTTTGTCCTATATACTATATGGACTTCTCTTTGTCTTACAGATGTATTTTCCTAAACTCTATACATTACTATATATCCTCCTTTGCATATCTTTCTACTGCTTACTTTGGTCACTTTTGTGAGTGTGAATGATCCAACAGCCAAGGTATTAAGCACTTGGTATGTGCTAACCATTCATCAAACTTCTTTATTTGTATTAACTCATTTAATGTGTATACTAACCTTGGGAAGAAGTATTATGCTTGCCTATTTACATGAGACAGAAATGAGGCACTTTGTAAACATCCAAATAGTATTTCAAGAAAGTGGCAGATCCAGTTTGATTGTTTTTGTTTTTTTGTTTTGTTTTGTTTTGTTTGTTTTTAGTTTGGTTTGTTGTTTTTTTGGTACATTCAGGTTTTTATTTAAAGTCCAGTTAACATATAGTGTAATATTAGTTTCAGATGTTGTTTTTTTGGTACATTCGAGATTTTATTTAAAGTCCAGTTAACATATAGTGTAATATTAGTTTCAGATATAGAGTTTAGTTATTCCTCACTTAACATACAACACCCAGTGCTCATCACAGTAAACTCCTCCTTAATCCACATCACCCATTTAACCCATCCCCTCCACCTCCCTTCCAGCAACCCTCAGTTTGTTTTCTATACCTAAGAGTCTGTTTTATGGTTTCTCTTTTTGTTCCTTCTTCTGTGTTCATTTCTTAAATTCCACTTGTGAGCCAAACCATATGGTATTTGTCTTCCACTGACTGACTTATTTCCCCTAATATAATACACTGTAGCTCCATCCATGTCATTGAAAATGGCAATATTTTATTCTTTTTTATGGTTAATATTCTGTTATATATATTTTTTATATACATACATATATATACATATACATATAAATATATAACACCTCTTTTTTATCTATTAGTTGATAGATTTTTGGGGTCTTTCCATAATTTCGTTATTGTTGACAATGCTACTATAAACATCAAGGTGTATGTACTCCTTCTAATCAGCATTTTTATATCCTTTGGGTAAATACCTAGTAGTATAATGCTGGGTCATAAGGTAGTTCTAGTTTTAATTCTTTGAGAAACCTCCATACTGTTTTCCAGAGTGGCTGCACCAGTTTGCATTTCCATCAATGGTGTAAGATCCCTATTTCGGTATCCTTGCCAACATCTGTTGTTTCCTGTGTTGTTTATCTGACAGGTGTGAGGTGATATCCTATTGCAGTTTTGACTTGCATTTCCCTCATGATGAGTGATATTGGTTATTTTTTCATGTGTGTTAGCCATTTGGAAAAATGTCTTTTCATTTCTTCTGCCCATTTTTTTTATTTTTTAATTTTTTTAAAGGCAGAAATACCTTTATTTGACAATCAGCAATTAGTTCTCATCCACATTAACGGTCTGTAGATTTTTAAAAGTGGTGACAGGTACATAAGTAACCAACGTATCGAGCTTGTTTGGCAAATCTTCATCCTTGTTACATTTTCTGGACAACCACACACAGATACGGTATGGAACATTCCTTATTCCTTTGGCCCAGACAGCTTTGTTGAGCCTGGTGTCAGTGCGCACATCTGGGGTTCCCATCTCCTTCTCTTCTGCCCATCTTTAAACTGGATTGTTTGGTTTTTGGGTGTTGAGTTTGATAACTTTTTTCTGTATTTTGCATACTATCTCTTTATCAGATGTCATTTTCAGCTATCTTCTCTTATTTTAAAGGGTGCCTTTTAGTTCTGTTGATTGTTTTCTTCACTGTGCTTTTATCTTGATGAAGTCCCAGTAGTTCGTTTTTGCTTTTGTTTCCCTTGTCTCAAGAGACTATCTAGTAAGAATTTGCTACAGCCAATGTAAAAGAGGTGGCAGTCTCTTTAAGATTTTAATGGTTTCCTATCTCACATTTAGGTCTTTCATCTATTTTGAATTTATTTTTGTGTATGGTGTGAGAAAGTGGTTCACATCCAGGTTTTATTTATTTTTTTTTATTTTTATTTTTTTACAAATAGTTTATTGTCAAATTAGTTTCCACATAACACCCAGTGCTCATCCCCACTAGTGTCCTCCTCCATGCCCATCCCCCCTCCCCCCCACATCTATCAGTCCTCAGTTTTTGTCAGCATTCAAGAGTCTCTCATGGTTTGCCTCTCTCCTTTTCCCCCACCATTTCCGTCCTTCTTCTCCCCCTTGTTCCTCTGTCAAGTTCCTCGTAATCCTCCTATACGTGCAAACATATGATATTTGTCCTTCTCTGCCTGACTTATTTCACTCAGCATAACACCCTCAAGGTCCAACCATGTTGCTACACATGGCCAGATTTCATTGTTTCTCATTGCCATGTAATATTCCATGGTATAGATAAACCACATCTTCTTGATCCATTCATCTGTTGATGGACACTTAGGCTCTTTCCAGGTTTTAGCTATTGTGGAGAGTGCTGCTATGAACATCACATCCAGGTTTTAAAACTGGGTCTCTGGCATCACTGTCTGTATACTTAATCGTTGTTAGCACAATATGAATTATGTTATAGAGGGTAATTGACACACTCAAGAATTTCTTCAGCTTAAAATTGCTGTATGTAAGCTGTCGGAGAAAAATCAAGCAACAAAATATCCTTTATTTTTTAAGCCACCATTAGGTTTGTTTCAGTTTTCTTAATTATAAGCAAATTCTTACCAATGTCACTAATGATAATACAATCTTACATACAACGACCAATTTTCTTAAGGATTTTTGTGGCTCATTACTCCAAATAGTTACCTTTACTGATGTTATCATCCTTTCTATTTAGCATAAGATCTTTTTTTCTTAATCTAATGTGTGATTTCAACAATTGGTCTTCCATTCAGATAGGTCTGAAAATATATAAGTGCTTATTTTCCAGACATCCTTCATTACAGGCTCAGTGAAGCAATAAATAACTTGTCATCAATCAGCACATATTAAAACTATTTTTAATTAAAAACCAGGCTTCTATAAGGTCTCTTCAGTTCTCCACTGGAAATTGCTGACTGGACAAAGCATACATTTTTGCTTGAGTTGGAATAAGAAGAACATATGTGCATATGTTTTCCTCCTGTTGCACTTGGCTAATTTCCACTAACATACAGTTGTGCTTGTGTATCACATAATATTCTTTTACTGACAGTGGAGTGGACCCCGTGTTGCAAATGTTCAGTGATGCACCAAGGTATATATTGGCCTCTGTGTAATGTAATCTACCTTCTGTAGGTTTAATGGTCTTTTGTTCATATATTGTAGGTCGTGTACAAGCTTGCATTGCTCAACTATTGTTAAAGTTCACATGAGGTTGATAATTAGGTTCTCTTTTTTTCCCTATTGATTTAAGCTAGTAGTTACTGAATATTTTTATAAGACACATACTTTAGTTAAGCAAGAATAGTACCCAACTAATTGAACTTATCCAAATAGAATTTTCCATAAAATAAACTTTATAACCAAAAGGAACACATGATCCACAAATACATGTCTTTTTCATGGTCATATAGTAACATTAATCATTATGCAGAGAAAACACATACAAACTTCACTATACAAAAAAATTATTTCAGAGTTTCCATTAGGAATGCCAGTAGTACTGTGCTTAGCATGATATAATCCATGTACTTCCTTTTAAGGTAAACTCTAACAGAAAAACAAATATTTCCTATGTTTGCACTTTAACTTTTCCCAGGATTTGTTAGTATGATCTATGTATTTGAGATAATCACATCTGTTTGGACTATTCAGCTTTTTAATGTATAAAAAAAATACACATATTTTTCTTTTGTTACCAGATTACCTTGAATGTTTTTGAAATTCTATTTTATAATTTGAAATGTGTTTTATACAAATTAGAGATATACATAACTGCATGTACCTGCCTGTAATATTCCAAATAGTAAAATGCATGTTTATATATTTTAATTTCTAAATGCCTATAGGATATTCAAATAGAGATGTTGAGTATGAGATTAAATATCTACATCTGTAATTAAGAGGAGAGGCCCTGGGAAGAGGTATAAATTTGGGCATCCTCTGAGAATGATCATATCAATAAGTGAGTGTAACAGATGAGAATAGCAAATGAATGAGTATAGCTAGAAGATAGATGTGACCCAAAGAGCAAGTCTTGGAGTACCCCAGAGTTTAGAAAGGGAATTAGGAGGAACCAGCACAGAAAGATGAGTTTCAGTGAGATAGAAAAAAAGAAAAGCTAATAGTATAGTATTCTGAAATTTAAAGGATATTTTAAGAAGAGGAACTATCTACAGTGTTAAATGATAATAATAGTCAACCAAGAACAATGACTGAGGTTTGGCAATTTTTTTAAACAAAATTTTTAATGTTTATTTTATTTTTGTGAGAGATAGAGAGCATGAAGCATGAATGGAGGTGGGGAGGACAGAGAGATATGGAGACATAGAAAATAAAGCAGGCTCTAGGCTCCAAGCTGTCGGTATATAGCCCGACACACAGCTTGAACCCACAGACTGCGAGATTGTAACGTGATGAGATTTGGCAATTGTTTTAATGGGAGTGGAGATGATTGACAAACTTGGTAATAGCACTTTCAATGGAGTAGCTAAGGGGATGCTTATTTGAAGTGAATTTAAGTAATAATAGGAGAGGAATTTGAAATCATATAGATAACTTCCCAGGGGTTTATATGATTGAAATACAGTTATAAATCTAAATTTGATATAAATTATATATAATTTTTGTATCGTCCAAAAATGTTAATATAGTAATAAATTTATAAGTAAAAAATAAAATATAATAACAACTGTCATGTGTTCCTAACAGTCAAGGAGATCTCTGCCAAAATGCTAGCTAAAAATGAACAGAGCTTTCTGTGACCACATATGATAAAGAATGCACCCTTTAGAAAAAGGCTTAGAAAAGTAAATGAAAAAAGGATGACAGCAGTCATCCACAATCTAAAAGAGTAAACTCTGATGACAGAGGAGACTCTGATTTCCAGAATTACTACATTACAATATCAAACTTCCAGTTTTTAACAGAAAATTGGAGGGCATACATAGAAACAGAAATGTATGATTCATTTCGGAGGAATGAAATTAGTTGACAGAAATTGTCCCTATAGAAGCTCGGAAAATTGACTCACTCTACAAAAAGATGTAATCAGTTATCTTAAATCTACTCAAGGAGCTAAAAGAGACCAGGAAAATGATGTTGGAACAAAATGAGAATATTAATGAAGAGAAGTTATAAAAAGAAAGCAAATACAAATTATGGAGCTGATAAGTACAAAAACTGAAACTTAGTAGACAGATTCTACTACAGATTTTATTAGGCAGAATAAAAAAAAGCAAATTTTATGATAGGACAATAGAAATTATTCTGATGAAGAGACCAAAAAAATAAGACAAAACAACCCCCCCCCCCAAAAAAAATAAAAACAAAACTAAAAAGTGAACAGACCCTCTGGGACCTGTGTGGCACCATCAAGAAGAGCAGCATATGTATCATAGAATCACTGAAGGAAAAGAGATAAACAGAAAGAATGTTTAAAGACATAAAGGCCAAAAATTTTCCAAATTTTTAAAATATATGAATCTATACATGTAAGAATGGCAATGAAATCCATGCTACAAGAAGACTGTGCTGAAATACATTATAATCATATAGCTGGAGAACAAAACAAAAGAATCTTGAAAGAGGCAAGAGAGAGGTTCTTTATCAAAAGGTAGATATTGGCGTAATGGATTTCAAAAATTATCTGACTATATGCTATCTATGAAAGATCCACTTTAGATCCAAACACACCAATAGGTTTAAATAAAAAGATAGAAAAAGTAACTTGTACAAATAATAACTGAAATAATTTATACAAATAGTAACCAAATAGAGTGGCTCTACTAATATAATACAACACTTTTCACCATAAATAAAACTATTACAGGAGACAAAAAAAATATTATTTTTTGGTAAGAAGGTCAATTCATCAAGAAGACATAAAATTAAAACTGTTGTCTTGGTATAGGCACCAAACAACACAGTCCTAAAATATATGAAGGGAACATTGAATGGAGAAATAGTTCTATGATGATTCTTGTATGCTCCACTTTCCATGATGAATAGAATATCTAAACAGAAAGAAAATGAAGAGAGAATTTGAGGGGTGCTGGGGTGGCTCAGTTGGTTAAGCATCAGAACTTTGATGTTGACTTAGGTCATGATCTTTTTTTTTTTTTTAATTATTTTAATGTTTTGTTTATTTCTGAGAGAAAGCGAGAGCATGAGCAGGGGAGGATCAGAGAAAGAGGGAGACACAGAATCTGAAACAGACTCCAGGCTCTGAGGTAGCTGTCAGCACAGAGCCCAACGTGGGGCTCGAATTCACAAACCATGAGATCATGACCTGAGCTGAAGTTGGACGCTTTACTGACTGAGCCACCCAGGCTCCCCAGCTTAGGTCTTGATCTTGCAGTTCATGAGATCAAGCCCCTTGTCAGGCTCTGCACCAACAGGATGAAGCCTGCTTGGGAAACTCTCTGCTTTTTCCTCATGTGCAGGCACATGCCTGCCCTCCCTCCTCTCTCTCTGTCTCTCTCTCAGAATAAAAAATGAGCTTTAAAGAAAGAGAACTTGAATAACACTAGACCTAATAGACATACAGAACATTAAAGCTAACAACAGTAGAATACATGTCCTTCTTATGTTCATACCAATGTTGTTCAAGATAAACCATATTTCAGGTCACAAAATAAATATTAATTTAAAAATAAAGATTGAAATCAGATAAAGTGCATTCTCCAAATAAAAGGCATGAAGCTAGAAATGAATAACCAAAGAAAAATTGGAAAATTCACAAATGTGGGGTGATTAAACAACATGTCCTTAATGAGTTGATGAAGAAAAAAGGGATATTAGATAATACCTACATGGGTAAAATGGGTGAAGGGGACTAAGAGGTACAGACTTCCAGTTATAAAACCGTCATGGGGATGAAAAGTACAGCATAGGGAATACAGTCAATAATACTGTAATATATTTATTGTGAGCATTTCATAATGTATATAATTGTTGAATCAATATGTTATATATCTGAAATTAATACATTTCAACTATATAATTTAAAAATAGTAAATAGCAGAAAATATAATGGGATAAATGGTGCACATACAAACAAAAGTCTATTAAAATTCTTAAAGGAATAAATCAATGACTAAAAAATAATCGTTAAACCCAAGAAATCAACTTTCTGTGAAAAAATAACAAAACAAAAAAATACAGATGAATAAAAACCAAACAAAATATTAAAACTTACGAGATGCAGTGAAAACAGTCCTCAGAGGGAAATGTATATCAATATATACATACTTTTAGAGAGGACCTCAAATCAGTAGTTTAAGTTTATATCTTAAAGAACTAGAAAAAGAATAAAATTGCAGTGGATAAAAATGAAATAAAGAATAGAAAAATAACAAAGAATTGATGATGCCAAAAATTGGTTCTTTGAAAATGTAAACAAAATTGACAAACCTTTAGCTAAACAAAAATAAATAAATAAAAAATAGGAAAGATGTAAATTTTTAAAATCAGAAATGATCTTAAAGAAAAGTTTAAATATAGGATTAGGTTGGAGAATAAATGAGTTGGTTGTCATAATTAGTAGTTAGAACCTGAGGGTAAAATTTGAATGGGAATCAGCAATACTATATTTTAAATTGCATGTCATATCTTTTCCTTAAAAAAGTTTTACACTTCATGAACCTCAAGAAATCTTGTAGTTCTCTTGGGTTCTCAAAGAGTCCTGTTCTTCTCTTTGCTTTGATGGTGTATAACCTTGGATAAACTTAGAAGTCTTTTGTAAGTCTTGTAAGTCACAGGAATATCTTTTTAATCCATGATGATAACAATTGTAAATTTGGGGGAACTGTTGGAAATTTCAAGAAAATTCAGTTTTGTTCTCCTGCTGGATAATCTATAGATTTTTTCCCCCTGTTTCATAGATTCTCTTGGCATTTTCAACTAAACCATTCTTAGGCATACCTAAAAGTTTTACTTCTTTGAAAAACTCCATTAGAGTGTTCTTTGTAGAAAAGAAAAAAGTCCTAATCAGGTTTTGTAATAATGAGTCTCTGCTGGTCACATTACCTAAACATTTGAAGGACCATATATAATTAATTTTGTGTGTTCTTTCACAGATGAGCACAGTTGAAAATTATCACGCACTTGCTGCAAATTCCTCTTATAATTCAAAGATACATCATATGGTCACTGTGAAATTTATTTTAAGCAAGAGTATGTTAGAAAATCTGTATCTAGCTGTTACAAATTGAACTAAATATCAAGTTCCTCAATAGCCATTACATTACCTAATGTCTAAAAGTTCACAGTACTTATCATCATGGCTAATAATATAGTTTGTGAGGAACATCTATCTTAATATCTCATATTTAATTATGGAATCTGAATCATTTTAACTCTTGGCTATTGAGATCTTGTCCAAGTTATTTTATAAAAGAGAATTTTATGACTCAATTTTTTTTCTTTCTGATGGCTGTTAATAAAGTATGAAGAAGTATTATTAGAGGGATTTTTTTAGTGTAAAGAGAAATTACTGAACTACTTTAGACCAGATTGACCATAAAACCTAAGAAGCAAGTACTCTGAGTTAAATTGTTAAATTTATTTTTACTTCTAGATTTGTGTTAAAAGAATCAGAGTAAGCATTAATGAGAATGTAATCTAGTTCTGAGTCCAGCAAACATTATCTGTAAATGGCCAGATGATAAACAGGCCACACAGCTTCTGATAGAGCTATTCAACTCTACCATTTATCACATGAAAGCAATCACAGTCCTATAAAAAGGAATGAGTGTGGCTCTGTTCCTATAAAAATTTATGTATAAAATTGGAGATAGGCTGAATTTGGCCATTGGGCCACAATTTGCTGACACGTGATTTAGTACCCTGTAGGATAATTATGATTTAAGTATTGAGAAAACTCCTTAACATATTGAGTCCATAGGGATTAACATAAATTACTGATCTGTCTTTAGATTACTCAAAGTAAATTATTTTTGCTTTTATTAATTAAAAACTTTCAAAGATATCATCTCAATCGAATCCAAGAACAAGTCTATGGCCTAAAGTTATTAGGCAATTCTTATGAAATACAGTTAAAGATTTCTCTTGCTTCTGTGTTTAGATATCTTCCAGGTATGCCAGTCATTGTGAGTACTTTGTGAGGCTTCTGTGAAAGTAACCAAGTAATCTGTGGCTCTGTGCACATTTTAGAAGCTTCACTGATATGTTAAAATCAGGCACTAGATTTTCCATCTGTCCTAGAGGTTTTCCAAGGTAGATCACATGCCACTAGTAATTTTCTCCATTCCTCACATTAATGGAATAATGATAAATGTTTTCAAAGAGTTGCCCTTACTACCGAATGTCTTCTCCTGAAAGCTCCTTTTACTTTCTCTTCTTTTGCTTCTAATACTCCTCCTGCCCACATATTTCTCTTTTTCTTCTTCTTTTATTTATTTTTTCTTCTTTTTTTAAAATTTTTCTTTTAAAAATGTTCATTCTTATAGCCATTAAATAAATATGTCCCTTTTCTACTAGGGATATCATTAAGAGAAGAGAGGATGTTTAGGATATCAATACACATGCCATGAAATGAGGAAACTTTAGAAATTACTACTGTCACATGAAATGAAACAGTAATTTCTTTTTTAACCAGTGTGTCCATTTGAGAGTTGGCAATATATTAGCATTTACTTAAAAACCTGAATAACCTAAACTAATAATTAAATACCTTTTACATTGCCAGTTTCAAGCTAAAGAAAATCTTGATCTTTAGTATTTCGCATTAAATTTTTAAATGCTATCTTTATCATCTATCACAGAATGTTAAAATTTAATAGGTTTCTTGCTAAAAACAGATGAATGAAACATAATTAAAGCCATGTATGAAAAACTCACAGTTAACATCATACTGCATGGTGAAAAACTGAGAGCTTTACTCTTGAGATCAGGAACAAGACAATGATGTCTACTCTCACCACTTTTATTTATTATAGTTCTGGAAATCCCAGCTACAGCAATCAGAAAACAAAAGAAATAAAAGACATTTAATATGGTAAATGTGAAAGTGGAACTTTCACTATTTGCAGATGACATGATACTCTATATAGAAAACCCAAAGGACTCCACCAAACAACTACCAGAACTGATAAATGAATTCAATAAAGTTGCAGGATACACAATCAATGTGTAGAACTTTGTTGCATTTCTATACACTACTAATAATGAAACAGCAGGAAGAGAAATTAAGAAATTGTAAAGTTTATTGTAAATTAACCCCATTTACAATTGCATCAAAAATAATGATACACCTACGAATAAACCTAGCCAAAGAGGTGAAAGAACTGTACTCTGAAAACTATAAAACATTGATAAAAGGAATTGAAGATGACACCAACAAATGGAAAGACACTCTATGTTCATGACTGGAAGAACAAATACTGTTAAAATGTCCATCTTACTGAAAGCAATCTACGGATTTAAAGCAGTCTCTGTCAAAATACCAGCATCATTATTCACAGATCTTGAGCAAACAATTCTAAATGTGCATGGAACCTCAAAAGACCTGGAATAGCCAAAGCAATCTTGAAAAAGAAAACCAAAACTGGAGGTATCACAATGTCAGATTTCAAAATACACCATAAAGTTGTAGTAATCAAAGCAATATGGTAAAGTGACAAAAATAGACATAAGATCAATGCAACAGAGTAGAGAGCCCAGAAGTAAACCCACAGTTATATGATCAATGAATCTTTGACAGAGAAGTCAAGAATTTGCAATGGGAAAAAGACAGTCTCTTCAACAAATGATGTTGGGAAAACTGGACCACTTTCTTATACCATACAAAAAATAAACTCAAAGTGGATTAAAGACCTAAAAGTAAGACCTGAAACCATAACAATCCTAGAAGAGAGCAAGGCAGTAATTTATTCTAACATGGGCTGCAGCAACATTTTTCTAGATATGTCCCAGGAGGCAAGGGAGACAAAAACAAAAATAAATTATTGGGACTAGATCAATATAACAGCTTCTGGATAGTGAAGGAAATAATCAGCAAAGTAAAAGGCAACCTACAGAATAGAAAAAGATATCTGACGATGACATGTTTGATAAGTAGAAAATATCCAAAATGTATAAAGAACTTATCAAATGCAATACCCCCAAACCAAATAATCCGGTTAAAAATAGGCAAAACCAAATAATCCAATTAAAAATGGGCAGAAGACCTGAAAAGACATTTTTCCAAAGAAGACATCCAGATGGCCAACAGATACCTGAAAAGATGCTCAACATCAGGGCAAATCAGTGCTACAGTGAGCTATCACCTCAAACCTGTCAGAATGCTAAAATTAAAAATACAAGAAACAAGAGTTGGAGAGGATTAGAGAAAAAGGAACCTTCATACACTGTTGGTGGGAATGCAAACTGGTGCAACCACTGTGGAAAACAGTATGGAGGTTCTTAAAGAAGTTAAAAATAGACTACTTTATGATCCAGTAATTGAACTACTGGTTATTTACCCAAAGAGTAGGAAAGCACTAATTCCAAAGGGTACCTGCACCCATATGTTTATTGCATCCCTATTTACAATAGACAAATTATGGAAGCAGACCAAGTGTCCATTGATAGATGAAGGGACAAAAAAGAGGTGGTGTGTGTGCATGTATAATGGAATATTATTCAGCCATAAAAAATGAATTCTTGCTATTTGCCACAACATACATAGAGCTAGAGGTTATAATGCTAAGTGAAATAAGTCAATCACAGTAAGACAAATACCATATGTTTTCACTCATTGAAACTTAAGAAGTAAAGCAAATGAACAAAGGAAAAAAGACAAAGCACAGACTCTTTACTATATAGAACAAACTGAGGGTTACCAGAAGAAAGAGGGAGTGGGTGGGTGAAATGGATGATGAGGATTGAAGATACATTTATCATGATGATCACTGAGTAATGTATAAAATTGTTGAATACTATATTATATATCTCAAACTATTTTTTAAAATAAAAACCTTAAAAAAAAAAACCAGATCCATGAGATATATTTTAAGTCACTCTTTTTGCATATGATAATTTGGTAATGTGGATGTAATATTTTTAGAAGCATATCTGAATGTATTTAGTGTTTTCTGTAACATGAATGGAAAACAGAAAAATTCTACCTGTAAAATCAGTTCCATACTATTTCTATAAAGGAAATACATGTAAAAATAATTACTAGGAATGACTGATTTTCCAAAATTCATACATTCTTTAAATGCTTTTATATAGTTTCAGATATCTTAGATAAGCAAATATACGTCAAATTGATATTCTCAAACTACAAGTGAAAATTACTGAGTTAAAGCTTAAACAAATTGAATAGCAATTCTGTCTAAATAAACTAAAAGCATTATGAGTTTTATATTAAATTTATTTCATATAATGACTAGAGATCTGAAATGTTAGAATAAATGCAGTGATCTGAAGAGAATATTCTATTTTATCTAAGTGCTTGATAATATTAAAAGCCACTGGGGTATCTGGGCAGCTTAGTTGAATAGGAGTCCAACTCTTGATTTTGGCTCAGAACATGATCTCATGGTTAGTGAGATTGACCACCATGTTGGACTCTGCACTGACAGTGTGGAGCCCACTTGGGATTCTCTCTTTCCCTCTTTCTCTGTCCCTTCCCCTCTCTGTCCCACTCGTGTGTGCACACTATTTCTCTCAAAAGAAATAAACATGAACAAAAATTAAAAATATGAGACGCCCAAACTCATAAGCTACTTAGACTATGCCTGGCTTTAGTCTGCATACTTTAGTTATAGAGGCTGGTTTAATGACCCATGCTCATTGACCCTGTATTAGTTTCCTTAGGGGTAGCTTAGAACAACATATTTATTTTCTCACAGTTCTGAAGGCTACAAGTCTGAAACCAAGGCAGAAGCAGAAAATGTTCTCTTGAACACCCTTAAGAGACAACCCATTCCATGCCTTTCCTTTAGTTCCTGGTGTCCTCAGCAATCCTTGGCATTCTTTGGCTTGCAGCTTCCTCCACTGGGACGTGGCATTCTCTCTCTGGGTCTTTGTCTTTACATGGTAGGTAGCCTGGCTTATAAGGACAGAAGGGTTTTTTTTGTTTTGTTTTGTTTTGTTTTGTTTTTTTTTGTTTTTTTTTTTTGATTATGGTCTGCCCTACTGACCACATCTTAATTGATTATATCTGGACAAACCCTTTTTCAAAGTAAGGTCACATTCACAGGTTCCAGGAATTAAGACTTACATGCATCTTTTTGGAGGACACAATTCAACACTTAATGCAGCCTATGACAAAAGCATTGTATTTAAAAATTATTATTTACTTTTTTTTTTGTAGACAAGGAAACAGAGGCTTGGAACACTTCAGTAATTTACCAAGGTAATATATTAAATAAGTAGCAAAGCTGCATTTTGAAGCCAGACAGCTGGGCTCCAGAATGTTGTCTGTAGTGTATTGCCCACTCGCAGGAAGTCTAAAAAAATATTTTATGCAGCATTATGGAATTATTATCCTTTGTCTCCCCTTTTTATCTTGGGAAAATATTTATATAAATCACAATTAAAATAAACTGGAATAAACTTTATCAAAAACAAATATCTTCTACTGAATTGTATATTTAAAAACGATACTTTCCCTCTATTCTGAAAACTACCTTTGCAAATATAAAATAGTCACCTTGAAACCCAGATACCAAGGAGCAAACAGAGCCTGGAGGCTTTGAACAATACTGTTGTCTCTTTTTTCGTTTAAAGCTTTGAAAATGGCCTCATTGAACACTGGCAATCATTTACCAGGGTCATTGAGATACATCCCAGCAGTTTGCTTTCCTAAAGCTCATAAAGAGAATTTCAAATAGCAAGCTTGTATGTTTTTCCCATGGGATGAAGTTACAGGTATAGCATTTTATAATATTCATGTCAAAGGAAGTTATTTGTCAGTATTAAAACAACAACACTGTAAATAACAATGGAAAATATTTCTATAAAAACAATGTACTGTATCCCAATTCGGTGAATACAGATTGAACACTAAGAAGTGGCATTTATAAACAATGAACACAGTTCACAAAGGTAGAATCATGTTCAGTAATATATATCTGCAGTCCCAATGCCTAACCCTACCCAAGAGGGGAAAATATATGTCTGATTGAAAGATACAGTAGGTAACATTTCTGCTCTCAAGGAGTACAAAGTTTTTAAATGGGAGTGGATGGGGAAGACAAAGAATACAGAAAATACAATTTAGAATATGGTTGTAAAATAATGGAGAGAGTGGCAACATTTAGGAAACACAGAAAAGGGGTAGGTCAGATATATAAATTCTAAAATTAAAGTTTAGCTGGAATTTTATAAAGTTAGAGACAGTAAGGGACTAACAGTTAGTTTGAAAAACAGTTATTTTAATCATTTGGGCCAAAAACTTTTGTATGATCTTTGAATCATCTCTCGTCTTCTTCTCAGCGTCCTCACTCCATATATCCCCACATTTCAACCGTTAGCAAATCCTCTGGTTTAGTTTCAAAATATATTCACAGAATCTGACCACTTCCCACTCTTTTCAACCACCTGGGTCAGGCCACCATTTTGTCACCTGTATTGTTGAAATAGCTCATTGATTGGTCTCCCTATTTTTGTACTTGCCCTCTTTCAATCTATTCTCATATAGCAGACAAAATGATTCTATTAAAATTCCAGTATTTTGTGTTATTTTTCTATCCCAGAACTCTCCAGTGGCTATGCATTACATTCATATTAAAAACCAACTTTCTTGGGGCGCTGGGGTGGCTCAGTCAATTGAGCATCCAACTTTGGCTCAGGTCATGGTCTTTGCAGTTTGTGAGTTTGAGCCCTGCCTCAGGCTCTGTGCCAACAGCTCAGAGCCTGGAGCCTGCTTCAGATCCTGTGTCTCCCTCTCTCTCTGCCCCTCCCCCTGCTCACACTCTGTCTCTCTAAGAATTAAATAAACATTAAAAAAAATAACTCTTAAAATAGGTTACTGTGCTGTCTCACCTTTTCTTCTTTCTTGTGTGTTTCATTCCAGTCATACTGACCCTCAGGGTTCCTAAAAGAATACAGAAAGGCACTTGCTTCAGAACTTTGCCCTTGTTCTGTTTTGCTTTTTTTTCAAACCATCTTCATTTGCTCACTCATTTTCTCCCAAGAGTCTAATAAAAACTTTACTTCTCTGGATACCATACAGAAGCTTATTTTCTTATACCTATATTTATGTTTCTATATTTTTTTCTCCTTGACCCTTATTTTGATCTGATATTTTACACATTACCAACTTTTAGATTTCTTTTTCTATATTCTCCACTGGATAGTAAGCTCTGTTGATGCCTGAAATTTTACCTCTCTTGTGAACTGCTCTATGTCTCATTTTCTAGAACTACAGTTGGGACAAATTCTATGCTTCATTAATTTTTGCTGAATGAATGAATGACTGATGACTGAGGTTTTGAGGTTTTGAGCCTCAAAACTATTAGATAGTATTCAGGGAGTCTGGCAGACACAACTGTCTTGCTTTGTTTTTCAACTCAATTATCACTGTTCCCGTTTTTCTTGAATCTAAAACCTTGATATTTTTTATTTTTTATTTATTTCTTATGGTTTATTTATTTGAGGGGGAGCGTGCATGTGCTCATGCGGGAGTGGCAGGGAGAGAGAGAATCCCAAAGTAGGCTTTGCAGGGTCAATGCCTTTCCCAGTAATAAGGGATGGATGTTGATTGATACCAATCAGTAAATTATAGTCTCTTCACTAATAATATGATAGGCATAAGAATCTGACTCTCCTAACTAATAAATGTAAAGGGAAGTATTCTGCTTGGCTCATGGGAAGGTATTATTTTCTCTGGTATTAGAAGATACTAACCCTTCTCCCCTGTCTTTTGATATTATTGAGTATACATGGGTGGTAGATGGGTAGGCATTGTGAATCAAGGAGAGAAAAGCCAGATGGATTTCAGAAAGGCTAAACTGAAGCCTTGATAAAAGAGAAGCACCAAGAAACACAACTGTGGCACTTCAGTGACTCCTGGCTACTTGTAATGAGAAACAATAAATTCTTTATTTGTTCAGGCCATTATATTTGGATTTTTTACTACTTACTGAAGCTATCTTATGTAAATTATGCCTGTAGTTTATGAAAATATGTAAGTCAGGAAGAAAAAGAGGCCCTTATTCTTTTTGCCTTTGATTTTAGTATCTTGTATATATTAATGTATTTTTTGCTTCATACTAAAAAATAAAAAAAAAAAAACCACACCCACACACAAAAACACCTACCAAAATTTGTATATTTAATATTACAGAGGGGAACTTTATATATAATGCTAACATATATGCTAGCAAAGAGAAAAATATAATAGAAAAGCAAAAATAAAGTTTATTGTAAATCCAAGAAGTACAACTGAATAACTATAGACTGTTATTTCTGAATTTCTGAGTATCCAAATCAGAAACAAATACAATAAATTAAGAGAAGTACAGTATTTGTAACATCCAATATTTCTTTATAGTTGTTTAGAAGAACAGATGTTCCTGGTACAGAGACCCTCAGAAAATGATTTTTATGAGTCCTAGTGGACAATGTTCTTAGCAACACACCTGGGCAGTTAAAAAGTTTCTAATTATCATTTCTGTCCACTCCCAGGCTACTGCTTCACACAAAGCCACTATTGTATCTTGGCATTATGTTAGATCAACATTCTATTTACTTTCTTTGTCTACTTTGGTCCTCTCTGACACATATAATTAAATTCCATTACAGAGTATGAAGATCCTTCACATTAAATAAGTGTAGACATTGTGTTTATTCTCATGGAATTGAGATAGAAAATGCATATAATTATAGGAAGAGTTCTGGTTTTATATATGGTGGAGTAGCTTATGGGATATGACCATTCCAACTTAGAACAACAGGGCCACAACCAAATCTGGTCATAAAAATTTTTTTGAACATTTGCAAAAATTAAAGGTCTACTTGTTGCAGGATTTTTTATTTCAATATCTGGGATTTGTTGTCTCACCACTTCAAAGAATAAAGAGATGGACACAAAATAAGCAGTAGGCGAAAGTTTATTAGAGTATAATATTAGAAAGAATAGTATGAAAGCTGTTTTTACAGAGGGGACAGGCCTAAAGACTGTAGGCAAGTGTCTTGTTTTATAGGGTTCTTTCCTTTCCCCTTATTCCTTCTCATGTTCTACCCTTATTGGCTGATTAAGTTTAGGTGCAGATTGTCCATTACTGATTGGCTGTTTCCATTGTGTGACGGTTGGCTTATGGCCATACTTTCCTTATGGATCATAGGTTTTATGGTCTGTTTATTTATAGTCAGGTCTTTTGTCAAATTCCTGAGGGTAACCTGAGGGGAAGTAGCTGATGTCTGATATATTCTTAAGAGGAATCTTACACCTGAGAGGCTTTGTTGTGTGAGATCCTTGCAGTCATTTCATTTGTAAGTTATGCTCCTGGGTTATAGGCATATCTTATCACCTAGAGCATGCTGTCGTGTGATCATCAGTTATGTATCTAGTGGCATCAGGGGGTGATTGTAGAGGGCCCTGAGTAAAATGAGCACGACCTTCAAAGGCAACTTGCACAAATGAGGCTATCATTGTAATTTTGAACATAAAAGGCTCATCTGTTCAGAAAACAGAGGGCAAGCTACTTCTACTCGGAAGAATCTACACTACATTATGGTCCTATGCTGCAAATAGTCCTGCATATTAGCCACATGATCTCCCCATGTTTCATCCTGTATTTTATCACAGGCAATCACAGTTATGGCTTGCTATTCCACTGCAGGCCATGGGTCACTAGCATTCCGTTTCTCTTTGGGAAGGAACCTGCATTGAAATCAGGCTCAAGGACATAGCTAACTCCCCAAATCCCATCTTTATCAGTCTGAATCAAATCAAGAGCCTAAACTACAAAGTGAGATAATCAGGGGAAGTTTAATATAGTGAATGATTAAGATACACATACTTATGAGATATAAGAAATATGACATCTTTAAGGAAGACAAGTTAGTGAAAGCTATACTTAAAAAGATGGCCCACTCCTGGGCTAGGGTTCTGATATCCATAGATATCAGATGGGAGGAAAGGCCACTTATAGGCCACTGGATGGGAGAGAAATTCACTGGCTTGCCTGGCCTCATCCACAGTTTCTGGACAAACAGGAACAACCCTCCAGAATACCAAAGAGGCACAGGTAAGCTATACACGGTGTGGTCAGGTGCCGGAGACTGAAACTGCACAGGTCATCCCTGATGGCAAGGCCCAGGGAAACACCTGTGTGAAAGGACTGCGCAGATCATCCCTAATGACAAGGCCCAGGGAAGAGCTGGAATGCAGTCAGAAGAACCCCCAGAAGAATTCTTCTCTACTTTGTCTGTACCTTTTACTCTCACTTCTGCTGTTAGTCTATTCTAGGGTTAATATGAAACCGGAATCACCCAAAGTTCCCCCCTTCCTGCAAAATGGAATGCACCTAAATATCATGTCTGCCCCCTCAATCAGATGTTGTCTAATAAATATTGTAGCAGTTAGCAAAATTGGAGACAGTCTGGTATGCATAGGTTCTATAAGAGACCTAGAATTCATTTTCCTTGTATGAGTCTAATTGCCAGTAAGAATACATATTATGCCATAAGCAGAGACAAAAACAAGACTTACTAGTTTTGGAGGGCTTTCTTGAAAAAGTGTTAGAGAAATATTTGCCTGCTGACCTCAAGCCTGTAAGGCAACTTATGGATTGTTCTGGTCAAAGAATGAGATTGGTAAATGCAGAGACCAAATTCTAGTTGATCCACATAAAACATTTCCATACGTCATCTATGATAAATGTTGACATTGTTCTTTCTTAGTAAGGGGTTGTGAGAGTCTGTTACCTACAACCGCGGGTACAAATATATCCTGTTTTTGCAGGCCCACTGAATTTAAACAATTAAAGGGCACTGTGATCTCATGTATTCTGGCAGTATGCTTCACTTATCCTTAGATACCCTGCCATATGTAGTAAAGAATATATAAAACTTTGTTATGACTACCTGGTTAAATTTTATTGGTTGAAGGGGAAATCATGTACTGTGAAATCACTGTTGCCAAGAAAACTTAGAAATGTTAAGTCCTATAACCGTACTCAAAAAATGTAAATTGGTTAAGCATGATTGTTTGAATTTACTATATAAAAACTCTAAGCTGGAAAATAAATTTGAGTAGTCCATCTGAAGAGGCTGGTTCCGTGTCTTCTTTCGCCGACACCAACCATCACTCTCTGGGCCAACCCTGGCTTGCAGAGGCTGGTCCCCTGCAGTCAAGTACACAGGCATACAGAGAGAGGGAAGGCACCAATGTGAACAGAAAGCTTGGAAGGCATGGTGTCTGTGTTGGGAAGTCCATGACATTGACAAGGCTGCAGCATCAGGAGAACCTTGGGACAAACCTCTGGGGTATTGGGATAGATGAGCAAGGAATGTGGGGCTCTGGTGTGTGCAGGAAGCCTGCAGCACAGAGTGTTTATGTCATGTTAACTCTTATTAAGTAATTCAGTAAGATAACTGCAGCATGATGATCACTAGCCTAAGTAAAGGCTGCAAGAGTCCCAAGAGATTACATGTGTAGCTGGGACAGTTTTGACACTCATGCTGCTGACCAAGAGTGCACCTTCTGGAAATGCAGACCTCTCTTCTCCTATAGTGTCCCTCTGGCAGCCTCTACTGAGAAAGCTTAATATCGTGCTTCCTATAAGAGAAACTTTTAAAGAAACTACGTTCAGTATCACAGAGCATATATTGAAGGGTAAATTTGGCATTGGAAATGCAGTAACTTGATAATTCCGATAGATATCAAAGAATAATGTTTTACTATTTAAAATGTATACCACCAATATCTCTTGATATCAAGTAATTCAGTAATCATTCTGCTAAATGCTCCAAAATGTTGGTATTCAGGCTGCCATCACATATTTTTACAGTTTTTGGTTAATTTCTAGCCATTAAGTAGAAATCCATATAATCCAGTATGTTCATAATGAAACATAATTTACCATTCAAAGACAGGTTACAAAATGTTAATTTTAAATATGTTCAAATCAGTACTTCCTTTGATTGTATAATCCATATACACATCTTTTTATTTTCATTTAACATTCCAAAAAGTTTTTAGTTCTAGATGTTTTCACAATTTGGTTTTAATTCATTTTGTACAGCTGCTCAGTCAGCATGTGGCCACTAACACATCATATGCCTTGTCACATAATCTGGTGTGATTTAGTGAGAAGGAGAGATCATTCCTCTCAGGGACTGAGGTGACTCAGGACACCAGGACAGTTGTCAGTTATTAAAAGTTTTGATTGTAAAACTTCTTTAATAAATGGATGTATTTGACCTGTTCTAAGCTATGATTAATCTTGAAGGAAACATATTGTAACTTATTCCAAGTGGTCTTTCTGTTTTATTTCTGTATGTTCTCATTTTGAGCAGCATAAAACCTTGAAAAAGTGCCTATTACTGACTCTTTGAATGTTATTACTTAATCTTTAACATTATTCATCTTAAAATACTCGATTACTTGATATTTTACCCTATTTTTTTCTTCTTAGAGATGGAAACATTTTTGTTGCTATTTATACAGTTTCACCGTATTTTAAAATGTCTTGAAAACTTATGTTAGAAATCAATATATCTGAGTATCCAGAATTTTGTCTCAAGTAAATTGAGTTTTTTTATTTTTCAGGTTCATATTTTTTTAATATAAAGGCTTGAGACTATCCCAGATAAAATTTGCAGTTTAGAGACAGAAATGAAGCTACATACATAGTGATAGAAATGGAGCTGCACACATGTGTGTAAAAACTTAAAAACCACATTTGCATATTTATAATCTACATTTTTTATAACCTATTTATTTCAGCTTTGACACACTGCATTGTGAGCATGTTACATTATACAGTATTCTATCAAATTTTTAACAATAGAATGAATCTCAGCATGACTGGCTCAAACCTCTCATTTCATAGATGCAAAACAAGTTTGAGTTTCAATAAATCTTAAAATATAACTCATTTTAAGTATTTATTTCATCAAACATTAATTGATCAGCTATACATAAGATTATTCTTGATGGGCCTAATGACGCAGAAGGGGAATATATGGTTATTCTCAGCAGATAAAAAAAGAGGCTGAGATTTTATTACGTATTGCTTTTACTTGAGTTTTCCTTATTGCCTTTCTGATTTTTGCTTCTCTCTCCATGGCCCCAGGGTTCAAAAATCTCATTGTGATCTCACTAGTTATAGGCTTGTTTAAAATGCGGGTTTTGTTAAGAATTGGATGGAAAACGAAAATGTTATCTTCCCTCAATCTAAATTAGGATTCAAAACCTGTGAAACTTAAGATATTAGTAACCTTGATTTCAGATAATGTTAGAAGAGTTGGCTTACTTCATGTGGCCAGAATCAGGCCCATTTAAGCTTTTGATCAAAATAGGATATATTACCATCCCAACACCTCTATTGAATTACTTTCCCTCAAGTACTCCCCCACTTTCCGGAATAAGCAGGTTTTATATTTTAACTGTTAAACCAGATGGCTCTCACTTGTTTGCACATAATGCTGAGTTTCATATAAACACCCCAAATGTTTCCTGTAAAGAAAACTGGTGGTTATTTTCAGAGAAGTTGTTGGAGATTTGGACAGAAGAGCATATAACCCAAAACCCTACTTAATTTCGTTTAATTTATAATGGAACAGAGTAATAACTGTTCCTTCCATATTTATTCCTGAGTGCCTAAAAAGGGAAGGGTTTTCTAGTGTGAATACTGCTTTGCAATGATGATTTGACTTGTGTGGGACTTTCAAATAATTAATTCTTAAAAGATACTTAAAAAACACATTCAGTTTAGTGTTTGCTCTAGCAAGATTGTCCATTTTATTATAGTTTACTAATGTCTTTTGGTTTTTTACTCATTATGTAGTAAAACCCCAAAGATTTTATTTCCTATATCAGCTACAAGAATTTAGGGGATCTGAGATTTCATGCACAGGGACTAATTTTAAATGAACTTTGATTTGTCAGTACTCAATAACCAGGGCCTTGAATGTAGCTGCCTTAAGTGAGGGACTTGGAGGCTTAAGATTCATTTGCTCCATAGTAAATCCGACTTGAAAGAAAGAAAACAATTTCAATAAGCAGTTAAAGTGAAACAAATATTTTGCTAGAAGGAGTGCAGGATGCTCTGGATACATTTAGCAAGAGGCTTCTAATTTAGTATGGGGTCATTTTGGATAGAAAGAGGAAAGTCAGAAAAGGATGTTTTGGCTAAATGGAGGGTCAGAACCAAAATATCAGGGAGAAAAATGGAATAGACCTAAAGTTCTTGTAAGGACAAGAACTGAACTTGGACCTTATCTTGTGGGCTTGGGATGCCATGGAAGGGATTTTAGATTAGGTAAAAAAAAAAATAAAAAATTAAAAAAAAGCTTTACAGTTTTAATGCAAAGGTAGTTGTATTCTTTCCCTTATTTTACAAACATCTGCAAATGTGTGTCAGAAAATAAGTTAGACTTTTAGGTCTACAAAGGCTTCTGGATTCAAGAGAACATTTTTCTTCTGGAGAATCATAAATTTTTTCATTAAGATAAATGCCATGGGTTTTACTCTTCAGATAAATAGCTTCCTGTCAAACACCATCATAATATTAAAATAAATATATGAAAAAAAAATTTAAAACCTTAGCATTGATATCATTATATGAAATACATTAAACACTTGTTGCATGTAAGCAGCGGAGATCATTGGGGAAATGAGCTATTGTCAATTTCCATCCTTTCCTTTCTGTTCTGTGGTCAACTAAGTACAGCAGAGGAAACACTTAGGACTATAATGCCCTGCATCCTCTTCTGCACTTGTTTTCAGGTTACAGTTTTCTGTGGACATTTGCTTGAGATTTTAAAAAGGAGATGTCATTCTCTAGAGACCATTGGTACATTACATGTCTTTTACTTTGGCTGATTTTTGAGTGTTTTTATTTATTTTAGGAATTCAATTATGATGTCCTTGAAATTATCTTTGTGTTCATTCTGTTTGTGATTTGTTGAGATTCTCATGTGAATGCGTTGATATTATCATATCTAAATAATTTGGAAGTCATTATCATTAGAAATACTTTATCTTCTCACCTACTCCTTCTAAGAGTTCAATATTTCTATGCTTCATTACAGGTCTAATTCTTCAAGTTCACCAATCTTTTCTTCTTCAGTCTCTAAACTGCTATTAGTTATATCTAGTATGTCTTTAAATTTCAGATACTGTATTTTTTTTCATTCTAGAAGTTCCATTTTGTTCTCATATTTTTTAAATTTCCTTCTCATTTGTCCTTATTTGTGTCTATGTTTAAATATTTTAACATATCCATAATTGCTATTTTAAAATTTTATTGGCTATTCATCATCTCAGTTACTTCTGGCTACCTTTCTATTTGTGATTTTATGTACTGCTTACAGATCATATTTTATTTCTTGATGTCCAGTAATTTTTTATTGGGTTTGGACATTTTGAATGTTATGTTTTGAATGTCTGCACCTTCCTTTAAAAAACGTTTGTTTCAGCAGGCAATTATTTGCGGATATTTTTGTTCTTACAGACTTCTTTCTGATGCTTTGTTAGGATATATCTCCATAACCTATAATCTATGACTAGTTTAGTGCTTACCTTACACCTTAAGTTATGGTCATTCCAGCATCTCAGTTGATTTCCTTGGATGTTCAAAGAGATCTCTCCACACTTGCTGGTTGGTACCCAAATAATGTGTAAGCTACGGTAGTTTTCCAGTTTATGTTTCTCAACAGTTGTTCATTGTTTCGATGGTGTTTTTCTTTTCCCATCCTCCTAAAGTACTCCCAGATTCTTCTTCAGCAAGGAATTTAAAAAGACCTATATGTAGATTTGTGAAGCTCCTTCTCTGCTTATTTTCCTTCTCTTTCTTATTCAGCTCTGTAAATCCTATTACCTGAACTTCTGTGAAATCTTACCTGTGTTACCTCTTTTCAGCTAGTCTTTTTTCACTGTCTTTTGCTTCTGGGTCCTTCCTGCACCATGGTACCAGAAGCACCTCGAGTTAAGTTAGAAAGCCAGACTAATGGCAGGATTTATCTCATTTGTTTTATTTCTTTCACAGCATTCAACTGGCTGTTGTTCAGAGAATGAAAATAATTGTTTCACATACTTTGTTCAGATTTCTAATTCTGGCATTGCATTATTGAATGATTGAAGTTGTGTAGAAAACATTCAGTGGGGCAGCTGAATGGGATTAAGATAATTTACCAGTCTTGCTTTTGGTTCATGTTAAAAGCTGTCACTGAGGTAGAGGGAAAAATCAGGAGTAAAGGCAAAACAGGAGGAGGATTTAGGTTTGCAACAGGAAACATAGTATGCTCCTTTTTCATTTGTTGACTTTGAGGTAATAGAAAGTCAAGTGGATATGAACTATGGGAAGTTAAAGCTTAGTAAAGAAGTCTAAGTTAGAGGTTCAGCTACTAAGTAAATAGTCAACTATTATAGTAATCAACACAGTAGAAAAGGAATTGAGTGTCAAGGATCTTACGATTATTATTTGTTCTGCCTTCTTTATACCAGTACCTTAGAATGATACTAAAAAAGGAAATGTCAGAGATCATGGGGATCATTCAAATTGAAGCTATGTTATCTATTGTTCCTTTAATCAAATATCATGACAAACTGAATTGCCCAAGGGAGGAAGCCAAATCAAGTTTCTCTTCAACATTAAAGAAAATAACACATAATATTTCAAAAGTGACATAATTCCAAGGAAATTGATGTGTTTCTGACAGTCATGTGTGGCATTTAAAGAAAATTGCCTATAAATGTACATAGAATTTATTTATTCAGCATATTTACTGAGTCCTGTTACATGGCAGGCATTATTCCTTAGAGCCAAAGATACAGTGATAACCCAGAGAGCCAAATGTTTCTTTTACTCTCAGTTTATTGGGAAGTGCAGAAATCAAATAAAATAGGTATGGAAACATATAGTTATAAATGCCATGAAAAATAAGGCAATAGAGTGTTCTATGCAGTGGTACTTTAGTACTATGATTAAGGAAGTCCTCAATAGAGAACTAGTGTTCCCATGCACGGGACAATAGATGTAATGACTCTAAAACAGGAACCAGCTTTGTATCAGAATAGCTGGAAGAATATCTGGAAAGGAACAAGTGGGTAGATAGAATGGTGTGTGATGAGTAGTTCACAGTTATGGGAGGGACTCTTATTACATATGATCTTTTTTTTTCCATAGAAAATGTTGTGGCTTTTATCCTTAGTGCAATGAGAAGCAGCCACTGTGAGAGGTGAAGGGTTGGGCAGAGTGTGACTAGGAAGCAATACAATCTGATTACTGTTTTTATACTATTATTTGAGGAGGACTTTTTGCTGTAAAAACAATAAAAAGGATTATATGTTAAAAGATGATTTGGAGAGAGAAATGACCCATTTCAAGGAGAGATTCTAGAAGACTCTAAAATGGAAATACCTGATCAGAATCCTGAATGAAGTAAGGGAGTGTATACTGTGGAGATCTCTGGGAGGTATATTCTAGATATCTGCTTCTGAGGAATAGCAATAATTCCAGTTTTCCTTGAATGGAGGGTCTAGTGGGAAAAATAAAAGGCAGTAATTTTGGAGAAAGAGATGTAAGGCTGTTCGTATAGTGCCTTTTAGCCCATGGTCAAGTTGTTGAGATTTTTTTTTTTTTGACAGATTTGGAGGTTATTGAACAGGAGAGTGACATGCTTTGTCTTTTGCTGAAACCATGATACCATTTCACACAGGTTATTTTCACTGTCAGGTAGCAAATAGATTTTAGAAGGAAAAAGGGGAATCCAGAATATCACTTCTGAAAGTTTTGCAGGAGTCCAGTTGAGAGATGGTGGGAACAAAGTCATAATGGCTCTGTGTAGTGGGCAATTTGGGATAAGTTTTATGTCAGATTCAGAGAATATGAGAACACATTGCATGTTGAGTTAGAGGAGTTGAGATGACTCTTTTTAATAGGACCTTAGTATTCTCTTTCAACCACTAATTTACAGATTTGTGGTCATTATGTTTTTTTGTTTCCATTTAATCTTTTTCCTCTGTCAAGCCTCAAGATGAAAGGAAAAACAACACATAACCCCTCTCTCATGCTTGCCCTCATTTCCCACTGTGTTTTTTCTACTCAGATATACGTATACACTACTGCACATAATTATACATTTTTGTATGGGGAAAAATAGAACATTCGATGCCTGATGAGCATCACAATAAACTTTTCTCATAAGTAAACTTCCTTACAGTGCCAGACATAAAATGTCAAGGAGTTCTTTAGCACTTTTCCACAGACATCAATGTTTCTATTCCCTGCTCAGCAGAGTTCTGTATTCAGTGACATTACAAAGTCATTTGAAGGGAAGTTGCCTGGTGAGAGAGAAGATGATAGTCTTCGTCTTTTAAGTAACTGAAAAATGTTTCAGCAAGACAAATTTCACAGTGTTCTAATTCCTTTTATTTCCCCCCCTTTCTAAGTGGTAGTCCCCTTCTAAGAGAATATGTGAAGATTGGAAACCCAAGAAATGTCCTGATAACTGCTAGGAAAGAAAGGACATTTTCTTCAATCTTCCAGTCTCTTATTAAAGATACTGAGTGTTCTGAGAGAGAATGTCTAAATCATATAGAGCAGGGTGGTCTAAATCATATAGATCAATTGTCTCTCCCCCATTCCTATGTAATTTCAGTTCAGCTAACTGCACTCTCATTTAATCTAGGTCTTGCAAAATAATCTTAAAAAAGGGAGACTGGGGAGGACACACAAAGAGGCATGAGAAACAGCTCAGAGGAAGTGCTGGCAAAGAGAAATTGCACCCAACAGAGTTAAACAGGTAAGGAAGACTTTACTCAAGATTACTGCCTTAATGGTTAAGACTATTGCAATAGAGGAGACGGACCAAACTCAACTCCATTGAAACAAAATGTGGGTGTGTTTGTACTGATTTTTAAGCTGTGGGTTAAACAAATAGAAAGGAACTGGAGAGCCCCAGAAGGAGATTGGTCAGTGTGATTAGAATATCTGTGTTTGCTAATCGGTGGTTAGCAAAGTTAGACTTCGACCCTCCCACCAAAGTCTGAGATATAGGCGATCTGTCTCCTTGAGGATTTCAAAGGTATGGCTTTGTTGTCCTAACCAAAGACATTCATGGGTCATAATCCCAGTAAGAGGCTGGAAGATGATTTACATTTCAGTGGAGCAGAGAAAATTTAAAATTGCATGTTTTTTTAAGGTAAATACTCTAAGAAAAGGGGAGGTAAGAGGAGTATAGTCAAGAAGTAGTTTTTCAGAAGTTTAGTGGAGCTGAGCATTAAGGATGTCTTGGTCAGTGCAGGAGAAACGTGGATGTAGAGGTTGATCTGCAGCAGATTATGAAGTCTGAAGACCCTTCTTTTGAAATGGCACACTTATAGTACTATTATTGGAAATCTTCTCTGGTTTTGATATGGAGGGTGTGTTGAAGGGCTTTAGTTAATAGCCCTTTATGACCTATCATGATGTCAGAAGTCATGGAGTGAGAGGATAGATGAGCATAGAATAAATAAATGGAATAAAAGAAAGTATTTCTCCATTATCAGTATCTATCATTGCTGTTTAACTATTATCTACTTTTATTTCTGATAACAACCAAACTTTTCTGTCATTTAAACTGAGCTTTTGCTCATTTTGGTTATCCTGCATCTGTTGGTATTTTAAATAGCCACATGGGGCCCATAGGTCTCACAGACAGATGTCCATCAGTTAAAACAACAGATGAGTAAAACTCTTGAGCCACTGAATCACTGAAGATTATAATTACTGTGGCATCAGAGTTACTAGAGGTTTGTCTAGTTCCTGTCCAAACTCTGGATGGTGATCTAATGATTTTACTTCTGACACAAAGGATGCTATTTCTAATGTTCATGGCAAATTATTTCACTAGAGAAAGGTGAGTGAGAGTGTACTGCAAGCGATCATGACTTCCTCTTCTTGGCTGCCATTTAGTCTGTTGTTTCATGGTTTCAGCATAAAGAAAAGTTCTATCGGCTTATGCCAACAGTGCTCTCCTGGGGAACTTAATTGTCTGTGTCTGTGTGCATCACAAACAATACAACTGCAGACAGCACAAACATTAGATATGTAGGGTGTCACATGACTGCTTAACTTGGAAGCACATTCAAGAAAGTTCACTGAGGATTCCAAAATGAATAATGTTGTCAATCTCAGTTTACTCTAGGATAATTTACTGAATAGTTTTCATGACACTGAAGAAAAATAGCTGCCATATTTACTCTGATGTGCAAAAAAATAGCTTTGAGTCAAAACTGTTGTTATTAGAAATTTATTTCAGGGGCACCTGGGTGGCTTAGTCAATTAAGCATCCGACTTTCACTTAGGTTATGATCTCAGGGTTCGTGGGTTTGAGCCCCGCATCGGGCTCTGTGCTGACTGCCAGCTCAGAGCCTGGAGCCTATTTCAGAGTCTGTATCTCCCTCTCTCTCTGACCCTCCCCTGCTCATGCTGTCTCTCTCTCTCTCTCCTAGAAATAAATAAAAATATTAAAAAAAATTTACTTCACTACTGTTTTATAGTTCATCTGTCTTCTGCAAATACTTCTTTGTCCTTCGATTTCTTTTGAGTAAGCAAAGTGATTCACAGCAGCATATATGTTTTAGATTAATTTGGGGAAGCAGATAAGATTTATTGAATTAAAGACACATATATGGATTGAATATATTTCCCTCTAAGTTGATCATAGTTAAAACTGGTTTTGCGAGAATTTAATATCAATCTTATGACATTGTTAGTTTGATTTTTGTGTTGAAGTGCATCGTCTTCATCCTGATGACTTTCAGACACTATAATTGGGTAGTTCTATGTGTGTGTAAATGTAATACATTGGATGTAATACATTGCAAAACACTTTCTGCTTCATATGTAAGATTTAAGAAATAAGATCCAAGCATACTGGGGCTAAGAACTGAAAATAAATGTCAGACCTCAAGGTGTAGAATCCTTGACCTTCAGCTCCTGTGACCTGTTATTGATTGCTAAGCTGCCTTGTGGGAAGACTGAGTGGGACTCAGGCTAGTCAGAGCAGGTCAGACTTTGATGACACAAACAGCAGGTTTTGTGTACAGAATCTTGTTTTAAAAAGACATGTTTCTTAACTTCTTACATTGTGTATAAAACTATTTTCACTGTTTAAATGTATAACTGAATTGTGTTTTTGGATTCATTTGGCTCATATGTGGGAATGCCATTTGTTGTTTTAGGAAGTAACCATAGTAAAATAAATTGACTGTGGAGTACCAGATTTATATAAAAATTTATGCAGTAACGTAAAGTGCATCCCCATGGTCCTCATTATGCTGGTGGTCTATTCAGAGACTTCTGAGGGAAAGAACACAAAGAGATTCTTTCATTTTTTGTGGATGACTATAACATTCATTCATATAACAAATATGCATATCGTTCTATCATGTACCACATAGGAGTTATAAAGTCAAAGTTAAGGTAGTCTTAATCCTTATTTTCATATAACATCTTGCTTTAGCAATATACCTAGTAAACTAGGGGGAAAAACAGTTGGCCATCATTTTTTCGTGATGCATGTTAGGCTCTCCTTACATATCATAAACACTTACTCTGTTTCAGTAAAGCTACAGAAAGCCTTCAAGTGCTAAGGCTTGTTTCATTTTCTGCCCCAGATCAAAGCAATCAAAATTACAATATTGAAAAAGCTAAAGGGAATAGCTAGTTATTAAAAGGGATTAAAAATCTCTTTCAAAAATGAATAAATAAACATTTAAACAAAAAGGGGGGGCACCTGGGTGGCTCAGTCGGTTAATTGACTTCAGCTAAGGCCATGATCTCACAGTTTGTGGGTTCAAGTCCTGCATCAGGCTGTGTGCTGACAGCTCAGAGCCTGCTTCATATTCTCTGACTCCTTCCCTCTCTCTCTGTCTCTCTGTCTTTCAAAATAAATAAATAATCATTTAAAGAAGAAAAAAAAGATATACAGGGGCACCTGGGTGGCAGAGTCAGTTAAATATCTGACTCTTATTTTTAACTCAGGTCATGGTCTTGAGTTTTCTGAGATGGAGCCCCGCATCAGGCTCTGCACCAGAATCTGCTTGGGATTCTCTCTCTCCCTCTCTGCCCCTCTCCCACTCCTGCTCTCTGTCTCTCTCTCAAAATAAACATTAAAAAAATCACTATATATATTTCATGCTCAAGTTGTGTCCCAATGAACAATATTTTCATTAGTGAATATTAATGTGTAAGGGTTAAATGTTCAGTTCAGAAATGTTATGTCTATTTTTAGGGTAATTTTTTATGAGCTAGGAGGTAGTTATATATCTAAGAAACCATCATAGGGTAGTTTTTTGAGTGTAAAGTATATCAAGTAAATAGACTTTATTTTCCTATTGAATTGTTTGAGTACCTTTGTAGTAAATCACGTGACTTTATGTGTGGGCCTGTTTCTGCCCTCTTATTATTGTCGATTGGCTTTTTGTCTACACTTATCCTGAAACTATACTTACCAGATTACTATAGTTTTGTAGAGAGTCTGGAAATTAGGTAGTGTTCATCATCAAATATTTCTTTTCAAAGTTGTATTGGTTATTTTGAGTCCTTTGCTCTTTCATATAATTCCTTAGCATCACCTTGTCAATTTCTATCACTGTGCTTGCTACAGTTTTGATTAAGGTTGCATGGATTTTTTACTTTTTTACTTTTTTTTTTTACTTTGCAGAGAGAGCAGGCAGTGGGGATGGGCAGAGGGAGAGAGAGAGGGAATCTTAAGCAGGTTCCATTCCTGGTGTGGACACAGGGCTCAATCCCACAACCCTGGGATCATGACCAGAGCTGAAATCAAGAGCTGGATGCCCAAACAACTGAGTCACCCAAGCACCCTGAATTTGCATGGAGTTAAGGAATAGTTGTGGATAATGACATCTTAATACTATTGAATTTTTTAATTGATTTTTATGATATCTCTCTCTTATTTAGATCCTCTTTTTTTTGCTCATGATTATATTGTAGTTTACAATTTATATATCTTATACACCCATCTTTACATTTATTCATAGGTATTTTATGTTTTCATATTTTTACACATGGTATTATTTAATTTTTTTTCCAATTAATCATTAGTAATACAAAGAAATACAGTTGGTTTTTGCATACAGTGATATTGCTAAGTTTACTTGTTATATCTTGTGGTTCATTTGTAGAGTGTTTGGGATTTTCTACATAGAAACTGAGAATAAAGGTGATTTTATTTTATTTTTTTTCTTTTTATTTATTTATTTTTTTAAATTTTATTTTTATTTCTAGGAGAGAGAGAGAGAGACAGCGTGAGCAGGGGAGGGTCAGAGAGAGAGGGAGTCACAGACTGAAACAGGCTCCAGGCTCTGAGCTGGCAGTCAGCACAGAGACCGACGCGGGGCTCGAACCCACGAACCGCGAGATCATGACCTAAGCGAAAGTCGGACGCTTAACCGACTAAGCCACCCAGGCGCCCCTATTTTTTTTCTTTTTAATTGGTATACCTTTGAGGTCATTTTCTTGCCTTTTACTAGCTGGTACTTGAAGTATAAAGTTGAATAGAACTAGTGAGAGGATTCGGCTCTCCGTTAAGATTGGAGCCTGCTTAAGATTCTTTCTCTCTCTCTTCCCCTTGCACCCCTCTTTTCTGCTCACTAGATCTCTCTTTAAAAAAAAAATGCTTAGGGGCACCTGGGTGGCTTAGTCAGTTAAGTGTCTGACTCTTGATTTCAGCCCAGGTCGTCATCTCACTGTTTGTGAGATCCTGCCACAGGGCAGATGACAACACAGAGCCTGCTTGGAATCCTCTCTCCTCTCCCCTCTCCCCCATCTTCCCCCTTCTCTCCTTCCCTCCCTCTCTCTCTCTCTCTCCACCTCTCCTACATGCGTGTTTGTGCATGCGCACTTGCTCACTCTCTCTCTGTCTCTCAAAATAAATAGACATAAAACAAAAAACTGGGGAGAAGAGATATCTTTTCCTTCTTCTGAAATATAGGAGGAAAGGGTCTGAGCTTTTGCCAATAAGTATCATGCTAGCTGAGATGTTTTTGAAGAGGCCTTGCTATCGGATTGAGGAAATTCTCCCTATTCTTACTTTGCTAACAGTTTGCTTTCACAAATGTGTTGAACTTTTTGAAAAGTTACCCTGAATTTAGTAAGATGAGCATAAATTTACTCCTTTTTTCTGTACCTTTGGTAAATTACATTAGTTGATGTTTAGATGTTGAAATATTCTTACATTTTGAAATAAATGCCACTTGATCTTTCTGTATTATGAGGTTTACATATTACCGAATTCATTTGCTAATATTCTGTCCATCTGTATTCATTAGAGATACTGGTATCTCATGAACATAGACATTCTTATAAGGTCTTGTGAGGTTGTTGTTAATATTACTTCCTTCTTACTTATTTGATTAAATTCACCAACACAGTTATTTGGGTGTGGTATTTTTTTCCAGAAAGATTTTTACTTCTGAATTCAATTTTTTTTAACATTTAGGGCTATTCAAATTTTCAGATTTTTTCTTACATCAGTTTAATAAACATTCTCAAGGAAAGTCTGTTTACTAAATGGTGCTTGAATAAGTGGTTATCAAAAAAGGAGAAAATGAATGTTGACTTCTAATTCATATCTTACACACAAATTAATTCAATTTGAATCATATACACGAACACAAGAACTGTAACCATTAACCTTCTCAGAAAAACCAGGAGCAAACATTTTTTACTTTGGAGTAGACAAATCATTTTTGGGCAGGATGCAAAAAATAGTAAGTTTATATGAAGGGAAAATAATAAATTGAACTTCATGGAAAGCAAAAAAAAAAGAAAAGAAAAGAAAAGAAAATGCCTCCTGCTTATTAAAATACACTGTTAAGAAAATGAATATTCAAACCACTGGCTGAGAGAAAATATTAGCATTACACACATATGACAGTAGATTTGTATCCAGAATATAAAGGATTGTAATAAAGAATACAATTGAAAAATACTCAAAATACTTGAAAAGACTATTCACAAAGGAAGATATACAAATAGCTAACAAGCACATGAAAATGTGGTCTGCACTGTATTAAGGAAATGCAAATTAAAACCACAGTGACATACCATAGTACTTCCTCTAGAATAGCTAAACTTAAAATCACTGAGTGCCAAATGTTGGCAATGGTATGAAGCAACTGGGACACTCAGACATTGTCAGTGGAGCTGTAAAACAGTTACAACCATCTTGGAAAACAGTTTGGAAGTTTCTTCTAAGCTTAAGCATTCACCTCCCCTGTATTCCAGCAATTTCACTCCTAGGCGTTTAGCTAGGAGAAGTGAAAAAAAAAATTTTTTTTATGCCAAAAAAATAAAAATAGTGGTACAGAAATGTGTATAACAGCTTTATTCATAGTAGTCAGGAAATGGAACCAATCCAATGTCCATTAACAGGAGAATGGATCAGCAAATTGTAGTATAATCACAGAATTCTACAGTAAAACTAAATAATATATTGATGCACATGGTAATATATACATGATTCTCAAAATATTATGCTAACTGATAGGAGCTAGACACAAATGTATACTTACTGCATAGTTCTTTTTAGGAGAAGTTTTAGAAGGCAAAACTGATTCACTGGAGTATAGGAAGTGGGATTTCCTCTGCAGGGGAAGCATTCTTGTGGAGGATCATGGAACTTGTTGAGACACTGGAAATATTCTATATTTTGAAATTTATGTAGACTATAAATATATAGAATTAGAAATATTCTTTTTTTCATATTTATTTATTTACTTATTTTTTACAAAAAGTTTGTCAAGTTGGTTTCCATATAACACCCAATGCTCATCCCCACAATTGCCCTCCTCCATGTCCATCTCCCCCCTCCCCCCCTACCCATCAGTCCTCAGTTTGTTCTCACCATTCAAGAGCCTCTCATGGTTTGCCTCTCTCCCCTTCCCCCACTATTTCTCCCCTTCTTCTAGAAACATTCTATATTGGAAATATTCTAACTTGAAATATTCCATACCTGGATAGAGATGTGGGTTAGGCATTTGTCAAAACTCATCTAACCATTCAGCCAGGATTTGTACATTTTGTTGGATGAAGATTACATCTGAATAAAAAAAAATATTATTTAATTATAAAAATAAATTGTATAATGTGAAAGAGAAAACATCTAATGTACTATGCCAAGAGAGCATTCAACTTTAAGAGACTTCTGTGTATGTTCAACAGTGTCAAATTATTTTACATAGGAGAAAACAAAGAAATGGCTATAAAATAGACAGTTCATCTCTTGGGCAAAATTGAATCAGTGAAAATGTGTTATGATCTCCGTGTGCATTCAACCAAGTGTTGCTATTAAAATGCACGTTAATAGTACTAAGAAACCACAGTCCCAGATGCATATAGGTAAATTTGTCTCAAGATAGTAAGAGCTTCATTATTATTTTCATCTTAAACAATTTTTATAAATTTTATCTTTCTGAAAAACCCTTAAATTATTAAATAATTTCAAAAATAAAATATATACCTAAAAAGACTTTTAAAACACTTTTAAAATTTTATTTGGTTCCATGTGTGAGCTGAAACATGATTATCTTTAGCATTTAAATATTTTAAATTTTACTTATTTAATTTAAATATTATTTTATGTCATTTTAAGAGAGGGAGGCAAACCATAGAGACTGTTTACTATAGAGAACAGAGAGTTGTTAGAGTGGTGGTGGGTGAAGGAATGGGCTAAATGGGTGATAGGGATTCAGGAGGGCACTTGGGATGAGCACTGAGTGTTGTATGTGATGAATCACTGAATTCTACTCCTGAAACCACTGTTACATTATATGTTAACTGACTAGAATTTAAATAAAAACTTAAATTAAAAAAATGGTAAAAACACAGAAATAAATACTTTTATATCTAACTTTAATTTTTATTTTTATTTTTTAAGCTTTTTAAATATTTTATTTTTGAGAGAGAGAGAGAGAGAGCGTGAGCAGGAGAAGGACAGGAAGAAAGGGGGACAGAGAATCCGAAGACAGGCTCCAAGCTCTGAGCTAGCTCTCAGCACAGAGCCTGACGTGGGGCTTGAACCCACAAACCACGAGATCATGACCTGAGCCGAAGCCGGACGCTCAACCAACTGAGCCACTCAGATGCCCCAATGATTAATTTTTAAATTCAAATATATCATAACCAACATGACGAAGCTTATGTATAGAACATGTTTTTCAAATAATACAATGTTTAAATAGAGTTTTCTTTTCTTTTTACTTTCAGAGAAATTAAGTAGAAGAAATGATGATGGAAAGAAACAAATTAATGAAAGAGGTCCCCAACCTCATATATCTTAAATTCTTAGTTTTTATAACCTGGGAAGAGCATGTTTTTCTTTTTTGTTTCTTTTTTTCTCCAGTTTGTCCTACTATACTAATCAATGGATAAATAGTTCAAAAAGTTTAGTCTTTGATTCAAAATTTCCTTCAAATTTATATTATCAGCAGTGATGCTGTAACTATAAATGATTTTTGTTGTTATATAAGCATTTGCTGACTTAATTCTCCCTCTACATCTGTGAGATCATTAACACTTACCATTTTCACATTATTTTGACATTACCAGAAGTAAACTGACTGTAAATCTCCAAATGCACTAGTTGGTATAGCTTATTTTACCATTCCCAGTATAAGAAGTCTTAATAACTGAATGTGCCACATACATATAACATCTGATGATTGGTAGAAACTTAACTGTTTCAATCTGGGCTTTAGGAGGAAACGTTTTCATGGTAATATAATTTCCATACTTTAAATTTTATTATAAAATAATGTTTGAATGGTTTGGGAAATTATACAACTTTACTTCCTTGAATAGAACATGATTGATATCCCTTATCTAATTCCTTCTCTAAAACATATAAAGAATATTCAGCTGAATATGTTTGCATTTAGTAGCTTAAATACACTTTATCCCAGGATATATTCAGTTCTGCTTATACCTTAATGTGACAGCAGTTTGTTTCTTTGTAATAAAGCAGAGATTTTCACTCACACAAAGGGGCCTAAGAAGACATTTAATAGTTGATTTCAATGACTTTGTTTATAGATATAAAATTAAGTTCAGTATCTTAATCTTCAAATTAATTTGAAAAATAATTTTAAATAAGCAATTAATATTCCCTGTATCATATATTTATTAAATGGTATTCCTTTCATCTCAATCCTTATTTCAGTGGAGTCTTCTATTATATAAATTTTTGAAGGAAATGTGTCACCACTCCTAATTAGAGAAGTCCCAGTATTCCCCCTCTTCTATCTCTGTAGCTGAGGGGCAGATTATGATCAGAACTCTGCATTTTTGATTCCAATGCAGTGCTTTCTTGTGGGGATTGACTCATGGGAGTGTAGAAGTAGAGATTAGAACTCATTTATAAAGGGTGTGGCTACAGAACAGTAGAATTGTGTCTGATGTCAGGAATGTCCAGTGGTGCTGGTGCAAGGTGCTACTTTAGCAGCATACCTGAAGTAGACAACTTCTCAGATGTCACTTTAGGAGTGCCTTCTTCCCCGTGGCTTGCTTTCTTCCTTATTTTATTATAAAACATATTTCAACCACCCTTATGGCAATAATGTGAGCTTTCTGACATCCTTTCACTCAAGCCATTTTCTACTTAGTTTTTGTTGCTTTCAATAAAAAGAACCCTGGAGAGGGTAATTTCTTCCGTGACATTTTATACAAATGCCAGTCATATAAAATAGACTTAAAGCTATCATTCTTACACTAAAAAAATGTATTGTCACAGTTATTAATTAATGTGAGATAAAGTCTTCTATGTACAGATGTTACATAGCTTAAAAGTCAGTGATTATTTTTTAAATTTCTTAAGATTTTTTTAAACTGATTTCAAGTAGTCATGTATTTTAAATATATTTCACTGGGAATGTGTGAGCTATGTTGTATGTAGCATAGTCAATAATCTGGCCTAAATTATATATTAATAAATGTAGGATAGAGCTACCTGTAGGCCTACTTTTCTTCCTTCTCCTTTTTCTCAAATATACAGCATCAGAGCTGTGGTTAGTATTATAATGGATATAACTTAACCCTACTCTTGAGAATTTGAAGTCTAAAATGTTAAACAACATGAGGGGCACCTGGGTGAACTGGTCTGTTGAGCATCCAACTCTTGATTTCAGCTCAGGTCATGATCTCACAGTTGTGAGATGGAGTCTTGTGTTGAGCTCTGTGCTGACAGCTTTGAGCCTGTTTGAGATTGTCTCTCCCTTTCTCTCTGCCCCTCCCTGATTTTTATATTCAAAAGGAAGCAAAGGGGAGAGAGGGGGGGACAGAAGGAAAGGGAAAGGAAGGGAAGGGAAGAGAAGTTAAATAACATGAGTTCATATTTTACAAAAAAATAAGAGAGAATGAAATGAGGCTGTGGTCATGCCATCCTTTCTGGTGGCCTGCAAGCATGAGAGATGAGGTAGTTTGCTTAGAATCTCAGTGTGGAAGGATGTATTTATGAAGAGGTAGGAATAGCATATAAATAGACTGTTTTTTCCCTAAATTATGAAATGACAGTATAGAATCTTCTAGATATTGATGAAAGACCACTTTCTCTATTTTCCAAGGAGAGTCAAATTTACTGTTAAATAGTTCACATATACAAGGGTTTATATAAAAAGGAAGATTTCAAAACAAGCAAATTTGTACTTCTCTATTGCGATTGGATTGTAATTTTCTTTAAAGAATATAATTCTTGTGAAGTATTTCATCTTTCCTTTTCTTTCTCCTTTCTTCTTTTTTTTTCTCCTTCCTCCCCTCCTCCCTCCCTTCCCTCTCTCCTGACTACCTTCCTTTCTTTCAGATGGGGAAGGGAGAGAAGGAAAAGAGGGAGAGAGAGACACACACACAGAGACTGTTTCTAAATATGGCTATTTCAACTAGAAGAATCATAATATTTTGCCCCTAAACATAATGCAGTTTGATAAGGATAGAGACTTTTAAAGTGGCTATGCTCTTTGAAGAGATATAATGAGAACATAATAGGTTATATTTACTTCCTAATTTTCTTTTTTTGCCCTCTCTCATATTTTCTATATACAAATGAAATGTACTCACACATGATTAGATGTTCCAGGGATAGCAGCAAACTCTGTCTCTATTCATTTCTCTCAAGATTAAAATGTTTCTGATTTATTTTATAAATTATAGAAATGCTACTTGGATATTTTATTTTTTCAAAAAAAATAATAAACGTATTTAGTAACTATTGACTCTTGAGGAAACATGTTCAAACATACTGATATATTTTTATTGTTTAAAATCTACATAAACATCATTTAAATTTTGTGGTATTTATTTCTAGTATGGTTGCAGTAATAGAAAAGAAGCTTAGGTTTTGGTGCCTAAAATTTCTTCACTTCACTTCATATAAAACAAATGCACCCATGTTCTTCTGATCTCAAAAAAAAATATGTCGTGCCATTGTTGATTTTTAAGACCAATTAAAAATCTCTTTATATTATCTTTCATTAATATATGATAAGTGTGATGAGATCTGGAATGTATTTCAAGAGATGTTGTTACTGATTTCTTAAATCATGAGAATTTTGGTCACTGAGATTAGTCTTTGAATATTTTCCTTAGTGCTAAGATATATAAAAGTAAGACAAATGAAATAAAGGGTAAACTCATCAAGTTTTATAGTTTTTAGTGACCTCTAAAAATGCTTCAAGTGTATGGAACATTTCTCCAAGTCTGGAATGGAAATTTATTAGGATATGTGCCTAGATTGCAGTTTCCTTGTATAATTTGGTAAATATGTCCACTGAGAAAGCACAAATTAAAAGGCACATATGGACCAGTATGAAACATGTCTTCCTGACCATTAATGAAGGACAACATGGTATGACAGTGTACTATCTAGCCCATATTAATGAGAGAATATTTTCCATATTTTTGTAATTGTGGCTGAGAAAGAGTCATACAGCCTCTCCCAGTGAGATAAACTGAGAGATGTGGAAGTTACTTGGTGACCTTATGGTCTGAGATTTATGGGGTGAGGGGAATGAAGTAGATATGCAGTGATAAGCAAGAGAAGGAGCATGTGGGGGGAGGCTGTGTGAGAGAGACAATCAGAGATCCCTAAGTTTTCTATATCTGTATCAATTATTGATTCTTTCCAAGCCACCTTTCTGCTCATGGTTTCATGATAATTGAGCTCACAACACAGGTATCTTTTCCCATGTACTAGTTAAAATATAGTAGTCCAAGTAATAGGAAAAAGAGAAGGAAAAGGTTAGCTTAGTATTTGTGTAATCTTTAAATTGTGTATTTCTTTTACATAAGAAAATTAATTTTATCTCTCTAATGACCATATGTGATTATTGTTACAAAGTATTTTCTCCACTTTACAGATGACAAAGCAAACTCTTTACAATGGTAAAAGAACTCAGTGAGCCCAGTCGCAAGCATTTAAAATAATCTCTCAGATTGAAAATAGAATGAATGTCAGTGTTAGGGTCAGAGAAGTTGGTGGGAAGAGGGAAATAAAAGAACATGAATGCAATTAGAATTATTTAACTTCTTCAAATAACTACTCTAAGTAGCATAAGTCAAAGTGAAAATAATACCTATGGAATACTCTTATTTGAGACAGTCAGATACAAATGGGCATTTTTAGTAAGCATTTAGGGTAAGTAGGTTGAAAGACTGAAGGACTAAGAAAAACACAGTGTCCTCAAATTAAATTTATCATAACTGAATTATTTTAATATAGTATATCAAGTACATGGACATCCCCATGTCTTTTAGATACTCTATTATATTACTAAAAGTAATCAGTAACTGCTATTTTTCATTGTGTTTACTCTTCACTGGTTGTTCGCTAATAATGTTTTTTTATAATATGTGTACAGGTATAGTTCATATAAGATTATACATGCCTTTACTATTTCTGATTTTCTGATAAGACAAATATCAGAAATATAAAAATTTGAATTTAAATATTACCCAAATATAATTATTAACCACTTATGTTTTTGTCTTTTGTTTTTGGTGATTTTTTGGTCTGCATAAAAATATTCTTGTGAAATCATTTTGTATGCATTTGAATTATCCCCAGACCTTCACTGTTCCTTCTAGGTTACTGATAAAAAGGTATTGTTTTTTAAAAAGATTTTAATTAAAAAATGATTCAGGTGTGCAATATGAAATCAAAAGACGGAAAATATCATTAGTCTTCTATAATACAGAAGACCTTTTGGAATAACATAAAACCTGTTCCTAATGAACCGATTAATATAAACGTGTTTAATAATCTTACCCAGGGGCGCCTGGACGACTCATTCTGTTAAGCATCTGACTCTTCATCTTGGCTCAGATCATGATCTCACATTTTCTGATATTGAGCCCCACATAGGGCTCTGCACTGACAGTGTGGAACCTGCTTGGGACTCTCTCTCTCTCTCTCTCTCTCTCTCTCTCTCTCTCTCTCTCTCTCTCTCCCCCCCCCCCTTCCTCCCCCACTCCCCCCTCCCTCCTTCCTCATTCTCTGCTCCTCCCAGGTTTATGTGCACACACACACTCTCTCACTCAAAGTAAGTAAATAAACTTAAAAAAATAATCTATCTACTGTACAAATAGCTGTATAAATAATAGATTATTTATTAGAGATATTTAAACAGTAGTTGGTAAAGTTTAAGCAATTAAATAATACACTTCAAACCTGATATATAGACAAAGATAAAGAGACAATGCTTTATGACAGTGAAGGGGAGGCAAAAAATGCAAATGTAGAAGTAAAGCAAGGCCAGGGTTGGTCTCCATTTTAGTAATTCACTTTCATATTGTACATTTAGACTCCTGATTTCGCCTTTAACTGAATGAATGAAGACCTGCCAAAGAATCTATTACATAAGTATCCCTTTTCAAGATATAAATAATTATTAATTTCTTTACTTGTTGGGGTTCTGCTGCATTCAGTTTCTAAAGATTTATCTGTTGGTGACCTATTTATGAATCCCTGCGTATCATGTTCGTCACATAAAAATGAGAGCTTGGCTGAATACAGAACTCTCAAGTCAAAAAACTTTGTTCTAAATTCTATACAGATTGCTTCATTTTCTTCTAAAATTTTGTGATGCTGAGAGGTAGTTATCCAGTTAGAAAAAAACAGTCTCTTTTTCTGTCCAAATTTTTGGCATCCTAGTAATTTGAAAAAATCATAGGGTTTTTCTAGATGATTATTTGTTTCTTCAAAAAAACAGGATCAGAATTTTAGTGTATGTATTCAATCTATTTTTCAGCACTATAATGTTTTGGCCATTATAGATTTTTTGGACAGTCTTTCAAAGATTTTTCTTTTAACTTTTCTGTTCCCTGTCCTTCAGATGTATTATCTCATTCCTCACTGTTTTCATCTTGGTGTGATTTCCCTTTGCATATCAGGAAGAGTTCTCATGATGCTTTACATTTAATTAACATTGTTAATAATCTGAATGATGCAGTTGCTTACCCCAATATATTGCTAAATTCTGTTACATTTAAGTACACTCTGTTATTATTCCTTGTTGTAACAACTTTGCTAAATACTTTTACTCTATTATCATCTGTCCCTAGTTTCCTTTCATCTTAAGACTTTATCTTGAAAATGAAAGAGATTGTGTATGTCCTCAAAATATTAAGTATATAATCTTAGAAAATTTTCTTTTGTAGTCACCATCAAAATGTTTTCCAATATGTGCTTTCTTTAATTTGGAGGGGCGGGGGGAGATGTTTCTTAGATCTAGTTTCCAAAGTAAATAGAGTAGTTTTAACAACAGCATTCAATGACCAGAATCAGTAGTATTTGTGATGTTAACTCCAGTGTGTTAATCCCAGAATCTATGGTATCAGCCAACCAGCTACTGAGTATGGTGCCCAGAGGTGCCACTCTTGCTTAACTGAGCCAGTTCTGTCAAGTGAACTTGTGATTCCGATGTTATGGCTCCAAACCTAATTCTCTACCAAATAATGCTATAGGTTACATACCGTTTTACTAACAAGTATATTCTGTCTTGAAATTTTGCATGGTCATTTTGTGTTATTTGCATGTGAAGCCTTATACAGGAAATCAGAAATATTTGCTCATGATGTTATTACGTTATGTTAAAACATAATTTATACATTCATATATAATTTTAGGATGCATAAATGTGAGCAGTCTAAGGATTTGTTGGAATTATTTTACTTTCCTTTCTTCCCTTTTATCCACATGTTCAGAGACATTCATTGTTTTTTTTCTTTTATGTTTGCAAGGAAAATTTTAATCATGAATCTTTACATATAATCCCCCCATTAAAAATTTTGAAGTTTATTCTAGTTAGTATCAAATTATCAAATCTGATAGTATTTGATACAAAAAAAAAATCCCCCCTCCTATAATATTACAAGACCTTTTTAGAGAAGTTTAGGACTAGCCTACTTCTCTATGTTGACTGCCCCAACAGTCAACAATATAAATATATGTTTATATCGATCTAAATAGAATTTCTATTTATAGGGACTCTCTATATTCAAAATAATCCATGAAAGTTGAGCTCTACTGTAATTTCTATAAACCACAAGAACTGACTTGACCTTTTTCTCCACTAAACTACCTTTGACTTTCTGAGCCATATTTTTTTTCTTGTCTGTTCATGTCCTTTTTTAATTCTAGGTCTCGGTATCCTTCCCTGTGTTCCTCATGTTTTTAACTTTTCTTTTGGTTGAATGTAAAACTGTTCTTAAATTTTTATTTAATTTTTCTCTAAACTAGCATTTATTTAAATGCTAGTTAACACATAGCATAATGTTAGTTTCAGGTATAGAATTTAGTGATACATCACTTTCATGTAATACACAATAGTCATCACAATAAGTGCCCTCCTTAATCCCCTTCACCTGTTTAAACCTTCCCCCCACTTACCTCTCCTCCGGTAACCTTCAATCTGTTTTTTATAGTCAAGAGTCTGTTTTCTGATTTGTCCCTCTTTTTTCCCCTATGTTTATCTGTTTTGTTTCTTACATTCCATGTAGGAATGAAATCATATGGCTTTGTCTTTCTATGACATAATTTGCTGAGCATAATACTCTCTAGCTCCTTCCATGTCATGGCAAATGGCAAGATTTCATTCTTTTTTATGTCTAAGTAATATTCCTGTTTGTGTGTATGTGTGTGTATGTACGCGTGTGTGTGTACATACATACATCTATATGAGCTCTTCTTTATCCATTCATCTATCAGTGTACATTTGAGGTGCTTCTATAATGTGGCTATTGTATACAATGTTTCCATAATCATCAGGATAAATATAGCCCTTCAAATTAAATTTTTGTATTTTTTGCACAAATACATAGTAGTACAATTGCTGGATTATAGGGTCGTTCTATTTATAACTTTTGAGGAACCCCCATTTTGTTCCCCAAAGTGGTTGCACCAGGTTCCATTTCCCCTCACTGTGCAAGAAGATCTCCTTTCTCCACATCCTCACCAACACCTCATTTCTTATGTTGTTACTTTTAGCAATTCTGACAGATGTGAGGTACTATCTTATTGTAGTTTTGATTTACATTTTTCTGATGATCAGTGGTATTGAGTATCTTTTCATGTGTCTGTTGGCCATCTGTATGTTCTCTTTGAAGGAATAATCTGTTCTTGTCTTCTCAAATTTAATGGATTATTTACTTTTTAGTGTTGCATTGTATAAGCTCTTTATATATTTTGGATAATAACCCTTTATAAGATATGTCATTTATAGATACCTTTTCCCTTTTGGTAAGTTGTCTTTTAGTTTTGTTGAGTTTTCTCTGGGTGCAGAAGCTTTTTAATGTAGTCCCAATAGTTTATTTTGCTTCTGTCTCCCTTGCCTCAGGAGACATATCTAGAAAGAAATTGCTACAGCCAATGTCAAAGAGGTTACTACTTGTGTTCTCTAGGATTTTGATGGCTTCTGGTCTGATGTTTAGGTTGTTACTTTTGAATTTCTTTTTGTGTGTGGTGTAAGAAAGTGGTCCGTCCAATTTCATTCTTTTGCATGTAGCTATCCAATTTTCCCAATGCCATTTGTTGAAAAGACTTTTTCTCATTGCATATTCTTTCCTTCATTGTCAAAGATTAATTGACCATATAATCGTAACTTTATTTCTGGGCTCTGCATTCTGTTCCATTGATCTAAGTATTTGTTTTGTGCCATTCCCATAGTGTTTTGGTTACTACCCTTAGAGCCCAGGAATAAATTGCATTTGATCATGGTGAATGATTTTTTCAATGTATTATTGGATTCAGGTTTCTAATATTTTATTACAATTTTTACATCCATGTTCATTAGGGATATTGGCCAATAATTATCTTTGTTAGTGGAATCTTTATCTGCTTTTGATACCAGGGTAATGCTGGGAGTTTTCCTTCATCTCTAATTTTTGGAACAAACTTCTTAGGTTTGAGAAGAACGGATATTAACTCTTCTTTAAATGTTTGGTAGAATTTGCCTGTGAAGCCATCTGGCCCTGGACTTCTGTTTGTTGGGAGTTTTTTGATTACTGATTCAAGGTCGTTGTTGGTTATTGGACTGCTCAATTTTTCTATTTCTTCCTGTTTCAGTTTTGCTAGTTTATATGTTTCTAGGAATTTATCCATTTCTTCCAGATTGTCCAATTTATTGGCATAAAGCTATTCATAATATTTTCTTTTAGTTTGTATTTCTGTGGTGTTGATCATGATTTCTCCTCTCTCATTTGTGATTTTTTTATTTGGGTATTTTCTTTATTATTTTTGATAAGTCTGGCTAGGGGGTTATTCACTTCATTAATTTTTTCAAAGAACCAGCTCCTGGTTTCATTGATGTGTTCTACCATCATTCTTAGTTTATATATCTTTCATTTCTGCTCTAATTTTTATTATTTATTTCCTTCTGCTGGCTTTAAGCTTTGATTTTTTTTCTAGCTCCTTACATGTACTATTATGGTGTTTATTTGAGATTCTTCTCTTTTTTCTTAAAGTAGGCGTGTATTGCTATATACTTTCCTCTTAGGAAAGCTTTTGCTTTTTTTTTTTGCTTTTGCTGCCTCCCAAAGGTTTTGGATGGTTGTGTTTTCACAGTAGAATTACATCTAATTGCTACTTTTTTCATTGTTTCTGGGTATTTTTGGATCCTTTCTTGTCTTTAATTTTTGGCCTCTCCTGTGCACTCACAGAGCCCCCTTTAATATTTCTTGCAGGATTGGTCTAGTCATCCAGAACTCCTTTAGTTCTTCTTTGTCTGGGAAACTCATTATCTCCTTCTCTTCTGTGAATGATAGCTTTGCTGGGTAGAATATTCTTGGCTGCATATTTTTCCCTTCAGCACTTTGAATATATCATGCCACTCCCTCCCGGCTTGCCATGTTTCTATTGAGAAATCTGCAGCTACCTTTATGGATTTTCTCTTCTAAGTTAAGGACTTCCTTTCTCCTGTTTTTAAGACCTTTTTCTTTATCATTGTGTTTTGCATATTTAATTATATCTTGGTGTTGGTCTTCTTTTATAGGTTTTGATAGGAGTTGTCTGTGCCTCCTGGATCTGAATGTCTGTTTCCTTCCCCAGATTAGCAAAGTTTTCAACTATTTTTAGAGATAAAGTTTCTGCCTCTTTTTCTCTTGTTCCTCTGGGACTCCTGTAATCTCAATGTAACATTTGATGGAGTCACTAAGTTCGCTAAGTCTACTCTTGCATCCCAAAATTCTTCTTTCTCTTTTTGTTTCATTATTTTCCATTATTTTGTCCACTATATCACTAATTCATTCTTCTGTTTCTCCTAGCCTGCTTTTCATTGCATCAAGCCTGTTTCTAATCTCATTTATTGTATTCTTTATCTTTGATAGATTCCTTTTAAACTCTTTTATCACCATGGTAATGGTCTCACTGATGTCTTCTCATCTTTTCTCAAGCCCAGTTAGTATCCTTATGATTATTACTTTGAATTCTCCATCAAGCATGTTACTTATAGGTTTCACTTAGATTTCTGCCCATAGCCTTATCTCATTCTTTCATTTGGGATAAATTCCTTTTTCTTGGCATTTTGTCTAAGTCTCTCCCTTCTCTGTGTTAGAAAAGCCAGCTATGTCTCTTGCTCCTCAAGGTAATGGCTTTATGAAAAAAGGTCATGTAGTGCCCAGGGCCTGATGCTTCAGCAAGTGCCTCTAGCATGTCCTTTGCTGTTGTGTTTTGGCTGTTCTTTCATTAGGCCAGTCATCTGCAGAGGTTCTCTTTGCTTGCTATGGGCACCGTTTGGTACTGGCCTGAATATGATGAGTTTTAACTAGGTGTGCTCCAGTCTGCTTGTGAAATAGACCAGTCGCCACCTCTACTGGAACTGAGGCCCTACAGAACTCTCTGGATGGGAGATGTGGTATGGTAGGGATTTGTGCTGCTCTTCTATGGAAGGGGCCCATGGTGCTGGGACTGAGGCAAGTGTGACTAAGGTGGGCAGTCCTGCCAGAATGCATGAGGGTGTGGCTTGATATAAGCAATTTAGGCAGTCACTGCTTGTGCTGAGCTGCTTCCTTAATGTGACTCTGTGTTTATGCTGAAAAGTGGGGGACAGAAATGGTGAGGTCCAGCTCCTTGTTTCCTGGAGAGGCATCTCCTTGAAAGCTGCCCCTCAGGGACTTGCTTCTAGAAGAGCAAATAATTTCCCTCACAGTGTGCTTCAGATATTCTTTAGATCGCTGTTTCCAAACCACCTGCTTCCAAGCCTCCCCCATACCTCCCCTCCCCCTCCCCTCCTACACTGCCTTGCATCCTTTGCCTGCCTTCTTTCTAGGAGCACCTCAGTGCCTTCGTGGCTCCACCTCAGTCAAGCCAGCTGGCCTTTAAAACTTCAGACTCTAAGTCCTGCTGGTTAAAAGAACTCACTAAAGTAAGCCCCCCTCATTTTCAAGGCAATGACTAGGGAGGTGTTCTCCTTTTGCATTCTTCTGTTTGCCCCCTCTCTCTTGCCCTTCTCCATGACCACGGCTCCTTCCCTTCCATAGCACCTGCAATCTGTTTTGTCCCTAAGCCATGTTTCCCTACTTTCTGCTTCCAGTGTGGCCTCTTTTCTCTCTTTTGTTGTGGAGTTTGTTCTGTCAGTCTTCAAGTTGATTTCTGGGGTATTTGATAGTTATGTAATTGTGTTTGTGGGCCAAGATGGGCCTAGGGTCCTCCTACTCTGCCATCATCTTCCTCTCTCCGGATGAGTGTTAAGACTTGAACAACACATATGGCTATAGTTTCTGAGAAAGAGAAACCGTATGTCATTGATCCACAAAATAAACAATTTATGCTTGCTATACGTAAAAATTTCCTGGAGACGCTGTAGAGTAAAGCCCCTGCCTCCCTCATGCTTTGTATCATGCTTTTACTCCCAACTTGTTTCAGTGGTTGTTCTTTCCAAATATAGGTCTTAACTAAAATTTCAACTCTCCCAACAATGCCCTAATAATCAGCTACATTTGACTATTTTAAATCAGCCATCTTACTCTCTACTTTTTGTAGTTATTTCTAATAGTAACTTTATTATTTTGTTCAGACTCATGTATAATATATCCCATTCCTCTAATTAAGGGTGAGTATTACTTTTATTCAAAATTAGGGGCACCTGGGTAGCTTAGCCAGTTGAGCGTCCAACTTTCGCTTAGGTCATGATCTCGCGGTTTGTGGGTTCGAGCCCTGCGTCAGGCTCTGTGCTGACTGCCAGCTCAGAGCCTGGAGCCTGTTTCAGAGTCTGTGACTCCCTCTCTCTATGACCCTCCCCTGCTCATGCTGTCTCTCTCTCTCTCTCTCCTAGAAATAAATAAAACATTAAAAAAAAAGTTCAAAATTAATGTACTATTACATCACTGGACAGATACCTATACTATTAATAGGCATTAAGTATATCGTTCCTTTAATAGCCATATGGGAAATTTATACAGGCCTTTTGTTTATAACTATAAATAAATAAAATGATGTGTAATAGCCCTGGCTCTGAAGAGATAGAATTTAATCAAACTCCATTATCCTATTAGCATTGGTAATGTTTGAGGAAGCTGTGTGAACCTCATTAAATTCTCAAAGCTCTTGTGGTTTCCTGGATCTGAGATGATAATCAAATTGATGGAAATGGTCCAATCATGATAGCAAATTCCTTTATATTTATATAAAATTTTAACAACAAAAACATAATGCATTTTATAATTAAGTTAAATAAATGCAAGGGATGTATCTTTTTTAAATGTACAGAATTATCCAGTTGTCCTTTCTTGTCCTTGCCTTGCTAAACTCTATTCCCAACACATCAACACATCAAGCAGACTGATCCTTTCTGAATGCGAGTAAATCTCATTATTCATTTGCTCAAGCCTCTTTAGTACACTTCCATCTCTCTTAGATTAACAATCTAAGTCTCAGTAGACTATGAAATCTTACATGATCTTTCTCACACTCTTAGGCATGCTCTCTTTATTACTATTCCCTTAACATGACACATTCCTCCTCAAGGTAGGTCTTGCAGTTAGCATTCACTGTTCTTGAATGATATTTTCCTTTTCTGAATGTTCTTTCTCCAGATAGTTCCATGACTTCTATCTTGAATCCCTTAAGACTTTGTTCAAGTTTTTAGTGCTTTCCAGATGTATGTGGCCCTCGATTAAGAGACACAATCATTGGGATTTGCTGTAGAAGAGATTTTTATTTATGTTGCTTTTCCATGGATAGAGTGATTACAATATTCTTTTATCCTAAGCTGTAAAACAGCAAACACCCCTCTAATGAGTATGTTCAAAGGATTTCCTAGAATCAGTGCCTCTAAAATAAGGAGTAGGTATATGGTGACATCTGGGAAATATATTCCTGGAAAAAATATAAGAATATCTATACACAATTAGTGGAAACTCTAGAAAAATAAGTTAAAATATCTGCCAGAAAACAGAAGAAAATTCACAGTTAAGAAACATACCAAAAAAGGAGGAGAAATTTCAGGAGTTCCAACATCTAATTTATACATTTTTTCTTATAAAATAGAGAAAATAGAGTGAAGAAAACATCTGGAAAACAGTAGTAGAAATATACTAAAAAATTATATAACTCTTCAGGTTAAGGATCAATGCACAAACATATATACCTAAGTGCATATTTCACGAAGTTTTAGTATATCTGGGGAATACTAAAAAATAAAATCTGCTAGAGAGATAAACAGAATGAAGCAAGACAAAGCAGGTTATCTACTGATAAAATGGCAACCAGCTTCTCAAGAACTACATTGGATTCCAGAAGACGGGGAAGCAATGCTTTTATGTTTCTATGAGATAGTTTTTTTTTTTTTTAAACTCAGAAAGGTGTAATTCACCAAGCTACCAATTGAATAAGATGGTATAAAAACAGTTTTTCAGAAATGCAAGGTTATTTCACATATTTACTCCTTAGAAATTTTGGTGTATGTATTTTAAAGACTGAAGCAGAACTGAGTGCCTGTGATCCATGGCTGGAGTCAGAGGCTGTCCCAGTATGAGCTACTTATAGCAGTGATGAAGAGCAAAGAGTTTTGATTGGAGTCAGAAAGCAGGAGCCTATTTAAGGAAGGCAGTTGCAAGGATCAGACTTAAGAAAGTACTAAATGTGAGTTTAAACATTTCTAAATGTTCAAATGAGGCAAGACAGTGGATTAATAATGCAAAGAAAACAAAAGGCAACAAAAAAGCTATTAAGATTAAATTAATTTTGAAAAGGAAGAAGAGCATAATGCAATTATAACACAGTAATATTCTCAAGAGCATAATCATATAAAGGTAATTTTAACTAAAATATGACCAGAACAATATTGAGAAAATGCAGAAGAGTCTGGGGAGGTGAGGGAGGGGGTAAGGGAAACCACATATCAATCCCTCACAGTAGAAAGTCAATAATAGGGTCTCAAATGAATATTAAATAATACTATGCATATATTTAAAATAAAGACACAATTGTTGGAAAATACTTAAAAGTGCGAGCATCTATGACCGCTTCAGTGGTTCAAATGGTTTAGCATCAAACTTCAGCTCAGGTGATAATCTCATGGTTCATGAGTTTGAGCCCTGTGTCAGGCTCTGTGCTGGCAACTCAGAGGTTATTTTATTCTAATATCCATCAACCTCCACTGGAACAGGGATCTTTTTTGTGTTGTTCAATATTGTATTGATGGTTCCTAAAACATTGAGTAGTATACAGTCTGAGCAGAATAAACTTTTTGCATTTCACTCAATTATTATCCTGAAGAGAGTCTTATCTAAAAATAGAAATCAAGGGATCAAGAAAAGGCAGCTGATCTCAGGACAAGTCTGAGATAGAAAAGAAAGCTGTTGATGTTTATTTTTTGGGTGATTAAAGATTAGACTCTAGACATAAAGGAATTATGCTAGAAAATGGAGTAAGTAGTATTTGTTGGAAAACTGTGAGGCCTAGATTATGGATTCAAAAATGGTTATACCTTACATTTAGTATCCACTTATAATTTTTTTACATATGTATATATTATTTTTCTTGTAAAACCTGCTACATGGAGAATTGTTATAGATTATATTCCCATCTTAACTCTGTGTGTTAAGAGATGTGTCTGCCTGTGACACATCGGCATAGCAAGTCAGCTCAGGGTGAGCTATGCAACTGCTTGAAATGAAGCAGGATTCAAGATGGAAAATGGTGCAATTCAAAAGTGGAAAGATGTGATTACAGAACAAGGTAAGATAAGGTGACAACCAGGTGACAACCAGGATAGGGTTCTGGAATGTGTTAGCCTTCTTTGTATACATAAGGTTAAATTTGGCATAATGTCTTTTTCAGTCTAATCCACATGGTTTGATCCTTGTTGGAGTGTCATTGCCAGCTCACCTTGACACATTGTTCTCCAGGATCACATCTGTTGTCTCTGACAATACTCTTCTTTTTTTTTTTTTAATTTCTGAGCGAGAGAGACAGACAGACAATGTGAGCAGGGGAGGGTGAGAGAGAGGGGGAGACACAGAATCTGAAGCAGGCTCCAGGCACTGAGCTAGCTGTCAGCACAGAGCCCCATGCAGGACTCGAACCCAGAAACCGTGAGATCATGATCTGAGCCGAAGTTGGACACTTAACTGACTGAGCTACCCAGGTGCCCCGACAGCACTTTTCTTACAGAACATTACACGTTTCTGTGGTCAAACACATACTTCATGTTAATAGAGTCCCATGCACTGTTTACTCATATGTCTTCTATTCTTGTTTGTTTCATGTAAGATCTGAATCAATTACTGCCTTTAGTTATTCTACTTACTATCATAAAATGCTTTTTGTGAAACTTGGTTGAAAATGCTTTGCCGTGTCCTGTGGACAGAAAAATTTACCAAAACACTATTATTATCTTCAAAAAATTTGGAAGTAAGATAAATGCAGACATAACTAGCATTGTGACTTTTTTAACTTTGTGACACGGGAGATCAATAAATACCCCTGACTCTATCAATTCTATTTAAAATAGAATATTTTGTGACTATAATGCATTCCTTAACCTAGTTCATCTTAACATGGAGTTTGCTCATTCAAAAAAATAAAACGGGGTGCCTGGGTGCCTCAGTTAGCCAAGTGTCCAACTCTTGATTTAGGCTCAGGTTATGATCTCATGGTTGTGTGATTGAGACCCACATCAGTCTCTATACTGGGCATGGAGCCTGCTTAAGATTCTCTCTCTCTCTCTCTCTCTCTCTCTCTCTGTCTCTCCCCCTCTCAACCTCTCCTGCTTGTGTGTACATGCACATACACATACTCTCTCTCAAAAAAATAAATTTTAAAAAATAGTAATGAAAGATACTTATAAACTCACTAGAGATTTGTATGTTAACTTAAGGAAAATTCTAGAAACAACATTTTTTCTGCTATAAAGCACAAATAATAACAATAATAGGAACATTTAGAAAAATTCTTCAGTTTGCAATTGAATAAACTAGAGCATATGTTTTGGAATCTCTGTAGTTCCATAAGAGAAACTTTACTGGCAATGGCAAATTCCTTCATTTTAATTCTTGACTATATAGTTGCCAAAATTAGTCATATAACTAGACTAATTAGTCCTAAAAATGGAAAAGAGGTATTATTCCAGACTATGAGAAAATGACGTGGTGTAAATGATGGAGCAGAAACAAAATGAATCTTAGAGGGTCAATCTAGGGGAAAATGAAGAAGCAAACACAGGAACAAAAAGTGGAAGATTTGTATGTATTTATGTATTTTCAACTGTGGAACCCTTGGAAGAAAACGGGCAGAAAGTATTTCTTAACATTAATTGCCTACTAAGAATGCTGGAATGCCACATTTTAAATACTGTGTGAATATGATATAAGCAAAATCTAAATGTACCGAACACTATGTGATGTGGTAACTTGCCCCATAATTTGGAATTGTTCACAAAACTGTTTTCTTTGATTTTCTTGTACTTTTTTGTTCATCTTTTAGACTAATCTATTCTATTATAGATAATGTTATTTTTACTAAACCTACCAGTGTCTTTTTTATCTTTTATTGTGTGTTTAATTATGTGTATAAATTTGTGTATGTACATATTTGTACATGTACATATGCAAGTAAAAAATTATAATCACTAGATGCAGCCAGGGCTAAATATATAGTTAAAATTGTAAGCCCTACATTTAAATAGCTGACAGTGAGAAATGCTTTGAAAATGATGTTATTGATACTGCAAAATAAATTCAGGTAAATTAAATATTTGGGTCAGTAGGTATTTATTTACTTTATAAATTTTCTCCAAAATTTGAGATATGTTTGACATTCTACATTGTGTATGTTTAAAGTATACAATATGATGATTTGATATGCGTTTGATATCCAAAACAATTAGAATAAGGTTACTTAACACATCCATCACTTCACAGAGTTACTATTCTTTTTGTGTGTAGTGAGAACATTGACAATGTATTTCCTTAACAACTTTCAAGTATACAATAGAGTATGGTTAATTATAGTTAACTGAGTCAACTAATTATAGTCAACTGTACATAAAGTCTCTAGAACTATATGGAAGTTGGTATTCCTTGACTATGATTGTCCATTTTCCCCATCCTTCAACACCTGGCAACCGCCAATCTACTTTCATTTTGTAGGAGTTTAGCTTTTTTAGATTCCACAAGTAGTTGTTAGATCATATAGTATTAGTCTTTCTCTGTTTGATTTATTTCACTTAGCATAATGCCTGCAGATTCATCCATGTTATGGCAAATGACAGAATTTTCCTTCTCATGGCTGAATAATATTCCATTATATCTATCTATATTTATATCTAAATAATATTTTATTTATCCATTCATCCATATTTTTTAAATTTGTGTTTTGATTGCTTTTTTTTTTAATGTCTTGGCTATTGTGCATAATGTTGTGGTGAACATGAGGGTTTAGCTATCTCTTTGAGATCCTGGTTTCATTTCCTTTGGATCTATACCCAGAGTGGACTTCCTGAATATGTTAGTTCTACTTGTAATCTTTTTTTATTTTAATTTTTTTTAATGTCTACTTATTTTTGACAGACTGGGACAGAGCATGAGTGGGGAGGGGCAGAGAGAGAGGGAGACGTAGAATATGAAGCAGGTTCCAGGCTGTAAGCTGTCAGCACAGAGCTCAATGCAGGGCTCGAACTCATAGACCATGAGATCATGACCTGAGCCGCAGTGGACGCTTAACCTGCTGAGCCAACCAGGCTCCCCCTATTTGTAAACTTTGAGGAACCTTCACACTATTTTCCATAGTGGCGCAACAACTTACATTCCCACCAACAGTACACAAGAGTTTTGTTTTCTCTTCATCCTTACCAACACACGTTATCTCTCTTTAAAATGATAGTCATTCTAATAGTGGTATACAATTTTATGATTAATGTATTATTCATAAATTGTGTTTTTATTATTAGTAGATGTTTTTGTTCTGAATGATAATGTAACTTTTAATACCATCTTTATCTCACATAACAAAATGTCTTGGGTATTTTTAAACATTATCTGCTCATCCCTTTGTTTCCAAGTTCTCCTTTCCCCTTCAAGTACTTCTTTAGTGGCATCTAGGTGGCTCAGTTTGCTAAGTGTTCGACTTTGGTTCAGGTCATGATCTTGCAGGTCATGATTTCGAGCCCCACATCGGGTTCTCTGCTTACAATGTGAAGCCTGGAGCCTGTCAGATTCTGTCTCCCTCTCTCTGTGCCCCACCCCTGTCCCATGCTCTCTCTGTCTCAAAAATAAGTAGACATTAAAAAAAAAAAAAACTTAAGGGCGCCTGGGTGGCTTAGTCGGTTAAGCGACCGACTTTCGCTTAGGTCATGATCTCGCGGTTCGTGGGTTCGAGCGTCGGTCTCTGTGCTGACTGCCAGCTCAGAGCCTGGAGCCTGTTTCAGTCTGTGACTCCCTCTCTCTCTGACCCTCCCTGCTCACGCTGTCTCTCTCTCTCTCCTAGAAATAAATAAAGAATATTAAAAAAAAAAAAAGTTGTTTTAAAAAAAAAAAAAAAACTTAAGAGGGCACTTGTGGGGATGAGCACTGGGTATTATATGGAAACCAACTTGACAATAAACTGTTTGTAAAAAAAAAAAAAAAGAAAACTTAAAAAAATAAAGTATGTCTTTAAACAAAATACTGGGGTTGTTAATTATAAGTAATCTGTTAAAAATACATAAATATATCCCATTTATGTGGAAGGTGATACACTACATTATATTCCATCTGTTTTGATTCATGTGAGTTACTGTACATATTATACACTGATGCTTCTTTTTAAGGAAGCTACAGATAGCTCTAAGAGACACTGTAGATTGCTCATAGCCATTCAAAAATTTAATTGTTTCTTAAGACAATCTCAAAAAAATCAAAACTCATAGTTTATCATTCCCTTAGTAACTATCAATGTCTTTCTAATCAATTTTATCTCTTTATATTTTAAAATTTCTGAAGGAGTTTCTAAAATTAGTGGTCAATATGAAATCTTTTATTTTTCTCTGTCTTCTCTCTTGCTTATTACCTCATTTGTCTTCTTTTGAACCCATCAATTTCCATGTCATTTTACTCTTTTACTCTGTTTGGTTACTGGTCATAGTTTTGAAGAAGCACATGGACAGGAATACTTTTGAATTTCACAATAACTTCTTATTCTGGGTCTTTGGAATTAAGACTGTTCTTTTCCTCTTGTTTTGTGTTATATATTGGGAGTCAAGAAAACATTTTTTATTTACTGTTTATCCAGAAACAAGAATTTTAAAAGTTAAATAAAACAAGTATTTGCCCTCACATGGTATGCTACACATCATTGATCCTGTACTTTTTAATTTGAATTATTCTATAATATCCCTCTTAGCTTCACTTAGGAAGGACAGAAATGTTATATATAACTGCTAGAACAATCATAAATGCTTAGCAACTTTGTATTTAATCTGGCAGTGCTCAACTAAGCACTCAATATTCATCTAGCTCCTTGCCAAATAGTGTTCAGATGTGCGTCAATAATTTTTAGGCCATACTGCCTAGTTTTCTGATGGTAAAAGCCACAAATCTATAAGCAGAGGAAAGAATGCCATGAGAGGTTATATGCTCATTCTGCCAATATTCAGGAGGCATAATTGGGATACTGTGTTTCCCAGTCAGCCAGAAATCCCTTATAACCTTTAGAAATAAGCCCATCTTCAATCCAAGTTTGTTGACTTTTGTAACTCTTGTCAGACCATTTTACCTCCTTGACAATTAGATCTCTTATGGAAGTTCAGAATAAATATGGATCCATAGGCATAGTTGACTTTAAAGACGATTACGAAGACTGAATGCAGACTAATGTTAAATCTGGATGTCCTTAATATTCAGAGTTTATGAGTCCAGCATATGTTTGTCTAATAGTTTTTCAAAATAATGTTTATCAAAATTGTTTTCAGTAGCAATAATTTTTTTGTTTAATAATTACTGTCAAGAATGAGACTTCTTAAAATTAATCCTAGCTTTGCAGAGTCACTAGCTCTAATTTGAAAGATTGAAAAGAGAATATGGAAGTGACATTGCTTTTCAAGAGACAAGCTTTGCTGTTTCCATAATCTTATGAATTACAAACGCGAGACAAAACAATGACAAAAAAGCAAGAAAGAAGCATATAATTAATGGTCTTTATTTAATTAAAACACTTGAGTTATAAATTAAATACAAAGAAATACGACTTAAAAGAAGTGTTTTATAGATTCCAAGAGTAAGAATATAACTAGGATTCTTTTTTTCCCCGCCTTGGTCGGATTTTTTTTCTTCTTTCTGTGTTTCCTCTAAATCTATTTGTAAAAAGTGAGATAAGTCATTTTCAAAAATACCAAATAAAAGCTGTGCTATCTAGTTAACAATAGGTTTACAACCTATTAGAAATATGAGTGAATTGCCCCCCCTTCCCTCCGTGGAGTCACTAACCCTTAGACACTTCTCTTCCTGCTGCTTCTTACCCTTCTACGTTTTGCAGGCTTATTTTTCACAGCGTTTGCAATGAGCATGCGCCAAAGAACTGAAGTCTCTGCCTCACCTCAAGGAGGGTACATATGTTCTTATCAGACTAATTTTTGCCTTACCCGGGCATAGGCGACTTCCTGGTAAGACTGTAACCTCTGTAGTACTCAGCCAATGAGGAATCAGGGATGGGACTTGCACACTAGGAGATAAATTGCCTGCTGTAAGTGCCCAGAATGTGCCTGTTCATTAGACACCCACTCTTGCAAGAGCATTGATAAAAGCTTTGCTTAACTGTGCTCCAAGTCTCTGTGTCCTCCTTTGATTGTTTTGGTGGGCTTAGTTGTCACACTGTTTATCTCTTTTATTCTCCCAAGGTAGAATATTGCCACTTGTGACTTTTAAGTTTACACAGGTGACAGAATAAGATGTTAACCTATGGCTTTTCTGTAGCCCTGTTTGGGGCAAAACCCAGTGCTGAGGACAGGAGTGAATTCCATTTACCTGTGGCTTCAAATGTGAGAAGCCCATCTGTCACTGCAGATATGCAAATTCTATAAACTCCTTTTTTGCCATAAAGACATCACCCACTTCTGGGCTATTTAGGATTCATCAAGAGAAAGATTTTGTTGAGAGGGAGGATTCATTTTTAAGTAAAAGAGATAAGAGAATGAGAATTTTTACCACCACAGGAGAGAGGAAGGAGTCTTCAAATACCTTTCAGAGAGCTTGATATATATATCTCCCAAGAGTTCAGTCAACATGAAAACTGATAACTAACTTATTCCTGAAAAGTCTAAATAAAGATACGGTAGCCAGAGGGATCATATTTCAGAGCAGGGGTGAGGGGTGGGGAATAAAACTGGAAATGACTTATATTTTTAGATGTGGTCAGACCAGGTTGCTTTTATTTCTGTGCTCGATGTGCCCAGGTAGAAAATGGTAGATAACGAGGATGTGATATGTCTCATTCTTTTTTTTTTTTTTTTAATATTTTTATTTATTTCTAGGAGAGAGAAAGAGACAGCACGAGCAGGGGAGGGTCGGAGAGAGAGGGAGATAGACTCTGAAATAGGCTCCAGGCTCTGAGCTGGCAGTCAGCACAGAGCCCTATGCGGGGCTCGAACCCACGAACCGCGAGATCATGACCCAAGCGAAAGTCGGACGCTTAACTGACTAAGCCTCCCAGGCACCCCGTGATATGTCTCATTCTAAAAACACTGCTATGAAGGGTAACGGGATCCCAGCTGAGTGAATAGATTGTTAAAGTGAAGAGTCAATGGTTCATCAAAAAATTCAAGGAAACTTTCCATAAGAGACCCCATTAATGAAAATTCTCCAAATAATGAGGGTCATCCAAATAACCCATAAAAATGTCCCACTTGAGAGAGAGCCAGAGGGTAAGAATGCTTGATAACCACTGCACTAGTCAGTAAGACCTTTCCTTATCCTCATTTCATGTACTTCATCCCGTTCTAATTGAGAAGATTCCCCTATTCCCTTGGTGTGTGTGTGTGTGTGTGTGTGTGTGTGTGTGTGTGTGTGTGTGTGTGTGTGTGTGTGTAATTTGTCAGTTGAGGAAGCATTAGAAGAAGAGAAGAAACCTACTGTAAATTTCTGTACCAGAAGTGGGACCAGTCCAGGAAAGGGAGAGATTTCTAATCGGATGATATTTAGTTGTGAAAAAACATAGCCACTTGACCCATAACATTTTAGTTAAGTACCAGAAAAGGGATGATGGCTTAACTATATTAAAACTCTTTCTTTAAGTTAATAACTTTATCTTATTTTGCCTAATTTACAACAATAGAAGCTCAAGAACAACATAGTTCTAATGGCATTTATAATAAAACATAATATTGGTTTTGAATCCTGCAATTTTACTGAATTGATTATTTTTAACAGAGGTTTTATACATATTAGTTCATGTCATCTGCAAACAAAGACAATTATACTTCTTCATTTCCAATGTGGATATCTTTTATATTTCTTGCCTAAGTGTCCTGGGTAGGATTCCCAGGAACCATGTTCACTGGAAGTGGTGAGAACTGGCATCATTTGTCTTGTTTCTGATCTTAGAGAAAAAGCTTTTAGTTTTTCAGCACTGAATATGATGTTCTCTGTTTCTATACCAAATTTGTTGAGTTTTTATCATGCAGGGTATTGAATTTCATCAAATGCTTTTTGTATATCCTGAGATGATCATATAATTTTTAATCCTTCATTCTGTTAATGTAATATAGGAATTGATTTGTACACGTTGAATCATTCTTTCATCCAGAAAATAAATTTCATTTGATCATGGTGTATGTTCATTTTAATATACTGTACTGTTGCATTTAAGATTCTAATATATGCTATTGAATTCGGTTGCTAATATTTTGTTGAAGATTTTTGCATCTATGTTCATCAAGGTTATTGGCCTATAATTTTCTTTTGTGCCTTTATTTGACTTCATCATCAAAGTAATACTGGCCTTATAATATGAGTTTAAAGTGTTTTTTGTTTTCCTCTTCAATTATTTGGAAGAGTTTGAGAAACACCCTATACCTCAGCCAAAACAAACAAACACACAAACCAATAACTATAGTAAAAAGTAGGCAAAGGACCTGAATAAACATTTTTTTCAAGAAGATATACATGTGGCAAAAAGCACATAAAAGGTGTTCAAGGCCATTGGTCATCATCAGGGAAATACAAATCCAAACCACAATGAAATATCACCTCAAACCTGTCAGAATGGCTATTATCAAAAATGCAAGAGAGAAATGCTAGTGAGTTGGGGAGAAAAGAGAGCCCCCATGCACTATTTGTGTGAATATCAATTGGTATAGCCACTTTAGAAAATAGTATGGAAGTCCCTCAAAAAATTAGAACTACCATAAGATGCAGCGTCTGGATCGCATTTCTGGGTATACTCAAAGGAAAAGAAATGACTGTTTCATCGAGGTATTTGCACTCCTGTGTTCATTGCAGAATTATTTACAATGGGCAAGACTTAGAAACAATATAGATGCCTGTCAGTGGATTTAAAAAATGTACACACACATACATAAACAATGGAATATTATTCACCATAAGAAAGAAGGAAATTGTGACATTTCCAACATAGATGAACCTGAAAGGGCAATTTGCTAAGTGTAATAAATCAGACAGGAAAGGGCAGTTACTGTGTAGCATTATTTCTTTGTGGACTCTAAAAGAGCCAAACTTAGACAGTAGGTGTTAAGCATCTGACTTCAGCTCCGGTCATGATCTCACAGTTCATGGGTTCAAGCCCTGCGTCAGGCTCTGTGCTGAGAGCTCACTCAGAGCCTGGAGCCTGTTTCAGATTCCATGTCTACTTCTCTTTCTGACCCTCCCCTGATCATGCTGTCTCTTTCTTAGAAATAAATAGAACATTAAAAAAACTTTTAAAAAAAGAGATAGTAGAATGATGGATGCGAGGGGTTAAGGAGTAAAGGCAATGGGGAGATGCTGGTCAGAGGGTATAAGCTTACAGTTGTAGTTATAAATAATAAACTCAGTTGATCTGATGTACAGCAGGGTGACTATAGTTAACAATACTTGAAAGTTGCTAAGAGAGTAGATCTTAAATGTTTTCACTGTGACAACAACCAAAAATAGTAAACCTATGAGGTGAAAAGGTGCATTAATTACCTTCATTTAGTAATCATTTTGCAATATATACATGAATCAAATTATCACAAGTACACCTTAAACATTGTTATATGTACATTATATCTTAATAACACTGAAGAAAAAATATACAGAGTATACATACAGTGGGATATTAATCTGTCTTTACAGAGAAGGAGATCTTGACCCATACAACATGGACAAACCTAGAGGGCATTCTGCTAAGTGAAACAGACTAGCCATAGGAGGACAAATATGCATGATTCCTCTTATAGGAGTTACCTAAATAATCAAACCCATGGAAACAGTACAATGGCTGGAGAGGAGGAAATGAGGAATTGTTCTACAGGCATAAAGTTTCTATTATGCAAAATGAGTAAGTTTTAGGGAGATCTTTTATACACAGAGTGACAGTAGTTAACAGTACAGTGTTGAATACTTAAAAATTCATTCAGAGGATAGATGTCCTATTAAGTATTTTTACCATTTAACATAAAAATTTAAAATATTTAAAAAAAATTTTTTTTAATGTTTTATTTATTTCTAGGAGAGAGAGAGAGACAGCGTGAGCAGGGGAGGGTCAGAGAGAGAGGGAGTCACAGACTCTGAAACAGGCTCCAGGCTCTGAGCTGGCAGGCAGCACAGAGCCCGACGCGGGGCTCGAACCCACGAACCGCGAGATCATGACCTAAGCGAAAGTCGGACGCTTAACCGACTAAGCCACCCAGGCGCCCCAAAAATTTAAAATATTTTTTAAAAAAAAGCAAAGCTGAAAAAAATTAATCATACCATTCTCCTTCCTGGTAAGAGTGGAGAGGAGGGATGTATGTAAGTAAAGTTGAGGGGTGAGGGAGGGACTTCCTTTTTCAAAAGATAAAACATCCTCAAAAGAGGATGGTGGCATCCTCTCTTTAAGTCCTTTACAAGTACATTATCTATTTTTTATTTTCTACCTTTTGTACAGAACATAGACACCTTCTAAAACAATCTGGGTATCTTCTCTTTGTTTTATTGTCATAGACTTTCTCTTCTGAACCATTCTCTCCCCACCTTTGCCCAATATAGTCCTTCCTCTTCTGTTAAACTTTTCCTTACTACTCCAAGCCACTCTCCTTTCCTTGTGAAAGATACTGTAGTTAGAGTAGATTCTAGTCCCAAGTCTACTCACCTCTGAACTGAGACCCTTCAGGCTGTACTGAAATTGAAATTAACTGTAGTGCCTTTTGGCCTTCCAGTCTCACCTTCTTACTGGATAGCCTGTAAGAAGTAAAAGTGGAATGAAATGAATGAGGTGAGAGACCTCTCTCTGACCTTTGGAAAGCTCTAAACCCACATTACTCTCTGTACTTTCTCTTTTCAAATTCTTTTTAAAAATCCAATGGAAGTTATATACAAATTACTATGAGATAAATGGTGGTAGCACATAGCCAATATATAAATGCTTGAGTGCTCATTAGTTGTTTCTTGTTTTTACCAAACGTAATGAAAAGGTTCTCAAAGATACAAATAATGTCTTTTCTGTTAAGGTATACAGAAACTTAACAAAATGTCTTTTAATTAAAGCATAATTTTTTTAAACTGAAAATTTAGATATCCTGTTACCCACTGTTTTCTCCATGGAATATTTATCTGCATTTTCCCACTATCAGTGGTATAACATTTCAAGGTTTAAACTTTATAATACCATTTTATATGCTTTTTAAAAATATTTATTGTGAAACATTTGTACTTTCTTTTTACATTGCTCAATAAAACTGATAAACCATTAATGGGAAAATTAGAACCACTAACCTGTAATATTCGTGCCATCACTGGCACTATGATTGAACTAAAATGTGTATCACAAAGCCTCCCATTTACTCAATGAGACTTTTTTTTTTTTTAATATGCAAGAGCAGGGTTTTTTCATGCACTTAGGATTCACACTGCATTGTCAGGTAATAACTCTTACAACTAACAATAGTGCATGTAATACTAAGTCTACAAAATAGAAAGAAACATATTTTTTTAAAAAATTTTGATAACTAATAAAATGGAAGATATGATTCCAACAATTTAGAGCTTGCTTTCATTTTAGGAAACTTTATGGAGAAAATGGTGTTAGACATCCAGCTGTGTTTTCTAAAAAGACATTTATTTTAATTTAAATTCAATCTATTTTTACTTTAATGACAATGCCAGTGGCTATTTTATGAACAGTTGCTAAGATTCAAATTACAATGTAACTTTCTAATTAAAAAGTTTAATTTCTTCTTAAGTATAATAAAAAATAATTACATTCTGTGAGCTATTTAAAAAAATCTTAGCTTTTCTCCATACATTCACTATGTTGTTGACTTCTCACTTGGAGAAAAACTTTGAATTAATACCAGGTATATGTACATAGATTCCTATGTTGAATGAAGATCATTATTTTTTTTTTTGTAAGCTCAAGGAGTTTTTTTTTGGAAGTTTTCATTCTTTTCCAAAATAAGATAGCTTGGGGGAAAAGTATATATCAACTTACTCACATTTGGTGGTACTGTGAAAGCACTTAAGTATTTTGAAAAGTTTTTTTTGAAGTCATGCTATTGATGAACCTAAATAAGTTCCCAGTAGTAAATTGGTTCCTCTGGGAAGATTACATTTAGTCCTGCTAATAGAATATCATGTGTCATACCTCTGATGACCAAAATAAAATGTCAGTCTGGACTAATAGTTACAAGCCTCTACTTTCTCTTTAATAGTATATCTTGTACTGTTGATGAAAGTAACTTTATTATTTGCCCTTTATTAATAAGATATACTCTCATATTTAGCAATTAAAATAAAATACACTTTAATTATATAGAGATAAGCGTTTTCAATTTTTATATGGCAATTGTAGTTGATCATGCTCCAGATGACAGGTGATGGAAACTGAGCGGGTAGGGTGGAAATCAGGAACTGGAATTGGCTGAGGCGGTCCCTCTGTGAGTGAGTGACCTGGGTATAGATAATGGGGAGGAGTTGAGGTTGAGAGACAAAGCCTGGGATTCATGATATGAAAACAGAGGTTACTGGTAGCCTGGACGTAAAGTAAGATGCAAACCAAAGTAAAGAGATTATCTTAGACTGCCCTACCATGCCGGAAGCTGGCTCCAGCAGGTCTAGGGGTCCCTGAAGAAGGATAGACGGTGTCTGCAAGAGAGAGAGAATGAGAGAGCCCCTTGATTCTTTCTGATCACCAGGCAGGCATCTCTGTTTTTATTTTTTTGGTGTCTTTATTTATAGGTCAAATGTTAACATGGCATCAGAAAATGGAAAATAACAGGGTGTTCACATTTTAGTAACACTAAGATTGAGTCATAGGTTTGTAGATGCTCTTATCCATCCTCATCCCAGCTGCCAGCGTAAGGGAAGGTGTTTGTGGAATGTAGGCCTTAGGGAAGTGGCGGCTATACATCACCAGTTAGCAAAGGTATATGTAGTAACTTATGTTCTGCTCTTATCTGTTCCTTCTCTCTGAGTTAGGCTCTTTGTCCCCAGGCAAGACTTGATTTTGCAGTTATATTCTTTATGGTACCGGAGAGCCAACTGTACCTTTAAAGAATTTAGCTCATTTCCAATACATAGAATAGCCTCTTCGAGTGCATTTATTTACCTTTGTGTCTAGTTTTATGATTTCTTGAATAGCTAGGGCATCAGAGAGATTTTTGGTTAGCTGATTTACATGTTGAGCTGTAGGAACATCTTGGACTAACACAACAGTAGAAACAGGGTTGCAAATGTAAAGGCCAATCTTTTGAGTAAGGGTCATTAGCCTGTTCATAGCTCAAGGGAAAGTATGGAGGGAAACAGGAGCTGCTGGAGACACGATGTCTGTTCCCATAATCGAAAGAAGTTCCCACAATAAGTTCCTTCACAAGGCACAATCATCATACCAGGGCCAGAATAAGGGGACAAGTCACTCCCAATATTGATCAACAAGGTACCTTAGGGGTCAGCGCTCAAGCAGAAATAATTGAGTGGGGATGGATATTGGTCATCATCTGATTGGCAAGAGACCGCGCAAATTTGCTTTAACCTCCCCAGGAGTTTTCTCGACTAGTGGACTCAGAATGGCTCCCACACTACCGTAGCAGGGCAGTAAGTGAGCTGGGAATTGATGATCATAGAATTCATCAGTCTGCTATTTTTCTAGCCTGAGTTCATTCGCATAAGCAGCCAGCATAGCAGTGTTCCTCTGTAGCCAGCTGCAGAGCACACAGCCCAGGGTCCTTCAAGGGAGAGGGGAAATGCTGATGCTTCTGAAGCAGGGATTCAAGCATTAAAAACAGAGAAACCAGTTAGTAAGGACACAAAGTCCTAAACCAGTAACATGTATGGTATATAATTAGTCTCATTATATTGAACAAATCTTTCTTGTTTGAAATCAGTTGAAATGGGGGTTTGTAGGTATTTAGGGAAGATTGCTTCAGGGAATGAAATATAGACAAAGCCTGATCATTTTTGTTTTGTAGGAATGATGCCCTGAAATAGCTTCTTGGATTCATTTGGGAAAACTTAAAAAGTACATATTCTTGTGCCCCATATCAGATTCATTATTTAAAAAAAAAAACTTTTCAGTGGAATACCATGAAATTTAAATTTGTAGTCCATGACTAACATTTAGGACCCAGGGAATAGTTTTTATTTAATTAGCATTTTAAAAAGGCAAAGCTGGTATAAGCTTTATTGTCTTTAATTTCAAATGAAATTCAGTAACATATTTTCTTTTGTAATTTTCTTTGGAAAATAGCATGAGTTATTTTATTGTTTCAGAACTAAATACTGTTTAAAAAATGTTGGAGGAAAATGGGCTAAGAAGTTTACTTAAGCAGTATGGAAATGTGTTTCTTTTCTGTGCGTTGTATTTTTAATGATTATTTTAGGTATTAAAATACACAGATAATGTATGTTTTGACATAAACTTATGCAGTTTATTTGTGATTTGGTCTAAAACTAAAATGATGAAACTTTGAGAGGTGTTTCAATGGGTTATTTAGTGAGCTTAGGAGAATGCTTACCACACAAAATAGAGTAGAATCAAACTAATTTTTCTCTGGCCATTGTCACTTTGAATCAATTTTTCTGTTATTTATATAGGGCAGCACAGGTTTTTAAATTTGCCACTAAAAGGTAAAATCTATATCTTTCTAGAAACTATTATGGATTACCCTATATACCTGCTTTTAGCAGATATCTACTCTTCAAAAAATGAGTATTTGCACATTTGAAGCAATGTGTCACATTTCTGCTCCACTGACTAACATTGCTTTAAATCTCTTGGATCCTATCTTCTTGTGTTATGTCAAATCACATTGGCTTTTCTATGTGACAAAATATACAGTGATAGAAGGTGACAGAAGAAATGTAATGCAATGTGACACATCAGAAATTTAAAGGGTAAAGAGATTAGCTATTTGGTGTCAAATTAGATAGAGAATGTCAAATCAAAAATGAATCTGGCAGTCACTAATGGAGTGAAAGATACAGTATTCACACTGTCTATGAGACAGTGAATTCCGAACTTCATCAGCAAATATTTAGCTCACTCAGAGGTACAACTTGGAACATCAAAAAGTATCTTGGTATCATGGGCCTGCAGTGCACTTCAAGGTCATTTCATGATGACACTGTTTACAAAGATGATTCCATCCACATGATTCTTCTACAGAAAGCAAGTGTTATTGATTGTTGCTGATTTGGTACATATTTTTTGCTGCATTTGACAAATTGTAATTTATAAAAGAGTAATGCAGTGGCCTTCTGCCATGTTATACTTGGTGCCAGTATGTCACACAAACAAAAAGCATTTTAAACTACTAGAAATGGGATAAAAAGAATCCTTACAATCATAACACAGATTTCTGAAGATTTAGTTTGTACCTTTTGATACCTAGATTAAGTTATTGAACTCCTTGCCTTAAAAGGAATTTGACCCAGAAAAAAGATTGGAAAAAAGTGATGAATTTATTTCTTGCCCTCTCAAGGAGATAATAGTAAGTGAGGATCAAGGAAGTGCTAGACAGAAATTATCACTTCTCTAGTTTCCTGGCTGGTAAAGTTTAGTGACAGATAATGCTTGCTATTTACCTGATTTTGCATAGACTGGATAAAATAATTTCCCTTACCTAAGTCAAAAGTATATTTTGTTGAGAAAACCATATTTTTGGGTATTTCTCATGTTACAAAATTTCCATTAGAATTGCTAATTCTATATGGCATTTTAGATGAAAGATTATTTGGGGAAAAACTTCCTTCTGTATAATTTGCATCCTCTTTCAAAGATTAATATTCACAAAATAACCAAATATTCATTACATGTAGGAGAAGTGCATTCTATCATTCTTTTTTTTTTGTCCCCTTGTCTCTTATATCTTTTTCCTTAATCCTTTCAGGATTGGTGATCCAAAACAAATGATCTCTATTGGTGACCCTTAACCCTTTTAAAAAGACTTCAATGCACTGAAGGTCTAATATTGAGCTGTAACAAACTCTAAACCATTTTAATTTTAGCTTCCTCCATAAGTTAAGGCTTGTTTAGTTCTCTAATGTGAAAGGTTAAAGAACAATCTAAATGTAAACACCCATATTGATTACTTACAAATCCACTACTTCTGCTTTCTACCTTTTGTTGCCCTGAGTGAGGTTTCTGCTTTTTGTTTGTCTTAGTAATGAAGAAATTTCTGAAAGGAAGGGAAAGCAAAGATATAAAGAGATCTAAAGAATAATTAACTAAAATCTCCATCACTCTGGATAAATAATTGTTTTTAAGGCTATTAGGATACATTTATCAAAGATTAATGAAGGCTATTGAGAAAATTGGTTTGGATAATTAGACTATTATGACTTTTCCTCCACTCTTTATCTCAGAAGAAAAATATTTTAGTGAAAAAAGAATCACTATATTACTAAAGCTGTTTCCATATTCTCTTCTGTTTGCATGTTTTATAAAGCATTTACCAAACACTATTTTCTTAAAAGTGATTAAAAACTATCAGAGTTTAAAACTTCTGAAAAGGAGCATCAAAAGCTGAGAGCCAACATTTCATTTTTAACATTACCAAGTACAGTTCTGCAACTCTAGAAACTGCAGTACAAGCAATTTATGTAAAATGTGGGAAATTATTAATATATTTTTAAATTAAAAAAACACTAAAAATAAAGTGTTCTAACATGGTGGCTACTTTTTAAACTTCAAATCATACTGAAATAGAATTTTTGTTCATACTTAAATTTACAATATTTTGCTTTGAAATTAACTAAATTCTTCGGTCGTTGTTATGTAGTTTGAATATATGTCAGTAACGTACTCTGTAAAGATATACATGAAAGCTACATATCCATTACTTAATAATTTGTTACCTGGTGTAATATTTAAAATTTTTTAATGTTTATTTATTTTTGAGAGAGAGAGACAGAGTACAAGGTTGGGGGAGAGGGGGAAGAGAGAGGGAGACACAGAATCTGAAGCAGGCTACAGGCTCTGAGCTGTCAGCAGAGGGCCCCATACGGGACTCAAACTCAGGAACTGCAAGATCATGACCTGAGCTGAAGTTGGCCGCTTAACCCACTGAGCCACCCAGGTGCCCCATACTCGATATAATATTTAAATGAAATCCAGTCTTTGGACCTAGTTCTTTTGTATGTTTAAACATGTATATGCATGCAATATAAAAAATTATTTTTCTTTTTAAATTTTTTAAAATGTTTTATTTATTTCTAGGAGAGAGAGAGAGAGAGACACAGCGTGAGCAGGGGAGGGTCAAAGAAAGAGGGAGTCACAGACTGAAGCTGACTCCAGGCTCTGAGCTGGCAGTCAGCACAGAGCCTGACGCGGGGCCCGAACCCACGAACCGTGAGATCATGACCTAAGCGAAAGTCGGACGTCCAACCGACTAAGCCACCCAGGCGCCCCAAAATATTATTTTTCTTTTTAAAGTCCCATTCTCCAAGGTTAGACACCTAGAGAAGTCTTCGGTAAAATGCATTCTTCCAAGATGGAAAGTATTTTGCTCTCTACAGATTACATTAGAGTACACATAGAGAAGTCTCAGGAAGAAGACCCCTGGGGGAATACAGATGCAATGGGATATTAATTCTCATATGATTTTCTGAAGGCATTTGACCACTGGCTGGCATGATTCAGATGCCTTGTTCATACAATGAAGGAGGGCCCATGCAATCTCTATTAAGGCACCTCCTTGCTTGTTAAATTTTGTAGTTTGTCCTCTTCTAAGATCATCTTATTGTCTATGCCTGCAAGTTAAAGGAGAAAAGAGTTAGAGAATGTGCATCTACTTTTTATATCCAGAAATTAAAGGAAAAGGAAACGTCAGAGACTATGAAAGTACTTTTGAAATGTACCTCCGGCACAGAAAAGGTACATAATAATTCCTCTCATGCTCCACTCGTGAAATAAGTCAAGAGTTCATACCAAAAAGAAGGGAATATAGTACAAAGTACCTGGCTGCACATCCTTATTTTCACACGCAGTGGATGCTGTGAAAGGCAGCCTGGCTTTGGTAAGCAGTCGGTATCTGTGGCCTGACTGGTCAAACACATTTAGGAAATAATTCTGGCTTCACTTAACATAATTTAGGAAATGTCTTGGTATAGGTTTTGACAATTGTATTTGAAGTGTTTAAACAACTACCTCTGGTGTGTTCATCCATGGTATATCAAAACCCAACTGACCACAAGCAGAGTACAGATTTACAGTTAGAATACTTCATATCAAACTAAGTCTGCAATGTAGATATTAAAAAATATGTGTACTATGTATACTGAAGTACTTTTAATATAAATTTCATCATAACAACTTGATAAATACAATATTTACCTACACTGTGCTTTCCATCTAAATATTTTTAAGTAGGCTGAGTTATACAGTAAGTAAATATCACTGATACTTCTTTAAATTTCATTATGAATATTGAAAAATCAATTAATAAAACCAGAAAGAATCAAAGAAAACTTTTACTTTTGTAGAAAAGTGAGTTTGGGATTTTAAGTACCACAAAATAGCATCTATATTTTCAGGGTCAGCACAAATGGAAGAATTGTTCCAGCTGGAAGTCTTGTTTTTAATACCATTGACAAAACCACATGGGATTCATTTTAATACCACCATAACTCCATCTACGACCAAGTGAATTAACAATGTAAACTCATACAGTGATTGAAATTTAATTTTGATTTAAGCATAAAGATCTCAACTAAAGTAGAGAATTCTTTAAGGTTTATCATTACAAATTACACTTGATCCAAATTATAGTCCATTTTCTCATAAATGCCTTTCAAATATTCTTAAAAGCATTGCTGTTTTGCTTGTCCAACATATAGTATGTGATTATGTAATTCTTAAAATAATTTCTGCCACGTTATGTGGAAACTAATTTGACAATAAACTATTTGTTAAAAAAAATAATTTCTGACAAACTTAAGTTTTTAATTTTTATTTATTATTTATTGAGTTGTAATTAACATGCAGTGTTACATTAGTTTGAAGTGTACACCATATTGTTAAGCAGTTCTATATATTACTTGGTACTCTCCACAATAAGTATAGTCACCATCTGTCAACATACAACATTATTACAATATTATTGATTATATTCCCTATGCTGTACCTTTCATCTTTCATCTCTGTGATGAGGTGTTTGCACCTCTTAATCCCTTTTATCTGTTTCACACATCCCGCCATTCGCCTCCTCTCTGACAACCACCAGTTCACTGTATTTAAGAGTCTGGCTTTTTCTTTGTTTGTTTTGTTTTTTAGATCACACATATAAGTGAAATAATATGGTATTTGTCTTTCTTCATCTGACTTATTTTACATTAAAGTTTTTGTAACATTTTTCGTCTGTCATATTATATACCAAGCAATAGTCTGCCTACCCCAAATTTCCAAAATTTGTCAAATCTGAACTGTGTTAAAAATTTCAGAGCCTTGAGATAAACTAAAAATGAATGAAGTCCATTGGTAGGTTTCATTTTATTTTTTTAAATATAATTTATTATAAAATTGGTTTCCATACAACACCCAGTGCTCATCCCAACAGTGCCCTCATCAGTGCCCATCATCCACTTTCTCCTTTCCCCCATCCCCATCCACCTTCAGACATAAGAGTGTCTTATGCTTTGCCTCCCTCCCTCTCTGTTAGTAACTTTTATTTTAAATATTTATTTAGAGAGAGTAAGAAGGGAAGGGACAGAGAGGGAGAGATACCAAGCTGGCTCCACATTCAGCACAAAGCCAGATGTGGGGCTGGACCCCAAACTGTGAGATCATGACCTGAACTGAAATCAGGAGTTGGACACTTAACTGACTGAGCCAGCCCACTGCCTCTCTAGAGGATTAAAGGACATGAAAAGTCATAAAAATAGGTAGTCAACCCAAACCAAAAATAAACAGATAAAATAAATCCAAAGGCCCAAATTCACATAATCTCAGTAAGTAATCTATTTATTTCTGAATAAAAGTATGGAGATAAATTATTTCTGTAATTCATGCATATTGTCTATCCATTTATTGAAAAAGATATTGCTGAGAGTAAATGTAAAATCTTGTTATCTAAAACTGAACTTTTAGATAATGGAAGGGTTAAATTTAAGGCAGAATTTTAGGTATATTTTTAGTACACACATATTTTCTATTAAATATATATATATGTGTGTATGTATTAAAACAATTACCGCATATTCTTGTCTGATTATAGTCAGAATACATAAATATCACTAGTAGGTCATTTAAGGACATCCTCTATAATAACTCTGACAGTGGTTGATAGTTCTGATCCATCTGAAGTAACGAGAAAGTTAAATTGAAAATAAATATATTAGTACAAATTTGACTCCAGTTTGCTTTCAGAAGAATCTGCCTGAGTGAGTATTTTGTGTATTCTGAAATTTACAATGACAACATCTGCTATTTATTCATTATTAGACTATTTCAACTTGCTTTGAAAGGGTTCTTGAACAGCCTTTTAAGCCATCTGCCAGAGAGATGGGAATGTTTGCCTACAAAATTACCATTTTATGCACTCATTACAAAGTGGATAGTATGTCACCCTTATCACTTGCATGAGGACATAAGAGGCTGTTAAACTAGACTATGTTGCAAATATATGTAATTTACATAATGTGATAAAGTATAATATTTAAGATACACAGGGCTAAAATGGATTTTAAATCATTTTAATTTTCCATTATTTTGGCCAGTGTGGTAGTCCTAAAGGGCTTGGAGCCCTTGAAATTGATTTTGATTATAATCATTATGGTTTTACAATGAAAAGTGACTTTGTATGAGAGCACACTATCCATCGTAACTTTAAATGTAATTCCAATGGACTGGGACATAGCAATACTAATTCAATCAAATAGATATTTAAAAATAATATTATACAGCATTCAGAGCTGCCAACTAAATATACAGTAATGGATTTTCTGTTTCATTGTCTAAATGACATTTATAAGGTTATGGTAGAGATGCAAAAATGATAATTTCTGAGCAATTATTTATTTTAGGAGACCGGTAAATCAATTAGGCTACCTGACACTTGATCCTCTGATAAAAAATTTATAAGCTTGTTTGATTGTCATAAAAATAAAAAGATATCTTTGAAGATGCTAAAACTCTTCTCAAAGAGCTAATATTACTGATACTCCATTGTTCAGACAATGAATGGATACTTTGAAGTTCACATCAACAAGGGCAATCAAGGGAAAGTCAGAAAATTCTTTTTATATTTACTGACTTTATTTTATTTGCCCTTTTTCAACAGAGAGAAATGCAAATGTTAATGCTATGACTCCCTACAAGAGGGGATTATGTTTTGTTATTTGTTCCAAAATTTCAGCTATATTAATAGTTGTTTATTTGAAATTATATTTAGTTAGAAGATAAAGTGCATAAACATGTTGAGATTTTTGTTTGTTTTTTGTTTTCTTGTTTTCTGGGATTTTTTACTAAACCACTTTTAAAAGATCCATTAACAAAATTGCTTCTGGCAGTTTCATCTTCAGATCAGCAATTTTAAAGCCTTCATTTTCACCAAACAGAAGAATCTGGGGGAAACTTAATAAAGTTAGAAAGAAATGAGAAAATAGTTAGGGTTCAACATTGGGATTCAATTTATAAAGGCCTAGGAAAACCAAGGTTTTGTTCATGATATTAGCACTCAGTTCTTCCTAGACTTAATATTTTTACAATAACTTTTTTAAACTTAAATCCACAACTTCCGTTAGAATTCAGATATTAGTGGGTTTAGATAGTTTTGTTATTCAACAATGTATGTTCATTTATAGAAAGAGCTAGCAAGAATCCCATTTTAATATGTCTATTGATCTATTTTAGAGCACCTTTCCTTTGTGAGAATTTATGACATTAGTAAAGACATATTGTCCTGACTCTTTATTACCAAAGTAAATTTTAAAATATTTTTATCGTTGACTGATTATATTATTTTGTAGCTGTTTTTAGGGTTGCTGGTATTAATGCTTACAATTTATTCACTTATAGTCCAGGTCAAAGGATATTTTCTGGTTATCTGGTTATCTATATTACTAATAGATGCAAGACAAATTCATTGCTACATTATAGGGCATGTTTCATAGGAAGATAACTTTTAAAAATTCCTAAAAGGCTAAAGCTTTAGATTTGATTTTTCTATTTAAAAATTCATTTAAAAAGAAAATGTGATTCATATTTGAAATATAATCGTATATGACCAAACTTTATAGTACATCTTTTCTCAGAGGGTTCAGCTCACTACAGTGCTGTATGGGAAAGTTGCACAAGGACTTCCAGTATATCAAAAACCTTTCAGGACCCTAATGAAAAAATACGTAGCTAAGTTTTTTCCTAATCCTGTGTCTATGTTCTTACACAGTGTTATGAGTAAACATATTTCTGCCACCATTTTTTTCAGTTTAATATTGTTATCATGTATGTTCACCGAAAAGTAAAACCTTCAAGAAGCTGTGTACACTTTTACTTACTTTTTATATATGGAAATGTTTTCTTACTTTTGGTAACAAGTACATTTAAAATTTTTAGCTACAAGAAGCATCAAAGGTAAACTATTGTATTTTTGTAATCTGATTTGCTTCAGTACATTCTTAAATTACGCTGCTTTCATAGTTCATTCTTCTGTTTATTTCCTAGTTTATTGATTTGGGCTTAAAAATACATAGGTGCAGTGACAGTATATAAACTATGTTTCTCGAGAGAAAGCTGCTCTCCCCTTTTTTGTTTTTAACATCAGTGTCCTGAGTTGCATTTTTATAATATCAACAGTTCTTGATGCCGTTGCACCACACCATGCCATGTGTGCTGACCCTGCTGAGAAAGACCTTCTGTTGTCAAATTGATGCTAAATCCAAGCAGTTAGCAGCAGCTTTTTATGTGAGTGCGGTAGATTGAACCAACAGTGTCAGTGTCCTGGAGTCATGGGAAGGTCACAAACAGCTCTGACCATTAAATGATATCTATTAATTTTGCTCTGGAGAACACACTGCCCAGTTAGGCAGTGATAGAGATAATTGCTTTGACTGTGAAGCTATTAAACAAGTTTAAGGAATTTCAGCTGTGGGAAGTGTGATAATGCCTACTTAATGCTTTAAGATGAACATTAGAATTCAAGAGGCAAGAAAAGCCTGTGTGTGTACATATATATGTATATACACATGCAAATTATACATAATATATATACACATACATATTTTTCTATGAGACAGACTCTCATAGAAAGTTGAAGTCCCACTGTTAAAAAATATTTGTCTCTATCTCCTTAAGAAGCTATACTGATCAGCTTTTCATTTTATTTCTTATTCAAGCATAACTGTTAGTTTCAGGTATATATCATAGTAATTCAATATTTTTATACATCATGAAATGATCATCATGATAAATCTAGTTACCATCTGCCACTGTAAAAGTGTTTATTATATTATTGACTCTATTTCCTGTGCTGTATATTACATTCCTGTAGCTTGCTTACTTTATAACTGAAATTTATTTCTTAATTCTCTTTACCTTTTTTACTTGTTCCCAGCCATTCTGCCCTATGGTAACCAATAGTTCGTTTTCTGAATCAAACAGAGTATGTTTCTGTTTTGTTTATTCATTTTTTTTTTTAGATTCTGCATATGAGTGAAATCAAATAGTATTTGTCTTTTCTGACTTTCATAATACTTCTAGGTCTATCCATGTTGTTGTTGCAAATGGATAATTTCATTCTCTTTTATGGTTGAGTAATATCACCGTGGTGTGTGTTTGTGTGTGTGGTTACACTATATCTTCTTTATCCATTAATTTATCCATGGACAATTGCTTCATTATCCTAGTTATTTAAAGGATGCTGAAATCAACATAGAGGGGCATATATCTCTTCATATTGGTTTTATGTTTTTGACATGATATTTTACATCTTTTTATTTTGTGTGTCCCTTAATTACTTATTATAGTTACAGTTGACTTTACTATTTTTTGCCTTTTAACCCTCATACTATATTTTATGTGACCAATCTACTGCCTCTAATATTGATTAACCTTCACAGTGAGTTTTTTTTCTTTCACATATTTTTTATTTCTAGTTATAGCCGTTTTCTCCCACTTAAAGAGGATGCTTTAACTATGGCTGATGTGGTGATGAGCTCCTTTAGTGATTGCTTATTTAAGAAGCTCTTATCTTTTCTTCAATTCTGAAAGATAACCTTGTTGGGTAGAGTATTCTTAGTGGCAAGTTTTTCCTTTTCAGCACTTTAAATATATCCTACAACCTCTTCTGGTCTGCAGAGTTTGGGCAAAAATCTAATAGCATTGTGGAGTTGCCCTTTTATGTGTTTTTGTCTTTCTGCCTTTAAGATTCTCTCTTTATATTTAACTTTTGTCATTTTAATTATAATGTGTCCTGGTGTGGATTCTTTGAGTTTATCTTCTTTGGTGCTTTCTGAGGTTTATAGACCTGGATGTCTGTTTTCTTACTCACATTAAAGACATTTTTAGCTATTATAACTTAAATAAGTTTTCTTCCTCTTTTTCTCTTCTTCTGGGACTCATATCATGCAAAAGTTAAATATGCTTGATACTATCACAAAGGCCCCTTAAATTGTTCTCAGTTAAAAACTTAACATTTGTTTTACAGTTCTATTGCAGGATTTCCACTCTTCTATCTTCCAGATCATTGTTCTGCTCTTCTGCATCATCTAATCTAATTTTGATTCCCTCCAGTGTATTTTTCATTTCAGTTTTTGTATTCATCAACTCTGATTCTTTTTTACATTTTCTTTTTTTTGAAGTTTTTAGCATGTTCCTCCATTCTTTTTCCAAATTCAGTGGGCATCTTTAAGACCATTATTTGAAATATTTATCAGGTATAATACTTACTTCCATTTTATTATGGTCCTTTCTTGGACCATACCCCAAACCCCTTTCTTGGGGTTTTATCTTGTCCTTTTATTTGGAATATATTTGTCTGTCTCCATAATTTGCTTGACTTTCTCTGTTTATTTCTATGAATGTGGTGGAACAACTGCCTTTCCTGGTCTTGAAGAAGTGGCTTCTTCTAGGAGCATACCTTGCTCAGACTGCATGTGCCTGGCAGATCTGGCAGGCCATCTGGGGCTGGAACAGGTACAGTTGGGGTCCTAGGTTGTGAGAGGCTTAGATAAACTAAACCAAAAACTTAACCAGCTTTTCCGCTTCTGGGCAAATGCCTGCGCTACGGGAAGCCATTACCTAACCAGCTCTTTCTGCTTCTGTAACAATGCTTAAGGCTTGCTTTCCCGCCACCGGATTGCCCAAGCGACTAGCTTCATGTTCCCCCTGTCACCCCATCACCCCACCTTGGCGGAAGCCAATCCGAAAAGGCCAGCGGCTACCCCCTACCTTGCTGAGGGAAGGGCCTGGAGAGAGAGATGTTAACCTGTTAGTCGCCAATCAAGACTTCAAACTCGCTCTATGATAGGCTGAATTCAAAGGTATCCCAAGTGTTATAATTGGATCCCGCCAAAAACCTGATGGCGGGAACCAATCAGATGCGGTATATGTTCACATTTGAATGTTAACCAATGGCAAACTTGTAACCATGGAAATCTCCTGTCCCTCCCCATGACTTGTTTACTTTTGTCTATAAAAAGGCTGCAAAGGCTTTGTTCAGGGCCTCTTAGCGTCACCGGCAACGAGTGCGCGGAGGTCCAGGTTCGAACCTGCAAATAAACAACCCTCGCCGCTTGGCTTTGACTCTGGTCTCTGGTGGTTTGATTTTGGGGGTCTTCCGATCTCTGGGCGTTTCAGTTGCATCTTACTAGAGCTGTGTTGGTGGGTTCAATGAAGTTGGTATGGGTGGGTCTCTAGTCTGGTATGTGAGACCATCTTTATCAGACCTACAGCAGTCACAGATATGGGCAGGGGTGGGGTCCTGGGGCACACTGCACCATGGCCACCTTGGTGGCTGTGATTTGGGTGTGGTTTGGGTGGGTTCCAAGGAGTTTTGTGCCAGGGCCCCTTTGTCAGGATGGCTGGAGCTGGAGTGGGTATGGGCCAGGGATGTCCTATGAGTCTTTTTCTCACCATTTCAATAATAAATGGTCTTTTCTAAAATTAGCTAACATTTAATGACTATACCACATTACATCTATGCTATGCATCACAGCTATCCAGGTTTCTTTTTCTTTTCACAGGTGTGTATGTATATATCATGTTTTTGTTAGGAAGTCTTGGACAGTTTTTAAATATGTTAAATTTGTGGTACAGAATGGCTTATGGAAAATAATCTGTTTTCTCTGCTATCTTGAGCATATATGAAGTTCATAGTGCTGGTCATGGAAGGAGGCAATGGAGATAAAACAGGAATGTAAGAGAAGTATAAGGACTCAAAAGGAGGATTAAAGACTACATACTATGAAATAGTTACATTTTTTGGGCAAATCTAAAAATTGTAAGACAAATGCAGAAGAAGAAAATAATTTTCCCTGTGCTTTTCAAGGTTCTTGGCTAAAGCACCCCCACTCCCCAATGCAGAAATGAAAAGGAGAAAATCAAATTTAATTATATATATGTACATATATATGTACATTATGTACATATATATGTACATATATATACTTATATATACATATATGGGTACATATATGTACATATATATGTACAAATCTCTACAGGGACTGAGCCTGCCAGCTAAACATATGGGTTACATCTACATGTGGTTTATTTTATTTTGGTGAACTATAACTTTTCTAAAACTGAAAGTTTCAGAAACAGTATTTATGTCCCAGTATTTAAGATGAACTCTCAATATATTAAATGTTGAGGAAGATAGTCAAACCTAGGAAACCGCATTCTATAATATTCTGTAAAGAAGATAGTGTACAACAGAGGAACAAAATACAATGATAGCATGATCATCAGATCATGGGTGATCTGATCTATCACTTAGGTGAAGAAGTGTCGGGTTAAATGAAGATAGGAGATTATAGGGCAAATAGAAGAGTTCATTAGAAACTTTAAATATCCCCTGGCAAATTATCCATCTTTCCTACTTCTCTAATTGTCAGAGGCTGACTCCGGCTGGGTCCAGGGGCCCCTGAAGGATGGACGGTGTCGGTGAGGGAGGAGTGAGAGAGGCCCGAGAGTCTTTCTGGTCACCAGGCAGGCATCTCTGCTCTGACTGGGACTCATTTTATAAAGTGTTTGGGGGATGGCACAGACGTGGCATTTGCCTTAGACAATGATTTCTGATGACAAACTTCTTCGATATATAAGAATTTCCCAGACCATAGATTTGTAGAAGACTCATGCATAACCTTATCAATAGCGATTAAGGTAGGGGATTTAGATGCTTATCCTATGGGGAAGGAAGGTATCTTTAGCATAGAAGACAATGTTTTTAGCATAGAAAGGGTGAAGTTATTTCTTTGTAAGCAGGGGGTCAATAGCTTGTTTGTTTCAGGAGAAGTATTAATAAAAACAAGTCTTTCAGGAAACACAATATTTGCTCCCATAATCACAAAAGAAGAAGTTCCTCAATAGGTTCCTTCACAGGGTGCAATCAGCATATTCAAGGCCAGAATAAGTCACTTGGAATACTGATCACAAATGCCTTGGGGGTTGGTACTCCAAGCAGAAACAATTGGGTGGGGGTGGATATCTGTCCTTAACTCTAAATTAGGCTCTTTGTTGCAGGGCCAGGCTCAATTGTAGCCCCTGTGTTCTTAACTCCTTTATTATGTAAGTCTTAGATCTGCAAGGCCCATAGGAAGAGCCTTTTGACAATCATCCACAATGTTTTCATCTGAAACCTCTTTTGAAAAGGCAGAAATATGTTATTCCTTATGAGGAATCTGTGTGGGAAATATCGGTCTGATCTGGAATATTGTGAGGCCTGGTCAATACCAGTCGCCTCATTTCCAACATGAGCCAGTAGTAGCAGAAGGAGATACCAGTTTTGCTTCTCATGGCAGGATCTGTGCAAATACCGCCATCTCCTCCCTGTGACTGTCATCCAGCAAGGCCAGTGCGGCTCCCAGTATCTAATAGTGTATTGTACAGGTGCCTGGAAAAATTTTGCTACGTGTGGCTAAAGTAAATTGAAATGAACCTGTGTCTGTAAATTTTTCAACAGTCAACAAATATCTATGCTTTTGGCACAGAGATATGTGAACTAGTTCCTTCCTCTTGAGCACAGAGACTATGCATATCAATGGGTCTCAAATAATGCTTATCTTAATGTAGTACTGTCCCTCTCTTTGTAAATTTAGAAAGAGGAAGTTTGAGGAAATTAAATATATTCTCACTGTGTTTTTGTCAGAGAGTCATGGAACTCAGATGTGAATCCAACTCATCTGGTTTTAAAGTCTGAAAACTTATGTTTTATTTCCCTGTGTGTTGGGTTAGGGGTAGGTATTTTCTCACATCCAGATACTCCCTCACCTTTTTGGTCATCTGTCTCCTGTCCTCTGTGTTTACTCTCTCCTTCATACTCCATCTCCACTTTCTTTCTCTTTATGCCTTAACTTTCTTCCTTTTCCTTCTTTGTTCCCTCCTTCCTATCTTTTTCATTTGGGGATTGCCTGTTCCTCAGAAACTGTTTTAAATTTGTGATGGTTAGCAAAGGCTACAAAGTAATCTGTATACCTCAGATACTTCAACATGTCAGACAAGAGTCCTTTGGAATGTGGTTACATGAAGACCTTTAGCTTCTTTGGGAAGATGGAAAAGGGAACCTTTAAAATTTTGGAATATGCTTCAGAACACAGGGATGAAGAGCGCAAAAGGAGAAATCTGCCGTACCCAAGAGAGTACCTTAGCCAAGATCCGAGCCTGCTCCCTGGATGTGAAAAACGCAATGTATGTCTTTCTTCAGAGACATAAAGATAGTTTCTTGAGAATGAAGAGGAATGATTTATTTGCAGGGTATCTCCTGGTAACAGTGCAGTGATTTCTGCATATGAGAGTGTAAGGGATGTCAAATAATGAAAAGCGGCTTACATCGAAAGAGTTGGCTTTGTTTATTATGTTTTGGTTTGCTTAAGCATCTATAAACACTAAAGAGGAAATGCTACTGAGTGACATGTCAAAATATGTCACCACATATGTCAGCCATAAAACAACTGGATAGGAAGTAACGCGGTTATAGTTATATTCACTAAAATGAAATGGTTGCTAATAACATTCACTGAGACCTCAGGGACACAATGAGAAAAGAAGAGCCTTTTATGGCTTGGATCATTAACTTTAATTAACATTAATGTTAATTAATGTTAAAGGTGTTTTACTGCATTACTGGAATGCATTCAACAAGGAAAATATAGAATGGGAAGAAAGTTCTATTTCATAAAAAATTCTCCTTATCAGAGACTTAGAGCCAATACACATGTCAGATAAATTTAAAATGCAACATCCCGTATTTGCGAAAGGGTAATCTCCAGAGAAGTCAAAATGTTGAAAATGCTGCCTGAAGATGTTAAATTCGTTTCTGTAAAATATAATTGCCTTTATTTTACAGTATAAATGCAATTATCAAATAAAGCTTTGTGTCGTTACCTTGCAGAATATATTTATCTTAATATTTACTGGATGCCTTTCCATACACTCAGTGTTGTGATTGTTAATTGTATTTTCTCTTGGCAGATTTCACTATTGGTTGGGAGATATCTTGGTAGGAGTTAATTATTCTGTAAAAGGATAGGAACTTCGTGGACTGTACTGAGGAAACCATTGAATGTTAATACAGAAAATCAGTTTTTATTCCGTTAAGTGAATTCTAGTTGCTTCTCAGGGGTATAGATTTCAATGTCTTATCTCAGGCTATGGCACAATTATCTCCATGGTGTCACACAAAATTCCCATGAAAACAAATGAGGTTGTTAAGTTCAGCAGGAAAGAAAAAGAAACAGGTCAATGCTCAGAGTACCAGGCTCCTCCGTCTTCTCTCACAATTTCAGACTGCAGTGCAATAAACGGGTTGTCAAGGTTCTCCTAATTCAGCTTCTGGGGGAAAAAATGGAAATGCTGAAAGAAACATTTATTAACCCAGTTTATTAAAATATTTACATCTTCTTAGATAGCTTTGTATGGTTGCCTTATTCAATAAATTAGACATAACTAATGTTTTTTGGTAGCCATAATTACTAAAAATCCTGACTTAACGAACTCCATTTCGTGAAGCTTGAGTGTGATTAAATGCATTTTGTCAGCACTAGGTTACTTTGCAAAAATGTGTTTAGACTTCTCACCCTGACAGCTGTTCTCTTTGCACTCTGTTTTTTAGGTAATACACTTGAGGCAGGGTGACATCAGTCAAGCCGTATTTGAACAGAAGAGAGAGTTCCCTGTGTTAGAATTTCCAGATGCATCATTTAACTCGAGATGATGCAGAAAGCAGTTATTTTTTTAAGTCTTAAGTTGTTAAATATGTGGAATAGTTTCCTTATTGTATCAAAGTAATCACAACTGTGCCAGGTATAATTTAGTCTGCTAAGTGGTGGCTCAGTACACAATAATTAAGTAATAGACAATGAAAGCTGTAATTTTTTAAAAAGGCTTCTACACTGATCAGCTTGTTAAAAAAAATGGGTAGAAATCTCTGTCCCTCTGTTTTTCTCTCAACGTTCTCACTTTCCCTTTCTCCTCTCTGCCTCCATTCTGTGAACTAAGTCATTGCCTGAACAAGGCTTGTTATCTGAGTCATAATAATAGCTGATGGTGAAATGGTCTACACAAGGATAAAACTTCACTTCAGAACTATCTTATGGGTTAGGAAATCAGTATTGAAACGCCCAGAGATCGGAAGACCCCCGAAATCAGACCACCAGAGACCAGAGTCAAAGCCAAGCGGCAAGGGTTGTTTATTTGCAGGTTCGAACCTGGACCTCCGCGCACTCGTTGCCGGTGACGCTAAGAGGCCCTGAACAAAGCCTTTGCAGGCTTTTTATAGACAGAAGTAAACAAGTCATGGGGAGGGACAGGAGATTTCCATGGTTACAAGTTTGCCATTGGTTAACATTAAAATGTGAACATATACCGCATCTGATTGGTTCCCGCCATCAGGTTTTTGGCGGGATCCAATTATAACACTTGGGATACCTTTGAATTCAGCCTATCATAGAGCGAGTTTGAAGTCTTGATTGGCGACTAACAGGTTAACATCTCTCTCTCCAGGCCCTTCCCTCAGCAAGGTAGGGGGTAGCCGCTGGCCTTTTCGGATTGGCTTCCGCCAAGGTGGGGTGATGGGGTGACAGGGGGAACATGAAGCTAGTCGCTTGGGCAATCCGGTGGCGGGAAAGCAAGCCTTAAGCATTGTTACAGAAGCAGAAAGAGCTGGTTAGGTATTAGCTTCCCGCAGCGCAGGCATTTGTTCAGAAGCGGAAAAGCTGGTTAAGTTTTAGGTTTAGTTTATCTAGGACTGGGGCTATGTGCAGCCCGAGGTTTCTCTTAATGGAGGACTTAATTTTTGGCTCTTCAGTATTATTACATAGGAGCATGACAGCTTGTTAAATTATTATTTAATAACACCAACAAAGACATGGATTTTGCTTGTTTTGGTCATTAGGAACCAGTAAGTTTTAAACTGAGAGAAAAAACTTGGTCAAAAATACAGATAAGGCCAAAAAAATATATAGATGAGGCCAGAAACAACCCAATGTTCATCAGTATTAGAATATTTAATTAATGAAACCCTCATATTGTTCAGCAATGAATCATAATAAAGCTGATATTTATATACTGACATGGAATTACATTTTTTAGAAAAGAAAGATTAAATAAAAGACAAGCATCAGAACATTTTGTAAACAAAATAAAACTAACGCTTGGTATTTCGGCTTATGAGGATTCATGATAAGTTGTTAAGCATACAGTTTTGTCACTGGGAAGAGAAGTTCCGACATTATCCTAGCTGTTTTGCTTTCCCTTATTCACGAATGTAAATGAATATATCAGGAACATTCATGTCAGAACTGAATTCTCTTATCAAGCGCAACCATATAATGGCTACAGACACCAAAGTTCAGCAAAATCAACAAAAGTTTTCTAGGAAAATGAATTAGTTGTGCGGGATTCATCAAAAAATTGTACACACATTACATATTTGTCAGTGGAACCAGATGCATCCCAAAAGTTTGTGTTTTTTTGTTTTGTAGTATTTAATTAATCTTCTCCCACTTCAAAAATCAGTGACTTCAAAGATGTTCTTTTCTGTTTTCCAAGATTGGCCAATATAACTATACTGTCCAATTAACCTGGTTTATAGGAAAATTCAGGGCCAGGGACTTGTAGCGGAAATGTTCTGTAAAGGGCGTAAGTACTTGTTCTAATCCAATGTGGCTCTTTTGTTTTGTTTTCCAGTTAGTAGACACCTAGTTAATTGCTTCCTTCAAACTTTCAGTACATCTTATCACATCTAAAGAGATGCTTACTTCTTGTTAGTACTTAGTAAACACAGCCAGTGCTGAATCCTGGCTCATTCCAAGTCTGTGAATTATATTTCATGTTCTCTCAGAAAGTTGAATTCTGAGACTTTGGGTATGCCTGAGCCAAGTATGACTCCTAGGGGACTGTTATGAATGTCCTAGTAATATAATTGAGGTATCAGCTATCATCCACTAGTGCCAGTTCACATACATATTTATGTTTGATTCTTCCTTAGTACATTTCTAGACCACAAGCACAGCCTTTTGTGTTTAACTGGAACCATATGATTCCCACTAAAGAAATGGGAGTGAAAGGGTCACCAGCACATGGAGTGAAAAAGAGGTGAGGTCCTAAAACTAATATTTGAGGATTCTGAACAGGTAATAGGGAAGCCTACAAAGATGACTGAAATTTAGTGGACAGCGAAGGAAAAGCAGGAGAGAAGTACATTTAGACTGAGCGGGGAATGCTGCAAGAGAAGTTGGCGACAGTGTTCAGCACTGCTTAGAAATCTAATAAGATGAAGTCTGGAAAATTCTCATTAAGAATGACCAAGGATTCAGGTTTGACTGGGAAGATCCTGGTTTATGTCTGTTGCCTGGGCTGATTATTAATCATTCCCTTTTTGGTTTCAAGAGTACCTGATTTGGATATTGCATCATAGAGTCCTCGTTATTTCTGCCATCAGGGAGAGCCACTTTGCATGTGCTGCAGGACTGAAAGCCTAAAATGTATAATTTATTCACTAAGTGAGTGGAAAATGAGGAAAAGGAGATCAGTCTGAAATTAACATTAAGCTTCATTGTGAAAGAGAGGATTATTACATTCTCCTGGGGGATACGGTCATCCTTTACCTTACTGGGATAAAGAGTTTCTGGATTTCTAAGATTTTACCATCTTGCTAACTTTTTTATTTGCTCTGGTCTTTGGCTTTTTCTCTTTTCTACCCCCTATCTCTCAAAAGTAGAAACACTTTTCTTCCTTTTCTTTAAGGAAAGCAGTATTTAACTTCTGTCACATATTTTGACCCTTGCCTAGTAACCTTCTTACTCACATTTCCCTGTTTTTTTTTTCAATTTTTAAGAATTTTTAAAAACAAAGCTAATTTTTTTCATCTGTTAAATAATACGTTTTTTTCTTTAATTTTTCCACACTGTATCCCACACCGCATCCCACACCCCTCAGCATTAGAAACTTTGGGGTATAAAATGCATGGTATTTTTTCCTACCTTAGACATTTATTCATGATAAATCAGCAGTATAAATGTAAGTATGATCCTAGAATCGTTACTTCTTCTTAAACAGATTCAAAAGGTGCAGATAATAGTCAGTGGTGAACCCAATGTTTGTGTTACAAATGAGACTATTCTTTCCATACAGGTGAATGGTATTTGCTGGGTTCTTATCTCCAAAGAACTAACTTATACCCTAGCTCCTCACCATCCTTTATTCTATCTCAAGGTGCATTTGGCAAGTTTAGCTCTGTAGAGGCTGTACTAAATGTCATAATATTAAAGAGCAGAAAATAGTTCAATATGATTGTTTATGCAGAGGTAAGAAATACCAGTAGAACTTCTCCTTTGAAAGAACCATGCCTACTGTGTGTTCTTATATCAAACTATAAATGTACTCTTTTATATTTTCATAATGCAAAGCTAATGACTACTCTCAAAAGATAAGACAGAATAAACTTCTTTAGTCACTATGAGAGGGGAGTTATACACATGTATGTGTGTACGTATCAGAAGTGTATTACTGACACTTATATGATTGATTAATATATACATTTTTTTATCTTAAGCAATAGCCACAAACATTTTTATTAACTTTAGGCCCAATCTTGTGAATAATTTTTTTTTCTGTTTCCTCTTTACTCTCAATACAGAGTTCATAAATTGTAATAATTGCAGTTAAGCAATTTATGATCACTATTCATTTCAGATTTCTGTGGTGAAACTCGTTAATAAAAATATTCTATTTCACTACATGTGTAGGAAAATAAAATATGTTCAGTTAATTTCCCTTGAATATATTCAGCTAAACCCTTCTCAGTGCTGATTTCTGATAAACTGAAACATTACCCTTCTTCATACATTAAGTATTAAAATTTCACTATAAGAATCTGGTTTTAAAATAAACACTCATCACCATGGATTATATGTCATAGGAAAATAATAATAATAATAATAATAATATGGCAGTTCCATTTACATATTTCAAGTAGAATAAGAAGTACAGAGTTTGAATTTGGAGGCCAAAATTAGTCTTTTGTCACTTATTTGTGTGACAGAAGCAAGTCTGTAATCATTACTTACCCTCAGCATCTTGATCTGCAGAGTGTATGATTTGCTATAATTTAGGCATAAGGGTTTACTGTAATCTGAAGAACATATACTAAAATTGTTATTATTGATCTGTGTATTTCCTATTGTATTAGGAATCGCTATACTGTGATTTCACTGAAGTATAAAATGACCACATTAGATAATTTTATTTTAGAATTTACAGCATGTGTCTACATGTATGAAACATTCTAGCAAGACACGATATAATATTTAAAATGCTTACATAGCTTGTCATGAAAGGCATCCTGCATGCTTCACATATAATGACTCATGTGTCATTTTCAATAATTATGTAAGTAGAGGTGTTTTTATCATCTTTGTTTTACAATTAAAGAAACCAAGGCAAGGAATGTTTAAATAATGTGTTCAGGCTTACATGATGAGTAACCACCAAAAACAGGTTTGAGCACCACCAGTCTGCACTCCGATTGGCAGCATTTCACTCAAAATGATGAATATTTGTTCCATTTGTGCTTTGCCAACAGCATTTCACTCAATTATTAATATTTATTTAAGTTGTATAAATAGTTAGGTCTAGAAAAAATAAAGTGTGACTTTTTTTAAAGCTTTTGCCTACTCAAATGAGAGGGGGGAAAATTGTATTCAGAGCAATTTCTCTGCTTGAATGAATATTTTATTTCATATAGCCGGTGCCATTTTTGATAGCTTCATAAAAATGTAATTGTTAAAAACTAAAATGCTCTAAGTGTTGGTTTATTTGATCTAGTAACTGCAAACATCATCTTTTAGCTGTACACCACATTACCCTTTCAATACATATATATCCTATTTGAAATTGAATTTGCTATGGTAATTAAACATCAATTCTGAGTTTTAAAATAAGTCATATAATAAAATTTGCCCACAGATAGATTCTTTAGATGATTCTGCAAAACTGTTCTGCTTTTAATAAAATAAACAATTCATGAGAAAATGTAACACATTATGAAACAATTTCACTCCACTTTTTCTGCCATACTTATGTTTACAGCTATGTTATGATATAAAGAGAAGGGATTCACAAGAGGAGAATACTGGCAATATATTCTCTTCCATAGAAGGGATGTGCTAATGTGCTGTTTAAATGCAGCATTAACATTCTATGAATTGGGACTAAGCCAATTACTCTGCCAGCCACAACAAAGAAAAAGGGCCAATACTGTTTTTCCCTTTGGAGTTTTGTTTTTATTTGCTCATTGTATGCAGGAGGTGAGAAAACCTGCTTTTAAGGGCTTTGTTAGCTCATTAAGCATAGACTGTTATTGTAAATCAGTCAGAAACCCTTAAATATAAAATCCTTTGAGCCATAAATACATTATGCCCTTAGGAAGTTTGCTTTGTAGTATGTATACTTCTTTCTGTTTGCACTGATATTACAAAATGCTACTTTTATTTGAAAAAATATAGCATTATTCAGACTCTAGCAACTTATCAAGATTGAGCTAATGTTTTTATAAAGAGCAAATAAATCTGAGTGCAGAAATGCCTTTAATATAGCTAGTCCACTAAAATTTTATGCTAAGAAAATTAGACTTCAGTGTCTTCTGTTACAGAAATACTTTGTTATCCTACATATGCTAACATGCAGTGCTTTCCCTCCAAAGATCATTCTTAATATTTTACATATTTTAAATATAAATATATCTATTATCTATTATTGAAATCTTGTTATAAACCAGGCCTATCATTGGGCACTTGGAGACATTTAAAGACACGTCAATATACTAAGAACTAGGAACTCTTGGAAAATAAGTGATCAGAAATTGGCCCTCGGACTCTCTAAACAATAGAAATTGATTAGAATTTTGTTGATTGTTTTCTTTGCTGCAGAATCTTTTTATCTTGATGAAATCCCAGTAGTTCATTTTTGCTTTCATTTCCCTTGCTTCTAGAGACATGTCTAGTAAGACCTGCAGTCGAGGTCACTCATGTGGAGTTTAAGAAACACAACAGATGAACATAGGAGAAGGGAAGAGGCAGAGAGGGAGGCAAACCATAAGAGACCCTTAAAGAGGAGAAACTGAGGGTTGCTGGAGGGGAGGTAGGTAGGGGAAGGGGCTAAATGGGTGATGGACATTAAGGAGGGCACTTGTTGAGATGAGCACTGGGTTATACCCCTGAAACTAGTACTACACTGTATGTTAACTAACCTGAATGTAAATGAATTTATATATATATATATATAAATATATATATATTTATACACACAATATATATAATATATTGTATTAATTGTATTATATTAATTGTATATATTGTATTAATATTATATATATATACACAATATATATATAATATACAAGAGGCCAGAAGGGAATTCTTTTCAGACTAGGATTTATAGGGGCTTATGCAGAAGCGAAGCAGCACCAAGGGAAGTCCTCAGGCTTACTCTGCATAGAGGTCAGGGAGAGTTTGTTAAAGAAACTTAGGTGGGAAAAAGGTGATGTCAAAGCATGTAGAAGTGGGAATTTATTATCACTTGCACGCTTAGTGGTCATGTTTCTTCATGTGTCATGTGTCTAATATGTTAAATCTCTACCTCACGTGATATTTGTATTATAATGAGGGGAAAAGTCTGTCAAAAGTTCAGCACTGGAGTCCAGCTTGACATACACTGGTTTGACTGGGACTGCTCCAGTCATTGTAATCCAGTCCTTCCTTTCAGTAAGCGTCCTGCTTCTGCATTCCTACAAGATATGCTAGCTGAAGGGCATAGAGTTTTAGCTATCCTGGAAGATCTACTACTCAAAGGGTATAGGGCTTGAGCAATCAAGCATATTTGGTGCTTAGGATTAAGGGGACCTGAGTCCCTGCTCTTTCTCATAACCACAATTATCACACTTATAGTGTTATGACAGAGATATGTACTGAGTGCTTTGGGAAAATCCTTATTGTCCATTTCTTGCCAATTTATTCAATGATATGATATGTGTAATTGCATCAGTGAGTTTGTCAATACTTTCAATGCATTATACAAATAACAGTGTTATTTTTTTTACTTCCTGAAGTTGTTATAATTCTAAGACCCCTAATGACCCACACTCTTGTGTACCCCTATACTGAAGGCAGTACTCGCAACATATTTCTGTCTAGTAGGGTATAACAAAGTGGGTGGGAAGGGTGTCACTCCTGTGATGATATTCCATTATATGATAAAAGTTAAGAAATTACTCAGATGTAATTAATATCTCTAATCCATTGACTCTAAGGAAATCAAAAGGTAGTTTTTTAAGTTGGATCTGTCTAATCCAGGAGCCCTTAAAAAAAGGATCTAGAAACTAGATATAGAGAAATTAGAGACTTTCTCTCACTTGCTGGCCTTGAGGAAGCAATCATGATAAGTTCTATAGCTGCAAGGAATTTAATTCTGGTAACATTTATGTGAGCTTTGAAGAGGATCTCAGATAGGACCAGTTCCTAGTAGACAACATAACTGATATATTGTTAAACCCTGAACAGAAGACCCATTCATAGGGAACACTTCACCATGACCACGAAATAATAAATGTTTTATTTTGCTAAACTTGTGGTAATAATTAGGCAGGTATATGAAACTAACATACTCTAATATTCTTTTTTTACCATATATAGTAGATAAGGCTGTATGCTGAGAATTGTGAAGGAAGAAAAGTAAATAAGGCACAGTTCCAGAACAGAATGACTTTATTTAATGTAATTGAGCAAATAAAAAAATATTTATATGTAATATAATTGAATAGGTGGATGAAATAACAAAATAGAACTAATTGAAACATAAAATGCCTAAAGCTATAAAATAATACAAATGAAGTTGTTTAATCACTAGGAAGAGGAATAACTTGGGCATCTTGGAAAATCAGATGAGATGTTAGTTTACGCTTTGACAGATTGGTGATATCAGGAAAGTCTGTGCAGAAGAGAAGAAAGTATTTGAGAATGTCTTGGTAAGTTGAGGAGAGTCTACAGATGAGAAATCTTTTGTAAAGTTCAATTGAAGTCATTTAGATTGATTAATAGATTAAGTGATTCATACATGTAAGTCATAGAGGTTAATGTTGGAAAGGAGAAGGGGCTCAGATCTCTTAGGTTATTAAACAGAAAGCTAACCAGTATAGGTTTTATTGCATAGGTATGAAGAATATTAACATTACCACTTTCCCACATAAATATTCTATGCCGACGGAGTATCCCATTTTTTTTTCTTAGTAGTGCTTATCTTAAGAATTACTTCTCAATATTTTCTGTTTGATTATCGATATTCTTCTCATTTGTCAGGGTCATGCTTCAAATGTGAGGTAACTAAATGATCCTATGTTGATTCTTCTTCCTCTAAGTCCTTTACCCATTAATTTGACCCTTAAATGTATGCTCAACACATAATTTATTTTTCCTACCATGGAATAGCTTTACAGTAGACATTGTACACCTACAACCTAAATCCTAGCCTTCCATAGTACTTATTTTATCACATCTATTAATCTTTTTTTCTGTATTCATGTACCCATTCACCAGATTTCTCTGATACATGGCAAGTAAATTGCAGAAATTAATGCATTTTCATCTAGTACTTTGACATTCATATCTTTAGCTAGAGTTCAATAGTTATTTGTAACTTTTTAAATGTAAAATAACAAAGAAATGCACTATGAGGGTTAATTTATGTTAGTTTTATGTATCAACCTGCCAGACACTAGTCTGGATGTTGCTACCCTAGTAATTTTTAGAAGAGGTTAACATGTAAATCAGTAGACTTTGAGTAAGTCAGATTACCTTCCATACTGTGGGTGGGTCTTATCCAATTAATTGAAAGTCTTAAAGGAAAGAGGACCCACCTCTTTCCTAGAAGAAGGAATTCTGGCAGCAGACTGCCTTTGATGATACATGTTAATTTCTGATCTTATTTCATTATTTCCTTCCTTCCACATATTTTGGGTTTTCTTCACTTTCCTTTATTTAGGTTTTTAAGGGGAAGTGTACATATTGAATTTATCTTTTTAAAATAATAGCGTATAACCAAAAATATTTCCTCAAACATTCAATTAGCTGTGTACCATACATCTTGATGTTAATTTTCATCATCATTTAATTGAAAAATTTTCCTAATGTTCCTCCTATATTCTCCTTATGTACAGGGTTTATTTAGAAATTTATTTTCTGAATTTATCAAATAGTTGGTATTTTACTAGCTAGCTTCTTGGTATTGGTTTCTAATTTAAATCTGTTGTGGTTATAGAAATATTGTATAAATATTCTACATTTGTTACTTTTGAATCAAGAATATGATTAACCCATTGTAAATACACTATATACATTTGGAAAGATTGTGAATTATACAGTTGTTGGTTACAATTTTCCATAAACACTAATTTCCTCATGCTAGGTTGATAATGTCTATCATACAACCTACATATTTGCTATTTGTTTTTGTTTGTTTTTAATTTTTTTAATGTTTATTTTAGAGAGAAATCATGAGCAGGGAGAGAAAGAGAGAGAGAAAGAGAGAGAGATACAGAATCCAAAGCAGGATCCAGGCTCTGAGCTGTCAGCACAAAGCCTGACATGGGGCTTGAACTCACAGACCCAATATTATAACCTGAGCTCAAGTTGGGTACTTAACCAAGTGAGCTACTCAGGCATTCCCTTATTTGCTCTTTTCTTTGTGTGTAATTCATTGGTTCTCAAAAGTGTGGTCCAGGTGGACCATTAAGAACTATCAAAAGGTCCATTTATTGAGCAAGATGAAACAATGGATTTCAATGTAAAAACGTCACTAATATGGCTTCCGTTTTCATATTACAATGAACTTTAAAGGTACTAATACTTGCTGAGGCTTGATGTAATGTCAAAAAAAATAGCATTACCTAAGATGTTTATGAAAAGACTGCTTCTTTTCATAAACATCATATATGTGTAAGGCCAGACTTTTTTCATATACGACAAACTAAACAACATAATGCAACAGATGAATATAGATGCTCTTATAAGAACCTAGATTGTCTTTATTAAATTACATGATAAAGAAATTTGAAAAAAATACCAAATTTCTAAATTTTTGTTTTTGAAAATACAGTTATATTAATAACTTAGTATTACTTTAATATGTAAGAATTTATTATTTTAAAATAAAATAAATTATTTTTTATTTTCATTTGATAAAATGATAATATGAATAGCTATTACCTGATGAATAAATTTTTAAAAATGTTAGCAGGTCCTTAAACCAAAACGTTTAAGAACAGATGGTCAAATTTTCATTCAGTTTATGTAAAAGATATTAAATCTTCTATCACTGTGGAAGGTGTGTACATATTTATGACTGATGAATTGACCCTTTTGTAATTACAAAATATTCTTTGTTATTCCTGTAATAGTTTTTGCATGGATGTCTCTTTAATCTGATATCAATGTAGCCATCTTAGCTTTATTGCTTACTATTTGAATGATACACCTTTTTTCATTCATATGTTGTCTTTAATCTGGATCTTTATATTAAATATATCTCATTTAAACAGCAAATAATTATATGCATATGTGTATATATTTACATATGTATATATATAAACACAAATAAATGTTTATATCATATGCTATAATTATTGGTAAGGACACATTGCATTTTACCATTTACTGTTTTCTGTCTATCCCTTGTTAATTTTCCTTCACTGAGCCTCATGTTCTGCTTGGCTTTTGGATTATTTGAATATTAGAATTAATCTTTAAGTTACTGTTTCCCTTTTTAAAACTAGCTTAGCTCTTCTCAAAGTCTTTAAAAATATGCTGATAATTCTATTTTTATTGTATTGAATTTTTGGGATCCTTTCGGAAATTGTATATCATTATGATAATAAGTAATCCTGTCTGTGAACATGTCACATCTGGGCCTTAATTCAGTTTTTCTTTTATGTCTTTCATAAAGTGTTTGCAACATAAACATTAACATTTTCCAAGTATACTACTGGATTTTATCATAAATAATATAGACTTTTTTTTTAACCCTTTGGAATAGAATTATTTTGGTCCAGCTCATTTTTTTTAATGTTCTCTTTTCATGTAGAAGGATGTTTTTTGTTGTTTATGATGCAAATTTTTGGAACTCCTTTTAGTTCAAATAGTTTGTGGAGTCTCTTGAATTTTAAATAGAGACAACTATGTTGTGTGAAGAATCTGACAGTATATTAATTTGCTACCAGTGGGACTGCCAAAATCACATACTACAGCCTGGATGGCTTGAATAACAGATACGTTTTCTCCTAGTTCTAGGGACAAGGAGTCAGAAATCAAGGTGTCAGAGAGTTTTTTCCTGAGGCCTTTTTTTTTCTTGATTTATTTACGGGTTTCTACTTCCTGGTGTTTCACATGCACACATCTATGTCCACATTTCCTCCTCTTACTAGTGCATCAGTCATAGTGACTAGGGCCCACCCTAATGATTTACTTTTAACTGAGGGTCTTTTTAAGAGGTAACTGTCTCCAAATAGTCATCTTCTGAGATAGTAGGGGTTCAGACTTCAGCATATGGCTTCTGGTGGAACACGATTCAGCCCATAACAGAGAATATCCATATTCAAGTTTTTTCCAGCTTTCTTTTGCTATGGTATGGTAGTCTATTATTGGGAGAATAGTTGCATATGACAGATGACCCTATACTTATATGAAGCAAAGAAGTATTTATTAAAGGATATAGATATATTAGGAAGGGATCAGAAGAGGGGGAATACCCCCCTCCCTCTTGGGTCTTTCGGCTGGTCTAATAACTGACACAAGACAGATTGACAAGAGGAAAAAAAAATAATTTCTTATGTATGGTCTCATGGGACCCAAGAAGTGACCGAGGTTAGATGTTCATATACCTTTTGGACAATGAAACAATAAATATCTGAAGAACTTAGAAGAAAAACTTAGCTTTGGTACTAATTAGTGAAGAAACTAAGCAGTTTATTAGCTCTGCATGCTGTACTCCTGGGGATAAAGTTATAAGGATGTGGCTCCACCTCCTGCTGCAGGAAGGGTACCTGTCACTTGAGATTTATTTCCTGCTTTAAGGGGGTCAGAGAAGAGGATCAGAGTGTCCCACTTGACCAGCTGCTTCTCAAGTAACTTTAATTCAAAATAATCAATATGCCACTTTAGCATATTTCAGGGCAGCCTACCCTAAGCCCCATCAAAGGAAAGAGAAAAAATTAGACTGACCTTTCAGAAACCATTTTCACAATGATTCCTTAAGGACATGGCTGTCTTAGAATAATTAAAAATGATGGATTCATGAAAATGCCTCCTCAACTGCTGGATTCCTCAGAAATTCCTTCCTTCCAAATTTTGGGTATTATTACTAGTGTTTTGCACCCTGCAAGGATTTCTGTGAAACTCATTTTAAAAATAAGTTTCATGTATCTGTCCTGATTTGGCAGAATGCATATCACATGTGGGATTGTAGCTGCAAACACAGAAGTCATAATTTTTGCTCTCTAGCTTAGCATGATTGTGAACAAATGGTATTATTGTAATACTATTATATTATAGTATTAACGATATGATGTATAGTTAAACTACTATAATAGTTCTTCACAATAATGTACACAAACACATAATTTCATAAAAGAACCTACATATAATTTATTAATTTTATTTGTGTGTTTTGTAAACAGCATTAGCTGATAACAGTTATCTTCTCATGAATGAAGGTGTCTCTTTTTTGTGTTTGATATATTTCTAAAATCTTTTATTTTCTAGCTACAGTTTTAAAAAAATTCTATCATTTTTTCCTTATTTTCTGAATCTTTGGCTTGAAGTTACTACATTTCCCATTCCTTTTCCACATACTGATTTCTTTATTTAAATTTTAATATTGGATACTAAAATCGTTTTTTAAGTACTTTCATATATGCTTATGTGAAATTGCCTTTTATTTTTTTTAAATAGTTTATTGTCAAGTTGGTTTTCATATAACACCAGTGCTCATCCCAACAGGTGGCCTCCTCCATGCCCATCACCCCCTCTCCCTTCTCCCCACCCCCAAAGCCCTTAGTTGTTTTTTTTTTAAACAAATAGTTTATTGCCAAGTAGCTTTCCATATAACACCCAGTGATCATCCCCACAAGTGCCCTCCTCCATGCCCATCTCCCCCCTCTCCTACCACACCCATCAGTACTCGGTTTGTTCTCATCATTCAGGAGTCTCTCATGGTTTGCCTTTCTCCCTCTCCCCCACCATTTCATCCCTTCTTCTCCCCCATGGTCATCCGTTAAGTTCCTCCTAATCCTCCTATACATGCAAACATATGGTATTTGTCCTTCTCTGCCTGACTTATTTCGCTCAGCATAACACCCTCAAGGTCCATCCATGTTGGTACACATGGCCAATTTCATTCTTTCTCATTGCCATGTAGTATTCCATCGTATAGATGAACCACATCTTCTTGATGCATTCGTCCGTTGATGGACACTTAGGCTCTTTCCATGTTTTGGCTTTTGTTGAGAGTGCTGCTATAAACATTGGGGTACATGTGCCCCTATGCATCAGCACTCCTGTATCCCTTGGATAAATCCCTAGGAGTGCTATTGCTGGGTCATAGGGGAGTTCTATCGTAAATTTTTTGAGGAACCTCCACACTGTTCCAGAGGGGCTGCACCAGTTTACATTCCCACCAACAGTGCTTGAGGGTGCCCATTTCTCCACATCCTCACCAGCATCTAGAGTCCTCTGATTTGCTCATTTTAGCCACTCTGACTGGCATGAGGTGGTATCTCAGGGTGGTTTTGATTTGTATTTCCCTGATGAGGAGGGATGCTCAGCATCGTTTCATGTGTCTGTTGGCCATCTGGATGTCCTCTTTGGAGAAGTGTCTATTCGTATCTTCTGCCCATTTCTTTACTGGGTTGTTTGTTTTTTGGGTGTGGCGTTTGGTGAGTTGCTTATAGGTTTTGGATATTAACCCTTTATCTGATATGTCATTTGCAGCTATCTTTTCCCATTCCGTTGGTTCCCTATTAGTTTTGTGGGTTGTTTCCTTTGCTGTGCAGAAGCTTTTAATCTTGATGAGATCCCAGTAGTTCATTTGTGCTCTTGATTCCCTTGCTTTTGGGGATGTGTCAGGTAAGAAGTCACTGCAGTGGAGGTCAAGGAAGTTGTTTCCTGCTTTCTCCTCTAGGGTTTTGATGGTTTCCTGTCTCAAGTTCAGGTTCTTTAACCATTTTGAGTTTATTTTTGTGTATGGTGTGAGAAGATCTAGTTTCATTCTTTTGCATGTTGCTGTCCAGTTCTCCCAGCACCATCTGTTAAAGAGGCTGTCTTTTTTCCATTGGATATTCTTTCCTGCTTCATTAAAGATTAGTTGGCTATATACCTTTGGGAACAGCTCTGAGTTCTCAATTCTATTCCAGTGGTCTATGCATCTATTTTTGTGACAATACCATACTGTCTTGATAATGACAGCTTTGTAGTAGAGGCTAAAGTCTGGATGGTGATACCTCCTGTTTTGGTTTTATTTTTCAGTATTACTTTGCCTATTCAGGGTTTTTTGTGGTTCCATACAAACTTTAGTATAGTTTGTTCTAGTTTTGAGAAGTATGCTCGTGCAATTTTTATTGGAATTGACGTGAATGTGTAGATTGCTTTGGGTAATAATGACATTTTAACTATATTCTTCCTATCCATGAGCATGGAATGTTTTTCCATTTCTTTGTGTCTTCTTCAATTTCCTTCATAAGTTTTCTATAGTTTTCATCACACAGATCTCTTGTATCCTTGGTTAGGCTTATTCCTAGGTATTTTATGTTTTTTGTGCAATTGTGAATGGGATCCGTTTCTTGATTTCTCTTTCTGTTGCTTCATTGTTGGTGTATAAAAATGCGACCGATTTCTGTATGTTGATTTTGTACCCTGCAACTTTGCTGAATTCTCGGATCAGTTCTAGTAGGCTTCTGGTGGAGTCTGTCGGGTTTTCTATGTAGAGTATGATGTCATCTGCGAAAAGGGAAAGTTTCACTTTCTTTGCCAATTCTGATGCCTTTTATCTCCTTTTGTTGTCTGATTGCTGATGCTAAGGCTTCCAGCACTCTATTAAACAGCAGAGGTGACAGTGGACATCCTGTACTGTTCCTCATCTCAGGGGGAAAGCTCTCAGTTTTTCCCCATTGAGGATGATTTCGCTGAAAGCTTTTCATAGATGGCTTTTTTCATATTTAAGTAGGTTCCTTCTATCCCGACTTTCTCTAGAATCTTTATTAAGAAGGGATGCTGTATTTTGTCAAATGCTTTTTCTGCATCTATCGACAGGATCATATGGGTTTTTTTCTTTTCTTTTGTTGATGTGATGTATCACATTGATCGATTTGCGAGTGTTGAACCAGCCCTGTAACCCAGCAATGAATTCCACTTGACCTTGATGGATAATTCTTTCTATATGCTGTTGGATTTGATTTGCAAGGATTTGTTGAGGATTTTTGCATCCGTATTCATCAAGGATATTGGCCTGTAGTTCTCTTTTTTTTGCTGGATCTCTGTCTGGTTTGGGAATCAGAGTGATGCTGCCTTCATAAAATGAGTCCAGGAGTTTTCCTTCGATTTCTACTTTTTGGAATAGCTTGAGAAGAATTGGTATTAATTTCGTTTTAAACGTCTGGTAGAATACCCAAGGGAAGCCATCAAGTCCAGGGCTCTTATTTGTTAGGAGATTTTTGATAACTGATTCGATTTCTTCACTAGTTATGGGTCTGTTCAGATTTCTTATCTCTTCTCATGTGAATTTTGGTAGTGAGTGTGTGTTTAGGAATTTGTCCATTTCTTCTAAGTTGTCCAATTTGTTGGCATATTATTTTCCATAGTATTCTCTTATAATTGCCTGTGTTTCTGAGGGGTTGGCTGTAATAAGTCCATTTTCATTCATAATTTTGTCTATTTGGTTGCTCTCTCTTTTCTTTTTGAGAAGCCTGGCTAGAGGTTTGTCAATTTTGTTTATTTTTTCAAAAAAACAACTCTTGGTTTCATCTTTTCAGTTGTATCTTTGTTCTATATGTTTATTTCTGCTCTGATTTTACTATTTCTCTTCTTCTACTAGGTTTAGGGTATTCTTGTTGCTCTGCCTCTAGTTCTTTTAGATGAGTTGTTAATTTTTGGACTTGCTCTTTTTCCAATTTCTTGAAATAGGCTTGGAGTGCAATGTACTTTTCTCTTAGGACTGCCTTTGCCGCATCCCATAGTGTTTGGATTGTTGTGTTTTCATTTTCATTTGTTTCCATATATTTTTAAATTTCTTCTCTAATTGCCTTATTGGCCCATTCATTCTTTAGTAGGGTGTTCTTTAACATCCATGTTTTTGGAGGTTTTCCAGACTTCTTCCTGTGATTGATTTCAAGTTTCAAAGCATTATGATCTGAGAGTGTGCATGGTAGGATCTCAGTTATTTTATATTTATTGAGAGCTGCTTTATGTCCCAGTATGTGATCTATTTTGGAGAATGTGCCATGCGCACTTGAGAAGAAAGTGAATTCCCTGGCCTTAGGATGTAGAGTTCTAAATATATCTTTCACATCCATCTGGTCCAATGTATCTTTCAAGTTCATTATTTCTTTAATGATTTTCTGTCTGGTTGACCTATCAATTGCTGTAAGCAGAGTATTAAAGCCCCCTGCTATATAGCACGTTGTTATCTATTACCTTGTTTCTATTTGTGATTAATTGTTTTAAATATTTAGTTGCTCCCATATTCGGTGCATAGACATTTATGATTGTTAGTTCTTCCTGATGAATAGACCCTGTAATTATTATATAATGTTCTCCTTCATCTCTTGTTATTGTCTTTAATTTAAAGTCCAGTTTGTCTGAGATAAGTATAGCTGCTCCAGCTTTCTTTTGATTTGCAGTAGCATGATATATATTTCTCCATCCCCTTACTTTTAATCTGAAGGTATACTCCAGTCTAAAATGAGTTTCTTGTAGACAGCATATAGATGGATTTTGTTTTTTATCCATTCTGCTACCCTATGTTTTCTGATTGGAGCATTCAGTGCATTTACATTCAGTGTTACTATTGAAATATGTGGGTTTAGAGTATTTCAGTCCTTTGTGGTGTTCTTGCTTGTGGTTGTGTCTCTGGTATCTTTGTTCCTTGCAACGTTTCCTTCCAAGAGTCCCCCTCTGGATATCTTTAGGGCTGGCTTAGTGGTGACAAATTCTTTCAATTTCTGTTTATTTGGAAAGACTTTTATCTCTCCTCCTATTCTGAGTGACAGGATTGGTGGATAGAGGATTCTTGGCTGTGTTTTTTTTCCATTCATCACATTGAAGATCTCTTGCCTTTCCTTTCTGCCCTGCCAAGTTTTAGTAGATAGGTCTGTCATCACTCTGATAGGTTTCCTTTGTATGTTAGGGCCCTTTTCTCCCTAGCTGCTTTCAAAATTGTCTCTTTGTCCTTATATTTTGCCATTTTTACTATCATATGCCATGCAGAAGATTGATTCAAATTAAGTCCAAGGGGAGTCCTCTGTTCCTCTTGTATTTCAACGTTTACTTCCTTCCACAGGTTGGGGAAGTTCTCTGCTGTAATTTATTCCAATACTCCATCAGCACCTTTCCCTCTCTCTTCCTCTTCTGGAATTCCTATGATACGGATATTTTTGTGTTTGACCGTATCGCTGAAGTCTCGAACTCTTCTTTCATTTTCCTGGATCAGTTTGTCTTTTTTTTTTCTCAGTTTCTTCTTTTTCTATAATGGTGTCTTCTACATCACTTATTCTCCTTTCTGCCTCTTCAATCCATGCTTTGGATGCCTCCAATTTATTATGTATCTCCTTCATCGCATTTTTAAATTCATCATGCCTATTCTTATGTTTCATGTTGTTTGTTGCCATAGTTTCTTTGATGTCCTCTATGCTTTTTTCAAGCCCAGCTATTAATTTTATGATTATTGTTCTAAACTCTTGTTCAGTTACCCTGCTTATATCTGTTTTGAGCAGTTCATTAGCTGTCAATTCTTCTTGGAATTTCTTTGGAGGAGAGCTCTTTCATTTCATTATTTCAGTTAGTTTTCTCTCTCTTGTTACTTTTAAAGACTTGTTATACTCTCTGCACCTGTGAGCGCTGCTGTACCCAAGAAGACTCTTTGACTGTCCAGGGCCTCTCCTTTCTGAGAGTGTTTTTTGAATGGTACCTCTTGGTCTCTCTTGTTGAGATCTTGATTATTTTATTTTCCTACTCGCAGTGATATTTGGGACTCTCTACCATGTTTACCTTGGCTTGTTTCTTGATGTCACCCTGAGAAGAAAAAAGACAGACAAACACACAGGGAGTAGAGGCACACAAATGCACAGACAAATCCAACTAGCCTGCAAACCGAGAGGGAAGATGAAAAAGTTAAGAGAAAAGACAGAGGAGGGAAGGCGAATAAATGAAAATAAAATATATATATATAAAAAGGTCAAAAAGAAGAAAAGGAAAAAAGAAGAAAACCGATGCACAAAGAATGGTTTAAAGCATATAACCAGATTTCCCAGCCACAATTAAATACCCAAGTGTATGCAGTGCTGATTGAAGAGCATAGAGAAAGAGAGCAAAGACAGGGCGGGGATGAGGCAAAATTGGAAATAGGATGAACAGGCAGAAGGGATAAGAAGGTTTTTTCAAAGAGCTAAAGGGTGGAATATGGTTGGTTAGGTGAGAGAAGGATGTTGTTGTTATCCAGAGAAACGATATAGTCTAATTACTCCTGAGAGAAAGAGATGATAAGGTAGGTAGGTAGGGTAGAATTTACATCTATTGAATGGACTAAATGTGACTGTTTAAGCAAGCCGTTGACCAGAGTAAATCAGGTCAGTGTTCCGGAAAAAAAAAAAAAAAGGAAAAAAGAAGGGAGGAGGGCAGCTCTCTAGGAGAGATGGGCGTGGTGTGATCCAATGCATCAGGAGGGAGTTCTGGCTTGGTGGTTGTGGGGAGAAGAGTGGCGCTGTTCCAGTCCCTTCTTGAACCAAGTGCTGCACCTCACTTATTTGGGTGTGCAAACTCCCCGTGCAGCCAAAGTGGGGCTGCAGACCCTAGGGGCACAGCCAAAGTGGGTCGCGCTCTTTAACCCAGGCCAGGACTAGTTTCCAAATCCCAGTCCGAGCGCCCCACTGAAATTGCCATAGACACAACCTCACAGGCGATCCCCTCAGGGCAATTCCAAACCTCTTGCTTAGCCCTGGGGATTGAGCCAGAATCCCTGCTCCCTTCTCCTCCAGGTTGGGTTGGAGAGCAAGGACGGGTGTTTGCTTGGGGGGCACGCCAGCCCTGCTGGAGAGTAGGAAACCGGGTCCCTCTGTGTCTCGTCACCCGAAACACGAACTCGCGGCCAAATCTCCCAGTTTTAAGCCCTTCGCCTTCCCTCTAGGGAATTAGCTGAGCCAGAAGTGCGGAGCCCCAGTAAGCGCGAGGCTCCTCCAGGGGTCCAGCCAGCCAGGAGCACAAGGAGCGTAGGTGCATGGCCCCTCCAGGACGAGTTGGCGTGCAGGGATTTGGTGCACACGGTCCTTCTGTGCTCCAGCAACAGGGACCTTGTCTTGAGTAGTTTCGGACTCTCTCTTTTCCCTTCTCACTCCACGCAGAGGGGGATCACCTCCCGTCCCTCTGAGTCTCTGATCCTGGCCTGATTTTATCTTCCCCAGTTCACACTCACGTTAGAAGGTTTTCTCAGTGAATTCTGTGTCCTTTTTCTCCCAATCTCTTGGGTTCTGTAAGGTTTCCTATGGCTTCAGAACTTTTCTGTGTGAGATATGGGGGCAAGTGCAATGTAGGGAGCTCCCTACTTTTTTGCCATCTTGTCCCTCCCCTCTCAGTCCTCAGTTTTTGTCAGCATTCAAGAGTCTCTCATGGTTTGCCTCTCTCCCTTTCCCCCGCCATTTCCCCACTTCTTCTCTCCCACGGTCCTGTTAAGTTCCTCCTCATCCTCCTATACGTGCAAACATATGATATTTGTCCTTCTCTGCCCGACTTATTTCGCTCAGCATAACACCCTCAAGGTCCATCCATGTTGCTCCACATGGCCAGATTTCATTGTTTCTCATTGCCATGTAGAATTGCATCGTATAGATAAACCACATCTTCTTGATGCATTCGTCCGTTGATGGACAGTTAGGCTCTTTCCATGTTTTGGCTTTTGTTGAGAGTGCTGCTATAAACATTGGGGTACATGTGCCCCTATGCATCAGCACTCCTGTATCCCTTGGATAAATCCCTAGGAGTGCTATTGCTGGGTCATAGGGGCGTTCTATCGTAAATTTTTTGAGGAACCTCCACACTGTTCCAGAGGGGCTGCACCAGTTTACATTCCCACCAACAGTGTACGAGGGTGCCCATTTCTCCACATCCTCGCCAGCATCTAGAGTCCTGTGATTTGCACATTTTAGCCACTCTGACTGGCATGAGGTGGTATCTCAGGGTGGTTTTGATTTGTATTTCCCTGATGAGGAGGGATGCTGAGCATCATTTCATGTGTCTGTTGGCCATCTGGATGCCCTCTTTGGAGTAGTGTCTGTTCATATCTTCTGCCCATTTCTTCACTGGGTTGTTTGTTTTTTGGGTGTGGAGTTTGGTGAGTTACTTATAGGTTTTGGATACTAGCCCTTTATCTGATATGTCATTTGCAACTATCTTTTCCCATTCTATCAATTGGCTATTAATTTTATTTATTGTTTTCTTAGCTGTGCAGAAGCTTTTAATCTTGACAAGGTTCCAGTCATTCATTTGTGCTCTTGATTCCCTTGCCTTTTGGGATGTGTCAAGTAAGAAGTTGCTGTGGTGGAAGTCAAGGAGGTTATTTCCTGCTTTCTCCTCTAGGGTTTTGATGGTTTCCTGTCTCAAGTTCAGGTTCTTTAACCATTTTGAGTTTATTTTTGTGTATGGTGTGAGAAGATGATCTAGTTTCATTCTTTTGCATGTTGCTGTCCAGTTCTCCCAGCACCATCTGTTAAAGAGGCTGTCTTTTTTCCATTGGATATTCTTTCCTGCTTCATTAAAGATTAGTTGGCTATATACCTTTGGGAACAGCTCTGGGTTCTCAATTCTATTCCAGTGGTCTATGTGTCTGTTTTTGTGCCAATACCATACTTACTTGATGATGACAGCTTTGTAGTAGAGGCTAAAGTCTGGGGTGGTGTTGCCTACTCTTTTGGTTTTCTTCTTCAATATTAGTTTGGCTATTTGGGTTCTTTTATGTTTCCATACAAATTTTAGTATAGTTTATTCTAGTTTTGAGAAGAGTGCTGGTGTAATTTTGATTGCAATTGCATTGAATGTGTATATTGCTTTGGGTAGTAATGACATTTTAACTATATTTATTCTTCCAATCCATGAGCATGGAATGTTTTTCCATTTCTTTGTGTCTTCTTCAATTTCCTTTATAAGTTTTCTATAATTTTCATCATAGAGATCTCTCATATCTTTGGTTCGGTTTATTCCTAGTTATTTTATGGTTTTTTTGTGCAATTGTGAATGGGATCAGTTTCTTGATTTCTCTTTCTGTTGCTTCATTGTTGGTGTATAAAAATACAACCGATTTCTATATGTTGACTTTGTCCCTGCAACTTTTCTGAATTCATGGATCAGTTGTAGCAGGCCTCTGGTGGAATTTGTTGGGTTTTCTATGTAGAGTATCATATCATCTGCGAAAAGGGAAAGTTTGACTTTCTTTGCTAATTATGATGTCTTTTATTTCCTTTTGTTGTCTGATGGCTGATGCTAGGACTTCCAGCACTGTGTTAAACAATAGTGGTGACAGTGGACATCCCTGTCGTGTTCCTCATCTCAGGGGGAAAGCTCTCAGTTTTTCCCTGTTGAGGATGATGTTAGCTAAGAGCTTCTCATAGATGACTTTTATGATGTTTAAGTAAGTTTCTTCTATCCCGACTTTCTCGAGGCTCTTTATTAAGAAAGGATGCTGTATTTTGTCAAATGCTTTTTCTGCATCTATCAACAGGATCATATGGGTTTTTTTCTTTTCTTTTGTCGATATGATGTATCACATTGATTGATTTGCAAATTAAAATTGCCTTTTAGAATCTAAATTGATTTGGCATTTTTATCCTCTATCTGACATGACATGATATAGTGATTAGCCTATTATGATTCACAGTTGAACTTGCCATTGTACACATGCACACACACCTCAAACACACAACATGGGTTTTTTTGTTTTGTGTTATTTTTGTCGAGGATTTTATGCTGTCTTATTTTTTTATAAAAAAATTTTAAATGTTTTTTTTTTTTCAGAGAGAGAGTTAGAGACATCATGAGTAGGGGAGGGTAGAGAGAGAGAGGGAGATACAGAATCTGAAGCAGGCTCCAGGTTCTGAGCTCTCAGCACAGAGCCCGATGTAGGGCTCGAACCCACAAACCATAAGATCAAGACCTGAGTCGAAGTCGGACACTTAACTGACAGAGCCACCCAGACACCCTTATACTGTCTTTTTTAAACGGAAAGAGTTGGTCATTTGTGTTAACACTTTATTGACATGGAATATACAAACAGTCTTTTGCATAAGTTGATTGATTTACCACAGTTTGATGCAACTAGTACACAAAACAGGGTACACCGGTCTTAGCTCCCCCAAAGATCCTGCCTTCCCCCCCCTTTCAGTAAGTACCTTTCCCAAGGGAAACTATTTATTATTATATTTAATAGTACATTAAGTATTTTGTTGCTATGTTTGCATAGTAGTTTTGTTTTTTTTCTTGTATCTTGCTATTTTCATATGGGGTCATTTTTCTTCACGCAGAATTTCTCATAAAATTCTCTCTAGTTATGTTTTGTAGGTAGTAACAATCTAGATTTTTTTAAACATGAAAATATCTATTTTATTCTCTCCACCTTGAATAAAAGTTAGCCAATTATATAAATATTGGGTGGCCCTAACACTTTGATGAAATTATACCTTTTTATCATTCATTGTCTTTTTTCTTCAAAAAATTATTTCTTTGGTGGCTTTAATTTTATGTGAAGTGATTTCATGTTATTTCCATTTTGCTACTCACTTTACTCTGCAAGCTTGTTTTGTTTTGAATGAGAATTTCTTTCTCTCTTTCATTTTATAGTTTTCTGAATTTGGGCCCTGCTCACTCAGTTGCTGTTAGGTTACAAAATGGCAACTTGGGTCCATTGTGATAGTGGGAAATCACAGGTCTATTCTTTGAGCCAATGGATATAGTGTTTCAGTTCCATTTAAGGGTTTATTTTGTTCTCTCTAATTCTTCAGGCCACACACAGTTTTGTGCAAGCTTTAGAACAACAACGGAAATGTCAGCAATCTATGTTTTTCATATTACTCATTCATAAATGAAAGGACCTAATGAACCTGGGACACATTTTCTTTTCTTATGAGAACTCTTAGTCAAACTTTCATCCACTACTCTCTTCCCCTGTACCCAGAACCCTGTAGGTACATTGTTTCAGCCCTACTGTGTATTGATTAAATTCCCCCTCCACAGAGATAGTTCTGTAGGTTTTAAGAATTTATGGAGCACCTGTGCTACTCGGTTGAGTGTCCAGCTCTTAATTCTGGCTCAGGTCATGATCTCATGGTTTGTGAGTTCAAGCCCCGCATCAGTGTGGAGCATGCTTGAGATTCTCTTTCTGTTCCTCTGCCCCTCCCCCATTTGTGTGCTCCCTTTTGCTCTCTTTCTCAAAATTAATACACTTAAAAAATGTTTTAGCTCAGTTCTAGTTATGTAAGGTTTAAAAATAATTATATTTTTAATTGTAGAGGTGAATGCAAATTAGAATATCATTGGGAGACTTCTGAAAATCTTGATGAAATATTTGTAAAAACTACACAATATATAGTAGCTTTATGATAAAAACGTCTTGCAAATTTTATATAAGTGTGTTCTTTTATAATAGTTTTAACCTTAAAAATACATAACACTCAGTTACTTTACCAGCAAAAATGGGGATATTTGAGAATAATAGAAAATTTCAATTTGGGATATGAAACCTATGACAAAACTATAGACAAGTCTAAGAAAGAAGAGGAATGGTAATTTATGGAGGAGGATGAGAAAGCTGAGGTATTGTTTTGAAGAAAAATTCACTGTAGAAGCAAGCGTTCACAATGACGACAGTTTCTCATTGGGTGAGTTGCTAGTTGATTTCTATTCTTTTTAATTAATTTTTTATAATTTTTTAAAATTTACTCTTGAGAGAGTGAGAGACAGAGTGTTAGCAGGGGAGGGGCAGAGAGAAAGGGAGACACAATCTGAAACAGGCTCTAGGCTCTGAGCTGTCAGCACAGAGCCCAATGTGGGGCTTGAACTCAAGAACCCGTGAAATTGTGATCTGAGCAGTAGTTGGACATTTAACCAACTGAGGCACACAGTCTCCCCAACGGTTGATTTCTTGTATGAGAGGCGGTATAAATCTTTTCCTGTTGGGACCTGAAATGGAGAGTTCTCACCTGTTGGGGATTCTTTTGTTGGGGATCCTCACTGACAATTCTTCCAGTAATCTACATAAGGCTCCCTCTTCCAACCTTCCCTTCTAGCCTCTGAAGTTCATTTTGTTGAGGCTTCCCTTTATTAAATCATAATAGATGTATATATGCCATTAATTTTCAAAGAAGTGGCAATGCATTCTATTAGGCTTAAGTTTTCTGTGCTTCATATTACTTAATACTTATGCATTTATTCTGTATTCTGTAGCCTATTTTTATTTTCCTTTTTTAAAAAACCTATTGTGCTAGTATTGTTATTTAATTTTTTTGCTTTTTGAAAAATCAGTATTTCTAGATTTAGAGCTCTCGTTGCATGTCTCTTTCTCATCAAACTGCCATAACAAAATACTATAGGCTGGGTGGATTAAACAACAGAAATTTATTTCCTCACAGTTCTGGAAGCAAAGATTAAGTTTCCAGCCAATTTAATTTCTGCTGAGAACTCTCTTCTTGGCTTGCAGACAGCAGCTTTGTCCTCACATGACTGTTCCTCTAAGAATGCAGAGAAAGAGAGATCTCTGCCTATTCTTACAAGGCCATAGTCTTATTGGCTTCAACCTTAGGGTCTCATTCAGTCTTAATCACTTCCTGAAGACCCTCTCTGCACCCTCTAATATGTAGTCATATTAGGAGTTAGGGCTTCAACATATGAACTTGGGAGACGTGGTACAATTTAGTCCTTAACAGTATATTACATACAGTATATCATAGATTATACACAAGATGCTTTACATTTAGGTCTGTGTAAGAAAAGTAACTTATTGAGGGATCAACAGACTGAAAACTGCCTGATTATCTGATATGGGGGTACAGTTTTCCAACTATATAAGGACATGGTACATATTTATTCCATAGATCCTGTAAATGAGACCATATGGAAATTTTAAAAACTTGACCATCATGTTCCTTATTATGATTTAATTTCCCATTTTTAAAGACTAGTCACATATCATATTGGTTAAATATTTCTGAAATAAATACAGGGTCTGCTTCAATTTTCCCAGACATCATTTTATATTTGGGCTTCTAATAGTGTTTATGCTGCCATTGTTAATCGTATCCATTTACTGATACTCTTGAGTTGATGATTTGACTCCAGGAGTATTGTCAGAGTTGAAAAAGTAGGTATTAAAATGTAAATGTGCCACCTTGCCACCTTGGTCAGAGTCATTGTAACACAATCTTAAACTGCCTAGCTCTTTAAAAAAATTTTTTTTGGCATCAGATGCAGTTATTAAAATGTTATGTAAGTGTAATCTTCTAGTGAGAAGTATTTGACTGATGTTTGTTAATTTTTTAACTAACTGCTGCAGAATACACTTTGGAAATCTAAATGAATAACTGTTACTAAAATTTACTTGCTTTTGATTTGTTTTTGTCATAAACTGCTTATCGGTTTTTAAAATTGCATTTGATATAATTAAAGAAAATAACATAAATACATTTTTAAATTTTTACTTATTTTTGCTTAAAAACTTAAAAATAATTTTGAGTATATTTGACACACAATGTTACATTAGTTTCATTGGAAATATCGTGATTTAACACCTTTATATGTTGTACAATGCTCACCACAAGTGTTGTTACCATCTATTTTTACTGAACACTTATAAATTATAGACATAAGGTTGCCAGTTTTGTTATCATTTATTTATTACCAAAATTGCATTGTTCTTAGAACACAAACAACGGTGAAATGGGACTCTTCCCTGTCTAATACTCTGTGAGGCTATATTAACAAAATCATGTTTTACTTTATTTACTTTTGAAAAGGTATTATGATGTTTTATTCCTTTTCCATAAAAATATGTCACTTTAACACTTTACATATATCACATATTTCCTCTTAAAATTTTAATTATATTGCTTCTACTAATAGCAGTTCTCTTTTATGCTTTTTTCTTAAGCACTTCTTATGTGTCATGTTTTCTCACACTCAGTAATAGTTAACAGATATGATTGTATTAGAAAGAGTCAAGCCCCATTGTGAATACCCCTATGACTTAATCTTCTCATGAGTACTTGATTTCATGTAGAGATACAGTATAACTCTGGCAGACATGCCGATTTTGTTTCTAATTTCCATTCCTCCTTTTTTATTTTTAGGAGATCCGAGATCTTTTAAGTGTGGCGCTGTTCCTATGCAATTATAGCAACATTATTGGCCTAATCCAACCATGACATTCTGTTTCTCCTTTGCTGGGAACTCATTTACTCCTACTCCCTGTAATCAGAGCCATCCCTAAGGCCCATTTCTAGCTAATTAGTCCCAAAGGAAAGTACGTTGGTGGTTTTCAGTTAACTTGTTGCTTTGCTAATGAAAGGAAAGGGGTGAATTAAGAATCACGGGTGATTTCAGTTCCCCCTTTTGCAAACTTCTTGCATTGCCTAGAACTACAGCAGTGAACTTGTGACAATTGATTAACAGGTATAAAAACAGAAAGCAGTACCTCCTAAGGTTGGGTGTCTGATGCCATGATAAAGAAGTCAGTGCATCAGTCTTGAAATGCCTATGACCACACTTCTTATTTTTGAGAACTGAGTGTCTGTACTACTCAAGTCACCATTTGTAGAGATATCTGTTAAACATGATACAACAATGTTTGTGACAACTTCAAACAATTGGGTGGGGGTGTATGTTTATATATTAGATAATAATCAGATAGAATTTGTATGGAATAGATAATAAGGATGTAAAGTCTAATTCAGTTTAGAAGAAATGACATGAAAAAAAAAAAGAAATGACATGAGTCAAGTAAAAGTGGCATTATAATCCCTGTGGAAAAACACTACTATTTAGCTGTATATAATGTTTTTACAATTAATGTTTACTGGGTTTTATTTGACAGATATCTTCATTCTCCTCATTGCAGTGATGATTACATAAATCAAAATGAATCGAATTGTAACCATTAAATGTGTAGTTTTATATAAATTATACTTCAATAATGCTGTTAAAATATATTGAATGAAAGAATTATGTTGCATATTACTTTCTGGTATGTCCTAAGTGAGAAAATGGGAGTTCATTTTGTCTTTACTATTTATTTCTTAATTAAGGAACATTTTATATGAATTTGAAGGTTCTGAGTTAATAACAATATTCAGAATGTCAATAATAAAGGCATTGAGCATTTACTAAATGACTCTTATGTGCCAAGTCCCTATTTGCCTTACCTCTCATCTTCCTATCACACAAGGAAGGGAAAGTATTATTACCTCCAATTCAGAGGTGAGAGTTAAAAAGGAAACTCTGAGAAGACAAGTAAGTTGATGAAGCCACATGGCTAATTAGGTTTATCAGCTGTGCTTTCAACATAGGACTATCAAATTCAAAACTTGTGCCTTTTCCAATCTGCTGTTCTGTTCCCTGAATTACTGTACTCTAAAAGCACTCATTATATATCTGAGTACTAGTTTCATCATCTGTAAATGTGCATAATATTATGTATCCTGTCTACTATATGAAGTTTGTCAAGACCAAATGATATATGGGGATGCACTTGAAAGCCCTGTAAAATGCTAGCTATCATCATCCAAATTCTTATTCAAGCCGACTTTTCTTATATACCATGAATATATTCTCAATTACAGAGTATTTTCTTGCCTAAATTAGCCTTTTTCTCATGGCTTTATCAAATATTTATATTTGATCAGCTCCTTGTAGAAGATGTAAAGAAACAGAATAGATCCTATTCTGCACATGCAAAGTGTCACAGGCATAGACAGTAGATGAGATCATCAGTGTTCATAATGTTGTAATTCAGGTTTAGAATTAATAAGTGCTTGGGAATACTGTGTAAGTGCCTGCTAGCAATAGGGAGGGCATGTCTTCCCTTCAAAACTTGATGTTAAAACTAATGATAAAGTAGGATCATTTAGGGCATATTGTGTTTTCTCTTATTTACTTTAGGAATAGTGTTCGTATCTTGTATGGTAAAGTATTTATCAAATTTTGTAGTTTTCCAAGATACAAGTGTTGATTAATTTTGGAAGACTTGATTCCTATTAGCCCAATCAAAAATATTTAGGCTGATAAGCAAAATGAGTAAACCTTTTCTGTGAAAAAATTTATTGACAGAGAAAGAGAATTTTTCTCTTCATTAAGACATATCTATGAAGCACCATATGGAAGATTGCTTGGTGAGCTTAGATCATACACAACATAAAATTAGGAATTTTGAGGAAGAGTTGATTAAGACCACAGTAAGACATTCTTTTATTTCATTTATTCATTTTACATATATTTATTTTGAACTCTTCTATAACAAGAATTATTTTGAGGGTATAAGAGTGAGAGAAAAACAAGTATGGAGCCAATATTATGAAAATACTATGCCCTTCCACAAAGACTTCAATACTAAAAGATTCCTTGATTCTCTTTTGGAGCTATTAGGTAACATATGCCATGGACTCTCCTTCTCCGGTTTCCATATATGTTTTTTATTTACTTTGACCACATTTATTCAAATATAATAATATCATGTGCAGTGTTACAGTCTGCTATAGTCTAGGTAATTATGCATTGTCTGGTTCCAGCCTAAATTCTGTAACTTAATATGATGTAATTCTTTCCCTGGCTCACTAGCCTTGCTCATTTTCAGTGAACTTATCCAAATTTGTAATTACCTTTTGATAATTTTATTTACGTATTTATTTTCTATTTCACCAAATTGAATCATAAACTTCTTTGTTTCATTCGGCACCTAGAGCAGTGCTAACATCTAGGTAGTGTTCTTCGATAAATGTTCATTAAATGAATGAATGAAGAAATAAAGAGTTGTATACACAATATATAAGTTCTTTCTATTTTATTTTATAACCTGGAAGGTAGTCTGTTATTAAAATGAATTACATATTTAGAGCAATGACTACAGCATATGTCTTTTATATGCACCTTGCAATAACTATTCCTAATTTTCTAGTTTATGGTGGATGCTTCACCATTTTGCCCATATATTATCTACCTACTTTTCTTTAGACAGAAAAACATCATGAATAATGATGCATGTCCTTATGTATATAAAGATTTCTATATCTCCCAATGGAGTTCAGATGAAACAAAGTGATATAAACTTTAATTTAAACTTTATTATTGTCCAGGGAATTCTCAACTCAAATATCATTGTCTTTACATTTCTTTCTTCTCCGCTCTCATTCTGCCTAAACTCTGAGTTAAATATATTTTATTACTTTAAGTTTATTTTGCTTCAGGAGAGGTAAATATGAAGTTTAGCTTAGGACTGAAAAAAAAAGATGAAATATATTAAATGGAAAACAAAGTGAAGTTAAAAAAATTTTTGTCTGTGTGACTAGTCATCTAAGGAATAGTTGTTAAAAAACTGCACATCATTTTAGCATTATTATTTACATATATATTCTGGAAACTGCAAAACAATTTGTGTTTATTATAGCACTGTGGAATTGCTCAGCTATCAAAACTTACACATTGTAATGTCTCACATCCTACTTTAAGTGCAGAATTCACAGCTTTAAGACAGGTCACCCATGAATGATTAAACTTTTAAAAATTATTTGCACATGTGGTATTTTAATTAGTTTTTCCAAAAATAGTTTTTCTGTGGATAGTCAACAATGAATAATGAGATTAATGTGTGTCATGAGTTGAGCAACTAACTATACATACTGGGTTCTATAACTAAGTGGATTCAAATTGTGAGGAATCACTTAGATGAAGAATATCATGCGGTCAGGACATGACTAGAACATTTTGCAAATAAGTTTGTAGTCTAATATTTTATAACCTTTTTAAATTTTGAAAAAAGATGATAATGGAGATGAATTTAAGGTCCAATAAGCTTTCTACCCCATAATCTAAGAGTTTGTGAATTGTAATGAATATATAAACTTTCATATTGGAGTGGGTGCTCCAGAGAAGCCCTTGAATTTTTTTATTCCTGAAAAAAAAAAAAATCTAAAACAAATAAATAATAGATGGACTTTACAAAGGGGATGTTTCGGGCTTCAGTAAAGTAAGGAATGAGATATAAATCTAAGACAACATTCAATTTGTTAAATGGAGAACTGTGTAATTGTTTGGGTAAGTTTGTTTGGATATGTAGACTCTTTAATAGACCCTTCATATGGTAAATTAAGTTCAGATGTGTAATTTACTTGATGTGGTAAATAGAATATTAGTCCCCTACCCAGAGACGTTTATGTTTGAAGTTCTGTAAACCATGAATATACTATCTAACATGGATAGGAAAAGAAACATTGTGGAGGTGGTTAAGTAAGAGCCTTAAGATGGAGAGGTTATCCTTGATTATCCAAGTGAACCTAATATAATCACAAAGATCTCTGAAAGGTGAAACAGAAAGGCTGAATAGTCTGAGAAGAAAATGTGAAGACAGGCAGAGGTCACAGAGAAAGGAAGGTTGGAAGATGTTATGCTACTGGATTTGAAGTTGGAGAATGGACCCATGAACCAAGGAATGCAGACAATATCTAGAAGCTAAAAAGGCAAGGTAATAGATTCTCCCTAAGAGTTTTGATAATGAAAATATACCATAAGACCCATTTTAACCTTCTGACCTCCAGAATTGTAAAATACTAGTTCATGTTGTCTTAAGTTACTTTAAGTTTGTGGTAACTTTATACAGCAGCAGAAGAGAGTAATGCACTGATCTCTTATCTGAGACAATACAAGATGGAACGTTTTTAAAACAGTATGGACAAAGTGATGTCTTTATGGGCAGGAGTGCAAGTACAGAGCTCCTTACTTCTCTGCCATCTTGCCCCCCTCCAAAGTGATGTGTTTAATATGATGGTATTATTGGACTTTAGCTGACATATCTTATGCATTATTATGAAATTATCTTTTGTTTATTTGCTTGTTTAAATGATTATTATGGATTCAGGGTTTTTCTCTTTTCTTTTCTGGTAGCTGACTTAGGGAGAGAAGTTTTCTCTTAGTATTTTCCTTTACCTTCCAGTCTGGAAGGAAATGCTATGAATGATAGAAAATAAAGATGGAGGGAATAAGGGACAGTAATTCCACTGTGGAGTTACTCAAGGCCGTGTGTACCTGTGTCTAGTTGGGATGTGTAAAATAAACAAGTAAGTAAACTGCTATAGTATCAAATCCCACTTTCTTTTTCTTAGTAGCTGGATTCATACCCATCACATCAGTTATAACATTAATTAATTATTTTTCTAATTATTTGTTTTAAGCTAGTTTCCCTGCTACATTATAAGCATATAATTTAGTCCGTTGTTGTTGTTGCTGTATCCTAGAACCTAACTCCATGTCTGGAGTAGGATGTTTGAGTAAGTAACTTAACTTTTCTAAATTTTAGTTTCCCCAACAGAAATAATAGTTTAATAAGATATAGCTAGTTGATTGCCAAAACAAAATAAGATATATGTGTGAGATTTGAAAAGGAGTAAAAACGCATCATTATAATTATGGCACTGAGAGGAAAAAGCAAATATATTGTACAATGACTACCAGTAAGAGCAGGGTGATTTGAACTCATCAGTCAGTTTAATATTGTGTAACTTTCATAACTGTATTGTAGGGGATGTCATTACCACTTAGAATTGAAGAAGTTAAGTTCAGGAATGATAAGGAACTTTCCCACTCCTACTCATATAGTACAGTGCTGGAAGAGTGGATTTGAACCAAACCCTGAATCCAAATTTCATAAACATTCCCTGGTATCACATTACATTCCATGCATCACATGCTAGAAGTAAGAATATACTATATAGTATGTAATTCTTAATTTTAACTGAACTAAATGATTGGTTTATCGTTGACTTTAGTACTATTCACATTTAATGTTTATCTTTGTATATGAAATTTTATCATTAATATTTGAACAAATTCCACCTTTTCAGTTGATTTTTTTACCTAAAAAATGATTTCAGAATTCCTAAAGAATAATTTATTCCCTAAGTGATTGTTCTTTGGTCACAAAAAATGCACATGATATGATTTTTAAAAATAGAGTCATAATGTAGATTTAATGTGAATTCAAAAATACATGATTTTGACTGTTTTCTGCATGTAAACTCACTTGACATAAGCAGAATTAGAATGAGAACTTCATCCCCTTCATTTGTCATATCATGAGCCTCTTTAGCTAATCCTATTGTCTGTGTAGTCAGATGACTGGCACCTCAAAAACTGCCCCGCCTCTCCTGTTCCAGTCAGTGGAAGTTACACTGTGCATCTCTACTCACCATTTTGACGGTTTGGGAATAGGAGATAATGCATCATAGACAATCTACCAGAAAATGTATAGTGAAAAAAAAGGAGCATAATAGGATTGCAATTTATTCTGTTCCCCTTACTTATCAGCGTTCTGCATGTGGTTAATTTAAAACCTTGTAAAAAAGTCAGAAGATTATTTATAGTTTTCGTCCCTAGAAATGAGCACATTTTGTGCCCAGGGAGGTTAAAATATGAAATATGTTAAAATGGTATATTTCTGTTTGATCCAAGACTTTAAAAAAATGCAGTGTAACAGAGTAACATTTGGACACAAGAACATGACTATTTTCAGGGAGATAAAAGCTGACATTGATAACAAAATGTTTATATTAGTGGTTTATAATGTAGGTTTCCCATGGATGATTTTGAGAGATCTCTAGTTAGGAGAAATATATACTGAGGTTGTATATTTTGACTTATTTTCAAGGTGAAAAATATGCTTTTCACAATATAATATTTTTGCCCAGCAACAGGGAAACAAGTTTGTGGTATAATCAACATATAGATCATAGCCAATTTGACAAAATGAGCAATTTTGACTGCTCTATTTTAGTATGCATTATATTCTTTAAAACGTGAAAAATACAAAGACTACAATAATTCTCACACTGATAGCAGTTGGATTCTGCAAGAGTTACATTCAATAGACCACATAGTAATTTATGGGACATTTCTAAAATGTCCCAAAACAAGAACAGTCTGATTACCTTACATTTACTCTAAATGAAGCTACCATTATATTAATCACTATTGTGTACCTCCCTGGAAAGTGGATGAGAATTAAAATACCAAAGGACATACTGAAGAGAACAAATATATAGATTCTTTCACCATAAAATCATCAATGCTTAAGTAATAACAATTTGGGGGCCCTAATGTTCCTTTTATAATAAAACAATTTTTAAAGATTATTTTTCAGAAGGACATGTATGCAAAGGACAGTATGCAGTTTATGTATATGCATGCGGTCATTTAGAAACATCAGATTAAAAGCACCTAAGAAAACATATTTTTCAAAATTGTCTTTAAGATAGAAACGAATTGGTCTACGTTAAGACTAAGACTGAAATGAATTCAAATATCTAATTTGCTAAATGAGGTAAGTGGAAAAATGAGGAATCAAGAGAAACAGTTTATTTTATTTATTTATTTTTTAATGTTTTATTTATTTCTAGGGGAGAAAGAGAGACAGCGTGAGCAGGGGAGGGTCAGAGAGAAGGAGACACAGACCCTGAGACAGGCTCCAGGCTCTGAGCTGGCAGTCAGCACAGAATCCGACGCGGGGCTCGAACCCACGAACCACAGATCATGACCTAAGTGAAAGTCGGACGCTTAACCGACTAAGCCACCCAGGCGCCCCAAGAGAAACAGTTTATAAGGGTAGTGTGCTACTTCAGTTTAGATGTCTCATGATCTAACTTCCATAATTGCATACAGAGTCAATTCCTTTACTCATTATCTGGGTGAGAATTTTCAATTCACATCAGCCATGCCTCCACCACCAGAGAGAAGAGACTCCCAAGAGAACCTTAGAACAGTTCCCTAAAATTTTCCCTAGTCCTTGGGTTTGATACTGATTGGAACAGTAGGAGAGCTCAATCATCCTAAAACTAAGTTGACACTGAAGATAAAAAAGTGGACAATGTAAAAAGAGTGTGCAAAGGAGATGGAGAATTTGTTTACAATTTACTAACTTGCAGTTAGTACTAATTTACAATTGTTACTAATTTACAATTAACAAGACTTTTTATAAAGCCTTGCTGTATATTTTCATATATATTATATATTATAGTTATATATATTATTATAGTAAGAGTATATGTATTACATATAGTACATGTACTATTATCTGTATTATATATAGCAATTATATACATAGTATATAATTATATACTTATAGTCATTGATGTAATAGTCTTGTGCACACAGATACAAACCTCCAGATACATAGATATGTGACAGATACTTCTATCCCTGAGGAAAATAGGGAAAGGGTAGACATTTCAAATCATAGTGGAGTGCATTACAAAATTAAAATAGGGGCACTTGGGTGTCTCAGTCAGTTCAGCATCTGACTCTTGGTTTTGGCTTGGGTCATGATCTCATGGTTGAGGGATTCCAGCCCTGCGTTGTTCTCTGAGTGTCAGCATGGAGCCTGCTTGGGATTCACTTTCTCTGTCTCTGTCTCTGTCTCTCTCCACCCCTCTCTCTCAAAATAAATAAACATTAAAAAAATTAAAGTAGATCCTTGTCTCAGGCCATAAAGTAAATCCCTTCCATGTAAATCAGTTATTCATTGTAAACAGCAAAACTATAGTGTTAAAAATATGTCATAAGATACTATCTTAATGAAACCATAGTAATAAAAGAATTAAAAAATTCTTTCCTTTAATACTAATCTTAAAGGAATAGATAGTACATTAAAACTAAGAAGTCATTTACTCACAAGATGCCAAAAAGAGAATGAAAATGTGACAGTATTTGAAAAAGCCAAAATATGGGAGTGAAAAAGCCAAATATGTAGGGAAGTATTTTCAGCATGTATTTTTCATATAACCAACAAAGGGCAAACATTCAAAATATGCAAAGAAGTGTATATGAAAGAATTTTTAAAATATACTCTAAGGAATGGGCAAATGACTTGAAAAGCTACTACGAATAGAGTAAATCCAAGTGTTAAAAGTGATTAATGACATTATATTCCAGGAAATTAAAATGGCCATTAAAATGTAATCACAGTAGGCACATTCTAGAGTTTCAGATGACAATGCCAAAGTTAGCTCACAGACCAAAGACAACTCTGCTATTCTGCTATTAATTGGTATAACTTCTTTGGGTATAATGTAGCATTATCTAGGTAAGTAAAGATAACCAGATCCTGTGACCCCCTCTTAAGTAAATATCTTAAATAAACTCTAGTATTTGTGCAAGTAAGATATGTTCCCAACTGTTCATACCAACCTTCCGGTTATGGTTTCAAAATGTGAAAAAAATATATAATTTTTACCCATATCAAAACGGATTAAAAAATTTAGTCTCTTCATATAATTGGATACTACTTGGCAACTGAATGATGAGAAAATTCCAGTTACAGGCAAAAATCCGTGAAAAATCACATAAAATAATATTAAGTAAAAGACATAAAACAAAAAAGATATATATACTGTAAAAGTCAGGTATAGGCTAAATTAAAATATATTGTTTATATTGTGTCCATAATTGGTGAAATTATCACTGAGAGCAAGGAAATAATTATCACAAAGAGGAAAACGGTTATTTCTGTTCTGCTATCTTTTTTCCACCCTCTAATTTGGCTTCTTTTCTAGTTATTTTCCTTTCCTATTCCTCTCTCCACCTTCACTACAGCATCCCTACAATAGGCATTCTATTTACAATGAAATATGTATTCCATTAGCCCATTGCTGCTTCCTTTTTAGCAAAACATATTTCTTGGATAAGAGTTATATTGAATAGGTTTGATATTGGGTCTCTTACTTGTGTGAGTTTGATTTGGTTGATTATATTTCCTGTTAAAGGAAATCCTACTGTGGTGCTTTCTGTGTTTGGGATGAAGTAAAAAACATTTTTCAGATAACAGTTGCATACCATGAACCAGAGGTAAAATGTTTTCGCTCTAAGACAAAGCCCGTCTGCAAAATCATCTGTGTATGGAGCCACCAGCCTGTGTTTCTAATAGTTTGCCATTAATTTCTAAGAAGTAATTGTATTCAATATAGTTCAACCTGGAGAATTCATGGTAAGTATAATAAGAATTTTTTTTTTTTTTGCCAATCCTTATAGTCTTTTATTCTGTCACTAACTTCTGGAATTATTCCTGTTTTACATTATTATTTTGAATCCTGAATTTTGAGTAGGATAAATTGTGTCAGGATATTTATTTTCCTTTTTCCTCTATAATCGATCTTAGCCTACAGTTTAGAGAATTAACACGTTATGCCAATTACAGTTAACAACTAAGACCAAGTATCTGAAGAATTAACTCTGGGATCAGTGCAGGGACACACTGGGTTTACAACAAACTCATTCTTTTTTTCCATTAATCACTTGACCTTCATAAAACAACTACAAGAAGTAAATGACAGTAATTCTTATTCCTATGAATTAACATCTCAAATTTGGTGTCTGATAATCCCACGTATACCTGGACATTTCCGTTTCTCTCATATATAATATGATGGTGGATAGCAGGAAGTGCCTTTAAAAGATTACGGGAATATTTAAAGTATGTATTTCTGATATGATTTAAGACCAAGTATATTTGGTGTCTTTTTTATTCAGAGGAATTTAAGTCAATGGACTGAAGCAGTCTGCTAACAGGAGACATTAAAAATGATTAGGAATTTGTTTCTTGGCTAACACATCTGTTAAGTTGATCATATTATTATATCTCTATTATACTTTGACCCCTGAAGATATTTATGGTACTATCCCTGGTGTGTCGCTGTAGTTATTTAGTTATCTAATTATCTAGAAAAGAAAGAAAAAGTATTTTCTACTTATCAGGTCAATTTTATAACTATAAATTTTCCTATGAGTATTGTTTGGTTGCATCTCCCATCTCAAAGCTTTTTTTGTGTGTGCTTCTGATTTTCTAAAATTAAGGTATGATTGACATACAACATTTTATTAATTTCAGGTGTATCACATAATTTGAAATTTGCATATATTGCAAAATTATCACCACAGTTACAGAGTTTGTGTGTGACTAATGAAAACATTTAAGATCTACTTTCCAGCAACTTTAAGATGTACAATAAAGGGTTATTAACTATAGTCACCATACTGTACATTATATCCCGGTGACTTATTGTATAACTGAAAGTTTGTATCCTTCACTCACTTCACCATTTTCCCACCACCACCCTTCTGCCTCTGGCAACCACTAGTCTATTTTCTGTGTCTATGAGCATAGGTTTGTTTGTTCATTTTATATTCTACATATAAGTGAAATCATATGGTATTTGTCTTTTCTGTCTGCCTTATTTCATTAAGCATAATGCCTTCAAGGTCCATCCATGTTGTCACAAGTGCAAGATTTCGTCTTTTTAATGGCTGAATAGCATTCCGTTGTGTATATAGACCACATGTTCTTCATCAATTCATCCATCACTGGACATGTTAGGTTGTTTCCATTTCTTGGCTAATGTAAATAATATAGTGAAGTGGGGATGCATATATCTCTTCAAGTTAGTGTTTTTGTTTTTGGATAAATGCCTTGAAGTGGAATTGCTGTATCAAACAGTAGTTCTATTTTTAATTTTTTGAGGAACCTGCATACTGTTTTCCATACTGGGTGCACCAATTACACACCCACCAATTGTGCACAAAGGTTTCATTTCCTCCCCCCATCCTTACCAACACTTAATACATGACTTTTTGATAATAGACATTCCAACAGGTGTGAGGTGATACCTCATTGCAGTTTTGAATTTTTCTGATGATTAGAAATGTTGGGCACCTTTTCTTATACTTGTTGGCATATGTGTGTTTTCCTTGGAAAAATGTCTATACAGACGCTCCACCCATTTTTTAGTTAGATTGTTGGCTCTTCCTACTGAGTTTTTATATAATTTGTTATTTTATATATGATAAGTTAATTATATATATAAGAAGTTAATTATTTATTGACTTCTTAACATATATATGATTTGCATTTATTTTCTCCCATTTTGTAGGTTGCCTTTCCATTTTATTAGCTGTTTACTGTGCAGAAAATTTTTAGGTTGATATAATCCAAATTATTTTTTAAAAGAAATAGCTACTAATTTTCTAATTGGTATATTTATTTTTTAGCTAGCTCTGCGTCCAGTATAGGGCTTGAAGTCATGATTCTGAGATCAAGAGTCACATGCTTTACTGACTGAACCAGCCAGGTGACCCTGATCCCACTTACTTAGTTCCCACTTATTTTGATGCTTTTGGTGTCAAGTTGAAAAATTATTACAAGGTCAGTGTCAAGGAACTCATTATCTGTTTCCTTCTAGGAGTTTTATGGTTTCAGACCTTACATTCAAATCTGTAATTAATTTTGAGTTATTGTTTGTGTGCGATATAAAATAATGGTCCAATTATATTCTTTTACATGTTCCTGTTCACTATTCCCAACACCATTTACTATTGAATACCTTTTACTATTGTATATTCTTGGGTCCTTTATCATAAATTAATGGAGCATATATGCATGAGTTTATTTCTGGACTCTCTTCTGTTCCGTTGATTTTTATGTCTGTTTTCATCCAATACCATACTGTTTTGATTACTATAGCCTTATTATAGAATTTGAACTCAGGGAACATGACACCTCCAGCTTGTTCTTCTTTCTCAAGATTGCTTTGACAACACAGGGTCTTTTTTGGTTCCATACTTCTGTTTTTTTTCTTTTTTTAGACTTTGTTTTTTAGAGAAGACTTAGGTTTACATTAAAATTAAGAGAGAAGTACAGAGATTTTCCATATACTCCTTGCCCCCAAACATAAATAACCTTTCCCATTATCAACATCACTAACCATAATGGTACTTTCTTTCTTTTTTTTTTTTTTTAATTTTTTTTTTAATGTTTTATTTATTTCTAGGAGAGAGAGAGAGACAGCATGAGGAGATTCAGAGAGTCACCAGACTGAAACAGGCTCCAGGCTCTGAGCTGGCAGTCAGCACAGAGCCCGACGCGGGGCTCGAACCCACGAACCGCGAGATCATGACCCAAGCGAAAGTCGGACACTTAACCAACTAAGCCACCCAGGCACCCCTATTTTTTTTTTAAACCAAGTATGGACTTCCATGGATACCTCACAATCACCCAAAGTACATAGTTTACTTCAGGGTTCGCTCTTTCTGTTGTATATTTAGTGAGTTTGGACAAACGTATAATGGGATATACCCATCATTATAATATTATTCAGAGTATATTCGCTGCCCTTAAAATCATCCCCATCCCCAGAAACCACAGATTTTTATATTATCTCCATACTTTTGCATTTTCCAAAGTGTCTATAGTTGAAATCATATAGTATGTAACCTTTCTAGATTGGTTGCTTTCACTTAGTAATATCCATTTTAAATTCCTCCATGTCTTTTTGTGCCTTGATAGCTTTTTTTTTTTTTTTAGTGATGAATAATATTCTATTATCTGGATGTATTGCAGTTTGTTTATTCACTTACCTACTGAAGGACATCCTGGTTGTGACCACATTTTGGCAATTATGAAAAAAAAATGCTGTAAAAATCTTTGTGCAGGTTTCTGTGTGAATGTAAGTTTTCAATTTCTTTGGATAAATACCCACAGAATGTGATTGCTGGGTTGTATGATAAGAGAACCTTGGTTTAGTAGGAGACTGTCAAACTGTCTTCCAAAGTGGCTGCACCATTATGCATCCCCACTAGCAATGTCAGAGTTTTCCTGTTGCTCTACATCGTGGTCAGCATTTGATGTTGTCGTTTGTCCAGGTTTTGAGCAGTCTTTTTTTTTCAATTTTTTAAAATTTTTTTTTTACAAATAGTTTATTGTCAAATTAGTTTCCACATAACACTCAGTGCTCATCCCCATAAGTGTCCTCCTCTATGCCCATCCCCCCTACCCCCCACATCCATCAGTCCTCAGTTTTTGTCAGCATTCAAGAGTCTCTCATGGTTTGCCTCTCTCCCTATCCCCCGCCATTTCCCCACTTCTTCTCCCCCTTGTTCCTCCGTCAAGTTCCTCCTAATCATCCTATACGTGCACACATATGATATTTGTCCTTCTCTGCCTGACTTATTTCGCTCAGCATAACACCCTCAAGGTCCATCCATGTTGCTACACATGCCAGATTTCATTGTTTCTCATTGCCATGTAGTATTCCATCGTATAGATAAACCACATCTTCTTGATCCATTCATCTGTTGATGGACATTTAGGCTCTTTCCATGTTTTAGCTATTGTGGAGAGTGCCGCTATGAACATTGGGGTACATGTGCTCCTATGCATCAGCATTTCTGTATCCCTTGGGTAAATTCCTAGCAGTGCTATTGCTGGGTCCTAGGGGAGTTCTCTTGTTAGTTTCCAGAGGAACCTCTACACTGTTTTCCAGAGGGGCTGTGCCAGTTTACATTCCCACCAACAGTGTAGGAGGGTGCCCGTTTCTCCACATCCTCACCAGCATCTAGAGTTCTCTGACTGGCTCATTTTAGCCTCTGACTGGCGTGAGGTGGTATCTCAGTGTGGTTTTGATTTGTATTTCCCTGATGAGGAGGGATGCTGAGCATCGTTTCATGTGTCTGTTGGCCATCTGGATGTCCTCTTTGGAGAAGTGTCTGTTCATATCTTCTGCCCATTTTTTCACTGGGTTGTTTGTTTTTCAGGCGTGTAGTTTGGTGAGTTCCTTGTAGATTCTGGATATCAACCCTTTATCTGATATGTCATTTGCAACTATCTTTCCCCATTCCGTTGGTTGCCTATTAATTTTCTGGGTTGTTTCCTTTGCTGTGCAGAAGCTTTTAATCTTGATGAGGTCCCAATCATTTATTTTTGCTTTTGATTCCCTTGCTTTTGGGGATGTGTCAAGTAAGAAGTTACTGCGGTGGAGGTCAAGGAGGTTGTTTCCGGCTTTCTCCTCTAGGGTGTGGTTTTGAGCATTCTAATAGGCATGTAGTAGAGGTACCTCATTGTTTTAAGTTGCATTTCCCTGATGATATTAAAATAGGCAGTATCTTTTCATATGTTTATTTGCATTTATATACTTTTGTGAGATATTTGTCACTCTTTTGTTATATTAAATTCTCCTATTATTTTTTACTCCTAAGTAATTTAAAACTGCAGTTTGTTTCTGCTATTACACAAAATTAGTTTAAATATATAAACTGAAATTGGTTAGCTTTGTTTCATCTTAGTCATGAACCATTATAGAACATAATTATTTTCTCTTTGGAGTTATTTTTCATTTTATAGCACATGAAATTGACATATATCATTGGGTAAGTTTAAGGTATATGATGTGATGGTATGATACATATATATACTGTAAAATGGTCACTACAGTGTTGATTTCATCTGTTAACTCACATAATTACCATTCTATTATTATTTTTATTATTTTTATGGTGAGATGGAGTTATAATATTTTGGAGTTAAAATCGACACATATTTATGTCTACCTGTATGTAAGGATGTATGTTCATTCTTTTTCAAAATTAATCTTAATGCTTTAGTGTTTGTAGATACTTGCACAGCTTGAATGAGTTCTTGACTGCAAGTTGGATTTTAAATTCACAGCAGTTGCTCGTTAGAACTTGGCAAATGTTTTTATAAAAAAAAGTTTTTGCCGGAGGCCGGCTCCAGCAGGTCCAGGGGTCCATACTTTTTAAGTAATGTGACACATCTGGTAGAAATTTTAATATATCTTGTTTCTGTTGGAGTTTGCAAGTTTCATTCTGTTGTTTTATTTTTATCGTTGGGAATTTTAAAGAATTTTTATGGTGTTCTGAAATTTTATTATAATCTGTTGAGTTTTAATAATATATTTGGATTTGCACTACTCTGCTATTTTAATTCAGGTGCAGTGAGCATCTTCATCTCTGGGATTTTTTTTTTTTAAGTCAGTGAGTATTCTGTTCTAAACTTCCTTCTTTCCCATGATGAAAATACTGGGACTTCTCTGCTACATGCATATTCTCTTAACTTGTTCTTGTAACTTTCCTCACTTTGTTGCTTTTGCTACACTGTATAAAAACTGATAACCCACTACAATTCCAGCAAGTAATTTATTTTGAATAGTTTATTGAATAATAATAGTTTACTAAATAGTTTTTAAAAATTCCAATTATATTAGTTTCAGGTGTGCAACATAGTGATTCAACAATTCTGTACTTTATTCAGTACTCATTACAGTAAGTGTACTCTTAATTCCCGTACCCATTTCACCCATTCTCTGCACCCTTCCACATCCCCTCTGGTAATCGTCAGTTTGTTCTCTGTTAAAAGGTTAAAAACAGGTTAAAAGTTTGTTTTTTTATTTGTTTCTTTTTCCTTTGTTTGTCTTGTATATTAAATTCCACATGAGTGAAATCACATGGTATTTGTCCTTCTCTGACTGACTTATTTCACCTAGCATTATACTATCTAGCTCCATCAATGTCGTTGTAAATGGAAAGATTTTATCCATTTTTATGGCTGAATAATATTCCATTGTGTGTATATATATATATATATATATATATATATATATATATACATCACTTCTTTATCCATTCCTCTATCCATGGTCACTTGGGCTGTTTCCATAATTTGGCTATTATTACTAATGCTGCAATAAACACATGGGTGTATATATATTTTATAATCAGTGTTTTCATATTATATTCAGAAGAGCAAATTAATAATTCATATTCATTTTTCAGAAGAGTGATTAATAATCATAAGGTCATTGTATTTTTAATGTTTTGAAGAATCTCCATACTGTTTTTCAGAGTGGGCACACCAGCTTGCATTCCCACCAACAGTACATGAGTGTACCTTTTTCTCCACATCTTCACCAACACTCGTTTCTTGTGGTTTGGAATTTAGCCATTCTAACAGGTGCGAGAGGATATTTCATTGTTATTTTTGTTTTCCATGATGGTGAGTGATGTTGAGCATCTTTTTATGTGTCTCTTGGTCATTTGGATGTTTTCTCTGTCAAAAATTTAATCATCTCTTCTGCTCATTTTTTTCATTGGCTTACTTGGTTTTTTGGATCTTGAATTTATAAGTTCTTTATATATTTTGGAAATGTCATTTGCGGATATCTCTTCCCATTCAGTAGGGTGACTTTTAGTGTTTTTTTTTTTAATTTTGTTTACATTTATTTATTTTTGAGAGACGAGAGAGAGACAGAGCACAAGTGAGGGAAGGCCAGAGAGAGAAGGAGACACAGAATCCAAAGCAGGCTGACAGCACAGAACTGTCAGCACAGAGCCTGACATGAGGCTCAAAACCTCAAACTGTGAGATCATGACCTGAGCCAGAGTTGGATGCTTAACCGACTGAGCCGCTCAGGTGCTCCGGCTGACTTTTAGTTTTATTAATTGTTTCTTTTGCTGTGCAGAAGTTTTTTATTTTGATGTAGTACCAATAGTTTATTTTTACTTTTACTTCCCTTGCCTTAGGAGACATATCCAGAAATGCTTTGGCTGATGTTAGAAAAATTATTGCCTGTGCTCTCTATGGTTTTAGTCTTATATTTAAATCTTTAGTCCACTTTGAGTTTTATTTTTGTTTATTGAGTTTAAATTTGGTGTTTCATTTGCTGCTTTCTAATGAAATACAAAGGTCTCATTACACAAACTCTGTTGAACTTCCTTGAAACCGTTCTTGGGTAATCCTTTACCCTTGCAATATAACTGAACTACAAATATTTTATTCAATATCATGTTTTGATGTGTCTCTGGCTCTTACATGCATGGGAGAAGTAACGTCTAAATTTTGAAAGCAACAGGTGATCTGCCCTGATACAGATAGTAAGACTTATAAAAATAACAATAACAACAACAATAAAAAGTATGGTAGAACAAGATTGTAAGTTTTAAAAGAGGAAGTGAGATGTGACCTTCCTTAAGTTCACAGCTACAGAGGCAAACAGGAAAAATTCTCCCTTAGCAAGTTTAGAAGTTTGGATAAGATTTCTTCTTTGCGTCCTGTTAATCTTATGGATTTTTAAAATATGGCTTTAAAATTAGAACTTATGAGGCACCTGAGTGGCGTAGTCTGTTGAGCATCCGACTTTGGCTCAGGTCATGATCTCACAGTTTGTGAGTGTGAACCCCCCATATGGCTTTGTGCTGACAGCATGGAGCCTGAAACCTGTTTCAGTCTCCCTCTCTCTGTGCCTCTCCCCTACCCATACTCTGTCTATCTCTTCCTCTCTCTCAAAAGCAAATAATCATTAAAAAATAATTAAAAATAGATAAATAAAACTAGAGCTTTTGATTAGGCCATAGACAGTAATATTCTGAGTAAATTAATTGTATGTGGATGACCTTTGACAGCACTATTCCAGGATGATTTATAAAAATGCAGATCCTAAAACCTCCCGAGCTTTTGTGATAGTTTCACATAATGTGCATTTTAACAAGCTCCCCAGTGATACTTCTGCTCATAAAAGGTTGGATATCACTGGTAAGAACATTCTCTGACATATTTGCAAACTTAATTATGTCAGAGGTTTTGAGAATATTGAAAACAATCTTTTATTTCTCCAAGAAATGCTTTCACCATGAACACTGATATTCACTGAGAGGGAAAGTTAAAAATAAAAGTATCGGTAAAGTACATATATATCTATGTTAGTAACTCACCATTAACATGAAACAAATATGCCAGATGGTAAATGCCCTACTTACAAAACACCGGGAATTGACTGATCCCCAAGCAGAGATCCCTAGAAAGTAATTTGTGTCACTCACGGCAACAAAACATATTGATAAATTGTGCTCAGTGTTCATGAAAATGATTGGATTCAAACTGAGGAACTTGAACATGTGGCATTATGGAGCAGAGAGCATTTAGTTTATTAAATAAAGTTCTCTCACAAATATCCCATACCAGAGAGCAAAAAAATAAAAGTAGTAGTATAATAACTTTCTTAATTGCTGTAAGATTAAAAACTACTTAAACTTAACTTTTGGTCATGTATTGTATTAATATATATATATATGAATTATTTTTCAGATACCATAAATAACCCTCAGGGTTAGGGAAATATATTCTCAGAATCTCCTTGCAACTTTAGACATTCTCTGTATTATATCTTTTCTTAGAAAATGTATTACATCTTCTGGTGGATCAATTACCACCACTTAAATTATGTTAATTCTGAATGGTGATTGTACACTAATTTTTAAAGATTAATTCTTAACTGTAGGCTTGTTTTTAATTTTTTTTTAATTTTATTTTAGAGAGAAACAGAGCATGAGTGGGGGAGGGGCAGAGAGTGAGAGAGACACAGAATCTGAAGCATAATCCATGCTCCAAGCTGTCACCTCAGAGCCCTCACCATAGAGCCCACCATGGAGCTCAAACCCACAAACAGTGAGATCATGACCTGAGCCAAAGTCGGACACTCAACCAAATGAGCCACCCAGTTGCCCTGGAATGTTTTGTTTTTTTTTTAAAGAAATGTGGTAATATTACCAGTAAAATTTGACATTAAACTAGAACTCATATTTATTGAGCATTGTCCTAGATATTTAACATAGATTTTTGTCTCATTTCTCATTTACTGAACCAGAGTTATTCTTCAGATAAGTTTTTAAAAACCCAAGGGATGAGAAAGCTTAAATAATTCAAATTCAAGTTTGTCCAGGTATTTCCAAACCAAAGCGTTCTTTTCCACTAAAATGTCATATATTGCTGATAATTTTTCTTGTATTCCATTTATACAGTACATACATTTGTATCTTCACTCTTTTCTGAATTTATACTTAATATATTTTTTTGGAGATAGAAATTGGGTAAATACAGAGCCATTCACATATTACTATACACAGATAATCAATTATAAATCTGATGTGTGTAAGTGCATGTGTGTGTTGTATATATAATTGTATGTTTGAATTGTGTATCTAATCCTCTGTATTTGTGTTTTAGTTTGTTTTGTTTTTGTTGTTAAGCATCCCCTTTCTTTTGGAAACAACCATGGTTCTTTGAGGACCAGCACATTATTCATTTTAGAGAGTGTTTTTCATGAGAATGCCAAGCTCTTAACTGGCTCTACTACTATAATAATGGTTGATTGATTCAAGGGTAGGCAACTGTCCTATAATGCTTTCCTAGAATGTTTTCAGATAGAATTCAGAAGAAAAGTTCACTATGTTAGAAACTGTGAAATACAAGACTTAGGAGCTGTCAATGACTATTTCTCCTACCAGACTGAGAAAGACTGTATATAATAAGAAGAAAAGAAACCAGATCCATAAAATAGGGCTTAATTAATACTAAAATATACAGTATTTAAAAAGTTTGCCTTTGGCTCTGCAGTTAATGTTGTATAATTAACAGTTAGGTGTCATAAATAATCCAGGGTCTTTGGTATCATGGGAAAAATAATGTGAATGCATAAAGAAAAGAACAAAGAAATAAATATTACTTCTTTTAAAAAGATAAATTTCTAAAATGTGACCAGAAGTACAACAACTGATGGAGTCTACCTAAAAATCTTAGACTTATTAAAGATCTCATTTCGATAGGGAGAGAGACAGAAAGAAGGTAACTTTTCTTACACAGGATTCCTATTAATGGCAGAGGTTTACCTTTACCATGTATCAAATGTGACAGAAAAGTAGAGCATGCCTATTCCCAGAGAGGATCGTTGCACTTCACCCTAAAAACCTTTAAAAATGGTTTCATTGATCAGACTTAACTCAGTGAAGTAGAACATGGAAAAGTTTTAGCTGTCTATAATTTCTACTTTCATTATGTTTTGTAGAATTCTCTTTCCTGTCAATTAATGATATCCTAGTAATTTATATAACTTTCTGGACACATTTAATTCATAAAAAGTTTAGAACGTTGATTTTTAATTTATTAATTTTTATTAGTTTTATTAATACAATTCAGTTATTCAAGAGTAAATTCAGGCATTAGTTTAATAGACATCCTTCCAGATAAATTTTATATGTATAAACACACATTTATATTTTTATTTTGCCCATTTTTTTAACACTGCTACACTCTATACTTTGATTACTACTTGATTATATTTTTTGAAAAATAATTTATAGTAAAATAATGAACTACTACATTATATATGTATTTCATATATACTTCATATATATTTGAATATAAATATTCCATTAATGGATATACCAGTTATATAACTGGTCTTTTATATTTAGATATTCAGGTTGCTTCCAATATTTTACTGTTATATAATGCTACAAGATGCAGTGATTAACTCTCTATATATTATGTCATACTTATTTTAATAAATCAATGAAATAATTTTTAGGAGTAGAATTCTTAGGATGTATGTTTTTATTTTCACACATACTGCAAAATTACCTTGCATATACATTACAGTCATTTATAATTCAATTAGAAACAACTAAGCTTCATGGTTTTTTAATACCTTCATAAAACTATACTATTTATTCAACTTCTGGATCTCTGCTAGCATAATAAATAAAACTTGGTGTGTCTGTATCACTTTTATTTTATTTCTTTAGTCAGAAAAATTTTATGTAGTATGTTTAAGGGTCATCATCATTTCTTTTTCTGTTTGTCCATTCATAATCTTTGTGTGATTTTTTAAAATTTCTATTGGTCTTTTTCAGTGGCCTATAGATCTCAATGTTAAGAAAATAGCACTGTTTCTTTCATGTTATAAATTTTGAATATTTTTTGGATCTTGCTTATAGTAGCTTTTTCTATGTGGAAAACTTTTAGTATGTTTTTATTTATGTATTTTTGTTTTATGGTTTCAGAAGTTTTGTGTTTCACTAAAAAGATCTTTCCTTTCTAGAGCTGTAAAACCCCTAGTTTCTTTTAGTGTGTTTAATGATTTACTTTCTTTAAAATTGGGGCTCCTGGATGGCTCAGTTGGTTAAGTGACCAACTTCAGTTCAAGTCATAATCTCAGGGTTCATGGTTTCAAGCCCCTCATTGGGCTCTGGGCTGAATGCTTGCTTGGAGCCTGGAGCCTACTTCAGATTCTCTGTCTCCTCTCTCTGACCCTCCCCTGTGTGTGCTCTGTCTCGCTCTCTCAAAAATAAATAAATGTAAAAAAAACGTGAAAATTATCTTTTCGTGAGTTAAGAAGTAAGAATTTTTTTTAATCTAGATTCATGCTTCTTTAAAAATTCAAAAATTTTCCATAGATTTGAAATATCAATATTTATATCAATATTATATTTATTTCTAGGGTTTCAATTATTATTCCTTATGTTTACACATGCTAGTACCCCACTATTTATATAGCAATGTTTTATGGCATATTGTAATATTTTTTAAAATATTTTTATTTATTTCTAGGAGAGAGAGAGAGAGACAGCGTGAGCAGGGGAGGGTCAGAGAGAGAGGGAGATATAGAATCTGAAACAGGCTCCAGGCTCTGAGCTAGCTGTCAGCACAGAGCCCAATGTGGGGCTCGAACCCACGAACCATGAGATCATGACCTGAGCCTAAGTTGGACGCTTAACCGACTGAGCCACCCAGGCGCCCCATGTACTTTTTTATATTCAATATGAACTTTAGGTTCACCTTTTTAGTTCCAAAACTAGATTACATTAAAATTATAGTTTTAGGGAGATCTAACCTATTTGTGAAGTTGTATTTCCTCTTTTTTTAAAAGCTTTTTTAATGTTTAGTTATTTTAGATGGAGAGAGAGAGACTGAGAGCACAAGTGGGAAAGGGGCAGAGACAGGGAGACAGAGAATCCTAAGCAGGCTCCAGCCTCTGAGCTGACAGCAGAAAGTTCAGTGTGGGCTTGCACTCAGGAACCACAAGATGGTGACTTGAGCTGAAGTCAGATGCTTAACGACTGAGCCACTCAGGCACTGCTAAAATTATATCTCCTCTTGAAGTATATATCTTGCTTTACTTTGTGCAGCGTTACAAAGATAGTTTATTCAAAGAGGACATTGCATGTTATTTGTTGAATGAATATCTCCCAACTATTTATAAAAATGAATATTTGGCAAAATGTCTCATCAAATGCACTACTTGACAAGTCAGATCAAAGCTTTGCAGCTTCTAATTCTGTATAAAGATGATTTAGTTACTTATGAAAATGAAGAGAATGCACACAGGTGTCCCTATTATATTTGCAGTTCAGCTGCAACATATGTATTTTTGAATTTTCCTTTAGAACATGAACATTTTTATATTCATGAAACTGGTAATTTAAACAAGAGAATTCATGCTTCTGATGCTTTAATATATTTATCAGATTATGTTTTTGGAACACTGCCAAGTCATCCTTATGACAGCCTAGGGATGTTTCTAAAAAGACATTATCTGGTTCTAATTAATGATCATGATTTTTCCATTGGAGGATCATGACTGAAAATAAACTATTTTATGTTATACTAAAATATTGAGAAATGGAGAAATACTGAAACTGAGCTCATGAACTGAGCCGAAGTGGGATGCTTAACCGACTGAGCCACCCAGATGCCTCAAAACCAATTTTAAAAACTTTTTTTTTTTTTTTTTTAACATTTGGGCACCTGGGCGACTCAGTAGGTTACACATCTGAATTCAGCTCAGGTCATGATTTCACAGTCCATGAGTTTGAACCTGGCATCTGGCTTTGTGCTAACAGCTGGGAGCCTGGAGCCTGCTTCAGATTCTGTGTCTCCCACTCTCTGCACCTCCCCCACCTGCACTTTGTCTCTCTCTCTCACACAAGTAAATACATAAACATTTGTTTGTTTATTTTTGAGAGACAGAGCACAGCAGAGGAGAGGCAGAGAGAGAGAGAGAGGGAGACACAGAATCTGAAGCAGGTTCCAAGCTGTCAGCACAGAGCTGACGCAGGGGTCGAACTCACAAACAGTGAGATCATGACCTGAGCTGAAGTCAGACGCTTAACCAGCTGAGCCACGCAAGTGCCCCAAAACCAATTTTAAATAAGAGCAGTACCTATGCATGTATTATGCTGGAAATACTTATGCTCTCAAACTGAATAATAGTAAATGTCATTTTTATATTAAACATTGGAATTGAAAAAAATTGAATAAAGAGAACACTATTAGTATTTAATGCAGATAAGTAAATAGAGAAAATTTTCATATTATTTTTAAGTGAGAGAATATACATAAGCCATTAACCAGACATGTTAAGCATAGAAATAAATTTCTTGGCACTAAGATCACAGTGTTTACAGAGATCATGGATTATGGTCTTGAAATTTGGCAATAGGCTAACCAAGCATATAACATAGATAAAATAATTTTTAAAAAGTCTTAGAATGACAATTTCAAAATAAGATTGTTAATGAGATTAGTAAGTTGACATATTACGTATATAAAATGAAGGGAAAATATTACTCTTTTGAGGTGAGAGAAAAATAATACTGGAGGTAATAGATATGTCTTTGTTTTATACCAGTTTACAAAGTATACACACATACTGAAATAAGTAGCAAGGAACCCCAAATTTTAATTTTTTGCATTGATTTAAAAGACTATTGAAGTAAATCTGTGAATTTATGTTGTTGATAGTGCTAATGTAGTAAAACAATAGACATGTAATCTAGTATGTTTAGAAGCCAAAATATTTGTTTAATATAGGATGCATTGTTTAAATTTAATACTATGAGATGTAGTCTCCATTATATTCACAGCAGTGATATATTGAAGCAATTCAAACAATATACAATATTTTAGAGTCAATACAATGGTTTAATCAAGCACAAATTCAACTTAGAATCATTCTCAGACACATGATAGAAATACCTAATAAATTAAACTGATTAGATAAGTTAGTTAAAATAAAATGGTATGCATGTCAGCAATAGAAGTTTCTCAAATAATAAAAGCTCATGAGATTTGGAGAAAATTAAAATTAATTATTACTTTTACTTTTCATATTTATTTGAGGGGTTATCACTAATGACATTAACAAAAAGTTTACAATAAAACAAATCATTTGTATTATTATTTTACATTACAACATATTAAAAATGCTTTTAAAGTTATGTTTACATATTATTTTGATATCTAACATATTTAATACTCAATATATAATTAGATATATACATTTAATATATAATTGAATATTAAAGCAAAATCTTCTACATAATAGTTGGCAAATTTGTTTTAATAAATGGAAATAAATAGCATGTGAAATAGCAACAGTTGTGATACTAGAGATAAACAAAAGTCAATTGTAAAACCACAATTAAATTTGTTTTAGACTGTGATGGAGAAGATATTCATTTACAAAAGTCCCACATGTAATTCCTATAAAGATTATTTTCCCACCATTGTAGACTGAAGATGTCTTCTCAGTTTATGACCTATTTGAACATGTTGAACAACACGGTGATAATTTGGCTTTATTTATAATATAACAACCTTGAAAATACTGAATAAAAAGAAAAGACACTACATCAATTTGAATATTATACTGAGACAGTGAACAAGAATGAATTATTTGTACTATGAAAATAAAAGGTCCTAATATCTTCTCTTTAAAGTTAATTCATATGTTGACATCTTTACAATTTAATTATATTCAGATGAAAATCTGCTTTAGTAAAATGTTATTTTCATCTGTCTCACCATTCTATATTTTTTCTCATTTCATATGTTCTTTTAAAGTGTATTTGTTGCTGTTTATTTTCCTACTCAATTATTACTCATACACACTTACATACACACAATATTTACTAATTATTTAGTGGTACTCTGTGGCATTCAGTCTTGATCTTTACCACTACTGAATAATGCAAGTAGAAACTCTCAATTGCATCTATGTTACTGTAATATTCCTGATAGACCTGCAATGTATTTTTTCCTTCCTTCTTTTAAACTTCACATTATATTGTTAATTTTGCATCATACAGGCAGTGCTCATGTAGAATTGGTTACGTATTTATATTTTTTATTGACTAGTTCTGGACTTCTGCATGAGATCATTACTTTCTCATGTAGAGCTTACCTTTATTGTAATTTTTTCAACTTGTATGACTGAAAATATCTTTACTGCATTTTTGGAGGATATTTTATGGGATGTAGAATTCTGGCTTCTTTTTTCCTTTATGAAGATGTAATTTCCTTGTTTTCTGGTTCCTGTTGTTTTAGCTAGGAAGGGAAGTTGCTTTTCTTCCTTCGAATGTAATGTGTGTAGTTTCTGATTTTAATTATTTGCTTTATATTTTGGTAGTTTTGTTACTGAGCGTTTAGACATGGCTTTCTCTTTATTTCAATTCTTTATATTCTTAATGCAGCCAATTAGCATCAGTGAAAGAGCACTCTTAATTCTGTTATGGATTTGACTGTTTGGTTCCTGATATTCAGTCGTTGTGAGGGTTTTATCCCTACTCCTATGGTGTGGACTTTTGTAGATCTTAAATGTGGAGGCAACCAACCCTCTCCCTATTGGTGTACTCTGAACTCCAGTGTTAGTCCCTCTATCCCTGTAGAATGGTGGTCTAACTTTTCAAACTCAGCCACAAATTATGCTCCATAAATTCCTCAAAGACAGAAGAGCAAAATTTGAGGTTCACCTTTCTGTAATTCTCTTTTCTTCTGGATCTTGGTTCCTCAAGTTCCAGAAGTTCCTTGATAGTCCTCTAATGTTTTCAAAGACATTTATTTATTTGACTCTCCTTTGTCAGTGGGTAAGTTGTTCTGTAACAAGCTGTTCTATCAGTACTGGAGATGCATATCCTCAGTGGGTTTGGAAAAAACATCAACTTTCTCTTCACTCAAATTTGGCTGGAATGTTTAGGGAGGGATAGATAGTAATCTCTGTTTTGATCTACTCTAATGATCGTTTTTAAGTTTTTATTGATTCTCTTTGTTAAAAGAAATACAGTATTTTGTTTAACACAGCAGGATCTGTGACACACCCACCCCCTCGGTGTATGGCTCAACTCCTGCATTTGCTCACATGTGACTATGACAGACTGCTAAGTTTATCCCTTATTTTCTGTAGAAAATAATAATAAAAATGATCTTAGTACAAAAATTTGTTTTGAAGAGCAAATAGTTAACTTGGATAAAGCTCCTGGAAGAATGATATTCTTAATATTCTTGTTTCTAATTATTTAAAACCATATGAAACATCTCTCAATTTTTACATCTGCAAAAGCTCCAGCTTTCCTCATAATGGAGTCCTTAGCAATTCATTGCTTAGGAAGATTGCTTCATTCATTGGGGTTTGCAAAATGTGAGTCTCATGTATAATTAATCCAAAATGGTCATTCATTGTTGTGTTTCATGGACTTCCTATAATTCACATGAAATTATGTGCAAAACTTTGTGTGTATGCACAAATGTACTTTAAATTCTTTCGGAAAAGGATTATAGCATTCATCAAAGGTTTAATGATTTCTGGATGCAAAGTAAACTGAAAGTGTTCCAGGCAGAATTTACTGTGTGGACTACAGGAAAGGGAGAATTGCTTCAAAAGTGGTTGTTGTTGTTGTTGCTGCTGTTATGTGGGAGTAAAAAATCACTTCAGATAGACTCTAAACATAAAATATTCTTCTCCACTAAATGATGCTAATGCATACTTTGTTTTACACCACAAAACACCACTCTAGCTGCAGATCAGCAAATATTGCCATCTAATTCTTTCACACCCAGGAGGGCCTGGGTGTCTTATTGGGTTAAGCAGCTCAGGTCATGATCTCATAGTTCGTGGGTTCCAGCCCCGCATCGGTCTCTGTGCTGATAGCTAGCTCAGAGCCTGGAGCCTCTTTCAGATTCTGTGTCTCCCTCTCTCTCTGACCTTCCCCTGTTCATGCTCTCTCTCTTTCTCTCAGAAATTAAAATTTTTTTAAAAAAATAATTCTTTCATACCCAGTTATGCATGAGTTATATTTATAAATTCTATTATTTATGTCTGATGACATTCTTTATTTCCATCTAACAAAAATCCTACCCAGCTGTAAAAGCCTTCCTATATTGTGGCCCAGTTTCTGGATTTAGCCTACTTAAGGTAGAATTAATTTTTGTGACTGTTTAAATTATGTGGACAAGGGCTATATCTTCCTCCTCCTTGTTTTTCTCCAATCTGGTACATAGTAGGCATGCACAAAATGTGCATGGAAAAATCTGTTCAGAATATTGAAGATATATGATCTTTGAATTTCACGGTAGCAGATATGGCAGATATCGCCATATCTGAAGTTTATTTCTTCATAATGTAATTGTTTTGGTCAGCTCTGCTTCATAATTCATACTCAGTACCCTCGCACCAACATACTAAAAGTAGCATTTAAAAAAAAATTCTATATTAAGTTTCATAATTCATGTTATTTATTTAATCAATAAAAATTTATGGGTTACATTCTAGGTAGGAGACACTTTGTTGGCTCTGGGAATGTGTGGATAAACAAAAGAGACAAGGTACCTGTATTCATGGTATTCATTCAATTGTGGTAGACAAATGTGAACAAGGTGTTACCTTATTCTCAAATTATATCAAATTTCTGACCCTCCATTGGTATACAAACATTTTGTTATTTTTCTCATTTTGAATGCTTCCCTCCCCACATGGACTGTGCTTTGTCTTCAGAATCTGCACCACTTCCTTCTTCTAATTTTAAGCAAAATCCTTAAAAGAGTTCTTACTTTTTTTCCCCTGACATCTTCTCACATTCTCTTTCCTATTGTATCTTACATCTTAGCACTGTGCTTTACACCACCATCATCTCTCACTTGGATTAGAATCTCTAATCCATCCCTCACTAATCCAAGTACAGTAGCCTTCAAATTCTTCTTGTTTCTACCAGTGTCACCTAAGGAGTATTTCAAAATGGTAGCCTGAATGATCTTGTTAAAATATACATTAGTTTATGTTACCTCTCTGCTTATAGCCCTCTAGTAGTTTCCTACTTCACTCAAAGCAAATGCTGTCTTCCCAATGTGCTGAGAGAGGTTCTATGTAATGTTCCCAAATGCCTCTGACTTCATCTCCCCCACCCCCACATTTTCCTTCAGCCTTTTCCCTCGGCATTTCATGCATCTTCCTGTTTCAGGGACTCTGGACTATTTTTCTGTCTAATATGCTCTTCCCTATAGATGACTTCCTACAGGGCTTTTCTTAAATGTATCTTCATAGGGAAGCCCATCCTACAAAGTGTGCTTGAACACAGTCCTTTCAATTCTTCCTTGTTACCACTATATCTACTCACATCAGTATTTGTGCAATTTTTCAACATCTCAGTAATATTTTTGAACCAGTAATATTCACTGAATGCTCCATATGTATAGAATGTCTTTTTCTTAGATCTACCTGTCACTCGTTCAATTTCTTTGTTCCAGTCTTTCTTCAGGTACTGTTTTCTTAATGAATCCATCCTGACAACCATATTTGAAATTGCCATCTCCTTTCCACAACTGGTATTCTCTTTCCCATAATAATACATTTAGTAGAACTTTTCAAATATGAATGCTGTGAGAGCTTGGGTTTTCACTTTGATACATGAGTGTACAGTAGGCAATAAATTAATATTCATATATGGCAAAGGAAGTGGTGTTTAAATCAGATAGTTGTAAATGCTGTGGAAGTTAATAAAGGTGGATAAGTAGGCAAGTGTATGCAAAGGTGTGCCTATTTTATGCAGTGTTATCAAGTAAAAGATGAAGGATGGATTGACATATAAATGGAGAACCAAAGGGAGGGAGTAAGCTGGGGGAAAGATTCCTAGGCATGGGATACAGCCAGTACAGATCTCCAAGGCATGGGACTATTTTGCATATTATGAGAAATGGAAGTAGACCAGTGTGCCTGTAGCTGAGTGAATACTGGGGGGAAAGCAGGAGACAGGGCCACAAAAGAAATGGGACCACAACATGTAGGTTTTGAAGACATTGAAAAAACATCGAAGTTTTATTCTCAGTGATTGGACCGATGTTATAAGGTTTGGGACAGAGCACTGAGATGATCTAATTTATGCTTTTAAAGGGTATTTCTGGCTTCAGGGGAGAGAGTTAGCCAGCACAAAAGAGCTAACCCAATGAACAAGCTATAAAACAAATCAGAGATATTCGGGGGCGCCTGGGTGGCTTAGTCGGTTAAGCGTCCGACTTTCGCTTGGGTCATGATCTCATGGCTCGTGGGTTCGAGCCCCGCGTCAGGCTCTGTGCTGACTGCCAGCTCAGAGCCTGGAGCCTATTTCAGAGTCTGTGTCTCCCTCTCTGACCCTCCCCTGCTCACGCTGTCTCCCTCTCTCTCTCCTAGAAATAAATAAAAATATTAAAAAAAAATAATAATAAAACAAATCAGAGATATTTGTAGGTTGGACCAGAGTAGTAGCACTGGAAGTGGTAAGTAGAAACTGGCCAGGTTACAGTTATGATTTCGGATGGAGTAGCAATTGTCCCCTAATTGAGTGTGTGATGCTAGAGAAAGTTGGTAATCAAAGATGATTCCAAAGTTTTGACCTGAGTTATCGGAAAAATAGAGGTGGTATGAATTGAGATTGACAGTATATGACCAGAAGAACTTCAGGGGAGAAATGAAATTCTGTGTTGGACATGTTGAGTTGGAGATGTCTGTTTAACTGTCAAGTCTCCAGTTAAAGAGAGGAATCTAAGATATTGAAGAATGTTTGTGAAACAGCAGTTTTTACTGGATGCATTCCAATTTTAAAAATAAGAGAGATGAAGAGGAAAAAGAAGACGTTGATTCAAGAAATAGATGAGAAGCCCGCAGAAAGTATTATCCTAACTTAAAGAAATTGTTTCAAGAAGTGAGTGCTCAAGTATCCCAAATGATGATAGCTCAACTGACATGAGGACTGAAAGTGGACTTGTTTTATGAGTATGGACATTTCTGAAGACCAACGCAAAAGCCATGGACTCCACTCGGAGAAACTACAGCCTACAAAGTTTCACAGGGGCCTGTCTCCCCAGTGAAGGAGGAGCACCTCTAGCAGAGCCTCCATTATCAGTGCTAACCTCTGACCACAGCTTTCCCCGGGCTGACACAGCATGCCTCATAACTCCATTATGACCTTGCAATTAGGGATGTGACTATAATGATGTTACAATTTTCATGCTTTAAGTGAGAGAGTGTAATAGAAAATAGGAGGTTTTGAATTTATAATATTATATGGGGTTATATAGTGAGAACTGAAAATACTTTTAAGCCCTATAGGCAAACGTCTGATATTTTGAAGATCCAATCTCACTTCTTGGGTTGTTTTATTGTATTAATCTGCTAAGGAAAAAGAGAAAAGAAAAACCCTAAGTGTCTGAATCCTGTAAGTCCTTTACCTTGCCTTGGTATTGTCAGAATTTATTGGGCCTGTCAGAAGAAATTGTTTAATACAGCTATCCTAGGTCTGAAATGTCATAAATGGTTTCTACTCTAAGAAATTTAGTTAGACCATAATTTATTTCATAAATATGTCTTCTTGATTGCTTCAAGATATTAATGTGGAGAGAAGAGAGATATAGAACTACAAAAAATCATCAACACTTGTCTCTGTTGACATTGTCAGGATTTAATGTGTGTTTCATGTAAATTTTTATAAAATTAAGACAAACGTAAGGTATTAGAGAAGGAGCCTAATTTTAGCAATTTAGGTTTCACATAATAAAATATGGTGTAATATCATTTTGCAAGCAGTAAGACATAATATAAAATCAGAAACTAATTAGAAATATAGTATTTTATCAATCATATCTTCTGCCATTTTCAGCTTCCTTTTAAATCAGAATTGTCTAAAATTAAGGTATCTTAAATATTTTAAATGAATGACCTATCCTGCTGGTAGAATTAATATAAAAATAAAAATGATTTGCAAAGGAAAAGGTTTGAAAAGCTTAATAACCTGTATTTAAAGTGTAGCAAGACTTTTAGTACTTTCATCAATTTTGGTATTAAAGTCTTCCTAGTCATTTCTCAGACTATACTAATGTGGCCTTTGGTAATGATTTCCAACCTTTAAAATGTTGTTGGTGATATTTGTATGAAGGCAAGTATGTATTTACTGACTTGTAGTTGTCCAATGAAATGCATTAACAACATGTTAGCAGTATGTTTTCAGGATAATTTATTTTAAATTTTCTACCCTGTTGTCAGATGTATTGAAAACGGGGATACCTTTTTTAAAAGGTCATGTATAGCATACCTTGATAGTGAATCACCACTTTATAGCATTGCAGAAAGCTACATTAAATAAAATTGATTTAAGTGGTTTATAAGTAGCTAGTTTCTATAAATAATTACTTTATTGAGGTTACAAGGTAGACTTTTTATATAATTATAATAGATTCAGTTTATTTTCTTCCTACCAATCCCAGATAACCTTTTAAATACACCATATTTGTATTCGAATGAATTAAATTTTAAAAATCACATAGAAGTGGTGCTTGTTTTTGCTTTTATGTTTCACATTTGATTCCAGAGGCTACTATGCAAAGGCCTGATAGTGAATGAATAATAAAATATTACTTCAATAAGTGATGCTTTTACTTACCTAAAATATAACTCACTTAGTTTTACCCATAAGAAAGGTTATTAACACCAGTTGTTATTAGCACTAACCTGTTATTAATATAAGTTATTGTAATAAGGTGGGAACACCTATAGCATTCAAAAACATGCTATCATTCAACTCCTTTTATCAAAGTAAGAGAAAAAGAATTACATTTAAGGCAAATTTAAAATAATAAATATATTTTTACATAATTATACTAATTAATAGGTATTCCATTTCCAAGAGATTTGAAATGAACTGTATCATATATAATTATGTTAAATATTTATGTATTTGTATGTATTATGTTAATAATAGGTAACAGATTTTTATTTTAATATATATTATCATATTTATACTGTTTTCACTACTTGAAAGGTTATTATATGATATTTCAGGAAAATCAGAAGAGTACATGTATTTTATTACTACACCATATGGGCAGGATGTATTCCTATTAGTAAATAGGGTTTAAATTAAGTTAGAAATGGTTTGTCTGCCATGTATGGTGATTTAAGTCTATAAAAGTTCGCCAGAGAATTTTAAATATATTTTCTCTGTATAGAGAATCGGATGAATAGCTTCATTATACTTTGGGTTATTAGTGTTTGCTTCATCACTTGTCAGTACTTGTCAGCACATTAACAAATTATCCTAATCTAAATGTTTGGCTGAACTGCTATGAAAAGTGGGCCCAAATCCTCCCCTGGTTTTGAACTTGTTTCTGGACCTAGGTTTCCTTTCTCTAGTGGATTGGCCATGGTGGCCAGGATTTTTTGAGTGCAGGTAAGAGAGGATGGGATGAAGAGGAGTTGGTAGAAAAACTTCTCAAAGAATGACAGTGCCTTTGACTTAGATATCTGATACCAAAATCTTAACCACTACTACAGAAGAAGGATAATTGGTTGAGAAATTCAGTAACCATGGAAACTTGATGACAGCACAGCTCAAGTACCCCTTGAAAAGGGGATAATTCTAAATACCAATTTCTAAAGCTGATATAATTTTTAAGATTATTGCAACTCTAAGTGGCTTGAAATTGCTTTGGGGAAGGCTTGACTTCCAGTTTTTGTTCTGGTGGGACCCATGCCAGAGATCATGGTGACTTTTTGTTACTGCCTGTGTCATTGTGAGTCATATTCCTTGATTGCTCTTATTTCTTCCGATTAAGAAAGACCTAGTTATACACTTGTTTTGTCTCTATTTGAGCCGTTTAGATGGGAAGAGGGGAGGAGGAAGAGTAGGAAAGAGAACAAAATAAATGCAAGTGAATAGCCTCTTTATTTCTAGAAGTAATATTTTAGAAATGACTTATTTTAGCAAACTCCAGAAATGGTTTCTGACTACTTGGGAGTTTTTAAGTTCTTTTTTTTTATGATAACTTTCCTCCCCCCCCCCATTTTATTGAGAAATAATTGACATACATCACTGTATAAATTTAAGGTGCACAGTATGATGGTTTGATTTCCATGTATTGTGAAATGGTTACCACAATAGGCTCAACTAATACCCATCTTCTAATACAAAAAGAGTAAAAAGTAAAGGAAGAAAAGAATAAAGGAAAATTTTTCTTGTGATGAGAACTCTTATGACTTATTCTCTTAATTTTCTTATATATCATACAGGTGTTAGTATAGTCCTATCATGTACATTATTATCCCTAATACTTATTTATCATATAACTAGAAATTTGTACTTGTTCACCACTTCCCTCCAATTCCTTTTCCCTCTACCCCACCTCCACAAGTCTGATCTCTTTATCTCTTTCTATGTTTTTGTGGGTTTTGTTTTGTTTTGATTTGTTTGTCTGCTTTTGCTACTACTGGTTAGATAATGATAGACCAATTCAGGTATTCAGAATTTGGGGTTTGGAGGGGATAATCCATTTTATGCAATAAATGTATTGTTGCATTAAAATGATTTCAGCAGCTACTTATATAAAATGCTAAAGGTGAAATTTTGATTCACACAGTTGTTTAAAATTAAAATGATGTACATATACTTAGGAGATTGGAAAAAAATCATTTTGGAACATTAAACTCCCCTTTTATCCCTCCATGTACCAAAAGATAAAGTAACATATTCTTATGATAATATCCTTTCATTTTGTTGTGATTATCAAGTTAAATATATTGGATGCTCTGCATAATGCACGAGGTAAATAATTATTCCAAAAGAAGATTTTTCCAAATAGAGTCTTTGATAGAACATAGGTAGATTGAAGACAACACTTTGTGGAATACTCCCTTCTTTTTCACTTTGCTTAACCATTGTACATAGAGAAGGCTCAAGGGGTATTTGGATATGATAAAAGAGTTAACACTTATTCTGTGATGCTCTTAGATAAAGTTGTGATTTTCCCCTGTACTGAGCACAGAATATATGGCTCCTCTTTCTCTGTAAAGTTGTATCTAGAAATGTCATAGTATTAGAGTGTCCAAAGTTTCTGGTTGGGGCCAACAAAGAAATTGTGATGTCCTTTATTTTGCCTGGCAAAATCAAAGTAGATGTTTTTCTCCATCTCCTAGAATTTACTCAAATTAATTTCTCTCTTTCTTTCACTCTCCCTCCCCCCAACCCCCCCCCCCCCATAGAAAGCTACAAAGCTAGGTATTATCTAGCTTTATCTATATACTGCCATATGTGTGTGTGGCTACATATGTGCATTTATTTTACCATATATTTTTTCTGTGTGTCTATGCACACATATGTACATAGAGATAGCACTATGAATATATATCATTAAATTGTTGATGAGGGTAAATCTCAGATCTTTTCTTGGTTATCTGGTTATCAATCAAATTAGAACTTGTCCAATGATTACAGTATTATGTGAAAAGCCAAAAGTATCTTCTGTCATGATTAAGTAAAAAGAATGGCTTGACAGGTAGCCCAAAGTCAGGGACATTTATGGAGGGGTTCGAAAATAAATGAATCCTTCCCACTTTGTTGTGATTAGAGATAACTGTTGGGGTCCTTGACTTTACCTTGGAAGAAAAATAGCAGAACCTTTTTTTCCAAGAACTCTACCCATTTTTAAGGTTACCTTTGACTCTCTAATGCTAGTTGTGCTGTTTTTATGATAATTGCTCATGCAAAACAGAGCTGTACATTCCTTCTTTCCAGTGATTACTAGGAACTTCTTATGTGGAAGTATGAAACAAGAAGACAGTATGTCCCACTGGATAGTCATTGGGTGATTATCTCTGCAAGGTGATTAGAAAACTTTCTGTGAAAGGTACTGACTGTGGTATTCAACACCTCATTCTTTTACACTCTTCCTTCTAGGAGCAGTGTGGAGGGCTATGACGTGACTGGAAACAGTACTTCCTCAACTTATTTGTACATAGCATTTTGGTTTGAATTTAACAATGAGGGGTGCTTATAAGGAGATCTGGAAGAAAGGGGAGAGATACAGTCATTTTGTGGTCACAGCTGTGAAAAGATATGGCCATTGTCAAATAGTCTTTGCCCCTTGACTTTTAAATATTCTCTTGAGAATAATCAACTTCAAGACTTGAAATAACCACAATGAACAATAATAGCTTCCAAAATCTTTGGGACCATCTTATATGTAGTCACTTTGGTTGTACAGGCAGCTGATGTCACCACTAGTGGTAGCCTCTCCCTGTCCCTGCTTTTTCTGACCATTATTCCCACAATGGTCTGACCATTATTCCCAGTAGCTCTAAATATCTCTAAATCCCTGATTAAACCTCATCCTGGCATTAAAAACAAAGCAAAGTAAACACCAAACTTGAGAGATATTGTGGAGTGTCCTCCCATCCCTCAGATAGAATTGCTGTATTGAGCACTACTGACATTCAGATTACTGGACCCCATAAAAAGAATTGTTTTCCTGATGATGACAATAGGCCATAACTTTTTCTCTTGTTCAAATGTAATTCCCATATTACATATAGCATTTTTATTCATGGTATGAATATTAGTTTTGCGAGATAAAATTAAATCACAATCATTGATATAATGAAATGCAAAGAAAAGACAAGAAGAATCAAGTTCAGTGTTTGAAAACTCAGTAAGTTCCTCAGTATCCAGCAAATCCAGGGAGGATAATGGTTGGGAAAACCACAGGAAAACTGGATTGTGTAAAGATGTAGCCTTATCCATTTGGTAAAAGATGTGGGGAAAGCAGTATCAACCACAATATTTATATACAGATGTGGGAGAAAAAAAATACACTGTTTTCTTAGTTCAAAATGATGTACCAGTATACCATGGACTGGGTGGTTTAGAAAACACAAATTTATTGGTAATGCTTCTGCAGGCTGGAAGTCTGAGATCAAGGTGCTTGCACAGTCAGTTCTGGTGAGGACCTTCTTCTGGGTTGTAGACTGCTGACTTCTAATTTTATCCTCACAGGGCAGACAGTAGGGAGGGGAAGCAAGACCTCTTCTGACTTTTAGGAGGGCACTAGTCCCATCATGAGGGCTGCATTCTCTGACCTCATCTCATGCTAATTACCTCTCATAAGCTCCACCTCCTAATACTATCACATGGAGATTTGAGGTTTCAACAATGAATTTTGGAGTGTATCCTTAACTACATTCTCCAAATCCTTTTATTTTGATTTTGAAAACATTGTATAGTAAGTGTACACTTCATTAGATTCAGGACTGTCCTCCAAGTTTAAGAAATTATGATTTTAGAGGTGATTCTTTATCAAAATCTGTTAACTCAGGATGGCTTAGGAGATTTTTGTTAGTCCTTTTGAGGTGCCAAGAATGACGTCTATGTTGATTATGACCACATAAAACTCTGAGAGTTTAATGGTGAAAAAACCTATGAACCAATCTGGAAAATATGAGTTCATGATTCTGATGTAAGTAATGAAATGGAAATGGAAACTGAAGGTCAAATAGTTTTTCTAAAGATCAAGAACCATGAAGTAGCAGAGCAAAAATCAGATGGGGAGTGTTAGCCATGTCACTGATGTTTTCTTTTTGTTTGTTATTTAAATTTTTTAAAAAATATTTATTTTTGAGAAAGAGATAGCCCAAGAGCCAGGGAGGGGCAGAGAAAGAGGAAGACACAGAATCTGATGCAGGCTCCAGGCTCTGAGCTGTCAGCAGAGAACCTGATGTGGAGCTTGAACTCATGAACTGTGAGATCATGACCTGAGCTGAAATCCTAAGCTCAACCGACTGAGCCAGCCAGGGACCACTATTTTTTTTTTTATTTAAAAAGATATTTTTTAATGTTTATTTATTTTTGAGAGAAAGAGAATGTGAGTGGGGAAGGGATAGAGAGAGAGGGATACAAAGAATCCAAAGCAGCGTCCAGGCTCTGAGCTGTCAGCACACAGCCTAATGCAGGGCTTGAGCCCATAAACCTTGAGATCATGACCTGAGAAGAAGTCGGATGTCCAACCCACTGAACCACCCAGGTGCTCCAGGTCGCTGATGTTTTGTAAAAGGAGTTGGGAAAGAAGTAACCCATCCTACTTAGAGAAATGATGCTGTACTTAGAGGGGAATCTCCCAATATTAATACTTAATACTGGCTTAGTTATAAATTTTTAAAATTACTAACTTAAACTCAAATAACAGAATTACCTTGAATTTAATGATTTCCAAAAAGAGACAAAAATAATACCAACTTTGTTCAACTCTTCATCAATGTGCTATACTTTCATTGTGAAATTATTTGTTAAAATATTTAAAACTATTTAATAAAACATTAAGTTCTGTGTGAATCAGTGCTTAAGCAATCTCCTGAAATAAATATGGAGATAGCAATATATAATGGAAAGAAGGATAAAATAGAAAAAATAAAACTTAAGAAATTGAAATTTAGTATTTGATGCTTTTGGAATGATGAAAGAAACAAGTTTTAAACTGTGATGTATCATCAGGCAATAAGTATGGAAAATTACCAGCTCCTCTGCTTTCAAGGATCTCAAGGCCAAGTGCATTTTCCGTCATCAAGGATAAAAGAGCTGACCTTAAAATTGATTTACAGGGAAGTCTTCATTTCTTTACAGAATTTTATGAGCACTTATATAGCTTTCATATAAGCCTTAGGCAACAAAATGGCAGTGGTAGAATTGCCCTTTTTAAAAAATGATATTTCCTCATTTCAAAACAAAAATGAATTTTGACATAAAGCTACAGAATTCAGAAAGAAAGAAAGATAAATGATTCTGGAAATGAATGGAACTCAGTACATATGTTTTAAAATGTACATATGATAATTATAAGAGATATGGGAAAGTAAAATGTCTCCAGAATTTTTAAGAATAATGGTTTAGGGGCGCCTGGGTGGCTTAGTCGGTTAAGCGTCCGACTTTCACTTATGTCGTGATCTCACGGTTCGTGGGTTTGAGCCCCGCGTCGGGCTCTGTGCTGACTGCCAGCTCAGAGCCTGGAGCCTGTTTCAGAGTTTCTGACTCCCTCTCTCTCTGACCCTCCCCTGCTCACGCTGTCTCTCTCTTTCTCTCTCCTAGAAATAAATAAAAAAACATTAAAAAAAAGAATAATGGTTTAGATTTGTAACACCCATGTTTAATTGAACTCATGTTTAATTTAAATATAGGATTAATTTCTGGTTTTTAAAGAACATGTTATGTTGTTCAATAGTGTGTATTACATTAGAAAAAAGTAGATGAACTTTCTATTTTCTATCTCTTTGAAGAGTCTTCCTTCAAGAATACACTGGTTGAAATACAAATAACTATAGTGAGACACTACCTTACACCTGTTAGAATGGCTTAAATAAAAAAGACAAGAAATGACCAGTATTGCGAGGATGCAGAGAAAAAGCAAACTCATGCACTGCTGGGGGAAGTGCAAATTGGGGCAACCACTGTGAAAAACAGTATGGAGGTTTCTCAAAAAAGTTAAAAGAATTATCATATGATCAAGTAATTCTACTACAGTATTTGGGTATTTACCCAAAGAAAATTAAAACAGTCATTCAGGAGGAAAATGCATGCACCCCTATGTTTCTTGCACTATTAGCTACAAATGCACCCCTGTGTTTATTGCACCATATTTACAAAAGCAACCTAAGTGTCCCTCGATAGATGAGTGGATAAAGAAGAGATGGTATGTATATACAGTGGAAGATTACTAAGCCATACCAAAAATGATATCTTGCCATTTGCAACAACATGGATGTGCCTAGAGGGTATAAGGCTAAGTGAAATAAGCCAGTCAGAGAAAGACAAATACTATATAATTTTATGGGTAGATGGAATTTAAGAAACAAAAACAGAGAAAAGAGACAAAAAAAAAAAAAAAAAAACAGACTCTTAAATACAGAGAACAAACTGGCGATTGCCAGAGGCGAGACAGGTGGGAAATTGGGGGAAATAGATAAAGGGGATTAAGAGTACACTTATCTTGAACACTGAGTAATGTATTGAATTGTGGAGTTGTCACATTTTGTACCTGAAACGAATAAAACACTATGTTATACATCGTAAAAGAATATAGTAATTAAATTTAAAGATCTGTTTAGAACTCAACCCTATGTTTTTTAAATAATTATATGCTAACATCATAAACACACATTATAAAACTCTCAAGGATACATGCTTTTAATATCAACACTATGAAGTTTATTCTTCATATGCAATACAGTATTACTACAAAAATTATAGATGCATGGGTTGGAGTCTAGTACGTATCTAATATATCTCTTTGCAGAACTGAAATGGATAAGGACATAGGTCATGGTTGAATATGTATATGTACTTTAATACTGTGATATCTTTAACAGTATTGTCTTTGTACATATTTCCTTTAAGTGGGAAGTTTTGTAAAAGGTAATGCAGGAGACTATTACTTTGATGTGGACCAGAAAGTTCTGGGTAGAAGAGAGAATGAGCTGTTTAAACACAAAATACTTTGTGTATTTAATTTGAAATTCCCATTCTCATGAAAATTAGATCTTCACATCTTTCCTAGTCATTTTTTTTTTGATAAAGTGTCTCTTTAGGTATTGTCTCACATTATTTTTCAAATCAGCCCTCTGTCTTTCTATTACGGATTTATGAGAATTTTTAAGTGTATAGTGATAACTACTAAAACTGAACATACGTATACTAACGACCATCAATTCTAGCCCTGTTACATACCCTCCAAACATACAACTGTATGTGTATGCATAACCAAATTGCATAACCAAGAATTTTATGGTCTCATAATTTGTAGTATCCAAAACCCTTAAATAATCCAAATATTTATCAACCAATAAATAGATGTAGTATATTCATATAATAAAATATTACACAGCATTGAGAATGAACTATGTGTATAATGATGTGTCTATCAAATATAATTTTCCATACTAAAGGACATATACAAAAGAATAAAGATCACACTTTTCCATTAATAATGTGATATACAGACAAAATATGTTTTTAGTGTTAGAAGCTATGACAGTACTGCCCTTGGAGTAGATGGTTACTGAGAAGGTGCACAAGGGAGTCTCTGCTATGTAGGTTATGTTTTATTCATTACAATTTACCATTTTCAAGCCCCGTATTTGAAGACATGAATTTATTTGAAAATAGCAATAAAGATTCAGATGTTACAATTCACTCATTTATTGTAGCATTTCTACAGAATCTTTGTTAAAACTGGATCAATTCCAACACTGTCTTTTCCTAAAAATTAAAATAAGTTGGAAAAAGTTCTTAATAGATTTCAAAACCTCTAGACATAGCAGTATTGTCTAAATCAATTATAGAACTTGTTGATCTTCCAAGATCAATTGCTTAGTGCATGGTTTGTGGAAACACGGAGGTAACATTACCAGACAGAACTAATATTAGCATAAAAGCACTGGAATCCACTGTGTTTTTAGATGGATAATGAAATATCTACACATCATTACTACATTTTTAATTTCCTCCCTACTTATTTTCTATACCAATTTCATGCCATAAAATGCAAAAATTTAGAAGAAATTATAATTATCTTCACTTCCTATTTTCCTTCAATTATATTGGATATAGTGAAAATAAGAGAAATAATTGTGTATTTTTAAGATAAATTCTTATGCAACATACAGGTGAAAACTAGAATATACTCTTCAAGAGGCTGTATAACTATTTGAATATTCATTAATGAGAAAAGTAGAGTGTTTATAAGATTTAGTTCTAGAAATGAAAGGGGAAATATTTCTTTGTAGAATACAATACATGCAATTTTAATAAGTAATATTTTAAGAAGTAAATTATATAAAATAGAAATTCAGATTATAGGCAAGAAAAATCCCACTGAAAATAGAACAAACTTCCTTTAACACACTACTGATAATAAATTCTAGTGTTCACTAAATAATAATCTAAAATCAAATGCTTCACTTAGCAGAATATTAAGCCAAGTGACTTAAATGTATAATTTTGTCTGGGTGAAAGCATGCAACACTATATTAAACTAAGCATACATAATTTTATATTGAAGAAAAAATGACAGTGCTTCCCAGTCTTGTAAACACAGAAAACTATTGCTAGTCTTCCAGTCAGTCCTGGGGAGTGGTAGATTTAAAGAGGAATGTAAATTTCAGGAACTGAATATTGCACATCAACCTTAGTTAATTTGGTTATATAGAGTTCTTAGTTTCTTTTGGGATGTAATTGTTTCCATTGGTGAAGTTTCAAACAGATGTAGTTATCTCCTATACTGTCTTGCTTACAGTTTATAATGAACGGAGAGTTACAGAATAAATTTTGCCATCCTCACAAACATTTATCCAACACATATTTATGTCTAAGCCTGCACATGTACACAAAAATTTCCTAAAACTTGTTCTACAAAGCCTGACTGGGTCCTACTTTGCTGGTCCTTAAGATGCTTCAAACACTGAGTTTCAGTAAAGGTTCACTGTAGGATCACTTTCAGAGTCAGGGTTCGCTTACTCCCACAGTCAATTTGAGGTGATAGAAAATTACTCCATACCAGTAACTGGACGAGAGGAATTTAGAGATTAAGCACAGGTACCCTCCCTAAAGAAGTAGGTGACCCATAGTTTTGCATATCTAGAGTATCTAAAATACTTTAGCCAATTCTCATAATTTGAATACTTTTAATGTTGCTAATGAGAACTCATATCTAATGTTTACAATGATTATTAATCAACCATTAACTTCTCCAAGGAAAACCTATATATGACCTTGACATGCTAATTAGCAGCATTTCTGGTCTTGATCAGAAATTAAGGTAGCTGAACTATTTGTAAGAATTATATCTGGAGTTTGGGCTCTCTGATAAAATATAGTTGATTTTAAAGTACATGACTAGCCAATCTGAATTATCATTTAATTTATTGTTAAAAACCCACAAACATATACACATATATATGCACATATCATATGATATGATGTATGGTCACTCAGAGTATTTTTATTTAAATATTACTATAAAAATATGAGAAACTCAGGGTGCCTGCCTGGCTCAGTTGGTTGAATATCCAATTTTTGATGTCACATGGTTCATGAGTTGGAGCCCCACATGAGGCTCTGTGCTGACAGCATGGGTCCTGCTTGGGCTTCTCTCTCTCCCTCTTTCTCTGTCCTTCCCCAGCTGGTACACACATGCACACATTCTCTCTCTCTCTCAAAAAACAGATGATAGAGGGGTGCCTGGGTGGCTTAGTCGGTTAAGCGTCCGACTTTCGCTTAGGTCATGATCTCGCGGTTCGTGGGTTCGAGCTCCGCGTTGGGCTCTGTGCTGACTGCCAGCTCAGAGCCTGGAGCCTGTTTCAGCCTGTGACTCCCTCCTCTCTGACTCTCCCCTGCTCACGCTGTCTCTCTCTCTCTCCTAAAAATAAATAAAACATTAAAAAAAATTAAAAAAAAAACAGATGATAGATAGATGATAGATAGATAGATAGATAGATAGATATCAGAAACTCTGATAGAGTGATAGATATTATTGAATTGCTGTGCACTTATTTAAGATAAGATTAGGGAGAAGGAAGGTGGCTAAAGCCTGCTAAAGAGAGAAGTTGGAGAAAATCTTTTTAAGTTCTCACTCTCTCTCGTTTTTAATCTTTTTAAGTCCTGATAATGTTGGTACACGCTTGTGTAGTGTCAGTACAGTAAACGCCACACCACATTCTAAAGAAGTCAGCAGCAGCTCACTCAGAACTGCCAGTGCCAGTGACAGGGCAGCCCTGTTGTTGGGGAAGAGCTGCCAGACAGAAATGAGTGGATGACTCTCTGTACTTCTTTTCTCTAGAGGTGTTGAAGTGACATTCTGACTACAGGAAATGCCTGGTCAGGTGGCAGCAAGCAGGAATGATCAAAAGTGCCTTTGTTTGGACTTCTGGTTTTAACTATGACGTGTACAGAGCTTGGAAGTTCTTACTCTCATCCTTCCAAAACTCTAAGAAAATTGAAAATGAATGAGTTTCCTTAGGCGCATCAATAATGAGATACCACTACAGAAATATTAGAATGGGAAAATCCATAAACCTGTCAGTGCCAATTGCTGGTGAGGGTGCAAAACAATAGCAATTTTTCTTCATGATGATGGGAATGAAAATGGTACAGACATTTTATAAGACTGGTACTTTCATACAGAGTTAAACATAAGTTTACTATATGATCCAGTATAATAGCTCTACTGATTTACACCCAATGATTATTAAACATGTTTACACAGAAGCATGTACATGAATGTTCATTGCAACTTAAATCTTAATTTCCAAAAGCTGGAAAAAATAAGATGTCCTTTAATAGTTGAATTGAATGTTCATTGCAGCTTTATTCTTAATTACCAAAAGCTGGAAAAAATAAGATGTCCTTTAATAGTTGAATTGATTGACAACCTAAGACATTATGATACATTTCAATACTGTTCAATGATAAGAAAAAAAAAAGCTGTCAAATCCTGGTTGACTCTTAAATGCACATTGCTAAATCAAAGAAACAGTCTCAAAAGGGAGCATACTGGGGTGCATGGGTGGCTCAGCCAGTTAAGCATTTGATTCTTGATTTTGGCTCAAGTCATGAACTCCATGGTTTGTGAGTTCAAGTCTCAAGTTGCAGAGCCTACTTGGGATTCTTCCTTTCTCTACTCCTCCCCAACTCTCTCTCTCTCTCTCTCTCACTCTATGTGTGTGTGTGTGTGTGTGTGTGTGTGTGTGTGTGTGTGTGTGTGTGTGTGTGTGTGTGTGTTTGTCAAAATAAATAAATAAATTTTTGGGGCATCTGGGTAGCTCAGTTGGTTAAGTGTCAGACTTCGGCTCAGGTCATGATCTCACGGTATGTATGTCAGTTTGTGGCCCACATCTGTCTCCATACTGACAGCTCAGAGCCTGGAGCCTGCTTCAGATTTGGCGTTTCCCTCTCTCTGCTTCTTCCCCACTTGTGCTCTGTCTGTCTGTCTCTCTCTCAAAAGTAAACAATAAACAAACAAACATTTAAAAATTAAATGGGTACATTGTATATGATTCCATTTCTATAGCATGCTGAAGAAAGCAAAACTACCAAGATGTTAAACCAATCAGTGGTTACCAGGGATTTGGGAAGGGTGATTTCAAGAGATGAAACACAAAGTACTTTTAGATTAGAGGGCTATTCTATATGATACTATGATGGAGGGTCAATGATTCTACCCACTTGTCTAAACTCACAGAACAAAGAGCAAACCCTAATTTATTCAAACTTAATTATATGGAAGGTCAGGGGGAATCCCAGAATGGGATGCAGATTTTGATAAGATAGTTTAACTATATTACAAATATATGATATAACCTCACTATAGGGTACTAATATAAATAATTTCAGAAATGAAGTCTTTAAAGGCAAAAAGAACTGTTCATAACTACTGTGTTCTTGTCTATAAGGTGTTTTCCACAGGAATATGGGTTAACAACTTCGACACTATTTTACAGATATTCTGGAATTGAGCAATTTAGCAAATAGATGCCAAATGTTTGGAAGTCAGCCTTATTAGTATTAGAGTAAGATGCAAGAGATTGAAGATATATCGTCCATGGGGCAATGGATTAGATTTTGAAACAAAAATATAAACTCATGTTTAGATTAATATGGATAGAGATGGTTAAATATAGAAATATGTATGAGGAGCACCTGGGTGGCTTAGTTGGTTAAGCATCTGGCTCTTGATTTTGGTTCAGGTCATGATCCCAGGGCTGTGAAATTGAGCCCCACGTTGGGGTCCATGCTGAACATGGAGCCTGTTTGGGATTCTCTTTCTCTCTCCTTTTGTCCCTCTTCTCTCCTCTCTCCCTCTCCCTCTCTCTCAAAAAAAAAGAGGGAGAGGGGCACCTGGGTGGCTTAGTCGGTTTAGCGTCCGACTTTCGCTTAGGTCATGATCTCGCGGTTCGTGGGTTCAAGCCCCGCGTCGGGTTCTGTGCTGACTGCCAGCTCAGAGTCTAGAGCCTATTTCAGAGTCTGTGTCTCCCTCTCTCTATGACCCTCCCCTGCTCACACTGTCTCTCTCTGTCTCCTAGAAATAAATAAAAATATTAAAAAAAAAAGAGGGAGAAATATATATGTATATGTGTGTATATACTCCAATTCATATACAAATTTGTACTTCATTGCTCTGCAATGAATACTCTGCAATAAATCCAATCTGCAAAAGAACATAAACTTTACCTAATCATAATGTATCAATATTGGTTTATAAATTGCAACAAATATACCATAATAATATAAGATATTAATAATAGCAAAAACTGGACGCTGGGTTTATGTAAGTCCTGTATATATCCACAACTTTTTTTTGTAAATATGAAACTATTCTAAAATAGAAGATTATTTAAAATAGAAAAGGCAATAACTACAATAAAAGAGTGTGATGTATGAGGATCTCTACTTTTCACCTTTTCCCCAATCCCATAAACTCATCATGATTGGCATTTGGCATTTGACTTTTCCTTTAGACATTAATAATAGCTACAACTAAGATTTCTAGAGTTCTTGTTGTGTACTAGACATAACTGACATTTTCACACAAATGCATGCACAAATACACTTATACGTGTATAAGTGTAAGTGTATACATACACATGTGTAGTGTGTGTATATGTGTTATACATGTAGATATATATTTAGTATGCATACTTATTACAGATACATGTAATTATCTTGACTTTATGTGATTTAATTTGACATTACAATAACTATATGTTATTATTTCCAATTTCCAAGTTAGAAATTTGCAGAAATACTAGGAATAAATTTTTCTAAGAAAAATTATAATTTGCGTGATCATATCTTCTAATTCTTAACATAGAGACATTAATAAAAGTAATTAATTCTTTATGATAATTCACATTTAATCCACATGAAACCTAATGAATACTTTCCTTTTCTTTTACTGAAACACAAAGATGTTTAAGTAAATTTCCTACTTATCACAGTTGTAAATCTTACCAGCAGTATGCTTTGAATGTAAGGGATCTGATTCCACAGTAATGTGCTAACCTACTTGTCTTTCTTGACTACCGGGTTTCATGTTGAAGGATTTCATAAAATAAAAAAGAGTGAAAAAATAAATCTCAATCCTACCTATAATATGTGAAATTTATAAATATAGAAGGCCAAAGAGAAAATTTAAAAATTCTGTAAGAATTCAGAAAGTCATTCTAAGAATCAACTGGTATCAAGATTTCTCAATAGCAATAATGGATGCAAGAAGATGATTTTTTGTTTTGTTTTGTTTTTTGTGTTTTTCCTTGGAGAAAACCACTTTTGCCTCTAAATTTAATCTTTACTCAAATTTTCATTTAAAGGCAGAAGCTAATAAAATGCCATCAGATATATGTCATCTTGGTTTTGCCATATAAAATCCATGTTGAAAATAGTTTGGAGGGAAGATATTTATAATCAGAAAAATAAATTAAGGAAATGCTTGAAGAGTTATAGAAAGTATGATAAAAATATTTTGACATTTAATAGTTTCTTAAATCAGTTTATTATTTTCAAAGAATTTCAAAGAACTTTCAAAAATTATCATTTTAAATGAATTTTAAAGGAATTATCATTTTCAAGATATTTCCAAAGATGATGTAATAATATCCACATCATTTTTTATTTTATATACTAAATGAGAAAATAATAGAATTACTAAACGAATAATTCTAAAACACTACTTTTTTTAAAGTATATATATGTGTGTGTGTGTGTGTGTATAATTGATTACTCAAACAGCATAAATGTAAATCATTGTCTAGTAATGGAATACCATGTGTACAAAAACAGAGTGCATAACTGTTAATGCAATGGAGAATTCTTTTTTTTTTCTTTTTATTGATTTTTTTTTTTCTTAGAGAGAGAGAGCAGGGGAGGGTCAGAGAGAGAGGGAGACACAGAATCGGAAACAGGCTCCATGCTCTGAGCTGTCAGCACATGGGGCTTGAACCCACGAACCGTGAGATCATGACCTGAGCCGAAGTCGGATGCTTAATCGACTGAGCCAACCAGGCGCCGCAGTGGAGAATTCTTGACCTCATTGTAAAGTGGGAAAGTTGGGAGGAAGCTAACAAAACCAATATAATACAAAGAAAACATGAAAAAAACGTGATAGAAGAGCACTTTAGCAGTCATCCATTAGCATATGGCGTAAATGTTTTAAACTCACAAACTGAAATCAAAAGAATTCTCAGACTGGATAAAACAAGAAATGGGAAATGCACAAGCAAAACACAAAAGATTCTAGCCTTATTTATTGGTAAAATTAACAACGGAACATACATACATCCATCACGAGTATTTATGAACCTAACAGACCCGTAAAATATATTAAGCAAAGCCAACAAAACTACAGGGAATTAAATTAGTTTAAAAAATATATTTGGAATCTGTTAAGATTTTAAGAGAACTTTATAAATGAAGCATTAACAAATTAGCAGATGTATCAACTATTTAACAGTTTATGTGAGCACACATAAAACATGCCATAGGACACTAATAAAAAATGAATAAATAACATGGTAGGCAAAAAATGGTGATAAAAGATCATTGGCATTCATTTAGTCTGTATTCTCTGGGCAAAATGTAAAAAATTAGAAATGGAACTAAAGTAGATGCAATATGATTGGAAACTGACATTACTGTTTTTTTTTTAAATTTTTTTTTAATGTTTTATTTATTTCTAGGAGAGAGAGAGAGACAGCGTGAGCAGGGGAGGGTCAGAGAGGGAGTCACAGACCGAAACAGGCTCCAGGCTCTGAGCTGGCAGTCAACACAGAGCCCGACGCGGGCCTCGAACCCACGAACCGCGAGATCATGACCCAAGCGAAAGTCGGACGCTTAACCGACTAAGCCACCCAGGCACCCCGGAAACTGACATTACTGTTAAGCAATTCTTAGGCGAAAAAATAAATAACGAAAGAATCTATAGCAAAAAGAAAATCAAGCACCCACACAGAAATGTTCAGAGCTATGAAAAATGCAGAGCAATGTGTATATACAAGAGGTTACTTAAATAAAGGTTATAAAGTATTGGACTATAAAATTATGCATTATAGCCACCATATGTCAAAAATCTCTTAAGCATATTAAATGGGGCAAGAGTACAAATATTTTAAGCATATCAAACTGGGCAGGAGTATAAAAAACGTTTATAGGATATTTTCACAGACAGCCTGTGAAGGACCCATTGTCATTCCTTTTCTAAAATAACATTTAATAGGATGAAAAATTTTTTAAAGTTTAATTTATCCTTCTATAATATAAATCACATGCACATTTTATTTCAAGAACACATCATGAGATTAACAATTATTGGATGATTACATAGGTATATTTAAAAATACAGGATGATGAAGATAAGTGATTCTCCAAATAATTCATGTAAAATAAGAAGTTATTTCAATTCATTAATTTTTAGAGTTTTTAACTTGGATTTTTTGCCTTTTTTATAATCAGTTTATTCAGCTATAAGTATTCAAATTTTCTTTGAATTTACTAGAATTTAAAAGAATTATGGGTCTTATTGTTTTAATCAAACACATCTCTACATTGCAACTCTTTCAGCTGTATCTCTTTTTATGCTTTCCAATGCTCACATCCCTACAAAGTCCTTTCTGAAAGATAAGAACTCCCTACCAATTGGCTTCATGCGGTGCTGAGCAAGAACTAAGGAACAATCTTTTCCTTTTATACTTATGAAAAGTCTGCAGGGGTAAAATGGAAAATTGAGGATATCAGACATTTTTATGTCTTATTTATACTTCTTAAGCCTTTCCTGTCTTGTTTGAAGATATATATTTGTGTTAGACTTTTTTCAGTTATGTTTTGCTGTGTTCAAATATTTGTTCCAGACCAGTTTATCTTTGTGGAAATCTTATATATAAATATAAAATGATGATAGTTTCTCATGATTCCCACCCTCTCTCTTTTTACATTTCTATCAATTTTAAAACAGAGAAGAGAAAATGACTTGACTCATTTTGACTGAATGGTGATAATGACAGATGGAGGAGCAGAGGAGTAGTCCACACTCCTAAGGCTGTTGATTCTACTAGAGGTGAAGATGTAAAAACAGCACAATTAGTCTGGTGGGGAGAAAATTATACTCCTGCTGGAAACAGGAAAGGACTTGTTAGAACCTTTGCTTGACAAGACTAATCTGTCTGGTGTCAAAATTTCCAATTAGCATTCGGTATTATTCCCACTTCTGAGCTCATTCAGAATTTACAATGGAAAATCACAAGAAATGAACAGGGAACAAAGACATTTTTCTTGCAGGAATGAGAGGTTAGCTATGGCCATGAGAATAGAAGCTGGGGTGAAAGTCTCATGTTCATGGACAGTTTTGGGGATCTATAGACAAAATGAAAGTAAGATAGAGCAAACAGAAATATGGCAGCTTCATTTGATTTGGAATATAAACGTATATCCTCCCCAAATTAAAATTCCCACTAAGTAAGTCACCTCTAAAAATAAGTAAATTTTGTATCAACCATATATATCCACTGGGTATTAGAAAATATAATGACAGTCCATAGAATTCATTATTGGATTTATAACAGTTTAATATTAATTCATTAATTATTCTACAACTTGTATGTTTGGGGCGATGGGCCTCAATATGTATGTGTTTTGTGGAGAATTCATATGTTGATAATAGGCAGTGGAAAATAAAGCATCTGTGGTTAAATAAATGTACAGTGTATTGATTAAGCAAAGAAATCTGATTAACCAAGTAAAATAAAAAAAAAAATTCTATTGTTTCCCGGAGCCTTCAGTACCCAATTCATTCATTCAATAACTAATGATTGTGACTTAATGTCAATAAATTATTCATGACTCCTTTAGCACTTGTGCCTCGGGATATACTCTGACAGTTTGGGACTTCATTCTCTTTCTCAGTGCTCTGAGTAATCATTTTCTCATTCATTAAAGAAATGACTTTCTAAGAATTTTTTTTTTTTACTTTTAACGATCTGCACCTAAATGTATTGGCTCATGCTGTTCTCTTTCTATTCCTTAAGTCAGCAAAAGGATGATCTTTCAGTCTGTCTAAAGGACATCTTCCTTCTGTCTTCTTAATCTCATACTTTCTTCTTAAATCTCCTCAAAACACTCTCATTTGCTTATCTTTAAAATTGTTCTCTGAGTGGTTGCTGCTCCTCCCAGTACAATAGGGCCTGAAAGTCCTGAAATTAGATTTTTTTAGACTCCCTTTCTAGTAGGGTCTTATATATATTCCACTAATGAAACACATTCATTTGAGATCTGGAAGGCAGAAGAGATTTGTCAAGAGGCAAATTAGGGTAAATTCCTGGGTCTTGGCAGTTTGTGCTGTTTGCCAGTGGCTTCAGAGAATCTTCCAGAAAAATCATCCATTTTGGTGTTCCATGATTCCTATACCCAGACTTAATGAGTTTTTTTTTTTAAGGATTCTCAATAATGTGTAAGCCTCTGAGTCCTTTATCACATTTCTTCCGATTCTGAAAACCTCCTGCTTCGTCTCCTCCCTCTTCCTCTCCTCCTTCGTCTTCTAGTTCTTTATCTTCTTTTTCAACATCTTTATTGTCTTTGTGTGCTTCTTTTAAGGAACCATGGCTGATTCAGACACCAATCTTGATTTTAATTGAGTTCTCTGTAAGTTTTTGCAATTTGCTTTTCACATCTTTCTTGTAACTTTTACTCCTATGTTTATCTAGTTAAGAAGTGGGTATTTCACCTGTGCTATGTTTTTGGTTGTTTTCGAGGCATCTGGAATGCATCAATACATATAAAAATGATTCCTCTTCCTTTTTGGAGTTTATGAAGTGCAAAAAAGATAAAATCAATATATAATGTTAAATTACTACTGGAAAAAAGGACAAGTGAAGCAAGATGAGCACGATTGGAAGCACTGGAGGCATGGCGTACTTAGTGTTAAACGATGGGACTAGAGTAGGCCTCAATGAAAAGGGATAATAGAGCAAATGATTGAACATGGTGAGGAAGTCAGCTGTAAAATCTACTGAGTGCTTCATGCTGAGAGGAGTAGCAAATGCAAAGGTCCTAAACCTGGAGCACAACTGGCCTATGAGGAATATCAAGGGGTCAGAGGTAGCAAGAGTGGAATTAGCAAGGTGGACAGTAATTCAGGAAAGAATTGAGAGGGTAGGTCAATGGAAAATTAGATCCTGAAGGGCTACATGAACTATATTTAAGAATATCAGCTTTTGCTTTTATTGAAATGGGGAGCTTTTTTTTTTTTCTGAAGAGGATAACTTGTCTGTGGCAAACAGAAATAAGACCAATTAGCAGTCTAGTACAGCAATGTAGTCAAGAGATAATGTTAGCAACCACCAGGGTGATGGCAGGGAAAGAGTTAACAGTCAAATTCTAGACATAATTGGAAAATTTATCCATGAGTTTTCCTACAAGAATAGATATAGGGTGAGAAAGAAAAAAGACATCAAGGATACCACCAAGATCCTTAGGCTGAATGTCTGGAACAATGAGTTGCCATAACCTGAGATAAAAGCTGAGGGTAGAGTAATTATCAAATGGAAAATCAATTGTATGAGTTTTAGAGTGACATTTGAGGGGGAGGGGCAGGTTTACTAATGTGAACATGTTGACTTCTTGGGTATTATTTTCCCCTGATTTTCCTCCTATTCTCTTGCTGGTCCTCATTATTTGACTACGGAGGCACTTCTTGTACTGTATGCTCCTCACCTGCAACTTTCCATCTTTAATACTTTATGTGCCTTATCCTCATTTTAAGATTTATGGGTACTTAATGTGAATCACCTCCAGCTTTATCTCATCCCAAATCTTAGGCCAGTCTTCTTGTATGTTTCTAACATGTAGAATGGTCCTTTTATTACAATTTCCTCTATGTCTTTGTTTCTTAAAGATAATTTCCACAATTTATCTTTATGGATAAATGAATATGTTACATGAATGAATATGATACATGTTTTATATAACTATTTTAAAGAAAATTTTAAATGGTGGAAAAGGTTTAAATCAGGTTAAATACACATAGTCCTATAATGAATTGCTTTTCACAATTTATGTACCTATAATAAATGTCTTTGAATATGCTTAGGGATTTATTGTATCAATATACATAAACAAAACCTAATATATATAAACATAACCTAAGTGAATATTCTTGTATTCTAATGCCAACTTCAAGTTTGGGACAAAACTCTTTAGAAAAAAAGAGATATGAAATCAGAATTCTCATTATTAATAGAAGGTAGAGGAAGACATCTGTTAAGTAAAATTCAATCAATTCAGTATTTCTGACATGATTTAGTAAGTTCTATTGCAAAACTCTGTACTGGACATGGTAGGGGATATTAAAACCAGAGGTTTTGCTGTTAAGGAACTTCCAAATCATAGAGATTCTAGCAGTGATGTGATTAAATACCCGGTGTGTCTATAAGCAAGTCAGATTTTAAATAATGAAATTGAAAGAAGCAATTAGTCCTCTGAAACTACGTTTTAAAATCTTCATGTGTAGGGGCGCCTGGGTGGCTTAGTCGGTTAAGCGTCCAACTTTCTCTTAGGTCATGATCTCGCTGTTCGTGGGTTTGAGCCCCGCATCGGGCTCTGTGCTGACTGCCAGCTCAGAGCCTGGAGCCTGTTTCAGCCTGTGACTCCCTCTCTCTCTGACCCTCCCCTGCTCACGCTGTCTCTCTCTTTCTCTCTCTCCTAAAAATAAATAAAAAACATTAAAAAAAATAAAATCTTCATGTGTAAATGTATGATCTCACTTATTCCTTGATACCAAAATGCATACTTTTCAAGAGAAAAGTAAACATTCTAATGAATAATTAGAAGTAGAATAATTCTTTATGTGCACTTTCTTAAGTCCTTAAATATCATTCATAAGTTCTAAATAATACAAGTTCTGCATAGTAATTTTCAGTGAGTTTTATTTATAGTAGCATATCTTTATTATTTGTTAAATATATTTAAAAATAAATAGAAATTTTATACAATATTTATATATTCACATACCCTAATTTATCAGAATAATATATAATAAATATAATGATATTTATTTTCCATGACACCTTTTAGTCATTGTCTTCATATATACATGTATTAAACTTATGCAAGTATACATGTTTTGCTTTTATCATCTGATTTTTTCATAACATTAAATCAAAACTATTCTTTACTCTTTAAATCATTTATTCTTGTTAATGCAAATGCACACATGATTTCACATAAACTATATTACGTGTCAAATGTTATTTCAGTAGAAATAGTACTATTTCTTGATTGGTTGCTTATTTTGCATAATCTCTAATGCAGCCATCTATAAAGACCAGAAATATGCTGTTTAGAGCATCAGGGATAGGAAGTTTTTCCTTCTGTCATTTCTATTTTTCCTAAAAATCTGGCAAGAAGAATTAAACTTTTTAGGCATTATTGACTGACAATAGCTTAATGTATTGAAATTTCTCATACTTCTTACATATGAAAGAGTTTTTTTTAATTCTACCATCTTACTCAAATAAGACGTCACAATCCCAAAAACTTCAAAGTGCATGAAATTCATTGGCAAGAAAGCCATGCATGTACCAGTCTCCCCCATCTTCACCACCTTGCTACCATCTAGAAACATCAGGTGTTTACTCCAACAATTTGATTTTAAAGATGTATAGTATTATGGGTAAACTAGTATCTCATCAGCATTAGATGGGTTATGTTGCATTAACAACACAGAAATCTCTCTGACTGAGCAAGAAAACTCATTTCATATAAGAGCAAATTTACCTTAAAAATTGGGTAATATTACATACAAGCTGTCCTCTATAGTAGTTCAGTGACGCTTTGACCTCAGGTGTATCCATCTCAATATATGCTTTGATATCACAGTGTCCAGGGAAGGGAGTACTAGAAAGCCTGGAACTACCCATTAAATGCTTTCATTCAGAAGTGAAAATTACATTTATCTCTACTCAAAGTTCATTGACCAGAATTCATAATATCAATTTAACTTCAAGAAGGGTCGAGAAGTGTGATTATCCTACATACTCAGACCAGGAGAAGAGCCTGATACACAGTTAGCACTGGTTATCTCCACCACAGCAGGAAACCTCAAATCATATTCTGGAAAGGATACATAGTCTGATTGTAGAGGTTAGTGAAACCTCTAAGTTATACGAACAAAGAGGATTCTTAACATCTTCTCTGTTCTTCATGAAGTATTGACATGTTTCAAACATCATCCAGATTTTCTGTGAAATATGAAGTAATGGCACTTTTATTGGACATTCAATGCTTCAGTTCCAGGCAGAGTTCTTTCTACCTCTATTAATGGATCTTCAATCTATCTCTTTTGGAAAAATTCCAAAAGTCTCAGTCCGTCCTTGGTTCTAGGCACAATCCTTTCAGTCTCATTTTGGAGGACTTAACTCTGAAATGATAAGATAAGTAAGAACCCGTAAAAGGCACAGTGAAACTCTGACTCAATCTCCAGCCATTCAAAAATCCTCAAGTCTAAGAAACCTAATCTGTATTCTCTGGAACTCTTCAGGGTGCTGATATTTCCTCATTCAAAGTTGGCAGTTCTAGCATACCTGTGCATCTGTTTTGTAAGTAAAATGCCATCCTTAAAGATAACAAAGCAAGAAAGAACAGATTCTGGTATCTGTTTCCTTACTCACTTTTAATTATTTTTCTTATGCCTCTGGCTTCCTAGACAATTCAGATGATCAGTGACTCACCTAGAAAGGAAAAAAAACAAACAAACAGAAATTGGTAAAGAAAGATAAATATACATAGTATTTACATGAAAATAGAAGATAATTCAAATGAATCAGTTCTCTAAATCAAACAAACAGACAAAATCCACCAATATGCAGAAGGCTCTGGATTTCAAAAAATTGAAGGAGCTAGCTTCATGTTTAGAATTAAGCACTCTCTCTTAGGTTTTGCTGTGGTATTTTTAATTGCCTTTTAGTAAAGTACAATAAGCTTTTTATAACTAGAACAGTTTCTAATTTGTATGCGTTTTAAAGTTTATATAGGTAATCTGAAATTATATTTTAATGTAGATAGCTATAATTTAATTTTAATTTTCAGAAAATATACATTTTTGAAGAAATGTAAAATAAATCACTGGGAAAAATGAAGGAAATATTCAGTGAAGAATATCATGTGCCTCTTCTTTTCTGGAGTTAAAGAAATATTCTGTATTAATCTGCTCAACTTTAATATTTAAAGTTACAGAATGTCCATGATAAAGATTCTTTCAGAGTAATGCCATCTTGGCTAGAAATATTTGAATCTTAAAATAAAAAGAACATGAACAATAAGTCAAATTAAGAGCTTGGTGTGTGTTTGTGTTTGTATGCAGGTGTTTACTTTAACTTTTTGTGAACATCTGTTGGCTCCCAGTAGGCAGCATAGTAACATAGTCATTATCTCACTCAAACTTCCATTCCTCTTATAGTGACAGTAATGATTTTTGATTCAGCATCCTTTTCCATTTCTTCTTTCTGCCCAGACTTTTATTTTTCTAATGTGTCCATCATGTGACTAAATTGCTTAGATAATTCTTGAGAAGATAGTCCAGGTAGAGGGGAGAGGGATGAATATGTGGAACGTGGGAGATATTTGTGGAAATCAAAATATTCCATATAGGACTACAGTAGTGGTTATATATTATGCATTTGACAAAACCCATAGATCTACACAACACAAAAAGTGAACACTAATATGAATGATGGGTTTTAGTTAATAATAACACATCTAATAGTTTTTCAATTACAAAAAATATATCACACAAATGTAAGATATTACAAAATAAGGGACACTGAGAAGGAAGTAAGCATATGAGAATTCAGAGTAGTTTCTGTTTAAACTTCTCATCATGTCTCCCTCAAATTCATTTTTTTGTGAAATTCTCATTTTATTCTTCTTACTTTTTTATTTTGACATCTGTAATAATATCAAATACAACACAGAAAAATACACATAGCTATAATACACAAAAATGAATACAGTTGTAGATTTTTTACAATAAAATTCATTAAATCATTATGTGTATAAACCTGCTAGAAAGTTCTTATTTTTGATACAATTTAAAGTAGAATTCTTGCCTTCAGTTTTCTTTATTATGTATGAAATCATATATGACTGTTAGATTATCTGTATTTGCTTATATCCCATGGAATATTTTCTATGAGTGTATATGCATTAATTAGGGTATGTTTAAGATTGTGATAAAACTCAATTCTAGAATAGAATATACAGACATGAAGAAATGTTTTACTCAGCAAATTTTGCTTTCATGAAATGGCTTATTGCATACTTAGTGAAGTGAAAACTAAGTTCAATAACTCATTGTCAGGTAACAGATGTTAAAAAACATTAGGCACAGTAGTTGAATACACATGTACCAAATACACATACATAAAACTCGTAATGATTCAATGTTTGTGCTTTTTTGGTTTAAGATTCAAATACTTCCAGCCAAACTGTCACTAAACAGGGAGATCTAAAATGAATTATCTGATAAATGAAAGAAATAATTTCAATTGACAAAGAAAATCTCATATGCATATGCATATTCTTTTTTAGAGTTGTATTTACTTATTTTTTTAACTTAAAACCAAGTTAGTAACATATAGGGTAATGACGATTTCAGGAATAGAATGTAGTGGTTTATCACACGTAACACCCGGTGCTCATCCCATCAAGTGCCCTCCTTAATCCCCACTGGCCCCTCCCCCCACCTAACACCCCACCAGCAACCCTCAGTTTGTTCTCTGTATTAAGAATCTATTAGGGTTTGTCTCCCTCTCTGCTGTTATATTATTTTTGCTTTTCTTCCTTTATGTTCATCTGTTCTGTGTCTTAAATTCCATGTATAAGTGAAATTATGTGATACTCATCTTTCTCTGACTTATTTCACTTAGCATAATACCCTCTAGTTCCAACTACATTGTTGCAAATATCAAGAATTCATTCTTTTTGATCACCTAGTAATACTCCAGTGTGTGTGTGTGTGTGTGTGTGTGTGTGTGTGTGTGTGTGTGTGTGTGTGTGTGTATGCCATATCTTCGTTCATCAGTCGATGGACATTTGTTGATAGTGCTGCTATAAATACTGGGGTGCCTGTGCCCATTAGAATCCGCATTTTTTGTATCCTTTGGATAAATCCCTAATAGTGCAATTGCTGAGTCGTGGGGTAATTTTACTTTTAATTTTTTGAGGAACCTCCATACTGTTTTCCACAGTGACTGCACCAGTTTACATTCCTACCAACAGTGCAAACGGTTCCCTCTTTTCCACATCCTTGCCAACATCTGTTGTTTCCTGAGTTGTTAATTTTAGCCATTCTGAGAGGTGTGAGGTGGTATCTCATTGTGGTGATGATTTGTAACTAGAGTTGTATTTTAAATTAACCTGCTTATTCAACAGTCTGATGGCCACTGCATAAGATGGGCTATGGATGCTCAATTTTCTGAAGGTAATGAGATCATTACCACATTTAATCCCAAATGAGTCTAATGCTAAACGCAGATTCTCACTCTTTAGATTTGACACATAGGTCAAACTTTGCTGACCCATGATTTGAAGAAACAAAATGGGTTTCTTACTGAATTGTAAGGAGATGACCCCAGAAATTCTCTTTCAGTTGACTCTTTTTTTTTTTTAATGTTTTATTTATTTCTAGGAGAGACAGAGAGACAGCGTGAGCAGGGGAGGGTCAGAGAGAGAGGGAGTCACAGACTGAAACAGGCTCCAGGCTCTGAGCTGGCAGTCAGCACGAAGCCCGACGCAGGGCTCGAACCCACGAACCGCGAGATCATGACCTGAGCGAAAGTCGGACGCTTAACCGACTAAGCCACCCAGGTGCCCCTCTTTCAGTTGACTCTTAATGAACTGTTTGTGACCAGGTGCTGTCATTCCCTGAAGTGGATTCTTTATAGCTGAATTTCTCATAGTACCAGAAACTAACCCCTACTCCACTATGAGGCTTGAACCCAATCACATCTTCCCACAGTTTTAAGTTGCTGGTGACTGTAATTATTAGAGATTTTTCTTGTTAGTAAGTGCCTAAACCCATTATGACATAACATTTTCAATATGTTCTCTCAGTAGGAGCTGGACATCATTTGTGAAGTAATTGTAACCTGACTTGAAAATTTAGAGCTTTTTTTGTATTTCTCCTGATAAAATTAACATTTAATCACTTTCCACCATATATTGATTGTTAACAAATTCTACACTTTCATAAAAACTGTGCTAGAAGCATACACTGTGAATGTCAGAGTTAAGTAGAAAAAATGAGCCAACAATCCATCAGTCTTGAAAATAGTCACCCAACTTTCAATACAAGTTGAATGAATTTAGGAATTATACCATTTGTATCATCCAGGAAATCAGTATCATTTCCCTTTCCCAAATTATTAAATTTGGAAAATTTAAAGTAAATTTAATGTAAAAATTTGGATTTTACATTATAAGAAATCATAAAATGTACTGTGTTCATGTTAACAAGTGAGTGATATTAAATAAAACATAGCTAAATATAAAATTAACAAAGGAAAATTATATGTCACTGCAACATGACAATTTTAATCTGTTTTATTTTGTATGCCCTTTAAGTCATTTATATATATAGTATATCTAATTGTTATTGTTGTATAATAAGGATTTTTATTTACTATTTCACATGTATTTAGTGATGTGGATCCTAACAGACTGCATGATGTTGAATAAAATAGATACAAATGTAAATATGTCATAGTGTTGGTTCACAGTTCTGTATGCAGTTATCTCAGTAATGGGTTAAATTTGTTCACATTTAACACATTACTCCATACCTATTGAAATGTATTTTTACATTAATTTATATGTCTTACCTGATCAAATAATTTGTTTTCGTTGGATTAGGAACTCTATGGGTCTGAAGTAAAATGGATTGAACACTCTTTGGCTTCTTTGACTTTCCATAAGAAGAGTCATCGGCCAAGTTTATGAGTAAATTTGAATTGTTCTGCAAAGTTCTTCATGCCCAAACTTCCTCCTATTGAGTTTGTCACTATTAACATGTTAGGAAAAATTATGTTTTTACTTTTAGTCATTCCAGCTTAAAGATAATATCCTTTTATCCCCCCAATAAGCATATTAGTATATTGAGAAGATACCAGAATTATAATTAAAAAGGTAAGCATGTGACTCCTGGATTTACCACTCATCAGTAGAGCAATCTTAACAGAAATTAGTCACATTATTCATTTTCAAAACTAGATGAGGGGCACCTGAGTGTCTCAGTCAGTAAAGCGTCTGACTTCGGCTCAGGTCATGATCTCACAGTGTGGGGGTTTGTGCCCCGGGTCAGGCTCCGCTGAGAGCTCAGAGCCTGGAGCCTGCTTCTGTGTCTTCCTCTCTCTCTGCCCCTGCCCTACTCACACTCTGTCTCTCTCTCAAAAATAAACATAAAAAAAATTTTTTTTAATCTAGATGATAACTCCTACTTCAAAGGATTATATTAGAGACAAAATAAGACAATATACCTGAAAGCTCCTCCCTATTGCCTACTACATGATTTAAGTTCAATAAGTATTACTCATGAAGTTTTAACCCCCATTACTTTGAAATCTGTAATAAAATGGAATATTACTGATTCAATAACCCACATTGTTTATGTATCAGAAATGTAACTTTAATTATACAGAGTGTTATTTTGAAAACATGCCTATCAGTAATAGTAGAGACTGTTGGTTCCATGATTCAGAATAAAGATTAATTTTTAAAAACCAGATTATGTACAAACATACACACAGGCACACATAACAGGGAGAGTATAGCTGATGCTTCCTCACTTTTCACAGTGAAGTTGAGAATTAGTACCTGCTTTTTCTTTGTGATCTTTCATTTGCAGAGACATTAATACCGAACTTAGTCTGATGACTTACAGGATATATGACTATTTTTTTGGTTCTAAATTAAGCAGCTGGCTGCTGGTTTTACTGTCAACTATAGTTTTGTTGCTTTATTTCTCATATGCATTATCTTTCTGATTAATATTTTAGGTAAAGGTTAGGTTTTCAATAAGAAAATTGATATATTTATTTTCTTTAGATTGATTCAAAAGCTGTGTTGGGTTTAAGGATTCATTACTCTAGATCAGAGTCTTGAGTGTTTTAAGAATACTGCTTTGATATTTCTGTGCACATTGTTATTAATTGCTCAGTAAAATGTTTCCAAGTAAAAATGTCATGTATAACTATTATTCATCTATATTTCATAGTTTAATACACTTTTATAGAAAGTCTTAATATTTGGTTTTAGTGCTTAAATTGAAATAAAAGATTAAATCTTGGATATAATTAGCAAACATTTTTGTAGCTATGCAAAGGTAAAGTAAAAGACATTCCTGTGCTTATTTCCATCTCTAATGGAAAGCAAATTACATTTTTATTGAAAAGGTATTAAATAGCAGAATATAGCTTTGTCTCTAAAATGTAGTATTCTCCCTTTACAAAGTGAGAGTATACATAATGAAGCTTACATACAATGCATGTTATAATAATTCAGTTCCTAATTTAAATTTATAATTCTAAAAGAGAATTTCTATAGGTAGGTGCCATATTACTTTGTGGAATTTGGGAACTGTACCACAGTTATTATAATGTTGTTGCAACATTGTACATTACTTATGGAGTAGATTGGATAAACCAAACCTTTGAAAACCAATTCTAATCTTCAGGCCATTAGTTGGGCTTCATTAGATCATTAGTTGGGCCTTATATCTTTCATTGAGGTGAAAGATAATATTTTGACTACCAACCATGTAGTTGGTGAAGTTAATATTTTGTTAAAAATATAAGTGATTGCCTTGAGGTCTTGTCCTGATTGTGGGTGGAGGTAATAGTTATGATATAAAATGACTTTTACCTACACAGTTATAGATTATACATAATAAACTGTACGTACAACTCAATATCGAACATACATAAACAAATACATGTATATGATATACATACCATATGATGAACAGACATTAATTTCACAGTTCAATAAATGTCAAAATGTACATATTTAAGTAATCATCAGTCAAATCTAGATACATTCCAGAAAGTCCCCTCATGCCATTTTGAGATGTATACCTTTCCCTTATACTCTATAAGTAAACAGTGATCTGTTTTCTATTTCTGTGGAAATGAAATCATGCAAAATATACTGTTATATGTTTGAATTCTTCTTTCAGCATAATAACTTTGAAATCCATTCATGCTTTTGGAATTTTCTGTTTTTTATTTTATTTTTTAAGTTGCTAAGCAGTGTTCCATGGTATGGGTACCAGTTTGTTTATCTACTCATCTGTTGATGGATAACTGGGCTGTTTTCAGTTTCTGCTATCATAAATAAAGTTGTCATGACAATTTGAATATGTGTGTGTTTGTTGTTGTTGTTTTCCTGTGGACATCTGTTTTTGCTTCTTTTTGGTGAATGCCTGGAGTGTACAATTGTTAGATCATATGGTAACTGTATATTTAACTAAAGAAAGTATCCAACTGTTTTCTACAATTGTTTTACTAGCTTTAGAGTTCTAACAGCAATTTACGAAAGTTGGAGTTTTCCAAAACCTAACCAATATTTGTCACTGTGATTCTTTGAATTTTTAATTGTAGTCAGACTGGAAAGTATGTAATGTTGTCTCAATGTAGTTTTAATTTGTGTTGGACTCATGACAAATGACATTAAGCATTTTATTTTAATTTATATATGTATATAAGTCTTTTTTTGAGAGAGAAAGGGAGAGGGCAAACAAGGGAGGGGCAGAGAGAGAGGGCATGCCCAGCACAGAGCCTGATGCTGAGCTCAGTCTCACAACAGTGAGATCATGACCTGAGCCAAAATACAGAGTCAGACACTTAACCAGCTGAGCCACCTGGGTGCCCTGATATTAAGCATTTTAAAACCAAGCTAAAATATTTTATGTGTTTATAAATATTGCTGGACATGATTTGTTAATTTTTTGATAATATTTTTTGAAAATTTGTTGCCTGCATTCATAAAGAGTAACATTCTTTTCTCATGTAATATCTTTGTCAGTTTTTGGTATCCTAATAATGTCTTCATAAAATGACTTAAACAGAATCTCATTCGTTTTAACTTTCTGAAGAGCTTTGTATGCTATTTGTCTATTTTTTTCCTTAATATGTTTGGAAGAAGTCACTAGTTCCTCTTCAAAATTCATATGGGCATCGAATTTTCTTAATGAGAAAATATTTGGTTTAGTATATTTGCTAGCTATAGGAATATTCAGATTATCTTTCTTCGTTAAGCTTTAGTTGTATTTTTTAAGAATTTGTTCATTGTTACATTACATTTAAAATTTTTTTAAGTTTTCATTTAGTTTTCAGAGAGAGAGTGTGAGAAAAAGAGAGAGGGAGGGAGAGATAGAGAGAGAGAGACAGAGAGAGAGAGAGCTTGCACGAGCAGGGCAGGAGCAGAGAGAAAGGGAGACACAGAATCTGAAGCAGGCTCCAGGCTCTGAGCTGTCAGCACAGATCCCAACAAGGGGCTCCAACTCATGAACTGGGAGATCATGATCTGAGTTAGACGCTCAGCCCACTGAGCCACCCAGACACCCCTAAATTGTGCTTTTTTAGGACTCGTTCATTTCCTTTTTTTCATAAACATGTTAACATGATTTGATAATAGTGTTTTCTTTTTGGCTTTTTAATGGTTGTGGGAACTCTAGTGATACCCTGTTTCATTCCTGTTTCCATGTGCACATTCACAGGCGTGTTTCTCTTTTACCTTCATTAGCATTTGTACAGTTTTAACCATTTTATGGAATTTTTCCAAGAACGAAATTTTGGCTTCTTAAAACATTCTTTCCTTCTGATTATTTTGGTTTTAATGAATGTTTCTTGTTGTTGTTTTTTTGTTTGTTTTGTTTTGTTTGTTTCTTAACATTCCATTACATCATGGATGTTAAGCTTTTCTTCTTTCCCAAATTAGGAAAGGTAATATTTTTCTCACTATGCCCTACTTTAGCTGTATCCTGCTTACCACATCCATTGAGAAAATATAAAAAGATAGGGCACAGTGGATGCAGTTCCTGAAAATAACCATGAGGAGGACAGGTCCGAACATTGAGTCCTGCCAACTTGAAGACATGAGGGAAATACCTTGGTCACTTCACAGATTCTCCCAAACAGCATAAGTTTAAATCTGGCTGTCATTATCTCTCTTCTGTTCTCAACTCTGTATAAGTCCCTTTCTGGTAGGTCTGTGTATTCTCACTCTGTAGGCTTTAGCAAGCAACTCACCACCCAGGGGTTCCAGGGGAATAATCTTACAGACTGCTTTTCCCCCTCCCCTGCTTCATAGTGCCTGTGCTGTTGTCTGTAGATAACGGAAATGTCTTGGTCCCCAGCTCTAATCTGTCTCTTCTGTTCATGGGCAGCACCCTGTTAAGCTTGAAATTCAGCATATTTCACCAAAGGTCAAAAATGTCTTACATTAGAGAACCTCAGTAATAATGGGATTCTTCACAGATGTTTCCTTCTCTTATGAATCACAGTTTTATAGTTCTTGTTGCCTCAAAACAGTTTTCTCTGATATTTTGTCCAGTGCTGTGATTTGTTGAGCTTGGGGTGTTGGCCCAATGCCAGCTCTTCCATCATAGTGGAAGCAGATGTCCCTCTAGATGACTTTTAACTATTTAATTTAAAAGACTCCCAAAAGAAACTTAAGGTAGTGGAAATTATGAGATGTTAATAGACATAGTACAAGAAATTAATAAGTAGATAATTACTGTAACTCTATTGCAGTTTATGTTTTCTAATGTCTTAATCTCGCCATCATTTTCCAGTGTGAACAAATAAAATAGTACTCTAATGGACTTACAAATCCTCTGTTTTGTTTTCTAGTATCACTAAGGAGAAAAATATTTTCAAGGAGAAAGAAAACTTTCATACATTCTAGAGAAGCAACAGTATGGAATGTTACAGTTTGTATGAATGGTGATTTTAATTTATAAGTAGTAATTTGATTCACCTACCAAGGCACTAAAATCTTTAATAGAACTTGCACTGTCATTATTATTCATTATTCATAAAGTGATGTAAATGGAAATAGTGTCTCAGAAAGGTTAGCATACAGATAAATCCATGCCCTCAAGAACTTATAATTTTAAAATCCTTTCAACAAGCTCCCCACCACCCAACCCCTGGGCACTCATTAGAATCAGACAGCTTGTGAGCACTATTCCATTTGGCTTTAACAGTACAAAGAAGTCCAACTAAGTAGAAGCTATAATATAATTCAAAAGTGTATTTTCAAACTTGAAAGCAAAACTGTAATACCCTGATGGATCCACATTATCTGCTTAGGTTTAAAGTGGATATAAATATCAAATGAATGGTTTATAGTATAGCAGTAGACTAATATTTTATCTCAAATTTTGTATTACACCTTTTATTGTTATTATTATTATGGCAGCTCGCAGGAAGTAGAGAAGGAACAACTCCTCCGGTATTTGCACATTGGATTGTAGTAAATGAATTTAATTTTTGCCTAAATCTGAATAATTTAATGAGGATCATTTCCCCTGAATGTGGTTACTGGGGATATGTCTAAGCAATCTGTGATCCTTTAGTTATTGATATTTTATTACTTAATGCTATCTTCAAAAGCAAATATGATAAATCAGAGTACTTTAGAGTTTCACAGAAATTAAAAATATCTTGATAAAGATTGGAAACATTAGGACAACTTCATTTAAGGCTTGTCTTTCTGAGCGGGATGGAATGAGAAAACTTTATAAAACATTCAGAGCATGGAAAATCCTTTTCTCGATTTGATTCTGATCTGAAAAATTCTACCTAATGCTTTATCATATAAGAGCAATGTGAGCATTTTTTAAAATTTTTTTAATGTTTTATTTATTTCTGAGAGAGACCCAGTGTGAGCAGGGGAGGGTCAGAGAGAGAGGGAGACACAGAATGTGTAGCAGGCTCCAGGCTCTGAGCAGCTGTCAGCCACCCAGGCACCGCTACGGCTCCCATTTTTAGAGTGTGTAAGTAGAGAGTCTAGTTTTTCCTATAGCTACACGAAATAGTTCTCCTTCAGGAAAATACTAAATCATTTTTAAGAATTACAAAGAGAGAATAAAATTGCCCTACTTTGTGAAAGTTGAAAGAGTTTCATTCTCTCTGAGAGTGCAACAAAGCACATACTCCAACCAACACAGGAAGAAGGAACACAAGATACAGGTCAGGAATTAGGAGGTGGAGGCAGGTGTGTGGGTCACTCACTCCTGCTTGTAGGAATAGTGACCCTTCTTTGTTTCTGAGGGTGTTCCAGGCTCCCATCTTCCTCTTGCCTCGGAGTCATGGTTTAATAACAGGGACACTAGCATCACTGACTAAAGTTGGAGATACTATTTTGATGATCAAAGATGTTAAAATGTTGTGTTTCTGAATTATATTCTATAATCTGTGACCTCTTTAAGAATACTTTTTATAAAATTACCTTGTGTTCATGCTGTCTTAACTTTACCCTTTACTTGGGAATGCTTCCTCCCGTATGACTAGCATGGTGAACTGGGAGTAAAGCTTCATCTGCATCAGGAAGGCCTTCTCCTATAAAGGTGGGGAATTTAAGCCAGTCCTGTAATCATATTTCAAAAAAAAAATCATTTTATGTTGGTGCTCTCCCCCTGAGGTACTTTATTTTTCCTCCCATTCATCTTCCAATCATAAAGTTGCAAACCTTCAAAGGCCAACAGCAGGAAGGAGCATCCAGGGGAAAAAAGGATAATCTCTTCAGCAAATGGTGCTGGGAGAACAAGATATCAACATGCAGAAGAATGAGACTGGACTACTTTTTTATAACATACACAAGAGTAAATTCAAAATGGATGAAAGACCTAAATGTGAGACAGGAAACCATCAAAATTGTGCAGGAGAAAACAGGCAGCAACCTCATGGACCTTGCCCACATCAACTTCTTACTTGATATGTCTCCAGTGGCAAGGGAAATAAAAACAAAAATGAACTATTGGGACCTCGTTAAGATGAAAAAGTTCTGCACAGCAAAGGAAACAATCAATGAAACTAAAATCCAACCAACAGAATGGAAGAAGATATTTGCAAATAGCATATCAGGGAAAGGTTAGTATCCAAAAATCTATAAAGAACTTATCAAACTCAACACCTGAAAAAAACAAATAATCCAGTGAAGAAATGGTCAAAAGACATGAATAGACACTTTTCCAAAGAAGACATCTAGATGAACAACAGACAAATGGAAAGATGCTCAACATCACTCATCATCAGGGAAATACAAATCAAAACCACAGTGAAATAACACTTCACACCTCTCAGAATGGCTGAAATTAACAACTCAGGAAACAACAGATGTTAGCGAGGATATGGAGAAAGGGGAACCTTATTGCATTGTTGGTGGGAATGCAAACAGCCTCTCTGGAAAACAGTATGGAGGTTTCTCAAAAAATTAAAAATAGAACTACCCTACAACCCAGCAATTGCACTACTAGTTATTTATCCAAAGGATATGAAAATGCTGATCCAAAGACGCATGTGAACCACGATGTTTATGGCAGTGCTATCAACAATAACCAAATTATGAAAAGAGCCCAAATGACTGGCACCTGATGAATGGATAAAGAAAATGTGGTGTATAAAGATTCAATGGAATACTACTCAGCTATGAAAAAGATTGAAATCTTGCCATCTGCAACAATGTGGATGGAACTGGAGGGCAGTATGATGCTAAGAGAAATTAGAGAAGACAGTATTAGAGTGCTTGAGTGCCTCAGTCAGTTATGCCTCCAACTTCAGCTCAGGTCATGATCTCATGGTCCATGAGTTCAAGCCCTGCATCAGGCTCTGTGGTGACAGCCTGAATCCTGCTTCAGATTCAGTTTCTCCCTCTCTCTCTGCCCCTCCCCCACTCACACTATGTGTGTGTCTCTCTCAAAAATAAACATTAAACATTTTTTAAGAAATGAAAGATATGATTTCACTCATATGTGGAATTTAAGAAAATTAACAGATAAACAGAGGCGAAGGGAAGAAAAGATAAAAACAGAGAGGGTGACAAACCGTAAGAGACTCTTATATACAGAGAACAAGCTGAAGGTTGATGGCAGGGATGTACGTAGATACAGGGGTGGGTTAAATGGGTGATGGGCATTAAAGAGGGCACTTTTAGGGATGAGCCCTGGGATGCCATATGTAAAGGACAAATCACTGGGTCTATTCCTGAAGCCAAAACTACACTGTATGTTAACTAAATTGAGAAGAAAAAAAATTGTGTAGGCAAAATAGAATGCTTGGGACATCGAGGTCAGATGTGGAGCACTTAGGGTTTCCTTTTCAGACTTTGAGACACAGCATTCCAGTAATTAACAGTATGCTTTTGTTTGAACCATCCCTTCTGCTGTTGAGTTCCTAAATCTGATGGAAGGGAGTGAGTGGAGAATTTAGAGAAACAAGGTTCTTGACCTTGCTAAAATCTTTTACTGCAGAAGAGCTAACAAGAGGCTTTATGCAAGTTGCTAATTATTATGTTAACAGCAAGTTATTTCAATTATGGGTTTTTTTCCTTCTAAATTAACTCTAAGAAGTATAAAGTTGACTCTCCAGTGTTGTGATAACACAAACTCCAAAATGTAACACTTGCCAGGGTTTTAAGAAAGTCCTACAACAGGACCTTATAGTGGGGAAGGTGCGAAAGACTGCTTTGTTTTATTTTATTTATTTATTTTTAGTTTATTTCTTTATTTTGAGGGTGAGAAAGAGCACAAGCAGGGAGGAGCAGAGAGAGAAGAGAGAGAGAATTCCAAACAGGCTCCATCCAAACTGTCAGCACAGAGCACGACTCAAGGCTCGAACCCACGAACTGTGAGATCATGACCTGAACCCAAACCAAGTGTCAGTCAACCAACTGAAGTATCCAGGTGCCCCAACACTGCTTTATTTATTTTAACATATTGAGATACATTCTAATAAAATATTAATGATGACTGCATATCACACAATGGTTATAATATAATATTAAATGAAAGTAAATTATAAGCAATTCATGCAATGTGATATTTTTTTAAGAAATATAATTAAATCGGTATCTCTATGGATATGTATAAGTTTTAAGGTCTCCACAGCCTTACAAATGGTGATACATAAAATATTCAATGTACAGGATTTTGTTGATTTTTGAGCTCTACATTTTCTTACATTTTACTATTCCAATGACAGGGTAATAATAGATACTCTATTATCATTTAATAGGTAGAGTTATTCTTTTTAACTCAGTGGTACATTATAATATCACTGACATCTTAGATTGAATAAGATGTTATTTTGAATCAGATTTTCTCCAGTTCTGCCTGATAACAAAATACTATTTTCTCATTCTAGAATAATTACTCTTTGTTTATAATCTTAGACATTTTCTTTTATGGTTCTGTATCAGTGGTTGCCACCCCAGAAGTGATTTTGCTGCCTAGGGGACAATTGTCAATATCCTGAGACATTTTTTTTTTTTTTACAAATAGTTTATTGTCAAATTAGTTTCCACATAACACCCAGTGCTCATCCCCACAAGTGTCCTCCTCCATGCCCATCCCCCTCCCCCCAACATCCATCAGTCCTCAGTTTTTGTCAGCATTCAAGAGTCTCTCATGGTTTGCCTCTCTCCCTTTCCCCCACCATTTCCGCCCTTCTTCTCCCCCTTGGTCCTCTGTTAAGTTCCTCCTAATCCTCCTATACGTGCACACATATGATATTTGTCCTTCTCTGCCTGACTTATTTCGCTCAGCATAACACCCTCAAGGTCCATCCATGTTGCTACACATGGCCAGATTTCATTGTTTCTCATTGCCATGTAGTATTCCATGGTATAGATAAACCACATCTTCTTGATCCATTCATCTGTTGATGGACACTTAGGCTCTTTCCATGTTTTAGCTATTGTGGAGAGTGCTGCTATGAACATTGGGGTACATGTGCTCCTATGCCTCAGCACTCCTGTATCCCTTGGGTAAATTCCTAGCAGTGCTATTGCTGGGTCATAGGGGAGTTCTATTGTTAGTTTCCTGAGGAACCTCCACACTGTTTTCCAGAGGGGCTGTACCAGTTTACATTCCCACCAACAGTGTAGGAGGGTGCCCGTTTCTCCACATCCTCGCCAGCATCTAGAGTTCTCTGATTGGCTCATTTTAGCCACTCTGACTGGCGTGAGGTGGTATCTCAGTGTGGTTTTGATTTGTATTTCCCTGATGAGGAGGGATGCTGAGCATCGTTTCATGTGTCTGTTGGCCATCTGGATGTCCTCTTTGGAGAAGTGTCTGTTCATATCTTCTGCCCATTTCTTCACTGGGTTGTTTGTTTTTCGGGCGTGTAGTTTGGTGAGTTCCTTGTAGATTCTGGGTATCAACCCTTTATCTGATATGTCATTTGCAACTATCTTTTCCCATTCCGTTGGTTGCCTATTAATTTTCTGGGTTGTTTCCTTGGCTGTGCAGAAGCTTTTAATCTTGAGGAGGTCCCAACAGTTTATTTTTGCTCTTGATTCCCTTGCTTTTGGGGATGTGTCAAGTAAGAAGTTGCTGCGGTGGAGGTCAAGGAGGTTGTTTCCTGCTTTCTCCTCTAGGGTGTTGATAGTTTCCTGTCTCACGTTCAGGTCCTTTATCCATTTTGAGTTTATTTTTGTGCATGGTGTGAGAAAATGATCTAGTTTCATTCTTCTGCATGTTGCTGTCCAGTTCTCCCAACACCATCTGTTAAAAAAGGCTGTCTTTTTTCCATTGGATATTCTTTCCTGCTTTGTCAAAGATTAGTTGGCTGTATACTTTTGGGTCCACTTCTGAGTTCTCAATTCTGTTCCATTGGTCTATGTGTCTGTTTTTGTGCCAATACCATACTGTCTTGATGATGACAGCTTTGTAGTAGAGGCTAAAGTCTGGGATGGTGATCCCTCCCGTTTTGGTTTTATTTTTCAGGATTACTTTGGCTATTCGGGGTCTTTTGTGGTTCCATACAAATTTTTGGATAGTTTGTTCTAGTTTTGAGAAGTATGCTGGTGCAATTTTGATTGGAATTGCATTGAATGTGTAGAGTGCCTTAGGTAGTAATGACATCTTAACTATATTTATTCTTCCTATCCATGAGCATGGAATGTTTTCCATTTCTTTGTGTCTTCTTCAATTTCCTTCATAAGTTTTCTATAGTTTTCCAATATCCTGAGACATTTTTGATTGTCTTTTGATTTTCACAAAGTATCCAAAAGTATATGGTCTTAATTGTCAATAGTACCAAGTTTGAGAAGTTCTACTGCCAACAGCAAAACCACCTCCACAAAATCACTCAGACTCTGTGATACGTGACGATGTGGCTTTTCACCATTCCAGATAAAACAAAAGCAAAGAAAACAACAACAGTGGAAATCTCCCAACTCATTATAAAAGTGGTAAAGTAAAACATGTTAACTGTAGCAGTATTTTACTGAAATATGGATTTTTTACTTAAGCTCTGTATAGTCACCTGGGAAGCTACGAAAATGATAGCTCAGTCCCACCTCCGGAGATTCTGAGGTAGCTGGTCTGGAGAGTTGTTCTGGGATTTAAGATTATTTTTAAAGTTCCTAAGGTGATGCTAAGTCAAGATTAAGATCTTCAGGTCTTTTATAACCAGCTAGAATCAACTTACTTTGGAATTATGATTTTATATGAAGACGACAACCATTGAACTCATATATTTAAACAAATAACATTTTGTGTACTAGTTTTCTGAAAATTCCCGATTGGAGAAAATGATGGACTCAATTCTTAGAGTCTTGGAGAAACTCTCAGAAAAGGAAATGTTGGGAAGTCAATCCTATATATGTTACTGTCCACAAGTACCACACAATCAGTGGAAGATAAAGAAAAATTTCTTATTTTTGTTAGATAAATGCCCAATATCCTAATGAGGTTACTAGGATTTTTAGGTGGTATAATTATTTTTCCACTGTGCATTCTTTATGGAAACTAAAATTATTGTGCCAATTTTAGGGATTGGTGTCATTGCAGAATTTTTAAAAATTTTTTTGTATATCTCAAATTTGCAAATTATATGTCTATATGATTTTTACATATACATATATATTCATTCAGAAGCTTCTTCCATTTGCATGGAAAATGACTCACTGTTTTATGCATCTGTATTGGAATGAATGACTGTTATTAATTAAAAGGTAGATATGTGATAAATTGGAGAGATAAATGATTACTTTGGGATTAGCTGTATTGAGTTTTATTTGCTAGTAAGCTGTTTTGGTAGGCAGTATCTTTAGGTAGTTAGAAATACATAAAATAGTTTATATGTTCAAACTATTAATATAAATGTGGCCATCTTGTATAATCAGGTGGTATAAATAAGAGATAATTTTCTCTCTGTTGAAAACATAAAAGTGAGATAAGGAAATGGTGATTGAAGGGATCTGGGGGAATCACTGCATTTGTGGACTGAGAAATGAGGACAACTAAGCAGAGAAGGAACAATGAGAAGACAAGGGACATCATCAGTTATTCTTTGCTACAGAAGACAGTAGAGGAGACTGTTTTAAGGTGAATGAGGATAATAAATTAGCAAATGCTAAAAAGCAATTAAAAATGATGACAAGAACAGTCAGTGTATTGACTTTAGTAGATAGGAAATTATTAGTGACTTTTGAGATAATTGCTCTAAAAACAACTGACTCAGGGGCACCTGAGTGGCTCAGTAGGTTTAGTGTTCGACCTTGGCTCGAGTCATGATCTCAGAGCTCCTGAGTTTGAGCCCCATGTTGGGCTCTGTGCTGATAACTAAGGGCCTGGAGCCTGCTTTGGACTCTGTGTTTCCCTCTCTCTGCCCCTCACCCACTCACACTCTGTCTCTCTGTGTCTCTCAAAAATAAATAAACATTAATTTTTAAATAAAATAAAATAAAAAGAACTAGTGAAATGGAAACAGAAAGAAGAAAAGAGAGAATAAATGGAGGCCCTAGCTACAGACTGCAGATTTGATGAGCTGGATAATACAAAAGGAAGAAGAAAGCAAAGTAATTTGAGGTGATAGCCATGCTCAAATAAGATATGCATTTGTTTGCTTTTAAGTATATTATACTGAAATTTTAATATATTTTTGAACATTGAAGACAGAGCTTATTGGTTAAGAAGAAAAAAAAGAAAAAGGGGCCAGTAAAAGCTTAAAAAATGAAGATTAAAGGATTGAACAGATACTTGCTATATTATGAATAAATAATTGATAGCATGAATGACTGTTGCACAGTGGTGAGAAGCATTGGAGATACCTTAGCTTTGTTAACAGGAAAGTTACTTTTTAGCTTCATTATAAATAAAGAGGGTCAAAAAGTACAAAATTCCAGTTATGAAATTAATAAATCATGGGGATGTATTGTCTTGCATAGCAACTATAGTTAATAATATTATATTGCTTATTTGCACATTGCTAAGAGAGTAGATTTTAAAGTTCTTACCACAAGAAAAAAATTATGTAAATATATATGGTTACAGATGTTAACTAGACTTACTGTGGTGGCCAATTCACAAAATATACAAATATTGAATTGTGAGGTTATATACTTGAAAGTAATATAATGCTGTATGTCAATTATACACTCAACTGAAAAATAGTAAGAAAGCAAAGCTTATAAAAAATACAATAGGGGCGCCTAGGTGGCTTAGTCGGTTGAGCATCCGACTTTCACTTAGGTCGTGATCTCCCGGTTCGTGGGTTCGGGCCCCGCGTCGGGCTCTGTGCTGACTGCCGGCTCAGAGCCTGGAGCCTATTTCGGAGTCTGTGTCTCCCTCTCTCTCTGACCCTCCCCTATTCACGCTGTCTCTCTCTCTCTCTCTCCTAGAAATAAATAAAAATATTAAAAAAATATATAATAAAGTTACTTTACCAGAAGAAGAAAACAGTGATGGAATTTGCAATGTCATGTTGGAGACAATATAATCTAAGAATGAGAAACTTGGGTATCTTTTTATGGAATTAGTTTCTATTTGATATGCATTAAATGCTTACCATACTCCAGACAAAGTATGAATACAAAATAATATATAGTATCTGCCCACAAATGTCATATTGTCCAGTGGAAGATACGTAGAAGTTTGTATTTTTTAAGATACTGTTTCCCTGTGGAGACTGATATGATTTGGGATAAATTGATAAAACAGACTACAAAAATGAAATAGAAAAGTTGAGTTTGAATCAATAAATACTAAAAGAAAATTTGAATTTAAAAACCTTGCATCCATATGTAATATTCCCAAATAAACTTCTGGCAGGAATTCAGGACTGACTTCGCTTACTTTTATGTATTCAGATCTTTCCTCACAATTACCAATTGTTCTTGATTATGAGTTAAAAGATTTAACTAATTTGGGCAAAGAAAAAAACTAAGGATTTATCCTCAGGGCATTTTAATTTGCCAGAAATCTAATTTTTAAGAAATAGCAAGTACATGATGAATCTAAATTTATTTTCTCTTATGTGTTTCTCTTCAAAAATAAAGTTCTTAAACATTTTCCTGCTGTGTGAGGCAAAGACTTTCCTCCTCTGTAGGATCATGTCTGAGGTTTTCAGAAATGCATAATTAACTCAAAATACTTTAAAGAGAAAGCCAAAGTAAATTTTGATAGAATTGTTTGTAGTGTTTTTCCTTATGTGCTTCCTTTTCCCTACCATCTCAAAAATACTTATCATTTCTTTAGTTGCCTGTGGGAAATAACACTTATCTGCTGATCAAGCTAAAACTAATTAAACATTTATGTTCAATTTTATACATAAATCTAAAGAATTGAAAAAACTAAAGAAGGCAGATAATATAGCAAAATACAAAAGTTTCCAATATAGGTCTAAATACACAAAAACATCTAAAGTACCAAATTATTGGTTTACTTGCTGAATTTAATATTTAATTGGTTTAATTTTACATGCAGCATTAATCTTGGAGAAGTCATGATTTAAGATGGCACAAATTTTATCTAAGGGGATGAAAACAGTGTAGAACAATGGAAAACAACCCCTGGTTAAAAAAAAAAAAAAATGTTTAAGCAAAGCAATGGTACATATAGATAAGGTTTTGAAGTCAGAGTATTGGAATTTAAGCATTGTCTTGTTCCTTACGAGTTGTACATGGTTGACAATTTATATAAGCTACCTGGTTTTTAAGTTTCTTCAGTTAAAAAACAAAAAGAAAAGATGAGGGGTGCCTGGGTGGCTTAGTTGGCTGAGTCCAACTTCGGCTCAGGTCATGATCTCCCAGTTTGTGAATTCTAGGCCCACATCAAATTCGCTGCTGTCAGCCTGTCAGTGCTGAGCAGGCTTCAGATGCTGTCTCCCTCTATCTGCCGCTCCCCCACCTACCCTCTCCCTGCAAAAAATGAAGAGATAGTAGTAAATATTAAAGACGTTGTTTTAGTAGTATCCATATAATCAGCAGTACAAGTACAGCAGTAGTTGTTATTAATAATCACAATGAAGTGATAGCAACAATAATAATATAGATGGCAATCATAAAAAGGAGCCTTGTTTTCTTGTACTATGTGGGCTAAATTATGTAAAATGTAGAAAGTCTAAAGAAGTGATTATTCATAATCTTATTTGAGACCTGCTTTTGACATTATTTTTTAAAATTGTCATCTAAGTGAACTTAATTTTCTGCTTGACTAATTGGCCATTTAGGCCCTCAGTACTCGACCAGTGCAGTTACATCTCTTATTTCAAGACCACGAATGAAGAGAAACAAGTGCATGCTCTCCTGGAGGAATATAATCAGGTCGCCCTAGGGCTATGGCGCCCATGTCCTCTCTCTGACAGATTTAGGAGGAAGTGAGACTGAGGACAGCATGCAAATAGAATTAGACACTAGCTTAACTAATCTGTTCTCAGATGTAGATATTTTGTTGCCTTCAACCGGAGCCAGCTTTAAGCATAGGCAAGGTAGATAATTGTGTAGGGCTTGAACTCTGAAGGAAATTAATCATTTCTCCAGGTAATGAGTCATTGCCATCCTGGAAAGATTTTTTTTTTTTTTAACTGCTTTGCAAAGCTGTGGTTCATTACCAGCCAATAATTGGGGTGGTATGTGTTCAATATCCTGTAAGCTATTTATTAACTATGTTATCTAGATAAGAATTCCCAGTAAATTGTGTGATCCTAATCCTCCCTTTGCAACTACTTAAAGATATATTTCTGTATATATCCAGTGATGAGATCAACCCTTAAAGCTCTTAACTTAATGACATTTATGACAACATCTCAATATTTTCTAATTGCCACTGTATTTCAAATTGACTAGACTGAATTTTGAATGACTATGCGCATGTGTGGGAGAGAGATTGGGAGAGAAGAGAGAGAAAGATTAGAGATTGATTTCAGGAAAAAGCTTTAAAGATACTCAGCTGAAAAACACTTAAGATTTACTTTTTTGTTTCTTTAAAATGCTAAAACATTTTTTTTTACTGGCTTAAACTATGGGAAGTGTACTAATAGTGACTTTGGATTTTATAAAATGTCTGTATTGACATGACTTTCAAATTAGTTTGAAAGTCAGAAATAACTCGTATTGTGATGTTCTCTTGGACTGAACTGCAGAGTTATTCACCATCCTTACAATAATACTGGGCAGACCTGAAGTTAGGATACAAAAAATAATGGCTACTATGAAGTTTATTTAATTCTGTGTTTCTATTGCATATAGCTATCATTACTTTATGTATTGAGGATCTAACAAAGCCTCACAAAGTAGATTACTTGAGAAGATATTTTGGAAAGGGTTGACAATGTTTTAAAAACTCGATGTGCCAGCATTAGAAGTAAAATACATGAGATCATTGGGTGAGCAAAAGAAGGTTACTACATAAATTAAGTTGAAGTTCTTTGTCTGGTACTATGTATCTCTGAGGGTAACTGTGATTAGTCTACTCAGAAAAAAAGGTACCAACTCAGAACTTGACCATACACTGCTGTTGATTACACAGGCGTGGAGACATTTCACCCAGAAGACAAAGATCTGAATCCTACCCTCTTGGTAGAGCATCTTCCCTGCTTACTCAGGGGTTTGTTTTTCTTAGGACCAGCAGAGGGCACTTACATGCTATTCCAGTCAAAGCAGTACAGATCTGATCCAACTACCAATCTCCACTGAATCAGTTCACTCTTGTGCTTTCCTGCCTTTCCCAGACCTAAGCCCCAGTTTCCTTAGTCTATTTAAAATAAATCAAGCAATATTTATCTGCATTATAAAACATACGCTATGATTTTATGTCTTTCAGATTGTACAAATAATAATCTAAATTTATTTTCTGTGCTGAAAGCTAGATGTGGTTAAGTCAGGAGAAGAAACTAGTGATTCTATGCTTACTATACATTGGGAAACATCATAATTCATGACATAATTTTGTCTTTTTACATGTAAATCATGTTTATTGAGTAATAATTGGTATAATTTACATGTAAAAGTTTCCCTCTTGGAGAGTATCTTTTATATATTTTGGTGAGGACACGTTGTTATGTAACTGTAATGGAGGCACAGTGTATTTCCAGCAGCGGGTAGGCTCCCTCTTGCCTGTCCAGCCCATGGCAAGCATTGATTTATTTTATAACTAGTCTATATTTGTTATTTCAATATTCATTAAAAATTTAGGATATTTTCTCCCTAATATAGGTTATTTTCTCCCACATACAAAACTGTGAATCTCTTCCTTCATCCTGTGCTCTGTCACAGGTGAGACAGTTACTAAGTCTTGTCTTCCCTTCACAGAGGACTGTCTTTGGAATTTGAGTTATTTCATTGGCCTGGAATTTTGTCTTCTCTTATGTGTTCAAGGTGGTTATGATTTAGTAGTTGTATGGCTTTTTTGTTTTTCATTATTAAGAATAAACTTTGGGGTGCCTGGGGGGCTCACTTGGTTAAGCATCTGACTGTTGGTATCAGCTCAGGTACCGATCTCACAGTTTGTGTGTTCAAGCCATGCATCCGACTCCATGAAGACAGTGTGGAGCCTGCTTAGGATTCTCCCTCTCCCTTTCTCTCTCTGCCCCTCCCCTGCAATTTTTTTTCTTTCAAAATAAGAAAAAAAAAACTAACAAAAAGAATAAACTTTTTTCTGCTTTCTATACACTAGCTAGAAAGAGAAGTGAGTCTGCCTTTCATAACTATTTTTAAGAAATTTAAATTACTGATTGCTAAACTGTGATGTTAACTATTTTCAGAAACCATTTTGGGAGAGGCTTTGCTGGTTGGGATGGGTTGTTTATCAACACTATACACCTGTCAATAGTGAATTCAAAAGCAATGTCATTTTTTTTAAATGTTTGTTTATCTTGAAAGAGAGAGAGAGGGATAGAGAATACCAACCAGGCTCCACACTTTTAGTGCAGTGCCAGACATAGGCTCAATCCCACAAATCCTGAGATCATAACCTGAGCCGAAATCAAGAGTTGGATGCTTACCTGACTGAGCCACTCAGGTGCCCCAAAAGCAATGTCATTAGTGATTAAACTAATAATTTACATAAAATTGATATGCTAATGTAATAACTATAGTTAATAATGCTGTATATACAGCAGGAGATATGTTAAGAAGCAGCAAACCAGGAGCCAACCTTAGAGGGACAACATCTACACATTTCTGTCAACTATAAGCTTTCTGTCTTACCTTTCTTTCCTTTCTTTCTTCTTTCCTTATATTCCTTGTTTCCTTCCACCCGATTTTCCTGATCCCTTCTTTACCTCCAGCCTTTCTTTATTTTAAATTATCCCCATTAATTTTACTATTTATCAAAACATTTTTGAAATATCCTTATAAACTGTCTCTTAAATGCTGGATATTCAAACATGTTAACAATGTTTTCAATATGAAGTGGCTCACAAGCAAATGAATTAAAACTTGCAATTAATATGGCAAGTGTCCTAACAGATACATGAGTGAAATGTTTGGAAACACAGTATACCATAAGAGTAACTACGTTGAGGCACCTGGGTGGCTCAGTTGGTTGAGCATATGACTCTCAATTTTAGCTCAGGTCTTGATCCTAAGATCATGGTATCAAGTCCTGAGTCGGCCTCTGCACTGAGCATGGAGGCTGCTTGAGATTCTCTCTCTCTACCTGCCCCCTATCCCTCTTTGCAAGTTGCTTGTTCTCTTTCTCTCTCTAAAAAATAAAATAAATTAAAATTTAAAAAGTATTAACTATCTTGGAATTGGATATAGATTGACACAGTTTTATCTTGAAGAACTCCTAGAGTTTGTTACATGAAGATTATGGAAAATGACATTTTGGAAGTCACCCATAAGGGTCTTAAGTAAGGAATGCAGTATGAATGCATAGTACCTGAGTGGTAAACTAGATTCTTGATAATTCCCCAAAAAATATCTCTGAAGATATATCACAGTGTAGTAATTGATTATGGAGTTTAGCTGGAAATAGCTTTTTTTCTCATTTACCAAGAAATGGCTTAGAAGTGTCTAAGGCTATGAACTCTGAAGTCATATGAATTTTATTTCTTTTCACAAATTCTTTTCTTGTCAAAATAGAGCTATTGCATAATGTTAAGATAACTTGCTGTTGACCTCCAACTTAGAATCCAGAACTTATTTTTTTCTTAAACTATAAAGATGACTTCACAATTCCTCCTTAAAAGTTAACGGAATTTGTTTTTTTTCTCTAATCAAGAAATCAGTCCCTTAATTTAATCAATATTTTAAGAAAATATCATGACAGTTTTACTCAAGAGTTGGAATGAATGTGCAAACAATACATTCAGTGTTCTTGTAGTCTAAAGCAATATGCATGTCCTTTATGAGCAGCACTTTTCTTGAAATGTAGTTGGTATAAATCAAACGTATAGTAGTCCTCCTTTATCTACATTTTTGCTCTCTGTGTTTTCAGATTACCTACCATCAACCATGGTTCAGAAGCACATGATCCCTCTGACTTATCGTCATAAAGTAAGTTGTAATCTAATCCTGCATCACAGTGCCTACATTATTTACCTCACTTTATCTCATCATCTAGGCTTTTTTTTTTTTTTAATTTTTTTTTTTTTTTTCTAGGAGAGAGAGAGAGACAGACAGCGTGAGCAGGGGAGGGTCAGAGAGAGAGGGAGGCACAGACTGAAACAGGCTCCAGGCTCTGAGCTGGCAGTGAGCACAGAGCCCGACGCGGGGCTCGAACCCACAAACCGCGAGATCATGACCTAAGCGAAAGTCGGAGCTTAACCGACTAAACCACCCAGGCGCCCCCTAGGCTTTTCATAAATTCACATTATCATGACAAAAAGGGTGAGTGCAGGACTATAAGATATTTTGAGGATGAGAGACAGACTAAATTCACATGACTTTTATTACCATCTATTCTTATAACTGTTCTATTTTATTATTAGGTATTGTTCATATCTACTGTACCTATTTTACAAGTTAACTTTATCATAGGTATATATGTATAGGAAACAAACCCATAGTGTATAGGGTTTAGTATTATTTGCAGTTTTAGGCATCCACTTGGGGTCTTGGACTGTATCACCCCAGGAGTAAAGAGGGACTACAGAATTCTTCAATTATTAAAATTTGATTTAAAAAATCCTAGATAGTTATTTGAGAATAGAAAGTCAGGGCACCCAGTGGCTCAGTTGGTTAAATGTTCGACTCTTGATTTTGACTCAGGTCATGATTTCACAGTTCATGAGACTGAGCCCCACATCGGGCTCTCTGCTGGCAGTTCAGAGCCTGCTTGGGATTTTCTCTCTCTGTCCCTCCCACACTTGTGCTTTCACTCTTTCTCTCAAAATAAATAAATAAACGTATAGAAATGTCATATGTGAGACAGTAATACATTTTATTTAGCATCAATTTAAATATTGATTTATCTAATAATAAGATATTTTATGTAGATGGAACTTATTTTACAGATGTGTTTTCTACAAAATAATCTAATTCTAATATCTCTTTGACTTATGTGTTTCGTTTTATCAAAGAAGTTAGCTGATTATTCAAAGTCCCTCAGCTTGGAAATGTTGGATTATGGCTTTAGGAATGGTGATGCAGGGTCTAAAAACTTAAGGTAATGAGCTATGAAGAGATGAGCAAAAGTTAAGTGAACAAAGAAGATTTGAGACAAATGAGTCTGAGAGGGATGATTTGAACACAGTAGGTTAAAAACTGTGCCCTTGTAGAACACCCTTGTTAAAATTGGAGTTGTTTGTCCTTTGAAATACACTTATGCTAGGCTAACAATGTCTTATTGTCTTATTATTTTAACTAAGTCAGATGAACAAATTAAAACAAAAATACTTTAATATGTAGGAAGTACAAATATAAAACTTAATCTGGCAATTATTGTAAGCCCCTAACCTTTAGTGTCCCTTACACATCAAATAATCTTAGTGTGCAGACTCATATATGAGAAGTCATGCCTCTTTGTTTATTTTACTCAAAGTTCAAATCTTCAATTTCATTTTGTACACAGTGGACACAGATGGTTCCAAATTTGGTTGACTGTCTCTAAGTTATTTTTATATGGATATGCTTTTGTCAGAAATATTGTCTATCATATTGGAGAATCATTTATAAGGGAGTTTTGCAGACATGTGTTTGTGTGTATATATATGTGTGTGTTTCTACATGTGTAGCTATCTGGTGCATTCATCTGAATAGAAAGATTGCCACTCAAAAAATAATAATGTGGTTGTAGTTTTAAATCTTTTGAGCAAATTCACATTCTATTTTGTTGATACTTAAATGTTATATATTAATAATGGGAGGTATCAATGAAGATATCTTCAAAGTTACATAGAGCCATCATAAAAACAGGAACCATCAGAGACATATGTATGCTCTGGAAGGAAGAGTGATTCCCTGCCAGGAATTGTAAATTGGAATTGGAAGACTCCCCTTTGGACTTAGTTTCAACACTTACTGAGAATCTAGGTAACTCATGTAGCTTCTTAGTACTACAATGTCTCCTTAAATTAACAAAGTGAATTTTTATGCCTAAAAGTTTTATAATGCATTCTTTGAGTTTGAGCTGGTTTTTCTTCCTTCCAGCTTGAAAAATCATTTGACTGTATTACAGATTCACAATGATTATTTCAGGATTTATTAAAGTGCTTGTTAATTTTCAGAGTGCGTGGATGGCTCAGTCAGTTAAGTGTTTGACTTTGGCTCAGGTCATGATCTCGTGATCCATGAGCTCGAGCCCCACTTCGGGTTCTGTGCTAACAGATCAGAGCCTAGAGCCTGCTTCAGATTCTGTCTCTCTCTCCCTCTCTCTCTCTCTGCCCTTCCCTCACTCAAGTTCTGTCTCTGTCTCAAAAATAAATAAATTTTTAAAAATTAAAAAAATTAAAGTACTTGCTAGTTTTGGTTTAAATATGAATTTTTCAAATGACAGTAAGTTTTGGTTATATTAGTGTATATATATATTCTAAATCAGAATTATTTTGAAAATTGGTACACTGTAAATCTGTTTTTATGTGGTTATTAGAGATACTGTATGTCATTGAACTAATGAGAGTTATTTCAGTTCAAAGAAAGATCAGTGTATCTTTTTCATTAAAATATTTAGCATGCCTTTGTTCTAAAATACTTAGAAAGAAGTCACCTGTTCTTCATAATGCAAATTACAAAATCACATTTAGTCCTACAAGGATTCACTTTTAAGCATAAAATATTTTAATTTGTTTTTTAACGACTGTCGCATATTTACATTGAAATTATTTTTTAACATGATGGGGAGCAATGGCATTGTTATAAAAGTCCCACTTTTACAGCATTCATCTTTAAGGAAAAAAATGATGCCCATAATTGTTGTTAATGTAATACATGTACTAACATTGTATTTTTGCTATCAGTTTCTAGGCCATAATAAAGATAAATAGGCAGCTGACACCGCTTTGAAGATACCATTCCAAATGTCTGGCTTGTAAAAAATTCATCATACTGTCTAATACTTACCAATGAAAGTAATTCAAGGACAGCTCACTCTGTACTAGCACTTCATCATTTCAAAAAGCTCACAGCCAAAGGATAGTTTTTAATTGTTTATGTGATATATGACTTGATCTTTCCTTCACTTTGCACCTAGGAAGAACAGAGTAAATTAATAATAAGCTAAGGCACACTGCAAAAGAAGCTCCTAGGGAATTCAAGTGATTTATATCATGGGTGATGATTCCTGGACATTAGATAAGTAAATAAGGAATATAAATTTTCTTCTGTATCTTAAGTCAGAATCTTGAATAGAGGTTTCCCAAATTTCAGTTGAAACAATGGTCTTTGAATATGAAGGTTAGAAAGAATACAATTGTGTGTTAACACTGATGGGAGCATAGCAGATGAAAACTGAATGACTTTCTAGACTATATTCCGTAGCTTTGTCACACATTTATATGGAGCAGCAGGTATTGAATTCCTACAAGGAAGCAATAATGAAAAGTTATGCAGACAGAAATAGCTTGCCTCCAGCTAGACTAATGGCAAGGTCAGATTACATCAATTAAATCCGTAACTCTTCAAGATAAGATTCACTAACACACTCAGGGATTTTATTTTCCCCCAAATAAATGTCTAATTTTATATGTAGTAGAATTTCACTGTACTTCCATATTGGTAACAAAATAAGGTGAACAACAGTAAAGAAAAACAAGGACAGTTTTATATATATATATATATATATAACTTGATTTTTGTAATATTTGCAGGAAACTAAAATGTAGAATAGACTAAGCTGTTAAATATGTATCATTGTATTTGTTGATATTATCATAACATTTTTAATAATAGTTGGGTTTTAGAAATGGAAGGAAATGGTTCTAAAATTTTTCAATGAAAGCATAATTAGCACTTTTTTATTTAACATCACAAGAAGGTGTATATATTTAATGTGTACATCTTCATGAGTTTGAAAATAAGTATAAACCTATGTAACCCTTACTATAACCTATGCCATAAACATATCATATTCATCACCTACCCAAGTTTCCTCATGTGCTACTTATTATCATAATTTTGTGATAACAACATAACATATGACCTATCCTCTTAAAAGTCTTAAGTATACAACACAGCCTTGTTAGCTATAAGCAATACACTGGGTAGTAGACCTGTAGTGTATATTTATCTTACATAACTGAAATGTTGTACCCTTTGCCTAATACCTCTCTGTTTTCTTTTCTCCTGGCCCCGGGCTGCTACCATTCTACTCTGTGCTTCTACAAGTTTGATTCTTTTAGACAAGTCATATAAGTGATACCATCTAGTAGTCATCCTTCTGTTTCTGGTTCATTTCACTTAGCAAAATGTCCTCCACATTCATCCGTGTTGTCACAAATGGTGGAGTTTCCTTCTTCACACTTTCTTTATCCATTCTTCAATTAGTGGACATTGTGTTTGCTTCCACGTCTTGGTTATTGTGAGTAATCGTGCAATGAACTTCGAAGTGCAAATAGTTGGATTTTATGTTTGCTTCCAAAACATGTGTTAACTTGAAGAGTATTGTAGCCCACTTCAAAAATGTATTTTTCTGGGCTGCCTGGCTAGCTCAGTTAGTTAAGTATCTGGCTCTTGATTTTGGCTCGGGTCATGATCTCACAGTTCATAAGTTCAAGCCCCACATTGGGCTCTGCACTGATGGCGAGGAACCTGCTTGGGATCCTTTCTCTCCTCTCTCTTTGCCCCTCCCCTGTTTGTATGTGCTATCTCTCTTTCTCTCTCTCTCTCTCAAAATAAATAAATAAACTTTAAAAAGGTATATTTTTCTTTCAGTATTATTTTAAATAACATTAATCATTTGAGACATACCATACAAAGTTAAGGAATGGAGTGTATATAAAAGTGGTGGGTCTATATGGAAACTGAGTTTTAGCAATAAAAATATATTTTTGCTTAAATACTATTTTTCTTAAGTAATTACAAAGAGAATATCATTTTACATTACAGGAAGTAAAGTAAGGGCATTCTAATAGTTGTTTCCTATTAACAAGCCTTTACTGATTGCCTACTAAGCAAAACTTGAAAGTAAGCAATCCAGAAGAAATGAAGATGAACTCTACAGGAGACCCTCACATAGCTTACAAAGTAGTGAGGAAAGAGGAAAGCACACCAATAACTCTTCTATAAGAAAATGCAGAGGTTTGAAGGTGAAAGGATTTTCAAAGGTGATGATTTTCAGTCAAATCATATTTGACAGATGTGCCCAATTAAATAACAATTTCTATGTGTTCAGAGCCTAGAATGGGATGTTCCAATATTGTCATACTGGAATATGGAGAGATAACCGATGAAATCTTTAAAAAGCACCACTAGAGGGGCACCTGGGTGGCTCAGTCGGTTAAGTGTCCGACTTCGGCTCAGGTCATGATCTCACTGTTTGTGGGTTTGAGCCCTGCGTCGGGCTCTGTGCTGACAGCTCAGAGCCTGAAGGCTGCTTCCGATTCTGTGTCTCCCTCTCTCTCTGACCCTCCCCTGCTCACGCTGCCTGTCTCTTTCTCAGAAATAAAAAATAAATAAATAAATAAATAAAAAACATTAAAAAAAATTTAAAAAAAAAAGCACCACTAGAGAAATAGTTACTCAAAATTACAGATAGTAAAAAGAATGACTTTACCTCTATAAAATGCAAGGGAAGTTATAGAGATATTTAAATCGAGCGGATATCTTTCTAAAACAGATTCTTAGTCTCTTTGCTTTTATTACTCCATTTAATTTCCAATTGTGTTTTCTTGTTCAAGACCCCTCCTCCTAATCTATCATATACTCTGCACTCAAAATAACTTCTCTTGAGTGCTAAAGGCTTTAGAACTTCTGTTCAGCTGTAGACCTTTGTGCCATTCTAAACATTTTATTTCTGAGTGAGGTTGGAAACTATTGGATGGTTTAAGTGATAATCATCCCCAGATTTAAGATTCAAGGACATATTCCAACTATGGAAATGGAACTGTGTCTGGATGCAAGTGTGTAAGCAAAGAGGGGCGCCTGGGTGGCTTAGTTGGTTAAGCGTCCGACTTTCAGATAGGTCATGATCTCACGGTTTGTGGGTTCGAGCCTCGCGTCGGGCTCTGTGCTGACTGCCAGTTCAGAGCCTGGAGCCTGTTTCAGTCTGTGACTCCCTCTCTCTCTGACCCTCCCCTGCTCACGCTGTCTCTCTCTCTCTCCTAAAAATAAATAAAACATTTAAAAAAAAAAGTGTGTAAGCAAAGAATACTGGTAGTATGTTATTTTAATAATCCAGTCAAGAGATCATTGTGTGTTAGACCAGATTGATAGCTGAGAACATCTAAGAAATGTTTGGATTTTTAATATATTTTTAAATATACCTAGTTTTGGAGCTGAGAAGAAGATAGTAGCAGGATGCTATTAGTGTTTGTGACATACATAGTTAATGGCCAACCCTTCATCTAATTTACTGTGTGTGTTTTTTTTTTTAATAGAATCTTGGTTTTGCTGAGTGTGTCAACTAAAAAAAATTCTCACTCAGGCTTAAAAATATGATGACTTATGATTACAGCAGTAGTTGTTAGAGGAATGCAAATTAAAACCATTATGAGATACCACTATGCATCTATTAGAATAGCAACAATAGTTTAACAATGCTAACTGCTCATGATTATTCAGAGTAACTATCATACAGTATTTAGAAAACAGTTTTGCAATTTCTTTAACATTACACGTACACCTACTGCCTGACCCACTAATCCAACTCTTAGAAGCTTGCCCTAAGGGAAATACAGCTTAATTTTCTGAATAAAACATACATAGATTTTTACAAGGTTTTATTTTTAATCAGCAAAAAATGGAAATAATCCAAATGTCCTTCAGTTGATGATTGAATAGAGGAAAGGAGGTATATTCATATAATGAAATCACAGGTAGCAATAGAAGTAACTGCCTGCTAATACAAGCTTAGATGAGTCTCAGTGTAGTTGTTGAGTGAAAGAAGCCAATTTCAAAAGATGGGATGCCATTTATATGGGAATCTCCCAAAAACAAAAGTGTGGGAAAAGACAGCAGATCAGTGTTGGCCAGGGGCCAGGGGTGTGGGAACGGGTTGCCTGCAGAAGGACTCAAGGAGAGGATTTTCTGTGATTGATAAACCTTACATCTTGATTATGGTGCCCATTCTATGACTGCATGCATTAATGAAGACAAATAGAATTGTATTTTATAAAGAGCAGATGTTATGGAATATGAACTCTATCTCAATAAACTTGACTTAAAAAGGTGTAATTAAGGCTAGGGTTGGAGTTATTACCTACTTCACATTTCTGAGTCTAAATATTAAATCATAAGGAATTATTTATAATATTTTTAATTTTTTAAATATTTTGTTTATTTATGGGGCACCTGGGTGGCTCAGTCAGTCCAGCATCTGACTTAAGCTCAGGTCATGATCTCATGGTTCATGAGTTCAAGCCCCACATCAGGCAGGCTCTGTGCTGACAACTCTGAGCCTGGAGCCTGCTTTGGAGTCTGTGTTTCCCTCTCTTTCTGCCCCTTCCCCACTATTCTCTCTCTCTCTCTCTCTCTCTCTCTCAAAAGTAAACCTTAAATTAAAAAAAAAATCTATTTATTTATTTATTTTGAGAGAGAAAGAGAGAGAGTGCATGAGTGAGGGAGGGGCAAAGATAGAGAGCGAGGATCCCATTCCGGCTCTGCACTGTCAGCACAGAGGATCCAGAGTGTGAAATTGGGAAAAATACAAAGATACAATTAGATGGTCAGAGTTTAGATTGTCTAAGTAGAATTAAGGACTTACAATCTATTTCTGGTCTTTCTGAGAACACACATTACTAGGTATTCAGTATTTTCGTTTTAAGGTGCATGTCTGGTGTTCTTCTCTTAAATAATGCTAGCTATCCAAAAACTTTTCTTATCCTCCCATCCACTGGTCTTAAAGAACATGGCCCTTGCATTGAGCAGTGCCTTCTGATATCAAATCACATGAGCATGAGATACACCTTAAAAATTGAATATTTATTATTTTCATTTGCTTTTGCCATCACTTGTATAATAAAACAAGATATTATCATTCTGTCATTGAAACCGTTTAGAATTAAGTTGTATACTATTTTACATGTCATGTCTGTGATTTGTCAATTATTGTTTATATCTGTCATTGAAGTTGGCATTTCTTGATTTTCTATTTTTACAGAAATATTTGGAAGTAACATTGGCAGTTTAATCTCTTGTCTCTAAAGTGCCTTAAAAATAGATCATTTTTAAATAATACCAGTTGAGTAAATGAACTAATTCTTTCAGTAACATTGTATATAAGTTCTTTAAAGAAAAAATTTATTAAAATTCATCATCAATGTTCAAAAGACAGAGAATTAAATCATAGTATCTGGCAATATCCTACAACCTTAAATTTTATCCTCTTTGTTCTTATTGTTTACATTTTGAAACTTTGTTTCGTGTAAAGGTTGAGTGTTCAAGTCTGTGTTTTTACCTCTAAAAGTAAAAACAGGGGCGCTTAGGTGGCTCAGTCTGTTAAGCACCTGACTATTTTTTTTTATTTTTTTAAATGTTTTATTTATTTCTGAGAGAGAGAGAGACAGTGTGAACAAGGGAGGGTCAGAGAGAGAGGGAGATACAGAATCTGAAATAAGCTACAGTCTCTGACCTGGCTGTCAGCACAGAGCCCGATGCAGGGCTCGAACCCACAAACTGTGAGATCATGACATGAGCAGAAGTAAGATGCTTAACCGACTGAGCCACCCAGGTGCCCCTGTTTCACACCTGACTTTTGATTTCGGCTTGGGTCTTGGTCTCCGGGTCATGAGTTCAAGCCTTGCTTTGGGCTTCTACACTGGGTGTGGAGCCTAGTTAAAAAATAATAAAGTAAAAGAAAAGAAAAAATAAGTGTTAGTCCCATGACAACTCTAATTTCCGTTATTTTTGGGGGGCATTAACAGTAACAACAATAGAGTGTAACTCACCTTGCTACTCCTCCTTTTTCTTCTAAATATTTAAAATTTACTGATTCAATAGCAAAACTGCAGATGGCTAAATTGTAATAGGGGACATATTTTAGTATTCATGTATCATTATTAATTGATATTCATAATTATTATAGCTTATTTTTCTTTGTAAAAGAACCGTATTAACATCTTATGTGTATAGAAGATAGAGCATTTCTGTCACTTTGCCTCGTAAATATATTTCACAGTGCTACACTAGTCCATAATGTAGTCAGAAGTCACTCAGATATTTAGATGAATCTTGGATAATACCTCTGGCTTCAATATTGCATTTGACCCTTGTATACAGAGAATAGTATATGTAGTAAATTGTTTATGTTACAGAGAGAGATACTGTACTATACAGGGTATTATTTTCTGTAGTAACTGGGTTTGTTTCTTTCTGGGAATTTATAGCTGTAGAATTTATCTACAGAGGTAAATAAAGGAGGGGATACAGGTAATTAAACAGAGCCTTGCATGCAAGGGGAATATTTAATTTAAAATAAATTATGGGGCGCTTGGGTGGCTCAGTCCTTAAGCGTCCGACTTCGGCTCAGGTCATGATCTTGCGGTTTGTGGGTTCGAGACCTGCGTTGCACTCTGTGCTTACAGCTAGCTCAGAGCCTGGAGTCTGCTTCAGATTCTGTGTCTCCCTCCCTCTCTGACCCTCCCCTGCTCGCTCGCTCTCTCTCTCTCTCTCAGAAATAAATACAACATTAAAACATTTAAATAAATTGTTTTGTATTCTTTAATAGGTTAATGAAGTTAAGCATTATAGAAAAATGAACAATATTACGGGATTTTTAACCACTGTCTAAAGACAGAAGTAACTGAATCCATATGAATGGCTAATGTTCTTTATGAACAATTTCAGTGCAGAAAAGCCTATACTCAACTGATGCTTTGTTAGCCAAGGAGTCCCACTTTTATTTTAACAAATGCCAGCATTTTATAAATTATAAGATAACAGGAGATTGTTCACACTGTTGACATACCATCAGTAAAAAAATATTAATCCATAGGAAGCAAATGGGACAACTTTAAAATATTAACTACTACAAGGACAACGTTAACCACTTTTAGTATTTAGATGCATGAGTAAAAAAACAACACAAAGTTTCCTGTTGGTATCACTTGCATCTTTAGAACTTTAAGCTAATGGAAGCTGCTAATTGTAAATTATTTAATGTTTCCAAATAAAAAGAAATCTATTTAAAGAACTTTAGTTTTGTATTGAACGTGCAACTATTATTAATAATCATGCAAATGTGTTTTTAAAGATCAATACAGCTTCCTTCAAATCATCTTAATTTGGTGAAAAATGTCCTTAAAATTTGTATTTTAGCTGAAGTGACTGTCACTGCAGTTTTCTATCACGTAATCCTGTGCTGAGATTGCATCATGCTGACAAGAAGTTAAAGCCAAATATATATAAAATGCTTTTCTATATAAATTACAAACTCTTGAGGCATATAATTTGGTAAAAATTCAGTTGCACTTTTAAATTAAACAAACTTGTAAGATTGGTAAACAGGAGGAAATTCAGGGTGAACAAATAGATGAGTGATGATGAATTACTGATAATAACAGGCAGAGATGATCTTCTAACAATTTTCTCCTGTCTCCAAAGTCATAATTTTTGTTTTATTGTGTTTGTTGCCCAGCTTTCTGTATCACGCTAAGTGTATATCATTTCTCTTTAGAAAATATTAAATGGTTTCAGAGTAGAGTAAATTGCCAGCTTTCTTTCAGTTTTCGTAATGTCCTTGACCATAGCAGGTAGTCAGTGATACCATGATGTGCAGCTGAAGCCATACAGGAATCTGAAATGGACTGAATATTGAATTTAATTAGAAATTACCATCCCTACTAATATATTCACAAAATATAAAGACCCCCCCCAATCCACATCCTCAGAGAATGTTTTCAATTAACACTAAACTTGTTTCTCAGCTTCTCAGAATATAGTGATACTTTATCTTTGAAAAGGAAAGGGACCTAAAACTATGGTCTCCATCTTGCTGCCTCTTTGTACAACTCGTGCTTCCAAGAGCTCTGCAATGCTTTTAATGCAATCTTACTGCTTTTGGTTTGTAAAAGAAGCATATTAGGGATGGCACACTCTCAGACTTAGAAGCTCATAGTGTGTGAACATTTTCCATGTCTAATGCATAACACATGCTTTTTAAATATGAATTAAAATAGTATCTGTGGGACAGGGTAAATATGTCTTTTAACACTGGATATTAACCTTGGAATTTAGTCTACCTTCATCTAATATTGCTTTATTTTCATCTTCAGAACTGCATATTTTACTTTATAATTTGTATTAAATTCATTTGAATTCACCAAATAGTTCCATGATACTGGAATTGTATGCAAGGAGAGCTAGCAACTTATAATCTAAATAAGCAGGTTAAGCGGGTTAATTGGGTTTTCACTTTCCCAATTACATTACTGCTTATTTTAATGAATTTTGTTAAAGTATATTGATATTATATTAGTATCTGCTATATAATTTCTTTCATTCATGTGCAATTTGTAGTGTGTGCCCTTTACTTTGGAGAAGCCACTCTTTCAACTAAAATTATATTTCATAACTGTGGATGCCTTTTTTCCCCTCCACTCCTCTATTTTAATGTGTCTCAGATCTAATTAAACGTCTTGGAAGTTTGTGTCTACTGTTTAAACACAATTGAATGTATACATGGGGCTAAACCAAGTGATTTATTTGCCTGAATTTTCAAAGTTTTCTTATCTGTTCTCTTATTGATCCGGAGGAAAGTCAAGACCATAAGTATAGGGCCAATAATGGATGTCACCACTTAATGTCAGAAACATAAATAAAAAATTTTGATTGAGTAGGTCTTTCTATGGGCTTATTTTTTTATTTTCTATATCAAAGTGATCTCATCTGTGTAATTGATATTACGACTCTGTGGACTAGGTGGACTTTTCACATAAGACAATATAGAGTTGTTTATGTTTTTGAGAAATATTTTATTAAAGTACATACAATTCATGTCTAAGCAGCTTCTTTTCCTCTACTCATCATTTCCACCATATTTTTGTAATTCATTAGCCACGCCACTTTCTTATTTGATATTACCTCTGCACAGTTAATACTATTTATGATGTCTAAGTAAAGATAAGTCACACATACAGATACACACACACAACATATTATAATGTTAGAGTACAGTATTAGAGTAACAAACTGCACCCAAACACAGTGCATTGTAATGAATAAAACACCCTTGGGGCGCCTGGGTGTCTCAGTCAATTGATTGTCTGTCTGACTCTTGATTTCTGCTTGGGTCATGATCTCATGAACTCATGGTTTGTGAGATGAAGCCCCACATCAGGCTCTATATTGACACCATGGAGCCTACTTGGGATTCTCAATCTCTCTCTCTCTCTCTCTATCTCTCACTCTCCTACTTACTCTCTCAAAAATAAATAAATAAACATGAAAAAAATACCCTTGCAACTAGAAATCTGAGGTTCAAATCAGACTCTTTTCCTAATAGCTATATGATATCAGCCAATTTACTTAACCTTATTGTCTCTTAATTTCCTCTCTTTAAGAATGGCATAGCAAGGCACAACTAGGTGGCTCAGTCGGTTAAGCGTCAGACTACAGTCAGGCCTCAAGGTTCCTATGTTCTAGCCCCACATCAGACTCTCTGCTATCAGCGCAGAGCTGGCTTGAGACTCTGTCTCCCTTTTTCTCTCTGTCCCTCCCCCACTTGCCTTCTCTCTCTCAAAAATAAGTAAACATTTTTAAAAAACCAGCAAAGCAATACTACCTATTTGGGGGATATTATGAAGGTAGGATGAGTTGTTCTTATACATTAAGTGACTGGAAGAAGGTCTGTGCTAAATAAATGTTAGCTTCTATCAGCACTAGAGAAAATATGTCATGAAGGGATAGATTTTCTAATACTATACATTGTCTAGATAATGTGCTTTTGGGAAGGTCATAAATCTCAGTTTGCGTGAGAAAGTTCTGGTTTATCCCTGTGGCCCTTTTCTAATAATTCATTCATATGATAATAATTCAGTGCTGCATTTTACTCTCAGAAGTGTAAATTATAGTCATCCCACTTCCTCCACATAGAATTCACTAATTTTTAGCTTCTTCCCATACTTTTCTAGTAATGCTCTTCCAAATAAGGTCATCAAGAACTTGTCATGCTAATCTTATTTGCATTCTGTATTCTTATCTGAATTGAGTGCCTTATAACATATAGCATTGTTGAGTACTTCCTCATCCTTAAAGTCTTCTCCCCTTCCAGAATTTGTGTCTTTCCTTTTTCTTGGATGTTCATTCTCATTTTCTTTTGTCTGGTCCTCTTTCTCTCCCATCAATTATGAATTTTCATTTGCGTATGGTTTTCTCTATGGTTCCATTTTCTTCTCATCCTGTACCTTGTCCCCAGGTTCCTTATTTGTTAAGTGAGCCACTTGGAGGAAGTTAGACTAAATGAAATAAGCTGGTGACTGTAGGACTACAGGATTTCTTCTATGTGATTTATCTAAAATAATAGAACTCATAGGAGTGGAGAATATAATAACGGTTGCTGGTGGCTGAGGATGGGAGAAGTGAAGAGTTGTTTTTCAATGAATGTAAAGTTTCAGTTATGCTAGATGAATAAAATCTGGAGATCTACTGACAACATAGTGCCTATAGTTAACAACATGGTATTGTGTACTGCAGTATTTGTTGAGGTTAGAGCTTAGGTTAATATCTACATTAAAACAATGAAACAACAAAAAATAAAAAGCAGAAATAAAGGGACGCAAGGAAACTTTGGGAGGTGTTAGGTGGGCCTACTGACTTGATTGTAGTGATGCTATCATAGATGTTTGCAGATGTCCAAACTCTCACATTATACACATTAAATATGTACAGTTCTTTGTATATCAATGATATCTCAATAAAGCTGTTAGAGAAAAAACCCTAGTATATAATAAATGCCATACAAATTCTTCCATATTGTTATTTATTGGTTACTTGTACTTTTTCCATGGATTTTCTATATACTTTTTGTGATTTTTGCCTAATTGGCTTAATGCTTTTACTTTCAATATGTATGAGTAATTTATATATTGAAGGTATTAATTTGTGAAAAAAATATATTAGGCTGATAGAATTTTAGACTACTATCCCTAGCACAGGCTCATTATTTAAAAAAAAAAAAAAACACAGAAAACCCAGATATGGGGGTGCCTGGGTGGCTCAGTTGGTTAAGAGTCTTACTTCGGCTCAGGTCATGATCTCACAGTTCGTGAGTTCAAGCCCCGCGTCAGGCTCTGTGCTGACAGCTTGGAGCCTGGAGCCTGCTTCAGATTCTGAGTCTCCCTCTCTCTGCCCCTCCCTCACTCATGCTGTCTTTATCTCTCATAAACAAATAAACTTAAAAAAATTTTTAAATCCAGATATGATACTGTTCACTGGAATGTACCACAGATATCATAAATACAACTTGTTCAAAATTTTACTTGTCATTTAGCTGCTTCTACATTCACCATCTCAACATTTCCTGCCGTAAGAGTTTGTTCTACTCAATGCCCTCAGCCATAATTGTGAAATATATTCTTAAATCTTCCTTTTGTCTTATTAAAGCCACATATAACATTATTGTCCTTTTAAAATACACATGTAAATGATCTCTGTCCTTTTCTTTATTATATTCGGTGACTGTACATTCTTGCTGGAATTAACATAGGAGCATATTACCTGGTCTCTCAGTGTCTATTATTGTCCTCACATGACACTTTATTATACTTTGCTGCAAGATTTATCCTTACAAATGCCAATTTGTTCATATTCTCCTGTTTGTTTTACTAGTTTCCATTGGCTTCAGAATCTAATAAAAATGACCTAGTTGGCTTAAAAGACCTCTGTGTTCACCCTTAACTATCATCCCTCTCATGAACTTATTGTGAAGTAATTGTGTGAAAGATTTTCTTTTAATTACTCTCATCTAAAGCTGTAATTGAATTTAGTACAAATGAAATACATTCTCTTCTATTATAAATTTTAGTCTTACCTTTAGAATTAATAGTATAGGGGCGCCTGGGTAGCTCAGTCGGTTAAGCATCTAGCTTCAGATCAGGTCATGATCTCACAGTTCGTGGGTTTGAGCCCCGCATCGGGCTCTGTGCTGACAGCTAGCTCAGAGCCTTGAGCCTGTCTTTGGATTCTGTGTCTCCCTCCCTCTCTGACCCTTCCCTGCTCATGCTGTCTCTATCTCTCTCTCAGAAATAAATTTAAAAAATAAAAAAAAAAAAGAATTAACAGTCTACCTCCCTTCAAAACTCTCTCTCTCTACTTTATTTTTTTTTTAATTTTTTAATTTTTTTTTTTTTATTTATTTCTAGGAGAGAGAGAGACAGCATGAGCAGGGGAGGGTCAGAGAGAGAGGGAGTCACAGACTGAAACAGGCTCCAGGCTCTGAGCTGGCAGTCAGCACAGAGCCCGATGCGGGGCTCGAACCCACAAACCGCGAGATCATGACCTAAGTGAAAGTCAGACGCTCAACCAACTAACCCATCCAGGTGCCCCTCTCTGTCTCTACTTTAGAATTCTGTTCTATAGGCACATAAATATCTTTGTATTGGAACATTCTGAGCCTAGTGACTACTATGAGCTTTTATTTCTTTCCACAGTAAGCCAAGAGGATAAAATATATGGGACTAGAAACAAACTTGTGGAGATACTAGAAGTGATTCTTAGAAGTCCTTATTTTATATTGTTTAATTCTCTATAGTAAATAATCTCAGTTTTTAACAAACATTAGTCTTTGAGTCCTTATTATTGCATGACATATCAGTGCAATTCTTCAAAACGATGGCACAGCACTGACAGCTTAAATTGAATGAGTAATTTTCAAAGGAGATACTTTTCATAAAATAGTACTGAGCATGTCTACCATACATCATCAACAGATGTGTTTTGTTGATGTATTTCACTATAGTCGCATTTAATAAAGTATATGAATATTTGTCAAACATCAATTAATTGGAAGTTCACATTATGAACATTCAATTTCTTCAAAGGTTTTCCATTTATAATTTTCCCTAAGGTGTTGAATAAACAACAAAACAATGTAAATTATCAATAACGTGCCCTCACATCCACTGTATTCAAGTCAGAAAATTTATTATAGGCTTATGTGTTATTTTCTTCTAAAAGAGTAAACTTATCTAACTTTTTCACATTATAAAAGTCTTTGTATATGATAGAAACATTATGTTAGATAAATCATTTTTTTCTCCAAAAAAATGAAATGCACGTCTCAGTAGCAAAGTCTCCATGGTAATAATAAGAGATTTTAAATGATTTTGTTTCCTCAGTAGAATAGGACTTTAAGCCAATTGCAGAAAATTCCAACATCAATCAATTATAAATGATTTTATATAGAAAAAAAAACCTGTATTACAGAGATCTATTTATGCACCAACAAAATTAAACTGGAATCTTTAATTATTTTATCATTATTCAATGATTTTGAAGAATTTCTCATTTTTTTTCCATTTGGTTATGGATGTATGGACCATCATTCAGAAACAAGATTTTTACACATGGATGTGATTATGGAAAACAAGTAAGAGACGGAGAGAGGGACACCTCAGTAGCTCATTTGGTTAAGTGTCTGACTTCAGGTTATGATCTAAGGGTTCACAGGTTCCAGCCCCACATCAGGCTCTCGTGTTGACAGCTCAGAGCCTGGAGACTGCTTCAGATTTTGTCTCCATCTCTCTTTCTGTCCCTCCCCCACTTACATCCTGTCTCTTTCTGTGTGTATGTCTGTCTGTCTGTCTCTCTCTCTGTCCTAAAAAAAAAAACCAAATAAAAAATTGTTTTAAAGAGAGAGAGAAGGAAGAAGGAAGCAGGAGGGATGGAGAGACTGAAAGAAAAAGGAAAGTCAACTAACAGAAACAACACACTCTAAAGCAAGGCCACATAGACCTTGAATCTCAGGAAGAAATGTTCTGGATAAGAATGACAAAGAATTCTAGCTCCTTTTGCACAAAAATTATTGTCTGCCTACCTCCTTCTCTTAAAGAACAATTAATCATTTTTGGAAAACATTAGCTAATAGGAAATGACCACTGTACATCCAAACCATGTTTTGGAGAAATACCCATTTTGGGATGACCCCCTGGCAATTTTAATAATATAAATTTCTATAAGCGAGTTATAGAAATTATATTTCTATACACGTGTACTATACTCCATTTTGGCTGTGTGTGTGTGTGTGTGTATATACATACATACATACATATATATAAATGGCAATGTAATGTGACTTTTTACACATTAGCTCTGTCATTTCTTATGTCTTCTGTTTCTTGTTTAATCTTTATTAAAATCCTGAATATCTTTTAGGTAAGTACTTTTCGTTTAGGTAAAATTCAAAGTACTTTACTACATAAAGAGTGATGTGGGAAGGGGTTACATAATATGGTAGGTCAAAGTTGAAGAATAACCCCTGGACTACAACATGTTACAACTAGTTTCTAACTGTCAAACAATGAGGGCCCCCCTGCCCCGCTTCTTAGATTACTGTGTTACAGATGCTTAAAATATATATTTGTAAATTTATTTTATGCGAGTTTAACAAAACAAATATATATTTCAAAATAATTAACAATTCAACCAAGAACTGAAACTTAAGGATAAACAACATAAGCCTTTTATGTCCTATAGCTCTTTTTATCATCAGTAAGGTTATCATGGAAAGTTGGCCTCAAAAACAAATATAATCAATACAAAAGTGTACTCATGGTGTATTCATGATGTTCACAAGATTTGTAAGCTAACTGACTCTTCCTGTTTGGAGGTCCCTAAAGGTGTTTAAACTTTTTCTTCTATAAACCAGAAATTATGATCTAATTATCAGTTTAAGCATTTTTGGATCTTCTTATTGATCTCTTTTTTTCTCAAGGACTTTTATTTACCTCACAAATTGACTTTGCCCCCTGTGTCTCACTGTTTGTCTTCATATTTTTATGCATCAAGTTCTAAACCCAGCATTATAATAGACAAATGTTGTTATGAGCCCTGAAGCATTGAAGATCAATTATCATGTTTTAATTGTTATTATTGGACTAATTTCAACTGTCCTCTGGGCACAAACAAATTAAGATTTTAAAAAATGGGCTTCATTCTTTCAATAGCAGATGTTTTGAAGTTACCAGCTGTATAGCAGTTGCTTTACAGAAGTAGTATGTAAAATAAATATAACATATATTTATTATAGCTTTTCTACCATTGCTAAGTTTTGCAGTTAAAAAAACAGTGCAGATAATATGGTAAAGAGTTAACCTAATTTAATAAAGAATGACTGTGAGCATGCAAAATACCAGCAAATGTCATGTATATTGTTAAACATTTATACTGGGCACTCCCAATATAAATTTGAAAGACAGGAGAAAGGTAGATATATAATAGAGAGATGCACATACACATAGATGCCTAGAAATAGTCTTTTCCTGAGAAGAAAAAATTATAATCTTGGTTAATATTATGAAAGATGATTGATGTGTAATGCTCTATCTTAAAGGATTCAGTACGTGCCCTGAATATACAATATACAATGTTGTATCTCCCTTAGCCAGAATAGACAGGACTAGAGCAGAAGGGAGAGTGGCTTCTCTAGGTACTTTAACTAATAATCTACTAAAAATAATTTTGCTTACTATTCCTACCACCTTGAGCAGTGCTGATTTGAAGGTCCTAGATCCCAAAGGAGAATGCTTCCATCGGTGCAACTAACAATAGTTCCACATAATTAGAAGTGGAACTGCCATCTGGCCATTTTGTGTTTCTTGTGCTCCTGAACCCAACAACAAAGTTTTGTTTCTGTTTTTTATATTTTGGATGAGTGAGTGACCCAGATTACCAAGTGGACATTAGTTTGCTGCCTAACAATAGTAACAGAGACTACATTTGGAAACCAAGATGTAGTATGGGGTACTCTTTAGTACTTTTATATCCAAGAGAAAATATGATGACAAATTATATGGCAACTAAAGAAAAAGTTCATGAACATGTAAGATACTGACCTTAAGGAATGAAGGTCTAGGTCATGAACCACATGAACCTGGTTGAGGACAAAGAAAGCATAGAATGTATAGTAGAAAGAGAAAGTTACAGCTATTAACTGTAACTTTGTACTCAGTTATAAAAACACGGAACATAATAGCCACACATATCTTTCATTTATTATCATTTTTATAGTTAACTAGATTTTTAACCCTTAAAAAATTAACTTTGCTCTCTCTCATTTTTGTTGTTACTTGATAGATATAGGTTGGCACAATTTTGTCTTATGTTCAGGTGGGGCTATGACCAGAATGAGAAGTAAATAAAAAAGACCAAAAATGGATAGGGGAATTTACAACTGCTTTCCATTAAGTGGAGTATAGTGACTCTTGGGAATTTTGTGTCTTCTCAGCTTTGTGAGAGAGTGAGATCATTTTTGATTATATAAAGCAAGGATTAGGAAAAACAGGCTATGGGCCAAATTCACCCTTCAGCCTGTTTTGTAACAGATGCAATCTAAGAATGTTTTAATACATTTAAAAAGGTTGTGAAGAACAAACTAACAGACAACAATAACAACAACAAAGGACGAATATGCATCAGACCATATGTGGCCCACAGGAACTAAAATATTTACTACCTGGCCCTTTAAAGATAGTTGTACCTGTTGTTAGTGAAAGCAAAACATTGCTTTTACTGTAGTAAGGAAGCGGAAATATTTGTAAAAGTGTATGCACAAGTGCTTAATAACAGGCAAAGTTAGCAAGTCACCCTTTAGTATTCTGTAGTCTCTCCTCATCAGAACCACCCTTCTCAACACTAGTTTGTGATGCTGGTGTTGAGACACCGCAGTACAGCTGCCTGCCGAGAGGGCTGCCTCTGCAAAACTCAGCCAACAGTGGGTGGTAGAGGAAACTGGAAACCTGGAAGAGGATTCACTCCTTCCATCTTGTTTCCTGCTCTTGTGAACATCACCTTAGCAACTCTTCCATCTGACAGTGGCAGTATGTTTTAGTAACATGACTCAAGTCCAGTGCTTAGTTTTGCCAACACTTAGAAAAGCACTTAGAAAAGCAAAGTATGTTGTTGGTATTTAGGCAGGGATTGCATTAGATTGCTTTTAGTAGTATGGGCATTTTAACAAAATTAATATTTCCAATCCATGCACATGGTGTATCTTTCTATTTGTGTCATCTTCAATTTCTTGATTAAAACTATTTTGTAAAGGAATGTGATGACTCTTTACTTTTAAGGGTATTGATATAAATAAGTGCAACTTTCTAATGTGCCAATCTTACCAGAAAACTTGTACTAGCTAATATTTTCTCTTAAGGAATTTAAGTAATTAGGTATCATAAAAGTTCTGCAGTAGCTGTTAAGTAAAATTTATTATTATTATTTTTTTAATGTTTATTTATTTTGAGAGAGAGAGAGAGAGGGCAAGCTAGGGCATAGACCCTGACATGGGGTTTGATCTCATAAACTACAAGATCATGACCTGAGCTGAAATCAAGAGTCAGGTGCTTAACCAACTTAGCCATCCAGGTGCCCCAGTAAAATTAATTTTTAAATCAAGAATATATACTAATTGTATGGTACATATAGAAATTTTTCTTAATGTATATTTTGCTGCATATTATTGAAATATCATTAATTTTCGCCTGATTAGTGCTGAAGGGGCCAAGAGAGAGGGAGAGAGAATCCCAAGCAGGCTCCGCACTGCCAGCACAGAGCAGGACAACAGGGCTCGAACCCACAAAGCCGCAAGATCTTGACCTGAGCCAAAACCAAGAGTCAGATGCTTAACCGACTGAACCACCCAAGCACCCCAGAGATTAGTGCCTTCCATAGAAAGAGGGTTGAGAGCTAGCTAATCTTTCCGCCATGCAGGCATAGATTGAGAAATTGGCCTCTACAGAGCAGAAGAGGGCCCTCACCAGAACCTGACCATGCTACATTCTGATCTCAAGCTTCTAGCCTCCAGAACCATGAGAAGTACATTTATTTCATTTAAGCCACCCAGGCTATGGCAATTTGTATAGCAACCCCAACTGACTAAACTCTAATTCAACTGTTTACATACATTTTTATACATAAATTATACGATTTTGATAAAGTAAGGCATATTATTTTTTCAGAAAGTACACATACTATTAACATGAGATTTTTTTCTGAACTGTGACATAATTTGTATTGCATAGATGAACATCAGTGCAAACCTGAATTTTTATGGCTGCAATAGATGTGTAACACATAAAAAGAGTAAGATACAGAAAAGTGACAGTAAAGTCAAAAGTCATTAATGAAATCAGAATGAAACAAGCAAATGACAAGATAAACAACTATCATTTGAAAGGATGTGTAAATGATACTTACAAAAGCTATTATTTCAAATTTTGTATGCTGCCTTTTTAATGACCATCAGACCTTTTAAACCCCCAACAACTTATCAAAATATGAGGGAGCAAGTATTTATTGCCTTGTTAGTTAATCTGTTCATATGTTCTCATGTTGAACCATTTTGTGAATTATTGTTTAATAAGAAGCAGATAATTATCATATCAGGTAGCATATATGTACCAATTGTGAACACGTCCAACTACTTATATACTTTTCAGGCAAACACTTTACTTTAAAACAACACATGAACTTATGGGAAAACATTCCCATATATCTTCAAATATCTAGAAATTTTGAATCACCAGCAGAATGAAATACGATCCTGAGCATGTTGCATAAAGAATATTTATCATTTTGACCTAGATATTTGTGAATTCAAAATCCAGTTTTCAAGAAAATGGACATGATTTGCAGTTACTTTCTTTGATTCTTATTATTATTGAAAAACAGTTTCCATATAACAAAAAATTACATCCATACTAGAGAAACGTCTTTTGAAAGCTACTGTCCAGTATGTATAGATGAGAACAAATAAACGTTTGCTACTAAAATAGTATATAATAAATCTTTATATGCTTGTAGAATTAACTAGAAGCTAATCCTAATGTATGAGTATGCATTCTCATATTTGAAATTATAGCCTACAAACTTATTAATATCAGAAATAATTTGGGGCACCTGGGTGGCTCAGTCGTTTAAGCGTCCGACTTAGGCTCAGGTCATGATCTCACGTTTTGTGGGTTCGACCCTCTGGCCGGACTCTGTGCTGACAGCTACCGCAGAGCCTGGAGCCTGCTTCAGATTCTATATCTCCCTCTGTCTGACCCTCCCTGCTCACACGGTCTCACTCTCTCTCTTTCTACCCCCCCTCTCAGAAATAAATAAAAACATTAAAAAATTTTAAAAAACAAAATAAAAGTAATTCGATTCCGAGATACATGAATGGCTCAGTTGGTTGAGCGTCCGACTTCAGGTCATGATCTCAGAATTCGTGGGTTCACACCCCGCGTCGGCTTCTGTGCTGACAGCTCAGAGCCTGGAGCCTGCTTCCGACTCTGTGTGTCCCTCTCTTTCTGCCCCTCCCCCGCTCATAATCTCTCTCTCTCTCTCTCTCTCTCTCTCTCTCAAAAATAAATAAATAAATAAATAAATAAATAAATAAAAATGTTAAGAAAAATAATTTGATTCCTTCATCTTATGCTTAAAGTGATTCTACCTTTTTATAATATTTTGTTTCAGAGATTTATAGTTTCCAGGATTTGGGTCCATAGATTTTTAAAAATTTCATAATAATATAAATAAATATATTTATCTAAATGTGAAATAAGAATAATAAGAATAATTACTACTAAAACTATTATAGCCTCTTCCTCTTACGTAGAATGATTCGTGGAATATATAGGATGTACTTATAGGGTCTTATGTCAAAAATTAAGAAAATACCATTTAAAAACATATTCCCCACCCCCACCCCTCCCCACATACACACACGTGATATGATCTGTCAAAGTGATATGGGATCCAACTGAAAAAGCACCCTATCCAAAGCCACAGCAATTTGAGAAACAAAATAGTATTGGATTATAACCCAGGAATAAAATAAATATCCACGAGTCCATACTGATGTAAAGAAGCAAGCAAGCAAATAAATGGAGAAGGGAAAAATCCCTAGTGCAGAAAAACCTTTAATCATTTGTAGAGATACTGTGCTCTTAAGAAAGTGGAGAAAAACTCCTTACTCCTCAGGTGTTGATTGAACATAGTGACTTCCTGCCAAAGAGTAAAGTATGGAAAAGTGGGGGGAAAGAATAACTTCATAAGAGAGAAACCTGACAAACCCTACTTCAGCTAGGTGTCTGATGTCAGTGTCTGCAGTAATAAGACACGTTGATGGCATGTAAACTTGATATGATGTCATGAAAATGGTACTTTACTTCCATGGTACTTTACCTCCCATAAGCACTGACCCCCAGTGTAACCACTAAAACAGTATATTAGAAAAATGTCAATGAGGGACACTGTACCCAACTAGTACTCCTCAAATCTGTCAGTCATTACAAGCCAAGGAAATATGACAAACTCACAGACCAAAGGAGCCTAAGGAGACATGACAATTAAACGTAAAGGCAACGTCCTGTATAAGATTTTGAAACAGAAAATGGACGTTTGGTAAAGCTGAAGAAAATCTAGGTAAAGAATAGACTTTACCATAATGATCAATGGCTCAGTAACTGCACAAAATATATTATTGTAAAATGTTAATAAGGAAAACTGTACAGGGACGTGGAAAGTTTCTGTATTCTATTTGTAATTTTTCTCTGAATCCAGAAGTATTTTTGATGACTCAATAATGAATAATTTATTTGAGTGATATAAGGAAGTGCATAAATCATTCCAGACTCTGGAGAACTAGGCTGAAAAATATGACAGGAGAGTAGCAACTCTAGGCATCTAAGCAGCAAAAACTACTCAATTAGCGGGTATGGTCTTTCTTGCTGGAATAATTGTGGGGTTATAGTGTCGTGGTGCTAGTTATGTTTTTGTTTAATGTTTCAGATTCTCACTTTTTCTCCATCAATTAGATCTATACTCTGAGCTATACACAGGTTTTGAGAATATGTTTCTGGGTGTTACCTTAGTCAGCCTTTGCCATGATTAGGCTGTGCGGCGAGCATTCCAAAATCTTGGTGGCCTTCAAAAGCAAACCTTTATTTCTCATTCACAGGTTTTCAGTCCGCCCATAGAGGGTCCAGAAGCATTTTTAAAAGTTAGGTTTGTTGTTTTATTTTAAAGGACATGTTTTAGAAAATGCTGGGTGACATTGCCCAAATTAAGTAAAAGAACATATTTTTTTCTATTTTCCTTTCTGTTGTATAGATATGAAATGCTGCTTTTTGTGAGATCCTGGTCTTAAAGAAACAGCATTTAAAAATAGTTTGGGGCGCCTGGGTGGCTTAGTCGGTTAAGCGTCTGACTTTCGCTTGGGTCATGATCTCGCGGTTGTGGGTTCGAGCCCTGCGTCGGGCTCTGTGCTGACTGCCAGCTCAGAGCCTGGAGCCTGTTTCAGTCTGTGACTCCCTCTCTCTCTGACCCTCCCCTGCTCACGCTGTCTCTCTCTCTCTCCTAGAAATAAATAAAACATTAAAAATAAATAAATAAAAATAGTTTGACTTAAAAATATTATTTTTAAACTTGCATGAAGGGGTTCAATTAATCTATTATCTGAGAAAGGAACTACATTGATTTACTTTTCTCATCTAGACAAGGCACTTCATCTTTCTGAGCATTAAATTTCTCATGGGTAAAATTAAGATATTAATTGCTTCACCCTAAGGTTGTTGAGAAATCTAATGATACAGTGGATATTAAAAGTCTTTTAGGAAATTATAATGTGCTATGCAATCGGTAAATATAATATCTCCCTTCAGGTTCTTAACACTGGTAGATATACTTGCTATTTATTGCTATTATGAGTATTACTGAATGCTTTTCTCTTTATGAATATACTAAAATAATTTAGTGTTTGTTTAATAGAGTAATCTCAATTATCAAACAATTCATACTGTATTAACAAAGAAATCCCACTTTATATAAAAACCCTGACTTCGAGAGCCTTCTCGTTTTCTCTGAATCTTTGTTTTCTGGTGTTTGTTTATCTTTCAAAATGTTAAATAAAAGAAATCCTTGAGAGTCTGTCTTCCTTGCCCTGATACTAGCTCATCTTATACATAGCTATGGATTTATAAAAATTTATCATTGGATGACTCCTAAATATACAGGTTCTTCCTGTTTATCCAACTTGCACATGCCTTCACTGCTTGAATATCAACCAGGCAACTCAACTTAGTAAGTTCCAAAAGAAGCTCTTATTTCTCTCTCCAATCTTTTTCCTAACTTATACATTCTCAGCCCAATAACCAACATGAAAAGTCACCTATTTACTCCACTTGAAATCTATTAATTACTCTTTTTTTTAAATGTTTACTTGGGGTGGGGGGGGGGTGGAAGGGCAGAGAGAGAGGGAGACACAGAATTTGAGGCAGGCTCCAGGCTCTGAGCTGTCAGCATAGAGCCTGATGTGGGGCTCAAACTCACAAACTGCAAGATCATGACCTGAACCAAAGTCAGACACTTAACTGACTGAGCCACCTAGGAATTATTCTTGATTCTTCTTTTTCCTTTTAATCCATGTCCAAATTTCAGCAAGTCCTGTTAGCTTTACTTTCAAAAAGTTCCAAACATGACCACTTTTCAACAGCTCCACTTTTAACACCATGCTCCAAACTCATCATCATCTGTCAATTACACTCTCCTTGATTACTCTCTTTATTCTTCATGCCCTGTTCACCCACAGCCAGTGCAACCATACGTCATTCCTTCCTCAACACCATCAAAGCTTTTTCAAAATAAAACTCAAACTCTTTCTTATGATCTATAAATTCTTATATGATTGAACTCTATTGATCTTTATTTGTCTTTTCTAATGAAACTATTTCTTTCACACCCTCTTTTTCAGAAACATTCACTCTCTTACTGAACTCAGAAAATGCCAGATTCGTTTTTGCCTCAGATCCTTTGCCTTTGTATGTATTGTACTCTCTTGTAGATTCATCTTCCCAAAATATGTCATGACTCTTTTTCTCATTTTAACGAAGTCTTTTCAGAGAGGCTTCCCAGTTCATCTTGTATAACATAACACCCCATCTATACAGTGTCACTTTCTTCCCTTTTTTTCCTCTCAAATATGAAGATAAAGGGGACAAATTCATATGTTAGGTAAAACAAAACTCTGTAAAATTTGCATACAAGAAGATTAAATGGAGAAGCACACCCAGCCCAGACAAATGACAACACTCCTTAGTGTCATATAGCAATATATCTTATAAAATATTATACACATAAAATATTAAAATATTAAAGTGTTTTAAAACATTTATGTAGAACAGATTTACAAGCTAGGTTGATAACATGAACGGATTCCAAGAGTTTGTATTTTTTCTTATCAATATTACTGAGGAAGAATTTGCACAAATAAGGAACATTTTACAGAAGTACACAGTTTAATAAATCTTGATGTTATGTAAACTGAGGATATCGCCACCACCATTACAATGCAAAACATTTCCATCATCCCCAAAACAGTCCTCACATCCCTTGCAGTCTATCTGTCCCTCTGCATGTAGTTCTAGGCAACCTCTAAACTATAGCTCAGTTTGCGTTTCATGAAACAAATTGAATAATTTCATATGTATGTATTGCATTAAACTCTGTCATTGACTATAGTGAATTTAAGGTTTATTCATACTATTATGTTTATTAGTAGTTAATTTCTATCTATTGCTAAATACCATTCCTTTATATGGACATACTATATATTATTTATCCCTCTACCTGTTGATAGACATTTGGGTCATTTTCAGGTTTTGGTTTTTGGAAGTAAAATTGTTATGAATATATGAAAATGGGTTTTTGTATGGTTATTTGCTTTCATTTCCCTTCTTAATATCAAAGGGTTAAATGGCAGAACTGACAAATAGCTTTACAAAGTTATACTATTTATATCCCCAGCAGCACCAGTTGCTCCACATCTGTACCTTCCTCAATAATGGCAGTCTTTTTAATTTTAATCACGCCAGTGAATGTCATGATTCTCATGTTTATTTTAATTTTCATCTCCCTGATTTAGTCATGTTGACACTTTATTTGTATGCATATTGTTTATTTGTCATTTCTCAAAATGTTTAGCATTTTTATTGTTATCTTTAATCTCATTATTAAGTTGTAAAAATCCATTATATATTGCACATTGTAGCCCATGATCAGATATATGTATTGCTGATATATATCTCCTGTTGTTCTTCTTCTTTTTTAATGGTATGTAAAGGACAAGTGTTTTTAATTTTTATAAGGACATAATTTTATTCTTTATTAAATTTTTTAAATCTCTATTTACTTCTGAGAGAGAGAGACACACACAGAGCATGAGCAGAGAGGGGAAGAGAAAGAGGGAGATACAGAATCAGATGTAGGCTTCTGGCTCTGAGCTGTCAGCACAGAGTCTGACGCGGGGCTCGAACCCACGAAACGCAAGATCATGACCTGAGCCGAAGCCAGATGCTTAACTGAATGAGACACTCAGGAGTCCCAGGACATAATTTTATTCTGATCTAAAAAATATTTGTGTACCTTAAGGATCACAGCTATTTTCTTTTAAGATTTCTTCTTCTAGAAATATTTGAGTCTGTGATTCATTTAATTTTGTTTATGATGTGTGATATTCATATTTCCCTGTTTTCCCCATAGAGTTGAGAGGCCTAGATAAACTTAACCAGCTTTTCCGCTTCTGGGCAAATGCCTGCGCTATGGGAAGCCATTACCTAACCAGCTCTTTCTGCTTCTGTAACAATGCTTAAAGCTTGCTTTCCCGCCACCGGATTCCCCAAGGGACTAGCCTCAGGGCGGCAGCCACTCCCAAAAGGCCAGCGGCTACCCCCCACCTTGCTGAGGGAAGGGCCTGGAGAGAGAGATGTTAACCTGTTAGTCGCCAAACAAGACTTTAAACTCGCTCTATGATAGACTGAATTCAAAGGTATCCCAAATGTTGTAATTGGATCCCGCAAAAAACCTGATGGCGGGAACCAATCAAATACGGTATATGTTCACATTTGAATGTTAACCAATGGCAAACTTATAACCGTGGAAATCTCCTGTCCCTCCCCATGACTTGTTTACTTTTGTCTATAAAAAGGCTGCAGAGGCTTTGTTCAGGGCCTCCTAGCGTCACCAGCAACGAGTGTGCAGAGGACCGGGTTCGAATCTGCGAATAAACAACCCTTGCCGCTTGGCTTTGACTCTGGTCTCTGGTGGTCTGATTTTGGGGTTCTCTCGAGTTCTGGGCGTTTCAGAGTCACCCAGTTTTTAGAGCACTATTTGTTTAAAAGATTTTCCTTTCCCTTTTATATTGCTTTGGCCCTTTGTCAAAAATAATCGATCATAAATGTCCAGTTCTGTTACTGGGCACTTTACCTTGTTTCATCCATCTAAATGTCAGTCATTTTACCATGTTCGTGGTCCTAATTACTGTATAATTAATTATAGTAAACTTAGAAATCTTGTAATACTAGTCTTCATTTGTCATATGAACTCTGTTAAGAATTTCACATTCTTCATAATTCTTGATTGCCAAGATGGATAAAAGCATGGAGTCAGGTATCTGTTGTTGGTCAGCTTTATCATTCTAGATATTTTTTTTATTTTTCTAAGTTTCATTTTATGCAGACTGTAAGTAAAAACGACTTCTACTCACTTGTACAAGTGTGTGCCTATGTTAATGTTCCTTTGTTAGTCTAGTCTCTTGTTTTTCTGGTTTTTTTTAAACCTCATTATTGAAGTATGATTGACATACTAAAAGCTGTGCATATTTGATGAACACAACTTGATAAATTTGGAGATAAGTATGCATTATGAGACCGTTACCACAATTTATACTATAATAAATTTATTATCATTAGAACACTTAACATAAAGCCTAACCTATTAGCAAATTTTTAAATATACAAGACAATAGTGTTAATTATTGGCACCATGCTCTAAAATAGAATTCCAAGACTTACTTGTCTTGCATAACTGAAACTTAACAGCCTCTGAATAATGCTTCCTTATTTATTCCTACTCTAGCTCCTGGCAACCTCTGTTCTATTCTCTGCCTCTATGCATATGACTGTTTTAGATTCCTCATATAAACCATATCACATAGTATTTGTTCTTTTGTATCTGGCTTAGCTTAGTCTTTAAATTTTTAACATTTATTCATTTTTAAGAGACTGAGAGAAAGTGTGAGCAGGGGAAGAGCAGAGAGAGGAAGGCCCAGAATCGGAGGCAGGTTCCAGGCTCTGAGCTATCAGCACAGAGCCCGACATGGGGCTCGAACCCACAAATGGTTGAGATCATGACCTGAGCCAAAGTCAGATGCCTAACTGACTGAGCCACCCAGGCATCCCTGGCTTAGTCTGTCTAGTCTTGAGTAAAACAATGACCTGACCATACATCATCAGCATTCTTAACTATATTCCATTGTTCTCTGGAAGGACGAATTGCCTGCTTCTCTGATGTGCAGCCCTGTCAGTAAACCAGTTCTCTTTATTAAATGGTAAGTTATATAATCAAGAGTTTGGTAAACTATGGTACACAGACCTAATATAGTCCTCTACATGTTTTTTAAAATAATGTTTTATTGGAGTACAGACATCCCCATTCATCTATGAATATTCTGTGGCTGCTTTCTTGCTATAGTAATAGAGTTGAGTTATTGTGAGAGGCATTATAGATACTGCAAAGCCTAAAATGTTTATTATCAGAATCTCCACAGGGGAGGCGGGGCGGGGGGTAGGGGGCAAAACATTTGCATCTCCAGAATAAAGAATCAGGGAGAGAGATCTCTGTATTTAAGGAATGAGTCTGCTCCATTCCTCATCCCTGATTGTAGCTAGCTGAGACTTCAGAGGCCAGGCTAGATTTGTGATTGGATATATTGCTTCATTTTACAGTAGAGCTTTCTGGAATTTATCCCATCTTGTCAGATTATAGTTCAGGAGAACCCATTACAAGATAGAGGTTTCTGGTAAAGTAATTCACTTTCACTAGACCCCTATAACAAACCATCAGTTTTCTTTCAAAATATGTATTTTTTTCCAGTGGCTAGAAAAAAACATAACCATCAATAGATGTAAAATCAGTCACAGACACTTGTAGTTCCAAAAGACCTGAAGAACATAGAGACAGAAAGGCCTGTTTTATAGTTAATTGCAGACTTGCTGTTATGGAGACCACTACTCACTTTTGGTATGTAGCATGCCTTATAAGCTGTCATAAGGCCTTTCATAAATATATATGTGTGAAGTGTAGTCTTTTGAATATCAAGGAAACTCATCAGGTTATGTGAAAAATCAGGATACTCTTACCAACATCTCAAAAATAATAGGTTGGCTTTGTGAATAGAAAACCTTAGGAATAGAGTCCCTGAATGGAGCTGAGAATTCACAAAGATGAATAGTAATGTTCATAAAATATCTGTGATCATTTAATAATGTGCTCTCAGATTTTGTTCGTATGTTTCTTAGATTGCATTAGTTAGGTTATTAATGTCTAAAAACCTTGTCTCTTTTACGTACTAATTTCTGAAGTATATCATAACGTAAGTTACTCAGAAGGTATATTTGTCAGTTTCTCCTGTTAGTATTATGTTCTTTGACCTTTATGAGTTTGAGTCTATCATTCTTACATATATAAAAATTGGTATATCATTCTGACAAAAAGTAAACGTGACAATAATCATCTTTTAAACTCTCATAAGCTTTTTGCTATAAATTCTGTTGTGTCTGTATGTCAGTTATCAATTCATTCCCTTCTAAATATGAATGAATTCTTCAGTATATGCCCTATGATTTAAAAAAAAATCCCTTCAAACATTCTCATTTAAAATGATTGCAATGATGAAATATTCTTGAAAGAGGGTTTTTGGTGTGGGATGGGGTCAGTGTTGTGGATGTGAGAACATCTAATGAAGCCTGATCATCCCACAGACCTAGAGTGTGGTCCCTTTGTAAACTTGCAGCCAGTGTCAGCCAGTAAACTTAGCTTTCCTCTGCCCTCCTGACATGGAACCATAGCACTTAGCAAGTCATCTCGTTTCCTCAGCAAACTCTCACATGGCTTTAACTCAAGAAGGTTGACTATTGTTTGCACAATAGATTCAGACCTGCCATGGCCTGACCTAACCAGCAAAATCCTCTTCCATTCAATGACCAAACCACAACTTCCTAGTGAGTGAGGAGCCCCTTCTAAGTTTGTCCTTCCTTGGATCTTTTCCTTTAACCTTGGAATACGTGTAAAGTTTCTTTGAATCTTATAGTTGTTTTAGGCTATGGTTAATAGTTATCTATATTAAACTTTACCATTTAACTTACTGTTTGGCTTCTGTCTCCAGACTGGATTCCTATTGCTATAGACTTTGTATCCCAAAGAGTCTCATAAGAAGAATCCTAAAGATGGCATTGAGGGTTGGGTTTGTTTTTGCCTTTTGGCTTGGTTGTATGTTGAGTCCCTTGCCAATTATAAATGAGACCTTAGTAAGCCATGGTGTGCAGCAGAACCATAATTAGGTTATCACCTCTGGTTGATTTTGATAAAGTGACAGTTGAAGCACAAGCCCTTGGAGCTCAAGTGGCTGCTGAACTTGGCCATTATGTCAGTAATTATGACTGTAAATACCCCACTGTGGCTTGTATTGTTTGAGTGCATGAGTGCTTACAGAGAAAAATGACAAGCTCAGGTCCATTAACCCTCACCTCAAGTCATAGTCTGAGAAATCAGACAGCTTTCATAACAGCCCTAAAAGAGTCTCTTATTTCTTGTATCCGCAGGTCTGATACTTCTGAAAATAAAAACAATATTTAGTTGTGTGAGTGCTGAATTATAATAGTTGAATTGATGGGGCACCTGGGTCGCTCAGTCGGTTAAGCGTCCGACTTCAACTCAGGTCATGATCTCACAGTTTGTGGGTTCAAGCCCAGCATTGGGCTCTATGCTCACAGCTAGCTCAGAGCCTGGAGCCTGCTTCACATTCTTTGTCTCCCTCTCTCTGACCCTCCCCTGCTCACACTGCTTCTCTCTCTGTTTCACTCTCTCTCTCTCTCTCAGAAATAAATAAAACGTTAAAAATTTTTTTTAAATAATTGAACTGAGTGTCCCTGAATTTTTCATGTGAAAGTTAGAGGATTAGTTGGGAAATAAAAGTATCATAAAATGTGAAGTGGGGACTTTTGGTAAGGTTCAAATAAATTCTTGTTTTGTGGACTGAAACTTGCCAACAAAGAGGCCTACATTTAATGAGGTTGAGATATCAAAGTTTACCTAGGATCATCAGGAATCCAAAAAAAATTAGTATCAAAAAGTTAGAAGTAGGCATAGGGATCCCAGAGGGTGAAGAGAAAAGAGAAAAAAACAAAAGAAGGCAATTTATTTGAGGAATGAGGCAATTTATTTGAGCTGAAAACTTCCCAAATCTGGGACAGGAAACAAACCCAGATCCAGGAGGCACATACAGCCTCTGGAAACATCAACTCAAGGAGGGACACACCAATACACATAGTAATTAAAATGATAAAAAACAGTGATAAAGAGAGAATTTTAAAAGCAGCAAGAAAAAAGAAAATAGTTACATACAAGGGAAATCTAATAGTAATATCAACTGATTTTGCAGGAGAAATTTTGCAGGCCAGAAGGTAGTAGAATGATATATTCAAAGTGCTTAAAGGGGGTAAAAATTACAGCCAAAAATACTCTATCCAGCGAGGCTATCATTCAAAATAGTAGGAGAGATGAAGAGTTTTCTAGACAAAGTTTAAGGAATTCATGACCACTAAATCAGCCCTACAAGAGCTGTTAAAGAGGATACGTTGAGTGGAAAGGAAAGACCATTAACAGAAGTGAGAAAAATGGGAAGCACAAAAGCAGTAAAAATAAATATATTTAAAAACAGTTGAGGCACCTGAGTGGCTCAGTTGGTTGAGCATCAGACTTCGACTCAGGTCATGATCTCACAGTTTGTGGGTTTGAGCCCTGTGTTGGACTCTGTGCTGACAGCTCAGAGCCTGGAGCCTGCTTCTGGTCTGTGACTTCCTCTCTCTCTGCCCCTCCCCCATCTGCACTTTGTCGCTCAAAAATAAATAAATATATAAAAAATTAGTCAAGCAACTTGTAAGATAAAAGGTTGTAAATTATGACAATGTCTATCTAAAATGTGGAGTTGGAAGAGAGGAGTAAAAATGGGTTTAAACTTAAGTGACCATCAACCTAATATAGACTGCCATATACAGAAGATGTATATGCAAACACAGTTGTCCAAAATGTTTGGAGTGCAGCAAAATCTGTCCTAAAAAGGAAGTTTATAAGGATACAGGCCTAAATCAAGAAGCAATGAAAATCTCAAATAAACAACCTAACCTTACATCTAAAGGACAAATAAATCTCGAAATCAGTAGAAGAAAGGAAATAATAATTTTAGAAAAGAAATAAAATAGAAACTACAAAAAACAATAAAACAGATCAATGGAACCAGTAGCTCGTTCTTTGAAAAGATCAACAAAATTCATAAAGCTTTATCAAGATTCATCAAAAACATAAAAAGGTCTCAAACAAAATAAAAAATGAAAGGAGAAATAACAACTGTCACCACAGAAATATACAGGATTATAAGACAATATTATGAAAAATTATGTTCCAACTAATTGGACAATGTTGAAGAAATGGATAAATTCCTACAAATATGTAAATTCTGAAAAGTGAATCAGGAATAAATAGAAAATTTGAACAGACTGATTACCAGCAAAAGAATTGCTGGTAATCAACAACTCCAACAAACAAAAGTGCAGGACCAGATGGCTTCACAGGTGAATTCTAACAAACATTTAGAGATGAGTTAATATCTATTCTTCTCTAACTATTCCATAACTTAGAAGAGGAAGGATAATGCCTCTGAGGCATTCTGTGAGGCCAGAAGAACCTTGATACCAAAACCAGATAAAAATACTACAAATAAGGAGAACTATAGGCCAATATGTCTTGATGAACGTAAATACAAATATCCTCAACAAAATATTAGCAAACTGAATCCAACAACCAATGAATACATTTAAAAAATCATTAACTACAATCAAGTGGGATTTATTCCTGAGATGCAAGGTCTTTCAATATTCACAAATCAATCAACATGATACATCACATCAACAAAAATAGAACTACCCTATTATCCAGTAATTCTACTACTGGTTATTTACCTAAACAATGTGAAAACACTAATTCAAAAGAATATATGCACCCTGGCATTTATTGCAGCATTATTTACAATAGCCAAATTATGTAAGCAGCCCAAGTGTCCATTGATAGATGAATGGATAAAGAAGAGGTGAGATATATATATATATATATTTATAGCACATACACACACACACACATATATATATATATATATATATATATATATATATATGCAATGGAATACAACTCAGCTGTATAAAAGAATGAAATCTTACCACTTGCAACATGGATGAATTTACAGAGTATAATGTTAAATGAAATAAGTCAGTCTGAGAAAGACAAATACCATATATAATTTCATTCATGTGAAAAATTTAAGAAACAAAAGAAAGAAACAACAACAACAAAAGAGACAAACCAAAATCAAATTAACAGTATGGAACAAATTGATGACTACCAGAAGGGAGGTGGGGGGGGCGGTATGGGTGAAATGGGTGAATAGGATTAAGAGTACACTTACCTTATGAGCACTGAGTAATATATAGAATTGTTGAATCACTATATTGTACACCTGAAACTTGTATAGCACTGTACATTAACTATAGTGGAATTTTTAAAAATCCTCCAAATATTAGGGAGATAGGAATGTTAGACATGTGTGACCTGCATATCCACCCCTCACTGCAATTTTGTTCTGTACAAAGGCTCAGGAAACACCTCTTTCACTAAGGCATTTAGAAACACATGGATAAGTACACTTGGATCCCTAAAAAGCTTTGTGGTGCTCTCCATTGTAAGCCCGGTATGATAGAACTTGGTACTGCTTTTGAGATGGTAGTCTAATTTCAGTGGAAATGATCAGATTCCAGAATAGCAGATACCAAGTGGCAGCATTTAATTGTCAAACACGTGTCATGTACTTTAATCACAAAAAGCAAAATGGATATAATTGTAACCAGAGTAATTTGGTTTGTACATTTTTTCATGGTGGCTGATTTATCATGATTTCTTGGAACAAGATATATAGGTATTGTATTTTTAGTGTATTTTTCTCTGTGTAATAGGAAAACTTCTAAATATGGTAGCAAGAAACCTGAATTGAGTCATCAAAAACTGGAGAATCATGGCCTCTCACCCAGATTTCAGACCTAACTCAGTTAATAGACTGGAGAGTCACTTGACTGAAAGGAATGCTGAGTCCCCTTGAGGAAAGACTGCACTATTGCCACAAGCACACACTACCAGTCCTCTTACAAGCCTTCCCTAGAGGAAACCATATCCATTAATAAAGTTCATTAAAAGAAAGCATATCCAGACTTTTCATGGATAAATGGACACTAGCTCCAAAATAACAGTAATTTTTGGTGACACAGTGAGTTTCTATTGCCCACGAGTCAAACTAAGGGCTTTATGGTGGGCATGTGATAGATGGAGTTAAGTCTAAATCCCATTGAGCTTAGTTGGTTCATGGATCTACTGGTGATTGTTTCTGTAGTTCCTGAATATATGATTGGAATAAATACACTTTGAAACTGGCAGTCTTCACTGTGACCATTTGACCTATAGGGTGAGGCCATTAAGGTTAATGGAAGCCCCAGTCACTTTTCCTTTCTTCCTAGACAATAAACTGAAGTGATACTGCATCCCAGGGGAAATTTCTGAGATTAATGCCACCATCAAATAATTGAAAAAAGCAGGATGCTTTTAATGATCATGTTCCCATTTAATTTACCAGTTTGGCCTGTGCAGAAAACAGATGGATCTTGTAGAAAGACTGTGAACTATTGTAAAGTAATGAGGTGATGACTCCAATTATAACTGCTGCCCTAAATATAATACTTTTAGTGGAGAAAGTCACAGCTTGTAGTACTTGGTATGCAGCGCTTGACCTGGTTAATGCCTTTTTCTCTATACCAATTTGGAAGGACCACCAGAAGCTGTTTGCTTTCACCTGCCAGGGCCAACAGTATATCTTCACAGTGTTGCCTCAGGACTACATAAATTCTCTTGCTCTTTGCCATAATATTTTCAACTGAGATCTTGATTGCCTTGACATTTCACAAATCATCACACTGGTCCATTATATTGATGACATATAGGTCCCAATGAGCAGAGCATAACAAGTACTTTCAATGGTTTAGTAAGGCATATGTGAATGAAAGAAACCCCCACAAAAATTCCTCCCATCACTATCTCAATGAATTTTCTGGCTTAGTGGAGGTTTGGATATAGAGATATTTCCCCTTTTCATATTTTGGAGGAAATATGTACTGCACTTGAATGTGCTACTTCCTTCCTTCTACGTAGTTGTTCCAAGGCTATCTGCTTTAGTGGGAAGTAGACCAAGAAATGGTGCCACAGCATGTTAAGTCTGCAGAGCAAGCTGCTCTACCACTCATTTGTCATAATCCAACAGACCCACATCACTTGAAATATTTGTGGCAAATAAGTATGCTGTACAAAATCTTTTGCAAATACCAATAGGAGAATCGTGATACAGATCTCTAGGATGTTGGGGCTGATGTATGTCTTCCTCTGTAGAGAACTATCCTTTTGATAAAAGTTTATCCTTTGCTACTGAGCCTTGGTAGGAAACTGAACATTTAATCATGGGGTCTGAAGTCAAGATCACCATGTGGCTTGAGATTTCCATCATGAACTAGGTATTATCAATCTAACTGCCCATAACATATAGTATGCACATCAGAATTCTATCACACATGGCAATGGTACATAAGAGTCAAAGTGTCAGAAGGTCCAAAAGGTATAAGTGAATTGCATGAACAGTTGACCTAGACTCCCAATACCAGCTTGTGGTGTATTGCCTTCTCTATCTGAATCCAAGCCAACGGATTCCTGGGGTGCTCCTTATGATCAACTAATCAAGAAGAATTGAGCATGCTTCACAAATGGGTTTGCACAATATGCCAATGAGATATGAATGTGGATAGTGTTGTCATGAGAACCCCATTCAGGGGTGACCTGGAAAACAGTAATGAAGGAAATTCCTCTCAGTGAGTAGAACTTTACATGGTTCCACTACATGGAATGTCCATTACCAAGGGTGACCTGGCTACTCCTACTTCCAAATGCCTAATTGACCAATAACAGATACTGACATGGAGTTCTGGATATGTTACCATCTCTGTGATTACATCAGACCTTTCCTTCATGAAGAAGGCAAGTATTTGTCTTCATTGGAATAGCCACACATTCTGGATATGGATTTCCATTCCTTACTCATAATGCTTCTGCTACTACTGTCATTTGTTTTTGCCCAAAATGCCTGGTCCACTGTGATGGCATTCTGCACCACATTGTATTGGATCATGGAACTGATTTCACAGCAAAAGAAGTATGGCAATGGACTAAGGCCCATGGAATTAACCAGTCTTTTCAATTACTATATCATCCTAAAATCGTTGACTTAATAAAATCATGGAATAACTATTAAATGCACAGTTGAGCATCCATTGGGAAAGATCATCCTGAAAATATGTGGTTCTGTTACATAGGATGCAGTTTATGCTTTCATTCAGGGAACTCTGTATGGTGCTGGTTCTGCTGTAGTCAGCACAAATGGATCCCCTTGAGATTAAGGTGTAGAAGTGGAAATGACCCTTCCTAGTAGTAAACCTAATAACCCCTTTGCAGAATTTCTGCTTTTGTGCCAGCAACTTTGAGCTTCTTTGTCTTATAGAGCTGATACTCCAAAGAAGGGAATGTTCTGACAGAGACACAAAATGGTTCTATTCAATTAGAAGATGAGACTTCCACCTGGCTATTTTGTTTGTGAATTAACAGACAAAAATGTTTTTAAAAATTACTTTCTGGAATGATTATTTGCTCCTGATTAAGCCTACAGGTGAAATCAGGAGCCACTACATAATAGCATCAAGGAGAACTGTAACTGAAACTCAGGAAATTATCTGGATCTCTCTAAATATTTGCATGCTCAATAATAAAGGTAACTAAAAAACGAAAGCAACCAATTAAAAGCAATGTGATTGAGGACCCAGACCCTTCAGGAATGAAGGTTTGGGTCAGTTCACCAATAAAGAACTGAAAGCATCAAAGAAGCTGTAATTAACCACTTTAATCTGATGAACAGTTATAGAAATTGTGCATATTGGTAATTATGCATATTCTGTTGCAATGTATGTTTGTGTAAAGGAATCATTCTCTTCTTTATCTTTCTTCTCATTTTTTCCTCTTTTTTAATATGAATATAAATGTCTCTGGAAGTTCAAAATTTAGTTATTAAAAATAGATTATTCAGTGAGACTATAACTGAATTTGAAGAGTAATCAATACAGCTCATGATAGATCTCATATGACTGTTGGAGCTTGTCATCTCACTTAGGGGAAAGTGAAAAATTCTTCACTTTTAAGAATTATAAACATAGCCTTTTAGGTAGTTCAGTTTGCTCCCCTTTCAGTGATAAGGGGCTTCAAATATGTGTAGAAGGGTGTGTCTGGAAGCTGAGTCATCAAATGAGTAGACTGCCTATTATCAATTTATTATCTCTTTCTCAAAAGCAGTCTTCAATATAAGCTGTAGGATAAACAATGGAATCCATTTAAGTTCTTATCATTTAACATAATATAAAGCTTTCTCAGAGCTGGGCACTTTAGAACATTATAGGAGGAAGAGTCTTCCTATATTTTCTGGTGAATGGACTGGGGACAGTGGTGTGGGCATGAGAACATCTAGTGGAGACTGACCCAGACAGAAACCCAGAGTGTGGGTCCTCTGCAGCTTTGCAGCCTGCATCCACCTAATGATTTCTCAGCCTTCTGAAGGTGGAAACTAGAGCCTGGTGTAGCCTGCAGGCACCGCCCTATCCCCACTCCTGGGGCAAGCCCCACAGGACCTGTACACAAGGGGATTGCCTACTGTTTGTCCACCAACTCCAGCCCAATTCTGGCCTGGCTTTTCCTGTAAAATTCTCTTTTATCCCATAGTTGAACACACCTCCTCCAGCCACTCATGCTCCCAACTCAGAAGGGCTAGACCACTCCTGAGTGTTCTCCCTCAGCCCTAGAGAACTGTATAGAATATCTTTGTATTTTACAGTTACTCATTTATCATAGTTAACAATTTATATATATTTATATTAGATTCTTTTTATTTTTCACAGTGCAATATGATGCAACAGTTAGTAATTCTTTATATTAATTTATTCTTGTTCAACATGCTGTATATTTTTATCTCCTAATTAGATCCAGACTAATATGATATTAATATTTATTCACAAGTTTGCTCCCATTTTCTTTAAATTTGCAATTATTCTTTTTTGCTTTCTTTCAGAATAAAACTATTTTTAAAATGATTTTGTTTTCTCCATTATTTGTCTTTAACATATGTATGAATATTTTATATTAGTAAGTACCTGTAGGTAATTGTAAATACATATTGAGAATAACTCAAATAATAAATTAATCAGTAAATTTGCACTCTTTCTGAATAATGCCAAAAACCTTGAATTTTTAAAAATATCTTAATCATATACCTTTTAACATATTTCTGTTGTAGAGTAGTATTGGAAATTTTTATTTTTTTCTCGTGAATTATAAATAATTATACTGTTTTCTTTTTTTCTCTTTTTAATGTTTATTTGTTTTTGAGAGACAGAGAGACAGAGCATGAGTGGGGAAGAGGCACAGAGAGAGGGAGACACAGATTCCGAAGCAGGCTCCAAGCTCTGAGCTGTCAGCACAGAGCCCAATGAGGGCTCAAACCCAGGAACTTTGAGATTATGACCTGAGCTGAAGTTGGATGCTTAACTGACTGAGCCACCCAGGCACCCCTGTAGTGACTTGTTTTCAAATCAGTGTTTATTTAAATTTATTTTCAAGTCAGTGTATTTACTAATATCTTTTCCACAATTTCCTTCATAACCCAGAACACTATGAGATCTTTTTTTCTTTTTCTCCTACGTCCATGATTCTTTAACATCATTTCCCATGCCTGCTCATATTGTTTTCACTATTACTTCTTTGAAAAATATAAATGTGGGACGGCTGGGTGGTTCAGTTTAAGCGTCCGACTTCATCTCAGGTCACGATCTCATGGTTCGTGTGTTTGAGCCCCAGGTCGGGCTCTGTGCTGACAGCCAGCTCAGAGGCTGAAGCCTGTTTCAGATTCTGTGGCTCCCTTTCTCTCTGACCCTCCCCTGTTCACGATGACTCTCTCTCTCTCAGAAATAAATAAAAAACATTTAAAATATATATATATATATATATATAAAGTATTTTAAATTTGAGTCACATAACTTCTTTATTTTTCCATATCTAGGTATGTTCTTTTCAGTGGCTCTTATTTATAGATAATACGGTATATCCTCTTTCTGTTAAGTGATTCTTGATTGTGAATTTTCTGTGTTCCATCAAACTTTATCTCTTTGAGACCTCCAGTTGAAGTTCCTTTCCTCATGAGAATATTCACTTTTGCTTCAGCCATTTGCCTTAGACATGACCAATATGAGAGTACATTAAATTAAATTAAATTCTCTGCTTGAATCTTTGGAAACTTTGTGGACCACATAGCACGGATTTGGGCAGCAAAAATATATGATGCCTTTTTGGTGGTTATGAATTCTTAAGAATGATTTTATTCTCTTTCTACCAAGTTAAGTGGAGAGAAGCAAGTTCCTTTGTGTCTCCCTCTGTGTACAGTTTGATTCCTAAGGCAGCCTTTTATCATCCTAACATTTGTAGGCGTCTCCTCTGAAATTACAGCACTGAGACAGACCCTAAGTCTTCTTCCCTCCCCCTAACACACTATGTGTCTCAAAGCAGAAGCTCACATTTACATATTGGACAGAAACTCTCTGGGAAAAACAAATCAAAACAAAAACAATTATGTGACTTGTTTTCTAGTTTTCTTTTTCATAGACTCTGATTTTAGGCTCCACAGATTTCTTTTTTGTTATCAGGCCAGTAATGCGTGTAAAATGGTTTAGTTTGATCCAAGATTTTACTGTTTAAGTTACGAGAGTGATTCCATCTCCTCTAGTGTTTAAAAATAGCACTTAATAAGAGAAAACAGTTTATCGCTTTTGAAAGAAAAAGGATACCGCTTAAAAGTTATTTCAAAAATTCATCAGACATTGCTGGTAAAAGCTCTAAATGAGATACATATAGAAGAAAACAACTAAAATATAAAATAACTATTTACTCATCATTTACACATTGGCAAATATTTTAAGTGGTAAACAAGTAAATATTTCCAATAACATTCTTATTTCACATTCTTTTGGAAGCTCTTATAAACATAAGAACAGAAGGAAATAATGAGTTATATATTTGGTTTCTCTCCTTTGCTAATTTTGTGATATGAAGTGACAAAACCCAGAAAACAAAGGAAATAAATAATATGAGGGTATGGCAAGTAACTAAACTCTAAATATAAGAGCAATAACAATTTTTTCTAAGGTAGTGAAAGATAATCAAGGTACATACACAACTGTGAAATGTTTAGAAAAGTGAAATTTAAAAAAATACATAGGAGTTAGGAGAAAATCTAACATATTAAATAAAACCATAAAATAAAAATCTAAAAAAAATGGAATGCACATATTCTGGGTTTTTTTGGTTGTTTTGTTTTCTGTTGTTTTGTTTTGTTTTTTGAGAACAGCTAATATTGTTGGAATAATGCTGGTTCCCTGTATATGTCTATCTCTATCTCTGCATCTGTCTGTCTATCTCTCTCTCTCTCTCTATCATCTACCTACCTTGCTATCTACATACCTACCTACCTATCTTTCCATTTGGAATTTTAATAGAATCATAATTTTAAAAAATTTTAATGTGTATTTTTTGAAAGAGAGAGAGAGCACATGGGGCAGGGACAGAGATAAGGGTCAGAGGATCCAAAGTGGGCTCTGTGCTGACAGCGTTGAGCCTGACGTAGGGTTTGAACCCCAGAACCGCGGTATCATAACTTGAGCCAAAGTTGGACACAACCAACTGAGCCACTCACGCATCCTTAGAATCACAATTTTAAAAAATTGAATAAATTCTACAGAATATCTAAGAACATTATTCAAAACTAATTATGGACCTTTCTTACCTAATATCAATATAAAACATCTATTTTACTGTAAGATATTTTCTCAGGAATAGACAAACTAATCAGTAAAATAGAATTCAGAAAAATGATCTCATTAGATGGAGATTTATTGGATGATAAAATTGATGTTTTTTAGTTGCTTTTAAAAATAGTTCTATCTCATGTGATAGTCACATGAAACAAATCTATAATTACAGGAATAAACATGTATAAAAAGTAACTCCACATTAACTAAAATCTGAAATACAAATGAAAAAATTATTTAGGAGATTCTAGATAGTCTAGAGACCAAGATTTGGTTTTTCAAAAGGAATAAATAAAATCTTTAGAAGAGAAATTAATTGTATAGTACAAGTGAAAGTATATTGTAAGGGAAAATATAGCAGAGCCATATCACTAAATTGAGACATACTGTCAATGACTATTAAACTGAAATATTAAAATCTATATAACAAAAACAGAATTTTGAAAGTAAGTAAAAAATGACAGTATGTATAAAAATGGACAAAGTATATGAACAGTCAGTTCATGGAATAGCAAACCCAAACTACCTGACAAAAAGATACCAAAGTAAGCAACAGAAGTGTATCCTTTTATTTTAATAGATTAGCAAATATTTTAAAGGACTATTACCTATTGGTTGTGAAAGTAAGGCGAAATATCTGTTTCTTAATAGAAATGTGTATTTCTTGAACACAAATGTAAGTCACTCTAGCATTAAGTATTTAAGTAAAAATTGAAAAATAAAAGACACTTACTTTAGTTCCTCAATCTTACACTTGGGAAACCCAAACATTTAAATGAAAGCATCAGCACCTGAATAGAAGTAAAGTGTCAGTCAGTAGAGGCAGGTTATAGATAGTGTTACAGCTGTTTGGAGAGAATAAATACAATGAGTAGAGGGAATTAATTAAGTTCACACACCAGACATTGAAGGATTTCCGTATCATGTTGTTCTGAATTGAATTTCAGAAAAGTATTTCCAAATACCATGCTATATGTAGAAATATGACCAATAAAGTATCTTATTCAATTATATAAAGAGTCGTCTATGGACAGATACCCACCTTAGAGGAGAGAAGAGGAAATAAACAAAAAACAAACATACCTATTTGCCATTCTTGTTTTGCAAGTGAGTAAGTAAAGGCATAGACATTTTAAATTATTAGCTAGAATCAGTTTTAGAGTTATGATTTGGTAATATTACAACCTAACCATCAAATACTATATAAATACATAGGTATATGTAATATATAATACATATTGTATGTGTCCAATCTAAATATATGTTCACAAATATTAAAAAAAGTAATAATAAGCAGAAACTAGAACAACTCAAGCTATTTTTTCCATATGTCTTTATTAGAACCTAGAGGTGTAAGGAGTAATTGATCTATATAGATTTACTCAAAGACAGAATGTTCAGGAGTCCTTTATTTTATGTAGTTTTAATAGTTACTTCATTTTCAATAATTGTATATTTCCTTCTTTGCAAGAGTTAATCCAATCAGTAGGTTTTCTTACATGTCAAGCTTGCCTAGAATATCTCTGTTGAAGAAAATATATCAGTTTGATATGCTTTCTTAACAATTACTCTTTTTGCCTTTGATAAGAACTTTATTTCAGTTGTGAGTATATAATTAAATTCAAATTTTTCTTATATTGGTTTTATGACCATGAACTTTAGGTATATTTTCTCAAAACATGGCATTGCAAATTAAATTGCTTTTTCAATATATCTCAGTAATTTTGTTTTCTAGTCCACATCCTTGACTTCTTTTATTATATTACTACTGATTTTTGAAAAGATGAAATCCAATTCTGTAATATATCACCAAGTGTTTGGAAAAGAATTCTAGATTGTGGTATTTTCAAAAAGAGAACTTAACTTTCATGTATAAGAATTGTACTTCATTTTCTGCCTTTTGGAAAGATCCACAATCGTATTTCTTAAGTTAGTTGCTTAATAGGAAGACAGAAAATCCACATTGTTTGTATATACTATCACTTTCATTTTTATCACTATTTAAGATGATTTAATTTTATTAAAACATAAAGTGAATAATGCAAGTTTATGAACAAATGTACATACAATGGTGGTTTGCTCTTATAACAAAGAGATTTTGTTTTTAGAAATCCAAACACTGTGCTTATATATATCAGGTTTGTGCTGCATGTAAACTGAAAATTAAGCAAACTATTCCATTGAATACAAAAGGAATCCAGCAGTATATATAGCACCTTCTCTGTCTTATTGATAGAGAAGGATATATTTCTTATATATTTAGGTAAGAAAGATTTTTGTACCTGAGCATCATCTTAGTATAATTTATTCTCTGTAGTATTTATAAAAGCACAAGCCTAGAATAAACAATGTTGTGTTTTCTTTAATTTAAAAATAAATCCTAATAAAAATAATATAAGATTATGTAATTAATGGAAAATCAATAAATAAAAAGTAGTCTTTTATTTTAAATCAAAGAGGCACCTGGGTAGCTTAGTCAATTAATCGTCTGACTCTTGGTTTTAGCTCAGGTCATGATTTCACGGTTCGTGGGTTTGAGCTTCACATCAGGCTTCACACTGGCAACTTGGAGCCTGCTTGAGATTTTCTGTCTCCCTCTCTCTCTGCCCTTCCTCTGCTTATGCTCTCTCTCAAAATAAAAATTATCCTTAAAAAATAAATCAAATAAAACAATGAATTTTATACTATTAATTAGTATATATACTGTCAACTGAGTGTGGGTGCTGAGAATACAGATCTAAATACACACACATATATTTCTCTGTGTACTCTCTTATAAGACATGGGCATACGGACACATAACAGGCAAGTACCTATTATAACTTCACACAATTAATATTTTTAAAGTCAACATGATATTAACCTACATACAGCATTCTCAGAAAGTTAAATATTAAAAGAAACTTGATCGGGGGCGCCTGGGTGGCTTAGTCGGTTAAGCGTCCGACTTTCGCTTAGGTCATGATCTCTCGGTTTGTGGGTTCGAGCCCCTCGTCGGGCTCTGTGCTGACTGCCAGCTCAGAGCCTGGAGCCTGTTTCAGTCTGACCCTCCCCTGCTCATACTGTCTCTCTCTCTCTCTCCTAGAAATAAATAAAACATTAAAAAAAATAAATAAAAAAAATAAAAAAATAAAAGAAACTTGATCTTTAATAAGGAGATTTTTATTTCTGTTTCCTAAAATTCTTACTAATGTACTATTTATTAAGTACTGTCACCATTCTTATTTTTGTAGAGGTGAAAATAGAAATACCAAAAAAATGTGTAAATTTATATCTTAGATTCTTCAGAGTGAAAATTGAAGACATGTTGCCTAAACTCATTATAAACTCATTTTTTGGTCTCCTAAGCCAGTATTCTTTCCACATATCATGATACTTATATTGTTAAAGACAAACAAATACAGCTTGCTCAGTTTCACCTGCTCTGTGGCCAGTTGTAGGATGGGAGGTGACAGGGAAATCTATAAGTTGTGCCATATGTTATAGAACTAAATCATCTAATCATGGCCAGGGAAATGTCTATTTTCAGAAAAGGTGGATTAACAGAGGACAGAGTTACGCATTTACAAAAAAAAAAATAAATAAATAAAAAGCAAACACTAGCAAAAAATAAAGATTAAGCATATAACCAAAGGTTTTCACCTGTTAGATATAAGACAGTACAAAATTTCTTTAAGATATGTGACTGATTTAAATTTGTTTGATAACCTCCATACTGTTTTACTTTGGGGCATTGCAGCTGTACCAGTTTACGTACCCACTCTTTTCTTCACATCCTCACCCACACTTGCTATCTTCACACTTGCTATCCCAACAGGTGTGAGAAGATATATCATTGTCGTTTTGATTTACATTTCCATGATGGTTAGAGATGGTGAGCATTTTTTCCTATAATTGATGACCATTTGTATGCCTTCTTTGGAGAAATGTCTATTTAGATCCTTCACCCATATTTTAATTGGGTCATTATTATTTTCTGCTATTGAGAAATAGGAATTCCTGATATATTTTGTATAGTAACCTCTTTTCAGTTATATAGGTTGCAAACATTTTCTATCATTCCACAGACTACCCTTTCTTGTTGGTCGTTCCCTTCACTATGCAGAAGCTTTTTAGTAACCTCTTGCTGTAACCTCTATTTTTGCTTTTGTTGCTTGTGCTTTTGCTGTCATTTCCAATAAATGATTGCAGCATTATTCACAATAACCAAGATAGGAAAGCAACCTACGTGTCCATCAGCAGATAATTGTTCTTGAATATATGGTATTTACATAAAATGGAATATTATTCACCCTTAAAAAAGGTAAACTCCTTCATTACAACATGGATGAGCCTAGAGGACATTATGCTAAGTGCAATAAGTCAGACAGAGAAGAACAAATGATACATGATCACTTGTATGATGAACCTAAATTAGTCCAACTTAAATTGAGAGATTATAAGGGCTTATGAGGAAAAGGGAAAATGAGTAAATGTTCATCAAAGGATATAGCTTTTGGGGCACCTGGGTGGATCAGTCGGTTAAGCATCTAGCTTTTGATTTCAGCTCAGGTCATACTCAGGTCATAATCTCATGGTTGTGAGATGGAGCCCCACATCAGGCTCTACGCTGGGCATGGAATCTGCGTAGGATTCTTTCTCTCCCTCCCTCTCTGCTCCTCTCCCCTGCTCTCAAAAAATAAAAAAATAAAGTAAATTTAAAAATAGTATAAAGTTTCAATTATGCAAGATTAATAAATGCTAGAGATGTATTGTATGGTAGAGTGCCTATAGGTACATACTGTTGTGTGCCTAAAAATCTGCTGCATATAGTTAACTGATACCCTCCAGCCACATCTTTGTTCTACATTTCTCCCAGGATTCTCCCAACCACTGAGCATGGCAGAAGGTCTAGGACTATGCTGTTCCGGTTCTGGAAATAGAATTTTTCCACAAGTAAACTTAGAAGAATTCTATTGGTTATGTCAAAAGTTTTTCAGAACTTCGCTGCAGCCTGAGGATCTTTCTACTCACTCTTCTCTTCTTTTTCTGCTTTCAAGGGTTTTAGCTGTATTGAGGTCTAAATCTTCTCTGTGTTCTTCTCCCTTCCCCTTTATCTGGTACAACTGTTTCTCCTGACCAACTTCTGCACATTTAATCCTGCACTGATGTCATCTTGGAGGATTCCAAATGTCTGAGAGGATACAGAGTAAAGTAAAGGAATAGGTACTAATAAAGCATGTGGAGATTAGTCTGTTACTCTCAAGGAAAATTCCATGTAGAGTGGCATGCTGTTCCTTGGCTTAGTGTAGTAGTCACAGTGCTGAAGATTTGACAAGAGGTGACCTGTGAAAATCTACCCCACACAGAAACATGGATCCTCTCAGAAGCTACTCCTGTATCCTCTCCTTTTGAGCTGTAGATCTTCTCTTCAGTGTAGGAACCAAAACACCTTTTACAGATGCCTTAAAAATGGCCTATTTTTCATATTCTATCAGCTAGAATAGGTCAAAGGCTTTGTTTAAGTCTGTCACTGACAGAAACTAAGGGCCTCAGGGATTGGTTTAAATGACTAAAGAATAAACTCTGAACTTGGGTTGCATTCACTTTCCCCCCAAGTCAAATGGAGGGTAATAATTAATACTCTTTCATTTTTTTCTCTCCTCTCTCTCTTTCCCTGCCCCATCACAGGACTGTTTGGAAGATCAACATCTGGAAACAAATTATTTTCCCAAATATCTAAAACTGAGTATCTTAACGATAGCAGACTCATATCAGAACTTATACCTATTAAATCTATGTATGCAGGCATAAAATATTTATATTACATATCATTAAGATTTTTTAAAAAGGAGGAACATGAGTTCTGGAAGGGATTTCAATGCATAATTCTGTTAATATATTCAAATAGAAATATAAGCAGATATATAGACATATATAGATAATGTATCTTTAACTATAGCTATAATATTTCTTAAAGCACACAACAAAAACCATTGTGTTTAACAGTAGGACTGATTTTGGATGAGTTAGAGCAGGGAACTTATATTTTTACTTTGAGTTCTTTTACATAATTGGATATTTCTTTATAAGCATCATTATAAAAATAATAGGAAAGCAGACAAAGTATACAGCAAAATGTAGTGATTGCCTTAGTGTGAATGTTGTATGACTTGATTTTACTTTTCTTGGCTTTCTACATGTGCTACAATGTCCTTTTTTATTTTGCAAGTAGATATATTCATTCTCTTTTGGAATATAAATCATTATAACATTGTCCATGAAGTATCACTTGACTTCCCAGGACATGCATATGCATCTGGTATTTGCTAGCATGAAACAGAATATTTGAGAGGGGTATTTTAACCAAAACTTATACTCAAAATGAATGAGGGCTAGATTTGAATTATCTTTAGTTTTGAAAACATTCTATAAACATTTCAACTCTGTGCAGACTACCTTTTCTGGCTCAATAAATCTCTTGGTCAAGTCACTTTAAAATGATCAGTGATGTAAAGGCAGAGTATGTTTCCAACAGTATCCAAGTGAAATATATATTTATCATGTAAATTCATTTGTAAGTCATATTTCTAATGAATATTAGTTGAAATTAATACATCAATTTATTTTATGTCAATTTGTGTCATAAAATTTAAATGTTATAAGTATTTTATGTGATTTCTGCCATACCAATTTATGGGATGGTGCAGCTTAGTATATATTTTCAGTCTAATATAATCCTTGTGTTTATTTTGGAAATACATTTTTGTGTCCTGTTTTTATAGTTATATCTCCTGAACCCATCAATAGAAACAGACTCAAAGATATGTTATTTTTATTTAGCATGAATTTTTGAAATAGAAGTTAGTAAATTGTTCTCTAGTTCACTATAAGGAATGTAAACCATGGTTTTTCCTACTGAATTCTTAATTCTTAGCCCCATGCCTGACACATCAGTGTTAACTCTTCTAAAATTTCCCTTCCTTCTTTCTTTAAGTCCCTTTTGAGAATATGCTTAACATTAGTTATTTGCAGCTACATGGTGTTTCTCAGTCTTTCAAATGGATCAGTAGACAAACTTTCATTTTTTGAAGAACTAGGCTTAATGTATATTTCCACAGATTTATAGAACTAGAGAGCTGTTTATGACTGTGGTTTGTGTTAAAGGGATTTTGCCATTCTGACCTAATGTGTCTGGTTTTACCAGCCTCACATACTAGAAATGACTTTTAACTTTTTCTCTTAAAATCAATATAAAAACTATTGTGTTTGATGACCTGCTATAAAGATGCCTGATTTATTAACTGTTTTAACGCCTTCCAAAGTTTTAACCTAAAATTAAGTTCACTTCTTTAGATTTTATAAGTGACTATAAGTTATTAAATGTAAATGCTTAAGAACTACATATTGTCAAGATGTTGATAGTTTCTTATTTGTATATATTTTGAGGCAAAGATTAGAATATAATTCAGTTTTTGTATTCAGGTATTTATAGAATTGAGATGATTATTCTAATCCTAGAAATTTAATAATTGTATTTTAAATGATCCCTTGGTAATGCCTCAAATTAAGAAAGAAATTAACAATTCTTTGGACCTGAATGCTGAACTAGGTTTTATAGGCATCCACTGGGAGTCTGCAAACAACCCTCATTAGGGTAAGGCTAATCAGCATTGCATCAGGGAAATAGCTAAAGTACTGTCTAAGGAGACAATATGAAAATAACCATAACAATTAAAGAAACTAAACAAATAAGGATATAAGAAATTGTTTAATACACTAATGGTTGCAGTCATAAAATGGTATAATGTAAGTTATTTCAAATGGCTGTGTTATAAACTTGTGTTGTATCATGATAAATCAACTAAAAGCGAGAGAAGAAATGTTGCCAATTGGAAAGGGAATACTTGGACTATCTATAAAACTTTAATATAAACTTATGGAAGAGTTCATCTTATTAAACCAATTGCGATGTTAGAAGCTGGTACTCTTAGGCCACTGAAGTAGAGGCTTGGTGTGTGTTTTGTATTATCAAATTGCTAGTGTGATAACTTTCCTATTTGAGGTATGGCTCTATAAAATATTCTCACATTGAATCTATGAACATGCTAGAAAAAAATGCAGCTAATGAACAAACCATTGATCATAGTACAAAGGCAAATAATCCAATGTTTTGTAGCATCTTGCACTAACTAATGCAATAAGTCAAATAAGGGTACCCTCTCGTAACCAAGCTTCTAGAACTTGATATCAGGAAATGAGAATATCCTAGATACACATATCCTAATTTGGGTACCAAAACCTTGAAAGAAAGCTATGTTTACAAAATTATATTTATTAAAAGAAATAATTTCAATAGCACTAGAATAGTACATATTGCATAGGCATTTGAGAATCAATTATTTTATGTTTTAAATAAAATGGATTCATTGCTTAGGTCCCAGCACTATGATAAATCTTGTGCAGTTACCACAATGAATACATAGGCCACAAAGTCTCGGGGGCGGCAAATATCCAGCTATATAAGCTGTGACTAATAAAGAAACATGTAAAACAAAAATTAAAAATAAAAATAGGAGCAATTATTATAGATAGTATCCCAACTTTATACAAATATAGTGAGCCTGATAAATTCACCATCATGACTCATCTACCCTTCAAATGACTTCTACTCACTTTTGTTTATTAAATATGTTCTTTGATGGCCACTTATACTTATAACAACACAGGAATGAAAACAGTGGGACTTACTTTAGGACTTCTAATATGCTGAAATGTGCTTCCCCAAAATTCATATGCTGAAATCTTAGGACCCAGTACCTCAGAGTGTGAATGCTTTTAGAGACATGGGGTCTTTAAAGAGGTAGTTAGATTAAAATGAGATCATTGGGGTGGGATTTAATCTGACTGGTATCCTTGCTAAGAAAGGATATTAAGGATATTAAGACACAGATACACAGAGAGAAGACCATGTGCAGGGAGGGAGAAGATGGCCATCTGAAAGCCAAGAAGGACAGCCTCCAAAGAAACTGACCTTGATAACACCTTAAACTCCCGTTTCTAGTCTCTAGAGCCATGAGAAAATAATGTTTGTGGTTTTGTTATGGTACTTTGTATGGTGGCATGAACAAACTAACATAGAACTGAACTCAGAAGGAACCACTCTGCACAAGATTTGTGGTGGATTGACTCATATTTGAATCTGATTCTATTTGAAACAACAACAAACTACCTTGTTTGATTTATCCTCACAGAAGTATGATTTAGCTATATAAAAATGTTTTAATTATTTACTTGCTAGGAGCTTTCAGAACATAAAACTTAGAGTATCAAGACTTTTAGATATAAAAGCTGATAAATATGTAATAATCAATATTCATCATTATTTTATTACACATTACTATAAAACAGAACAGGAAAAGGGCACCTGGGTGGCTCAGTAGTGACGCTTGGGTGACTCAATCAGTTATGTGTCCAACTTCAGCTCAGGTCATGATCTCATGGTTCATGGTTTAGAACCCTGCATCAGGCTCTTTGCTGACAGTTCAGAGCCTGGAGCCTGCTTCAAGGTCTATGTCTCCCTCTCTTTCTGCCCCTCCTCCACTCACTCATGCACATTCTCTCTTTTTCTCTCTCTCTCTCTCTGTCTCAAAAATAAATAAATATCTTTTAAAAATTAAATAGTAAAAAGAAAATTTTTAAGAAGGTGACTGGGTAGGTCAGTCGGTTGAGCATCTGACTTTAATTCAGGTCATGATCTCCCAATCCACGGGTTTGAACCCCATGTCGGGCTCTCTGCTGACAATGCAGAGCCTGGAGCCCGCTTCAGGTTCTGTGTCTTCCTCTCTCTCTACCCCTCCCCTGTTGGTGCTCTGTCTCTCTTTCTCACAAAAATAAACATTAAATAATTTTTTAAGAAAAATTTTGTCTTTGTGAATAATATGTGTACCTTTTAAAGAAAAAGTCATACTGATTTGGATCTGTGCTTGGGTTTATGTTATCAAAATAGATAACGTCTATAAGTAATAGAAGTAAATAAAATATTAAAATATTGGATTTATCAATTTCCTTTAACCATTCAGATTACTTTCAAGTTGTCTAGCATAACCTTTTAAAATGTTATTTTAAAAAAATATATAAATGGATATTATCCCTTTTAAGTACATTTGTCACTAATACAAAACATATAATAACTCTATATTTAAATGTATGTTTAATATTAAAGTGTAAAACTCTAGATATTTATGTTCACTTAATAGTTTGGATATTTATCCAATTTTTACACATGAAATTTACATTGAAAAAAATCCATTTTGATCAAAGTTGAAATTCTCTGTTGTGATATTATATTTTTGCTATGTTTGTTCTTTTAGAAACATAAGGCAATTCCAATTTTAGTATATCTTATTTGGGATCATTTTCTGAAGAAATCTCACTAGGGGTTAGTCTAATATATCACAGAATTTGAGAGATGGTGCACATTTCTTAAAAAATTTAGGAAGTCTTATTTTCCTTATTTAGCCATTTCCACTGCCAAAGCCTTAAAAAGCAATCGACTGAGAGTACATGAACTTCCAAAATTGGACCAAAATGGCATAAAATCCCAGATATTATCTACTTTTCTATGGTACAATAATTGTTAATATAATATCTATTTATCCTTACGGTGACCATTATATTTTAGACATAATGTTATATATAAATTTCCAATTTGATTTCTGTGAGTATATTCCATTTCATAATCTAAACTAATTTTAGAAACTGAGATGTACAAAGTGTTTTTCTTTTAGGTGCTGGTAAATGAGTTGGGAAGAGTAGGTCTGAAGGTGGTCAAAGGTACAAACTTTCAGTTATAAGTACTGGGGATATAATACACAACATGATGACAATAGTTAACAATGCTGGTTAGTATATTAGAAAGTTGCTAGGAGGGTAAAGCCTAAAAGTTCTCATCACGAGGAAAGGAAAATCTATGTGAAGTGATGGATGTTAACTAAATTTATTGTAATAATCACCTTGCAATATAAACATATGTCAGGTTATTATGCTGAACACCTTAAACTTACATAGGACTGTATGTCAATTATATTTCAATAAAACTGGGAGGAAAAAGATCCTAAATAAATTACCATTTTACATGATGCACTTAATAAATATTCATGCTTTGAGTACTAAAAATACAGAGGAGAGAGATATAATTAAATTTAGGAACATGTATCCCCTGAGAATATGTAATGTGATCCAACTCTTAAAGAAACTATTCAATAGGAATAAACAACAGATAACAATGTAACAGTCAATTGAGTGCAGCAAATAGCAGATAGTTATGGGAGAAAAGCACTGTGGGAAAACCTGGTGTATCAGGAAATGCAAGTCCTTCTACAATTTATATGTAAAAAGTGAATGAAAGAAAATTAATATGAAATGTTATTCCAAAGGACAGATCATGAATGGGCTTATACACTACTCAAAAGAGTGTTTTGTTTAAAACTTTATTCCTGGGGCGCCTGGGTGGCTCAATCGGTTGGGCAGCTGACTTTGGTTCAGGTCATGATCTCGCGGTTTGTGGGTTCGAGCCCCATGTCAGGCTCTGTGTTGACAGCCAGCTCAGAGCCTGGAGCCTGTTTCAGATTCTGTGTCTCCCTCTCTCTCTGACCCTCCCCTGCTCTCTCTCTCTCTCAGAAATAAAACATTGAAAATTAAAAAAAATAATAAAATAAAAATTTATTCCTAAGCTATGGTGAGACATTGAAGAATTTTTAAATAATTTTGAAACCTCCAAATCTTTTTACAACATATTGGATAGATCAAAAGAACTAGAATAATCAGGGTAGATCACATTTTTACGTATACCATATAACTGTGGAAGAAAATGAGTCATTGAATTAAAATTCCAGAGAAGGAAGAATCCTACTTAGTTTGAGGATGAGATCATCAACCATTTCCACATCCCACTTTCCAGGGATAATTGTTGAGGGTAAGCCCAGGGTAGGGACAGGGCTTATAATAGATAGAGGGGCTTTATTAGTGGCAGGAAACCAATGGTCATTTGACAACTAGTCTTGCCTGAGATTAAAATCTAGATCACCTCCAAAGTCATTGCCAATTTTTTATATTTTGTATATTTATTGTAGTTTTGTACACAGTACACAATATTGTATATTTATTGAGGGGTTAGGTGGTGAAGTGAAATATTCCATGATCACAGGATTTTTAAGTAACAAAATGTCAGTAGAAGGAGAGTCCTGCAGTATACACATAACAGATTTTTTTAATCAGGCTGTTTGAATTCAAAGGTAGACTGTATGTAAGTAAAGCAGCCTGTGATTAGATTCAGATGATTAGCTTTCAAATTCTATTCCTAATAGAGTAACACTGAATCAACCCCTAACAGAAATTACATCAAGTTATGGATGTATATTGCTTTTATAAGCAAATACATATATAGCACAGAATATATGATCAGAAAAGGAACATTAAAAAGTGAAGGATGTAGGGGTGCCTGGGTGGCTTAGTCGGTTAAGCGTCTGACTTTCGCTTAGGTCATGATCTTGCGGTTGTGGGTTCGAGCCCCGCGTCGGGCTCTGTGCTGACTGCCAGCTCGGAGCCTGGAGCCTATTTCAGAGTCTGTATCTCCCTCTCTCTGACCCTCCCCTGTTCATGCTGTCTCTCTCTCCTACAAATAAATAAAACATTAAAAAAAAAAAGGTGAAGGATGTCAAGAGAGAAAATATACAATAGAAGCAGAATACCAAATGTTACCAATGTAGGAAGTAGCAGAGAAGGATTATAAGATAATTAGTATAAATACAAATGAATACATTGAGAAAATGGAAGAAAAGATGAGAATCTAAGCACAAAACAGCAGTTAAACTCAAATCACTCAAATTCTCATAGTGAAAAACACAGTACTGAAATTGTTGATTAGATTTAGCTAGAGACTGAACACAGAAGATTAGAAAACTTGAAAAACAGTCAGTACAAAACACCCACACAGAAAGAACAGAAGAATGAACCCAGAAGATAACTGAAAATAAGGGATATGCAAAATACAGTTTAAAGTAAAAATATACATGTTGGAATCTCAGGAGGAAAGATGAGGGAAAGGGTATAAAAGCCATGTCTGAAGACTTATTATAGCTTAACTTTTACAGAACTAGTGAAAGACTTCCAGTCGTCTGATACAGGAGTTCAGGGGACTCCTGCACCAAAGCTCATCCACACCCACACCCAGAAGCACATTGCAGCCTGGTGGCTGACTCTTCAGACCTGCAGAGTACAGAACACCACAATGATTCTCTTTATAGTTCTGAAAAACAAAATAAAACAGAGCAATGAAAGCCAGACCTACTAAACTACCAGTCTAAACCTTTGTACTGTGCAAAATGAAGGCAAAATACACATGGTTTTAGACCAGTAAACCATCATAATCCACTAGAGATTTGCTTAAGAATTATTTCCAGTAACATCAAAATGCACATTCATCTTATGGACAAAGAGCTACTCATTAAGAGAAGCCATGTGAAAACCCATAAGAGAACTGTTAATAAATTTCAGGAGAGAGAATCATACAACATGTTCTCTCACAGGATAGATTTAAATTAGAAATCAGGAAGATATGCAAGAAAACCTGCAAGTGTTTAGAAATTAAATAACAAACATATTAATAATGCAGTCAAGATTCAGTAAAAATGTTTGAAGCTGAATAATGACAATTAAAAAGCATAATACAATCTTTAGGGTGAAAGTTTCCCAGTAAAATATTGTAATTGTAAATTCTTTCAAATCTGTTTTGCTTCATGTATTTTTAAGCTCTGTTGTTAAGAGCATACTATTGTTTTCTAGCTAGTTTTAAAAAATATTTTATTTAGAACAATTTCAGAGATACATTAAAAACATAAGAATCTTCAAGAACCACTGTCCATCCAGTGCACAAATGAGTGCTACAAATATCAGTGAAAGCTATTGATCAAACACTCACTGAAACTTACATTCTACCACTTCTGACCATCATGACATTTATTTGTTTGTTTTAACTTGGCTTCCTCCTTTGGGAATTGAGGAAATATAATCCAGTTTCTTTATGAACCTCTGAACATATTAACCTGACAGACTCAGTTTCCCCTTCTGATTTCTTAGTTTTTAAGTTGTGCCTTATTTTTATCCTCATTTCCCTCTTTGTATTGGTGTTCAGGCAAAGATTCCTGTTTCATAGCTACCTTGACAGAAACATATCATTGTTAAGGCGAGCCTCAGACACTGCCATCATTGTAATCTTGTGTAAGTTACTCAAGTTATTTGAGGAAGTTTTCTCATCAATAAAAAAGACTAGGAATTCCAGCTTTAAGTGATATCATGATATTAAAAGAACTATTATTCATAATTCTTCTGACAAAGTCCTTGTATATATCTTACAAGTATTAAATACCAATCAAATATATGACAGGACATAAAAAAAGAGCCTCACACGTTAAAAAACTAAATATACTTAACTAACTAATAAAAATAATTAACAAAAAATGTTTACATATGCATTTTATGTTCTAGATATTGCTATAAAGCCACTTGATTCTCTTTAAAAATCAAATCAACACAAAATTGGGGCACCTGTGTGGCTCATTTGGTTGAGCACCTGACCTCAGTTCAGGTCATGATTTCGTGGTTCATGAGTTTGAGCCCTGGGTTGGACTCTGGGCTGACAGCTCAGAGCCTGGAGCCTGTTTAGGATTATATGCCTCCCTCTCTCTCTGCCCCTACCTTGTTCACACTCTGTCTGTCTGTCTGTCTCTCTGTCTGTCTCTCTTTCTCAAAAATGAATAAACATTTTAAAAAATCAACCCAAAATCTAAAATTTCCACTTGCTTGTGCTACCTTTTCTTTCTGTTAATACAGAGCATCTTTAGCTCCACTGATAATGAGGGTAGAGAAACATGTTCTCTTTTCAAAAATTATTAATTCAAACTTATATGACTAAGTCGATCCTACAATGAGATTTTCTTTAAGATGATGATAAATGTAGAGACATAGGCATTTTAATTTGTTTGACTAGATTTAAAATTAAAGACATTTTCTTTTTAATATATCCAATTCATGCCTACTAAGGAAAACATTTTCACATATGGATTATGGTTAATATGTATTAGATATATTTGAGACTTAATTAAAAGTATAGAGCCTTTTGAAATCCAGAGATAAAAATATGCTTTTTTAAAACACAAAGGAATTTAAAATATTTAATAGAAATATGGTTTCAGGCTTTATCTAAAATAAAACATATGGTAATTATTAATCTGCAAATCATTGGTTATAGTACTTAACTAATATTATAAACATTTCCAAAACTAGACCAAGCTCATTTGTCATTATAAGCTAATATAATGTCACACTGTATTGGTTCTTCTACAATTAAATGTTCCAGTTGACAACCACCCATCAGGATGTAGCCATCAATCAAGGAAGTAACTCCAAGACCTCTTAAGGATCTTCCTTTATGTTGAATCAATCTGCATCATAGAAAGTGTCACCTTCTCTTTCTTTCTCTGTGATGTTTTCCTGATCCCTAGAGTAGTAATTGATCACATCTGCCTCTGTTTCTCTCTCCAAGTCCCAACAGCATATGGTTTTGTAAATGGGTATCTAAAGATCTATGTCATAACTGCTATACTGGATATTTGTTAAACAATAGGGCTGTAGTTTTTAAAATCTGTGTACTTGTCAAGTGACCAAGAGATTTTTTACTATTCCCCTAAGTTTGGCTAAACTTTTTCCTAACTCTGGGGCCCTGATATGTCTTTCTCTCTCTCTCTCTCTCTCTGGTTCTCTTGCTCTCTCGCTCTCTCTCTCTTTCTTTCTGTCTCAGAACCCTTACTTTAGAAAAAAATGCAATTGGCAATTATTTCTCTGTCCTTTGAGATGCAGATCTTTTCCTAGCCAATTGTAATAAATATACTAAACTCTCAATAATAGGAAAAAGTAGCTGGTGGATATAAGGAAACTTTGTGCTATATTTTTAATGTATATCTGAAACTGTTCTAAATAAAATATTTTTAAAAATTGACTGGAAAACAAGGGTATGCTGTATGCTCTTAGCAACAGAGCCTAAAAATACATGAAGCAAAACAGTATTTTAAAGGAGAATTTACAATTGCAGTATTTTATTGGGTAACTTTCCTCTTAAAAATTGTATTATGCTTTTTAATTGTCATTATTCAGTCAAACATTTTTACTGAACTTCCTTGACTGCATTAATATGTTTGCTACTTAATTTCTAAATATTTTCAAAATTTTCCACATATCTTCCTGATTTTGAGTTTAAATCCATCTTGTGAGAGAACATATATTGTATGATTCTCTCTTCTGAAATTTATTAACAGTTCTCTTACGGATTGTCACATGGCTTATCTTAATGACTAGCCCTGTGTCCTTGAGACGAATGTGCATTTTGATGTATTGGAAATATTTCTTAAGCAAATCTCTAGTTGATTATGATGGCTTACTGGTCTGAAACCATATTTAGGATGTAAGATAAGTTATGGAGAAGAAAGTAATGGCATAGTTAATGATGTGGTCATGAGTAGTATTCTAGAAAGGGTTGCTAGAGAGGACCTTTTCTATAATTATCACCCAGGGATCTGAATTAAGCAACATAGAAAGCCATGTAATTATCCAAATGAATTAATGTAGGAAAGTTACTTGTAACAGTAAACTTAACAGGACACTTAATAGAACAGTTATTTTAAGAAATTTTAGAAAACATTTCTCAGAAGTATATGAACACAATTTTTATGGATACAATTATTTTAGAAATATATGCTACACAGGAGCCTTGTAAAAGAATGGAAATAAAAGCAAAGACAATGAGGTAAAAGATCACACTTTATTTTAGGAAAAATAAATAGCAAAATGGCTCAGGACATCCATTGGAGAAGGAGGTAAAAAATCAGCAATAAATTAACAACAGCAGACTAGAAAGACCCAATATAATTTTTGAAATTTGAAAACCATTTGTGGCTGAGAAAAAAATGCCCCTAGTATGGTATTGCATATACACTAATATCTTCTAATCAAAAAATACTACACACCATTATCACCTATTTATACCTTATCATTTTGAACTGAGAATCAGAAGCATTGATGGCTAAGTGGCTGTAAAGTTTAAGTAATTGGTGAGTGACATAATCAAGTGGGTATCATTGGATATCCGAAGTGGTATCCTTTTTACCTTCTGCCCAGGCTCAGAGATTCTGATTCAGTGGGTCTAGGGTATGGGCAGGAATATCCCCTTCTCTGAACCCAGATTTAGATCCTCCTCTGTGATCCAAGAGCACTTTGTATTTCCTAGAAATTTTAAGGTACAAATTAAAGTATCTTTTTCTGATAAAGCTGAACTCCAATAGGATGTTTGTTATTACGTATTCTTTGTAATCATGAGCATAAACAGATTCAAAAGGGGCATAACATTATTTTGAAGAATGTTATCTTGCAAAAGAAAATCTAGATCAAATACTGTTAAAAGTAATTTGTGTGTATCTTTAAAGTAAACTGGATTTTCCCAGGAGCCTATTAAAGTAAGAACAGATGGAAGCCAGTAAAATTTTTAATTAAGTAGAAAATTATTTGATAGAAGTTTACAGAAACCAATTGTATAAAACTGTCCTTGACATTTAATTTCCAATTCTCTTCATGATTGACAAGTAACCTAAAAACCCTCTTGAGATTCCAGCAACTAATTCTCTAAATTAAAGTACATATTTTGATAAAAAGAAGATGCGTCTATCCCTTCTATAGATTGTAGTCTCTATTGAAGTGAATTCATTGGAGGAAATTGAAACAATGGAAGAAGTCAAATCTGGAAATAATCTAGGATATATATCTGTTCCATATTTACTTGAGGGAGACTTTTTTAGTTTTATAAGACACAGAAGTACTGCAGGCTTTGGGGATTAAGCTCCATATTTGTTGCTCTTATGAAGAGTATATAGGATGGAGGACCTGACTGGCTCAGCCAGTTAAGCGGTTAAGCATCTGACTTCCGGTCATGATCTCATGGTTTGTGAGTTCGAGCCCCACATCAGGCTCTCTGCTGCCAGGGCAGAGCCTGGTTTGGACCCTGTGTCTCCCTATTTCTCTGCCCCTGCCCCTTTTTCAATATTTAAAAAAGCATATAGGATGTACACTAGTTTTTAATCAATCATAGGAAAGAAACAAACAAATAGCAAATACAGATACCATCACGGGAGAAAAAAGGTTCAGAGTTCTCCTAAATGGTTATATATCATTTGCTCCATACTATTTTTGTTCTATATGTATCTCTTTAATTCTAATCTATACAACGCAGAACTCTCTTTTATTCTTATTTTCTCATTCTAACAACACACAAATCTTTCTTCAAAAATGCCCATGTATTTCCAATCTGCCATCTCCATTAATTTCTTATCCAGTTGCTACCCTTTTTACATTACTGATAACTGCTCCCCCCACCGCCTTCAATTAGTCTAAATAAATAGTCAGATGAACAGTTGTACATGATTAGAATAGATTTAAAAAAACATCTTAGTTATTAATGAGCCAGTAACTATGATATACAATAATAGCTTCCAGTTATTGAAAAGCTACTCATTGAAGATAAAATCCTTTAATTTTTAAAATGCTTACTTACATATTAATTTCTAAGTTTTAAAGAAAATGTTACATATTTTTTCCTATGGATACATGTGTGATTTTTGTCTAAACTGTTTAATGAACATTCTAATGCTTCCTTAAGAAATTTGCTTCCTTAAGAAATGAAAATTCTGCCTTTTTCAAATGACTTCACTGTAGATGTTTCTGATGTCAACTTCACATCCAGACACATTTGTCTAATCTGCTTCTCTTTCCATTGGAAGAAACTCAAAGTTGTAACAAATTATTTATAATGTATAAACAACAACCAATTACAAGTATATTCTGTTCCACAGTATTCTTAATTTGGTAAAAATATGGTGGCTTTGATGATAGTGTACTGCATCAAAATAATATTAACACATAAACTAGTGATCTAATTCAATTTAAACTTAACTGAGTTTATCATTGCTATCACAATGATGTCAGATGTCTCAATGATGTCATTGTTTCTGCAGAATGAACTTCTTGACCTTACTTACTAGATTAAAAAAATTGAATGGAAAAAGCAAATTATTGTCTGATATTCTCTTTAAATGTTTAATGAAGCTGATAAAAACATGACATCATTCAAGTGAATATGAGTTTTTTTCTACTAATAGAACTGATAATTTAGCAATTCATACTATTCATACATGTAAGAGAAAGTTGTTTGAAAACAATGAGCTAAATTGAATTAGAATAGTCATTTGATCTGAAAGAAAAGTCAGGCTTTAAAACACAGCTACTGGCAGCTGTAGGAGTTAAATTGTCAACTTCTGATCTTAAAAATTGCTACTGCTTCAGAGCCCGCTGCTGATGTGGTCAGTAATGTCACCTGGGCCCAGGTTAGAAAGTAAATTTTGCTAAACCTATTATGCAATTTATACATTTACCTTCAAAATCCTAGAGAAAAAGAATTCAGTACCTTTTTTTTATAAATTTGCATCTTAGCCTATTGTGATTGAAAAGGATTATTGCATAATACAAAAATAATTACTATTAAATAAAAAATGATTTTAGATTTACACTATATAGTAAATGGCAAACTATTGCAGCAAGAGTGATGAGATACTGTCTTCAAGTTCCATAGCAGGATTCAGTCTTTCCCACTCTTAACTGCATGCACATTTCTTGCCTATAATTCCTCCTCATTTCCCAGTTTACCTTGTTAGACCTCCCTTTCCAAAGGAGAATCACGGAGAACAAAGCCAACGAAACACAAAAGGAGTTGGTTATTCAGGTTTACTTTAGTCTGGGTGGACGGCCCCTCCCAAGCACCTGAAAAGTCCTCAGAAGAGAGCCCTGCCAGCCATAGCTCAGGGTTTATATATGGACAGGGGCGAAGCCGGCGTACAGAAGGGAGAATTTTACAGTTAGAAGTGGGGGTTGCTTAACAGTTGCTTGAAGAACATGTTTGACCGTTCTAATCACAATGTTCGTTAAGGATTTACATCTCAGGGATTTGCTGCAGCCAGGAGGAGCTGACCTTTTACCAGAATGGAGTTTGAGATCAAACAGTGGTTGGTATTTCCTCATTCGCAAGCCCCTCACCTTTTGGTCCAAGGGAGTTTCTACACCTGACCATTGGCACTCTGAGGCTTCATGCATTTGAGAAGCTGTGGCACTAGCAGTGTACCAAGAATCAAAGAATTAGCAGTTCTTAGATGCTGCCAACAAAATCTACTTTCAATTATTGAGTGTCTATCTGCAGTTCCCAAAAGAGAAGTCTTACTTAATGCTTTCCCTGGATAGGATCAGGAAAAGAAAGTGGAGGCTGTTGCTGGTTATCTTTCAGATAAATCATTTACTTAAGGGAGAAGTCTGTCCATAGCATACACGTTATTTCCAGCCAAGATGTTAGAGAAACTGACAGTATACCAGAACCATCTGCCATTTCCTCTTTGGGTTATTTAAGCAACTAGGCATTGTTATTCTTTATTTTTAAAAAAAACAACAATAGACTCTAGGTAAAGCTACCAGACTGATGACAGGAAAATAGTCATAAACTACAATTATGATACACACCATCAATTATTTAAGTTTGTATCATATGTTTATACTTGCTGAATCAAACAGCATATAATCAGACTCCTTAAGAGGCGTCTGTATGATTTGAAACAAACAAAAAGTACTTTGAAAATGGTAAAAGGATATTCCCCAAATACTTTAATGGGATTTTTATCAAAATCTTTTAGTATTAGCAATGTAGCAGCTACTGGGAGTTTTATAGACAAAGGAAATCAGTGCCTCTAATCAAGAACACTGTGAAGGCCCAGGTATTATGTAAATATTATGAGATGTTAACTTCATATGCTTATAAGCAGTAATGAAAAAAGAAATTGAATTCATTGTCTGTTTGCTGGTCTCTTTCCCCTAATTACTACACTTCTTACAACCAAATAATAGTTATACCTTAAATCAGTATTAGAGCAATACAGATATCCAGAAGCTTTTAATCCATATTTCGCCTTTGGGTTTTGGTTGGTGAGTGGATATTACTGCTCAGAATACCTCACAAAGCAAATGCATTGCACTCACATCACTCTTTGTAAACTTATATTATAAAATTGTTTTTCTACTTATCCTCTGTCTTCTCAAACAAAATATACTTTAATTTAGGAAAAGAAAGTGACTATTTTGTTCACTGCTGGTTGTCCATTACCTAAATTATATAAGGGTAATATTTATTGAAAGAATGAAATTGGATTTTGCCTTTCTGCCTCATTTGGGCTTTTTCCTAGTTAAAGTACCAATTGTCTATTACATAACATGTTTGAACTGGGAAAAATTTAGGAATATTAGGGTTGTGTACAAATGACAGCCTACAGAAAGTTTCCCTGTTTCCTCCTCTGAACTAAACTCTCTCGAAAACTGACAAGGTAGGAAAATACTGATAAAGTTCAAAAGGTAGAGGCAATTAGCATCAAAGAGAAGAATCTGGGTGTTCAAATAGAGCTAGAATATGTATGAAATAAAAATATTTGATTTCCAGTGGGAGACAATGAAACCACCCAGAACATAAAATAAATGATACTTTTCTACACCTCACCTAAGGAGAAATCTGATTCCCCAAATCCACATGGATCAAAATGTTTCATGAAACATTAATGGAAATCATCCGTACCTAGTGACACCAAAAATTTAGTTTGAAAAGTTTTCTTGCAAGCAAGCATAGGGATAAATTGGGAACCTACTACACTTTTATATCTCTTTAGAAATGAAACTAAATATAAGGAAATACATGAAAGTTTGCTCTAATAATAGTAGAATTCTTCCAGTGGCTAAAAGGGTAGGCCCAAATGCAATGGCTTACCTTATTATGAAACAGTCATTCAAAGATTTCAGCCTTGTCACTCAGCTACCAGTTATGATCTCCTTTAACATCTGCCCCCTTGGGAGACAAAACTTCTTCTTAGCCTTAGCCGCAAGTGGCACTTGTAGTTGGTGGTCATATTCCTATTGCAAGAACTAAGACACTTGTACTCACTTGAGGGCAATGAAGTCTACAGGATGTGGACAAGAAGATGAAATTGATTACTGACCAGCACCTGAGCCCCCGACACCACATCTGTCTAGCTTTGATGAAAGTAAGTGAGGTGCACTCATTCTAAATCTAAACCCAGCTTTTCCTTCCTTCCTTCTTTCCTTCCTTCCTTCTTCCTTCCTTCCTGCCTGCCTGCCTTCCTCCCTCCCTCCCTGCCTCTCTCTCTCTTTCTTTCTTTCTCTCTTTCTCTCTTCCTCCCTCCCTCCCTCCCTCTCTTCCTCCCTCCCTCCCTTCCTCCCTTCCTTTCCTTCCTCTCTCCCTCCCTCCCTCCTGCCTCCCTCCCTCCCTCCCTCCTTCCTTCCTTCCTTCCTTCCTTCCTTCCTTCCTTCCCTTCCTTCCTGTCTTTCTGTCCTTCTTGTCTTTCTTGTCTTTCTTTCTTGACTTTCTTTCTTGTCTTTCTCTTTCTTTCAACAAGGGATAATCATAGACTACAATCAGGTTGGAAGTTCACTTTCCATGTTTTCTTCCTAACGAGAAATGTTACTGAGCAAATGTATTTATAAAAAGAATCAACCCACAGACTTTATCATCAGAAAGCCATCTGATAAAAGCATCTTGTGATGTAGTTAAAATCAATGCACGTATTGAGTAAAATATGAATGTGTTGAAAGTCGTCTTGCAAAATATAACACATGTTATGCTTGTCTGAATATATGTACATATATAAATAAGAAGAAAATTTTAATGTAATAATCAGAATCAATAAACCAAGATTGAATTAAAATGGAGATGAGTGACAAGAGAAGATTAAATATAGGAATAGATACATATTTTTGGAATTGCATATGTAAAATGTAATATGTTTTGGAGATTTTTCAACTATGATACCATTATTTATATTAGCCATGTTCTTTTAAATCATATGTAACTTAATTCTGTGGAACCAGTTAACTTTACTTTGGCTCAGCATCTCTTTTGTACATTACCAGTATAACAGCAATGCTAGTATAACAATATAAGCATTATCTAGTCCCCTTATTAATTTCCATCTTGTATCAGTATGTTAGGCAGTGAATTCAGGAAAATGTTTTTTACCTCCTAGCTCTCCTTTATAAAACTTTTCCTTTCACTTTTATATTCTCCCTTTTTTTTATCCTTCTTTTCTCATTCCTTCACCTGTGGTGTTAAAAACAAACAAACAAAACAACTCAGTTATTACCAATGTATAAAAGAAAGTGTATCAGGAAAAATTTAAATATGAGAAATAAAATGAATAGATGTTAAATATTGAAGAAAGAGTGCATTATCTGCATGCCTGCCATTCCCAGCATGCATCCCTCCAATCACTACCACCTCATTTGTTAGTGGGTTTTTTCTTAATTTTTACTTGTATATAATTGAAATCAGTCAGTAAGTTCTGATCACCTAAATTTTATCATTAATCAAGAACTTTGTGCTACATATTTCAATTTGGATTTGTATTGAAGGTTTTCTTTATTTCTTTGACTCAGTTTTAGTAATTTAATTATTGTAATTGTTTAGTAAATATATTCCTTTTTTATAAATGTGTCATTTTCTTTTTTTTAACTTTTTAAAAAAAATTTATTTCTGAGAGAAAGAGACAGCATGAGCAGGTGAGGGTCAGAGAGAGAGGAAGATACAGAATCTGAAACAGGCTCCAGGCTCTGAGCTGTCAGCACAGAGCCCAAAGCGGGGCTCGAACCCACAAACCTCGAGATCATGACCTGAGCTGAAGTCGGATGCTTAACTGACTGAGCCACCCAGGCGCCCCAAATTTATCTTTTTTAATTATTGGAAGTTAATAATCTACTCTCATCTCTATTCTCATTCCCATCTCACATAGAAAGCCATTGGAATGGTATTTATATTTTCACCTCCATGTATTATAATATTTTAGTTTGCATTTTTAATTTGCTCAAATAGCATTGTACTATATATCTCATTCAATTAGATTTTCACTCAACACCATATACCTATATGTAGATATATGTAAATATTATGTATTTACATAGTTGGTTATAGCTTTTAACTGTGGCATAGTATTACATTTTTCCATTTGTGGGAATACTGTATAAGGTTAGGTTTATATATTTCCCCTTGAATATTTGTAGATCCTTCATGCAAAACAACCCAGAAATAACAGTAATGAGATTTTCCTTTGTGTCCTAAGACGTGAAAATATGGATTCAATTTATCAAATGGCTATGAAACAACATAGGTTGTCTATTACTCTTGAGTTAGTTTTGGGAAGTTTAGCTGTGTTTTATTTCTGTTGAGATGCATCTTATTAATGATTCTATGTAATTATATTTTGAATTTCTGTTGCATGTGTATTTTATGACCTCATTTAATTCCTAATATTGTTACTTCTTTAATATATTTCTCCTTAACCAATCTTTTAATAATTTTGGTTGTTTATAGCATAATAATCTTTTCAATAACATTAACTTGAGATTTGATAGTGTCTATAGATGTTTGCTTTCCAATTCATTATTTTTCTTCATCTCTTTATCATTTTAAATCTTCTATTATCATTGGCTTTAATCAGCTCTGTCTGCATTCCATTTGGTTACAGCATTTCTTCTTTCTGAATATTAATATACAAGCAGTGGTGTACTGACATTTTACAAAATTAATTATGGCTCTGGATTGTAGCTTTTGAATATGACTGTGTTGTAAATGGTTCCACCATGGTTACATTTGAGCTACCAGTGGCACATACAGAACAAAATTCCTGAGCATTTAGGTTTAATAATCATCACTCACAAGCCAAAATGAGTCATTTCCAGCACTACCTGCATTTGGGCTCTGTATTTCTTTGTAAAAATTGTGTTGGCTGTATCCTACAAAATTAAAACTGTAGTGCTATTTTAAAATTTTCATTACAGTTTGGTGTTTGGCCCAATACCTTTCCATACTTTTTATTTTCAAATATATAGTATGTTAGTTATCTGTTCTTAGCAATTTCTATATATTTGTAATTTAATCAGATAATAGGACAATTATGATATCTGTTGCAGAATTGAGACTTGCTTTGGGACCAGGTATGAGCTTACATTTAATTGTTTTATGTACTTACAAGAATGCATATTCTCCATTTTGGGAGTATAAAATTCTGTATATGCTCTTAAGTTCAATTTTGATCATAGGTGTTCAGTATTCCAATTAAGCTATTATACTATCTTCTTGATTTACCAGTTACTTAAAGGGAAGTATACAAATATTAATTATATGTTTATGTACTCTTTATTAGCTATTTATTTATCCTCTATCTATATTCATGTGATTTTTTAAAAAAATCTAGCCATAGAAGTTTAAAATGAATATAGCTTACTGGTGAATTGAAACTTTTATCACTTAATATTTACTTTTTCTGTCTCCAGTAATTATTTTCACCTTAAAACCTATGTTTGCTGAATTTTATGAAGGTTCTACCAGATTTATTTTTATTCACTTTGATGTGCCTCTTAGGTTATTTATACTGTTATTTTTTGGTCTATAATATAAATTATATTTTAAACTGTAATGTTTACTTTTTAAATAATGTTGCTATGGTTTTCTGCTATTTTTCGTATAATCTGATTTCTGTATTTTATAATTCTCTTTTTAAAAGTCCATTCTCAGTTTAAATATTTATTAATCTTAGTGAACTTTCTATTCATTTGACTTTTCTTTTTTATCTATATTAACAATTATGCTCATGTAATAAATTCTAATATATCCAAGAATAGCTTTAAGTTTTGGAATTTTCACTCTGCCCTCATAAGTATTTCACACTAAATGTTATAACCAAAAAACAGTAAACCAGCATTTCATCTATTTTCTGAAGATGAATCTATAACCTTTTAAAAAATCCTCAAAATAAAAGAAAGGAATAGTTGAACAAAGAAGTAATATTAATTTTTTATTAATCTTGTAAAAATTTAATATTCTATATAAAAATAGTGTCCCATATTGGATTAGACCTTCAAATATTGTGCATTTAAGAATGAATATGCTCCAACAAATGCATATTTGGAATGTTGGAAGTATCCTTTTTACTGCCAAGGGAGATTTATATTATGATAAATCTGAGTGCAGATGGTATCGAATAGCTCAATTTAGAGCCATTGAATAAATGAAAAATGAAAAAATCAAAATACATTGTTTAACGTTTTTGAATTAGCAAAATGGTATTCATTTGTGTGTAAATTTGCTTAACTGTATTAACAAATATAACATATAATCCATAAACAAGTCAGTCATATCTGATACAGAAGACATAAAACACCATTTTCATATTCAGATTTCCATTGAAAAACAGATATTTAATTCATAATAATTAATTTATAATAATTGCATGCCATCAATCAGATAATATTTGTTAACCTGAAGAGTACAATTACAATGACTTGCTATTGATTCTCTGAGAAATCTGGATAGATGTGTAGCTGATCTCTAATTTTCCTCACACAAAATGTAAAAGATAAAAGTGGATTAAAAACCAAACTGAATTTCTTATAATAAATAATTGCAAAAATCAATTAAAAATGGTGCTTGTCTAATTTAGAGATTTCACTTATTCAACTAATTTCCATTTATCATATGTTATATTTCTAAAAAAGTTGTTTTAATTAGACATATAATTGAATACCATTTGGTAGTAAAAATAAACTCCTGATAAATGCCACAATATGAATGAAACTTGATTAAGTGGTAATAGCCAGCTCACAAGACCATATAGTCTCTAAAATATGACTTTATCTGAAATCTCTAGAAAAGGCACATATATAGAGACATAATGTAGATTAGTGGTTACAGGATCATAATGTTAGGACTGAAGATTGACTGTAAATTGGGTGCATTGGAATTTTGGGGTGTGATGGAAATATTCTAAATTTAGATTTTAGTGTATAATTCAAAATTTGCTTTAAAAATCATTGAAATTTTATGACTGATTTTTATTTTATGTATGTTTTTAAAAGTACTGTAATTCACATATAAAGACTAAAAATGAAAAATCATGTTATTCTCTCAGGAAATTAAGAAAAAATATTCTGTTACAATTCCATATACATTGGCCATCCTGTAAATTAGCAATGGAAAGGAATTTCTTCAACCTGATGAACAGGACCTACAAAAGACTACTACTATATTAAGTTCTGAAATAGTGTGTATTTTCCCCTTGGATGAGACAAGGGAAAAGTGCATCCTGTCTTACCAATCTTTGATATCACATTGAATGTCTTAGTCAGTTCAGTAAGACTAGAAAAATAAGAGGTGAGGGACATCTAAATTGAAAAGGAGGAAATGATACTATTTCTCCCCAGGCAACATGGCCATCATCATTGAAAATACCAATGAATCTACTAAAATGTAGTAAGGTCATAGGACTCAAACTAATAAACAAACATCAGTTGTTTTTTATGTACTAGAAATAAGCAATTAAAATAATTTTAAATTAACATTTATATTAGCAAGAAAGTTATTTTTAAAAACCAGATCTAATCAAATAAGCTATGTGATGTTCTATAAGCTGAAAACTTGCAAATACTGATGAGATTCAAATGAAGCCTAGAGAAAGAAGAACTGTATCATCTTCATGGATTGGAAGGCTCCTCAAATTTAATTCATAGCTTCAGTTTCATGATCAAAGTAAGAGAAATATTTTATAGTAATAAACAAGCTTTAAATTTATATGGAAACACAAAGTACACTAGTCAAAATAATTGTAAAACAAAAGAAAATATTTGAAAGATTATACTACTTAATTTTAAAACTTTATGAAGCAATAGTAAGTAGTTAATTTGGATTTTTGAATCAGTGGAACAATATGGAGTCTAAAAATAGTCCTAAAGATGTACAGTAAATTGAATTTATTTAGAGAGCAAAGGCAGTTATTGGAGAGAATTTTTTTCAACAAGGGTGGTGGAAACTTGGATATTTATATGTAAAAATCAAGGAAACAATCACCATGTTCAGAGCATGTAAAATTGATTAAAACGTATTATAAACCTGAAAATAATACTCAAAACCATTAAATTTATGAAAGAAAATTTAGAAGAATATCTTTATATCTTAGAGAGTTCTTAGCATTCACAGCACAAGCATAATCCATAAAAATAAAAACATCACTTCATCAAAATTAGGGGGAAAATGGTTGTTTTTTGCTTTTGAATGCCAATGTTAAAGAACTGAGAATACAAGTAATAGATTGGAAGAGATTATTTGAAAATTTTATATTTAATAAAGTACATATATGCAGAATATATAATAAATGCTCCAAACCTGGGAATAAGACATTTGTTTTCCAACAATTTGAAAAATTAGCAAAATTTTCAATTAGGCCATTCACCAAAGGAAATACATGGATGGCAACAATCACATGAAGTGATGCTTAATATTATTAGTCAGAAGTGGGGTGCAAATTAAAAACTTATTGTTATTACATCCTTTCATGGATTGGAGTAACTGAACTTCTCACACATAATGGTAGGTATGAAAAGTGATACTTTGGAAATGTACTGATATTTACCCATAAGAAATAAGACTTTATGTTGACAGGAAAATTTGTACATACATGTGTGTTGAAATTTTATTAACCCAGGAAATCGATCTGTAGACTGGCAGAAGAATCTCCATGGTTGGAGAGAGACAGCATTAGCAGGTGCAAGTCCCCACCGCACACAAGGAGGAGCGCTGCAGAGGACTGAGCTCTGCAGTCAAAACAACAGCAGAGTGCACACAGCATACACCAGAAACACTTCCTGAAGTTCCAGGTCCTGGATAGTGTATGGCTCCTCTTTAATACAGCAGTATTCTCAGGTGTGGGAAATATAACAAGCCTTTTAAAACATGCAAAACATGGAAACTTGGTCAAAATGACAAGCCAGATGCTCAACTGACTGAGCCACCCAGGTACCCCCAGAAAAACTAGATTTTAAAACAAAGACTGTAACAGGGGATGAAGAAGTACAGTATATCATAATTAAAGGGTCTATCCATTGAGAAGATCTATAATTCTAAATATTTATGCCCTCAACTTGAAAGCACCCAAATATATAAATCATTTAGTAACAAACATAAAGAAACTCATTTGATAATAATACAATAATAGTAGGGGTCTTTATGCCCCACTTACAGCAATGGATGACAGATCATCTAAGGAGAAAATCAACAATGGCTTTGACTGACACATTGGATCAGATGGACTTAACAGATATATTGAAACATTTCCTCCTAAAGCAGTAGAATACACATTCTTCTGCAGTGCATATGGCACATTCTCCAGAATGGATCACATACTGGAGACAAATTAAACCCCAGTAGGTTCAAGATGATTGATATCATACTGTGCATATTTTTCAGATCACAACGCTATGAAACTTGAAGTCAACCACAAGAAAAAAATTGGAAAGCCCTTAAATACATGGAGGTTAAAGAACATCCTAAAGAATGAATGGGTTAACCAGGAAATTAAAGAAGAAACTAAAAAATACATGGGAGCAAATGAAAATGAAAATAGGACAGTCCAAACCCTTTGGGATGCAGCAATGGCAGTCCTAACAGGAAAGTATATTGCAATTCAGGCCTATCTCAAGAAGCAAGAAAGGTCCCAAATATACAAACTAGCCTTACACCTAAAGGACCTAGAAAAGGAACAACAAATAAAGCCTAAAGCAAGCAGAAGAAGGGAAATAATGAAGATTAGAGCAGACATAAGTAATATAGTGACAAACAAATAAAAAAAAGCAGTAGAACAGATCAATGAAACTAAGAACTGGTTCTTTGAAAGATTTACCAAAAAGAAAAGAGAAAGGACCCAACTAGATAAAATCACAAATGAAAGAAGAGAGATCACAACCAACACCACAGGTGGAAAATTATAAGAGAATATTATGAAAAATTATATGCCAATGAACTGGGCAGTCTGGAAAAAATGGACAAATTCCTAGAAACTTACAAACCACCAAAAGTGAAACAGAAATAATAGAAAACTTCAAGAGATCCATAACCAGCAAAGAAATTGAGTAAGTTATCAAAAATCTCCCAACCAAGAAGAGTCCTAGGTTATATGGCTTCTCAGTGTAATTCTACCAGACATTTAAAAAATTTTTAGTGTTTTATTTATTTCTAAGAGAGAGAGAGAGAGAGAGAGACAGCGTCAGCAGGGGAGGGTCAGAAAGAGAGGGAGACAAAGAATCTGAAACAGCCTCCAGGTTCTGAGCTGGCTGTCAGCACAGAGCCCAATGTGGGGCTTGAACCCATGAACTGCGAGATCATGACCTGAGCCCAAGTTGGACACTAACCAACTGACTGAGACACCCAGGCACCCCGTCTACCAGACACTTAAAGATGAGTTAATGCCTATTCTTCTCAAACTGTTAAAAAAAAAATTGAAATAGAAGGAGACATCCAAGCTTATTCTGTGAAGCCAGCATTATTTTGATTCCAAAACCAGAGAAAGATCTCACTAAAAAGGAAAACTACAGGCCAATATCCCTGAAGAACCTGGATGCAAAAATTGTCAAAAATATACTAGCAAGTCAAATTCAATAGTACGTTAAAAGAATTATTCACCATGACCAAGAGGGATTTATTCCTGAGCTGCAGGGCTGGTTCAGTATTTGCAAATTAATCAATATGAAGTACCGCATTAATAAAAGAAAGGATAAGAGCCATATGACTCTGTCAATATATGCAGACAAAGTATTTGACAAAGTACAGCATACAATCTTGATAAAAACCATCTACAATGTAGTTATAGATAGAACATACCTCAGCAACTTAAAGGCCTTACACAAAAGACTCACAGCTAATATCATCCTCAATGAGGAAAAACCCTATAGTCAGGAACAAGACAAAGATGCCACTCTCTCCATTGCTATTTAATGTAGTTCTGGAAATTTTAGCCTCAGCAATCAGACAACAAAAACAAAGGGCATACAAATCATCAAAGAAGAAGTCAAACTTTTATTATTTGCAGATGACATGATATTCTATGCAGAAAACTCAAAAGATTCCACCAAAAAATTGCTCGAACTAATATACGAATTCATCCAAGTTGTAAGATATAAAATACAATGTGCAGAAATCTGTTGCATTTCTATGCACCAATAATGAAGCAATGGAAAAAGAAATCAAGGAATCAATTCCATTTACTATTGCACCAAAAACAATGATAGCTAGGAATAAACCTAATCAAAGAAGTAAAATATCTGTACTTTAAAACTATAGAAGGCTTATGAAATATATTGAAGAGGACACAAAGAATTGGAAAAAAATGTTCACAGGTTGTAAGGATAAACATTGCTAAAATGTCTATGCTACCCAAAGGAATCTATACATTTAATGCAATTCCTACCAAAATACCATCAGCATTCTTCAGAAAGCTAGATCAAACAATCCTAAATATGTATAGAACCACAAAGACCCTGAATAGCCAAAGCAATCCTGAAAAAGAAAAACAAGCCTGGAGGCATCATGATTCCAGATTTCAATTTGTCCAGACAAATTTCATTTGTCCAGACAGTATGGCCCTGGCCCAAAAACAGCCACAGGGATCAATGGCACAGAACAGAAAACCCAGAAATGGATGCACAACTGTATGGGCAACAAAGCAGGAAAGAATATCCAATAGAAAAAAAGACAGTTTCTTCAACAAATGGTTTTGGGAAAACTGGACAGTGACATATAGAAGAATGAAATTGGACTGCTTTATTACACCACACACAAAATAAATTCAAAATGGATGAAAGAACTATATGTAGGACAAGAAATCATCAACATCCTAAAGAAGAACACGGGCAGCAACCTTTTTGACCTTGTTTGGAGCAACTTCTTACTAGACACATCACTGAGGGCAAGGGAAATGAAAGCAAGCGTGAACTATTGGAACTTCATCAAGATAAAAAGCTTTTGCACAGTGAAGGAAACAATCCCAAAACTCAAAGGCAGCTTATGGAATAAGAGAATATATTTGTAAATGACATATCTGATAAAGGGTTAGACACCAAAATTTATAAAGAACGTATCAAACTCAACACCCAAAAATCAACCTAGTTAAGAAATGGGCAGAAAATGTGAATAGACACATTTACAAAGAAGACATCCAGATGGCTAACAGACACATGAAGAGATGCTCAACATCACTCATCATTAGGGAAATATAAATCAAAACTGCAATGAGACACTACTTCACACCTGTCAGAATGGCAATAATTTACACAAGAAACAACAGGTCTTGATGAGGATGTGGAGAAAAGGGAACCCTCTTGCACTGCTGGTGGGAATGCAAACTGGTGCAGCCACTGTGTAGGACAATATGGAGGTTCCTCAATAAACTAAAAATTTAAGTACCCTATGGTCCAGCAATTGCGCTATTAGGAACTTAGCCCAAAGATACAAAAATACAGGTTCAGAGGTATACATGTACCCCAATAGTTGTAGCAGCATTTTCAATAAGAGTCAAATTGTGAAGGGAACCCAAATATCCATTGACTGATGAGTGGATAAAAAGAGGTGGTATATATATACATAAGTATATTATGTATACTTAAGTATACATATAAGTATAATATTCCATTATATATACAATGGATTATTAGTCAACCATTCAAAAAAAATGAAAGCTTGCCATTTGCAATGATATGGATGGAAATAGAATGTTTTATGCTAAGCAAAATAAGTCAATGAGAGAAAGACAAAGATCATACAATTTCCCTCATGTGGAATTTAAGAAACAAAACAGATGAATGTATGAGATGTGGGGACGAGAGAGGAAAGGGAAACAAACCACAGGAGACAACAATACAGAACAAACAGGGTTGATGTAGAGAAGCAGGTGGGAGATTGGCTAGATGGGTGATGGATATTAAGAAGGTCACTGGTTGTGATGAGTGCTGGGTGTTGCATGTAAGTGATGAATCATTGAATCCTACTGAAATCAATATTATACCATATATTAACTAACTAAAAAATAAATTAAAATGAATGTTTCCAGGAAATGTTTTCTTTTGAATATGATTATGTTTTCTATTAGATATCAATAATTTGAATCATTAAACAATATGTTATCTTCTTTGTAAATAAATGACTTCTATAACATAATGAAATTTATCATTTCTGTTACATATGGTATATTCTTACAGTTCCATATGGAAGTTTTACTTAAAGGAAATTAACATGTATATCTTTTTTTAAATATAATTTATTGTCAAATTGGCTAACATACAGTGTGTAAAGTGTGCTCTTTGCTTTTGGGGTAGATTCTGTGGTTCAATGCTTACATACAACACCCAGTGGTCATCCCAATGAGTGCCCTCTTCAATGCCTATCACCCATTTTCCCCTCTCCCTTACACCCCCCCATCCACCCTCAGTTTGTTCTTTGTATTTAAGAGTCTCTTACAGTTTGCCTCCCTCCCTCTCTGTTTGAAGCTATTTTTTCCCTCTTTCCTTCCTCCATGGTCTTCTGTTAAGTAACTTTATTGATAAAAGTACACGATTTTCTGAATTACTCTGATTTTCAAAAAAAATTTTTACAGTAGGCCAGCAATAAACAAACTCTTGTTTAAGTTATATATACCACCGTTTTCCAAGAAGGGAAACAGCAGATGGGTAATTAATACTCTTTGCAATGAAAAATATTTTTCAGAAATTATTGGCTTGTTCTGTATAGAACACTGCAAGTGGCAAGAATCTCTAATTATTCTGAAGTACCTGGCTTACTTCTACTTCATGAAGGTGATATTTATAAAAATACATGATACATACTTACTTCCCACTTCCTGTTATTTGTAATATAGTTCTAAATAGTACTGTATGCTTTTCAATTTAAAAGAATTTTTTACTGTTTTACGATATTAATCATATATTTCATTCTAATGTTTTAGAGATATGTAGCTAAAACACATAAAACCATTTCTATGTAGGGTCAGTTAGCAATGAAGTCAATAACTGTATGATACCCTCATTGACATAAAGTGCAATTTATGTCAATTTAATTTTAATAGTACCAAAACTTGTTCTAAAGGAGGAACATACATAAAAATTAAAAATTACCAACAAATTCTGTGATGCTTATTTAAAGTTATTTGGAAATGTACACCATGAACTTTAATAGTACATATAGTTCTAATACTGTCTCCTACAGTGTGGAGTGGTAATGAGTGCTTACTGTGAACTGCCATTAAATGCCTCAACTTCAGACTTTGTTGACCTCACATCATATTAGTTACTATACCACTAAATCATGTAAATTTTATTAATTACCTTCTATGAAGTTATTATTCAAGACCCCAGTGTATGTGTGTAGATATAGATGACTGACAGATGATTGGGATAGAAATAGAGTTACACAATTTTTTTTTTAGTTTCCATTTTAGATTCTAATTAGTTAACATACAGCATAATATCCAGTTTCATATGTACAGAATAGTGATTCATCATTTTCATACTAGCTTTTAAATGGGATAAAGGCTTATTAGATTCAAACATGAGAATAAAAACTTTGAGATACCTCTTTCTGTGCTGTTTGCCCTCTAACCCCCTGCTGATATATATTTTATATCAGCATCCTGAATGTATGTATCCCTAAAAGTTACCTGTATGCTGTCTAATGGGAGGTCCTATATTTATTTTCACTACTGTATACACAATATATATGTGTTGACCAATTATTTTTACACTTTGAATATGTAAAAGTGAGAAAGGCTCACATCTGCTGTCAAAGGGCTTTTGCTATATTTTGTTGGGATTTGCTCCTTACTTTTAGGCCCTGTGTATGTCATTTTTCCTTTTATTGCACAATATAAACATTTCCTTTAAAATACACTTACTCCTATAAAATTTAAGGTACCCAATGGCACATATGGAGGACTATCAGTATATCGGGAGTTTCTTCACTATATGAGTAGCTTAGTGGTGGTCAAGATAAAAGCGTTAAACAGAAGATGTGTGAGTATACAAACTGATATTTTATAACTTTCCTATTGTATGTCGTAAGTTTTTTTAACTTGTTTCTTCCTGAAGCCATGTACTCATTTTTAAATGCATCTCGTTGCCAAACAATTTATAAAAACCAATTAGTTGGGAGTTTTTATGTATTGTCTGATTTAGAGCCACTAACCCATTTTAATGTCTCAGGTTCACAATTTCTAAGTCAAGGGTAAAAATAATCACACACTGAGTGATATTTAATGGGTAATAAAAGTACCATTTGAACAGAGAATTAGTAGTATAACCTTTAAGCTCAGACTCTCCTAGGTGTAATATATAGCCATAAGAGAGATGGCTTGTAATTAATTGTGTAATTTCAGGTTTTGTCTTTTTCATGACTGACTCTGTTCCCTTTTCAGAGAGGTGTCTGTGTAATGAAAGAATCTGCTGAACAGTTACTTGTCTCAAGTATATGTGACCAAGAAACCCCCCAGAAACCTGAGTTTATACTCTTTACTGATTGTCTATATTTTGTCTCTCTCATTCCCCAAAGAGAATGTGAGAATTTTCTTTGACCCCTCTCAGTCCCTCATGTCATTATTCTTTCAGAGCATCATGACTAGCAGGCCATAAGGTTAACCATTAAGTCTGAATAGAGCATGAGTCATTTTATTGCTCTAATTAATTTGGAGATGGCATTATGATTTCAATGAAATAATACTATAATTTATGAGAAAAAAAATCAAATAGTTTCTCAGTAAATGAGCATCATTTTCCTAAAGGAATTTTTTAAAAATTTGCATTTGTTTAGAAATCCCATTGTTTGAGAGATAAAGTTGTTATCTGGTCATAATAAACATCTCAAATAATGTATTAATATGCCATAATTTTCAACTGCCTTTGCTCATACATTTAACAGTCTAAAATATTTGCATTCAAAATACATAACTATGGAAAATTATCTGAAAACAACACAAAAATGAATAAAAATAAGCATTTTCAAAGTATAAATAACTTCTTTTAACAAAGAGAAGCAAGTTTGAAGGAAAATCATGACCGTTGATGTCTCTGGCAGTCAAAAATACAAACCGAGGTTGCAATCAATGGTTACTTCTAATCCAATTCATGTTATACATGCCAGAGTTGTACCAGACATTGAGTAACGTGCCTATCTGAATATCATGTAGACCGAAAATTATATCAGGTTGACTTAAAAGTGAAAAGCAAGATAGTAGCCGAATATTACAAACTGTGTAACCATTATTTCCCGGAATAATATTTCTTCTCTGATTCTCTATATATGTTTTTGAATTTTTCTTCCATTCCAGATTCACATTTCATTGTGTTTCAAACATGTACTGTAAATGGATCTTTTGTAGCTGATTTTTGTCTGTATTATAAAAATCCTTTTCAAAAAAACACTATCAAATAGTTGAATAAAGGGAATTGTTTTAAGTATAATGTTAGGAACAAAAACTTGGCTGATCTTATCTAGTGAATAGACTGTTTTGACTTTGAAGGAGCAAAACTGATAATTCCACTTTAATAATAGTAATGAAACCTGACAGATTCACGTTTAATAGTCAGCTGGAAACACTATCTGCTATTTCTAATGAAGCCAGTTGATCAGATATGATTGGATATATTTTTCCACTTAGTAACAGAGGAAAATAATGCACTATTTAGAATACATTTGGAATTTGTGGTCTTTGAGTTCCTCTGTAATTCTGTAATCTAATCACGCAGACTCTTCTGGGTTTGTATTTTATATGCTTTTTAAAAATCTCTTAAGGACGTTAGGGTAAAAATTTACAAGCTATAATATGACTTTTGCACATTCTTATATATCTTAATTGTTCTCCCCCTCCAGTCTTGCCTTCCTCCAAACCTTTGTTTTCACAAAAGCTAAGGTACACATTTTATCATGTCATCTCTTGTTTGCAATAGTCTATTGTATTGCCATTCCTTATGGGATAAATCCATCCACTGATGTCATGTTCAAAAGGCTTCATCAACCAGCCCTAGACTTTATTTGCAGTATTATCTCTTTCCTCTCAACCCCCAATGATACTTGTGCTTCTGTCTCACAGAACAACTAAAAGTTCCTGAGTATGTCTGTGCCTCTTCATGTGTGCAGTTTCGGTTCTGCTTCCCCTGCCTGGAAGCTCGCCCTTCCTCCCACCTGAAGTGTCTTGTCTAGGGACATGCTATTTAACTTATACAGCACATTCGAGGCTTCCCCTTCTCTAGGTTAACTTCATTCATTGGCAATAAGTGGCTATTTTGTGGCTGCTTACCTATTACGCATTTTTTGGTGTAGCACTCATGCCAATAAGGTATAATAATCTTTTCACTCATCTGCCTCTTAACTGATTGTATAGTCCTTGAGAGTAGAGAACTTTCATATTGCAGACTTTTTCTCAATGTCTAGAATAAGCTTGTTATGTAGGAAACTCCAAAATTCTTTGATGAATACACACTTGATTTCACATTGGCTACATGATATTTTACTTATATATTTCCATTTGTATAGTAATTGGTATCATCTTGTATCAATTATACAAGATGAAATTTTTAAAAAGTTTATATCCAGATGAGGGTAAAAGGAATACCAGCTAATAGGTAAAGGCTTACATATCTAAATAGTCTTAAAGGAACAGAAGTTTCAGTTTCATTTTTTAAATAGAAAGCATTTGTAAGTAAAGACACTAAAACTAAAAGACTGTTTATGAGAAATAGTTCTGGTATTTTAAAGTGTTTGTACTTTTTTTAAGCTAAGGAGACACAATTTTAAACAATTTGTCAATACTCTTCACTGTGATATTTTTAAGAACATATTTCACACTGATACAAGTTTATTTGAATTGAACTGTTATTTTCTATGGAACCAACTTTTCTTAAAGCAGAGGGATAGATAGTTTGCTTATGGCAAAAAAAAAAAAAAAAAAACCCAAAAAGTACAAATGTTAACCAGCACAAAACAAAACCACATCATGAATTCAGTCTAGATGTAAGCAAGGTAAAGCCAAATAGAAATCGTACTGAAATCTGTCAGAAGTGAGAAGAAGCTAGTTGATGAGAAGACAGGTGAAATAGGAAGACCAGTGTTGACTTCTTGTAATTATACCAAAGGATGAACACACAACTCCTGGCACGAAGATTAAACATAAATGCGAGGGCAACTAAATGTTCATTTATTTTTCAATTTAAGATAAAACCCTTGCTAACAGGGACAGAATTCTTCAAGTGAATCACAGGTATCTGATTATGAAAATGAAGCAAATGTACTTCTTGGTAATTTGGGGGAAATGTTTACCAAAAAAATCACTGCAATCATGACTTCAAGTTCATTTTGAGGTTCTTACTTTATTGCAAAAATGTTATTAACTTGTATTAAAACTCTACTAGATCTTAATTAATGCTTAATTGAAATTATCATTTATATAAGCTCATATGCCACTGAACGAGACTTTTTCCCCCAAATATTTGGGACCAAACTAAAATTTACAGCATCTTTTGAGATTGTTGAATTTCATAAATTGAAATATTTAATACAAACGACTTCTGGACTTCCAGAGTAGCCAAAACCAGATTGACCCATCTGCCTGAGAAAGCAAAAATAATAGATAAAACATACAGAAAAAAACTGTTTGCATGAGAATCAAGAACAGTTGGGAAACAAACATTTCATTGTTGATCCACAAAAAGAGTAAATCTTAGTTGAAGTTTTCAAGTTCCTTTTGGCTTTTCCAGCTCCATCTACGTCATTCCACCTCAGAACCAGTCCTATGAGGCTCCCCGTGTGATTTTCTAGTTTATGATACCCCAGTTCTCTTTAATTCCTCTAGGCTTGGTGCTGGGAGTGCTTCCTGCACTTCATATCTATGTTTTCACATCCCTGGAGGTGAAGGAGGGGGAAGCTCCTTCCTTTACTTAATAATATTTACATCACGTTGACATCTCCTTCTTCTCTTTTAGCATTGTACCTTTGCAGGGTTTTATCTGGTCAAGAATAAACACAGACAGTTAAAATTTTGCAATATCTTTCCTTCTCCTTCGACATGGAATTTAAATTCCATGGGATTACTCTGGTAGTGAAGCATGATTATTAATTTCCAACTAATCTGGCTGATTAACTGGGATGTATGTTTTCACATGTATTTCTATGCTATCATCAAACTTCTATTATGCCAACTACTGCTCTTTCTCCTTGTGAGTACTGAGTGCTGGGAGATCCACTTTCAGGGGATTTTCTACTGAAATAATTTCTTAGCTTCTCTTGGGAGCCAGGAAAAAAGTTGATATTCTTCCATGGGATCTAATCAAACCCTGTGAACCTGTCTGCCTCAGAAACAGTATTCCAAAACATCTTGAAACTGTTGATAATTTCTAAACAAGACCACTTAGAATTCTTAATGGGAATTTTGACAGAGATACGAAATAAAGCTTGACTCCATTTCATAGTTGAAGTATAATTCAAGTTTCTTAATTCTGATAGTTAATATGGTTATCTCCAGACTCACACAAAATTTTGATACAATTTGGAACCTTATTAGTTTTGTGTCTTTGGATATAGTACTTGTAGTTCATTTTCTTTATCTCTAAAATGGGAAAAATGATAGATACAAGAAAATCTGTATGATTCCCTGCTTATCTTATATATTTAATTTATTTTCTCCTTTCCAAGAAAATTTTCCTTCATTTAAGGTCATTAAACATTCAGTTTCTCCTAATTCACTATATAATTTCTAAGCTAAATACTTAAAATTAATGCTCTCATCAGATTAAAAAGTCAATAATTACTAGTAAAAAGTGGCATCACAATATTTTATATAATTATAACCATTTTAGTTATTTTACTTAATTATAACTATTTTGATTGTACTTTCCTAAATTGTACCTATGTACAAAACATTTGTTATTTTTTTATTTATCAAATTACTTTTCTGCTATAGAGGAATTTTATTTCCTTTGGGCTTTTTTTTTCTTAACATAAGTGTTATTGCAGCCAATGTTGGATACATATTTAAAATGTTTATCTGATTACCTGTAAGGATTTTCTTTAAAATTAGGTTAAACTTTAATTGGAAAATGCAATCACTTTAATCCACTTGTAAACTCCATGAGTAAATTGAAGGTTACACGGATTAAGAAAATTGTTAAAGATCAATTGTCTACTAAATGTTCGAGTTGAAATCCAAATAATCCCAGTCTGTCTTCTTCCAAACCCATATTATTAAACATAATTTAAATATTAAATAGTATGCTTAATCAAAAGCAAGGGAAAATAAGTAGCTTTTAGTGACTAAGCACACATTTAATGGTGAAATGGCATTAACAAATGTTAAACTGTTTATAACAAAATATTAGCCATGATTTCATCTTTCCATACTTTTTAAACCAATTTTGGAGGTTTATAAATATGGTTCCCTTTTGGACTAGAAGAGATTCAAGACATCAGTATTACAGCCTCCTGTTAAGTGTAGACAAATTAAGGGGTTTGGGAGGGAGGATTAAGTATGTGATGATGTGAAAACAGCTTCATGTTCTGAATTGAATCATTACTATTATTATATGGAATATCTTAAAGTTACATTCCATTTATGCAGTGACTTGCTACAAATCTTATCATCATTTAGGACGGTAAAGAAATGTCCAGATGGATTGTCCAGCAAGAACACTAATATAGGAAAATCATGAACTGCCCTTGAGAAATATTTTGGGGTCCTTTTCCTGTGACTTTAGTCTTCTAGACTAGATAGGCCTGCCATGAGGGTGGTGAAATGATATCCTAGGACACAATTCTCATTTTAGAATCTGAAAGTTCTTACATGAAAGGCACCACGATGGCAGGCTCAAGCGACTTATAAAAACCATAGTGATTGTAGAAAGCATATTTGTAGTGTAGATTGATAGGGAAGCAGTGCTTAATTTGTTCACTAGATTCTTTGATTTATAATTAAAACCATGTCATGTTGGGTAAAAGAATTAATTAAAAACAAACTATTGGTTCTGGTTTTCAGTTCCACATGTAAGAAAGTTGGAAATTCCATTCCATCCTGACAAGTGGATAACCCAACAGACTGAAAATCAACAACTGCACTTTGCTCCCTAAGAGAGGGGATTACACAGAGTAAATTAAACCTGTGCCCCAAGATTGGGTAGAGACAGGTGAAAACATTCATGGCTTACTGGACCAGAGACTCAGGTGCAGAAACAGCTGTGGGAACCACTGCCCAGCTTGGAAAACATGACCTATAATTAATGAATTGGTGGAGGCTTAGCACAGACCACTCCAGGGTGACCCAGTCTTTGAGGGCCACCATGATATTGTGATACTTACCTCTAGGAACTGGACCAGGTTCCCACAGTAAGTACCAGAGAGAAATCCTTTTTTTTTTTTTTTTAAATGTGTTTACTTATTCCTGAGAGAGAGAGGCAATGGGAACTGGGAAGGGTCAGACAGAGGGAGATACAGAATCTGAAGCAGGCTCCAGGCTCTGAGCCAGCTGTCAGCACAGAGCCTGACATGGGGCTTGAACCCATGAACCATGAGATTGTGACCTGAGCCTAAGATGGATGTTTAACCAACTGAGCCACCCAGGTGCCCCAATACCAGAGAGAAATCCATTCATGCTTCTGGCATGATGGAAAGGAAAAGGAACCATTTAGAAACATTCCAGAATATTCTGTTCTCTTTAATAAGAAGCCTAGCCTATAGGAATATTATCTGAGCCTAGTTGAGCTGGGGATAGGAAATACCCAACTCCACCCCACCATAGCTAACCTGCCCCAACTAAGAGAGGAGAGAAAAACTGGGAAACAATGGTGAAGTTCAAATTCCAGAGGCCTACACTTACAAAAAATAAGACCTAGGGGCACCTTGGTGGCTCAATCAGTTAAATATCTGACTTTGGCTCAGGTCATGATCTCATGGTCTATGGGTTCAAGCCCTGCTTTGGGCTCTGTGCTGACAGCTCAGAGCCTAGAGCTGCTTCAGATTCTGTGTGTGTCTCTCTCTCTGCCTCTGCCCATTCACACTCTATCTCTCTCAAAAATAAACATTAAAAATACTTTTTAATTTTAAAAAAATTTAAAAATTAAAATAAATAAATAAGACCTAGTAGGACCATAGAACACTTCTCCTCTGCCCACACATTATGACCACATTACTAAAGTCTTACTTAGAGCAATTTTATTTATCTGGTACTTCGTATCTGGCTCTCAAGAAAAAAATTAAGTCATACTAAAATTGAAAAAATGGAACAGACAGGGAAAGATCAGAACCAGACATGATAGGAGTGTTGGAATTATCTTAGCAGGAATTTACAACAATTATTATTAATATTCCAAGGACTCTAATGAATAAAGTAGATAGCAGGCAAGAACAGATTGGCAGTGTAAGCAGAGATGGAAATCCTAAAGAAAGAACTAAAGAAAAAAAAATGCTAGAGATAAAAAAAAACACAAAGAAAATAAAAATGTGTTTGATAGTCTAAATAACTGATTTAAAAGATTAAAACAAATTTACTTCTTCCTTATGCATCTGAGTTGAACAAAGAGATTATTTATATTTAAGCAAGGTACATAATGTTAGAAACCATACAGACTCCTTATGCCTTCTACAATCAGCCATCCACACTGGTCAGTAGATGACAGAACCTTGCATCTGGTCTGACATCTTACTGTACTTACAGAAATAGTCTGTCTGAATTGTAATAGCTATATCTGCATCAGGGTTTTGCTTCCAGTTTTGAGACAATGGCATATTTTGTGCTGCAGAATAACTAAACTGGCCCAGGTTTGATCTCATGGTCTAGCTTTCCAGGAACCCATGTCTTGTGAAGTAGAATAGAGTATTTCCTAATTGCAAGAGGATTCTTGTTTTGTTTGTTTCTTTCTTTCTTTCTTTCTTTCATTTAAGGGAAGCTTGGAAATAAACTTTTAGATTATTGTAGAATCTGTACTTTCCTCTCTGTTTTAGTTAAGATCTTCCATACCTTCTCCAAAAAGTTGCACCACATTCTATTCACTTTATTGATTCCATGCTAAGCACAGTTGTAAGAAAAATAGTTGTATAATGGGAACTGAGAGTAAAGATTTTGTCCATACTTGGGCCAGAGCTGACCACAATAAGAATAATAAGTATCATAATAAATTCGTAGTGAATGTGATCTCTAATGGGAATATTAGTTTTGATGTTTTCTTGCTTTTTTTTAAAGTATACAATGATGATCAGTGTTTTGAAAAATAAAATACAGAGACTCAGTCATGAAACGCTGACATGGATTCTTCACGTTAGTATTTCATTCAGCTCACCAATGATGTTATTTTGAAACTGAAAATCATATTATTTTAATAGTTTTTTATGTATATTTCTACTTATAATCTAATTATATTTCAATTAAGCAAACTTAATATTTCTTCCACTTCTTCCTAAATTCATCTCTTTTTGCTTGAAATAGTTACAAAATCTGGCTTAAATCCAAAGTTACAGGAAGAGTTTATATTCTTACCACAAAACTAGAACAATCAGCAGTGCCTCTAGGTTGCTTGAGGCAGATGTCATTTTGACCGACTTGAAAGAGATAATGACCTTCTGGGACCTTGGCATTAATCATACAACCTGAATGAAATATGCCTCTTTGGAAAACTCTGTTTTTGTCCAATATTGGAAAATAACCTTCTTGTAAGAAAGTTAAATCCCAGATTCCCAAATGACTTGGCCTTCTCACTTCTGTGAAGAAGTAGAGTGCAAAGTAGGGGTACATAAAATGCTACCTTTGTTTATAAAATTCTCTGAGGTTTGAAAAGCACTTCTTCTTCAGCTCCAGAGGCATTTCTTAAAAATCAGAAAAAAGTTAACTGAAAATATTCACTAACTTTTGGGGATTCATGGAAAAAATGAATTAAAATAATATATGAAAACATGACAAAAATTATAGTAAGAGACTCAAATTTTTCTTTGTAAAACTAAAATAAAAATTAGTTTAATTGAAATTGATTACAGTTACCTTATTGGAGATGTAGAATGGAAACTTTCTACTACAGTTTTTTGTATTACATGACTATGGTTTATTAAGTATATTAGTGAAAACAATTTCTCTGATATTTTTCCTTTTAGGACATTTTCATAATAAAACAATACTTTAACTTTGTATGTAGTTAGTACTTTGTTTAAGCTAGTCTAAAACTGTGTTCATTATTCTTATGTTAGAAACCATCATGTTGGGGCACCTGGATGGCTTAGTCAGTTAAGCGTCCAACTTTCGTTTAGGTCATGATCTCGCAGTTCGTGGGTTCGAGCCCCACATCGGGCTCTGTGCTGACTGCCAGCTCAGTGCCTGGAGCCTGTTTCAGAGTCTGTGCTCCCTCTCTCTCTGACCCTCCCCTGCTCACGCTGTCTCTCTCTCTCTCTCTCTCTCCTAGAAATAAAAAACATTAAAAAAAAATTTAGAAACCGTGCATGTTAATCTATGGCTAAGCATGCTATCTAACCGCTTTAACTCAAAATATGCCTTCCACTTGGAGTATTTTTCCATCAGATATATGTCATTAACAACAATTGCTGTCATCCAATGGTAAGCTTCTCACTAAGTATCCTTTGATTCATTGTCACGTAGCAACGTAAGTTCTTCTTCCCCTGAACATGACTATACTTTTATACACAGCACTTCTGTACATTTTTAGTTATGCAATTTATTTTACTATTTAAAGACAAAATCATATTCATGTTTGCATTATCTATTTGAGTTAGCAGAGGAAAACAGAATGGTATAAAGGAAAGTAGATGTGGGGGTTTTTTCATTCAAATTCTTCCTGCTTATTATGTATCATTAAGGTAATTATTTAATCACTCTGAATTTTGCCTGTCTTATTAATAAATTGCTGATATTAATGCCTGTCTCAAAGCATGTCTTTGGTGATTAAATACAATAGCATGCTTTTCACATAAAAGTCAGTCTTTGAATATTTATTCCTTCCCATATTTATTACATATTTATGAATCAATAGTTGATAAGATTATTATAACTGTATTTCCTGTCAGTGGTTTTTGAGGTGGTAGGGGATTTGTTATGGGGAAAGATGTTCGTAATTTCTAGGATTTACCAAAAATGTGGGAAAGATGGTTTTCACTGTAAGTTGGAGATTACAGTACAAGGGTGAGAGTTGTTTTCTGTCTTCTCTGAAAATAAGTAACAGTATGGATTAACTAACTTCTTTAATGACACTAAAAATATAAATCAGGATAATCTCAAAAATAAGTTATACATTAAAAACTTTTGGCAATTCAGGTTTTTTTTCCTTAAGTAGCAATTCCTTCACACCATCAGTGGGATTTGTCAGTCACATTTTCTTCTACTCTCCTACTGAATGTACTGATATTTAATCCAAGCAAATCTATTAAGATTATTTCCTGGGAATCTCAATTTAAACAAGATAAAGTTCTAGTTACTCTTTTTCACACAAGGATTCAGAAATTTTTTTCCACTGTGTCTATAAACTTCCAGTTCTTTTTCTAAATCATTTCCTTCTTATGATATTTCTTTGATTTTGAGAATCACCCCATACTATTTTCTTATCATTTAATTTTTTAGCTTTAACTTAACTTGATTTTTATGCCTGTTCTTCCTATCATATAATCTAAACAAGTAATAATGTAGCTTTACAATCAATTGCCAACTTTAGAGTCATGGGCAATTTCAGTTCTTCTAATTTCCAGATATCTCTTTGCCTGTTAATAATCGACTTCAATCTTATACTTGAGGAATTAGCCTTCTGATATAATTTGTCATCCACCCATAATGTAATCATGTTTAGCTTTTACTTCTGCTTGTGTTGAAAAGTATATTTAAAGCATAGTTTTAGGAGCGCCAAGGTAGCTCAGTCAGTTAAATGACCAACTCTTTGATTCCAGCTCATTTCATGAACCCAGGGTCTTCAGATCGAGCCCTGCATCTGGCTTCACACTGAGTGTGGAGACTACTTGAGATTCTCTTTCTCTCTCCCTTTGTCCCTCTACCCCATTTTCACTTTCTATAAAATAAGATAAAATAAAATAACATAGTTTTAAATGTACTGCCTTAACAAGATACATCTATCCAAAAAGTCCAAAATTATAAATTATTTTAAAAATTAGTCAGATGTAACTAACAATGTATTGTCCTATATCATATATTTTACTTATGAAATCTTATGAAATTCTCTCAAATTTGAATATGATTTGTAACTCTACTGGTGGTAAGCTGATAGAATCATTTTAATTTGAAATTTGAATTATTTTTTTTCTTAAAAGCTAGTATGCAAGAACATACAAAATGTTGTGTCTTCGAAGGCAAGTAATAGCAAACTTTCATTGTAAAAAGCCAAATATTTCAAGCTATCTAAAAAGTTTTAACAAATATTGAATATTTTGTGTTTGGGAGCCAGAAGGCCTCTGGTGCAACTACCTACTCAGCTTTGGCATAAACAAATCTGCGATGGCTGTGACTAACTTACCCTGTATTTACAAAAAGGCTATAGGCCCAATTTGGTACCGGCCTGTTTTGGAAAACTTTGTCATTGATTACCTTTGATCGTGACTGATTCTACATAGTTTTTTCATTTTTAAAACCTATGAAAATAGTAATTGTTTCAAAAGTTTTACAGAGTAGTCAATGTTTAGATTTAAGTCATATAATTCTGATAAAAATAGTGGAAACTGATATTTTCATTTTTCAGTATATCCTATCAGGAGGCACAATATATTGGTTTGCACAGTATTGGTGATGTTAGCTTTGATCAGTTGGTTAAGGATATGTCCTTGACATTTCTCCACTCTAATGGAAACTATTTCTCCTTTATGAATTAAAAAAATGTTTTGGTAAGAGCCAACTGAGACTATATAAATACTGTGCAACTTATCAAATTTTTATACATTAATTTTAAAATGAATTTTTAAATCATTCCATAATTTGTTTATACTGCCATTTTACTGTGAGAACTTTCACTTTTGACCATTCACTGATTTATATATTTGTTCATTTATTTATATTCAAACAGGATTTTTATATTTATTCAATGTGTAGTCAATAAATTACTATCAGTATTTATTTTCATGCTCAAATTGTTCCAGAGTTTGCCACTTAAGTTGTTGAACTGACTGGCTGAAAGCTTTTCACAATAATCCTTCATCATCGTTCTATTCCTTACTGTGAGGGGTTTGAAATTTTTCCTACTTGTAAGCGAAGAAGTTAGACTGATGTGGGCACAAGTCTCCTGGAAAAGAAACAAAGACAGTTTGTTACTGCAAAAATAAATTAAATTAAATGTAAACCACTCAGGGAAATATGTGGTGTCAGCCCATTCCTCAAGAATGATGAAATAAGGGCCAGAGGTAACCTGCACTTGTAGTGGGTGAACCAGAGAAGAGAAATGCTAAAATCTGGAGTCTCTGAATTTATATGGAACTTCTAGCACATCTGTTTGCTTGCTCTCCAGAGCAAGAATTTACACATTATCCTAGAAATGTGAGCAAGTGTCTTCAGGTAGGAGAAAGCTTTCTATTTACTATTCTAGGACATCTATAAAGAGGCACATCTCTAAATCATTGGAGAAATACACTATTTCTTTTTTTTAATACATTTTTAATGTTAATTTATTTTGAGAGAGAGAAAGAGAGAGACCAAATAGGGGAGAGGCAGACAGAAAGAGAGAGAGGGAGAAGGAGAGAGAGAGAGAGAGTGAGAGAATCCCAAGCAGGCTCTGAAATGTCAACACAGAACCTGATGTGGAGCTTGAACTCATGAACCATGATATCATGACCTGAGCCAACATCCAGAGTCAGACGCTTAACCAACTGAGCCACCCAGGTACCTCAGGTTATACTGTTTATAATGTTCAAGCCTATTTGCTATTCAAACATGGCTTTTTCCCAGAAGATCTAGAATGTGCAAGAAATCTATTAAGAATTGTCTCCTAAAGTTTATCATTATAATGTCCATAGGATTTGTAGTAGGGAACCTTCTTATATTTCTGATATTGATGGTAAAATTTTCTCTCTTTTTTCCTTTATAATTTTCTCTGGGATTTATTTACATATATTAAGTTCATAAAAGCAACAATATTGGTGTTTTTAAATTTTTTTTTTCCAATGGCTTGTCTATTTTCTATTTTGGTGATTTCTACTCTTATTTATATTACTTTCTTCCTTCTACACACTTTGATAATAACTTGCTCACAAATTTTTTTACTTCCTTAAGCTGCAAATATAGATAGTTACTTTAAACTTTTTGTTAATCCTAAAATAAACATTTAGAGCTGTAAATATCAATCTAAGCACTGGCTTAATTGCATCTCACAAATTTTCATGTGTTGTATTTTCATTACCATATGTTTCTAACCTTCCTTTTTATTTCCTTTGGGGTCCATTAATTATTTTAAAGTGTGTTACCTAATTTTGAAATATTTGTAAACTTCTCAAATGTATATATATATATATGTATATATATATATGATATATATATATATATGATTTACAGTTTTTTACCCCCAAAGAATATGTTCTCTAAGATTTTAATTCTGGAAAAAAATAATTTATTTAATGGGTAACATGTAGCCTATCATAATGAATGTTCCATGAACACTTGAACAAAATTAAGTCTTCAGTATTAAATATTATTCTGTAAATGTAAGTATAAATTAATAATTAGTGTTCAGATTTTTACATGATAATTTTTTGGATAAATATTTGTGGCACTTCTTGGTAAAGAGTTGTTAATATCTTTAATGCTGTAGGTGGCTTATTTCCTATTTATGCTTTCATGTTTTTCTTTATTAATTGTTCTCATTAGATGTATATGCATTTAGGATCATTTTGTCTTCCTGATAAGTTCACAGTTTTATAATTAAGAAATTACACCCATCCTTATTTCATTCAGGTAGCTCCTTTTGTGTCTTGAATTTTAATATTTCTGACACTAATATAACCAAATTATTTTCCTTATTCTCAATGTTTTCATGGCATTTTTTGTTATTTTATCATTCTTTAGTTTTAAATCTACCAGTATTTTTATATTTACACTGCATTTCATGCAGGAAGAGTTTAAGTGGTTCTTAATATTTTGTGTCTAGAATGACAATTTCTGACCTTAAGCTGAAGCATTTAATTCATTTACATTCAAATTAACTGTCAATATTGTTAAATTTTTATTCTACTATTTTATTATTTTTCCCAATTGTTTCCCAATCTATTTCTTCATTTCAATTGAATTTTTCTATTGGCTTTTAGGTCTTCTTTAGGTTAAAATATGTACCCTTAACGTGCCAAAATCTGATTGGAATTATTATTTTACCACTTTATGAAAACATAAATACCTTGGAAACATGTAGTTCCATTACAAGTTGCTATTTTTTTTTTGCTAGTTTTGTTTTGATTTAAACAATCATGTATCGTTAAAAGTTTTCTATTGCTGCTGTAACAAATTGCCATGAACTTAATTTGGGAGATTAAAACAACCTCCAGATTTATCATTTTACAATTCTGTACATTAGCTGTTTGGACATAGATCTCACTGGACTCAAAGTGTTGGTAGAGCTGTGTTACTTTTGGGTGGCACGAGGGAAGAATCTCTTTCCATGTCTTTTTAACCATTAGATGTTGCCTGTTCCTGGATTTGCTTCCTGGTTCCCTTCCTCTGTTTTCAGAGTCAGCAACTTTGCATCTCTCCGTGCCTCCCTTCCATAGTCACATTTCCCTCCAACTTGAAGTCCCCGTGTGATTAAATTGGGCACTCTTGACAATGCAAGATAATCCTCTCATCTCAGGTCCTTAACTTAATTACATCTGCAAGTCCTTTTGCCATGTAAGGTAACAAATTTATAGATATCTGGGATTAAGACAGGAACATCTTTGGGAGATTATTACCCTGCTTACCATAAAAGGAAAAAGCAAGTTACACTGTTCAGGGAAATAGAGTTAGGAGAATAGAGAAAATGGTTATCACAAAATTCAAGTAGGAGAGTAAGGAGAGGTCTTCCTAGACAGTGGTAGCCCTTGAGTCACCCGGGGAAATACACTATTTCTTGACCTAGGAGGTCATTTCATTGCCATTTATTTTATAAAATGTTGTTAGGCATTACACGTATGTTTTATGTGTTTTTATATTAAAATAACAAATAATAGAATATATGGGATTACAAATTGGAACAGAGAAACTAGTCTTTGTTTTTACTTATAATAAGATGAGGGTGGTCTGAACTATGTGACAGTGTATAGGGAAAGAATGAAAGGTTAGTGAGATGTTTAAAGTATAAATAGGAGCACCTGGGTTGCTCAGTGGGTTAAGCGACTGACTTTGGCTCAGGTCATGATCTCATGGTTTCTGAGTTTGAGCCCCGTGTCAGGCTCTGTGCTGACAGCTCAGAGCCTGGAGCCTGCTTCAGAAAATCTCTCTCTCTCTCTCTCTCTCAAAAAAAAAAAAAAAGTATAAATAGAAGATATTAATAGTTGGTAGACTTGGGAATTTTCTTATTTTCCCTTTCTCTTCTCATAGATTTATTTTACACTTCTTTTTGGTCATTCATACAACCATTGATTATATAAGCTTTTTAAAAAATTTTGTAATATTTATTTATTTTTGAGAGACAGAGTAAGACAGAGTGTGAGCTGGGGAGGGGCAGAGGAGAAGGAGACGCAGAATCCTAAACAGGCTCCAGGCTCTGAGCAAGCATTCAGCACAGAGCCTGACATGGGGCTCAAACGCACTAACTGTGAGATCATGACCTGAGCCGAAGTTGGGCACTCAAACGACTGAGCCACTCAGGCGCCCCTATATAAGCTTTTTAAGAAACATGAAATGACACTGCTAAGCTATGTTTGAGAGGATGAAGCATTAAGCAAGATTCAATGTGTCTGAATTTGTTGAGCTTTCTTGAGCATATACTTTCCATAAGATGTCCCTTCAGTTTCACAGCTTAACTATGTTAGATGATATTTCTTATTATGTTTTCTTTTAATAAATATCACCTTCCTAAATATTTGACTATGGTAGTAAAATGATGCAAAAATCTCTGATGCCAAATAAAACCTGATGCAGTTTAAAGAAGTCCAAAACAAACACGTCATTGACCATAAATTTTGAGTATCATATATGTAAACATTTTAAACAATTTTAGCTATTCATGCACATATTTACTAAAGGCAGTAATCTTTTTCAATCAATAGATTTCTGCATTTTTGTTAATTTAATTTAAAGTTATGTAACAGCAATTTTTTCTGTAGTTCAATTTTTTAAACAAGCCCAAGTGTTACATGTTTTCATCTTATCGATAGCCACAAGTCTGCAATACAAAAAAATATACATATATATTATATTTGACTAGAGGGTAGATAAACAGCAGTACAAAAAATAATATTGAACAGGGATTCAGAATAATAGTCCTAATGTTAGGCAAGCTTCATATATATGTGTGATTTAAACTTTCTTTTCCATAATACTAAATCATAAAATCTGGAAATATATTACTCTATGCCAAGATTTGTTATGAGATCAGGTGAGAAAAAAAAGTCTTTTGAAACAAATCAATTGGATAAAAGGACAAAATAACCCAGTCATGACAGGCAGTGTTCCCATGATTATAAATGGGAAAAATTATTTTTAAAAGAATAGTTCATAGACATTTTTTTCATAAAAATACAACATACATATTTATTTAATAGTCACGATTCTCAAATATTCATATAAATGTTGGTAAATATTACTCATTTTAAAGCCAGTCAAATCAGTTTAAACTCAGTTAAACCAGTTCGAAGATGAGTGGTTTGCACTTTTTTTACGAACTATATTGATTAAATATTTTGAGTTCTTTTGTAGCTTTTAGTGTTCAGTAAACTCATTAGGAACTAGAATGGCAAAGATTTTATATTGCATTATGAATAATTATAATATAATGCAAAATCCTTTCAGTGCTACAGCCCAATGTCTAGAGATAGTCCCTTGCAAATATTTGCTCAGGGAAAGGAAAAGTAGAAACGAGAAAGAAAAGAAAAAGGAAAGGAGGAGAAAGAAGAGAGGTAAGAGAAGGAATTAAATTCCGATCCCAGCTATAAAGAGAGTGATAAATAAACAAAGATAATCATGAATGCAAAAAAAAAAAATGGGGCGGGGGGATGGTGGCGTACATTTGATACAGTGCATCTGTTGTTTCTGAACTAATTTTAAACTGGGTGTCACATAAATCAGATGCCTGCAGATTATGACTATATATGTCCTCAGTCTGAGGTTAACAAACTAATGAGTGATGCTGCCTACAGCAAACAGGAAATTGTTTGCTCTCTTTTCTTTTCTTTTTTAAATGGTACCTTAACAAAATGACTCTCTGCACTGAATTTGGCTCTTACAACACTTTATCACCCCTTTGAGAAGGAAAAGAACTTAAAATTTTTTTATCCTCACTGTGCTTAGGAGGTATTTTGTCATCAGTATTTGTGGACAAGCAATAGAAAGAAAGAACATTTATTCACATTTAAGGCTAGTAGTTCATGATATCAGATAACTGAAACTAGTATCTACTTTGTAGGTGTGAGAGAGAAGCCATTTCTTGGACCTGATTTGAAACTGTCCAGGGCTCCTGGATGGCTCAGAGGGTTAAGCGTCCGACCTGATTTTGGCTCAGGCAGTGATCTCACAGTTGGTGAGTTCAAGCTCCACATCGGGCTCTGTGCTGACAGCATGGAGCCTGCTTGAGATTCTTGCTCTCTCCATCTCTCTGCCCTAGCTTGGGGGCACTCTCTCTTAAAAATAAATAAACTTGAAAGAATTAATAAAAAAGAAAAGATGCTGTCCAATTAGGGACGTTGTCCTCTTTTTCTCCAAAGCTCTAGTACATAAGAGAGTTAACCGTCCTGTGTCTTTTGATGAAGAGAAATTCTTAATTTTAATCCTATTATCCTTAACTTTTATCCTCCTGGAAGTGATTTTATCACATTGCCTGAGTAAGGGAAGAAAATATGTTCTCATGTAAGAATGCCCAGTTGTCCCGGTATCAATTATTTAAAAGGATATTGTATCCCTGTGATTACACAATAGAATTTCTCTTGTAATCAAATAACCTCTATATGTAAATCGATTTTGAGCCTTTGTTATTTAGATATTTGTTCAAAGTTCCAAACTGAATCCTCATTTCCTAGATTTCTATGCACAGGAAAATTTTTCTTCTGATTCTAGGTTTCAAATGGTATTAGACTATTCAATTTTGTTTTTCATTGAGTTAGTTTCAGTTAAGATGTATTCTCCTAGGAAATAATCATTTCATCTAAGTTTCCTTACTACCAGTCACAAAATCATAATGAAATGTGATACCATATTAAATTTTAATCTTTGGATATATATTGTGGCTTTGTTTTCTGTGCAAAATGTCATCCATCTTCATAAATATTTCAAGTATACCTAACTATATGTATTTTGCAGTTGGTGGGTATAGTCTATTCATATGTCAGTTAGATTTTTGTGGTTCATAATATTATTTATATCTTCTGGATATTTGTCCTGAAATTTTGTTTAGTTTTTTTTCAATCATTGAGTGCAATACATAGTGTATATCTCCAACTGTAATTGTGGATTTGCGTATTTCTCTCTTTAGTTTTTTCAGCTTCTAATTCTTGTATTTTGAAGCACTATTAGTAGGCACATGTACACTTATAATTGTTATTGTCTTATCCTTTGACATAATTACTCTTTATTATGTTTTGTTCTTTCTCTCTACTAATACTTCATGTTTTGAAGTCTGCTTTATCTGCTGCAACATGAGCACTCCGTTTTTCTTATATTTACTATTATGTGGTTCACCCTTTACTTTGAACTTCCTTGTTATGTTATCTCTTGTAGACAGTACATAGTCCATTCTTGTTTTTCTTTTAACCCAGTCTGACAATGTTTTCATTTTGATCAAAAATTTAGTTCATGAGTGAGGAGCCTGAAATTAAGTCCTCCATTAAGAGCAACCTCGGGCTGCACGTAGCCCTGATTCCAGGAAAAGCTTCAGCTGAAACCACTCTCGGATGAGCCAGTCAAAAGAAATGTGTAACATTCCTGTGGTCTGAGTCAGGGCTGGGAACTGCAGGTAGTTACTCTGTACAAACTAGCCAATCACTCATCACTTGCCTAAATCCCAGGTAGGCCCTTTGAGCTCACCTTATAATTTGTCATTTTCAAAGGATTCTCAAAGGTCATGATTGGGTCTCACCGAAAGTAACGGGCGCCTCACGGATACTGAATGGTCAAAACTGTTACCATGGGTATTGTACAATTATGATTGGTGCTTATGTGATGATGCAATACGTACAACGTGTGCACTGTAACACCCCCATTCCTTACCCCATAAAAACCCTGCTTGCTATTGTTTGGGGCTTCACTTTGCTGCCGCTGTGCCGGTAGACGGGTGAGCCCCTGCTCGAGCTTGTAATTAAGACCCTTATGTACTTGCATCGGTGTCGGCTCCTTGGAGGTCTCAGGGGACTCGGGATTCAGGCACAACAATGAGGCCCCTGGGTGGCTCAGTCACTTAAGCACCTGACTTCAGCTCAGGTCATGATCTCGTGGCTTGTGAGTTCGAGCCCCACGTTGGGCTCTGTGCTGATAGCTCAGAGCCTGGAGCCTCTTTCAGACTTTGTGTTCCCCCTCCCTCTGCACCCCCATGCTCATGCTCTGTCTCTCTCTGTCTCTCAATAATAATAAATAAAAACGTTACAAATTTTTAAAAATTTAAAAAGAAAATTTTGTCGGAGACCAGCTCTGACCGGGGTCCAGGGGTCCCTAAAGGATGGACGGTGTCAGCGAGGGAGGGGTGAGAGAGCCCCGAGAAATTTTTTCTGATCAGTAGGCAGGCATCTCCGCTCTGACTGGGGCTCAACTTTATTTTATAATTAAGTGTTTGAGGGACAGCACAAAAGTGGCATTTGCCTTAGACAATGATTTCTGATGACAAACTGATAATGTAAGAATTTCCCAGAACATAGACTTGTAGAAGACTCATGCTTAACCTTTATCAATAGTGATTGAGGTAGGGGATTTAGATGCTTATCCTATGAGGAAGGAAGGTATCTTTAGCAGACAAGACAATGTTTTTAGCATAAAAAGGGTGAAGTTACTTCTTTGTGAGCAGAGGTCAAACAGGTCTTTCAGGAAACACCTTTGCTCCCATAATCACAAAAGAAGTTCTTCAATAGGTTCCTTCACAGGGTGCAATCAACATATTCAAGGCTAGAATAAGTCACTCCAAATACTGGTAACAAATGGTTGGGGGGCGACTAGTGCTCCAAGCAGAAACAATTGGGTGGGGGTGGGTATCTGTCCTTAACTCTAAATTAAGCTCTTTGTCTCAGGGCCAGACTCAATTATAACTCTTGGGTTCTTAGCCGCCTTTATTATATAAGTCATGGATTTGCAAGGCCCATAGGAAGAGCCTTGTGACAAAAACCCACAGTGCTTTCATCTGAAGTCTCTTTTGAAAAGGCAGGAATATGCTTTTCCTTATGAGCCATCTATGTGGGGAATATCGTTCTGATCTGGAATATTGTGAGGCCTGGTCAATACCAGCAGCCTCACTTCCAACATGAGCCAGTAGTAGCAGGAGATACCAGTTTTCGTTTTTCATGGAAGGAGCTATACAAGTGCTGCCATTTCCTCACTGTGACTGTCATCCAGTGAGCCCAGTGCGACTCCCAGAAAAATTTAGTTCATTTTAATTTTGTGTAGCTATCAAAAGTCTTGTGTCTAGGTGTTTCACTTTGCTAATTGTGTGTAGATCGCTCATCTGTGTGTCTGCAGTCCGCTTTTCCTAACTTCTTTGTTCATAGCTTCTTTTTCTTAGTATTACATTCCATTCACTTTTTTTTTCTTTACAAATAGTTTATTGCCAAATTAGTTTCCACATAACACTCAGTGCTCATCCCCACAAGTGTCCTCCTCCATGCCCACCCCTCCCTCCCCCCACATCCATCAGTCCTCAGTTTTTGTCAGCATTCAAGAGTCTCTCATGGTTTGCCTCTCTCCCTTTCCCCCACTATTTCCGCACTTCTTCTCCCCCTTGTTCCTCCGTCAAGTTCCTCCTAATCCACCTATATGTGCCCACATATGATATTTGTCCTTCTCTGCCTGACTTATTTTGCTCAGCATAACACCCTCAAGTTCCCTCCATGTTGCTACACATTACCAGATTGCATTCCTTCTCATTGCCATATAGTATTCCATGGTATAGATAAACCACATCTTCTTGATCGATTCATCTGTTGATGGACACTTAGGCTCTTTCCATGATTTAGCTATTGTGGAGAGTGCTGCTATGAACATTGGGGTACATGTGCTTCTATGCCTCAGCATTTCTGTATCCCTTGGGTAAATGCCTAGCAGTGCTATTGCTGGGTCATAGGGGAGTTCTATTGTTAGTTTCCTGAGGAACCTCCACACTGTTTGCCAGAGGGGCTGTGCCAGTTTACATTCCCACCAACAGTGTAGGAGGGTGCCCGTTTCTCCAAATCCTCGCCAGAATCTAGAGTTCTCTGATTTGCTCATTTTAGCCACTCTGACTGGTGTGAGGTGGTATCCCGGTGTGGTTTTGATTTGTATTTCTCTGATGAGGAGCGATGCTGAGCATCGTTTCATGTGTCTGTTGGCCATCTGGATGTTCTCTTTGGAGAAGTGTCTGTTCATATCTTCTACCCATTTCTTCACTGGGTTGTTTGTGTTTCGGGCATGTAGTTTGGTGAGTTCCTTATAGATTCTGGATATTAACCCTTTATCCGATATGTCATTTGCAACTATCTTTTCCCATTCCGTTGGTTGCCTATTAATTTTCTGGGTTGTTTCCTTGGCTGTGCAGAAGCTTTTAATCTTGATGAGGTCCCAATCATTTACTTTTGCTCTTGATTCCCTCGCTTTTGGGGATGTGTCAAGTAAGAAGTTGCTGCGGTGGAGGTCAAGGAGGCTGTTTCCTGCTTTCTCCTCCAAGGTTTTGATAGTTTCCTGTCTCACGTTCAGGTCCTTTATCCATTTTGAGTTTATTTTTGTGCATGGTGTGAGAAAATGATCTATTCATTCTTCTGCATGTTGCTGTCCAGTTCTCCCAACACCATCTGTTAAAAAGGCTGTCTTTTTTCCATTGGATATTCTTTCCTGCTTTGTCAAAGATCAGTTGGCTGTATACTTTTGCGTCCACTCCTGAGTTCTCAATTCTGTTCCATGGGTCTTTGTGTCTCTTTTTGTGCCAATACCATACTGTCTTGATGATGAAAACTTTGTAGTAAAGGCTAAAGTCTGGGATGGTGATACCTCCCTTTTTGGTTTTATTTTTCAGTATTACTTTGGCTATTCGGGGTCTTTTGTGGTTCCATACAAATTTGAGGATAGTTTGTTCTAGTTTTGAGAAGTATGCTGGTGCAATTTTGATTGGAATTGCATTGAATGTGTAGAGTGCTTTAGGTAATAATGACATCTTAACTATATTTATTCTTCCTATCCATGAGCATGGAATGTTTTTCCATTTCTTTGGGTCTTCCTCAATTTCCTTCATAAGTTTTCTATAGTTTTCATCATACAGATCTCTTGTATCCTTGGTTAGGTTTATTCCGAGGTATTTTATGGTTTTTTGTGCAATTGTGAATGGGATCCGTTTCTTGATTTCTCTTTCTGTTGCTTCATTGTTGGTGTATAAAAATGCAACCGATTTCTGTACGTTGATTTTGTACCCTGCAACTTGGCTGAATTCTTGGATCAGTTCTAGTAGGCTTCTGGTGGAGTCTGTCGGTTTTCTATGTAGAGTATCATGTCATCTGCGAAGAGTGAAAGTTTGACTTCCTCTTTGCCAATTCTGATGCCTTTGATTTCCTTTTGGTGTCTGATGGCTGATGCTAGGACTTCCAGCACTATGTTAAACAACAGTGGTGAGAGTGGACATGCCTGTCGCGTTCCAGATCTCAGGGGGAAAGCTCTCAGTTTTTCCCTGTTGAGGATGATGTTAGCTGAAGTCTTCTCATAGATGACTTTGATGATGTTTCAGTAGGTTCCTTCTATCCCAACTTTCTCGAGAGTCTTTATTAAGAAGGGATGCTGTATTTTGTCAAATGCTTTTTCTGCATCTATCGACAGGATCATATGGTTTTTATCTTTTCTTTTATTGATATGATATATCACATTGATTGTTTTGCGAATGTTGAACCAGCCCTGTAACCCAGGAATGAATCCCACTTGATCTTGGTGGATGATTCTTTTTATATCCTGCTGGATTCGATTTGCAAGGATCTGTTGAGAATTTTTGCATCCGTATTCATCTAGGATATTGGCCTGTAGTTCTTTTTGCTGGATCTCTGTCTGGCTTGGGAATCAGAGTGATGCTGGCTTCGTAAAATGAGTCCGAGAGTTTTCCTTCGATTTCTATTTTTTGGAATAGCTTCAGAAGAACTGGGATTAATTCTGTTTTAAATGTCTGGTAGAATTCCCCAGGGAAGCCATCAGGTACAGGGCTCTTATTTGTTGTGAGATTTTTTATTACTGATTTGATTTCTTCACTCGTTATGGGTCTGTACAGGTATTCTATTTCTTTCCGTGTGAATTTTGGTAGTGAGTGTGTGTTTAGGAATGTGTCCATTTCTTCTAAGTTACCCAATTTGTTGGCATATAATTTTTCATAGTATTCCCTGATAATTGCTTGTATTTCTGAGGGGTTGGTTGTCATAAGTCCTTTTTCCTTCATAATTTTGTCTATTTGGGTGCTCTCTCTTTTCTTTTTGAAAAGTCTGGCTAGAGGTTTGTCAATTTTGTTTACTTTTTCAAAAAAATCTGTTCAATTGTTTCTTTGGTCTCTATGTTGTTTATTTCTGCTCTAATTTTTACTATTTCTCTTCTTCTACTGGGTTTAGGGCGTTCTTGTTGCTCTGCCTCTAGTTCCTTTAGGTGAGCTGTTAGATTTTGCACTTGCGCTTTTTCTAATCTCTTGAAATAGGCCTGGAGAGCAATGTACTTTCCTCTTAGCACTGCCTTTGCCACATCCCATAGATTTTGAATTGTTGTGTTTTCATTTTCATTTGTCTCCATATATTTTTTAATTTCATCTCTAATTGCCTGATTGCCCCATTCATTCTTTAGAAGGGTGTTCTTTAACCTCCATGTTTTTGGAGGTTTTCCCGACTTCTTCCTGTAATTGATTTCAAGTTTCAAAGCATTATGATATCACAGTGTGCATGGTATGATCTGTATTCTTTTGAATTTATTGAGGGCTGCTTTATGTCCGAGTATGTGATCTATCTTGGAGAATGTGCCATGCACACTTGAGAAGAAAGTAAATTCCCTGGCCTCAGGATGTAAAGTTCTAAATATATCCGTCAGATCCATCTGGTCCAATGTGTCTTTCAAGTCCGTTATTTCTTTAGTGATTTTCTGTCTGCTTGACCTATCCATTGCTGTAAGTGGAGTATTAAAGTCCCCTGCTATTAGCACATTCTTATCTATAAGCTTGTTTCTGTTTGTGATTAACTGTTGTAGATATTTAGGTGCTCCCATATTCAGTGCGTAGACATTTATGATTGTTAGTTCTTCCTGATGGATGGACCTTGTAATTATTATGTAGCGCCCTTCTTCATCTCTTGTGATTGTCTTTAATTTAAAGTCCAGTTTGTCTGATATAAGTATCGCTACTCCAGCTTTCTTTTGGTTTCCAGTAGCATGATATGTATTTCTCCATCCCCTTACTTTTAATCTGAAGGTATCTTCCCATCTAAAATGAGTTTCTTGTAGGCAGCATATAGATGGATTTTGTTTTTTAATCCATTCTGCTCCCCTATGTCTTTTGATTGGTGCATTCAGCCCATTTACATTCAGTGTTATTATTGAAATATGTGGGTTTAGAGTCTTTGTATCTTTTGTAGGGTTCATGTTTATGGTGGTGTCTCTGGTATCTTTGTTCCTTGCAACCTTTCCTTCAGAGCGTCCCCCTCAGGATTTCTTGTAGGACTGGCTTCATGGTGACAAATCCTTTCAATTTCTGTTTATTTGGAAAGGTTTTTATCTCTCCTTCTATTTTGAATGACAGGCTTGCTGGATAGAGGATTCTTGGCTGCATATTTTTACTGTTCATCACATGGAAGATCTCCTGCCATTCCTTTCTGGCCTGCCACGTTTCAGTAGATAGGTCTGTCACCACCTTGATGGGTTTCCCTTTGTATGTGAGGGCCCTTTTCTCCCTAGCTGCTTTCAAAATTTTCTCTTTGTCCTTGCATTTTGCCATTTTTACGATGATATGTCGTGCAGAAGATCGATTCAAGTTACGTCTGAGGGGAGTCCTCTGAGCCTCTTGTATTTCCACATTGACTTCCTTCCCCAGGTCGGGGAAGTTCTCTGCTATAATTTGTTCCAGGACTCCTTCAGCACCTTTCCCTCTCTCTTCGTCTTCTGGGATTCCTATGATATGGATATTGTTGCGTTTGACCGTATCGCTGAGCTCTCGAATTCTTCTTTCCTGTTCCTGGATCAGTTTGTCTCTTTTTTTGTCAGCTTCTTGTTTTTCTATAATGGTGTCTTCTAAATCACTTATTCTCCTTTCTGCCTCTTCAATCCGTGCATTGGAGGCCTCTAATTTATTATGTATCTCATTTATCGCATTTTTTAATTCTTCATGCCTATTTTTATTTTCCATTCTGTCTGTAGCCATAGTTTCTTTGATGTCCCCTATGTTTTTTTCAAGCCCAGCTATTAATTTTACCATTATTATTCTAAAATCTAGTTCAGTTATGCGGCTGATATCTGTTTTGAGCAGTTCATTAGCTGTCATTTCTTCGTGGAGTTTTTTTGGACGAGAGGTCTTTCGTTTTGTCATTTTAGTTAGCTTTCCTGCTCTCGTTGGTTTTAAAGACCTGTTATGCTCTCTGTTTCTATGACCGCTGCTATATCCAAGAAGACTCTGACTTTCCAGGGCCTATCCTTTCAGAGAGTGTTTTTTGAATCTTATCCCTTGGTCTCTCTTGTTGGAACCTCGCTTATTTTATGTTCCTATTTGTAGTGATATTTGGGACTCTCCACCTTGTGTACTCTAGCCTGTTTCTTGAGGTAGCCCTGGAAAAGAAAACACACAACACAAACACACAGGGAGCAGGAGCACACAAACACAGAGGCTAATTCAACTAACATGCAAAGCGAGAGGGAAAACGAAAAACTTAAGAGAAGAGATGGAGCAGGGAGGGCGAATAATATGGAGTATAAAGTACATAAATGGGTCAAAAAAGGGGAAAAGAAAAGGAAAAATAAAAGAAGATTACCGATGGACAAAGAACGGTTTAAAGCATATATGTGGATTTCCCAGCTACAGTTAAATAGCCGTGTGTATGCAGTGCTGGTTGAAGAGCATAGAGAAAGAGAGAGAAGGCAGGGCGGGATGAGGTAGAATTGGAAATAGAATGAACAGGCAGAAGGGATAAGAAGCTTTTTTCAAAGAGATAAAGGGTAGAATATGGTTGGATAGATGAGAGAAGAATGATGGAATTATCCAGAGAAACTATATAGTCTAATTACTCCTGAGAGAAAGAGCTGAAAATGTCGGTAGGTGTAGAATTTACCTCTACAGAATGGACTTGTTGTGATTGTTTAAGCAAGCTGGCGACTAGAGTTAGTCAGGTTAGTATTCTGGGGAAAAAAGAGAGAAAAGAGAAAGAAGAAGAAAAAAAGAAAGAGAAAATAAAGGGGAAAAAAGAAAGAAAAAAACAAAAGAAAAAAACAAAAAAAGGAGAAAAAAAGGAAAAAGAAAAAAAAAGGGAGGAGGGTACCTCTCAGGCAGGGATGGGCATGGCGTGATCCGATGCCTCAGGCGGGGTTCTGCCTTGGCGATTGTGGGAAGGAGAGTGAGGGTGCTCCAGTCCCTTCTTGAACCCCGCGCTGCAGCTCACTTTTTTTTGGCGTGTCAACTCCCCGTTCCGGGGATGAAGCCGAAGTTGGTTGCACTCTTCAACTCAGGCCAGTTCCAATCTCCAAATCCCAGTCCACGCGCCCCACTGAAATTGCCTTAGACACAGCTTCCCAGGTAACCCTCTCCGGCAATCCCAGGCCCCCTGCAGAGCTCTGGGGGTGGAGTCAGAATCGCTCCTTCTTTCTCTGGGTCGGGCTGGTGCACATGTGCGGGGGCTTGCCTGCTGGGTGCGCTGAGCCCGAGCCCGCTGGAGTGAGGAAAACCGAGTCCCTCTATGGCTCGTCACCCGAAACACGAACTCACAGGCTAATTTCCCAGTTTTTAGTTGTCTGCTTTCCCTCTCAAGTCCCAGCCAGCCAGGAACGCGGACGCCCGGTGTCAGCGCGGCTCTTTCAGGGGCCCCAGCCGCCCGGGAGCTACAATGGCGGCAGTCGCGCCACCACTCTGAAGTCCAGCCTCCAGGAGTGGCACAAAGAAGCAGTTTGTGTGCTCAGCCTCCCCCAGGACCAGTTGGCGCGAGGGGACCTGGTGTGCAGGTATTTGGCAAGTACGGTCTTTCTATGCACCGAGCAGGGGTTTTTCTGTCTCGGACTCTCTCCTTTTCCCCTCTCACTCCCCGTAGAGGGTAGAGGGGGATCGCCTCCCACCCTGGAGGCCCCGATCCCGGCCCGATTTTACCTTCCCCGGTTGGCACTCACGTTAGAAGTCTCTCTCAGTGGATTCTGCGTCCTTTTTCTCCCAATCTCTCAGGTTTTGTAAGGTTTCCAATGGCTTCAGATTTTTTCGGTGTGATGTATGGGCGCGAGTGCAAGTACGGAGCTCCTGACTTCTCCGCCATCTTGCCCCCTTCCTTCCATTCACTTTTTAAGCTATGTCTCTGCATTTTTTTAACTGTTAGTGTTTTATGATATAAATGTTTTAAATGATGATAATCAAATTGAGGTTAATCTTCAATTACTACTAGTCACTAGTATTTACTTCCATTTCCGCTCCTTCTTCCCTGCCTTATGTAATACATTTCAAATCTATATGCATGTGTACACAATCATTTGTATTTCAGAATTAATAAAGAGGATGTGTCTCTGTGTGTGTGTGTGTGTGTAGTTTCTTTAGATACAGAATTATTGGTTCATGGTTTGTGTTTCTATTTCCCCTTAAGCCTTTTTAATATGGCATTCCAGTGCCTCTGGACACATTTTTATCTGAAAAATCAGCTATTAATCATAATATTCTTCCCTCTGTAAAGTTTATTTCTTGTTGGCTCATTTTAAGATTTTCTTTCTCTTTGGTTTTCCTCATTTTGACAGTGATGGGCCATTGTGTTTAGATTGGAGTCTCTGTGATCTCTAAGTCAATATTTTCCACAAAATTTGACAAGTTTCCATCATCATTTCTTCAAATATTTTGCTTCCTTTTTTCTTTCTCCTTCTGGCACCACTGTTATAAATATGTTGAACTTTTTGACATTGTTTCACATATATTTCATATTTACCTACCTCCTTTTTTTGTCTCTGATGTTTAGATTGCTCTATTTTTATGTCTAATGGTTCCTCTGCCACCCTTGGTCTCCCACTGAGCCCATAGAATAATGGTTTTTCTTTTTAATTTTTAAAAAAATTTTCATTTTTTCCTTTCCATTTATATTGGAGTCTCTTCTCTGTTCACTCATTAAGACCATTTAAAATCAGTTTTCTTTAATCTTTGGGTACAACTCAAAATTATTTGACTATAGACTAAAACTTTCTGTTAATTTTTCTTTCATAAATCCAAAGTTCCCTGTCATTTTGAGTCTGTTTTTATTCAGTGTATTTTTTTCTTAATTGTAAGATGTCACTACCCTGTTTCTTTGCAAGCATAGGAACTTCTGTTGGAAATTGAAAATTATAAATAACATATTGTAGCAAATATAAATTCTTATTAATAATAATAGGAAATTATTATTTCTTTTTTGGTAAACAATAACCTTGTCTGGATGACTTTAGATGTAGATTAGATCTGCTATGCATTAGAAGGCAGACACTGTGTCTGCCCAATGCTTGTTCCTTCCAGAGGCTGCCTCTACTGTTTCTCTCTAATTTGTCTTTCAGCCTAATAGATATGGAGATTATATTTAAGTTTTGAGGTCAGACCTCCCCCCATTCTCTTGTTTCTAGGGTTTCCTAATAGTTTCTAACTGCTCTGTCGGTCTTATCTTTTTTCTGCTGAATCTTCAAGTTATTGGGCTCTAGCTTTTTGCTGTTCCAGGTGCATATATTAGGGGAAATGACATTAATTAATAAGGCAACAAATATACAAAACTCATCTGGCACAGTTTTATCTTATAAAAAGATTACTTTCTGGTATCTGTGTTGTTTTTTGTTTTAATTGGGTCTCCAATGCATATGTGTAGCTTTGTGATCATCCAGAAATTTAATCAGTTTATGCCTATACTATGGGTCATACACTGTGGTTCTGTCATTTTGAGGCTGTTCTGTCTTAAATTATTCAGTCTTGAATTCTTTTTCTGCCATCTTCAGCTGGTAAGGCTGCACTATTTCGATGTGATTTTTTTCTCTGCTGTAGCCATAGTGTTGTAGAATGCCCTCAAGAAAAAAGCCATGAACGTGAATTCTTACACTCTATTATTGTTACTTTTCAAGAATAAACTGTCCTCTGACCTCTTCTTGTTTGTATACTTTCTTTTAAATAGTTTTTTTTTATTCTATGTATTTTGTCCAAATGTTACAATTTGCATCCCAAAAGATTTAGCCTGACCATTTTACTCAGTCACTGTTACCATTAGGAATGAGTCATTACTTATTTATTTTTCCCTCAATATTAATTGGGCAGCCACGTTATGCTCAGAGCTATTATAGGGGCAGAGATATATCAGTGAATGAACCAGTAGAAATAATTGCCCTAAAGGAGCCAAGTTGTGTGTGAAAAGTAGACATAACATAAAGCATAAACACAATATAAAATGAAATTAACAATATTGTAGTAGTGCTTAAGATTACTGGCAGAAAATAATTAGGAGTAAGAAAAGATTTGGAGCATGAAGTTGAGACGGGTACCAGTTTTAAAGACCAAGTCATTGTAAGGCTTATTGACAGCATAACATTTGAGTAAATAATTGAGGAAAGCTCAAGGAATTAGTAATATGAATATTTGGGGAGTGCAGAGGGATGAGTCAGTGCAAAGATCACCAAGCAGTATCGTGCTTGGAATGTTTGAGGAAAAATAAGGAGGAAAAGTGTGGTTGAAAAAGAGTAAGCAAGTTAGGGAATAGTAGATGATGATACCATGAAGTCAATGGGCATCAGAAATATGAAGCTTTGAAACTCAATGAAACAACTTTGACATTAGGTGAAATGGGAATCAGTGTTCATTGTTAAGAATAGAGTGTGAGAGCAGATGGAACAATTAGGAAATCATTGCAATAATGTGAGAGTAAGATATTACTAAATTGGATTTTAATAGAAGCAATAGAGATATGCAGAAGCGGTAATGGTCTGAATATACCTTTTTGATTACACAACATGATGTCTTAACAAATTTCATTGTGTGTGTATTTTAAGGTTTGTGTATGACAGCGAAACTCTGATAGAAACAGAGAGAGAGAAATTACACTTAGATGTCTAGTCTATAGGCAAATTCTGATCATGTTTCATATATCTTATGTTTCATAGATCTTTAATATGAGCTTGTCCATCTTTTTTTCATAGTTCTTATTACAGTCTAATACAGTTACTTTCTTCTTTGCCCACATTACCTAGAAAACTATAAGTCCTTGATATATTTTTAAAGTGTCAGAAATATTAAAAAGCGAATTTTTGATTAAATGTCTAAATGTATGAATAACTAGTAAATAATGGACTCATAAAATAATACTAAAATGTTGAGGGGAGCCTGGATGGCCCAGTCAGTTAAGCATCTGACCTTGGCTCAGGTCACAATCTCACGGTTTGTGAGTTTGAGCCCCACATCATGGGGGTGGGAGAGTTGTCAGCACAGAACCTGCTTCAGATCCTCTGTGTCCCTCTCTCCCTCTGCCCATCCCCCGCTTGTGCACACACTCTCTCTCTCTCTCATAAATAAATAAATACTAAAAAAGAATACTAAAAGTTGATATCAAGTAAAATTAAGGTTTACTAGAAATTAATTTAAAAGGATCACCTAAAAATATTTGCATCTCTAACAGTGTGTCAGACTTTTTGCAAAAGAATCAAGTAAGATAAAGATAGAGAAATCATTACACTAGTATATACCTATATGCCGGGCATTATTAGAATAGAATAGTGAGGCAACTCCCATGGACTTATAATCATCAGTATAAAAGAAACTGAGCTGTTTGGAAATTTCATAATTGAAAGTAGTTGCAAATAGGGGCGCCTGGGTGGCTTAGTTGGTTAAGCGTCGGACTTTCCCTTAGGTCATGATCTCGCGGTTCGTGGGTTCGAGCCCCGCGTCGGGCTCTGTGCTGACTGCCAGCTCAGAGCCTGGAGCCTGTTTCAGTCTGTGACTCCCTCTCTCTCTGACCCTCCCCTGCTCATGCTGTCTCTCTCTCTCCTAAATAAATAAAACATTAAAAAAAAAAAAAAAAAGAAAGTAGTTGCAAATAATCCAAGTGAATTTCATCAAAAAAAAAAAAAAAGATCGTGATTTCTTTATTTAAAAAGATAGCCTCTGGGGGCGCCTGGGTGGCTTACTCGGTTAAGCGTCCGACTTTTGCTTGGGTCATGATCTCCTGTTCGTGGGTTCGAGCCCGCGTCAGGCTCTGTGCTGACTGCTCAGAGCCTGAAGCCTGTTTCAGAATCTGTGACTCCCTCTCTCTCTGACCCTCCCCTGCTCACCCTGTCTCCCTCCCTCTCTCTCTGTCTCTCTCTCCTAGAAATAAATAAAAAAAACATTAAAAAATTTTTTTAAAATAAAATAAAAATAAAAAGATAGCCTCTGTAGTATGGACATGGTTTAGAGCAACAGGATGAAGATAAGGCAGATAGACTACACACATGCTGTGCATAGGTTGCAGGTTCACTTCCCAGCTCTATTACTTTATACCTATGTGACCAAAGATATGATTTTAAGGGGGTTATCATTTCTTTATACTTAAAATGGGGATGTTAATAGCACACACTTTATATATTCGCTTTTAGCATTAAATGAGTTAAACATTTAGAAAAATGCATGCCAAATGTTAACATTGAATATACATATGATGTGTGTGTGATTATAACTATATACCTATGTCTATATATCATCTATATCTGTATCTATAGATATATCACAACAATGACTCACACCGCTACTAAGGCACAGGGAGTCAAAGTATCTTCTGTTTTCTTCCTATTGACTCACTGGTACATACAAGTAGGCTATCCTGAGGAAAATCTGTTTTTGTATCTCACTATGTAATGTTACTCTGAATTTGCAAAAATAAAATGATGGCTTTGAAAACATGTAAACACGGAGATAAGTTCGTGGGCCACAGCTATAGTATAGCTTATAAATATTATCTTCTAAGTCCATGAAACATAAGTGTAGTCATATTTCTTGAAATGTGGTAAGCTGCCGTGTAGATAATTTGGGTTGTAATGCTGTGTGCCATGTTTAAGTTACCACAGAAGAATAAGCTTCTTGAACTATCAGGGCTGAGATTTCCTTTAACATATTATTCCACCTTTTGCTTTCAAACCTTTCACACCAAATTTCTTCTCTTTTGAAGTGTAAGAGCTGTATTTCGACATTTAAAAAGCAGAAGTCCTGTGGGATTCACTGGTAAAAGCCATTAGTGAATTTGCTGATATAAAAGTTGCATGATACCATAAATCTTTAATAGAGCGTCCATGAAAAGTGTGTGTGTGTGTGTGTGTGTGTCTGTGTGTGTGTGTGTGTGTGAGAGAGAGAGAGAGAGAGAGAGTCAGAGACAGAGAGAGAGACAGAGATTATGTAAAAATAGCAATTGTGTTACATACAACCTTCAGCATTACACTTTGTGACATTTAATAAAATAGAATCAAAAAGTTATATCCTCTGGGGCCTTGTTATGCCATTATATGAATGAACTGAATAGCCATGCCATAGGTTCTGGGAGGCAAATATATATTACGAAAACTGATTTCAGTTTCCTTTGCTGGAAAAACCAACTTTTAGTCTCTCTGCTGTAAGTGCCATAACAATAACATTCATGTCAGTTCTCTGTATATCATAAGTATAAAATATTAAGGTAAATTTATTTCCACATGTACATTTCTATATTATTTTGATTATTTGGATGCTCAGAAATAAGGCAGAGTAAATGAGAAGTCCCTAGTTTGCAATAACAATTATTTCTAACTGCTGTAGTTAGATGTGTGGTATTTTTTTAATCCTTATTTATTTTTGAGAAAGAGATAGAGACGGAGCATGAGCAGAGGAGGGGCAGAGAGAGAGGGAAACACAGAATCTGAAGCAGGCTCCAGGCTCTGAGCTATCAGCACAGAGCCCAACGTTGGGCTCAAATTCATGAACCATGAGATCATGACCTGAACCAAAACTAGATGCTTAACTGACTGGACTACCCAGGTGCCCCTTATGTATGGTATTTTTAGCAGAAGAATTCTGTATGCAGATAATTTTACAATAACTTCAAAAAGTCAAAATTAGACTTTTGGTTTTGAGAAAATTGATGTAGGCTCACTTTTCTCTGCCCCCTCCTCCAAATATTCCTAAATAACCTGAAAATAATTCAACAGATAGAATCATAAAATGACTCTGAAAGTGGAAAGAAGAAAGCAGACCAGCTACAAACATAAAAGATCAATTTACAGTTCCTCAAAATAGTGACTGTGAGAATAATATTTAATAGGATTTTAGGAAAAATAATATCCATGATGTACAAAACATATTTGACTCTATTTATTTATTTATTTATTTATTTATTTATTTTTGCAAATAGTTTATTGTCAAGTTGGTTTCCATATAACACCCAGTGTCATCCTCACAAGTGCCCCTCTCCGATTTGACTCTCATTTTATAAAATATTTTAACTGTTTTCACATCCATCTCTAGCTTTCTGTGCAATAGAATTATCTCTTACAAATTTCATTCTCTCAAAAATATTTTAAATTTTACCAGTTATTGGTCATTTGCTTCTATTTGAAGATCTTTATAGGCTTTAGTTCCATGAGATTCTTATCTAGGGCAATATTACAAAACATTTGAAATTTCAGGTTATTGTGAAATACTGATTTTAATAGGGAATTTACATTAAATTCTGTGCACTACTAAGCACTTTGTAATATTCATGTTGAAAATGCATAAAAGTTTAAGTTCCAAGATGGTTATAGGTTATTAAGATATTAGTTCTTTTCTCTGTCATTCCTTCAATGTCATAGATAATGTAAAGTCCTTATGATCAAATTGTGTTTGATCAGTACATAAGTTACCTCTCTGATTTATCTTTTAAGTGCCCTCTTACTGCACCTAAGCTACAGTGATTTCCTCACTCTTCTTCAAGCATGTCATATACTCACATTTCTTAGAGCCTCAGACTACCTGTATTATTTATTAAACATTCTTCCCTTGATATATTCATGACCAAATTCTTCACAAAACTAGTTTTATGCCTTTGCTCTAATGTCACTTTCTAATCAGGCTTACCTGAGTACCTAACCCTACACATACACACACACACACACACACACACACACCCTTTCACCTGATCTACTTTTCCAACATTTCTCTTTATCTCATGTGATAAACATTTTGCTAATTTATCTTTCGATTATTTATTATACTCCAACACACAAAAGTGGAACTTTCATATAAGCAATGATCTTTGGTTTATTCTGTGACCAATTTCAAATATCTTGAACATAGTAGGTTCTCATTAAATATTTATTGCATATTGAAAATGGGTAGGCATAAATAGCATGAATAGATGTTATTTTCATTTTATCCAATCTGAATACATAGTTTTCCAGTCTGAATACATAAACACTTCTGTAAAATAACTACCTTAAGGGACCAATCAAAATTGTAAAACATAATATATATGTATATACTAGTCTCCTACTCTTTTCCTAGTACAGTACAGTTTATGTATTTATACTGGGTAACTCAATATACCTCTGTATTTTAGCAAGGCACACTCTTCTAATTGAGACTATTTTCACAATCTTTAAAACTTTAAAGAGTTTATTGACTTACTAGTGCAGAATATAATGTCCAGATACTAGCTGTATACAAATTACAAGATTCGTCATAAAAGAAATGATCTGAGTCAAGATCCTACCCTACATGTCTAGTTTATGCCTTTTTTTCCCCATTTTCATTTTATGTTTCACTCATGACAGACTTTTCAGATCATCTTCAATTAGGAATAATCTTGTCCAGACTATAGGTATTTTCTTCAGATTAAAAAAAAAAAAGGCATAACTTTATAATAGATTGAAACCGCATATACATAGTATGTACAAGAAGTAAAATACTAAGATCTATCTCTATACATAGATAGATGATAGATAGATAGATAGATAGATAGATAGATAGATAGATAGATAGATAGGAGGCAGATACATATAGCTATACATATCTATTCTATCTGTATAGATACAAATTCTATCAATTTATAAGGTATCTAACCACATGGAATATATGAATTATCAAACAATGAGGATAGAAAGATATGCATCTTCTCAAATGTATATACATATATAGTTAGGTGTGGTCAACTAGATAGGTTAATTTTTTGATAGGCATTTAAATAAACAGAAAATAAATTCTTTCGACAGAGCTGAAATAGAATGTTCTGAGTAAGTAAAAACACTCAAATCATTTGATTCCATCAAGGTTAAAATTGAAAAATTGATTGAGTGCTTGTATTAAAATGACCTATGCTTGATTTTGTTCTCTTGGAGAGATAGCCTTTGATAAATGAAATAGTTTAAGACATCAATAGTGTTGTGAAGCAGGGCAAGGGATTCTGTGAACATTCAAATATCAGTGTGAGATTGAGTTATGCCAGTAAATGTCAAGTTTGGTCAGAGAGCTCTTGGTTTCAGAACAACATAGTCTTTTAATCCTGAAGCCAAACTGCACACATTCAGGTCATACTGAATGATCGAAATGTCACCGAGTGAAAACAAGCTGAGATTCATTGCAATCATACAAGGCAGGGCATTCCACAGGTCTTTCGGACAATGTGATTTCAGCTGGAAATTTTATAAAACATTTAGACAGAAAAAAATCCTATTTGCCATTGAGTAAAGTTGGGAATTGCTGCCATTCATGAATTCTCAATCCTCTTATTTGATCTGACCAGATTTCTTTCTTTGTTTTCTTTCTTTTTTTTTTTTTTTTCCTTCAAAAACTTGTCCCCAGACAACCTGCTCCAGAATAACTTGGGTGCTTATTTACCAATGCACATTTAATAGACCTCTCCATGGTATCATTGAGTCTAGGTCTCTGCAGGGGCCTGGTTATCTGCAAGTAAAGAAATCATGCCTGCATTCAAGGGACACTGAACTAAACTCCAAAAACCATTGGGAACAGTTATTAAGTTTTTTCATTTGTTTCCTCAGTATCTAGTTACTTCATGGCAAATAGATCAAATATATTTTTGAGTAAATTCATTGTTTCCTTTTATATTATGAATTTTTGATTTCTATGAAAAGTATTTTTCATAAAGAAAGAGAAATTAGGGTTCAGATTTTAAAAAGTGGGCCATGTTGGATGGAATTCTTCTTTTTATTTTCCCTGAAGTCAGTTTCTTGCTCATTAGATATAGAGCTCAAACAGAACAAATGTTGTTGGAATGAGAAATTCAGTGATGCCAGAGCAGCTGGAAATTGAAGGTAATGTCCCAGAATTAAGGGAAGCACAAAAGGAGATACTCCAAAAATCTGTGAATAAACTCTCTTCAAAACTTTGCCTTTGTCAAAAAAAAATGTACATTTAAGAACTACTGAACTATACTAGGCTAACAATTCAAGATACATAATAGACAGTATTCACTGTAGGCCAAAAGAGATGGACAAAAATTTCAACAGCTTCATTGTGCTAGAAAGAACAGCTAGGTAAACCCCTTTGACTTTTCATTTAAACCCTCGGTTTGCCACTTCTAAGCCTATGCTAAGGGATTCACCTTAGTACTAAAGGAAAAACCATAATAACCACTCTCTAATAAAGCTTAAAACCAAGACTCTGTATGATCAAGGTATTCACCCATAATTTAACAGTTTGCAAGAGCAAAATCGAAAGCTTTTCACTTGGTAATATAGAAACCAAGAAACTCTACAGCATATAAATCACAATGTCAAGTGAACATTGAAAAGCTAGTAGACATGTATAGAAAGAGGAAAATGTTACCTCTTTCTATAGCAATTAATACAAATAGCAATTAATACAAATAAACATCCGGAACTAATTGCTGGTATTAGTAGCAGAAGGGCTTTAGAATAAGTGATCATTATTTTAAACTCTATACAGGAAAAATGTATGTGAAGGGTTTAACAATGTGTATTTTCAGAACTGAGACAAAACTCTATACAGAACCAAATGAATCTGGGTTATACACCTGAATTAGATATAAGCTTTGAAAAAATTTCAGTGAGATTAGCAAATGGCTACCCTTCTTTGTTAGTGGTAGCATGTAAAAAGTAATGATGTAAATTTAATTTTGAAAGGAAATATCCTCAGGCCATAGACCACCCAAACTTCAGAAAATTTATTGAATAAAGAGGTTTGTTGTTTTTTTTTTAGATTGATTTCTTACATTGTGTTATTCACAGGTCTTACAGAATCATACTTAGTACCTATTTTATTCTACTATTTAAAAAAATTATAGTTCATTGTCAAGTTGGTTTCCATATAACACCCAGTGTTAGGAAGTGCCCTGGCTTGCAGGATTATTTTTTTCTACTTTTGAGTGTCTAACAGTGCAATGTTCTGTGGAGGTGATAAAATGGTTAAAAATACTGCCAAATAAATCAGTACAAAGTCAGATCTTGAAAATACTGTGGTGCAGGAAAAACATGAGAGTACTGCTGCCTCGGTCAGGTGGTCAGGTCAAAACAGTTTTGAAATTATCTGATTATTGAGTGATCAATAGATTACATATGCCAGCACCTTGGTTCCCTCTTGCCCTTGGGTAAAGTGTCTCTTCAAACACTGAAATATTTCTGGGCTATGCAAGTGACTAAACTTTGTGTATAAATCTCAAAAAATATAATTAAGTAAAAATAGCCAGATGGAGAATGATGAATGTCATACTATAAATTCTGAAAAAATTAAATGAATATGCAAATTAATATGGTGTTATTGATAAACATGTCCAGAAATGATTAGTAAAATAATTTACTAATAATTAATGTTATTAACAGTGTTGAAACACAAAGATACAAAGGGGTTATTTGTATCTGAAAGTGTTCATTTAAAAATAAAAGATGTAAATCAAATACAATTACACATTAGCATTTATTTAATCTAAATGATGGTTAATGGGTTTTACTTTTTTCAATTTTTTAAATGTTTGACATGTTTTTATAAAAAGATTATAACATTAATTATAGACTGTAATTTTCATAAAAATTAGCAATCTTTTTACCCAATTAGGGTATTATGACTTAAATTACATTGTCTGTTTGCACATTATTTTTAACTTTTCTGTTTCATTATCTTTTAGTTTATAAATAACACACAGAGTTGTAAATTATGACTTGAAATTCTTTTTCTTTTAATAGAAGAGTTTAAACACTTTTTTTGCACGTACTTACATATTTATTCTTACTTCCATCAAATGGCATTTTATTTTTAGTTTCTTTTACATTTTTTGACATTCTTTCTGCTAGTAATAACATACTCTTCTAAAAATGGTCAGTTAACAAGGAACACATTCTGATTTAATTTCTGGTATTGCTTACTTTTTAAGATATTTTCATCCCAACTCTAATTGAAATTGTTCACTTTTGCAGCTGGTCTCTAAGCTGGAATTCATCTTTATTATCTCCATACCCCCTGTTGTAGATTTTCCTACACTTAGTATGTCATCTAATCTAATTCACTTGCAAGGTGGGGTGATCCAGACCATTATGCCTGTTTTCACTGACCCTGTCACTCTAATAATGCAAATGGGCAGTTCCAGTCACATCATCACTAATTTCTTTGACAAGATACTCAACCTCAATGAGGATCACGTGGTAGGCAAAATGGTAAGGTGGCCTCCAAGATTCTTGTGGCCAACCTTGAACACACCCTGTATAATCCCTTCCCCTGATTGTGGGGATGGCCTGTGAAAGTGACTGGATTTCATCTCTCAGATTAGGCTGCAACACATGGAAAATATGAAGAGATTTTGCATGTGTGATTAAACTCCTAAGTCAGCCTGGGTTAATTAAAAGGAAGATTATCCTGGATGGGCCAGGATTAATTAGTAAAGGAGCTTAAAAGAGGGCCTGAGTTTCTTCCTGAAGGGAGAATGATTCTCCTACAGTCTTTGAAGAAGGAAGTTTCCCTGCTGTGAGCCAGCTGTCTTGATAGGCCTTGAAGGTGTCCTCTAGGAGACTTGAGTAACCCCAGTGCAACAGCCAGAAAGAAAATACAGGTATACTTCATTTACTGCACTTTATTTTGTTTTATAGCTACTGTGTGTGTGTGTGTGTGTGTGTGTGTGTGTGTGTGTGTATGTATGTGTTTTAACAAATTGAAGTTTTATTCTACATTCTTCATCAAGCAAGCCTTTTGGCACCATTTTTTCCAAAAGTATTTACTCATTTTGTGACTCTGTTTCACATTTTGGTAATTCTTACAATATTTCAAACGTTTCAAACATTTTATATCATAGTATTATATTTTTGTGCTGATTTGTGATCAGTGATCATCGATGTTACTACCATAACATGGTAGTAACAAAAGTCACAAACCATGTCCACAAACCATGTCCATAAAGACTCAAGCTGAATCAATAGATGTTGTGTATCTTCTGACTGCAGATGTGGTCAAAATAGCAAAAGAACTGGAGTTAGAAGGGAAGTTTGAAGATGTGACTGAATTGCTGCAATCTTACGATGAAACTTTAATGAATGGGGTGTTGCTTCTTACAGATGAATAAAGAAAGCAGTTTCTTGAGATGAGAACTACTCATGGTGAAGATCGTTGACATGACAACAAAAGATTTAGAATATTACAGAAACATAGTTGTTTAAGCAGCAGTAGGGTTTGAGAGGATTGACTACAAATTTGAAAGTTCTACTGCAGATAAAATGCTAGTAAAAACCATCACATGCTACAGAGAAATCATTAGTGAAAGGAAGATTCGGTTGATGCAGCACACTTCCTCACTGTCTTACTTAAAGAAATTGCCACTGGGCGCCTGGGTTGCTCAATGGGTTAAGCATCCAACTTTTGGTTTCAGCTCAGGTCATCATCTCAGTCATGAGATGGAGCCCCATGTCAGGCTCCTCACAGCACTGAATGGGAAGCCAGCTTGGGATTCTCTCCCTGTGCCACTCCCTCACTCGTGTTTCTCTCTCTCTCTCTTTCTCTTTCTCTCTCTCTCTCTCTTCTCTCTCTCTCTCTCCCCAACCCCTCTCTCTCAAAAAATGTCACAGCAAACCCGACCTTTTGCAACCCCCACCCTAGTCAGTCAGCGGCCATCAGTATTAAACCAAGACCCTTTACCAGCAAAACGATTACAACTAGCTGAAAGTTCAGCTTTATGGTTAATATTTTTAGAAATAAAGTGTTTTTAAATAAAGGTACATAATTTTTTTTAGAAATAATGCTTTTGCACACTTAATCGACTACAGTATCATTAGTCAATTTCCCATTAGCACTGGGAAACCCAAAAAAATTTGACTCCCTTTATTGTGATATTTGCTTTTTGTGGTGGTCTGGAACCAAACGCACAGTTTGAGCTCTGAGGTACACCTGTGAAATCTCAGACTCACAGCCACAAAGAACTAAATTATGCCAACAACCTGATGGGCTCAGAAGAGGATCCTGAACTCCAGATGAAAATGCGGCCCCACTAACATAGTGATTTTTACCTTGTGAGAACCTGAGCAGAGAATCTAATTATACTGTGTCTGGATTTCTGATCTACAGCAATAGATAAGTGAGTGTTGTTTTAATCTGGTAATTTGGTGATAACTTGCTGCACAGCGTACAAAACTAATACAAATCATTAGCACAAAACAAGCTTCTTTTCCAATATCAGTTTATTCTCTGTTGAAGAAAATATTGCCCAAGGATTGAAGGATTTTTTTCTGGAAACTTTTTATTATTATGTCTTCAGAGACTGCTTTTGCCTGATTTTCTTCTTTCTTCACACAATGTTCTACCCATCTCTTACACTTACTTTTATCTTTCTTTTACAGATAAGGTTGATATCTCCTTATTAATTTATCTTTCAGGTCACTATTTGTATTCCTTTCCCATTTCAGATATTTAAGAGGACTCCCCAGACACCTGAGTGTGCATTCAAGTGAGATTTTTATTTAAAGTGAAAGACATGGGGCGCCTGGGTGGCTCAGTCAGTTGAGCATCTGAATTTGGCTTAGGTCATGATCTCAGGGTTTGTGAATTCATGCCCCACATTGGGCTCTGTGCTGACAACTCAGACCCTGGAACTTGCTTGAGATTCTGTGTCTCCCCCTCTCTCTGCCCCTGTCATGATCATGCTCTGTCTCTCTCTGTCTCTTAATGATAAATAAACATTAAGAAAATTTGTTTTTAAAAAAGTGAAAGACACGCTGCTGTAGGAAAGAGAGAATGCAGTCAAGCTTCGAGATCTGAGGGACATTCACGGCATGAGCCTCCTCTTGGGCCTAGTTTTTGCAAGCTGGGCTGTAATGAGTCCGAATCTTCAGAATGTAGTGAGGAATCTTGTCAGCTTTGAGAAAGTTCATTTAAAAAGCTCTCTGACTCTTCCAGTACTCAAACCAGGTTTGTCAAACTGGCCAGAGTAGTTACAAAATATTAGTAAAGAAACTAACCAGTGTAACTAGAAAAGTTTCATATATTGAAGAGTACCTCAGAAATACCATTTCCCTTATCTTAGCCAATAGTAGATCCAACAAAACAACGATCTAACCAAAAAAAGCAGGCATCTAGCATCCTCAGAGATAAAGACAAAATTTTTCTGCTGAGCTTTAAATCAGTTCTGAACCTTATTAATTATTGCAGATGGCAGGTTGCTGTCTCTAGTCTTCTGCTAAACCCATCAATAATTAAATTTGGATTTATACTGTTGATATAGTTTAGTGAACCCAAATCTTTGTTAAACTTTTCATCTTTTCTCCCTTTTAACCCACTTTCTCTATTTTCTTGACTGTATTACTAATGGCAATTTAAAATCTTTATCAGTTCTTATCAGCTCCATCTCTAACAGATCAGGTTTAATCAATTCTTGTTTCCCTTGAATTCTGGTTACTAGAACAAATTTTTTATCAAGTTTCACAGTTTTTGCATTGGTGCTTTCCAGTATAGTAAAAATTATAGGGAATCTGGCAGGTGATATTTCTGAAAATAAGATAATTATTTTTTAAAACATACTAGTGTGTCTTTCTAATTCTGTGCAGGATTGACATTTGGATTTATAAGTTCTATTATTTTTATATATTATTATTTTATCTCTTTTCTTCATAATTTCTCTTAAATTTTTAACCATAGGTGTTTCAAACTCCTGGTCAAATTACTTTTTTAGATCCATTTTACCTCCCAGTCTTCAGGAATGGGCTCTATACTTTTGATGCCTTTGTTGTTTTTATTTATTTTTTACTTTTTTCTATTTTTAACTTTGTATTTAAAAATTATTATCAAAACAAATCAACAATCTTTTTTAAAAAACTCAATACAGTGATTACGTGATGGGAAAGTGCGTTCCTCGTCCTGCTCAACTGCTCCCCAGGCCCTGCCCCTCTATCAGAGGCCCGAACCACGTTGAGCAGTTGGGTTCTGGACTGGCTACTGGTTGTCCTCCTAGAAGGACTTTCCAGCCTTCACCACTCTGCTCTGTCCCCTGGGAGGCTGATCTACACAGATGGTGTCCCGAGGACTTCCTTAGCCGGGCTTTCAGTTGGTCCTTGGCCATCTTTTCAGTGGGGGATATAACCATTATTTACCCTGCCCACCATTCCTGCAGCCCCTGGTTTCTATAGGAGTCCCTCTGGGGACTGCACCCCGTTTTTAAAAATATATATATAATTTATTGTCAAGTTAGCTAACATACAGTATGCAGTGTGCCCTTGGCTTCAGGAGTAGATTCCCATGATTCATCACTTACATACTACGCCCACTGCTCATCCCAACAAGTGCCTTCCTCAATGCACATCACCCATTTTCCCCTCACCCCTGCTCCCATAAACTCTCAGTTTGTTCTTTGTATTTAAGAGTCTCTTATGGCTTGCCTCCTCTCTGTTTGTGACTATTTTTCTCCTTCCCTTCCCCCATGGTTTTCTATTAAGTTTCTCAAATTCCACATAAGAGTGAAATATATGATACCTGTCTCTCTCTGACTGACTCATTTCACTCAGCATAATACCCTCCAGTTCCATCCATGTTGTTGCAAATGCCAATGTTTATAACAGTGCTATCAACAATGGCCAAATTGGAGTGCCTGGGTGGCTTAGTCGGTTAAGCATCTGACTTTCGCTTAGGTCATGATCTCGCGGTTCATGGGTTCTGTGCTGACTGCCAGCTCGGAGCCTGGAGCCTGTTTCAGTCTGTGACTCCCTCTCTCTCTGACCCTCCCCTGCTCACGCTGTCTCTCTCTCTCTCTCCTAGAAATAAATAAAACATTAAAAAAAAAACAATGGCCAAATTATGGAAAGAGTCAAATGTCCATTGACTGATGAATAATAAAGAAGATGTGGTTTATATCTACAAAGGAATACTATTTGCCAATGAGAAAGGCAAATAGTCTTTTTTATTTTTATATGAATATTAAGCATTGGGCATGGAAAAATTAAGAGAAATTTTGAGGCCCTGGATAATGTTAATTTCCTCTAGTGTTGATTTCTTTGCTTTTGCCAAACAATTGTAAAGTTGGAGTTGACGACAATCTATAGTTGAAGACAATCTATAGTTGAATCTATAGTTGAAGACAATCTATAGTTGAATCTATAGTTGAAGACAATCTATAATCAAGCTCATTGTGAAGACTGGCACACTTCAGATATACCTTTAATAAGATGTAAGCTTAGAATCTGAGGTGTTAGTTCTCTTCTTTCTTATTGGGCACTGAAGTCCAATTTTACATTCTCTGCGAGCTTCATAAAAATAATGACAGCACTTTTCACTTTCTCGTCAACATTGATGTCATTCTCAAATTGTTTATCTACAGGGGAAAGGGCAACAATAATTTGGCAACAAAATTATTTCTCTAGTTATCCCTTCTGTCTTACATTTTAGCTTCACAAATTTCTATTTTCTTATTAGCTCACCAGCACTTTTATGCATATTTATAAATATTTTTATCTCAATTTTTTATTTACTATGGATGGGCAGGCTATAAAATAAGCTAGACTTTCATTTATAAAAGGATGACTAGATTATCAATTAGTTTTGAGATTATAATGTATTATTTATGATACATAGTTAGAACCTAAAAATAGAGGAAAGAAGTACAGAAATGTATTTGAAGAAACATATGAAGAAATGGCCAAAAATTTCCAAAGTATACAAACCAAATGGACAGGAATAACAAGGATTACCCCAAAACTTCCTACTGTAAATCATTGAAATGCACAGCTGATTCTATAAAGTGTATAGAAGAGCTCTTGGGCTGCCTGGGTGGCTCACTTTGTTGAGTATCGTACTTGATTTTGGCTCATGATCAGGTCATGATCCGCAGGTCATGGGATTGAGCCCTGCATCAAGTTCTGTGCTATGCACAGAGCCTGCCTAAGATTTTAAGATTTTCACTTTCTCTCCTTCTGGCTCTCTCTGCCTTTCTTTCTCTCTCCTTCTCTTTCTCAATTAAAAAAAAAAAAGCCTCTTGGAAACAGCCAAATTTTAAAAAATGACACTTTACATAGAGATAAAAACAATACATCTGATGGTGAACTCCTAATTAGAAATATTGGAGCCCAGAAGAAAATCGAAATAATGTATTTTTGAACTCTGTAAAGGAATAAAAAGAATTGTCAGCTTAGAATTCTGTGTCATGCTAAAATATCTTTAAAATATGAAGATGAATGGGGCGCATGGGTGGCTTAGTCGGTTTAAGGGTCCGACTTTCGCTTAGGTCATGATCTCGTGGTTCGTGGGTTCAAGCCCCGCACCGGGCTCTGTGCTGACTGCCAGCTCGGAGCCTGGAGCCTGTTTCAGTCTGTGACTCCCTCTCTCTCTGATCCTCCCCTGCTCATGCTGTCTCTCTCTCTCCTAGAAATAAATTTAAAAAAATAAAATATGAAGATGAAGTAATGCCATTTTTGATCAATTAAAATTGAAAAAAAAAATTTTTGACAGCAAACCTATGCCATAAGGCTTAACAAAGGAAATTCTTCATGACTAAAAAAATTGGCATAAATGAAAACGTGTGTCATCAGAAAGAAAGAAGAGCATTATAAGTAGTAAATATGTGGCTGTACATAAAAGATAACATATGTTTTTTCTTTCTTTGAAAGTTATATGAATTCAATGAGAAAGTTCTAAAATTGTATTTTGGCATTTATATCAAACAAACATTAAATATAAATAGACTGAAAGTTAAGTATACAAATTTTACTAGAACTACCACTAAAATTTAATACAAAATTTATAGTTCAAAAGTCAAGAAATAAATTTTTAAAAATATTGGTTTGAGGGGCGCCTGAGTGGCTTAGTCGGTTAAGCGTCCGACTTTTGCCTAGGTCATGATCTCACGGTTCGTGGGTTCGAGCCCCACGTCGGGCTCTGTGTTGACAGTCAGCTCAGAGCCTAGAGCCTGTTTCCAATTCTGTGTCTCCCTCTCTCTGACCCTCCCCTGCTCACGCTCTCTCTCTCTCTCTCAGAAATAAATAAAACATTAAAAAAAAAACCTATTAAAAAAATATTGGTTTGAGGCTAAAGAAACCCAGAAATGAAGATAAGGTGATCTTAAAGTAGATGGGTCAAATAAAAACAACTGACAAAATATTGGAAAAAATAACAGTATCAATTTTTACTTACAAATAGGTTAATCTCTGCAAACAAGACCAGAGGTGCTTAGACTTGGGAAAAAAATACCAAGAGCCAAGTATATGATGTTAATAATAGACACTTGAAATATAAAATTACACAGAGGTTGATTCAAAAAAGCACAAAACTCAAAAAGCATCAGACAGTACTACTGTGAAACAAAGGCAAACCCACAGTAGTATTTGTTTATGTTAACACTCTCTTCTGGAAACTAATTTTTAAAATAACAACAGAATTATTAAACAAATAAAAAATCTGGACACTCAGATGACTTTATTCAGTTGAGGTACTGAACACTAAATTCAAGAACTAGAATAAAATCACTTCAAGTCCATGTGATAGACTCACTAAGTTAAACGACATACTGTGTCAAGAAGTAAATCACAACTTATAATAACATTAAAATCTTATAAAGTGTTCTCTATTTATGAAATAATTAAATTTGTAATCAATAACAAGAAGACATTTAGAAAATCCCCACTTGATTTTAAATTAAATGACACTTGTAAACGATACTGAGTCCAAGATAATAAGCATGAGAGGAATTAGAAAATGTGTCAAATTGAATGATAATAAAATCACAACACATACACACACAAACATTGTGGTATGCTGCCAGCACAGTGCTTAGAAATAAATGTATAGCTATAAATACATTGAGTCATTGAATGAAAATGATTCTTTTACTCTTTGTCTCCTAAACATATACTGTGTATTGTAGATCTTTTTTGGTTAAAATTCATATTAAATAATGCAATTTCAATCACCTGTATTTTATTTCAAAATGCTACAAGATAGGCTTTTTCATTATTAAACTTGTTTTTAATGAATGTTGGCAGTCTGTATCTTAAATTAGTGCTGTGCAGAGGAGATAAGGAAAGGGTCTCATAAGCACAGAATCAAAGAATGAGTGTTCTTCCCGGTTTTGCTGACCGTGGCTCCTCTGGTGCCTTCATATCATGTACTCCAGATCAGGGATTTGGGGACAAGAGATTTGTTCAGCACAATTACCTCTAGTAGATAGTGCTACTTAGCTGTGCTGGGCTGTAGTTTGCAATAAATAATAAATAATAGACAAAACCTCAATACAGCTGAACAGCTGTCGCCACAGCTAACAGTGGAGCAAATCATGAGGTCAGACAAGAAGTATAACTGGGTAGCACACACATACCCAGCTCCCAGGGCTAACAGAGCACATATCTTCACATCTGCAGGACTGTAGCTGTCAAGCCTTTCCCATAAGCAGCTTTGTGTATTGACTTCAGTCAGGCCGGGTAGAAACAGAAATAAAATTTTGCACATTCAACACTGTTAGAATGAAGGGTGTATGAAGTTAATGTTGAAATTGTGAATGAGCGGCTATGATTTTTTTTTTTTTTCGAAGAAGAAATATACTCTTAAAAGATTTAAGTTCTTTTGGTCAAAGACTATGTCTATTTTTTGTTTTTCCTATCTAAAAATTGTAATAATCATTTAATTTCATTAAACCTACAAAGTCTAACGGTTCATTGTGTTCCATTATAGTTTCACATGGAAGCTGAACTATTTCATTAACAGATATATTTTACTGAAAATTGTTTCCTGAATTGAGAGACTTTGGTACTCTTTTCGATTCTTTATCAAATTTATCGCCTAACTAAAACCTTCTTTGGTGTCATATTACTTGTCATTGCTGGTGTAACATTTCTGTTACATCGCTAAGTAAAAGGATAACACACTCTCATGGTTGGCACAAGAGAAAATTTGTTACATGAAAAGAAATCACAGACCCTAGTGAAAGATAAAATTTCGTAACATATTTGACCCCCAACCAAGTGTGGGATCATAGAGGTAGACCTCTTTTTATTTGGTATATTCTCTAGGTCAAACAGATGCCAAAGAGGTGATTAAATTGATGAATTCAAGGAGCAACTACCCACCCATTTCAGACGGGCTTGTGACCACACATGACATTTATAGATGGTGGCTGCATGTCTGCCACTCTAAATGGGCCAGTACAGTTAAGCGGGGGAGGGGAGGTTTGTGCACATATAGGTGTTTGCTGAGAGCCAGAATGCATTGAAAATCAAATGGCAAGGACTAAAACTGGCCTGAGATTTTTGTTCTACTGCCTTTTTAAATGAGAAGATACATTCGCTATTATATTCATATTATTAAGACAAATGAAGATTTTGAAATTCTACAATCAGAAGCAATTTGAAGGTGCTATCAACTGCTGTGAAAATGAATATCCCTAGTATAGAGATACCCTGTGAACCCATTTCCTACTTTTAATAACCCATTGAATCAAACGACTGTTCTTTGTTGTGTTCTGATCAAATTTCTGTTTATGATGTGGATCTTTATGTAAATTGTCCTAGGGAAATACTATGCTTCTATCTTCTTATTGTTCCTTTGGAAAATCATAGTTTTCACTATAAATGAATATACTAAAATGCTGTTTAATACATCAGTTTCATAGGAATTATTTACCTACCGTTGTCTTTCATGTGTTCTCTAAAATGACTTTAGTGCCTGAAAACATGGAGTATATTTATGAGTATGTTTAGATACCAGTATAACAAAACTCAAACTGAGAGGCCTTTTCTCTATCATCTGTCTGCTTATCAGTTGGTAATTCCCACACATTGTTCCACAAACCTTTCTCTGTAAGAATCTCAATTTTAGTGCATACCCAAACAGTCTGTCAGCTTTGAATAGATAAGGAGATACAATAATGTGCCAAAAAGAAACCAACTTGAAACTTACAGACACTAAGAGAAACTTATGGAAGAATATTTTTTTGAAGTGTAAACACATAAGAAATGTAATATTTAATGTTGTTCTGAATCTGTTTTTCATAATCCACTGCTTATAGATATCTGAGAAAATTATCTATTATCTTTAAACCCATTTTTCAGTTGGAATTTTTAATAAATTTTCTTTTCTTTTTTAAATTTTTTTAAATGTTTCATTTATTTCTGAGAGGGGGAGAGACAGCATGACAGGGGAGGCACAGAGAGAGAGGGAAATACAGACTCTGAAATAGGCTGCAGGCTCTGAGCTAGCTGTCAGCACAGAGCCCAATGCGGGGCTCTGAACCCATGAACCATGAGATAATGACCTGAGCCGATGTCAGACCTTAACCGACCGAGCCACCCAGGCGCCCCTAAACTTTGCTTTTCTTAATTTTAGGCACTCTGCTGTGTATACACTGGTGTTTCAGTGTTGTCTGATTTTGAGGAAATGCCTTCTGTGAAACTCCTGATAAAATTTTTCACCCATTTTTCTGTCTATATATTTTATTGATATCTCCATATATAAATTGTTCTGCTTTTCCTAGGTCCTGGAGATGTAAAGTTAGGTGTGTGTGATTTTTCTTTCTTTTTTTAAGGTAGTAGACATTTATCATTATAAACTTTTTCCTTTCAACCTGCTTTTGTTATATCCTATAAATTTTGGTATGTGGTTTTTCATTTTCATTTGCTTTGAGATTTTTCTTTAATTTTTTTCTTATGGTTTCTTCTTTGACCTATTAGTTGTTCAGCAGTGTTTCGTTTCCACACAGTAGTGAATTTTCTGGTTTTCCTTCTGCTGTTGTTTTCTAGTTTCACACCATTGTGCTCATAAAAGATACTTAGGTCAGCCTTCTTACATTTGCTAAAATTTGTTTGGGGACCTGACATGTGATCCATCCTAGAAAGTGTCTCATGTGCACGTGAGAGGAATGTGTATTCTGCCTCTGTTGTGTGGAATGTTCTATATATCTAGTAGGTACACAGGAACTTTGAAATATAATTCAAGTCAGTTTTTCCTTGTTGATTTTCTCTCTGGATAATCAATCCATTTTTAAAGGTAGGGGTATTAGGGATATCCCTAATATTATTGTATTGCTCTCTATTTCTTTCCGTTAGTATTTGCTTAATATATTTAGGTGCTCCAATATTAAGTGTATATATATTTACAATTGTTATATCCTCTTGATGAATTGACCCCTTTATCATTAATTAATAGCCTTCTTCATCTCTTAGAGTTTTTGACTTAAAGTCTACTTTTTCGGATATAAATTTATGTACTCCTGTTTCTTCTCATGTATTATTTTTCTTATTTCAATTAGTTGTTCATAAGTGTTTCCTTATAGTTCACTGAATTTCTTTAAGTGGATTACTTGGAATTCTTTGTCATACAAGTGATAAGTATCCATTTCTTTAAGGTCAATCATTGGAGTTTTATTAGTTTTCTTTGGTGGTATCATATTTCCTTGACTAATCATGATCCCTGTGGCTTTGTGTTGGTGTCTCTACTGTCAAGGAAGTAGACTTTTCTAGTCTTTATATACTGGATTTGATAGATAAACTCTTTATCAGACAGCTAATCAAGAGGTTGAATGGGCCATTTTTTGGTGTTCATGGGTGGGCTTGTTGCTCAAATCCTTGTGTAGACCAGTCTGGTGCCTGAGTCAGCAGATGGGCAGGCCTGGTGCTTAAATACATGGAGACCACCCTGGTGCCTGGGCCTGTGAGGACAGACTTGGCCCTGGGGACCACTGAAGTAGGCTTGGCACCTGAGTTTATGGAAGCGCTTCAGTAATGGAATAGGTAGTCCAGGCCCTGGGTTCATGGGAGCCCACTGGGAGCCTGGTACCATGGAGTTATAGGGGGCATACTAGCTCTCACTTCACTTTCTGTTTCTCTTAGGGTGAATCTCTTTCTCTCTTGGCACTAGGCTGCCTGGACTTGGGGGAGTGGTGATGGGGAGAATGTGAATATCTTTTTTACCTTTCTTGGTGTGTCTTGTGTGTGTGTGTGTGTGTGCTTCATTCTGGTGATGTAATGACTCACCTGGAATTCTTAGCTCTTGTGAAGGCATTTTTGGTTGTGGATAGTTATTCAAATTAATGTTTCTAAGAGGAACTAGTGCTAACTTCACTCAAACTAAATAATTTAAATGTATTTGAAATAATCAGCCATTTACTTTCTGATTAATTATTTTTATGTCTTTATTATTCAAGATCATGAAGACATTTTACATCTCTTTCTGAAGACAGAAAGGATATACCTAAGAAGAAAGGGTAAAGCTGAAGAAATGAGGTAATACATTTAATTAATAAAAAGTAGAATTTGGAAGTATTAATTTACTCATGAAGAAGAAATCTAAAAACATCTTACTGTTTTCCTCTCAATTTAGGAATACATTTACCAAACATTTCAGATGATCATACTTGTGTATCAATGTATATTTTTTATGGAATGTTTAAACTAATAGTTTATCATATATAAAAAATGTATTACTTTTATTTTCTTTTCTAACTGCTAGAATGCATTGCTTAGTTATTGAGGAAAATAGAAAGTGTATCTGATAGTTCAAGTTCAAACTATGACTTTTACTTTAATGTAGCAGATATCAACTCTAATATTGTTATTTGAACTCTATAAATTTTACTTCAATTATTTTTTCAAATAATTCTATTAATATAATCATAAATGACATCTTTTCATGTTGTCCAGGTTCAATTCCTTTTGCCCATGAAATAAAGACTTCACTTTATTTTGTCCTTGGCTAATCCATAGATATTAAATTCACTTGGTAGAAACTTATTATGAAACATTTCACAAAATACTCTCTCCTTTGAACTATGAGCCTAATTATCATGTGAATATGGAGACTGTGAAATATATATGTAGCAAGTTCCAAAACTTCTTCTATCTTTTATTACTATGTTTACCAATTTTTTACTACCTTTCCTTTCCTTTGTACCTCTCAGAGCCATGGAGCCATAGAATTGTATGATTTGAAGAGAAGAAAAAATACATTTAAATAATAAGACTTGTTCTTTAAATCTAGTATTAAATTAATTTTGTTGGATATATGTTTATCAAAAGACAAGTTAGCAAAATATTGTGCCAGATATTGTTCTGAAAGTAATTTATGGAAATGCCTTATAATTAAAGGATGAACATATTGATTTAATTGAGACAAGAATAGAGTTTTAAAATTTTTGAAACAATAAACTGTTTTTATTAAGATAAATGGAAGAGAGAGCTTGTGCTTGAAACCAAGATCTGTTATTCACTGCTTACAAGATGCTGAATATTATTTAAAATCTTTAGTGCTCATTTGTCCTTTTAAGCTCTTTATAAAAATATACAAAAAATAAAATAAGATAAAACCAGAGAGGGAGGAAAACAACAAAAGACTCTTAACTATAGAAAACAAACTGAGGGTTCCTGCAAGAGAGGTGGGCAGGGTATGGACTAAAAGGGTGACTCCCTTTCTCTCTGACCCTCCCCTGCTCACGCTGTCTCTCTCTCTCTCTCTTCTAGAAATAAATAAAAAATATTAAAAAAATAAAAAAATAAAAAAAATAAAAGGGTGATGGATATTGTTGGGTTGAGCACTGGGTGTTATATGTTAGTGATGCATCACTAAATTCTACTCCTGAAACCAATACTATTCTATATGTTAACTAACTTGAATTTAAATAGTATATTGGAAAGTAAAGGAAAAAAAGGCTGTGTGTGTGTGTGTGTGTGTGTGTGTGTGTGTGTGTGTGTGTGAGAGAGAGAGAGAGAGAGAGAGAGAGAGAGAGAGAGAGGGAGAGAGAGATAACCTGTGGAAATGAGTATAAATGAATATGATTAGACCTCATATAATCATATGGATATATAAGTGTACCTGTAGCCCTGGTATATATTCAAATATACAAGCACCACAAGTTTCTCTATTGTTGCTTTTTTAATGTTAATAATAAATGGCCATTGAAAAGTTCAAATAGTTACATGTTGGAAAACTGAGGATGACTTTTCATGTTGATTTTAAAAATATAGTTGTAAAATCTATGCCCAAAAGCTGTTTTGATTATCAAATGAGACAACTTTGAAAGCACCTTTTACACTGCTGTGTATGACCTGTTTTAATTGAATTCTTATATACAGGCATTATATACAAAATTCGAGTTAGGTTCAAGATAGATAGATGATTGATGATAGATAGATAGATAGATAGATAGATAGATAGATAGATAGATAGATGATAGATAGATAGATAAAGATAGATACAAAGACAATGTGAAGAAGTTGATAAAAAAGAGTAAAAGGGGAAAAAAGAAAAATTATAAAGCTACAGAAATCTGAACAAAAGTCTAGACCAGCAGCCTTAATTTACAGTATGAGCTACAGGTGACAAGTATTTCAGAAACATAGCTATTAGTACTTGAAAAGCCTATCTATTGACTTTTAATATTACAAACTAGAATTGAATTACCAGCTAGCTGTAACTTCTAATGAAGAGCATCACTATAACAATCTAAAAGAGCAGAGCATTACTTAAGAAATTCTGACATTTTGAGGCACCTGGGTGGCTCAGTCGGTTAAGCGTCTGACTTAGCTCAGACCATGATATTAAGGCTTGTGGGTTCAGCCCTGCATCAGGTTCAGTGCTGACAGCTCAGAGCCTGGAGCCTGCTTCAGATTCTGTGTGTGTGTCTCTCTCTATGCCAGTCCCCCACTAGCACTCTGTCTCTATCTCTCTTTCTGTCTCTCTCTGTCAAAAATAAAGATTAAGAAATTATTTTAAAAAAGGAAATTCTGACATCTCTTTAAAAATTGAGAAAGTAAAGAATAGTACTGATAAGCATTAGTATAAACAAAAATAAAACAAAACAAGATTTTAGATCAGCAGATCACTTTATAGGAAATAATAGCAATGAGATTCCTATGGTTCTGATGTTGTTTTACCACATTCATTATATGTAAAATAATATCTCTAAAAATCTGGGCACTATCACTAATTTTAGGTTTCTATGGATGACTTGAGGCTCTCACTTACCCTTACTTTTATTTCTTCAAATTTAAGTGATCTGGGGTGCCTGGGTGGCTCAGTCGGTTAAAACGACCGACTTTGACTCGGGTCATGATCTCATGGTTCATGGGTTCAGAGCCCCACATCGGGCTCTGTGCTGAAAGCTAGCACACAGCCTAGAGCCTGCTTCAGATTCTGTGTCTCTCTCCCTCTCTGACTCTCCCCTGCTCATGCTGTCTCTATCTCTCAAAAATAAATAAAACATTAATTTTTTTTTTAATTTGAGTGATCTAATTTTAGATAAATGACAAACCTTACAGCAGACTTTAGATATTCTTTGGTTGTGGTGATTTGTGTTTTTTTGTTTTGTTTTATTTATTTCAAATATTTGCTTTTTTATTTTTATTTTTTAATATAATTAATTGTGAAATTGGCTGACATATAGTGTGTAAAATGTGCTCTTGGTTTCTGGGGTAAATTCCTGTGGTTCATCGCTTACATACAACATGTAGTGCTCATCTCAACAAGGGCCCTCAATGCCCATAATCACCCATTTTCCCCTCTCCCCCACCTCCCCATCCGCCTTCAGTTTGTCCTCTGTATTTAAGAGTCTCTTATGGTTTGCCTCTCTCCCTCTTTGTAACTATTTTTTCCCTTTCCCTTTCCCTTCCCCCATGGTTTTCTGTTAAGTTTCTCAAGATCCACATAGGAGTGAAAACATGTGATATCTGTCCTTCTTTGACTGACTTATTTCTCTCAGCATAATACCTTTCAGTTCCATCCACTTGCTGCAAATGGCATAATTTCACTCTTTACATAGCCAAGTAGTATTCCATTGTATATAAAAACCACATCTTCTTTATCCATTCATCAGTTGATGGACATTGGCTCTTTCCATAATTTGACTAGTGTTGAAAGTGGTGCTATAAACATTGGTGTACATGTGCCCCTATGAATCAGCATGCCTGTATCCCTTGGGTAAATTCCTAGCAGTGCTACTGCTGGATTGTAGGGTGGTTGTGTTTTTAATTTTTTGAGGAACCTCCACACTATTTTCCAGAGCAGCAGCACCAGTTTGCATTCCCACCAACAGTGCAAGAGGGCTCGTGTTTCACCTCATCCTCTCCAGCATCTGTAGTTTCCTGAGTTGTTCATTTTAGCCATTCTGACCAGTATGAAGTGATATCTCAGTGTGGCTTTGATTTGTATTTTCCTGATGATGAGTGACATTGAGCATCATTTCATGTGTTTGTTGGCCATCTGAATGTCTTTGAAAAAGTGTCTATTCATGTCTTCTGCCCATTTCTTCACAGGATTATTTTTTTTAGATGTAGATTGCTTGATATATATACATAGAAAATCTACTTGAGGGAAAAGTAACATAGTTTTTCTATGCAATATTTATTGTTTCATTAAAATTTTGTAGTAAATAGATACTGTTTAACATGAGCGAATACATCTAAATACCCAGATATTTTTTAACTTTTTTATTTTGTCTCATAAAAGTGTGTTAATGTGAATAATACTGTGTCAGATTTAAGAATGCTACTAAGATGTCGTTATTTTTTAGGATTTTCTTTTCAACTGCAAGATACATGATCCTTGTAAAGTCCAGTTGTTTACAGTGTGAGAAAAATAGTTTGAGTGTTTGTGTGAAGAACTTCTGCAGCACTTCAAGTTTGATTTCAAATATCCGACAACCACTTAATACTTTCCACGTAGCACCTCGTTTCATCAGGCATAATTCTAATTCCGATTCCTGTGTTCCCACAGTCAAGGGAAGTTTTGTAAAGTAATGGAATCTGGAAGGATTTGTGGGAGTTATATAAAGTGTTACAAAAGTGTGAGAGTGTAAGAGAATGTGATAAGTCCGAAACCTGTGGAAGCATTTTGGGTTTTTTGTTTTTTTTAATATAATTTATTGTCAAGTTAGCTAACATGCCGTGTATACAGTGTGCTCTTGGCTTTGGAAGTAGATTCCCATGATTCATCACTTACATACAACACCCAGTGCTCATCCCAGCAAGTGCCCTCCTCAATGCCCGTCACAGATTTACTTCCTACCCCCCCGCACCCAATCAACCGTCAGTTTTCCTGTATTTAAGAGTCTCTCATGGTTTGCTTCCCTTCTGTTTGTAACTCTTGTTTCCCCTTCCCTTTCCCCATAGTCTTCTGTTAAGTTTCTCAAGATCCACATATGAGTGAATATATGTGATGTCTTTCTCTGACTGACTTATTTCACATAGCATAATACTCTCCAGTTCTAGGGGTGCCTGGGTGGCTTAGTCGGTTAAGGGTCCGACTTTCGCTTAGGTCATGATTTCACGGTTCGTGGGTTCGAGCCCCACGTCGGGCTCTGTGCTGACTGCCAGCTCGGAGCCTGGAGCCTGTTTCAGAGTCTGTGACTCCCTCTCTCTCTGACCCTCCCCTGCTCACGCTGTCTCTCTCTCTCTCTTTCTCTCTCTCTCTCTCCTAGAAATAAATAAAACATTAAAAAAAAATACTCTCCAGTTCTATCCATGTTATTCTAAATGGCAAGATTTCACTCTTTCCATAGCCAAGTAGTATTCCATTGTATATAAAAACCACATCTTCTTTATCCATTCATCAGTTGATAGACATTTGGCTCTTTCCATAATTTGACTAGTGTTGAAAGTGGTGCTATAAACATTGGGGTACACCTGCCCTTATGTATAGAAGGGTTTCAATAAGATTTAAGCATAAGCTACATGGAAGAGTCTACTGAGACAATGAGAGCACAGTTAAACAACAACAAACAATCATGAAGAGCCATGTACACTGAGGCAAGGAATTTAAATTTTATTTTAAAGGCACTGTACAATTAGATCATGTAAGCAAAATGGTTGGCTTTCTGTGTTACAAAGATTGCCATATTAGAAATACAGAGTGTATTTAGAAAGAGGAAAGGACAATCTGGAGGTTAACATAGCCTCTGAGAATGACAGTTGCGACATTAGTCTAAATTAGGGGTGTGAGGTGTGCCTGGGTGGCTCGGTGTGTTGGCTGAGCATCTGAGTCTTGATTGCAGTTCAAGTCATGATCTCAGGGTCTTGGGTTGAGTATGCATTAGGCCCTTTCTTCTTCTCCCCCTGCGCACTCTTCCATGTTACTTGTGCACTCTCTCTCTCTCTCTCTCTCTCTCTCAAAACAAACAAACAAACAAATAAGAGGTGTGAAACTTAGCATGGAAAGGAGGGGCATATTTTATGAAGCACAACCTCATACTGTAGCTATCATGTCTAAGAATGACTTCTTTTCCTTTTATTGACTAATAGCCACAAAATATTTTGTTCTCGGATGTGTTAATGAATTTCTTAGTGATCTGTAAGAGTTTTGGCAATGCTAAATTAAGTTTAGGGGAACTACTTGTTGTTGAGAGTGTATTCATTTATGAGGGTGTGTTTTTAGTGACAACTTGCATGAATTGTTTAGTGGATAAAAAGTAATCAGGGGCACCTGCGTGGCTCAGTCAGTTAAGTGTCCAACTTCAGCTCAGGTCATGATCTCGCAGTCCGTGGGTTCGAGCTCCACATCAGGCTCTGTGCTGCCAGCTCAGAGCCTGGAGCCTGCTTCAGATGCCATGTCACCCTCTCTCTCTGCCCCTCCCCCACTCACTCTCTGTCTCTCAAAATAAAATAAAAACATAAGAATTTTTAAAAAAATAATCAGAACTGTGAGGCACTGGGAACTGTAGCTAATATACCTGCTACAAGGTACATGTATGTGGAAACCCTTATCCCATGACTGTCTGAAAATTGTCACTTGATAAATGTAACTTTCCTTCCGTCCCTCTTTCTTTCCCTCTTCTACTCTTATTAGAATCTGCAAATGCCTAAATCTGCTGATTTACATTAAAAGGAAATAATGCTTCAGGTCATGGGTGGCTCATTTGGTTTAAGTGTCTGACTGTTGGTCTCAGGTCATGTCTCAGCGTTCAAACCCCATATTGGACTCCACACTGTGTGAAGTCCACCAAAAAGAAAAAAAAGAAAAAAAAGAAAGGAGAGGTACCTGGGTGGCACAGTTGATTAAGCATCCAACTCTTCATTTTGGCTCACGTCATGATCTCAGGGTTGGTAAGACTGAGCCCCACTCTGGGCTCTGTGTGCTGAAAGTGCGGAGCCTGCTTGGGATTCTTTCTCTCCCTCACTCACAGGTAAGTGCTTTCTCTCTCAAAACATTTTAAGAAAAGAAATAATACTCGAATTGTAAATAACTGTTTTCTATGAGTTAGGAATCTATTTTGTTTAATGTCTGTCTGTTAGGGGGTTGCTTAGTTCTTGTCCCAGATGCAGCTGGAGACCTGAGATCAGAATGGGGAGATAGATTTTATGGAGTAGATGAGTATAGTACACTTTCAAGACTGAAAGCGGGCCACTGCCAGAGCAAGAGTGACAATGGCACCAGGAAGCTCTAGCTGCATCCTTTTAAGCCTGCTTTCTGCATGTGTAAATTTGGCTTTAATTGATATTTTTGATTGGCAGTTGGTGGTTATATAACATTTTGGTTTCTGCGCCATGCATCTACCCATGGTGCATTCTGTTATAATTGTATTTATTTATGTATGGTATATTTATGAGTGTCTAATGAACTTTTGTTGTGACCATAAAGGTATTTAAGGTCAACTTGCACTTTTTGTGCATGGACTCAGCTTTAGAAGTCTCCGTGAGGCACCTGAGCCAGCTCTGTGGCTCTGCATTTCCTGTTCTGGTAACCCTGGGCATTGGGGTGTGACTCTGAGGGTGTGGTGAGCACATGCTTTGTCTCTCCTAGCTCTTCCCTAACTAACTGCCAAACACATCCATTTCAACTTCAATTGTATTTTGTGATGTGTGGGCCTGTAGCTATGTAGAAAGATAGAGTGATAAGAAGCAACAATATTTCTTCTCCACTGATATAAACATTGTATTAAAAAAGTGCTGCTTTGGGGGCGCCTGGGTGGCTCAGTCAGTAAGCATCTGACTGGCTCAGGTCATGGTCTCGTGGTTTGTGAGTTCCAGCCCCCTGTCTGGCTCTGTACTGACAACTCACAGCCTGGAGCCTGCTTCAGATTCTGTCTCCCTCTCTCTCTGCCCCTCCCATGCTCATGCTCAGTCTCACTCTGTCTCTCAATAATAAATACATGTTAAAAAATTTTAAACAAAAATTTTAAAAGTGCTGTTTTAGTTAACAAACTGAGGCACTTATACCTACTTGATTGTTAAAACAACACCTCATTCGAGGAGGGGCAAGATGGCGGAGCAGTAAGGAGCTCCGTACTTGCACTCACGCCCATGCATCACACGGAAAAGATCTGAAGCCATTGGAAACCTTACAAAGCCTGAGAGATTGGGAGAAAAAGGACGCAGAATCCACAGAGAAAGCCTTCTAACATGAGTGCGAACTGGGAAAGATAAAATCGGGCCAGGATCAGAGACTCCGGGGTGGGAGGCGATCCCCCTCTACCCTCTACGGGGAGTGAAAGGGGAAAAAAAGAGAGTCCGAAACAGAAAAACCTCCGCTCGGTGCATAGAAAGACCGTACTTGCCAAATACCTGCACGTCAGGTCCCCTCGCGCCAACTAGTCCCAGGGGGGCTGAGCGCACAGACTGCTGCTTTGTGCTGTTCTGGCAGCTGGACTTCAGAGTGTCGGTGCACCTACCGCCATTATCCTCCCTGAAAGAGCCGCACGCTCGGACACCGGGCATCCGCGCACCTGGCTGGCTGGAACTCGAGAGGGAAGGCAAAGAGCTAAAAACTGGGAAATTTGCCTGTGAATTCATGTTTCGGGTGACGAGTATAGAGGGACCCGGTTTTCCTCACTCCAGCGGGCTTGGGCTCCACGCACCCGGCAGGCAAGCCCTGCCCATGCTTCCCAGCCGGACCCAGAGAAGGAAGCAGCGATTCTGACGCCACCCTCAGAGCTCCGCAGGGGGCCTGAAATTGCCCCAAGGGGGTTGCCTGGAAAGCTGTGTCTAAGGCAGTTTCAGCGGGGCGTGCGGACTGAAATTTGGAGATAGGGCCTGGCCTGAGTTGAAGAGTGCAACCAACTTTGGCTGCGCCCCCGGTACAGGGAGTTTACACGCCCCAAAAAGCAAGGTGGAGCGCTTGGTTCAAGAAGGGACTGGAGCACCGTCACTCTCCTCCCCACAACCGCCAAGGCAGAGCTCCCGCCTGACGCATTGGGTCACGCCACGCCCATCCCTGCTTGAGAGCTGCCCTCCTCCCTTTTTTTTTTTTCCATTTTTTTCTCTTTCTTTTTCTCTTCTTCTTTCTCTTTTCTCTCTTTTTTCCCCAGAACACTGACCTGATTAACTCTGGTCGCCAGCTTGCTTAAACAATCACAACGAGTCCATTCTGTAGAGGTAAATTCTACACCTACCGACATTTTCATCTCTTTCTCTCAGGAGTAATAAGACTATATAGTTTCTCTGGATAATTCCAGCATCCTTCTCTCACCTATCCTACCATATTGTACCCTTTACCTCTTTGAAAAAAGCTTCTTATCGCTTCTGCCTGTTCAATCTATTTCCAATTTTGCCTCATCCCCGCCCTGTCTTCTCTCTCTTTCTCTATGCTCTTCATCCAGCACTGCATACACACAGCTATTTAACTGTAGCTGGGAAATCCGGTTATATGCTTTAAACCATTCTTTGTCCATTGGTTTTCTTCTTTTTGCCTTTTCTTATCTCCTTTTTGACCCTTTTATGTATTTTATACTGCCTATTATTCGCCCTCCCTGCTCCATCTTTTCTCTTAACTTTTTCGTTTTCCCTCACGCTTTGCATGTTAGTCGAATTAGCCTGTGCATTTGTGTGCTACTGCTTCCTGTGTGTTTGTCTGTCTGTTTTCTTTTCCAGGGCTGCCTCAAGAAACAAGCCAGAGTACAGAGGGGGAGAGTCCCAAATAGCACTACGAATTGGAAAATAAAATAACCAAGGTCCCAACAGGAGAGACCAAGAGATACCACTTAAAAAACACTCTCTGAAAGGATAAGACCTGGACAGTCAAAGAGTCTTCTTGGATATAGCAGCGCTCATAGAAACAGAGAGCATAACAGGTCTTTAAAACCAACAAGAGCTGGAAAGCTAACTAAAATGACAAAACGAAAGAGCTCTCCTCCAAAGAAACTCCAAGAAGAAATGACAGCTAGTGAACTGCTCAAAACAGATATCAGCAGCATAACTGAACAAGATTTTCGAATAATAATGGTAAAATTAATAGCTGGGCTTGAAAAAACATAGGGGACATCAAAGAAACTATGGCTACAGACAGAATGGAAAATAAAAATAGGCATGAAGAATTTTAAAAATGTGATAAATGAGATACATAATAAATTAGAGACCTCCAATGCACGGATTGAAGAGGCAGAAAGGAGAACAAGTATTTTAGAAGACTCCATTATAGAAAAACAAGTAGTTGACAAAAAAAGAGAGAAACTGATCCAGGAACAGGAAAGAAGAATTCAAGAGCTCAGCGATATGTTCAAACGCAACAGTATCTGTATCATACGAATCCCAGAAGAAGAAGAGAGAGGGAAAGGTACTGAAGGAGTCCTGGAACAAATTATAGCAGAGACCTTCCCCGACCTGGGGAAGGAAGTAAATGTGGAAATACAAGAGGCTCAGAGGACTCCCCTCAGATGTAACTTGAATCGATCTTCTGCATGATATATCATCGTAAAAATGGCAAAATACAAGGACAAAGAGAGAATTTTGAAAGCAGCTAGAGAGAAAAGGGGGCCTAACACACAAAGGGAAACCTATCAGAGTGGTGACAGACCTATCTACTAAAACTTGGCAGGCCAGAAAGGAATGGCAGGAGATCTTTAATGTGATGAACAGTAAAAATATGCAGCCAAGAATCCTCTATCCAGCAAGCCTGTCATTCAAAATAGAAGGAGAGATAAAAACCTTTCCAAATAAACAGAAATTTAAAGAATTTGTCACCACGAAGCCAGCCCTACAAGAAATCCTGAGGGGGACGCTCTGAAGGAAAGGTTGCAAGGAACAAAGATACCAGAGACACCACCACAAACATGAACCCTACAAAAGATACAAAGACTCTAAACCCACATATTTCAATAATAACACTGAATGTAAATGGGCTGAATGATCCAATTAAAAGACATAGGATAGCAGAATGGATTAAAAAAACCAAAATCCATCTATATGCTGTCTACAAGAAACTCATTTTAGACTGGAGGAAACCTTCAGATTAAAAGTAAGGGGATGGAGAAATATATATCATGCTACAGGAAATCAAAAGAAAGCTGGAGTAGCTATAGTTATATCAGACAAACTGGACTTTAAAGACAATCACAAGAGGTGAAGAAGGGCACTACATAATAATTACAAGGTCCATCCATCAGGAAGAACTAACAATCATAAATGTCTATGCACCGAATATGGGAGCAACTAAATATCTAAAACAATCACAAACAGAAACAAGCTTATAGATAAGAATGTGCTAATAGCAGGGGACTTCAATACTCCGCTTACAGCAATGGATAGGTCAACCAGACAGAAAATCACTAAAGACATAATGGACTTGAAAGACACATTGGACCAGATGGATCTGACGGATATATTTAGAACTTTACATCCTGAGGCCAGGGAATTTACTTTCTTCTCAAGTGCGCATGGCACATTCTCCAAGATAGATCACATACTCGGACATAAAGCAGCCTTCAATAAATATAAAAGAATTGAGATCATACCATGCACATTGTGATATCATAATGCTTTGAAACTTGAAATCAATTACGGAAGAAGTCTGGAAAACCTCCAAAAACATGGAGATTAAAGAACACCCTACTAAAGAATGAATGGGCCAATCAGGCAATTAGAGATGAAATTAAAAAATATATGGAAACAAATGAAAATGAAAACACAACAATTCAAAATCTATGGGATGCGGCAAAGGCAGTCCTAAGAGGAAAGTACATTGCTCTCCAGGCCTATTTCAAGAGATTAGAAAAAGCACAAGTCCAAAATCTAACTTCTCACCTAAAGGAACTAGAGGCAGAGCAACAAGAATGCCCTAAACCCAGTAGAAGAAGAGAAATAGTAAAAATTAGAGCAGAAATAAACAACATAGAGACCAAAGAAACAATTGAACAGACCCATGAAACCAAGAGTTGGTTTTTTGAAAAAATAAACAAAATTGACAAGCCTCTAGCCAGACTTATCAAAAAGAAAAGAGAGAGCACTCAACTAGACAAAATTATAAATGAATATGGACTTATGACAACCAACCCCTCAGAAATACAAGCAAATATCAGGAAATACTATGAAAAAATTATATGCCAACAAATTGGACCACTTAGAAGAAATGGACAAATTCCTAAATACACACTCACTACCAAAATTCACACGGGAAGAAATAGAATACCTGAACAGACCCATAACGAGGGAAGAAATCGAATCAGTTATCAAAAATCTCTCAACAAATAAGAGCCCAGAACCTGATGGCTTTCCTGGGGAATTCTACCAGACATTTAAAACAGAATTAATCCCAATTCTTCTCAAGTTATTCCAAAAAATAGAAGTCGAAGGAAAACTCTCGGACTCATTTTACGAAGCCAGCATCACTCTGATTCCCAAGCCAGAGAGAAATCCAGCAAAAAAAGGGAACTACAGGCCAATATCCTTGATGAATACGGATGCACAAATACTCAAGAAGATCCTTGCAAATCGAATCCAGCAGCTCATAAAAAGAATCTTCCACCAAGATCAAGTGGGATTCATTCCTGGGTTACAGGGCTGGTTCAACATTCGCAAATCAATCAATGTGATACATCACATCAATAAAGAAAAGATAAAAACCATATGATCCTGTCAATAGATGCAGAAAAAGCATTTGACTAAATATAGCATCCCCTCTTAATAAAGACTCTAGAGAAAGTCAGGATAGAACGTACCTACTTAAACATCATCAAAGTCATCTATGAGAGCCTTCGGCTAACATCATCTTCAATGGGGAAAAACTGAGAGCTTTCCCCCTGAGATTAGGAACACGACAGGGATGGCCACTCTCACCACTGTTGTTTAACATAGTGCTGGAAGTCCTAGCATCAGCCATCAGACACCAAAAGGAAGTAAAAGGCATCAGAATTGGCAAAGAGGAAGTCAAACTTTCACTCTTCGCAGATGACATGATACTCTACATTGAAAACCCGACAGACTCCACCAGAATCCTACTAGAACTGATCCAAGAGTTCAGCCAAGTTGCAGGGTACAAAATCAACGTACAGAAATCGGTTGCATTTTTATACACCAACAATGAAGCAACAGAAAGAGAAATCAAGAAACTGCTCCCATTCACAATTGCACAAAAAACCATAAAATACCTCAGGAATAAACCTAACCAAGGATACAAGAGATCTGTATGATGAAAACTAAAGAAAACTTATGAAGGAAATTGAAGAAGACACAAAGAAATGGAAAAACATTCCATGCTCATGGATAGGAAGAATAAATATAGTTAAGATGTCATTACTACCTAAGGCACTCTACACATTCAATGGAATTCCAATCAAAATTGCACCAGGATACTTCTCAAAACTAGAACAAACTATCCTCAAATTTGTATGGAACCACAAAAGACCCCAAATAGCCAAAGTAATCCTGAAAAATAAAACCAAAACGGGAGGGATCACCATCCCAGACTTTAGCCTCTACTACAAAGTTGTCATCATCAAAACCGTTTGGTATGGCACAAAAACAGACACATAGACCAATGGAACAGAAATGAGAACTCAGAAGTGGACCCAAAAGTATACAGCCAACTGATCTTTGACAAAGCAGGAAAGAATATCCAATAAAAAAAAGACAGCCTTTTTAACAGATGGTGTTGGGAGAACTGGACAGCAACATGCAGAGGAATGAAACTAGATCATTTTCTCACACCATGCACAAAAATAAACTCAAAATGGATAAAGGACCTGAACGTGAGACAGGAAACTATCCACACCCTAGAGGAGAAAGCAGGAAACAACCTCCTTGACCTCCACCGCAGCAACTTCTTACTTGACACATCCCCAAAAGCAAGGGAATCAAGAGCAAAAATAAACTGTTGGGACCTCCTCAAGATTAAAAGCTTCTGCACAGCCAAGGAAACAACCCAGAAAATTAATAGGCAACCAACGGAATTGGAAAAGATAGTTGCAAATGACATATCAGATAAAGGGTTGATATCCAGAATCTACAAGGAACTCACCAAACTACACGCCCGAAAAACAAACAACCCAGTGAAGAAATGGGCAGAAGATATGAACAGACACTTCTCCAAAGAGGACATCCAGATGGCCAACAGACACATGAAACGATGCTCAGCATCCCTCCTCATCAGGGAAATATACACTGTTGGTGGGAATGTAAACTGGTACAGCCCCTCTGGAAAACCATGTGGAGGTTCCTCAGGAAACTAACAATAGAACTCCCCTAGGACCCAGCAATAGCACTGCTAGGAATTTACCCAAGGGATACAGAAATGCTGAGGCATAGGAGCACATGGACCCCAATGTTCATAGCAGCACTCTCCACAATAGCTAAAACATGGAAAGAGCCTAAGTGTCCATCAACAGATGAATGGATCAAGAAGATGTGGTTTATCTATACCATGGAATACTACATGGCAATGAGAAACAATGAAATCTGGCCATGTGTAGCAACATGGATGGACCTTGAGGGTGTTATGCTGAGCAAACTAAGTCAGGCAGAGAAGGACAAATATCATATGTTTGCACGTATAGGAGGATTAGGAGGAACTTGACGGAGGAACAAGGCGGAGAAGAAGGGGGGAAATGGTGGGGGAAAGAGAGAGAGGCAAACCATGAGAGACTCTTGAATGCTGACAAAAACTGAGGACTGATGGATGTGGGGGGGAGGAGGGATGGGCATGGAGGAGGGCACTTGTGCAGATGAGCACTGGGTGTTATGTGGAAACTAATTTGACGATAAACTAGTAAAAATAAAAGAAAAAAGAAAAAAACACCTCATTCTCATACTTGCCTTAAAAAACATAAAAATGTGCAATATATTTTTTGCCAACCTATGCTATAGAAGCTCATTTATTCATCTAATCACTTATAGAAATATTGAAGAACTTTTTTCTAAACCTCTGATGAAAACTGTCTTTAGATCAATTTACTTGAATCATTGGTTAGGAAGGCTTACAGAAGCAGGTCACTTTGTAAATATAACATGCTTACCAGAAATACATTGTTTAAGGAGAAAATAAATACTGCATAAATTTTTAGGTTGTTCACCAAAGCAGCATCTGTCTAAAAAGGGGTAAATGCGTTTTCTATTCAAAGGACTTTTCAACAAACACAGCAGAAAGGAGACCTTTCATTTATGATCGATAAAAGTCTGCATAAAACAACACTTTGCTCTCTTAGTAGGAAAGACTATTTTCTTCTCAGGGACCAATACCTAACAAACAAAGCTGGAAGATAAAGATGTATTGTTCAGACCAATTATACTGAAGAAGAACATAAATAAAGGCTGTGGCTTTGTGTCAGTTTCAGACACATCTCTTGGACAAGAAACCTGAAACACTCTTGCTGTGAAACCTCAACAAAGGAAAGTAAAACATTTTAAAAAAATAGCTATGTTAATCCGTTTTTCTTTTATGTTCCTATCTTGCATTTAAAGTTTAAGAATAAATAAATCAAAGCAATGCCATAAACTTAAAATGATATATCCTTTGATTGAAAAGATCAAAAAGTTTATTACTGAAAGAACCACATAATATGATTTCGAATTTGCCTAATAAGTGTATTTTTTTAGTTGCATAAATAATTTCACTAAGCCATTTTATTTTTTTCATTTTTCCCTAACACACCTCATTGTAGCATTTTGCCTAAGATATTTGTTTCTTAAATCTGCTCTTTTTCTATATCTCTGTTTATCTCTCTGTATTAATCTAATCTGTATTTGGGCAGAAGGATTTTGCTGAATTTTTTTATCCTTATAATATTTCATACTCTATTAACAGAACTTAGTGATTGTTAGGCATGTGAGAAGTCAGAGTTGGTGTCTCAGTTCCTGCTGACATTATCACTTAGTGTGTCTCAGAATGCCAAAGAAGAAGCTGATTTTCCAGGGAAGTTAATGACTTCAATTTTGGAAACTTTGTTTCTGTGGTTCTTGAGTCTCTTCTAATTGCAAATGTCGATCTATAGGTTAGAAAGCAATTTTTGGATTTCAAAGAAAAAATACAAACTAGAAATTACTGCATGAAGAATATCAAGTACAGGTATTGTGTTTCTGTGAAAATAAGTGAATAGATTTTATTTTATTTTGCTTTGTTTTATTTTTTAATTTATTTCTGAGAGAGAGAGAGAGACAGCATGAGAAGGGGAGGGTCAGAAAGAGAGGGAGACACAGAATCTGAAACAGGCTCCACACTCTGAGATAGCTGTCAGCATAGAGTCTGACCCAGGGCTCGAACCCATGAACTGTGAGATCATGACCTGAGCCAAAGTTGGCCACCCAACCTACTGAGCCACCCAGGCACCCCAGTGAATAAATTTTAAAATAAACTGCAGTTTTATTATCTCTATACATCTATATATTATTTTAATAGGCTTAATGAGCCCAGTTAGGTGACCTGTACCATGAAGAACTCACATATTTTGCTTATAAATGATTTCTCTATACTCTCATATAATATATTACAAAGTTAATAGTAATTAAAACAGTACAGTTCTGGCATAAAGATAGAGATATAGATGAATGGAACAGAATAGAGACCAGAATTAAACCCAGGCATATATATAGTCAATTGATATTCAACAATCTAAATGTCCATCAACAGAGGAGTGGGAAAATATGTGGTATATGCATATAGTGGAATACTACTCAGTCTTAAAAAATAAGGAAATCCTGACATTTTCTACAACATATATGAAACTGAAGGACATTATGCTGAATGAAATAGGCCAGACAGAAAGACAAATACTGAATGATTCCATTGACATTTGCTACCTAAAATATTTAAACTCATAGAAGCAGAAAATACGGAATAGAATAGAATAGAATAGAATAGAATAGAATAGAATAGAATAGAAGAATAGAACCATCTTATGGTTACCATATTTTAGGGCTGAAAGAAGGAAAAAATCAGGACTTGTTCAACTGGCATAAAGTTTCAGAAATCTGCTATCTGGTACAATGACTGTAATAAACAACGCTGTATTATGCATTTAAAAATGTATTAAGAGAGTAGTTCTCATGTTAAATGTTCTTAACCACACACACAAAAGGGACACATAAAATTTTAGGAAGTGTTGGGTGCATTTATTATCTTAACTGTGGTGATGGTTTCATATGTGTATGCTAATGTCCAAACTCATCAAATCATATATGTTAAATACGTGCAGATTTTTGTATATAAATTATAATGCAATCAATCTGTTTAAAAAATTTAAAGAATATTGATAAATATATGCTGACTAAATAAATAGACTGAGAACTGAGTGTCAGTGTTAAAATCTAGAAGTGAGTGATACTATAAGGAATTACAGTAAAACCTTGGTTTGCGATCATAATTCATGCTTGCAATCCAAAGCACATATACATCTAAGTGAATTTCCCCTTAAGAAATCATGGAAACTCAGATTATTCATCCCACAATCCAAACTATTCATATAAATATGATTGCAATGGTGTATTATAATACAAAATAATAAAGAAAATGCAAAATGTAAAGAAAAACAAATTAACCTGCACTTACATTTGAAAACCTTTGTGGCTGTTGTGAGGGAGTTAGAAGAGAGGAGGGTTATTGTATAGGATGACTCTCACTGTCACTAACGGAATCACTGCCATCTATTGGTTCAAAAGAATCTTTTTCTTTTCATGCAGCTTTAACAAGGAACCTATCCAATGACACTTGGTTTTGCCTTCTTTTAAGGATTTTGCAGAAATGTAACATTGGATTGTCATTAAACAGATTTATCACTTGCACTGCTATAGCCTTATTCAGGTGGTCCTTTGTTCAAAATTTTGCATTGTTTCCCACATTTTACACATCCTCCCAATTTCATTTGCAGTGGGGATTCCTTTACCTTTTTCTCCTCCTCTTCTGCTGATGAGATGCAGACATACACTTCTTATAAAATGTTGCAATTTCAGCCACTCCTGTACCTCCTTTGTACTACTCAATGATGATTTCCTTCTTAACTGCCACCATAATCATCTCCTTCTTACCACCGTTCCTTTCGATCTTTTTACTGCATGGGGGCCATTGTACACACTTGCATGAATGTTGACTACAGCACAGTAGTAATAAACTCTTTTCATATACTGTATTTAATGTAACTGGCAACAAGGCAGCAGATGAAAGGGTCTATATATGTGCAGGCAGCCTGACCTAGAATGAAGCACCAAGCATTCCTAAACTTACTTTTGTATGGAAAAGCAAAGGACTGTCCATAGGTGCTTTGAAGTGACAAAAAATACACTAGTGCCAGTTTTGGGCACCTTCCAACATTCTGAAAATTATTTGTTTCTTCCAAACACCAACCACATCCTGAGACCAATCATCTGAGCATGGGAGACAATCACCCACAATTCCAGGAGGGGGGGAGAGAGAGAGAGAGAGAGAGGAACCATTGGCTCAGTTGTGATCATGTAACATCACATACTACTTGTATTGCAAGACATCCCTCAATTATCAAGTTAAAATTTATTAGAAATGTTGGCTCATCTTGCAGAATACTTGTAGAACAAGTTACTCACAATTCAAGGTTTTACGTATATTTTTTATCACTCATCACTAAAAGTTTATTTTGCTGGATATGAGACAAAAGACCTGACTCAGTATCAACATATTCTCATGTTCATGTGTTGACCATTTTTTTATAGTAAAGCAATTTTTATAGGTTCATAAAATATATACTATTGTCTGTGGCTACCTACTGCCCATCCAGCCCAGTCCCAGAATTCATTGGCTGCTATTGCTTCTACTTGCTGAATCTACCGAACTGTTGTATTGCTGTTGTTATTGAATATATTACAGAAAAATATTACAGAAAATATTACAGAAACAGAAATCAGTTATATTGATAGATATTTGACACTTTTATCTGGGATATACCCTTCAAAATGGTGAGGTAAGTATGAAAATGTGATAGAGATTAATTAGGGTGTATTTGTTTCTTATATTAAGTCTTTCTATAGACCTCAAATTAAAATAAAATTTTAGATGCAAAGGTTTTTATAAGGATTCCCAGTCATAGGAAACAAGTCATGAACTAACTCAGGGAACACTTGCTTATCTCTCCTTGAGAGTTCTTTAAGGAAATCTACAGGGATAATGCCATAGTTAATTTTATATCTGTAATCTATCTTTGTATCTTCTGCCATGATTGCTAAGAAGGCAGTCATATCAATTATGCAGATTTGTTTCATGATCTTGCTATTTCTACCTTAATAATTTGACTTTAGGATGAATTCCTTTCACATAGGCCAATAAACATTCAACAGTTCTAACCACAAAATGTTGCACATGCCAGGGTTTTCAAAACTTTTCTAATACAATTTTTTTTTTAATCTAGGTGAAAGGAACAATAGTTTCTTTTGATGAATAACAATCTGACATTATTTGTAGGGCGTTTTAGGACTTTATCACTGTCTTCCTGTTGGAAGAGAGTATATTCATTTGTGATTTCATTACATAGAGAACATGTGAAACCATTAAAAAAGGAGCAAAATTTAAATGGTTCCCTTATTTATTTTTTTAATTCACATCCAAGTTAATTAGCATATAGTGCAGTAATGATTTCGAAGTTGAATCCAGTGACTCAGCCCCAACATATAACACACAGTGCTCATCCCAACAAGTGTCTCCCTAATGCCCCTTGTCCATTTAGCCCATCCCCCCGCTCACAACCCCTACAGCAACCCTCAGTTTGTTCTATATATTAAAGAGTCTCTTATGTTTTGTCTCCCTTCCTGTTTTTATATTATTTTTGCTTCCCTTCCCTTATGTTCATCTGTTGTGTAACTTCAATTTCACATGAGTGAAGTCATATGCTATTTGTCCTTCTTAGCACTATACCTTCTAGTTCTATCCACGTTGTTGCAAATGGCAAGTTAAAAAAAGAAGAGGAAAGCTCATGACTGTAAAGCTATGTGATATTCTATTAGGCAGTATAGTGAGGCAGAATAATAAAATGTGGTTTAAGAGTGAAAAAAAGTAAATGGTTCCCTTAAATTGTTTATAAACAGATAAAATTAAATTCAATAAGAATACGTTAGTTGAATCAGGAAATAAAAGTTAAAATAAAGTTTCCTAGGATAATATCTGGACTCACAACTAAAATCATGGCATGATGAATCAATAATATATTTCTATGTTTAGCAGACATATAAATATTACTATATTTTGGGACTCAAATGAGCTGAAAGCGGTAGTGTAACACTGTGCTGAACTATCAATCCAGAATTCAAAGTTATATATAATTAACTATGTCCTTTGGCCTTGGAGATATTACTAAATTCACAGACTTAATTTCTTTCTCTGTACAATAGTTTAATCACAACAGGGATTTTGTGAGATGAATAACATTATTGCTGATTCAAGGTCAAGACAAAAGTGAGATTACATACTTAGTGTTTCAGCAAAGATATTTTCTGTACTTCTCAAGTATTATATGTTGGAGGGTGGTTCAAAGTTAAACAAGTCTCATTCTCTGAACTGAAGGAACTAGTGATCTTGTTTTTTGGAGTAGGGAGTGGCTGGAAGAACAATAGAAATCCTCCCAAATAGACTATGAGATAGGCAGCAAAAAAAAAACTGAAAAAAGGTGGGGGGGGGGGAGGGGGAGTTTAATCTGCTTGAGGAAGTTTGATTGAGGGAGTTAATACTGAAGAAGTTTTGATGTGTAAGTTAAAATTTGAACTGGACTTTTGAAAGTTTCGTAAAAATTCAGTTATCAAGAGGTGAGGTGAATGGTAGTAATTCAATAAAATACGATGAACCAAATGGTTTTGGAGTTCAGGCATGCAATGAACATGGTAGAAGAAAACATGAATGCCATGCTGGCATGATGGGACTTTTCCTGTAAGCAATAAAAGATTCTATAAAGAATAGTATTTTTCGCTTGGCCATAGAACGTTAATGGACTGGAAGTAACAGAGTAAAAGAAACAAACCAAAAGATACAATAGGGGTCACAATCCTGGCTGCAAAGTTCTCACTGTGATTGTGATTGCTTTCCTTGGTGCTTCCTAAAATTCCTTCATGCCCTCTAAATCTAAACCCAGAAACATAATGTGTAGTAAAACTGCTACAAATTGTATGTGCTAGCTATTAAAATCTATTATAAATTTCTGTTCAGTGGGTATTGTTTAATTATTAAGAAAATATAAAAGAAAATAATTTTATACTAACAAGAATATGGGAAAGCACATTAGGGTGAATCACAAAACATAGATGAACTTGGGTTTTGGTTCAGGCAAAGCTGGTACATCAGAGTTTTAATCCCAACTATAATTTCCACTTGCCATGTCACCTTGTACAAATCTCTTAAGGTGTTTTAGTCTTTTGTTGGTTTTTTTTTTCCTCCAGTGTAGAATTGGTTTCATAAAATTTATCAGAGACATTGATAAAAAAAAATTAGACACTACATGGAAAGTGTTTAAAATAGAATATTCTTTAATTAAATTATTATTGTGATTCATGAGTCCATGAAAATATCTGTAGTATGGAGGGTGATTATAATTCTCTCTTTTAGAACTCTATGTAGTACAATCATAGGGCAATTATATTTCCCAGCTCCAGGAAACACCAAAAAAATTAAAAAGGTAAGATTTACAGCTATCTACAGAACTGAGTTTGACATCTTTCATCACATTTTTTACTGTTAGCTTTTATAGCAGAGACTTGTCAAGTGAATAATCCTAGAAATAGTAATTAGAAAATGCAACTGAAGTTATGATACTAAAAGTAAACTATCAGAAAAGAGTGCCCATTAATATATTGAGCAACAAATCTATAAATGTTGAGAGAAAATATGAAATATGCTCAACAAATACTTTATTTTTTTGAACAAGCTTTGCATTTATTAAACACCTTTTTTGGTATTTGTTGGTTTTCCTTTTAACTTTACCCTTCTTCTTAAACCTTTATCTATTTCAGTATGTTCATTGACCTCAAGAAACAGCCAGTAGATTGATATCTTGGTTGAAATCGCCTTACCATATTTAACCAATATAAATAAACCTGCTTTTAAGATATTCACTAACTGGTAGGCTGCCTGGTGGCTCAGTCAGTTAAGCGACCAACTCTTGATTTCCATTCAAGTCATTATCTCATGATTCATGAGTTTGAGCCCCGTGTCTTGCCCCGTGTCAGGCTCTGTGCTGACAACACAGACCCTGCTTGGCATTCTCTCTCTTTGTCCCTCCCGTACTGGTGCATGCTCTCTCTCTCTCTCTCAAAATAAATATATAAAAAAGAAAGATAAATGTACTCTTAATCCCCCTCAACTATTTCACCCATGCCCCTACCCACCTCCTCTCTTGTAACCATCTGTTCTCTATAGTTAAGAGTCTGTCTTTTGATTTATATATTTTTTCCTTTATTCATTTGTTGTATTTCTTAAATTCCACATATGAGTGCAATAATATGATATTTGTCTTTCTCAGACTGACTTATTTTGCTCAACATTATATACTCTAGATCCATTCATGTTACCGCAAATGACAAGATTTCAATTCCTTTTTATGGCTTAATAATATTACATTGTACATATATACACCACCTCTTTTTATCCATTCATATATCAGTAGACCTTTGGGCTGCTTCCTTAATTTGGCTATTGTAAATAATGCTACAGGAAACATAGGAGTGCATATATCTTTTCAAATTACTGTTTTTGTGCTCTTTGGGTAAATTCTCAGTAGTGTGGTTACTAGATTATGTAGAATTTCTATTTTTAATTTTTTCAGGAGACTCCGTGTTGCTTTACACAGTGGCTGCTCTAGCTTGCATTCCCACCAACAGTGTATAAGGTTCCTTCTTCTCTGCATCTTTGCCAACTGTTGTTGTTTCTAGTGTTTTTGATTTTACCCATTCTGACAGTTGTGAGGGTATATTTCATTGTGGTTTTGATTTGCATTTCCCTGATGATGAGTGATGCTGAGCATCTTTTCATGTACTGGTTGACCATCTATATGTATGTCTTCTTTGGAGAAGTGTTTGCTCATGTCTTCCCATTTTAATTATATATATAGTATATATATATACACATACACATACACACACATATAACATATGTATGTTATACATGTATAATTATGTATGTATATATTATATGCATTATCTTTATGTAATTAAGATGTAATTACATTAATATGTAATATATATATTTAATGTATTGAGTTCCACCAGTAATTTTTTAAAAATCCCTACCTCAAATATTTCCTCAATAGAACTATATTCCAGAAAAAATTTAAAAATTTGTCTCAAGATAATTAATAATATAGGAATATATGTTTTCAGCAAGAGACATTATAAAGTATATATGGGTAACATAACTGAGAGTCCTTCATTTTTCTTTTTTTTTCAAAAATATGCATTATATATATAAGCACACACTCACAAAACAGAGTGAGAGAGACATAGAGAGGCAGAGAGGGAGAAACAGAGACAGAGATACAGAGAGAGATGTCTATGATCTTGATTCTGTTATGAATAAAAGACTGGCAATTGTATTGCCAATACATTCCATTGTTTCCTTCCCCTTATGAAAAAAATAAATGATTATATTCATTTTAAGACCAGTTTTTTTCAAGCTTTTACTTTCCTTGATGTTATTATCTTTGAAATTCACAATCAGTACCCTGTAAACATTTTAAACAACATACCTTCTCTCTACCCCAATTTCTGTCATTCTTGTTGACAACTTCTAGTGGATTATAAATTTAATACCATATCTTAGTTCTTGATCTTGTTTCCAGTGACGACTCCTCCCCATGACTTCAGACACCCATTCACTGGGCATATTTTTTATTATCTATAGCTTTTTTAGCTGGAAAATTAATCATGCAAATATTCATTGCATAACTACCCCACATCCCACCTTAAAACTAATTTGTTCAGCTACTCCTACTCTCTGATTTTTATCAGAAGCCCTAATTCATTAAACTTTATGCTATCTTCCATTTCAAAAATTCTTTCTTAGTGTGCCTTTTTCCCAGTTATATTCTATGACTCATATTTTAATAACATTCTTTCATTATTCTGAAGCCCCATACTTTTTCCTTTTCCATTACACTAATCTGGAGAACTAAGTTATCTGATTTCTGTCTACATAAAATATCAGTACATATTATTCCCAGTATGAAACGATCATCATAAAATTGAAATAATCCCTCATCACCTCAATTCTATTCAAGGTATCTGGTCAATTAATCTTCATCCTATTTCACTCAACTCTTTCAAAAGTTGTTCATGCACTTCAAAATCTATTTCCATATTTTTCTATTAGATACATATGCCTTGCTTCCAAAACTCAAACACACACACACATTCTTTTATATCATTTGGATGCAGTGTATCCTGTTACAACAAAGTGGCCGTTTCTTCTATCTAATCTTTGTGTTGGATTACATTTCTTCTTGTCTCTCAGGAAAATTATTCTATCAATCTCTCTCTCTCTCTCTCTTTCTCATTCTTTCTCCCTATTTAATTTCTTCCTTGGAAGCTTCCTGAGAAATACATTCCTTTTTTAGTTTTACATCCCCAGGATATAAGAAATATATTAGTTATAGGAAGACACATGCTGTTTTATTTAGGGATAAACTTCTTTTAAATTATTTCAAGGAAGATAATTAGCTGCTACAACTTAGAACCTTTATGGGCACCTGGGTGGCTCAGTTGGTTAAACATCTAATTCTTGATTTGGGCTCAGGTCATGATCTCATGGTTCGTGAGATCGAGCCCTACATTGGGCTCTGCACTGACAGTATGGGGCATGCTTTGTATTCTTGCTCTGCCCCTTCCCTGCTCATGCTCTCTCTCTCTCTCAAAATAAATAAGTAAACATTTAAAAATAAATAAATTAGGAAACTTTAATTTTATGTTAATTTTAAGTGGTCAAATAATGCTCCCTTTCAAGAGAGTCATGTAGTTATTTGCATATCACATGTGCATTTTATATACATATAACTTTTTTTGGAATTTCATTTTTTATTTTTATTGTGGTAAATATATATCAAATAAAATTTGCCATTCGGATCATTTTTAAGTGTGCAAATTAGTGGCATTAATTACATTCACAATTTTGTGAAATCATTACCACTATTTCCAAAGCTTTTTAGTCGCCACAAACAGAAACAAGCAGTAATTCTCTCTTTTCCCCAACATGAGCCCCTGGAAACCTCTAACCTACTTATTGTCTCTATGAACTTACCTATTCTAGATATTTCATACAAGTACAATGATACACTGTTTTTTCCATTTGCCTGACTCATTTCACGTAAAATAATATTTTCAAGGTTCATCTGTTATGTAACATGCATCAAAATTTCATTTTGTTCAATGGCTGAATAACCATTCTATTGTATACACATATCACATTTCGTTCATCCATTCATCTGTTGTTGAACACTTGGGTTTTTTGGCTGTTGTGAAAAATATACCACAATGAGCAGTGGTGTACAGATAGCTGTTTAAGTGCTTGTATTCAATTCTCTGAGGTATATATCTAGGAAAAGAATATGTTAATTCAATCTTTAACTTTGAGGAACTGTTAACCTCAAAAAAAAAAAGGCGGCTGTATACCATTTACATTCCTACCAACAGCACACAGATTTCCAATTTCTCCACGTAATTGCCTACGCTTGTTATTTTATCTTTTTAAATTGAATTTGATTATTTTAATTGTAGCCATCCTAGTAAGTATGAAGTGGTATCTCATTGTAGTGTTGATTTGTATTTCTTTAATGACCAATCATGTTGAACATCTTTTCATGTGCTTTTTGGCCATTTGTATACCTTCTTTAGAGAAATGTCTGTTCAAGTCATTTGATTGATTTTAATTGCATTGTATTATTTTGTTGTAAATACCATTATGGGTGGAATTGCTTTTTATTTTTTCAATTTTCTACCAAGTTTATTTATTTTTGAGAGAGAGACAGAGTAAGGAAGGGGCAGAGAGAATGGGAGACATAGAACTGAAGCAGACTCTAGGTTCTGAGCTGTCAGCACATAACCTGACATAGGGCTTAAACTCACAAACTATGAGATCATGACCTGAGCTGAAGTCAGACGCTCAACTAACTGAGCCACCCAGGTGCCCTGAATGGAATTGCTTTTTAAATTTTATTTCTACATTGTTCTTTAATGATGTATGGAAATATATCAGGTTTGTGTGTTGATTTTTTAATCTGTGACTTTGCTGAGTTTGTTTTTAGATGGAGTATATTTCTTATAGATATTTCAGAGGATTTTCTATATATAGGATATTGTCATCTGCAAATGGATATAGTTTAACTTGTTCCTTTCCATTTGGGATGCCTTTTATTTATTTTCCCGATCTAATTGGTCTGGCTAGAACTTCTGGTATAATGGTGATCACCAGTGGTTAAAATGGGCTTCATTGTGTATTACTGATTTTAGTGGGAGATTATCTTTTTGACTTTTAGATACAATATATAGAAAAAATAATAAAGAATAACAGATTATTTAGTTTGTAACAAACTTTATTAAATATTTAACAAATCTTTATTTTTAAAAGAAAGCAAATAAATGCTGATTTTATATCATATAGGTATAGGAACCATTTACTGAAATACTGGAAATTTTATAAACATTAGAACAATTACTTGCAATCAAGTGTACTCAATATATGATTTTTAAATTCTGTGAATGTCAAAGTTTGTCAAATTTTCCTGCTTTGTTCCATATCTTATAAGATCTCATGTATCTCAGTGGAAATGCTTACAGTTAGAGAGTCCTAACTAGGTTCTTAGCCTTTTTAGTTTTTGAGTGGTCTTTGACCCATGTTTTAAATGCCATTGCTTTATCACTTTTTATTTGTATACAAAGTTACCTTCACTTCATTGCTAAGCATTAAAATAACTTTGAAATTTTATCTAGGCCCTTATACTAAAGATAATCTTGTTCACAAATCAGTTACAGTGTAAAAGCATATAAGCAAAATCCATGTCATTTATCAATATTACATTTTCTTAAAAAGATTTATGGGTAGAAATGTAGATTTCTTATAAGGTTAATATTGATCTATCTTGTCTTAGGACCCATGCTGTTTTTACTCAGTCAAGCAGTGGGGCTTTCTGCCAGGAATATATGTGTTAATGAAGCAGACTTCCATCATAACTGAGTTTTGTATATTAACAAGTTGTTTTAATTGCTCTTCTTGAATATATTACAAACATATTATTAAACATATTTTACCATGCTAATTTCAATAATTTGACAAATGGTTCTGTATTGTTTTAGCCATCAAAGCATTCCTCCAATTCCCTAATTAATCAAAAATACCTCAATGTATAGCTTTACTAGAAGCTTCATTAAGTATCTGACCCTCACTGAGAAGAACTGCATTGGGAATTGCATGTATTTCATCTCTAATAATACATACAAGATGCTGTATAATAAAAAATTCACAGGAGAATAATTTAGAATAGCTCACATTATTACCATGGCAAGGCAATCCCTCATTAATGCTTAGAGAATGTCAAAAGAAAGTGGAATTCTTTCATTTACATTTTAATGTTTAACAATTCTACATAAATAAGAGGACTTTTGTATGGTCCCAGAGAGAATATAGCAGGTTGGGGTATACACTCAGCCAAATCTTTTAGATTCAGATAAATTTATCGTATTCTCAAAAGATTACCAATAGAGAGTTAATCCATTATAAAATTCACTTTTTTTTGGTATGTGTGTATGATTTTGCATGCAAAGATTATCCTTGCCAATTAAAGATATTGTTTAATGTAAGAATTTAAAAAAATTGATCATTACAAATAATACAAACAATTATATTAACTATATAATCATGGTAAGATCATGATTATGATCAAAATCATAATATAAGTTCTAGGCAACATGCTACATGCTTTATAAACTTTTCAGATAATCAAAAACCTTATGGTGCATAACACATTTTGCATATGATGATATATACTTCAGGTTAAGTATACCTTTTTTTTTAATGTTTGTTTATTTTTGAGACAGAGAGAGACAGAGCTTGAGGTGGGGAGGGGCAGAGAGAGAGGGAGACACAGAATTGGAAGCAGGCTCCAGGCTCTGAGCTGTCAACACAGAGCCTGACACGGGGCTTGAACCCACGAGCTGTGAGACCATGACCTGAGCCGAAGTCGGACACCTAACCGACTGAGCCACCCAGGCACCCCTAAATATATTTTTTTTCAGGTTATAAAGCTATCTGGTGTTGTAATAGAGATTCCAATAACAGTCTGATCCAAGAAATTATATAATAAATAAAAGTAACAAGAATTCTTATAAAATTTTAAAGAAATGTATTTTTAAAAAATGCAGGCCATGATTTATTAATTCAGAAAATCAATTAAGATTCATCACCAGCATTGCATAAAAATATAATAAATATCAGAGTATATTATAATAGCAAGGATATAATTGCCTTACATACTTATTTTCAGTTTTACTCAGTCAATGAATTAAATACTCTACCAGAGTTTACAAAGTTGAGTTTATTAACAGCATCAAACAATATATACACAATTCAAAAATATTTGTCTGCAGAGGGCAAAGAGTCAGTTATTGAAGTGCTAGAAAGTGAGAGTTCATGAAGGTTGTGCTAATTAAGTATTAAAACTGGTACCCTGGAGAAGATAGAATAAGACCATTGATCTGTATGTAGTTGAATAAAATGAGTTCCATTGTTCATTGATCAGGAAAGGGTCTTCACTTTATATCAAGTAAGGGTTTGTAGTCTCAGAGTTGCTCAATAGACATGTTCTTTACAAGCCACAGATGATTAATCCTGTGGCAAAAAACACCATAGTCCGTTTTGATATTTCCTAGGCAAGTACTGTTGTGAGCCATTTGTTTAAAGTCAGCAAAATTTTCCTTACAGTCCTTTTCCTAAATCTCTCTTGGCTGAGATAATAGAATGATGACACCAATGACAGACAAATGATCAGATTTTTTGGTGAACATTTCTTTGTTTTAGCTTTTTAATGCATAATGTTGTGTTTGTGTAGTAAATACAGTCTCCTTTTCATGCACAACCATCTGATGTACAAATTTTACAAGATAGAAAGTCATCTACAACATGTGAGATCCTAGTAACAGTACACTTGGCAACAGCAACAATGACTAATGTTGCTATACAACAAGAACCTGCCTGAGTCTTTGAGGTTCATGATACTTCTTCCAGAATACGTAATTGCTTGAAGCTTCTTGCAGGGACAATCAGCCAACAGTAAAATTAATTAATTAATTAATTAATTAATTAATTAATTAAAAAACATGAAAAACAAAAACTGCCTATGATTGTTAAAACTGAAAGAATCTAGTGAACTTGTAGTAATAAATAGTAACAGATTAGGAATGTAGAATCATCTATATGATACAAATCAGGTTATAGGGATTTGCTCACTAATCATCTTAGAGTAATAACTGACAGTGGAAGCACTGACAAATATTTAGTGTATTTTTTAAGGAAATTCAATTTTAATCTTTAAAAATTTTTTTAACATTTATTCATTTTTTGAGAGAGAGGGAAAGAGAGAGAAGGAGAAAAAACATGAGCAAGGGAGGGGCAGAGAGAGAGGGAGACATCAAATCTGAAGCAGGCTCCAAACTCTGAGCTATCAGCACAGACCTGGACATGGGGCTTGAACTCATGAACTGTGAGATCATGACCTGAGATGAAGTCAGAGGCTTAACTAACTGAGCCACCTAAGCATCCCAGTGCCTTTAATTTCTATCATAAGTTATTTGTTCTCAACCAATAATAATATTTAGAGCTAGAAAACAAATTTGTCCTAAAAAACCCAATCTATAGACACTGTATCAGTATTTTTACGGAATATGAGTATAATTTCTCAATATGGAAATAATGGATTCACTGAAACATGACTATCAAGTTACTTCTAAATAATTAAGTTAGAAGGACTGTGTTTTCTTGGTTGATTCATTAATCAAAGTTACCATATAAAAATTAAAATAATGTTACAGAAATAACTATAATGATCATTAAGATTATTAGAATTCTTGTAGAGAAGGGTCCTTTTAGTTACACTGAAATGATTTAACAGCACAGAAAGAAGTGTATATGAAGAATACACTATATAACAAGTTCATAATTTCTTTTTAGTTATCAGTCCACTAATTTTTGTCATAATATTGTATATAAGTATTTAAACACACACACATATATATACAGTCTACATACAGAGTCTGTATACTGACTGTATGCACACATACACACACAGAGAGTCATCCTGCACAATTTTGGAATAAAATTATAGAAATCTTCTCATTTAAAATTTAAATAGAATTAACCTCATTAAAATAATATATAAAAGTTACATAAATTCTACCATTTTGATTTAAGCTTTATATACCACCAATATGGTTAGGTAACATATAAGATTATTGTCAAAATATAATTAAAGATATAAGTACACCATTATAGAATATAAATACATAATGTAAAAATTATTGAAATATATTTCTTTCCATTCTCTGGTAAATTTTGATATTGTTAGAAATTTTCTTTAGTTATAAACACTTCTTTTTTTTTTTCCTTAATAGTGTATTGTCAAGTTGGTTTCCATATAACACCCAGTGTTCATCCCAACAAGTGCCCTCCTCCATGCCCATCACTCACCTTCTCTTCTCCCCATCCCCCATCAGCCCTCAGTTTGTTCTCACTATTCAAGAGTCTCTCATGGTTTGCCTCCCTCCCTCTCCCCCACTATTTTTCCCCTTCTCCCACATCATCTTCCATTAACTTCCTCCTAATCCACCTATATGTGCAAACATATGGTATATGTCCTTCTCTGCATGACTTATTTTGCTCAGGATAACACCCTCAAGTTCCATTCATGTTGCTACACATGGCCAGATTTCACTTCTTTCTTATTGCCATGAAGTATTCCATTATATAGATATACTACTTCTCCTTAATACATTCATCAGTTGATGGACACTTAGGTTCTTTCCATGTTTTGGCTATTGTTGAGAGTGCTCCTATGAGCATTGGGGTACATGTGCTCCTATGCATCAGCACTTCTGGATCCCTTGGGTAAATTCCTAGCAGTGCTACTGCTGGGTCATAGGGAAGTTCTAGTGTTAATTTTTTGAGGAACCTCCATACTGTTTTCCAGAGGGGCTGTACCAGTTTACATTCCCACCAACAGTGTAGGAGGGTGCCCATTTCTCCACATCCTCGCCAGCATCTAGAGTCCTCTGATTGGCTCATTTTAGCCACTCTGACTGGCATGAGATGATATCTCAGTGTGGTTTTGATTTGTATTTCCCTGATGAGGAGGGATGCTGAGCATCATTTCATGTGTATGTTGGCCACCTGGATGTCCTCTTTGGATAAGGGTCTGTTCATGTCTTCTGCCCATTTCTTCACTGGATTGTTTTTTGGGTGTGGAGTTTGATGAGTTCCTTATGGATTTTGGATACTAGCCCTTTATCTGATATGTCATTTGCAACTATCTTTTCCCATTCTGTCCATTGCCTATTAGTTTTATGGATTGTTTCCTTTGCCGTGCAGAAGTTTTTTATCTTGATGAGGTCCCAGTAGTTCATTTTTGCTCTTGATTCATTTGCCTTTGGGGATGTGTCAAGTAAGAAATTGCTGCAGTTGAGGTTAAGGAGGTTTTTTCCTGCTTTCTTTTCTGGGGTTTGGATGGTTTCCTGTCTCACATTCAAGTCCTTTATCCATTTTGAGTTTATTTTTGTGTATGGTGTCAGAAAATGATCTAGTTTCATTCTTTTGCATGTTGCTGTCCAGGTCTCCCAGCACAGTCTGTTAAAGAGGCTGTCTTTCTTCCATTGGATGCTCTTCCCCGCTTTGTCAAAGATTAGTTGGCCATACATTTGTGGGTCCATTTCTGAGTTCTCAATTCTGTTCCATTGGTCTATGTGTCTGTTTTTGTGCCAATACTATACTGTCTTGATGATTACATTTTTGTAGTAGAGGAAAAAGTCCGAGATTGTGATGCCTCCCGTTTTGGTTTTCTTCTTCAATATTACTTTGGCTATCGGGGTCTTTTGTGGTTCCATATAAATTTTAGGATAGTTTGTTCAAGCTTTGAGAAGAATGCTGGTGCCCTTTTGATTGAGATTGCATTGAATGTGTAGATTGCTTTGGGTAGTAATGACATTTTAACCATATGTATTCTTCCGACCCATGAGCATGGAATGTTTTTCCATTTCTTAGTGTCTTCTTCAATTTCCTTCATAAGTTTTCTATAGTTTTCATCATACAGATCTCCTATATCTTTGGTTAGGTTTATTCCTAGGTATTTTATGGGTTTTTTTGTGCAATTGTGAATGAGATCAGTTCCTTGATTTCTCTTTCTGTTGCTTCCTTGTTGGTGTACAAAAATGCAACCGATTTCTGTATGTTGATTTTATATCCTACAACATTGCTGAATTCATGGATCAATTCTAGTAGGCTTCTGGTGGGGTCTGTTGGGTTTTTCTGTGTAGAGTATTATGTCGTCTGTGAAAAGGGAAAGTTTGACTTCTTCTATTCCAATTCTGATGCCTTTGATTTCCTTTTGTTGTCTGATAGCTGATGCTAGGACTTCCAGCACTATGTTAAACAACAGTGGTGAGAGTGGCCATCCCTGGCGTGTTCCTGATCTCAGGGGGAAAGCTCGCAGTTTTTCCCATTGAGAATGATGTTAGCTGAGGGCTTCTCATAGATGGCTTTTATGATGTTTTGGTAAGTTCCTTCTATCCCAACTCTCTCTAGGCTCTTTATTAAGAAGAGATGCTGTATCTTGTCAAATGCTTTTCTGCACCTATCGACAGGATCATATGGTTTTTATCTTTTCTTTTGTTAATGTGATGTATCACATTGATTGATTTGCAAATATTTAACCAGCCCTGTACCCAGGAATGAATCCTACTTGATCATGGTGGATAATTCTTTTTAAGTGCTGATGAACTCGATTTGCAAGTATCTTATTGAGGATTTTTGCATCTGTATTTATCAAAAATATTGGCCCGTAGTTGTATTTTTTGGCTGGTTTTCTGTCTGGCTTGGGAATCAGAGTGATGCTGGCTTCATAAAATGAATCCGGGAGTTTTCCTTCGATTTCTATTTTTTGGAATAGCTTGAGAAGAATGAGTATTAATTCTGTTTTAAATGTCTGGTAGAATTCCGCAGGGAAGCCATCTGGCCCAGGGCTCTTATTTGTTGGGAGATTTTTGATAATTGATTCGATTTCCTCACTAGTTATGGGTCCGTTCAGATTTTCTATCTCTTCCTGTGTGAATTTTGGTAGTGAGTGTGTATTAGGAATTTGTCCATTTCTTCTAAGGTGTCTAGTTTGTTGGCATATAATTATTCATAGTATTCCCTGATAATTGCTTGTATTTCTGAGGGGTTGGTTGTAATAAGTCCATTTTCATTCATGATTTTGTCTATTTGAGTGCTCTCTCTTTTCTCTATTTGAGAAGCTAATAGAGGTTTGTCAATTTTGTTTTTATTTTTCAAAAACCAAGTCTTGGTTTCATTGATCTGTTCAACTGTTTCTTTGGTTTCTATATTGTTTATTTCTGCCCTGATTTTTATTATTTCTTTTCTTCTACTAGGTTTGGGTGCTCTTGTTGCTCTCCTTCTAGTTGCTTTAGGTGCGGTGTTAGATTTTGGACTTGCGCTTTTTCTAATTTCTTGAAATAGGCCTGGAGTGCCATGTACTTTCCTCTTAGGAATGCTTTTGCCGCATCCCATAGAGTTTGGATTGTTGTATTCTCATTTTCATTTGTTTCCATATTTTTAAAAATTTCTTCTCTAATTGCCTGATTGACCCATTCATTCTTTAGTAGAGTGTTTTTTAGCCTGCATGTTTCTGGGCATTTTCCAGACTTCTTCCCGTGGTTGATTTCGAGTTTCATAGCATTGTGATATGAAAGTGTGCATGGTATTATCTCAATTATTTTATATTTATTGAGGGCTGCTTTATGTCCCAGTATGTGATCTATCTTGGAGAATGTGCCTTGCACACTTGAGAAGAAAGTGAATTCCATGGCCTAAGGATGTAGAGTTCTAAATATATCTGTCAGATCCATGTGGTCCAATGTGTCATTCAACTCCATTGTTTCTTTAGTGATTTTTTGTCTAGTTGATCTATCCATTGCAGTAAGTGGAATATTAGAGTCCCCTGCTATTAGCACATTCTTATCTATAAGCTTGTTTCTGTTTGTGATTAATTGTTTTAAATATTTAGGTGCTCCCATATTTGGTGCAGAGATATTTATAATTCTTAGCTCTTTCCGATGGATAGACCCTTTAATTATTATATAATGCCTTTCTTCATCCCTTGTTACTGTTTTTACTTTAAAGTCCAGTTTGTCTGAGATAAGAATAGCTACTCCAGCTTTCTTTTGACTTCCTGTAGCATGATAGATATTTCCCCATCCCCTTCCTTTCAATCTGAGGGTGTCCTCCTGTGTAAAATGAGTTTCTTGTAGACAGCAAATAGACGGATTTTGTTTTTTTTATCCATTCTGCTATCCTCTGTCTTTTGATTGGGGCATTTAGTCCATTTACATTCAGTGTTATTATTGAAATATATGGGTGTCATTTGTGGGATTCATGCTTGTGGTGTGTCTCTAGCATCTTGTGTTCCTTGCAACATTTCCCTCAGAGAGTCTTCCTCAGGATTTCTTGTAGAACTGGTTTAGTGGTGACAAATTTTTCAATTTTTATTTATTTGGAAAGACTTTTATTTATCTTTCTATACTGAACGACAAGCTTGCTGAATAGAGGATTCTTGGCTGCATATTTTTTTCTGTTCATCACATTGAAGATCTCTTGACATTCCTTTCTGGCCTGACAAGTTTCAGTAGATAGGTCTGTCACCACTCTGATAGGTTTCCCTTTGTATGTCAGGGCCCTTTTCTCCCTAGCTGCTTTCAAAATTCTCTCTTTGTCTTTACATTTTGCCAATTTTATTATGCTATATCGTGCAGAAGATCGATTCAAGTTACGTCTGAGGGGAGTTCTCTGTGCCTCTTGAATTTCTATGTCTACTTCCCTTCCCAGATTGGGGGAGTTCTCTGCTATAGTTTGTTCAAGGACTCCTTCAGCACCTTTCTCTCTTCCTCTTCTGGAATTCCTATGATATGGATATTGTTCCGTTTGATTTTATCACTGTGCTCTCAAATTATGTTCCTGGATCAGTTTATCCCTCTTGTTCTCAGCTTCCTCTTTTTCTATAATTGTGTCTTCTAAATCACTTATTCTCCTTTCTGCCTCTTCAATCCGTGCATTGGATGACTCCATTGTATTATGTGTCTCATTTGTAGCATTTTTTAATTCATCACAACTATTTTTAAGCTCCATAGTCTTTGTAGCAATAGTTTTTCTCTGATGTCTTCCATGCTTTTTTCAAGCCCAGCGATTAATTTTATGACTATTGTTCTAAATTCTTGTTCAGATATGTTGCTTACATCTGTTTTGAATAGTTCTTTAGCTGTCATTTCTTCCTGGAATTTCTTTGGAGGAGAGTTCTTCCGTTTCATCATTTTGGTTAGCTTTCTGTCTCTTGTTAATTTTAAAAGTTTGTCATGCACTCTGCCCCTGTGGGTGCTGCTGTATTAAAGAGGGCTCTTTGACTGTTCAGTGCCTGTCTGTTCAGGAAGTGTTCTTTGAATAGTGTCTCTTGGTTTCTCTTGTTGAGACTTTCATTATTTTGTTTCCCTACTCTTAGTGGTATTTGGGACTCTCCACCATGTGTACTTTGGCTTGTTTCTTGAGGTAGCCCTGGAAAAGAAAACAGACAGACAACCACACAGGGAACAAAGGTACACAAAGGCACAGACAAATCCAATAAATACACAAACTGAAAGGGAAACAAAAAAAGAAAAAAGGAAGGGACAAAAACCAAAACAATACAAAAAAAGAATAAAAGAGAGGAAGGAAGGAATACAAATAATAAAAATAAAAATGATAATTAATAGAAAATTGAAAAAAGAAGAAAAGATAAGATGAAAGAAGAAACCCAAAAGACAAAGGACAGTCTAAAGGCATAAAACCAGAATTCCCAGCTATAAATAGAGAGCCAGATGTATGCAGTGCTTATGGAAGAGCATATACAAAGAGAGAAATGACAGGGTGGGGAAGAAGTAGAATTGGAAATGAAATGACCAGGCAGAGAGACTAAGAGGCTTAATTCAGAGGGAGAAATCATAGAATATGTTTAGAGGAGATGAGAAAGAAAATGAAGATGTTACTCAGAGAAACTATATAGTCTGATTACTCCAGAGTGAGAGATAAAAAGGTAGCTGTGGAGGTGTAGAGTGTATATCTAGAGAATGGATTAAATGTGACTGTTTAAGCAAACCAATGACCAGAGTTCCCCAACTAGCAGAGTGGAGGGTTTTGAATGAGAGAATGAGAAAAGGGAAATTATATCTGAATAGAAAGAATTAGGTGGGGATGGGCGGGGTTTTGTGTAGACTGTTCTCGCCTCCACTTCATCCCGCTGGCCACTCCCTGAGGTCCCGCCTTGGTGGTTGTAGGGAGAAAAATGGTGGTGCCCGAGTCCCTTCTCAATCAAGCATTGCAAATCACTCCTTTGTGTCCAATTTCCCTGTGCTGCAGGTGTAGCCAAGATGGGCTGAGTTCTATGCCCCATGCCCCATTTCGTTTCCAGGTCCCAGTCCCTGCGCTTTGTTTATACTGCCCTAAACAGTCCAAAATGTCACTGCCTCCCAGCTCCTGGGAGTTGAGTTGGGGGGACAGGGATGAAGTGTAGCAGCATCAGATCCGCAGGGGTCAAGCGGAGGTACAACCTGGGATCCGATGCCTCCTGGATGCTGGGGGCATGTCTGGGGAACTCAGCCTCGGCTGGCTGCCTCTGTGCTACTGCTGGGGATGGTGCTAGGAGCACAGCAGAGCGGTTTTTCCTGGTGCCCTCTGGGACGGGAGCACCTAGTTCAAAGTCAGCACCCCAGCCAGAAGTAAAAAACACTCTCTTTCCAAGCCGAGGTTTTTCTCTTCTCCAGGGACGGTTCTATGAGCAGTTTCAGCTTCTATTTCTTTTCCCCTTGACTTGGCTCACTGTGGCTACCGCAAGTTGGGTTCCCTCCCCTCCCTCCGTATCTCTGGTCCCATCCAGCTTTTATCTTCCCCAGTTCGCTCTCACACACTTATGTGGTTTCCTTAAGAGTTTATTCTGTCTCCTTCTCTTCCCAAACTCCTGTGGCTCAGTGTCCTATAACTTCAGGCCTTCTGTGTTTGAGAGATGGGTGCAAGCAAAATGAATGGAGTTCCCCACTTCTCCGCCATCTTGCCCTACTCTAGTAACAAACACTTCTTTAAAACCTTTCAAGATTTTGGGGCATCTGGGTGGATCTCTCTGGTATATGTCTAACTTGATTTTGGCCCAGGTCATGATCTCATGGTTCATCGGGTCAAGCCCTGCATCTGGTTCTGCACTGTCAGTGCAGAGCCACTCTCTTTGGCATTCTCTCTTTGCCCTTCCCCTGCTTTCTCTCTCTCTCTCTCTCAAAATAAAAATAAAAACAAAACAAAGAACAACCCTTCAATATTTTAAAATAAATTAGAGATTTCAGAAATTGAAGTTATCCTTAAAGAGTATGAGTATCACAGATTATTTTGTCATTGATATAATTTAGTTTACTTGAACATACTAAACATTTATTAAAGTAACATTTTGTCTCAGTATAAATTTAAGATGTTAATTTTATGTATGTTTTTGTCTGATACATCAAACCAAGTATTTCATAAACTAGAATATTGATTAAGCTGATATCCTTATACCATGATAATGGAGAAGTCAGAACGTTAAGTTTTAAAAATTCATCTTGATTAGATACCGTTTATAGAAATATTCACATCTTTTTACATATATAGTACACAATTTATTTAATCATTTAATGTATTGCATCTCTTATTGTCTCTTAGCCAAGAGATAAGTCACCAACATGTTATCTTTACAGCTAAACTTTTTGTTTTGTTGTAGATTTTCCCCATAGTTGAAGACTCAACCAGGCAGTCTCCTAGAAGAAGCCAGACACTAAAATCAGTAATTAAATTTTGAAAGTTCTTTGGAAATGTTACGTTCTATATTTAAAGTACATGAGTATTTTACAACTTTCTATAAATTTACAGAATTTTCTATAAACTTATAATTAGCATCAGAACCACCATGAATTTTAAGAGATAAACAGTTCACTTAATTTCTTCTTCTACTTGGTGTGATTTAGGCTTGGACTAGATATTTCTAAAGTGTATGTATATATTGACAAATTTAAAAAACAATTAAAAAGGCAAACTGTTGTAGAATTGAAAGGAAAGGATGATACGGATCAGGGTGCTGCTGTTTCAACATTGGAGTGCCTATGTTCACCACACACAAGACCAAGAAAATATTCCTTGATTGGCCAAAAGACAAACTCAAGAATGCCCTAGAAAACAATTACAGATAAAGGAAAACACTGAGACTGAAAGCTCAGGGTCAGAGGAGTCATGGTCCAAATTATAAAATAAGTCATGAGCTATATTAATTAGGAGTTAGAATACGTCAAACAAGCTCAGTAGATGAAATAAGTGTAGGGAGGGTGCAAGAAAGACTCAAATCTCAGTCACCGCTGGACTTCTCCCCCACAGCACAAGCTCACTGAAGCCCCAAACTGAGCCTAAGAAGGCATATGTAAGCATTTGCTTCCATTTGCAAGCCCAGCAACACTGGCCTCAGTAAGTGAAGGCAACTAGGCAATTTGGGAAGACTCCTAGAGTGTCCAACAATAAAACAAAGACCAAGGATAAAATACTATGATGACTAGTACTGCTACTACTGTTACTATTGCTGCTACTACTACCAACAATAATAATCACAAAGCTTAATCTATTAACTTGCCAAGGAAGGGAACACACACCAGTTAAAAATTTTACTAAGTTGCTGAGATGGAGAATCAGAGGTTTTTAAGTAATTAAAAAGAGAGAGAGAGAGAGAGAAGGGTTCATGGTGGTTGTGCTAATTAAGTGCTGAAACGAGAACACTGAGCAAAATGAAATGAGTTCATATATCTGCACTGTCCATTAGCCAGGAAAGTATCCTGAGTTTGGTCTAATAAGTGAGTGTTCATTCAGGTTACTCAAATCCATCACATTTTGTCAGCTTCAGCTGTTTAGAGTCAGTGATAATGAAACACAACGTTCAGTTTTGTTATATCTTATGGAAGTGTTCTTGTATATATATTTAGGTATGTACTGACTTTTTAGTATGCATTTCTGTCCAAAAAGTTTGAGCACCACTGGTTTAGATATTGGCAAAATGATTTATTTGTCATGTATATATTGACTCTACTCTAGACTCTAAATGCCCAGAAACTTCACTATTTTAAAATCCCAGGTTTTTTAAAGAGATTAAAAGAAGAAAAACTACTGAGGGTTTTTGTGAAGAGCTATTTGCTAAAATTAGGTTAGTGTAAATGCAGTGTTTTCTTTCCCTTGCTGATCTGTTTGTATTAAAGAAGAGAGATATAAGAAAATGAGTTTCTCATAAATTATTTCATGAGCAAAATAAAGGAGAATGGCCAGATAACAGCTATCACTGTTGGACATGGTTAAAAGGAGCTTTACTAATCTTGGGATAAAAAAAGATGTCCCAGGTGCTTATCATCAAATTCAATTACAAATGCAAAGCCAAGGAGAAGTTTATAACTGCAAAGCTAAAATCAGGTTTACATCATTTTGAGGTATCTGGGTTGCTTTTTCATGGGTCTATACCTAAGCTTGATGAGACAGGAGTAAAATGGAAATCATGTATTCATAGGCAAGGGTACATACATTAAAAATAATGAAAATGGTCTGCATGGAGTAGCTTAGCTAGCAGATTGTCACAGCATGCTCCCTCATTAGGATATGTCCTTGAAGCTTAAGATTGTTATCATAAGCAAGGCTGAAACATCCAGGTGATAGTGGCTAGACGTAGGGATTCATCTTCAAACCTAACTGTTCTTGATGTGGTCCACAGAAATTCTAATACTTATGTATACTCTAAATATCAGTCCCAATAAATATTACCACAAACTTTAAATCAGCACAGTTTGCTCTAGCTTACTTACACTGAGCCTTTGAGAGTAGTTGTTTTCCCTTATGTGCAGATATTTGAATAAGCAATGTCTAAAGTACTCTTTACTTCTAGAAATTATTTTTGCTTTACTTATATCTAATGTCTGGTTTTGCAGTCAAGAGACGCTCATATCAATATCATACTTGTAACAAATCTCGATGTCACAGAATTGACCATACATCTCAAAATTCCTTTTTAGTCTTGAGTATTTCAGTATTTTTATGTTTTTGGAATACTTCAAGAGAATTCAAGAAATTCTGATCATTTTACTCTGCAAAATGTTATTTTCTAATATTAACACTTCGTCGTTTTAAATCTAGAAAAACTTTTCACCCCCTTCCATTGGTTTTAGAGAATTTGATTTTAATTATTTTGTGCATCAGTTCACTTGGAAATTACTTACATTTTGATGTGGTAAGATCCATGTTAAATAATATCATAGACCTCTATTGGTATAAATGCTTTGTCTCTTCCTTTTGAAAAATTTTAGAATTTGCATGCTGGAAATCTGACATATACTTGTTATATTCCTTTTTCTGTCTGTTATTGACTTTTAAATTACATTTTATAATTGATTATTGTTTACATAGAACTTACTGATACTTTATATATTTATTTGTAACCACCTACCTTCACAAACTCTCATTGTGATCACTTGTTTCATTTAATGTTCATTTTTCACTGCTTTAACATTGGTTAAACCTTTGTTTTTTCAAGGTCTATACTAGAACAAAAATGACATTGACATCCTTATGTTTCCCTCAAATTTAATAGGATGGCTGTCACAATTAAACTCTTAATGTTTACTGTTCAAAGTAAGTATTTTGAAATACATTTCTTCTTTAATAGAGTATGTATATTGACTTTTATTGAACAAAATATTCTGATGAAATTGTTTATGCATTGAAAAAATATACTTGATGGAATGCAGGATGGATGGAAAACCTTTTTCTCTTTTAGATTTGAATAAAAGACGATGGTTTAGGAAGAATAGTAAAGTTATTTCTTTATTTTTATATTTCCTTTGAATAGCAGACTCATAAACAAACTGCCTGGTCAGCATGACCTCAGAGATGCCTATGAGCCATCCAAAATGCCAATTTGATATCCCGATCATCTCTGAAATCCATACCTATCTTTCTCAATTGTTAGAGATAACCCCATCATTCCTGTTGCTAAGGGTCAAATGTTAGCGTGTGTTACTTTTTCTCATATTATATTTTACTTTATCAAAAAAAAAAGAGCTGCTGGCTTTTTCAACAATTGGTCTAGAATCAGACCACTTGTCTCTATGTCTACTATTCACCATCACAGAGTCAGTACTGTGTCCTTCCTAGATTACTGTGAGATCTCCTTGACTGATTTCCTTTTTGCCATATTTGACTCCCAAAGTCTGTTCTCAGTTTGGCTGCCAAAGTGTCTTTCAAATTATGTTACATCATGTGACCACTCTGTTCAATACCCTCCAATAACTTCTCCACTCATTCAGAGTGAAATTCAAAATCATCATGATGCTATGAAATATACCCTTATTCATTATTTATATTTATCTAACCTTACCTCTTGTTATTCACTCACTCAGCTTTTGCTCTTCCCTGAACCTGTTATTTTACTCTATCTCAGGACCATTCACTTAATGTTTGTTTGACCTACAGTGTTCTTCCTCACAACATGAACATGGCTCATTCCCTCATCATAGTACTTTTTTTGGTCAATAGTATCCTTTCACTGAGGTCTTACCTTACCATCCTATTTAAAATTGTAGCCATTAAAACTCCTATTTCTCTTTTCTTATTTTCTTTTCATCTATTACACACATATCTAACATACTTTTATTATATTGATTGCCTCTCTTTCAATGTGAAAATACAAGCACCACAACGCCAAAGATAATGTTATTTGTATACTGTGAGTCATCCCAAGAGAGAATTATTAATAAAACTTTGTTGAATGAATAAAACATTGTAAACAAATGAATGATTAAATGATTTGACTATTAGTGACCACCAAGACCAAGCGGATCAGTATGGAGAATCGAATGGCATGGGCAGAAGAATAGTGTCCAATGTTGTTACAGCATTACAAATGCCACACTCGTCACCTACTCTGCCCCCAGATAGAGTCAGCCACAAAATGAGTAGAAAGGTGAAAAATCTGAATTACCAGTGGCTTAATTTGAAATTGCTGTGGAAAAAAATATGATGTGACAAATTCTACAATAGGATAGAGTAAGTTCTTCTTACTTGAAAAAAACACATGCTAGAGACAGAAACCAAATTTTGTAAGGGAGAATAAAGAAAATTATATTTGTTGCACACCTTTGTTTTGTGATTTCAATGTATCATATTTACCAAATGTGAGCATCATTTCTGATTTCAAAAAGTTTAAGAAATCTGAATATTTATATCATGGGAATATTTGAAAACCCAGGATTAAAACTAAAGGGTTTATCATATCAAGAGAATGTCTGTCTTATACACACAAGCACACTTAAACAATGTTAACTTGATTGCTGTGATCTTTACATAATGTATACATATATCTAAACATCAACTTGTGTACCTTAAATATATACAATTTTTACATGGCAAAGATATCTCAATAAAATTGTTAAGGAAAAGAAAGGCAGCTGTGAATGCTTATAAGAATTGACTACTTAGTGATATTGCTCTGCAAAGTAGTGTCCCAGTCAGAATTTACTGTACATTTCAGAATAGATTTTGAGAACATTGACTCTGAAAGTCTGTTATTTTTGACTGCTTTAAATAGTTGTCAAGAGAGACTGCAAAAGGAAAGGAAAAGAATGTACTGTTTTAGAGTGGACAGATGAACCTAAAATTTTCAGTCTCGATAAGATACACAAAAAGCTATAAAAAGAAGCATCTTTCCAGTTATTAAAAACACCCACAATTTTGATCCTTAATTTCCATACTAAGTGAACAGGGTCGAAGCAAATATTGTACTGGACATAGTTAAACAGGCACAAGAGACTTTATTCAGTGCTTTTGCAGTAGGAGGAAGAGACCAGAATTCAGTGTAATTCTACTGAAATAAGGGTCTGAGAGTTTATAAGAGCTTGGGTGGTGCAATCATAGACCATCTGGGTTTGATAATTGGCTTTACCCAAAGGGAAAGTAAACTTTCTTAGATCTTCATGACAGGAGGTAGTTTTACAAGTTGACCCAAGGCAGCCCTACCATGGAAACCGGGAGAAAGGTGCATGAACTCTTACATTTCAAAAGGATGGTTTCTGCATGCTTCAGAAAGATGCTCCTGGGTGGTAAAAGTGGCAAGAAGCTGGAGAAGATTTACATCTCAAAGGGGCAGAGGAAGAATTTACAATTGCAAGTATTCTAAAGTAAATAATCTAAGAAAAGGGAGGTCAGTGGCCTAGGGATAGGAAGAAGCCTGTGGAAGTTAGTCAAACTGAGGGGAACAGTTAACAGAGTCTTGGTCAGCATTATAATGAAGAGGTAACATCAGCTAGTCCTTTAAGTCAGAGCAACCCTGCCAGCCCAGCAAACTGGCCTTGCCTTTATTAACTTGTGGTTTGTAATTGACTAGGAACCATATGCTATAAATATTTTATTTTTTCACAATAGTGACATCTCAGAGTGACATTTTTTACATTTTGAACTTTTGTAGACAGTTTCCTTTGTTGATTTTTGTTTCCTCATGACACACTTTTTAGTAATTCAGTGGGATAAGAAATAACTGGACTGCAATGAATGACCCAAACCTGTTAACTCTAACCTTCATGTATGGTGGTGGGTGGGTTTGGAGGATATCAAGAAAGTAGAGAAGAAAAATATATTTGACCTTCTTATTTTCCCTTCACACTAATGACAGTCTATGTTAGAAGGGCTATCATCAAGAGAGTTTTTGTAATTCACTTCAAGCAATTGCCTGTGGTGGTTTTACATTTTGTTAGATTGAACTCATCTTCTATCTAGACATCTTTCTTTAGTACATGGCCGAGAATTCCACAAGGTGGCTCTGTGTCTCACTGTTGGAGCTGAGTTAATTCCAATTTCCATGTAAGTTTTTCATTTGTTTACACCATTTATTTCTCACAGGAGAATAAAGTCAAATTTTTCTAATCAAGTTAGAAGACATCAATTGAAAAGCCCATCGCTTTTTAATATGTCTGAAACTTAGCACATGGAATTAGGAAAAATTGTCAATTACTGAATTAAAATGGTAATACCTAAAAATAATAACTTTATAGTGCTTATTATGCACTAGGCATTTGCTAACTAATTTTATTTTTTACAGTAACACTAAGGGCAATTTAATTATTTTTGTTATTTTGAAAATGAGGAAACTGAGGCATAATATGTTAAGTAATTTCCCTAAAATCATACACTGAGTATTTGAACAGTTGATTTTTTTTTAATGTTTTATATTTATTTCTAGGAGAGAGAGAGAGAGAGAGAGAGACAGCGTGAGCAGGGGAGGGTCAGAGAGAGAGGGAGTCACAGACTGAAACAGGCTCCAGGCTCTGAGCGGGCAGTCAGCACAGAGCCCGACGCGGGGCTCGAACCCACGAACCGCGAGATCATGACCTAAGTGAAAGTCGGACGCTTAACCGACTAAGCCACCCAGGCACCTCTGAACAGTTGATTTTTGATCCTAAGTTAACTGCAATTGATATATGAACCAAAGTCCATTGCTTGTTCTGCATTTCCTAAAATATAACTACTAAGAAAACTGTACATTGCAAATATGATTTGGACTATGTCATCCTGAGTGTCTAAGTCATAGCTAATATTCAGTACCAAAATGGAGTAGATTTTAATAACTATTTAATAACTTATTTTCCTTTTTGGTCACAGATGGTAAAAAAAATGCTATGAGACAGCACAGATTACATGCATTTAATCATTATCCCAAGACTTTTACCATTTAACATGTTAATACCATGTAGGATGCAATTAGTGGAAGTGTTTTTGTTTCAAATGCAATTATGTAAAACTTCTATGATATTCACACATTCATTTGAATTTGGGAGGAATCCAATGTTTTACAAACAGTAAAACCAAACTTCCTATCATTAGTGTGTTATACCCAGATCGCAGTATCCTCAACGACCAGAGACCACCAGGGAGACCGAGTCACGCATGCAAAGGCAAAGGGCTTTATTACCGGCTCAAGCTCGGGCTCACAGACTTTACCAGCGCAGTGGATCCGTGCTGAGAGCCCCGAGCAAAGGCAGAGTAGGGTTTTTATGGGGTTTGTGACGGGGGAGTTACAGGAGTTGTGGCATGGAAACAGTGATCCAATCATTATTATACAACATCCTTGACAGCGGGTTTAACCATACACATTGTCTAGAGTATTCGTTACTCTTGGCGGGATCCAATTACAACGTTTAGAGTACCTTTAAATTCAACCAATCACAGAGCGAGCCTGGGGTCTTGTTCAGCGACTAACGGGTTAACTTTAACATAAGGTAACAGGGTCCTATCTATAGTTTCTATCTATAGGCCTCTCCCTTAGTAATATAGAGGGTGGTTGCTGGCCTTTCCTGATTGGGTGTTGCAAGGGTGGTTTCTCCTGCCTTGGGTAATGTGTAACTGCCTGATAGTTTTGGGGCAGCTGAAACTTAGGCCTTCTAGCTTAGAGGGGAAACTTAAAAGCCTGTCACGGGTCAGTTTAGTTTAGACTTGTGTCCTTACAAGTGGACACCCTAAATTCATATTTGTAAACATCACTATTTTATTTTCGTTAATATACTGAATATAAAAGAAAGGACATATCAAAAGATAAAGTAATATTTTAAAATATATACTTTAATTTGAAAACCGATAGGAAAGCTACACTTTAAATTCCTGTGACTTATAAAAACAATTCTCCAAGCTTTATTTTGATTGAAACTGACATATTATTTTAAAAATATAACTCTGCATATTTTAAAATATTTTATTTGTTTTTAAAAGCAGTGCACAATCTCCAGTTTCTTTCTGTAGTTAATTTCTTGCCTGATTACACATTACTACATGCTTCATTTATTGGCACGTCCTATATATGTGTCTACATGTATACAGGTGGCTTGTGGTTTTGTTGTTGTTGTTTTATTTTACTTTAGGCTCTCTAGATTAATGGGGAAACCAAGTAGGTTTGAATTTAAGGATCACAGTTTTCTGGTGTCTCCTAACAGTTGCCAAGGGGATTCTTCTTACTACAGAAATTTCACATTCAATCACAGCAAACTCTGGGGACATTTGTCATGATCTTGACAGGTTAGATAAATGGTTAGTTAAAATCATGGGTGAAGGTCAATAAGGACAAGTGTGAGGTGACTAAATTAAAAGCAAAATACCATTACAACTCTACTCATTATGGAAAGCCTAGCTAAGTTCAAATACAGCAGAGTTACTAATGTTAGGTTATAGAATTACAAAAGTAGATTTTTACTCTGCAGTAATAGGCAATTAAAATCAAAATTCTAGTTTTATACAGGGTTCTTTTCAGGACCTGTTGTCATCGTCCTATCATATTTATGGTAGATTGAACAGTATTAATAAATAAAATGAATTGAGGAAACAAAAACAAAGTACAAAATAAAATTGAAAGTAATATGAGTAAAGTAGTATGAGTAAATTCAAGGTGACTTTTTTTAACCTTTTAAGTACAGAAGTGTTAGTTTTTTTTTTTTCTGACTTACACGTTTTAGGGGCAAGTAGAATATAATCAATCATATAATACATATTATATTATTTAATATGTATTAATCACTTGTACTAAGAGCATGTAATAGTCTCTACATTCAGAAAATGCAGTCTACTGTGGGACACGTTAATTCATCAATTAATTAAAAAATATTGTGTTATTTCAAAGTATTTCTATAGGGAAAATGGGAGATCAATTGTTAATAAATATACAAATAAATACATTTTATATAACAATTATAATTTTGAATAACATTTAAATATGGAGATATTATTTTCAAACACTGGAGGAGTGGGCAACATTGGATATGGTTCTTGGAGAAGGTCTTTCTGAGGAACTATATTACTACTGAGATCAAAATTATGAGAAAGATCCAGATATTTGAATAACGGGAAGGTAAGACATTCAGACAGAAAGTTTATTCAGAGCAAAGTGGCTCTAAGACAAGGATGAATTAGTGTTTAAAATGAACGTGCTATCTGGAAGTAGTAGTGTTTAAGTTGTCCAGTGCTACAAAATGGGGTTCAGAAAAGTAGGCAAAAAAATTCAGTTAATCAAGAGTCATATAGACAATGGGAGAGTGTTTAGATTTTATTCTCAGTCAGAGACAATGTTCAAAAGGCACACAGATCATAAAGGGAAATTGCTGTGAAAGATCCTAGTTGTTTGGACCTAAGTAGAAGGTTAGGTAAAATTTTCCTAATAAGAATACTTAAGTTGCTAATTTATGATAAACGGCCAATAATAAAGTGAGGGCCAAAGTTTTTGTCTGTTTTCTGAAAAGGATCAAATAGTACACGTTTCAGACGTTTAGGGCCGAGAAACAAAATTTAGGATGCTTCCATAACAAGGGAGATGACACATTTCTGCAGATTTTTTTGGCAAAACCCAAAATATAATAACTGAGTAAACTTCTTTTGTAGTACAAGTCTACTAATGAGAACAATGAACTTCTTTATTGGGGAGTAACATTTCACATAAGTGTGATTCATAGTTTATTTTACCTATTATCAAAATTGATTGCAAATACTTGCGTTACCTGTTAATACTCATCTGTAATGTGATTTTACATACTTCATCTTTGAAATGGTTTTTAACACAGAGATACTGCCAAATATTGATATCAGTTCACAAGCATGTTATTTTAATTGAGCATATGCAACACTTGGAAAGCATTTAAAGTGTTCTATTAGGCTTTTCTCTTGATATTTGCCTTTTAGGATATCATTATATTGCAGAATAATCACTCCCAAATGAAGGTTAGGTGGAAGATCTTCAACTGTACAGTTAAATAGATTTTGAAATATGGAAATTTCCTTTAAGCTTACATAAATTTAAAAAAAAGCAGTACTGGAACTATAGTTTGAACTCAACAGAAAACTATTTCTGCTCCAAATTTGTATAGCAATGGAAAATATGCTTCTTTAACATATAACAGTGGAGGAAGTGTGTATGCAGCTTGACATTAGTTAAATAATTCAAAATTAGTTGTTGAAATAACATTACAGCAGTAGAAGTTTTGCATATAAGCACTTTCTTGCTTTGTAATTTTCAGATCAATTCACTTAGAAATGTTATCTGCAAAAATCAACAGCAAGAGCTAATTTCAGAGCCATTTAACGTAGGGGTTGAGGTTGGTTCTTGTTCAAAATAATTTCATACTCGGCTGTTGGCTCAAATAACTAGTACAATAAAACTTTATGACTACTGAGTGAACCATTGTATGGTAGGTCAGGGTATTCAGCGTCTATTTCTGACAAACATTCATGGAATTCACAATGGTCATTCGTACGAGTGAATGAAATGAAATAAGGATATATACCAATATATATGCAATGGCAGATGAATGCACTAGACCCATGTGGTATTCACAGATAATACCCTAAGATGTATTTTTTCCTTCCGTAGGAGGGAACCTTAATTTTTAAAAAGGCAACAATGTACCCAGCTTAAAAGAGAAAACATATCTCTCAGCTTCTTTGCAGCTAAGAATAGCTGGGTGACACAGTTATGCCAATGAAATAGAAGTAAAACTCACTGGGTAAGGCTTTAAAGAGTCCTCTCTTAATTATGACAAAATTACCTGGCATATACCATTTTGAACTCCTTCAGTTCTGGAACACAGATGTAATGTTAAAGTGGAGGATCCTTGCTAAGACCATGAGGCAGCAAACTGCAGGGCAAAGGAGGGCTGAAAATAATTTTGTAAAGAGTCTCAGATTTTTGTAGTAAAAGGACTTCTCTAAATATCTTGGCCTACTTCCACCTGAGGAAAAAAACATGCCTACTTTATTTAAACCATGATTCACTCAGAGTAGGGTAGGGTGGAACTTTCCTCATGAGTAGGGTAGGATAGACCTGACTAAAATTGACACACGATCTGAATTTGGGTTAATTTTCCTATGTACTATTTCTGCCAACATCATTGTACTTTTTTTTATTTCAAAATACAGCTCTGATCAATTAATTCCATTTATAATGTATAAAATTAAAGTTATGGAATTATTTACAAGAGGAAAGACTCTAAGATTTTATGATCTATGTAATTATGAAGCCACTGGACTATCTACAGAGAGAAAAAGTTGTCTGTTGGAGACCCAGTTACTGAAATATTCACGAAGTGGAAGTGCCATTTAAGTGCCACAATTCCAGGGGCACCTGGGTGGCTCAGCTGCTGAGGTATAAACTTTGGCTGAGGTCATGATCTCACAGTTCAAGACCTGTGTCAGGCTCTGTGCTGACAGCTCGGAGCCTGGAGCCTGCTTAGGATTCTTGTGTCTCACTCTCTGCCCCTCCCCCACTCACATTTGGTCTCTCTCTGTGTCTCAAAAATAAATAAATGTTAAAAAAAAATTTAAGTGCCACAGTTCCAGATAAATGATCCTTGGAGTATGAACACTGGTTTGTATTTCCTGTTTTAATGTCACAAGGCTTGCTGTGATACTGTACCGTAATTTTGCAAGATGTAACATTGGGGAAAACTGGGTTAAGGGGACATGGGAAATCTCTATGTTATTTCTTAAAACTGAATGTGAGTCTACAATTATCTCAAACTTAAATTTTAAAAGGAGGCTTTGAAAAATATTGCTTTAGTGAGAATTGGTTTGTCAGAGGCCAGCATGATGGGGGTAGATTTGCATGGGTCTTTGACTTTCTGTGATACCATAGTACTTGGCCAAGGAAAAGCTTCAAAAACTTTATTTTAACCTTAGTAACAGAAAGACAGCAATTTTTATCTTTCTAGACATCAGTTTTCAAAAAACAATGACTTCCTAACTGAATATTTACTTTTTTCTATTTCAGTGAATATTACATATTTATGTATGTCCCCCATTTTTATATATATATAGATGTGCTTATCAAACTGTATTATATGTTAAAACATTATCTATTATCTAACTTATTTGAAGAATCATAAATCATATACTGCAAAATTTACCTAATCTCAGATGTTATAATGTATGCATGTAAGTACTAGGAATCATTTGTAATGTTATTTAACTAATTCCATTTCATTTCCAGAAAACAGACTCTACCCTTAAAAAAATAATAATTTATTTATTTTGAGAGAGAGAGCCCACAAGAGGGCCAGAGAGAGTGGGAGAGAAAGAATCTCAAGAAGACTATACACTGTCAGCACAGAGCCCCACATGGGGCTTGAACTCAGGAGCTGTAACCTCATAACATGAACCAAAACCAAGAGTCGGCAGCTTAGCTGACTGAGCCACTGAGGTGCGCCTCAGACCCTACTTTTTAATACTTGATCTCATTGAATTTCAGTTTTCACAGTAACTTTCATGGTCAGACCCACCCTAAAAAATATCTTATATTTAGACTTTTTCACTATTAATTTTAATCCTAGGAGTTATATGAACTATTTTACCAGATCTATATATAGCTGTACTTATTTTATTAGGACATATGAGCTCCCTTATTCAATTAAATTTATCAGATTTATAGGGTGTGAATAATCATTTATTGTTCTGTTGTCAAATGTAGAAGAGTAGATTATGCCACCTTTTCATCAAAAGGCTTTGTGGGGCGCCTGGGTGGCTTAGTCGGTTAAGCATCCGACTTTCACTTAGGTAATGATCTCGCGGTTCGTGGGTTCGAGCCCCGCGTCGGGCTCTGTGCTGACTGCCAGCTCAGAGCCTGGAGCCTGTTTCAGTCTGTGACCCCCTCTCTCTCTGACCCTCCCCTGCTCACGCTGTCTCTCTCTCTCTCCTAAAAATAAATAAAACATTAAAAAAAAAAGACTTTGTTAAAACATTAATGATTATAACATTTTATAAAATATATTCATATTGTTTATTGTATAACCTAGCATACGAAGGCTTTTCAGAAAACTCAGGGCACCTGGGTGGCTCAGTTGGTTAAGTGTCAGCCTTGGCTCAGCTCATGATCTCAAAGTTTGTGAGTTTTAGCCCCGTATCGGACTCTGTGCTGACAGCTCAGAGCCTGGAGCCTACTTTGAATTCTGTGTCTCTCTCTCTGCCCCTACCCTGCTTATGCTTTGTCTCTCTGTCTCAAAAATAAGTGAACATTAAAAAAATAACTATAATTGCTCTCATAATGCTTATCAGAGAACAATATCACAGATTGTGACTTGGATCCTGATTTATTTATCCATTAAATCTGCTTACAGTGTACTTAACAAGGCTATGCTACAATTGATGAATCTACACCAAATACTTTGCTCACTGGATTTTTGTCATATGAAAGCTTTTTTTTCCTACCATTTTTGATTTCTTTCCATTACCAGTCAGGAGAAAAAATGTTGATATAACAGATGAAGGTCAAGAATATATAGTAGCCTATCTACTTCTATGCATGTATCTAATTTTATGATTGCTTGACCTTTTTTTTTTGTTTTGTTTTGCTAGCATCTGGAATGTTAAGCACTTGAACTACTTCTTGCTAGAGTAGCATACCTTCCTTGAGGTGGAAAATCTAAGGCAAATATTGTTCTGGTACATATGAATATATAAATCTATTTTCTTTTTCCAGACTTATACTTTTCTTTGGTTTTATTTTTCTTCAACATGAAATGTTAAGATCTTGAGGCAGGGATTCAGTTACAGGCCTAAAAGGATGATATTACAAAATTAAACATATTCTAGATCATATACCTTCATACTCAAGCAAGAGAAGTCTTGACCTCACATTGCCAATGAACAAAAAAAATACTAAGTTTGTCTATGTATCCCTTTCATTTGTCTATGATCACCTATCATACTTTCTAAGGAATAGTTGTTCCGGTGCCTATATTTGCGAATAGTAAACTCATTTAGCCACAGTCTTATACACATAAAATATGAAAATAATAATATAGGAAAAAATGGACATACTGTCAAAGACTACGGTAAACTCTGCTATATAGAACTTTGAGTCTAATACAAATCCAAGAAAGATAGATCATGCTGGAGGAGAAAATCGCTGTGTTGCTCACTGAGGGGGAATGATCAGTAATTTTAAGGTGGAGTTTGTAGTGGTTAAGCTCTTTATGGATTTAAAGCTGGACCTCTGCATTGACCAAAGTGAATCCATAGATTTATGCATGGGAGGTTAAAACTCTCCCATTGTTTATTGAACAGGGATGTTTGTATAAGCTTCAGCTAGTGAGAGAGAATGAGTTGTAATGAAAACCATCAGCAGTCAGGTTTCATATCTCCTAGGCAAGTGCAGTAAGTGAAAAACATTCCTTTTAAAATAGATGTCAGTTACTTCACTGGGTATAATGTTTGTCAAACAAGCAAATTTCTGAATACATGTTTAAATTTAGATCAGACATTGACCTCCATAATTATTCAAATATTTTGAAGGTATAATTCCAAATAGTTCCAAATATTCCAATGAATATTTTATTTTAGCATCATAAAGTCCCTTCAGTATTAATAACCATGACAACGTCTTGTGTTTCAAACTGCAGCATCCACATTTGGATTAAAAGTAATTTAATAAGATACATAATCCTCATATAAATTAGGTATTTCTTCTAGCTTCATATATTTCCTCTTATATTCAATAAAATGGCCATGATAGAATATTGTGTTTAGAAATGCAACAACATCCACACAGTCATTAAAATTATTTTATTGAAACCATCTTAAGCAATTCCGAAACAACAGCTAATTGTCTACGTAATTAATGTCCTTAATGAATCTACTTAGTCTTTAATTTTCAATAATGAATAACAAATTTTCAAACATTTGCTCATAATGAAAGTTATTCCCTTGAGTTTATGGCTTCCTGATGAAGGTAGCTAAATCTTTTTAATACATCCTCTGAGGAGAATAAGTAGTAAAGCTCTGGGGAGACTCACCTGCTAATGTGAATTACTTGTATTGACACAATTCCACTTCTCAGCACTATGTTCTGCAAATTCTCATTTATGATTTTTATTATCATGAAAAAGTAGTCATTGTAAGTCAGTACATTCAACATATTTAATTGACTACACAGCCATGCTGAAAACTAAGCTAAACAGAAGGTCAATGAATACCTTGATGCAAGTTAAATGTCACTTATTTTATGTTGGTGAATCTACTATATTATGTATTTATCTTGTTTTTGTTTTTACAAGATGCAATTCTCCCATTTAATCTACATAATATTAAAAATTTCTGTTCAATTACAACTATGTTTGAAGTATAGTTCTTGATAGTGTGAAGAAACAGGGGGATTGTACCCCTAACTTGTATATTGTGCTATAGAACATACTGTATTTTTTCACTTCAAATGAGTTAATAAAGTGCTAATCTCTTAAAATAACCAATAATTCCATTCATGCCTTTGAAAAGTCTACAAGTTGTAATACCATGCTACTTATTCCAGGTCAATTAGTTCAACAATCCATAGGAAATTTTTGAGTAATACTTAAAAAAATCTGAGACTTTGCAACATGGGACGTATGTGCTTTATAAGTTGTTTATATAAAATTACTTTCCAATGTTCTTATTTGCAAACTATAGATATAATACTTTTTACAATTCTCTTGCTGAGATTGTGCCAACAGACAGAAGAGTTCATTCCATTCTACAGCTGCCAGGTAGAACTAGAGAAAGAAAATCAGAGTCTAGGTAGGAAGTCAAAATAAAACTAACAACAGTTTATAGAAGATGAAGTAAATAGTAATTGAAAGCATATGGGCTTATACATTAGCGGATAAATGGATGGACATTTTTTTCAAAATAATTTAGCTATTTTCAATGTGATTAACCACTTGAGAAAAAAATGTCTTTATATATATAATCGTGAAATGAAAGTAATTTATAACTTTAAGCCAACCTAAGAGATTTTAAGATACTACTGGTGTTAAAAATTTTGTTCACTCAGAGGTGTTTTACAGAAAACGCCTTACTCATAGTCTTAGAATAGGAGATCTGAAAAAGATTTGACTCCTACTCCTCATGGAAAGCTTGTTGGATATTTGGCACAAGATGGAACAATTGATGTCAGTGTCATAAAAGTTTCGAATATGTGCGCAAAGATGATTAACTGTGCAGCACTGAGCCAGAAAGTAAATTCTGCAGACTGAGATTGCCACTTAGGTATGATCATAATAGACTTTGTTTAAGCCATCCAGTGAGCAAATAAACCAGTTTCCAGAGGAATAAAGATTAAATATTGGCATTTAGAAATAGACAAGTAAGTAAAGAGAGAAATGAGATGGAGAGAAAGAAAGAAAAGTTTGACAGTGACTCTACAGCTTAGAATGGGCTACTTCCTTCCATCCCCAAGGAAGTCCTCTTTATTTTTTAATGTAAACTACATATTTATTTCCACATTAAGGACATCTCTGTGTCTTGCAAACTATAAATTCCGTTATAAAAAATTTTTCTGGGGTACCGGGGTGGCTCAGTTGGTTGAGTGTCCAACATCAGCTCAGGTCATGATCTCGAGGTTTATGAATTGAAGCCCCACATCGGGCTTGCTGGTGTCAGTGTGGAGCCTGCTTTGGATTCTCTGCTCCCCTCGCTGTACCTCCCCAACTTGTGCTCTCTCAAAGATAAACATTAAAGAAAAAAGAATTTTCCTATGAATATTAGATACATTATTGGGTTTCTCTCTGCATTTCTCACATCTATCAGTCTCTCTCTCTTTCTCTCAAATTACCAATACTATCTAGATTTATTGATCAGCAGCAGGGTTTTACCTTGGTGTAATATATAAAAGTAGATATGAATTCCCATGTTGGATATAACTTTTACTTATACTTTATTAATAGTTTACTGTTTTGATATTTAGAATTCATTTAGAATTGGGGACACGGATATGAGAAGGATCCCTTCAAAATCTATTTCTACTTTTATTTATTAGTAATTACTGGGATTTGAATTAATTCAAAAGTATAAAATAATATATAGATTTTAAATGAGCAAATTAACATATATGGCGAACTTTACCATTTTTTAATGCTTCTTGAAAATTTGAAAGTGAAACAAATGGTGAAATACACATTTACAAATGTGGATATTATGTATGTAAATGTTACACTTTGGACTCTGGATATTGGTTCCATTAAACTTATATTGTGGTCAAAACAAAGTTACAAAATCTGAGAAAGACTACTGGGGGTGTAGAGGGAGTTTTTCTGGAAGAATCTTTAGGGTCCACATGCTATCATTTTATTCATAGTTCTTTGCTTCTGGAAATAAAAAAAGCCTTTACTTCAGTTTCTAATGTACTGTAAAATTCCCATGAGAACATTACAAATAATAAATCAATGCTTTGCTAATTTTCTTTTTTTCCATCATAAGTTGGATAGTGTGCACACAGGAAGAAACTGCCTCCAAACAAAACACTTACAATATTTCTATAGTGTTTTTAGAAACCTTGTTTTTTAACTATTTGAACTAAAATTGATGAAGAACTGTCTCTTTATTTCCAAGAAGATTGTGTCTTTCCTTAGTTGGTAGTTTTTATTCAGATGATATTGCATTTTCATTTTGTCCACTTTTCCCAAAATGGGGATTGACTTTTACTTGGCTTAAAAAATAGCATATGATTCTAAAATATAACCTTAACTTGTTGTTTTCATATGAAGAAACCTTATGTTGCATAAGAGTTATTTTTTGTTGTTGCATCTATTCAGACACAATTTTTGTTACAGTAAAAATAGCCCAGGATAAAGCAAGTACAAAACATAGTTTATTTTTTCCCTAGAAGGTAAAGTGTTTATTAAGAAAGAAAAAAAAAAGATAAAAAGTTATTATTGAAATCTTACATACATACTTACGTTTATACTAATGTCCTTTAATTACAAGGTGCCTCAAATTACACAAAAAGACCTTTATTTTCAAAGGACACGTTAATGTAAAAGAAGGAAAAGAAAATCTTAGATTTACATAGCTTAGTCACAGTAGTCATCTGATTTATTTATCCCTTATTCATTCAGTGAAGTTTTCATTGAATAACTATCATGTTCCAGGAAATACGGTAAATGCTGGAGATAGAGTACCATGAAATTACATCAAAACCTATTGTATTAAATAGGGCCTCATTAAACAGACCAGACATTCAAGTTAACATTTGATTGAGGATTCTAAAAGCAAGAAGAGAATAAAGGAGAATGAACTTCCTGTTCTATATATTCATTGGCAGGCATGGAGGCTACATAACTTTTAGTTCATGATGCCTCAGTAACAACAACAAAAAAATACTAAGATGATCAGAGCTTTCCCCCTGAGATCAGGAACACGACAGGGATGCCCACTCTCACCACTGCTGCTTAACATAGTGCTGGAAGTCCTAGCATCAGCCATCAGACACCAAAAGGAAATCAAAGGCATCAGAATTGGCAAAGAGGAAGTCAAACTTTCACTCTTCGCAGATGACATGATACTCTACATCGAAAACCCGACAGACTCCACCAGAAGCCTACTAGAACTGATCCAAGAATTCAGCCAAGTTGCAGGGTACAAAATCAACGTACAGAAATCGGTTGCATTTTTATACACCAACAATGAAGCAACAGAAAGAGAAATCAAGAAACTGCTCCCATTCACAATTGCACAAAAAACCATAAAATACCTCGGAATAAACCTAACCAAGGATACAAGAGATCTGTATGATGAAAACTATAGAAAACTTATGAAGGAAATTGAAGAAGACACAAAGAAATGGAAAACATTCCATGCTCATGGATAGGAAGAATAAATATAGTTAAGATGTCATTACTACCTAAAGCACTCTACACATTCAATGCAATTCCAATCAAAATTGCACCAGCATACTTCTCAAAACTAGAACAAACTATCCAAAAATTTGTATGGAACCACAAAAGACCCCGAATAGCCAAAGTAATCCTGAAAAATAAAACCAAAACGGGAGGGATCTCCATCCCAGACTTTAGCCTCTACTACAAAGCTGTCATCATCAAGACAGTATGGTATTGGCACAAAAACAGACACATAGACCAATGGAACAGAATTGAGAACTCAGAAGTGGACCCAAAAGTATACAGCCAACTATCTTTGACAAAGCAGGAAAGAATATCCAATGGAAAAAAGACAGCCTTTTAACAGATGGTGTTGGGAGAACTGGACAGCAGCATGCAGAAGAATGAAACTAGATCATTTTCTCACACCATGCACAAAAATGAACTCAAAATGGATAAAGGACCTGAACGTGAGACAGGAAACTATCCACACCCTAGAGGAGAAAGCAGGAAACAACCTCCTTGACCTCCACCTCAGCATCTTCTTACTTGACACATCCCCAAAAGCAAGGGAATCAAGAGCAAAAATAAACTGTTGGGACCTCCTCAAGATTAAAAGCTTCTGCACAGCCAAGGAAACAACCCACAAAACTAATAGGCAACTAACGGAATGGGAAAAGATAGTTGCAAATGACATATCAGATAAAGGGTTGATATCCAGAATCTACAAGGAACTCACCAAACTACACGCCCGAAAAACAAACAACCCAATGAAGAAATGGGCAGAAGATATGAACAGACTCTTCTCCAGAGAGGACATCCAGATGGCCAACAGACACATGAAATGATGCTCAGAATCCCTCCTCATCACGGAAATACAAATCAAAACCACACTGAGATACCACCTCATGCCAGTCAGAGTGGCTAAAATGAGCCAATCAGAGAACTCTAGATGCTGGCGAGGATGTGGAGAAACGGGCACCCGCCTACACTGTTGGTGGGAATGTAAACTGGTACAGCACCTCTGGAAAACCATATGGAGGTTCCTAAGGAAACTAACAATAGAACTCCCCTAGGACCCAGCAATAGCACTGCTAGGAATTTACCCAAGGGATACAGAAATGCTGAGGCATAGGAGCACATGTACCCCAATGTTCATAGCAGCACTCTCCACAATAGCTAAAACATGGAAAGAGCCTAAGTGTCCATCAACAGATGAATGGATCAAGAAGATGTGGTTTATCTATACCATGGAATACTACATGACAATGAGAAACAATGAAATCTGGCCATGTGTAGCAACATGGATGGACCTTGAGGGTGTGATGCTGAGCGAAATAAGTCAGGCAGAGAAAGACAAATATCATATGTGTGCACGTATAGGAGGATTAGGAGGAGCTTAACAGAGGACCAAGGGGGAGAAGAAGGACAGAAATGGTGGGGGAAAGGGGAGAGGCAAACCATGAGAGACTCTTGAATGCTGACAAAAACTGAGGACTGATGGATGTGGGGGGAGGAGGGATGGGCATGGAGGAGGACACTCGTGGGGATGAGCACTGGGTGTTATGTGGAAACTAATTTGACAATAAACTATTTGTAAAAAAATAAAAAATAAAAAAAAATAAAATAGAAAATTAAAAGAAAAAATACTAAGATGAAGCTAAGGACATTTGTGCTGTAGAAAGAAGTGGGAATATTGCATCCCAGATGATTTAAAAAAAAAAAAAAGGATGTTTTGGGGAATTATGTAATTACTTCAAAAATAGAAGACGTATTTTTTAAAATATTCAGTTTTACACAATAGAAATCCAGGAAGTCAAGAGTTAAAAAGTAAGACCTATTAACACTAGAAAATATTGATAATGTTACTTAGAAACAGTCAAACACATTAAACCACATTTAAAACACCATAAGAACTATATTTTTAAATAGTTTTATCAGGGATGGATTTCATATTCAGATATAGATAATGCTAAGTAAGATAAATATTTCAAGAGTTATTTTCATTTCCCTCCCTTCCCCCTTTTTCCCTTCTCCTCCGCTTCCCTTCTCCTGCTCCCCTCCCTTCCCCTACCATTCCCATCTTATCCTACTGTAATTTTGAGACTCAGCTAATCTTTCCATGCTATCACAGTAGACATAGAGGTTGATTCTGAAATGGTAGTCGGATATTACTTCAGTGGTCATGGTCTAGAACTTTATGAGTAATGAAAACTAATCTGACTTTTATAACCTTAGAATATTTTTAATGGATTTTGGTATCTTGCATTAATTTTTGAGTAGGATGTGTCATGCTTCAATATCAGATTAAAAGAGTACTCTTTGACAAATGCTACCAAAAAGTTCCCCTTTTTCAAATAATTATGTTATTTCCTTCCAAGGCTTCATAGCTTCACCATGACAATCCACAGCCAAAAATAAGTGGCAAGGGAAATGGCAAGAAACAGTGGAAAAATGAGCTTGTCTATTGGGAGATGATTAAAGTTTCAACAAGGGCATCTTATTTTCTTGAAAGTCATTGACATTTAGTAACATGTGACATAACGATATGCTCTCAAATAGGGTAAAATTTGCTAGATAAGTCTGGGTAATTGTGTCATCTTGTAGCCATGATATTTGCTCTAACCTAAGAATATTATAATTGGGATATACTATAAAGTAGGAGGTAATAAACTGTGAACTGTGTGCAGTGAGATCTAATTTTTAATTTTGAGGAATTGAATTCCCATTTGCATTATGAAATTTTGGTAATTAAACAAAATAATTTACTTATAAACATCAAGTGAAAAAACTTGAATGCCAGCATTAAAACTCTATCAAATATGGGGCAGCGGCTGGGTGGCTCAGTCAGTTAAGTGACCGACTTTGGCTCAGGTCAGGATCTCACAGTTCATGGATTGGAGCCCCATCACTGGGCTCTGTGCTGACAGCTCAGAGCCTGGAGCCTGCTCTCCCTTTGTTTCTGTCCCTCCCCTACTCATGCCCTCTCTCTCTCTCTCAAAAATAAATAAACTTAAAAAAAATCCTGTGTCAATATTATTAAATGTACACTCTGGATAAGATGTGTATTTAAAATAAACATGTAAGTTTTCACAATTTTATGTTTTTGTAATACATTACATTTGTTTTGGAATTCACTAGTTTGACTCACATTTTATATGTGCTTCATTAAGAGGCAACTTCTTGAAACATTTTTATGGAAAGCAGGCTTATATACTAAATAGTCCTAAAACAATGGTATGCTAGGAGAAAAAAATATGTTATTTTTCTTTTATAAAGCAACATATTCTTTCATTTATATATCAAAACTCCCTGAGAATAGAGTGAAATAACATTCTTTAAAAGTAAAAAATAGCCCCTTAGTGTTGAATGGAATCTATTTTAGATTAGATTTACAACTGTATGAATGTTTTTTTTATATATTGTCCATTTCTATAAATTAACATGCTCTCTTAATTTGGAAATTATGATATCCTTTTAATTATGTTTTATTATATAATACTTCTACAAATTCAATACAGTATAGAATGAATCAAAATTAATAAGGAAAAAATACATCTTAGTTACAGATTTTACCAGCGATGGCTTAGAGGCTCAAATACTGATCAAAGACATATATTCCTCAAGAAGAACCTGCTTTATCCAATCTGCCTGAACTAACATTCATATGGTCTTCATTTCTCTCAAAGGGTTATTAACATTTTAAATGATTGTAGGTTTAATTTTAACAGGAGAGCAGTGTGTAATTAAAATTTAAAATGCATTATTAATTCTAATTAGGTTTGTGGTGATCTTTATTTTATAGACGATACTGCTATTTTAAAAGACACTGCTTCCAAATATAAATAAAGTGAGCCTGTCAGACATATTGTAAAGTCTCATCTCTGTATTATGTGTCTTTAAGGAAGAGGAGAAGGTGTTTTAAACACAAAACACTACAGACTAAGTAGGAGTGTGATACTGACTCGTTTGTAATCAGAAGACTAGATAAAATATGAACTTAATAAAAGAGACTGACTCTTCCCAAGGAAAACTTTTTTTAAAAGTCAGGTAAAGTGGTCACTTTCATGAGAGCACTTTTTAAAAGTTTTTTTTAAATGTTTATTTTTGAGAGAGAGAGACAGAGCGCCAGCAGGAAAGGGGCAGAGAGAGAGGGAGACACAGAAGCCAAAGTAAGCTCTAGGCTCTGAGCTGTCAGCACAGAGCCTGATGCAGGACTTGAACCCATGAATCATGAGATCATGACCTGAGCCAAGTCATAGGATTAACCCACCAAGCCATGCAGACCTCCACACAAGCAATCTTTTAATAAAAACTATTTGGACATGGACATTTAGTTATGCCCTAAAGACACTACTGCCCACATTTCATTTATATTAAATGATTATTAAAATTGCATATAATATGCATAAATAAGCAATTTCATACATTATTAATATATCCTTATGCAAATATTATGATGTTATACATTTATTATTTTAAAACAGGAGTATTTTTTGGACATTTTGAGATTTTATCACAGAATATTAAAATGTTTTATTCTTTCTGGATTTACACAAAAATCATAAATATCATTATCAGTTCACATGATCCTTAATTTATAACCCGTCTGTACTTGAAATTCCCAAAAATTTTTGTTTATTTGAAGGTTGTTATTTCATTAAAGAAAATCTTCATTGTATTCTTTTAGAGACCATATTGGTAAATGTTCTGAAATTTTTTACTATGAAAGAGTTTTCCTTAGTTATCAATCCTACATTTAGAATTCTACAATATTACTACATTTAGTAATATTTGACATTTTTTTCCCTCAAGCATAGAAACATACAGTTATTCATTTACATAAAGATAGTTATCCTGTATCACATCTCTCTAATTTTCATGTAAACATAATTCCATGTTTTGAGCCAGTGTCTACATTAAATGCAAGACTTACATCATCAGAAGAAAACACTCATGCCCAGTACTTCTCAGTCCTTAAGGTGAATTAAAAATAATTATCTAGACAGCAAAATACTTTTACTCTTTTGGAGGGGTTTAAGAAACAAAACAGATAAACATAAAGGAAGGGAAAAAAGAAAGGAAAGCGAACCATTAAAGACTCTTAACTATAGAAAACAAATGGTGGGGTCCTGGAGTGGGTGGGGAGTGGAAGATGAGCTAAGTGGGTGATGGGTATTTGGAGGGCACTTGTACTGAGCTCTGGATCTTCTATGTAAGTGATGAATCACTATATTCTACTCCTGAAACCAATACTACACTATATATTAACAAACTAGAATTTAAATAAAAACTTGAAATAAAAGACATGTTCTGAGTACTTATGTATGATGCAATATGAAACATAAGCCTGTTACTAATAAAAGGAACTGAATGACCTTTTTCTCATAAAAAATACTTTTAAATTGGAAAATACTGTTGGTCTGGAAAATGTTACTGACTCCTTCCATCAAAATTGATGTGGCTTCCTTCCTCACTTTGCTCAGTTCTGTTTTCAAATGCTTCTACTTTAGCGAGAACTTTTCTCACATTCGCACATAAAATATCCTTGTCCCATCACTTAGCACTTCCTTAATACACTTTATCTTTAATTCTTGAACGTTTTAATTGCCTCATAATTTGTTCCATACTTATTTGTTCCTAGGAACTTTTTCTCTCTTGCTGATAGGAATGTAAACACCACATAGTAAAGACATTGTGCGTATTCTGCATCTCTCTCCCTACTTAGGTGATGACTTATCACACAGCAAACAATCAGCTGACATATGTGCATGTATAAGTAGTTTAAGTGAATGTAGACAGAATGTAAACACTTTCTCATAAAATTTTAATAATCCAGTGACAGTAGCTTCAATTATCCTTAGAGTTTTAGCATCTTTATATGCTATATTTATATATTGTAATATTTTCCAGGAGAAATTGACAAGCTGAATGTTAAGCATGTTTAATACGAGCTTCAAGAGGAACATCTGATTGGCAGTATCTACTATCATTTGGATGTATGAGTATGAATAAAAGGAATCACATTTATGCTAGTGAGACAGATTTGGAAATTACTATAAAGGTTAATTGAAACTAAAGGAGTTGAGGGGCTCCTGGGTGGCTCAGGCGGTTAAGCATCCAACTCGTGATTTCAGCTCAGGTCATTGATCTCATGGCTTGTGGGACCCAGCCTTATGTCAGACTCTGTGCTGACAGCATGGAGATTCTCTCTCTCTCTCTCTCTCTGCCCACACCCTCAAAATAAATAAACAAATAAACAAATATGATTGCCATTGAGATTATATAAAATAAGAAGAAAGAATACAGACAAGTGTTAAAGAACACCAATCTGTGTGTTGTTCACAGAAGAGAAGGGAATGAGGGGTTGATTCAGCCTGTCCATTAGATTTTCTGCAGGATGGGAGCCCCCACCCTTTCTGTTGCCAGGGGCAGCATACATACATTCTATGTAAGAGAATGTTCTCATGATGAAGACGATAAATATGAGCAAAAGTTTTGCAGTTAACCTAATCTATTTTGAGTTTTAAAAAATCACTCATCACCTGTATTCTTTATTCATTAACTGTCCTTTTTATATAGCAAAATTTTCATAGATTATAAATTAACTGCATATTGAATTATGTTCTTTGCAGAAATGAGGTTCCCTTTTTCTTTTAAATGAGTCATGGTAAACCTATTTTCAAGTCATTTGTAGATGTGTGGTTTGCTTCTGATTTGCAACTGGGATGACAAAGCTAAGGTTTTTATTTTAAATGTTTTAGATATAGTACTCATTTTAGATTTTTCCATTTTGTGTAATCTTCCAAATTTTGTTACTATAAATGGTGAACTGAGCAAATGTTTTAAGACCACTTTTGCTAACCCTACCAAAATGATACATTAATTTTGCAAAGGCTTTTATTTAGTGCAAGGAGATGCAAGCTTTAAAAAATGAGCTTGTTTGAAAGAAAAAAAGGTGAACCCAATGAGAGTGAGATTTACTGAAAATCAACTGGTTTTTCCCTCAGGAACTTTTAGTGGTTTCATGATTATAAGAGCTAAATACCTTGAAAAGGGGAGTGTTAAAATAGCCTGAAATCAATGGATTATTGAAAATCTTTCAATGAAGCCCCTAGATTCTCTAGGTATCCTACTCTGGTCATGGAAAAGACTGGAAGTTTCTTTCCTGAAGAAGCTAAAAACATGGGAGTTCTGTACTACATTCTTTCATATTACAGTATTTTGTTTGCTTTTGTCATTCAATTTTGTTTACTGGATTGAGGGTTGTTTTTTTTTAAGTTAGAGAATCTGGCTTGATCTTAATAGTTTTGAATCACTGTCATGGATAAAATATTATTTTCCCATTTATCTATCAAAATACATTTAGGTTAATTATAAGTCTTGTGTACTGCATATAATGTGCAATGACCATGTGGATACAGATATCTCTTAGAGGTAGCAATTTCATTTTCTTTGAACATATACCCAGAACTTGGATTCCTGGATCATATGATAATGTATTTTTAATTTTTTGAGGAACATCCCACTGTTTTGTATAGTACCTGTACCAATTTACTTTTGCACCAACAGTGTACAAGAGTTTCCCTTTCTCTATACCATTGCCAGCATTTGTTACCTCTCATATTTTACATAATACCCATCCTAATAGACATGACCTGATAGCTCATTATTGCTTTGAGTTGCACTGTCTTGATGATTAGTAAAATTGGGTATCTTTTCATATACCTGTATGTTGGCCATTTTATAGGTCTTTGGAAAAATGTGTATTGAGGTCCTTTGCCGATTAAAATCAGGAACTAATTTTTGTATTTTCTTTTTTAGAGAGAGTGTATGAGTGACAGGGAGAGGCAGAGAGAAAGAGAGAGAGAGAGAGAGAGAGAGAGAGAATGTTAAGCTGGCTCCATGCTCAGCACAGAGCTTGATATAGGATTCAATCCCACAACCCTGTGATCATGACCTGAGCCAAAATCAAGAGTCGGAAATTCAACTGACTAAGCCACAAGGAACCCCTAAATTCTGTATTTTGATACTGTATTTTGCTACATTACTGAATTCATATTCATCATCATTAGTTCTAAATTTTTGATGTAGTCTTTAGTTTTCTATATACAAGATCATGTCTTCTTTCCAAAAAAACAATTTAATTAATTCCTTTCTGATTTCAGTGACTTTTATTTATTTTTCTTGACTAATTGCTCTGGCTTGAACATACAGTATTATGTTGAATTGAAATGATGAGAGTGAGTACACTTGTCTTGTTCTTGATCTTGGAGGAAAAGCTTTCAGCTTTTCACCATTGAGTATGATGTCAGCTTGGGTGTGGCACATATGGCATTTGTTTATTGGCACTTTTCAAAAATGTATTTCATAGTTGCCATGTATATGGAGCCATTGGTGACCTATCATAATATATGTAAAGAAAAGGGATAGAAAAGAAAAGACTCACAATAAGGCTCATCATCATGAGAATTCAGAGGACTGAGGAAGAGAAGGTAGTAAAAGTTTGAAGAAATAACAACTTCTAATATCAAAATTCCCACAGTAACTCTGGAATCTAGAAGGAAATATTTAACACAGCTATAATGGAGGAGGGTGAAGAAAAATAAATAGACATAGGCTTCTATGTATCATTTGAAATGGGCTGAGTGACAACAACTGTAGACCCTGCTTACTAGTGTATCTATTTGTATAGATTTTAAGTGGTTGTTCTGGGTATTATTGGATATTAACTAAATTAGTAATTAAATGAAAAGAAAATTAAAGTCAAAGAAAGTTTAGGTAGTCCAAAAGAAGGTAGGTAAAAGATAACAGAGAAACAAAAAAATAGAATACACAGAAAAACAAGCAGACTTAAGGTCTAAAGTATTAATAATTACATGAAGTGTAATTTTATTAAATACAGCAATAGAAAGAGAGAGAGAGGCAAAGTGAATTTAAATAAATACTCCAACTATCCATAAAATAAACTCACTCCAAATATGACAGTATAATTGAATTGAAACTAAAATGATGGAAACAAAGTATAACATGTAAATATAAATTTTAAAAAAGCTTGAGAGATCTTCAAATAAAGCAGTCTTCAGAGCAAATAAAATTAACAGAGACATTAAGGGATATAATATTATGATGAAAGGAACAACCCTTCAAGAAGACATAGCTTTCTATCTATGCACCAAGCATTCAAGCTCGAAAATACAAAGCAGTTTTATGTGTATTCAGCTGCTGGTTATGTACAATTTCATATAGACAATTAAGAATTTATAATATAATTATTGATTGTATCCAGATATTCAAATATTTATACAATTTCCCTCATGCATTAATTATGTGATAGTGTTGTTGTGTTATTCTGGGAACTTGATTTTTTGAAAAATAAAATGAAAGCAAAATGCTTTCAAGGATCTCTAGTGTTAAGCTGTCACCTGATTTACAGTAGTTGCAGAATTCCTGGACAGTTAGAAAGCTTTTTCAGTAAAGGTATCAACTTCAGAAAATGATACGAAATAAGTGCTTTTAAGAGCTAAAAGCAGCAGCCACATGGAACAAAGGAATGAATGGTGAGGGTTCTGTATGATGTTCATATTGAAGTTCTATTCTTTTATAGTTCAACAGATCAAATGTGATGAGCCACTTGTTACTAAATAAAAGGACATGGGGCTTTCACATTCACAAAGCCAAAGAATCCAATTGGTCTTTCTTTTATAAGTACTACGAGGGATTAAATGTTTGGATTGAAAAAAGAAAGAAAAAAGCGGCATCCTAACTTCTGCCACCAGCTATGGGTTGTGAGCTACTAATGCCCTACATAAAATAAACGGCACCTAAACGTGCTACATTATTGTAACATCCCATTTTGTCACCAAAGACTGAAAGAGATGAAGTTGTTTTACATAAAATCTGAATTTTTTCCATTATCTTCTGATTCTGAATTTGTCAACTGAGTAAGGCATATTACAATTTCCATTATTATCTATGTGAGATTAAATTTTCTTAACTGTAATAGTTTATTCTTCTACATTCAAATTTTGAAATCTTAGAATTAATGGTCTATATATTATCCTTTATAAATATATAATAAATATTACCGAATATCTTTGTAAAATATCAATGTTTTTGCTTTCTTTATTGCTCTGTCTGGCATCCTCTCTGACCTCCTTTCTGATTCTTGAACACATCTTGTACCCTGAATACAAGGAAATATCACTCTACTTCCAATACTCTATAATTGTAACTTTCTCGTCTTCCCAGTATTCCTGAACTCACTTTTTTTTGCATCTTGTCCTGCAAAGACACTTACCATCTTCAATATAATATTTTATAATATATTTTTAAAAATTTTTAATGTTTTATTATTTATTTTGGAGGGGGGTGAGGGGCAGAGAGAGAGGGAGACACAGAATCCAAAGCAGGCTTCAGGCTCTTAGCCTTCAGCATAGAGCCTGATGCAGGGCTCGAACTCATGAACCAGGAGATCATGACCTGAACTGAAGTTGGATGCCTAACCAATTGAGCCACCCATGTGCCCCATCTTCAATATAATATTTTATTTATTATGTCCATTTTGCTTATTGCATATTTCCGAGTAGTGGAAGGTAAGTTACTTGAAGGCAGGTGTGTTCATCTATCTTTATTACAGATACAGTCTAAGTCTTCTCTATAGTTCCTGGCATATGATGGGTACTCATGAAATACATTTGAATGAATGACATAAAATATAATATACTCATTTGAATGGATTATAGGAAAGGGTTTCACTCAGAGTCCCACTTCTTATTTTGTATAAACTGCATCTGTCATGTCTTCTGTAAATAATAATGTGTTTAGTGTCTTCTCATTTTACTTAATATTTTTGTTACTTCCCATAAACTGCAAAAGAACAAATGACGAATATAGGTTTCTTAAAAATGAGTAATAATATAAATGGTGAAGTCACTTATAGTCTCTATCATAACTTCAAAAGTAGTTTAAAATGATAGAGCTATACTGTATATTTTAAGATCATTTGCAGATGTAAGGTTTGTAATCATTTATATGTAATGTAAATACTAATAATCTATTATATATAATTATATAAATATATACTTATAATTTTGATTAAAATACCTATTAAAATATCTTTATAAGAGAACTGTTTCATCCATAGCATTGTACTGGGTATCTATTTGAGAGGAAATATTTAAATATGCTTCTATTAATAAACTCAGCATACATGTATTAAGTACCTACAAAGTGCTAAGCATTGGACAATGGTACAGAAGAATACAAGACAGGCAAGATTGCTATCCTCATGAAACTTTTATTTGGAGGGATTAAAATAAAAATATTTGGAAGTAAAATAAAAATAAATGGAAATATCATTATAATCATATAAAATACAAATACAAAAATCTTTCTTTCCAAAGCAGAAATGGCTAAAACTATATGTCTAAGGAGATATACTATTAATAGACGAATATTTGAAAGATAATATAATGTATATGCACATTTTATTAAAGTAAAATGACACAGTGTTTTTGCTTCTTTACAGATAGTGTTGTGGTTATTTAACCACTTTAAAACTTCTTTTTGAGACTGCAATATTGTGCTGCCTCCTGTCCAATGCCTAAAAGAAATTGCTTCATATATTTTGTTCAGTTTCATTTTTGATTATACATCGAGGGTTACTGAAGTACCAATTATTCCATCATAGCCAGAAGAAGAGGTATCTACTTTTTCATAAAATAAAATTTTATGTGATATTGCCTTTGTAGGAAAAAAGTGTACAATTTTTGAAATATATTTAAAAACGACTGAGTAGACATGAAGAACCTGTGTGATTCTGAAAAAAAAAAAAAGCCATGTGAACTACATATAGTTTCATAGAAAGGTGACCTGGGGAAGGACAGATCTAGTAACAGGTCATTTGAGAAGCTGTTGAAGTTATACAGACAAGCAATGATTAGGTTGTGAAAAAGAGCAGTAGTTGTAGGAATGAAAAGTAATAGAATGTTCAATATTGTGATATAAAAATGTAATCTAATTTGTCACTTCCAGTATATTTCAGCATTTGCGACATACAAAACTATGGTGATTTGGAAATGCCTGGAGCAGGGACTGTGTTGTCATAAGACTATTTATATTAACATAGACCATGGGACTTTAAACCCAACCCATAACAGTGATAGTTTTAAAGTCCCTTTGGGTTCCCAAATTGTTAAAAATGTTTCCTCTGTTCTTATGCTATTCAACAAATCTGCATATTGCAATTTCTTTTTATAGGCTAATTAGAGACGTAAGATTTACAAAGGATCAGAGGTCAGATCAATGCAGTAAAACACTATAATTTGTTAAATGGGTGAGTTGTGATCCAGAGTGAGAAAATTATGGTTGAAACTATTTTTGATGACAGATTAACACTCAGAGGATTAGAACTTTAGATACGATACTCTGCTAAAGTAAGCAAGTGACAGACAGATCATTGAATAGTACATAATTAAGGTTGTAAGCTACAGGTATTGACAAATGAAGATATGAGCCCACTAGTTTCTGAGAAATTACAGATCCAAGGCTCATGGCTTTTACTCCAGAGAGTATCACGATGCTCAATTCATAGTTGGAATGCAGTACATTTTTGCTCACTATCAAATGGATGCCCTTCTTCTAAAAAACAGAACAAAACAAAAAACCAAAAACGTCTAATGAGGAATGCAAATCACATTGCTAGAAAAGGTTCACATCGTCCTAATAGCTGTTCCACTAACTGGATATTCTTGTAACAAGTATTAGGTCAATTGGATTCTATTTGGGATCACTCAACTTATTCATGTGACTTGGTGATAGCCATTCTCAGTTAAAATGATGATAAAGTTGTGTGTCTCTTGGAATGAAAAGGTCCCTTCTTGGAATAGCTATTAAGCCTGGAAGTACAAGATCAGTGAATTCATGGTCGTGAGCCCATTCCTGCAAATCTTTTTTTTTCTATAAAGTAGGTCCCCTGTGCAATTTAAGTATGATCTGATGCCAAAAGTTCAAATAAATCTTTGGAGGTACTGAGGCTGTACAGGTAGTAAACATATGCATATACCCAGGGATCTAATCCTTGAGATTAGTGGTCCTTTATCAAGCCGTTATTGGTTTCCTCAAGAGATGATGCCATAGCCTGCTATTGGTTTACACTGGGCTTAGCTGTAGTGAGACTAGCAGTGGTAATATGAGAGCATGAGCCAATGCTGTTGGACCCTGGCATTGCCTTCATGGCTGCCACTATGGCCACTTCATTCATGTGCCTGCTATGCCAGGCTGGCAGGTGGCATTTACAAAGACATGCAAAAGCCCCTTTGCTGGGACATTTTGGCTTTTTAGTGGGTTGGCCCTTTTTCTGAGGTGGATGCATTCTAGTTGAACAAAATATGTGACATATTTTTACATCATTTGCCTGTATATCAGACTTTTTTCCCCCCCTCAGAATTGCAATACTGAATAACCCCTCAGATATTTGCTATTATCTGTGGATCTATTTTTATTCTCTCCTGGGGCTGCTACTGTCCATGTAGAGTGGACGCATAGTCTGCTCACAGTCTGAAGTTATGCCCATTGAGATTTTCCTTTGTCACAATTTTTCAAGGCTAACCATTAGAGTAGTATAATTCAATTGTCATGGATTTCGACTTGCACCCTCACACTCAGACAAACCATTAATAAACCAAACTAAGGATTTCTTATCCCCTTTTATCCAGTCGTAAGAGAGCCCCAAAGACATGAGATGAAGAACGGACACTGGTGCAACACTGGTGGGTATCATGGACATGTAGGCTTCCTGCACATGTGTCTGACTTATGTACTCTACTGCTCATTGTAATGCGTTCCACATACACCACTCATGTGTCAGTGCTTCATTGATGTTTATGGACTATGCAGACAGTTTATATCTCTTCTGACTAAATGATGACTAAGATGGAAGAGCTAACATAGCACCGGAACAAAACAGTGACTATAAGTTTCATTTATTCTATGTGGATGTGAACTGGCTTTAATTATCTTTTCTTAGAGGGATAGAAAAGAGTACACTTTTCAGATCAGCCACACATCCTACAACTGAGGCTATATTAAATTTTAGCAAAGGAATTTGAGATTTGGGCTACAATTAGGTTGAACTTGCCAGTAGTATACAGTCATCACCCAACACCCATCCAGCACCAATCAGACAGGTGAATCAAAGGAGATATCAGAACCACCATTCTTGCCCCCTTTTAAATTATTGAGGGTAACTTTAGTGTTTTCTAAGCCACATGGAATGCAATATAAATTTTTTAATTACTTCCTTACCCAGGAAAGGGTAGTTTCTGAAGACTTCCTCTAAAATTTCCTTCCAAGATAATTCTTCTTCTTCGGATTAAAGAAACATAGTGATAAATGGCAACCAGATCATCAAGATAAGGTTTCTAGCCAGCCGTTGGCCAGGATCTATTTATTACCTCCCGTCTCCACATATATACCAAATATGCTCCATATGTAATAGAGAAGGGACACAATGACATAATGCTTTAGGTTTCCCAGTGTTAGTGTCAATACAGACCCTATTTCTAACATGTCTCAACCTGTCTAGCAATCTACTCTCCAGTCACCATTTACCAGAGGAAATGACTAAGGGTTTCTTTAGTGAAGGGCTAGTGTATCCATTTTGTATAAAATAGATATGGTTTTGCATGGTCCTTTCTCCTGTGTACCTGACTGTCTCTTCCAGCAATGAATTCTATCTCTGATAACTGGCTTAACTCTAGAATCTTGGCAAGGGGTCATGACTCTTAAATGGACCAAATGTTTTCAGCTCCCTGATCTTCCACCCTTGATTACTTCTGTTAGCACAAATTGAATAGTATCTTGTTGGCTGCCCACCTATCTTTTCCCTGGGGAGGTTGTTTTCCATGTCATATGGTTGTGAACTGTATTGATTATCCTTTTCATGCTACATCCTCTTGGCCACCACTTAAACTTTGCCAGTCATCATTATGGTTGGTTGGGATCCCTTCTCTTCTGGCGGTGAAACACTTATGCCTGGCCTCTGTTTTCTTGCTATTAGTGAGACAAGTTCTTTTTTCTTTTCTTTCCTTTCCTTTTTCTTTTTCCTTTCCCTTTCCTTTTTCCTTCCGTATTTTTTTCCTTTCTGTTACCTTTGCTTTTCCCTTTTCTCATCTCTTCTTGCCCCTTTTTCACTTGGACAGCCACTCTCCTCCAAGAACATGGTTTTCAGAGGCACAGGGAGAGGGCAACAGACAGGGCAGAAACATGTGTGGGTCCAGCTCTGGCCGGCGAACCAAATTCTATAACAGTCTCTATAACTTTCATCCCTGGTATGAGAAAGAGTGGCCTCTTACCACTGCAGAGGTTTTTTTATGTTTCTATTCTGCTTTCAAAATCTCCTTACTGGCTTGTTCATTAAATCTATCGCATTACTATTTCAGCAGTATGTTCACTTGCTTCTTGCTGTTCTTTTCCTGCGGTCTTTTTTTTTTTTAATTTTTTAATGTTTTATTTCTAGGAGACAGAGAGAGAGAGCGTGAGCAGGGGAGGGTCAGAGAGAGAGGGAGTCACAGACTGAAACAGGCTCCCGGCTCTGAGCTGGCAGTCAGCACAGAGCCCGACGCGGGGCTCGAACCCAAGAACCGCGAGATCATGACCCAGGCGAAAGTCGGACGCTTAACCGACTAAGCCACCCAGGCGCCCCCCTGCGGTCTTTATTCCCGCGTGGCTGCAGCAGAATTCCTCTTTAGCGACCTTGACGGCGATGCCTACGTGGTGCTGTTCTTCGTAGGGGTTGAGAGGAGTGCAGCAGCGAGGGGACAAAGAGGCAAGGTGAAGAGGGGACGAGTGGCTTGTCCTCGGCCATTCTCACGCATGTGCGTATTGGCTCCGCCTCCTCCCAGCGCTGGCTGCGCGCGCAGCCCTCCAGGCCAGCCGAGCGGAGAGAGGCGCCCTGTGCCCCCAGCCGGATTCCTGCTTTGGGAGGTTTGGCGACTAGGTGACCGCTGGCCTGGGTGTGGCTGCTCCCCTCACTCCCCGCTACCTAGCCGCTTTTCCTCTCCTTCGAACCATCTCCTCCTCACAGCAGCAGCGAGGGGTCTTATGTAATCTTAAAGTAGGTATTATTTTTCTTAATTTTGAAAAATTGGGTGTTTTTATCGGAGTAAGAAAACAACGTGAGGTGCACCCCTGGACAGATTTTAAAGTGTACAGGACAGTATTGTTAATTGTAGGCATAACATTGTGCAGTATATTTCTAGAACTTAGGTATCTTGAATAAGTGAAACTTTATAGCCTTGGAACAGCAACTTCCCATAATCCTTCTTCCAGCCCCTAGAATCCACCATTTGTTTGTTTCTGAGTTTGGCTGTTTTACTACTTGATACAAATGGAATCATTTCTGATTTACTTCCCTGTGACTGGCTTATTCCACTTAGCATAATGGCCTATAGGTTCATGCATGTTGTTGCAAATGGCAGGTTTTCATTTTTGTTTAAGCCTGAAGATGATTATTTTGCCTGTAAATGCCACATTTTCTTTACCCATCAATCCTTCCATGGTGTCAAAAGTTAAGAAACAGCAGAAGTAAAACCAGTGAATCACCAAAGTGGTAATTTGTTGAAGTTTATTGTGCCTGCACCAAAAAGATAATTTGTGAATTGAGAGCTCTCCAGCCAAAACAAAGAATAAAACTCAGGGGTATGTTGTTATAAAGCAGTTTATATAGTGAGAAGGCATTAAATGTTTATTCTTTACAGAGATAGGTTACAATATTGTAATTTCCCAAAATGATAGGTAATTGGTCAGTAATTACCTCATATTAACCTTGGGAGACAGTGTAAGTTTTGCCTATGATTTCCAGAGGCATAAACAAGAAATGAGCCAGGTCAAGCTAGTTTTGCAAAGTAAGTTAAATTATACTTTGCACGACTAAAGTGGCTTTATCTGCTCATAGGGTTTTCAAGGCTGGTCCGAATTTGCTTTGATTTTAACAGTAGATATTTGGGTTGTTTTCATACCTTGGCTATTGTGAGTAATGCTTCAGTGACCATGGGAATGCGCGTCTTGAATTCCATTCTTTTGGGTACATACCCAGAAATAGGACTGTTAGAGCAATGATAGTTCTATTTTTAATTTTTTTCAGAAAGCACCATACTGTTTCCCATAGCGGCTTTACCATTTTACAATCCACGAGCAATATACATGGTTACAATCTCTCTACATCCTCCCCAACACTTGTTATTTTTTATTTTTATAATAGCTCTCCTAACAAATGTGGAGAGACATCTCATTATATTGTTGGTTGCTATTTCTCTGATGATTAGTAATACATAGCTTCTTTGTATATACTTGTTGACCATTTGCATATCTTCTGCAGAGGAATGTCTATTAAAATTCTTTGCTTATTTTTTAATCAGCCTGTTTGGCTTGTTTTTGTTTGATGTTTTGGGAGGTTTCCTCTGATTTTTGTTTGTTTTTGTTTTTGCTATTGACTTGAGGTTTTTATGTGTTTTGAACTTTAACCCCATATAAGATATATGGTTTACTAATATTTTCTTCCATTCCATCAGTTGTCCTTTCCTTGTGTTTATGGTTTTCTTTTCTTTGTAGAAGCTTTTTGCCTTCATATAGTTTCATTTGTCTATTTTTGCTTCCAATGTCTACTCTTTTAGTGTCATATCCAAGAGATCATTGCCAACAAGATTAATGCCATAAAGCCTTTGCTTATGTTTTCTTCTAGAAGCTTTATACTTACAGGTTTTCTGCTTAAGTCTTTAATTCATTTTAGGGTGCCTGGGTGGCTCAGTCAGTTGAGCATCTGACCGTGGCTCAGGTCACAATCTCTCTGCTCATGACCTGCGCCGAAGTCAGGATGCTCAACAGACGGAGCCACTTATGTACCCTGGATTTTTTCTTAAATTTTAAACATTTTCATAATTTCTGAATTTTCAGGTAGTTGCTTTTAATGCATAGAAATGTAACTGATTTTTGTATGTTGATATGGTATCCTGTAACTTTCCTGAATTAATTTATTGATTCTAACACAGTTTTTAGTGAAGTCTTTAGGGTTCTCTAAATCATGTCGTCTGCAAACCGAGGTAATTTTACTTCTTTCCAAATTAGGTATCATTTATTTTTTTCTCTTGCCTAGTTGCTCTAGCTAAGATTTCCAGTACTGTGTGATATAGAATTTGTGAGAAGGGATACCTTTCCTTTGTTTTTGATTTTAGAGGAAAAGCCTTCAAGTTTTCAACATCAGTATGATATTAGCTATGAAGTTTTCATATATGTCCTTTATTATTTTGTTTTAATTCCTAGTTTGTTTAGAAGTTTTATAATAAGTGTGTTGAATTTTTTCTGTCAAAATTTTTTTTGCATCTATGGAAATCATGTGATTTTTAACCTTCATTCTGTTATAGCATTTGCACATTTTTAAATTTGTAATTTGAAACATCTTTGCATCCCAGAGATAAATCATATTTGGTCATGGTGTATGATCCTTATAATAATGTCAGTGAATTGTTTGCTAATATTTTGTTGAAGATTTTTTGCATCTGTGCTTATTAGGGATGTTGGATTTTGCCTGCCTGCCTGCCTGCCTGCCTGCCTTCCTTCCTTCCTTCCTTCCTGCCTTCCTTCCTTCTAGTGTCTTTCTCTGGATTTGGTATCAAGGTAAATCTCTTGATAATATTTCCTTCTCCTCAGGTTTTTGGCCAACTTTGAGAAAGATTGGCATAGAATATAGCAGTGAGGCTTTTCTTAGTAGGGAGGTTTAATTACTGATACATTCTCCTTACTCATTATTGATCTGCACAGGTTTTTTATTTCTTCACAATTCAGTGTTGGTAGGTTGTGTGTTCCTAGGAATTTATCCACTTCAACTAAGTTGTCCAATGTGTCAGTATACAGTTCATAGCAGTCTCGTTTTTATTTCTATGGCATCAGCTGTAGTGTCTCTTATGTCCAATATCATTTGAGTTTTCACCCTTTTTTCTCAGTTTGGACAAAAATTTGTCTGTTTTTTTAAATCAACTTTGTAAGCTTGATATTTTCCTATTTTTTTTTTTGCTGCTTTATGTCTGCTCTAATGTGTATAATTTTCTTCTTTCTATTAATTTTCAGTTTCTTGTTCTTTTAGTTCCTTCAGGTATAAAGTTAGGTTGTTTATTTGAGATTTTTTTTAATGTGGACATTTATCACTATAAACTTCCCTTTTAGTACTGCTTATACTGCATCCCATACATTTTGATATGTAATGTTTTGTTTTCATTTGTCTCACGATTATTTTCTAATTTGCCTTGTGACTTCTTCTTTGAGCTCTTAGTTTTTCAAGAGTGTGTGGTTTAATTCTTACATATTTTGGATTTTCATGTTTTCTTCTGCTGTTGATTTCTAGCTTCATTTGATGGTAGTTGGGAAAAGATTCCTGCTGTGATTTCAGTCTTTATAAACTTGTTAAGACTGTTTTTAACCTAACATGTGATCAGCAGTGAAGAATGTTCCATGTGTGGTTGAAAAGAATATGTATGCCCCTGGCATACATATGAGTAGAATGTTCACTGAGTATATCTGTTAGGTCCATTTGATCTATAATGTTGTTCAAGTCCTCTATGCCCTTACTCACATTCTGTCTGGATGTTTTATACATTATTGAAAGTAGTATATTGAAGTCTCCTACTATTACTGTGTGGCTGTTGCTCTTTTCATTTCTGGTAATGTCTGCTTTATATATTTAGGCACTCTGATGTTGGGTGCATATATATTTATAATTGTTTCATGCTAAATTGACCTTTTTATCATTATATAATGTTCTTTGTCTCTTGTGGCAGTTTTTGACTTAAAATAATTATTTTTCTGATAGAAGTATAGCCACTGCTGCTCTCATTTGTTTGCAGTATTGATTTAATTATTTATAAGTGTTGAATTTAACATATTTCTACCCTTGGGTTTTGGAAAATGTCAAGCTAAGGCAGAAATCACAAGGAAAAAAGATATTAAGTAGATTGAGACAATGTGATAAATTAAGGATTAGAGAAATATCAAGTTGAGTGGAATAGGCAAAATAATCATGATGGAAGAGATCATAGGTAGCATACAAGAAAAGAATACTACTTCATAGACGAAAGGATAAAACAGGTCAATGGGGAAATGCATTAAAATTCTATTATCATTTTTATTAAAAAGCCGATCTATTTATCTTTTCTTTCGCTATTTACCCTGACATTTAATTTAGCATAAGTTTAAAAAAGTAATACCAATATGGAAACTGACAGCTACTTTTTTGCCTATATTGTCAGAATCTGAAAAGCTTTGTTGTGAAATATCATGTAGTATCCCCTTGGAGAATTCTGTCTTCATATGGCTTATTTATGTTTGTGCATGCTTTGAGTTACAAATGTTGAGTACACACACATGCACTGAATAAATGTGTTCTCATAAAACAGCAAAACTATTTTTACTCACAGATAGAATTGACTCCTTGTTGTTACTGTTGTCAGATGGATACCATGCAAACCTTTGTAATAGCTCCTTTGATAATTTAGTAAACTTACTTATTTGAATACATTTATGTACCCAACTATCTTAAAGTATATACATTTTTCTGGAGGGAAAGACCGACGTTCCATCATTATTGTATTCTTAGAAATGTCAGCATATTGCTAAATCAATGAATGCTTATTAAATACATGAAAATAAAGAATGTGTGAAATTTTAGCTGTGACACAAAAATTTTGCCTTTTGAAATTTTCTTAAACTTTCCAATAATACATGTAAACCCATAAGTGGGTTTTACACTATAATGATAATCATTTAGCCTGTGTAAGAAAAATATACAAGTACAGTCCAAAGTAGAAGGAAATTAAATATTCATTTCACACCTATAACATTAGTTGGGTTGTCAGACTGGTAGTATTCAAATGGGAAAACACAGCATTTTCCTCAGGTATTCTCCAAAATATCTCCACTGTGTTTTTTTAATGTTTATTTATTTTGAGAGGAGTATTGCGGGGAGGGGCAGAGAAAGTGGGAGAGAGAAAGAATCCCCAGCAGACTCTGTGCTATCAACACAGAGCTGGATAGAGGACTAGATCCCACAAACCATGAGATCATGACCTAAGCTGAAATCAAGAGCTAGATGCTTAACTGATTGAGTCACCCAGGTGCCCAAAATATGTACACTTTTCTAATTTACTTTTCTACTATCTCTTTTTTTCTGTATACTAACCTAGAGCAATATATTCTTGTTGGCTGAATTGATATTTATATTTTTGAATAATTTAGGAAACAGAGGTGGACTATATGACATTTTAAGCTGCTCCTTTATCATATTTCCAAGAATGAAAGAGAAAAATTATGGAAACTGATAAAGAGAAAATAAAACTTTTGAAATATTTTCAGATTTTCATGTAATCTTATATTTTTAGAAAAGAAACATGAATTTTTATGTTGAAACAAAACTGCAGTACTATTACAATATTTGAAATAGACCAGATGTTTATTTGGTTGGTTTATTAAAGTTTGATTACTCACAGATATTATCACTGGATAATTTGGCTTTCTATTCTATGAAAAAATAATTTAAATGAACTGCAAAGTTTTCATTGAGCTTTGCAAGTTGCTGGGGCTTGGCTTTGATCTAGTAGACCTTGTTTTATCATAGCGCATCAACTGAGAGTGTGGATATCCAATACACGGATCTCTACAACCACATAGCCTCAGCAGTGCTAGGTCCAGGACAAATGGTTAGAGAAATGGAGGTAGAATCTAGAGAGTGGAATGGGATATCTCTTGGCAAAGGACACATCACTCAGTTTACTCAAATACTTTAAAAAATATATTCAATGATAAATGTAAAGGATATGTAGTTTTATAATTTCATGTAAACTTATGTTTTAGGAAAGAGAAATAAATTTTATGTTGAAATGGAACTGCAGTACTATTACAACATTTGAAATAGAACAGATATTTATTTTGTTGGTTTTATTAAAGTACCCAAATTTGAGGAAATTACACAACACACTCGTAAAAAATCAGTGGGTCTAAGACAATATCACAAAAGAAATTAGAAAAGACACATGAAAGTGAGAGCACAGCATCCCCAAACTTATGGAACGTAGAAACTGCAATTCCAAAGGGGAAATATATAGCTATAAAAGCTCGTGTTAAAAAAAGAAGACAGGTCTTGGGGCGTCTGGGTGGCTCAGTCGGTTAAGCGTCTGTCTCTTAGTTTAGGCTCAGGTCATGATCTCATGCTTCATGGGTTTGAGCCCCACATAGAGCTTCATGGTGACAGTGTAGAGCATGCTTGGGGTTCTCTCTCTCTCCTTCTCTCTGCCCCTCTCCTACTTGCTCTGTCCTCAAAACAAATAAAACTTAAAAGAAGTAAATAACATTTAAAAATACAGGTCTTAAATCAATAAACTATCTTTGTAACTTGTGGAAGTAAAGGAAGTGGAATAAACTAAATACAAAGCTAGATAGATAAAAAGGAGGGATTAATAAAAATCAGATTAATATAGAGACAACAGTAGAGAAAATCAACAAAACCAAAAATTAGTTCTTCAGAAATATCAACAAAATCGACAAATCTTTACCTAGATTGACTAAGAAAAAAAAGAACACTTAAATTACTAAAATCAGAAGTAAAAGTAGAGATATTACTATCAATTTTACAAAAATAAAAATACACGTAAGAGATTATTTTGAATAATTGTGTGCTGACAGATTGGATGACCTTGATGAAATGGACAAATTTCTGTAGATACGAAAACAAGAAAGCCTGAGGGCTCACACTTTATTTTAAAATTTAATACAAAGCTATGGTAATCAAAGCAATGTGGTACTTAGCCCAAAATTAACTGCATATATGGCTCAACGATTTTTGACAAGAGTACCAAGACAACTCAGTGGAGAAAAGACAGTCTCTTCAACAAATGATGGTGAGGAAACCTGGATATCCACATCATAGGAGAAAGAACTTGGATCTTTACTTAAAGCTACATATCAAATCAACTTAAAATGAATCCTAAGGTCTTTTTGTAACACCTAAAACTATAAAAATCTTAGAAGAAAACATTGGGGAAAAGATTCACAGCATTGGATTTAGCAGTGATTTCTTGGATCTGATACCAAAGGGAAAGACAGCACAAGAAAAATTAGACAAATAAGATTAATGAAAATTTAAAACAGATACTATCAACAGAATAAAAGCCAGCCTACAGAATGGGAGGGAATATTTGCAAAGTAATAATAGTAGGTAATATTTGCAAATATTACTATCCCCAAAATACAGAAACCCCTAAAACTCAAAACCAAACACCTGCATTAAAAAAATTGGCAAAGTACTTGGCTATATATTTCTCTGAAGAAGATACACAAATAGACAGTAAACACAAGAAAAGATGCTCAATGTCACTAATTACTACAGAAATGATAATGAAGACTAAGATACCCTTAGAAATGCTTTAATGATAAATTTTATGTTTTTATATTTTACCACAGTTTTTTAATTGAAAGAAAAAAGTGATTAGGGAAATTTGAATAGGGAATGTTTATTAAGTGAAATCTATAAGTTAATCATTTTGTTAGGAATTTGATAATATTTTGGATATGTTAGAAACTATTATGTTTTAATGATGAATACTGAAGTATTTAGGAATGAAATGTCTTGGTATCTTTAATATACTTCCTGAACTGCAATGAAATAAAATATTGTGGTATAATGCCAGCAACTATTAAATCTAAATGGTGTGTACAGATATTTATTATACTGTGTTATCTTTTGTTTAAACATTTCCATATAAAATTTTTTAAAATATTCCCTTAAGTGAGAGAAATGAATTCTATTTCTTATCACTCAAAGACAGTTCTTGCTAGTACTTTAACATATATCTTTAAATTTTTCCTATGCTTATTTCATTTGGTTATGAACAAATCAATATTTTTGTGGCAAAAACTTTGTAAATATGATTATTATGTTTCATTAAACTTCCTTGTAAATATTTTTTGGTATATGGATAGAGAAATTCCCTGGGGTGGTATTGTGGTTTAAAGATTATACATGTTTGTAATTGTAATTGACGCCACAGATATATTCGTAAGAATGTTTTAACACTACATGTATTAGTTCTTGATTTTTAAGGATGCAAATATTACATAGTCTTGGTATTCACACACATGATTTGCAGTGAAAACATTTCAGTATATATAAGACAGTACACATAACTGTTGCTGCCTGTAACAGATGCTGGTGCATTGCTGAGATGCCGTTTACCAGGCTAGGACACTAATTTCCCAGCAGTGACAGCTGTTGGCTGTTACTAGCTCACATCTTACCCTCCTCTAGAGGACGGTATTGGGCTGATAAGAACTATATTACTCCGAGATGCTTGAAATATAGACTACTCTAGCAACCTCCTTGGGTCATGGGCTCCATGGTCAATAACCAACCCAGAGGATTATAGCGGTACCAAACGCTATTTTCTAGATATGTTGGCTTTACATAATTCACATAGGAGAATTGTCCCTGGATTTAGGGTGATGCTGGATATCTCCTAAAGTCACATTTTTGTCTAATTCAAGGTGGGTAAACTTTATCTGTATAGAGAAAAATAGTAAATATTTTAGGCTCTTCAAGCTCTGTGATCACAAGCTATGGTTATTATAACAAAGTAATAGTGGCATAGAAACAGACATATAGACTAGTGGATAGAATAGAGATCTACTATGCCTATATGGTCAATTGATCTTCAATAAAGTTGCCAAAATACACAATGGGGAAAGGATAGTTTCTTCAAAAAATGATTCTGGGAAAACTGGATACCCTCTTGCAAAAGAATGAAATTGGATCCTTTCTTAATTCCAGACGCAAAAATCAACTAAATGGATTAGAGACCTAAAAATAAGACCTAAAATTGAAACACCCAGAAGAAAACATAGGAACATAGGCAAAAGCTTTATGATAACTGTTCTTGACACAGGTTTTTTTGGATAAAACACCAAAATCAGACAACAAAGGCAAAAATAGTCTACAGCCATACCACCCTGAACGTGCCTGATCTTGTCAAAAAAAAAAAAAAACCCAAAAATAATAAGTGTTAGGATATGGAGAAATTTAAACCCTTATATACCTTGATGACAATGTAACATGGTGCAGCTACTATGGAAATTTGTGTAGAAGTTCCTGAAAAAATAAAAAAAATAGAACTACCATGTGATCTTGTAATTCCATTACGAAGTACATATCCAAAGGAATTAAAACCAGAATCTGGAAGATATATCTGCACTTCTGAGTTCACTTTACCATTTTTCACAACAGCCAAGATATGGAAGCAACCTGAATGTCTGTCAGCAGACTAATAGATACAGAAAATGTGATACACACATATACACATGGGTGCACACACACGCGCGCACACACACACACAGTGGAATAATATTTACCTTTGAAAAATAGGAAATCCTACCATTTTCAATAACATACATGAACCTGTAGGATGTTATACTACATAAAATAATCCAGCTATAGAGGGACAAGTACTGTACGCCTCCACTCAGATGAGGTATCTAAAATAGTCAAACTCAGACACAGGAGGAGACAAAGATAAGGAGTTTGTCAGTAATGATAGACAGTTTTAGCAGAAGTGGAAAACATTTTTGTCTATATTTGATTATAAATCTCTTATTTTCCAATGTGAACAGTCACATGCTCAAATAAACAAAAATTTATTTGGATTTATATCTTAAAATATATGTATGTGATTTTTCTTGTTATATTGAAGTGTGTAAGGAGATGACAGTTGCTCTCCACAAAAAGAGACTGAAGTGTGGATGACATCACTACCGTCTTCATGAGTTTTTGATGTAGCATGAGAATGTACACACAGTTTAATGAAATGCCATTCTATATATCTTATATATTCTACAGGCACTTATTATATTTTTGTGAGATTAGTTTAGCTCAACAAACCAGCACTTTTCCTTTTAAAAAATGTTGAACATAGCTGCTGAGATAAATTAATATTCTTTGCTATTACAAGAATTTGGCAGTAAATATCAGGTTGTTGGACTGCTACTAAGTAGCTCACCTACTCAAGATACTCCATTATATCACATTACAAAACTTCTGGAGAAAGGGAACTTGTCTCATGTTTACAATAAGGCTGCTACAGCTCCAGTCATCATATCACACATTCCATCTTGAAGGTCTAGACAAAAATGGATTTTTCTTTTTACATAGAACTAGTCTCCTGTTTTTTCATCTTTTTATCTTGAATGAAATCTGTCCCAGAATTTTTCTATAGAATTATTCTTAAGACTCATCTAACTTAGTCATACACATCCTATCACTTGTGATTAAAATATATCAAATTATAGTGAACTAATAAGATGGATTCAGACTGAAAATGCCTCTTCCTCATTTAGAAGAAAAGGTTAACATGTTATTTTAAATATTAAATTGAAAACAAAAGGACTAGAATAAAATTGAGACAGGCATTTTATAGTTGATAAATTTCGAATCCAGAGACTTAATCATTCTTCCTACCTACATCCCCTCAAAGACTTTAATCTTAGTTTCAGGTAAATATAAACAATTAATTAGACATCTAATACTTTCAGAAATATTTCTATTTAACATCATAGTTTATCAGGATAAATAATTTTGATGTCGTCTTATTGCCACATGGCAATATATTGAATTGTAAAATACAGAGGTAAACAGATTGACAAAAGTCTTCCAACTTAAACATTAATGAAAATTAGAGAATAAAGCATGAACTCTAATTTCTTAATACAATCCCATATAATTCATGAATAAATAAAGCTCAACAATGGCTTTTTGAAGCAGGCATAAGTTCATTAAAATATTCTTTTATAAAATACTATCTGTGCCAAGGCACATATCAGGGATTAACTTTAGTTAAAGCAATTTCCCAAAGAATTATTTGCTTTCCTACACAATATTTTGTATTTTAATAGAGGCTCATTTCACAGAGAGATGGAGTTAGAGAAATTTCAGTAACTTAAAGTCATGAATGGGTAGTACAGCTGATGTTAAGGTCTAGGCATGACTCATTCATTATTTTCTGAGTTTAAATTAGAATCTTCTATTTTTATCAATTTATTAACAATAAAAGTTGTTTTTTCATTAACTCTAAAGTAAAATAGCTAGAAATATCTATTTTATCTTTTTAATCATCGTCTCCCCCCCAAACATCTCAAAATCTTTAGAGAGTGCTTGATGTCTTCAAACAGTGGTTTTCAAATAATGTTTCTAGGGCTTGCAGCATCAGTATTACCAATAAGTGTTTTGGAAATGTAGATTCATGGCCCCCAATTCGCCATACTGCAACCTGAATTATCTGGGGCTGAGTCATGTTACAACTTGTTTCAAGAATTTAAAAATTCTTTTAACAAGTTCTCCATATGATTCTTAGGCATTGTAGAATCTGAGAACCACTATTTAAGTATTAGCTTGGATTTATTCTTCAGCATACAGTGAAATTCATCTATCCTGAGACAATTAAAAGCTGTTTATTATTTCTCTTGGTATTTTAGAGAATGGATTAAAAGAAGAATGCCAAGATATTTGATTAACTCAAGAACTCGAATTGCAGTAATTTTCATATATAGTGAAAAATTAGAAGTTACTCTTATACAATTATTATACAAATATATGTGTTAATGTATAAGACATTACTCATTATTTGATATGTATACTCCTTATTAAATGTAAAAGTAATGATTGACTTATGTAGAATTCTATGTTTACAAATTGTTATGTTTGATTACAGTGTATTTAGGATTAACATTTTACCTTTGGTAGCCTTTGTGGTCTGATTAGATAAAATTTCTTTGTTTTGCTATTTCTTTCACATTTAAAAATGCTACAAGTTATGCAAAATTAATGTTCTTTTACATAATTGCTAGCCAAGTTATTGGTGTTACAATGACTACGACTATTAAAGCATAAGGAAACAGAGAAAAATCGACTCTATTTTCATAATTTATAGATAAGGTAATTTCAACTTCATTGAGTTTGAGTTATTTTCCTAGATATCTCGAAGAGTTTAATCACATTGACTACACTATAAGTTCTCTTGTAAAAGAAACCACTTCACACCCAGCTTCAATGGGGAACTAGGGTCTTTAATGAAAAGCAGTGTTTATCTGTACATTTACAGCTAGTGGGGCTAAGGTTGGTTGTCTGAATGCAGGAAGTTCACATCGTGGCAAGTCTGGATTGATTTTGATCCATGAATTGACTTGTGGAGAAATGCTGAGTTGAAATGATTAAAATGATTATAGGCCACCTTATTCCCCCCTCCCATGAATAAATGCTGCAAAGAGCCTGATTGAGGGAGTTATATGGGGGTGCGGGGGGATAAGGAGAGAAGGAGAGAGAAGCAAAAATACACAAAGTAGCTCATTAATAGAAAAACAGAACACAGATTCAAGAATTTAACCACAAATGCATTAACCATAGAAATTGGCTTAGAACTTGAATGACCTCCCAGCTTAAATGCTATTGAATTTTATTTAGGAAAATTCCTGCTATTCATAACACAGTTCTGTAAGCACACCCACACTATAGCACTGTTACTTTATCAAGTCTCAATGGTTCTGCATCTTTTAATGAAAAGATTCTAAAATGCATATCATACATAGTAAGGTAGGAATGAGTCACGAATCTACTAGTTATTTTATACCCAGATATACTTAATTTTGTATCCATTATAAGGACTGTTAATAAGACTAGATGTGTAGATACTTAGTAATTTTTCTGGGGAGAAGAGCCATGTATTTTATTATAATGACAAATATTAATGACTAATTTAAAACATGTTATCTGAAAGCGATATATCCAGTTTCGTATCAGCATATCTCAGATTCTGTTTCATGGGTGTCCTAACTCACAATTCTCTGGACTGCTTGTTTGAATGTAGATTTATGGCCTAATCTCCTGTTTAATGGGTCTTTGTCTAGACAGATGAGGCTGAAATCTGTAGCTTCATAAACTCTTCATATATTTTTAGGCACAAAAAATCTTGAATACTGCATGAAAATTAAGTGTTTCTATATGTATATCATCAAATTCCACCTTGTGACAACAGAACATTTTTGTTTTGTGAGTTCTGTTAAGAAAGTTTATGAGATCTGTCCTCTTAAATTGTTTTAATGCTTTAAAATTTTTAAATGTACAATACTGTATGTTTAACTGTTGGCACAATGTTGTACAACAGCTTTCTCTAACTCACTCATCTCACATAACTAAAACTTTATACCTTTTGAACAGCAGCTCCTCATGAGTTTGAGATTAAATGTGATACTCATTCAGTGCAATGAGTGTTTTTGTGAAACAACCTGTGTTAGACAAAAGTCACTAACAATTTCTTCTATGTTTGACAGGGTAGAAGCCTAGGCAAACCTGTCTAAACACCCATAAACTTGGTATTGATTGGTACTGATTGTGTGAATAAATGATCCTTAAAGAACTCAATCATATAAGTAGAGCTCCACAGCGCTTCTCTGGCTTTCAGTTACGATATCCAGAATGCCACTAGGGACATACCAGGACATATTTTGCTTGGATACTTAGTGTAATAATTTTCCTTAGAAACTCCCTCTGGTTTAGAAAGTGTGACTGGCACAATGCCTGATGGTATATAGGTATGAAAGAGATATCTATGATGTTAATTCATTTCAGGCAGCTTGGAATAAGTAAAATTAGCTGGTGACAAAAATATAATAGAACATAATAAGACTATTGTTGTAAAAGTGAACTGGGGAGGGGCCCCTGGGTGGCTTAGTCGGTTAAGTGTCTGACTTTCGCTTAGGTCATGATCTTGCGGTTCGTGGGTTCGAGCCCCACATCGGGCTCTATGCTGACTGCCAGCTCAGAGCCTGGAGCCTGTTTCACAGTCTGTGTCTCCCTCTCTCTCTGATCCTCCCCTGCTCGCGCTGTCTCCCTCTCTTTCTCTAAAAAAAAAAAGTGAACTGGGGACTGTTTTATGTACATGTAGAGAAAAGTAGCTTTATTCATCACTGTATATATGAAATTATTCTAAAAATATTTGCTAGTTGATTATTTTTAATTGAATATTTGTTTTGTTTTGATAAGCTGGCATTCCTCAAACAACTAAAGATAATTAAGAAAATAAGATAACATTTTTGGTTGTAATGCTTTGTATCATCTTTAACAACATTAAAGATTAATGAACATTAACTGAAGTTAAGGTTGAATAAACATTTGAGCATGTTTTATTTACAGATAAGCTTGAATAGACTAATTCATAAAAAAAAACCCTCTTCCTTATAATTGTAAACTCATATGTCACTTATTCTTTGAGAGGCACTGTAAATTCCCAATTATGATAGCATTGTTTTTTAAGCATGTGAAGTTGGCTGATACTTTTATTTTGTGAATTAAAAAATATATTTTTACTGTTTTTTATTTACTTAGAGAGAGAGACAGTGTGAGCAGGGGAGGGTCAGAGAGGGAGGGAGTCACAGACTGAAACAGGCTCCAGGCTCCGAGCTGGCAGTCAGCACAGAGCCCGACGCGGGGCTCGAACCCACAAACCATGAGATCATGACCTAAGCCAAAATCGGACGCTTAACCGACTGAGCTACCCAGGTGCCCCTATTTTGTTAATTTTAAGGCAACTATTACTTCCCTCTATCACCTAAAATTTCTCTCACTGTGCTCTAAATGCATGAAGTTTTCAATTGCATTACCTTCTTTAATAATAATTTAAAAAACCTGATAGCTCCCCTAAAGGTAAATATGTAAAATAAGGAATAAACATGTATCTAAATTGTTGAAGGATTATAGGAAAGCATCTCTTGAGTTCATATTGTGGTAATGGAAAGAATAAAAACAATATCCTAGAAATGGACACTGTATGGAATAAAGGAGTGATTTCAATTTCAAATACTTAACTCTTGAGTGTACTTCAAACACTTAGTATTAGTCACCCCATACATTAAATAGAGTGAGAATAGGACCTCTCGGAATTTTTCTAATTATACAGTTCAGAATAAATAATATGAATTACTGAATCTTAGTAGCTGTTCAAATTTGCCACTTTCATGAGCGTCATTTATGTCAAGGTTTGGCAAACTTTTTCTGAAAGCGATTAGGTAACAAATATCTTTGGTTTTGTGAGCCGTACCCTATCTTCACAACTCTGACCACTCATACAGAAAAGGAGGCATGGACAAAGTGTAATTGATAAGTCTGGCTGTGTTTCAGTAAAATTTTATTATGAAAACCAGTGTTGGACCAGATTTGACTGTGGCCTTTAATTTGTTGACATTCAAACTACAGGTTGAAGTGATAACCACTTGGTAAATTGTTATTAATGGAAAATGAACACTAGGGAGTTGGCATTAACTTTTAATGAAATCTCTAGTAGCTATTGCATGCCAGGAGTTTGGATCTCTCTCATGAAATAATTTCTATCATAGATAATTTTTCCACTGCTGGCATAGTCATAAAACTTGTATATTTAATGAAGCTGGAATAAGAATTAAAACACTGAAGAAATATACATGTTTCTCTATATATTTATATTGTATTTATGTATCATAATTATATGATATAATGTATTATACTATGTAATATAAAATAATTACATATTATACCTTATATGACATAAAACAACATAACATATATAACATGTAGAATATACATATTTACCCTATATATTACATGTTTTATACAATTATATGTTAAGTAATGTTATATGTATTACATATAAGTGTGTGTGTGTGTGTGTGTGTGTGTGTGTAAAGGAAGAGTTGAATGTGTTAACCAGAATCTTACACTCAGTAAGTTGGAATGATAATACACATTTATTATTAAACTATATAGATAATATAAAAACGAATACATGGTTAATATAACTGTGTAGGTAGAGGAAAAAGGGAAGTATGACTTACAAGAGCTTTTATGAAAAAGTGCATATAGTCTTATATAATTGCTAAAATAATGAATTTTGGATGAGGACTAAAGAAAGAATATTAGAAGCCCTGTTCTGTAATTTGGGATCTACTGCTTCAGCAAACATTTCATTTGTTTGAGACTGGTTCCTTATCTATAAAATTAACTTGAGACACCTGTTTCATTGTGCATTAACTGGTATGTCACCTTTTCTTTTTACATAGCAAATGTTTATCTTGATTAAAACTCATGATTATTTCTATCTGATTAAAAAATATAAAATTTATATATTGGTTTCTTGATTATTCCTATTCATGTACATCTCACAAAGACATGTACAATTGTTTGTGTATAATATCAGTGTGTTATAATTTTTAGTGTATAGGTGTTTCACCTCCTTGGTTAAGTTTATTCCTAAGTTTTTTATTCTTTTTTGATACTATGGTAAATGGGAGTTTGCTGTATTTCTTTTAGATAGTTAATTGTTATGTATAGAAACATAACTGATATTTATATGTTGGTTTTGTATACTGCAACTTCACTGAATTCATTTATACTTTTTTTGTTTTTAATTAGTGTCATTTCTTTTCAGCGTAAAGAGGTCTATTTAATATTTTTGTAAGATTGTAAGATATAATATTTTGTAAGTTTTTTTTTTCTTTTAGCACTTTGAGTATGTTATGTCACTCCTTTAGGCTTGCAAAGTTTGTGTTGAGAACTCTGCTGATAGCCTTATGGGATTTCCTAAATACATAAAACTTAATTTTTCTCTTATTGCTTTTAAGATTCTTCTTTTATTGGGGCACCTGGGTGGCTCAGTCAGTTAATCATCTGACTTCAGCTCAGGTCATGATCTCACAGTTCATGGGTTCGAGCCCTGCATCGGGCTCTGTGCTGACAGCTAGCTCAGAACCTGGAGACTGTTTCAGATTCTGTATCTCCCTCTCTCTCTGACTCTCCCCTGCTCACACTGTCTCTCTCTCTCTCTCTCAGAAATAAATAAAAAATTAAAAACAAAAAGATTCTTCTTTAATCTTTCACTTTAAAACTGACATTTTAAGGGGCGCCTGGGTGGCTTAGTCGGTTGGGCGTCCGACTTTCGCTTAGGTCATGATCTCGCGTTCGTGGGTTCGAGCCCCGCGTCGGGCTCTGTGCTGACTGCCGGCTCAGAGCCTGGAGCCTGTTCTGGAGTCTGTGTCTCCCTCTCTCTCTGACCCTCTCCTGCTCATGCTGTCCCTCTCTCTCTCCTAGAAATAAATAAAACATTAAAAGAAAAACCTGACATTTTAATTGTAATGTATCTTACTGTGGCTGTCTTTGGATTTATCTTATTTCAGATTCCTAGATCTGGATATCTGTTCCCTTCCCCTAGTTAGGCAAGTTTGTAGTCATTGTTTCTTCAAATATGGTTTCTTTCCATTTTTGTCTCACCTTCTTTTCGGACCCCAGTGATATGAATGTTAATCTGCTTGATGCTATCTCAGAGGCCCTTAAGTTATCTTCACTTTTTAAAATTCTTTTTTCCCTTTTGCTTTCTATATGTGAGTTCCATTACTTTATCTTCCTGTTTGCTCCTTTCCTTCTACTTTATCCAGCCCAGTGTTGAACAATTAGTGTATTTTTAAGTTCAGTTAATGTATTCTTAAACTGTTTGAGTTCTGTTTGGTACTTTCTTTTGTTTCTCTTTCTTTGTGATATTCTCATTGTTTTGATCCATTTTTCTTCTGATCTTAATGAGTGTCTTTATGACCATTACTTTGAACTCTTTATCAAATATATTACTTATCTCCATGTCATTGAGGTCTTCTACTGAGGTCTTGTCTTATTCTTTTATTTGGAACATATTTGTTTCTTCAGGTTGACTTTTTTTTTTTTAATTTCTGTGTATTAGGTGAAACAGCTGTGTCTCTCAGTTTAGAAGGAAGGGCATTAGGTAGATAATGATCCTTCTCTTTCAACCTTGCTTTGGCTCTTGGTTGTCTCTTGAACATTTATGATTATCTAAACCACCTGATATATTCTTGTTATAACCTTGTTGAGGATATACCAAGACCTTTCTGTGATCTAAGGGGAATAATCTCATTTTACACTTAATGTCATGATGTTTGGAAACTAGATCATAAGGCAGTAGTTTTTAAAGTATGAAAAATAATATATATATATATAGTCTTGTAGATCCTTCCTGGCCACCATACCATGAGATCTAAAGGTATTCCCTTAGAGATAATTTCAAACATTGAGGCTCCAGGTGAGTTTATAAGCTCCTTTCTGAGAAGTCTCATTAAGATGTAGCTAGCCCAGGCGGGTGCATAAGGATGGTGTCTCCCTTCCTATGTTCTCCAGGAGTGCCTCCTTAGTCTTGAAGCCTGTTCCTCAGGCTGAATCTTCAAATTAAGTAAAAATAGGCCTTTTTCATAGGAAGCCTGGGGTTGTGTTTCATTCTACTCTCTGTGCAGTGCCCTGTGGGTGGTGGGTGGCCAAGAACTGTCTTTCCAGTTGTTACAGGTCTCTGGAGCTCAGGAACACCAGCGCTCATGGTCACCAGGACCCCCCTCAGCATTCTTGCTGGCTTTAGTAAAGCAGTGGGAGAGCATAGTGGGCAGGACACATTCCTCAATTTTAGAAAGGCATTAGGGAAAATGTCTTGACTTTTCACATTGGTGGGCTTCATCAGTGCAGCTAGAGAATTCTTTGTTGCATGCATGGCCTTTAAGCTTTAGGGGATTGAGGGGGAGTATCATAATTACCCACTTGTGCCCAGACTTTAGCTAGGGAGCAGGAGAGCTCTGCAACCATTTGGACTCAGCCACTGCAGCCGGAAAGTGGGAGAGTGCTGCAAATGCCCTTCGTCTCATGCCTTGGCAAGTGCTACCACTGCTCCCTCTTGCACATCCCAGCAGAGCAGCAAGAAGATGCCATATGCAAGCTTCCCCGCCTGTGTCGGCAGGCTGTGTGGAGATTCCCATCCCTCTAGCTGATGTACCCAGATCAGCAACTGAATCTCCCTCACAGATAGTCTTGGTGATTTTTAAACTGCTGTTTTGTTTTGTTTTTTTCACTGTGTCTCAGGGCAAGTGTGACCGCACACAAACCCTCCAAAGGGGAACCCTCAGTTTCCTCTAACACTTTGGGACTCTTAGATGTCAGTCTCATTGGTTTTCTAAGCCAGCATTCTGGGGGCTGGTCTCTCTGGTGCAGATCTCAGGGGCGTCGGTGCCCAATGTGGAGCATCAACCTCTCTTTCTTCTGGATGAAGTACCTGGCTAATGAGATCCCTCCCTATTTTTGTCTTAACATAATGGGGATGGGCTTTTTGTGAGACTGTGTCCTACCCATGTCAGTGTGGTTCTTTTGTTATTTGTTGTGGAGGAGCTGTTTATTAGTTTTCATGTCTCTTTAAGGTGGAAATGATTTATATGTAGCTCTAGATTTGGTATGTCTATGGGAGAAGGTGAGTTTAGGATCTGACTATACCTTCAACTTGGAACCTTCTCTTTCATGAATTACTGATTTTCTGTAGTAGCATGCTTTGGTTTATCGTTTGGGTGTCTTTGGTGGTTTTTGATTTGTTGTTACCATGAGGCTTATATAAAACATTTTATAGGTGTAACAGGCTAATTTGACCTGTTAACAACTTAGATTGCACACAGAAAGTGTATCTCTTACCTCCCCGAAGCCATTTTATGTTTTTGATATCATAATTTCCCTCTTTTTGAATTATGTATAATTAACAAATTATTGTAGCTAATAGTTATATTAACATTTTTGTCCTTTAACCTTTAGAGTTAAGTTGTAAAGCACCACCATATTGCCTTTCTAGTATACTCTCAATATCACTGTATACTTAGTTTTATCATTGTCTTTTATATTTTCCTGTGTTTTCATGTTACCAATCAGCTTCCTTTTATTTCAATTTGATCAACTCTTCTTGGCATTTCTTATAAGGTGGGTCTCGTGGTGATGAACTCTGTCAACTTCTGTTTGAAAAAAAATTATTTCTCTTTCACTTCTGAAGGACAGCTTTGATGGGCAAAGTGTTCTTGGATGTCATTTTATTTCCGCGCTTTATATCTTCCCCCTTCTATCTGGCCTCCAAGGCTTCTGCTGAGAAAGCTAGTGGTAGTCTCATGGGAGTTCCCTTGTATGTGAATTCTTTGTCTCTTGCTATTTTAAAATTCCCTTTGTACTTGATTTTAAACTGTTTTATTAAAATGTGTCTTGAAGAAAAATATTTGGTGTTAAAATTTTGGGGTGGAAGTATGAGCTGAATGAGTCTGCATATCCATAACTCTCCCCAGATTTGGGAAGTTCTCAGCCATAATATCTTTAAATAAGCTGACCCCCCTTCCTTCTTCTTCTTTTTTCTTAAGGGACTTAATGCATAGATCATTTGTTTCGGTGATATTCCATAGTTCATGTAGACTTTCTTCATTCTTTTATATTAATTTTCATTATTCTTTTCTGATTGGATAATTTCAAATAACATGTTTTCTACTTTTTGGATAATTTTTTCTGTTCAAATCTTCTTTGATGTTCTCTATTGTATTTTACTATTTATTCATTGCTTTCTTTAGCTTCAGAATTTTTGTTTATTATTTTTATCTAAATTTCTCAAGTTTATTCATGTTTTATTTTCTTGATTTCAATGAAATGTCTTTCTGTGTTTTCTTGTTGCTTCCAGAAGCACCTATTTTTGTGTATTTATCAGGCAAATCACATATCTCCATGTTTTGGTGTTGGTTACTAGAAACTTTTCTCTTTTTTCTTTTTTTTTTTCTTTTTTTGGTTTTTGTTTGGTGTTGTTCTGTTTCCATTATTTTTCATAAGTTTTGACACTTGCATTACTGTCTTTACATTGAAAAAGCAGTTGCCACCTCCAGTCTTAACTGACTGGCTTCAAGAGAGAGTCCTTCCTTCAGCCCTATCAGAGATTCTGAAGCATTCTCAGACCTTTTCTCTGGATGTGTCTGCTCCAGACTTCTTATTTCTTCCTGAGGAGGAATTCTGAAGAGTGTGTGCCTGCAAAACCAGGTTGATTGCTGACAGTCTCTCATTAGTTTTCCCCAGTCCTGTAGATCTGAGTTGGCTTTCTGTGTGTGCTCATTAACTGTCTGCAAAGTCCTGTTCTCAGTACTGTGGGGGACATGCACATGGAGCTGGCCACAGGGTAGGAGTATGTGTGGGGGAAGCATGTGGAATATTGGGATTCCTGTTGACCACTTTAGGGGGCAGATATGGCATACCCAGTAGTCCCTGGTCTGGCTTCCTGATATAGTTGTGAAGCAGTAAGTAGGGCCTGTGTCCCTCTGGTATACCTTATTTCAGCCCCTGGATACTGTACTCCAAGCTATTCACTGACCCCAGTCATACAGCTTAGGACTCATTCACAGTGGGATGAGAAAGAAATGGGCCTTTTCTTCAGCTTTATGCACAGCTGGAGAAGCTGGCTGCTCACTCACATGCTTTTTCTTTCCCTGTGAGAGAAATTGTGCTGAGATGGTCAGTCTTGCACTGAGCTGTGCCGCCTTTGGGGAGGGATGGTGCGAGTGATGTGAAACTCTGCATTCAGTCTCAGAATTTTTTGCTCCAGCTATGTGATAGAACTTCTCTATGAACTCACGGACCACCACAGAGGCGCTCTCATCCTCGAGTAATTGTCAGAATTGCTGTTCTTTGAGGGGAAAATGATGAAAACTCCTGTACCACCATTTTGATGATTTCAGTTCTCTACTTGCTTTTGACTCTATAAATTTAACACTAGAAGTATACTCACCAGTTGTTACTGTTACCCATGGCAATGGAGAAGAAAAGATGTGTTAGTGGTGTGGACATGAGTGAGTAGAAGGGGATAGGGAATATTTCTAATAGTAAATGTTGAACAAATACATAGTTAAAGGAAACTAAACAGAACAAAAACACTAAAATCTTAGGTGTAAAGGACCGTAAGCAAGAGGTATCCTGACACAAATTGATGTCTGTCCAAGAATGTTTCCCTTTGCCAAATTAGGAATATAACCAGTTTCTTAGTGGAGAAGATTCAGAAACTAATACTTATACAAAATTATATTAAAATATGTTTACAAAATTTGTATAATTGTAATTAATATCTATGTTTCATTCTCATGCTATTTCATAATATATACATGCTATGATAAACATATTTCCAAAATTTATTGCTATATTATGATTTGTGTAACAGTATGTTAAAAGTTAATTTGTAAATATGTAGTAGGAAAGGTTTAATATTTGACATTTATTTCAATTGAATATCATTTTAAATTAATAATATCAGGTATAGTATAATTGGTTCCAACACAATTGACTAAAATTTCTGCAGTTTTGCTGTTAAACAAAAAAGGATCCATAATCAATGTTTATCACAGTTAAATTCTCCAGTGCTAAGTTGCTTTTTAAGGGTACTATGATTTGAAAGCTTACTCTGGTTAATTAATAAAAACTCTAACAGCTATGCAATAAAATAAAGAAAATATTTGTATTTGAACAGTAATAGGAAGGTAATACGAGATTTACATTTTAGTACCTAAGGAACATTTTAAATGCATAAGAAAACTAAAATTCCACTTAAAAGCTACTAAAATTTACATTCTTTTTACTTGTATGTTATTTTGTTCTTCAGGTTGTTAACCTTAGTTTAAAAAGCTACAAATCATTTTCCTAATACAGACAACTTGATTTAAGCAGCATACCTACAGACACCGCAGCTTTTCTGTGAGAAATAACCAAATAAATGTCGAAATTCAAAAATCCATAAAACTCAGAAGTCTTCGTTATTGACATTACACCTCGATTGCTGACTCATTTATTGCACTATTTCATGCTGAGTAGTTACTCTGAAATTTGTGCCAGCTCAGTTGTTCTCCGTCTTAGTAATGAGTTCTGCTAAAATCATTTCCTTATTGAGAATAAATTGTCCTATTCAGAAGCATCAGTCATGAATATAAAATTTAAAGTACACTTAAAAATACAGTGGAACTAGCAAAGATAGGTAATTAACATGGTGCACTTGTAATAATCAATTTATATTAAACCTGAAATTCTTTGTAAAACATGCAGGATCATTAAGGATGATGGTGGGAGATTAAAATAAACTGGTTTTAAATTCTAAGAAACAGCTCATTAAATATTCTGGTTATTAGGGCTAAAATCCTTTGAGATTATAGTTTTTAAATATAGGTAATTTTTATCTGAGCTCAAAGAAGATAAAAGTATGTGTATCAGTCTCTTTTGTACAAACTACGTTAAAGTGATATCCTTCTCTACCTCTTATTAAGTTATTAATATATTTAATTAGTATTAGAAGTACAGTTAAATTTTCTGTCTGATAGCATCTTGATACTGTTTAAGAGGCTGTTACTACTGGACTTCTATTTCTTAAGTTATCCTTATTTCCTTTATTCAAATGAGCAGCTAATTAATAACCTTACTTTATATTTGAAGGGGAAACTCATTAACTGAAAGATTACTGTTTGAAATATTGGTCTTTGAAAATATTTACTTTGGCCACATTTTTCAAATTAATTTCGCACTTTCTTTCCTCTACTATCCTTCCCCCACTCAGCCACATGTGTGCATGCACGCGCGCGTGAGCGCGCGCACACACACACACACATACCACTCTGCCTTTATACCTTTACATCCCTCATATAACTCTATGGCTCCCCTCTTTATTATTCTTTCAGGGAGTGCAATGTTCCAGATTTTCACTAGTGTTCTCATTTACCATCTAGAATGGTACAGAAAGTATATTCATGACTAGAAGGGAGAAATCACACACACACACACACACACATTTATTTTCTGCTCTACAAAGAAGGCACAGAGCTTCTATCCACAGTCCAGCAGTGTTTACTTCATGTCTCTACTCATGGCTCTCTCTGCTCTGTTTTGCTAACATACTCTCTAACTGGTCCTCCGTTTCCATCCTCACTCCCTATTGGAGGCTGAATGTATTCCTCTAAAAGATAGATTCAAGCCCTAACTGCAGGTCTGGGTATGTATAAATATGACTGCATTTAGAAGCATTGTCTTTGTAGATGATAATCAAGTTAAGATGAACTCAACCTCGCTTCAGGTAGTCCCTAATGTAATGATTGGTATCCTTATCTGGAGGATAGAGTTTGAATAGAGAGACCACTACATGAGCGGTAACAGAGACTGGAGCAGTGCACCAACAAACCAAGGAACTATAAGGATAGCCAGCAACCACCAAAAGCTAGGAAAAAGCAAGGAAGGATCTTCCCCTAAGAATTTCAGAGAAAACATGCTCAACACCTTGATTTCAGACTTCAGTTCTTCAGAACTGAGATAGAAAAAATATATTTTCATCCCCCAGAGTGTGATATTTGTCTTGGTGGCCCTCATACACTACTACATCTACTTTCAGTTCAGTCTCAACAGAATAGCAGGAAGATCCTTTGTCCCCGTAACATATCCTTAAGAACTCAGTGATATTTAACAATACATACCAAATCTTATCCCTTCTGTGCTCAGAATGCTCTCCTATCTCTACAGTTCTCTTACAGGAAAAGCCATTTGATCAAGTCCAAATTGGGTCTCTTGTCTTAATTTCTAGACTTTCTGCCTTGCTCACTGTGGTTTAAAAACTGGCCTTTTTCGTTTTCCTAAAATATAGCTAGAATTTCATTTTTAGGCATTAGTGTTGTGGATTTTTTTGTGGTTGACATATTTTTTGCTCAGAAATTTATGTCTTAACTCTTTACTTCCATTCTTTGTCTTTGCTGTTGCCATTACCTCTACCTATACTGTTTAAACTGGATTTTTGTCTTCCAAAATTCTGTAAACTTTTATAAATTGTTTTTATTATTTGATATCTTTCTCTGCTGCAATGTATTTAAAAATCACCTCAATTTTCCATTTTATAACTACTCCATCCAATACAGTAGCCACTATCCACGTGTAGGTATTGAGCTTTTTAATATTCATATTTAACATGTGCTGTAAATGTGAAGTGCACACAGGTTTCAAAAACCTAATATAAAAAAATACTGTAAACTATGTTAGTAACGTTTATATATTAATTCCATTTTGAAATAATATTTAGGTATATAGGGTTAAATAAAATAGAAAATATCAATGTTTTCAACTTTTTAAAATGTGGCCTCTAGAAAATTTTAAATTGCATGTTTCTTTCACAGTTCTGGTCTGCCTTAAATTTTTATTTAAAGAGTGGTGATCTGGATGAAGTTGATCTTTAAAGGTTGGGAAGGGAGGTTAGGGATGAATGAGTGCTAAAGTGCTCATGCTTCTTGAGAAGCACATTTATGGTTCATGAAGGAATTTCTGAATGCACTTTCTTAAAGAGTACATTATTTTATAGTAATATTGGTGACAATGTGAGGTCAATTGGGGACACATTTTAAAGAGGTCTCAAATTAGAAACTACTTATTTTGTGAGCTCAGTTTTATTAATTGAAATAGAACAAGTATGTAAAAATAGATGCATTGAAAATGTTATGTTACTCAAAACAGAATGCATAGCTTTTAATTACATCTTAATTTCAAGAGTGATGTTTTTAATGTTTCTTAGTTGTAAAACCTTGGATTATACCATAAATCTAGCATGTACAATGCTTCTGAAAGAGCTTTTGATCAGCTGAAAAGGTAGAATATTAGTAGTCATCTGAAAAATATTAGGGATCAGAGGTTAGTTTTTTAAATAGACAGAAAGAAGAAAAAAGACATCTAAGTGTTATTTTTAAATTTTTAATGCTTTATTTATTTTTGAGAGAGAGAGAGAGAGACAGACAGACAGACAGTGTGAACAGGGGAGGGTCAGAGAGAGAGGGAAACACAGAGTCTGAAACAGGCTCCAGGCTCTGAGCTGGCAGTCAGCACAGAGCCTGATGTGGCGCTCAGACCCACGAACCATGAGATCATGACCTGAGCTGAAGTTGGAGGCTTAACCGACTGAGCCACCCAGGCGCCCCCCAGGTGTTATTTTTAAACTGTGGATATCAGAACAATGTCATTTCATCCTTACATTTCCTAAACTAATGCATGGTGATAAAGAGTATATTAATTTTGGTGCACTGGTGGTGCATGGAGTTGTTCAGTGACACATAAAGAAGTGCATATGGACATACCAGCAAGAAGTGAAGGCTGTTGGCCATTGACCAAAATCTATTCCTCGCTTGTTCTATTATAACTGAAGATACGGCCATCTAACAGTGACTGTATTTCATCTCACAGCAAACCAGCTAGGTTTGCTGTGAGATGTGGCCTATGATCAAGCTCTTGACAGTGAAAAGTGAGCTAAATTATATACGACAATTTTGGGTCTATCCAGTGCTGAAAACATTAGTTATTGTCTATACTTTTTAATAACCTTGAAAGTGGATAATAGGAAATCCAGTTTGATTCCACAAACAAAACCAATGACCTGTGGGATAGCAGAGGAATATGGTAAAGATCTTAGTTGCTGAGTGAATCCATGGGGCAGAATTGTCTTACCAACTTGCACCTCTTATCTTGGGACTGATAAGGAAGATTAATTACTATATTGCTTAACCTACAATATATTTGGGGGGTACTACCTCTCTGTACTACAGCTTAGCCTTTAACTGACTTAATAAAATGTTGCATCTAGAAAATTTCTCAAAGAACAAAGAAGATAGTAGTTTTTATAGTAGTTTACTATGAATAATATGCCATTTCACATATATTTGCATAAGGGACAGATTATCTTAATTCCATTAGCATTATACTACCTTTCTGAAAACTATTCACCCACTCCCAATTACTGTACTGCAGTCAAATTACTCAGCATGTACACCTGTAAAAGATTCTCACATTCCATTGAGAACTAAATGTGGTGATTTGTTTGAATGTTCTATACCCATGAAATTCAATACAGTGTGTTCTAAATTTAAGCCTATTTGTTCAAGAGCTTTTATGAGAGTTTCTTGGTTCAATAAAACCCAATTTACCAAGTCCTCTTTCTTTTTTTAAAAATTATCTTTAGTGTTTATTTATTTGTAAGAGAGCGAGAGCGTGCGAGCGCTCAAGTGGGGGAGGGGCAGAGAGAGAGGGAGACACAGAATCAAAAGCAGGCTCCAGGCTCTGAGATCTCAGTACAGAGCCTGACATGAGGTTCAAACCTACAAACCATGAGATCATGGCCTGAGCTGAAGTCGAACACTTAACGGACTGAGCCACCCAGGGCACCCCTACCGAATCCTCTTTCTTTGCACTTGTAACACTGATTAGGCAATATACTGTTGGAGGGGCAACATATCATAAAGGTCAGAAATGGAGTTTGACAGTCCTGAAGTTCTGGCCTCAAGTTCTATGTTCTGTCCTTGGGCAAGTCCTTTTTCTTCTTACATGGAAATGAGAATATCACTTGCACCTGACCCACAGATTGTCTGGATATTTGACACTTTAATATGTGTAAATTGTTAAACATAGTGGCAGGTGCATAACAAATTAATTTACTTGTTATATTTTATATATTTCCAAAAATGTTACCATTTTCTGTTAAATTGCTTTTTAACCCAGTGAAATGTTACAAATTCTTGATAAAGTATCTTTTCATGTGCTTCCTTGCTATTGCTGTTTTTTGTTAAATCTTTTGGCCACTTAAAATTTTTTGTTATATTTTTTGTTCATTTAAAAAATATTTAAGGGGCTCGTGGATGACTCAGTTGGTTAGGTATTTGATTTTAATTTGGGGCTCAGGTCGTGATCTCTCAGTTCCTTGAGCTCGAGCCCCAGATCTGGCTCTGTGCTGACAGCACAGAGCCTTCTTGTATTCTCTCTCTCTCTCTCTCTCTCTCTCTCTCTCTCTCTCTCTCTCTCCCTCTCCTCTTCTCTCTCTCAAAATAAATAAACATTAAAAATTATTTTATTTTACTTTATAGCTTGTTGTATGCTTTCTTTATATATTATGGACATCTGTCGTTTCTCAGATAAGGGTTTGGATTTTTCTCCAGTGTATGGCCTGCTTATTCATTTCCTTAACAATGCTTTTGAAGAGAAGATTTTTTGTTTGTTTTTTCATGAAGTATAATTTATTATTATTTTCTTTTACAGTTTGCACTCTTTGTCCTACCTACAAAATCTTTAATCCAAGCTAGAAAGGTTTTCTCCTACCGCTTTTTAAAATCTTCCTTTTTCAGATGAATATATGTGTGGGTATATTTCTACTACGTATTTTGTTTTATCTGTCAGCTTATTCTTACACTGGTTTCACAGTGTCTTTATTGGGATAGTTTTCGAAACTTAACCTCCGTTAGTGACTGTCTGCATTTTTTGGAATTTATAGTCATCATGATGTCTACATATAGACAGTTATGTTTCTTTTCAACCTCTATGCTTTTTTTTCTTGTTTCACTGGGTAACACCTCTAAAAAGTACTAAAGAGGAGTGATGATTGGATATCCTTTCCTTGATCCCAATCATAGTAGGAAATTAGTCTTTCACTGTTAAGTAAGATGTTAAATGTAGGTTTCTTATAAATGGACTTTGTTAGATTGGGGAAGTTCCCTTTTATTCCTTATTGTCTGATAGAAGTTTGCAATTAAATTTTATATTTGATTTGCTAATACCTTAAATAATTGTTTTCTATATTCTTAATAAACAGTTTTTTAATAGTATCTTTATGATTTTGGTTTGTACATGTTTCTAGTCTCATAAGTTAACTTAGGAAGAGCTCTTGACTGTCACTTTTTAGGAAGATTGTACAAAATTGACAACATTTCTTTATTACTTTTGATATAATTCACAGTGAAGTAACATAATCATAGAAGTTTATTTGTGGGACGACTTTTATCTTCATGTTTAACTTAAATAACTCAGATCTGGCTATTAAAATTTGTATATATATTTAAATACAATACATATATTTTGTATATATTATATCAGATGAGAGAGGAAAGAGATTGAAAGATTTATTGTAATTTTTTCATATGTAATTCATATATTTTCACATTTTTCATATATGTGTTGGAGTGTCATCAGTTTCTAACAAGTTTCACAAATAATGTAAGATAAATAGTATTATAATCCTATTACATATCTTTTATCTTTAAGATTTTAGGATTTCAAAATAGTAAATTCTTCATGATTTTAAATATATAATATTTTTTCAAAATCTTTGTCATCTTTGTAAGTACTAATGGACAAAAATATTCTGTTTCAACTAGATTGGCATTAGGTATATATGACTTTATTCTGGGACTATTATAATAAAAAGTAAAATTTGAAAAATCTTTAGGAAGTTAATGTACACATTTTTAACAGAAAATATGGTGAAAATGCTTAGTATCTTAAATGTTGAGATATCATAGGTTACTTAAAATTTCCTTTTATTTTGCATTAGATTTCTATTGCTGCTACAACAAATTACCACAGACTCAGTGACTAAAGAAAACACAAGTGTATTATCTTACAGTTTTGTAAGTCAGAAGTTTTCTGTGGATTTTCCAGGGCTAAAATCAAGTTATCAGAAGAACTGAGTCACTTTTTGCAGATTCTAGAGGGAAATTTGTTTCCTTTTCTTTTCCAGCTTCCAGAGGCCCTTGCTTTTCTAGGCTTATGACTGTGTTTCTGGGCTTAAGATGTGATCTTACATCTTCAGGGCCAGCACCACTGGGCAGAGGCCTCATACTCGCAGTTCCTGCCTGACTCTCTTCCTATTCCCTCTTCCACTTTTAACAATCCTCGTGATTACACTGGGCCCACCTGATAATCCATGATACTCTCCCTATTTTAAGATCAGCTGATTAGCAATGTTACTTCTGTTTGCACCCTTAATTTTCCTTTGCAATGTAGACTAAAATATTTTAGATTTTACGAATTAGGATACAGACACATTATGGGGGACATTATTCTTCCTACCACAACTTTTCAATATAAAAGCAAAATAATTTAAACATAAAGTGATCATCACAGGCGTTATAAAAAGGACCTAACTGAAATTTCAAAGCAGTAAGAATGAAAGCATACTATAAATGGAAGAAGAATAGAGGATGTGAGTCTCTGAGGAGCATAAAACAGAATGGGAAGCACCTTTCCCTCTCAGCATTATGGTAGACTGATAACACTTCAAATTCTGTTACAGTATATGTGACAGACTGAATGCTCTGAAGATTGAATATGTATGAACACATTTTTGTAATTACCTGTCCATGATGTTTAGGAATAGCTACAGATGTAAGGAAGAGAGGTGACCCAGTAGACTCTTATTTAAATTTATTTTCTTCTTATTTCATAATTATCACATTTCTTCAATTATATTTCCATTTTTAGCATTCTGTATATTTGCATGCTGTTGGCACTCTGACTCTAATTTTACAGATTTTTTGTCTCTTCCTTTTCACATTCCATGAAAGCAGAATAAAAGGAATGTGTTTCCTAAAACTTTTTCAAAAGCTATTTGTACATTCAGGCAGAAGAAACAGCATTCTGGAATATATCCTTGAAATTATAGAACTTGAACAGATCACTTAAATTTTTCAAGTTCCTTCTATCATATTTGTGAACATGGGAGTATCATAGTAAATTATCCTGGAATCCAACAAGGCTATATAGCAGGAGATGTTAAACATACTCAAATAGGATAATTTAAAGAAAGTTTAATAAATTGAATAGTTGTGGAGTAGATGGAAACTAAAAGTATCCCATGACAAGTTAATTGGGGGAGGGGGGGTAGAGAAATAAGTAAGTAGGGGAATCTTTGTTCTTAAAGCTAAGCTTAAAGAGACCAGATAACTTAGCATATCTACACATGGGCAGGTCTGTGGGCAGAGAGGGGCACCCAGAAGAAATTCAGAAATGAAAGTTCAGCCATTTCTCAGTAGATGGGGAACCAGTAAAATACATAGCCCCAGTTCTTTCTCAGCCTCCTCTCTGCTGCCTGCAGGTGCTCACCAGCTTCAACACTGAATGGTATGTGACCTGAGCAATTTAGTTAGCCTTTCTGAGGTATAAGTTCTTTATAGTAAGTTTATTGTAAGTTTTAAATATCAAGTACTGATTGCAGTTACTAGAAGTATAATCATCATGTGCTTGTTGCATGTGGGGAATTAATTCAGAAATGAATAATAAAATTGACATAACAGGGTATCAGATTGAAAAAGGAAAGGTAAAAAATTATAAATAAATTAGTTTGCTCAGTATTGAGTAGGGATATATGTCAGGAACTTTTCTAGGAATTGTGAATAGTCCATGGCACTGGATATATTTTAAAGTTAAAAATCAAGATAGTATAATGCAGGATTGAATTTTGAACAAAAGCAGTTAAACAAATGTAGAATAATCAATTTTGTATTTTTCTTGGATAGCTGCAGAAGCAGCATATGCGATGAATGTAATGAAGGGGAAAGTGACTTAGAAAATTCAGTTAGCAAAATGTATGACAGTCAAATCACATTCCTTTTTAACAAGAAGACAAATCATTGGCTATCACCAGTCTGAGAGCCAACATCTGAAAGAAAGCACCAGAAAAAATTTAATCAAAGCAAAAGTGTCATTCATTTTTTAAGTACAGTTCTTCCTTCAGAATTATTAAATCTGCTCTGTTGCCTTGAGAATTCCACACAAAATGAATTCATAAGAAGAGTAAGATACAATCCTTGGTTTCTTTTGTGATCTCTATTGATGGGGAGGATACAGTCATATGGACATTGCATTATTTTACAAATGTGTCTTTAACATTTCAAATAGAATGCCAAGTTTAAATTAAATATATTGTTACTTGAAATGAGTTTGAGTAATGTATGTCTTCTTTATAGTTATGAAAGATCTGTACAGTTTTGTACAAGAAAGGCTGTCCTTGAGCAAACAGAAAAAAAGTGTTACCAAGTGGAGAAAAGTTTTTCCAGGCTCACCCTTTCCTTAGCTCCTGCCGTTTGTGCACAAAAACTGTCTCTCATGCACATCTATGACACAGGATTTACAAAGGAATACATCCTAGAAAGACTTTTGTTTGGAAGCTGGATGTGTTTATTCTTCAAATGTCATGATGCCTTTAAAGAGAAATACATTAGATGGCAAATTAGTATTATGCAGTATGGAATAGTGAACAAAGAAGGTATCTTGGATATAGTCAAGGGTTTTAGTCATGGCTGGGATTCTGGGCTTTAACATAGTGGCTTAAAAATGTGAATCCTAAAGTTTACGCAGCGAAATTTGAATAATGGCTCCACAAATTGCAGCCTATGCATGACCAGCTTGAGCAAGTCACTCATCTGGCTGTATCATAGGTTTCTTCATCACTAAAATTGGAGCTGTGGCCAGGTTTTAATATAAAACACATATAAGAGCATTTTTTTAATATTTAATAAGTGTCTTCTATGGTTGCTGTTAAAGTTATACTATCCTACTAAGGCACCTGGGTGGCTCAGTTGATTAAGTGTCTGACTCTTGACTCTTGGTTTCAGCTCAGGTCATGGTCTCATGATTTCAGCCCCACATTGGACTCTATGCTGATGGCGTGAGGCGAGGCTGCTTGGGATTTTCTCTCTCTCTTTCTCTCTCTCTCTCTCCAAGTAAATAAACAAACTTTAAAAAAAGTTATACTGTTCTATTTAGAAATCAGAGTACTAAACCTTAAAGAATGTTTCTTCATTTGTAAAGCATATATAAAGATAATATTTAGTATCCTTCCAACCTTCAAAATCTCTAATGATTATAAGCTAAAATAAAATAGATTATTTATTCTCAGAATTCATGTTATTTTGAGAATAACTCTGAAGAAGGTGTAAATCCAGAAAGTTATCTAAATGCTCACTGAAGTTGGCAAATCCATTGGGATTTGACTTTCTGCTCAAACTAAAGTCTGATAATCTGGCTATTTGTGACATGTTCTTCATCTGCAGATGTATGACCCAGTGTTTAAATGGCAATGCCATTACACACACATACACACACGCACACACCACGAATCACGATTGTTTTGTCATTGCTGACTTAGGTTTTGTAGAATTTTTTATAATGAACCTGCAGTATTAAAACTGAGAAGTTAAAGGTAAAATGTAACAGTTTGTCACAATTATGTTTCATATTGACAGGTGTTCTGAACTTTCTGTTTGATAACTAGACATATAAATTTCAGTTCTTAAAGCTTTGCAGCCAATTTAAGGGCTCATTTATTTCACTGACAGCAAGATGTATGTGCAGCCTGGCATACTGGATGTCTGGGGCCAAAATCGGCACTTTGTTGCTTGCGTGTTTCACAGGGAGTAAATAGTAGCAATTTTTCAGCATAGGCATACTAGCACAAGGTGTTTAGCAAATAAATGAGCATAAGATGACCTGTGGTGTCCTGAAATTACTAAAATTCATGAATAATAAAATGATCTATAGATTGTTAGCAGAGGGCTACAGCACAGGCTAATTTGCAGCCAGTGAAGCTTTGCAGGATAATTTATAACTTTTGAAAATTTAATGACTTCATCAATTTTTACCTATTTTTTACCAATATAATCTCCTGAATACCACTTTCAGCTATGATTTCCTTGTAAGAAAATATCTAAGACACTTACATGATTAGGGTATTAAAATAACACTCTTTTATTTAGATTCCTTGATTGTTTTATATAATTCAGAAAATAATTGGGGGGAAAACTTTAGTATTCGTATGTGTTTTATTTTAGTAAGACAATTTTGTGAAAATAACTTTGATATATATAATTATCTGTGTAGTTTGATAGTTTTCTTTCAGGGGCATATCATTTCACTTTTGACAATTAAGTTTTCACTTTAAATCTAAGTATTGACACTAACTCAGTTTTTTCTTTACAAACATCATATGAAAAAATCATTAAACAAATATAAAAATATATATCCTTATTTATACTCTAATTACTTGGGGAATATTTTTAAGTGATTCTTTCAAAGCAATTAATAAACAGTGCTTGACATTTAGTTTTATGTTCTCCCACAAAAGACAATTTCTTTAAATGTCCATAATGAATGTGTATGCATGTTTTTTCTTTTATGGTTATATCTTATAGTTAATATGATTCGATTGGTTATTCAATTGTATTTGGGCTATGACTTCAGGATACTTACCTGTTTTCTGAATTTTTCTGGTAGTTGAAGTTAAGAACTTTATATCATGGTCTCTTATATATGAATGACAACTTTTTTATAGACAGATACACTTCTCGGTATTGTAGAATTTGTTCATTGAGGATGGTCTGGTTATTGCCAAAAAACAAACATTTCCTGACAGCGTCTAAACAAGTTAGTAAGATGAAATATAGGTATTACCAAAATTGATTGTGGATTTAAGACAATAAAACTATTTTCACCTGTGAATAGTTAAACAAATTGAATATTTATCTAAATATTTTCTATTTGAAGGGGTTATTTTTAAGAATCAGCATTTCTATTAAAATAATTAAAATTATTCATAGTCATTTAATGTTTTATTTCTTTTATTAAATAGGATCTGTAGAATCCATTGCACAATAAAATTCAATAACTATTAATTTTTACCTATTGTATATTATTGATATATTTATTAGTACTGATATTAGTTACACAAAAGAAGTAGCCTTAACAGTAGATAGCTGCTATGACATAAGAACATAGTCATATGACTTACTTGCAAATTATTTTACTATTATAAATATTATTATACATATTATATACATACACAATAGAATATTATATGTACACATATTATTATATGCATTTATTATATGTATTACATACATATAGTATAAAATATATACATATTTTATTAGCTCCTCATGACCTTGTAATATATGAATTAATACTGCAATGCATATGCCAGCTAATTGAGGCTATAATATGTGAAAGCAGTCTTTTCAAAGTCCTGGGTATTTTGAATGAAAGAACCAACATTCAACTTCAGTATATGATATCTAAGTTGCATATTCTTTCCAAAAAAACCGCAAGTTGTCCTGAGATCCCTCTGAAATAAATATGCACTTATATTCAGTGTTGTTTTATGATTTGTGTTAAAAATTGCGACACTTTTTTAAAATTTAATATATTCAAAACTTATTTTGGTGACCTACTTTTTATACTTATTTTTCAAGACACTTTGTATTTACCCCAGTCATTTCTAGTATGCATTTTCCCAAATTTTGAAGTTCTGCTATCTTAGGTGCTCTCATCTGATATAGCGGAAGGAAGATAAGGAATAAAGTAGTCCAGTAATCTTGTTTACATTCTTGCTAGTTAATTCTCTAGGCTTTAGTTTTTCATCCATAACCGTGACAAACTAATAAAATTAATCATAGCAATCTTGGCATTGACGAATACCATATATTGCGTGTGATAGCCCTAACACACTCTAATTATAATTCCCATGAAATGAAGAGACTACTCAGTGAGAACTAGAACATTTAAAAATAATTATGTTGCGGGGCGCCTGGGTGGCTCAGTTGGTTAGGCGTCCGACTTCAGCTCAGGTCACAATCTCACAGTACGTGAGTTCGAGCCCCATGTCAGGGTCTGTGCTGACAGCTCAGAGCCTGGAGCCTGTTTCAGATTCTGTGTCTCCCTGTCTGTCTGCCCCTCCCCCACTCATGCTCTCTGTCTGACTAAAAAATAAATAAACTATAAAAATTTTTTCAAAATATAATTACATTGCAAAGAATGTTAATAAATTACTGAACAGAGGGAGAGAAAGAGATCCAGGGAGGGAGGCAGGGAGGAGCCTATTTAGAGGTAAAACCATTTCAAATTGAATTACTCTAGATTATTTTTAGTAACTTATTTTGCCAGTTGCCAGAAGTTAAGCAGTGTAAATGTGGCTTGTCAGAACTGAATTTCAGAGCGAAGAGGATCGGAGTAAGTTATCAGTAGTCAACAACTTCAGTTTGGATATTTATTTGCTCATAGCTCATTTTTGTCATGCTCTGAGTTGAGATGGACAAATGAGTCAGGAATGTAAATGAGCACATAATACATATCGTGCACTCTATTCTCCAAGAAGAATGGGGATATACTTAAATGAGAATGTTTAGTGAAAAAAATACTATCACAATCAATTCGACAGTATAAGATGATAAGATAAGAACCCTTACCTAAAATTTTCACCTACTTTTCGGTCAGTAATTTTCATTGCCACTCTTTTTACTGATTCATTAGTAAAGTATCTTTTTATACTTTCTTTCGTTATTATCTAAAACATTACTGAACAGTGAAAAAATAAACATTGAAATTTTCCTAAAAAATTGAGAGTTGCAAAGTGTGTGCACATAAACATTAATTTTTGGCTTGGAAGGTTTGGTGAATGTCTTGATGTCTGGGCAGGATCTTGGTTCAGCTGGCAGAGGTGGAGGCTCCCATGTGTAAGTGCCATGTAAATTCTGCCTTCCCTAGAAGAGGAGAAAATAAGTCAGCTATTCAACAGGCGCAGTCTCAAATTTGTAACATGATGTTTTCCCAGCTCTCATAAATTTTGTTGTGAACTCTGATTATTTAATTCTCTTTAACAGCCTAGGCCTTGGTTACATCAGCCTTGCCAAGAATGCTCTTAAAAGCTCAATATTTGTAAGAATTGAAATTTAACTGATTACACACAGAAAAAATAACATTCTGAAGATCATTCCTAGGAACATTCATTTGTTTTCATGCTAGCCAACCATGTTAATGACGTACAGGGAAAAAAAAAATTTTTTTTGAAGTTTTCATCTTATTTGAAAGTGAGTAAATAAATGAAGTTCAAAATGATGATGATCAACTCTTCCTTAGCCACTGGTTTTGATGATCCACCCCACACAAAATGGTTTTGTGTACCTTTGTCTAACAGATGATCATAATCATGGTATTTGTGTGTGTGTGTGTGTGTGTGTGTGTGTTGATTTGTATTAGAATTCATATCTGATGTCTGGGAAACACAGAAGTTTGTCCTCTCTTTGATTACGTGTTGTTCCTTCTCTGTGCAGCTACCTCTCTTTGTTCTGGCACAGGACCAAAACCTCCAAACATAAGCTTTTCCTTTTTAATCCTCTTGACACAGGAGTTTCCTTACATTTATAAATTCTTATATTCTCATAACTGAAGTCTCCGTGTGGTTGCTCTCACTAGGCTTGAAATGAAGTAGGGGTATCATCCTTCACTTGCGTTGAAGGGCAGTGAACAACTATGCTGATAACTCTTAAAAATAATTGCACTTTCCTCACATCTTCAACCATCATCTTTCTATAGTCAGTTAGTCAAGAGAAAGGATGATAATTAATATAGGAGGAAAGAAAACATGTCAATCTCTTACTGTGCCCTGATGGTTATAGTACTTTCTTTTGGAATGAGGAGACACTTGGTACCTATTTTTCTCAATGCTTTCACCTTAGGTAAAGTGAGACTGAAATTGTTACACCTGTAAACTGATAGATTATACCATATGCCTTAAGATGCTATTAATGTTTTTAGTGGCAATTTAGTGTATTGTATGTGGTTTTAGAAAATTCTCACAGTACTACCTCCTTTCTCAAATTTGTCATTTCTCATTTACCTAAAATCTTTGAGATCACTCAACTATGTTCACAGAACTGAAAACAGTGCAGCTAACAGCTCATTCTTGGAGAGGCCTGTATCCAGTTATTCTCTGATTCAGGAATGTAACAGCCTGGCCTGCCTGCCCCAACTCAAGACAGTATTAAGAGGGCACTCTACCCTCAGAATCTAAAGTCCGTTTTGAGATGTTATCACAGTACATGCTCTGCCCAATTCTGATTCTTTTCTTTTTTGTCCTTAGAGGAAGATCCTAAATACCTTTTCTAATAAACATCTTACATGGTAGCCTTTATCTCAGGGTCTGCATTCTTGACAACCCAGACACAGCAATTAGTGGCCACAGAATACAAACACTGAGGTTTTCTCACTGCAATTCATTCTATAAATTTGTTGGCATTTTACTATAAAGAAACCCCACCCACATTTTTAGATTTTATTATTCCTTAATTTGCAGGACTGTGAAAACATATATTTCCGTTTGTAATGATTTATAACCTACCTTATTATTAATGATCAAAATGTCTAAATAAGAGCTGGATTCTGTGTATTTTGACCTGTCCATAACTTTTTGTTGCTTAGATAGTCTACAGTTACCTTGCTCTCTTATTACCCAACCCTGAAATTAGTCATAACTAGACAGGTATTCTTAGTGCTTCTAGACATTCTCTATGGACAATGCCTGAGAGTTTTTATATCTGTTATATGCTTCTCTTTGTATGTATGTGTGTTTGCATGAGTGTGTGTGCACGCCTCTATCCTTTCTCACTCTTTTATCTATATAGATATCTTTGTAATCTATTTATAAAAACTTTGGGTCCATTTTGTTTCCATCAAATTATGGTTCAACTCTTTAAGGTTTATTTTAATCTCCCTTTTCCCTTCTTTGTAACTTCTTTTTTCAACAAGAGACCGGTCTTCCATTTTCTAACATATATTCATTATGTGCTCAATTCCATGATATACAAAAAGTAGATTTAGAATTGCCGATCCATACTACTGTGGAAACCAAACATACTTACTTTAGTTTAATAAATGTACTTTATTTTTCTCCTTAGCTTGAAGCTACGAAGTCAGAGTACTGTACTTTACAGTTACATGGGATTTTATTTCCCCAGTTTTGCATAGTTATTGCTATTTATCTGAAATGCAATTATGTTTAGCTTTATTACTATAATACGGTATGATTTACTTTCCCTTTATGTTTTATTTATCCCATTTCATTCATTGCTTTAATTTTGTAAAAATGTAACATAGTTCCAAAATTAAAATTATACAAGTTATATTCATAGCTATATCACTGATTCACCATTCATTTTATCCTAAAACCAACCCATTCTCTGTATGTAACCAATCTCAGAAGTTGTTTTTTTACATTTTTTTGGAAAAATTGCAAATCTCTGTATATGTTTTTATTTCCCCTATTACACAAAATATTATAGACTTTCCTTTTTCATATAACAAAGTATATCAGCTCACAAATATCTTTCTTATTCTTTTACAAAGTGGTATATATAGCTGCATATATCCATTATGTGGATATAATAATGTAGAGTTAACCAATCTTCTATAGATGGACAATTTTTATTCCAAGTTTTTATTTAAATTCCAGTTAGGTAACATACAGTGTACTATTAGTTTCAGGTGTAGGATTTAGTGATTCATCACTTACATACAACACCCAGTGCTCATCACACAAAGTGCCCTCCTTAATTCCCATCACCTGTTTAACCCATCCTCCCCTGCCCACCTCCCCTCCAGCAAACGCGTTTGTTCTTTATAATTAAGAATCTATTTTAAGGTTTGCCTGTCTCCTTTCCCCCCAATGTTCATCTGGTTTTTGTTTTTAAATCTTTATGTATGTTTCAGAAAGAGACAGAGACAGAGACAGATACTGAGTGAGGGAGGGGCAGAGACAGAGGGAGACACAGGATCTGAAGCAGGCTCCAGGCTCCAGGCTGTTAGCACAGAGCCTGATGTGGGGCTCCAACTCAGGAATCTCAAGATCTTGAGTTAAGCTGAAGCTGGATGCTCAACTGATTGAGCCACCCAGGAGCCCCTATCTGTTTTGTTACTTAAATTCCACATGTGACTGAAATTACATTGTATTTGTCTTCACTGACTGATAATTTCACTTAGCATAGTTTACTCTAACTCCATTCACGTCTTTGCAAATGCCAAGATTTCATTATTTTTTGTGACTGAATAATAAATATGAATATTTAGATTTTTACCAATACACTGCAAAAAATATTTTAATGAGTGACTTTAAGACTATATATTTTCATTTGGTCAATATGTATCATCAAGTTAAATTACTAAAATTGGAATAGCTAAATCACAAGTTAAATATTTACATAGATTGTTAGATATTTCTGAATTTCCTTTCTTATGAGCTGATCCTGTTTGCATTTCTACTGGCAGTTGATTAGAGTACCATTTCTTCCAAGTTCCTATTAATTAAATGTTTTCAGAAATTTAAATTTCTGCCAATTTGAACTAAGAAATATTATCTTAGTGTAGTAGTAATTTACATTTCTCTTAGTGTATCTGATATTAAATATATTTTCATATGTTTAAGGACCATTTTCATATATTTTTAAAATATTCATGTATTTTATACATTTTGTTGGGATTTATGTGTATATATTTCCTCCTGTATTTGTGTGGTTTCTTTCAAAGTTATATCTCTGATTTATTTGAATTTTATTATTTTGTTTTTTTGTGTTTGATATATATTTAAAATTATCATTCCCTAAATGTTTATACAGTTGCTATCATACCATTTATTAAAAAGCCCATCATTGCTCTACTTATCTGAAATGCTACTATTGTCATATTATTATCTATAAATTGGAGACAGTTTCTAGACTATAAACTTTATTCTACAAAATGTCTATGTCTTATGCAGCTATATTCCATTTTATTTAGTTAAAAAAGTTTTAAAGTCCATTTTGAATGTTCTGTACATTAGTCAGCTGTCATAACTTTTCTGTTCAGTGTTTGTCAATTTAAAGTTTCAATGGGAATTCAAGATAGTTCTTCTAAATTTGGTTGTAATTTCCTGGTTGTATTGAAGTTTGTGGTCATTAGTTTCTACTGTTTATACATGAATAAGTAAGTTTTACATGAGTTTAATTGTTCTTGTTAGATGTATTTATTTTGGCGACTGTTTAGAATGATGAGGATTTAGATGTGACAGTTTTTCTCAGGTTATAAAAAATATAAAAGAAGAAAGGAAACTATTTTTTACTTTTTTTTTATTATGTTTACTTATTTTGAGGGAGAGAGTGCGCACGAGTGAGTGCGAGCAGGGGAGGGGCAGAGAGAGAGGGAGACACAGAATGCAAAACAGGCTCCAGGCTTTGAGCTGTCCGCATAGAACCGGATACGGGGCTCTAACCCACAAGCCATGAGATCATGACCTGAGCCGAAGTTGGACACCTAACCAACTGAGCCGCCCAGGTGCCCAAAGAAAACCTATAAATAATATCATTAAACCCAAGGTTGGCAAAATATATATATATAATATATATACACACACAAAATTATATATATATATATATATATATATATATATATGTTTGTACCTCATATGATCTACAAAAAATAGCTCAAAACAGAATAGAGATTTAAACATATAAGCTAAAACTATAAATCTCTTAATAGAAAACTTAGCTCTAAATCTTCATGACCTTGGATTAAGAATTGATTTCTTAAGGCACAAAAACAGACATATAGACCAATGGAACAGAATCGAGAACTCAGAAGTGGGCCCAAAAGTATACAGCCAACTCATCTTTGACAAAGCAGGAAAGAATATCCAATGGAAAAAAGACAGCCTTTTTAACAGATGATGTTGGGAGAATTGGACAGCAACATGCAGAAGAATGAAACTAGATCATTTTCTCACACCATGCACAAAAAGAAACTCAAAACGGATAAAGGACCTGAACGTGAGACAGGAAACTATCAACACCCTAGAGGAGAAAGCAGGAGACAACCTCCTTGACCTCCACCGCAGCAACTTCTTACTTGACATATCCCCAAAAGCAAGGGAATCAAGAGCAAAAATAAACTGTTGGGACCTCCTCAAGATTAAAAGCTTCTGCACAGCAAAGGAAACAACCCAGAAAATTAATAGGCAACCGACAGAATGGGAAAAGATAGTTGCAAATGACATATCAGATAAAGGGTTAACATCCAGAATCTATAAGGAACTCACCAAACTACACGCCCGAAAAACAAACAACCCAGTGAAGAAATGGGCAGAAGATATGAACAGACACTTTCCAAAGAGGATATCCAGATGGCCAACAGACACATGAAACGATGCTCAGCATCCCTCCTCATCAGGGAAATACAAATCAAAACCACACTGAGATACCACCTCACGCCAGTCAGAGTGGCTAAAATGAGCCAATCAGAGAACTCTAGATGCTGGCGAGGATGTGGAGAAACGGGCACACTCCTACACTGTTGGTGGGAATGTAAACTGGTACAGCCCCTCTGGAAAACAGTGTGGAGGTTCCTCAGGAAACTAACAATAGAACTCCCCTATGACCCAGCAATAGCACTGCTAGGAATTTACCTAAGGGATACAGAAATGCTGATGCATAGGAGCACATGTACCCCAATGTTCATAGCAGCACTCTCCACAATAGCTAAAACATGGAAAGAGCCTAAGTGTCCATCAATGGACGAATGGATCAAGAAGATGTGGTTTATCTATACATGGAATACTACATAGCAATGGAAAAAAAAAAAGAAATCTGGCCATTTGTAGCAATGTGGATGGAACTTGAGGGTGATATGCTGAGCAAAATAAGTCAGACAGGGAAAGACAGGTACTATATGTTTTCACCTATAGGTGGATTAGGAGAAACTTAACCATTAGGAAGAACATGGGGGAGAAGGGGAAAAATAGTTTGGGAGAGGGAGGGAGGCTAACCATGAGAGACTCTTGAATACTGAGAACAAACTGAGGGCTATGGGAATGGGGAAAGGGGGAGGGAGGTGGTGGTCATAGAGGAAGGCACTTGTGATGAGCACTGGGTGTTATATGGAAACCAACTAGACAATAAACTATGAAAGAAAAAATAATAAAATAAAAAGAATTGGTTTCTTAGATATGACTCCAAAGCATAAGCAAAAAAAATGATAAACTAGACTTCCAAATTCAAACTTTTTTGTGTTTCAGAGGACATGATCAAGAAAGAAAAAAGACAATCCATATGATGGGCAATGATATTTGCAAATTATATTTGATAAAGGTCTAATATCCACAAAGTATAATTTTATAACTAAAATTAAAAAGACAAATTATATAATTTTAAAATTGGGCAAGATTTCAAATAGACATTTCACCAAGGAAGATATACAGATTATCAATAAATATATTAAAATCTACCCACCAATGCTCACTAGTCATTAGGGAAATCTAACTGCGACAATGTATCACTTCAGACACACTAAGATGGCTATAATACTGAAAAAAACTATGGACAATAGCAAGTATTCTTGAGGTTGTGGAAAAATTCACGCTCTTATACATTACTGGCAGGAATGTCAAATACTATAACTGCTTTGGGAAAAGTGTTAGGCAGTTCTCAAAATAATAAGCTTAGAGTTACCAGATAATCCTACAGTTCTGCTTCTAGGATCTTATTCAAGATAATTGAAAACCTGCTATCCTGACAGTTTTATATGGATGTTCACAGCAGCATTAGTCCTGTAACTCAAAACTGAAAAACAAAAAAACCCAAATGTATATCAACAGATAAATATATTAATCATATATGTTGTATCCATAGGATGACATATTTTTTCAGCTATAGAAAGGAATGAAATACTGATAGATGCTACACTACAAATGAATCCCAAGACATTATGCTAAGTGAAAAAAGCAGCCCAAAAGAACCTGCCACTGAGAATCCCTAGGTTAAGGATATTAGGAGCATTATAGGTAGACTTTTTTATTAACTTTCAAATTTACCTTTATTATTATTATTATTATTAAATGTTTTTATTTTTGAGAGAAAGAATGCACAGGAGTGGGACCGAGAGACAAGGGGACAGAGGATTTGAAATGGGCTCTGCCCTGACAGCAAGGAGCCCGAATCAGGGCTCAAACTCATGGACCTTGAGATTATGACCTAAACTGAAGTCAACTGACTGAGCCATCCAGGTGCCCCTCAAATTTACTTTTAAGAAAGGTGTAATTTTAAATACAGATGTCAGGGGAGGTCTCACTAGAAATACACATTTGAATAAATTCCTACAGGTCACGATGGGGGAAGACATGTAGCCTTGGAAGGAAAGATATAGGAATAAGGATAGAAATGCTTTGAGGAAGGAGCATACCTCTAATATATTATAGGATTTTGGAATTAAAAGCAGATTCTATTTTTTACAAACTGGTTTTAATGTGAAGAATATTAATTATTTTTTAAAGTACTACTTATATTTCTTGTTCCTACTTAGGTTAATCTGCAGTTTGGGATGCATTAGATATAGATGCATATATATAGATTGGTATATCATTAGATATACCTTTTTCAGTGAACATAATTTTTGGAAGAAATGTGAAGATTACCATATGAAATTTTACACAGTCAGGTATGTTTAATTTCCACATATTCAGTTTCTCTAAGAGTTAATGATTGTTGAATGCCTAGGTAATTTCTCATAGGTTTTCTCACTCAGCATGTGCCTTGTCTGTCTGTCAGTCTGTCTCTCTTCTGACAGAGGAGTGAAAAATACATTATGTTATCAACTTTGCTCTGTGTCTACACTACAGTCATGGTGTTTAGGTTTATAATTTACCTTGTCGTCAAATAATAGGATTACACAAAATGATTTTAAAAATGAGCATCATTTATATATTCATATTGAAATGTAAGCGGTTCATAATATGTTAATTAAATGTATTACATTAGTTTTATTAATCCAACCAGCATATTATTTGTTTGTGCTTGCATCCTTCATGATTCAGTGTAACTTAATATAAAAAACCATGATAAGAATATAAGGATAATGCTGTTTTCATCTATTATTTCTCGTCTGGTGTTCAATAATAACAACATTAAGCCCCCACAATTGTGATGGCTATAAAAGGATGTGGTTAGCTTAGCTTTAGCAAGCTGCAAAGGTAAACATGGTAAAGTAATTTGCTATCATGGAATGTTTTTTAAGTCATTTGCTTTTATATGTAAAATTAATTAAACAAGCAAGATTGAAAGTTGACACGCTGAAGATTTTATTCCTTTTGCCTAATGTAGCATAGTATTCCTATCTGAAAAAGAATACTCAGTTGTAATTTTCCTTTTATTTTCTTCTCTTAAAATATCTAAAAGTTTAGTTAATGATATCCAATGTTATATGGAAATGTTCTTTTTCCTAGCAGTGTGTTTTGTACACAGATCAGATATTTTTGCACAGCATATAAAACTCAAGTCTGTCATAACTAAATTGAAAAGATTTTCTGTGATAAAACACAATATGTGCAGTTTGAATTTTTGCAGGCATTAGACAATAAAAATGAATTTAGTTGTAAGACATAAATAGCTTGCTTAAGAACCTCAAAGGTGCTATTGAAGCAGAAGATGAGAAATAATTTTGACAGGTGTTCTAACGATATCTGAAAAAATAGTTTATTCATATTTCATTATTTCATCATGTTTTATAATAATAAATACAATTAGCATGGGATACTATAATTATGTAATTTGATGGAAACATAATTTAATATTTTTTATTGTAAAAACATTTAATCTGCTTGAGTGTTATTTTGTAGAAAATATGGGGCCTTTGCTGATAAAATGATTAGTTGTTGAAAACATTTCATGTATTTTATTAGTTCATAATAAAGATGCATTTCCATATAAGAACTATCATATTAGCTTATAGATTTATGTGGTTTTGTTTTTGATTATTTATAAACATTCTTATGGCTATTCAGGTCTCAAAAGCTTAATGAATGGCAGTTAATAGATATGTAGAGGGAAACATATGCTTAATTAGTAGAAAAATTAAACAATAACAAAAAACTTTATAACAGAGGATACTATTTCAGTTAGCTCTTTTTTGTTCAGACAGGTCTTTTAAATTAAGGTGGGGGAAAGAGCTTATTTTACCGGAAAAGAATTGGCATAGAAATCTGAAATTCATTTATATACGTCTTTAAATAGTAGGTTTTATTTTAAGCATTGAATATCCACCAAAATGGAAAGGTCATATAAGTAAACTTCAGAGCCCAAGCCTTTTAATACTATTATAGTGCTAATTTTATTTTTAACTTGCTTTGCATTGCCACTAGGTGGAACCAATAAACTTTATAATTTCTATTAATGCATTTTTGTCCTATAAGTATATACAGTACTTACAAAATCTTCAACGAAAATTCCTGGAAATAGTTCAGCACCTAAACTATTAACTCTGTGAATGGGCATTAAAAATTGAGTAAAACCAACCCAGCAATACCATGGGCAAACACTAGTATAAAAACAAACAAACAAAAAAAACCAAAGTATCATTAACAGCAACAAATCTGAGTAGTTTAAATACATCAAGAGAGAATATATATTTTTTAAACAGCCAGGAGGAAAAGTAAATCATAATCAGAAACTTTACTAATATATTTGATGATAAATATTCAGTGTGTCTTGGTAGAAATCTATTAAATGCATCAAAATAGATGTATACTAATTTTTCTATTGTTGATTTTTATTGGGAACCATTAAACCAGAAATCAAGCCTATTTTAAATGTCTCCATATAAAAATTATTGCTATTGGTCAGTAATAGTCAGCTAATTGGTATTTTGTGCTTGTGTTGCTAATTAGGTTTTTTTTCTGGATCTTCATACAGAAAGCTGTTAAGGAAAAGAAAATACACAGTGATACACATAATAAACTTTTTCTTCCTTCATTTAGAGAGCTGTGTTTTTTTTTTTTTTTTTCAATACATCCAGTTCCTGGCATTGGAAAACTCTATTTATGCTCAATTTAAAAAAGAAAAAAAAAAGGAATAAGTAGGAAGACTGATAGGACAGTTATAGAGTAACATTATGAATATTTTTATAACTTCGATTTTCAAGTCTGGAAATTGAGACTCAAATGTTTAGTGGCTTTTCCAAAGACAACTAGCTTTTAAAGCTAGTTTCTGATCGAAGATACCAGCTCTTTACATGGCACTTGTAAGACAGTTCACCTTTAGCATAGAACATCAAAAAGCCTTGAATGTCAATGGGAAGATTTTTATTCATGGTAATTGTAGCCACTGTAATTAATAAGATAATATGTGAAGAACATGAAGATTGGAACAAAAGAAAGCCAAGGATAGTGGGGAAAAAAAATATCTGTATTCATTTACTAGGGCTCCGTATCAGAGTACCGCAACCTGGATGCATTAACCCAATAGAAATTTATATCTCACAGTTCTGAAAAATAGAAATCTGCAGTCAACTTGTCAGCAGGGCCATACTCTCATTAAATAAAGTGTTAAGGAACTATTACTCTGTATACATCTAATGGAAGAATCTACTAAAAGATGAAGATTGGTAAAATTTGCCAAAGGCCACAGATTTTTAAATATGAGTAGAACTAAAGTCATTCTGTTAAATTTAGCTGAAAGGAAGTTGGTGATTTTTACAAAAGTTGCTTTAAAGAGCAGAGTAGGTCTAGTAGAGTTAATTTTTGTTAGTTGATAATTAAATGGGATATTTTCTCAGGAATCTTGACTTTAAATGGAAGACAGTATTGTCATTGCTTAAGATGAGAAAGATGTATGCAAACTTAAACTGTATGGTGATAAAAAGGAGTAGAGATGTGTTTGTACATGTTAGATATTAATGGGAAAACTCACTCATTAAATGAGGTTCCTAGGATGATATGAGGACATTTGAGTCAAAACACAATTGAATTGATTTATCTTTCATAGAGTCTAGAGAATATAAGAAGGATGTTAGCCCAGTTAGATGTTCTAAAGCTATAGTGAACTTTCATATAATTTATAATGACTGTTTTTTGGAAGTGAATGGTGAAATCAATTTTTGAATGGAAGTGGATCTTGGAAAGGAGATGATTGAGGAAAGTGTTGAGGCTTAAATGACTACTGCACAGAATAAATGAGATGAGTAGAGAAATATAGTATGATTGCTTTAAGTGTCCAGTGATAGTTGGCTAGTTATTTACAAAGATTACAGTCACACTCAGTAGCACAAATATGGATTGGAAAAGTCACAAAATTAGAATGATGACAGTTTGGGCTTGAGGGTAATTATGTAGCTGATTGGAGTGTTGTGGAAGACAGAAGTAAATAATAAGGGCTGGTCAATGGTGAAAAGTATAAGTAATAAGGAAAAATACAAGAATAGAAAACATAGGCTCTGTAGTTAAATAAAATTATGCCATGTTGCTTTCTGAATATTTAAAAAATCAAACTGAAACATGTGTATGTGTGCTTTAAAAAATATATTTTAAATAAAATATGCAGATATATCATAGTGAACTTTTGATTTTATCTCAAAATGATTACCCAAATGATTGAATCATTTCTTGACCTATAGATTTCAGTCTATAAAGATACTATTTAATTCTGGGTTAAGTGAAGAAAAATAAGTATTTTTTATATAAAAATAAGTTTTATTAACAAAATGGGCTCACAGTATAAAGTACAGATGGTTCATTTTACCAACTGGGGATCTTTCTTACTGAGTGTAGCACTGTAGACAAGTAAATAAAGCAAAATTGAAGACTAGTTCCCCTGCCCGAGGCCTGTGAAGCTATGAAAAAAAAAACAAACCATGGACCACTTCAGTCAATCATAACTGACTTACCTACCTCTTCCACCATTAACCTCTTGGGAAGCTGCTTTTGTTACTTTTATGCTTCTCTTTAGCTCACTGCCTTACCATTCCTGGCTACCCAGAAATGGGAAGAAAATGAGTGTAAGTTTAAAACAAAATCTTCCCCAGGAGATTATGGCCATAACTCCCAATAATCATGTCCCTCAAGGGGACCACTTCTTTATTCCTTAAGCCACTGACCACACAAAGATATGGCCAACTTTTTGTGCCCTTGCTAGATTTGTGCTTGGCAGCCATAATGAAGAACCGAAGGGTTTTAGTGAAACAGAAGTGGTTTAGATGTTCACTTAGAACTTCTGTAGGAATTTAAGAACGAGGTCCCTCAGTTGAACCCTGAGCATCTCATCGTTGTCACAAATGATATGATCGAATCTTCTTCAATCTGGACGAGTGTTGGGATGTAGCTTTATTAAACACATAGGAGAATATGGAAAACATGTTTTCCTTTAAGAAATGATAATATATTAAGAAAATATTGATTAACATTGAATATCTCTGGTTTGAAACAGTAATTACAAATATATGGATATAATAGAGTTAAGTAATGTTCTGTTAGGACTCTCAAAGTATGTAATAATAGCATGCATCAATCATAATAATGAGTTAGTCCTAGAAGCTAATACTGGAAAATGTAATGGCTCTTGATGCAAAATATTGTTGATAGTGACAGTGTCTCCATACAAGCTGAAAGATTTTTCTTTTTCTCCCTTTTTAAATGAAAATGTCAGCAAGCTAGAAGGTGACCTCAGCACATAAAACCTTGTCACTGGAGGTGAAACATCAACTTTTAGTGGATTTTGTGGAATAAGAGGTAAACTCATTATCAATTGTGACCTACCTCTTCACCTAGGAACCACAGGATTAATTACAAAATCAAGATATCATTTTCAAAGTGGATTGTTCACAGGTCAAAGGAAAAAATGCAAAGGAGATACCTGCAAATGATTAAAAAATAAAATTGAAGAAATGAAAAAGACACAGCTAAGTAAGCTCCATTAACTAGATGAAAATAGAAAGCAGCAAAGCTAAAGCAAGTCTTTTTTGGTGTGATATTTATGCACCGGGCATTGTCTTTAACATTTCAGAATCAAACACAAAATTTGGAACAACCATCTTCAAATAAAGCATTATTTGAGTAAGTTCTTCAGAACTCGAAGGAAAATAAAACTTTATCCTTTATTTTTTTATTCTCAATCCATAAAATGTAAATCATTCTGGATTAACTTCATTAACTTAAAAGTAGATTCTATGAGGGGCACCTGGGTAGCTCAGTCAGCTGAGTGTCTGACTTCGGCTCAGGTCATGACCTCATGGTTCGTTGGTTTGAGCCCCGTGTCAGGCTCTGTGCTGACAGTTGGCTCAGAGCCTGGAGCCTGTTTCAGATTCTGTGTCTCCCTCTCTCTATGACCCTCCCCTGCTCATGCTATCTCTCTCTCAGAAATAAATAAAAACATTTTTTAAAAAAAGTAGATTCTATGAAAAAATGTTGGTATTATACAGTTGGAAAAAAGCAGAATTATTCATTCCTCTTTGAAGCAGCTATGACTTCTAGTTTAACAAATAGTAAAAAACTTAACCTAGCTCAAATAAGGAGTTATGACCTGTACTGAAAATCCAGAGGTATGGCTGGCTTTAGTCCCAAATAGATTAGGGTCTGGGTCCATTTTTTTTTTAGCTCCTTTGACTGTATTTTCCTCTTTTCTGACATGACTCCAGACTACTTTGCCTGATGGCCACCAAATGGCTGAGGCAGTTCTAGACCTCCTGTTTGCAGAACCACAACACTAAGCAAGTCAAAGTTACTCTCTTCAACACAAATCATGTTCTTCATTCTGACTGGTTCATCCCGTACCAGTCAACTGTGGTAATGAGGAAAAGGATCATGCAGGATGTTCTATCCTAAATCAGGGAGGTTCTCACTAATAGAATAGGGATAGATTCAGTTCCACCAGGCATGTTTTGTCCTCTAACAGTGATGAACATATGTGGACTATGAGACCAGCATAGAGACATTGTGAAATTCTTTATTGGTCATTTCAAGAAGTAGGGAGTTGGCCGTAACGTCCCCACTGCAGTGGAGAGGGGAAGATCTGTCCAAGTAGCAGGGAGTGGAAAAATATGTTGTCTCTAAAGAATTTTATTTATTTTTAATTTTTTTAATGTTTTATTTATTCCTGAGAGAGAGAGAGATACAACGTGAGCAGGAGAGGGTCAGAGAGAGAGGGAGATACAGATGACAGTCAGCTGTCTGTTAGATGACTGTTAGATGACAGTCAACACAGAGCCCAGCGCGGGGCTCGAATCCACAAACTGTGAGATCATGACCTGAGCTGAAGCCGGACACTTAACCGACTGAGCCACCCAGGCGCCCCAAGAATTTTAAAACAATAGTAAAGCCAATTAAAAGTTGGTCTGTTTTGCATATCTATGCACTAGTTAAGTCTAAGCTATGTCAGTGATAAAATACCTATTCTTGAAAAACCATTCTCAGTCTAAATTTTATTTTAACATATATGTAACTTATGTACAATAAAGTGCATATATTCAAGAGTACACTTTAATGAATTTTGGTATCTGTATACAGCTATATAACTCCTGACTCCCTTATGAACATATAGACCACTTTCTTCAACTCTGAAAGTCCTTTTGTGCCTCATTTCTGCTCATTCCTGGCTGAGCACCAAAAACCCAACACTGTTAGGAGTTCCGTTGTCAGCGATTCGTGTTGCCTGTTACTACACTTCATATTAAGGGAATCACATAGTGCATATTCTTCTGTGTTTGGCTTCTTGTGAATATAATATTATTCAACATTTTTTTCCATTTGATTTGTAACACGAATACAGTGCAAATACCTTATTTTTATGGATATGCGATTTCCCCTTTTCGATTTTTGTCTGTTATGAATAAAGCTACTGTAAATACTTTTATATGATATTTTTGTAGGTATATTTTCATTTATTTTGGGTAAGGAAAAAGAAGACTATAATTGGTTGGTCATAAGTTAGGTTTATTTTAAATTTATAAGAAGCTGTCAAGAGTTTTTTGAAATAGTTGCTCCAATTTCAGCATCCCTCAACTTTATATGAGAGTTTCAGTTGATCTGCATCTTTGTTGCTACTTACTGTTGCCAGTTTCCTCTAATTAAATCATTCTCATGGTGAATATGGTTAGTATTTTGTGGTTTAAATGTACATTTCTCTAATAATATATGCTGAGAAATTTGAACCAACCATTTGGATATCTTCCTTTATGTAGAGCCTTTGTTCATTATAACTCTACAGCTAAGGTTTCATAGGTTTATCATACAAAGAAAATGAGGAAAAGGGGAAGAAATCTCACTTAACCTCTCAGAGGTTTCCCTTTTACAGAGTTTTGATTCCCTGAGTCCTGGTTACTTGAGCAGGTTTCTGAAGACTTTAATCAAGTATCTTTTAAAATTTAGTTTATTTGTTTGCTTGTTAATTTTAATCCAAGAGATGGGTGCAGATTATGTATTGTTGGCTATGATCTTTGTTGTCCTACTCACTAATTGTTATATTTAAAAATATTTTATTTTATTTTTTATTTTTTTTAATGTTTTATTAATTTCTGAGAGAGAGACAGCATGAACAGGGGAGGGTCAGAGACAGAGGGAGATACAGAATCTGAAACAGGCTCCAGGCTCTTAGCTGGCAGTCAACACAGACCCCAACGCGGGGCTCGAATCCACAAACTGTGAGATCATGACCTGAGCCGAAGTTGGACGCTTAACCGACTGAGCCACCCAGGCGCTTCAGTATTTTTATTTTAATTCCAGATTTTTTAATTTGGATCCTCACTTAAAAATTTTGTGTATTTATCTTGTCCTTATAATAGTTCTGTGTGACTGCTTATGTTCACTTACTTTAACTCTCTGTTCCAACATCACTTTATCAGAGAGCATTTCTTGACTAGTCTATTAAAAATAGCAAAACAGAATAATTTTGACTCCTTGTACTCATATTTTTTAATCCAAACTCTTATCAGCCCAAGATACAGTGTCTGTTTTTAAATATATTTGTTTTCTATCTTCTTGATTTCTGCCTGCCTCTCTATTAAATTGCGAGGTTCATGAAACTCCATATTAGCCACATTTTTCTCCTAAATTGCTAATAGCCTCTGAACTCTAACATCCACTAACATTGTATTCTTATCTTAATTAAAGAAATTGTGAGATTATACTCTGTATGCTTACCATATATTTGTGTGACTTCTCTATCAATAACATGTTTAATGCATATAGTGGCCATGTATCACTTACCTCTCAACTTTATAGACAATGTTTATTAAACTGAAATGCAGTAACATTAAGTTATATGCAATCTGAGAGAAAAGCTTCAGTTTAGGGTGTTGTTGTGTCCTGAATTCACAAACATCCTTAATTTCAAAACCCTGATTAGCAATCTCACAAGAGCAACTAAAGTCTAGCTTGTTTGATGTAATTTAATTCCATAATGCTATCATTTATTTCCATTTCATATGCCTAGGACTTAGCACAGTGATAATTTTTAAAAATTGTTATTGTGATAAAATACATTTAATAAAGTTTACTATCTTAATTATTTTAAGTGTAGAATTCAATGATATTAATTATACTCAATGGTCTGCAATCATCATCACTATTTTGGAGGGACTCAGCAAATTTTACTCATTGGCTGTATAATTTCACATTCTTATCAGAAGTGCCCAAGGGTTACAATTTCTCCATGTCTTTACCTACACTTGTTATTTTTTGTTTTGTTTTTGTTTTTTCTTTTTTATATCAGCCATCCTAATGGGTGTGAGGTGGTATCTCATTATAATTTTGATTTGCATATCTCCAGTGATCAGTGATGTTGAACATCTTTTATGGGCTTCTTAGCCATTTGTATATCTTCTTTCGGGAAATATCTATTCAAGTCTTTGTTCAGTTTGAATTGAGGTGTTTATGTTATTGTTGCTTAGTTCCCTGTATATTTTGGATATTAGTCACTTAACAGATATACGATTCTCAAATACTAGCTCTTAATTTGTGTATTTTTATTTACTCTTTTGATAGTGTCTTTGAGGCACAAATTTTTAAATTTTCATTCTGTCCAGTTTGTCAGTTTTTCTTTTATTGCCTGTGCCTTTGGTGTCAGACCCCCCAAAAAATTGTTGGTGAATTGTTGTGAAGCTTGCTCTCTCTGTTTTCTTATAAGAATTTCATAGTTTTAGATATTATAAATATAATGTAGGCATTTGATTAATTTTGAGTTAATTTTTCTATGGTGTTAAAAGTAAGGTCTAGCTTCATTCTTTAGCAAGTGGATATCCAGTTGTCCTAGGACCATTTCTTGAAAACCAACAACAGTCCTTTCCCCAGTGAATGGTTTTGGCACTTCTGTCAAAAACTATTTGATCATATATGCAAGGGTTTATTTTGGTGCTCTCTGTATTCTTTTCCATTGATATATGCACTGCCTTTATTGCCAGTACCACAGTGTTTTGATTACTTTAGCTTTATGGTATATTTTGAAATTAGAAAGCGTGACTTCTCCAAGTTACTTCTTTTTAAAGATGCTTTGGCTGTTTTGGGTTCCTTAGCCATATGAATGTTGAGATAAGTATTTCTATTTTTGCAAGAACAATCAAGGTTTTGATGGAAATTGCATTGATTCTGTAGATCACTTTGGGTAGTATTAACATCTTAACAATATTAAGTATTCCAATCAGTGAAAATGAGATGTATTTCTTTATATTTATATTTTTCAATTCTTTTATTACTGTTTTATAGCTTTTATTTTGTAAATATTTCACTTCCTTAGTGAAGATAATTCTTAAGTATTTTATTCTTATTGACAAATATTGTAAATGTAATTGTTTTGTAATTTTCTTTTTAAGTTGTTCATTGTTAGTGGATAAATGCATCTGATATTTATGGGTTGACTTTGTATCCTGCTAATTTGTGAAATTTACTATTAGTTCTGACAGGGTTTTGGTGAATTTTTTTAGGGTTTTCTGCATGTTAGACCATATCAATTGTGAACAGAGATAATTTTACTTCTTCCTTTCAAATTTAGTTTCCTTTAATTTCTTCTTCTTGACTATTTACTCTGGCTAGAATTTCCTGTACTATGTTAAATAGAAGTGGTAAGAGTAGGAATCCTTGCCTTTTTCCTTACATTTAAGAAAATGTTCTTAATATTCACCATTGACTATGATGTTAGCTGTGTTGTTGTTTTTGTTTTTTTTTTTTCATATATGGCTATTACTTTGCTGAGGCAGTTTCCTTCTATTCCTAGTATGATGAGTGTTTTATGATACAAGTGTATGGGATTTTATTCAATGTTTCTTTTTTAGAATTTATTGAGATGATGATCATGTGATTTCCATCTTTTATTTTGTCAATGAGGTGTATCACATTCATTGATTTGGTCAATGTTTGGTATAATGTTTGTGTAATTCACGACTGAAACCATCATGCCCAACACGTTTTTTTTCAGGAGAGTTTTGATTACTGATTCAATTTCCTTACTAGTTATAGATCTATTCATATTTTTCTATTTTTTGTTATTTACTCTTGGTAGGTTTTGTGTTTTTATGAGTTTATCCATTTCATCGAGGTTATCCCATTTCTTAGCATATAAATTGTTCATATTATTCTTCTACAATCTTTTTAATTTCTGTAGAGTTGTTAGTAATATTCCTAGTTTTATTTCTGACTTCAGTAATTTAAGTCTTTTCTCTTTTTAGTCAATCTAGCTAAAGGTTTGTTAATTTTGTTGATTTTTTCAAAGAACCAACATTTGGTTTCATTGATTTTCTTCTCTATTTTTATTCTTTATTTTATCTGTGATCTATTCTTTACTGTTTCCTTCCTTCTTTTAACTTAAGGTTAATTTGTTCTCTTTCTAGTTCATTGAATTATAAAGTTAGATTGTCGATTTGAAATATTTATTGTTTTATAATGTAAGTGTTTATTGCTATAGATTTCCTCCTTTTTTCTTTGTCCCATAAATTTTGGTATGTCCTGTTTTCATTTTCACTAATCTCCAAATACGTTCTAATTTCCCTTATGATATCTTTTTTGATCTATTGGTTATTAAAGAATGTGTTGTGTAGTTTCCAAATATTTGTGAATTGTTCAGTTTCTCTTAACAGATTACTGACTTGATCCCATTGTGGTCAGAGAAGACACTTTGTCTGATATGTCTTTTATAATCTATTGAGATTTAATTTGTATCCATTTGAGTGGTATATCTTGGAAAATGTCCCATGTGCAGTTGAGAAGAATGTGTATCTGTTTTTGAGTGTAGGGTTCTTTATATGCCTATGGGATATGGTTGGTTTATTGTGTTGATTTTGTTCTTTTTATCTTTATCTTCTGTCTGGTTGTTCTGTCCATTATTGTAAATAAAGTATAGAAGTCCCCAGCTGTTGTAGAATTGTTTATTTCTTCCTTCCTTAAATTGTGTGAGATTTTGTTTTTATAAATATTGATGGTCTATCATTAGACATATAAATATTTATAATTGTTGTGTCTTTCTATATTGAACATTTTATTAGTTATAATGTCCTTTCTGTCCCTCATAACCTTTTTTTAAAATTTGAAATATATTTTATTTGACATTAGTATAGCTACCTCTCCTCTCTTTTGGTTACTATTTGCGTGGAATATCTTTTTCATTCACTTGGTTCTAAAGTGAGTCTCTTGTACACAAAGTATACTTGGATCATGTGTTTTTATCCATTCTGCTAGTCTCTGACTTTTGATTAAAGAGTTTAATCCATTTACACTTAAAAGTAATTACTGATTTTTATTTTGTCAAAATTACTTTTGTTATTTTGCTATCTGTTTTTTTACTGCCTTATAGTTGTTTGTCTCATTTCCTATATTATTTTCTTCTTTTTTTTTTAGTTGATTTTTTGAAATGGAATGTTTACATTCCTTTTTCATTTTCTTTTGTGTATATGCTGCAGCTATGTTATTTGTGGTTACCATGGATATTATGCCTAACATTCAGAAATTACCACACTGATCCCCAATATTTAGAGAACAGAGTTCTTTTTTGCTCACTCTGGCTCCCACAAGCTATGTGCAGGGGACTCCAAGGACACTTGTGCAGCTGCGTGTCCTGTGGCTAAGGGTGGAGTATGAATAGTTGTTACTGTGCATAGAGCTGAGATTGACTGAAATTAACCATAAATTACTTTCTAAGCCTTTCCCTGGAGTTACAAATCTTTCGTAGATTCCACAGTTCCATAATAGTACAGTTAGTACAATTGTTGTTTAGGTGTGGAGACAGATCCTGCAGTCTTCCCACAATAATTATTTTTATTAAAGAGTGACTTATATAAAGAATAACTTCCAAAATATGAAGGACTCAGGACCCCAATCTACCAGTGACTTTAAGGTATTCCATTAGGAACTTCAGAATTAAGGAATTTGATTCTCTCTTCCTGTGTCTAACCAAGTTATTCCTACAAAGTACCCCAAATATGATGAAGCAGGTTTGCATATCCTAGTTATATTTAAAAAAAACTTTCAAACTCTCATTGTGTGAAGATGTTAAAAATAAGTAAATAAATTGCTAGAAAACCACATCTAATAAGGCAAACTAGATTCTGATACTCTTTTTTTTTTAATGTTCTTTTTTTTTTTATGTTTTATTTATTTCTAGGAGACAGAAAGAGAGAGACAGTGTGAGCAGGGGAGGATCAGAGAGAGAGGGAGTCACAGACTGAAACAGGCTCCAGGCTCTGAGCTGGCAGTCAGTACAGAGCCCAACGCGGGGCTCGAACCCACGAACCGCGAGATCATGACCTAAGCGAAAGTCGGACGCTTAACCGACTAAGCCACCCAAGCGTCCCTAGATTCTGATACTCTTGCAAGTTCTTTCTATTAGTTGAAGGTTACTATGAAATGACCTGAACAGTTTTGTTAGAACATTAAATTACAGTAATATAAACATATCCAACAAGGAAAGACAAGAAGCATTTTCTTTAACAAAATCAGAAGACCTCTTAGTTTACAATAAATACAGTATATAAGTTTAACCTAATCATTATATTTTTATAGTTTTCCTTCAGTTGTTTCATACTTTCAGAGAGAAGTAACACAAATTGAAAGGAATAGTTTTTATTTTAATAAATTGAAGTTATTTTAATTAGTTCAACAGTTATCATCATTATTTTATAATGAAAACTTTTATAGTCCATTTGCTTAATATTATGGTGGTACATATGTTTGATTATTTGAAGTTGTTAACTCAGGGATTAATTTTAATATTCTATTGTCCAAACAAGGTAATGATAATATTGATATTTGCTAATTACCATAAGTAGTTGATGAACAAATTTAGTATCACTTGCAATTCTTAGCTATTTATAAAGCTCTCATTTCTACTAATAGCACAGTTGTTTTGAAGTCCTGATGAGTTAGAAAGCAATACATGGATAATTGTGTATAGACTACAGCTACTGTTATAAAGATTTTATGATAATTAGATGTAACAATATATTTCCCAAATGAAATCACTTCAATTTGAATCATATTACAAACTATTATTTTCAATGTTAATGCATTTGTACTCTATCATTTTCTCTGTATATAGAAATAGATGAAAAAGGACAATATCAAGATGTATTACATTATTATCCCCTTCTAGTTCTCTAATAAAGTCCTACTCAATATTGGAAAAATTAGAATAGAATTTATATTTTGAAGCTGATTTCTATAATTTTGTGTTTGAATACATGCTACTGATCCAATTAAAATCTGGAATATGTTTCCTTCAAAAGAAAATTCACTGCTTTGTGATTGGATTTAAAATAAAATTTTATAAAATTTCTTAAATAGTATATTTTAAATATAATTTTAGTATAACTATTGACTTACAACACTAGAGATACTTTCAGCTTTGTTATTGAGCTTATGGTAGGCCTCAAACAAAATGTATCTTTAAAATTTTTAATTATGGAAACCAACTTGACTATAAACTGTGAGAGAAAATAAAAATTTTAATTATAATACCACATTAACCATACTAAGACACTAGTATTATGAATGTATACATTATCATGATCATGTATTTTTATAGGAGACTGTAGTTTGAATTACTATAACCTTCTAACAAAAAGGAAACACATGAAACTACATGTTGAAATTAAAAGCTAAAATAAATAATCAAGAAATGGCAGATTTCTAAATTTTACTTCATGTATTTATTTAAACTTAAATTTGGCCTTCTAAAATCAGTGATATTAATATGTCTGAATCAAGCCAATGTTGATGTTAGAATACAATATACATGGATTAATGATAGTAAAATATATCACAATCTTATTGGAAAGAGTTATTGTAAAGCCAAGTAATTTATATAGCCATAACTTTAGCACAGAAATAAACTAGTTACTTTTACTATTTAATCCTGTTTGACTTTATTAGTAGTAAAATGTCATACTATTTTTTAGCAATTTTCTTTTTTAATGTTTATTTATTTGTTTAGAGAGAGAGAAAAAGAGAGAGCATACACAAGCAGGGGAGGGACAGAGAAAAAGGGAGATACAATCCCAAGCAGGCTCCAGACTATTAGCACAGAGCCCAACACAGGCTTCAAACTCATGAACCCTGAGGTCATGACTTGAGCCAAAATCAAGATTACATGCTTAACTAACTGAGCCACTCAGGTGCCCCTGAAATGTCCATATTATTTAACTTTACTTGTTTTTCAAATTTAATTAGAATGAAAATTCCAAATATAAGTTATAGATTAATTTTGATCTTAATTATTCACAAACATTTTAACAAAGCGTGAATTAAAATTCACTATATAGTTTATTTTTTGAGGAAAAAATGTAAGAATGTTATAGGCATAAAGCCTTATGTTTTTGTAATTTTCAAAACATTAAAATAAATACTGAATTTTATAACAAAGAGTATATCATTTTAAATTCATTTTATGATATATTTCAAAAATAAGCTCTATTTATACAGATGAGTTAGAAATTACATTATTTTGTTATCTTTTCCTTTTTCAAACATATAGTAGTATAAAACTATTCGTGACAAAATGTCAAATATGTAGAACAAAAAGAAATATCACAGCAAGTGAAAGAGGCAAAATGCCATTTATAAATAAATTCTCTTAAAATCTGTCATTTGATACTAGATGTATCAATTGTTGTAAATAATGCTGGATGATTATTTGCTGTCATTTTTGCAAGAATCTCTGCATAGCAATTTGCTGGTATTTGTTAAGCAACTTTCATATGCATACCAATTAACTACAAAAATGAAACTAATTAAAATTTTCTAGAATCAGATTGTAATTAAAACACTTTTGTGCATTTGCAGATTCTGTCTTCTTTCATCATAACAAAATTATTGGTAGATAGGTATTGCTAGTCTAATTTGTCAAATAATGCTTAGAGTTTATAAACATATGGCATAAATTATAAAATAACAGCCAGGATTTAAACCCAGAGCTTTGAATGATAAAATGTATGTCTCTCCCAATAAGTAGCTTATGCTCTAAGATTTTCACGTAGATTACTTCCAAGGATGCAATCTTTGAGAGCAAAACAAAAAAAGTAACCAAGAAATATTGACAACATTTTCAAAATACAATAATCCATAGTATATAAGAAACTCTTATAAATCAGTATTTAAAAAAACATATGAAATCCAATGTAAATGTGGTTAAAAGATGTGCATAGTCACTTTATTGGGAGAAAATTTTGCATGGCATATCTACATATATCGTATCAGTTTTTATTTTGGACTATCTATTTAAGTGTATTTATATGGTAAAGAGCTTGAGTTTTGCCTGTTTTAACCTAAGTGTAGAATAATTACTTTTGTTTGTTTTTTGTTAGAATGAGGGAGGACAGAAGGAGAGAGAGAGAATCCCAGGCAAACTCTATACTTAGCATGGAGCCCAATGTACAACATATGAACGACATAAATGTGGTCCAGGCGGTCTCAGCCAAAGCCATCTTAGATTATTGTATCAGAAGTAGCTTGCTGATAGCACGTGAGTGAGCTTAACCAGGAGCAGCAGAGGTGTTTTGACAACCATTCGAGATATGAAAGCAATGAATTCTTACTATTATATGATGCTAGGTTTGCTGTGTTAACATGTATTATAAAATATATAATGTTTAAATTTATAAATATAGAATATGTTTACTTATAAATACAAAATTATAAAATATGTAGTATGTTATATAATATGTATAATATAATTACATATATAATATTTCTAGAATATCAGATATATTAAAGTTGTATATAGAATTAAGGTTGCTAATCATCTGACCTTGATATGGGTAGATTAACTTGAATTTCACATGGGCCCAATGTAATCAAGAGTCCTTGTTAAATTAAAGAGGGAGGCAAAAAAGTCAGTGTCCATATCAGTGTGATGCAATGTGAGAAAGACTCAGTCTGCCATTGCTGACTTTGAAGGTGAAAGAGGATCACAAACCAAGGAATACAGGTGGCCTGTAGAAGTTAAAACAAGTCTAAAGTTTCTAGAAAGGCATACCTTCCTACCAGCATTTTGATTTTAGCTCAGTGAGATCATTTTGGATTTCTGACCACCAGAATTGTAAATAATAAATTTGTTGTGTTTTAAGTCCATAAGTTTGTGGTAATTTGTATAGCAGCAATAGGAAACTAATGCATATATGAATACTGTATAGGATATGTATGTATATAATTTAATGTTATTGTAATAGAACATTATATGTATTATAATAATTCATACCATAGAACAGTTATTTCCATTTAAATAATGAATAGAATTAGGTATAAACATTACAAGTGGTGTTGCTTCCATATTAAACCAAGATCCATTTGAATTCAAATCCTGGGATTTCTTTTTTTCTTTTTTTTTTTTTTAATTTATTAATTTTTTTTTAAATTTATTTCTAGGAGAGAGAGAGATAGACAGCGTGAACAGGGGTGGGTCAGAGAGAGAGGGAGACACAGACTCTGAAACAGGCTCCAGGCTCTGAGCTGGCAGTCAGCACAGAGCCCGAACGCGGGGCTCGAACCCACGAACGCGAGATCATGACCTAAGCGAAAGTCGGACGCTTAACCGACTAAGCCACCCAGGCGCCCCATCAAATCCTGAGATATCAATTAGTACATGAAACTGTTGCTATTATGTCATTACTCAAATGTTAGCTATTTTCTCCAGTGCAATCCCACAATATTTAATATCTTATATTTCAAGATGTTAAATTATGCTGTTGAAATCAGCTAACATACTTCATGAAAGAAATAATTTCTCATTTTAGAGATGTTGCTTTTATAAAACATGATATTATATTTTCGATGACTCACCCTAGAACTACTAATAGTAGTCATAAAAGCACAGACTATCTTCTTCAGAGAAAAAATTTATACATACAGCTCTAATTTTATTGTCAGATGTACAGAGTAGTTGAAAAATTCCAGGTGTCTAATAAGCTGTACAGTTTAAAAGGCATTACTTATTTCAACAGAGGTGAGCATTAAGATATCTGAAAAGTGTTTTTCTGGCTATTCCATTTGTTTGTATGGCAATAGATTACTCAGGATTGAATCCAAAATAAAAGTCTAATAAATGAGGCATTTTTTAAAGAAATAAATCCTTAGATCCTAAGTTGGGAAGAACATGAATATTCTGTAACAAGTGTTCTCAGATATAGTTAGTTTTCAGTAATGATCTGTCTCAGTCATTTGGTAACACTAATCAGTTAAATACTTTATTAACTTATGATTCATTTTGTTGTCATTTGCATGAGATTCCATGCTACATTGATGATATAAGGAAACCATTTCTATTTTGATGAGAAATGGGAGTTTGAAAATCAAGAGATTGGAGAGTAACTGTTATGGGCCAAGCCATTGCTTTAAAGAAAAATAAAGAAATTGACCAATACTAAGAGTTAATGTGCATGCCATTGGTTTAGATAGTTATGTGCCAAACTAACATGTTGAACCCCCTTCAGAAATCATCAGGAATGGTTTATACACCATGACAGTTTTTAGCATCCTTATCATGTTTGCCCCTTTGAGCATATTAAATATTTTGTAGGATGTTTTAAGATAATAAAATATTTATAAATAGAGTGTAACCATTCCTAAACATATTAAAAACAATTTGTATGTATAATAATCATTATTCTAGTATCATAATTTTTCATAGATTTTTTTTTAAAACATGGTTTATGCTCTTGGTTTAACTGCACTTCAGGATTGTACAACTATGCATTGGAACGTTATACTTCCTTGCCTATACTTTCTGATGTACTTCCAGGCAAACTTTTCTGTGTCCCACATAACATACGTTATTTTACTGGGGCTAGTCACAAGCTTCATAGTTTTATTGCACTGTATATCACTTTATACAATCTGTTCTCTGAAAGGGTACCCCTGATGTACCTATCAAAGTATGTATTCTCAGTTGTAGCCAGAATGAATAAAAAACACTGGTCAAAATTTGTCAGTTCACTAACAGCAGACGTGTTCAGATATATCAGTGTGCTGAAACACACTTGCAGACATATTAGTATTATTGAGGTTAAGAAGCTGAAAAGGGAATATATGAATTTAAATACATATGCACACACACATACCAACACACACACACATACACATGCTCTTCTTTTTTTTTTGGTCTGAGTTTCTTAATCTATAAAGTATTAAAATAAAGTTCCTGTGAAGCTATACTAGATATTAACTATATGTAAGGCATATAGAATAATTAATGTACAGCACATAATGAATTCTCAGTAAATGAAATCATTACTTTTTTGTTATTATTGCTATTTATTGTAGAAGACAACTGTGAAACTTATTCAGGTTTATATTTCCTAACTAGTCTTTCGTAGTATTTGAATTTCTTTTTTCAGAGCTATCATTTGCCCTCTACATTGTTCCTACTCCATAAGGGATTAAAAATCAAAGAGAAATTAAGATTTGATGTCATCCATATTGAATCAATTGTTGCTCAGGCCAAAGAAATGACTAATTTTATGGGGAAACAATGGTAGATAAAATAGGTAAATAAAAGTAAGTACAAACATTGGCTCTACACTCACACATGGATTCACAATTTGGTACTTCCATATCCAACAACATTACTTTGTTCCTGTTACTTGCATTTTATGATTCTAAGTATCCTTTTCTGTAAAGAAAAAAAGCACTCCACAGAATCATTAAGTATTACTGAAAAAGTAAATATGATGTTCACTGTGTACATAACATTTATTAATTAAGGACCAATACATATTAGTTGTTACAGTTATTAAAATCATTACTATTTTATCCATGGCCACTACTTTTAAGAGTCTATCTATTATGTTATGGATGTGTAGCAATCATTAAATTTCTTCTCTTAACTACAAAAGTTTTACATTCTTCCTCCATTTTAAATTTGATCATATTGCTAATTTGACAAAATTAACAAGATCAGAGTGAGGAAATTTCAAACTAACTAATGATGTGCTATATCAAAAGGAAAAGATCCTTGGTAGAATCTCACCAAAATTACTGAATTTAGGAAATCATTAGTTGGAGACTAGTGTATTCTGTGAGAGTTCTTAATAGACAAATTAAGAGCTAACACTCAAATTTGATCTAAATGATGAGTCAAACTTTTCCAAAAATGCTTCTGGTGCTGGAGTTATAGAAATTAATAATGTCATTATGGTCTCTGTGACTTTCAAATATGACTTTGATAATGTACTAAGTTAACGGTAATTATTTGTAAGGATATTCTTGTGAGCTAAAGGTTTACTTAGTAAATTAACTGTGGTAGTCTCTAAAAGAACATAAACACAAAGACAGAAGTTTTAGCAATAATTTTTCCATCTTATTTAGGTCTCACTTTACCTCTTGAATTTGCTTTTAGTCTTATTTTAATTCATAATTTCAATTTTATTCAAGGAGACATTACATTAAGAGTAAGAGCGTAAGACTCCATAATAATCATCTTGAGTTACGGAAAGGTTTCCTGTAGGTAAATACATATAGGCAAATATGAAAATACATTAGTATAAATCAGCAAATTGGAGAATAAAAATAAGAGCAGATAGAGCTGTTCTCCTAAAACACACAAAAAATGCATTTTTTAATGACAGTAAAATTAACAAACATGAAGAATAAAGATAGAAGATCCTACAGTCCTATTCTAGGTATTCCAGCAAGTGTAAAGTGAGGAAATAATTCATTCACATATCCACATATCCATTCATTCATTTATTCATTTGTGGTCCAACAATATTTCTGTATTCAGGAAACCTCTTTCAGAGTTGAATATAGAGTGGTAAAATTTGAGAAAAAAAATAACTTACTCTTAAGGAGCTCATATGGGACATTCAATGGCTGGAATTATCTGAAGATAAATTTTTTAAAAAAGTATGTAGCATGGTAGATAGTAAGGAGTGCAATGGAATTTTAAAAACCAAAGTTATGAAGTGCATTGGGAGTGTGAGTTTCATGTGAATGAATGTTGATCTGCTAATTTTGCTGAAGTATCTGTGTTATCTGTAAAAGTGTCATTGGAGTAGACTCGATAGAATGCTGGAGCAAAGACTGGACACATGGCTACCAGATAGAGGAGTGTTAACAGACAAAAGCAAAAATAAATGTAAACCCACTAGGGAAGGATGTGTTTTCAGTGTCTGAGAACCAACCAAAAGTCCTGATAGAGGTGGAGTGGTAGGGAGGGTGTTAGGAGAGGTAACCAAACAATAATAAGCATAAACAAAAGATGATGGACCGATACATTTAAAAAACTAAATTTCTCTATCTAAAGAAAGATTTTAGTTCAGAGACCAAATGAGTCAATAGGTAGCATTGATCAAGATAAGTTTGTAATTCAATAGACAGTAGTGCTTTAAACAAACAAAAACTAGTAAAGAAGAAACCCTACAGTCAAGCAGATAAAAATGGAGAAATAATGAGGTTGACGTTAGGCTGTTCTGCATCACTAAATGTCAGAAGACAAGGGCTCATTATCAGCATTATGTGAAAAAAAGTTTGCTTGCCCTCTGTGACATAACCCGTCAGGCTGTCTTTTACATGGAAAGATGAGAGAAGGGCATTCGTTGACATGCAAGAAGTCAGAGAGGATGCTATTTCTATAATCCCTTTAGGAAAAAAAATTAAAGACCACAGGATATGAATTGGCAGTGATGGGTAAAAGATTTGTGAAATAAACATAGAATATCAATGACTATAGTACATTTACAGAAAGTCTAAATAAGTGGTGCCAACATAATTATGAAGCAATATGATGTTGAAATTTCTTTAAAAATAAGCTATTATAAAAATCTTAATAAATTCTGAGAAAAAATATCATTTCACTTTGACGAGATTTTATAGATGATAAAGAATTGAATAAGAACAAAACCATATGGAAGTATGAGGGAAACGTTCTTTGCAACAACAATAATAATTAATATGAATTGTAGAGTTTTATGCCAGGATCTGCTGAAAGAACAGTTTTGTTTGTTTGTTTTTTTAGGAACAAACTTAAATATCCCAACACTGTGACACAGTGTTGCCTCTAATCAGCATCAGAGTTTTAAAGCAGCAGTGCCTGGGTGGCTCAGTGGGTTGAGCCTCTGACTGAAGTTACGCTCAGGTCATGATCTCATAGTTCCTGAGTAGGAACCCTGCTTTGGGCTCTGTGCTGAGAAAGTGGAGCCCTGCTTGGGAGTCTCTCTCTCTCCCTCTGCCTCTCCCCCACCTGCACTCATGCACATGCGCACTGTCTCTCAAAATAAAACAACAGCAACAACAGAATCCTAGTTATAAATCAGAACTGACTTGTAAGGAAGGAAGTGGAAGAAAAAGAATAACCTCAATTTCAGAGCAGCCCTCACCTAGGTAGCAATGATTTTGCATATACAAAAGTGATTCTAGGGCACAGTTTTAAAGAAAAGAAATTTTGAAAGTGGATAAAAGAGGGATGGATGGATGGGAAGGAACGGGGCAGGAAACTCAAGAATTATAGTGAGAACATTAAGCTTTAAAAGGAGTAATGTGCTCAGTGAATAACCAGGGATCAATATCAGGGTGTCCAAAAAAACCCTCCCAGTGACACGGATGACAAATTGCCTTTTCACCTTTGACTGTGACAGGCAGTATAAAATGATGCAACTTTTTATGTCATGATCACAACAATTTCAAGTTCTATTATACATGACAGGCCTGAATTCTCAATTTCTTTAGGATATGGTCAGCATGTGAGTGAGATAGAACAATTGAGAAAAGCATTGCTGAGAATTTAGAGGCAGGAGAACGTTGGTCCAGAAGTGACTGACTCTGGCAAGGGCTCTGGACTTTCTGCAACGTAGATCATAGGGGCTTCAATCAATTTTATTTGGATATTAAATTGATAGGAAAATGATTCTGCTATAGATAACTAATAATGCAATATTAAAAATTAACTATTTCTAGCAAACAGCCATCTCTACAGATGATTACCACAGCAGTGTTTACCCTAGTAAACCCTTTCAAACAAAAGGGGATTAGTTAAACGAATTAAGCAATATGTATGTTAGAATATTATTCAGCCACTCAGTCTACTTTGAAGATCATTATTTTCATGTTAAGGTTTTTCAGGACAAATTAAGATAAGTACTAATAGTTGCGCCTTTGTATCATAGTCACAGAGGGAATGAACATACAGAGAAAACCTTCCTATCTATATGGTCTACATATGTTATAAATATTTTTTATTTATAATATCTAATTCTCTTTTCTGTGTGGTTACATAGGAAGCCATATTTCTTAATCCCTTTGCGGTTCGGTGGGGCTGCATGACAAATTCTGGTTAATTGGTTATGAGTATAAACAACTTCCAGGCCAAAGCATCTAATTTCCTATGTGAGACGTTTTTTTCTCTCCTGGAATAATCATGTAAATTTGCCTCTTAATAAGAAGGCGGAGCGATAATAAGCCTTTGTCTTTGAAGTGCTTGGAAAAGCTGCTTGGAGTCATAGCCTCCTTTGCATAGTTGAGAAATGAACCCTTGTCCTGATAACTAATTGCCATGTAGTTTTTTGTTGTTGCTGTTTGTTTTTAAACCTTAACATAATCACAGCTATCCAGAATCATATACAGGAAGCAACAGTTGGCCTCATGTCCTTCTTTATATTTTTTTTAGAATTGACTTTATTGATATAACTTATGTACAGAAACTACATCTATTTAGTGTTCAGTTCATCTGAAGTTTGTGTACATCTGTGAAACCACCAACGCAGTAAAAATACAGAATATTTTCATCGTCCCCAAAACATTCCTTATTCCCCTTTGATGGCCATCCTTCCCTCTGCCCCAGCCCAGACACCAATCTCATTTGTGACACTTCACTATTAGTTTGCATTTCCAGAATTTCATATAAATGCAATTACTCAGTATGTGATACTCTATGTCTGGCTTCTTTTATTCAGAATGACTTTAAAATTCATCGGTGTTGTTGCACATGTTAGTAGTCATTGCTCTTTATTGCTGAATAATATTGTATAGTTATTTATATACCACATTTTGCATATTTTGCATATTTATTCATTTGATAATGGACATGTGGGTTGTTTTTATTTTGAGGCTATTATGAAAAAAACTATCAACAATCATGGGCAAGCTACCATGCAACCCAGTCATTTCACTCCCATATTTAACCCTAGAGTAACGAAAACTTATGCTGCTCCTGTTCCTCTTTAAATTTGTACTGCCGGAGGCCAGAGCCAGTTTTTGTGTCTTTATTTAAAGGTTCAGCAACAAGATGAAGTCATAGAAAGGAATTTCTTACAATGGGAGGCCTTTTGTGATAACAATAGTAGAATTATTCCGACCAAGGAAATAACAGGATGTTCTTAGTGAAAAACAGGATAACATATAGGTCAAATTGTATACAGATAAGTTAGGAGTATTTTGTCTGGCTCTCAAGAGGATGAATGTTTCTGAATTGGTTTGTTTGTGGAGACTAACATGGGGACCCTGAATGGGTCAGTCTTTTGCCCCTGGGTTATGTTTTAGCTACTGTTATCTTTCCGCATTCCAGCTGCCAGTGTAAGACAGGGTGTTTGTGGAAAGTAGGCCTTGAGGAAGGGACTGTTATGTTTCACCAATTAGCAAAGATATATGTGGTAACTATGTTTTGTTTTTAACCCCAAAATAGGCCCTTGGTCTCAGGGCCAGGCTCAATTGTAATTCTTGTGTTCTAAACCCCCTAAGTCTCGGATCTGCAAGGCCCATAGGAAGAGCCTTTTGACAATCGCCCATAGAGCTTTCATCTAAAATCTCTTTTGCGAAGGCAGGAATATGCTTTTCCTTATGAGGTATCTGTATTCAGAATATGGGTCTGATATGGAATATTGTGAGGTCTGATCAATACCAGCAGGCTTATATTTCAACATGAGCCAATAGTAGCAGAAGGAGATACCAGTTTTCATTTCTCATGGTAGGAGCTGCAAACATTGTCACTTCCTTGCTGTGATTGCCATCCAGAGAGGCTGGTGCGGCTCCCGGCATTGTACGTTGTAGGAATTATCTCAAAAAAAGCCTATGGTGTTTTCAACACTAAGGTCAATTTTAAGTTTTTTAATGTTTATTTATATTTGATATATATAGAGAGGCAGAAAGTCAGAGCAAGAGTGGGAGAGGAACCAAGAGAGGGAACACAGAATCTGAAGCAGGCTCCAGGCTCTGAGCTGTTAGCACAAAGCCCGATACGGGGCCTCGAATCCACAAGCCGTGAGATCATGACCTGATCCAAAGCTGGACTCAGTCCAACTGAGCCACCCAGGCACCCCCACTAATCAGTTTTAAAGTTTACACATATTTGTATTATTACTCCTAAATTTTCTTCTTCCGTATTTATATTTTTTTCTTCATGTGTAGTACTTTCAGCTTTAATTTTCTGGGCTTAGCTGTCTGTCTCCCATTTGAGCACTGGCTAAACTATTGATTAGTTACATAGATGCAAATTTCAGAGAGACTGCTATTTATTATTACATTACCTACCTGAACTGGTTTAATTTTCACACTTATCTGGCTATCTTAATTTAGTCACAAATTTACCAAGAGTGACAAAGTAGATTCTATCATAAAATAGAATAAAATAATTCCAAAGAAAAAATAAATTGCTGTCTATTTTGAAGAGATTAGTATCATTTCCTTTGGAACTATAACAGAAATTATATGAAAAATTTCTGAAGAAATGCTGCAAGTCTTGATTTATGCAGAGACAAATAGATGCAGATACTTAAAATAATAATTTTATCTCTCCAAGTTTGATTATTATGCATGTCTATTTACATCCAAATGGTGGATTTAACAAAAAAATTTTAGTGATGCAAAATGCATCATAAGTTATTTATAATAAATTACATTTTATAAGTCTTCTCAATCTTTTATAAACTGTATCTACCTATACTCCTTAACACTCAGGATAATAAAGGCAGGTATTTTTTAAAATTCTAAAATATGGTTAGCAGCACATACAGTATTTCCTGTATTTAATCTGTCTCTCAAAAAGTGTTTCAGTATTAAGCTATTTTTTCCTCAATATTCTAAAATTAGATCTTGTGAGAGCAACTTACCAGAAAATTTTAAACAATTTCTTATTTGAAAATATTACTTTCAGAAGACTTAATTTTGTACTTTTGAGGTTAGTGTGTCTCAGGTTAATACATGTATACATATTTATACATGTTATATAATTCTATACATAGACAACATGTATACAAAATGTATATATTTCTTTCTTTTTTTTTTTTTTTTAGTGGGCTCTGCACTGCTAGCAGAGAGCCTGATGAAGGGCTTGAACTCACAAACTGTGAGATCATGACTTGAGTCAAAGTCGGACTCTTAACTGACTGAGCCACCCGGCGCCCCAAGAGGACTCAGATGATCTCTGAGCAATGTATAGAATTGCTGAATCATTACATTTTTTTTAATTTTTTTTAATTTTTTTATTACAAATAGTTTATTGTCAAATTAGTTTCCACATAACACCCAGTGCTCATCCCCACAAGTGCCCTCCTCCATGCCCACCCCTCCTCCCCCACATCCACCAGTCCTCAGTTTTTGTCAGCATTCAAGAGTCTCTCATGGTTTGCCTCTCCCCTTTTCCCCCACCATTTCCGCCTTCTTCTCCCCTTGGTCCTCTGTTAAGTTCCTCCTAATCCTCCTATACGTGCACACATATGATATTTGTCCTTCTCTGCCTGACTTATTTCGCTCAGCATAACACCCTCAAGGTCCATCCATGTTGCTACACATGGCCAGATTTCATTGTTTCTCATTGCCATGTAGTATTCCATGGTATAGATAAACCACATCTTGTTGATCCATTCATCTGTTGATGGACACTTAGGCTCTTTCCATGTTTTAGCTATTGTGGAGAGTGCTGCTATGAACATTGGGGTACATGTGCTCCTATGCATCAGCATTTCTGTATCCCTTGGGTAAATTCCTAGCAGTGCTATTGCTGGGTCATAGGGGAGTTCTATTGTTAGTTTCCTTAGGAACCTCCACACTGTTTTCCAGAGGGGCTGTACCAGTTTACATTCCCACCAACAGTGTAGGAGGGTGCCCGTTTCTCCACATCCTCGCCAGCATCTAGAGTTCTCTGATTGGCTCATTTTAGCCACTCTGACTGGCGTGAGGTGGTATCTCAGTGTGGTTTTGATTTGTATTTCCCTGATGAGGAGGGATGCTGAGCATCGTTTCAGGTGTCTGTTGGCCATCTGGATGTCCTCTTTGGAGAAGTGTCTGTTCATATCTTCTGCCCATTTCTTCACTGGGTTGTTTGTTTATCGGGCATGTAGTTTGGTGAGTTCCTTATAGATTCTGGATATTAACCCTTTATCTGATATGTCATTTGCAACTATCTTTTCCCATTCCGTTGGTTGCCTATTAGTTTTCTGGGTTGTTTCCTTGGCTGTGCAGAAACTTTTAATCTTGATGAGGTCCCAATCGTTTATTTTTGCTCTTGATTCCCTTGCTTTTGGGGATGTGTCAAGTAAGAAGTTGCTGCGGTGGAGGTCAAGGAGGTTGTTTCCTGCTTTCTCCTCTAGGGTGTTGATAGTTTCCTGTCTCACGTTCAGATCCTTGATCCATTTTGAGTTTATTTTTGTGCATGGTCTGAGAAAATGATCTAGTTTCATTCTTCTGCATGTTGCTGTCCAGTTCTCCCAACACCATCTGTTAAAAAGGCTGTCTTTTTTCCATCGGATATTCTTTCCTGCTTTGTCAAAGATTAGTTGGCTGTATACTTTTGGGTCCACTTCTGAGTTCTCAATTCTGTTCCATTGGTCTATGTGTCTGTTTTTGTGCCAATACCATACTGTCTTGATGATGACAGCTTTGTAGTAGAGGCTAAAGTCTGGGATGGAGATCCCTCCCGTTTTGGTTTTATTTTTCAGGATTACTTTGGCTATTCGGGGTATTTTGTGGTTCCATACAAATTTTTGGATAGTTTGTTCTAGTTTTGAGAAGTATGCTGGTGCAATTTTGATTGGAATTGCATTGAATGTGTAGAGTGCTTTAGGTAGTAATGACATCTTAACTATATTTATTCTTCCTATCCATGAGCATGGAATGTTTTCCATTTCTTTGTGTCTTCTTCAATTTCCTTCATAAGTTTTCTATAGTTTTCATCATACAGATCTCTTGTATCCTTGGTTAGGTTTATTCCGAGGTATTTTATGGTTTTTGTGCAATTGTGAATGGGATCAGTTTCTTGATTTCTCTTTCTGTTGCTTCATTGTTGGTGTATAAAAATGCAACCGATTTCTGTACATTGATTTTGTACCCTGCAACTTGGCTGAATTCTTGGATCAGTTCTAGTAGGCTTCTGGTGGAGTCTGTCGGGTTTCGATGTAGAGTATCATGTCATCTGCGAAGAGTGAAAGTTTGACTTCCTCTTTGTCAATTCTGATGCCTTTGATTTACTTTTGGTGTCTGATGGCTGATGCTAGGACTTCCAGCACTATGTTAAACAGCAGTGGTGAGAGTGGGCATCCCTGTCGTGTTCCTGATCTCAGGGGGAAAGCTCTGAGTTTTTCCCCGTTGAGGATGATGTTCGCTGAAGGCTTCTCATAGATGGCTTTGATGATGTTTAAGTAGGTTCCTTCTATCCCAACTTTCTCGAGAGTCTTTATTAAGAAGGGATGCTGTATTTTGTCAAATGCTTTTTCTGCATCTATTGACAGGATCATATGGTTTTTATCTTTTCTTTTATTGATATGATGTATCACATTGATTGATTTGCGAATATTGAACCAGCCCTGTAACCCAGGAATGAATCCCACTTGATCTTGGTGGGTGATTCTTTTTATATGCTGCTGGATTCGATTTGCAAGGATCTTGTTGAGAATTTTTGCATCCGTATTCATCAAGGATATTGGCCTGTAGTTCTCTTTTTTTGCTGGATCTCTGTCTGGCTTGGGAATCAGTGTGATGCTGGCTTCATAAAACGAGTCCGGGAGTTTTCCTTCGCTTTCTATTTTTTGGAATAGCTTGAGAAGAACTGGGATTAATTCTGTTTTAAATGTCTGGTAGAATTCCCCAGGGAAGCCATCAGGTCCAGGGCTCTTATTTGTTGTGAGATTTTTGATCACTGATTCAATTTCTTCACTCGTTATGGGTCTGTTCAGGTTTTCTATTTCTTCCCGTGTGAATTTTGGTAGTGAGTGTGTATTTAGGAATTTGTCCATTTCTTCTAAGTGGTCCAATTTGTTGGCATATAATTTTTCATAGTATTCCCTGATAATTGCTTGTATTTCTGAGGGGTTGGTTGTAATAAGTCCATTTTCATTCATAATTTTGTCTATTTGGGTGCTCTCTTCTTTTGGATAAGTCTGGCTAGAGGTTTGTCAATTTTGTTTACTTTTTCAAAAAACCAACTCTTGGTTTCATGGATCTGTTCAATTGTTTCTTTGGTCTCTATGTTGTTTATTTCTGCTCTAATTTTTACTATTTCTCTTCTTCTACTGGGTTTAGGGTGTTCTTGTTGCTCTGCCTCTAGTTCCTTTACGTGAGCTGTTTAGATTTTGCACTTGCGCTTTTTCTAATCTCTTGAAATAGGCTTGGAGAGCAATGTACATTCCTCTTAGGACTGCCTTTGCCGCATCCCATGGATTTTGAATTGCTGTGTTTTCATTTTCATTTGTTTCCATATATTTTTTAATTTCATCTCTAATTGCCTGATTGGCCCATTCATTCTTTAGAAGGGTGTTCTTTAACCTCCATGTTTTTGGAAGTTTTCCAGACTTCTTCCTGTAATTGATTTCAAGTTTCAAAGCATTGTGATCTGACAGTGTGCATGGTATGATCTCTATTCTTTTATATTTATTGAGGGCTGCTATATGTCCCAGTATGTGATCTATCTTGGAGAATGTGCCATGCGCACTTGAGAAGAAAGTAAATTCCCTGGCCTCAGGATATAAAGTTCTAAATATATCCGTCAGGTCCATCTGGTCCAATGTGTCTTTCAAGTCCATTATTTCTTTAGTGATTTTCTGGTTGGTTGACCTATCCATTGCTGTAAGTAGAGTATTAAAGTCCCCTGCTATTAGCACATTCTTATCTAGAAGCTTGTTTCTGTTTGTGATTAATTGTTGTAGATATTTAGGTGCTCCCATATTCGGTGCGTAGACATTTATGATTGTTAGTTCTTCCTGATGGATGGACCCTGTAATTATTATGTAGCGCCCTTCTTCATCTCTTGTGATTGTCTTTAATTTAAAGTCCAGTTTGTCTGATATAAGTATCGCTACTCCGGCTTTCTTTTGATTTCCTGTAACATGATATATATTTCTCTATCCCCTTACTTTTAATCTGAAGGTATCTTCCCATCTAAAATGAGTTTCTTGTAGACATCATATAGATGGATTTTGTTTTTTAATCCATTCTGCTACCCTATGTCTTTTGATTGGAGCATTCAGCCCATTTACATTCAATGTCACTATTGAAATATGTGGGTTTAGAGTCTTTGTATCTTTTGTAGGTTCATGTTTGTGGTGGTGTCTCTGGAATCTTTGTTCCTTGCAACCTTTCCTTCAGAGCATCCCCCTCAGGATTTCTTGTAGGGCTGGCTTCGTGGTGACAAATTCTTTCAATTTCTGTTTGTTTGGAAAGGTTTTTATATCTCCTTCTATTTTGAATGACAGGCTTGCTGGATAGAGGATTCTTGGCTGCATATTTTTACTGTTCATCACATTGAAGATCTCTTGCCATTCCTTTCTGGCCTGCCACGTTTCAGTAGATAGGTCTGTCACCACTCTGATGGGTTTCCCTTTGTATGTGAGGGCCCTTTTCTCCCTAGCTGCTTTCAAAATTCTCTCTTTGTCCTTGTATTTTGCCATTTTTACGATGATATGTCTTGCAGAAGATCGATTCAAGTTACGTCTGAGAGGAGTCCTCTGAGCCTCTTGTATTTCCACATTGACTTCCTTCCCCAGGTCGGGGAAGGTCTCTGCTATAATTTGTTCCAGGACTCCTTCAGCACCTTTCCCTCTCTCTTCCTCTTCTGGGATTCCTATGATACGGATATTGGTGCGTTTGACCGTGTCGCTGAGCTCTCGAATTCTTCTTTCCTGTTCCTGGATCAGTTTGTCTTTTTTTTTTTGTCAGCTCTTGTTTTTCTATAATGGAGTCTTCTAAATCACTTATTCTCCTTTCTGCCTCTTCAATCCGTGCATTGGAGGCCTCTAATTTATTATGGATCTCATTTATCGCATTTTTTAATTCTTCATGCCTATTTTTATTTTCCATTCTGTCTGTAGCCATAGTTTCTTTGATGTCCCCTATGTTTTTTCAAGCCCTGCTATTAATTTTACCATTATTATTCTAAAATCTTGTTCATTATGCTGCTGATATCTGTTTTGAGCAGTTCATTAGCTGTCATTTCTTCTTGGAGTTTCTTTGGAGGAGAGCTCTTTCGTTTCGTCATTTTAGTTAGCTTTCCGGCTCTTGTTGGTTTTAAAGACCTGTTATGCTCTCTGTTTCTATGAGCACTGCTATATCCAAGAAGACTCTTTGACTTTCCAGGGCCTATCCTTCAGAGATTGTTTTTTGAATGGTATCCCTCGGTCACTCTTGTTGGGACCTTAGTTATTTTATTTTCCTATTCGTAGTGATATTTGGGACTCTTCACCTTGTGTACTCTAGCTTGTTTCTTGAGGTAGCCCTCTCAGGCAGGGATGGGCGTGGCGTGATCCGATGCCTCAGGCGGGGGTTCTGCCTTGGCGATTGTGGGGAGGAGAGTGACGGTGCTCCAGTCCCTTCTTGAACCCCGCGCTGCAGCTCGCTTTTTTTTTTTTTTTTTTTTGGCGTGTCAACTCCCCGTTCCGGGGACGCAGCCGAAGTTGGTTGCACTCTCAACCCAGGCCAGTTCCAATCTCCAAATCCCAGTCCGCGCCCCGCTGAAGTTGTCTTAGACACAGCTTCCCAGGCAACCCCCTCGGGCTATTCCAGGCTTCCTGCTGAGCTGGGATATATATAAAATGTATATATTTATTAATACAAATTGGAGATCTTGTATTTTTTTACATATGTTAATCATTTTGGTTAATAAAGTTATTATACTAAAGGATCACAAACTGGGCATAAGGCACAAGGAGCATAACTTTATGATAGCTACTGATTTTACAAACACTTTTATTCTGCTCCTTGATATCCAAGTCCAACTTAAAGTACAGTTCTTAAAATTCCTATATTACTTGAAATTTGCTTCCACCTCCTCATTTTTATCAAAACGTTAATTTTCCTCTAAGACTGTTTTTAATGCATTCTTCAGCAACTGATATTCTTTTTCCAGCACTGAGTAAAAAGAGATGGTATATTTCCTGTTCTGATTTTCACTCAGTGTCACCCTAACACAGACTACACTGCTGTAACCTCTCATTCTTTTTCCTGCATATTCAGTTTTTCATGAGGATAATATTTTCACAAACAGAAGTATGACATAATAAATCCCTACTAAAATTTATTGTTAAAGACCTCATCCTCTTCGAGCTAATATACTAAATCATTTTTGAGTTGAAATATATTTAACATCTAATATTGCATAAATGTAAGGTATGCAACATGTTGATTTGGTACTTTTATTGATTATAATATGATTACTATAATAATGATAATCGGCACCTTTATCATGTCATACAAGTGTCATTTCTTTTTTCTGGTTCAAATAATTTAGTCTCAATGAGTTTGATGCTAGGAATATCATTGTCTATATTAACTATACTGTGCATTAGACCTCTGTGACTTATTTACTACTTGATGTAAGTTTATACCCTTAAACAGCATCTTACTCTCTGTCTTCACAAGTTAAGCTTTTTAAAATTCCACATAGAAGTGATATCATACAAAATTTGTCTTCTCGGTCTGACATATCTCAACTAGCCTGTTGTGCCTAAGCACCACCTCAGCTCACATTTACTCTTCAACTGACTTAGGCTTGGTTTAGTTCATACCTTTGACCCACAGTGATATGATCATTGCTTTCATTTGCCAAATAACTTTCTTGACACTATTATTTTCTAGTTGCTATTTGTCCTAGTTTACTGGATCCTCCTCTAGTTCCTTTGAAATGATTCCTGGAGTGAATCGTTACATCATCTTGTTTTTCTAAGAATTTTCTCCATTTTCAAGCTTTTAAATTTCTTTAATATACTTAAAGAAACATTTTTTAAAAACTTAAAAGGGCGCCCCAGTGGCTTAGTCGATTAAGGGTACAGCTTCTGCTCAGGTCATGATCTTGCAATTCACGATCTCATGGTTTGTGAGTTCGAGCCCCGTGCTAGTCTCTGTGCTGACAGCTCAGAGCCTGGAGCCTGCTGCAGATTCTGTGTCTCCCTCTCTCTTTCTCTGCCCCTCCCCTGCTCATGCTCTGTCTCCCTCTCTCTCTCTCAAAGATAAATAAGCAGTAAAAAATTAATTTCATTAATATACTAACTGCTCATGAATTAAAATTCAATGTGGACAACTCTTCAGACAGATACTACTGCCTATTTGAAATACTAACTTGGAATCTGTAGGAATCTTAAGCACATTTTCATAATCGTACTGGTGCCCTTCTCCTTCTTCATTTTACTTCTTTCACTTGGTCTACCTACTGCTTACAATGTAACCTTTCAAGTCATTTTTTTTTTAATTTTTTTTAATGTTTTATTTATTTCTAGGAAAGAGAGAGAGACAGAGCGAGCAGGGGAGGGTCAGAGAGAGAGGGAGTCACAGACCGAAACAGGCTCCAGGCTCCGAGCCGGCAGTCAGCACAGAGCCCGACACGGGGCTTGAACCCAGGAACCGCGAGATCATGACCTGAGCGAAAGTCGGACTCTTAACCGACTAAGCCACCCAGGCGCCCCATCAAGTCATTTTTAACATGTGATTCTCTCCAAACCCTAGCCTACAAGCAAATTGTGTTTATGTGCCAGTATTTCCTGATCCCAGTCACATCTTTACTCTATCACCATTATCATCAAATCAAACCAAATCACTGTGTCTTGCTAAAGAAGAGAGTAGTGCAACAACTTCCTACTTGGTCTCCTAACTTGGACCTTTCTTTTCCTTTTTCTCCACACAGCAACCAGGAATATGTCTCTAACATGTCAAACTGCATATGCCTCTTACTGATTTTAGTCTTTCAGTGTTTCCACTGCCCATGGGACAAAACTGTTTTCTCAAAGTGAACCGCAAAGCACTAGATGAGCTGAAATCTAACCCATCAACTTCATCTTGTACCGCTCTCAGTCTTCTCTTATTACTTTCCATACAAAGTGGTTTTAAACAGGTTATTCTCTTTCTGGGCTCAGGATCTCTGCACATGCTTTTGCTCTTTGCCTGAAATGCTGTTGTTCTGAATGATTTCTTCTCATTATTTTTACTCTGCTTAAATATCACCTCTTTAGAGAATGTTATCCTACTCCACTCGTATAAAAACATCCTTTCCTTTACACAATGCCTCACACACCCAATTCTTATTTATTATTACATGTATGTGTATTCATTGCTTTACTCATTTAGAATCCCAATCAGAAAAGCAGAATGCATCTGTTTTATTCACCTGTAGATCTAGCATATTGCATATTGTGTATTATTGGTGTTCACTATACATTTTTTGAATGAATAAATGGTTAAACAAACTTTCCTCTTCTATAGATCACATCATCATCTTGTAATATTCATTCATCGTATGCATTTTATTTGCTTGAACTCCATAGTTCATTTTCAAATGGTTATTTAATTGGCTTCAGTATCTGAATCTTAAAAAAGTAACTAAAGCTACATATGGTTTCTTTATCATAATGCATCATTTTGCTTTACTTTTCTTCAATTTATATTAGTTTCTGTTCTTAGTTTATGTAATCCTTCTGATATCACTCTTTTCTTTGTGTTTGTACCCTATCATGTTACTTATTCAGCATTGCTATATTTTCACAATTTGAGCATTCATTTTTATCACATAATAAGCATATTTCTATTTCCAAGATTAGCTAAATATGCTGAATTTAATCCTAGCAGTGTACAGCTTGTAATTTCAGTGAGTTCATGCCATCTAACCTCAATGTGCTCACAGTAGTGATTTGTGATTAAAACTAACTCATGCAAATTCCTTAAAATCTATGTCATTTCAAATACTTCATTATTATTTCCAATTTAAAAAGTCATCTGGCTAGTTAACTATGACAAGACTTCTCACAAACCATTAATATGAGTAGTTATGTAGTCACAGTTCAAAGTTAAAATGGTCAACATTAAATATGAGGCTACAGTAATTAGATTTCAAGAATAATTTGCAACAGTTATTTTGCATTGTCTCACAGTAATTTAAACTTTAGTAGAAAAATAAAGCAAAGCACAGAAAAATGCTGTATGAGCTTATCGTAGATGCCATGTTTGGCTTCAGATTCGAGAGTGATGTTCAGGAACCATTCCACAGCATCCTGAATGGACTCACTGTACCTGATGCCAGCATTGGCATTCGCTCAGGATGGTATGTGAAGAAAAGAAACCACAGAGAGATCTAGCCAAACTTGTTATCTCCTGATGGTTATCCAGAAGTCTGCAATCCAGTTTACCTGTCACTACCGTTACTGGGGCAGGGGTGGGGGGGGTGGGGACGGTTGTGTTATGCCATCTGCCGTGGAAAAGAAGTACCAGTTGAAACAGCCATCTTGCCCTGACACAGAGTGTGTCTTTCACCTGCAGTGAAGAAGGCTGGGTGGGCACTCCTTCCCAATAAAGACTTAGAGCCTCTGTCTTCCAGAACTATGGAGTCCTGGGAGCTCTTCTGGCAATGAAGTTTGATGGGTGGCAAGAAGTAGAGAGAGAGGAACAATAAAATTAAAAATAAGAAAAATAAACATCATTCAGTTATCTAATGAAACTACATATGGATTTGTGCATGTCTGTGTGAGTGTGTGTGTATGAGTTCCTAACAAGATTTTCACTGATTGCTGTTCTAGGGGTGTCACGGGAATGAAATAAGACCATTCAAGGAATAATGGTGATAACATGTTATAAATCAAAGATTGTGGATAATTGATATATATATATAATTCAGAGGACTAAAAGAAAAAAAAGAATGGCAATATTGGTGCAAAATCATCTTAATATTCTTCAGCAGCCTGAGAGATAAGATTGTTTTTCAGGTGGAAAAGCATACATAGGTCATGCCTTTTCTTTCTCTTTCTCTCTTTTTTTAAATGAAGTGAATAATTTTTATGATTGCCTGGTAAGTAAATTGTCCTTGTATTCCTGAACTATTTCAAATTTTTCATGAAGTGTTCTTTTTAATATATTGTGGATTAGGTTTGCTGTTATTTTACTTGGAATTTTAGAGAAATGGGATTGTGATTTTCTTTCCCTATTTTTATTGATATTTAGTAACACACATAATACTAGCTTCATTTTGAAGTATTCCTCCATTTTATGTTCCCAAATGATTTTCAATAAGATTGCAATTTTGTGCCTTAAATATAGAATATTTGGCAGAATATGCCCTCAAAATAAAGCAGTTTTGAGTGTGTTTCTTCAAGATGCATATTGTTATTTAAATTAACATAATAATAAAAAATTTTCAGTAGGAAAATATATTCAATAACATTTTGGTCCTTTTTGAGAGCTACACTTTTCTGGAACTTGTCCTATTAATTAGATCATGTTTTAGAGTTTCTTTGCATGAAAATACAGACTGCATTCCCCACCCCCACCCTTGTTTTGGTTTCTTCCTTATACTTACTTTTCCCTTATATATTCTCAAGAATGTGTGTGTGCTTCTCTCTGTCTCTGTCTCTCTCCTCACAATGTCTAATATATTAGGTCCTTCCAAGAATCAAAGTTTCTCATCTCTTTCTCTGTTATTCAAAATGTTGTTAAGTGTTTAAATTTTGTCTATTTTTTGTCTTTTTGTCCCTATTACCTACTAATTTTGTGTTGTTCTTTTCCAAGTTTTTCAGTTGTACATTTTTCTTAAATTGTACATTTAAATAATTAATTTTTAGGCACTTTTTTCTAACAGACATTTATAGAAATAAATTTCCCTCCAAATGCTGATTTTGGTCCTCTCTCTTAAGGACCAGTTAAAGGGCAGCCTAGCAAGATGTACAATTTTTAGACTTTACCACTGTAATTTAGTCAAATACCACAGAAAAGTTGCACACCATTCCTGCCAGTGCCAGATAAAGATGAATGAAGAACCCAGTCTTCCACCACTGTGAGGCTGTAACAGGATTCTTCAACACCACTGCTGGGCTGGTGTCAGAGAAGGTAAGATAAAGAGGCAGGAGTTTCATTCCTGCTACCAGTAATGAGCCTCACCCACAGATATTAGTGGATAATCTGGACTTCTACCTACCATGGCCATAATGGATCCACATTATAGTGGTATCATAGGAAGCTAATAGAGAGTCAAGATTTGCATCATTTTTCTACAATAATGAGATCAGCATCAATAGGATGTTAGTTGAGATTTTGTATGGAGCTCACCCAGCAATAATGAGGTACCAGGTTCACCTCAGGTGCCAGTGGAGGCCAGGTAGGACATTTAGGTGTATCAGTTTCTTATAGCTGATATAATAAATTACCACAAACACAGTAGTTTAAAACATACAGATTTGTAGCTACAATTCTGTAAGGTCACAGGATAAAATGGACCTTGCTGGACTAAAATTAACATATTGTCAGGACTGAATTCCTTCTGGAGTCTTTAGACTGTGTCTTTGTCTTCTCCAGCTTTTAGGGTCCAACTGCATTTCTTAGCTCATGGCCCTTTTATCCATCTTCAAATTCAGAAATGAACCTCTTGCAGATCACTGATTCTGATATCCTGACTCTTTCTTTGATTGTAAGGACCCTATGATAACATGGCCCTCACAGGTAACTGAGGATAATCTCTGCATCTCAGGATCTATTAGTAACCTTAATCTTTTCTGCAACTTTAATCCCTTCTTGCCATCTAACAATATATTAAATAGGTTGCAGATTTTAGAACTTGGGCATCCTCAAGGAGAAGGCATTATTCTTTACCACACTAGATTTCTACCTCTGCTTGGCAATAATGAGGCAACATCCTTCCCCTGCCAGAGTGCTCTCAAAGAAAGCCAGTGAGATCTGAAGGGTTAAATGAAACCAGAAGTTCATAATATAACCTGTTGTTGTATAAGTTTCTATTGAAAATTGCTTATTATACAAAGAATCAAAAATATCTTCAAAGAATGAAAACATAAAATTAATGTATACCAATATCAGGATAAGAGTTGTTAGAATTATCTGAGAAAGATTTTAAAATTACCATGAAAATAATACATTGAATAATTAAAAACACACTTGAGGAGCACCTGAGTGGTTTATTCAGTTGAACATATGGATTTTGGTTCAAGTCTTAATCTTACAATTCATGAGATCAAGCCTCACATTGGGCTAAGTGCTGACGGTGTGGAGCCTGCTTCAGATTCTCTCTCTCCCTCCACTCTTCTCCTGCTTGTGTTCTTTCTCTAGGTCTCTCAAATTAAATAAACTTTAAAAATAATAATAAAAACATGCTTGAAGCAAATGAGTAAATAGAAAGTGTACAATATTTTCTCTCTATCTGCAAGTTGAATTTTCATTTTGTTGATTATTTCCTTTGCAGTTGCAGAAACTTTTTGCTCTTATGTAATTCCTCCTTGTCCTATTTCTTTTATATTAGAAAAAAATAACTATAAAGACCCACATTAGAGGTATGTATACATGATGATATGTTATGATCTGTTATAAATCATAATCAAAACTATGTTTCTTGATTTTTGTGTTTGGTAAAAGAGTTCATTTTCATTCTTTTGTATGGGGACATGCAGTTTTCCCAAAACTCAAAACTATATCTTGAAGAAACGATCCTTTCCCATTGGGTATTATGACTTCCTTGTTGACAGTGTACCTATGGGTTTATTCCTGGTCTCTCTTGTCTTTTCTGTTGGCCTACGCTTTTTCATGCCAGTATCATCCTGTTGTGATGACTGTAACTTTATAATATGTTTGAAAATCAGAAAATGTAATGTCTTCATCTTTGTTCTTGTTCAAAATTGCTTTGGTCATTTAGGGTGTTTCTGGTTTCATGTGAAATATTTTAAAGTCTTTTTTTCTTTTTTGAAGGATTTTATATTCACATTTTTTTTCCTATGGTGGAGTCTTTAGTGTTTTCTACAGATCAGATCATGTCATCTGTGAACAGAGATATTTCCTATTTCTCTCTTTCCTGTCTGGCTGACTTGTAGTACCCTTTTCTCCCCTAATGGCTCTGGTTAGGATTCCTAGTATTTATACTTCATAGAAGTGATATGCTGTATAGAAGAGAATAAAAAGATATCTCTTAATTTCTTAAATATATATTTAGATAAGCATTTGTTAACATTAGAAAAAAATAACTAAAAAGACCCACATTAGAGGTATGTATACATGATGGTATGTTATGATCTGTTGTAAATCATAATCAAAGCTATATTCTAATATATAACTTTGTTATTAAAAACAAGTTAAAGGGGCGCTTGGGTGGCTCACTTGATTTTGGCTGAGGTCATGATCTAATGGTCCATGAGTTTGAGCCCCACATCGGACTCTGTGCTGACAGCTCAGAGCCTGGAGCTGCTTTGAATTCTGTGTGTATGTCTCTCTCTCTACACCTCCTCCTGCTCATGCTGTCCCTCTCTGTCTCTCAAAAATAAATTAACATTAAAAAGTTAAAAAAAAACCCACAAGATATACAATTTATAACTCTGTAGTGATAGATGTTAACTCAGCTTATTGTAGTGCTCATTTTACAATATATATGCAGATATTAAACAATTATGTTCTACATTTAAACTAACAGAATATTATGACTGTTACATGACAGTACAAATTTTAAAGACACACCTACACATGAAGTAATCACATTTTAATAGAAGAATGATGAGGTCTCATGGAAAAATACATTGGAAGTAAATGGACCAAAATATTATTAGTATTGATATATTTTATGTAACACCAATGCTGATTTCTTTACTTAGATATATTATCTATAATAAACAGAATTATTTTCAGAACTCTAAAATTATACTTCAAAATTGTATTGCATATGTGTTTTTGAAAATAATATACAAAATGCTAGGGATTTTAAATAAATTTGAAGACAGTGTACCATGAGTAACTTCTAAATAAAGTACACATTTGATAAAAAAAAATTAAAAAAAACAAATTTCAGTTTCTTATTTTGAAATCTACTTCACTGTCTCCTATTTCTTAAAGTTCCTAAATTAACTAGAAGTGATATAGTATGGCTGTGGGAAATTACAATCATAAGTTGAAAGAAGTTGAATAGAAATTATTACATTTTAATATTCCCTCTTGACTGTAGAAGTGGTTGGTCAATAGCCTGCAGTGTTCATAGTATTTGGAATATTGCCAAAGGGCCATCACCTTTTTAAAGTAGTAAAATTTTTCACAAATATCTATTTTCTATAGGTGCTCCTTGCATGTCTTGTTTTCTTCTCAAAAGTCATTGGCACTACTGAATATTTCAACATAGAAAATAGAGTCAAAGAGTAGAAGATTAAAAGGTAACATAAGCTTAGTGTTCTTCTGCATTGAAAGTACATAAAGCACATGGTGAGAAATTTTCTGTAGTGTTTAAACAAATTTTCACAAACTCACTGGGCAAGTAGTTCTGCAAACTTTAGTTCTGCGTTGATTTATGAACTGTAGGGTGTAAGATATATCCCACAACTTGCTGTTCTCTCACAGAAAATAAGGAAACTTGAGGATAGAAGAGAGCAATTCAGAAAATAGCAAGAGTTTTTAAGTCTTTTGATTTAAAACTACTCCCCACTTCTCCACCTTTTGGAATTAAGTTCTATAAAAATTGCTTTTTCAAGAGAGGAAACTAAGTTGACATTAGGGAATTTCCTGAAGGTAGACATCAGACTCCAAGATAACAAAATTCCTATCTAGTTTATAGGTAGCATCCAATAGATTTTTGTACCACAAAATGGATATAGCTGTAGGACAACCAGCAATAAAAGCTGAGCATGGAGGAGGGCACTTGTGGGGATGAGCACTGGGTGTTATATGGAAACCAACTTTAAAAAAAAAAAAAAGCAATAAAAGCTGAGACCGAAAAAGTACACAAAACACTATTGGGTTTGAACAGTTTTAGATTCTTTAAGTGATGTAATGTAGTATTTGCCTTCTATGTCTAATGTATTTCACTCATAGAAACATTTATCTCAGTTATATGTGGAATCTAAAAGTACCAAACTCCTAGAAACAGAGATCAGATTTGTGGTTGCCAGAGGCAAAGGGGTGGGAGGTGGTAGAATAAAGTATATGTGATCAAAAGGTAAAAATTTTCAGATCTATGAGAAATAAGTTCTGGGGATATGGTATACAACATGATGAATATAGTGAAAAGTACTGTACTATATATAGAGAGTAGATCTTAATTATTTTTGGTGTAATTGTAAGTGGGATTTTCTTAATTTCTCTTTCTCCTGCTTCATTATTCGTGTATAGATATGCAACAGATTTCTGTATGTTGATTTCGCTTACAGCAACTTTACTGAATTGTCAGTTTTAGTAGTAGTAGTTTTTTTTTTTTTTTTTTTGTGGGGTCTTTGGGATTTTCTGCATATTGTATCATGTCATCTGCAAATAATGAAAGTTTTACTTCTTCCTTACCAGTTTGGATACCTTTTATTTCTTCTTGTTGTCTGATTGCTGTGGCTATGACTTCCAGTACTATGTTAAAGAGCAGTGGTGAGATGGAATATCCTTGACTAGTTCCTGACATTGGGCGAAGGCTCTCAGTTCTTCCCCTTTGAGTATGATGAGTATATGGGGTTTTCATATATGGATGTTGTTATGGTAAGGTATGTTCTCTTTATTTTATTTTTTATTTTTTTAATGTTTATTTATTTATTTTGAGAGACAGAGAACACAATCAGGGAGGAGCAGGGAGAGTGGGAGAGAGGGAATCCCAAGCAGGCTCTATGCCCAGTGGGGAGCCCAACATGGGGCTCTATCCCTTGACCAGAGTATCATGACCTGAGCTGAAATCAAGTGTTGGCCACCTAACTGACTGAGCCACCCAGGCACCCCAGTCATATTCTTTTCTAAACCTACTTTGTTTAAGGTTTCCAACATGAATGGATGCGACACTTTGCTTTTTTGCATCCATTACAATTATCATATAGTTTTTATCCTTTTTCTTATTGATATATCACATTGATTGAGTTGCAGATATTGAGCCATCCTTGCATCCTGGGAATAAATTCCACGTGACTGTTGTGAATGATTTTTAAAAATGTACGGGGCGCCTGGGTGGCTTAGTCGGTTAAGCGTCCGACTTTCACTTAGGTCATGATCTCGCAATTCATGGGTTCGAGCCCCTCGTCGGGCTCTGTGCTGACTGCCATCTCAGAGCCTGGAGCCTGTTTCAGTCTGTGACTCCCTCTCTCTCTGACCCTCCCCTGCTCACGCTGTCTCTCTCTCTCTCATAGAAATAAATAAAAATAAATAAATAAATAAACATTTAAAAAAATGTATTGTTAGATTTGGTTTGCTAGTATTTCTTTCTTTCTTTCTTTTTCTTCTCTTCTTCTTTTTTTTTTTTTTTTGAAGTTGTTGGCATCTATGTTAAGCAGAGATATTGGCCTGTAGTTCACTATTTTTGTATTGTCTTTCTCTGGTTTTGGTATCAGGGAAATACTGGTCTCATAGAATGAATTTGGAAGTTTTTTTTTTCTTCTTCTATTTTTGGAATAGTTTGAGAAGAATAAATATTAAGTCTTCTTGAAACATGTGTAGCAGTTGCCTGTGAAGCCATCTAGTCCAGACTTTTGTTTGGTAATGGCAATAGCTGTCCCTCCTGCAAGGGTAGAGGAAGGTCAGGCTCCTATTTTTTTTTTTTTTCATTAACCTAACTTTTATTAACCTGTTAACAAAATCATCAAAATACACTGAGTAGGCACCTCCTATGTACATATGTCCCAGTGCTTCTGCAATGTTAATGGCTCTGCGGTCTTACATCTGCATCAACACATATTCTAGCCACACAGGGTGGTAGCTAGTCGTCCCACAAGAAATCGTATTACTGGTTTCTAGTATCTTTAAAAAAAAGTCCCATTTCATATTTAACAAATGAAAAAGCAAGTCAAGAGGCCAGAAGATGTAACTGGCAATGGACACCCGAGACCTCAGGGTTCTTGCTTCTGGGTACGGTGTGCAGAGGTTTCAAAGCATAACCTGCACGCCTACAGAGGCAGGATTTGGAGGAAAAAGACTTTTGTTTATTGGGAGCTTTTTGATTACTGATCCAATTTATTGCTAGCAGTTAGTAGTTCACATTTTCTATTTCTTTCTGCTTCAGTTTTCACAGGTTATTTCTAGGCTCTTATCTGTTTTTTCTAGGTTGTCCAATTTGTTGGTGTGTAATGTTTCATAATAATCTCTTATAATTGCTCGTATTTCTGTGATGTTGTCATTTCTCATCTTGACTTATTTTACTTAGCATTATACCCTGTAACTCCATACATCTTGTTGCAAATAGCAAGATTTCATTTTTTTAAGTTCAGCCTTTAGAAAACAAAGAAACAAATGAACAAACAACAACAACAACAACAAAAAGCAAACCAAGATACAGAGAGTACAATGATGGTTGACAGATTCTGGGAGGAGGAGAGAATGGTAATTAGTAGTCATAGGATACAAAGTTTCAGTTATACAACATTGATAAGTATTAGAGATCTTATACAGCATAAGGCTTACAGTTAATAATGCTCACAGTTAACAATGCTCTCCTGGATATTTAAAACCTTGCCAAGAGGACAGATCTTTTGTGTCCTTACTACTACTACTACTACTACTACTACTACTACTACTACTACTACTATTAACTACTAACTACTACTACTACTACTAATGAAAGTTAAAAACCACAAAAAACAGAAAACAATAAGGATGGAGGAAATTTTTGGAGGTGATGAATGTGTTTATGGCATTAACTGTGGTGATGGTTTCATCAATGTATACTTTTCTCCAAATTGAGCAAGTTGTATACGTTAGCAATTGAGCTTAAAATGTGAGCTTTGTTTGGTAACTTCAGTAAATAAATCAGTTTTCAAGTGTACATTATCCAGTGTATGGTTGCCAAATAAGAAGTATATCTGTAATGGATTAGTTATAATGTCAACATCCTGGGCAATGTCTTCAGGAATTGTTTCAGTGAGGTAAGAGCCTCTCTTCTTTGTAGTAATATAGTAAGTGGTCTTAAACTTTTGCCTTCGGGAACATACAAAATGTTATTTGTTGATTGAGTCCCGTTAGCCCAGAAATCAAGAGATTTATTGCAAGGTACCAACACTGAAGGAAAGTGGGGGCACCCAAAGGAGATTAGACAGAAACCCAAGGATTGTTTTGACTGTATATTTTATTTTCAAATAAAATTAAGTCTAGATTTTGGACCCATACCAGGAAGTGCCTGGAGATTCAAATAAGAATATTCAGGATAGAAGCCTTTTTAGAGTCATCATTAATGGGTCATAAATGTTTATAATTCAGACATTGAAATAGCAGAAAATTTTTTTTTTCTAGGGAAAAATGTAATAAGATCATGGGGATCAAAACATGAATATCTGTGGTATTAGTCATCTGCATCTTGTTTCACAGGGTCTTCAATTAGAGTTGTCTGCTTCATACAGTCATTTCATAGCATTTAAAAATGCCAAAAATTTTTGCAGTCTTTGTTTTGGTTTTCAAATCATAATAAGATGGTAAAAACTGATAGTTAAATATCTGCTGTTGATACCAGGCTCTAATTTATTGACTAGTTAGATGGATGTGATTATTGACTAGTTAGATGGATTGACTAGTTAGATGGAAATTAAATGCTCATGATATTTCAGGATAGACATTAAATATATTTTCTAAAGTTCTATATCTATGGTTAAATATCCTCAATGATCTAGGGTCAATTGAAAGTAAAAGCAGGCTTGGAGAAAATTAGTTTTTACTAATTCTTTTTGAAAATAGGAAATACATATTTCATTTTTAAAGTACTAGCTCAGGGTAAATTAAAGCCATTGATGCAAGGTTGTTTACTAATAAATATAATTCTCTTTGCTTGCTCTCATTAATTTGCATAACAAAATACTTACAAACTATCTTTAGCATACTAATTGATATTTATTAAACTTTAATGAAGCAAGATGATATTAAGAGACTGTGTTGAGTATTTTTTTTGTCAAGAATCAGGGAATATGTACATTTTTCTTATGCCAAATTTGCTCCTGAAATTCCTCAAAAAGACATATATACAGAGAACAAAGCAGATAGTATTACTGTTGTGATACAGGTTGGAATTTTGCCCCTATGTTTCAGTGCAGAATTCTGGTGGGCTATATAAAATTCTGGATGAATTATTGTGAAGACAGAATTTCCCTCAGACAACAAATAGTGAAAGAGGAAACTTTTAAGAGGGAGTGGAGCATCCTACCCAGCTAAAATTACATCTAAAAAAGAAAACGAGGCATGATAGAGCTATTGTGCCAATCTAGATATATTGAAAATAGAGAAAGCATAAAAAGAAAGTTATTACTCAAGTACTTTAAGTTTTAACTGGGAAGTTTTGTACTTGTCTTTTGCTATAAACCTGTCCTTGATAAATTTAACTGTAACTTATGAGAAGAAACCCCCAAAATCTGTATCTCTGACATTTACCCATTTTAGAGCTTCCATTCAGCATTTTAATTGCCCACCAAAAGTCATATTCGTAACATTCAACAGGCATCACATATTAAATATGTCAAAATTGGAGTTCATTTTCTCATTTTTAGAGTCTCTGTCTTCTTTTATTATCTAATTTGATTAATGGTGCAGCCAACAGCTTATACGTTTTTCTTATAAATAAAATATAATGTATAACTACCTTTGTCTTGCCATCCATATCTAGCCATTAAGATAGTCTATTGATTTGTTTTTCACCATATCATATTCAGGTATTCATACACACTTCCATTCTTATTGACATTGTTATTTTTATATTTTTATTTAAAATGGTATAATACCTAAAATGTAAGAAAATATTAAGTCTAATATTGGTCTAAGCCAATATTAAAATTTTGCCACATGTATTTCAGATATTTTAATGAAGTCACATTTTCCACTGTATGACAAAACGAAACAAGTGGTGGAAATTGCTGGCTACCTTCCCTGCACTGCAAACTGAAGACTACTGTTAAGTAAATGGTTGTGGAAGAATCTGGAAACTGATGTAAAACTTTGAGGGATTCTTAAGAAGGAACGATTTGTTTTCCAGAGATGAAAGGACGGGAAACTAGAGAGAGAGAGTGGAATAAGGAGAGCTTTTCAGTTAGGTTACTGACTCTGCCTTCCACCCAGTTTGCTCATGAAATAATATTTTTAAAGATTTTTTAAAAAATAGTTTATTTCTAGTAATTAAAATGTGAAGAGAAGTAGGAGTACATTTTCAGGAATACAGGTCCTCAGTAAGTTTGTATACTCTGTAAACAATACTTTAGGAGCAAGAACAGAGGGCTACGGAGAAGGAATAGGAGAGAGGCTGGGGGAAAGAAGTACTGCTGTTGTTCCCTCTGGCTCAGGGAATTCCTCAGGATTCTGTAAAGTTTCCCTTTGAAAAATTGAAGGAATTCTGTCTGATTTTCCATCTCCACGCTTTACACTTGCATTCTCTTCACCTTTTTCACAGTGACATTTGTTGGGATATCTGTCTATATCCTTCTCTCTCTCTCTCTCTCTCTCTCTCTCTCTGTCTTTCTGTCAATCATTGATCATCTATGTTTACATCCTTCTCTGTCTCCCTCCTTTACTTCTGTCACACCTGACTGTCTTACTGCCTGTGTGCTTACTTTTTAGTGAAGAATGGTATATAAACTATCAAGGACACAAATTTAATCAACTCTATTGGTTGATAAATTTTTACAGTTATGTTTAAGCTTTAATTCCACTCAATGCCCGTGGCAGTGTTGACCCTAATTAGAATATTTTACAAACATTTATGATAAAATTTCATATCTAGAATATATGTAAGGTTTGCTATATAGTTAGTATTAAACTAAGAACTGTTTAAGATGGATAGATTATTTATTGTAAATGAATTGAAATTTGTAGAGTAATGGAATGCATCAACAATATAGTATTTAGATATAAAACTGGGAAATCCTACAACTCCATGCTAACTTCATCTACTCAGTTCTTACTTGTCTTTCCATGTTAAAACGTATCCCAATATTGTAATGGAAACTCAGGTTGCTGATTCTGATGGATTAAGGACTTCTCAGTGTGGCATATGGGGTTGCACCTTTCTTTTATATTTTGCTAACCATTAGTAAACCCTGGTGCCGGATAAGATTGAAATTTTGTGACTCAGTCTGAAAAATGAGACATGTTAAAACTGATGAACAAGAGAGCTTATTTTTCAGACCTGCATCATAATGTCTAAGGGATTCATTGAAAGGAATAGGGGGAAATCGACATAATGAGAATTTGATATCCAGATTGTTGTCAACTCCCCATGATTTGAAGTGGCTAAAGCTCTATGACAGATCATAGGGCACATATCCCACTGATAAAATTTGATGAGATTAAGTCAAAGTACTCAGATTAATAAGTCAGTAGACAGATATATGATCCATTTCTGGTATGTATATACATTTGGTGACCAAAGTGTCCTATAAAGGTTGAAGGGGTTGACAGAGGGAGTGTAAAAATCATTCTGAATTGATTTTTTTTAATATTTTTATTTATTTCTAGGAGAGAGAGAGAGACAGCGTGAGCAGGGGAGGGTCAGAGAGAGAGGGAGTCACAGACTGAAACAGGCTCCAGGCTCTGAGCTGGCAGTCAGCACAGAGCCCGACGCGGGGCTCGAACCCACGAACCGCGAGATCATGACCTAAGCAAAAGTCGGACGCTTAACCGACTAAGCCACCCTGGTGCCCCTCATTCTGAATTGATTTTTAAAGATTTTTTGAGAAATATTTGACATACAACATTGTTTTAGGATTACAACATGATGATTTGATACACATGTATATTACAAAATGATTACCACAGTAATGTTAGTTAATATATACATCACTTTACAAAATTACAAATTTTTTTTTGTGATGAGAATATTGGATATTTATTCTCTTAGCAACTTTTGATCATATAATACATTATTATTAACTAGAGTTACCATGCTGAATATTAGATCTCCAGAACATATACACATTCTGGACTATGATTGGCCAGAGTTGGCTGATGGAACCTGGACAGCAACAATACCAAGAGTGTTGAGAAATCACCAGTAACCTTGAGAGGGAGATCAGAGATCAGATTTAGTCAGTCTGCCAGGAGTGCATAATAATACAATGCATGATACAATGTGATTTCTTTTATCAAGAAAACTGGCTCAGCCTTTGGCAAGGTTTACAAGTCTGACATACAATTGTAACTTTTTATCAGAAACATAGAGCTCTTTACTCTATGCTTGGTCTTAGATGGTTGACTGTTGCTATGTCCCATGTGATTATGCTGAGAACCATATATCAGTTGGTAGTTTACTGGAAAAGGCAGATCAGTCAGCAGCTTGATTCTTTTCAGTCTCATCCAAGTATGAGTCTTTACCATGGATATACAAGGGTGACCTTCGCAATTTGATCTGCATTCATGCTTTGTTTGCACAGTATGGAACCAAAGAGTGGAGGCTTTACTTTGATATTCAGTGGTTTTCCACATGGCAGGCTATAGAGACAGGTCATTGGCTATAACCCAAGGTCTGTAAAAACATATCAAATCTATCAAGCAAAGTATTGAAGAAAGCTGAGACAATATCCTTGATTTCTATCCAGGGAATGGACAACCTGTTTTCAGTTGTACATATCTGCCGCTGAGATTAAAAATGAGCAGCATCCCAGTGTGCACCATTGGATTTCAGCTTAGTTGAATTGTCAGTGAACAAATCCCAATTATTTAGAAGAACATATATGAATTGAGAGCCTTGTTTATTCAGTATATTTGTTGAGACATTTGGTTTTTAAAAAATTTTTTTACATTTATTTATTTTTGAGAGACAGAATGAGACAGAGTGCAAGCAGAGGAGGGGCATACAGAGAAAGAGACACAGAATCTGAAGCAGGCTCCAGGCTCTGAGCAAGTGTTCAGCACAGAGCCTGACGAGGGGTCAAACCCATGAACCGTGAGATTATGACCTGAGCCAAAGTCGGACACTTAACTGACTGAGTCACCCAGGCGCCCCTTGTTGAGACATTTGAATTGCAGAAGGATCATACTTCACTCTAAGGAACAGTGGCCACTTTTTTAATGCAAAGCCAAGGTACCATTGGGACCAGGTTGGGTGCTTTCTTTTCCATTTGACATTCACATCTGACAAGTGAAACTTCTGAGCCCCTACCACCTTTTTAGCCATTGAATTGGATTTGACCCCAGCCCAACATTGGACTGTCAGATTGGGGAATAATATGCCATTTATGGGTCAGATGTTTAAACACAAATACAGTATAAGTCATCACTTCTTTTCCAAATGGTATATCAAAACTGCCACTTTACCATTCTGTGTGTAAAAAGCTTGGAATTTTGCAGTCCATGCTGGCAAATAACATGCTAAACAGATTGAAATATCAAAACATTTTCTTAGATCCACAAACGAGGTGAGAACACAGGGCAAATCTCTGTTCATGAGATAGGTGAAATAGGCTAATACAGGGAATCATTGCTTACTTGAGTAGATTTAAAAGTAGAAATCACTGTGGGAACCAGTTTGGGGTAGAAATACCTGAACAGTTATTAATTAATTCCTGGAAGCTCAGTGTGGACAAGTCTGAGAGTTAAAAAATCCAGGGGACCCAGTCATAAAGGTTGCTCCAGCAATACCCTAAGATCTACCTTCAGGAGCTTGAGCTAGAGTAAATATTGCAGAAAAAATATTGAAGAAAAAAAAAATCACATCTTGCTTCCAGCAAGGGGTGAAGAGTGGGAATGGGCAGGAAGGAACCATGTTGAAAAATGTTGGAGCATGCTTTAACAAGGCTTACCCTCAGGAGAAACTAGTTAACCAGCGCCTAATGCACTGGGGTTTTATCAGAGCAAAACTGACTTGGAGGAAGGGCAATACCCAATTCCAGTCCGCACTGGTTTTCCTTGTAAGAAGAGAAAGTGCACAACTCAAAAGGGGTGTGTCAGGTAGCAGTATGAGGAAAGCAGCAGATTCAGTACTCTTAAGGGGTGACTCCAGATAGAAGATGCCTCCCTTTGTCAGCCACTTGAAATGGGAAAAATTCAGTTATTGGAGCATGTAGCTCAAAAGCGTCATTTGGGTTGTCAGCCTCAAAATTAGAGATTAAGCTACAGCTTTTCAACATTACCCAATATTACAGCAGTTTATTGTGATTTGAGCCTCCCAAAAAGAATACTAATTTGTGGGTCAAGTAGAACTTAACAATGCAAAGGTCTGTTTTTATATATACACTTAATATCTTACAAATATAAAATTCTCTAAGAACCCTGAGAAAATGTTAGATTTTCTCTTTTAAATAAATGGAGAAATGCAAATGTGACATTAAAATGTTTCATCCATCAATATCTACTTAATTGTCAACTTCCAATTATGCAGTGGAGTGAGATGACAAAGTCACAGTGCGCCATGAAAAGGTTTTAAATTTGTTTCTGATAATATGAATAGTTTTTTCAAAGCATGTTTTATCTTAAGGATTATCTTCCCTGGCAGTCCCAACATTCTGCTTGTACAGAATAGGCTCCCAACAAATACCTACTGAATTCAATTGTTAAGGGTGCGGGGGTGTAGGAAACCATAGAAACTTCTTAACAATACTTACGACCTTTTAAATTTATTTGCAACACCTTTCATAATAAATATCACCAACAAATTGTCTTATTTCTGTCCCTCTAATGGATATATAGGGAGTGGAAAAAGGAGCAGATGGGTTTCCCAGTTTTTGCATAAAAACTGGAGAGCAGTGTAAAGCTTGCAAGACATCACTTTTCCTCTGGTGTTTTCATACACTGAAGGGAACTAGTTGGGGCAGCAACACATTTGACTCATCTCCAGAAGAAGCAAACTTCTCACAAAGAAAGGTGTCAAAATGGATCAGAATCAATAACAACTGCCAAGCACTCAGAGCCTGCTCTAGCATGTCAGTCACAGGGACACTAGGAGAAAAATCGTGATTTCATTGGGCTTTGGAGAAGCACTGCAAACAAGTAGGAAAAGTTAACTTATTTGTATACTTTAATGCATTTAAAATGAAAAATAATATCGTTTCTGAGGTTTAGCTCAATAAATGTGTCATATGATTTGCTCTACTATATTGAATTTGCAGATGGTTTTTCACAAGTTATGTTCCACATATGCTTTTTAGTTTTTGATCAGCTATAAAAAGGTCACTGTGATGAGGAGTATGCTTCTACGCATTTTGACCCTTAGTAACAGTATACTTGTCAACAGCAATGTCCAGGCATGTAATTTAAGTTAATGACTCTGGTGTATTAAGTATTTAATAATCACATCTTATCCATTCTGAATTATTTTTCTTTCTACTTTGTGTCTTCTTGAACACCATCACTACTATAGATTGAATATCCCTAAAATCCCTATCTTGAAACTTCATACCCTTTGTGTGTGTATTAGGAGGTATGTGTATTAGGAGGTGACAGTATTAGGAGGCGGGACTTTGGAAGGTGCTTAGGTCATGAGGGTAGATCCCTCGAGCATGTGATTAGTGCCTTTACAAACACAGAACTCGTTACCTCATTCTGTCTTGTTAGTTTACAAGGAAAAGACACTTGTCAAGGAAGTGAGCTCTCACTGAACACATCATCTTTTTGTGCCTTGAACTTAGACTTCCCAGGCTCTAAAACTGTGGGAATTAAATTTCTGTAGCTTGTAAGACATCTAATCTGTGATATTTTGTTATGGGAGCTTGAATGAACTAAGACTAAAGCTACTCATTCATGTAGGTCTAGAACTAGTTTCACTTTCTTCATGTAAAAGGAGTCATCACTGCTTAGTCCAGTCCCCTTTGGCATTTCATTCAAAATGTATGAACGCACTTGAAGAAAGAAAGAAAAAACTTCATTAACAAATGAGAAATTACCCTAATCCTATTTTTCATGATTTCTCCATACTTAATACTTTTTGTCTGTAATCATATAGCCTTATGCAGCATTGTTCATTCGTAATTTTAGAATCTTTGAGAAGCTACCATATATCATAAACTGTTCTAGCAATTGAGTTGGGGGAAGCACCTGAGTGGCTCAGTTGGTTAAGTGTCTGGACTTCAGCTCAGGTTTTATGATCTCACAGTTTGTGAGTTTGAGCCCCATGCTGAGCTCTGTACTGATAGCTCAGAGCCTAGAGCCTGCTTCTGATTTTGTGTCTCCCTCTCTCTCTGCCCTTCCCCTGCTCGCTCGCTTTCTCTCAAAAATAAATAAGCATTAAAAGATATAAAAAAAAAGAAATTGAATTGGGGATGTAGCACTTAAAAAACCAATAAATCTCACCTCCATGGACAATCCATCCTAGTGGAAGAAAAACAGATATAGATGTAGAATATATTAGATGGTGATGTATTCTATGTAGAAAATGAAGTAGGAAAGAAAAAAAGGGATAATGATCATAGCACTTATCCTAATATATTAATTTTTTGTTCAGTTCCCGATTAAGTTTTTAAACTGAAATTTTGTAAAAAACAACTGCATGTGTTTTTCCTTTCATTATCTGAGACTTTATTATTTCTCTGTTGCTATTGTAACAAATTAACACAAATTGACTTTAAAAAAAAACAACACAAATTGCCTTTAAACATTACATCTTCAACAGTTTGAAGATCAGAAGTCCAAAATGAATCCAGAGGTCTGTGTTCTTTCTGGACACTCTTAGGGAGAATCTATTTCTTGTTTATTCAGCTTGTATTGCTATCTACATTTCTTGGCTCTTAACCCCTTCTTTCATCTTCAGAGACAAAAGTATAGCAGATTCAACTTTTTCTGTCTGATTCTGACTCTCATGGTTTCCTTTTATAAAGATCCTTGTAATTAAATTTGGTCCACTGGATAAACAAGGATAATCTTTTGATGTCAAGATTCTTTATCACATCTATGCTTTTGCCATTCAAGGTTACATATTCACAGGTTTTGAGGATTAGGACATGGCCATCTTTGGGGTGCTATTATTTTATTCACCACAGTGTTATATCTAAGTATAAATATATACACGTGAATATAAATATATATGATATGTAAATACGTTTCTTGTATATGAGCATTTACATATATAGGTGTATAAGAGGTGGGATGATAATCTTTCCAAAAATAGAAAGTAAGCTTTAAGAAAGTAGGGACATTTAAGACACAGGCAGAAGTCATGAATAGATATTTTCCCAAAGAGGACATCTGTAGATGGCTAACAAACACATAAAGAGATGCTCAGCATCATTCATCATCAGGGAAATAAAAATCAAAACCACATTGAGATACCCCCTCACACATATCAGAGCAGCTAAAAGTAAACATAAGAAACAACAGATGTTGGTGAGGATGAAGAGAAAGGGGAACCCTCTCACACTGTTGGTGGGAATGCAAACTGGTGCAGCAACTCTGGAAAACAGTAGGGAGGATCCTCAAAAAGTTAAAAATAGAACCACCCTATGATTCAGCATTGCACTACTAGATATTTACCCAAAGGATACAAAAATACTGATGTGAAGGGGCACATGGACCCCAATATAGCAGGATTATCAAAAATAGCCAAATTATGGAAAGGACCTAACGTTCATCAGCTGATGAATGGATAAAGAAGAGACAGTATGTGTGTGTCTACACACACATACACACACACACACACACACACACACACACACACACACATGAATATTACTCAGCCATCAGAAATAATGAAATCTTGCCATTCCACAACGTGGATGGAACTGCAATATATTGCGCTAAGTGAAATACATCAGTCAGACAAAGACGGATACCATATGATTTTACTCAGAAGTGGATTTTAAGAAACAAATCAGATGAATATAGGGAAGGGGGAAAATAGAGGGAGACAAACCATAAGAGACTCAACTATAGAGAACAAACAGTGTTGTTGGAGGGGAAGTGGATGGGGGATAAGCTAAATGGGCAGTGGGTATTGAGGAGGGCACTTGTGATGAGCACTGAGTGTTTTATGTAAGTGATTAATTACTATATTCTCCTGAAACCAATATTACAGTGTATGTTAACTAGAATTTAAATGAAAAACTTTTTAAAAATCAATCTATCAATCTGAAGGAAAAACAAAGAAAATAGGGACTTTTTGGAAAGAATATGCAATTGGATTCAAGAATCCTGGGACCAAACACTTAAACTGTGTGGCTTTGGCAAACCTTTCAACTCATCTGTAGATATATACTTCAAAGATATATTACAAGGCTCAAGAGAGAATGTATATAACATGTATTTTATATGCTTCAATATGCTTTTCCTCTCATCCACTGGCCTCTCTAATTATAGCTACCTGAAAAAGAAATGACATAACATGATAATAATAGAATATCCTTCAGAGATAAAATAGGCACTGGAGCAGTGCCTGGTTTTGATAGTAGATTAGGAATACTGAATACTTTGAGACCAAAGATTTTCACTATGGAATTCCAGATCCACCAGTTTTGCTTTGGAAGTCTGAGCATGTTGCTTAAATGACCTGTACCACAGATTCTTAATCTATGTATCCATCTATTTATCTTCCTAAATATGTACCTACATTTATTGGAGAGAATAATCATGTCTAGAATTGTTATAATAATTAATAGGCATTATGCTAAATGTTCTGATGTATTGAGGATGGTTGATACTAATAGCTAATGCTTTTAAAATGCTTAATGTGTGCCTAATTATTTGAGCATTTTTTATATATTAGTTTATTTAGTTCCCCAAATGGCTCTTAGATAGGAAGCATTTATTCAATATTTTACAAAGAAAGGAAACAGGCACACATAGATTAAGGCCAAGGTCACACAGTTAATAAGCAACAGAGATAGGATATGAATCTGTAGACCATTCTCCAAAATCTATGTTCTGACTACAGACTTAGAAACTTTAGTTCTCCTTTTCTTCCTTCCTAAAATAGTAAGTAATTTGATATTATATTCAGCCATTGGTTCTTTATCTGTAAAACTAATACATAACAGTTTTCTGCCTTGCCTAACAAATTTGTTGTGAGAATAAATGTGAGGTAGAAGTAACATTAATAAGCTGCACTAAATTCTTGGCACCTTATTAGATTATTTTACAGATTAGGAAGCAAAACTGAGGGGACCAGTGATTATCAAGTCACACATCTGCTGAGGGACATGAGAGATTATAAAGTCCAAACCATTTCTACCTAAGTATCTGGCACCTCCTGTAATAAAACAAGATATCATATAATATGAACTATAAGCATGATATATTTTTTGAAATATACAGGGAAGAAGGAAACAATATTCCCTAGAAACTGATAAATACCAGTCGTTGATACTGCAGCTGTTTTGACCCACATAGCAGTTGACAAACTTCTTCTGTAAAGGGACAGAGAGTAAATATTTTTGGCTTTGTAGGCTATTGTAGTCTCTTGCAATTTCTTACCTCTTCTGTTGTTATGCAAAAGCAGTTATAGATAATACATAAATGAATGAGCAGAACTGTGTTTTAATAAAACTTTACTTCATAAACAGACAGATGGTGAGCCTGATTTGGCCCATGGTGTTATTTGCTGGCCTAGGAAAATACCTATAGTTTAAATCTGTGAAGAAGGCAATACACATTAAGCAAAAAAGCAAACTAAAAATGTTCTCTTGGTCTAAAAAGAATATTTTTAAAATAATGATACTAATGAGAGTTTTTGCATTGCACATTCTACTTGTCTTAAAGACTTATGTAAATCATATAAGAACTTTCTGAAGCAGGTACATTTTATAAGTAAGAAGTTAAGCAAAATTTGCAGGGATCCACATCTAATTAGCAGTGAGGCTGAGTTCTGAACCCAGTCTGTCACCCCCATCTCTATTATATTAACTTTTACACATTATCCTCTTTTTACTAGATCCATTGACCTCTTAACGTCTGTAACTAGGTTGTTTAAACTTTAATCTTAGCACCACAGACATTGAGGTTGAATAACTTAATCTTCTCTTCATGCCAGTGCTGCATTTTAATAAAAAAATAAACTATTATGTATATGGAAGTGTTCCTTTTCATGAAGAGAGAGCACCAGTCAGTAAAACTCATATCACCAAATAGTGATCATTTTATCTGAAACTGTATTTAAATTTATTGACCAAAAATGTTATTCTTAATTGATGTTATAGGGCATTATAAATATACAAAAGATACAGAACCACATTTATTTGTTAATTTTAAATTATTAAGTTGAATCCTGTAAGATTTTGGGTAGATTTTGTAGGTTCAACACCTAGAGCAGTGTCCATTCTTTACTGTTTTATGTTGTGGTGTAATCATGAATTGCATTTACCTGTAAAATAGAAATAAATTAATCATTTGGTCTTTCCAGATACTTTTTCCATTTTTAAGTGAAGGTGGGTTTGTACCAGCTTACATTTAAAATGATAAAGTAACATTAATATTACTTATTATTAAGATGGTAACAAGAAAATGTTAAGTGTTAATATGTGTATATAGAAATTTGAAATTTACTAAATTTAGTATGATTCTTAATATTACAAACTATATTTTGGCATATGTTGGAATGTTTCCTTTACTAGAAACAAGAACAATTAATTTTATGTAAAGGTTTTTATAAGTGATACTCCAATTTTTATTTTACATTTTAAGGAAACTACATAAAAATATTTTCAATTTAATACCAATGTCGATACTACATTTAATTGGAAAGCTCTATAAAATTATAAGATATTTGAGTATATACCTGAGAAAGGAACAATATTTTATTTCAACTCTCATCACAAAATAGCAGTTACTAAAAATGAAATGATATTGCATTGTCATTTAATTTCAATAAATTATGTGATGTAAATTTAGAAAAAAAATAACTTCTCATAGAAAAAAAATAACTTCTCACATTATTCAGTATTTTTTTAAAACAGATGTTAATTGTACTGTTATATTAAAAAGCTCAACATAATATGCTGGGAAATCTTGGGGAAAAATGCAGTAAACTCCCTTCAGTCGAAATCACTATCAAGGGAACAGAAACAAGAATGTGTCAGTATGCTCAGTATTGTAGCCCAGGGGGACATAACACTTGCTATGTGTGGGGAAAACAGCAGGGCTTTTCAGTAAAAAGGAGACAGGGAAAACTTGTGATCACAAAACAGAAAAGCATATTGCTGATAAGACATAAGTGTTAGAGGTTTTCTACAACCTCAAGCTGTGCTTCTCCCAACAAAAATCTCATACTAATTTACACAAGGCAATTTTAGTTGCACAGCTAGAGAGAACTATGAAAAATGAAATTAGTTGTTCCTTTAGTAGGGATGATTCATTGCAAACTTCGAAAGTGCTTTTCTCTTTTGGGTTCTGTTAAAATAGCTGACACTAGAATTACCTTATAAAATTGTTTTTTTTTTTTTTTAAGAAGGGAGGATAGCATTTTTTAAAATACATTTGAATGAATTCTTACTCTTTTCCATTAGAATTTTCATGAAATTTGTATACTTGGATGAAAGGAAGATTAAACCACACTTATAATGTTGCTTAAAGTCTGCAGGTTTAGCCTTGCTCTAATTAAAGATGCGCCATCAACTGTGGAAAGACTATTCTCCATCATTTATTCCAGAAGTGCAGTGTAGACAGGAGGAGTTGTGAAGGAAGTGGAGTGTAAACAGTGTATCCCATCCCTCTCCTGGCTTGGCTTTTTATTTTTGTATTGTTTCCCAACCCAGAATATATAGATTTGTCACACTGGCATGTAAAGAGAAAGGAATGCTCTTTTTTTCAAAGTCTTTGGGGTTTGTAACATCATGAATTTTAATTAAAAAGGGAAAGAAAATGGAATCAAAACGTTTGAATTGAAATGATTCTGTAGACTGTAATATGGAGTGTTTCTATATATTTATTATTTTCTGGAAGTTATTCATGATTGGCCATGGTAGCCTGACATGAATTTATTTGTGGCTCATCATAATTCCAGTTAGGCTCTTTTTTTTTTTTCAGGACCAGAAAACTCAGAGAGAACTCATGTCTTAGAAGGTGAGAGAAATGAATTTTCTAGGATTGAGTTCACAAAAGAAATCAAGGGGATTCTGGCTTTCATTTATGTGTTCCTATTACTTTGTCTAAGTTGTATTCATTATATTTCTATCAAAGTTGCAATTGGACAAGATTATTAGAGTGAAACTAGTGCACTCACTATTTCTGTGCACCAGACAGTTGTCACCCATGTAGAGAATATCTGGATGAGACTCTTACAACTTCTACTAATATATAACATTCACTTTGTACTATATTCCAGAAACTATGGTCTGCCTTCACAGATCATATCATGTCCCATTTAATTATTTGAAATCTGCATAGTGTAGCTTTAATTATGACCTTTTTACAGATGACATTAAGACTCAGACATTTAAACAAAATCATCTAAATACATCAGAATTAATTAATGGTTAGTCCATGACTCAAACACTCTACTTACTGAAGTTAATCCATTTATGGAAACAAAATGTGTATACATGGAGTCTCTCATTTCCATATTTCCTAGCTGGTTTTACTCTCATTTATTTATTACTGTTACGAAATTCTGCTGGAGAGGGTAAGGGTAATATGTACAAATGAAACCTTCAGTTAGGCATTCGGTGATCAAAACTTGCACACAGAGATCAGATCCCTATTCTTTAGTCTCTGGCACAGATGTCTGTAATGTCACTTGGGTTAACTAACTTGTTTGCTTTAAGCACGCACTCATTTAGCCCCTGAAGAAAATTTCAGGTACTTTATAAAGCTCCTTTTCTATGAAGTATTGAAACTATACAAAGCTTATGGTTATTTAAATCACTTGCAAGTAAATACTTTTCCTTCTTTCTTTGATCATGTACAAATAATGCAGTAATAATTTTAAGATTTTTTTTTCAAAAGGAATATTCCCTGTTTCTATTGGTAGAACTACTTTAATTGATAAAATAATTTGAAAAAGTGAAGAAAGAGTATAAGAAGGACTGAAGGAAGGAAATCCTAAAATATTCACAAAAAATCAGTATAATAACATTTCTTCTTTACTATAGTCAGTCCATTCCTACCATACCTATATCCGTCTACACACACAGACACACAGAAACACACACACACACACATATGCAGTCTTTGAAATATCATTAGATCCTTGGATAATACCTGAAAAAATAAAGTAAATTCTCTAAGATGTACTCTTCATACTATTAGTAGAATGAATATTTTGTAGGCTTTTCAATAGAGACCATTTTCTTGCGCATCACAAATTGTAATACTAAAATAGAAGTAGTAAATATTGCATAATGAATAAGAAAAGTTGCTCCGGAGTAAAAATATCTTTTAATGCTGCCTTTAGAACTTGCCGTTAGAACTTACCAGTCATGAGAACTCAGTCTCACAATCTTACCTCTGCATTTCAACTTCCTTCATGATAAAATATGCATAATTTAAATTTAGGCCTCATTGAGTTACGGTAATTAAGTTAGATAATATGTGAAAAGTGTTTGGTACAGTTCCTAAATGTGCCAAGCACTCAACAAAAGGAAATTATTATTATTACTATTAGTAAACATTTTTGCTTTAAAAAATATATATCAGAATATGATGTTTTTCACTGTTGCCAGATGGCATTGTTGACTTCTCATTCTTATTTAAGCCATTTTGATATTTGTGACACCACCATGATGTGGATCTCCTCATAGCTGGTTTTCAATCTGTAAGGACTGGTATGGAAATAAAAATTGCTAAAATATTGAAACACCTCCATTTTTTATAAATAGTACAATAATATTTGATATAGTGCATGATACAATGCAATAGTAAGTTAAATTAATAATTAAAATTATAAAATAAAATTATTAATTGAAACCAGTTTTCATAGGATCGCATATCAGTCACTGATAAATTGTTCCCTGTTGTTGGATGATTTAGTTAATAAAAGAGAAAATGTTGGGGTGCCCGAGTGGCTCAGTCAGTTAAGCGTCCAACTCTTGATTTCAGCTCAGGTCATGATCTCATGGTTTGTGAGTTCAAGTCCCATGTCAGGCTCTGTGTTAACAGCACAAAGCTTGCTTGGGATTCTGTCTCTCTCCATCTCCCTGCTCTTCCCCTACTCTTTCACTCTCTCTCAAAATAAATAAATAAATATTTTTAAAATAAATAATAAAATGTATTTTTAAAAATTGGCTAGTGTCATAATGGCTAGAACCTCCTAGGCAGCAGTCCAAACAATGAACAAAGTTTGTGATTCCTCTTACTTCTTCCTCTTTTTTTCTCTCTTTCCTCATTCTCTTTTTCCCTTCTTCCTTCCTTCCTCTCTCTTTCCTTCTTTGGCTCCCTTCTTCCCTCTCTCCTTCCCTTCCCTTTCATTCACCACTTTTAATTGCTAAGGCACATGTGCAATTACTTTGGTTCAAAAAGTCTGTTGGCATTTGTTAATTCTGAGTAAATTGCATGTGTCTGGGAAAACTTTACATAAAATAGCCATATGTGTGTTGGTAAAAGCAGAGATGGTGGTATGGGGGATATTGCAGCACATGTCCACATAAAAATAACAGGATGATTTATAGCTTAAAATTTGGCCCTCTGGAAGTTAAAAGACAACCTCACATAAAGGTGACTGCATTACAATGGTGAAAATAAATCTTTCAATAGTTAGTGTTATTAATAATATATGGAGAAATATGGAGAAAGAAAATATTCATCTTAGCACAAATATACAGAAAACTTAATCTGAATGGTTTGGAGATTTAAGTCCTGATGATAATACAATAAATATTTAGAGGAACAGATGGAGAAGAACAATTTTGTCAACTTAAAATGGGCAAAGAACACTTAAACATAATAAAACATTTGAGGGTTGATGGGGTTAAAGATGAACTGTAACACTCAAACATAGCTGATTGGTTTGTAAATTGATAACAGGTTTGGAAAACTCTGAGTAGCTACCATAGATGAATATATATGTAGCTAATGATCCTATTTAATTTGGCTTCAGTCTCCCATTGTTCCATCTGCTAAAAATCTACCAAATCATCCTACCAAATCCTTTTCATTTTTCAAATCTTCTAATGTCATAGTCTTGAGATGGACTTTTCTTCTGTATTTTTATTTGCTCCCAGAATGATACAGGTTAGTCTTATGAGGGTAATATTTGATGTATATGATAACACACACACTTTTTTCCTGCCCATATGTGTTCTTAGACTCCAGACAGTTGCTGGAATTTTAATAGGTAGTGAAGCCTGTAAACAAACCTTCATTAAGAGATACTTTATTATCCTGGTATAATTATTAAGTTAATGTGAACAGATCCAAACTTTTTATTACCCTATACAAGTGGCCTCCTTCCCAAGGATTCCTTGTTGTAAAAATATCAACTCTGTTACTCCTGTAAGTCAGAACCTAACGCTTGGCTCCTCACTCTCTCAACAACTTCACATCTAATAGACCTGAAAATCTTATTGACAGTATCAATAAAACACTGAACATGACCAGTAATCTCCATATTCACTTCTAAAACTCTGGTCTAATATACCATCCTTGTTCACCTAAAACATGAAAATCAACCCTACTTGATGACTCTGCTTTATCTCTTGTTCTCACAGAATCTATTTTTCATACAGAAGATAGAATAATTCTTTCAAAATATAAAACTGAACTCAAAACATTTTCTCATAACCATGAAAAAAAACGAGTACCCATGTCCTGACTTGGAAGGCTTTATATTTATGGCTCCTGATTTCTGCTTAAGTCTCATCTCCCTCATTTTCACGTGCACTCATCTTGCCTCATCCCCACCGCTTCCTTGTAGTTTTTCAATACCCCAGACACTTTCCCCTTATGCTTATCGCATTAGTTGTTCCTTTCACCTGAAAACCAGCTTCCTTGGATATTAATATAGCTAAGTCCTTCCATTCAATCAAGGTACTGCTCCAAATATCCCCTCTACAGACAAGGCCTTTTCAACCATTCTTTCTAAAATCTTCTCCTAGTACTAGCTGGTGGTCTTGGACTGTTTGAATTCAAAGCAGTTATAATCACTTCATATTACTGACCACTTATTTACTCTTTATCTTCCTCACTAGAGTGTATAATTTGTGATGGCAAGTACTTTGTCTTATTTTATTAAATACTCTATCTCAAGGCCCAGACAAACAGTGGGCATGTAGGAGATACTTAATACATATTTTTGAATGAATGAATACATTTAATACTCATTCATTTAAGGTATGATGTGTGTATATTTATGTATATATACATATATATACATATGCACATTTTAATAGCTTTATTGAGGTATAATTGATATACAAACACACATACTTAATGGATATAATTTGATACATTTGGACATGTGAAAACCTCCATTATACCAATAGCACAATCAAGGTTTAAGAGATATCCAGTTCCTCTCAGAATTTCTTCATGCCTCTTTGTTTAGTGTGTGGTAACAATAATGAACATGAGAGAAAACTAATACGCAGTCATATGAAGAGTCTTCATTTAAAAGTATTTCATGAGTGTATATTATTATTTTATTTAATATAATTTATTGTCAAATTGCTTTCCATACAACACCCACTGCTCATCCCAACAAGTGCCCTCCTCAATGGCCGTCACTCACTTTCCCTGCTCCCCCACCCCCTATCAGCCCTCAGTTTGTTCTCTGTATTTGAGAGTCTCTTATGGTTTGTCTTCCTCCCTCTCTGTAACATTTTCCCCTTTCCCTTCCTCATGGTCTTCTGTTAAGTTTCTCAAGATCTACATATGAGGGAAAACATGTGTCTGTCTTTCTCTGACTGACGTATTTCACTTAGCATAATGCCCTCTAGTTCCATCCACAATGCTCCAAATGGCATGATTTCATTCTTTCTCATTACCAAGTAGTATTCCATTGTATACTGTGTTCAAGCTCTTACCCTTCAATAGTAAGCATTATCTAGAAGAAGAAAGACATTAATCAGTAATCACCTACAATGGGCAATCATTAACAAGTTCAAGATATTATACTTTATATAATATCTTGATTATATTGAGGAAATGATAACTGAGCATATATATGATTGATATGTAAGAGTTATTAATGCCAAGAGATAGAAAGGTGACCATTCCACCTAGAAGGTAGAAACTTGAGATATGTGGTCACTCTTGCATTTCAAAAAGCTCTGCACTCTGACTGAGGTATGGAGAAATGTTCCTTTGAGGCAGATAACAGAAGAGGCAGGCACAAGTAAAGAAGACAGCAAACAAGTACAGCTATTTGCTGGCAACCCTGAGATTTGGTCCCAGGTTTGTTTTTTTTTTTTCTCATTCTAAGAGAGAATTAGCATATGGTCATGACATCTGTATTTCTTCCCCACTACTTATTAGATCTTAGACATTATGGGCTGAGCTTTGGTCATCTTAGTATCTCCAACTCCAAACACAGTGTCTTGAGCATATTAGGTATTCAGTAGTTATCTGCTGAATAAAAAGTATGGAATGTGAGTCTCTTAAAGATCACCGTTAAAATGTTTGCAACTAGTGTTTGATAGGACTAGATCCAAACTCTAGGCCCATAGTAAGAATTGAAACCAATTTTGGAACCCAGGATAAAACCTATCCCTCCCTAGTTATCTACTAGGATACATTTAAGTTTTTCTCATTTTGCTTCCCTCTGTGAAAACATAATGATGTTTCATGTCTATGAATTAAGTAGTGATCTCCAGTAAGTGAATGATGGTGATGAAATTAATGCCACCTTTATCAAAATAACCTTAGATTATATTCCTTCACTAGTGAAATTGGTTTAATTTATATAGCTAAGAAGGAAAGATGAATGCATCATAAATGTAACTTTAAACTATATAAACACTTCTCTCTTCATTACACTCTCTCTGTCTCTCTCTCTCTCTGTCTTTCTCTCTGTCTCTGTCTCTCTCTCACACCCTTAGCACTCAAAACAATGCATAGCAAATTTTTGGCGTTCAAGAAATATAATGATTTAATTTCTTTATTAAAATCTACTTTTCTCATATATCTGTTATATAAAAACAAATAATAATATAAAAGAATACCACTTAGCAGTATCTAAAGTCACTATTCACTGCAAATGCTTATTTTAATTCCTTCACTGATCAAATTAACCTGGCACTCACTTCACCCAATCTAATTTTCTTAGTGCCAGCCCCCTACAAGTTAATCTAAGAATAACAATAATGCATCGACAGGAGACAGTATTCATTTTATTTACATCTAAGAAGTAATCCTTGTTGCTATCCACAAAGTAGAGACTCTGCTTTTTTATTTATTTTATTTTATTTTTAATAAATATAAATTTATTTTTATATAAATATAAAAATAAAATAAAATATTTTATTATTAAATAAATAAATATTATTTATTTAATAATTTATTAATTAACTCATAATATTAAAAAACACTATTTTAAAAATCTGCATTTTGCCATAAATTATTTTGAAATAGTTGTACATGAAAAATAAATTTTGCTAGCTAATTTTCAATAAGTTAAAATTACTAAGGTCTTTTACAAATGTCATTCTCTGTTCCAGGCACCATCCCATCATACCATATGTATTTAATATATTTAAATTTTCACTAATTTTGTCTTTACTAGCTAAACAGGCCCCATATGTGATACATTAAAAAAGAAAAGACGAAAATAAAAGAAGCACTCGATTATTGATAATTTACATTTAATTATCTTTTTCCAAAATTGGATTTTGGTTTTGGCTTTGACTATAAGTAGATTATCAGGGTACATATACTATATCTTTTTTAGTCACATTCAAATAGATACTTATTCATTAAGGCTCTGTGTATATAGATAACCCTGATTAAATAGGAATCTAATATCCCTCTCTATATAATATTCATAGGTTCAGCAAAACAACATATGACTTAAGTATACCCAGTGATTCTCTACCAGATTCAATTAAAGTAATATTGAACAGGATAATCTTAAATGAGTATAGTTTATATAAAGCCCGTATTATGATAAAAATAATTTACTGACATGATTTTTTGTATAACACTGAATTTGTAGTGATGTGGAAATGTTTTATAAAAACAAAAAATAAACTTAGATTATAGTCATTTTGATTAGATGCTTACTTAAAAAGATAATAAATAGTAAAAGTTAGATATTGAGGTGGATTAAAAATGGCCACAAATTCCTTGCTGATTCCTCTGTCAATTGGTAGAATACTTTTCCCTTCCCTTGGATCTGATCTATTCCTCTGATTAATGCAAGGTAATGATCCTGGGTGATTTCTGAGTCTCAGTGTTAAGGAAACTTGAAGCTTTTTCTGTTGTTCTTTTGGAACTCTGAGAATAGTATGCTCTGATTAAGCCCCAGAATGAAGGAACACATGGGGAAAGACTTGGTCATTCTAGCTGCGACTCCAAACACCTGACCAGGAGTGAAACTATGTTAGACACTGAATTCCAGTCATGCTGCAAGCTGACTAACCCTAGAGGAAGGAGTCCAGGCAAGAGCACGAGAGAAGCATGGAAAATAACTAATCCATATCATTTTAAATCACTAGTTTTGGGGACATTTGTAAAACAGAGATAGATATTTGAAACAGTTCATATATATATATGCAGGATGGTGTGATAAAGTGAACACCAAGTGAAATAGGAGAAATTTAAGGTATTAGAAAGGAGGAAAATTTCAAAAAGAACTGTTAAAGAATATATAACTAAGCAGAGAGCTTTAAAGGAATTGAAATTTCATTTGTTGCTTCTTTACTCTCTACTGTCATTCTTTAAACGTCCTTTTTTACTCTTGTGCTCAGGTTCAGACACTGTAGTACTACTTTTTTCTTCTTCCTATTTTGCATTCTTGAAGACCTGTTAAAGATTGAATTTACTATGTAAAACATGCGACCTGAGTGATAATGGGAGCAGTTTACTTTCACATCCAGTCTATCAAGTGTTGCCTTTTTCTCTTTTATTACTAAATCTTAGATTTGTCTCATTAGGTTAATAAAGACAATAAAGAAAATGTGATTAATAAAATAAAGACAATAATATGTAACATAGGTACATATATGTATAAATAATTGAAATCAAACAATTGTTCAAAAGTCATTAAAAAATGGGTCTCATTAAACATTCCACATGAACGTCTTTATGTGAGAAAATGTTTCTGTAATATGATCATTTTTCCTATATGTGTCACAATCTTATTTTCTTTATGAAATATCCTAAAATTACACTGCTGCTTCTGGTCAGGGGCCACACATTGAGAATTAGTGTATTAGATTTTTAGAGCAATTGGAAATAAGATAGTTCTAGCTATATAAAATCCTTGCAAATAAAAAATACTCAGTGATAAAAGCAAAATATTGCATAATAATCATAATAATGACAAATATTTATGTAATTCATAATCATATAAACACTTAACTAAGAAAAAATGTGATATTTGGCCATAGAAGTTTTAACAAATAGGGATATTGTAGTGTAAAAAAACAATTATCAGCAACTAAAAAAGAAATGAGGCATCTAGATTAGTTTTTTTATGTAGAAAATTGATGTAAATTAAAAAAAAATGTTGAGCTTTTAGGTCTCAACTTTGCCCAGGGAACAGAAGAGAGTTTGACATTAGGATGGTGTAAAGTTCTACACTTTGTCATTAGAAGAAATTAAATCATTTTAATTTTCAATTCTGTGCATTTAGAGATAGAGATTTATAGATATAGATAATTCAGTGTGTTTATTTCTCTAGTTTATATAGAAATGTAGGTGTGTATATTTATATACATAGAGAAATGTATACATATATATCAAAATCTATATATTTATAAATCTCTATCGAGTGAGATACATACACACGCACACACATTTTTTTCTCCATTGGTTCTTTTTCTCTGGAGAACCTGTAACAACTTGTATTGATAATATTTTGGATCCGTCCTTATCTCATATATGATAAAAACTCTAAAATGCTGTAACTCTCTGGGAAACAGTTTGGCTTGTAAGGAAAACTAAAAACATTCATTCCTCGGGCATCTGGGTGGTTCCGGTGGTTGAGCATCTGACTTTATCTCGGCTCAGGTCTTGGTAGGGTTTGTGGAATCAGTGTTGTGGCAGACTCTGCACTGACCGCATGGACCTGTTAGGGATCCCTCCTACCCCACTCATGTGCACGTGCGCACGCTCTCTCTCAGTCTCTCTCTTTCTCTCTCTCTCTCTCAAAGTAAAGAAACTGAAAAAAAAATAAAGAAAACATTCAATCCTGAAGGCTTAGCAGTTCTACATATGAGGTATCTGCATATGTGGAAAAATATACTTTAATCAGTAAACAAATGTGTAAAACATAATATATGTATAAATATAATTGGGCAGAAATAATGCATCTAGTATGACTTTAGTTAATAAAAATTTGAAATAGATAAATGATAAACCAAAAGAAATCAGGATAGTATATGTTTTGGGGAGGGAGAAGAAGGTGCTCATCATGAAGGAATCCTTAGAGAGGGACAGGGGATTTCTTAAGGGTTAATATCATTCTGTTTCTTGAACTGGGCTCTATTTACCCAATTTACTTTATACTTATGAAAAATATTCTTGTTTTTATGTGCTTCTCTGAATATATTATATAATACTATAAAAAGTTTCAATAATCTGATTTTACAATATAATCTCTTAAGAAAAATATAAATAAAGACAGCCACATTTAGATGACCATATTATTATTTCTATCTTAGTTTTGTTCATTATGAATATATTTTATAGATCTGCTCTTAGATATTTAAATATTCTTCTCACTATTTAGAGACGATAGCAAATGGCTAGACATTTTAAGTTTGATTATGTTTTTGATACACATCTTAACAATGAACAATTACTTAGTTCTTCCTAATGTAAGAAATGCAATACTTAAATATCTAAAGAGTCTCTCTGATCCCTAAAGAGTCACTTCAGCCTTAATCTAAATTATGATTTCTTCTATAAGTGTCTTTTGTATTGTGATTGCAGGTTACCTGCAGTTAGATACAATTAGAGAATTCAGATCTCAGAAGACTATAGGAAATAACACAAAGAATCTCAATACTAGATCAAAAACAAATAATTGTTGGAATAAGAATGTTCCCACATGTGAGATATTGTATCCACTGTAATTTCTGGAGTGCGCTGCATCTCACAGTTGTGTTCGGCAGCGAGCTTCCGCAAACAAGAAAAGGATTCATCCTCGTTTCCTCTGCTGATTCCTGTGGTTGTATCTTCTGAGCCCCATGTGTTTTGCTTTTTCCCCAGAATTGTGTATAAAAGATTGTAGCAGCTGCAAAAATGGTCCATTTTCAAGTACCACAAAGAAAAGCAATTACTAGTGTACTCTTTGGGCTCCATAATACTACTGTCAAATTGTGATGTGAAGACAAATCTATGAGCACAAGAACTCCAGGTTACAGACTTAACTGTCCTGCAGCTTGGATAGAATATCTTGATATGGGACCTATTGGGGAACATAAGTGGGCAAGTGGGATACAAGTGACTTATTTTATATAAAAGTACTGCTTGAATAGTAAAAGATCTACCTCAGAAAGTATTCTAAAATACTTTCTACCTTCAGCTATAAAAACATACAAAGTACCTAAGTTTCCGACCCACTATAGACCTAAATGAAAGTCGAGTAATACATCATAATGGATCTCGTACTAAATCTGCAAGGTTTTGATTACAGTAAATCGTCTTGTGGAAAACTTTGTGTCTACTAAATGTGACCAAAAGTAGTGTGGGCTTCACACAGTTATGTGTTGCAAAGAAGAGAGTGAACTCCTTAAGACTAGGAGCATAAAAGCAATAGTGACATTTTAGTACCTCTGAAGAAAATTTCGAGCCATAACAGATTGTGTACATTGACTCTGTCAGTATACATTGCAGTTTCACAGGTGTTGGACAGATCACTCTAATATGACTTGTCTCACTGCCAGTCACCCCCCGTCACATACGGAAGAAGTATTTGAGATATCCCCAAGTGCTGATCTCTTCTATTTCTCAGTGCTTCATGGTATACTTAGCACAATAAAACAGTAGACTATGATTTTCTCCAAACTTCATTATAGCAGGCAGTCTTTATGACATAACACTGCAGGCTACACTGTTCTCTCCTCTCTTCACAGGCCCACATCACAGCTAGTAAGAAACCCTCCAAAATCATGATGAGGCACCAGGGCAGGTGGCTCTGTGCCATTTCAGCAGAAGTGCTGCTTGAGATTCTTTAATAATGAATTCTAATCGGGTGGATTATTTGTTCCGCATATTTGGTTTTCCGGAGACCATGATGAGAGAACCATTAAGCAGTTTTAAAAAGTGGAATTGGCGACTGCTGCTACAGAGCCTTTTCTCTATTTTTGACCCCAGTCTTACGTGCAGTGAGGTATACACAGAAAGCACTAATGCTTAATAGAGTCAGTTGAAATTAGAGTAAGAACCCATGTTTTCTGTTTGATAAGCTACTCTTACTGCATGGGGTAGGGGAATCACAGTCAGCAATAACTTTAATCCCCCAAATACTTAAAGCAACTCTTCTCTCAAAGCCAGGGATATAATTATTTTCTCATAAGCTATGCATTCCAAGTTTGAATTTTCAGCAGCATTGCCTTTTATTTTGGAGTGCACATAGCCCTTAGATAGTTTTCACGTTAAGAATGCTGCTTTCCGGCAATGCTTCTTCTAACAGGTTTTAATCTCAAAATTAAGAATATTATGAAATTCTTCAGTTAACAAATCATAGCGCATCTGCCATACAGAATTATCTTTAATTAACAGATTATAGAACTTCTTATGTCACTTAGGGTTTCAGTTTTAAACCGTGAGTCTTCTGAACTGAATTTCTTCAATATTATTGTACATTGTTATATTACAGATGGGAAGACTGCATTGCAGAGACACGAAGTAATTGATGCAGAGTTAGAAACATGTTAAGCAGTATGCCATGGATTCAGGTCTAGATAATGGGACACCAGAACCCATGTATTTAGTCATTCTGTGATAGTGCCTCCCTACTGTGGCTCTGGTTTTGTGTTTTTAACATTAATGTAGTTAGTGAAGTCATCCTTACATAACTATCTCAGATGTTAGATAGAAACATATTAGTAAAGATATTGTGAGGGATACTTTGTGAAATTTTAATGTCAAGAGGAAAGATAACCTCTTAAACAATTTTATAAAGCTTTGTTCCTACCTGAGTGCTCTATTTTTGGTGAACATACTAAAATAAAAGAATATAATGTATTATTAAAAATTATTTACTTTGAGATCAAATTAGAATCACAAACACATTGATTTTTTTTTTAGTAAAGACAATAGAAAGATGTGATAAAATGGGGCAAAATAATAAAGTGTATTAGAGTGATATACTTTCTACTATACTAATTAATCTAAGATGGTTATGCAAAATAAAATTATTTCACATCATTTCCAGGTCATAGTGTCACAATTAAATGTAATTGTTTTGAGTATCATTCTCATAGAGAAATAATATTTTTTCAACCTTATATTGGATGCAGATAAAAAATGTGCAAAAGATCTGAGCATACTCCTCACGAACATGATTTGCAGTTGGCAAATAAACATATGAAAAGGTGCTCAATATCATATGTCTTTAGGAGATTGAAAATTAAAAGAGCAAAGAGTTTGGCCACCTGGGTGACTCAGTCAGTTAATCATTCAATTCTTGAATGCTGCTCAGGTTATGATCTTAGGGTCATGGTCTCCGGGATGTGAGATTGAGCTCCATGCTGAACATGGAGTGTGCTTAAAAGTGTCTCTCTCTTCCCCACACCCTTTACCCTCATCCTCCCTGCACATACACTCATGAATGTTCTGTCACTATAACTAGCTAATGAAATAAATATGAAAGAGCAATGAGAATCCACTATATACGTATTAGATTTAAAAATATCGAAAATAATGAGGGGCATCTGGGTGGCTTAGTTGATTAGGCATCTATTATTTTGGCTCAGTCATGATCTCATGGTTGGTGAGATTATGCCCCACATTGGGCTCTGGGCTGACCTCATAGAGCCTGTTTGGGATTCTCTCCTCCTCTCCCTACCCCTCATCATAAGTAAACATTTAAAAAACAAACAAAACCCAAAATAGTGACAAAATGAAATGGTGGCAAGGATGTGGATCAATAGTAACTTATATTCATTGCTGGTGGTAATGCAAAGAGAAACACTCACTTTGCAAAATAGTTTGTCAGTTTCTTACAAAACTAATCATATCCTTATCATATGATCCATCAGTTGTGCTATCGTATTTACTTAAAAAATGCATTTAAAATTTATGTCAATATAAAAATCTGCATAATGATTTTTATGGTAGCTTTATTCATAATTATCAAAACTTGAAAGCAACCAAGGTGTCCTTAAAGTAGGCAAATGTATAAAGAAACTGTGGCATATGCACAAAACAAATTAATATCAGGTGACAAAAGATAAACTAGCCATTAAAATACATGAAGGATAAGTCACTATGAAAAGGCTACATACTGTGTGATTCCAACTATAGAACATTCTGAGGGAGGCAAAACTATAGAGACAGTAAAAAGTCAGTGATTGTTACTGGATTAGTAAAACGAAAGGAATTAATTGGTAGATCACGGAGGTTTAAGGGCAGTGAAACTATTCTGTATGACATTTTAATGGTAGATAAATTTTATATATTTGGCAAAACTCATACAGCACAGTGTCAACCTTAAAGTAAACTATAGTTTAGCTAAAAATAATATAGCAGTATTTACTGATAAATTGTAATAAATGTACCACACTTAACACAAATATTGATAATAAGGTATACTGAGAGGTGCAGTGTTAGAGGGTATTACAGGAACTCTGTATTTTCCACACAATCTTCCTGTAAACTTAAAATTGTTAAAAAATAATAAAGGTTTTTAATTAAAAACAAATTTACTAGTGGGGCTTAACAGTAGACTTGAACTGTGAAAAAGAAAAAAAACTAGGATAGATTAATATAAATGAGGAATGAAGAAATTAAGAATGAAGCCTCAGAGAAATATGGAAAACCATCTAAAGTACCAAGATACAAATAATGGAAAACCAGAAGGAAAGAAGATAGAAGATAGAATTAAAAAGTATTTAAAGAAATAATGGCAGAAAGCTTTCTCATTTATTGAAAAACAATAACCTACACATCCAGAAAGCTCAATGAATACCAAGTAAGATAAACACAAATTGAACCATGAACAGACCAATAAGAAAAATGTCAAATGTCAAAGACAGAAAATCTTGAAGTTTCAAGAGAAAAATAATTCATCATTTAAATAAAGTAAACCAGTAAGGTTAACAATTGATTTATCAGCAGAAACTGTACATTAACCAAGAAATAGTCCTAGAATAAAAAAATGAAAGAGGGGACGACATCACTACTAAGTTTAAAGAAATACAAAGAACGTTCATAGCAGCACTCTCCACAATAGCTAAAACATGGAAAGAGCCTAAGTGTCCATCAACAGATGAATGGATCAAGAAGATGTGGTTTATCTATACCATGGAATACTACGTGGCAATGAGAAACAATGAAATCTGGCCATGTGTAGCAACATGGATGGACCTTGAGGGTGTTATGCTGAGCGAAATAAGTCAGGCAGAGAAGGACAAATATCATATGTGTGCACGTATAGGAGGATTAGGAGGAACTTAACAGAGGACCAAGGGGGAGAAGGAGGGCGGAAATATTGGGGAAAAGGGAGAGAGGCAAACCATGAGAGACTCTTGAATGCTGACAAAAACTGAGGACTGGTGGATGTGGGGGGGAGGAGGGGATGGGCATGGAGGAGGACACTTGTGGGGATGAGCACTGGGTGTTATGTGGAAACTAATTTGACAATAAACTATTTGTAAAAAAATAAAAAAAATAATAAAAAAAATAAAAAAAAAAAGAAAGAAATACAAAGAACTTAAAGAAATGACATAATTGTGCAACAAGAAATTATATAGCTTAGATGCATTGGACAAATTCCAAAAAAATTTGTCTTTTTAGGAATTTGTCCAAGAAAAGACACAAACAAACTGAAGAAGAAAGATTTGTAACAAATCTGAAGAGATTTGTAACAAATGAAGATTGAATTAGAAATCTAAACCTATGGTCAATGGGAAGCTTGGGCCTGATGCCTTCTAAATTCTGCCATACATTTAAGGAAAAGTTAATTCAAATTTTCAAGAGACTCTTTGAAAAAAATATAAGTAAATCTTCCCAGTTCACTTTATGAGGCCAGTATTAATTTACCCTCCTACAAAATCAGACAAAGAATCTAAAAAACTAAAAATATAAAACTAATATGTCTTATGAATATGGACACAATCATCCTCAACAAAATTCAATCAAACCAAATCTATCAACATAAAAAAAAAGAATTATACACTATGACCAAGTGGAATTTATCCAAGGAACACATGAGTGGTTCAGCTTAAGAAAATCAGTCAATGTGATATATCAATAAAATAAAAAACAAAAATAGCATGACCACCTAAATAGATGCAGAAAAAGAATTTGGCAAAAATCCGAAATTTTTTCTTTATTGGAAACAAAAAAAAAAGAAGAAATAAAAGAAGAAAAAAAACCTCAACAAACTCAACAAATTAGGAGTAGAAAGAACTTTTTCAATCTAATAAAAGATATATATGAAAAAGACACAGCTAATATTACATTTAATGGTAAAAGATTGGATGCTTTCCCTCCAAATTCAGGAAAATGACAAGGGTATATTTTCTCAACACTTCTACTGATCATTGTACTAGAAATTCTAACCAGGGCAATTAGGCGAGAAAAATACTGAAAACTATCTAGATTCCAAAGAAGAAATAAAACAATCTCTATTCACTAGTGTCATGATTTTATATTTAAGAAATCCTAAGGAGTACACCAAACAAAAACTAGAACTAGTAAATTATTTAAAAAGGATTGAAGAATATATAATATGTGAAGTAACTTGTATGGGTCACTATTAGCAATAAACAATTCAGAAATTAAGAAAACAATTCCATTTAAAATAATATTTAAAAAATCACATATTTAGCAATAAATTTAACAAATGTAGTGCAAAAGATTGATTCTGAAAACTACAAACTACACAGAAAGAAGACCTGAGTAAGTAGAAATGGGTCAGAATACTTCATATTGTTGAGATGACAGTATTCCCCAAACTGATGTACAGCAGGCATCTGCAAAAGAGAAATGGAAACATATCTTCATTCAAAAACTTTCGTACAAATTTTTATTGCAGCATTACACATAATAGCTAAAAGGAGGAAACAATTTAAATACCCATAACAAATGAATCGATAAAGAATATGTGGTATAGCTAGCTATACAATAGAATTTTGCCCGTAAAAAGGAATCAAGTTGAACACCAGGAAACTTCTAAATATGTCTGTCCTTTATTATTTCTAATCACTACCTCCTTTTCTCTCCCAAATTAAACAATATTTTATTCTCTAATACATAAATTGGAGTCTTTTCTTTATTTATAAATATAGCTTATTTGATGGACCAGACTTTTTTATCTTAGAATTTTCCATTTTATTGAAATGACTTTTTTTTTAGTTTTTGGGTAATCATATTCTTATAATAACTGAAATTCAATGTTTTATATCATTGAGTTTAATTTGTGTCTCCATATTTCTACTTTAATTGGTGCAGAAGAATAACCATTCCTGTTTTTATTTCCTCACCTCGGTATAACAAAAATTAATAGCTGTCTTTAGATAATTATGATTGATTTAACATAAAATGAATGATAAGTGGTTGTGATATACAAAAAGTTATAAGAATCGGGGTGCCTGGGTGGCTTAGTCGGTTAAGTGCCCGACTTTCGCTTAGGTCATGATCTCGCGGTTCGTGGGTTCGAGCCCCGCGTCGGGCTCTGTGCTGACTGCCCACTCAGAGCCTGGAGCCTGTTTCAATCTGTGACTCCCTCCCTCTCTGACCCTCCCCTGCTCATGCTGTCTCTCTCTCTCCTAGAAATAAATAAAAAACATTTAAAAAAAAAGTTATAAGAATCAAAAAAAGATGCTAATGAAGTTGAAAGATGTATGAGCAAACAAATTAGAAGCATTGGAGAGAGTTACCAGAGTAGTAGTTTGAATTAGTGGATTTTTGAGTTACAAAGAATTTTTGTGTCATTCTGGCAGTGGATTGTTAAAGTAAATTGGAAGTGAATGGAAGCCATGGGGTGCCTGACTGGCTTAGTTGGAAGAGTTTTTGACTCTTGATCTCAGGGTTGTGAGTTCAAGTGCCACATTTGGGTGTAGAGATTACTTAAAAATAAAATAATAATGGAAATTCACATAGTAAATTGAATGAAAGAAACTCTGAACCAGTTGTTGAAGGGTTTATAGTCAAAAGGCCTAAGCCTGAATGGGTTAAATTTTTGTAGGATCAGTAGCTAACAAGAAAGAGAAATACTTCACACTAAGGAATTTAAAGTCACATTGACAAAAATATAAATATCCTCCCCTGTAGACACATAAGGAGAGCCAAACAAGGTCTTGGGGTGGAATAACTAACATAAAGCAAGATTTCCAGTGAGAAGTAAGTTGTCAATATTTTCAAAGGAGTTGATACTTTAAAACAAGTTTCTCAAAATGTAAAGACAGTCTGAAAAGTACAGGGAAGGCTTATGGTAGAGACAAATGTACATCTAGATAAAAGGAGAGCAATTACAAAAGACTATGATGGTAGCAGATGAACAATTGAAAGATAATATATTGACTGCCACCAAAAGAACATTTTTGTGAGGCAACATGAATGTAGTCTACTGTGTTGAAGAAGATTGGAGGACAGAGGATAATCAAGCAAAACAGGATTCAGCTGTGCTTTCATGCTCATGCTTAAACCAAACTTAGAATATATTTTACCTGAATATTGTAGAATTGTTTCAGGAAGCATGTAAGTTATCATGACATGACAGATATTGTCTCTTCAACTTTTATTTGTTAGCTTGATAATTATAAATTCTGTGAAAATTTATATTAGAGGAAGAACACTAATAAAAAGCAGTAACATGAAAATAATGATATTTCCATGGTTTGAGAACCGTATTAAGAAGAAATGTTCTTGTATATAGTAAAAATAAATACACATTAACAGTGGTGGAATTCTGGGAATCTCTTTGTTGTGCTGTGAACTGAGCTCATTTTTTCATAAACTACATAGGGTGGGGATTAGAGAATGACTAAGTAAACTGAGTGAACAGAGAGGAATATAGATTGATTGTTCAATCACATAAACAATCTTATCATTTTGATTGACTTAAGTTATCAATTTGCACAAAATATCAATAATATGAAATTTTCTTTGAAAATTATTGTTAAGTAAAACATAGTATGGCAGAACAGTTAGGAAATGAGCAGGTTTTAATAGTGTCATCAGGCATGAGATTATTTTCTGTGGTTGTTAATTTTATAACTGGATGCAAGATCACGTTGAGGATTCAGTAACAGATGGGGATTTCCTACAGAGGAAGTCTAGCTTCACTATGCAAGAAGATTTATTTGCCTCATCAAGAAAATGTATGGTAGGTCAGAAAATGCAGTCCTTTGAGGTTTCTTAGTCATTAAAAAAACATATAAAGTTTTCCCTTTGTAATACTTCCAAATAATTGTTCTTTCTAAATTTTTTAGAGAAGAGTGAAGTCTGGTTTGGAAGGTAGGAAACAAAAATATTCCTTTGAACACTGAAGAAACTTTTGATATTTCTGTGGTTTAAATAAAATCTATATTCATCTATCTATTATAGAACAGTCAGTAAGAAGAGTATTTTTGTTACTGATTTATTTCTAATAGTGGACATATTCCAAATCGTATCACTCATACTCTAGAGTAGGAACCTAGTGTGTATTCCATTGCCATTTATTATTTAAAAAGTGTATACAAATCAAAATTGCCAATCTAAGACTTTACTTTTGAAAAGCACAAGGAATACAATTTAAAATTTTATTTTAAAATTTACATGGAGAAAATGCCAAGTGCACATTATAAGTTAGTTGGATTCTAAAGGTCAGATTTACAATTCATATTGTAACAGAATGAGCTTAATTAAAATATCATAAAAAATGTCATTTAATGATGATTTTAGTTCACATTAGTGGGTTTGACCTTAGGCTAGCCTCAGGCATCTTTTGAGCTGTTTGCATTATGAAACAATTCATACCCAAATCATTTCAGCATTGTATATCATTTCTTTCAGAGTTGATATTCTCTGTAGTGTTGAAAGATATGAGTGACCAAACTGCCTAAATGTTGATCAGCTTTAACTTCTGTCTAATCATGTGCTGATCACAGCACTGACAAGTCATCTTAAATGCTGCAGAATTTAAGTATTTAAAGACAGATGAGTTCATGAATTCATTTAAGAATGTAGAGTTGTTCAACAGGTGTGTGAAAAGGTGCTAAACGTCATAAATCCTCAGGGAAATGCAAAGAAAAACCCCAGTGAGATGTCACCTCACACATGTTTGGATGGCTGTTATCAAAAGGACAAAAGATAACACATGCTGATGAAGGTGTAGAGGAAAGGAAACCCTTGTGCACTGTTGATGGGGATATATAGTGGTACAACCATTATGAAAAACAAGATAGAGAGTCCTCAAAAAATTAAAAATAGAGCTACCATATGATTTAACAAACAACCTTATGTCCCAGGATATATCCAAAGGAAATAAAATCAAGGCCTTGAAGAGATATCTGCAACTTCTATCTTTTTGCAGCATTATTAATAATAGCCAAGATATATAAACTACCTAAGTGTCTGCTAGTAGATGAATGGGTAAAGAATATGTGAATATATATAGCAATATCTTTCAATCATAAAAATGATGGCAATTCTGTGGTAGACTTAGAGCCCCTCCCTAAGGAATGTGGTGGAGGCCTTTTCAGAACAAAGAAAGGCAGTGTGGCCCAATCAACTCCTATACATGCATGCATAGCTTTGACATGACTCTGTAACTTGGACTGTGTCCAGTCAGACTGTATGTTTGTACATGACTCTCTCAGGACCCTATAATATAGGCCACCTAATCATACTGTGTGTCTGTATGTTTACACATATGGGAGACAAAGAAGTAGAAATTATATGAAAGGCTACACCTACATACACTCGGAGCTCAGCCTTTTGGGTCTTAGCCCGCTGAGCCAAGAGCTCCTTCCTGGAAAGAAGAGCCTTGGTGTCCCGACGCTCTATGTGAGAATCCTGCTACACTTCTACCAATTGTGACAGGATGGATGGAGGACATTATGCTAAATGAGATAAGGAAGACACTGACAAATCCTATGTGATCTCACTTCTATGTGAAATATAAAAACAATTACACTCACAGAAGCGGAGAGTAGAATGGTGGCTTCCAGGGACTCTAGGGTAGTAGAACTAGGGAGATATTGCCCAAAGGATATGGACTCTAAGTTTTAAGATAAATAAGTTCTGGGATCTAATGTATAGCTTGGTGACTAGAGTTAATAACAATATAGTTGATATTAAAGTTACAGCAATATAGTTAATAATAAAGTATATTTTATAGTATAATACTATATTTAGCCAAGTATACTTTATAGTATAATATTGTTAATAATATAGTTAATGTTAAAGTTACAATAATATAATCAACAACATAGTTGATAAATATATTATTAACACTTTGTAGTTTACTTGAAATTTGCTAATGCAGTAGATCTTAAGTGTTCTCAGTGCCCCAAAAACTACCTACCTAATGTAGATATAATCCATATATACATACATACATACATACATACATAAAGGCAACTAGGTGAGATGATAGAGGTATTAATTAGCTTGATGGTGGTAATCATTTTACTGTGTATATGTGCATTAAACCATATTGTATACCTTAAATATACACAGTTTTCATTTGTCAATTATACCTAAGAAAAGCTGAGGATAAAAAGAATATAGGGCTTTTATTTTATCATCTAGTTTTTTATCTTTAAAAGTCATTTAGGGGCGCCTGGGTAGCTTAGTCGGTTAAGTGTCCGACTTTCGCTTAGGTCATGATCTCGCGGTTCGTGGGTTCGAGCCCCGCATCAGGTTCTGTGCTGACTGCCAGCTCAGAGCCTGGAGCCTGTTCAGTCTGTGACTCCCTCTCTCTCTGACCCTCCCCTGCTCACGCTGTCTCTTTCTCTCCTAGAAATAAATAAAACATTAAAAAAAAAAAGTCATTTAGAGGGACATCTGGGTGGGTCAGTCCGTTAAACTTCCTACTTTGGCTTAGGTCATGACCTCACGGTTCATGGGTTTAAGCCCCACATCAGGTTCTGTGCTGGCAGATCAGAGCCTGGACCCTGTTTCAGATTCTGTGTCTCCCTCTCTCTCTGCCTCTCCCTTGCTTGTGCTCTTTCTCTCTCTGTCTTAAAAAAAAAATAAACTATAAAAAAAAAAATAAAAGTCATTTAGAGGAGTATAATGAATTAATGTATTTTTAAAAATTTTTCTTTCTCCATTGTATACATGTATCTATACATCAGATATTGGCCCACTTTTTACTTACAAGACCAAATAGTGAATAGTTTAAATACAAGAGTATTGAGTCTCTGTTGCAACTACATAACTCTGTCCTTCTGGAAGGAAGAAAGGAAAGGGAGGGAGGGAGGGAGGGAGGGAGGAAGGAAGGAAGGAAGGAAGGAAGAAAAGCAGCCATAGACAACTCATAAGTACATGAATGGGCATAACTTTGTTCCATTAAAACTGTATATATAGGGGCACCTGGGTGTCTCAGTTGGTTGAACATCTGACTTTGGCTCAGGTCATAATCTCGCCCAGTGTGGGGCTCACAGCTTGTCAGTGCAGAACCTGCTTCAGATCCTCTGTCCCCCTCTTTCTGTCCCATTTCTGCTTGCATTCTCTCAAAAATAAATAAAAACATTAAAAAAACTATATATACAAAAACAGGAAACTGGCCTGTGTGCCATAGTTTACTAATCCCTGATATATATATATATAACAGAAATAAGTTAGCGTTTGAAAAGAAAGGTAAAATCTCAGACCCTGCACAGTTCTTGACAGTTTTGGTGACCTAGACACTGCTTCCTTGAAGAGAATGGATGGAGAGTATAGGAGAGACTCCCCAGAATCAATAGTGAGTATTCTCAGTCAAGGGTATTGAGGGAGAAGGGCCCAGTGAGTGTCTTCCACTGTCCTATCTCTTCATGTGTGTTTAGAGGTTAAGCAGAGAGAGATAGAACTGAAATCCACCTCCTGAATGGCTGTTATTCCCTCTCTTTGGTTGTGATTTACTGTCCTTTGGAAGAAAGGGGGAAAGAATGTTATCATGACACTGGACTGAGGCCACAAAGTAGAGATAATATGGCTATAGCTGCCAAGTCAGAAGTTCCCCAAAATTAAAGTCATTGTGTCAGCAGTAATGATAGAGAGCTTTGAATGAATTAACAAAGAAATACCATGTTTATTTGTAGAACTTAAGTGTGCAGCCACTTGTACCAGAGAGTACACACAAATTCTTATTCACTGGAGCTAAGTCTCTCCAATTATAAATATAAGATAATAAAGGTGTCTAGTATATTAGTTAGCTAGAGCTTTTACAACAAAATACCACAGACTGGGTGGCTTAAATAACAGAAATTGACTTTCTCACAGTTCCGGATGCCAGAAGTCCAAGATCAAATTGCTGTAAGGATTGATTTCAGGTGAGGGCTCTCTTTCTGGCTTATAGGTAACCAACTTTGCACTGTATTCTCACATAGCCTCTCTTCTATGTGTATGAGAAAGAGCTTTCTGGCATCTCTTTAACTTCTTAAAAGTATACCAGTCCTATTGGATTAGGACCCCACACTTACCATCTATTTACTTCAATTTTTCCTTAAAGGCTCTAGCTTGAGGAGCACCTCAAGTGCTGTGTCATTCAGTCAGTTAAGTGTCTGACCTTGGCTCAAGCCATGATCTCATGGTTCGTGAGTTCCAGACTAGCGTTGAGCTACGTGCTGATAGCTTGGAGCATGGACCTTGGAGCCTGCTTCAGATTCTGTGTCTCCCTCTCTCTCTGCCACTCCCCCACTCATGCTCTGTTACCTCCCGTTTCAAAAATAAAACATTAAAAGAAAAATATTTTTTAGGGGCGCCTGGGTGGCTTAGTCGGTTAAGCGTCCGACTTTCGCTTAGGTCATGATCTCGCGGTTCGTGGGTTCGAGACCCGCGTCGGGCTCTGTGCTGACTGCCAGCTCAGAGCCTGGAGCCTGTTTCAGTCTGTGACTCCCTCTCTCTCTGACCCTCCCCTGCTCACGCTGTCTTTCTCTCTCTCCTAGAAATAAATTAAAAAAAAATTAAAAAAAAAAAAGAAAAAGAAAAATATTTTTTAAAAAAGGCTCTAGATTGAAATACAGACATATTGGGGGCTAGGGTTTCAACATATGTATTGTGTGAATGGGATAGGGAGATGATATTCAGTCCATGACATCCAGATAAAAAATTTGTTTACCAAAAAAAGAAAATATATATGTATGTATGATCTGTAATTGTACTCACTAGGTAAACCACCACCCTGGTTAAATTCAGCTTTCTGCCAGTCCCATCTTGGTCCAACCCAAACGTACATGTATAGTAACAAAATAAAACAAAACCCAAAAATAAAAAAAAACACACACATACAGTTATACAAGCAGTTTTCACTTTACGTTTATGATCTGTAATCTTAAGTGGATCTGTAATGCTGCTCAATACTCTTACTTTATGTTCTCAGGCCATAAACTCTCATTGTATAAATATTGTCCCTTATTCCTTCAATTTCTGAAGTCTTTCCTTCCATTTTCAATTCCAGTTGAAAACCTTGCTTCCTGATTACTGAGAAATTGATTTATTAGCAGTACTTATTGGATCTGTGGTTATAAACTTGCCTGCCCTTCCTGTTTGCTATTGTGGATTACAGCTTTGAGATTTTAACAGGACCAACCTCTCCAATTGTTTACTAGATTTTCTCTCCTCTCGCTTTATCCCCAGAAATGCTCTCTCAAATATCTTATGCATTTTTTTCTATTCTGAATTATCTTATTTAGTACACAAAGATAACCTCTTTTGTCTCTGCCTCCCCTCCAACTCTCCACTTATTTATGTCATTCCTACTTGAAAGTTTTGTCTAAACTAGTCTTTCATTCATTAAAATATATTTCATCCTCAATGTGCTATCCAAACAGCTCTGATCAAGGTCACCAATTACCTCCACTTTGTTAAAAGGAATGGTAATTGCTCTGCTGTTACCCTTCTTGAACTATCTGTAAGCATTTGGAATAACCAATTATTTTTCCTTTGTGAATAATGTATTTCTTTGACTTCCTGGGCAGTTCATTTTCTGCCTACATTTATGACTTCATCTTGGTGACCCTTTTGTTTCCTCTTCATTTCTCCCAACTGTAAATGTTTGCATCACCCTAGCAATCAGCCCTGTGATCATTTTTCAATCTTCGTTCACTTATACAGCCTCCTGGTTTGAAACTCTTATGTATGTGCTGATGACTCCAACCCTCTGAACTCCTCTGCACTGCAAATCAGTGTGTCTAACTACCTATTGACAGTTGTCTATGGATGCCCAGTGGGAATCTCAGACACAGCGGGCCCAAATCTGAGCTTCTGTGATATGTCTCTGACCCTGCTCCTCTTGTGGTCGGCAGTCTTCACAGCTAATGGTGATGTCATTCTCCTAACTGCACACACCTATACGTGCGTTTTACTCTTGGTTTTCCCTTGTATTTACTCCATATATCTTGTCTTTCAGCAAATCCTATAGTTGTCATCTTTAAAATATATCCAGAATTTGACCTCTTCTTATCAATCCCATTACTATTACCCTTACTTAAACCACCACCTTCAACTGTAAAGATTGTTTTAATCAGATTATGATTGCCCTCCCTGTTTTTACTGCCTTAAATTTCTTCTCCATATAACAGCCATGTTGATCTTCTTAAAATAGAAATTATATTTTGCTGCTCCTCTGCTCAGAGCACTCTACTGGCTTCCCATTTCTCCAGATGGACAGAGTTGCATAATTATGACTCCCCACCCCATGCTACTGGTTAGAACACAGCATTACATTCTGGTTCAGTCTGGTCAGCCATATGAGTTTTCTTAATGTTCCTTAAACTTTCCAGAAATCACATTGCCCATACTTGTTCTGTATTCTTCCTAGAACAGCCTTCCCTTGGTAAATAGATGGCATTTAATAAGTTATTTTTGCAAAATTTACATTGTCTCAGTCAAGCATTTTCAGGCTATTCTATATAAAACTGCGACATAGATTTCTTTCTTAATTGTCTATTTCCCTGATGGACCAAGTGTTGTCTGAGTGAAGAAATGGTTATCTGTTTTGTCCCTGGTTTATTCCTAGTGCCTGGAATGAGACCTCAAACATAACTCATGTCTAAAACTAATTTTTGACTAAGTAACTTCATATGAAACATGCCAGAAAATATTAACAAATGATACATTTTTCAATGGCAAGAAAATAATTAAATGTCTAAAAGTAATACTGATATGTATGAAAAATCTATATGAAGAAATCTGAAAATAGTCTTATTGTCATGGAAGAAAATTTGAATTAATTTATAACAGTATTATATTTCTCTGTAACTTCAATATTTAAAAAAACCCACTATTTTCCTAAGGTAATATAAAAGTTTCATATGATCCCCCAAAAAAACTATGAGGGGGTTTTATATTTGGAACTAGAGATATTCATTCTAATATTAATTTGGGAGAATAAACAAGAGTGCCCATTGAATTCTTAAAAAAGATAGTAATAAAGATGTACAAACACTGATTAATATTAAAATTTATTTCAGGATCTAGGATAGTGTGATAATGGGACATGAAGTGAATTACAAATCAATGGAAGAAAATTAGGATGTGAAATAAAATCAAATACATCTGTGAAGCGTTTGATATTGATCTTTAACAAAATATGCAGCATGCTAACTGCTTCGTTCTGTTAATACATTTTTTCATAGCAAGATTTTCTCATTGGTGGGAACAGCACATTGCACTACATTCCGGTGCACACCCCTCAATTGGTTACATACCTATAGCAAGGAGTACAAGGCTCCGCTGTTTTGAATAACAGTGTTTTAGGGTACGTACTCGTTCTTCTGTGTCCTGGAGTATATTATTATGTATTTTAACAGCTATTTGAAGTATAATTGACATATTAAAAAACTGCACAAATTTATAGCATTCAATTTGATAAGATTTGTCATATATTCACACTTGCGAAACTACCGTCACAGTCAAGCTTATGAACGTATCCATTACCCCTCAAATTTTCCTCATGCCCTGTTGTTATATATCTCTCCCACTCCTGCATCTTCAGCAACCATTAATCTACTTTCTGAATAGTTTGCATTTCAGAAAAAAATGATATAAGTGAAAGTATACAGTATGTATATTTCTTTATATTTTGTCTGGTTTCTTTTACTCAGCATCATTACTTTCAGATACAACAGTGCTATTAGGATGAATCTAATACTTGGTTTCATGTATTGCTGAAAACCATCTCATTTTATGTGTTAGTAGAGATTTTAGGATATTTGGATTGTTTCTAATTTTTTATTAATACAAGTAAAATTGCTATGAATACCCACTTATATGTCTTTATATACACATCTAGTGGAAATGTATAATGACACACTTTTTTCTGGGTTTTAACTTTTTTAAGTTTTTTATTTACTTTGAGGGAGAGAAAGAACACACAAGCATGGGAGGGGCAGAGAGAGAGGGAGAAAGAGTTCACACTGAGGTGGATACTTAACCAACTGAGCCACTCAAGCACCCTGACACAAACACTTTGAAAAAGTTTTGCCAATTTCTTTATATAAGTTAAATACATATATATGATGTAACTACTTTGCAGCCAGGTGTTTATGCATAGAAAATTAAAGCATATGTTCATACACACCTCTTTTGATAGAAGTACACCAATTCCAAATATTTTATCCTTATAGATGCACTCATAAATGTGAATACTGTGTGTACAAATATATTCATCGCAGATGTACTTAGCAGAAAATCTGAAATTAAAGCCAGAAACCTGTATGCTAATTGGCAAGGGAAAAAATAATTTGTACAAAAATAAAGGAAATGTCATATATTCAAATTGATTAAAATATTTTTATCTCTAATGTTATTTTTAATATTTATTTTTTATTTCTTATATTTCTATATTTATATAAGAATTTCCAAAATATGTGAAGGGTTTAGCACAGTGTGTTAAATAATGAGTAAAACTATGAAACTATTTTGTTGGGTTAAAAGGTTAATTTTAATAATAAATTTATTTTTCATTGCTTTGGTAAACAAGGTTTACCCAGAGTGCATACTTTTATGGACTTACAGTAGGGCTTCTTTATCCATAAGTTTTATTATAAAGGAATTATTTTGGCACTTCAACAGCAAAACTATAAGAAAGGATGCAATAAAGAATTTCCTTCCGTATGTGTGTGCATATAAGATGTTAGATGGATTAATAGTAAAATGTCTCTTAATTTATTTACTATAATATTACAGTAACCTTCCAGTAGAAAATTGATGCTAGATATGCATTAGTATTTCTATTTTTTTGTACTTAGAAGGAAGATTAACCAATAATCGTCAGATTTTAATTATTCTAGACATGATCTTAGAAAAATATTTATTTTCCTAATTTCAAGGAAGTAAATGTTTTAAAAATGTGAGCTTTTTAAGTCTATATTTTTAGAATTAATATTTTATAGTTTCAACACAAGTATAACACAGACTTCAACATTTTAAAAATAGTTTCTATTTTAAAGCAGTTCTAGATTAAAATTCATTGTGTGCCATATACTAACACTAAGATTTTGGAGTGTAGTTTTAAATTATATTTACTTTATATTGCCAATAATTTACAGGGGAAATTTGTCAATCTTGACAATTCTAAAAACGAAAAAGAACACATTATTCCAAATGTCACATTCTCAATTAAATTCAAAGCAATGTGCTTATTATTTGCTTACAAATTTAAAATAGCATCCCTTCAATAGATGCGGGAAGATGGGCTAGCCTTTATACCAAGGCTTAGTGTGAAATCCTGGCTTTATAATGGACTCTAAAAATCAGAAATTCAGTGTCATGCTGATATATTGTGATGAAACTAACAGGAATCTGCTGAATTACAGCACCATTAACCATAGCACCTGTTTTACATCCTATAAGATTTCTTTTTAACAAATAACTCTCACATCTTTTCCAACATTCAGAGTGCTAAAATATTGAAGTAAATAACTGACTGGATTTATGACTCTGAATGGGATAATTTGGGTGTTAATTTATAGTATTTTATAATATCAAGAAACATCTATTGATTAGCTATTTCTCCTTATGCTATTATGCAGCAAGTCCAGTATCATTCGTTACGATTTATTAATAATGTGCTCTGGGTCTAAAATGGTAAAATGAGTTGGCTAAATCTATCAGTGAATTAGCCAAGCTCTGAGGTTTAGGACTCAGATAACCAGTTCACAGCCTTAGCTTGGCTAAGTCCATTAAATAGCCACATTTGCTAGGTCAAGCAAATAATACTTTCACATCAGCAGAAATTAGTTCTAATAGTAGGAAAAATAATCTCTGAAAATAGATTTGCAGGACTCATCCATTTTTACACATTATATACTTGCCAGCTCAGACAAAACATAATGTTTGAAAATGCATGTACATGAGAACATAAACCATCATCCATCTCTAATATTTATTAGATTCCTAAAATGAGGATGGTTTACTTGTATTTTAATATGCCAAAATGTGGAGACTTTTAAATTACGTGTGACAGTGAGTGTAACTTACCTTTAATAGTCAATAAAAGTTTATAAAGTGAACATGCTGATAGAGCATTTAGCTGATTTCTCTATCTTTGAAGAAAGACTGTCTAAAGGTGGAAGGGAGAGGACAAAATTAAAAAAATAGGAAGCAGTGCATAAAGAGGGAAATTATTTTCACAAGGGACTGGTATTCCCAATAGCATGCAATTTGAAAGACATCTTTTTAAAATCTCTTTATAAGACAGATTTTCCAAGTGTCAATAATCTTTCATTTGAAATGTAAACAGAAACAAACATAACTGGGTAGTTACCATAGAAAAACATCTAGCAAGATAACATGCAGACAATGCACTGCTTGGAGAATGCATTGTCTCAAAATAAAAAGTGTAAAGAAGAAGAATCATCTAAGAAGTTGTATGGAAATAAGTAAGAATGCATCAGAAAGGAAAAAAGAAATGTAGCTTAAAAAATCTTGCCGAAAATGAAGAACAAACCTACTGATGGTAATTATTAAAAACAGAGCAATTTGGAAAGAGATCTGCAATTTTGTTTTTTTATAAAATGCATTTACAAAAGTGGTGTCTAGGTGGCTTAGTCGGTTAAGCATCCGACTTGGCTCAGGTCATGATCTCATGGTTCGTGAGTTGGAGCCCCACATTGGGTTCTGTGCTGACAGCTCAGAGCCTGGAGCCCACTTCAGATTCTGTGACTTCTCTCTCTTTTCCCTTCCTCTGCTCATGCATTCTGTCTCTCTCTCAAAAATAAAAATAAACATTAAAAAAATTTTTAATGCATTTGCAAATGTTACAAGAAGATGACAGATAAAGATAATGGGACTTAGATATGTCTCTTATAGCTACTCTGTATTTGCAATATATGATAAATACCAAAGTGAAAGGTTTGATGTTTATAAGTAATAACCTTTAATATATCTTATGGTATATAGACTAAAATTAATCAAATAATATCTATTTTAATTGTTTTATCAATTTGGTTATATTTTTATACACACATTTATATTGATACATTACAATGGAAATAACAATTCTGGAAGCACATAAAGTATTGATTATATCAAAAATTATCCAAAATTTATATCTGAAATGTCTGAAATTGGTGAACCAACACCTCCTTAGTTACATTTAATAGTAGGTGAAGGACATCTAGGTGGCTCAGTCCCTTAAGCATCTGGTTCTTGATTGGGCTCAGGTCATGATCTCAAGGGTTCAAGCTCTAAAGCCCTAGTTGGGGCTCTGCCCTGACAGAACAGAGGCTACCTGGGATTCTCTCTGCCTTTCTCTATCCCCTTCCCCCCAATAAACTTAAAAAAAAGAAAGATAGGTGAAATAGCATACTACACACTTTCTAGGTAAGAGGTATTTTTTTTAATACAATAGGTATCTAAATTTCAGTATGTGTAGTACATACAGTTGAGTGTCTAGATCCTGGTTTTGGCTCAGATCATGATCTCACTGTTTTGTGAATTCAAGCCCTGTGTTGAGCTGTGTGCTGCCACAGAGCCTGCTTGGGTTTCTTGCTCTCCCTCTATCTGTCCCCCTCACCCATCATGCTATATCTGTCTCTCTCAAAATAAATAACTAAACTTTAAAAAATGGATCTTATATTTAAAGAAATACATTATCTAAGAGGAGTTTAATGGGTTAATTTGCAGTAAATTAAATTTTAATTTTAAATTTAGATAAATTCAAAATTAAATGTAGATAAACTGAATTTACTTATTTATTTTAGGTAAACTGCATTTAAATATAGATAAGTTTAAATCAAATTTAGGTAAATTAAGTATATATACCAGTTATGTAACAAAGCAAAGCATAAAACATAAAAGATGTCATTTTATTCTATTCTTGTTATTCATCATTAACTCTGAGGCTTCATATCCTTTTTGATATAATTGAAACAATCTATTGAAGCTGTAAAATGAACTTAAATTATATGATAAAAGTGAATTGAGTATAAGGAAAGAGCTTAATGGTCCAAGCATTGATTGGATTTTTGAATAAAACATTATTCTACATTCTTCTATAGAAACATAAGTCTTACTGTAACTGGATTCTTTTTTCTTTTTTTAATTTTTTTTAATGTTATATTTATTTTTGAGAGAGAGAAAGAGACAGTGTGAACATGGGGGTCAGAGAGAGAGAGAAAGATATAGAATCCAAAGACAGGCTCCAGGCTCTGAGCTAGCTGTCCGCACAGAGCCCGACGTGGGGCTCTAAACCACTAACTGTGAGATCATGACTTGTGCCGAAATCGGATGCTTAACCGACTGAGCCTCCCAGCTGCCCCTCTTTATTCCTTTTAATTGAGAAAAGAGTCTTATTGTAACACACATGTTAAATGATGTCATTAATTTAAAAAAATAATTTAAAGCTAATTTTTAATACCAGAACAAGTTTAGAACTGTATTACTGTGAATTTATGTTTAATGATAAAATGTATGGAACATAATCCATTGATTGAAAAATTTCTGTTTCTTTTCCCCCAAATTCTAAGCACCATGAAACTGGGGATACTTTAATATAACTGATTTTATTTTTACTTTTTATCATATTGCTACCAGTGAGGAAAAGTAAAATCAAAGATTTTAGGAGAGGGGTGCCTGGGTTGCTCAGTCGGTTAAGCATCCGACTTCAGCTCAGGTCATGATCTCACGTTTTGTGAGTTCCAGCCCTGCGTCTGGCTCTGTGCTGACAGCTCAGAGTCTGGAGCCTGCTTCTGATTCTGTGTCTCCCTCTCTCTGCCCCTCCTTTGCTCATGTTCTGTCTCTGTCTCTTACAAAAGCAAAATAAACATTAAAAAAATTTTTAAAAAGATTTTAGGAGACTGTAGAAAAGTAATTTTATATTAAGCACCCCCACCCAAACACACTCATAGCCAGATGAAATTATAATATAATATTTTCTTATAAGTTAAGTATGAAATGGAGGCCTGAGTTGCTCCAACGGCTGAACATCTGACTCTTGATTTCATCTCAGGTCATGACCCCAGGTTTGTGGGATGGAGCCCCGTGTTGGGCTCCACACTGGTTATGTAACCTACTTACCATTCTCTCTCTCCCTTTCTCTCTGCCGTCTACCCTACTCACTCCCACTCTCTCTAAAATTAAAAAAAAAGAAAAAAAGAAAGAGGGTGCCTGGGTGGCTTAGTCGGTTAAGCGTCCGACTTTCGCTTAGGTCATGATCTCACGGTTCGTGGGTTCGAGCCCCGCGTCGGGCTCTGTGCTGACTGCTAGCTCGGAGCCTGGAGCCTGTTTCAGTCTGTGACTCCCTCTCTCTCTCTGACCCTCCCCTGCTCGTGCTGTCTCTCTCTCTCTCTCCTAGAAATAAAGCATTAAAAAAAAATTAAAAAATAAAAATGAAAATAAAAAAAGAAAGAGGGGCGCCTGGGTGGCTTAGTCGGTTAAGCGTCCGACTTTCGCTTGGGTCATGATCTCGCGGTTCGTGGGTTCGAGCCCCGCATCAGGCTCTGTGCTGACTGCCAGCTCGGAGCCTGGAGCCTGTGTCAGTCTGTGACTCCCTCTCTCTCTGACCCTCCCCTGCTCACGCTGTCTCTCTCTCTGTCTCTCCTAGAAATAAATAAAAATTAAAAAAAAAATAAAAGAAGGAAAGAAAGAGAGAGAGAGAGAGAGAGGAAGGAAGGAAGGAAGGAAGGAAGGAAGGAAGGAAGGAAGGAAGGAGAGAAGGAGAGAAGGAGAGAGAGAGAGAGAGAGAGAAAGAAAGGAAGAAAGGAAGGAAAGAAAGGAAAAAGAAGTATCCTAGGAGAGATCATTTCTGCCCAGAATCAAATTAGTCACTATATTAGATTAATAGGTTTTGTTTTGCATTCTTTTCTGTCATCTTGATTTTGACCTTTGCTATGCATTGATACTTCCTGTATACAAATAGCAGAAAACACAAGTTAAATAATCTGATCAGTGTTTCTCTTGAGTGTCCCAATAAGGGATTTAAATGGTCTGGAGTTGGAGTTGGTTCCCACGATCTGTAGTTTAAAAAGGAAACATACCCCCACAACCAAAAAAAAAAAAAAAAAAAGAGGAAACCTACCAAAAATAGAGCAAAGCAAACCACAAACACAAAAACAAAAAACTTTCCAGGGAATATAAATGATCAGTAAACTTTACACATCAGTGCTTATAGTACATATAATGTCAATGTTAAAATACACTTTTACTTATTGTGGCTTATCCTAAGAAAACAATAGTTAGTTGCTATTAAGAAACCCACTGAAGTAATTCATCAAACAATAGATCCATTGAAAGATATCAAATGTTTATCTGCACAGATACCAAATGTTATTTAACATAATTTATCTTCCACTTATAATTTAAAATCAATAATTTGAGAATTTTTTTTTCAAATATGACTTTCTGGAAGTATTTCTTCAAACACAGAAATAAAAAGTTCACTCTTCACAATTTATTTATTTTTGTTGATGTTGTTGGCAGTATTAACCAAGCACTTTGGTGAAAGAAAGAAATTAGTGACATAATAAAAAAGTAATGGATTAGAAGAAGTCAGATGTTCTGTATTCATAGGTTATAAGCATATTTATGGAAAATACTTAAGAACCAATAGAAATAGCTACTACAAATAACAGTTTAGTAAGTAGCAAGGTATATAATTAAAACATAGTAAAAGGGTCTTATGTATAGAAGCAATAACCCAGTATAGGTATAATGAAGAGAAACCCATTTTAAATTTCAGATTAGTAAACATAAGAAATATATAAAAGAAATACTAGAATTCACTCTTGAGAGTCACAAAACTAGACTGCCTATGAAAATTTTTTATAATTACTACAAAATAAAATCATTTTGGGAGATTTGGAGCTACCGTATATTACAATATTTTAAAGAAAATGAGATTCTAAGCTAGTCATAAGAAAAAAAAACTACCTATATCATGATAAACCTGAGGATATATTCAAAACTGATATTATACGTATCCATACATATATAAACACACATGCACACGCACACATACACATGCATACATGTCAATGAGTTATAAAGGGAAACATGAGTAGATTATTTTACAACTTGGGAGGGTTGAAAATTTCTAAAAGATAAGCCTCAAACTAAGATAAATACTTCTTTATTATATCAGAAAAGAAGATTAATATCCCTAGTATCAAAAAACTTAGGCAAATTGAAGAGGGGAAAAAAGTGTTTCAATATGATAATGAACAAAAGAAAGTAAGAGTTTGTTCAAAGAAAAAAGAAATTAATACTCAATTTTTTAAAATTACATATTTGCTTATATGTGATCTATTCCGAGGAATGTATTACAAAAGTACAGTGGGGAAATAGAAAGTGAATGTTCATAATGTTATTAATTGTGGTATTTGTATGGGTAAAAGCTGACTCAGACAACAGAAGTCTTCTAAGGATTTATAGGGCATCCACCTAACATACCACTCTGTACCAAAAGAACTGTGTAAAAACACTAAAAATGATATAAGTGATCCCAGTATTAAATAAAGTATTTGATTATATTTTCCAAAATGAACACTGAAATGATAAACCAAAATATAACAAAAATGATTTTTGTAGTTGGCAGAAAAAAATTGTTACTAAAAAAAAAACAACAAAAAAAAACAGGAAAAAAGTATGAAATATGAAACCATATTTGGCAGTATTATGAATATAATAATAGTAGTATTTTACTTTTGATATAGAAATAAGTTAAAGCCAAGAGATGTTTATACTATTTATGATAATGTCATGAGGATCTAAAACCTTATCATTACTTAAGTCAGCAAGAGATGTTATTAACTCCAAATATGATGCACTAAGAAATACACAATACAATTTAAGAAGTGTTTTTGCATCAACCTTAAACCATGATCCAATCAAACTATATTTATTACCGTATTACAGAAAACATGAAGCATAGAGGAAAGGCTTATACACACCAAGGTAAATAAATCAGCCATATCGTTCTAGAGATATTATGATCCATTTTTTTTAACAAATCAATGGCATAAATACTAGAATGTGGCAGTAAAGAAAAACTTAAATAAATGACATAAATTTAGTAAACTGCAATGGTTAAAAAATAATGGAGATTTCAGAATCCTATCTCAGATGGTTTTAATCTCAAATTTGTAACTTTCCTAAAATGAGAGGATGTAAACTCATTTTTAATTCCATAGTTTATGTATTAGAAGTGCATTTAATCTAAATTTTCTTTGAAACTTATGAAAAAAATACATTTGTCAAGAAATCTTCATGTAGAAGGAAAATCTCTTGAGTTAACATTTATAAGAACACAATCCTTTTCTTACTGTGTAAATCATATCTAGATATCATTCCAGCATTTCTTTAACATGGGGGAAAAGCAAACAACAACAGTAAGAAACAAAACAAAACATGATATAGGTATTTTGCCGTTTATTCCTTCTCTTTATTAAACGTTTGGCCAATGAGTCTGAATATCTGTGCTGCTATCCAAACTTTTCAATGAATAATGAGGAAATATACATTATTCATCTTACTAATCCAGTGAAGCAGATTCTAATGTATCTTTATAATCAGAATTCTGCTAATTTTAAATTGAAACATGCCACAGACATCTTTATGATATGTTGTAGTCATTCAAAATAAGAGATAACAACAATAATAGTAGAATCAAGGAACCATGGGGATGCTATTTATTTAACACATCTACAGATTTCAGTTTTCTCTCCTAAGAAGAAAATAATTCACTCTTGCTTGAAATAGACATCAAAATTTTGCTATGTCTTTTGGATTTCTGGGTATATGCCTTTATTCTAAATTATCAGCAAGCTTAAAATTTTAAATACATTTTATTTTGGTTGGTGTATTTCTAGAATTAAAGATGTCTACATATAATTAGCCTTTTAAACTTTTGAATGTTTATAGACATTTTAAAATTTATATAGCATATAACAGCTTAGATGGGGTAAGGGAAATTGGAAGAATATAAAACTTGAGTTTTTGAATTGGGATAAATCTGGACCAAATTGCTTAATATAAAAAAAATTAGAAAGTAGAGTACAGTACCCAACTTAAAACAGTATAATAAAACAATATGTGAAATAGTTATGGCTAGAATAATCAAAAGTCAACAGGCTGAATATAACAATGGCGATAATGGTCAATGTGATCAAGGAAGCAAGAACTCAGACTCAGTATTCCAGTTACAGTAATAAATTTTAGAGGCCAGTCTTTAATCCTAGAAGAAAGGGTGTTTACAGATGTAATAATGAAATATATAGAGTAGGGATATTGTACATTATATCAGGAAAAAGGATGTAACATAGTGGAGAATGATGGAACTAAAGTATAAGTTTTCTGTGTCTGTGTTATCTTGTTTTGTTTTTTTCAGAAGTAAGTAGAAACCTTAACAGCAGTGAGTCATTAAATCAGCAGTTTCAAAAGGAGGATTTTGAATTTGTAGCTGAATGACTTCAGTACAGATCTAAAGAATTCTTAAGGAAATCAGTTTGGTTTCAGAGACAAGTTTGGGGATGGGACCACTTCTGTGATAGTAATGAAAATTTTCTAGCACTTGCAAAAATGTTTATTTTGCATTCAATTTTATCTAATTCTTTTTGCAGTATAGATTCCTGGGTATGACATTCATAGGTGCACATGAAGCAGTTTTTCCCTCTGGCAACCATCAGCTTGTTCTCTGTATTTATGGGTCTGATTCTGCTTTTTTTTCCCATTTGTTTTGTTTTTTGATTCTGCAGATAAGTGAAATTATATGGCATTTGTCTTTCTCATTCTGACTTGTTTCACTTAGCATATTACCCTGTAGGGAAGTTTCTATAAACACAATTACCATATGACCCAGAAGTCTCAATTCTAGGTATTCACCCAACTGAAATAAAAGCCTGTGTTTATCCTTCCCCCACTAACACACAGTTACTGGGTGTTTACAGGTGCTTTATTCAAAATTTCCAAAAACTGGAAGCAAGTGAATGTCCCTATAAGGGAATAAATAAATAAATACTCCTTGGCAATAAAAAGGAGCAAACTATTGGAAAACACAATATGGATGAGCTCAAATGAATTCTGCTAAATGAAAGAAGGCTCTAAAGGCTATCTACTATATGTTCCAATTTTATCACATAATGGAAGGCACAAAAGCATACTGATGGATAAAAGGTCAGTGGTTGCCAGTGTCTAAGAGTAGAGGAAATTTAAATTGTAAAGATGGGGGGCGCCTGGGTGGCTTAGTCGGTTAAGCGTCCGACTTTCGCTTAGGTCATGATCTCGCGGTTCGTGGGTTAGAGCCCCGCGTCGGGCTCTGTGCTGACTGCCAGCTCAGAGCCTGGAGCCTGTTTCAGTCTGTGACTCCCTCTCTCTCTGACCCTCCCCGGCTCACGCTGTCTCTCTCTCTCTCTAGAAATAAATAAAAAAAACATTAAAAAAAATAAAATTAAAAAAATAAATAAATAAAATAAATTGTAAAGATGGTAGCATGATTGAGTAGTTGTGATTGTTGAACTGTTCTCTATTTTAACAGTGGTGATGGTCACAATTGTCAAAATTCATAGAACTGTATAGCAAGAGTGACTTTTATTCCTCGTGTAATTTAGGGAATAAACAATTTAAGCAATTATAGATACAAATGTGCATTCATTCATGTATACTATATATGTATGATACATATGATGTTATATATCTCCAAAACTATGAAAAAAATCAAAGAGATATAGACAAATAAGTCAATATATAAATTGAAGTGAGACACTACAGATATTCAAATAATCCCAAAGGAAGGTAGGAAAGTGAAGGAAGAAGATATAAAACCATTGCAGACACAATGCAAAACAAACAAATGATATAACTTAAATACAACCATATTAGCAATTATTTTAATGAAAATGATCTAGGGACGCTTGGGTGGCTTAGTCGGTTAAGCGTCCGACTTTCGCTTAGGTCATGATCTCTCGGTTCGTGGGTTCGAGCCCCGTGTCAGGCTCTGTGCTGACTGTCAGCTCAGAGCCGGGAGCCTGTTTCAGAGTCTGTGACTCCCTCTCTCTCTGACCCTCCCCTGCTCACGCTGTCTCTCTCTCTCTTTCCTAGAAATAAATAAAAATACTAAAAAAAAAAGAAAAGAAAAGAAAATGATCTAAATATACAAGTTAAGGCCCAAGATATTCAAGCTGGGTTAGAAAATCATACTCAATTACATTATGTGAATATGATTAACATTTTAGGAAGGAAAATTATATTAAGTAAAAGAAAAAGTGATATGCCATTCAAAGAGTGAAAGACAACTACCATATACGGACAGTATAGTCATTAGAACAAGAAAAATTACAATAAACAAGATACTAAAAAATGACAGAAAGCGTCAATTTTCCAAGATGATATAACAGTTTTAAGGTTGTTTATATCTATTATTTAAAGTACATATCTGTTTTCTAAACTTGATATACCATTTTATATTACCATCTGTAATGTATGAGTGTCCCCGTTACTCTGTGTTCTCACCAGTAATTGAAATTTCATTTTTTTCTCCTTTCTAATAGTTGTCTAGTGCTATCTCAGTGTAGTATTACTTTACCTTTTCTGTTATATACATCGTTTTATGTTTATACTTGCAATCTGTATGTCTTTTCAGTAGTATCTGTTTAATCTTTTCCCCATTTGTCTATAGTTTTTTTTTTTTCTTATTGTTACATTGGGAGTTTTCTTTTTATAGTCTGATTATAAATCCTTTGTCATTAGGTCACTTGAAAACATTTTCTCTCCTTCTTTAGTTTGTCTTTCTAAGCTGTTAGCATTTTATTTTTCAGCTTTTGCTTTAAATGTTGATGAAGTTTATCATCATGAAGGTGATTTATCTTTTTATTTCCTTGTAAAGCATGGTTTTTGTGTTATATATAGTACCCTGTTGCTAAATCAGTTTATAAATATATTACTATGTTTTGTTTTGAAACTTTAACATTTTTATGTTGCTTTTAATGCTGTTATTCAATTTTTATACAAGGTTGAAGTATAAATGAGGTTCATATTTTATGTATGAATATCTAATTGAAAATTATTGCTTTTTCATTTTTTGTCAAAAATGTATCACTTTTATTTGTGTACTGTCATCCTTTACCTCTGGTAATATTCTTGGTTCTAAAGTATATTTTGTATGATACTAACACATCCATTCCAGCATTGCCTTGATTTGCATTTGCACGGTTTATCATTCTCCATCTTTTATTTTTAATCTATTGATACTATTATAATTAACGTTGGTGTCCGGCAGGCAGTATATGATTGATTCTTATATTTTCATCTGACCTCATAAATATGTTTCTATTTTGTACTTGATGTATTCTAGTAGATTGTATTATATAATTAGAATTTTAATTTATTTGCTATTTTTTTATACTTTTATTTTTATAATTTTACTGGATATTTTTATACTTTTGCTGGATATTTTTATACTTTTATTTTCATACTTTTGCTGAGGGATTACCCCTCCATACCTCATACTTTAGAGGCTATGTAAAGGTATTATTTTACCAATTCAACTGAAACTTAGAAGCCTTATAATCATATCATTCTCTTTACCCTTCTCTCTCTCTCTTTTTTTTTTTTTTTACTGTTAATAGTGTTAACATTATGTTATAGTTGTCACATGTACTGTACCTTTATGGTACTATACTATACATGTACCGTGTCAAACAGTGATATAATTTTTGCTTTCTAACTTAGTTTCTAGTAATTCTTATTTATTTATTTATTTATTTATTTATTTATTTATTTGCCAAGTTTGCTCTTCCTTTATTCCTTATGCCTAAAATTTCTATCTGGTATAATTTGCCTTAACCCCAAAAATACTCCTTTTGAATTTTTTTTTTTTTTTATTGGAGCTGTCAGCCAGCCATTAATTGTTATAGTTTTCACTAATCTGCAAAGGTCTTTATTTTACCTTTACTTCTTATGACTATAATAGCTGCTCATAAAATTCAGAGTTATTGTTTCTTTAGTTTAACAGTTTGACTGTGATGTTACTGGGCATTGTTTTCCTTGAGTTTATCTCTCCGTTCTTGACTCTCTGTCACTGTCTGATTCTCATGCCTTTTTCCTGGTCCACTGGCTAGAAAGTGGAGGTTTTTTCACTACATGCCCTGATGTCCTGCAGTTTCATGGGGAGATGGTAGGAGAAATGAGAGAAAATAATAGCAGAGATTTCCCCTACACTATTTAGACCAAATGGACCTCTTTCACACACCCTCTGTGCAGAATGATTAAAGATATAATTGACACATAACACTGTGCAAATTTGAGGTGAATAATATGTTTACTTGATACATTTATATATTTGCAATGTGATCACCACCATACCTTTAGCTTAACAACTCTAAGATCTTGTCACATAATTATCATTTCTTTTTTTTGCTGTCAGAACACTTAAGATCTAGTCTCTTACCAGTCTTGAAGTATATGATGCAGTATTAGTTATTGCAATTACTATGCTGTGCTTTAGAGCTCCAGAACTTATTTATCTACTAGCTGCAGGTTTGTACCCTTTTAACATCTCTGAGTCTTAATGCCTTAGCACTGTGGCTTTATCCTTGAACCTGCCTTTTATCCTGACCTGGTCTGAGAAGAAAGATTTCTCCCCAACATTCCCCAGCATGCAGAGACTCTTACCTATTCCTCTTTCTGGAAACTATAGTTTTCTCTCTGATTTTTTGCTATCTGCATTCACTGGCCAGTTCCAGAATTTGGCTAATGCACAGGTTTAAACCAGTAGATAAAGAAGAGGTATAAAGAGAAGAAGAAAATAGACAGTGTAAGTTCACCACAATACAGGTTCCTCAGTTTTGGTTTTGCTTATGTATGCCTGTTGTTCTTTAGTTTTTTGAGTCCTCAAAGAGTTTCTTATTTTGTCCACACTTTTAGATGTAATCAGAGGTAGTGATAGGTTGATGTAGATTCATTCCCTCTTATTTGGCTAAGAAGTCAAATCAGTGTCTTTTGGTCTAAAATTTGTTAAAAGGGAAAAAAGTACCTAGTATAGTTTTGAATTATAATTTTAGAATATCAAGCACTTTTATTTTTATTATGGTTAGTGAAGTGAAAGACAGATTTTTCTGTTACTCGGTGGCCATTCCAGGAGTCTCATAAATAACTTACATGTAAAATACATGCATTAGGTTTTGGTGCTTTAAATTTGGAAACTTTGTTATCAGAGGAGAGAGCATATGGATATACCTTCTTAGAATCAAAAAACACCTCATAGGTAACATTTTCAAAATCTGCAATAATAGATAACAACTTTCAGGAACTCCTTTTAAATAACTAAAAAATAATATAGAAACTTAATATAACAGTTTCTTTCTTTGAATTAGACAGAGACAGACAGAGCATGAGCTGGGGAGGGGCAGAGCCACAGAGGGACACAGAATCCTAAGCAGGCTCCAGGCTCCGAGCTGTCAGCACAGAGCCTGTTGTGGGGCTCAAATCATAGCTGTAAGTTCATGACCTGAGCAGAAGTAGGACACTCAACGGACTGAGCCACCCAGGCACCCAAAATATTACGGTTTTATGATGAAATACAAACTGTTTTGTGGGTACAGGATAAATTATCCATTTATAGAAGGAAACTCAAATTCTTAATTTGTTTCTTATTTATTACATAACATCTATGTGAAAATATGAGGGTTTTTTTTGTTTTTTTCTTCTTTGTCACCAAACATACCTCTATGTGTATGTAGTTAGACATGTACCAGTGTAAAATTGTAAATACATATGATACACTTAAAATGCCCTCTTTTAAATATAATTATCTTTATCAGAATAATATGTAGAGAATATATATATTATAAAACATTTTATCTAAAGTTGGAATACTTATAAAACAAATATCATATTTTTTCTTTTCTATGCATTCATGTCTCATAACTCTTTCACCTAGTAGTGTCTCAAAGATTGCCTTAACCAAAGTAACTAATTTTTATTTATAACAAACATAAGAAAAAAATAGAAAACTGAAAAACAGGAACTATTGAAATGTTCTCCCTATGAGCACAGATTTCATATTTACAAAATGTAAGTCAAAACCAGACATATTATCATCTAAAGGTATTTTAATTTCCTGTTATTCTGTAGTTTTCTATAATGTATGATTAAGAAGTAAGGGTAAATTAATGTAAAATCAACATTTTATGTTTTTACTTTCCTAGACATACTCCAGGTTTCTGCAGATTGATCATAATTTAATTCAACTTAACAATCATCTAATATTTTAAATGTAACTAAGAATCTTGATATTAATCATAAACCAATGGAAAACAATATAAAAATAAATAAATCCTGAGAAGGAAAACCCTAATCTTGTAAATAACAACAACTAGAATATAGTATTACATGATTTTTACATGGTGATTCTTAGAAATGAAGAAGACAGAGCCATTTTAAATGAAAATTATTAAATTAGTATAATTAAAGATTCACCCTGATAGCTATGTTACAAGAACTTCATAACATTAATCATATATCTATATTATAATAGATTTAAAATCATATTTATATCATATTATGTCATATTTTTATTTTTTTTGTGAACTAATAACCAATGCCTTTTTCTCTTATCTACCATTCTAATAGCAAGACCATGTTTAAATTTATATTTAAATAATTTTAAACTCAATTCAACATATAATTTTAAACTCAAACTCAATTTGCAGTTTTAGAAAAAAATAAAAACAAAATGTTCATATTTAAAGTATTAGCAAAGGTTCTATTTTTTTCTATTAAGTCTTACTTGGACTATATATTTCTAGAATATATAGTCTATCTAAATAATATATCTAAATAAATTACATGTTATAATGAAATTAGCTCATCTTTAGCTCATCTTTAAAATTGCCTGACTAACAATAAAGAGAGAGATAAAGGAATAGGTTTTAGAAAAAGCAGTGACAGGGATTTAGCGACAGACAGATATTGTCTTCTATTTTTAAATACATGGAAAATCTTATATGCAAGAAACCATTTTGAAAGACAGAATCAGATTGACAAAGAGACCACAATAATGATTGTATGCAATAATTCATGTTCTTGACAATCCTGTCAAGACCATGATTAGAAAGAATGAGAGGGGATGTCCTAAGTTAAGCAAACTATCTTGAAGACAGATATGGCAGAAATTCTCATTAGGATTTTTCCATTGCTTTAATCTTTATTTCCCTAAAGATCCCACATACTGATCCCTAAAGCTTGTGAATATGTGAACTTCAATTGCAAAAAACTTTATAGATGTGCTCAAGTTGAGGGTTTTAAAATAAGGCCCACTGTACCAATAATCCACTATCCAGCAAGCCTGTCACTCAGAATAGAAGGAGAGATAAAAGTCTTCCAAATAAACAAAAATTGAAAGAATTTGTCACCACTAAACCAGCCTTACAAGAAATCCTGAGGGGGACTCTCTGAGGGATATGTTGCAAGGAATGCAAGACACTAGAGACACACCACAAGCATGAATCCCACAAATGACACAATGACTCTAAACCCATTTATTTCAATAATAACACTGAATGTAAATGGACTAAATGTCTCAATCAAAAGACATACGGTAGCAGAATGGATAAAAAAACAAAATCCATCTATTTGCTGTCTACAAGAAACTCATTTAGGACAGGAGGACACCCTCAGATTGAAAGTAAGAGGATGGAGAAATATCCATCATGCTACAGGAAGTAAAAAAAAAAAAAGCTGGGGTAGCTATACTTTTATCAGACAAACTAAATTTTAAAGTAAAGACAGTAACAAGGGATGAAGAAGGGCATTATATAATGATTAAAGGGTCTATCCATCAGGAAGAGCTAACAATTATAAATGTCTACACACCAAAAATGGGAGCACCTAAATACATAAAACAATTAATCATAAACAGAAACAGTCTTATCAATAAAAACGTGCTAATAGCCGGGGACTTTAATACTCCACTTACAGCAATGGACAGATCAACTAGACAGAAAATCAATAAAGACACAATGGACTTAAATGACACATTGGACCAGATGGATTTGACAGATATATTTAGAACTCTACATCCTGAGGCTATGGAATTCACATTCTTCTCAAGTGCGCATGGCACATTCTCCAAGATAGATCACATACTGGAACATAAAGCAGCCCTCAATAAATATAAAAGAATTGAGATCATACCATGCACACTTTCAGATCACAATGCTATGAAACTCGAAAGCAATCACAGGAAGAAGTCTGGAAAACCCCCAAAAACATGGAGGCTAAAGAACACCCTACTAAAGAATGAATGGGCCACTCAGGCAATTAGAGAGGAAATTAAAAAATAAGTGGAAACAAATGAAAATGAGAATACAACACTCCAAACTCTATGGGATGTGGCAAAAGCAGTCCTAAGAGGAAAGTACATTGCTCTCCAGGCCTATTTCAAGAAATTAGAAAAATCACAAGTGCAAAATCTAACAGCTCACCTAAAGCAACTAGAGGGAGAGCAACAAGAGCACCCCAAACCCAGTAGAAGAAGAGAAATAATAAAACTCAGGGCAGAAATAAACAATATAGAAACCAAAGAAACAGTTGAACAGACCAAGGAAACCAAGAGTTGTTTTTTTGAAAAAATAAACAAAATTGACAAACCTCTAGCCAAGCTTCTCAAAAAGAAAAGAGAGAGCACTCAAATAGACAAAATCATGAATGAAAATGGACTGATTACAACCAACCCCTCAGAAATACAAGCAATTATCAGGGAATACTATGAAAAATTATATGCCAACAAATTGGACAACTTAGAAGAAATGGACAAATTCCTAAACACACACTCACTACCAAAATTCACACCGGAAGAAATAGAAAACCTGAACAGACCCATAACGAGTGAAGAAATTGAATCAGTGATCAAAAATCTCCCAACAAATAAGAGCCCTGGACCTGATGGCTTCCCTGGGGAATTCTACCAGACATTTAAAACAGAATTAATCCCAATTCTTCTCAAGCTATTCCAAAAAATAGAAGTCAAAGGAAAACTCCCAGACTCATTTTATGAAGCCAGCATCACTCTGATTCCCAAGCCAGACAGAGATCCAGCAAAAAAAGAGAACTACAGGCCAATATCCTTGATGAATACAGATGCAAAAATTCTCAACAAGATCCTTGCAAATCGAATCCAGCAGCATATAAAAAGAATCATCCACCAAGATCAAGTGGGATTCATTCCTGGGTTACATGGCTGGTTCAATATTCGCAAATCAATCAATGTGATACATCATATCAATAAAAGAAAAGATAAAAACCATATGATCCTGTCAATAGATGCAGAAAAAGCATTTGACAAAATACAGCATCCCTTCTTTTTTTTTATTATTTATTTATTTTTTTTATTTTTTACAAATAGTTTATTGTCAAATTAGTTTCCACATAACACCCAGTGCTCATCGCCACAAGTGTCCTCCTCCATGCCCATCCCCCTCCCCCCCACATCCATCAGTCCTCAGTTTTTGTCAGCATTCAAGAGTCTCTCATGGTTTGCCTCTCTCCCTTTCCCCCACCGTTTCCACCCTTCTTCTCCCCCTTGGTCCTCTGTTAAGTTCCTCCTAATCCTCCTATACGTGCACACATATGATATTTGTCCTTCTCTGCCTGACTTATTTCGCTCAGCATAACACCCTCAAGGTCCATCCATGTTGCTACACATGGCCAGATTTCATTCTTTCCCATTGCCATGTAGTATCCCATGGTATAGATAAACCACATCTTCTTGATCCATTCATCTGTTGATGGACACTTAGGCTCTTTCCATGTTTTAGTTATTATGGAGAGTGCTGCTATGAACATTGGGGTACATGTGCTCCTATGCCTCAGCATTTCTGTACCCCTTGGGTAAATTCCTAGCAGTGCTATTGCTGGGTCCTAGTGGAGTTCTATTGTTAGTTTCCTGAGGAACCTCCACATGGTTTTCCAGAGGGGCTGTACCAGTTTACATTCCCACCAACAGTGTAGGAGGGTGCCCGTTTCTCCACATCCTCGCCAGCATCTAGAGTTCTCTGATTGACTCATTTTAGCCACTCTGACTGGCGTGAGGTGGTATCTCAGTGTGGTTTTGATTTGTATTTCCCTGATGAGGAGGATGCTGAGCATCGTTTCATGTGTCTGTTGGCCATCTGGATGTCCTCTTTGGAGAAGTGTCTGTTCATATCTTCTGCCCATTTCTTCACTGGGTGGTTTGTTTTTCGGGTGTGGAGTTTGGTGAGTTCCTTATAGATTCTGGATATTAACCCATTATTTGATATGTCATTTGCAACTATCTTTTCCCATTCCGTTGGTTGCCTATTAGTTTTGTGGGTTGTTTCCTTGGCTGTGCAGAAGCTTTTAATCTTGATGAGGTCCCAATCATTTATTTTTGCTCTTGATTCCCTTGCTTTTGGGGATGTGTCAAGAAAGAAGTTGCTGCGGTGGAGGTCAAGGAGGTTGTTTCCTGCTTTCTCCTCTGGGGGATTGATAGTTTCCTGTCTCACGTTCAGGTCCTTTATCCATTTTGAGTTTATTTTTGTGCATGGTGTGAGAAAATGATCTAGTTTCATTCTTTGTACAGCATCCCTTCTTAATAAAGACCCTCAAGAGAGTTGGGATAGAAGGAACTTATTTAAACATCATAAAAGCCATGTATGAGAAGCCCTCAGCTAACATCATCCTCAACGGGGAAAAACTGAGAGCTTTTCTCCTGAGGTCAGGAACACGACAAGGGTGTCCACTCTCACCACTGCTGTTTAACATAATGCTGGAAGTCCTAGCATCAACAATTAGACAACAAAAGGAAATAAAAGGCATCAGAACTGGCAGAGAAGAAGTCAAACTTTTACTTTTTGCAGACAACGTGATACTCTACACAAAAACCCGATAGACTCCACCAGAAGCCTACTAGCACTGATCCAAGAATTCAGCAAAGTTGCAGGGTACAAAATCAACATACAGATATCGGTTGCATTTCTATACACCAACAATGAAGCAACAGCAAGAGAAATCAAAAAACTGATCCCATTCACAATTGCACAAAAAACCATAAAGTACCTAGGAATAAACCTAACCAAAGATATAAGAGATCTCTATGATGAAAACTATAAAAACTTATGAAGGAAATTGAAGAAGACAGAAAGAAATGGAAAAACATTCCATGCTCATAGATTGGAAGAATAAATATAGTCAAAATGTCATTACCATCCAAAGCAGTCTACACATTCAATGCAATTCCAATCAAAATTGCACCAGCATACTTCTCAAAACTAGAATAAACTATCCTTAAATTTGTATGGAACCACAAAAGATCCCGGATAGCCAAAGTAATATTGACGAAGAAAACCAAAACGGGAGGTATCACCATCCCAGACTTTAGCCTCTACTACAAAGCTGTCATCATCAAAACAGCATGGTATTGCCACAAAAACAGACACATAGACCAATGGAACAAAATTGAGAACTCAGAATTAGACCCAAAAGTATACAGCCAACTCATCTTTGACAAAGCAGGAAAGAGTATCCAATGGAAAAAAGACAGCCTCTTTAACAGATGGTGCTGGGAGAACTGGACAGCAACATGCAGAATAAAACTAGAGCACCATACACAAAAATAAACTCAAAATGGATCAAGGACGTGAACGTGAGACAGGAAACCATCAACATCCTAGAGGAGAAATCAAGAAACAACCTCCTTCACCTCCACCGCAGCAACTTCTTACTTGACACATCCCCAAAAGCAAGGGAATCAAGAGCAAAAATGAATGATTGGGACCTCATCAAGATTAAAAGCTTCTGCACAGCCAAGGAAACAACCCACAAAACTAATAGGCAACCAACAGAATGGGAAAAGATAATTGCAAATGACATATCAGATAAAGGATTAATATCCAAAATCTATAAGGAACTCACCAAACTCCACACCTGAAAAACAAACAACCCACTGAAGAAATGGGCAGAAGATATGAACAGACACTTCTCCAAAGAGGACATCCAAATGGCCAACAGACACATGAAACGATGCTCAGCATCCCTCCTCATCAGGGAAATACAAATCAAAACCACCCTGAGATACCACCTCACGCCAGTCAGAGTGGCTAAAATGAGTCAATCAGAGAACTCTAGATGCTGGAGAGGATGTGGAGAAACGGGCACCCTCCTACACTGTTGGTGGGAATGTAAACTGGTACAGCCCCTCTGGAAAACCGTGTGGAGGTTCTTCAGGAAACTAACAATAGAACTCCACTAGGACCCAGCAATAGCACTGGTAGGAATTTACCCAAGGGATATAGGAATGCTGATGCATAGGCACACATCTACCCCAATGTTCATAGCAGCACTCTCAACAATAGCCAAAACATGGAAAGAGCCTAAGTGTCCATCAACGGACAAATAGATCAAGAAGATGTGGTTTATCTATACGGTATAATACTATATGACAATGGGAAAGAATGAAATCTGGCCTTGTGTAGCAACATGGATGGACCTTGAGGGTGTTATGCTGAGCGAAATAAGTCAGGCAGAGAAGGACACATATCATATGTTTGCACATATGGGAGGATTAGGAGGAATTTAAGGGAGGACCGTGGGGGAGAAGAAGGGAGGAAGTAGTGGGGGAGTGCAAGAGAGGCAAACCATGAGAGACTCTTGAATGCTAAGTACAAACTGAGGACTGATGGGTGTGGGGGGGAGGGGTAGGCGGATGATGGGCATGGAGGAGGGCACTTGTCGGGATGAGCACTGGGTGTTATATGGAAACTAACTTTACAGTAAACTATTAAAAAAAATAAAATAAGGCCCACTGTAAGCACAAGGTTCTTTATAAGTGGGAGACAGGAAAAAGAAAAGTTAGAGCCAAAAAGGAGATATAATGGCTAATGCAGACTTTGGAGTGATATGATTGGTGACTTTGAAGATGGAGGACCTTGAGTCAAGGAATAAAGTCTGCCTCCAGAAGTCAGAAAAGGCAAGGACCTTCAAAAGGAAGCCAGCCCTACTGACACCATGATTCTAGCCCCATAAAACACATTTCAGACTTCCGTCTTTCAGAACTTTAAGAAAATAAATTTATGTTCTGTTAATTTAAATTTAAGCAATGAAGTTTGCTGTTAATTTGTTATAAGATAAATAGGAAATTCATAAAATTATCAAACAATCTTTTATTTCTAAAGTTTGAAACCATGAGAAATTTGTTGATGATAGGTCAGAAGTATCTTTTGCATGTATCTAACATCTTTAACCCTAAAGCAAAGACATCCTCAAGGGTAGACTTTAGAAATGGGGACCCTGCTAGCATATGGAATGTGAGCATAAGAAATGTATTTTGTATTCACCTCACAATTTGGGGGATATATTTGTTATGATTATTTTTCAGGCAACTTGAGTAAGATAATATCTTCATGTCACTTAGGATACAAGATGCTGAAGAACTAGCATCTGTATCCTATATGTCTATGACTCAGGATGAGGCTTTGCTGAAGCAGCTGCCTGAGTATAACAGTTGAAAGCAAATTTGTGAATATGAGGAGAAGAATTCACTGTGCTTTTCTGATTACACTAAATGCGAATGTGGACAGCTAGAATGTAAAGGAAGCAAAACGTGGGTTGGTTAAGGAGAGTGGTGATATTTTGGTAGCATGTCACTAGTTACTGTCCTTTGGCTTTTCTAAAGTCATTCTGTCTGGCTCTCAAGAGGATGAATGTTTTTGAACTGGTTTGTTTGGAGAAACCTATTTGATGCTGAATGTGTGAACACCATGGGGGCCCTAAATGTGTTAGCCTTTTGCTTTTGGGTTATGTGTTAGCTACTCTTATCCCATCTACCAGTAAGGGAGGGTGTTTGCAGAAAGTAGGCCTTGGGGAAGGGTCTGCCATACATCACCAGTTAGAAGAAGGTGTAAATGTTAATTTACGTTCTGCCCTAATCTGTTCCTTAACTCTAAATTAGGCTCTTTTGTCTTGGGGCCAGGCTCAATTGTCTTTGATCTGCAAGGCCCATAGGAGGAGGCTTTTGACAATCACCCACAGAGCTTTCATCTAAAATCTCTTTTGTAAAGGCATTAATATGCTTTTCCTTATGAGGTGTCTGTGTTCGGAATATTGGTCTGATCTGGAATATTGTGAGGCCTGGTCAATACCAGCAGCCTCATTTCCCACATGAGCCAGTAGTAGCAGAAAGAGATACCAGTTTTCGTTTCTCATGGCAGGAGCTGTGCAAACACTGCCATTTCCTTGCTATGACCACCATCCAGAGAGGCCCCTGTGGCTCCCAGCAAAGGTACATGAGGCAAATGACACCACACAGGAATAAAGTGTACACCGGGGTAGAATAAGGAGTCAGGAAGCAGAAACATGGTTTGCCCTCCTTAAGTATGGCTCAGGCACTTTTGATCTTCACCAGAATTCCTTGTCAGTATTGACCAATGGAATTTAGTAGCTGAACAATAAATGAGTGCCCTATAGGGTTTAACATGTACTGATTACTGATCTAAGAATGCTTTAAAAGATATGTCTAGTCCCTCCAGGTTGTTTATTGTGAATAAACCTATAATATATGCACTACAAACACATGATTGGTGGATTTTATAGGCTTAGAGACAATAAAACTTAGTAACATCCTTGAGTTAATTCATCCTGCACACGATTCTTGTCTTTCTGAATCTGAAATATTTTTCAGTATGAAAAAGGAGTCCTAGGAATATGCATGTGCTGGAATTGGGATTGCCCAGGTATTGAAGTGAATTTTATTTCTATAGAGTGTCTCTTCCTAATTGATATTAAAGTTGTGCTCTGTATTGAGACTAGAAAACAAAACTATTTGTAATTTTCTCATTTCATACCACTAAATATTTCAGTATCTGGCATCCACACCCTATGCTATCCCTTTTTTCATTTCCTCATTTTTGGATATTGATTCTTTTTCTTTTCACCTTCCCCAAGCCCTGTTATTAACAATATTCAACTTTTAATTAAATAGTTCTAATCAACTTATATAAACTTTGCAATACTCTCAAACTAAAATAAATTTTTTAAATTAAATTCTAATTACAAGTTTACACTCTTCAGTTATGTTCCTTTTTTTGCTTTTCTTCACATTCAGAAGGGCTGCTAAGAAATCTTATCTCTGCTCTTGAATTGTGCTTCCTCATTCTCTTCTGAATCAACTTTACTCAGTACTGTTTCTATAAAACACCTCTTCTATCATCTCCACAGGGCTACATCTAAGCAGCACTTAAAATAGTTGCTATAACTCTGTCCTTCATGAAACTCTTATTTTCAAGATATCCTATAAATTCTCCCAATTTTTTTCTCTTTCTAGCTAATTTTCAATTCTCCAGTGGACTGACTCATATCTTTCTGAAATTTCTTGAAATTCCTGAACCTCTTTGATGTTCCCAGTTGTCAGTTCTTGGATGGAGATCTTTGCTTCCTTGTTTAACTTCATTCCCTGGAGTGATTGTACCTAGTGCCTTGGCTATATAATTATATTGATTATTAAAATTATTGCTCCAGCCCCATGTAGTTTCCTATATTCTAGATTTGTAGATAAAAATGGCCACAGAAATCTCCTTATACGTACATAGTAGGGAACTCAGGCCTTTCAAAAGGAAACTTGAATTCTCAATTCAGCTTCTCATTTCTCACCACTTCTCTCATTATTGCCTCAGTCAATTCACCATCTCTTTTTAGGGCTGTGAGATAATCCTTTCTGCAATGATAAAACTATTGGAAATGATGAAAGTATCTGTATTGTTCAGTATGGTAGCCACTAGCAACATGTGTCTGTTGAGTACTTGAATTGTGGTTAGTGGGACTAAAAACGTGAAATTTTAATTTTCTTTAGTTTTAATTAATGAATTGAAATATAAAGAGCTACATGTGTCTAGTAGCTTCCATATGTCAATGCAGCTCTGAGTTTACTTACAGCAGAGCAGTAAAAATGCCCTTCTGAAATCACGAATTTAACTATGCCGCTTTAATATCCAAATTTCTCCGAGTCTTTCTATTATCTATAAGGTTAAGCTCAGTTCCCTATTGTGGGGAAATAGATTCTACCTACATAAATGATTTAGAAAAAAGCTTAGGGCCGAAAGCCACCACCACGGAGTGAAAGAGCCCAAGGTTAGCTAGCAGGGTTATTGTAATGGGATCATGAGTAACTTGTTATATCACCTATGGGAAATTACATTCCATCTGACACCAATACACTTTTATCACAAACTTGCCCCCCAGACCCTTGGTTTACACACAAGTTAATTATTACTGTCTGATTGTTTTCTCCATGTTTGTGTGTGGTTTTCTTCAGGTTCACTACATGGGGAATATCTTGTGAGCTCAATAAATACAGAGATGAAACCCCTGTTCAGGCTCTTGTCTCCTCCCGGACATTAGCCTCTCTCATATTCAATTCTGCATCTTCTCTCTTGCTGGACAAGTAACAACTCCAGACCCATAGTCCGTGACATCCTACAATAGCCAAATATATTTGGTCTCTTCACCCTAAGGACCCAGTTTACTAATCTAACTCAATTTCTGTGATGTATCTTTTAGCTTACTCTACCCTGATCTTGAAATCAACCTGTTTATTCTTTAGCATGTTACCCTAAGGGAGATGACAACTTGTTTGTGTTTCAAGGTTCGTATATCAGCTGTTACCTCATTCTGCAACACTGTCCTTCCAGATATTTTTATGACTTGCTTTCTAATTTGTTTTGTTCTCTCCTAACTGACTATACTTTAGAGAATCCCTCCTATTTAAAATAATAATCCTCATCACTGTATATCCGATGATATGCTTCCTGTGTCTATATAATTCCATTTAATTTTTAAAATGTATAAGAACATATAGTAGTGAATGTGAATTTGTATAATATCTTATTTTTTCCATGAGAAGAGAAAATTTGTTTGTTTATAGCTCAAGTTTCAGAAGCTGGAAGAAAGACTTCATATAACTAAGGTTTGTACATACTTTGTCCAAATATACAAAAAAATTGTTAATAAACATTAGGATGACAGTATATATTCTTCAAGAAATTTGAAAATTACATATATTCAAAATCTGAAAAGAAATGAGTCTAGACCAAAGTTAAAGTCATATTAAAAATGTTATAGTGTTTTATAAAAATTTAAAGTTAAAATTTTAAATTTAATGTTATAACATTATATAAAAATTGATATTAAAATATTAATAGATGTAAGTGTAACAAAATCTATTTTTAATGTTCTTTTAACAAATAAAAAAAGAAAGATAAAAAACAGTCAAATGGTTTAAAATAATTACAAAAATTGGTGTCATCATGAACTTAATTTCAAACAAGTATAAGCTTAGGGCAATTAATTAAAAATAATATGGCCACTTAATATGGTAAAGGATGTAGCCTATAATTAAGATCTATAAGCTGGGTCTTGTTAGCTTTCATATATTTGTTAGAACTGCAGTATATTTTTACACTATAATTTGTACATGTAAATTTAGGAAATATTAACATATCCTTAAAATTTAATGGAAATTATGGTGTATAACAAATTGTTGTATTTTGGTTCAGTGCAGAATTCATCTATTTTTTATTATTTTTTAATGTTTATTTACTTTTGAGAGAGAGAGATACCAGAGAAGGGGTAGAGAGAGAGGGAGACGCAGAATCCAAAGCAGGCTCTAGGCTCTGAGCTGTTAGCACAGAGCCCAAGATGGGGTTTGAACTCATCATGACCTGAGCTGAAGTCAATGCTTAACCAACTGAGCCACCCAGGCACCCCTAGAATGCATTCATTTTTATTTTTTTATTTTTTTATTTTTTTTTATTTTTTTTTAATGTTTTATTTATTTTTAGGAGAGAGAGAGAGAGACAGTGTGAGCAGGGGAGGGTCAGAGAGAGAGAGGGAGTCACAGGCTGAAACGGGCTCCAGGCTCTGAGCTGGCAGTCAGCACAGAGCCCGACGCGGGGCTCGAACCCAGGAACCGCGAGATCATGACCTAAGTGAAAGTCGGACGCTTAACCGACTAAGCCACCCAGGCGCCCCGAATGCATTCATTTTTAATGGCACACCAGTGACAAGCCATTAAATTACAGATATATGGTGATAACCCATAGTAGTATACTTCTGATCACTGGGCTAAAACCTTCCGTTGTAGATAAAGCGAATTACTTTTATTCAAAGCTGTGTGTACAAATAAAGGCAGAAATAATAGAATCATTTATTCTTTTAATTCTGTTACCTTCATAAACATTTTATGATGCCTTACTGTTTTAACAATAATCTTATTAAATATTATTGAAAATATTATGGCAAGTAATTTAGTTTCGGTAAATTAAGGTGGTTGTATTTTTATTAAATAAGGATAAAAGTGATGAATCTCTTGTGGACTAAGATCTATTTAGTACATAACTCAGTTGAAAATATCTGCTTATTTTGAAATAATTGGAAGATATGACATTTGAAAAACACTGTACTCTCATTTAGATTTTATTTCCAACAAATTATGTGTAATGCATTCAGGACTTCTCAGGTATTTGTATAAGTGATAGATACTCATAGTAAAAGACATTTATACCCGAGAAAATAAAATAATAATTTTGATTAGAGTAATTATTTTCATAATTAATATTTGATCAATCAAATGCAGTTTTGTTTATTTTTTTCTACTTTTCCTTTTGCATTATTTTTTTTCAATTTTTGGTACACTATTATAATAAAATTTTTCATTAATGGGCCATTTCAAACGTCAAGCCTGTATTAGGGTGCTACTTCTCATTTTATTTATTTATTTATTTTTTACAAATAGTTTATTGTCAAATTAGTTACCACATAACACCCAGTGCTCATCCCCACAAGTGTCCTTCTCCATGCCCATCCCCCCTGCCCCCCACATTCATCAGTCCTCAGTTTTTGTCAGCATTCAAGAGTCTCTCATGGTTTGCCTCTCTCCCTTTCCCCACCATTTCCCCCTTCTTCTCCCCCTTGTTCCTCCGTCAAGTTCCTCCTAATCCTCCTATACGTGCAAACATATGATATTTGTCCTTCTCTGCCTGACTTATTTCGCTCAGCATAACACCCTCAAGGTCCATCCATGTTGCTACACATGGCCAGATTTCATTGTTTCTCATTGCCATGTAGTATTCCATGGTATAGATAAACCACATCTTCTTGATCTATTTGTCCGTTGATGGACACTTAGGCTCTTTCCATGTTTTAGCTATCGTGGAGAGTGCTGCTATGAACATTGGGGTACATGTGCTCCTATGCCTCAGCATTTCTGTATCCCTTGGGTAAATTCCTAACAGTGCGATTGCTGGGTCATAGGGGAGTTCTATTGTTAGTTTCCTTAGGAACCTCCACACTGTTTTCCAGAGGGGCTGTGCCAGTTTACATTCCCACCAACAGTGTAGGAGGGTGCCCGTTTCTCCACATCCTCTCCAGCATCTAGAGTTCTCTGATTGACTCATTTTAGCCACTCTGACTGGCGTGAGGTGGTATCTCAGTGTGGTTTTGATTTGTATTTCCCTGATGAGGAGCGATGCTGAGCATCGTTTCATGTGTCTGTTGGCCATCTGGATGTTCTCTTTGGAGAAGTGTCTGTTCATATCTTCTGCCCATTTCTTCAGTGGGTTGTTTGTTTTTCGGGCGTGTAGTTTGGTGAGTTCCTTGTAGATTCTGGATATCAACCCTTTATCTGATATGTCATTTGCAACTATCTTTTCCCATTCCGTTGGTTGCCTATTAATTTTCTGGGTTGTTTCCTTGGCTGTGCAGAAGCTTTTAATCTTGAGGAGGTCCCAACAGTTTATTTTTGCTCTTGATTCCCTTGCTTTTGGGGATGTGTCAAGTAAGAAGTTGCTGCGGTGGAGGTCAAGGAGGTTGTTTCCTGCTTTCTCCTCAAGGGTGTTGATAGTTTCCTGTCTCACGTTCAGGTCCTTTATCCATTTTGAGTTTATTTTTGTTCATGGTGTGAGAAAATGATCTAGTTTCATTCTTCTGCATGTTGCTGTCCAGTTCTCCCAACACCATCTGTTAAAAAGGCTGTCTTTTTTCCATTGGATATTCTTTCCTGCTTTGTCAAAGATGAGTTGGCTGTATACTTTTGGGTCCACTTCTGAGTTCTCAATTTTGTTCCATTGGTCTATGTGTCTGTTTTTGTGCCAATCAAATGCAGTTTTAATGTGAACTAATGAGTGTGTTAGTAGGAAATAACCATACACAATGGAAAGGAGTGTCTGCATAGTCCACAAATCCAGAGAGGAACAGTGGATGGACAACTGTGAAAATAGTATCCCCTATACTGTGCAACAGTGTGTCCTTCATTATTTTATAATAATGGCATTTAAAATCTTATATTTTTGGGGGTGGCCTCTGAGTGACTCATTTGGTTAAGTATCCAACTACTGGCTTCATTTCAGGTCATGTTCTCATGGTTTGTGAATTTGAGACCCACATCAGGCTCCATACCTACAGCATGAAGTCTGCTTAGGATTCCCTCTCTCCTCTCTCTGCCCTTCCTCCTCTTGATCTTTCTGTCTCTCTCTCAAAACAAATAAGTAACTTTAAATTTTTTTATATATTATCATTTTATATTTCATGATGTTTAACAGTTTTATTTCAGAAAACAATTGGGGCAAAATTATTTGGATTTGATTTCATATCAAGAATAAATTTAACAGAGGCACCTAGGTGACGCAGTTGGTTGAGATATCTGACTTTTGATTTTAGCTCAGGTTGTGATCTCACAGTCAGGCTCTATACTGGGCTTGGGGCTTGTTTGAGATTTTCTCGCACTCCCTCTGTCCCTGCCCCTCCCCTACTCATGCACAAGCTCCCTCATCAATCAATAAACAAATAAACAATAAGACTGTTAAATTATTCAATGTTGGTTAAAACAAAACTCTCCAAAATGCCTAAGTTTTACTGGGAAATATGTATATTCATAGTAGGATAAATCAATGATAAATTTTTAAAAAATATATGATTGTTTTAAAAAAACCAGTACTTTTGTTTTATTCCCAGAAAATAAAAAGCATGTAGCCAGGAAACTTTGACATGATATCTTAAGTATCTGGTGATCAGAAACATTAAAAAATAAAGCAATGAAACCATTTTTTTCAAACAAAAATGGCAACATCAAAATTTTTATGGTTTTTGATAGGGCTAAAAAACAGTGTCATACACTGTAATTTACGTTTTGTCGTTATTTTAATGATTGTTTTGTTTATTACATTGATAATTCATTATTACATGCTGGAAATATTTTGATTTTTTTTACACTGATCGTCTTTAATGTCAAAGTACTTACTTAAATGGTGTGATAATTGATCTTGGTTTCTGTATTTCAGTAATTGATGACTTTTCTTTGCAACATTTATATATATAATTTCTGCTTTTTGTTGTGTTAAGTTTAAAAAAAATGCCCTGGGATTAGTGTATAAATTTCAGTGCTTCTTTTGATTTTCTGGAAGGCAGTTTACTTGTTATTTCTATATTCCCTAGAGATGGTCTTTTGCTTTCTTTTTTAAATTATCACTATCAATTAAACTTTGTACTTAATCCATCATAGAACTTTTCGGTATTTTCAGACCCTGTTTTGTTTTCTTTTACACTGTGTATGGAACCACTGAGGGAATGGAACTTCATTATCACATGTGTGTTCTCCATTAGTTCTTTGCTTGACCTTGGGCTCTGCCATCTTTCTTTTATAGGCAGTTTTCTCTGAGATGTTTGGCTTATCATCAATCTGTGAAATATCCAGGTTTTAAAATGGATTCTCTCTTCACATAGAAAATGTTCAACTTCCTCATTTCACTTTCTAATCTATATCATATCTAGTTATGACAAACAGAAGATTTCCAATTTTCCTGGTTCGAATAAGTCTACTCTTTCAGAGCATTTGTATTTGGTACAAAACAATTGGAAATCCTTTCCTGGTTTGTTTAGAATTTTTTGAATTTTATAAAGATACTTGTAGCTTGATGGCTCTTATATTGAAGAAACAATACATTGTGTACACTATCAATATGTCAGGCCCTCTTCTAGGCACTTTATATTTTTTTAAGTTCTTATTTAAATTTTTGTTAGTTGATATACAGCATACTATTAGTTTTAGGTGTACAATACAGTGACTCAGCACTTCTGATCAATACCTGGTGCTCATCACAAGTGCACTGCTTGATCCCCAACACCTGTTTAGCTCATCTCCCCATCCACATTCCCTCTGGTTTGTTCTTTGGAGTTAAGAGTCAGTTTCTTTGTCTCTCTTTCTCTCTTTTTTTCTTTATGGTCATTCATTTTGTTTCTTAAATTCTACATATAAGTGAAATCATATGGTATTTGTCTTTCCCTGCCTGACATATTTCACTTAACATAATACTTTCTAGTTCCATCCATGCCATTGTAAATGGCAAGATTTCATTCTTTTTTAAGGCTGAGTGATATTCCATTCCAAGCTCAAATCTAACTAACATCACCAAGTTTGCTATATAAAATTTCTGTTGAAGATATCCTAGATCAAATATTGCTCTTTCTCAGTCTCTCTTGCCTCTTCACTCCACTTCTCTTTTCCCAATATGTGTGTGTTTACATGCATACGTGTGAGTTAGCATAGACTTATGGAAAATGTAACGAAAGTTCCTGATGGGTAGGGAGTGGGGAATAATTTGAATTTTAGCAAATGAAGTTAAATCTCTATTATTCACAGTAATTGGAAATCAGCGAACACCACTACAACATAATACTATCATGGCACATGCAGGGTGGGACAATTAATAGAAACTATATTCACCAGGAATGAGTGTATCCAGGGAACTGTTATCTTATTAAAATCTATGCCATTGTAATTGTCATTCGTTATTGTGAAATGTTTTGATAGTTGATGCATTCCCTTAACTATTTTAGTTTGTTTTTTCTTTTAATCATCTAACATTTTATCAAGTTAAGGAAAAGAAAAAACTACAATTAAGAGAATTTTGAGAAACTATATTAGAAATATATAGTTATTTATTATTCAGAGGTTGGCTTATTTACACATTCTTTCTTCTCTTCTAAAATATATACCACTTACAGGCCAGGAAGTTATCTTATTTATATTTTTATTCATTGCACCTGGCAGGATGTCTGTTACTAGAATTGGCTCCTTAAACATTTGGTAAAAATTAAATCATATGGTAGATGCATATAAATAGTTCAGCTTAATTTAAATATGTTTCCATATTGTTGTTAGGTATAAACTTTTAATCCAGATTGTACGTTATTTTTTCCTCAGGTTTCATAAATAAATTAACAAAGTATTGACATAAAACAAAAACAGTGGTTTTCTCCTAAGTTAGCTATAAAGAAACTTTTTTAAAAGACAAAGTTTGGCTTCAAGGCAATTTTCCCTTCTGTTCTGAACCTTTAACACTGTACTAATAAAAAAAATATTGGTATAGTGTTGAGCATGAACCTTATGAAGCGATAACATCTATCCACTAACTGTGCTACACTGTTCTAATTGAAAACAATATTCAGCAATACCATTAAGGTAATTAGAAGCTCTATTGTAAATTAACAACTTTAAGAAAACTAATTTTCCAGATAGGACTACATAGGCAATGCAGGCAAATATGTACCTAATAATTGTGATTTTAAAAGTATGCTTACTCTCTAAAGGAACATTTTAAGACTTAATATTATCTAATTGTTACTTTCATTTAACTTTTCAACAGTTGAAGCTATTTCTTTCTTAAAATCACATTGACTTTAGACCACATGGTTTATAGTGCATCAACTGCTTATTTTCTTCCAGATTAAAATAACAGTGTCGTACTTTTGAGTTGTGTATACTGTGCTTTGTGCTAGAGGCATTGTGAAAACAGATAAGAAAAAGTAGATACCTATAAAGGTAAACTGTCTAACTTAGAAAGATATATAAAGAAACAAAGGGTAGAAACAGTAGTTAATATAAATTATCATTCACAAAATAGAAAAAAGAAGCCTAGGAACAAAAATACCAGTGCTATTATATTCATAATATTCAAAGTCCCAACTCTTTTGGTAATTTTGATTAATCATAAAGAGTAATTCTTTTGGACTGTTTACTGCTAGCCTAAAATCCAAATATAGCAAACGTAACACCTGGAGAAGTTGGGTCACATTCATCAGTTGAACCCACACTTCAACTTTCTAAATAATCAGTTTTTTGTCACTATTTTCTGTAAGAATCACAATTTTAGGCACATGCCTGTTGAAGTCACATAGTATAAGTCAGATTGAAGTAATGATAGAGAAGCAATATGGAAAAAAGCTTGGAGTAATCCCAGTCTTTTGTTTGGAAGGTCTTTTATGAATTCCCAAACTAAAGTAGATACCCTTGCTACCTCCTCCATTATACCAAGTAATTTCCCAAATCTAACTCTCAGTAGACCTCACTGTAGTTAATTTAGCACTTTCTGTTCTAGTCTCTGTGCTCTTCATTTGGAGACATTGTTTCTGGTATATCTGCCATTAACATAGTACCTGGCGCAATGTATTTATAAAGTAAGTGGTAGATAAATGCACAAATAAATGGGTGGGTTTAACCAATTAGTCTTGAAAGTTACAAATACCTTGAAGCCTTGAATATTTTGCATGGATAGTTATATGATTATTAAAACTCTCTAAATATAGAGCTGTTTTAATTTAATAAATATTTTTTTACATGTTCCCCTCCTCCTTTTATAACTCCAAAGCCCACCTCAGTATCTACGTCTAGATAAACTTTTAATAAACTCTGTATGAACAAAGATCTAGAGACAGACCAAGAAGAATTGGTCAGAGCATCTTTTTATTCCCCCTATTACAATGTGACCTTATACATTTTTGAAAAGGTAGAAAGCTGAAAACATTTCCCTCTTTCCCGCCTTCCTCCCTTCCTCCCTTCCATTCTGTTTATCCTATTTTGTGTATATTAACACACATATGCATGCACGCACACACAGACACACACGTGTGTGTGTATATATATATATATGTATATATACATATATATACACCCATACACATATATATGCTAATGAAAGACAAACTTTCATTAAATCCTGAGTTATGTGAAACTAGAGGTTGTTCTAATTGTTTAAAACTGTCCATTGCATAAATCGAAAGCAGTGCTCAAGGACTGTTTTATTTAGCCTGATAATTGTCTCCTGTCGTTGTTCTATGTTTGCAAACTATTACAGAGAATGAGAATATTTATATTTTTGCTACAACTAGGAGAACTTGCCTTGATTGATATTGTGAGTCAACATAGGTGATTACTTTATCCATTTAAATAATGGGATTGACATGCTTTCAGATCACCAAACAACTTTTCAAAAACTTCTTTGAGTGGCAAAAATACTCAATGATGTTATGAAGTAAATATAGCAAAGGTACTTTAGTCAAAATTCCTTTTAGTGAGAACTAAAAACTCAGTTGTATTTTGTTTTGTTTTATCCAAGAAGGGCGTTTAATTGTATTTCTGCAAGAACATTGGGAAAGTAAATATACGAAGAATAATATAACCTGAACACTGAGTTACAAAGTATTTAAAAATCACAATTTCTTGTAAAGCTTCCTAAGCTTGATTCATATTTAATAATTATGGAAATGAATCATTGATTTTTTTAAAAAATTCTATTTGAATAACTGAAGTAATCAGTGCAAACTGCTCTATTCCTTGCTGTTCTATTGATTGAAATATACTTGTGAATGTCAGTGGGGCTTTTGAATATTATAGATCACACTCATTTTGGTCAGTGATCTGTCACAGATGCTTGGTATTAAGAACCCAGCTGTGCCCTCTGTTCTACAGATATTTTCAACAGTTTTTTTCTCTATAATAATTCAGAAAACTCTAGATGAAACTCTGCTTGTTCATCAGTCACACTGGATTAATTGGCATAAATATCCCAACTAAGGAAAAACAATTAAAAACAAATAAAGAAAAAAGGATTTTAACAAAAACGAAGAAAAGAATTTGAAAAGAAAACAAAATCATCCAACTAGAAGTCAGAATCTTTATATACAACTCTGACCTAGCCTTAAATGTGAAAAATAACCAACACACACATACACACGCATGTTCTGACCCTAGAGCAGTTTGTTTGTTTATTTTTTGTAATAGTTTATTTTTCTTAATGTTTTATTCATTTTTGAGAGAGAGAGGGGAGAGTCAGAGAGAGGAAGAGACAGAATCAGAAGTAGGCTCCAGGCTGTGAGCTAGCTGTCAGCAAAGAGCCTGACGTGGGGCTCGAACCCACGAAGTGTGAGATCATGACTGAGCCAAAGTCAGACGCTTAATCGACTGAGCCACCCAGGCGCTCCTAGAATAGTTTCTTAAGTAAGGATCACACCTCTCTAAAAAAATGTCCTACAAGCTCTTCCAGCACTTTTTAGTTCCAGTCCTCTGAGAGGCAGGTGCCCAAATGCAATGAGATCCACGATACATTTATTAGCGGCCTGCCTTTTAGAGAGAGTGGAAAGGGGTCCAGAACATCTGGGAGAACTGTTAGTCACGTGTGAAGATCTGACCTTGCATGAAAGTGAGAGGGAAGGCAGGAGTTTTGCGTGAATGCTTGCTTTATTGCTGTGCAGTTCTAAGGGACATTTCGGCAAAGCCAATAAGGAATCCTTGAGTCAGTGCACCATTAGAAGATCTGGCAGGATTGCTTTCCTCTCCCTGCCACAGCCATAGGTGGGGAGCACTTGCAAGAAATAAGCCCTCAGCAGAAATGTAGTGATGCGCTTCTAGAGCATACCCCCGGGGACAGTCTGTTACATTTTCTCCACTCAGAGATCTGAAAGGCTTCACCTTAGGGCTGCTTCACTCACCGTTTGCCAGGATTTGCTCTAGACTCATTCTAAGACACAGACAGTAATCCTCTGTATTTTCTGAAATAGTGCCACCAAAAATCCACCTTTGGCTGTATCTTATGGCAGGATAGGAAATACAACTGTTGCCTTAAATATAGACACGTGAGTGAATGTCAGTTTTATTAAGTGGAAGTCTTTGGGGCCGAAAAGTCAGACTTCTCTCAGGCCATTATGAACAGTCAGGAGCATGGGTACTTTTCTGCAACAGCAGATTAAATGATCTGCCATAGATGTATAAAGCTCTATGTCTACAATTCTTCCCAAATTTCCTATCACCCTGAACATTTTCAAGAGGAAGTACAAACCATTATGAATTATTATGAATCTTACTGATTAGACTATGATACAGTTATTATCCTAACAGACAAATTCTGCAAAGTACTTACAGAAGTAGATTGACCAATAAACTAATTCATCCCTTTGAAGTACAAGAATTTCTAGAAGCAAACATGGACACATTGATAGATACATTCTTTACATTCTATTTCCCATTTGTTAACTGGTTTAAAAAACTAAAAAACATAATGATTGGCTGATGAATTCTGTCAAACATAATGTTTGGTTCTCAAAAGCCTCTTTGGATGTTAGGTGTCCTATTGTTCCACAGTTATTTATTTAGATTTCAAGAGCAATTTACAGTCATTCCAACAGTTTTAATAACTGACTAGCAAAATTCATGGACAAATCAACAAAGTTAGATCATTGTGAAGGATGTAACCAAATGGGTAGAAATAGAGAGGCTAAGTTAATGGCATGTGAAATTTCTTATTTCTACTTAAATCATTAGGAAGATGTAATACAAGAATAAGGGATGTTTGATGCAAAGAAGAAGAAAGTCAAAGAGTTAATATATTTTTCGGTTCTTTCTGGATCATGTCATTCTACTGAGCAGGAAGGTCAACAAAGTCAATTGCACCAATAATTCTATTGAAGAACTTCTCCAAAGTATGCTGAAAAGGAACTAGCAATCATACTATTATCATTAGATACACGTAAGTGCAGCCTGAAGAAAGTGAACTTCAATTTAGCCACTCATTTTTCTAGAAATGGCGGCCCCTTTTTCCACTGTAAAAGTGCAGTTCATCAAATTTATTTTCTCAAGGACAGTGATGCTGCCAATATTATATTTCATGAAGAAAATCATGTTGCAACTCCTTCTCTTTCAAAATTTTTCATGCTGATGTTTTCTAACCATATTGTTTATTTTTCTATCTGCAGACTTCTCTATGCTTTTAGATCTAATTCATTTCTTCTTATTCACAGATTAATTACATTAGTGCGATCACTTAAAACTTTTGAAATGTGTTGTTGTCTTTAGATTATCAAATAATATATATCTAAGCCTCTTCCTCTTCTCTACAGAGATAGGACATTTTTTATTCACTTTCCTACTGGAACTTCAGATATATTCTATATTCCAAAAGTAAAAAAGATAATCAAATTTATCATCAATTTTGTTTTGATTGTTCCAACTTAATTGGTATATGATTTTTCATAAGATGAGTTCCATAACATTCTCTACCTTGTCATCCTCAGTATCCCCTGTAAGGGAAGCTAGCATTCAGTCTATCAGTGATTTTCTTCTGCAGAGGTCTTTGAATCAATATGTACAAAACCATAATTGTCCTGATTAAGTAAACTAGGAAAGAAGCATACTTATTTTCTAAAATCTCTTAAGTATAATTAATATAATATTCTCCTCTATTCCCGAAGTCATTGACCAAGCCTCAAGCCTCTATTCTTTTATATACTTGGTTTACAGTGGGTTTTTTCCTGTTTGTGTGTGTGCGCATGCACATGCGGACGAGCATGAATGTGTGTTTGTTGACATTGACAGCTGGTATCTATCTTGCTACTTGTAGTTAAGGGACACACTTTTTGTTTTTTTTTAATAACAAAATTTATTATTAAATTAAATTAATTTATGGGGTGCCTGGGTGGCTTAGTCGGTTAAGCGTCCGACTTTCGCTTGGGTCATGATCTCGCGGTTCGTGGGTTCGAGCCCCGCGTCGGGCTCTGTGCTGACTGCCAGCTCAGAGCCTGGAGCCTGTTTCAGCTGTGACTACCTCTCTCACTGACCCTCCCCTGCTCACGCTGTCTCTCTCTCTCTCTCCTAGAAATAAAAAAAAAAAAAAAAATTTAATATTGGAGGAGAGACAGAGACAGAGACAGAGACAGAGACAGAAAACATAAGTCAGAGAGAGGGGCCGAGAGAGAGAATCCAGGCACGCTCCATGCTCAGTGTGGAGTCCACCACAAAGCTATGGTCCCTATGACCCTGGGATCATGACCTGAGCAGAAATTAGGACTTGGGTGCTCAACCCACTGAGCCACCCAAGGCATTCGGGGGACAAAGTTTTTTGGACATAGAGTTTTGGTTAATCCCTGTCTTTTTTTCTATTTTTTTACTTTTTACTTTCTGCTTTGTCGTTGTTCTTGTTTCTACTTCTAGCCATGAAATAAATTTGACTTGATATTTTTATCTCTGGATTCATGTGAATTCTTTATATTGATAATATCACATTTTGTTCTACTTCTTTTGAATATTCCAGAGTTGATTCTCTATTTATAATTGCTTTGTAAATAATTCCACAAATCAAGTAGGCAAATTCCAACTATTTCCAACCTGGGAAGAGTATCTACAATATCATCTCTTTGTCAATATATTTCATGTGACTGATAATATTATTAAGATCTTAATGGACCCCAGACTTCCACCATATCACATTGAATTCCTTAGGTATATTTTGGCCATGCCTCACTTTTTAAGTCCTTACAAAGTCTAGCCATATCAGTTTCTCCTGAATCTCTCCTTTGATGATAGGAAGAGGAAATGCCACTTATTTACAATAAACTTAACTCAAGATATGTTAAAACTCTTCCAGATCAAACATGGTTGTCACTGTCTTTCTTATTCCCAGAATACAGGAACAGTAGGGGAAAAAAATGGAATTCTTAAGGGGGAAAAGTAAGCTAAGATCTTTGTAGCCACATGAAACTCTAACAGACAAGAGAACAAAAATCTGATCTGTGAGTTGATGAAATATTTAAGGTCTGTATAACATCTCAAAAAGCATCAATGGTGAGACGCCTGGGTGGCTCAATCCCTTAAGCGTCCGACTTTGGCCTAGGTTGTGATCTCACAGTTTGTGAGTTTGAGCTCTGCATCGGGCTCTGTGCTGGAGCCTGCTTTGGATTCTGTGTCTCCCATTCTCTCTGCCTATCCCCCACTCATGCTCTGTTTCTCTCTATCTCAATAATAAATAAGCATAAAAAATTATAAAATAAATTTGAAAAAATAAAAAAATTTTAAAAAGCATCAGTGGTATTCTTCTAATAAGATTCCTAAAAATTACTGCAAGGTACATAGTAATTAGGAAAGTTTTTACCTTTCATAGATCTGCAAAGCATTCCAAGTCTCCTTAAAAAAAACTGATATCAGTCACTTTTGATGACTCAACGCTAATTAAAAATCATTCAAAGGGCGCCTGGGTGGCTCAGTCAATTAAGCGTCTGACTTTCGCTTAGGTAATGATCTCGCGGTTCGTGGGCTCGAGCCCCGCGTCGGGCTCTGTGCTGACTGCCAGCTCAGAGCCTGGAGCCTGTTTCAGTCTGTGACTCCCTCTCTCTCTGACCCTCCCCTGCTCGCGCGCTCTCTCTCTCTCTCTCCTAGAAATAAATAAATAATAAAAATCATTCAAGAACATTTTCCTGGATTCCTGTTGTAAATAATCTTGCCATGTCCCTCTAATCACTCCTGCCATTAATTATCAGGATTTAAGGTCTGGATGTGCATTTCAGAAACTGCAAGGAGTTATCTCTACTGGATAATGATACTGCAGACCGAAATTTCTTCTAAGCACTAGATTTCACACGTTTATTATTTTGTTCATAATAAGGGTTTCCATGACCCATTTTTGGACATTTTACTTGTTGTAGGAGAGACTGTGTGTGCTACTACATCATGGACCTTAGTCACACATGTTCTGGTCAAGCTGAATTTCCCAGACTAAGGGCTCCTAAGTATATGAAGAAGCTTCTTACTGGCCCAGAATATGTCTGCAGCCCCATGTTTTGTATACATCACACTTAGAAAACTCATTACTATTCAATATGTTGACCTGGCCATTTTGTCATTAGAAGCTATATCCTGTCTTAGGAGATAACAGATATTTTTAAATCTTATTCAGTGGCGTTTTAGAGAATCAGGCTACCAAATATTCTCCTTTTTTCTTTGAGATAGAATTAACTTGCCTAATTTGAATGCGGTGCCACAGTGCAAATTAAACACAGGTAACTAAATAATTAATCCAGGACTTGACACTTTAAAAGCATGATTATTACTGAGTGGATTTAGAAAATAATTCCCATTCTAGGGAATTGATCTAGGTGCTACATCAGGATGAATGAGGAATGATGGCTTTCATCATTATTCCTACCAGACAGGCTGCCATCTAGCAAATGTAAAACTTCTAACCAAACAAGAAGATACTCCTGATGGAGAGCAGGGAGAAAAACATCTACCCTATAAAATATGACCATTGAAAAGTAGAAAATTAGCTTTAAAGTTGGAAACCATTGCCTATGACACCCATAGGCAGGTTTCTGGGAAGGCAAACTCACTAACATAATTGGGCCTTAGATTGCTCAAATAACAAATATCAAATGTTATTACTGGGGAAAGTTCATATTTTTTTAAATCCAAGGTCTTACAATTTAGAATATGAGAACAGACTTATTCCTTATCTAAAAATGGAGTTATAGAATGTCCCCTTCATACAACTGCTTACTAACTAACAGGTGTTTAACAGTGTTAATAAATTTTCATTCCAGAGAATTTTCCCCTTGACTATAAAAAATTGCAATCCCTACTTTTGCTTAGTCAGTTTCATGTAATCAGGTTTTATATTAACTGTAACAACAAGTGTCATAAAACCATATTCTTGAATTGAAAACTAAAACTGGAATGAGATTTTGTAGGAGACGTCATTGAGAACATCCACTTATGCTATAACCATTCCAAATATCAGAAGAAATAGCAAAAATAAAGTACTTTGTTGTTATTATTGTAATATTTTCAATACCCACAACTTATTTATTTTATAATTTGATGTTTGTACTTTTGACTCCCTTCACCCGTGTTGCCTATCCCCCACTTCTTACTTCTGACAACCACCTGTCTATTCTGTGTATCTATGAGCTGTTTTTTTTTTTTTTAATTTCACATATAACTGAAATCAAATAATATTTGCCTTTGTCTGACTCAATTCAATTATCATAATGGCCTCAAGCTTCATCGATTTTTTGCAATGACAATAATTCATCTTTCTTATGGCTGAGTAGTATTCTGTTGTGATACCTGTACCACATTTTTTTTATCTATTCATCCATTGCTGGGCCCTTAAGTTGTGTCCATATCTTGGCTATTGCATGTAAATTATATAGCAATCGACACTGAGTTGTATCTGTCCCAGAAGGAGAATTGCTATAGCATATGGTAGTTCTATTTTTAATCTTTTAAGGAATCTCCATGCTGTTGTCCATAGTAGCCAGACTAGTTTACATTCCAACAGTGTGTGAGGATTCCCTTTTGTCCACATCCTTGCTAACAGTTGTTATTTTTTTATCTTTTTGATAATAGCCATTCTAACAGGTGTGAGGTGATTTCATCTGGGTTTTTTATTGCATTTCCCTGATGATTAGTGATTTTGTTGACCATCTGGGTGTTCATTGCCCATCTATGTGTCTCTGGAAAAGTGTCTATTCAGATTCTTTGTCCATTTTCGAACTTTTTTTGGTCATTTTGCTATTAAATTGTATGAGTTCTTTATATAATTTCGATATTAACCCTTATCGGATAAGTGATTTGCAAATATTTTTTCTATTTCTCCTATTCCTCCCATTTTCTCTGTGATTTCTGATATAAGGCTTAGAGTTAAATTGGAATATTTAAAATTTTCATTTTATTCCAGTTATATTTGGATTATTAATAATCTTATCCACTAATTATATAGGGATATTTTAAATAGAACTCTGAAACATGACGGGCATAGGCAATGTCAAAATTTCAGATACAGTAGAAGTAAAACCAATGAATTACCAAAGTAGGGATTAGTAAATGTTTATTTTGTACACATCAAAACTTTGAGAACTTAGAGCTTTCAAACGAAAATGTAGAATGAAGCTCCAGATATATATTTTTATATGCCAGTTTATATAGTGAGGAGGCAATGACTATTTATTCTCATGGCCATTGGTTATAATATTAGAATTTCCTTAAATGATTAGGTATTCTTTATTGATTGCCTCATAGCAAATTTGCAAAACACTGTAAATTTTGCATATGATTTCCAAAGGCATAGCAAGAAATGGCCCAGGTCAAGTAAGTCTTGCAAAATACATTAAATTAAGCTTTGCTTTTTGGCTCGAACTGGATTTGTCTGCTTCAGGACATTTTCAAGACTTGTCTTTGGTTTTGATTTTAACAGCACACAAAATTGAATGGCCATTTACTCTATATTGAAATGAATATAAAAACATTTCAGTTTGGTAACAAATCTTTTGATATTGCTGTAGTCAGTTCCATACTTGGAATTCACAAGTGATTTTAGAGAGAGAAATCTTTAAGGAGATACAATGGTATCGTGCTGATTTTACATTTATTATTTCTCTTTTTTTGATAATAAATGTTACCATAAAGCTTCTGTAGAAAGGATTTGAGAAGAGCTCCAGATGCATTCACAAATAAAAGAAAGTAAACAGGATAGGTATATTTTATGCAAATAAACCTGTTAATATGGAAATCAGTGAAATCGAAAAGCTCATTTTAGCCAAAAATCACAATTTTTATAAACATTCAAAGAATTTGTCTACTTTCTTTTAAAATGCTATGTATCCCAAACATATCAATTGGGTTGATATCAAAACTAACACTCTTACCATAATTTTTGTTCACAAAGTTAGAAAATAAAACTAGTTTTCTATCCTTTATTTAACCAAAAATGCAAACAGTATTCCAAAAATTCATGTGATAGCTGATATTTTGAAATATGAAACTTTTGTGATTTTGTTCCTCCTGATAGTATAAAACTGTATAACATATATAACTGTAACAGGACCTAAACTCCACTTTATTTATTTATTTATTTACAAATAGTTTATTGACAAATTAGTTTCCACATAACACCCAGTGCTCATCCCCACAAGTGTTCTCCTCCATGCCCATCCCCCCTGCCCCCCACATCCATCAGTCCTCAGTTTTTGTCAGCATTCAAGAATCTCTCATGGTTTGCCTCTCTCCCTTTCCCCCACCATTTCCCCCCTTCTTCTCCCCCTTGTTCCTCAGTTAAGTTCCTCCTAATCCTCCCATACGTGCAAACATGATATTTGTCCTTCTCTGCCTGACTTATTTCGCTCAGCATAACACCCTCAAGGTCCATCCATGTTGCTACACATGGTCAGATTTCATTGTTTCTCATTGCCATGTAGTATTCCATGGTGTAGATAAACCACATCTTCTTGATCCATTCATCCTTTGATGGACTCTTAGGCTCTTTCCATGTTTTAGCTATTGTGGAGAGTGCTGCTATGAACATTGGGGTACACGTGCTCCTATGCATGAGCATTTCTGTATCCCTTGGGTAAATTCCTAGCAGTGCTATTGCTGGGTCGTAGGGGACTGAACTCAACTTTAACTGATAAGTGAGGCTCCTGCCACATGGCTGTAATAAAAACTATGTTTTCCTACTGTTTTGTGGACTATGATACCTATTTATTTTATTTATATACTAGCTCATGGTGTGAAATGCTCCTGTCTGTTTGGACTGCTGGCTTCCAAAGTAAGCGTTTATTTGCTCATGTTTTCTGTATTTACGGGAGTGAACTCATGCTCAGAAATATATTGTTAGAGTAACACGTGCTCTGGTGTGTGAACTCATGCTCAGAAATATATTGTTAGAGTAACACGTGCTCTGGTGTGTGGAAGTATCCCTTTGGAAAAATTGCTTTTTAGTTTAGTTTAGTTTAGTTTTTCCTCTTGTCAGTTTTCTACATGAGCAATTTAAAACCAACTTACACATTAACATCTCACTTAGGGGTTCTCAGCCTGATTGGCTAGTGGAATTTAAACTCTGTCCTGTAGTACACATGAGTCAAATTTAGATTTTGAGTGGATGATTCCATTATTCATTCAAAAATTAGAGCAGATGAGCAGCTCTTACTTCTAGTTTGATAAAGGGAATACAGTTTCCTCTTAGCATTATGTAACAAACTCATTTTTTACCACCTTGATTTCTTGGGGCTCTTAGTCATAAGAAAATTAACCTCTGAGGATTGATACAGTCCCCCAACCTATCAGGGCCATGTTTGACTTCAATTACCCCAATTATAGTGAAGTTGTGTAACTAAAAAACATAACAGGGTGTACTTAGTGAAAAACAGGATAGCATACACATTTTAATAACGCTAAGATTAAGTCATAGGTTAAGTTGCAGATACTCTAATCCATCCTCATCACTGCCAGTGATGTTTATGGAATGTAGGCCTTAGGGAAGGGACTGCTATACACCATCATTTAGCAAAGGTATATGTACTAACTTATGTTCTGTCCTTATCTGTTCCTTCTCTCTAAGTTAGGCTCTTTGTCTAACTCAAGTCTTTGGGCAAGACTTGATTTTCCAGTTATATTCTTTATGGCACCGGAGAGCCAACCATACCTTTAAAGAGGTTAGCTCATTTCCAATACATAGAATAGCTTCTTTGAGTGCATTTACCTTTGTGTCCAGTTTTATGATTTCTTGAATAGCTAGGGCATGAGAAACATCTTTGGTTAGTTGATTTGAGCTGTATGAACCTCTTGGACTAATGCAACGGTAGAAACAGAATTGTACACGTAAAGGTCAATCTTTTATGAGTAAGGGTCATTAGCCTGTTCATAGCTCAAGGGAAAGTATGGAGGGAAACAGGACCTGCTGGAGACATGATGTCTGTTCCCATAATCAAAAGAAGTTCCCAACATAAGTTCTTCACAAGGTGCAATCATCATACCAGGGCCAGAATAAGGAGACAAGTCACTCCTGATACTGATCAACAGAGTACCTTAGGGATCAGTGCTTAAGCAGAAATAATTGAGTGGGGGTGGATATCGGTTGTCATCTGATGGCAAGAGACCACGCAAACTTGCTTTAACCTCACTAGGAGCTTTCTCGACTAGTGGGCATGGAATGACTCCCAACAATAAGAGAACAGGGATACAAAGGTATAGAATGGCGAAAGATTGGAATTCGATTATAAACATTCAATTATAATAACAGTCAAAATCTATGCACTACCTCTTGATGTGAAGAGACATGTCATAGATACTGTATTTCTGCCAAAATGAACAATGTGAACTTAATCATGTTAAGATATTAGGCAAAGCTAATCTAAAAGACAATTTATAAAACACATGGCAATTTAGGGGCGCCTGGGTGGCTTAGTCGGTTAAGCGTCTGACTTTTGCTTAGGTCATGATCTCGCGGTTCGTGAGTTCGAGCCCCGCGTCGGGCTCTGTGCTGACTGCCAGCTCGGAGCCTGGAGCCTGTTTCAGTCTGTGACTCCCTCTGTCTCTGACCCTCCCCTGTTCACGCTGTCTTCCTCTCTCCTAGAAATAAATAAAAAACATTTAAAAAAAAAAAACACATGACAATTTATAAAACTTTGGCTCTTCTGAAATGTAAATTTAACAATGTAATGTTAACAGAAGATAAATAGAGGTTAAGAATTATTTCAAATTAAAGAAAACATTTTAGAAAGGAAAGCAAAGGCAATGAGTGATATCAGTCAGAAGAAATAAATATATGTATTCATAATTAATTGCATGTCCTTAAAACTGTAGAACTGCAAACGTAAATGGAAACAACCACAGTATGCAATAATGACTATCTAAAGGGATGGCTAACATACAAAATTTTTATTAAAACAAAAACAAAACAAATTTCTACATTAAAAAAGACCTTGGAAAACTTATATTGTGTACTACCTTGAATTTTGTAGGCAGGTAATGACTTTGCTTTCTAAAGTCACTGAAATTAGAAAAAAAATAAATAATAATAATCTGAGAAAAATTAGAGACAACAAAATTAAAAAGTTTTTGAAAAGCTTACTAAGATGAAAAGAACTTGCCTCTTTACTGGGTTAGTTTTTCTTTTAATGTCGATTTACTGATTTTGAGAGAGAGAGTGCATGCATGTGGCCACGTGAAAGTAAGCAGAGAAGGGGTAGAAAGAGAGAGAGGTAGAGAATGAATCCCAAACAGGCCCCATGCTATTAGGACTGAGTCTTAATGTGGGGCTAAATCTCATTAACCGTGAAATCCTGACCTGAGCCAAAATCAAGAGTTGGACGCTTAACCAACTAAGCCATCCGAGTGCCCCTGGGTTAGTTTTTAAAACCGATAACTCAGTGACTTAAAATAGCAATTTATTGTCATCTCATTTTCTGAATATAAACTTACCTAAACTGTTTTTGCCGAGATTTTCTGATATTGTTATAGCACATGGCAGATAAGACTTGACTCTTCTTGTAGTTATATAGCATAGCTACTATGCAATATGTTTTCCTTAATGTTTTTTTTCATGTAGCTAGCTTGGGGTTCCTCACAGTATGGTGCCCATAGGGTAATTAAATTTTTGCCTGATGACTGGTTTCCTCAGAAAAAGCAGTCTGGAGTCAGGAAGCAGAAGTTTCCAGGCTCTAGATTCAGGCCCAGACACTCGCACAGGATCACTTCTACCATATTCTATTTGTCAGAGCAGTCCTATAGTACACTGATATCCAAGAGAATGGGGAACCTATTCACTTCACAAGAGAAGTGCCAAAGAGTTTGTGGCCATCATTGATCTAGCAAAGTCACTTTCTGAGGTTGTATTATTTGATTTCTTAAAAGCTTTGGACATTTTCTTTCTTACATGTTTTTACAGTATATCTTTCTTATGTTCTCCAGGTTGCTTTGGCTGTTGCTTCTCTATCCCTTTAGTTGATTACTTTACCTAGCACACACATTTTAGAGTGTTTCAGAGTTTATCTTGAATCATGTTCATTTTTCTTTCTATATCTGATCTTTTGCAGGTTCATGTTTTAAAGTAACGCCTTTATTTTTTTTATTATTTTTTCATGTTTATTTACTGTTGAGACAGAGAGAGAAAGAAAGAGGGAGAGAGAGAGAGAACAAGTAGGCAAGGGGCAGAGGGAGACAGAAGCACAGAATCCAAAGCAGGCTCCTGGCTGTGAGCTGGGGTTTGAACTCATAAACTGTGAGATCGTGACCTGAGCCAAAGTCAGATGCCTAACCGACTGAGCCACCCAGGAACTCCAACATCTTTATATTTTATATACATTTCTCAGATAATGATCCTCAGTCTGAATCTACCCATTCAATTTGAGTCTCACATAGTTTATTGCATACTTTTATTTGCACTTGTATCTCCCATTGTCATCTCAAATTTACCATGTCCAAAATGAAATTGTCAAAATACTCTTCCCTTCTTCCCCCCATATTCCTCAGTTACTCCTCTGGAAAAAAAATATAAATGAAAGAAAAGAAAAGAAGAGAAAACAAATATCAGCACCAATACCACTGTAGATGAGTTGTCTAACCATATGTCAGTTTTCAAGGTATAATCTCATATTTATTTTTCATCCAACCCTTTCCTTTGGTCTCATAAAGATGCCACCTGTAAATTCTGCTAATTCCACCATGAGAACAAATACTGTATCTGGTATTTTGTTCTACTCTCCTGCAAATTATAATGGTTGCTGGCCTATGAAATACTCCTTTTACATATACTTTTTTTTTTTTTTGCCTCCATTACACAGGGGGAAAAGTAACACTTCAAAATAAGATAAGATTTACCTTGAATCTTCCTAACTTTCCTATTTTGGATCTATTTTAGAAAGCAACTTATGTGATACTTCTACAGAAATCTCAGGTATCATTACCATTATTTTTAATAAAAAAATATTTCTACTAGTATCTTCTAGTTCATGCCACAATGTTTTACTGTACTTAGCAGAGATAATTTTACCACTGAATATTTTAGTCATACATAGTTGTATTTAAATGTTAGTTCTTTGGGGTGCCTACTCACTTGGGTAAGTGTCCAACTCTTGATTTTGACTCAGGTCAAGATCTCATGGTCATGAAATCAAGCCCAATGTTGAACCTCACATCAGACTCCCCTGTGGGTGTGGATCCTGCTTAAGATTTTCTCTGTCCTTCACCCAGTGCTCCACCTGGCTCATGTGCACATGTGTGTGCTCTCTCTGAAAAAAAAATTTTTTAAATAAGAATAAATGTTACTGCTTTTCATTATTAATCCCTCCTTCCACCCTCTGCCTCCAGCAGTCATTTGTAGTATGCCTCTCTGGTTTTGTCTTCTCAGAATATACATAAATACAATCAGACAGTATAAATTTGTTTTGATTAGTTTCTTTCACTCAGCATAATTCATTTCATATTCTTACATATTGCTACATGTACCATTAGTCCATTCTTTTGTATCACTGAGTAAAGTTTAATTATAAGGAAGAACCACAGATTTTTCACGCATCATTTGATGCAAATTTCCAGTTTGGGATAATTATGAATGAAAGTGATATAAATTTCACAAATACGTTTTTGTTGTGAATATTTGTTTCATTTTTTTTTTTTTGAGTAAATATCTAGGACTGGGTATGGCCAGTTTTAAATTTTTAAAGAAACTGCCAGAATGTTTTGCAAAATGGATCTATCTTTGCATTCTGTTCAAAAGTCTTGAGAGTTCCAGATGTTCTATATTCTAGCTAACAGTTGGTGTTGTCACTTTTTTGGGGTAAATTTTACTGAATCTAAGAGGTGTGTAGTGCTGTTTCTCAATGGTTTTAAAATATGTTTTCCTCATGGGTAATGTTGCACAATTTTCATGTCTTTATTTGCCATATATTTATTAAGTGCCATCTTATTTTTTAAGTGTCCAAACCTTTGCCTATTTTACAAATCAAAAGAGCTTCCTTTGGTTTTTTTAGTTATGAGAGTAATTTATACATTTTGGATGCCAATTCTACATCACATATTTGTTTAAAAATTTTTCCCGGGGCGCCTGGGTGGCTTAGTCGGTTAAGCATCCGACTTTCGCTTAGGTCATGATCTTGCGGTTCGTGGGTTCGAGCCCCGCGTCGGGCTCTGTGCTGACTGCCAGCTCAGAGCCTGAAATAAATAAAACATTAAAAAAAAAATTTTTCCCAATCCATAGCTCATTGTCTCATTTTTTCAAGAGTCTTTTGAACAAAAGCAATACTATTACTTTTGTTGAAGCTTAATTTATCAGTGTTTTCTATGATTCATGCTTTTTCTGTCCTTATGCTGAACATCTTTGACAAATCCTGGAGAGCAGAACTTTATTTTCATTTCTTCCTTCTAGAAGTCTCGTGGCTTTAGGATTTATATTTAAGTCTATTATTTATTTCTATCTAAAGTTTTGCATATGGTATAAGATATGGTTCAAGGTTCTTTTTCCTTTACTTTACCTTTCTTTCACATATGAATATCTGATTGTCCCAGCACCGTTTGTTAAAAAAAAAGTACCATTCCTCCAGTTAGCTGTCTTAATAACTTTGTGGAAAAACAATTGACCATAAACAAGTGATTATGTTGCGGGGGTCTGTATTTTTTCAGTGAGTTACGTGTCTATACTTTCATCTATACTATGCTGTGCTACATTTAGTAGTAGCATTATAGCTACTGATTCCTGAAATCGGTTAGTATGAGCCTTCCAACTTTGTTCTTTGTTTTTCAAAATTGCTTTCCTTCAGAGCATTCCCCTCAGGATTTCTTGTAGGGCTGGCTTCGTGGTGACAAATTCTTTCAATTTCTGTTTATTTGGAAAGGTTTTTATCTCTCCTTCTATTTTGAGTGACAGGCTTGCTGGATAGAGGATTCTTGGCTGCATATTTTTACTGTTCATCACATTGAAGATCTCTTGCCATTCCTTTCTGGCCTGCCAAGTTTCAGTAGATAGATCTGTCACCACTCTGATAGGTTTCCCTTTGTATGTGAGGGCCCTTTTCTCCCTAGCTGCTTTCAAAATTCTCTCTTTGTCCTTGTATTTTGCCATTTTTACGATGATATGTCGTGCAGAAGATCGATTCAAGTTACGTCTGAGGGGAGTCCTCTGAGCCTCTTGTATTTCCACATTGACTTCCTTCCCCAGGTCGGGGAAGTTCTCTGCTATAATTTGTTCCAGGACTCCTTCAGCACCTTTCCCTCTCTCTTCATCTTCTGGGATTCCTATGATACGGATATTGTTGCGTTTGACCGTATTGCTGAGCTCTCAAATTCTTCTTTCCTGTTCCTGGATCAAAATTGCTTTGGGTATTGAAGTACTTTCCTTTTCTGTATAAAATTTAACAATCAGCTTGTCAAGTTTTACTAAGTATCCTACTGGGTTTGTTGTTGAAACTGTATTGAACCTATGGATAAATTTGAAAGAATCTTTCAACCCATAAATGTTGTTTCCTTCCAATTATTTGTCTTCTTTAACTTCTGTGATCAATGGTTTGTGGTTTTCTATATATAAATGCTGCATTTATTCGGTTTATATGTTATATATTCCTCTTTTTCCAGAGCAAATATATTTTTTCTATTTCTTCTAATATCATAGTTTCAGTCTTTTCTTGTTTTATTCCTATCTCAGTTTCCAATTGTTCATTGGTAATATAAATATAACTAATTTTTTATATCTGACTTTGTATCGTACAATCTCGCTAATTCAGTTTTAAGCTCTACTACCTTCCCTCCCCCCAAATGATTTAAGGTTTTTCTACGCAGGCCATCTTGTAATCTGTAAGCGGTTGTTTTCTTTTTTCCTTTCTAGTGTTTACATCATTTCTTCTTCCAGCACTATTACTCTGGGTAGGTTCTTCTGCATGATGTTCATTTGGAATAATACAAGCAGAAACATTTGCCTTGATATGGATAATAGTGAAGTCATTGATCTTTACCAATGGATATGACATTATCTGTAATTTTTTCATTAATTTATCATAAGTAGCAAAGTCACACTCACTACTAGTTTCCTGAGAGTTTTTATCTGAATGCATATCAAATTACATCCAAATGATTTTTCTGCATGTAGTGAGATTGCTATATGGTTTTCATTCCCAGTACTCCACTCATGTAAGGGACATTAATGTGGGGTAATATTTTAATATTGAGAGAAAGAAAAGCATCTTTTATTCAGTCAACTAGAATGTGTATTTTCTTGAAATTTCTTTGTTGAAGACAGCAAAGTCCTTTGGTTTTTATATGCCTTTTATTTCTGTACTACAATTGATATATAAAAATTAGGGTCGGGGGAGTCAATATCACCTATTTGTAGGACATATCCTTACTGATTACACCACATTTATTTTCATTCTAAAAATATTTGTGTATCTGACTTGCTCCTCAAAAACTTACTTTGGTTCTTACTTTAAGAACCAAAGGTACTCCAATCAAGATATTTCCCCATTATTTCTTCAATACTCTAAAAGTATGCTTCACTTCCTTCCTTCCTCCTTAGAAATATCTAGAAGCATTTATACAATAAATTTAAGCAATTTTGTGTGACAAGTTTTTTATAAGACTTTTGCAGGCCTGTGAAACTTTTCATTGTACAAAAATCCCTTAACCACATTGTGCAAGAATTTCTTTACCAAACATATACTGAAGACTCATGATAAATACTCTCAGAAAAAATAAGAATAGAAGAAAACCTCTTCAGTTTGACAAAGGACATTAAGAGGGAGTACAATATGTCTTTGTGAAAGAAAAGAGTTTCAGTTGTTATCACATATATGTAATCTTTCCTATGGGCTGCTGTCAGTGCAATGAAATAAGAAAAGGATGAATTAAAAATAAGGAAACAGTAGAGCCCTTGGGTGGCTCAGTCGATTGGGTGTCTGGCTCTTGATTTCAGCTCAGGTCATGACCTCAGAGTTTGTGGGATTGAGCCCACGTCCATCTCTGTGCTGACAGCAGGGAGCCTGCTTGGGATTCTCTCTCTCCCTCTCTCTCTGCTCCTTCCCCTCCCACTCGTGTTTACTCTCTCTCTTTCTCTCTCTCAAAACAAATAAGTAAACATAAAAAAATAGGGTACCTGGGTGGTCTGTCGGTTAAGCATCTGACTCTTGGTTTTTAGCTCAGGTTCTGATCCCACAGTTCATAGTTTCGAGCCCTGCATCAGGATCAAACTGACTGCTCAGACTCTCCCTGAGAGAGGGAATCTCTCTCTCTCTTCTGTCTGCCCCTCCCCTGCTCTCTCTCTCTCTCTCCCCCTTTCTCTCAAATAAATAAACCTTTAAAAAATTATAAGATGATTAAACATGATTATCTACATGGAGATGTTAATAAAACTCAAGAGCAGTTGTGAGAATGATAAATAATGTTTGGAAGGTTCCAATAGAAAAAGACTTTAACTATCTTGATAGATAGCTAGCTAGATACATAGATACATAGATAACATAGATATGGATAAATGTAGTTTTTTATACACTAACAAGGAATATTTGGAAAATGAAGTTAAACTTGTTATTTTCAAGCTTTAGTAAATGAGAAATTCTTAGGAATAAATTGAATAACACTTTGCACAAAGCTAATACACTGAACACTATAAAATATTTTTAGACTGATTAAAGAGGACATAAATAAATAGACAATGTTATTGGATTGTATGGCTTAATTTGTTAAAGCATCAATTTTCTCGAAAAATTATCTTTAGATTAACTGCATTCCCAATCAAGTTCCCAGCAGTCTTTCTTATATAGCCCTTAACAATTTGTTTCTAAAATTACATAAAAGTATAAAGCACCTAAAGGAATCAAGATATTTTGATAGAAAATTGAAAAATTTGTATGGCCTGATCTCATGACTTACTTTTGTTTAAGTTTATTTATTTTAAGAGAGAGAGCACACCAGTAGTCAGGGGAAGGGGGGACAGAAAGAGAAGGGTGTAGAGAATCCCAAGCTCCTTGCTGGCAGGACTGAGCCTGAAGCAAGGCTTCATCCCATGAACTATGAGATCATGACTTGATCGGAATTCAAGAGTCAGATACTTAACCTACTGAACCACCTGGTGTCCTTATTTTAAAAATAATATAATATAGACAATGTGAAATTGGTATAAAGATACATAGAGATGAGTGGAACAGAAGAATGAATTCATGAGTAGATCCACCAATTGGATGGCCAATTCATTTTAGACAAACATACCAAGTGAATTTATGGGAAAATAATAGTTTTTTAACCAAATTATACTGAAGCAACTGGATATCCATAGGGAATATAACGAAACTCAAACCTTTTCTCAAAGTATTAAAGTTATCTTGAAACGGATCATAGGCTTCAGGGTGAAAAGCTGAACGATATTTCTAGTAGAAAATAAAGATTATTGTGACCTCAAGTTAAGCAAATATGGATTAGAAAAATCACTAAAAAAATAGTAAAGAAGTGATAGATTTCATTTTACAAAAAAAAAAAAAACTAAAAGTCTCTGCTCTTTCAAAGACACCACTAAGAAAATAAAAATACAACAATGGTGTGGAATATTAAATATACACTATAAATGTATCATAGAGCCTCTATCAAGAATATATAAATAACTACAACTCTGTAAGATGAAAAACAAAACAAAAACAAAAAAACATGTTATTCTATCAGAAGGTATAAGAATATCAGTAAAGGCACAGTCTCATCAAAGTCTTATAAATTAATGGCTTTGTTTTTATCTATATTTCAGCTATTATCATTTTAATATTTTCTTGCTCATGAAGAATTAATGATGTTTTATTGAGTTTTCTATATATGTTTTTGAATTAGGAATTAAATGGACATTTTCCATTTTTTGTCATTTGATTATTTTTTCTTCATTTATGTTTATACCTTTTGGAACAACTTATTTTTAATAAATATGATTGAGGTCTGCATCTTTTAAAGAATATTTACTTCACATTTAACAGAATGCCATAATATGACTTACTGAGGGTAAGTTTTTGAAATGAATGTTAGGAGTGCTGGGTGGCTCAGTCATCTAAGTGTCCCAATTCTTGATTTCAATTCAAGTCACTATCTTATCATCATGACATCCATCCTGCTTGAGATTGTGTCTTCACTCCTCTCCCACTTATGCTCTATCTCTCCTTCCCATTCTCTTTCTCTCACAAATAAAAATTTAAAAAAATAAAGTGAAATGTGTAATAATATGAAAGTGAATTTTTAGAACCTCAAAGGGAAATTTGTAACAACTATTTGTACTAAAGTTTTCAGTAAGTAACTCCATGGAATAAATACAAAGTTCCATACTACTATTTGTTTAGCTTATCATACGAGTGTAGTAACATGATTAATAAACTTTTAAGAAACCTTGCCAAGGAATCAGGTTTTAACCTGAAGTAGAGCTGTAGCAGTAAGTACAGAGAGGCATTAAGATAATCACATGTTAAAATAACTCATATGTTAGTAAAATTCTATTCTGGATCAGGATGTTCTGAATCAAAGTGTGCAGATATGGAGAAATTCAAGCACTTTGCATCCTGTTGTGCCAGGATTAAAAAAAAAAAAGTACAGTGTCATCTGTTTGAATGGTATACAAAGAAAAATTTGGCTATTAGATCAGACAGCACTTTAGGAAATAGTTCCCTGATTCTTTTGATGGTACCACAGTGAGTACATTCTTTTCAATGATCTTCTCCCTTATTTCAAGCCATTAAGATGTAAGCCTTATAATTAAAAGTTAATTATATACTTTAGATTTGATGAAAGTCAGGAAGAGGTTGTAATCATGTCACTTGTCCCTATTTGGACTTCCATGTGGGTATTCACCTTTCTAAGATGACAAACTTGTCAGTGTGGACTAGATAATACTCCTCATAGGCTGTTTTAATTCTGTTATCATATCTTATCCTAACCCAAAGACAATGATATAGCTCAGGGTTCTGTTTCTAGCATCATCTTCAAACCAAAGTCTGTTTCACTGGAGAAAAGGAAAGCAAGACTTTATTAGTGTTTATGTTAGGAGTCCTGGAGATGATGGAGACAAATATTGGATATTTACCCAGGAATTTTCTTTGTGGTCCTATAATAGGCAGAGAAGTACATTTTAGATATTTTCTGTGTGCATGTATACACATATATGTATACACACATATTGCCTTAGACATTTAAGTATCCAGCTTCAGCTCAGGTCATGATCTCATGGTTTGTGAGTTTGAGCCCCTTGTGAGTCTGTGCTGACAGCTTAGAGCCTGGAGCCCACATGAAATTCTGTGTCTCCCTCTCTCTCTGCCTTTCCCCCACTTGTGCTCTGTCTCTCAAAAATGAATAAATGTTTAAAACATATTTTTAAAAAACTTTCAGAAATTAAGAGAACTACTTTACATATATCAAATTTGTGTGTAACTGAGTTTCAAAGAACGATTAGAATAACATTATTCTTTCTTTGAAAAATTATTCATGTTGTGGCCCTGTTTCTCTTCTTTTAAGAAAAGAGGTTAAAAAAAAAAGAAAGAAAAGAGGTTCAATTTGCAACTACATGGATGGAACTAGAGGGTATTATGCTAAGTAAAATCAGTCAGTCAGAGAAAGACAAATATCACATGACTTCACTCATATGACAACTTTAGGACACGGAACAGAAGAACATAAAGAAAGAGAAGCACAAATAATATAAAAACAGGGAGGGGGACAAAACATAAGAGATTCTTAAATATGGAGAACAAACAGAGGGTTACTGGAGGGGTTCTTGGGGGGGATGGACTGAATGGGTAAGGGACATTAAGGAATCTTCTCCTGAAATCATTGTTGTACTATTTGCTACCTAACTTGGATATAAATTAAAAAATAAATTAAGAAAATTCTAATAAAAAATAAAAGAGGTTCAGGCCAAAATCAGAAAGTGATCCAACCAGTAAGTGACAAAGCAGGAATTTGAGCCCAGATCTAACTGATTCTAATACACTTAATTAGTGTATTCTCTCCCCTCCATTGTGCTACAATTCAGTAAGATACAACTGATGTCTTTATGTTTTAAGATTTCCTCAATGAATTAGGTTTAATAGCAATAATTTAATAATGTAATATCACTATAATTTTAATTGATTGCTTTCTTGTTTTTTGACTTTGAAGAAAACCTCTTTAAATGCAAATTGTGATGCTGACTATGTTGCTTAAATTTAAATAGAATATTTTCCAGTGGGCCAACTTAATGCTCACAAATAGCATTTTATCAAACCTTTCCCCATTCATTTTCTGATTTAATATAGAGAATACTGGACGGAGATAACTATGTCTGTGAAAATGAATAACCTAAAATTATTGTTCTTTTATGTAGAATATGGTCAAATATAGATAACTTCATTTAGGTAAGTCTAATGTCATCCAGGTCTTATATATGTATATATATATATATATATATAAAGCAAAGGAGGCTCATAAATTATCAGTGAGTTGATTAAGTTCATACAAGCAAGGGCAGGCAGATCTGTAACCCAGGTCCTTTGAATGTCAAGCCAAATGCAATTTTCACTGCATTGTGGTTGTCTTTAGTGATGATAGGTCTTTCTGAAGATGAAACAGAAAAGGCAACCAAACAATATTTTCAGTGCACTCCATGCCTAGTGTTTCATCTTTGATCTACCGTAAAATTGCTCTTCTCACTGATTTGCTATCAACTTGTTTTGAGTTGTTGCAAACAGGTAAGAATATGGAAATAACAGCTTCCTTTGGAAGCTGAAGCAGGGAAAATTGAAACAGACAGCTTACTGGCAAAAACAGAATTTGTGGTAGTAGTTCAGATATATTTTTTTAATGGAAATGATTTGCTGTGTCCATAAATAAGTTAAACGTTACATTTCACCACAGATATTTGGCACATGTAATCTATGCCTTAAGGAAAGGAGGTTCTTAAACTTGCTAACCCATACAACACCATTCAATGCATTTGATTTCTCTCAGGCATTGTGAGTAAAGCACCCTCTTCCAAGTTAGAACTTCCATATTTATATAGCTTCATACTCCCTAAAACAAATGTTTAGGGATGATTAAAAAGGAACAAGAAATAACCATCTGTTTATGTTCTATTTCTACTTGCTTTCAATTATAAAAGTAATTGGTTGTCCTTACATGGATTTTGTATGTAGATTTTGTAATACTGATTTCAATGAGTAAATTTAAAATGATATCTATGTATTTATGTTAGAAGTATGTATACAAAAATAATAATGAATATTAAATAGAAACATTTCAATCAAATTCAAACATGATTTAAATTAAAAGTAAGATATGCTTAAATTTCTTTTGTGCAATGTTTAAAGGGGTATGACAGTGTGATGTCTCTCCCCATGTACTGAATCAACATTATATTTTTATTACACATTTCCATAAATACAAAAACATCATTGAATATCTCACTTCTTTGGACAGAAAACAGCAAAATACAGACATGCAAATTTGCCTACAGAACATGGAAATCTCCCTTAAGCCCACACACCCCTTTTATCCCACTTATAGTTTTTAACTAAAACTCACAAGTTATCTACTAGCATCAGTTGGTTGCATTCAGACTTTTGAAGATATTTCTGTATTACCCTCATATTGTAATTCCTCACGTATTCCTTATCAGTGCTTTTGTATACATTTTCTCACTGATATTTCTTTTTCTTTTGGCCTATCTCTGAAACTTTTAAGATTGTTTCTTTATTTCTTAGTCTCCAAAGGACACACTAATGTGTCCTGGAGTGGATTTTGCCATAATCATTGTCCTGGGCACTCAGGAGATTTCTTTGTGGGTTCACATCCATAGGTGCCCATAGTTTTTGTGTAATCTGTTGTTAATCATTCATTACTCATGGTTTTCTCTGTTCTTTCCATTTTGGACAGACATTAGTCAAATGTTGAACCATTGTATTCATGCATTTTTCTAAAAATTGGTCTCTTGTTTATTTTTTTCTAATCTTTGAAAGTTTTTGTAACTTTGTCTATGAATTCTTTCATTAATTACATTGTGTAATCACACATTTAGTATATCCTAGAACTTTTTTCTGTTCTCTTGACTGTTTTTTTTTTTTTTTGGTCATAACATTCTATTTTATGCATAGATTCAGTATCTCTTATTATATATTTTAAGATAATGTACTATTTATGAATATAATATTTTCTGAAGTGAATATTTATTTATTTCATGAATTTCCTTTGCATGGTCTCTGTTATTTGGTTTTTGTTTTTTATATTGATTTGCTACTTTTGCTTTCTAACACATAAAAATTTTTGAAATTGTAGTTTTATTGACCCCTCTGTTCATGGCTTGAAACTATTGAGAATTCTTTATTGGGGAAAAAGAGAGTCTTTATTGGGAAACCTTCTTTTATAAAATGGACCATCAATGTTATGTTCAATAGGTCGTATAGTTGTTTGGCTTTTTGAAGAGGAGTACCTTGCAGTCTCTTCTCAAGATGTTTTAGGAAGTTACCTGCATTGTGAAGTGAGTAAAGGAAAGACTTTAAATTCTGTTTAACATTAAGCTTTAGTGACAGAAATCAGAATAGTTATTGCCCTGAGTTGAGAGTGGGATGAGAGTGGGATTGGAAAGGGCAATGTCGAAATTATCTGAGGCTATAGAAGTGTTTTATATTTTGATCTGAGTGGAGGTTTTGTGTCTGTATAAATATGTAAAAAATCATTAAGTTGTATTCTTAAGATTTACGTGAATTACACTCATACAAAAGTAAAATATTACTAAGATTGATTTCATTAAGAATATTCAAAGCAATCAAGATGATATTTCAGTCTTCAATGTAGAAATACTTCGTGGTAGAATGTCCAGACACAATGTAAGAGACAGCCACTTAGGGACACACGTGAAATCTGAATGCATGGCACCCATACCCAGCTCCCAGTTGCATGACAAATATTGGGGAGAGGAGGATTTGAAGGGAGAGAGAGGCAGCTAGAGAAGCTCTATAAGAAAAAGCCATAAAGGGAGGACTTCAGAGTGTTCTAATAGTGTTCCACGTTCCACTCCCTGCTTCCCTCCTTTTTGACTCCTTGGACCCAGTCACCTTATTACCTATGCACATTGTGGAGCCACTGTCATTCTGAGGGAGAAAAAAAGAAAACCTCACTAACACTGGAGTATAGGTCTTGACTTTTACTGGTGCAAAAGTGAGAAGTACACCCTAGAAATTATATTTACTTTTGGAAGAAAAACTAGGAAGTGTTTGATAAGTAACTTCATTGTCTGATTGCTTTATCTCTTCTCTAGAGCAATGAAAAAAAAAAAAAAAACACCCTCTGGAGTGGTTTGACGTACAGAAAAGGGAAGGAAAAAGATACACGTCATTAATATATCTTAATCACAAATATGTATCTTTGGCTTTAAGAATTCCAAAGCGTGAGCTGATCTGTGCTATTTTAGTCATGTTTTCATGCATATATATCATCTAGCTTCAATCAAAAGGAATGAAGGTATTTCAAAATGATAGTAAAAAATATTTATTATGAAATTAATGAACTTATATGAACTAGATATACAGCTTGATAAATACTATCTAATTTGTATATTGCTTTGAGGTTTAAAAGCTCAACAGTATCCTTCATGTTTTTCTAAGCTTTCCTCTTGCTCCCTGCTGGGTATGCAGAGTGAAGAATAAAAATTAAAAAATTAAAACTTATGAATAATTGAATGTCTTATGTGATTTTAAAAATACTTTGGTGTTAAATTTTGATGATTGTTATTAAACAAAATAACTTACATAAATGCACTATGAAATTGTTACTGTAATTCCATATTTGTTGCAATAATAGTCATTATCTCTATTTTTGGCATAGATGTTAAAATTTTCTGTAGGCTTTCTCAAAATAAAATGCACAGAATCATACCTACAAATTTATTCATAGAATAAGCATAAATCATATTCATGAGATTATAAGTTTTTAACATCTATATTAACAATATCCTGAATAAACACACACAGTTTCTAGAGCAGAACAGATTGTTATTTACTTAGAGCAAATAATATCTGCATTGTTTCTCTCTGTCTAATTCTTACTGAGAGAGTGACATGATAAAGTCCAGATATCACCTTACACATGCAAGTTCTGTATTGTAAGCAAGGAGTCATCCCCAAGTGATTATTTTCTGCACAGAAAAAGAGGCTGCTTCCCCTCTTCCCCATCTGAGAAAGTTTCCTTTGAAAAAGAGTGGAAAGAATTCTTGTTTTCTTACTCTACCTCGTTGTTATATAAATAAATCTCTCCAGGGGAAAGATAGGATCAGAGTTACCAACTTTGCAGCTAAAGAATATAACCATAGGGTCTCAGTACTCCTTGGAATGTAAATGTATATCTTTGGGGAGGTAATATCTCTGGAGTTCTCTCACTGTATTATTAGTCATAAAGGATCTCCCAAGGCTTGTTTTTAGCATAGGTCCCAAGTTACAGGAAGAATTGCACAGAAAGCCCTAACTATGCAGAAACCTGAAAATGTTTTCTCTATAGTTCCACAAATTCCTAAAGTTAAGTCATATTGCCATGAGTAAAATATAGATAGATATTTATGAAGAATAACAAATTTAATTTTATGAGTGCTGTGATGGGCTTGGCGTTAGGTATAATTATTACAGTGAGAGATAATAGATTAAGAAATATGGTTAATTATTCATCAAAATTGAACATTTTTATATTCTGGCTTATAATTACAAAATAATTTTTCTGAACATTACCTTGGGCCCTTGAAAACAATTTTGATAATTAGGCAGGTATTATTAATATATCATTGAAATTTGATTTGTAGACCAGTTCACTTCTGCTGATACAAACTTAGTTTGAGTGGGAGAAACTAGGCTTCTAAGGTATCATTCAGTGTCCTTTACACTACATAATGTTTCTCTGAAGATGTTCATGAATATCATCTTCTAATTGGCCCAGTAAGTTAAAAAGATAGATAGATAGATAGATAGATAGATAGATAGATAGATATAGATAGACACATGTACACCTACATACATACATACATACCCTCATAAATAGAGAGATAAATAGGTAGATAGTGTTAAGGAATTATGATTAAGAACAAAATCTTTTTTTCAACCCAGAAGTCCTCCCCACAAATTAGAGAAAGAATATTTTTGTTCTTGAATGAGCATTAAACTAGACTCTGATGTACATCTCAGGCAATCTGCTAGGAGATTGCAAAGACAAAAAGAAATTGCACCTTTTTATGTAACTGAGCAGCACCATTTGTTGCTTGAATACTGATTTCACTTAGTAATTGGATTTAACAAAGGAAAAATAAACTTCTTCTGTCTTCATTATGGAACATAGTTTTGCATCTGGGAATAAGGTACCCCCTGAAGTTGGGCTCCTACCCTCCCACAGAAACTGGGAGGTAGGGGTGCTATCTCCCTTGATGTTTCCATGTTAAAAAGATGGAGCCCAGGTCTTTGAGAAAGACACTCCTGGGTTATATACCTGGCAAAAGCCTTTAGTTTTTTGAAGGATTTAAATACATTTGAAAGAGATGAAGACATAAATTACAATTACAAACTTTATGAAATAAATACTCAAAGAAAAGAGATGGAGAAGTCTCTTCCTTCATCTCAACATGGAGAATTAAGCCTATTTTTAATTTCTATTTTCCCTTAGACGGTGGATATATTCACAAAACAGACACTAGTTCCAAAAACTTTCCTGATGACAATATGTTTTTTCCATTTGTATCAAAAAATAATTTGCTATTTTTTTTTTGCTTTTTCTACCATGTGTGATTTTTTTTCACAGCTTTTATTACATATCCACAGGACTATCATTTTGTTTATCTACTCCCTGAAATGCTTGTGAGGCATCAATATAAAAAAATCCCAAAAGAGTAAAGAGCATTACATTATAATGTTGCATATAAAGATATGAGCTAAAAGATTGTGATAAAGAGATTGTGATAAATATGTGTTAAATGATTGTGATAAAGAGTTCCAGGTTCTGAGTAGAATAAGAGTATCAATTCAGTGTTATGTTAGAGTGCTTCTATTTAATGTTCAATAACATTAACTATTAAATTAACATAAATATTACTTGTCATTGCACTAATATTATCAACAGTAATTTCCAGGGTAAATTTCAAATGTATATTTAAAAATCTGCTGAAAGAAATATTTTTCAAACTTATCAGCTATGTCTTTTCATTTAGTAGAGATCATAGCTACAGCATTTACATCAGTTCATAATTTAGCTGGGCTGGAATACTTACACATGTCATATAGCACCTTACCATACCTGCAGATGATGCAGCAATGACAATTTTACTTTTTTTTATTTAGAGAATATACAATATTTAGTTATAGTAGTTGATTTAAACATAAAGACCTACTGTCTTTTGTAAGAATAAATAATATTTAAAGTAGAAAACATAAAAACAGGACAATTCTCCATGTTGAAAATAAGGGAAGATATTTGCTTCCTCTTCTTTTTTCTTAGATCATTTATTTTACAAATCTTAAAATGTCTTCCTTTGTTTGAAAGACATGTAAATCCTTTCTTTCTGCCAGCTTTGTGACCCAGGAGTGTCTTTCTCAAGAACGTAAGCTCCATCTTTTTAACATGTAAACATCAAGGTAGCTAGCACTTCTGTCTCCCAGTTTCTGTGGGAGTTTAGGGGCCTAATAACTTCAGTGGGCGTCTTGTTCCAAGTTGCAAAAATACGTCCTGTCATAAAGATAGAAGAAGCTTATTTTTTATTTTTGTAAAGCCAATTACTAAATGATTTTGGGATGAGCTCCATGTGAGAAGTAGTGCTATCAAAGCTTCTCACTTGAGGGTCAGTCCTTGTTTATCTCAAGAACATGTATGCAATGGGTTATGCCTGCTTGGCTTTCAGTTTCCCCCACAAACTGAAAGTAAACATTTCCAGAGATATTTTATAAAAATATTATATTGCTCAAAAGATGAAAGATGCTGTGTCGTTGAAATAACAAAGAAATATACCAGAATATTGTCAGATGCATGTTTTTAAAAAGAGTGTAGAAATGAAAGGACTAAAGGAAATCCTTATTGATAGAGAAATTCTCATCTGAATAAATTCATTCCTAATTTAAAGATATTACTAGCCTTTCTACTTTCAAGTGTTTGGAGTATAACTAGGATTCAAAGATATAACTATATGATCAGCTTAAAAGAATTATTTTAGTTTTTATTTTTCACACATATACACTTACATGCACACTGCCCTCATCTATAAACACAAATGACATTGGCATATTAATTATATCCAGGAAGACCATAAATTGTGTCATTTTTGCATATTTTTATTCATATCATACTTAGCAGGTATTGTGCATATAAAATTTGATGGTAAATTTTCAAAACTATTTCCACTTATGCAACCAATGGATAATAATCAGGGCAGACTTAAAAATATGTATCAATGAGAGGAAGAAAAACTGGTTTTGAAAAACATAAAGGGGTGCCTGGGTGGCTCAGTCAATTTAGCATCCGACTTCGGCTCAGGTCATGATCTCGTGGTCTGTCAGTTTGAGCCCTACGTCAGGTTCTGTGCTGACAGCTCAGAACCTGGTGCCTGCTTCGGATTCTGTGTCTCACTCTCTCTCTGCCCCTCTCCAACTTGCACTCTGTCACTCTCAAGAATAAACATTAAAAAAATTTTAAAAAGAAAAAAACAAAGAGTGAGACCAATAAAGCCTGAGATGAGGGAGACAAGAGCTTTATTTGTTTAGACAATATATTGATGAGATAACACATTTGCGTATTGATATTTAGGTGGTTTTTATTATGTGCAGTATTATTCCCAATATAAATCTGAATCAGAGTTTAAATTTGAAGAAAAAGAGAAAAATGAAAATGTGGCCTCACATTGGAGAGCTACATTAATGAAACATTTGTTAACTGAAGTTCTCTTGAAATAGGAAAGAATTCTTTTTTGAATTTATAATGGTGGAGTCTCCAACTGACTTTATTAACAGTCTATTTGAGGTTTTGGCAAATTTTTCCTGTAAAAGGACTGAGTAAACATTTTTGACTTTGCAGGTTGGGAGCTCCTTGCTATAACTAGTAAACACTTTGTTAGTGTCAACATAGCCATAGGCATAGCCATAATAAATGAATGAGCACAGATGTGATATGATAATATGCAGTATACAATAATATATAATCATGTTTTATTTCCACAAACAGGCCATGGACTGAATTTGGTTGAAGAGTCATAGTTGGCCCATCCCTTACTTACTTAATTAACCCTCAAAATTTGAACAGTATTTTAGTAGAGCATTAGTTATTCAATGGGTAAACAAACTTACATTTTTTTACTTTATAGAATTTATTTCTTATGCTGATTGAAGTTTGGATTACTTTCTAAGAATATTTACTGGAAAAACTGGTTGCATCTTTGGTATAGATTTTTTTTTTCATTTTAACAGTGTTTTATTTCACGTCGTATGTAAGATTACTTTATTCCTGCATCTTCTCAAGTGTTTCTTCCTTATATTTGCCCTTTTCCTTTCCTACTTGGCGAGATTTGGCTTTCCGATCGAGGATCTTTTTGCAGTCTTTGTCCAGTTTTAGTCTGGTGATAACCACCTTGCCGGGGTGGATGCCCACGTGGACGGTGGTGCCATTCGCCTTCTCTTGCTGTACCCGTTCAGTGTAGATGATGTATTTCTTCCTGTAAACCTGGACTACTTTGCCAATCTGCTGACCTTTGTAGTGTCCCCGCACCAACTGTACTTCGTCGTCCCTCCAGATGGGCATGGAGCGAACGTTGTACTTCTGCCACAGCTCTTTGGAAAGAGGGGAGGACATAATCTTCCTGCGAATGTGGGAAGGGGCGTTGAAGTGCCTTTTGCGGTTCTTGCTCGGGTCAGAGGTCACAAACGGATTGAACTTCATGTTGGCCGCTGCGGCTCCAGCGATGGCCGCAAAAGGGAAGAGGTGGTACAGATTTTTAAAAGGTATTCAGTGTTGTTGATAATTGGAAGTGTGACTATGGTGCTATAGTTATATCTTTTTAAAGAGTCCTTATTTTTAATACTTTTCTAGTGTAAGATGTTAGTAATAGGGGGAATTGTGTGCAGAGGGCAAGGGGATATATGAAAACTTTCCGTATTATTTTCTCATATATTTTCTGTAAATATAAAATTTATCTAAAAATAGAATCTATTTTTAAAAATTTATTTTTAGATTATATACTTCATTGTGGTAGATACATGAGAATTTCATTTTTCTGTTGTATTCATTCCATTTATTTGTATATTACAATTATTCACACTAAAAATAATACAACTGCCTATTAGTTCATAAGGATACCATAACAAAATACCTAACTGGATGGATTGAACAGAAATGTATTTTTTATAGTTCTGGAGGCTAGAAGTCCAAATTCAAGGTGTTGGTTGTCTTTGATTTTCCTGAAGTCTCTTTCCTTTACTTCCAGGTGGCTGTCTTCTTGCTGTATGTGTGTCCTCATACAGACATTTTTCCCCTTCAGCTTTATTGAGATATAATTGACAAAATTGTATGATATTTAAAGCATATATAATGATGATTTGGTATACATTGTCAAAGGATTCCTCATCTAGTTAATTAACACATCCATCATGTGATGCATTTATCTTTTTCAGTGATAGGATTAAGGCCTGAGCATCTAATGTAAAACCTGATGATTACAGTAGGTAACTCTGTATTGTATTATTGAAATTTGCTAAGAGAGTATAACTTAAATGTTCTCACATAGCCTTTTCTCTTCTTCCACATATTTGCCATCTCTGTCTCTACTCGGAAGCACACCAGTCCTATTGAATTAGGATCCTACCCTCTAGGCTCTATCACTTAATCACCCCTTTGAAGACCCAATCTCCAAATACAGTAACATGAACTAGTGCCCACCCATATGATCTCACTTAACCTTAATAACTTCTCTAAAGGTCCTGTCTCCAAATTAGGTTACATTCAGAGGTAATGGTGGTTGAGAATTCACCATATGAATTTACAAGAACACAATTCAGTTCGTAACAATGTGTTGATTAAAGCCATCCTATAAAAAGATTCATTCATTGTAAATATGGATTTTAACATATTACAAAGGTAACATAAAATATGAACATGTTACAAATTAATTTTTAGAGAAATGCTTTCTTAGAAAACTGTTAGGGGCAAGTACAGTATCTTATTCAAGTCTTTATGTTTTATGTTACATGCAGCATCTTGTATTTATTTGGTACCCAGATAATTTTTATATTGCAATTTTGAACAGTAAAAGGCAGCTTAATATTTCCTTCTGTTGCATGCTGTTCCTCTGAAGTGCTTTCAATTTGCATTTTCCTGTATATCAGCAAGTATTTTTTGTTTTAATGTAATTTTAAAAATTTTCAGTAATATAAAATACTCATTAAAATAGTATATTAAATGGGGCGCCTGGGTGGCTTAGTCGGTTAAGCGTCCGACTTTCGCTTAGGTCATGATCTCGCGGTTTGTGGGTTCGAGCCCCGCGTCGGCTCTGTGCTGACTGCCAGCTCAGAGCCTGGAGCCTGTTCAGAGTCTGTGACTCCCTCTCTCTCTGACCCTCCCCTGCTCACGCTGTCTCTCTCTCTCTCTCTCCTAGAAATAAAATAAAAAACATTGAAAAAAAAATAAAAAAAAAATAGTATATTAAAAATGTTATGTAATAAATGAATTCTAAAAGTAAATACTAAAGTCATAACTACATCTTGCCGATTATTTTTTTTTTCCCTATGTGCTTATTTAAGAGACATCATGCAGTCTTCTTTTGTTTTGAGGGATGGTTAATGTGGCAATACTTGTAAACATGTATTGATCCATTAAATATTTTATCCAGATTTTCAGTAAATGTCACATTCCAGGGCGCTCAGCTAAATTAGAGTGAAATGTTAACAAGCAAAGCTCATAATTCCAGGTAGTCTCTGTAAAAAGAAATAGCATACCAGACAAAGCAGCATTTGTTTATACATTGCTTTATGTAAGTATGACCGCGTCAATAAAATAGTCAGCAGGGCGGGTGCTCCGTTACTCGGTTGGAAAGAGCCCTTCTTTCCATTTTTTTTTTTCTCCAGTATGACCAGGAGGAGAATACAACACATTAAGTCAAGTAAATCTTATTAAGTTCAGGTTAGGTTTTACCAATTTACTCATCCCCAAACCACTGACCTTAATATTTATTAACACCTTGAATGCAGATAATTTTATATACATTAGATACGACTCTTTTAAATTTAAGGGTCATAATGAAGACACAGTAAAGCAGAAACTAGTATTTTCATGCAGGTTGACTTTCTTTCAGTATTTACTTATTACGGCATCATAAATAAACGTAAATAAGCCAGTGCATTTACTTTAGGAAGAATAAATTTTTTAGATACATTTTTTCTAACTCTTTTTGTAGAACTAAGTGCTATATACCTATTTCTAATATTTATAGTAATTATGAGTAAGTTCCCATGCAGCATACTTTGGGATTTAAAAAAAAACTATATCCTGAATGTAAGTTATCACTTCTGTTATGAGACCAGATCAGCTCTTTGGGAATCAGTTATTTGGTACTGTGCCTGCTAAGCAAGCTTAATAGTTAAATAGAATTTTAAAAATTTAGTTGCTTTAAAGGTTATTATATCCAATAAAGATTAAATTCAGTTACACCCCATCTGACAGTTTAATGTTTTTATAAAAATGTGAACATGAGGAAACAGTAGCTAAAATGTAGATAAAATAGGAAACTGTACTATTATTCTTTAATTTATGAGTTTTATGTTTTAAAAAAAATGAGTTTAATATCCTCTAAGTGTCTCTCAATCTGATGGTGGTCAGTTCTGGCATAAATTTCAGGTCTAAGATTTGTGAGCTGAACATTCCTGTGAAAGACCTCAGAACCTCATATGTAGCATTCACATTTTCTAGGGTCATTTTTATCTAATTGAGATGGCATTCAGCAAATTATAGTTATTCAATAAATTTCATAATCATCAAAATATCTGCTTATCATTAACATATTTAATACTTAAGAAACTTGAAAATCCATTTTCTGCTTTTTGAGAAGAGCAAGTTAAAGCTCAGATTTCCCTAAATAATTAATTTTTAAGTCTCTGTTATATAATAAGCCAATCTGGAATTCAAGCTTTGTCTTTTTAGTGAAATTGCATTTGTTATTCCATTACTCTGGGCTGCCTTCATCCTAACTCACATATCTTTAATTTTGTACCCATAAATGCTGGGCTTAACTTTAGTCTTGTAAGAGACAATCATATTCTTATGATATTTATACCCTTCTCATCCTCTTAACTCCAAGTATCCAGAAATGAATTTGATGTGAATATTGCCCAAAGATGCCCAGGGCTCTATTAATACACAACAAAAGGTGATTTTTTTTTCTCATTGGACAGATTTTAAATGTGCCTATTATACTGGCTTTATAAATCAAACTCTGATAAATATTTTTCATTTAGTTTTAATATTTTCCAATATTAAGAAAACTATAAATACATATTTATTCAAAAACTCTACTTGCCCTCTTCTCTGCCTTCTTCCCCTTCAGATCCAATAAGTGAAATAAGGAAAATATAGTAAAAACAAATGGTTAAATAGAGAAAAAAATATATACACTAATGTAATTATAATGCACAATATTTATAAGGGATCAATAGAATGAATGCCTCCAATATAATCCTAAAAATTAAATTTATGTTTTATCCACAAAATATAGACAATATTGTTTCATAACTCAGAATATTCTATGTTTTAATTTTTAAAAAAATTTTTGTGTGGGAGAGAGCAAGTAGGGGAGGTGAAGAGAGAGAGCTACAGAGGATCTTAAGCAGGTTCCACACTGACAGGCTGACAAGCAGTGAACCTGATGTGGAGCTTGAACTCATGAACCATGAAATCATGACCTGAGCTGAAGTCGGGTGCTCAACCTACTGAGCCACGCAGGTGCCCCATAACTTGGAATATTCTCAAAGAATAATTCAAGATGTAATTTTTATATAGTTCATTGTAGAAAATGAATATAGTCACATTTTTGTATCTCCATAAAATCATAGTGATAAGCTGAGAAAAATGACACATAAAAACATATCATCCAATTTATACACATAAAGCACAAGACTCAAAAATCTGGATTTATTTTAGGCACTCTTACTGATTTTAATTATTAACTTTAAGATAATAGTTTAATTTACTTCTCTTTACCATCTATGCCTGAAATAGGCATTTTCATAATATAAAGCCATTTTAAATAATTTATAGTTACTAAGTAATGATGTTAATAGTTTGGGAGTGGTATTGAAAATGCCATTCATGAAAGCCAAGGCTGAACAAGATTGTCTATGCTTATTTCAGGGTTCACACTAGGAGAAGGAGTCTATTGATGGTCGACATAGAACCAGAATTTTTCAAGAAAATCTGGACATTATTTGTAAGTAAAAATTTGGTCTTACAAGTGGTTCTTTCTAAAGAATATCACAGAGAGCTGAAAATATGTGCATGAATAGATGTAGTAACATAATCTTGTTCCATGTTTTCCTGTTATCCTTTAATGATGGACCTATGGGAGGAGACAAGTATTCATCAGTTGTAATGAGTGCACCACTCTGTTGGGAGATGTTGATAATGGGACAGGGAATATGTGGGAAATTGTTGTACCTTCCTCTCAATTTTGCTATGACTCTAAAACTGCTCTTAAAGTCCTTAAAACAAAACAAAACTTCCTACAGTGCCTCACCTGGAATGTAACTCAACAGTATTAATCACTAAGCTTTCCATCCGCTGGTGAACCTAGATGCTAATTATAATAGCAAATGGCAGAGAAGACACTGTGCCCATTCCACATAAGGTGACAGAAATGAAGTCCAAATATGGAATCTTTTTTTTAAATTTTTTTTATATATATTTTATTTATTTATTTATTTATTTATTTATTTATTTATTTATTTATTTATTTCTAGGAGAGAGACAGCATGAGCAGGGGAGGGTCAGAGAGAGAGGGAGACACAGACTCTGAAACAGGCTCCAGGCTCTGAGCTGGCAGTCAGCACAGAGCCCGATGCGGGGCTCGAACCCACGAACCGCGAGATCATGACCTAAGCGAAAGTCGGACGCTTAACCGACTAAGCCACCCAGGCGCCCCTCAAATATGGAATCTTGTGGCTAAATTTGTGAGTTCCAATTGAGTACTGGTAGTAGACAGCTAGTAGTACACGCCAGTTTGTATATACACTTGGTAGAATCCATGATTTCTTAGTAAGTAATGCCTAGAATATAAGCTTGAATAATTAAGATAATGTTGGATAATCCAGTTTTCCTGTAAATTGGGGGGGATGGGAGAGCTCTACCCAGTCCAAGGCAAATAATGTAAAAACCATGTGCCATACATGGTACAAATCCTTCAAGCTTACTTAGGAAGAAACCTTAAACTGTGCATCTGTCGTGGCATATCATGAATCAGAAGACTGGGAGAGGTTCCAAAAATTCTGTAGAAGTAGAATCTCCCTGGGACAAGAGGCAGGAACTGTCAAACCCTGAGGACCAATGCGTAATTACTTTCCTATTCCTGGAGCCATAATGAGATGGGATGGGATGGATGTATACTTTGCTTAGAGACCAGAGATAGGAGAGACAGTGGAAGGAAAACAAATAAGGAAATAAAAGCTAAAATGGACTCCTACTTGTTAACCAGTTCTACACTGTCTACACAGTTGAAACTGAATGGACTATGGTGGGGAAAAAAGATTTCACCCATCTTTATATTAATTTATTATCAGCTTATGTTTTCATTAATAATAGACTGCACCTACAAGCCCTGCCACATGCTTCATGGCATAACAAAGGTATCATGTACAATACTAGGTATTATGTGGTACTCACTCTTCTAAATGTTTAACATATATTACCTCATTAAATCCTCATGAACCATATGAGGTAAATATTTTCAATCTACCTTTTCACAAATGGGTGGATTGCAACAGTGTTAAGTAACTTCCCCCAGATTACACAGCTGGTAAAAGTGGCAGAACCAGGCTTGAAACTCGGTCTGTACACTTATAATGAGCTTATAAAGAACTTTTGGGCTCTTCTCATTATCACTGTCAACGTTAGTACAAGGTTGCTTAACATCACTGACCAGAATTTAAGCTCTTCTGATTCCATCTGAAGAGGAACAGAAGGTAACCTAATAGGTTTGCAGGGTGCCTATGTGTATTTAAAACCCCTACAGTACTGTAGGTCATACATTCCTAAGGGGCTCTGTTTAACCTTTAGCTTGAGAGCCAGCTCCTTAAGTTAATGCTAAAAATAATCCTGTGAATATCGTGGTCCAAACACAGAGGAGTTGATTAGAATATTTTTCAAGTTACGGCTCAGTGATTCCATTTTGTTCTTCAAGTTGGAAATAAATTCTCTTATATAGAATCAGCCTGTCTTTGAGGTATTCACTAGTGATTATGCCTTTCAAAATTCACTGACAAGAAACATCCTTCCCATTAGTGTTCTGTGTCTATCTTGATGAATTTATCATTTAGCTGTTCTCTGCTACTTGCACAGAAATGGGGTTAGTACTAAGATCACAGATCAAGGTTGTATAATTTCAGTAATATAACACTAGTCACTAACATATTCACACTAAGGTAAAATTATAATAATGCAGTGTTATCTAGTTTAATATAATTTTGCAGTGAAAACCAAGACTGCTTCTTCGAGCATAGATTGGCTCTTTGAGGTAAGAAGTAAGAACATCAACATATTTTGAAAGTTGCTTTATTATGTTGAAAGAGAAATTATAATTATGATAATTGCAAATAGTTCACTCACTCACTTTGACGTCCGTCAAAGGTGTTGTTGCATGCTAAAATAATTTATATTTATATATTCATCTACTTTATCACAATCAAGAAAAATAGGATAAATATTGAAATTTGTTTCTATAATTGATTTCTGAATTATATATTCATGCCATCTTTAAAATGAAATATAATCATTCTTAATTTATAGAACTAAAGTTCAAAAATCAATTTCAAAAAGTCTATTTTATAAGCAATATAGTTAATTTTTCTATATGAAATTACTAATGAACTAGTATCCCTCCTACCCTCCCCTCAAAAGAATAGGTAGATAAAAAATAAGATCTGTTTCATTTATATAAAAATTTAATATCTACATATTTTATTATGATATTTAGTTTTAGACATTTTTTAGGTAATTTCTATTAGTAACGTATCATCACAATGTTTTCTTTATTTTTCTCAATTTCAGAAACACTTTCTACTAGAGTGATTCTAATCAAGTGTTACATATTAGAATGAATATAATTAAGGAAACTGATAGTAACAATTTATACTGATGATATGGAAACAATGATAACCTTCCTAACATTGTTGGTGGAATTGTATAATGATATAGGTGCTTTGAAAAACAGTTTGAATTTCTTTTAATTAAACATAAATTTACCTAAAAATCTAGCACTTCTATGAAGGGTCATAATGGAATGATGAACATATTCTAATTAGAATTCATAATGATTATTATAAAACTTGGCAAATTTACTAAAATCAGTAAGTGAATTGTGCACTTGCAAAATGTGATTTAGGGTCGCTTTGGTGACTCAGTCAGTTAAGTTTCCAACTCTTTTTCTTTTTTAACATTTTTAAAAATTTTATTCTGAGAGAGAGAGAAAACATGAGCAGGGGAGGGTCAGAGAGAGAAGGAGATACAGATCTAAAGCAGGCTCCAGAATCTGAGCTAGCTGTCAGCACAGAGCCTGACATGGGGCTTGAACCCATGAACCATGAGATCATGACCTGAGCTGAAGTCAGACACTTAACTGACCGAGGCACCCAGATACCTCAAGCTTCCAGCTCTTGATTTTGGCTCAAGTCATGGTCTCACTGGTCATGGGATCCAACCCAAAATTATAAGCTCTGCTTATAGTGTAGAATCCACTTGGGGTTCTCTCTCCTTCTCTCTGCCCCTCCCTGACTCACATGTGTGTGCGCTTTCTCTCTCTCTCTCTCTCTCAAAAATAAAGATTAAAAAACAAAAAGTGTGAATTATATGATTGTTAAATATACCTCAATAAAATTATTAAAAACCTACATATGCATTATCTCATAGAACACAGGGTCAAGTTGTGATAGATTACTCACGTAAGATTCTTGAAAAAAGCATACTGAATCAATATGAATATGAAAAGAACTTTCGTAAAAGTAAGCCACATCTCTTAACATGGAGCTCACACAGTATATTTGATCTGAAGGATAAAAAAAAGGACATACTATTTATTTGATATCCTATCTAAAACTCATTCAAGACCTTCCTTCTTACTGGCTGTAACTTGACTTTGTTCACACAGAGTTCTGAAGAAAGTTTATTTAACTAGGAGTTAAATTTGACTATAAAAATAGAATTACAGAAAATTATTTTCTTCTAGTTACATTACAAATAAATAACACAAGGATGATAAATTTTGGAGAGTAGAACCAGACATATTTTAAAAATATATATATTGAGTAGAAGAGAAAATTAAAACTCATCTACAAAATGGCACCTGGGTGTGTCTGTTGGTTAAGTGTCTGACTCTTGATCCCAGCTCGGATCATCAACTCAAGATTCGTGAGGTTGAGCCTCACATTGGGCTTCATGACGACACTGTGGAGCCTGCTTGGGATTCTGTCTCTCTCTCTCTCTTGCTCTTCTTGTGTTCTTTCTTTCACTAAAAATAAATACATAACTTTAAGAAAATTAAAAAATAACTCATCCATAAGAATATTGAGATAATAACAATTAAGATGTAGTTCAAACCCAGTGGGACAGTTACTACTATTAAAAATGGTAGAATAAAGGGGATTTTTAATCTTCTTGATTCTCTGTAATGTGCTGAAGAAACAAAGGCAAAGGGAAGGAGATGGAACAATGATATCATCAATGAAAGAGGGAAATAGTCATAATGAAAGGTGAAGAGAAATGAAGAATAAAATAAATCACTTGAACTTAAATCAAGAAGGATGAGCAAACCTGATTCATAACTATTTCTTTTTGAGAAGATTGGGAATATGTTAAAGGATAAGTGAAATTTCTCAAAAACTAAAAAAAAAATATTTGTTTTTATATAAAATGGTATTTTCTAGAAAGAAATGAAATAAAATGAAATGGACCACTGGGAAGTAGGATTTTATCTTTGTGCATATATGCTTATATAGAGAGAGCCCCAAACTATGTTAATTTGTTTATAAACATTCAGTTGTCTAAGTGACTTAATTCCCATTACTTGTCAACATTGTATGAACATGCCAAATTGTATGTACTTTCTCTAATATTGATTAATTCCAGTCTTTTTAATTTTTATCAAGTTCAAGCTAATGAAACCAATACAACATTGATACCAAAACTTGTCAAAATTTATACAAAGAAAGGTAAGTAATAAATTGAGTAGTTTAAATAGATCAAAAATATCTAAATATCAGTAATTTCTTATAGTTCAATCTTACTCTTTTCATACATACATATAAATAAATTCCCAATGAATATCACAGTTTAACATGAATAGTAAAACAAAAAGCTTTTGGAAAAAATCATAGGAGAACATTTTGCTAACAATAGATCAAGGAAAGATTTTGTAAACAGGACAGAAATGGTAACAGGGATGGAAGAAAACAGGATAAACTGCCCAATAATAAATTTTTTATTCACCAAAGACACTATAAAACAGCAAAAACATACATCATAAAATAGGAGAGTATATTCATAATATCTACTTCTGACAACTGACTTGTATGTAGATTATAATTTAAAACCTTCTAGGGGTGCCTAGGTGGCTGAGTCGGTTAAATGTCCAACTTTGGCTCCTTTCATGATCTCACAGTTCATGAGTTCAAGCCCCACATTGGACTCTGTGCTGACAGCTCAGAGCCTGAAACTGCTTTGGATTCTGTCTCTGCTCTCTCATTCCCTCTCCCAATTGCCCTCTCTCTCTCTCAAAAATAAATGAACATTAATATTTTTTAAGTCTTCTAATAACTTAAGGGACTTGAACAGACACTTTGCAAAAGGGGATATCCAGTTGACCCAAACCTATGAAAATGTACCTATATTTATTAGTCATTGGAAATATAAAGTAAACCTAACAAGAGAGCATGCAATGACAACTGAAAAAGTTGTAAAGTCTCAAATGTTGGTAAGGAAAAATTGGATTTCTTCCTTGTGGAGGGAAAGTGAATTGATATAACATCTTATGGGGTGCCTGGGTGGCTCAGTTGGTTAAGGATTCACTCTTGATATCAGCTATGTCATGATCTCATGGTTCATAAGTTCAGGCCCCAGGTCCAGCTCTGTTCTTAACAGCTTAGAGCCTGCTTGAAATTCTCTCTCTCTCCCTCTCTGCCCCTCCCTCCCTCATGCATTCACTGTCTCCCTCTGTCTCTCACTCTGTCTCTCTCCCTCTTTCTCTCAGAAACAAATAAATATTTTAAACAAACTGATACATCTTTGAAAAATTGTTTGGTAGCATCAGTTGAAGCTGGCCATAGACCTTCCCTATGACCCCAAATCCCATTCCAAGAATACTCCAACATACACCAGAATGTTCATACCAATATTTTTTATAAAAGACAAAAACTGCTACATATGATTTACATATTATAAACCATAAAGCATGTCTTGATAAATTAAAATAAGTGAAATCACAGTTAGTTATTGATTCCTGAAAAATGGACTAAAGACAACTTTAGCTTTAGGCTTATAGTCTAATGAGGACCTTTCAAAAAGGGAAATAGAACTTTGCCTTGGACATTTTTATACTTCCTTTTGCCATAAAAATGCATATAGTTTACTCTTATTTCATTCAGGATACAATTCTAATTACCACTTTATTTGAGGCTGCACCTGAATTCCCTCAGTGCATATTCATATCCTTAAAATGAGTACAGTTATAATTTTAATTGTATTGTCTCATATTTTGTAGTATTGATCAGTGGAAACCCTCTACTCCAGTTGTATGATTTGATACACTACAAATCTTATGTTCTTTTAACAAAATTGTGGGGCTTTTTCCTCTAGCCTAGAATGGAAGCTGCCTCCCTTCTCCTCTGTGTACATATGCTATAAAATTAATTGAAGCTGTATTATCATAATTTATTTTCTTTTTACCTCTCCCTTTTTTAACCTCCTGACTGTTTTATTATTGCCACCCTCCCACTTTTAACACAAACAATGGACTTTTTAAATCAGTAAAAATCTATTTAATTGAGTGATAACTCCATATAATTTTTTAAATATTTTTATATGCTCTTATTTATTTTTGAGAGACAGAGAGAGAAAGAGCATGGGTGGGAGAGGGGCAGAGAGACAGGGAGACAGAATCTGAAGCAGGCTTCAGGCTCTGAGCTATCAGCACAGAGCCTGGATCGAGGCTTGAAGCAGGCACTGCAAATCATGACCTGAGCTGAAGTCGTACACTTAACTGACTGAGCCACCCTGACGCCCCTAAATTTTTTTTAATGTTTGTTTATTTTTGAGAGACAGAGACAGAGCACCAGTGGGGGAGGGGCAGAGAGAGATACACTGAAGAATTCCAAGCAGGCTCTAGGCCGTGAGCTGTCAGCAAAGACCCAATATGGAGCTCGAACTTCACGAACTGTGAGATCATGACCTGAGCCACGTGACAGACTGAGCCACCCAGGCATCCATAACTCCATATTATTTTTAAATGAAACATTTAACTGCCAAGAGACATAGAATATTCAGATTTTTTTAGTCCATTTTCATCCCAGCAAATAAGCCTAAGAAAATGTTACTATGATAAAATGTCTTGGTAAATATTGACTATTAGCAAAGAAAATTAGATTGTATTCAATGTTAATATTATCAAGCAAAAAACTCAGCTAATTAGACCACTTATTATTTAAAATCCTATTATGTACCAGACACAGGAACTAAGAAGTTCACTAAGTATTCCTTTCCAGTGTCAGGAAAGATTTATAAATTTGCTCAAATTCTCTTTCCTGTTTGAGATTCTCTCCAAGCAAGAAAGTTTTAAGAAGAAGAAGTGGAATCTATAAGTTATACCTTTTACAATTGTCCTTTTTTCCCCTAGAAATGATGATCATAACTTTCTACTAGAACTATTTAGAATTGCTCTTGATTTCAACATGTTACTGTAAAATGTTAAGATGATAACAAAATATACTGATACTACATTTAAATAACCTCCAAAAAGGTCTATAAATTCATGAGTAATATGATATAACTGCTTATGAATATTGAGTACATTATTTGAATCTTTCCTCATGGGAAAATATAAGACACGATTAAGGGTACATGAACATTTATTAGTTTTAATTAGAAAGTTTATTCCCTAATCTGAAAATAATTCTTCGACATTCTGTTGAAAGGTATTTTGGGTTTTGGAGACAAACTTACCAAGATGTGTTGGTTTTCTATTGTGGCTATAACTTATTACCACAAGATTTCTAGTTTAAAACAACAAAAATTTATTATATTACAGTTCTGGAGGTCACAAATATGAAATGCATCTTAAAAGCTAAAATCAAGGTGTCAGCATAATGTCTTCATTCTAGAAGACTTTAGGGAGAATCCATCCTTGCTGTTTTCAGCTTTCAGAGCCATCTACATTTCTTTTTCCATGGCCTCTTCATCCAGTTTTATATCCAGGTCTCTGCTTCTGTCATCACATCTTTCTGATTCTGACCCTCCTTCTTTCTTCTTAAAGGACACTTATGATTAAACTGAGTCCATCCAGATAATCCAGAATAATCTTCATATCTCAAGATTTTAATAGAACTGCAAAATCCTTCCATTAATCTGGTTGGGCCGCCATAACAAAATACCATAAACTGGATGGCTTGAAAACAACAGAAATTAATTTTCTTCCAGTTCTGGAGCCTAGTAATCCAATTTTGAGATGTTAGCAAGTTGATTTTTGTTGAGGACTCCTTGGTATGCAGATGGCCACCTTCTCTCTGTGTCTTCACCTGGGCCTTTCCTGTGTGTGTGCATTCTTAGTGTCTCTCTGTGTGTCCAAATTTCCTCTCATTTTAATGATACCAGTCAGATTGATTTGCACTCACCCTAATGGCCTCATTTTTACTTTGCCACCTCTTTAAAGGCCCCATTTTCAAATAGTCATATCTTGAGGTGCTGGGATTAGGACTTCAACATACTAATTTTGGGGGAAATACAGTTCAGCCCAGAACAGTCCCTTTCGCCATATGAGGTAATGTACTTAAAGACATCAAAGATTATGACATGGATATATTTAGGCTACTAGCATCCTGTTTACCACACATGGTTGCAATTATAATTTCTTGCCAATGAACAGTTAAACTTACTTAATTACCCAAATCCAGAAGGGACGTGTGACTTCAATAAGAAAGTAGAAACGTAGGTCTCCTCTAGTCTTTTTATATTCCTGTTCTGAGTGTATGCCTCTTTTATAACAAGTGTTTTTGCTATTATGACTTGATAGCAACATATTACTTAAAATATAGTGAATGTTCCAACAATTAGTGAACCATTTATTGATCTCTAGATTCAAAGCCTAACTATACTTAGGTTTTTTTATTACACATCTTTTTGTAGTTAATCTTTTTGTATTTTTATCTTCTAGATATATTAGAAGCACAATATTATTTTACATTTTTTGAAAATACAATACAATTGTAGGACTTTTTCCTACTTTTTATTAACATATTAAGCATATTAGCAAATTATTCTAATGTAGATTTTGTTTATATGGCTTCTAAGGTCTAGAGTTGCCTTAAATGTTTAATTCACTATATTCTTACAAAATTATTAATTAAAATGTGATGATTTATCTTTGATTATTCTCTAATTGAAAATCTACTTGAAGGAAAGAGTAATAATGTTCAGCAAGCTTTCACTGAGTCCTTCTGTGCCTTTTCTCAATCATATTTTCTAGTTAAGTTGTTAAACTGTTCTCTGGTATTTGAAAATGTCATACTAACATACATTTATCTCTGTAAAACAAACAAACAGGCGACTCAGATACTCTGCTTGTTGAAAATGTCATCTCATCTACACTGGCATAATGTGTTTATTTTCGCTCTCTTCAAAGAGTTATACCTCACTTCCAAGGCACTCTGGAATCATCAGAGATAGTAATAAAATATAGTAAACTCAAGCTTAGTGTCACAGATAGAGTTCAGCGCCACTGGTGGTTTTATGTGCAAAGCATAGTCATGTGAGGTATTCTATATTTAGCATCTCTTGGTGAATGGCAGTAAGGCAAGATAATTAATTCCCAAATTATGTAAAATAAACAACTTAGGAAACCTGTCCATTGCATATGTATCTTTAAACTAGAACTATCCATGTGTGCATAAGTTAATTCCAGTAATTTAGTACCTATCTATTTATTATAACTGCATATGTAGTATTTTTTACTAAATACATTTAATTTCCCTTTAATTGAAAAGACCTTTAAAACTCTAAAATTATACTTTGAAGTATATGCAATTTTATTTAAAAGTTTGAAAGGACTTCAAGATAATATATTTTATAGTACAATATAAAATAACATGCATTTCTGTGTTTGTACTAAGTGCTATACATACTCTCCACCATAAGGAAATATTTCCACATGACATTATTGTGCCGACATTGTTATGATCTCTTTGGCTCAAGAACTGAGTATCTTAGAAAGCCTACAATAAAACCTGCTGACGCAGGAAATCTGAAAATTTTCATTACTTTTTCATTAGTTGATGTCACATTTTAATCTATGACATGTGTCAATCTAACTGAATTTTTAGGAAGAAGAACCAGTGGACTCTTTAATGTGGTTGCTTGAAAGAAAGTAGAATTAGTAAGAGTCCTAGAAACCAAAATATCAAAGTAGCTCAGATGTTCATATCATGCCTTTATAAATTTTGAAGTTTGCATTTGTAAATTAATATGACCTGATACTTATTCATGGATGCACATTCTTAATACAATTACATTTAGTAGTTGGATTTTGAATCTGGATCTAATAAAAATTTCAGGATCAATAAAGAGCAGACAATGTTAGCTTGTTAAAAAACAATAAACAATCAAAGTATATTTTGATTAAGAAATCTAGGAAATACAGGAAATACAGGAAAGTTTATGTATCTTCAAAAATATAGAAAAAAGGCAACTGGAATAAAGTTCCATATCTATAATTAATTGGTCTTAACTTATAAATATGGGCAATAGCAATAAATGTAAACACTGAAAACAACTAGAGAATTTCCACTTGAGGACAAAATACAAAAGATCTAAAAGATGATTTAGAAGATGATGTAAATCATCTTCCAATTCTAATGCTTTATTTTAGCCCAGTAAGAACATCTGTTAAGTTGTGTATTAAATTATATGTCTCACTACTGCTAAAATTGAAAAATATCTTTTATTTTGAATCCTTTCTTCTTGGTGTTGATTTTGCTTCTTTTCAGTTATAGAAAAGAAGCCAACATTTTGTTTTTAATGCCATATGTATGAAAATAAATACTAAATTATTTTCTAAATACTAAATACTAAATATAAAATACTAAATACTAAATACTAAAGCTTTACTAAAAATCATATTTTTTCTTTTTTTATTTTTTTAATGAATGAGGTATGAATAGGGACATTGTTTTCTACAAAGGAAAACAGTATGACTTTTCCAGTTTATAGATTACTTAGATTTTCATTATTTTCTCAGTAATAGAACTTATTGAACTAATATATTATAGTATATCTTAAAATCGTCCAATAAAATTATACTGAAAATAAGCTTAATTATCTTATTTGAAAAATAAGCATTAATCATTCAAGTCAATTTTTTTTCTTTTGGGAGCTGAATTATATACCATGTAGCCACATCCTTCTTTCTTCTCATTAAAGTATTCATCATTTAACCTATATATAATTTGTTTATAAGAAAGTTTTATGAAATTGAAATACCATCTGTCTGCACCATTGGATCTTCAAATGTATTAGATATTAGGATTTGAGTACTCAAAAATAAATTTGCAACTGTTTCAGAACATTTGTTTTCAACAAGGAGATAGATAAATGATAAAATTACCTTAAATATTTTACAAATAATATTTATTTATGATTTCATGTTCAAAAGTACTCAGATTAATGAATATAATTTATTTCTGTTTTAGGACTTTGCTAGTTAATGACCAATTATTTGAGAACGCATGGTTCCCAGTTGAGTAGTTCCTATTTAATCCATAAAAGTTTGATAATAATAATATAGGAAATAATAAAAGATTTCAGAAACCTAAATATCATAAATTTCATATGAAATATCAATACTGCTAAAAAATTGAGAACATTATACTTAAGTGAAACTATAAATATAAGGTTTTTAAATATAAATTATAGAATATCAAGTATGGTATAATGTAGTTTATATATATATACTCACTTGAATGTTTACAGGAAATTTTGATGAAAATATTGGCTAACTACCTCTGGTTATTAGAATTTTAGAATTTCAATTATGCCTCATATTTGTGAAATAGCATATAGGACTCTCCCTTCTTCTAAGACTCATAAAGCATGAGATAAACTTAGGGGCAGACACAGGGGAAGAAGAAAACAGTCCAGAATTTACCTGCAGTAGTTAAAATGTTAAACATTAAACTTAGGCATCAATTCCAATTTTTCTTATCTTTTTCTCTTCTCTTTTTCTTTATAAATTTCTCTAATGATTTTTCCCCCAAAATAAAACAATAATTAATTATATAATAATGAGCCAGAATTGACTGGTAGGTGGTATAATGGACTACATGAAGGTAGCCATCAGTTTACTAAGATAACAGACCTGCCCAATAGCAAGATATTAATCAATAGATCAGTTTTTATGCTGGGATGCATGCAATGCATGCATGCAATGATGTGCCTTTAGCTTAGCATAGCCCAATAGAGGGTGGAAAAACAGTGTGGAAATATTTGGTAACACTGGCCAACTTTGTTAATTTCCATATAGTGATTTTTGATATTGAGAGATCTAAAATATACTTAGAATAGCATCGTGTTGAGGCCAGGTAGTATACCCTTTTTTTAAGACATCTGCAATTGAAATGGTCTCCAAATAATATCATCTGTTCTACAGTTCTTTTCAAATCTCTGTTTTTGTAGAACTTAGGAGACAAAGGCAACTTTATACAAAAGGTTCCCATGTTTTGCTATTGTGTACATAAGAACCTCTCTTCCTCTCAGATACAGTGAAATCTAGAGGTTTCTAGATTTTTGGCTGGCAGGCCTGTTGGTTTGTTTGCTCCCTAACAACACAGATTATGAGCTAGATCAATTACCCATACACCAATGATTTTTTTTATAAGAAAGTGGCTTCAAAGGAAGCTTGATAGTGATCAGGAATAGGATTTATTGTCATTGAAATGGGACTGAATTTCTACATTTCTTAACCTAAATTAAAATAGGAATAATTGTGGTGAATATGAGATCTATTACTTCTTTTTCTTTAATTTTTTAATGTTTATTCAACTTTGAGAGACAGAGAGGGACAGAATGTGAGCGAGGGAGGGGCAGAGAGAGAGGGAGACACAGAAGCAGGCTCCAAGCTCTGTGCTTTCATCACGGACTGTGAGATCATGACCTGAGCTGAAGTCAGACGCTTATCCTACTGAGCCACCCAGGTGCCCCGAGATCTATCACTTACTTCTAAGTTGAAATTCTAGTATTAATAATGATGAATCTAGTTAACAACAAAATCATAAGCCTAAATAAAATGGAAGATAATAATAAGATAGAAGTTAAAGTGTTGAAGAGCTATGGAAAAGAACTAAAAATAGTAAAAGAGTGGTCATGTCCCTACCCAAAATAACACTCTGGGAGTATAATTTTAAAGCAAGTTAGAGGACAGTTTCAAGAAACAGATAAACTTTTTTTTTTTTAATTTCTTATTTGGGTATAATGAACACATAATATTATATTAGTTTCAGGTGTACAACACGGTGATTCAATACCTCTAAGAGCTGTGCTAGGCTCAGCACAGGTGTAGCCACCATCTGTCACTGTACAACACTATTGCAGTGTATCTGTTATTCTCCTGACTTATTCATTCCATAACTGGAAGCCTGTATCTCCCACTCCCCTTTACCCATTTTGTTCATTTCCTCACCCCCTTCCCTCTGGCAACCATCAGTTTGTTTTATGTATTTTTTGGTCTGATTCGGCTCTTTTTAAATTTGTTTTGCTTTTTAGATTCCACATATGAATAAAATCATATGGTAATCTTAATTTTATTATTTTATGTCTCTTATCACTCTCCTCAGAGCTCACTACATTTGAGATGACCCTGTCCTACATCTAACTGCAAAAGTCAAAATTTAAAAAAACTTCTCTCTCCCTCACATTTACTTTACAGAAGATATACCTGGTAATATAATTTCTAACCATCCCTCAGATCCACCTAATTGTCTTCGTTACTAACTCAAAAATGCTAGCCCAGGCTACCAGTTTCTCTCTTCTGGACCATTACAATAGATGACTAACTGTTCACATACTTTCCCAATTCCTGTAATCTGTTATTCACAGAGTGACTCAGAATAACCTTTCTAAAACTTAAATTTTAAAAATTGTTGTCTATGTCTAACATCCTTCAATAACCTCAGTTTTATCTTATTATAAAAGATTGCACTGCTTTAAATGACCTGTCTCTATTTGTTTTCTCTCTCTCTGTTCCCTTTGTTTCTGTCACACTGCTTTCTATCTTTTTCTTTAAATATTTTTTTTAATGTTTATTTATTTTGGAGAGTGGGGAGGGAGGAGTGGCAGAGAGAGAGAGAGGGAGACAGAGGATCCAAAGTGGGCTCTGCACTGACAGCAGAGGCCCCAATGCTGGGTTTGAACTCATGAACCATGAGATCATGACCTGAGCCAAAGTTGGATGCTTAACTGACTGAGCCACCCAGGTGCCCTGATTTTTTAAACAAAATATATGTTCTAATTTCTTAGCATATACGCACATTCATGTTAATAGCTGTTAAAATTCATTTAGATGAGGGTGCCTCAGTGGCTCAGTCAGTTAAGTGTCCAACTTCGGCTCAGGTCATGATCTCACAGTCTGTGGGTTCGAGCCTCACATCAGGCTCTGTGCTGACGGCTCAGAGCCTGGAGCCTGCTTCAGATTCTGTGACTCCCTCTCTCTTTACCCCTCCCTTGCTCGGTCTCTGTCCCTGTCTCTTGAAATAAAATAAAGACATAAAAATTTTTAAAAAATTCATTTAGATGATAACAATGGTAAATATTTCAAATTAAATGAAGTTTTGAAATGACTAATATCCTTAGGGAAAGATTCACAACCTAGATAATGAACATAAAAAAATAAATAACAATTTTTAAATGGGAAGATGGACAGTCTCAAAAGTGAGAATATATTAAAGTAGGTTATCCTGTGAAAGAGTGGAATTTTCCTTACATTGTTGAAAAAAATGTAAAAAACTCATTAGTACTTGCTTTTTTGGAGAAAAATTGCTCAGTATTTAAAGCCCAGACTCATGTACACCTTGATATAGCCACATTCCACAGAAATCACAGCATGCATACGTACATAAAATGTATATCTTTATAATATTTTTGATATAATATTTATAATAATCATTTCAAGATTAGAAATGAGTTAAATGTCCTTTAAGAGGTAAATAAAACAACAAATTTACTGGTCAATAAATACAACTAAAAACTAGCTTAGCATATTTCTAATTTATCAGAGCAGACTTACTGGAGGGCAGATAGTGGATGGCACAGAGACATTTTTCATCTTATTTTTTTGACTACATCCCTTATATTGCACCCTTTAACTCCTCTTAAAAGTAAAAATGAAAACTCAAGCAATTTTCCAACCACAAGCCACCACAGACATGACCAAACCAAGCAACTCTGTAGCCACCTGAAAATACTATTCCCTTTTGAATGCTTCCCCACCAATTTCTGATTTCTCTTTACGAATATACTTGTATTTTCAGAATGCATACATAGCTAATAGAGTGTAAGCCTTATGTTTTATTTTAATTATTGACAAAATTTACTTGCAACTGAACACTATATTTGTTTTGATTTCTTGAGTTATTAAAAAAATTGTTCTTATGTGTTATAAAGCAGAAGTGGGTTAATTGAAGTCATCGTTAATTGCATTTAAAAAAGATTCATCAAGACAGTTAAAGAGAACTTTAGACGCATTTCCGTACTATACAGTCACATCCACCCAGAAGTTATAGAGTGTGAAATTGCAAAAAAAAACAAAATGTGGGAAACTGGTGCATAGATTTCAATATCTTTAACACATAATCAATATGACGGTATTTTTAGTTAGATAATTAGAGAGTTTGGGTAAAATTAAACATAGTCACATATAAAATTGAAATGTACCTAGTAGTAAGGAGACAGACAGACTTAGATATGATCTCTTTCCCCAAGGATTTATACCTCCCTCTGTGTCTTTCAGTGCTTCTCCGTTCTTTGACCTCTTTATCTCAATCACTAGTACTTTAAACTACTCCAGGAATAATTATGCTGCCCTGATGCCTAAGTTTCTGAAAATACCTTTAAATGCAAACGTCATTCTTTCTGTTGTTCTGGCCCCCCAAATTTGAGTAATCCTTGCTTTTTATTGCTCACCAGTCACCTCTTATCAATCAGGAAAGCCCAATGGCTATTCTGTCAGAGTATGTCTAAAGTGTTACCACGTCTCATCACTTCCCTAGATTCCATTTTGGGCATGCTACCATCATCTGTTATCTGAATTATTCCAATTACCTCTTAACTGGTCTTGGTTTCATCTTGTCCTCTGTACATCATTGTCAATAACAGCTACATTTCACTTTAAATATAAGGCAACTTACCAATGTATCAGCCTTCTGTTCAAAACTCACCTAACTTGGGAAAAAATTCATACAGTGCCTAAGGGATTACAACTAGAAAGACCACGAATTATGATTCTGGCATCATTATGTCATTTTCTTACTCTCAGTGACATTGATTGGGAGAGCACATGGATTATTTTCTAAACAATACTTTGTTACAAAGTCTTCACTAATATTTGAGCTTTTCAGTGAGATCTACCTTGAGACTCCTATGTAAATTTATAAACTCCTGTGATTCTTCCTCGTCATCTTCCCTGATTTATTTTTCTCCTTACACTTTTCAGTTTCCAATATAGTATCTGTGGAAAATTATATTTTCCAAAGGAGACACAGCATTCTTTCTCATCCCACATACTCATGTGCAGTGTAACATTGGTGGATTCTACTGATCTGCCTCTTGAACTTGAACTGGTAGGCAAGTGACTTCTTGATTTATAAAATGTAAGAGAAGTCATGTTCTGGAATTTTCATGGCTATATCAAAAGGAATCTTGTCATTTTCACTCCATTCTTTTCTAAAAAAAAGATCTCCCTCTTTGAACTTAACCTCCATACTGTGTGACATTCAAATCACATGGAATGTTCTAGTGTATGTGCATCAATCCACACCTCCATCTCAGCTGATGGTTACCATTCACTGCCAGATGTGAGTGAATCCTCTTGGATATCCATCTTAGTCAAGCTTTCTAATAACTGCTACAGATTCAGCAGACAATTGGCTGCAGCTTCATGAGAAATTCCAAGCAAGAACTGCCCATCTGAGTCCAGACAACATAAATGATAAAAATACTTTTTTAATATATACTCAAGTTTTTGTTTGTTTAAAACAGTAATAGATCACCATTATTTATCATGTTTATTAGATGTCTACCTAATAAGATGTAAGCCCCATGAAAGCAGGACATTTTCTGTTACAGAAGTATTGCTACAAGCTTTTCTTTTGGCATCTATTTGCATGATAAATGTTTTACCATCTGCTCACTTTCAACCTGCATGTTTCTATTGGTCTTATATGAATCTCATAGGTAGCAAAGAGGTGGGTCTTGTTGTTGTTTTTTGTTTGTGTGCTTGTTTTGGTGTTTTTTTTTGGGGGGAGGGGAGGATCAGTCTACCATCCTCTGTATCTTGATTGAGGCACTGAGTCTATTTACATGCAAATTAATTACTGAGAGATATGTATCTATTGCCATTTTGTTACTGGGTTTTGGTTGTTTTTATAGATTTTCTCTGATCTTTTCTTTTGTTCTTTTTCCTAGCCTGTTGGCTTTACTTTTTCTAAGTTTATTCATTTATTTTGAGAAACACCATGAGTGGAGGAGGTCTGGAGATAGGGAGAAAGAGAATCCCAAGCAGGCTTTGCACTGTCAGCACAGGGCCTGATGTGGGACTCAAACTCGTGAACTTTGAGATCCTGTCCTGAGACAAAACTGAGAGTTGCATGCTTAACCGACTGAGCCACCCAGGTACCCCTGTTGGCTTTCTTTAGTGATATACTTGGATCCCTTTCTCTTTATTCTTTGCATATCTCACCCATTATTTTCTTTCCCCAATTCACAATCTTCCCAAATGCCCCTACCTCATTCAAGTAAGCATCCTCCTTCCCAAACCTGGTTATCAGTGACTTTTTTTCTGCTATACCATAGTCAATCCATTTCTTAACTACTTTCAAAGTTTATCTTGTCAGACAGTTTCTCATCATTTCCATATTATTCCCAAGTTCAAGCCACCATCATTGCTTACATTCAATCAATCTGTCATTATTCCTTTTTGACTTCAGCCTTCTATTATATATTTATTACAACGAATAAAATTAAACCCCCCAATAAGATGCTTCTCAATCAAATCCCCTTCAAAGGATTCTCAAAAACAATTTAAGTAAAAATGAAAAAAAAAAAAACCTCTTACTTGCCTTGCAGAATTCTTCATTGATAATATACCTGACTTCTTCTCCAATATGTTTCCTTTCAATGCTGCTTTTGCTCACTCTACTCTAGCTAAAATAGTTACTATGTATTTTGACAAAACATCAAGCATGCCCTTATCCAGTCTTTTAGTTAGCCTCAAATCTGCTCCTTTCCATAATTTTCATAATCTATTCCTTCAAATTATTAATAAACCTAAAGATTATCTCTGTAAAGAAACCTTCCCTAACTACACTGTCTAAATGCCATGCTCTACATCAGTGTCCGCAGACTTTTTCTTACGAGTTCAGATAATAAAGCAAATATATTATCTCTAATGCACAAATCTATCACAACTAATCAAACTTAGTCATTGTAGCATGAAAGCAGCCATAGTCAATATGCAAATAAATGAATATGTCTGTGTTACAATACAGTATTATTTACAAAAACAGGCAGCTAGCTGGTGGAGTGACACCTTTTCTACATCCTTGTCATACTTTATTGTCTTTCCACAATTTGTCTACCTAACCTTGAATTATATGTTTATAGTGTTTTGGTTTATTGCCTGCTTTTCTATTGAATAGAAGCCCCTGAGGGAAGGTGATTTCTCAGTTTTGTTAATTGCTCTGTCATAAACATGTAAAACAAGGCCTCAAACATTATGAAACTTCAATAAATATTGGCTGAATAAACAGATGTATACTTGAAGGAATCAGTTGAATACTTAATCCAAATGTGAAGAAATATTAAGAACCTAATCAGTCTTTCAGTATCTTATACACTATTGTTTTTCACAATCACTCTCCAGCAATCTTAATGAAGGAAGCTGCTAGTTTTTAGAAATTGTTGCTGTTTTTTTAATTCACATTTTGGATACTCCAGGTATTCCAGTCTGTTGGAATGATAACCCCTGTTTCCTTCTTGGTACAACAGTTGTTTTCTATATATAAATAACTGTCTCTTTAGTTACTTTACACAATAAACATTAAGGCCCTTTTTGAGATGCTATAAAGCTAAGAGAAAGATGTGCTAAATTATCAGGCTATGTATTTTGGATGGATGATATGCAAATAGGTAACTTTAAAACAATGTGATATATATCCAGAGGTGTGATTGACAGATAAATATGTTAGTTCTCTTTGTTTATTTTTGAAGAACTTTCATCTCATTTTCCATCACTGTTGCACCATTATTACATTCTCATGACAGTGTATAAGGGTTCCAGTTTCTCCAATACCTTGCCTACACTTTTCTTTTTTAATATAATAACCATCCTGATAAGTGTGAGTTGACAATATGATACTGTGAAATTCAAAATTTGCTGTTAAGAGAGTAAATCACATGATGATAATTAACATTTCATAATACTAGTTATTCTTACAATAAATACAGCTTCCATACAACTTCCGTTGTGTGCCTAATTGCATTTGATCTATTCTTGCCATGTACATTTACTATGGGCAAACACTATGTTAGATATTAGGTGTGTATGTAGGAAATCAATAAATAGTATAAACTTGATCCCTGTCTTCAGAGAAGTTACAAAGTAATAGGAAATCCAGAAATTGAATACTTAAATAGAAGAATAATGACGGTTATAAAAATAATCTTTGGGTCACAAGATAGTGAAATTTAATCTTTTATGAGAAAACAGTGCTTCAACTGAAATCTAAAGACTGAGTAGATTTAGCTAAACAAAGGTTGTGGGAGGTATCTGATATAGGCAATAGAAACTGTGTGTTCAATTTCCTTTCAGAGAGAAACAAAAGGAAGATAGTCCTTTCTAGTATGGCTAGAACGTGAGAAGTTAGAGTAGATTAACTCAAAGGCAATGCTGCCAACAGTGGATCCAGAGATGAAAAAAAAAAATCCACAAAATGTTTCTATTAGGACTTTGTTCCTAAAGAAAGAGGATAGCCAATTATGTATTCTGAGATAAGAAATTTATAAGATTTTAATTTACAAATAATTGTCTCAGTTCAGTGGGGGAGAATGTGCTTGAGGGGGCAAGAGTGGATGTGGAAAGTCAAGTTAGTAAGTAACTGCACTTGTGCAATTGAGACATGATGGTAATTTAGACTATAAAGAGGCAGTTAAAGTATACCTAAGGAGCACCTGAAACACTTGAAGTAATATTAGAAATTGATTAGCCACATGCACTTTGGAGACAGAGCAATTAAGAGTTTAAATGTTGATTTTATCACATATTAGGTATGTATGCTTTAATGTATTTGTACTAAAATATGAATTATTCACTTCTAGATTAATATTAATAATAGTATTCACGGGGCGCCTGGGTGGCTCAGTCGGTTAAGCGTCTGACTTCGGCTCGGGTCATGATCTCACAGTTCGTGGGTTCGAGCCCAGCATTGGGCTCTGTGCTGACAGCTAGCTCAGAGCTTGGAGCCTGTCTTCAGATTCTGTGTATCTCTCTCTCTTTGACCCTACCCTGCTCATGCAGTCTGTCTCTCTCTCAGAAATAAACAAAAATTGTTTAAAATTAAAAAAAATAATTTTCACAGCATAAGGTCATTGTGTGAATTAAATTAGTTAATGTTTGGGAGTACTTTGTGGGAAGCACATTATGTGAATACAGGCTACAAATATGACTATTACAATAATATAAAACATAGGACTTGATTAAATGGATGTGGGGTTTAGGAAGAGAGGGGAATCAACTATGACTCCAGACCTTCAAGACTGAGAGACTAAGTGAATGGTGGAGCCATTTAATGAACATGAGAGCCTGGAGGGGAAAAATATGCCAGGGTTATTGAGAAGTAGTATGATTTCAATTTTAGATAATAATGTCCATCTTCCAGGCATTCTGTTAGGAATGTGTAGGATGGCCTACACAAGTTTAAATTCTTCAGAAATGAAACCATTCTGTGAAATTCTGTTACATTATTTAATTCATTATTTCTGTTTTTTTCATTCAACCTAACAATTTTAACTTCACTTAATACTTATTACAGTTAAGTTTTACAAATTCAACTACTATTTCATATTTTTAATATAACGTTGTAAAATTTTCGATTAATATTTGTAAATTTAATTAATATTAATTACTATGTACCAAAATTAACATTTTCTTAATATTCTAAGCTACTCCTCATTATATGTCACCAAATGTCCTCTATGGAACTCTTCATTCATTCATTCATTTATTCATTTATTCACGTACACATGCATTGTTCCATACCAGTTGTTTTTGCTATGTTTTCAAAACACAGATTTATAAGATCATCACATAAATATGTATTAAGAACCTCCTTTTGGTCAGATACTGTTTTAGGTCCTTAGTAGTTCAGTACACCAAAACCTAATGCAGTAGAGTTAATATTTTATTGTAGGGAGACTGAACCAGCTACAGGTAATAGATATAAACTTTATTTTTAAACTCTGAATGCGATAGAAATAATAGCAGTGAAAAAAGCATCAGAAATTTGTGGATGCAGAGCTAGTGAAGTTAGTTGTAATTTAAAAGCAAACTCAAGATAGCCCTCATTAATTTTAACATTTGAGCAAAGACTAGAAAGAGGGAAGGGGTTTAACCTTACCTCTGGACAGAGTAAACATCCAGTACAAAATCTCTAAGGAGAAACAGTAAGGGGACAAGTGTGACTGCAGCAGGAGCGATGTAGCAGAGAGTCAGGTTCCAAAGGGCCTTATAAAATACCTAGGGGGCTGTACCATTTAGCCACAGGAGTTAGTGGAGAGTAGGGAATTTAAATTTTTAGTGAACTTTAGAGATCAGCAAAATTTTTCCATAAAAAGCACAATAGTAAATATTTTTTGGCACTTACAAACTATACAGTCCCTGTCTGACTGCACAACTCTTCAAATGTAGCATAAAAAGAGTCCTAGACAATGCAGTAAGTGGATTGGCATACCTATGCTCCTATAAAACTTTATTTACAGAACAAACATTAAGGGCGATGGGCCAGTTTAGCCAACCTGTACCCACGCCATGAAGGAACAGTGTGAGCACACTTTAATGTTTGATGGATCACTCTTAGTGTGATGCTGAGAAAAGTTCTGGGGGGTATGAGTGGAAACAGGGAGCCCAGCAGAAGTACTCTGTGTAATCAAGGTGAGATGATATGGTAGCTGTACTGGCGGTAGGAAGCTCCTGGATTCTGAATATGTTTTAAAGATAAAGTACACAGAAATTCTTGATGTAGACTGTGTGTGTGTGTGTGTGTGTGTGTGTGTGTGTGTGTGTGTGTGTGTGTGCGCACGCGCGCATGTGTTCAGGGCACAAGGAAGGAGGGAGGTGAAGGAGAGAGAGAAGAGGGAGAAGTGTCAGTGAAGTTGTTAAGATTGGTCCATGTCACTGGAAATTTAGAAATGCCATCAGTGCCATCCTCATGTGTGGTTAGAGGAATTTGAGGGGTAAAATTTAGCAGTTAACCTTTGGATGGTTTTGGTTTCAGATGTTATTGGATATTCAAGTATGCAGTCAAGAAAGCATTTAGAAATAAATACCTGGGGTACAGAACCAAACCTCGCCTGAAAACAGAGATAGGATTATTTTTAAAGCCACAGAACTGGGACACCTGGGTGGCTCAGTCAGTTAAGCTCCCAACTCTTGGGAGCTTAGGTCATGACCTCATGGGTCATGACCTCATGGCTTCATGGGTTCGAGCACCATGTCAAGCTCTACTCTGGCAGCACAAAGCCTGCTTGGGATTCTTTCTCTCCCTCTATCTCTGCTTCTTCCCCACTTGCACTGTCTCTGTCTCTCTCAAAATAAGTAAGTAAACTTAAAAAAAATAAAGCTACAGAACTGAATGTGATCACCTGAACAATGAAAGAACATACAGGAAAAAAAAAAAAAAAAACAACTGGAGCTAGGAGTAATGAAGGTGATGTGCCAACAAAAAGTAAAAGGAGAAGAAGGGAACTAATATAGAGACTTAGTAGGAGAGGCTAGTTATATAAGAAGACAACTAAGATGAAGTTTTAACAATACTGGGTGAAGAAAGTGGTTAAATCAGTTAAATGTTTATAGTATATTAAATGAGATAGACTGATTTTTCACCACTAGATTAACAAATGTGAAGACCATTGCCACCTTCATGAAAACAGTTCTCTTAGAGTGATGGTTACAAAGGTCTTCCTGGAGTAGATAAAAGTTTATTTTTAATATTTGCTTATTTTAGAGAGAGAGAGAGAGAGAGCATGAACATGGAAGGGGCAGAGAGAGAGGGAGACAGAGAATGCATTGAGTCTCCAGGCTGTCAGCACAGAGCCCAATGTGGGGCTTGTACTCACAAACTGTGAGATCATGATCCGAGCCAAAATCAAGAGTTGGGTGCTTAACCAACTGAGCCACCCAGGTGACACAAAAGTAGATTTAGAAAGAAATGGATGGGTGAAATTAGAGACAAAATATAGAAACCTTTTTTCAGAATTTTTGTGGCAAAGGAGAAATGTGGATTCGAACTTTAAATAGTAGGGAAATTTTGGCCAGACAAGGTTGTTGACTGTTCTCATTTAAGTGGAGGAAATAAAACCTAGTTTTTGTGTCAGTGAAAATTGTCAAGAGAGAAAATGATGTTCTGAGAGAAAGAAGAGTTGCCGGAATGGTGTCTTTCAGAATATATAAGAGAAGGTAAAATGTAGTGCAGGACAGGAAGAAGTGGCTTTAGGTAAGAAGGTAGATTGTTCATTTATAGAAATAGGCGCGAGGAAAAATAAACAATGAGAAATAGGAAAAGGGAAAGTTATGTAAGAAATGAGGCTTGAAAGCAGGAAGAACAAGTAAGTTTTTCATAACTTAGTGTTTCTGAAAAGCATAATGCACTCAAATTGATAGTTTGCTATTTCCATCAACAAAACAACGTGCCACAAATGGGTTTAGAAAGGATGTGGAACAGATGTCAAGAAACCTTTCATCATACAGAGACCAATAAACATCAGGAATGACCCACCAAGCAAACTGTGGGTGTGGGATCATTGGAGCCCTCTAGGAAGTAATTTAAACTCATCTTTAGTGATCAAAAGTTTTATGAAGAAAGAAGTTTGATGAATTATTTGGTATTTAGGTTTTTTAACCTACATTTTCTCTGTTTTATAGTTTTTCCCCATGGTTTCATACGAAGATGCAGGTTTTCCATCTGTTATTTGCCATTTTAGGTACTGTATAGTAAACTGAAGAATTCAGTCTGAAAATTCAAGAAACATCTTCACTGTGTAACAGTGGAGAAATTTTAAATACAACTGTTTACAGTCATGGGAATCTATAGTTTGCAAATATTTTATTTAAAAGTAATAATAAATTAAGGCAAAATGTTTTTTTCTAAGGTTTCCTGAAACAAAGACACAAAGACCCGTATACTTTAAAGAACCTTTGACTGTTTTCATATATATGTGTGTGTGTGTGTGTGTGTGTGTGTGTGTGTGTGTGTGTGTGTGTGTGCATACATATTTTAGAGAGAGAGAGAGAGAGCATGAACATGGAAGGGGCAGAGAGAGAGGGAGACAGAGAATATATATATATTTTTAATTAAGTCTGATTCAGAAACCCTGTAAATCTCAATATCTCATGTTTTTATTTCTCTCTATGAAATCGGGGGAAAACATAACAGGGAAAATAATGTGGAGACTAAGAAATTATTGTTACTGACAGCTTGCTAGTATGTACTATTTTTTTTTTTCATTTTTTTTCACAAATGCTATTTTTTTTTTTTTTAATTTTTAGGAGAGAGAGAGAGACAGCGTGAGCAGGGGAGGGTCAGAGAGAGAGGGAGTCACAGACTGAAACAGGCTCAGGCTCTGAGCTGGCAGTCAGCACAGAGCCCGACGCGGGGCTCGAACCCACGAACCGCGAGATCATGACCTAAGCGAAAGTCGGATGCTTAACCAACTAAGCCACCTAGGCGCCCCACACAGATGCTATTTTTATGGTTAAGTACTATTTCTATAGGTCACCACATAAAATTGTTATAAAATTATTTATAAAATTGTGAAAGTTGTCAGGTGACTTAACATGTATACAACAAAAGAGTGGTGTTTTACATTATAATAACTAATGAAAGATAGGTTCATGTATTTCTTTTGCCTGACTCTGTTAGTTTTAACTATGAAAATCAAAGGAAGTGTATTCAAGATGATTAATGATTAAATATAGAAAGGATGTATTAGAAGGTATTGATAATTACTTATAACTATATTAGGTATTAAATGGAGAGCAAAACTATATTGATTTGACAGTTATCAACCACATTTAGTTACTCTGTTCAAGAATGTGCAATTTTATTTATCCCATTATGAGGCCACAATCTGGCAGGCTCAGCAAGCATTACCTACGTGACTACCTGATTAAAAATTGAATTGATCAACAAAATGTATTAATTATGTGCTTCAGCAAATTGCAGTGCCTTCATTAGTGCCCACATCTGATCCAACTGAATAAAAAATGCACACTTTTCAAAATACAGGTTTGAAACTTTCTTTTAATACTTCACAGTTGCTATTTAAAATACCGTGCATAGGCCTTAGCATCTTTGCATAACAAGATGTTGTTTGCCACTTCTCTTTCTTCTTGCAATAAGTATTGAAGAGTGGTTATTATTTGGGACATTCATATTATTAATTTCATTTAACATCACAACCTATGTTGTTATTTATATTTATGGAGAGGTAGACTTATAGAATATATGTAATTTGTCCAAGGACACAGGCCGATCACTTTAGAGGAAGCATATTATTACAGCAGATTCATGAAAATATTTCTTAAGTATCTATACAAATATTAGCTATAATTATATATTTTTGAAAACTGTTCTTTCAGTTCACTTAGAATTAATTCCTGTAATTGCTACATCAGAGATTACTTAGTGTTCCATGAAGAAGGTTGCTTATTGGAGCATCTGGGTGGCTCAGGTCATGATCTCATGGTTTGTGAGTTTGAGCCCCACATTGGGCTCTGTGCTTACATTGCAGACAGTATTCTCTCTCCCCCTTTCTCTCTGCTCCTTCCTCTCTCTCTCTTAAAATAAATAAGTAAACATTTTAAAAATCTGCTCTTTAAAGAAAAAGAATGTTGTTTTTTAGTCACTTTTTTATTAACTTACCTTCTGCTCTTCTTCATTTCTCCAGTGACAATGGAGGATTCATTCTTTCTTGTATCCAAGGCAGATCCTTTCATTATGAAAACAGTATTTTCTCTCCATCTCCTCCATGACCTCAATATAATTCACTTTCTTATAAATCTTTCCTGAGTTTTCTAAATCCCTCTTTCTACTGAGACATTTTACAGTATATTTAGGGATTCTTATCTCAGAATAAGTCAATAACCGTATAAGCAACATTCCCTAGATTGACTTCTACTACTACCTGATCTCTATTCATTCATCTAAATGTAAGCTTCTAACAAGATTTTCCTATAAATGTATATTCATTTACATATTTCTCATTCACATTTTCTTCTCATCTAGCCTCCTGTCTGACCTACCCCTTCAAAAACACTCATGCCAACTTTATGATGATTAACCAGTTACCTTGTCCTCATCAAATGAATACTCCTCATTTCTCAAGATGTTTTATTTCAGCCACATTAAACCCAGTGCATCACCGCCATCTTTCAAAACAACTTTATTGAAGTATAAATAACACACAATAAAGTACATATTTTTAAATTACTAAATTTGGAAAGTTTTGGCATATGTAATGTGTAGGCATGCAGAACGTCACAGTAATCATGATACTGCATATATCCATCATGTCTATATGTCTCTGTCTCTACCTTTATATTTCCTTCTTCCCATTCATTTTTCCTTGCACCAACACTCACACCTGCCTTCCATTCCCAAGATAACAATGATATGCTGTCACAATAAGTTTTTATTTTCTAGGGTAGGTATACATAAAATTATACAATATTTCTTATTTTGTATGCCTTCTTTCATTCAGCATGATTATTTTGAGATTTTCCTATGTGAAATATATATCAATATTTCAATTTATTTCATTCTGAATACTGTTCCATGATAATAGATAATACCACAGTTTGTTTATTTGCATATAAATGGATATCTGAGTTATTTCCAGTTTTGAAATGTTACAAATAGAGCTGCTGTAAACAGCCTTTTAAAGTCTTTATATATTGGGGTGCCTGGGTCGCTCAGTTGGTCAACCTCAGTCATGATCTCATGGTTCGTGAGTTCAAGCCCCATATCAGGCTGTGCACTGATGGCATGAAGCCTCCCTGGGATTCTGCCTCACCTTCTCTTTGCCCCTCCCCTGCTTGTGCTCTATCTCTCAAAATAAATAAATAAACTTTAAAAAATAAATTTAAAAAATTAAGTCTTTATATAGGCCTATGCTTTTATTTCTCCTGGGTAAATACCAAAAGTTGAATGGCTTCCTCAAATAGTAGTTTAATGCTTAACTTTATAATACACTGCGCCAAACTGTTTTCTAAAGAAACTGTAGTATTTTTACATTCCTGCCAACAGAGTAGAAGAATTCCAGTGTCTTGGGGTGCCTTGGTGGTTCAGTCAGTTAGGCCTCTGACTTCCGCTCAGGTCATGATCTCATGGTCATGGGTTGAAGCCCTGCATCAGACTCTGTGCTGACAGCTAGCTCAGAGCCTGCAGCCTACTTCGATTCTGTGTCTCCCTCTCTCTCTGACCCTCCCTTGCTCAAGCTGTCTCTCTCTCAGGAATAAATAAAAACATTAAAAAAAAACAAAAGAATTCCAGTGTCTTTACATCTTCACTACTCCTTAGTGTGGTCAGTCTTCTTAATTAGTCTTTTTTACTGTGTTATGGTATGTCATATGGTAATATTAACTTACATTTTCTGAATGAATAATGACATATTATTATATCTATAAGCTTATTTTCCATCTATATGCCTTTTTGATTGAGTTTTTGTTCAAATATTGTACCATTTAAAAATTTTCTTTTTTTCTTATTACTGAATTTTGAATATTTGTTACACATTCTTTAAGTATGTTAACTGCAAATACTTAACTCAGGCCATAGCTTATCTTTTTACTACCTCACGCTGTCTTTTGAATAGAAACTTTTTCAAATCTTTACGAAGTACAGTTTTTCAGTTTGTTCTCTATAGGTCACCCTTTCTGTGTTTTATCTAGGAAATCTTTGCCTAAACCACAGTGACAAAGATTTTCTCCAAACTCAAAAAACAACACTGAAATTAAACCTGAAGTAACAGATACAATCCAATTTTAATCACACAAAGGGAAAAAAAAAGAGTAAACAAAATAAACAGGACCTCAGTAATATTGGAATAGTCTAACATATGTGTGACTGAATTCAGAGTAGGGTAGAGACAGAAAGATGAAAAAACAGATGATAGTATTTAAGGAAATAATTGCCAGAATTTTTCACACTTTTTTTGAAAGCTTAACCCACAGATCCGCAAAGTTCAGTGAAACACAACAAAAGATAAATAGGAAGAAGTCACTTAAAGGCACATGAGCAGAAATAAAAAATGGAAAAAAAAATCAGACTATGAGTGGGGAAAAGAACCACTTTAGGTACAGAGGAACAAGACAGGAATCATGGATTGCTTGTAAGAGTCTAAGCAAATTAAAATAAAATGGAAGAGCATCCTTAAGTGTTTAAAGAGCAGACCTTTCAACTTAGCATTCTATAATTAGCAAAAAATAACTTTCAAAACAAAGACAATACATTTTAAACAAGCAAAAGCTGAGAGCATGAATTTGCTGGTGTGCTACGGTAGAAATTTTAAACTATTCACACAGAAATCAATGTTACTAGATCAAAAACTAAAGTGTCACCAGAGAGGATGTTTTAAATGCTGGAAGTGATGAATATGGGATCAAAAAAAAATTTCTTCACTTCATTGTCCTCAAATGATAATGGATTATTTATAATAGAAACAATAACAGTATATTATGGGGTTTGTAACGTGAAGGTAAAATGTACAACGGTAGCACAAATGATTGGAAAACAGAAATAAAATGTTATTTTATCATGCTTGAATTATATATGAAGTAGTTTTATATTATTTTAATATGGAATGCTATGTATAATATGTACGTGCGTGTGTATATGTATGTGTGTTTATAACCACCTCAAAAAATCAATGACATAAGGCCAATAAGACACTTGTGGGGATAAAAAAGAGATACAGAAATGAGTATTCCTAATTAATTTAAATGCTGGGAGGAAAAGAAGAAATAGGTAAAAGTAGTGATGAAACAAAGTACAAATAAAATGAGAGATTTCAACTGAACCACATAATGAATATGAATGACCCAAACACTCTAAATAAAAGGTATTGTTCTATCAATAAGATAGAAGATATTAGTAATTGTCCATCAACATGAATAGATTAATATTTACAGAAAATTCACTCAAACTAAGAAGATCCCATGCTCTCTTTTCAAAGGCATATCATATTTTCACCAAGTTAGACTATATGAGATCATTTTCAATAAATTAAAAATGATTAAAATCATATGGAATATGTTTCCTGACCACAAAGAAAAGAATCAAATTGAAAGTATTAATGACCATAAAGTATATATTTGTCATTCAGATTACTGGAATTAATTTTGTTTCTTAGATGATTCTATATAAATCAAAATTGAAATAATAAAATACATCATTAAATTCAATTATATGGAAAAGTGAAAAAGTCTAAAAGTCAGGAAATTTTATTAAGCATTATTAGAATTCACCAAAAAAGTATCCCATAATAATAAATAAAATATGAAATGGTAAATTACATGTAATATGTTTTTTATATTCCTGTTACAAGTGTTGTATACCAGTTAAGAGCTTAGACACTGAAGTCAGATTATCTGATTCTTAATGTTATTGTGAGCTAAATAAATTGCTTAATCCACCCGGTCATCTGTTTTTTTGTTTTTGTTTTTGTTTTTGTTTTTCATTTGTAAAATGGTATTTACAACTACTTTTATCCTGAGGTTCTTTCTAGAATTAAAATGAAATAATCCAGCATTTATTAAAATGAAATAAAACAGCAGCTCTGCCTGCTGTTGATTGGAATATAGTTGATACCTGTATAAATATATTCTATTAGTAGTCACAAAGTAGCAGCAGTGTTAGTAGTAGAAATGTGCTAGTATAGCCATATTATTGCCATTTGTATACAATTTATAGGCTAGTAAATGTCTGTAATAATAATGCTTTCCTGTTAGGTTCATATTTTTAATGAGTGCAGTTTTCTCTTGGCTTTTGCTTTCTATTGAATTTCTTCTTTCATTCATTTATATATATACATACATATATATATATATATACACACACACACACACACACACACACACACACACACACACACACACATATATATCCCTCTTAATGTGCAGACCAAATATTAGATACCTGAAATATAAAGATGAAAAAACCAGCATGGTTTCTGTCATCAAAGAACGTACAGTATGGGGTGGAGGGGGTTAAGTAACAAGCAAATAGATACATACTCACATAATATAAGGTTGCCTTATGTGCTCTGAAGGAAGCAACAAAAGTGCATTGTTTGAAAATGACTGAGGAAAGGGAATGACCTAATTTGGAATAGAATCATCAGTGTAGACTTCTCATTGGAAATGCTGTTTAATCTGAGGCTGAGAATAGAAGATGGACATGGGGGACTTTTAAGGCACATGGAGGTTGCGTGGCACTCTAAGACAGCAAATATTAATGTTGCTGGAGGGAGAAAATTCAGTTCAGATATTTTGGAGGTAGGAGATAAGATTGGTATCTAATACGCTAGGAGTCACAGTGTCACTACAAGGTATCTAAACCTTTGGAATGGATTTTGGAAAAAGACATCTGAGTTACATGGGCAGTGCACTGATGAACTCTCACTTCTTGGGATCTGAAAGAAAACAGAAACGAAACTGGTTAAGATAAGGCAGAAGAAGCAGAAGAAAGGATAAATAGCCACTATTGTGCAGGAAAAAATACTAGGAACATATAAAAGACATATAAAAACATATTTTTTTCTGAGAAATACAAATTAGAATCTTTAATTTCTTGATTTATTTATAGTACAGGTATGTATATATGGCTTCAAGATGAATAATTTACCTTTTGATATTTCTTTGATTCACTGATTAAAATTTTATTTTTCCTAGTTTTTAATTTTCTGCCTTGTCACTATAATCCTTATTTCTGTCTTCAGTAGTCATCTCTATCAAGATGACTCCATTTCTGTTTTCCTAAAGTTTTTCTCACTGCCAAAGTGGAAATTCTAACAGCCTACTTGGTGTCTCTAACACATAAATACACGTGAAAATAAAATGGTGAAAGCAGTGTTTTACATCAGGCAGATAATTTGCATAAGAACTTCTTAACAAGTTAAAAGTTTATTTAGATGCTTAATTTAATTTCAAAGTACTCTTGGGTAATCATTCTGAGCTCTAATAAGGTAAAGTGTTTATATAGTTAGTTTAGCTGGTTAGCCTAGAGTGATCAATTCACTTTTGTGTCTTCACATTAGACAATATATATATGTATATTTTGCATAAGTTATTTCTAAAAATCACCTTTCTCCAGGCTTCTTGGTATATGCCTTCTGTTACTGATATGATGATGGATCTGTGTGCTTACTGTGAATTTTCCCTGTGAAAAATTCCCTGTGAATTTTTACTGCTAGCTAGTTTGCTTCATACCTTGGCAGTTTTTCATAAAATACTGTTTCCCTGACCACAATATCCAGTTGTTGCCATAAATTTTCCATTCCCATAATCGCTTCTCAGCAACCACTTTATTTTGGACAAATTGTCTTACAAATAAATTTTTATTGTCAAATGTCATAAAAAATTGCATTGTATATAAGCTCAGTTGTAATCAAGTTTCTAAATAATACACACATTATTAGTGGTCTGAGATTACCTTAATGCATTATAACGATATTAATTTCAATGAAATTGTTATTTGCTTATAATATCCATTGATTTTTCAGGTGATAATCTGAATATCTTTTTTCAGCTTCAAATGAAATATATATAAAACACAGCATACCATCCTACTTTGTTCCCATCCATTCCCACACATAAACAATTCTGGAATTCTTTATTTTCATTACTTTTGAATGAAATCCTTATTATCCTGGAAAAATTTTCTTTGTTTCTCCTCCAACATACATTCAGTTTCTGATTCCAGAGTGTAGGTTCTTTCCACAATTCTCAAGTAAATCATTCTAAAAACCAATTCTAATCATTCTCCTGAATGGAAAAAAGAACGAAAATAAAATTGAATAAGGAATTCATTTGACCTTTCTGCATGGCTTCTCGTACAGATTTTCCAATTCCTGTATAGATTAAACTGCCTCATCCACAGCCTCTTTACATTTCTGTTACAGTTGATGGACCCTTCCTTGTAACGGGAAGAGACAGTGTTACTACTTGTCTTATATGAACAATAAATGGACGTTCATAGGCTTTCGAGTGACTAGTGAACTAATTCTATCATCAAAAGTAATTCAGCTAACTTTTCTACACATTGTGAGGGAAAATAAAAATACTACACTTGTGTCTATAAAATCTTTTTTTGTTTCCCTAAAAAACTTAATTTATAGTCCAAATATATGAGCGAGGTATTTATTATTTCATCTTGTAGCTACCTCATGTAGTCAGTGGTTATATTATGAATATTGGATGGATTTTGGATGGTTTTAGGGATGGGACACGGAAGTAGTAAACCTTAAAGAGGGAAAAGCTCAAATTAGATGGTCCTAAAAAGACAAAACTAGTGTATTTAATAAAAAGGCAAAGTAGAGTTTTAGCGAGAAAGAATTCATTTAAGAGTGAGCTCCCATGAATTTTGGCAGGTTTCGATTTTACCCTCACATTAGTATCCTTGAAAATAAGCCCCCATGTTCTCAAGGAGACACTAATAATCTTCCTATTAGTCCCTAATGTATATCGTCACCCAGTTGACTTTGTGGCTCATTATTTGCTCTGTTGAATCTAATGGCAGTTAGTTCCCATAACATGTTTAACACTTTTCATTATTCTCTTTTGCTTACGTTATTTATTTCAAATTAACATTCCTCCATTATTTGGTAAATATCCATACCCTTCAAAATACATCTCAACTTTCACTTCCTTTATGAGTAGATCACCATATAATTCATCCTTCAAATCAGTGTATCTGACAGTGAGAAAAAGTATCATTAATAATACTGATATGGTAACCACCTTAGTGATGATGTATACCCTGATAAACTTATAACCCTACCCCATTGCCATGTAGTTGACATTTTTAAACTCTTTGAGCCCTCACAATATGTGAAAAAGCTATGTGATTTAGTTTTGCAATTGAAAGATAAAGTGTTAACTATAATTAAAAAAGTACTTGCATTTTTCTCAGTATAGGTGCCAGAACAAGTTCATCTTGATACAAATAGAGTTGAATCATGTAATATTTTATATCTTAATTACTTGTTCCTGAACAATACAACAGTAGAGACTCATTTTCTCAGGTCAGTACCGAAATAAAAAGGGGAATAAAAATTTATATGGCTGTTTTCCAACTCTCACAAATTTTGCCTGAATATAATGACCTTCAGAGATGTTCCCTAAAATATCATGCCTTTCTCTTATTCACATAAAACTTTAGCAAAAGTGAGATCTGATGGTATAGTTTTCTATGTAACTCTTCTGGTTCTAAAATTTTTAAATATGTCTACACTGTTATGACTTTTTATTAATATTGCAAGAATAATTATCAGTTATTTATTAAATAATCTTGATAATGTTCAGTATTTGGGGAGGATATTTTTGATGGTTTTGACGGGTATATATTTCATTTGGGTATATATTTCATTTGAACTTGATAATTTAACATGTACAGATAAGAAATAGAGTTTGTAAAATACCTCATTATGGAAAGCATTTTCACAAATCCAGAAGTTATACTAATGCTAGAATAATAATAAATATAACCTTATGTTGTCTTTTAAATATGTGAAATATTTTCTAGAGCACATAATTTAAAGGAGAACTGAATTTAAAATATGAAATGGAAGAAACATTTAAAAGTATACAGAAACTTATTTTTGAAAGTTTAGTATGATGATAAAATGTCAAAATACTTCCAAAACAAAAAAACTAAGTATCCATTCATATATTATTGAATATTTTGGTTGACTTTTAAAAACTCAGTAAGATACATAAAAGTATTGTGGATTTAAATATTTGTATATAATATAATTAAAAAATATTTTCATAGGCACAGCTCAAGAATGAAGCCCCTGTGACTTTAGGAATATGTGTAAACGTACATTAAGTGATGGATCCACTTAAGTGATAAGATTTTGAACATATGACACAGTGATCATTGTCACTGAAGTGGAGAGCTATGTACTCATTAATCAATTTTATTCCCAACTAACGTTTTCACATATATAGCCAGAGTATTTTACAAAAATAAGGTATAAAATATTTTACAAAAAGTATTTTGTCCTGAAGAACGCATGTTAACAATTTTTCTGAACAATATATAAGTAAGTGGCCTAGGCTCCAAACTTCTGTAAAATTCTAGGTTAAGAAAAGATCTTTAAAAGTTTATCTTCTATACATATTCTTAGATTCTTTAATTCCTATGAGGGTTTATATTTTGCTGTTTATCTTTTTTTACTTTTTTCCTCTGAAACATTTACTAATAACACACAGAACACAATGTGAGAAATGTGGACATGATAAAATTCTTAACAAAAGATGTTGGTCCATGGCCAATATAAAATAATGACATTGGTCCATGGCCAATATAAAATAATGAAGAGAGTGCTAAACAGTATTCTTGTAGTGTAAAATTATATCTCACGGTGAAATCCCATGCTAAACCTTTCATATACTTAAAAAAGAAACAAAACAATCCTACCTGCTTATAAAGTATCCACTGGTTGATACTAAGTCATATCAAAGTTTGGTTCTTCTTGATAAAATTCTATGAACAGAATACTTAAAGAAACACAGAGTCATTTTTTAAAAGATATGTTTGGTATTTTAATATTTGTGGAGTGGTATAGACTGCATCAAGACTGTGTCTCATCAAGAATACTGAAATAGTTAAGCTGTTACAACTTTATGCTCAGGGACTCATATACAACTGTGAGTGTGACTAGGGAAGATTTCCACAACTCCTTAAAACTGCTGATCCTTGTAAATAATCAACACAATACAAATATATATAATAAGTAAGTCTGGTTTTAAAAGGTGAGGGGATGCCTTTTTATTAATTCTTATTTAATTGTATTAGTTCTAAACGTCTATCTTAAAGCTGAGAAATCTAATTCAATGTTTGACCATAGTTTCACCTTAAAAATCCATATTCAGTATTTTTTTTTCTAATCCCGAGAATGGTGATGCTAGTGATAGTGATAATACTAGTGATGTTCATAATTATCAACACTTATTTTTCCCTCTACACTGACACTTTTCTAGTTAGTGTTTCTAGATCTACACTTTCAGAATATATATATGACTTTAACTATCACTTGTACTCTGATAATGAAACAAACTGCACTGTTGCTTGTTATCTCTAATCTGAACTATAAAGCACTTTTCAAAGGGTTTAAATACCTTCCACTCAGATTTCTACATGCAGTGGTCACATGAAATAAGCACAGGAATTTCATTCAGAAAACAAGTGAATGATCTTTATCTTACTTATGCTGTCAATTTGTGAAGTATAGCTACTTAGTTACAGTGAGTTAGATAAAATAAGATATCAAACACATGTGCCTGGGGCATCTGGGTGACTCACTTGGTTAAGCATCTGACTTGATTTCACCTCAGGCCATGATGTCATGGTTTGTGAGATCAAGCCCCATGTTGGGCTCTGCAGTGATAGCAAGGCACCTGTTTGGGATTTTCTGTCACCCTCTCTCTCTCTCTGCTCCCTCCCCTGCTTGCATCTGCACTTTCTCTCTCACTCTCTCCCAAAATTAATAAGTAAACATTAAAAAAAGTAGATGTGCCTGAGAGTTTTCTGTACATATTGTGCAGTTTACAGAATTCTAAAAAACATTCATATTTTTCTCATATTTCTTTTCTATTTTCGGTATCATTGAATTTCTTGTCAGTATAATTAAGTTCCTTTATCATCCATTAGTCTTTGTCCTCCTTGCTTCCCATCTCTTCAATTTTACACCAGGAGTTTAATTTTTTATTTATTCCCTGTTTGAGTATTGTAGTATAGGTATCCATTATCGTTTTCTAAGTAACAAGTGGGTTTTTTTCCCCCTTAAATTTCCTATTTATGTTACTGGCAAAGATATTTCCTAGTCACCCAAATTAGAAATTATCTTTTGACTTATTTTAAAATTGTATTTTTTATTTTTTTTTAATTTAGTGGCTCTAATCCCTGCCTGTACTTAAGAAACTTAAAACAGAGAAACCAAAAGCACAAAGTGATGCTAAGTGAGTCAGCTCTAAGACAAATACTGTATGATTCCATTTACATGAGGTGACTAAATTAGTCAAATTCATACTGATGCCAGGTAGAATGGTGGTTAGCCCAGAGTGAAGGAGGGAGAAATTGGGAGTAATTATTTAATGGGCACAGAATTGTAATGTTGCAATATGGAAGGGGTTCGAGAAATGGATGGCCATGATGATTACACGACAGTGTGAGTGTGCAGCGTAGGTGTGTTGTACGACAATGTGGCAATGCTGCTGATCTGTACATTTCAAAATGATGACAGTAAATGTTATGTTCTGTGTATTTTAACACAATTAAAAGTGAAGATAATAATATGTTAGATTAAATTATGGACTTTTTACCTGTACCCCAAAGAAACCCCAATCTATTGAATTACTCATTTTGAAGGAATTATAATAAAAACTTCTTAAAGATGAAAAAAATGGAAACCAAACCAAACCAAACCAAACCAAACAGAAAAACAACAATTTCCAGAACCCCATTCAAAGCAATTAAGTCAAATTCTGGGTGGTGGTGGTCAGGGCATCAATAAGTACTAAATGTCTCCAGGTATTCATTATGCAACAGGATGGGGAGACACTACTTAGCCTATTTCACTTCTGTTTCCCTGTATGCACATTCAGATATAAAGTCCTATGAACTAAGTGTATTTTCCATTGGATTAAGAAATTCTACAATAACAATATTATCAGCTGCTTTAGTGCCTGAAATATAGATGTTGTTCAATTAATACTAAGTCATGTTTAATTAATATGAAAGGCAACATCTTAAGGATAAAAGTGATGAGTTCTGTTTTGGGAATGTGTATGATGCATGTGAAAATATTTGGGCAACTGTTGGGAACTGTGAAGTCGTGCACAGCAAAAAAAGACAGTATCTAATGACACAAATTTGGGCAAAATTTATATTGGAAAGGTATTTTCAGTTTTGATACCTTGTGATATTATAAAGAGAATATCAAGAATGAAATGAAAGGGAATGAAAACTAAAACATCCAGGAAAATTAAGGACTGCCATAATTTAAACTATTGGACTTGGAATCAAAGCTGTGTGGTCAAGTATTGTAATAATCCATTTAGGAATTTGAACAAAATACATATTCTCTCTGAAGCTAAGTTACTAATATTCATCAGAGCTTATATGAAAAATGTGCATATGATAAATAAATGTTGATAATAAACACTTTAAATATAGAATATTAGTTTTTAGTTACTCTTGAGGTGAAGAAGTAGCAGGATTATACCCAGGGAAACAATATCAAGAAAGTACAAAATGCTATATGTTTTCTTTGATACTCCATTTATTAGTATTGTTCAGGGTGGAGTAAAGCGATAGAAAAACAAAATACTTTTCTAGAAAAAAAATTAGTAATTTTTCCTGGTTGAATCCAGCAACCATCTTGGTAGAATATGGAAAGACAGTTGGCAAGGGATACATGATACATTAATACCTGTTTTTCTATTTTTCTTTTTTTTAGTATTGGAAGTTTAGACTGATTGATTGTCAGGTTTGTAGGCAAAATGCAATAAACCGTTAAAGATGGGAGAATGATATGCTCTCTTTTAATTATCAGATTAGGCAAGATTTCAATTGATGGTAATGAAGCAGTGGTGTGGTGAGATGAAACCACTGGTCACTTGTGGTTATTGATCATTTGAAATGTGACGACAAACTGAAATATCCTGTGAGTGTAAAAATACCTGCTGGTATTTTAAGTTTGAAGACTTATTATGAAAAAAAAGTAGAAAATATCTCATTAGTTTTTATATTCATTACATTTTGATTTGATAATATATTAGACATACTAGGTTATGTAAATACATATTAAGGTTAATTTTACCTTTTTTTTTACTTTTTAGTATTGTAGCCACTAGAAAAATTTTAAGCCTTCTATGTTCTTCACATTGTATTTGATTCTAGGAATGAAATATCTTCTACTTACTTTTATTATTTCTTACAAATATTGAATGTAATGATATATACATCAAGTAGCTGATTCATCTTTCAAGATTTAAATATCTTCTACCTCCTTATCACCTGACAAGATTTAGTTGTAGGTCAAAGAGTCATAACCATGATGATTTGCAACCCACATGGCACATCATCTCTTCTGAATGCTAAGATAATACATAGTTAGGATGAGAATGCTTGTGTCTGCTTCTTCCATCTGATTTTTTACCCTCAAAACACTCTTCATTTAATCAGCCAAGGAAAGTGGCAGTTGGATGCCATTACATCACTTCATGTCTGCTCAGGTTAGAATTTTGTGTTCCTTGATATCCTGAACTTTTCATTTTCCACATACATTTATGCATATATGAGTTTCATAATAAGAACTTATTTAAAAATACTAATTTAAAATTAAATAATAATAAAAAGTAAAACAAACTGCTCTTTTAAATCTTTTAGTGTATATGCAAATGCTCCTATATAATTTTTAACTCCCTGTGATAAGATATAGGGCATATTATAAATTACTTTATATGCTCTAACAGTAATAACAATATCAAACTATTTTGGTAGTCAGTTTTTTAACTAAACCATATGCAATGGGTTCATTAGTTTACAAATAATAGTAATAATAATAATAATAATAATAATAATAATAAACTGTTGAAGTTGAAATAGGAAAACTGGATCCTTGCCTGATTTACACCCCCAACCATTATAGCAGGCTTAAAGATGCATTTGCAAAATGATAAATCGCAAGGCTTTTGATCCTACTTAAGAGGAAAATATAATAACAAAGAAATTGTAGCCAATACAAGTGTCCTTTGTTAAAAATTTAAATATATTTTATTATTTCTCGAATATAAATTTAACTGTGTTTATCAAATTTGAGTTTCGATATAATTGTATTTTTTTGTTTTTAAAGTATTTTCTTACTTACCTCAACTTCACTTAACCAAAATTTATTATTCTCTATCATTACTGCTATGATTTTACTCTGATAACTAATACTAGTACCTATATTACTTGTTCTACTACTACCACTAATGCTACTACAATATTAATTTCATCAGAGCCAGGTTTATTTTTTTTTTGCCTGATCCAAAAGTTTATACTCTGTATTCAAATTGATATTATTGATATTTTTAAAAAGTCTTTGTATCTTTCCCCCTACACTAGAAAAATGAAGAAATATAAACATAATTACATTGTTAAAAGCATTTTGGATGAAAAAATAATTGAATCATTCTATAATCCTTATGAAAGAAAAGAAACACTTAGAAAGAAATTAAAGTTCACCATAGACCTTAGCAGCTCCATCTTTCAGTCTTTAAACTGAAACCAGAACTAAAATATAATTGGAACTCTTATCTACCTCATTTACTTAAGGAGGATATTAAAAGTTTTGGTTGGAAATATCAACATTATAAACAAATGATAATGCTACAGCATTAAGTATTACAGAGAGTCAATTAACATCACTCATTAGGGACTTTAGAAGTCTGTGAAGTTACATTAATTTAACAGCTTCTTTTTTTCCTCCCTTTGCAAGGATATTATTCATTCATATTTTTTGTCTTCTTACATTAGCTCTGGGTAATAAATATCTACGTTATTTTTTTCATTTTATTTCAGAATTTATGTTTTCATCTTTTCTTTATTGCCAAGTGTAAGTTAATGTTTAATTTTAGAATTAAATTTATTCTGAGACACATGCCATTATATGAAATAGTTTTACACTGAATATGATTATGCCAGAGATCAATGTATAATCTTCCATTCTATCTTTATTTCTCTGGAAGTTAAAATTGCAATGAGAGAATTCTGTTTTATGATATGCAGGAAGACACATGAGTTCCTTGTCACTAAAGTCTGTCACCAAGACATCTTAAGAGAGGCCTTTCTATTGAATGTGCTGTCTAAATCAGCTTTCCCATCAATTCTGAAGCTATTTGTAGTCAAAAGTAATGAGTGTCTCAGCTGCTACTTCTTAGGGTTCAAAGTAATATAATAAAAAATCAAAGTAAAAGTGCAATGAATAAAAACTCCATTGAACTTCAGATAGCAATATTGCCAAGGCAATTACATCAAATAACAATTACCTTTTTGATGTTATTAGCAATTGTCAATTTAATTTCTTTAAAGGTTGCCCCATGTTGTTCAATAATGGATATTAGTATATAGGTCAAAGATAAACATTTATCATAGAATACAGATTTATTTGTTGGAAAATGTGAAATAGAGAAGATTTTAAAATTGTTCTATAGAATGAATGCAATATTCATGGCACAGTGTCTATTAAAGGAAGTAGGTCACAATTTATTCTAGTCATTTATTTCAGCTTTATAAAAAAATAGAGTAACTGTCATTCAGAAATAAGGAACTGATTATTAGCCTTAAATATGAATAATAGGTTTCCCAGTTAAAAGTACACTTCCTATGAAAGATAGGGAGATAGTTATAATGGTATTACAAAGATGCAGAAATTAGCTCTATTAACAAGTGATATGGAGCACAGAATTTCAGAAAATTTCTCTGTAATTTGGTCATATTTGTGAAATGTTTAGAAATTACTTTACCACTTGACCCTCAAAATATAGTTGAGGCACAAGTTACTTAAATAAATATTTGCTTATTGGTCAAAGACATGACAGGGTGTAAAGAAAATCTCATATTGACAGTAGAATTTTCTTATATTACTGTCTGGTTTAGTCCCAATGGAAACACGCATATCAAGATTCTGTCATAATTATCTAAATTTTTTTTCAGCTAGTTTTCAGGGCCAGAGTTTTGTTAATGTTCACATGAAATTGTTCAAACTGTACAGATCAATAAATCAAAGACAAAAATCTTCCTATTATTATAATTATTCTGGAATGAGGCTGAATATGTTGCCTTTAGTTACTAAATTACACATACTTTACTTTGTTAGCTTATAGTTGCCTTAGAGACTACTTAAAAATTCTGCTAAAGTGATGACTGTATATCTATATGATATATCTAGAAATAAAATATGTAATATATGCTTATAAAATCTATAAAATTAATATAAATTATATTTAATACATAATATATAAAATTATAGGAGATGATTATTCATGCCATATCCTCTTTAAGTATGTTGAAAAAAATCTAAAAATGCAAAAGAATTGTGACTTATCATTCCACCAAAAGGAAGGCATGCATTTTAAAGCGAGCCAAATAAAGTTTCAAAAATGTTCTTTAAATTTATATATAAATTAAAATAGTACTTAAACTGCAATTTTAACTAATATAGAGCTCCTTACATAAGTAAATACTAAAACATGTTAAATATATAATTTTTCATGTGATTCTGTTTTTCTTATTTGTTGAACTAAATTACAGAAATAGCTGTTAAATTCAATTAAAATATTACAGTTTATGATATAATTAGTGAGACAACAAAAATTATATTATTATAAAATGAATTTGAGGCTGATATGATTAATTAAATAAATGTATAATTTGAATTGTCAGTGTTAATCTTATTATTAAAACTTTGCTTATAATCTATAGTAATTTCCAGAAATTCATATTTCAGGATATTGTTATGATTTAATAAAAGTTATAAACATACGGGTACCATAAACTAACCGTGATCTAGTTAATCCAGTTAACTTTTTTAAGGTATATAAATGGATAGCTAAGGAAACAAGAGCTGTCCTTTGTGCCATGTTTGATAAAATGCTAGAAAATATAAACTAAAAGTGCCAACATTCTATGAGTTTCATTAACCTAAAGATACAAATTAGGTTAATTTATAATAATATTCTTGCCTTTCAATACTGCGGCCACAGCCATGAGTGTCTGCTGTGACAGAAAGTTCTGGTTTGACCCCACTGAGACCAATGAAATCATCAATGCCAACTCCCCTCAGCAGATCTGGAAAATGATCAAAGATGGGCTGGTCACCAGGAAGCATGTAACCATCCAGTCCCAGGCTTGGTACCAGAAAAACACTTTGGCCAGCTGAAAGCACAAGCATAATGGCATCGGTAAGAGAACAGATACTACAAATGTTCAAATGCCTGAGAAGGTGAGCTGGATGAAAAGGATGAGAATTCTGCACTGGCTGCTCAGAAGATACTGTGAATCTAAGAAGACTGATCACACATGTATCACAGCCTGTACTGGAAAGTGAAAGGTGACATGTTTAAAAACAAGCAGTTTCTCATGGAACACATCGACAAGCTGAAGGCAGACAAGGCTCACAAGAAGCTCCTGGGTAACAGGCTGAGGCCCTCAGATCTATGACCAAGGAAGATCACTGCACACAGGTGCTATGAAGAACAGCTCCAGGCCAAGAAGGAGGAAATCAAGACTGTCCAAGGAGAAAGCATCCAAGGATAAAACTCTCTGTGTCTGTACATAGTGGCCATAGCAATAACACAGATCACTTATTCAATAAAACAAATCTTTATCTTCCAAAATAATAATAATAACAATACCCTTGTTATAGTCATTCTCCATTTATTATATTAGTGCAAAATCTATTAGGCTTTAACAGAAGATGATCTAGAAAATTCCAGGACCCAAATATACTTCCTAGAATCTTTTGTGGTTGCTATTACTATTTGGGAATATTCAGACTACCCCTTAAGAAAGATACACGAATCATTCATTTTCATACTGCTCAGAAAGTTTGTAATTAAGGATTAGTCTATCTAGAGTTCCTCTTTCTAGTGAAAGAGGTTTGCAAGTGAAAAGTTTGTTTGTGAAAAGTTTGCAAGTCATCAGTTCTGCTTTCACAACAAGAACAAAGCTGAACAATTGAAAGCCAGTGATTTTTCTTAGGTTCATTAGAATATTGTGGTCACAGGTGTCAAAACAGAAATTCTACTGAATAGAATTAAACAAGCAAGGAACACTTTCTTCAAGATTATTGAAATAGGGGAGCATGACTAAATTCAACTCCACTGAAACAAAAAACTGAGGGATTTTTGAGCAGTGGAGTGGCAGGTGAAAGAGCTGAAGGATGTTAATCAAAATGTAAATGTACTAGGATAAGTTATTCAGTGAAATATGGTGGACACACTAAATTATTCTGAGTTTGCTAATATTTTTCTGTGTAATTAGACCATCTGAGTCTGCTATTTAGCACCCACTGAAGTTATACTCTGAATCCTTCTTCAGAAACTGAAAGATAGTAGTCTAACCTCTTTTGATACTTATATTTAAAATAAATGTTTCCCAGGTCTTTTAGAAGGACATTACCAGATTGTAAAATTGGCAAGAGTTTAGTAGAAGATGTACATTAATTACAAAGGGCAAAACACAAATTTGCCATTGTAAATAGTCTAAAATCTTTTTTGGTGTTTATTTACTTTTGAGATACAGACAGAGAATGAGCGGGAGAGGGACAGAGAAAACAGAATCTGAAGCAGGCTTCAGGCTCTGAGCTGTCAGAAGAGAGCCTGACACAGGGCTCGAACCCATGAACTGTGAGATCATGACCTAGGCCAAAGTCAGATGCTTAACTGACTGAGCCACCACTTCAGGCACTCCTGCAATTGTAAATAGTCTAAAGTAAATAGTGTAAGGGAGACCACGGTTCTATAATCAGGAAGATATCTGTCTATAATTTAGCCATGCTCTGGGGAACAATAAGGCTGTCTTGGTCACAAGGGAAAGTATCATTCTGAGAGTGTAGGAAACAGGAGAATACAAAAAAGAGAGAGCGAGAGCAAGAGATCAGCTCATCTGAAGCAGAAGCAGCTGCTAGACCACCTGAATAGTAACTGATGAATTCCTGAGGGCAGATTGTGTGTACTAGAAGTCCTGGCTAAGGCTATAAGACATGAAAATAGATGAAAGGTATACAAATAAGGAAGGGATAAAGAAAACTGTTTTTTGTTCACAGAAAACATGATGATCTAGGTAGAAGATTTTAATGAATCAACAAAAAACTCTAAAATTAATAACTAATTATATTAAGTTTGCATGATACAATGTTAGTAAGTTAAAGTCAGTTTTTTGTCTATACCAGCAATCAACAATTGGAATTTGAATTTAAAAAATTTAATACAATTTACATTAGCACCAACACAAAGGAAATAACATAGGTAGAAAGCCAATGAAATATGTCCAGAATCTAAATGAGGAAAAAAAAAAAAACTATGATGAAGGAAATCAATGAACATGAATAAGTGATTTTTATGGGTAGGAAGTCTAAATATTGTTACAAAGGGGAAGAGATCATCTCTTCAATAAATGGTGCTGGGAAAAATAGATATCCATATGTAAAAGGGTGAAATCTAACCCTTAGCTAATACACAAGCTTACATAACTTGACTCAAAGTTGATCAAAGATGTAAGACCTAAACTATAACACTCCATTAAGAAAATCTAGGGTACAATTTCAGGTATTCAGATTTTCCAATGATTTCTATAGATATGACACCAAAAGCATAGGCAACACAATTTTCAAAAAATGTGTCCACATCAAACTTTAAAAATTCTGTGTATTAAAGGAAATGACAGAATGAAAAAGCAACCTACATAATGGGAAAAAATAATTGTCAATCATATATTTGATAAGGGATTAATATCCAGAATATATAAGGAGCATCTACAACTCAGTAAGAACAACAAATTAACTCACCTAAAAATGGGCATAGGACTTGAATACATATTTCTCCAAAAAAGATATACAAATGAAATTTAAGCATATGAAAAGAGGTTTAACATTACTAATTGTTAGGTAAATGTAAATTAAACCACAATGAGATATTTTACACCCATCAGGATGGCTGTTATCGAAAGAACAGAAATTAATGTTGATAAGAATACAGAGATATTGGAAACTTTGTGAACTGTTGGGGAAAATGTAAAATGTTATAGCCATTAGGAGACTCTGTGTGAAGCTTCCTCAAAAAGTTAAAGAAAAGGGGCGCCTGGGTGGCTCAGTCGGTTCAGCGTCCAACTTCGGCTCAGGTCATGATCTCATGATTCATGGGTTCAAGCCCTGTGCTGGGGTGGGCTCTGACAGCTAGCACAGAGCCTGGAGCCTGCTTCCCATTTTGTGTCTCCCTCTCTCTCTGACCCTTCCCTTGCTCATGCTGTCTCTCTCTCTCTCAGAAATAAATAAAACATTTTTTAAAAAGCTTAAAAAAAAGAAGAATTAACTGTATGTCCCAGTAATCTTATTTCTGGGTATATACCCAAAAGAATTCAAAGCAAGATCTTGCAGAGTATCTGTATACTTTGTTAATGGAAGCATTATCCACAATACCCAAGAGGTGTAAGCAACAGAGATGTTCATAAACAGGTAAGTGGATCAAGAAAATATAGTGTATACATACAGTGGAATACTGTGCAGCCTTAAAAACGAAGGAAAATCTGTCACATGCTACAACATGGATGATCCTCAGGATATAATGTTAAGCAATGTAATTTGGTCACCAAAGGACAGATAACCATATGATTTCTCTCACATGAAATGTTTAAAATAGAAAAAAAAAATCATGGGAACAATAAGTAGAAAGTTGGTTGCCAAGGATAGTTACAGAAAAGGCTAGTTGGTATTTTGTGATTATAGAATTTCGGTGTTTCAAATGAAAAGGTTCTGGAAATCTGTTGCAGACAAATGTGAATATACTTCACACTATACTTAATACTGTGTACTAAACTATATATTAAAAACAGGTTAGATGATAAATATCACGTATCCTTTCTCACATTTTTTAAAAAAATTGGCAAAGACTGAGTAAACATTTATCAAAATAAGATCTGTAGATGGTCAATAAGGACATGAAATAAATGTTCAACATCACTAATCATTAAGGAAATGCAAATCAAAGCCACAATGAGACACCACTTTATAATCATTAGAATGGCTATTATATATATATATATTTAAATAAGTAGCAAGTGTGATGAAGATGTAGAAAATTGAAGTCCTTATGCACTGTTATTAGTGGGACTATAAAATGGTAGAAATTGTGGAAAACAGTATAATGGTTCTCGAAAAATTTTTAAAAATTATTAGTCATATGATTCATCAATATTGTTTTGGGGCATGTGCCTCAAAATTGAAGACAGGGACTCACACGGATACTTCTATAAGTATATTCTTAACAACATTATTCTTAAGATTCAAAAAGTGGAAAGGAAGCAACCCAAGTGTCCATTGAATGTTAATGAATAAACAAAATGTGCTATGTACTTACAATGGAATATAATTTAGTCTTAAAAATGAGGAACTTTCTGACACGTGCTACAATATGGATAAACCTTGAAGATTTAAAATAAGTGAAGTAAGTCAGCCACAAAAGATAAATACTCTATGATTTCCCTTGTGGGGGATCCTTAGGGTGGTCAAATTCATAGAGACAAAGAGTAGGATAGAATTTAGTACGAACTAAAGGGGGATGTTGAATAAATGTTTTCTACTCTATATGTGCTTCAGTATATTTGATAATGAGATATACCTTCAGTCAGTATTTAGCAACTGTTTCTTTATTTTTCTTTTTTTTTTTTTCCTTTAGTTTTGATGACATTTCTCTGCATCTCTGAGATACAAGCAATAACCCCCTATCAGGGCAGAGATACTTGATATTTGTAGGACAGGGTCCTTTTTGCCCACCCCGGCTGCCACAAGTTATGCGTCCAAGCTGCTTCTGGAACATTTGCTAGGTTGCTACTGTGGCCAGAGGGGTGGAGGAGGGTTAGGTGCTACCGTGCTCAGATCCAAAATTGAAATTAACTTCAGTTTACCATCCAGGCCTTCTCTTGGAAGTTTTAAGCCTTCAGTAGACACCAGTTCCAAAATAATTGCATCAGGCAGATTTTGCAGTGTTATATTAGTAAGGACACATTCCTGGTACTTCCCTACTTTACCATTTTCACAGATGAGATCTTTATATACACATATGTATATGTGTGTGCATGTGTCCATCTATATCCATGTGTAGCATATACATATATGTATGTGTGTATGCAGAAAGACTTTTATATGTAAGTGGGAATGTATATATGATGTATACATTTTACATATGTACATATAAATGATTATATCTTTATACCATTAAAGGTAATTTAGAGAGAGGAAATTTGGAGGAATATAATGTAGATAGTTCCTAAAAATTGTTGAAATGTAAGTCAGTCAATAAGGACATCTTGGGGGCACCTGGGTGGCTCAGTTGTTAAGTGCCCCACTTTTGATGTTGGCTCAGGTTATGATCCTTGCTTGAGATTCTGTCTCTCTCCCTCTGATGCTCTCTCCCACTTGCCCATTCTCTCTCTCTCTCTCACTCTCTCAAATTAAAAAAAAAAAAACAACAGTGCATTCTGTATGTGGGATGCATATTTGCTAACTGCTAAATAATTTGGGAATATGTTGATGAATTTAGATCATTAAAATCCAGGATTAGGGGCGCCTGGGTGGCTCAGTCAGTTAAGCATCAGACTTCAGCTCAGGTCATGATATCACGGTCTGTGAGTTTGAGTCCCACATCAGGCCCTTTGCTGACAGCTCAGAGCCTGGAACCTTCTTCGGATTCTGTGTCTACCTCTCCCTGTCCCTCCCCCACTCATGCTCTGTGTCTCTCCATCTCTCAAAAATGAATAAACATTAAAAAACTTTAAAAAGTAAAATAAAATTCAGGATTACTATTTATTAAATATTTGAATTTGTGTTTGAATGTGCATAACCCTCTGATTATGTATTATTATAATAAAGTTGATCAAAGAAGAGGCACCTAAATACTAGCAAAGATCATTTTATGATGCATTTTTATTTTTGTCCTTGGGGGAGTCTGATAATAGGATTCCACATACTCAATTTCCAGATTCCATATAACTTTCCTTATTATTTCTGGGTAACTTTTGTTGCTTTCCTTCTGTTTTTGAGTATTTATTTTATGTTAACATTTGTACTGCCTATTGCATGACTATTAACACACAGGTCAGTTAAAAGTGTCCATAGAGCACAGAATATTCTGCTAGAAAATATTTTGGAGATGTGCCTACTCACTATTTACATTGGCATTTGCAGTCTGCAGTATAATCAGAATGAGTTAATGTAATGTTGTACTAAGTAAGCAGGTGGCTTAATTTTGTAGGAATTAAGCAGTCAATAAAATAGGGAATTTGAATTTCATCCATAAACACAGGAGTTGCTTTAGTTTCATAATGTTGTCAAACTTGGAAAGGACAGTAGGATTTGTGTGTGTGTGTGTGTGTGTGTGTGTGTGTGTGTGCGCGCGCACGCGTGTGCGCATAAATGAACGGTAATAGAGAGAATATGAACTTATTAGAAAATCACTCAATATTGGAAAACAGATCACATCTTGGTGATTTAAAGAAATGCTAATACTATGGAATTTATTTCTTCCAACAGATGGAACTTATTGGAAATACAGATTCAAAATGCTTTAAGCACACTTATATATTTATAATTTTATATCTAGTAGGATATATAATAATGGTATAGCTCAACAGGCTGACTTTACCATCAAATTAAAACATTAAAGTGATGCTTATATGCATAATGGAATGTGTACTCTATATGCCTCATTTATTTTTTTTACAATGTCTTTATAAAATACTAACTCTTAATTTAGTATGGGGAAAGTACAACATATTTAGTTCAAACAATGTGGCCAAAATCAAGCTCTTAATAAGTCGTCAAGTTAGAATTTGAAGCCAGTCTTTCTAATATCAAGATTCTGTGCTTGAAAAGTTATTAATGTTCCCATTTACTTAAGGAGAGGAAATCATGGGAGATGGATGAGCATTTAAGAGGGCAGTGCTTACTTCTGTCCTGACTTGGAAGAATTTGCTGAAGTAACATTTACACTCAGAAAAAAATGAACATTATAGGGACAACTGGGTGGCTCAGTCGGTAAGCATACGACTTCGGCTCAGGTCATGATCTCGCGGTTCGTGGGTTCAAGCCCCGCGTGGCACTCTGTGCTGACAGCCAGCTCAGAGCCTGGAGCCTGTTTCAGATTCTGTGTCTCCCTCTTTCACTGACCTTCCTCTGCTCATGCTGCCTCTCTCTCTCTCTCTCTCAGAAATGAATAAAACATTTAAAAAAAGAAAAATGAACATTATATTTCTATGCTGAGATGGAGAGAGAACAGTAGAGAGTATAATGAACAGAGAAATTATTATGAACAGAAATATGCAGGTTCATAGTTTTTTTAGGAGACATACACACAGGCCAAACATATTTTGAAAGTTAATTTAAAGTCAGATTATTAAAGACTTTCATTGAGCTTATAGGATGAAACTTGAATTGTACCATATAGGAAATAATAAGGGATTTAATAAATGAAAAAGGACTCCCAATCGTAAGTCATAGCCTTGTAATCTGTTCTGTTTGAAATGTATTAAAATGTTATATATAAATAATATCAATACATTTATATATATAACCCATCATATATATATGTTGAATTTTATTTTTACCTCACAAGATTTCAGTTACATTAGATTCAAGCAATTTCATGACTTTAGATGTTGAGTTCCTAACGGCAGTGTTAAGAGACTTTGTGTCAATCAAGTCCATTCATATAAATATGTTTTTTTCTCTTCCACATCTTCAGAAACATGAGACCCATGTATCTTGTGGTTTAATAGCACAATGATCCAAATTGTTCTTTTAATTCTACATCTCAATCGTTTTTATGATTTATTGTTTTCTAGAAGAATTAGAATGAAAATCCAGCAAGTTAAAAGGATCAAAGTCTTTTGGGTCCGATCAAACTTTTTATAATTCCTGCCTAAGTCTACTCTTTGAACAAGATAGTTAACTCTCCAAAATATCCGTTTTTTATCTATCAGATGGTGGGAATTTACTTCTAATATATGATGTTGTAATGAGAACAAAGTGAGATGGAGAACACACTGTAGTGTGATCAAGGATTATTCGTTTTTGCCTTTCCACCATGCCTACTCTTGGTCATTACTTTGAAGTAGGATCAACAGTCATTGAGTTTTGGCTAGAACGTACATGTAGCAGATTAATCTAGGTTTGATCTAGAGAGGCAAGGCCAGACATGAGGTTTTGTTAGATATGGGTCATGAACAAAGTTTGAATCATTATTTTAAGCCTCTCCCATTGTTAGCAACATATATATGGAATTTCAGAATGCAAAGTGATCCTCAGGGTATGGTTTGATAATAATATCAAAATGTTTTGGTGTTATTCTCAGTTTTCCATTTTTGGGGGCGTGGGTAGCTCCGAAATAGCTCCGAAAAAGAATAAAGTTTTAGCTTCCCAAATTATATGAAATACTGAAACCATGTAGTGAGATTCTAAAACTCTGGATGACAAAGTCATACCCTGTATCAATTAAATCTTTATGCCTGTGGATAATAGCCTAGAAATAAATATAAATGTTTTTAAAGACCCCCCTCTCTCTCTTCCTCCTGGAGATTCCTCTGTGCAGCAAAGTTTAAGATTCACTGGCTTTGGAAAATAATCTTCTTTCTATTTGAGATTCGAACAAAGATTTTTATGTAGGCCAAAAAACAGATTAGATTAAATTAAATATTTAGTCAATCAATAAAATAAAAATGATCTAAAATTATTTACTTTCAATTATCAGCTATTCATAAAGATTATAAATTATCTTCAAATATTGTCAAGTCTTATTATTTATTGTCTAATGTGTGGAATAACATAAAGCTTACATTACTGCCTTTCTTTATTGTAAGCGCAAATTTTAGCTTTCGGGTTTTGGATTCAAATTGAGACAGGGCATACATAAGTGGCAGAAATTTAATGTTGGGCAGTCTATATAAATGCAGATATCTAAGGATTGTCTCCCTTTCAGTCTTCTCATTGAAAATGTGATGTTTCCTGGGTTTTATTCTTCCCTCAAATCCGACAGAAGGTGTGATGACATATAGTCATCACTGTTTAGCTAAAATGGCTTTTAACTGCATTCAGCAGAACATTCTATTAGCAGTTGTGTAATAAACTCCATTATCAAGTAGGTATTACCAGAAATCATTATCACTAACTCAAGTTGTATTATTTTGTGAATTCTTCTAGTACATCTCATTTTATGATACTTGATTCCACTTAAATTTGTTATTTTCTTCTCTTGAAACATTGCTTCTGTAATACTACCATCACTTATAGTTGTCAGTTGTAAAAGCCTTGTTCATCACATGTATTATTACAATTTTTCATTATTTAGGCTGAATTTACTAGAATTATAAGTTTTACCCTTAAGTTTTATACATACATATGTATGTATGTATGTATGTATGTATGTATATATGCTTCTTTGGTGTGTCACACCAATTCTTTTCACTCAATGAGCTGTTGACAAGATGTAGACATTGTGTCAGGAAATAGATCTATCACACAAAATAACCCAATTGCCTGCTTAATGGTAAACTCGCTGAAAAGAAAATAGTGAAAGCATAGCTCAAGTAATCATGTCCAATCATGATCATTATGTAGGATGCCTTTTTATAAGAGCGCCTTTATGCACCCTTATGAAAAGGTGGTATTTTTCTCCTTTTTTTTCTTTTTAACATATGATGTCAATGTACATATGCTGTTAGAAAAAAATTACCTTATGTATTAATCTAGCAATATTTATTTATTAATTATTTGCAATAAGGACCAAGAATCATAGCATGATGACATAATAATCTAAACATATTTTATATTTTATTTTATATAACTTATATTATATAAGAATCTAAGCCCAGTCACAATGTTGCCATCAAACACTACTGGCAAAATATAAGCTCATAATACAGCTTGGATAAATAATTAAAATTTACTACCAAGTTAATTTTAAAAAGCACTTGCGCAGTCAGATCATGCTGGTTTTATGAACTGTTTATGCAGCAGTGGAGGAACTTTACGAAATCTATGTACATTCTGAATAAAAAGCATTAAGTATTCATGAAGTTATTGTGTGATGTGTCTGGCAATACACTGTGCATACATTTATATGGATATATAAATTGAACACAGTGTTTTAAATATAAAACAAATATTACTTACTATTTACAAAAGGACAGTTCATGCAAATACTAGAAAATTTAAGGTTTTAAAAGTTACCAGATATAGTATAAAATTGATGGCATATGCTACACAATAATTTTAGGAAGTTACTAACTTCCCTATTTTTTGCAAGAAAGAAATCCTTCAATTTAATTTATTCATGTTGCTTTTTGGTGCTCAATGTAATCCAGTAACCGTTGGAAAAATATGCATGTATTTCTTAACCAATTGTTGGTGCATAGCCAAAAATGTATATTTACACAAAGCAAATTCCTACATTGTCAAATCATGTCTTAACAAAATCACGTCCTACATATTATCCATAAACAACGCTTTTCGAAAATTCAGACTTTATCTTTTCTGTTTAAAGTTGATCCAAACCTCTGTCTGCATTTTCAGACCTAATGTTTTTGATATTTATTGTCTATGCAGAAGCACTGAGATTTTTTTAAATATTTATTTTTAAAAGCAAGAGAAAGAGCACGGGTGGGGGAAGGGCAGAGAGTGAATTAGGCAGAAAATCAGGGGCAGGCTCAGCACTGTCACTGTTAGCACAAAGCCCGACGTGAGGCTTGAACTAATGAGCCGTGAGATCATGACCTGAATTTAAGTCCAAAAGTCAACCAGCTAAGCCACCCAGGTGCCCCAAACACTGAGATTTTTGATTTTTCTCCAAATACTTTCTCTTCATTAATCATATCTTCCCAACTGAACAACAGATTTCAGAGAGTTACATAATAACATTTAACTTCTCTCCGATCCTGTATCATTTACCACTTTGCATCATGCTTGATGGGATAAGGTACACATTTTATATTATTTTCAAATTACTGTCTACCCCGAAACCCATCAATCTGAATTTAGTCACTATTGTATCCCCTGTAGTCTATATGAATTTTTAACCTGTTACTAACACTATTACTTAAGGCTAATCTCGCATACTACAGTTTCAAAACAAAATAATTTTATGCCAATGTTACTTTCCATTCTGCTTCTTTAATACTCATGAGATTACTAGAATCACTGTCAGTGGAGAAGTGATTCTCGTAGCATGTATAGAAGTTAAGCCCATCCCTTAATTTTATTAACTTGAAGTAGAGTCCACTCAGATTACAATGTACCGATAAGAAGTGTGATGCAATAACAAGTATGCTGTGCAGAGAACATATTACATCAGTGACCAGTGCTGACCCCTTGTTACCAGTTTGTTCCAACTCCTGTTCAGTGTTGACCTCAGCTTCTGTATCATTGAGACACTTATTTTGTGAAAGATCTTTCTTTTATCATTATGCTAACAGAGAAGCTCATGCATTTCAAAACAACTTGTCTTTCTTGTTTGTTTTGAAAGAAAAATCTTTCAGAACTTGTTAAAAATAATATGAAGAGGTTTATCAGATGCAAATGCAACATTCAATTACTATCGACTTTATTTAGCCAATCTTTCTGGTACATTTAAATCCTATAAAACTTGTAATGAAAGGTTATGATTGGTAAATTTGATAACCTAAGAAATGAAAATTCTAGTGAAACTGTTTTTAAAACCTGAGAAAACATTTAATTAAATAATTTGTAAACTTTTTGAAATTTCAAAAACAGAACTAGTATCAGAACAATTAATACATTGTTAACAAATGAACTTCATCACAAGGGTCCTGTTGAAAGGGAGACAGGAGAGTCAGAGATGAAGAGGGGACAGGTTGGTAGAAGCCAAAGGTGAAAGAGATTTGAAGATGTTGCACTGCTGTCCTCAAATTTGGAGGAAGAGATATATCAGTTAAGGATGCAGGAGGCCTCTAGGTTCTGGAAAAGGCAAGAAAAGAAACACTCCTCGGTTTTCATAACAAAGCCTGCCAATACATGGATTTTAGGTCTTTTGACCTCTATAATTGAAGGATACTAAATTTGTGTTTTGGAGCCACCAGGCTTATCGTAGTTTGTTACAGCAACAATAGAAACTTAGTATCTTAAAAAAACACTTTGCCATTGTTTCTAAGGTGAAGAAGAAAGTGGTTTAAAAAGTTCTACTTATATTGGGGCGCCTGGGTGGCTTAATCGGTTAAGCGTCCGACTTTCGCTTAGGTCATGATCTCGCGGTTTGTGGGTTCGAGCCCGCATCGGGCTCTGTGCTGACTGCCAGCTCAGAGCCTGGAGCCTGTTTTAGTCTGTGACTCCCTCTCTGACCCTCCCCTGCTCACACTCTCTCTCTCTCTCTCTTTCCTAGAAATAAATTAAAAAAAAAAAACATTACAAGTTCTACTTATAATTTTAGCTTCAGTTTTTAAAAAATGTGTTTTATTTTATATTTGAGAGAAAGAAAGAAAGAGAGAGAGGGGAAGAGTCAGCACAAGCAAGGGAGAGTACACTGCTCTGACAGTGAACAGTTTGCTTGGGGTTTTTTTCTCTACCCCTGCCCCACACTGGCTCACTCTCTCTTTCTCTCAAAGTAAATAAAAATATTTTTAAAAAATAGATGTTGTAATTACTCTTGGATCTTACTTAGAAAACCTAATCCTAACCCTAATGGTAAATGTTTTTGGTAGCATAGTGAACTTTTATCAGTGCCTTTTAAAAATTCCTCAAGTTCTGGGACACCTGAGTGGCTCAGCCGGTTAAGCTTCCGACTTTGGCTCAGATCATGATCTAATGGTTTGTGGATTTGAGCCCCATACCAAGGTCTCTGCTGTCAGCACAGATCCTGCTTTGGATCCTCTGTCCCCCTCTCATACTGTCCTCCCCCCAAAAAATAAATAAACTTTCAAAATCATATAAAATTCCTCAAGTTCTGCTAATTCTCAGATTTACCAGATGAACATTTATTTTCAGTCTCAATTCAGTGTATTAAAATTTGATCTCAGAAACTATTAACAGTATTCATTAATGCTCTTTACCTTATAATCCCTTCTTTTCTTCTTCTGGGAACATAATGGGTTGTGTTTCCCCAACTCTTTTGATGATAAGTGTAGCCATTACATTGGCCAATAAAATGTGTAAATAGCTGTCAGTTACACTTTTGTGACTCTAAGTGCCAGTGCACCTCCACTGTATAGACACAGGTGAATCATTGCATGCCTCCATTAATGTCACCTGCCTGTCCCTTTTTAAGTTTGTGGTATGAGCAAGAAATAAAACTTTGCTGTGATGGGCAATGATATATTAGGTTATAATTTATAAAACACCACCTCACAATCTAACCCAATTGATATACTCCCATCTAAAACTAATTTCAATGATTAAAAAAAAAAACCTACAGCATACTTAATCATTACATTTTTTTCTTTACTCTCATTGATTTTGTCCATCATCATTATGAGATCTATATTTAATTTTGGGAAAGGGTGATAAATATCTGTTTCCTGATTATCTATAGATTCTCTAAAAATGAATATATTTTATTTTATTTTTTTAAAATTTTTAATGATTTTTATTTATTTCTGAGAGAGACAGCATGAGCAGGGGAGGGTCAGAGAGAGAGGGAGGCACAGAATCTGAAACAGGCTCCAGGGTCTGAGCTAGCTGTCAGCACAGAGCCTGACGCGGGGCTCAAACCCACGAACTGTGAAATCATGACATGAGCCGAAGTCACTTAACTGACTGAGCCACCCATGTGCCCCTAAGAAAGAATATATTTTTAAAAATAAATTAAAATTGACTGAATTTCTGTTTAGAAATTTAATTTCCTGCCTAAAAAACATATCCCTAGGGCATACCAGCTTAATAATAAGTTTGTTTCAGTTACTGTGACAGACAGGTTTGCTGTTGGATTTGATATAAAAAATGAATAAGGAGAGAATATCTGCTTGATCTTCAAATGCTAAGTATAAATTTTAAAGTTGTTTGAAGGGAGTAAATTTGAATTAAGAATTTTATTGGAATGCGAATCTTATCTTTCTCCTTGTTTACAACCTTATTCTTTTCTTAAATTTTTGTGAAGCTATAGAGCCCTCATAATATTAAATTTTCTCTGTCATGTTCAGTGATTTAATGTTCTACCCTTGAATGTTTCATTTCTACAACAGGTGAGTTATGTGTGAGCCTAAGGCAAAGCTCTAGCTTCCTTCTGCCAAACTACTTTGCCATTTCCCACTCTCCAAAAACACTGAAACACACACTTTCTTTTTCACAAATACACATACACACACATACAAATACACAGAAATCTGACTATATACACAGAAATCTGACTATCTCCATTTGTCATTAAGAATTTTATATGATTTCACAAAAGAAGCTCCACTGGAATACTGTATAGATAATAATTCCTAATTATTGATTGATAACATGCTCTTTCTTATATTTTAACATACATAAAATTTACAAGATTGTTCTAAGATTACCTGAGACAACAAACTACTTTTTTTTAACCATTCTTTGGGTCTTACATTATTACATCATGCACTCATCCCATCTACACAGGAAAAAGAAATCATGACCTATTTTTTCAGTTGTGACATAACTGTCTCCCCACTCCATTCTTACTAATTTGCAGAGTTCCAGAATTTCATTTCCCCATACTAGATGTTTCTTGCCCGATTATATTTTTCATACTGTGCTGGAGCACCTACTCAGTACTTCACATGTCCCATCATCACTGAGTACCAGTGTTAGAAGAAGTTCCAATGTGGATTTTTTTATAACATTTTTACTGTGATCTAATTCGCATGCGAATCTATACACCTTTTAAAATATACAATTTTAAAATTGTACAGAGTTGTGTGATCATCATTGCTAACTGATGTTAGAACATCTTATCACTGTCCCTAAAAGCCCCATACACACATTAGGACTTACTTGCCCTTACAGTAGTCCCCTCCCCATTCATAGTTTTGCTTTCGTGATTTTAGTTACCTGAGATCAACCATGATTCAGAAGTAGATGATTCTCTTTCTGAAGTATCGTCAGAGGTCATTAGTAGCCTAACACTGTGTCACAATGCCTATATCATTCCACTCACTTCGTCTCATCACATAGACATTTTATGATCTCACACCATGACAAGAAGAAGGGTGAATACAGTACAATTTGAGTATTTTGAGAAAAGAATCACATTCATTATCTTTCTGTACAGTATATTGCTATAATTATTATATTTTATTATTGTTGTTAGTCTCTTGTCATGCTTAACTTATTAATTAAACTTTACCGTAAGTATGTATGTACATGAAAACACGTATATATAGGGTACTCTTTTTGGTTTCAGACATCTACTGGAGGTCTGGAAACGTATCCCCTGTGGATAAGGGGATGCTACTATACCCTCTCACAAACCAGTCTTGGGAGCCACTAGTCTACTCTATCTCTATGGACTTGTCTATCGTGGACATTTCACAGAAGACGACTCATGACCAACTGTACAATTGAAAGTAAGCAGACAAATAACACTAGATATTATTTATTTTGAAAGTAAGTAGACAAATAACTCTAGATATTATTTATTTTGAGGGAGAGAGAGAGAGACAGAGATGCAGAGACAGAGGGAAAGAGAGAATCCCAAGCAGGCCCCACACTATCAGTGAAGAGCCAGACGTGGGGCTCAGGCTCACGAACCATGAGAACATGACCTGAGCCAAAACCAAGAGTTGGACACAACCGACTGAGCCACCCAGGCAGCTCATAAATTAACAAAAAATTTATTGTTCCGCCGATAGTAGACTTTATGTACATAAACAGTTGATTCCGTTTATATTTTCTAATCTGCAACCTGAAGTATTTAAAATAAGAAATAATTCTAGACACAAGAATCAATCAGAAAATAATAGATTCTATATAAATAGGCAAGAACACAGATTTTTAAAACTTAGTCTATGATTAACTTACCAGTTATTGTGATAGACTAATAGAACTAAATACTTCCATGAAACAAAGAGCTTATGGGAGATACATCTTTTGATATACCTTATAACAAACTTCAGACAATATTCAAATACTCTATGTGATTTACCTTATGACAAATTATTGCTATTTAGGCTTAGCGAAATTTCATTTTGTCTTTTTCAATTTATTCATATATATATATATGTATAAACAAGAGATAACTTTCTAGAAATGCTTACAAGGAAAGATAATTGAAATTTTAACCTAAGGATTCCTTTATATTTTTAAATGCTTGGACTTGGTTATTTGGAAATTTATCTTCATACAATCATTGTTTACATTGTTCTGTATAATAATGCAATAAACAACAAAAATCACATATGAAGTAAAATATTATATTACTTGGTTTATTCTAAGTTACCCATTATGAAATTTGAATATTGTGGAAAAAGGAAGAACTTTCAGAGAAGTTTTAGTTTCACAAAAGTGTTAAGGGGAAAGTTATGCTTTTCCGATGATTTGAGTAATATGAATAAGTTATTTGGCCTTAAAGTAGCAGAAAGAATTAATTTTTGAGCACAATGAAATTAAAAAGTGTTAGCTTGCCTGATCTGAACAAAGTAAGATGAATTTTTAATACATTGAATTAATTAGGCACATAATGAGAAATAGAATATATAATATTTCTAATTCAGATAAATCTCAAAATAGCCCAGATCCTAAAAGAAATAAATATCATTCATCATAGACCTTAAATTATGTTTATTGGAAAATATTAATTGCAACAGTTATAACAGAAACATTAGATGAATTCTATTGCTGATTTAGTTTCACAGAATTACATTTCATTTTGACCCTCATCTGTAACTTTCTGCGGAGTTAATCTTAGGACATTAGTCATTTTTGAAGGTGTTAATGTACCATAAAGGATTTGTATTATCATTAGACATACTATCTATGCCAGGTGTTACATGTTCTCTGCATCTGCCCTGAAGTTCATTTAACAGCTTATAAATCTTTATGACCATATGATGTGTTTCTGTGATCACTTGCATTCTTAAAAAGATTCTGAAACATATAAAATTATTTTTAAACTTTTTTACATAACATAGTACCTATGGATTAATTTTAATACTGTTACTTTACATAATCTTTAGTTTCATTGTTTGAGCAACTTTCAGTGTATATGTATATACATATATGGTGATTATATGTTAGCATGCGATATGATATAGCGATTTGGAATCTATATTTAAATATATCTGTATTTAAAAACACTTTACATTTTCCCAGACTCAGTGTCCTAATCTACAGACCATTGCATTTGAGCTAGATAATTTATAAGTATAGATTTTTTTTTTAATTTTTTGTTTTATGATCAGTACTAAATTGCAGGATCACATAAAATGATGAATGACATTTTATTTCATGTATTAAATAGATACTTTAGCCAATTACAAGTACACTGTACAAAAAATATTTATTTTATTTACATTTATTTTACATTCATATTTTATAACAAATATACCTAACCATATATCTTTGTGTGCCAATTGTGTAGAATTTATATTAACTAGTTAAAGAAATAGAGCCCAAAGAAACTTTTATATAATTTGACCAGTCAAGTGCCTGAAGAATAGGCTAAGGAAAATATTTAGTTAAAACTTTTTTCCTAAATAAAATTATTTCAAAAGATAGGCTAGCGTCTATATCTAAAAATAGAAGACAATTTGACAAATCCTGTTTTATTTATTTTTTGACAAATCCTATTTTAAAATAAAAGGCAGATACTGAAATTTAGTCATTATAATTTATTAATTTGTTAATCTTTTAAAATCTGTTTCATAACCCATTATAAGAGCTAAGCAGTTTTCTCATAATATAGAGACATTTGTAGATGGCATGTCTACTGAAAAAACACATTTCTGAGTACCACAGCAATCCTGATGAATCAGAATTATCAAAGGCATTTGACTGTTTTCTCCCTTGTCTCTCCCTTCCCTTTCCCCTTTTCTTTCCCTCCCTGTCTCTTCCTCCCTTCTCTCTATTCTTTCCTTCTCTCCTTTTTCTTACTTTCTGTGAAATATCCCTGTAGTTCTTATGAACAGCAATATTAAGGAAAACTTCAGATTTAACACTGGAATATCTAGAGTTTAGGTGCTAACATCTGGCTTTTATGTAGTACATGTAATTAGTTTGAAAAGTTGTATGCATCATTAGACCACAGCCCATAACCCTTTAAATTTTATTTTTGTCGTTTGTAAGGCGCTCAAAAGTTTTCTATCTTTATCCTATATATTTTTTAGTTTATTTCAAGACAGAGACAGCACAAGTGAGGGAGGGGCAGAGAGAGGGGGAGAGAGAATCCCAAGCAGACTCTGCAGTGTCAGCACACAGCCCAACATGGGGCTCCAACTCAGGAATCGAGGAGATCAAGAGTCAGACACTTAACACTGACTGAGCTACCCAGGCACCTCAAATTTTATCTTCTATTGATAATTATAATAGACTTATTATAAGAGTATATTTCAACTTCTCTATATGTATAGCAGATATTCAGAAATGTGTTAGTCACTGACTCTTCTGTCAGATTTTTAAAATTACAAATAAGCAAAGACTCAGTATGGTAATATATTGTTTTAGCAGATATCTAGATAAAATTGATAGGCAGTTTCTGTCCTTTGTTAGTTTTTCTTTTTTAATAGTATCACAAGGAAAAAATAGGGCATACTGTCTCATAAAATATCTCAGGAAAGCTACATTTCAGTATAGATTTAAACTAGTATGAGAGAGTAGCATGAGTTTCTAGTGTTTTATTTATGTTTACCCATTTAATTCCTGCAGTAACTCTATGACGTACGTTGCAGCTTACGTCTGTTTTACAGATGAGGGGACTGAGGCATAGAGACATCAAGAAACTTATTAAAGGCTGTGGCCTAAGAAGTGAAGTTCCGGGGTCTGTGTGTATAATCAGTACACTCTATGGACTTTGAGTGTTTTAGCAATGACCACAAACACACATTATAGTTTAAAAGATACATTTACATCTTTAATGCTCCTCAGTCTAAATTTATGCTCTCCTCTTTCCCTGGATACTTTTCTAATTATTTCAAATACTTTACTTTTTTCATTAAGAAAGAAATATATATTACTAATATTTCTAGGGTTTTTATGACATAAGGAAAATAATTAGAATAAAATTATAGATGTAAAATGATTATTGTTAAATGATTATTGTAAATTTTTGAGCAAAACATTTGGCAAGTTATCATGGGTTTTGTTATCAATTGTTATGTGACTTTGGACCACTTACAGTCATGAGAAAGGAGGTTTTAAGTTGCTTCATCTTCTTGGAATCTTTGGTCTCTAAATTAACTCTTCTGGGTCCCTCTGTTTTTTAACCCCTTGGCATTACTCTGCTCTCTCATCTGATGTAATAAGACCCAGATTAACAACTATGTAGTTAGTGCTATCTTCTAATTAAAAATATGAAAATCTAATATATATCCTTAGACACAGTAAGATTTTTCTTCAGAGTGTAAGAAAGGTAGTGACAGGGGATGTGAGTGTGTGTGTGTGTGTGTGTATGCATATATATATGTATATCTATTGATGTCACTGGCTGGTCGACTTATTATCACACTATTAGCAAGTTTAAGTACATGCACTATATGGTTACTTATATATAACCAAATACAGAGAATCTCTTAAAAACATACCATGGATTTCTAAACATCAATTATTACTGGCTGAGGGATCTTGTCCCTAATAAGAGATTTGCAATGTTTTCATATAATAAAAAAAAATAAAATTTTCAAAAATGTTAAATTTTATCAAATTTTATCAAATTTCATAATAGAAGAAGTAGACTTAAGTCCAAAATAACAAAGTGATAGTTGTATCGATCATATTATGGCTATTCTAAAATAATAGAATGAAGAATATTGGTTAATTATATTCAATCTACTCATTATATTTCTTACTTAACAATTTGTTTTCAAAGTGAACTATCAGGGACACAGTGGTAAACAACACTATCAAGACACCGATCTCATTCATTATTCAATCTGTGGAGACTAGTAGTAAATAAAAAGATAACTCAAATTTTAATAAGTGCTGGTAGAAATTAATTAAGTGATGAAACTTCAAAGGAATGATGATGCTGTTTTATATAAAGCAATCTGGAAGGCTCTTTGAGAAACTGTCATCTGACCTGAAACCTGATGGATGAGAATGTTTCAGCTGTGAAGCAAGAGTACTAATTTGAGGGTGCTGCATTATGATGAAAGTAAAGAAGAGAGACCAACTGATGTAGCTGGAGCAAAGAAAGGAGAAGTAAGAGGTTGAATAAATTGGAGATTTAGTCAGGACTGAAGTTATATTATTTCAGGTCCCAAGGGGTGACTTGGGGATATATGTAGGGAAATTCTATAACTTCTCTGGATGTTGTTGGGATAATAGGATTCTGTAGTTGTTGTTCCAGAAGAGATATTCACATATATATTCTTTTATGTTTTTCTTTTTGGAATGAGAATCTGGTTTGATTGTGGTTTATTTACTGAGATGAGAATGCTGAGACCACAACAAGCCAGCAGGGGTGGGATGAGTGGCGAGAAAAACAAGAGCTCTGGTTTGATACATTTTATTCATTAATTTATGTATTTACTTATTTGTTGTTATGGCATATTTTAAATTTGAGAGGTCTATTACATATCTAACTGGAAATAAATATTAGAATATCAGTTGTGGAACCTTGTGAAGAGTTTGTAGATTTAGAGATTTTTTAAAACTTGTCATAAATCTATTTTTACTTAAAACCGTGTAATTGTGTGACCAAGCTCATGAAGAGAATGCAGAGAGAATAGATTGGGCTCCAAATCAGGCTGGAAGATGGCAGAGAAGCCAGTATGAGGATGAAGGGAGCAGTGAGTGAGGAAAGAGAAACACCAGGAGCCTATGTCGTCAGTGTGGCTTCAGGGATCATGGGTGGTTATAAGTCTCATGTAAAGACTCTTCCACTCCTAAATCTGTAGTTTATTTGGAAACACTTCCCACAGATGCTAAATTGTCTTCTAATCTTAATGAATTTTATATGCCATTAACAAAATGCTAGGGTTTTTAAAGATGTAGTTCTCATTTCTACTGTATTTGTTTTCTTGACTCATGCCTCTCTATCTAATGTTTTCTGCATTGAAGGTATCAGGAAAAATAGGTGTAAAGTCTTCGTCCTTAATGTGTTTATCCTCAAGTCATTTGATCATTTTGTTCAAAACTTTTGTTCATCCCTTTTGTGTCTATTTGGGATCTAGGAGCAGTAGTTTTGTCCAGTTCTATAAGACTCCTGTCTGTCTTCTTTTCTATTATTGAATCTGCCGATTATTTCTTAAGCCCATCTCTTTCTTATACTATCTGGCTTAACATATTCAGTAGCAACCAGCACATATTTTTAACCTTCTTCTTTCCACCTTTTTCCCTTAAAGCACCTGACAAGTGAGTAAACAATATCTTTTCCTACTTAGGACAGCAGTATTAATAATTTTGTCACTACCTGATACAGATAATCATCTTTTCAACATTCAGGAATAACTTCATAACATATGTTCTGTCAGATTCCAGGCCAGATATTATTGTTTTGAGAGCTGCACCCTTCTTTTGGTACTAATTTCTGTATCACTTTTACTCATATTTTACATGATGTGACTGGTCATAAGACTCTAATCCAAATTCATAGAGGCTGGAAAATTTAGAGTGGATGGGAACTCTCTGAACACTAACAGTATTGTACACATTGCATTTTAATGATTTCTCTTTTAACTTCTTCCTCTTTCCTTCCTAACTTCATTCCTTTTTTCTTCCTTTTGGTAGAAAAGAAGAAAGAGCAGGACAGAAGAGAGAACCAGGTCTGCATGAGCATGAAAGACTAGATTCCCAAGGAAATGTTTTTATTTTTTTTATTTTTTTTTATTTATTTTTTTTACAAATAGTTTATTGTCAAATTAGTTTCCACATAACACCCAGTGCTCATCCCCACAAGTGCCCTCCTCCATGTCCACCCCTCCTCCCCCCCACATCCACCAGTCCTCAGTTTTTGTCAGCATTCAAGAGTCTCTCATGGTTTGCCTCTCCCCCTTTCCACCACCATTTCCGCCCTTCTTCTCCCCCTTGGTCCTCTGTTAAGTTCCTCCTAATCCTCCTATACATGCACATATATGATATTTGTCTTTCTCTGCCTGACTTATTTCGCTCAGCATAACACCCTCAAGGTCCATCCATGCTGCTACACATGGCCAGATTTCATTGTTTCTCATTGCCATGTAGTATTCCATGGTATAGATAAACCACAACTTCTTGATCCATTCATCTGTTGATGGACACTTAGGCTCTTTCCATGTTTTAGCTATTGTGGAGAGTGCTGCTATGAACATTGGGGTACATGTGCCCTATGCATCAGCACTCCTGTATCCCTTGGGTAAATTCCTAGCAGTGCTATTGCTGGGTCATAGGGGAGTTCTATTGTTAGTTCCCAAGGAAATGTTTTTAAGTTGGGATTACTTACGGGAAGTTGTGCAAAAGCAAGAGAATGTAAGCTCACCCTTGAAAGATGAACACTTTCTCAGGATAGAAGGATTGGATAGAGTAATGATTTCCAAAACTGGCTCATCAAGATCTCGAGTTTCTTTTTTATAAGTATAAACACCAGTTTTCATCCTAGAGCCATGAAATGGGACTTGCCAAATATAGAACCCTGCATTTTATGTTTGCTGCAAATATAGTATCTACATTTTATGCATCGCTCTATATTGCAAAAAGAATGTTCTACTTCCTTTGGTTCACAAACTGTTCTTTTCATAATGTAGGGAGCTCGGATCAACTCTTAATATTAAAAAATCACCAGTTTGATCACCACAGTAGAATTCTAAACTTCTTGAATCTATGTCATGGTCTTTAATTTCTTTGCTTAATATTGTGACATTTTTAGCGTTCCAAGTAATTTCTCAGTACCAGGAAAGGTCTACAAGGCTCATTACAGAAGTCTGACTCATACTTTGTGATTACTAAGATTAGTAATTCTAAGCTGGCACATAGATAATTTGGAGAAAATCAGTTTAAATAAATGTTTTCGTGATGCTTTAATTTGACTACATTAGCATCATATTACTAACATAACTTACATAAGTTTCTTCAAAATTGAAAGTATCTGTTTTAGAAGTTAGATCTCTGTTTCAGGCAGGGTATCAACATGAAACAGATGGCACAGTCAAATTAGAATACTTCTGGGAGTTTTTAATAAAGAGAATATTTATAAAAGTGTGAGCGGAGTATAGCATATCAGAAAGGATGGTGTGTTTCTAAGGAGCTAATAATGGCAATAGCTCTGACCACTTCTAAGACTAAAAGAAGGAAGGTAGGGAGCAATTACCAGAAAATGAAAGGAAAGAACAGGTAGCTTGGGAGGCACAGTCACCTCCAGTCAACCTATCCTACTCTAGGAATAGGGTAACCCTGTACAGAAGGAGCCAGAGTAAGAAATGCCCTCACTTCACTGTCCTATTTCTGGTTGACTGCCTTCCAGGGATCTCATTGACTGACATAAACCAGTAGCTAGAAAACAAGAAATCCAACAACTTTGAGATTTTTCTGCAAATGTTCTTTTCCCATAGATTATATCAAGTTAAATCTGATGTTGGACCCAACCTATGAGTAAGATCATTGGTGAAATAGTCTGCTTGGACTGCCATAACAAAATACCACAGGTTTCTTAAAATGGTGGAAATGTATTTTTTTGTTTCACATCGCTGCAGCCTAGAATTCCAAGGTAAGGTGTCAGCAGGGCTGGTTTCCAGTGAAGAGACTCTCAGCTTGCAGACTGCTGCCGTTTCACTGTGTCCTCACGTGGTCTTTCCTTTGTGTGCAAATGCACAGATTTCTGATCTCTCTTCCTCTTCTTATAAAGAGGACCTTATTGGATTAGGACCCCAACCCTATAACCTCATTTAATTTCCATTATCTCCTTAAAGGCTCTGTCTCCAAATACAGTCACATTGGGGGTTAGGAAGTCAGCACATCAATTTTGGGTGAATGTAATTCATTTCATAACATATGGATATGTATTAAGATGAGCCTATTTTATTAGTTCAGAGCCATGACTACTTCAGCCCACAAAGCCAGTTATAATGGTAATTATTCTATTTTTATAAGCATAAATTCTGAAATTTGTACGTTTTTTATGGAGTTATAAATAAAAAAGGATTTTTTCAAAAGGATGCCTTTCAGTTTTAGGAACTTCATAAATTACATAGCTGAAATTCCAAAACCGAATCTTAGAGTGACTTTTATTCTTCTTTTGAGAGAGTAGCAGTTTGAATACTCCTTAGATTCCACTATTGACAAATGATTACTTTTAAAAATTTTTTTATACAGAGAAAGAGACAAATTGTGAGTGGGGGAGGAGCAGAGAGAGAGGGTATCACAGAATCTGAAGGAGGCTCCAGGCTCTGAACTGTCAGCAGAGAGCCCGATGCTGGACTCAAACTCAGGAACTGTGAGATCATGACCTGAGCCAAAGTTGGAGGCTCAATTGACTGAGCCACCCAGGCGCCCAGACAAATGTGCTGGGAGCCGCACTGGCCTCGCTGAATGACAGTCACAGAGAGGAAATGGTAGCATTTGCACAGCTCCTGCCGTGAGAGAAACGAAAACTGGTATCTCCATCTGCTACTACTGGCTCATGCTGGAAATGAGGCTGCTGGTATTGACCAGGCCTCGCAATATTCCAAATCAGACTGATATTCCCCACACAGATGGCTCATAAGGAAAGGCATGTCCCCTCTGCCTTTTCCAAAGAGATTTCAGATGAAAACATTGTGGATGATTGTTAAAAGGCTCTTCCTAAGGGCCTTCCAAATCCAAGACTTACATAATAAAGGGGGCTTGAGTCTAACCCTGAGACAAAGAGCCTAATTTAGAGTTAAGGACAGATATCCACCCCCCACCCAATTGTTTCTGCTTGGAGCACTAGCTGCTCCCCCTCCCAAGGCATTTGTTACCAAGTATTTGGAGTGACTTATTCTGGCCTTGAATATGCTGATTGCTCCCTATCAAGGAACCTACTGAGGAACTTCTTCTTTTGTGATTATGGGAGCAAAAGTGTTTCCTAAAATACTTGTTTTTCTTGATACTTCCACCTTAAACAAGTTATTGACCCCTGCCCACAAAGAAGTAACTTCACTGTTTTTATGCTGAAAACTTTGTCTGGTATGCTAAAGATACTTTCTTCCCCAGGGGATAAGCATCTTAATCACTGTTGATAAAGGTTATGCAGAAGTCTTCTACAAATCTATGTTCCAGGAAATTCTTACATATCAAAGAAGTCTGTTATCAGAAATCATTGTCTAAGGCAAATGCCACTTCTGTGCTGTCCCCCAAACACTTAATGATAAAATAAAGTTGAGCCCCAGTTAGAGTGGAGATGCCTGCCTGGTGACCAGAAAGACTCTCTCTCACCCCTCTGTCACCGACACCGTCCATCCTTCAGGGACCCCTAGACCCCGGCCAGAGCTGGTCTCCAACACAAATGGCTACTTTTGAGGCAAACAATGAGAAGTTTTTAAAATCCTTATTATTTCACAAAATTATTTTAATTTCTTAGAACATTTTGAGTTGTACATACTCACTAAAATTTCAGCTAGTAATATCTCCACCTCTTTTGGGTGTTCATACAAAATATCAAAAATTTAAAAAGCGAATTTTCTTTGGTTTTGCTTTATAAGCCTGAACTGTTAGGTTCATTTATCACTATTTTTTTTTATAAAGGCCATGATAATCTGTGACTATACATTGCCCAACAAGAGTGAGTTCAATTGTTAAAATTATCATTGAGATTCTAAAGGTATTGAGTAAAGGAAAGGTAGTTTTTTCTATCCCTATTAATACAGCTTATATTCTTATTATTTGTTTATTTTGAGGGAGAGAGAGCACAAGTGGAGGAGAAACAGAGAGTGGGGGAGAGAGAATTGCAAGCATGTTCCACACTGTCAGTGCAGAGCCCAACATAGGGCTCAAACTCATAAACTGTGAGATCATGACCTAAGCTCAGTTGGACACTTGACTGACTGAGCCACTCAGGCATCCCCCCATCAATACATTTGTTTTTAGATGTAGTGCCTAAAGAGTAAGTGACAAAAGAATAATTATATCAATTAGAATTTATCAGCACTAAGAACTGTTGTGCTTCTAAGGACACCATCAAGTGAAAAGATAATTCATAGAATAAGAGAAAATGTTTGCAAATCATATATCTGACAAACAATTTGTATCCAGAATTATTAAAAAAGAAAAACCTCTTACAACTACCAAAAAAAAAAAAAATGAATAAGCTAATTAAAATTGGTTAAGTGATTTAAATAGACATTTCTTCAAAAATACATACAAAGTATCATGAAAAGATGTTCTAATTTATTAGCCATCTGAGACACCAATATCCCTTCACACTCATCCTGGATGACTATCACCAAAAGCAAACAAACAAACAAACCAGATAATAACAAATGATGGCCAGCTGTGGAGAAACTAGAACCCTCCTATTTTGCTGATGAAAATATTAAATGATGTACCTCTTTGAAAAACAGCTTGGCTGTTCATCAAAATGTTAAACATAGTTTCTTGTTTCTATAGACTGATCAATTCAACTTCTATGCTTACAGCCAATAGAAAATATATGTCCAAACAAAAACTTGTAGATGAAAGTTAGTAGCTTTATTCATAGCGGCCAAAAAGCATAGAGTCCACATGTCCATTAAATGATAATGTGTAAACGAATGTGATATATCCATACAATAGAATATTATTCAGCAATAAAAAAATGAAGAACTCACGCATAAAATACACAGGTGAACCCTGAAAACACCGTTCTAAGTGAAAGCCAGTTACAAAAGACTACATATTATATGATTCCATCTATATAAAATGCGCAGAATATGCATATCCAAAGTGACAGCAAATGGCGTTGGGGTTGCTGGCAGCTAGGGTTAGGGGAATGGAAAATGACTGCTAACAGGTATGAGATTCCTCTAGGATGATGTAGATTTTCTAAAATTAGATAGTTGTGATGGCTACACAGTTCCTGTGTGTGTATTAAAAACTGATCTCTAGGGTGCTTGGGTGGCTCAGTCGGTTAAACTTCTGACTTCAGCTCAGTTCATGATCTCATGGTTCAAGTCCTGCCTTGGGCTCTGTGCTGACACTCAGCCTGGAGCCTACTTCAAATTCTGTGTCGCCTTCTCTCTCTGCCCCTCCCCGCCTCGCGCGTGCTCTCTCTCTCTCAAAAATAAATAAACATTAAAAAGAAAACTGATTTCTACACTTCAAATGGGTGAATATATGTCATGTGAATTTTGTCTCAATAACCCTGTTTAAATCATGACGATGTAAATGATTAAATATCTCACCTTTTTTTGGGGGGGGGTGATGTTCTTATTAAACTATTGAAGACTAAATTCTGTTTTAGAAAGATTCCAATAGTATATACATTGAATAAGAGCTTATTCAAGAACATGTTTAATATCTTAAACATTTTATAAAATCTTATAACTTGAATAAGCCAGTCTGTGAAGGTTATATAAATGGAGACATTTGTTGAGTTCTCTCCTGTTCAGTCTCTTGTTGATATATCAGTTTCTAAATATAATTATGTTGGATTTGTAGGAACTACACTAAATATTTTAAACTCATATTATTTCTTTAAAAAAATAAATGTATCTCAGTGTTGAGATGTGTGGTTTCTGGGTCCAATCTAAAAGCATCACAACTCTATAAGTTTACAAGATAATACCAAGTTTGTCTCTCAAGTGGTTTTATAAAGTTATATTCCAAAAACAGATGATAAGAATTCCCATTCTACTAGATCACCACCTATGTTGAGTATTAGCAAGGTTGGGCAACTGTTTTACAACTTACCTGTAAAATGAAAGTTAACAGCTATAAAACATCTTCTCCCCAGTAACCCTGGAACATGGGAAGCACTATTCTTAGTAAGTCAACTATTGTTATGAGACTTTGTCTTACTTTTAGTAGTACTAGTTTTCTTAGTAGTCTAATAGTACTTTTAGTATTACTGCTATTAGTAATAGAACTAGTAATGATGATTCTCTTGTATGATTCAACAAATTAACATTGATTGCAATTTAATAACATAATAGGGTTTGAATATAGCCAATTCACCAACATGAGTTGATCTCCAAATTTAAGAGTAAAGTCACCAAAGACATATTATGTAAAACAATAGTCTAGGAAAAAGATGACTTTTAAAAGCATACACTTTGAGGTACCTAGATGGCTCAGTCAGTTAAGCTTCCAACTCTTGATTTTAGTTTGGGTTATGATCTCATAGTTGGTGGGATCAGGCCCCATGTTGGGCTCTATGCTGACAGCATGAAGTCTGCTTAGGGATTCTCTGTCTCCTCCTCTCTCTACCCCTCCCCCACTCACATCTTCTCTGTCTCTCAAAATAAATCAATAACCTTTAAAAAAAAAATACAAGCAGGGGCGCCTGGGTGGCTTAGTCGGTTAAGTGTCCGACTTTCGCTTAGGTCATGATCTCGCGGTTCGTGGGTTCGGGCCCCGCATCGGGCTCTGTGCTGACTGCCAGCTCAGAGCCTGGAGCCTGTTTCAGTCTGTGACTCCCTCTCTCTCTGACCCGCCCCTGCTCACGCTGTCTCTCTCTCGCCTAGAAATAAATAAAAACCTTAAAAAATATATATATAAGCATACACTGCAAGGGAACCAACAACATCAAGAAGGAAAAGGACTTTGGAGGGTAGCTTGCACCTGTCCTAACTGTAAAGAAGGTGGTAGGGGAGGTAATCTTGGGGTAATCTTTTTCCAATCTTGGAAAAAAGAAGCAGCGTATTTGTCAAATACAAGGGTGTGGTAAAGTCTCTGGGAAGACCTCACATCTCAGAGCTTATCTGCATTCACATTCTGGGGAGCACCCTTTTGTTTGTAACTGGATATTCTGTGGTAAAAGATTTACTCGAAATAAAAAATTACAGGGGCACAGAAGAACACATCCAAGTGAGAAGAAATTTGTCCAGAATGTTCAAAACGCTTTATGAGAAGTGACCACCTTGCCAAACATATTAAAACACATCAGAATAAATATAAGGTATTCACTCCAGAAGTACAGTGCTGGCATCTATGGAAGCTGCACAAGATGATGCTTTGATTACTGTAGGAGGAACAACATTTATCCTTGCAAATATTCAACAAGGTTTGGTTTCAGATATAGAAACTGTTAATATTTTCACCACTAGTAATCAAGACATCTTATAGCTTGTCACAGTTTCTGGAAATGAAGTAATGGAATAAATACTATACAAATACTTATTCATTGTGGGATGTTTTTTTTTTTAATTCTTTTTAACTTTTTTTTTTTTTTTTTTTTTGAGAGGCAGAAAGTCAGCAGAGAGGAGCAGACAGAGAGGGAGTCACAGAATCCAAAGCAGGCTCCAGGCTCTGAGCTGTCAGCACAGAGTCTGACATGGGTCTTGAACCTGCAAACTGCAATCACGACCTGAGCCTAAGTCAGACGCTTAACTGACTGAGCCACCCAGATGCCCTTCATTGTAGTTATTTTTATACAGTGGTGACAGGAATATTGTTCTTAAGTTTTTAGATATTTTTTTATTTATGTGCAAAAAGTTTTGGATTGACAGTAACTTGGTTATACATGACACTGAAATGCCTTACTTTGTATGATATTCCAAGCATATTAAAAATGGTAAAATTTCATGGGTTTTGTAGGTACTTTTGGAATCTAGAAGATATGAAATTTTACCATGCTATATAAGGCTAAAATTGGATATAACTATTCTAATGGTAGTCTAACTGAATGCATCAATCCTGTGGTTTAAAATAGAAATGAGAGAATGTTGGGGGCTCCTAGGTGACTCAGTCAGTTAAACATCAGCCTTCAGTTCAGGTCATGATCTCATGGTTCATGAGTTCAAAGCCCGTGTCAGGCTCTGTGCTGACAGCTTAGAGCCTGGAGTCTGCTTCAGATTCTGTGTCTTCCTCTCTTTGCCCCTTGCCCACCGCTCTCAAAAAAAATTAAACAAACATTAAAACGATGAGAACATGTTGACATTTATCTGTTTTAGGATTAAAAATAAGTTGGGGGGGGTCAAAGAAAACATATTATGATAAATAAAAATGATTTGTAATTTTCTTGATGACTGGAATTTCTAGGAATAACTGACAAATCAAGTTTCCAAGCAAATGTTACACAGTATATTCTTTACTTAGCTTATCAGTTTGTCATTTTGAAGCTAATTATTTTAATCAGGTTAAGTATACACAATATTTTAAGCATTACTCTTGTAAAACTCTGAAAACTACATTTTAACATGGAACTCTAAGGATAGTCCCCTTTTAAATCCTGTTGAAAAGCCACATTTAATATTTAATTTGCCAAAATTTCTTGTTAATATTCTTTCAATAACGAAGTTGGGTAATATAACCAATGTTTTAAGAGAAAAGTCAAAAATGTATAGGTTGAGGCATTTGGATGGTAAGAAAATGTTACAGTGAATTGTCCCTTTTCTTGAATATTAGAGGACCAAAACAATAAGGTGTGTTGCATCTTAGCAGTGATTTTTTTAATCCGCTCTTGTTTGGAGAAACTATATGTCAGCCAGGGCCTTAAAAGCCATCATGTAAATTACCAGTAAAGTATAACGTTTGCAAACATAACAAAAGCACTTCCATATTGATGATACTCCAACCATATGCATATTAGTCATAGAAAACTAGAGGTTTATGATATTTTTTAAGTCTCTTTTTGTCTAGCTAGTCAGTCTGCCTTAAATATCAACCATTTTCCTTTTTCACTTCTTCCCTTAAAATTTATATGTATCCAATACATTTAATTTAGGAATGTATGGTTCTTTTTGTTATGCTGTGTTTTCTTTTCAGTTTTAATTATTATTTATAATTTAAATTATTAAAATGTACAAAATAAAATTCCATTGCTGTTCTTATAACACTTATACAGATTTCTTAAATGTATCTCTATAACTGCTGAAGTTCGCTTATTTCAAAACTTTGGAATTCTGTTCATTTATTATTCTTGAGACCACCTCAAATTTAAAGCTACCTTATTGTACGTTTAAAGTATATTATAACAGTGTGGTAGTTAATGAAATACATTTTTTTTTCCTTTTGAAAATAAATAGTAACCTTAAAAAAAAATAAAAGCATACATTTTATCAGGTTGGTGGGATATTTTTCTAATATGAGCTGGGTGATGTCTTCCACTATGCTACTCATCATTCTCTAACCACTCCCAGGTTGGCAAAGAAACAAAACACAGAAATCGACCTGTAACTTTCCAACAGATTAAAATTTTCAGATATCACCTCTTAATGTGCCAAATTTCAATAAGCTTAGTGGTACACAGGGATTAAAAGATTTATATATGCTTTCAAATCAACCTTGTAGAAAATACAATATAACCTTCAAATAACCCTGGCTTAATGTGATAGTGGAAAGGAATAAAATTTTTTTAGTTGTTTGTTGGAAGGAAACTATAATGAGAACATGTCATAAGTGGATTAGAAAAATTTCCTGTTGAATATATTACAAGTGTATCATGAGCAATATTCACATGCAACTGTCAATCAAAAGCTGACATCAATCAAGAATCAATAAATGTGCTCTCTTGGGGCATAACTTAGTTTACTTAGGCAGTTGGAATTATTGAAAACAAACCAAGTTATAATTGTTTAGTTATGAAAATTGTTAGTTTTATAAATTACAAGAATATTTTCCTAAGATTACTTAAAAATAGCTACAACTTAGTGAAAATTCCCCCTTAAAATCAAGGCCTTCACTGAACAGTAAAATGTCATATTTCTGCTTCCCATTCAGTACTCTCTATCCTCTTACCCATTGAATTTTCTTCACAGAGCTTGTTATATCTGATATACTGTATATTTTGTTTACATGCACATTGTGTTTTTACACCCACAGAATATGAAATTTCATTCACCGCTAAATCCTTTGCACTTGTAATATGCATACATTTAGTAAAACTTTTTGAAAAGAAGAAAAGAAAGAAGGAAAAAAAGGGAAAAATAAATATAAGCATATTTAGGGTGTAACTTATTTGTTGATATACATGTATATATTTAACTCAGGCATAATATACTGTTGTATCTTTACTAATTCCCATTCCTTTTTTTTTCTCCAATTAGCAATGAGAATTTTAAAAACATCTTCAATCTACATATGTAAGTACATTTTAAGATATGTATGCAATCTTGTAGACACTTAAAAATCACATATCTGATATATCCTCATAAGACTTAGATTTCTTACTCCACTTTTTGTTTCATACAAAACTGCCTTTGTTTTTATGTTCTTTATTTTTGATACACATAAAACTACTTCATTTTATTCCTAAATTTGAGTAGAATTACATGAATATATCATATTGATTTATTCATTTCCCTACTGATGACTATTTAGGTTAGTTCCAAGTTTGCTATTAGAAAAAAAAAATTAAGGCTGCAGTGTACTTTGAACACTTTCCCTAGTGTACATAAACAAGGATTTCTCATATATGCATATATATGCACTGATTTAAAAGTGTGTATCTTTAACTTTACAAGTTTACAAGACAGTACCAATTAATCTCTCAAATGGTTATACAAATTAACATTTCCAAAAACAGATTATCATAGTTCCCATTTTACAACACTACCACCAATATTGAGCATTAGCATCCTTTAACATTTTTTTTTCCAATCTGATAATTGTGACATGTTTTAATTTTAGTTTCCTGATGACCACTGCAGCTGAATACTGTTTTCACATGCTTTACCCATTTTTATCTGTTTCTGGGTGAATTCCCATTTATTAACTTTGTCCAATTTTATTGGATATCTTTATTCTTCTCACTTCAAAAAGACTGTCTTATACATTGTGGGCACACAGATCTTTTCTTTTTGTGGTCTTATAATATTATGCCTATTTAGTGGGATTTACTTGTTAAATGTAGTAAAATTCACCAGTCTATTATTTTATGATTTGTGCTGCTTATGCTTTTTAAAGATATTTTTTATACCAATTCTTAAAGATATGTCTTAAATATGTCAGTACTTATCTCAGTACATGTCTTAAATACCTCAATACTCTGAGGAATTTAATACTTCTAGTAAATATGTTAAAACTTTTAGCATATTTAATATGTCTGTGCAGATGACCCCCGAGTTACAATGGTCTGACTTACGATTTTTTGTCTTTATAATGGTTCAAAAGCGATACATATTTAGTAGAAACCAAACCTCAAATTTTGAATTGTGATGTTTTCCTGGGCTAGTGATATCTTATATGATAACCTTTCATGGTCTAGGTAGCCAGCCACAACTCCCAGTCAACCACAGGATCATGAGGGTCAATAACTAATATGTTTCAGCCAACTTTTACCTATAGCGCCATTCTTTTTTTTTTTTTTTACTTTCACTATAGTATTCCATAAATTACATAAAATATTAAAAACTTTATTTTAAAATAGGCTTTGTGGGGCTACATGGAGGCTCAGTCAGCTCAGTGTCCAACTCTTGGTTTGGGCCCGGGTCATGATCCCATGGTTTGTGAGTTAGAGCCCCACCTTGGGCTCTATGCTGACAGCATGGAGCCTGCTTGCTTGACGTTCTCTCTCTGTCTCTCTCTCTCTCTCTTTCTGCCCCACCCCTTCTCACTCCTCTGTCTCTCTCTCAAAAATAAATAAATAAACTTAAAAAAATAAATTAGGTAAAATAGGCTTTGTGTTAAATGATTTGACCCATAGTGACCAATGTATGTGTTCTGAGAATGTTATGATATTTGATAGGTTATGTGTATTACATGCATTTTGAATTAACAGTATTTTCAACTATGAGCCAAAATCGGCTGATCTGAGCTGAAATAGGCTGCTTAACTGAGTGAGCCACCCAGGTGCTCTCTGAATTGTTATTTTTATACGGATTGTATAATGCCAACTCTAGCAAATATCTGTATATCCGTGGAGCTAACTCACTGCTTTCTGCTTTGTTCTTTGATAACATTTTTTAAATCATGTGACCATAGCAATGTTTATTCATTCATTTTTAATTTAAGCAATATAGTTTTAATTTTTTCCAGCTTTATTGAGATAACATTGTCATATAACATTGTATTATTTTAAGGTGTGAAATGTCATGTTATGATACGCATATATATTGCAAAATGATGAATGACCACAAGAGGGTTAGTAAACACCTCCACCATCTCAAATAATTATCATGTTTTCCTGTGGTGATCTGCTCTCTTAGCATCTTTCAAGTAATACAGATTTGTTAGCTATGGTTACTATGATATACAGATATAGAATTTATTCACTGAATAATGGGAAGTTTATACTGTTAAACCAGTATTTCCCCATTTCCTCCCATCTCCTAAGCCCCTGACAACCACCATTCTACTCTGTTTCTATGAGTTTTGACTTTCCACTTACAAGTAAGATCACTCATCATTTATTGGATCTGTTGTTGGCCATTCAGATGTTTCCTTTGGAAAAATGTATATTCACTTCCTCTGTCCATTTTTCAATCAGTTTTTTGTTTTTTGTTTTTGTTTTCTGTAACAGCATTCTCCGTTCCTTTTATATTCTGGAGATTAATGCTTTATCAGACATATGGTTTGCAAATATTTTCTCCCATTCTGTAGATGTTATCTTTTTATTTTGCTTATTATTTCTTTTGCTGAGCAGAAGTTTCAGTTTAATGTACTACCACCTATTTATTTTGCTTTTGTTGTTTGTGTTTTGGCTGTCCTATCCAAAAAAGTCATTGTCATGACTAATGTGAAAGGGATTTTTTCCTGTGTTTTCCTGTATGAGTTTTATGGTTTCAAGGAATTTTAGCTAAGTGTTTAATCCATTTTGAGTTGGTTTTCTTAAACAGTGTTAAGATAGTAAGTCTAATTTAATTTTTATACATCATTATACATATTTAACAACATCATTTATTGAAGAGACTTATCTTTTTCCCATTGAATATTCTTGGTTCCTGTGTAAAAAATTAGTTGACCATATACGTGTAAGTTTGGAAGTTTAGTAGCTAAGACAGATAAGAGCAAATCATATTACAAGACTCTGAGGAATTACTGAGAACTGATATAATATCATAGGCATGACACTTGATTCACTCTATTTACTTCATGTTTGATTGTCTTATAAAATACTATTCTCCCTATTTCCTAAGCCTGCTTATAAAAAAATGTCAGAGACAATGTAAATCTTTGTTATGAAATACAATTATTTTTTTCATTAGAAAGATCCTTGCATGCCTCTTTCAGAAAGAATAAGGGCTATTTTAAGTCCCATATATAAGCAATGGGCTCATTTTGTGGACAAACATAAAGATTATGTTTTTTAAATGTATACTATAATTTAACTATGTATTCAGTAATCAAAGAGTATAGCAATAAAATGTTAATATATCTACAAAGTTTTTGTGAAAGATTTCTAACCACTTTATCCTTTATTTCTCTTAACAGCACAAGACCCTTGCTTTTACTCTAATATATGTAATTGTACCTTTCCCTGCCATGTATCCTCCTGGAATAGAAATAGATATTTCTCTGTGATCAGTAATTTTGCCCAGAACCTCTAACTAGTTCTTTGATATAAATAACTACAATTAAGTCTTAATTGTGCATTTATATTGGCCAAGAAAAGATTGATCTTGACTAAGAATGAAGTCTATGTTTAGAATATGAGAAGTACATTTGTAATTTGTGTTCGTAATTTCAGAAAGAAAAAAAAGTTTCTTTTTCTCTTTTAATTTTCTCTTTTCTTTCTCTCATTTAGCCCATATTGAATGATTAAGATATCCTTTAAAATAATTTATAAGTTAATTACATTATAAATTTTTTTCTCTCCTTATAACATGCAAAACTAGATATAATAGGTAAATCAAGACTTGTTTATTTTTAAACCAGGAATGACATTTTGCTGTTAATATACTAACTCTTAATAATGAATTTGATTTTCTCAAATTGATGAGGAAATTGCTGATTATGTGAAGTTTCCATATTTAGTAAAAATGAATATTAATATTGTAAAATGATGAATTGCTAATATGGGACATTGAGCTTGCAATCAACTATAAAATATCCCTCCTATAAAAGACAAGAATTTATGGCAATAATTTTAGTACTTAATTCCATCTCTAATGCCATGTATAACAAAGGAATAGGTAATTCTGTAGCCCTTCATAGGGGGAAATTAATTATTTTCTTTAAAAATGCTTATTATTTCAACTATTTTGGAGACATAACTATGTGATCATTATCAACACTTTATTTTAAAAGGTGTTCCAGAAAGAAAGGAAAATAAGGAAAAATATGCCTGCTTGTTAGTATAAGAAAAATAATTATGAAAAAATGTTAGTTATTAATTAAGCCTATAAAAGTCATTCCTAATTCACAACTACAAGTGGTCAAGAAGTGTTCACTTTAGCACCATTTCAGTTAAGAGGTATTGTTGTATTGAAATGATTTTCTTTACCAGAAACACAGTATCACAGTTTGAATCTAAGTCTGTTTAAATATATTAGAAATATAATCTTTGCAGACAGAGGAATAATCTCTTTTCATTGACATTAAGGAATAGTGATAAGAATATGCACATTAATCAAATATAGTATATACAACTAGGTATGATATAAATTCAACCCAATAAAGTATCTTTAAAACAGAGATATCATCCCATATGCATTTAAGTATCTCTATACCCTAAACTGTTAAAAAAAGAAAAAAACAAAAGTTGCACCTACAACAAACGATTAACATCTGGATATTTGTGTGAAGTCCCTCTTAAGTACCACTTCAGACCCTGCCCTGTCTCCCCGGTTTTGTGCAAGTGTTCCAGCCCACCGATTGCTGTAGCAACTGACCCTTTACTGCCTACAACTGATTTCATGTGGATGGGCCTTGACCAACACGCACTCCATCTACTTTTCTCCTCCAAATCTGATGCGCTTCACTGTTGACCTTGAGGCATGAAATGTCTCAGCTCATTTGCATGAGCAACTTAAATTTGAGAGTCAGTTAAACTCTAGGACTGAATATCCTTGACTAATGAGATTTAGGAGCCAGTCACCTAAGTTCTTATCCTTTCTTCTCTCATATAGTCCTTGCTGCAGTGCACTCAGATTATTGCTACTTAGAGTAATGTCATGCATGAGATCAAGTCGTCAGTGCATTTTAGTATCAAATAATAAGCATCCTTGCACTGCCTCTTCTTCTTGCCCTTACCTATTCCCTCGTCCTTAGCTTCCACTTCTCTGATTTACACTTTCTCAACACAATATCTTCAGATAAACCTTTGCCTCAGGTTCTACTTCCTGAGAATTCACATTGAAACAACATATGAAAAAATTTTTATAAACAAAAAAGACCAGAGGTCAGTTCTATAATATAATAATAAGGAAATAACATGAAACATAATTCACAAACCAATAAATGCTGTCAGATAATGAAAAAAAACAGCACTCTTCATTACTTCTGAAATTCAGAGTAGAATGTGATCTCCCAAAATTTAACTTTTTTATTTTTATAAAAAATTTTGAATATTGCTAACTTTTAAGGGAGGAATCATGATTGTCAAATAAAATGTAAATCGTGCAAACATTCTGTCTTCAAAAATTAATAATGAAAGTGTTTAGTGAATGATTACCATAGGACAGATACTTATTCAGTGCCTTCCACATCGTGAATAATGTAATTGTTAAACCCACTCTGCTATGGGTATTACTGTTGCCATTTTTCAGATAAAGAGTAGAGGATGAGGGTTAAAGTTTAAACTCAAACTCAGCGCTCTCACTCCAGAAGGCATGTTCTTAACTGTTCACTTTACTTTGCTGCCTATTATGGGGAGTAAATGCTTTGGGACTTTGGAGGTATCTGTACTTCCTGCTTCAGGGTATCCTCCTGGTGCTGACCCCAGTGCCTAAGCTTCATGTAACCAAGGCAGCCGCCCTAAACTCAAAGTTCCAAAACAGGTAGCCTGTAATAAACAAGGTGATTAATTTTTTAATGCCATGGACCCCTTTGGCATTCTGATTAAATCAGTGGATCCCTTCTGAGAATAATACTTTAAAGTTAAATAACTCATAAAAGTATTAAGGAAATAATTGCTTTAAATACAGTTTATAAAATACTGAAAAAGTAAATTTGTGATGTAGAAATATATACGCTTCTTTTAACAAGATTTTGTGGTGGCTCTATAACTACATTAATTTCCAAATAAAAATGCCTCCCATTGACTCTAAATGGTATTTCAAGATATCACTACAAGAATTCATGAGACCTGAATTAGAACCTCTGCCAAAAATTTCATAAACCTCTGTTTTGGGGACAGTGTTTGGCTAGAGTGGACTGGAATTGGGTATTCCCTTTCTTTAGATCAGTTAAGCTCAGATAACACCTCAGCGGGTTAGGCTCAGATTAACTAGTTCCCTCTGAGGGCAGACCTTGTAGAGAAACGCAGAGTGTTCCAGTGTATTTGAAGATGGTTCCTTTTACCCTCTCCCTACTGAAAGGAAGCATGAGGGAATTTTTCTCCTATATTTACTGTGAAAGCCTGTACAAACTCCTGGAGATAAAACTCACCAAAGTGTGGAGGCTTCCCTACAGCTCCCCCTGGAAATTTTCACTCAGAATTGTCCACACAGAGCCTCCGACAATTTGTCAATTGCAGTCCGGGGTTTTCAACCCCAGCACTAGTTCCCAGCAGTTCCTGCTCCTAAATTTCTTCTCTGGTAAACCAGGACTCCTGGATGCACCTCTCTCTCCACTCCAACAGACAGCAGTTTCCCGTGTCCTTCCTTACAGATTCAAGAAGAGTTGTTGAATTTTTAGTCTATTCAACTTTTGAATGTTGACAGGTTCCTCCAAGTTCCTTACATGTAAAACTGGAAACCAGAAGTCCTGTTTTTTGTGTTTGTTTGTTTTTTGGGTTAAGAAGAAAGAAAGAGCAGAAGGAAGAAAGGAGGGACCGAGGGAACAGGCAGGATAATCCAAGGATTTAGAGATTGTCTCCCAGAAGCTAGGAAAAGGCCTTAACTTTCTTCAGAGAAGTACAGTATTGGACAGCCCAGAACTGCGGAGTTAATCCTTTACTGCACAGTCACCAACTCTTTGTACCTTTGTGTCCATGTTTTCTGCTTGTCCCATTCTCCAAAAAGAGATAAAGGTACCACCAGCGTAAATTTCTTTTAGCATGTGGATTCTCTTAATCACCTTTTATCCCTAATGCACATATAGTACCCAAAAATTGTAGTGGCTCAATAAGTGTTAAAAAAATATCTGAACAGAAATAAATCAAAGTCTGTTTTTTTTTGAAATTAATGCTATTCAGGAAGTGTATAGTGGAATGCATTATTAAATACTGTAGAGACACACTCTCATTATAGTCAACAATTGTGCATCTTACTAAATTAGTATACATATGTATTTCACATATTAGAAACAGATGAGACATAGGAAAGAGTAATCTAATAGGGATGAAACATAGGAAAGTAATCTAATAGGGATGGAAAGTAAAGTAGGTAATATGAAATATGATTAAGAAGAAATAAAATTAAATTTTATTTTAGATAATGTTCAACTGTTGTTCCTATAAGTTTCATAATAGTTCCAATAGATCAGAGGTCTGCAGACTGTTGCTTACCATCTAAATCTGGACTGGCATCTCTCATTTATAAATAAAGATTACTGGAGCACAGTCAAGCCCATTCATTTATGTTTTGCCCTATGGTTGCTAGTGCTTTAAATTGGCAAAGTTGAGTAGTTGCAAGAAGACTAGATATCATATGGCCCACAAAGCCTGGGGTATTTTCTTCTAAGTACAGACAAAATTCAGTGACATGTTCTTTATGAATAAAAAGCTTATAACCATAAACTCAAAATATAGCTTGAATCATTTGATTGATTGCACCCTGAAGCAGGTATGTTTACTGTTACTGAATGTCAAAATTAGAATCTCTAATTAATCTATTAAAAATTCCAGGGGCACCTGAGTGGCTAAGTTGGTTAGGTGTCTGACTGTTGGTTTCTACTCAGGGCATAATCTCATGGTTCAGAGAATCCTAGCCCCAAGTCAGGCTCTGTGCTCACAGCATGGTGCCTGCTTGGAAGTCTGTTTCTCCCTGACTCTCCATCTCTTCCCCCACTTGTTCTCTCTCTTTCAAACTAAATAAATAAAATAAAAATACATTAAAAAATTTCCAAAGAGATAATTGCTAATATTAATAGGCTTTTGTATGTATTTATATTAGAATTTTGACTGTTATCCCTCTCTCCCTTTTCTTTGAAAGGGGTTAATTTCCAAATATAGTGTTTTGTTCATTGTTTTGCATTTGATATAAATACAAAGATTTATGTATAAGATCTAAAGTTTTAATATTTTAATTCTATTATTTCAATTTAAATATTAATATTACTTTCCTTTCAATGTGTACTTATAAATATGACTTTTTGTATCTATATCCACTTTTATTGACCAAAAAAATGTGGGAGCCTCCCTATCACCGGCTCTCCCTGGAAATTTCCACTTAGTGAATTAAAATTGTTTCAGATCTGGCACTGAAGAGGTTATTCTCTGTGACAGTTTGTCCTTGATTGAGGTTTGGTTGCTTGGATCAAGGGAATAATACTGAGCTCTCTATGAAAGGGCTGTACCAATGGAATTTCCAGCAGCAGGTAGCAAAATAGAATTCTGGTTATTCAGCTATTACTTTCAAAGAGAGGTAGCAAGAGGATTGAGAAAAGATCCCACTAGACACTCCCATCACAGCTTCAGAAATAGTCCGGTCATAAATGTGAGGGATGGACATAGGGACATTTGATTTTTGACAAATTAAAAAAAAAGCTTTTTAATTATGTGACAGTTTAAGACTTAAATGAGAATTTCGAGATATTGGGCTTTGAACTGAGGTTTGAACTGGGTAGATATTTGCAAACATGGGTTAAGTTAGAAACCTAGATGTGAGAAATGAGAAAGAGGCAAGCACTTTACCACAAGTGATTTAAAACCAGTTCCTGGTACTATGGTATTGGGTCAGATTGGGAACAACCAAAGCAAATGTAATGAATAACTAATAATCTAGTTCTTTGTTATAACTGTTTTCTTTACAGAAATCTAAATCTAGAGAAAGATGAAAGGATAAAGTGACATTAAATGCTCCAAAATTCAAGATTAAAATGACACAGGGTCATGGATTCAAGAAAGCCATTATAAATTATGACTTATCCTCATTTTTAAAAGTTATTTAAATTCTCTCTCATTGGGAGTCATGGAACACTCACAAAATGCTCTTCATTTTTGTGCAACATGTGTAATGTTGACCAGTTTCTCTCTTGATTACATTCTAATTACTGTTTTCCTTTTTCTCTCTAGAATCTAGAAGGAATCTTGTTTCCTTTCTGGTTTTGATTTCTCTTTCTACCCAATATTTACATTTACAAAATAGAAGAAGTAAAATGCCTTAAATGTGCCAGAAAATGAAATTAGAACTATGTCAGCCAAAATTAATGAAGTGAAAAGCACTGTGGTAACAAAAAAGAGATTAAACAAGGAAAGCATTGAGAGTAAAAGGCGAAAGATTTATGTGATCTGAAGAGAAACCAGAGTATGGAAGGCACTGAGAGTAAGCATAGTGTTCCTCCATTTCTTACATCACTTTTTATCTGTTATTATTCAGTAAAACAAATGCAGAAATAAGCTCCAATCAGGAATTAGAAACAAATAGACTGTACCAAGATGGAATAATATCCACTATAATATTAATTTCTCATGGGAGGTATTGGATAATTTTTATGGAGTGTTCTTATTTTAGTAGATATATAGAGAATGGGTTCTGAATTTGAACAGCCTGGGTTTAATCCTGGAGCTGCCACTTAATAAACACACTCAGTCACTCTGTTGTTTGAGGTGATCTCTGAAAAGTGGTTGGAGAATAAAAGCACCTCTTTATTGTAAAAATACGTTAGTTCAATTAGTGTTCAGATTTGTGCTGACATGAAACAGTTATTCAAATCAACATCAACCAATACTTATACCAAAGAAATTGGGATAAATGTAGGTATACATGAAATCCAAAATTTTTTTGATAAGAAAGTTATACTGGATCCTTTGGGAACTAAGTTGCTAAATTAAAAGGGGTATGTTGGTATGTTAAAAGCTTCATGTATCAAGAGGCATCATGGCTCTTGGTATTGGCTGCAGGTAAAAGAAACTCTAAATCAAACATGAAAAATATAAACAATAACTAAAATAGTATATTATTTGACATAGCATTAGGTAGGAAGACCATCCAGGTTTGTTTTATGTTTCGTTTTGTTTTTTTTCTTTGTCTCTGGATGTTTAATCAATGCATCCCTTTCCCTCATTGCCATAAGATGTCAGACAGAAAAACTGAAATGTGCTGGGTCCTGGCTCACACCCAGAGAAAGTGAAAACCCTTTTTTTCTAAAACATGGAATGAGTCTTTCCCTTCAAACTGGTCATTTCTGGTTCACCTGCTCCATATACCAAATGGCTTAATTAACTGCATTTACTTCTATCAGAGTCAGAGCAGGGGACTGAGGGAATTTCCCCAGATCTATGTACTGCTATGGCATTCAGAAGAGACAGCCATAAAATGAGTATTTGGTAGAAAAAAAGTAGGGGGAACAAATGCTAGAGAGGCAAAAACACTGTCTACTACAACAGTGGACACTTTGACTATAGAACCTCATTTTAGCAGGGAAATTGTGCGCTGAGAGAGTGAAGTTGTTGCTAATGAAATGAAACTTCCACAGAGCAGTGTCTCTTCCACCTGTGTACTACTGAATGGATTTCTATCTTTTTAAGCAGAGTGACAGGCTATTATATGTAGCCTTGACACAGTGTATATTTATACATAAAGGACTGATAAAAATATAATTTCCCCTAAATATATTTTGATTAGGAAGAGGCAAAGGAGGAAAAAAAGACGAGACTCGAAACATTTCCGAGGGTGGTATGTTACAGAGAGAGAAGGATGAATGTGTGGATTAAGAATTCCCCTCATTGCTAATTCTTTCCAGGACTGACAGTCATATGAGATGTTTTTATTTGTAGAATTAAATATTCTTGAGTCATCAGTCCTTTCTGATTCTTTTTTTGAAGGAATAAATCTTTAGGAGAAAGAGCAAGAAAGAGACAGTTAAGTGGGTAAAGAATACAGAAATGTCTGTATAAACAGAGCCATGAGATTTAGATATAATTAGATTTTATGACTTTATTATTATTATTTTCTCTATTTTGCTTTTAAATTTGCACTTATATGTGATCTCAACTCAAGTATTGGGCAAAATGATGCTTAATTATTTGATGCTGGTCATCTTGAGAATAAATTTAATATATAGGATTAATCAAATAATATTAAACTCATTAGAAATGGTCTCCCACATTTTTTGGCTTTATGTTTTGAATCCTTTTTGTTCTTTGCTAAATTCAAAAATCTATAACTATAAAATTAAGAGAGCAAAAATCACAGTGGTGCCATAAAGAAAGAATATTTAACAGTCTTTATTTTAAAGCTTAATTGAGGATGAGGAGTAGAGATTTCAAAGTGCTAAACTACTTGAAGTATTTATTTTAAAAAATAGCATAAATTTTAAAATAATAAAGAGAATAATAATGAATTCAAATAATATCCTGCACCTGGACACAATTTTTAAATATGATTATGTATTTAATTCCATTTTCCTAATAATGTACCTATTAGCTGGAGAGTAGGAATTTATGTTCAGTTTCCAGATTAATTCCTTTACCCAATATAGAGAAATAGATTGTATTTTGTTGGGGGGATGCTGCTGTGAATTGTTGTCTGCTTACTAATCATGGGACTTGTGTGTCCTCTATTTCATCCTTCTTTGAGTTTATTGATTACTCTATCGACTTTTCTATTTCCAGCCTGTCTGTTCATTCAGACTAGTTTGTACCATTAGCAAAATATACAGTCTATGTTTGGTTCCTTCTCTCAATACCCACTTTTGAAATTAGGTTTCAAAATATAACAACTGGTTGGCATTAAAACAAATATTTTAAACTTTTCAAGGAGGTAAATTCCAGCTATTTTTTTTTGCTAAATTGGAAGGAATATAAGTTGTTTTCAAAGTGACTAATGAAAGCTTACTAGAAAATTGCTTAATGTTTGCAATACATGACAGTGTTTAAAAACACATATATTTGTAAAATTAAAAGATATGCCTCAAGGCTGTTTAAATAAGAATAATTTTACTGATAGGATTTAATCTTTATTTGTATTTGCCATGACTCAAAAATTTTTAAATATGACACATTTTATGATTTAATGTACCATTTTTACAAGGTAAAAAATCATATAGTTTATATTTTCTCCATCATTTTTTCTTAGACATACATACTTTGAAAGCAATGATGGTGACATAATTCAATAAGTAGCTTTTTTCCTCTTATGATATTTTATTCATGATTGAAAAACATGAAAGTTGATTCTAAATTAAGCTTCTCCTGTAATACTGTTATAGATTTTCATATACTGGACTATATTATGCAGTCCCTATTATAAATCAAAAGTTATGTAAAATTTATATTCACACATTGTATCATGGCATATCTATACAATCGTCTCCAAGAGTTGAAACTGACCAATGCCTGATTTCTATTTGAAATACATATTTCCACAAGAGAAAACTAATAAGGCAATGACTTTTAAACATATCTGCCTCCTTTAAGTAAAGTCAAAAACATGTTTCAAAGTTACATAAGACCTTTAGAAGTTAATGGTAATGACTGCTCAGTGACATAGAGTCAACATTCTTTAATTCAGGTTTTCAGAAGTTGAAAGCTACATGTGGGGGAATATTCTTACTTGTTTTAACTTGTTCATATTTCTAGTTATATTACTAGTTATATCTTGTTATATTTCTAGTTTCCAAAACCAGTACTTAAAGATTGTCTCTTCAAATCAGTATTTATTGTGCTCAATAATTAAGTAAATAAATTTATTGTTGCTTATTCTCTGTTCTTCAAACCAGAGTTGCTTCTTCTTTAAGCCCTGCAACCAAATTTAAATATTTTAAAGAAAATGTTTAGACATTTTATTCCCAACAGTACTTGATGCTAATAGTCCATGACATGCATTATCTAAAAATTGGAAGACTATCCTTATAATAAAAATGTAAGTGAGGGGCGCCTGGGTGGCTTAGTCGGTTAAGCGTCCGACTTTCACTTAGGTCATGATCTCGCGGTTCGTGGGTTCGAGCCCCGCGTTGGGCTCTGTGCTGACTGCCAGCTCGGAGCCTGGAGCCTGTTTCAGTCTGTGACTCCCTCTTTCGCTGACCCTCCCCTGCTCACACTGTCTCTCTCTCTCCTAGAAATAAATAAAAAATATTAAAAAAAAAATGTCAGTGAATATTCTTTAAAGATTATTTTTGAAATCAATGTGGAGAAAATAATTATCATGCAATGTTTAATATTGTAATATCCAACCATTTAATTTATGTATTTATTTGAAAATGTATGTTTTATATCAAAATAACTAAGATTATTAAAAGTAAAACTTTAAAAATAGGCTTAAGGTATAGGGCAATTCCAAAAGGTTAGATACACCTGTTAAATATTACAACTTCAAGGATTAGGTGCAGTGCTCACGTCAACAGCACACATACTAAAATTAGAACGATTTTGGATGGCCCCTGTGCAAGGATGACTTGCAAATTCATGAAGGATCAGGTGTATGGAGGGTATGCTGTAGATAAAGGACAGGGGGATTATGCAAACTGATCTTCGTTAATCCCTTCCCTAGTCTAAGAGCTGGCGGGAGGATGATCTGAGGAATCTATGTGAGGTAGATTCTTCAGAAGGGACCCAATGCCTCAATCCCGGGGCTGAATCCCTAGGTTGTAGATGAAAGGGAAGCAAAAAAAAAAAAAAAAAAAAGTTTTCAGAGGCTAGAGTTGCACTCTACCAAGAATTGTGCTGCATTCTGCACGTTGTCAGAGAGGAAGAGTTACAATGGGGATGGAATTGCCCAGGCAGATCTCACACCTAAGGGCAGCCTGCAGAGTCCAGCACCCCCCAGTGAAGTAAAGAAGTCTTCTCTAAATCTTTCCATCTCCTCTGAGGGATAAAAATGTGGGTTAGATGGAAGAGAGTCCCCTAATATTTTGGGAGAGGGGCAAGGTGGAGGTATAGTATGTGGAGCTGGCTACCTGAGGACAGAGCAGGTCTAAGATATCAAAATGCTTAACGTACACAGCTGTGAAGATGGAGTATACTGATCCCACTTGGGGGTCTGTATAGAAAGAATAGTTATGCGTCTTCTCGCTCCGTTCCTCCTTGAATTAAAGAACATATGTGAGCCCATAAACTCCAGGAAGAAATAAAATACAAAGCTAAAGAGAGAGAAATCTGAGAACCCTGATTGAATAAAAAGTTATGACAAAAGTAACTCAGTTCCAAATGGAATAACACCCAGTTTATCTTTCTTTAATGGACACTTTATAACTATCCTACAATCAATAAAACTAGGTCCCATCATTTGTATTTAAATAGATGTAAAGTGAGGTATTCTTTACATACCTGATTCAAAGAAGTGTAAATTTCATGCACATTAAATTTGTAATAAGATTGTTAAAAGTTCTATAGGTGGTTCCATATGCCAGTCAAAACTATCCCTTCTCTATATTTAATCAGAATCACCTGAAGGGCCTTTTAGTAAAACAAAGATTGCAGGACCCCTCTGGTGAGGACTGAGAATTTGCATTTTTAACAATTTTCCAGGTGATGCTGATGCTGCTAGTCTAAACTGTACTCTTCAACAGCCATTGCCTTACTGTATATAACCATACTGTATGACTTTTGCTTTAGTCAAAATCTCCAGTGTTTTTATCATGCCCACTATTTTCTATATCCCATATAATAATCAAACACAAGAGAAATGGATGGCTTTATAGAATAAACCAAATTCACTTTTTTTTAAATGTTTTATTTATTTCTAGGAGAGAGAGAGAGAGACAGCGTGAGCAGGGGAGGGTCAGAGAGAGAGGGAGTCACAGACTGAAACAGGTTCCAGGCTCTGAGCTGGCAGTCAGCACAGAGCCCGACGCAGGGCTCGAACCCACGAACCGCGAGATCATGACCCAAGCAAAAGTCGGACGCTCAACCGACTAAGCCACCCAGGCGCCCCTAAACCAAATTCACTTTTATTTTTGTAGTTGCACTGTTGGGTGGCAGTTAAATTAAATTGTTCTGTATGAGATGTGCCCAGAAAAATTTGGGCTTCTTTTATGGAACTGTGCTTTAAATTTATCTGGTCATTGCCACTTATCCTTCTCAGGTGGAAGAGTTGATGCAAGAGTTTAGTATTAATGAAAGGTACAACCTGTGTGATTATGCTAAATTTACTACTAATGTATTTGTAATAACAAATAAACAGTAACTTTGTTGAAATGATGCAGAACATAGTCGTGTCTGGGATAGAGAAGAGGGTATAGTTTGGGCATAGCATATTTTACTCTTGTGTTAGGTAACGAGGTACCGTTGATGCTCATTAAAGCAGATGTCTGAAAACTATTTTATGGAAAGATAGAAGTGGCATGCTCTTTGAATTAAATAAGCACCAAAAAAAGTCTTAAAAAATTATTTCTTTTATCATAGAAAAGTCAACTATTTTGTTTTAAATTTGTTTATTTATTTTTTTTTTTCATTTCTGAGGAGAGACAGCGTGAGCAGGGGAGGGTCAGAGAGAGACATATACAGAATCTGAAACAGGCTCCAGGCTCTGAGCTGGCTGTCAGCACAGAGCCTGACGCAGGGATTGAGATCCACAAACTGTGAGAACAGGACCTGAGCCGAAGTCAGACGCTTAACCAACTGAGCTACCCAGGTGCCTCGAAAAGTCAAGTATTCCAACAATAGCTGTATTATATACATCGTGATATGTATTTGATTAACTCATTGTCAGAGGTGGAGACAAAGGATTCCTTGATGTGCTAGTAGCTAAGAGCACAGGAACTCCTTCTTGGCCTCCTGGGAATTAAAACTCTTGTGTTGTTAAATCCAAATTACTACTCTACAGTGTGGGTCCAAGTAGTAAATACAACTGACTGAACTAAAAGTCTTTTAAAATATATTAATTTAATTAATATTTCCTGACACTGTTCTAAGCATGTATGACCTATGTTAATCTTCATAACAAGCCAATGAGATGTGAATAAATTGCATAGATATTTAAGTTTTTTGTCTAGTTAGTGAGTGGAGTAATTGGGATTAGAATCTGACATTTGGGGAAGGATTCTTTCTATTGTCAATAGACTTGAGACTTTCTCCCCTTCATGAATCTATTACCATACCTACCATGAGACTATTATCAGATGTCTGATCCCCTTAATTAAATAATCATGGTAGTTTCCTCCTCCCAGATACCTCTACATACTTGTTTACTCTTATTGGCCTTTTTGATTTTCCATCTCATTGACTTTTCTAATTTTCTTCTTAATTTACTCACCTTTCTTATGTCTTACTCCTGGGTTTCCCTTTTATTGCCATTTGATAAATGAATACATTTTCAAAATTAAGACATCAGCTATATATTTCCTAGTTTACTTTGGCAATTTTGCCTATTTCCAGGTTAACAGATTTTATTTTCAAGAGATACCACCATTTCCCATCCCAATGTTCTTTTTCAGTGTGAACCTGTCATTTCCCCAACGGGAGGTAGAATCCAATTTCCCTCTCCTTTAATCTAGACAAGTTTATAACTGCTTTGACCAACAATATGTGGGAAGAAAGCTATATATCTTCCAAAGCTAGGTCAAAAGAGGCTATCAGCTTTAACTGTTCTGTTGGAGCATCATTCTGAGCAAAGCTAGTTGACATGTAAGAAGTCCCACTACCCTGAAACTACCACTGGGTTTAATATTTCCTAGTGTAATATTTCCAGACTTTCTGTTATCTCTGCTTATTCATGAAACAGGTGAGCAAATCAATACCATTCAAGTCAATAATTCAAATCAATCAATAAACCCACTAGTGGAGTACCAATGAATCACCTCAGATAATGAAATGAGAAGCAAAATTGTAGGCCTCCATATTTATCTTAAATAACTTGCTTTCATGTCAATCCCTGCCTCTATTTCTGACCCACAGAATCTTTAAAAACAATGATTTAAGTTTAAGCCATTAAATTTGAAGTGGGTTTTTTTTTTGTGCAACATTATTAACTAGAATACCCATGTATTCTAAAACACTCACTTTACAGCTAAACTTGTAGTAATTTTCTGTTCCCATCTCATTCCCTGCCTACTATGTTCTTTTTACTTTCAAACCTTGTATTCTAAATACTACATTTGGCACTAGACACATTAACATGAATAAGATGCAGTCTCTTCTCTGATGTCATATTTGGAAAATGTTTTTTTTGAGAAAAAAGAGCAAATATAACAGTGCTTTAGATTATATCAATTTTAGAAATAAAGGTATTTGGGGGGGAATAAGAATCACAATCAATACTCAGTAGAGTTAAAATTTAGTTTGTTTTGGGGTACATGGGTGGCTCAGTTGGTTAAGCGTTCGACTTCGGCTCAGGTCATGATCTCACAGTCCATGGGTTGGAGCCCCGCGTCAGGCTCTGTGCTGACAGCTCAGAGCCTGGAGCCTGCTTCAGATTCTGTGTCTCCCTTTCTCTCTGTCACTCCCCTGCTAGCTCTCTGTCTCTCAAAATAAAATAAACACACAAAAATAAATAAAATTTAGTTTATTTTATGTTTGATACGTTTAGTGAATGACTAATCCTATTTATTCTACTACTAATATAAAATTATTCTTTCCATTTCTATTCCTAAAGTCATTGCCATAATACATGTACTCTCATTCTGTGTTTTAAGTTTTTCTAATATACAGGCAATATATTGTCTCAATCTCTGGATGAAATTAAATAATTAGTTACATAATAGAGTATTAAAAGTTATGCAATAAGATCTGTGAAAAAAGAGAACTAAAAAGTTCTCCTCAAAGGTATATAGAAAACCCAGAGATTGTCAGCCAGGCCAGTATGTACAAAGACTCTGTGTTCATTGTTCATATGCAATGTGGTGTTGTCTTTATTTTGTTTCATATTAAAAATGTAACTTCTGTCTTGGAAAAAAAATTAACAAAACGTGTTCCTCAAGTAATTCAAATATTTAATAGCGATGATAAAACAGATTAGAAAACAAGTCAATAAATTACTTTCCAGTGGTTCTCCAGCTATTAATTACCACACTCCAGACCTGTGTCTACAGTTCCAGAATTCTAGAATATATCATTCTAAAATAAAGAGTACATACATCCTATAGTAATTCCTCATGCTCAAGTTTCCTAAATGGTGATGCAATGAGGGCCAGATATTTATCTGAACAGGCAGCAGATTTTGCACCAGAAGAGAGAAACCTCAAAGATCTGAAGAGTTTAAATATGGTGACATAAATTCTGCCTTTATCCACTCTGGACCAAATTCCCTATTTCTCTTAAGGAAAGGCCCCTAACATAGTTCAACTCTGAATTATGATCAAATGTTTCTGGGGTAAAAAGGGGGAAAAATATCTCTAGGCTTATTACCCTTGCAGCTTAAGCAGATTTCTCTGGGGGAGATAAGCCTTTAAATAGCACCAGAGCAATTCACTATGTCTAACTTCAAGAGGATGAAGTTAGCGATAGTGTTTATTGTGGACCCCTGCAGCCCACTCCACAGAGGGCACTGGCAGTTTTTGCCACTGAGGCAACCAACAATAACCGGTGTTGCCACAGACACGTGGAGAGGGAAGGCTGCAGTGCGCCCCTAAGAAAGAGGGCTGTTGCACTGTTCAGGACCATGGCGTCCAGTCTCTCCCATTCACGCACACAGCCCACACCTCAGAGCCCTGGCTCTACCGAGTATGTCAGTACTTCAAACCCTACTCTACAGCTGCGTAGGCACCTAAGCCACCATGGGTGGGGGGGAAGGGGGTACCCAGTGCCCTGGACCCTGGAGCTGTTTTCATTTTGTGAGCATCTGTGCTCCAGTGGCCAACACTGTGGCTGTTCCACAGGCACTGTGCTCCTACCACAGCTAGTGTGTCTAAAGTGCTCACAAGCCAGACCTGCTGCCATGAGGGCCTCTCTCAGCCACCACATCTCTGTGAGAAAAAAAGAAATCAAGAGGTCTCCACCAGCCTTTGATACAGAAGACCCTAATAGCCCTTACCACCACGACAGATACCCACAGCCCTGGCCACTAAGAGCCCCTGCACTCGTCGCTAATGCTGACTTCAGCTGATGGAGATGCATGAGGTCAACACCCGTGGGTCTTTCCTGGAGCTAGAATTGCCAACACCTCAGCCAGGTGGCATCCTCAACTCACCCACAGGTGAAGATTTCTGCACTCAAATCAGTATGTAAAGTCTAGAACAGGTAACTGCTCCATCAAATGTGGAGCCACCTACACAAGGTGGGAAACATGATACCACCAAGGGAACACAATAATTATAAAGCACCTTAAGCCTGTGTGGGTTATGGGATTTTATCAATGAAAACAATTTTTGCATTATGAAGATGCCAGAAGGGGAAAAAGAGACAGAAGCTGATTAGAAATAAAATGTCTGAAAACTACCTAAACCTGGAGAGAGATACAGACATACAGGTACCTGAAGCTTATAGGTCTCCATGCAAACTCAACCCCAAAATGACTACATAAAAACACATTATAATAAAATTGTCAAAAGTCAAATACAAAGAATGTTGAAACCATAAAGAGAAAGAAAACTCATCTCATACAAGGAAACCTACTACAGCTATCAGCAGATTTCTCAGCTGCAACCTTACAGTCCAGGAAAAAGTGGGATGATGTATTTAAAGTGCTGAAAGAAAAACAAACAAAATCAAACAAGAATACTTTACCCAGTAAGTCTTCAGAAATAGAGGACAGATAAAGACCTTCCCAGACAAACAAAAGCTGAGGGAGCTCATCACCCCTAGATCTTCCTTATAAGAAATGCTAAAGTGTCTTTATGCTAACATAAAGGATTCTGATTAGTAACATGAACACAAACTGAGTTTTAGCTATCATCAAAACCCATGTTGTTAAAAATAATTATATATTTCTTTGGAATCTCGGAAAGTATATGGTACACCTTTTATGATTCTATCATGAACACAAAACTATTAGGAAAAGCAAGATGACCTTAAAGAGACAGTGTTCAAAGAAACATTTGTTTTATCAAAATACCTCCATTTAAATAGCTTTATTTAAGTGGCCTAACATTTTCCTCATTACCAATCTATCAATTTTTATGTTACATTATATATTTGTGTAATTCCTAATAACTTAAAAATAAGGTTTAGCTCTGTATTATAGCTATTATTTTATCTTAAGTGATTTTCATTTCAAAGTACATGTGTAATAAAGGGTAGAATCTGAGGAGCACAAAGTATACAGCTATATTATTTTCTAAATGTCAGCTATGTTATATTTCAGAAGTCGCCTGCCTGTGTGGTGTTTCCTTTCAACCATAACACTCCCTTTTTTACTTGTCATGCATTTATAACATTAAGGTAAGAGTTGAGTGAGACAAAACCATTCAAACTGTATTTCACTATGGTGGGCATCAGGCAATAGTTACCTGCAAAGGTTTTAAAACAGTTTCCACAGAATTGTGTCAATCATCATCAAACATGAATGTATTGAAATAAAGTGAGAATCTTGCTACAGTGTATCCAAGAATTAAATTTCAATAATGTTTCTCTTTTGTTTTAGAATATTATATTCTGTACTCTATTTTTTTTAATGTTTCATTTATTTCTGAGAGAGGGGGAGATAGCATGGGCAAAGGAGGGTCAAAGAGAGAGGGAGATACAGAATCTGAAACAGTCTCCAGAGTCTGAGCTGACAGTCAGCACAGATCCCGACACCAGGCTTGAACCCACGAACCGTGAGATCATGACCTGAACCGAAGTCGGATGCTTAACCAACTGAGCCACCCAGGCACCCCTTCCATAGTCTATTTTAAATTATTTGAAAAATTTTATTTCCAAACAAACTGATATTGTCTAACTGCATGCATAAAATTAAACAAGGACAAACACAAAACAAAGTTATTTTTTTTAATTGCCAAACAAATTCACTATTTCATAATCAAAGGCAGATACTCCAGGGCACGAGTTGCACAGAGTTAATTCATGCTTAGGTGGATTGATGGCTCAGAGCCTTCAGTCTCATGCTTAGCAGCACACTAGGTGTGAAATATTACAACACAATTCACAACTTGTCATGTCTTACGGCTTAATTAGGAATGTTTACGATCTTGTTATTCATATTCTATCAGTAATAGACAACTAAAAAAAGAGACAAGGGACCATTATATGCAGAATAGTGTCATCATCATCATATAAACTGAAAGCTCAAACTGTGGCTCAATTCAGTCTGGAATGGTAACTAAAGAAATAACGAAAATAAGTATCATAGGAGAATAGAACCGCACAAATACTGTGCCCAAGAAAAGAACTGTGAAGTGACATATGCATGTATTATTTGATGTCATTATTGGATACATGAATATTTGAGGATATTTACTTGGGTTAAAAAGACATTCAGTATAACCATCCAAGAAGCTTCATATATACTGAAAAGAAGGAAACTGGATTAACCCATGAACACAAGACAGGGTTTGTGACTCTTAATGCATTAACTTAAAAAAGGTTTTGTTTTATTCTCTGATGATAGAACCTTCAATATTTTCAATATTTCTTATATCTAAATGTCTACCTAGTGATTTCACAAATTTTGGATTCTATGTTTTTATTTTCATACCTATGTTGTAGTAGGTAAATATTTAATAACTTACATCAGCATAAAACATATAGTGAAGTTCATTTTAAGATTGTTAGTGTAAAAAGCACTTACAGAATGATCTGAGAATTATATCAAAAAAGTTGTTGGGCATGAGGTTTAGTAAATTAGGATTAAACAATAACATAAAGGAATCAGACATAATCAAATATGAATGTCCTATTTTTACGTGTAGTATATACTCCAGATTTAGCTATTTTTTTTGTATAGTCAGGGCAAGAATATCTTTATTTGTGTGTTTTTAGTGGTCAAAATGTGAATATCTACTATAGCCTGCAAGTGTATGGTACTTGAAACCACTACTAAAAAAAGAGTCTGTTGTTACTTTTTAAAAAATTCTGTAAGTGTATTTATTTACTTTGAAAGAGAGAGCGCAGAGAAGGGAAAAAAAGAGAATGGGAAGAGAAAGAATCTAAAACAGGGTTCACACTGTCAGCGCAGAGCCTGACTCAGAGTTTGAACCCACAAATCATGAGATCCTGACCTGAGCTGAAATCGAGTCAGATGCTTAACTGACTGAGCTACCCAGGTGTCCCAAAGTCTATTGTGATTTTGTAGGCACCTCCATTTCTTTTTTTTTAATAGTTTATTGTCAAGTTAGTTTCCATATAACACCTAGTGCTCATCCCCACAAGTGCCCTCCTTCATGCCCATCACCTCCCTTCACCACCCCCCCACCCCATCTGCCCTCAGTTTGTTCTCGGCATTCAAGAGTCTCTCATGGTTTGCCTCCCTCCCTCTCCCCACTATTTTTCCCCTTCTTCTCCCCCAAAGTCCTCTGTTAAGTGCCTCCTAATCCTCCTATATGTGCAAACATATGGTATCTGTCCTTCTCTGCCAGCCTTATTTCGCTCAGCATAACACCCTCAAGGTCCATCCATGTTGCTACACATGGCCAGATTTCATTCTCATTACCATGTAGTATTCCATTGTATAGATAAACCACATCTTCTTGATCCATTCATCCATTGATGAACACTTGGGCTCTTTCCATGTTTTGGCTATTGTTCAGAGTGCTGCAATGAACACTGGGGTACATGTGCCCCTATGCATCAGCACTCCTGTGTCCCTTGGGTAAATCCTAGGAGTGCTATTGCTGGGTCATAGGGGAGTTCTATTGTCAATTTTTTGAGGAACCTCCACACTGTTTTCCGGAGGAGTTGCACCAGTTTACATTGGCACCAACAGTGTAGGAGGATGCACGTTTCTCCACATCCTTGTCAGCATCTAGAGTCCTCTGATTTGCTCATTTTAGCCACTTTGACTGACGTGAGGTGGTATCTCAGTGTGGTTTTGATTTGTATTTCCCTAATGAGGAGGGATGCTGAGCATTGTTTCATGTGTCTGTTGGCCATCTGGATGTCCTCTTTGGAGAAGTGTCCGTTCATATCTTCTGCCCATTTCTTCACTGGGTTGTTTGTTTTTCAGGTGTGGAGTTCGGTGAGTTCCTTATAGATTTTGGATACTAGCCCTTTATCTGATATGTCATTTGCAACTACCTTTTCCCATTCGATTGGTTTCCTATTAGTTTTATGGGTTGTTTTCTTTAGGCACCTCCATTTCATCCCTTAGCGCTCAAGAGTTCAGGTTTTGTTTTTGTTTTTGTTTTTTTTCCTGGTCAAGAAGGGTCAAATATTATTTATTAATGTAGCAGGAAATGATTAAACTAGGTTGCTCTGAAAGCTTTTTTGAAAATACGAAAAGTACCATTTACTTGGCACTTTCTACTCGATCTGCCTTTAATTTCCTTTAAATATTTAGAAAATGATTGTATTAATATTAACAACAACAACAACAACAAAGCAACTGGTATCGAGATACTGATGGTTTCATAAATATATTCAAGTAAACTGGAACTCACTGAAACATCTAGTTCTAAAACTGACTGATTTTTTTAAGGTTTTATTTATTTTTGAGAGAGAGACAGAATGTGAGTGGGGGAAGGGCAGAAAGAGGAGACCCAGTCTGAATCAGGCTCCAGGCTCTGAGCTGTCAGCACAGAGCCCTCTGCGGGGCTCAAACCCATGAATCCTGAGATCATGACCTGAACTGAAGTCGGACGCCCTACTGACTGAGCCATCCAGGCACCCCTAACACTGACTGATTTGATTTAGCTGTGTCAGCACTTACTCATCCATCCATAGTGAGCATCTTGTAAGCAGCACTGTAATATACTCCGTGTATAGTGGTGAATAAAACTGGCATTCTCCCATACATTTAGCAAATTTTCAAGTTTTTACCTCCTTTCCAATATTGAAAATTAGGATTTTTCTCATTAAAAAAATAATATTGTTTTTGAGAGACAGAGAGCAACTGGGGGTGGGGCAGAGAGAAAGGGAGACACAGAATCTAAAGCAGGCTCCAGGCTCTGAGCCAAGCATCAGCGCAGAGCTGGACGGAGGACTCAGGCTCATGAACGGGATGATCATGACCTGAACTGAAGTGAGATACTCAACCAACTGAGCCACCCACGTACCCCAGGGTTTTCTCATTTTTTTAATACTGGAAGTATTTTGTATCATCTGTGGAGTTAATATAGGTACACTTTGTAACACAATGAATTTGATCTAATCGTGTTTCATCTTAAGCCATATGAGTGAACCATTGTCACATAGAAAAATTAGAATGATGGACATATTTTCTTTAAACTTTTATAATTTTCAATACTTACTTTTGTGGGTTATAGAATGTAAAAGCAATTATCCAGGAATCTTGGGCAAATAATAATAATAACAACCATTCTTCCATATGTGAGGAATTGAGACTAGTTAAAACATTAAAACATCGTCTTTGAATGAATCAATGAAAATGGTCCTCCCTATTGATAAAACATACTTGGTAATTTTTCAAGTACTTTTATGTTACTGTACTTGTATATTGCATCATGTGTTAAGTGATAACAAAGGACAAAGGCAGTATTGTTAGAAACATACTGCACAAGAGGAAACTGCATTTTGCCTTCGGTAATTCAATTATTTTTAAATTTCATGGAGATTTAATGACAAAGTACAGATGTTTTTGGTCATTTTAAAGATAAAGACACATATAATTATTTTAATATAAAGACCAAAATTTTAACTATAAATAATCTCAAAGGGAAAAAAAAACAGGACCCCCGATTCCTGGTTGCATCATCAGCCTATCTGTAGGCATCAATAAGATCATCCAAAAATTGATCTTTCAAATAAATAATAAAAACTCTTAAAAACCTCTTGCCACATTAAACTCAATGAGTCAATTACAGCGTAATGTGATCTGATTGTATTCAATCCCTTATTGATTTAAAGATGCATTTAAATGGATTTGAAACAAAATGAAAATGGTTTCATAGTTGCAAAAGCATGTTTTGTTTTTCTGTTTCTTTTCCATAATCATGCTTTGTTTTCTGCACTTAAAAATTCTCTCATATTATTATGACAGTAATATACATTTTCATGATTTAGTGTTTGGGGGAATAATAAGATAGAGGATTCAAATTATTATTTTAGGAATTTATTTAGGACTGGCAATCAATCCTGAAGTAATGTATCTTACTGCAAAATTCTTCCTAATATAAATTTATTTTAGTAATTTTGTTTAAAGTTTAATCTCAATTCTTTATTTATTTACAAGTTCCACTCTACTGTACTCTTACAAGTGACTTTAAAACTGCTAGTTTGTCTGAGGAGAATTCATGAAATCATCTTTCAAATACATATCTTTAAATTTTAATTGGTTTATCTTTTATGAAAGGAAAAGTAATTCACATATCAATATAAAAAGATCCATAATTATTTTACGAGAAGTATTTTATATTTCAAAGTTTATTTCAATAAACATTATTATTATAATACCATAATTTTTTTCCTTCATATTTCGAGGCCAATTGAAATAAGAGACACTGGGATTTTTAGCACAGTATGAAGAGAATTAATTATGCATCTCCAATTAAGGCCAATTAGAGTTGTACTTCCACTCCCTTGCATACCATGCAAAAACTCTACCCAAAGTGTCTAATAAATGTAGAAAGTTCATTAACATAAAGTTTGGCTTCCATGTCTATTATCATCTCCTGTGGTGTGTATATTACTAAAATGTAATGGAAATTATTAGAGATGTATAACATCTAATACCATCATTTACGGGAACTTTAAATATGAAAGTATACATTAACATTAGTAATATTTCTAGGCTTTTGCAAAATATTTCAGGAAGTTTATATTGAATGGCTTGAGAAACGAGAATTAAAAAAAACATTATCATAAAGGCTTAATTCAGGAAATAATAACTGTGCTGTACTAAAATGAGGCTTAAAAGCTCTCTATAGTTCTTTGAAGAATTATAAATTGTTATTTCATTGGCAGATATTATTTTTACGTATGTATATAATCTTTTTAACATTTTTTAATGTTTATTTTTTAAATTTTTTTAATGTTTAGTTTTTTGATAGAGAGAGAGACAGAGTGCAAATAGAGGAGGCGCAGAGAGAGAGACAGACAGACAGACAGAATCTGCAGCAGGCTGGAGGTTCTGAACTATCAGCACCAAACCTGACATGCAGCTGAAACTCATGAACTTAGAGATCATGACTTGAGCCAAGGTCAGATGCTTAACTGACTGAGCCACCCAAGTCCCCCCCAGAGGAAGAATATCTTATTACTTCATGTTTTCAGTGGATTTCTTCTATAGCATGTATTTACAGATAGTATGTTTATATTGAAGAGGACTGTGAACCAATGCAAATTTGATTCAAAGTAAGAGATATGAGAGTTAGACAGTCAATAAATATGAGCCTTGGAGTTAATGGTCTTCTATGGTCTATAAAATAATTCATAAGCATCTGTTTAAAGCTATCTATTTGCTGCTTTTGTAAAATATTCTTTATATTTTGAGGCAATCACGGCATTAATGTGAACATGGTATTTTAGACAAAAACTGAAATTTTTATTTGGAAAACTATTTCATGCAGAAATAACTTTCTGGCTGATATATAAGTACTATATTCAGGTACAGATCAAAATTTAATTTTTTTTATTTTTTTTAATGTTTTATTTATTTCTAGGAGAGAAAGAGAGACAGCATGAGCAGGGAAGGGCCAGACAGAGAGGGAGTCACAGACTAAAACAGGCTCCAGGCTCTGAGCTGGCAGTCAGCACAGAGCCCGACACGGGGCTCGAACCCACGAACCGCGAGATCATGACCTAAGCAAAAGTCGGACGCTTAACCGACTAAGCCACCCAGGCGCCCCTCAAAATTTAATTTTTAATCAAAATTACAAATACCAAATAAATACCAACAAGTCTGGAAATGACTGTTGAGTTCAATTTTGGGATATACAGGCATGTGTGTATTAAGATACACACATACATAGGCAGTTGAATTGAATCAGTGCAGTTCAATGGAGAAGGGAAAGTCTTCAACAAAGATATTAGAACAACTGGATGTCTTATTTTTCTCATCTTAAATACAAGTTAGTTAACACATAGTGTAGTAATGTTTTCAGGAATACAATTTAGTGATTCATCACTTACATATAATACCCAGTGCTCATCCCAACAAGTGTTTTCCTTAATGTCCCTTGCCCATTAACCCATCCCCCCTCCCCTCCAGCAACCCTCAGCTTGTTCTCTGTATTTAAGAGTCTCTTGGGGTGCCTGGGTGGCTTAGTCGGTTAAGCGTCCGACTTTCGCTTGGGTCATGATCTCGCGGTTCGTGGGTTCGAGCCCCGCGTCGGCTCTGTGCTGACTGCCAGCTCAGAGCCTGGAGCCTGTTTCAGTCTGTGACTCCCTCTCTCTCTGACCCTCCCCTGCTCACGCTGTCTCTCTCTCTCTCCTAGAAATAAATAAACATTAAAAAAAAAAAAAAAGAGTCTCTTATGGTTTGTCTCCCTCTCTGTTTTTATATTATTTTTGTTTCCCTTCCCTTATGTTCATCTGTTCTGTATCTTAAATTCCACATATGGGTAAAGTCACATGATATTTGTCGTTCCCTGACTAACTTTGGTTAGCATAAAGCACTCTAGTTCCATCCACATTGTTGTAAATGGCAATATTTCATTCTCTTTTATCACTGAGTAATATTCCGTTGTGTATATATACTACATCTTCTTTATCCATTCATCAGCCAATGGACACTTGGGCTCTTTCCATAGTTTGGGTATTGTCTATAGTGCTGCAACTGAATATCTTTTAAGATAAGCAGTGTCTGTGAAGAAATATAATATACTTTAATCCATATCTCAAGCCATAGAAAAATAGTTTAAAATGGGTTGAGCACTTACCCACAGTGCCCTTATCAAAAATTTTTAAAAAGATAAATAGGACTTCACAAAAAATAAAACTCATTAATCAGAATTTATTAAGGGGCACCTGGGTGGCTCAGTTGGTTGAGTGTCAGACTTTAGCTCAGGTCATGATCTTGTGGTCCGTGGGTTTGGGTCCCACATCAGGCTCTATGCTGACAGCTCAGAGCCTGGAGCCTGCTTCGGGTTCTGTATCTCTCTCTTTCTCTGCCTATCCTCTGCTTGTGCTCTGTCTCTCCCTCTCTTAAAATAATAAACATTAAAAAAAATTTTTTAAAGAAACAAAAAAGAATTTACCATTAAGAACATAATAATGCTACATGGAGACACAGGTAATGCTTGCATCACAGCACATTTTTTGCAGTGGTGACAATGAGACCTGTAACATTTTGTAAAAAAAAAAAAAGAACATAATAATGAATTGTATAGATTGGAAGTGTTTAATACGTGCACATATATAATATATATGTGTATATGCATGTGTTTCTGAAAAATTATATATGAAAGATATCAACCAACAATAAGATAAATAGCACAGTTTTTTTTTTTAATAACCAAAATTTGGTCTGAGATTTTACAAAAGAATACATGCCAATAATCAGTAAGCACATGAAAAGTTATTCGACATTGTTTCTCACCATGGAAATGCAAAATAAAACTCTTCACCCACTAGAATGGCTATAATTAAAAAACCAAAATGTTGGAGATGATGAAGAATAACTGGAACTCTCATACTTTGCTAGTAGGATTATAAAATGGTAGAGCCAATTTGCCAATCTATCTTATAGCTTCTTTAAAAGCTAAATGTGTCACATATACCTATATTATATTATTCCATGTGTTCTATTCATTACACTTCTAGATATTTACCCAACATATGTTCACAAAAGACTTATAAGGGATATTTGATGCAGTTTTATTCATAAAAAACTAAAAACTGGAAAAATACAAGTGTCTGTGTAAAGAAGAATGGGTAGCATTATGCAAATAAATTCTGTGAAATTCTACTCAGCAATAAGTAGCAAAATATAATCTACACAACAGTATGGATGACTTTTGGGAACATTATTTTGAGAACAAGCAACAGACTAAAAAGAACCCATGCAAAATGTTTTAACAAAAATAAACTTTAAGAAGAGGCAAACCAATTTATGGGGAAATAAATAATAAAAATTATTGACTAAAAATGTTCATAGTAGGAGCTGGTTGAATGAGAAAGAAGAGAAATCGCCAAAGTGGTAGAACTTGTCTATGTTTGGCAGGGGATATGGTAGGATATGTTAGTCAAAACACAGTGCATTAATTTGTGCATTTAGGAACTGTGCACTTGGGGCATCTGAGTAGATCCTTGGTTTCTGTGCAGGTCATAATCCTGGGGTTGTGGGATTCAGCCCTGCTTCCCGTCTGTGCTGAGCATGGAACATGCTTGGGATTCTTTCTTTCTCTCCTTCTGTCCCTCTCCCCAACCTGTGCTCTCTTTCTCTTTCTCTCTCTCTCTCTCTCTCAAAAAAAAACAAAAAACAAGAAAAAAACCTAAATAAAAGAAAAAAACTGAGTACTTTACCCAAGTAATCATATATCAGAATTAGAAACATACATAAGATAGATGTCATTTTACAGTATTTGCTTGTGTAGTTTTCTGTATAGTCAGTGATGTGGGAAAAAGGTAGAAGGAAATGGTAGATAAAATTAAATTTCCTTATAACCTACAGCCCATTGACAAATACTTAAGGCAAGTGGAATATAACATTATCCAGGAATTCTTTACTTTCTTGCTGCTAATGTTCTGCTGGAGGTAAAAACAACTTTAGCTTGACAATAGCTAGGCATCTAGTATCCCAAGTGTTCTTCAACATATGAAAATCCTTTTGGAAACTTACCTTGCCTTTACCTCCCGCAAACCCAAGTATATAATCAGTCTCCTCACAGTCCCAGGGCAGCTTTTTCTGCTCATGGGTCCTGTCCCTATGCTTTAATAAAATCACCTTTTTGTTCCAAATACATCTCAAGAATTCTTTCTTGGCTGATGGCTCCAGACCCCCATCATCCAAAACCACATCAATAAGGCATTGAGAAGTATAAAAATTTTGAAATTTCAGCTTATTTATAACTGGACAAATTTGCCTACCCCTGTTTTATGGATGGTGGTAGAAGAATGGAGATTTCTAGATATTACATAATGGACAGGAGGGCTGGATGACCTTTATGTTTGCATCAGTGCCCTTTGCTTCCCAAGTCCCACAGGAGAGCCGAGGAGGGTCCCAGGTAGATGCTACACGTACACCACAGGTTTATATCTGAGCTAAAGAACCATAAGCTTAGGAAACCCTCAATTTTGTAAGCAGGATGCTAGCAAATCTGCCACGATGTTGCCCTGCAAAGAGGTGATGTATTATTTTGTTCGGGAAATATATCTTCTCTTTACCCTGAAGAGGGGCACTATATATCTCTTCCAAAGCTGTTCTCTATACAAGCATCCTTGAAAAGCTATCTGGAAAAAAGCTTATTTTAGTTATGGAGAAAGTCCATGTAGAATCATCTCCCAACAAATGGATGTATTTTTTAAATGTTTATTTATTTTTGAGAGTGGGAGGAGGACAAAGAGAGAAACAGAAAATCTGAAGCCAGCTCTGCACTGTCAGCTCACAGCTTGTTGTGGGACTCGAAACCACAAACTGCAAGATCATGATCAGAGTTGCAATCAAGGGTCAGATGCTAAACACACTGAGCCACACAAGCACCTCACAACATATGGATATTTTTATTTAAAGATAATTATTTGGGAAAGTACTACATCAATTAAAGGATTTTATTTTGTTTTGTTTTAACATGTAAGTGTGTGTGTGTGTGCGCGCTCACCTGCATGTGCGTGTAAATGTGCAATATTATGTCAGTTTATCAATCCATATACATTTCTGCAGGAACTAATGTAAAAGAAGACCAGTACTATCTGTTTTTAGGGATTAAAAAAGAGTAAGCTTTCTTTTAGCTCTCATAGATGTTTAAAAAATATTAAGGTCAGTAATGGTAAAATTTATTCTGGAAAGATAAACTTCTCTAAGTATTGGATTGTTTGTTGTTGGTTTTTATGATTTAATGCTTTTCCTTTACCTTCCTGCATTCTTAGAAATCAAAGAGGATGTAGTTTTGTTTTTGTCTTAAATATTTATTTAAGTAATCTCTACGCCCACCATGTAGCACCCACAACCCCAAGATCAAGAGTTGCACACTCTTCTGACTGAGCAAGCCCGGCACCCCCAAAAAATTGAGAAGGTGTTTTTTTTCTCATTCTGAGAATGATAGATGTATTTTGAACTTCCTGGTATCTTCCTGTTCTTTGAGAGCATGCTTGTGCACTGTTTTTAAAGTTAAAACATGTAAGTTCTTACTGAAAAAGAAAAGCTTCAGTCAGGAAAACATGTATCTCTTTTTTTGAGAAATGAAATTTTAAAAAATCTAGATTATAGCAACAGGTATCAAAGTTCAACACTAAAATAAACTTGATTTTTTGGGGCCTTATCTTTTATTATTCTCACAACAGCAACGTACAAAACAAAAGAGGATGTATATAAGGAAGAAGGAAAAAAATAAGAAGGCATTTCCATTCCTGGCAAGAATTTATGAAAACCTTTCTTTCTCTAAAAAAAGGAATATTAAACTCACAGTGAAAAACTCTACATCTCAGGAGTCACTAAAACTGATGTACAAAATTATATTTTTTACATTCTTTCATCAATCATGATGTTTAAAAATTGCCCTCCTAAAAAATACACTTTAAAAATTTTTACAGCTTGGTTTTTAAGAGTGCACTGTGCTAACCAATTGAGAAAAGTTTATAGGCAAAAAGAGAAACAAGAACAAAAGCACCTTATTTTGGTAAGAGAAATGATTCTATAGTAGGCCCTATTTGTCTGTAAATTAAATTGGCACACCTGAGTGGCTTAGTTAGTTAATCGTCTCTCTGACACAGCCCCAGCAGTACTGTCTCTGTCTCCCTCTCAAAAAAAACAAAACAAAACAAAACAAAAAAAAACACTTAAAAAACTTATCTGAAAATTAAATGACTCCTCATCAACTCACTAACTCACTCATTAGCACCAAGATGAAAATTGAAGCGATCTTCTAAAAAAAGAAAAACCTGAAACAATACATAATGTGCTGTGATCCACACCCAAGAATGGCATGGAACGTCTTTCAGGTTTCCGATAGATCAATATAAAAAATAATATCTTTTCAGGCAATACATGTAAAACTTCATCAAAATATTTTTAAACCTTAGATATTAAAATAGGGTTTTCTGGTGCATCTGGGTGGCTCAGTCAATTGAATGTCCAACTTCAGCTCAGGTCATGATCTCTTAGTTTGTGAGTTCGAGCTCTGTGCTGACCGCTCAGAGTCTGGAGGCTGCTTCGCATTCTGTGTCTCCCTCTCTCTCTCTGCCCCTCCACTGCTCATGCTCTGTCTCTCTGTCTCTCTCTCTCTCTTTCTCTCTCTCTCTCTCTCAGAAATAAGTAAAGATTTAAAAACAATTTAATAGGTTGATTAAGAACAATCTGATTAAGAACAATCTCCTTGCTGCACTTTGCCAAAAAATAAATAAAACAGCATTTAGTGTATATAATGAACTCCAACATTGTGCCCAGTGCTCCATCCTGATTCTGTTCTGGGGCAGCCTTTCAACGTTAATAAAACTGTGGATCCAGATTTTCTTTCTAACCTTGGCTTCTGGGTCATAGAGCATCAGCTCTGTTCTGGTTGGGATCACCCTCTCCATCAGCACTTCCATTTTTCTTCAGAAAATGTATAAGGTTGAAAATTTGAACAGGAGACGGCCTTGCATTTTTCACCTGCCCATAGCCCTTCCAGACGTTTAGGATGTGATGAGGTTCATTCCACTGAGAAAAAGGCTTTTTGGGTCTTACTGTCAAAGGAAAAGATAGCAAACAATAAAAAAAAAAAAAACTATCTATTTAGAGGTTTGGGGAAGGATACCTTGTTATGGATGACTTTTCACTGAGAATAAAGACAGTGCTTCTGGCTTCCCTGAGACTCAGAGAGGATACGGTCTCCAGGGTGACAGTGACAATGACTTCTGTAAAGGACACAATAGTCTCACTCTGGAATATGCCTCAGGCGTTCACTGTCTACTGAGCTATGAAAAGTAGCTGTTGGGCCGAGGGGCTCTATGGAGAGAATGCCACTTCACATTTAAAAACTTTTCAATTTCACACTAGTGCCCTGAGGAAAAATCCAAACTAGAGCTGACCTTTAGGTATCAGCCACCCTTAGCTCACATTTCTTTTCTTTCCCTCCCTGCTTATGTTCCAGATCTACCAAAACACCTTGTAATTCTTGAAAGAATTGTGCTTTCTGAATCTCAAGGTTTTCAGCCTATGTATTCATGTCATTATACACTGTATAATAATTCTTTGTCTGTTTCTTTCCACAGCTTGTGAGTTCTTTCAGAAAAGACTATTTTCTGCTTTTATGTCTTCAGTCCTTGGCAAACAGTAGCAGGCAAGAATATTAGATGATTTAATGAATTAATTCCCAAATGAAAAAAATATATATAATTTTAAACTAAGAACCTTGTTCCTAGAATTGTACTCTCTACCTGAAGATTATAACAACCGGCCAGATAGTAACAAGAATGCTAAGGCATTCATTATGATAAAGGGGCCCTTCTACTCAGGGCTCTCTCTAACTACCTTTCCAGGACTATTACATTTGTTTGGTATTGAGCTCTTACTGAGAACTAATTTTATTTTCAATTAATAGAAAACAGATGTAAATATCAGTTTTACAAACTGATCTAGAATAAAATAAACAATTTTCAGATTATATGAATAAATATTGTTTTCCCTCAGCCCATAGTATCATTCTAGCTCATGCTATGTTACATTAAAAGTTTGTCTACATATAAAAATATTTGATATCAAGAAGGCCAAAAAAGCCATATAAATTATCAGTATAAGCTAGCAGATGACCTCCCACCCCACCACCTCCATTGTAAGGCATTTTGAGAAAAATCTAGAGTCACGTGTTTACTTCTGTGTTCTAATTGAGTCAGATGATGGAATTCTTCATTAAGCACTTGCCTGCTGAGTTTGTCAAGTTTTATACTTTATTCATGCAAAGATGGTAATGCCTATATAATCTTTTTTGCAAAACACATTTTTTGAACATTATCCATTTCTCCAGGGAAATTTTTTCTAGCATTCCTACCATTGAAATAAAAACAAAGCAAAACAAAAAACCAAAAAACCTCCTGGTGCAGATTTAGATAATGGTTGGTCATAGCCAGTTATGCAGTGTACACTTGTTAATAGAGACCTTCAAATGCTAAATACCCGCTTCCAAAGTTATAGACAATTAACCTGGATATGCATATGCAGACACTTTAGAGTAAATTTCAGATTTATAAAACATTCAGCCAAGAATTAACAGGCAAAATCTCAATCACAAAGACCAGTTGGAATCACTGGGAAAAGACATTTTCTTCCCCCTTTTCTTCTCTGTCCTCAAAAGCCACTGGAACCATCTTATTGTGTGCTTTTGTTCTTAAAATCTTCCCTATCATGAGAACATTTTCCTCAGTTTCTTGCTGTCCTATGGTTATTATACCTAGTGTCTTCCTTTATAGCACTTCAAATATGCATATCTTCTCCTAATAGGGCACATAATACAACTACACAAAACTGAGAAAACATTGCTTCCAATGATTTTTTTTTTTCTATCCTATCTCTGTTTGGTTCTGAGTCATATGATCAGTAAGTTGCTAAGGTTCTGTTTACTGCACTTCCTTTTAGGTATGTGACTTAGGTCTTACTTCTCAGAAAACACGGCCATAAGAGAACAACATTCTCAAACTAGGGGGAGGTTTGCCTTAAGTTTGGGCCCACTGTTTAATGAAAGGAAAAGCATATGAGAAAACAAAATTTATATGTACCATGGCTGTGTTCAAAAGGAGTGTGACTATATTGAGTTCCTAGGAGAAATAAGATATCTCATAAGATATAAGACAAAAAACCACAAAAGTAATGCCGTCATAGCAAAAATTAAGAGTTGCTGAACAGAGGGGCACAAGTGTTTGTGGAGGTGTTCATTTACAGTTTACACTGGAAAAGAGAGACATGCTGTTGACTTCTGAAAATTGACAATGGCTACTAGATTTGAGCTCTAGTGTCTCTGGGAGAAGGAGTATATATAGTAGACTACTAGGAAAAACTTAGCAACAAGTGAAGAATTGATATGAAAAATGATTTATCTTTTAGAACTGTGTTTCCCTTTCAAATGCCTGGCATAATAGAAAGTATCTGTTCAGCACATTGGATAAATCGGGGATATATTTGTATGGGTCTGAGTGAATAAATATTTTATATGAAATGTTTTAAAGAGGAAAACAAAACAAAATGTAAGGAAAGCATCAAATATTGCATTATAATAATGTGCTCAAATATCAAATATCAAATCATAAACTATAAATAATTATACAAATTTAATGAATAAATATTGAGCCTAATCCCAGACAATATACTGAAATGGCTAAAAAATTCTGGATCAATACTTCTTAAACATGGTAATTTCAAACGATATTTTTATTCATGTGTAATTAGCATACAGTGTTATATTAGTTTCAGGTGTACAATATAATGATTCACCAATTCTACACATTGCTCAGTGCTAATCATAATAAATATATTATTAATCCCCTTCACCTATTTCACCCATCCCCCACCCACCTTCGCTCAGTTTGTTCTCTACAGTTAAGAGTCCATTTCTTGATTTGTCTCTTTTTTCCTTTATCCATTTGTTTTGTTTCTTAAATTCTAGATATGAGTGAAATCATATGGAATTTGTCTTTCTCTGACTTATTTCACTTAGCATTATGCCCAATAGATTCATATATGTTGTTGCAAATGGCAAGATTTCATTCTTTTTATGGCCGAGTAATATTCCCCATAGAATATATATACATACACACATATATATATCACGTATATATCACATATATCTCTATGATCTTCTTTATCTGTTCATCTGTGGATGGCACTTGAGTTGCTTCCGTATCTTGGCTATAGAATAATGCTATGATAAACATAGCGGTGCATGTATCTTTTCAAATTAGTATTTTCATTTTCTTTGTGTAAGTATTCAGAAGTGTAATTACTGGAACATATGGCAATTTTATTTTTAATTTTTTGAAGAGCCTCCCTACCATTTTCCACAGTGGATATGCCAGTTAGTATTCCCACTAACAGAGGGTTTCTTTTTCTCCATATCTTCACCAATATTGCTACTTCTTCTTCTTCTGTTGTTGTTATTTTACCCATTCCAACAGGTGTGAAGTGTTATCTCGTTATTGTTTAGAATTGCATTTCCCTTTTGATTAGTGATTTTGAGCATCTTTTCTCGTGTCTGTTGGCCATCTGTCTACTTTGGAAAAAATGTCTCTTCAGGTCCTCTGTCCATTTTTAATTGGATTATATGTTTTTTGGATGTTGAGTTGTATAAGTTATTTATATAGTTTGAATATTAGCCCTTTATTGGATATACCATTTTCAAAAGCTTCTTTCATTCAGTACATTGCATTTTGGTTTTGTTGATGGTTTCCTTCACTGAGAAAAGATTTTTATTTCATTGTAGCCCCAATAGTTTAATAGTTTGCTTTTGTTTCCTTTGCTTGAGAAATTATATCTGATTGCTATGGCTGGGATTTCCAGTACTCTGTTGAATAAAAATGGTTGGAGTGGACATCCTTGTCTTGCTTCTGATCTTAGAGAAAAAACTCTCAGTTTTTTATCATTGCGTATTATGTTAGCTGTGGATTATATTTTATTTTATTTTATTTTATTTTATTTTATTTTATTGTTTCTTTTTAATTTTTATTAATTTTTATTTATTTTTGAGAAGGAGAGAGAGCGAGCACAGGAGAGGGATAGAAAGAAAGGGAGACAGTTGATCCAAAGCAGGCTCTGCACTGATAGCAGAAAGCCCAATGCAGGGTGTTGAACTCCTGAACCATGAGATCATGAACCAACTGAGCCACCCAGGTATACCTTTTTGTATTGTTCATTAGCTGTGGATTTTACATATTTGGCCTTTATTGTGTTGACATGTTTTCTCTAAACCTACTTTGTTGAGATTTTTTAGCATGAATGTACGTTGTACTTTATTAAATATTTTTTCTTCATCTACTGAGATTACCATGTTATTTATTCTTTTTCTTGTTAATGTGATATATTGTGTTAATTGATTTGCAAATATTGAACCACTCTTGCAGCCATGGGATAAATACCCATTGATCATGGTGAATAATTTTTTTAAATATATTGTTGGATTCAGTTTGCTAATATTTTGTTGAGGACTTATGCATCTGTCTATCAGAGATATTTGCCTGTAGTTTTTTTTGTTTTTTTTGTTATGGTTTTTGTTATCTATGTGTGGTTTTGGTATGAGGGTAATGCTGGCCTCATAGAAGTAATTTAGAATCTTTACTTCCTCTTCTATTTTTTGGAATAGTTTGAAAATAATAGGTATTTTCTTTAAATCTTTGTTAGATTTCACCTATGGTGTCTTCTGGTCCTAGAGTTTGTTTACTGGGAGTTTTTTAATTACTGATCAATTTCATTTCTACTAATTAGTCTGTTCAGAGCTTCTATTTCTTCATGATTCAGTTTTGGATGGTTATGTTTCCTGGAATTTATTCATTTTTTCTAGTTTGTCTAATTTGCTGGCATATATTTTTTTCATAATCTTTAGTTATCCTTTGTATTTCAGTGGTGTGTGTTGTTATGTCTTCTTTCTCATTTCTTATTTATTGATTTCAGTCTTCTTTCATTTTCTTTCTTCTTTCTTTCTTTCTTTCTTTCTTTCTTTCTTTCTTTCTTTCTTCGTTCCTTCCTTCCTTCCTTCCTTCCTTCCTTCCTTCCTTCCTTCCTTCCTTCCTTTAAAGAGTCTGGGTAAAAGTTTATCAATTTTGTTGATCTTTTCAAAAACTAGCTTCTTGTTTCATTGATCTATTCTTTGTTTTTGTTTTAGTCTTTTGGTCCCTTTTCATTATTTCTGCTCTATTCTATATTATTTCATTCCTTATACTGGCTTCAGGTTTTTTTTTGTTCTTTTTTATCTCCGTTAGATGTAAGGTTAGGTTGTTTGAAACATTTTGTGTTTTTTGAGGTATAACTGTATGGCTATAATCTTCCTTGTAGATGAGTTTCTTGCTGCATCCCAAAGATTTTGGACCAGTGCGTTTTCATTCTCATTTTTCTCCATGTATTTTTTATTTCCTCTTTGATTTCTTAGTTAACTCATTAAGTGTTTAGTAGCATGCTATTTAGCTTTGTGTATTTGTGTTCTTTCCAGATTTTAAAAAATTGATTTCTAGTTTCATACCACTGTGCTTATAAAAGTTGCATGACATGATTTAAATCTTTTTGAATTTGTTGAGACTTGTATTGTGGCATAACATGTGATCTGTTATGGAAAATATCTATGTGCACTTGAAAAGAATATGTATTCCTCTCTTTTAGGGTGGAATGTTCTGAATATATCTGTTAGATCCATCTTATCCAGTGTGTCATTCCATGCCACTGGTTCCTTGTCGATTTTCTGTCTGGTTGATATAGCCATTAATGTAAATGGGATATTCATGCCCCCTACCATTATTGTATTACTTTCAATTTCTTCTTTTATGTCTGTTTATAAGTTATTTTATGTATTTGGGTCCTTTCATGTTTGGTACATAAATATTTAGAATTGTTAGATTTTCTTATTGGATTATTCCCTTTATTTTTGCTGTATCCTTTTTTGTCTCTCATTACAGTCTTTGTTTGAAAGCCTATTTTGTTTGACATTGGTATCAAAATTGATATTGATATGGGGAAATATTGCTACCCCAAATTTCTCTTCACTTCCGTTTTCATGATAAATGTTTTTCTATCCCTTTACTTTGAATCTGCATGTGCCTTTAGGTCTGAGTCTCTTGTAGGCAACCTATAGGTAGGTCCTGCTTTTTTATCCATTCAATCGCCATTTACATTTATAGTTATTATTGATAGGTACATACCAATTGCCATTTTGTTACTTTTTTTTTTTTTACAGTTGCTTTTGTAGTTCTTCTCTGTTCCTTTCTTTTCTTGCTCTTTTCCCTTCTGGTTTGATGGCTTTCTCTAGTGATATGATTGTATTCCTTTATCGTTATCTTTTGCATATGTATTAAAAGCTTTGATTCATGGTTACCATTAGACCGATATGTAATATTTTCTGCATATAGCAGTCTATATTAAGTTGATGGTCACTTGAGTTTGAACCCATTCTGAGAGCACTAACTTTTTATCCTCTCCCATGTTTTATGTATATGGTGTCATACTTCACATCCTTTTATTTTGTGAAACCCTTGACTTTTTTAAAGATATTATGGATTTTTTTTCTATTTTGCTGCTTCTGTACTTTAATCTCTGTACTCCTTTTTTTCACCACCATACTTGTTTTATAAGTGATTGATTTACTTTTATTATGTTTGTATTTACTTGTTAAATTTTTCCTTTCCTAATTTTTCTTACTCCTGATTTTTCCACTCCTTTTCTTCATGAAGAATTCTCTTTAACTTTTCTTTTAAGGCCTGTTTACTGATGATGAACTCCTTTTACTTTTGTCTGGGAAACTCTACTTCTATTCTGAATGAGGCTCACTGATAGAAAGTATTCTTGATTATTCCTTTCAGCACTTTGCCACTCTGTCTGACCTATAAAGTCTGCTGAAAAATTCTACTGATAGTCTTAAAGGACTTACCTTGTATGTAAAACTTTTTTTATTTTCTCTTGCTGATTTTAAATTTCTCTTTTTCACTTTTTTTTTTTTTTTTTGCCATTTTATTTATTATATGCCATGATGTGGACCTCCTTGGGTTGATTTTGCTGGGGGTTTCTCTGCTTCCTGTACTTGGAGGTATGTTTTCTTCCCCCAAATTAGAGAAATGGTTCCTTCCAGCTCTTTTGTTCCTGGAGAAGTCTTAAGTCTCCCCGTCTCTCCAGGACAGGCTCTCAGATTAGTAAATCTTTCCATACACCTGAGGGACTTTTCAAATCGCTGCTTCTACGCTGTACATAAGTGAGGTCTTAGTTATGCTAACTCCTTAAGGGCAGGGGTACAGTTTCCTATCACCCTCTGGCTCTCCCAGAGCAGAGCTCACTCATTTCTAAAGTGCGTGGAGTTAAACCCCCACTGATCATATTAATTCAGGAAGATAAGTCCCACTGGTTGTGAAAGCCAAATGTCATGGGGACCTATCTTCACAATGGAAGAACCCAGTGTCTGGGGTGCCTGATGGGATCTTTTCCTCTCCCTTCTCTGTGCTTGTGGTGACTTTCCAGTTTGTGGTTCATCTCACCAGGAGTTTGGTTATCGACTGCATCTCCACTTCTACCATTTTTTATGTGGCGTCCTCTCTAAAATTAACCACGAAAAGTCTTTTCTTCCCATCTTCAGGTCATGTTCTGGGTTAGTTTCACTGATGTGCCTGTTATCTAGGTGTATCCGTGGAACAAGGTGAGCTTACATCTTGTTCCTACTCCACCATCTCTAGAGGCTCCAATCTTTTCAAATTCTTGATATCAGAATTGACTACAAACATTCACTTGAGTAGCTGCTAAAAAAATAAATATTTTTTACAGCCATTCAAAATTTAACAACAGTTAAAATTATATTATTAAAAGCCACATTTCAGGAGCACCCCTCTATTAGATAGATGAGATGCTGCCTGATTCATTAATCATTTAATAAAGCCAGTTAGATTTTCGTACTTAAAAATGTCTCTTTCTTTCATTTCATTAATATAATGTTGAAATTGCAAATTAATTTTATTTCACCTGAATTCTTCTTACCTAATATTTCAAAAAATGAAGCTCTAATTTGCAGGTTGTTAGAGCAATCCTACTGTGACCAGCATGGATGCCACTGAAAGGGTATCTCAACCACAAAGAGAGAAATGTATACCATACGTGACAAGTTAGACATTGAAGGGTCTGTACACTCGAGCTGTGCCCAGTGAGGTACACTGCCCAATTCCTCTACTCCTTCTCACATATGTAATAAACATATGTCTCTTCTTTACATATTTTTTGTTTGTGTGCTTTGTTTTCCACACCCAGAGACATTAACTCTAAGAACCTCTATAGGCATTTTATCTACTATGTGCTATGGTACTCCCTGCTGACGCTGTTAAAGTCGGTATCTTCAGAACAGAACTGATCTTTGGCTGTGTTTGGCACATTTTGGCCGGATACTGTGTGCTAAATATCACTCTTGCTTTCTACCTGCAGTTACCACAAAATGTGCCATCTAACCTTGATTCAAAAGTGACATCCTATCAGGACCCTCTGGCCTGTGGCCAGAGATGATAAGCTTCAGACCTTTGGCCATCCTAGGCACTGGCCATCACCCTAAGGACAGGTATTAATTTCCTAGTGCACCTGTGGGGTATAATCTTTGGGAAGTCTGATATGGAAAGTTCTTATGCTATAGAACAATGCTGTGGTAGACTATGTAAGAACTGTAGAAAGTGCTGGCTCACATGAGAGAAGCTAGATTAAACATAAACCCAACAAACATAACAACACTAATAATTTGTGGAAACTTAAATATTACTTATTCAATCAGTGTTTAAAAAGTTAGAAATTAGATGAATCTGGACTTAGATCTACATCTTTTTAAACATGTATTGTAATGACTCAAAGTTTCATCTTCATCATTCTCATATTCTATAAAGGAAAGCAATAATGATTTCAGAATAAAACAGGTATCTAGAAATGAGTTGACAAAGCAATGAACTAAATTGACAAAAATATGTGTTGCAGTATAATATATAGTAGCAAAAAGTTTTGAACAGCCATTTTCATAATAATGCAATAACGACCTGGTTCTCAAAGTGTGGTTCCCAAACCAGCAGCATCAGATCACCTGAGAATGCAGATTTTAAAAAGCCACAGAACTTACTGAACCAGAAACTCTGAGCAGAGGGCCTATCAGTCTCTGTTTTAGCAAACCCTTCAGAACAGTCTGATGCATGCTGAAGTTTGAGAACCCCTAGTTGGGTGAACCATGAAGCATAAACATATTTTTTTGCATTACCAAAATGAACATTTTGAAAACCAAGCATAAGCAAGTTACTATATTCTATTAAATACAAATGCAAATAAGGCACTTAATATAAAAAAGTACATAAAGTTGTATGGATGGATCAAGGAAATTAGTACATAATTATGAAAATAGGCATGGTTTACATTGGAGGTCTGGTAGAAGAATTAGTCTCTGTAGAGTTGTTGGAATAGATTTTCAGAGTTCTCAATTTTTCTGTATCTGTAGAAGATAGCAATCAATATTATCACAATTTAAGAAATGAACATAACTGATCATATACAGATACTTTAATAGAAGACTAATAACTTAATGTGTACTTTTATAAGGAGATACTCTTTTTATGATTTGAGTGAAAAAATACCTATTCCTTTAATAGAATCTTTTAGTTAAATGTTTGAGCCATTATATTTTAAATGCTTTCTAGTAAATTAAATATCTCAAAAAATATTTCATTTGCTTTATTTTTATTAACTGTAATACACATTTAGAAAGACTTACAACCAAGACAAGAAGAAGGGACAAGGTATATTTAAATATTAAGAACTATATGATCTATTTGCCATGTCCTCAAAAAGATGTTTTTCTTATTTATGCTTTTTTACAGTAATACGTTAGTCACTGAAATTTAAAACTTTTCCAACATTCTTTTTTTATGTTAATTAAACTCTGAAATATAAATATAATTGTAACAAGATTTATGTAACTAAGAGAAGTGGGAAACACTAAAATCATAGTTTTTATTTACATTGTATTACTTTATTTCTGTCTATTCATACACTAAGTTTGTTTATTCATAAGTCAAGGTCATATATATTATAAACAGTAAATTGGAGCATATAAGGAAAATTTTGCTAAAATCTTATTATTTTCAACACAATTGAAATGCCAATATTTAAAGAGCTTCTCTACCTCAATTTCTAACAAAATCTTAGTAATAAAATAGGTAAAAAAGCAATACAAGTAAGCAATATGGCACAATCCTACTTCCTTATAATTTAGGGTGGAACAAAAGAAAGAAATTTATGTTAAAAATATAAAGTTAAAAAAATACAATGTTTTGTTGTAAGAGAAATACAAACAGTATTAGAAGGGTGAAAATCAAGAAAGATGGCTTCTATTGTTTTGTTGTGAGAATTCTTAGCTTGATAGCTAAGACTGGAAAGTAGTCAGATAACTGCAACAAGCTCATACAATTCTGATTTCAATTTTTGCTTGAATTTATTTATAAACATTTCTGCAATCAAAGAAATTCATGGTTAGATGCGATGAAATAAAAAGGAAATAGAATCATTACTAGGCTTGAAAACTTGGTATTGTTCTTTTTTTTAACACTAATATCATAACTATCTGTCAATGACTAAAAAGCATGCTTAAGATTTAAAAAAATGGTCTTTACAGTAGGATGATTTCTACTCTGAATTGAAAACTTGAGTCATTACCTTAAGATTATAGTTTGTACCTAGTATAAATAGAACATGATGGGCCTCTACCAACCTTTGGATTCAGGAGAAACACTGCACATTTGGTAACTGTTGTAAGCAGCATAGAAACTTTCCATTGTAGCAGCTCAGTTTTAGAAAGAACTTTTTAAAAATCACTAAGAGATAAAGCTATTCATTTGTGAATAGGACATTATCATCAACTGTATAACTGAATGCAAGATCATTTATCATTTCAGTCTCTGACATCTTTTGCACAGTGAAAAAGGTATGTGATTACAGAATAATTGGGAATAATATAAAAATACAACCTTACAAATCGCTCAAGAACACTATTATATTTATGTTAATAATGCAACCCACTATTTAGATTTCTAACTGACTTTTGGCATCATACTATTTTTCCAATTTTTAACAAAGTGAAACAATTGCAAAATTTGAACTATGAGAGAATCTTTGTTTCTTGTAGGAACTGAACTTATGTCTATTATACATTAATGTAATTTCAAAGAATGTTTCCCTGAATTCTGTGAGATCAATTCTTCTTTTACCAAAGCACCAATTACCATTCACAATAGAAAACAGTTCTGTTCTTGCAATTATATCAGACCATTCCTCATCATAGCAGATATATTCCCTTTTGAGTTTTTTTAATCATCCACTCAATTCTAACCTTTTTGTCTTCTGAATTATACATGAAATTTTACCAGTTAACTTGGTAAATGACCATGCTGGCCTTAGCATTCCCCTCAGCTTGACTAAAAGTTTCTTCCTGACTACTAGTCTATGACCTTCCTTTTCTTAGAGCGTTTTTTTTTTTTAATTTTTAAATGTTTTTTTATTTATTTCTAGGAGAGAGAGAGAGAGAGACAGCGTGAGCAGGGAGGTCAGAGAGGGAGTCACAGACTGAAACAGGCTCCAGGCTCTGAGCTGGCAGTCAGCACAGAGCCCGACGCAGGGCTCGAACCCACGAACCGCGGGATCATGACCCAAGCGAAAGTCGGACGCTTAACCGACTAAGCCACCCAGGCGTCCCTAGAGCGTTTGTTTTAAAAATCCTTCGGTTAGAAATGCCTTCTCGACTCCTTTGAGACTTAAACATTCTCCCAGCCCCTTGTCAGGTTCGAAACCCTGGAATGCCTTTCAAGGACCCAGGAACCATTTGTTCGAAATGTGAATATAATCATCAATAAAGACTGAACCCCTATCTCCGAGTGTCTATGGGAGAGTTGGATCCTAGCTTTCATACATGCCAATTAGCAAGCACTAGGGGTCTAATCACACCGACCAACTTCCCTCCTAACATCTAGTACTTTTCCACTCATTCACCCCAGTGCTTAAAAACTCTCCTTCCTTTTGTTTTGATAGTGTTGAGATCTATCTCTCCCTATTACTATAGACTCAATTAAACTCTCCCTGTCTCCTTTAATTTTTCTGATGCAATTTTTCTTTGACATAAGCTACCAACATGTTGGCAAACTCAGATGTTGTATTATTTTCATAGAGAATTATAACTTTTACCTCACATTTCCTTGTTTAATGAGTTAAGGAATATATTTGAAGTTCATGAATTTAAAACTAAAAGGTTACTGAAAATGAAAAAAATCAAGCAAAATTGAAGTTTATATTTTAGGAAAGAACAAACACTCTTATTTGAATTTTCACATATTCTCACAGACTTTCCCTGCCCTCAAATATTGAAACCATACTCTATTAATGATATGATACTACAGTCCTTCTAGCTATCTTGGCTTGAAACGTTGAGCATATTATATTCAACATTTATTGCACGTCTACCATATACCACAAAAATAAGCTTTATCATATTATCTTAATCTGTTTTAAGTAAAGATCTAGGAAAAGATCTTTCCTCCTCATTAGCCATTTAATGATAAACTGTGTCTAATAATTTTTTATTCCCATAACACCTATTATTGTACTTTGGATAACAGGCATTTAATACTTTTAGATTGAGGCATAGAGTTCATTTTATTCACTTAAGTTTCAGAGTGATTTTCATTTAGAAATAAAATACATGATTTGAAAATTTGTTACTTTTATAATTATACATATTACATGTAATTTTATAAAATGTTTCTATTCATCCTTATTTATAAGCTTGCATTTTATGGTATAGATAAATACAACCCATGTATCTTTGAACACACAAATTTGTTTGTATGAAAACATAACCAAAATTTCAAGTCTTAATAATAAAATATCTAATAAAATGTTTATTCCTAAAAGGAATAATATATTCGTAAATACAGTAGCTGCTGGATTTGGGGGGATAAGAGGAATCATAATAAAAAATAATAATATTTTAAATAATCTGCTTAAAATATGGAAGATTAAATTTAGACAAGCAAGTCTAAATTATAGAAATTAACTCCAAGAACCATCCAGATGACAAGAAGGTTCTAAACTTGGTAAAGCAGTAGAAAGAATAAAATGAAAGGATATATAAAAAGCAAGTTATGACAGTGATTATCCATGTTTATTAGCAGTGTGGAAAAGGAAATAGTTAAATACAACTCTAAGGATTTCCAGCTTGTGTGACCACAAGGGGTAAGAGGACACTGAACAGAAATAGACTAATGAGGGGTTTCTGAGTGGCTCAGTTGGTTGAGCGTCTGATTCTTGTTTTAGGCTCAGGTCATGATCTTTCAGGTTCATGGGTTCCAGCCCCGTACTGGGCTCTGCTCTAGCAATGCAGAGCCTGCTTGGGATTCTTTCTCTCTCCCTCTCTTTCTTCTCCTTCCCCACTCACGCTGTCTCTGTCTCTCTCAGAATAACTAAACTTAAAAAGAAAGAGAGAGAGAGAGAAAAGAAAACAGACTAATGAGGAGAGGGACTAGGTAGAAATAAAGATGAACAAGTGGTTTAAACATGTTAACAAGTCATCAAGCTAGGAGGATGTTGGATGGAATTAGACAAGAAACCCAGGCTCTATAGCCACAGAGGAGAGAGATGTTCATAACTTGAGCAATGACACCAAATGAGACGTCACAGGGAAAAAAGCAATAGGGAAAGAAGAAAATCAGGCCGATTTACTGCTTTCGATTTGTCATTAGTCTCTTTCCTCCAGCACAGTTTTTTCCCTGCATTCACATTGTATGCCCTTAATTATTTTATTTTTTGATTCATAATACCTTAAAAAAAAACTTGCAGTGAACAATTGTGCTCTTTCTCTTGTTTCCTGATTTGCTTTGTTTCTAAAAACTATTACCACAGATAGCCCCTTTTTATTCATGTATTATATATTCTCTCAGAGTTTCTTTAGGCAAACAGAAGCATGTATTAATCTATATTCTTGCCCTCCTCCATCATTTGTATGCAAAATTATACTCTGGAGACAGTGTTCTGCTCCTTGCATTTTCATCTAACTATAGGTTTTAGAGCACTTGTCAGAGTTATAGTCAGTGTCCTTGGTCATTCCTGTTTGCAGATACATATCAGTGCTCTGCATTGTGTGCTATCATTTATTCAAACCTCAACTTTTTTGATGGACACTAAGAAGGTTTCCTATCTTTTCACCTTTAAACCTCTTCTAATCAGTTTTGCTTCCTATTTATTGCTTCTCCTGTTCTTTTCTTTTGGAAAAAAATCTGAAGGAAAAATTTTTCAGTAGAAAAATCATATGGAAGAAATAAACCACCATGAAAAATTAGTCAGTAGTAAAAGATCAATGCCAAAAAGCCTAGTATAATGCAAATTCAAGGATGTCACTATTCTTAATTTTTTTAATCACATTTTCTTAGAAAGGACTCACCAACATTCATTAGTAATTGATGGCTTAATTTCATCAATATTTCATACTGGTGATTAATCAAGTTTAGGATTTAAAAGCAATCTGTCTAATTATTTTGTTCATATTCATTATTCTGCCTTTAGATTATTTAAGTATATGTATTAGTAATTTCTAGTATATACTTATTTAAGGCCAAAGAAACAGGTTTTTATTAAAGCCTGCATTAGATGTTAAAACATGATAAACTCCCAAACACTGAAAGCACTCCCTGGCTCTGGCTCCCACATTTCCACCCTTTAACCCCAGAAAGGAGGAATACAATCACAAAATAATTTTATGTGATTCTTGAGTTGATAAAAGTTTATGAATTACTAGTTTTATGACAATACTTTGGATATCTGCCTAGACTTCTAGTCTCCTGTTGAGAATCTCAAAGGAAAGGAACACAGAGTGGAGATGATCAATTCTATGATCAACCTCTGTGATGTAACCTTATCCTTGAGGAGTGGCTGACCAGTTAGGAACTCCATTTCCCTGTTCCCCTTAACCTAGGTGTGCAGGTAATTGCCTCTCCTTTGCCAAATGACATTTATTATATTGTGCTATTTGTTTGTAATGACATTTATGGGACAGGTTTTTTGATGCACTTTTTCCTCTTTGCCAGATGGATATAGATAAAGACCAACCAATGGGAGGTGATGAAGTTTCATATTGGAAAAGTACAGTGTTCTTGATTCAGAATATAGAAGAAGCTGCCTGCTTACCTGGGAAACCCCACATGGGGCTGTCGTCGGGACAAAACATAAATTTCTATTATGATAACCCACTGCAATTTGGCAATACATGTTTGTCAGCACCTAATTTTACAATATTTAATATAAGATATATCTGCACATGAATTAATACAAAATTTACAATGAGCCTTCTCAATTTTTCCTCCCTTTCCTTCCTTCCCATTCTTCTTTTCTCCTTCTCTTTATTTGTCTATTTAATTGAATCAGTTTCTGTTATTATTGACTGAAATGTACAGAGATCTGTTCAAAATAATCAGGCATCTATAACTTATTCCTGAAGATTCTGATAATATACCCTGATTAGGCTGCAGTGGGTGTCTGCAAGTTCCACCAATTCTGGTAATGAGAACATCAAAAGAGAGGGCTAGAGAAATAGGGACTTACTTTTCTTATGTAAGTGCATCGTTGCAGAGCTTGATGCGTGACTCGAACCCACAAACCATGAGATCATGACCTGAGGCACAGTCAAGCACTTAAGCAACTGTGGTGCCCAGGCACACCAAGAAATAAGGACTTTCAGTGTAGGTAAAGCCTCTTGACTTTCACTTCAGCTTTAATAACCAAATTCTATGCTCTCCAAAGCATTCTGGCCTTGGCTGGTAAATGATGTATGGTGCCAATACATCTGTGAAAAAAAGTCTCAATACTTGTCTCTATGTCATACAGGCATATAGAATTTTTTATTATAGAGGGAGAGGGCAAGATGGCAGAGAAGTAAGGAGCTCCGTACTTGCACTCGCGCCCATACATCACACAGAAAAGATCTGAAGCCATTGGAAACCTTACAAACCTGAGAGATTGGGAGAAAAAGGACGCAGAATCCACTGAGAGAGCCTTCTAACCGGGCTCGGGCTCAGAACACCCTGCAGGCAAGCCCCCACCCCTGCACACCTGCCTGACTCAGAGAAGGAAGCAGCGATTCTGACTCCACCCGCAGAGCTCCGCAGGGTTCCTGGAATTGCCCAAGGGGGTTGCCTGGGAAGCTGGGTCTAAGGCAATTTCAGCGGGGCACGCGGACTGGGATTTGGAGATTGGAACTGGCCTGGGTGGAAAGGTGCAACCAGCTTCGGCTGCGCCCCCGGTACGGGGAGTTTACATGCCCAAAAAAGCGAGGTGCAGCGCTTGGTTCAAAAAGGGACTGGAGCACCCTCACTCTCCTACCCACAACCGCCAAAGCAGAGCTCCCACCTGAGGCATTGGATCACGCCACACCCATCCCTGCCTGAGAGGTGCCCTCCTCCCCTTTTTTTTTTCCTTTTTTTTCCTTTCTTTGTTTTTTTCCCTTTTTTTTCTTTTTTTTCCCCTTTTTCTTCTTTCTTTTTTCTTCTTCTTTCTCTTTTCTCTCTTTTTTTCCCCAGAACACTGACCTGATGAACTCTGGTCACCAGCTTGCTTAAACAATCACGAGTCCATTTTGTAAATGTAAATTCTACACCTACTGACATTTTCAGCTCTTTCTCTCAGGAGTAATTAGACTATATAGTTTCTCTGGATAATTCCAGCATCCTTTTCTCACCTATCCAACCATATTCTACTCTTTACCTCTTTGAAAAAAGCTTCTTATCCCTTCTGCCTGTTCATTCTATTTCCAGTTGTGCCTCATCCCGCCCTGCCTTCTCTCTCTTTCTCTCTGCTCTTCAAACAGCACTGCATACACACGGCTATTTAACTATAGCTGGGAAATCCAGGTATATGATTTAAACCGTTCTTTGTCCATCGGTTATCTTCTTTTTTCCGTTTCTTTTCCCCTTTTTTGACACTTTTATGTACTTTATACTCCATATTATTCACCCTCCGTCCTCCGTCTTTTCTCTTAACTTTTTCGTTTTCCCTCTCACTTTGCATGTTAGTTGAATTAGCCTGTGCGGTTGTGTGCTCCTGCTCCCTGTGTGTTTGTCTGTCTGTTTTTTTTTCCAGGGCTACCTCAAGAAACAAGCTAGAGTACACAAGGTAGAGAGTCCCAAATATCATTACGAATAGGAACATAAAATAACCAAGGTCCCAACAAGAGAGACCAAGGGATACCATTCAAAAAACACTCTCTGAAAGGATATGCCCTGGAAAGTCAAAGAGTCTTCTTGGATATAGCAGCACTCATACAAACAGAGAGCATATCAGGTCTTTAAAACCAACAAGAGCCGGAAAGCTAACTAAAATGACGAAACAAAAGACCTCTCCTCCAAAGAAACTCCAAGAAGAAATGACAGCTAGTGAACTACTCAAAACAGATATCAGCAGCATAACTGAACAAGATTTTCAAATAATAATGGTAAAATTAATAGCTGGGCTTGAAAAACACATAGGGGACATCAAAGAAACTATGGCTACAGACAGAATGGAAAATAAAAATATGCATGAAGAATTAAAAAATGCGATAAATGAGATACATAATAAATTAGAGGCCTCCAATGCACGGATTGAAGATGCAGAAAGGAGAGTAAGTGATTTAGAAGACACCATTATAGAAAAACAAGAAGCTGACAAAAAAAAGAGACAAACTGATCCAGGAACAGGAAAGAAGAATTCGAGAGCTCAGCGGTACAGTCAAATGCAACAATATCCATATCATAGGAATCCCAGAAGACGAAGAGAGAGGGAAAGGTGCTGAAGGAGTCCTGGAACAAATTATAGCAGAGACCTTCCCCGACCTGGGGAAGGAAGTAAATGTGGAAATACAAGAGGCTCAGAGGACTCCCCTCAGACGTAACTTGAATCTATCTTCTGCACGACATATCATCGTAAAAATGGCAAACTACAAGGACAAAGAGAGAATTTTGAAAGCAGCTAGGGAGAAAAGGGCCCTCACATACAAAGGGAAACCTATCAGAGTGGTGACAGACCTATCTACTGAAACGTGGCAGGCCAGAAAGGAATGGCAGGAGATCTTCAATGTGATGAACAGTAAAAATATGCAGCCAAGAATCCTCTATCCAGCAAGCCTGTCATTCAAAATAGAAGGAGAGATAAAAACCTTTCCAAATAAACAGAAATTGAAAGGATTTGTCACCACGAAGCCATCCCTACAAGAAATCTTGAGGGGGATGCTCTGAAGGAAAGGTTGCAAGGAACAAAGATACCAGAGACACCACGACAAACATGAACCCTACAAAAGATACAAAGACTAAACCCACATATTTCAATAATAACACTGAATGTAAATGGGCTGAATGCTCCAATCAAAAGACATAGGGTAGCAGAATGGATTAAAAAACAAAGTCCATCTATATGCTGTCACAAGAAACTCATTTTAGACTGGAAGATACCTTCAGATTAAAAGTAAGGGGATGGAGAAATATATATCATGCTACAGGAAATCAAAAGAAAGCCGGAGTAGCGATACTTATATCAGACAAACTGGACTTTAAAATAAAGACAATCACAAGAGATGAAGAAGGGCACTACATAATAATTACAGGGTCCATCCATCAGGAAGAACTAACAATCATAAATGTCTACGCACCGAATATGGGAGCACCTAAATATCTACAACGATTAATCACAAACAGAAACAAGCTTATAGATAAGAATGTGCTAATAGCAGGGGAATTTAATACTCTGCTTACAGCAATGGATAGGTCAACCAGACAGAAAATCACTAAAGAAATAATGGACTTGAAAGACACATTGGACCAGATGGACCTGACGGATAAATTTAGAACTTTACACCCTGAGGCCAGGGAATTTACTTCTCAAGTGCGCATGGCACATTCTCCAAGATAGATCACATACTGGGACATAAAGCAGCCCTCAATAAATATAAAAGAATAGAGATCATACCATGCACACTGTCAGATCACAATGTTCTGAAACTTGAAATCAATTACAGGAAGAAGTCTGGAAAACCTCCAAAAACATGGAGGTTAAAGAACACCCTTCTAAAGAATGAATGGGCCAATCAGGCAATTAGAGATGAAATTTAAAAATATATGGAAACAAATGAAAATGAAAACACAACAATTCAAAATCTATGGGATGCGGCAAAGGCAGTCCTAAGAGGAAAGTACATTGCTCTCCAGGCCTATTTCAAGAGATTAGGAAAAAGCGCAAGTCCAAAATCTAACAGCTCACCTAAAGGAACTAGAGGCAGAGCAACAAGAACGCCCTAAACCCAGTAGAAGAAGAAATAGTAAAAATTAGAGCAGAAGTAAACAACATAGAGACCAAAGAAACAATTGAACAGATCCATGAAACCAAGAGTTGGTTTTTTGAAAAAGTAAACAGAATTGACAAACCTCTAGCCAGACTTATCCAAAAGAAAAGAGAGAGCACCCAACTAGAAAAAATTATGAATGAAAATGGACTTATTACAACCAACCCCTCAGAAATACAAGCAATTATCAGGAAATACTATGAAAAATTATATGCCAACAAATTGGGTAACTTAGAAGAAATGGACAAATTCCTAAACACACACTCACTACCAAAATTCACACGGGAAGAAATAGAAAACCTGAACAGACCCATAACGAGTGAAGAAATTGAATCAGTGATCAAAAATCTCCCAACAAATAAGAGCGCTGGACCTGATGGCTTCCCTGGGGAATTCTACCAGACATTTAAAAAAGAATTAATCCCAGTTCTTCTCAAGCTATTCCAAATAATCGAAATCAAAGGAAAACTCTCGGACTCATTTTATGAAACCAGCATCACTCTGATTCCCAAGCCAGACAGAGATCCAGCAAAGAAAGAGAACTATAGGCCAATATCCTTGATGAATACGGATGCAAAAATTCTCAACAAGATCCTTGCAAATCGAATCCAGCAGCATATAAAAAGAATCATCCACCAAGATCAAGTGGGATTCATTCCTGGGTTACAGGGCTAGTTCAACATTCGCAAATCAATAGTGTGATACATCACATCAATAAAAGAAAAGATAAAAACCATATGATCCTGTCAATAGATGCAGAAAAAGCATTTGACAAAATACAGCATCTCTTCTTAATAAAGACTCTCGAGAAAGTTGGGATAGAAGGAACCTACTTAAACATCATCAAAGCCATCTATGAGAAGCCTTCAGCGAACATCATCCTCAACGGGGAAAAACAGAGCTTTTCCCCTGAGATCAGGAACACGACAGGGATGTCCACTCTCACCACTGCTGTTTAACATAGTGCTGGAAGTCCTAGCATCAGCCATCAGACACCAAAAGGAAATCAAAGGCATCAGAACTGGCAAAGAGGAAGTCAAACTTTCACTCTTCGCAGATGACATGATACTCTACATTGAAAACCAATAGACTCCACCAGAAGCCTACTAGAACTGATCCAAAAATTCAGCCAAGTTGCAGGGTACAAAATCAACGTACAGAAATCGGTTGCATTTTTATACACCAAAGATGAAGCAACAGAAAGAGAAATCAAGAAACTGATCCCATTTCCAAATGCACAAAAAAACATAAAATACCTCGGAATAAACCTAACCAAGGGTACAAGAGATCTGTATGATGAAAACTATAGAAAACTTATGAAGGAAATTGAAGAAGACACCAAGAAATGGAAAAACATTCCATGCTCATGGATAGGAAGAATAAATATAGTTAAGATGTCATTACTACCTAAAGGTACTCTACACATTCAATGCAATTCCAATCAAAATTGCACCAGCATACTTCTCAAAACTAGAACAAACTATCCAAAAATTTGTATGGAACCACAAAAGACCCCGAATAGCCAAAGTAATACTGAAAAATAAAACCAAAACGGGAGGTATCACCATCCCAGACTTTAGCCTCTACTACAAAGCTGTCATCATCAAGACAGTATGGTATTGGCACAAAAACAGACACATAGACCAATGGACCAGAATCGAGAACTCAGAAGTGGACCCAAAAGTATACAGCCAACTGATCTTTGACAAAGCAGGAAAGACTATCCAATGGAAAAAAGACAGCCTTTTTAACAGATGGTGTTGGGAGAACTGGACAGCAACATGCAGAAGAATGAAACTAGATCATTTTCTCACACCATGCACAAAAATAAACTCAAAATGGATAAAGGACCTGAACGTGAGACAGGAAACTATCAACACCCTAGAGGAGAAAGCAGGAAACAACCTCCTTGACCTCCACCGCAGCAACTTCTTACTTGACACATCCCCAAAAGCAAGGGAATCAAGAGCAAAAATAAATGATTGGGACCTCATCAAGATTAAAAGCTTCTGCACAGCCAAGGAAACAACCCAGAAAACTAATAGGCAACCAACGGAATGGGAAAAGATAGTTGCAAATGACATATCAGATAAAGGGTTAATATCCAGAATCTATAAGGAACTCACCAAACTACACGCCCGAAAAACAAACAACCCAGTGAAGAAATGGGCAGAAGATACGAACAGACACTTCTCCAAAGAGGACATCCAGATGGCCAACAGACACATGAAACGATCCTCAGCATCCCTCCTCATCAGGGAAATACAAATCAAAACCACACTGAGATACCACCTCACGCCAGTCAGAGTGGCTAAAATGAGCAAATCAGAGAACTCTAGATGCTGGAGAGGATGTGGAGAAACGGGCACCCTCCTACACTGTTGGTGGGAATGTAAACTGGTACAGCCCCTCTGGAAAACAGTGTGGAGGTTCCTCAGGAAACTAACAATAGAACTCCCCTATGACCCAGCAATAGCACTGCTAGGAATTTACCCAAGGGATACAGAAATGCTGAGGCATAGGAGCACATGTACCCCAATGTTCATAGCAGCACTCTCCACAATAGCTAAAACATGGAAAGAGCCTAAGTGTCCATCAACAGATGAATGGATCAAGAAGATGTGGTTTATCTATACCATGGAATACTACATGGCAATGAGAAACAATGAAATCTGGCCATGTGTAGCAACATGGATGGACCTTGAGGGCATTATGCTGAGCGAAATAAGTCAGGCAGAGAAGGACAAATATCATATGTTTGCACGTATAGGAGGATTAGGAGGAACTTGACAGAGGAACAAGGGGGAGAAGAAGGGCGGAAATGGTGGGGGAAAGGGAGAGAGGCAAACCATGAGAGACTCTTGAATGCTAACAAAAACTGAGGACTGATGGATGTAGGGGGGAGAGGGGGATGGGCATGGAGGAGGACACTTGTGGCGATGAGCACTGAGTGTTATGTGGAAACTAATTTGACAATAAACTATTTGTAAAAAAAAATAAATAAAACATTAAAAAAATTTTTTTATAATAATGAAAATCACATTTCACCAAAAAATTAATGATGCGTTACATAATAGTAAGTAAAATTATAAAAGGGTGAATTTGGCAATATACGAGGAACAAGATTATAGAAACAAAAAATCTTTATGCATATTCAGTGTATATTCCAACCACTGGACACACATGTCCTCCCCTATCTTATTTGCTCAATTTCCTTCCTTCTCTCAGTTAAAGCAGTGAGAAGGAAGTCTTATTCTCAGCCATTATTTAATGTTCAGTGATTACTCACATTAGATTTTGCTTACCTTCTGCAGTTTGGATTCCCCAAATGATTATTTAAAGCTGCTTACTATAAACTATAAACTGGGTTCACATGAACAATAATTATTTTTCAATATATCTTTAAATAAATCTATATATTTCCGTTAGTTACATATCTCAAACAAATGATTATCTGAAGAGGGATCACCCTCGGGGGATATGGAGGAAATATGCAAATTCAAATAACACATCTCCCAGCACATAATTCCAATATGCCTTGACACAGGTATGCCCTACAGTTATGAGTGTTACTTTGTGAATAAACTGAGACCCAGAGAGATTTGGTAATCAGATTGTCCATAAATGCAATATTTAGAGTATATGTGCAGCTGTGTAATTGAGCTTCAGAACTATTAAAAAGCAGACTGTTCATTTATATTTACAATCAAGGCATATAAGATACAACAGAGGAGAATTTGTTCCTTATGTGCTAACTTCTATACAGGAGCAAGATAAAAGAAAGATTTCCAGGTCTAGCTCTTCATAGTCAATAGCCATACATACCATCTTCACTTACGTAACTTTTCACCTTCCAGAAAGACATTTTCTTTTGGAAGAATGCAGTTTCCTATAGCAGTACAGGCTTTCGCCCATGTGTCTCAGTTCAGGTTACATTGCATAATTTAAATATGGGGACACATGAGTTCCTTTCTATAGAATAAGGTAGCACACCAAGAACATACTCCCTTCTGTCTCATGCTCTGATTATAAATTTAAATGAGGATTGCTTGCTTTTAAATGGATTTTAAGCCCTATTACGAATTTGACATACATTTCAAATGTCCCCATTCATGGATTATTCAAACACCAAACACTCTGGGTTTCAGTTTATTTATAATGTTATACCCATGACTGTGGAACATTTCATTAAGACATGATAGAATTATATAATGAGAGATTCACTCAGCAGTGCATGCCCCCTCCACACTCCTCCAAGTGGGTGGTCTCTTTCCATATAATCAACTTCTTTAACAGATGTCGCTAATACACATTTTCACATATAAATTATGTTGAAGAATAAACATTTATGGAATTCTGGATTAATTTCAAATAAAATTTGTTAATGATAAATTCTGGATTAGTATCAAATGGATTTATCAAATGGATTTTGTTAGTGGTAAATTCCTTCATACGCCTAGCACTACTGCAGTTTTACCTCTGCATTTCCCTCTCCTGACTGCCCTGACCTCCACCCCTAGGCAAGTTCTTTCCTGGTGTATGGTTAGGTGCTAAGGAAATTTTTCCGGATCTCAAGAGCGACTAGAAGATTCCTCCTTCTAGCCTTACCCCCCAGTTGCGGTATTTAACTGGGCTGGATAAGGTTGCTCTGTCTTGGGGGAAGCTAGGGATTCATCCTGTGCTTGTAAATAAATAAGGTCATGACTACCCTTTAAAAAAATAAAATAAAATAAAAAGGGCGCCTGGGTGGCTTAGTCGGTTAAGCGTCCGACTTTCGCTCGGGTCATGATCTCCCGGTTCGTGGGTTCGAGCCCCGCGTCGGGCTCTGTGCTGACTGCCAGCTCAGAGCCTGGAGCCTGTTTCGAGTCTGTGACTCCCTCTCTCTCTGACCCTCCCCTGCTCACGCGCGCTCTCTCTCTCTCTCTCCCCTAGAAATAAATAAAAATATTAAAAAAAAAAAAGTTCTTATGATAACTTCATCCTTTTCTTCATATTACATGTTGTAGTTATTTGGCGGTGGTTCTTTTTTCTTTGATTTTGTCTTTTCAATTAATTGAAAATTCTAAAAGCACTCAACCAAATGATTGGGTCTGTTTGGGATCCTGTTGTACTTTCTTGTAGAGCTCAGTGCCTTTCTGGGAACTCAGTATGTTAATAAATTTTACCTTAGTTTGAGATACAACTTTATCCTTGGTTACATTCAAATATGAGATTATATAGATGGAATAGAAGGAGCTGCCACTAAAGAATTCAAGATTTGATGTACTTCTAAGGATACTCTAAAATAGAAACATTTAAACAACTTGTGCTTTTCATCAAAACATTTTATATCTGGCATGCTTCTGGCTTTTACCTTTCTTATTTTTTTTTTATTTTAGTGTGACTTTTTTTTTTTTTTTAATATCCCTGAAGTGAAAATTTCAAATTGAAAGAAGCCTACTTGCAAGGATTGGAAAATGGAGAAGGAGGGCTTTGCCCTCATTGTAGCTTTGGTGATGGTGAGGAATAAACTCGGGTCAAGTGTAAGCTGATTGACCAGTCTGTAAGCCCAAAACCTTTTCCACAACTATTGCTTTTTAGAGGGCCTTCGTCTTCTCTTCCAGTTGAATTCCAGATTGCCCTCCACCAAGCATAAGATCTAAGAAAAAATCATCCCAATTCAGTATGTTTCATAAAAAATATTTGCTTTTATAATATGATATGTAATGTATACTGAAATGCTGACTTTTCATTATCTCTGCTACTGACATAAAGGACCCCGCTACATAAAAGACCTTTACACATCTGCACAGAGAGAAAATGCTAGAGGACCATCTATGACTGTTCTACTGATACATCTAGGTTCACTGTTGGGTCAGTAGTGCCTTAATTAAAGTTTTATTTAGAAACAATGGCCTGCGTTAAACTATTTGTGTATATATTTAACACATTACATATAATGTAAGTTAAATATGTATCAGATCCCTATAAAGTAAGAACCAGATCATGTTAAATTATACAGGTTACTTGTTTAAGGCTGAAGGCTTACTGACAAAATATGTCCCCAAATATTTTATGACACCATTAGTATTATAATCAGCAATCTCATATCTTATCATCAATGGCATCTCATAGCAATGCAGATAATTGATCAGACATTTAAATGCTCAATTACTTTTCATTCAAATGTATGTGATAAGCATAAGTTTCATTTCATTCCCTTCAGAATTGACATTTGAAAGCCAAATCTTTATATAAAACATAACTGGAGACAATATAAAATAATTTGGCCTTCATTATCCATTGGAAAGAAAGCTTTTCATCTTATAAAATCTTTTATTTTGGATCAGAGTCTCAGGATGATTCTAATCAGATGGTAATTGACATGGAAGGACACCTTCCAATTAATTTAGATAGTAAAAAAAAATCTGAATCAGGATAAATGAAAGCCTTAAAAATTTATGGGATTATTGCTGAGTGAATGTGCCATAAATATTTCAAGATTTTACACAATAAGCATGCTAAAAGAGTCTACTGAGATAGAAAGTGGAGATGAACAAAGAAACACTTCATGTAGAGTAGAGATTCTGAGATTTAAACACCTTTTTGATTTACACCTCTTGGCTAGTCATAAATAGATACTTCACTGTCTACCGGTGGGAGGTAGGTCTTATTTAAACACATTGATCTGAACTTCAGCTAAACTTTTTCTTTTTCTTTTCTTTTCTTTTTTTTTTTTTTTTTTTGCAATCACAATGCAGTAGTAGTCTTTTGAATATCCATGCAAATGTAGGAGAGTTTCAGTAGATAAGAGAAAACTAGAGTCCATTCAAACCACAAATCACATTTTGTTTCAAACAGGGTAGTGAAAAATTATTTACCACTCTAGGGAAAATACCTAAGTACAATTTGTCTTGCACTATATCTGCTATAGTCATTTTCATTTGGCAGTCAACTGCATATATTGCTTAAATACCTAAAATTTTAAAGTCCAAACAAAAAGAAAAAAAAAGAAAGTATTTTATAGGCAAGGCATGTACATGGTTTATTTCTTTTTGAGATAGAATTATGAAGTAATTTTCTACTGTGGGGGCTCCTGGGTGGCTCAGTCAGTTAACCATCTGACTTCGGCTTGGGTCATGGTCTCACGGTTCATGGGTTCGAGCCCTACATCAGGCTCTGTGTGACAGGTAGCTCAGAGCCTGGAGCCTGTCTTTAGATTCTATCTCTCTCTCTCTGACTCTCCCCTGCTCACGCTGTCTCTTTCTGACTCTCAAAAATAAATTTAAAAAAAGAAAAAAGTTTTTAAAAAATAATTTTTCTACTGTGTACAAAATATGTCTTATGTCATTTTGACAATAGGATAAAACAACTCAATCATTAATAATATTTATAATTTGTCTGAGACATTAAAATAGCTCTCCTTTAGGTACAGTTGATTAATTGTATTTCATTTAGTTTATAAACAGTGTGATTTAAGATATGGGCCTTTACATTCATATTATGAATATCTTGTATATAATATGTAATACTTTCCACCAGATTGGTGATAAAAATCTATGTAGATAGAAAGATGAATAGAGAGACAACCATACGGTAGGACTTCTGGTTGCACTAAAAATGGTAGGTAATAGGCATAGGGATATATCATGACAGGCCTAAACTTGTGGCTTGTTTGGACCTCAGTGTTCCATATAAATAAGGAATGTTTTATAGAAGAGACGAAGCCTGCATGGAATAGATCAGTAAACAGACACTTGGGGACAGGAGTCAACATGATAGCTCTTGTATACAGAATCATTCTGAATGCTTTTAAGAAAGAGGTTATAGGAACAAAACATAAAGATGATGTTTAACCAGGGAATGAATGGATGGATGAATGAATGAGCTTTTTGTTTGTTTGTGTCATGAGAATAAGCACTTGGGAAATTGAGAAGTAGGAAGGGTATAGGGACATTTCTAAAATTTTTGCACAGAATGGAAGGAACAGGGTATACCACTTGGGCTCCTCCAAGCTCAGGAATTCAATCTCCGTTAATGAGGATAGTAGCAGCAGTGAAAGTGGCAAGACCAGTTCGAAATATTTTTGTCAGTAGCAGACATCATACAGGGGGCCAAAATGGAAGACAGATAAGAAAAAGGAAAATAGTACTTGTTATTATGCATGAAATTGCCCAAAGGACTTTTAAAAATGATTGGGGAAGGGCACCTGAGTGGCTCAGTTGGTTAAGCACCCAACTTGGGCTCAGGTCATGATATCATGGTTCGTGGGTTCAAACCCCAAGTCGGGCTCTGTTCTAAGAGCCAGCTCAGAGCCTGGAGCCTGTTTCAGATTCTGTGTCTCCCTCTCTCTCTGACCCTCCCCAGCTCATGCTGTCTCTCTCTCTCTCTCAGAAATAAATAGAACATTTAAAAAAAATTTTTTAAATGATTGAGGAGAGAAGCCCTTTGAATGGGAATTGAATTCCTATGTTAAGGAGGTAGAAGTCATGATGCGGTTAAATTGGTGCTATTATTGATAATTTGATTTCATATATAAACATAAACATAGCTTTATGAGGTCTACACAAACATACAGATATATATGTATAGCACCAAATGGATGAATACATCTAAATGTACATAATACACACACACCCATATAGTCTGTGACTATGTGTGTATGAAATATGCATCTAGATGTATGAATCCATTCATACAGTGATGGCAGTGAGGAATACTAAAAACTATGAAGGAACACAAATTTATCTGGTAATTTAAGAATTTAAATAGTATCCTAGGGCTCCTATAACGAAGTACCACAGACTGAGTGGCTTGAATAACAGAAAATTACTTTCTCATGGTTCTGGAAGCTAGAAATTTGAGATCAAGTTTTGGCAAGATGTTATTAAGGGGAGGACCTATTTCAGGACTCCTGTGTTTATCTTTTCATTGGCCATCTTTTCTTTGTATCTTCATGTCATATTTCTCTGTGTGTGTCAAAGTTCAAATTTCCTTCTGATAAGGACATATAAGGACCAGCCATATGGAATTAGGGCCCTCCTTAATCACCTCATTTTTTTTTAAATGTTGGTATTCTTTTTTTTTCTTTTTTTTTTTTATAGTTTATTTATTTTTGAGACAGAGAGAGACAGAGCATGAGTGGGGGAGGGGCAGAGAGAGAGGAAGACACAGAATCTGAAACAGGCCCCAGGCTCTGAGTTGTCAGTACAGAGCCTGATGCAGGGCTCGAACCCATGAACCATGAGATCTGACCTGAGCCAAAGTCGTATGCTTCACCCACTGAGCCACCCAGGTGCCCCTAATCACCTGATTTTTAACTTTGTTACCTCTGTAATGATCTTATCTCCAAAATACAGCCACATTCTGAAGTACTGAGGGCTAGGACTTCAATAAATGAATGGAAGAGAGGGCACAATTCAGCACATAGCAGTGAAGTACTATTTCATTCTATCCTCTAAATGAAAACAAATGGCCCATTTTATTAAAAAAAAAATTCTGATGTGCTTTGTCAATGTTGATCCTTTATTTAGAAATATATTGATTTATTTGGTAGAGTTGAGATGGGGGAAAGTTAAGGGAAATCACTTATCAGAATGCTTTTTATACCACTTTTCTTAAATAAAGGACCTGTTCCTGTTTGTTGAATGTATAAATCTATACCTTCATTCAGTCTTTTATAATGTGTGAACAAATGTGAGCTATGAATGTTCTCTTAACAACATCATCCACATTTTTACATTATATTTTTCTGTTTATGGCTTAGAGAAGAAACACCTTTCACAAACAGAATCTCAGAAACATGGCGTTTCCAAACAGCAGACTGGCTGCTTTTGCTAGTCTTGCTAAGAGTTAGATGTAGTTCACAGTAACAGTGCTGGCTTTTTATGAGCAGTTTAAATATGAAACAAGGCAACTGTCAATGGCTAAAGAGCATGTGGTCTGTTTTTTTACTACAAATGAGTTGCACAGAAAAAGCCTATCAATGCACTCAGGTTGCCAAGTATGGTGGCAGGTTCAGGACATCACTGTCAGAAGCACTGTATCTGCAAAACTGACTTCCCAGGGTGCTAATGAGAGCAGTAGTGAAGAAAGTTTGAGAATAGTTTTTATGCAATGGGAAATAAGTTTGCTTTGATATTTTAAGGATAAAAAAACTTGACAACAACTATATAAAAGCATATTTTGCATAAGCTTTCATTATTTTCAAACTAGTGTTCTTGTCTGCTAACTAAATATGAGCTAAATCTTAAAAAGTCATATGTATAGTTTATATTGGGATTAAAGAAAAATGCTGAATGTCTTACTTAAATTCAGGCTTTACCATTTACTCCTTTCATGAACTTGATGGCTTACTCTGCCTCTGTGTCCAAGATTTATTTTTGTTTTTATTTTCTGAACATAAATGGGGTTAAATGATTTGAAGTCCTGTTACAGTATAATAAAATATTCTTGTTCAGTATTTCTAATGTCTCTGTTAGGAATGATACACTAAACAAAGACAACTAAAATATAAATAAACTAATTAAGGCTCACAAATTAATCTGTTTATTCAGTCATTCCAAGAGTTATCCTCTTTTTCCTGTGCAGGGGCAGATACAGAAGGCTATCAACACTGAGAGTTTGACAATTTGTAGTCATAAAACACTTCTCAATTTGTGAACTGTAGTCCAGCATCAATATTCAAAAGGCTGGAGAAAACACAACAAAACAAAACACTTCATTATTGCTCTCACTTTGTAGAAAAGGAAATCATTATTATGTTCTCCTGCAGTGGCTCAGCAAGAAAACACCGCTCCATTTCATCCAGTCCTAGGATCTGGGCATTCTGAGTTTTGTTTTGTTTCGTTTTGTTTGTTTTCATTTGTTTGTTTTATTTTTGTTTTGTTTTGCTTTTCCATTGAAATAAAAGAACAGTAAACATTTGCATATACTTTTGACCTTGACCTTTTGGGTTTCCTATTCTCTACATCAACCAACTATGATCCTTGAAAGTTGATGATGTCTAAGACCACTTATATCATAAGGTTGATGTGTTCTAGGATGATTATTATTTTCTCCCATAATATACTATTCTTATAATCATTAGAGATAACATACTGAGTAAACAGATGGACTGGTGTGACATAACTATTATTGAGATGATAAAAGCAAAGTGTATAAGTTTTAAATTTTATTCTACAAAACAGCAAAATAAACCATTAAATTTTTAATCTCATGACACATCTGTCTCTTTCTCTGTCATGCTCATGTCTCTTTTATCTCTGTGTCTGTCTCTAGCATACCATTACTTTTGTCCAGAATGAGAGTCATAAGTCATCTTTCCAAACCATCACCATTTCTAAGCAGAATGTTTAGTAGTTGAAAACAGATTCACCTCACTGACTCTCTGACCTTGGCAAATTTGCAATGTTAAAATAGGGAGAATATTAACTCTTCCCTCATAATATGGTTGCAGTAATTGAAAGAATTAACATATCTAAAATGTATAAAAGAGATCTTAGCACACTTCTTATTCATGATAATTAATGATGATGATAAAAATAATGATTATGATCATTTATTTAAATAAATCACATGCCTTATATTTACATAATATTTTTCAGTATTAAGGTTTTTTAAATATAGTTTTTCCTTCTCTCTTGACTGACAATGCTACAGCAAAGAGAATAAATTCCCTGTATAAAGTCATGAATATGTTCCTGATACAGAAGAACCACAAATAGCGCCTCTTTGTCTTGATCACCAACACATCACTTTCCTCAAGTGGTGAGGAGGTAGAATCATCATTTCCTGGGGAGAAGAGCGGGGTGGCGTAGAGGGGGAGGTAGAATTGTCAGTTACATTTGTAACAAATTAGTAATATGAGTTGTTCTACTTGAAATTACTGGTTTGGTGTCTAACATTATTTGAAAAATTGAGGAATTTTTCTGAAATTGCATTTGGTTGTAAATAGGCTCCATCTCCTGGTCACTCACTCCAGAACATTCATTTCAATGATCCTGACATAAACTTAATGCCTCAGAATTCATCTCTGCGGTTTTCCTTGCAAAACTTTGTTTACTGAAACAACTATTAGCCTGCTGGGGCAGACAGTGTCTTTAAAAGAATAGTTAAATAAGAAGTAGTCAAATAGTTTATACTTCAAAACCTTGTTACTATAGCCTTATTAGTATATGTTTTAAAGCATAAATTAATGAAACATAAATTACTGCTTTTTAAAAAATATTGCTTTTTGAAGCATAAATATTATAGTGACAGATGATAGTTATTTTGTGGTATTTCTCATCATCCTATAATATGTGCATCTTACGATTGCTGGCATTCTCTCACTCTCCTTGTCTCTCTCTCTCTCTCTCTCTCCCTCTCTCTCTCTCTCCCTCTCTTTAATAGAGAGATTTGTTTAAATCTTGAAGACAGTGAATACTTATCTTGTAAAGACTTATAAAAATTAAATGTCTTATTATTTGTAAAATGTTTTTAAAAGTGCTTAGTGAATAGTAGGGACTTAGCAAATAGTAAAACTCCATAAATGTTAGTTGTCAAAGAATTATTACTGCTATTATATTATTAATGAAATTCTATGTCTGTTGTTCCTGAACTTATCCTTAACTTTATGTTTCAGCTTCAACCGAACAACAAAAGACGACATTTTCATGACAGGACGTTTTACTATTTTCGACATACCTTCCATGATGATCTCTTAGACATAAAAAGTGTGGGAAGTGATACAATTTGAGCTTTTGAGTTGTTGAAGTGAAGTCACTGGATGTTTCTTTTTCAATTGATATAAAAAAGATATAACTTCACAAAAGAGTACACCCTCACTAGTACAAAGAGTCTGTTAGAGAAAGGAGCATAAAACATTTTAAGGGAGGAGATTTGAGCAAAGTGGTTCGGTGTTTGTTTTTTTATTCTTCTGAGTTCCTGCAGTTGAATGCTGCAGTAATTTAAGGTGAGACCAACCATAGGAGTTTTACAGTAGAGAAATGTCATCTTGTTTGTGTCCAGCTCATCATTCATCCACTTTACTACTTGCCAGCAACACTAGCACACAACTTTCTGAGTGCTCGGTTATAAATTGCTATCATGTACCATTGTGCATCTTGCAATTGCTGGCGTGCGGCTATAGTTTTAAAGAGGTAGTTCTCCTCTTGAATACTCAATACTCCAAATGGCCTTCTTGTTTCCATTTTTGACTTTTTCCATCCATTCTTTATATAACTGCCAGCATCTTTTCAAACATAAATCAGATGATGTCACTTTAGTTAAAACACTCCAGTGGCTTTCAGTTGTACAGGGAAGAAATTCAGAACTCCTTACCATGGGTTACAAGGACCTCGTGTCCTAGCCACTGATCTGTCTGATCTCATCTCATAGGCTGTCGGCACTCATCACATCCCAGCCTTACCAGCCTTTTCTCTCTTCCTCCGTGGCTCACCTGCTTCAGAAGCCTTGAACTAGCTTCTGCCTCTCCCTGCAACATTCTTTCAGATGATTTTCACATGTTGGCCCCTTATCATCACTAAATGGTCTATTCAAATGCAACTTTCATAAACATTTCTTTTCTAGACTAGAAAATCTGAAGTACTTGTCCACCCCTATAATTTCTATCACAGTTCTCAATTATTCCTACAAAGCAGCATCACCTGGGTAACTTAAAACAAGTCAACAACAAAAAGCCTGTGCCTCGGCCCACTCCACAGACCAGTTAAATAAAAATTAAAAAAAAAAAAAAAGAATGAAGTCAGGGCCTCATTATTATTAATTTCACCAAGTCATTATAATACACAGCTAGAATGGGCAACCACCGCTCTAATATATCATTTAATTTTTTTTCTATCAAGAATTACCACATTTACAAATTGATTTACTTGTATATACTCACTTTTTTCCCATTAAAGTGTAAAATCCATGAGTGCAGGCATGTATTACTGATTTCCACCCAAGGTTGAAAATCAATATTAAGCAGATTGTGACTATTTGAAAAAGAAATATGTGACCTAAATTTCCAGCTCAACAACTAGGTTAGATTTTGTGGCAAAGCTTAAAAATTATTAAATAATATAAAGGGTAAATGTATAGAGATTTTAATAGAAAGTAGAGGAAGAAGGGCTTTTGAAAGCAATGATCAATAGTTCCACCTAAAAATTTACAAAAACAGAGTTGCCAACCATTAAACATCTAATACGGTCATGTCTAAGTTTGAGTCCCTCCAAAACAAACTCTAAAATGAGGATTTGGGTGAAACTTTTAAGAAGGTAGCAAAGTGAGACAAAGAAAGGTGCTGTGTCAAGCACAGCTTCCCAGATGGTAACTTGGGTTCAATTCCTTAGGAAATTCTAGATGGTTTAGCTGACATCATTGAGTTGTCCCAATGAGAGATAAGGTTATTGGAATTTTATACTGTGGGAACCATTAGCAACAATTTCAAATTTGTGCTTGGAGGAATATAAATTCTCAGTTTTGTTGTTGTTGTTATTGTTTTTTCTGCACCAGAAAAAGAGGATCTTGGCTCTTAAGTTCTGGCCTCCACAAAGACACCAGGTGCTGCTCTAGGGTAGGAAATCACACTAATAGCCAGCGTGTAGGAAAATAATAAAAGGATCCTAGAGGATATTGGAAGTACACTGAGAGCACTTCCCATTCTCTGTTGTGTGGACAAAGCCAAGATTTATGAGTCCAAATTTTCTTAAAAGGCATAATGAGTTCATGTAAATATTTAGCATTTTATGCTGTTAAATGATATTTTACTTGAGTATAAAAATGGAGAGAGGGTCGCCTGGGTCGCTCAGCTGGTTGCACATTCAACTCTTGATTTTGGCTCAGATCATGATCTTGCAGTTCATCTTGCAGATCTTGCAGAGTTCAAGGCCTGGGCTCTGTGCTGATAGTATGGAGCCTGCCTGGGATTCTCTCTCTCTGCCCCTCCCCTGCTTTGCTCTCTCTCTCAAAATAAATACATAAACTTTAAAAAAGAATGGAAAAATAGAGAAAATACACACTTGAGCAATATCACTACTTTAATGAAATATTATACATTATGTTTTAAATTACCATATTTGACTGTGTTGCTGGGTATTGGCTTAGACAAGAGCCTATTTAAATATGTACATTTAAGTAATTATGTAAGCTTTTAAATAAGCATGCCCTATCAATCTTCAAGGATCATTGAACATTTTCTGACAAAGGTGCCAAATAGGTGATGGATGAATAAAGTACACAAATTATAAATTTGCAGGATGTAAAGAGCCAAATAATTTGAGGTTTGCTTTTCTCCTAGATTCTAGAACTAACTAAAAGCACTTTTCCCTGACCAACACATAAATAGAATTTAAATGAAGATTGTTTTGTCCATAGAATAATTGTCTAATTCAGTGTGACACTGATGTGAGAAAAAACGTGCCAAACTGACCCAAGGTTTTAAAATCTCTCCCTTTAGAAATAAATAAAACATTTAAAAAATTAAAAAAAAAAAAAGGGGGGGGGCGGGCCTGGGCGGCTTAGTCGGTTAAGCGTCCGACTTTCGCTTAGGTCATGATCTCGCGGTTCGTGGTTTCGAGCCCTGCGTCAGGCTCTGTGCTGACTACCAGCTCAGAGCCTGGAGCCTGTTTCAGAGTCTGTGACTCCCTCTCTCTCTGACCCTCCTATGCTCACGCTGTCTCTCTCTCTCTCTTCTAGCAATAAGTAAAACATTAAAAAAAAATTAAAATCTCTCCCTTTAAGGTTGAGTCCTATTTTGAAAAATGTCCCTTGTGCATTGTAGATTTTTAGGACACCTTGGAATTATACCAGTCCCATTCTACTTTGGAGCCACTGTCACTTGTATTGAAAGATCGTAGCTTTGTTTTCATCAAACTATATTTTATTTTTTCCTTGCTCCTTAAAAGATACCCCCATATAAAATCATTATTTTTACCTCCACTTGCAGTTGTGACTTTAACTACAGCACTAAGTCTAACCCTAACCCTAACCCTAGCCCTAACCCTAAATCTAATTTTATGATTATGATTTCTAAAAAGGAAATGGACTGCAGGGAATGGAAGTTCAAGACTTGCTATTTTGAAAATCAGTTCTGTATTATGTACTTAAAGGAAAACAGAGAAAACTAGATTTATCTTAAGCTCAAAATTACCAATTGAAATTTATTAACAAATCTAAAAAAAACCTAACAATCTACCAACTGACAATGGAGAGATAGATGTTTATTACTATAGCAGATACACACAGTATGTACTGTAGACATCATCTTTCTCAGTGTGTGTGTGTGTGTAGATATGTATACATGAGCATGTGTATGCACCTCTTTCACACACATAAAAATTACAGAGTAGAGGGAATAGGCATTTTATTAGTTTCTATACTATATGTAAATATTGAAACAATGCACTGCTTTCAGTGGGACTGAAGATGATTTTGGAAAGCACTTGTTTTCAAGATATTGCAAATAAACATTTTTGTATATATCATCTATACACAAAATATATAGATATCAAAAGATGCCATTTTTCTACAATGATAATATTCAAGAGTAGTTTGTTAAGTAAATCCTTATCAATATTTTTCAATCTGAAAAATATAAAGTAAAACATATATATTTATATATGTATATCTCACTATATATATATATGTATTTAACACTTCTGAGATCAGACACAGAACAATAAATATATAACATGTTCAAATTAACTTTGAATTGGGGTAAAAATGTATATATTAATAGATATACTTAGCATTACAGACATGTAAAACTAATGCACCTGATATGATCAATATAGTTTCTGTGAACTTTAGATGAATTAATGCACATAAGGAGCTCAGAGCAACATCATGATAACCACAATGGTATTTTTCTATAAAAACATGCAATTCCATGATAATTACAGTCTTATAAAGTAAATTCAATCTTTTCCATTCCTTTGGGCTTCACAGAAATGTAACTTTGACTAATGTGATAAAATAGCTCTTTGGCTTTGTGTAGCTTGACCACCTGGAGAGCAGAATATTGATTCTATAATTAACTGTGACCTGCAAAGTACAAAAAGTACAAAAATTACTTTTAAAAAAATAATAATTTTCCCCTTCTGAGAGTTTACATGGAAAACAAGTTGTAAAAAAGAGAATTTTAAAAGCATCACAGTCATTAAAGTTTAAATTATCATGATTGTGATTTTTTAGAACTCATCTTAATGCTGATATATTCACACAAAAAGACAGACTGGTACAAAATAAATTGGATAAAAGAATCTTGGTAAAATATCTGTGACCTGAGATTTCAACAATCTGCAAAGATCTAGCTTTCACACTTTTAAATTTATGAGGGCCCTTAGTATATGTTAAAACCCATAGTCTTATTGAGATTTTAAAAATAAAGGAAAATACAAATTTCCATTTCAAAAATGTAATTATAGATTAGAAAATTGCAAGTGAGAAAGTGGGCTTGTTTTGTTGTCATTGTTAAGAGAGGAAATGTTCAGCTTAGCTTGCCAAACCTCTATGTACATTTTGTATTTGTCACTAATAATTGCAGCTCCAATTTTTAAGGATATAGTGGTATTTATTACTTTTAATATAAATGAGCAATATACACATGCTTAGACATCTATTTAGGCATCACTAGCTTTTTAAAAATATATTAAAAGTCATATTCATTTATACCAAAGTCCATTTGCCATTTAAATTAATTTTATACAATTCAAAAATAATTCTGTTTACATTATAAAATTTCCAAACTGTAGAAATTACTAAAACTCAATGTTCCTGTTGAAAGGAAGTTTTCCTGGGGCACTTGAGTAGCTCAGTCAATTAAGCATCTCACTCTTCATCTCTGCTCAGGTCTTGATCTCAGTCAGGGTCTTAAGTTCAAGCCTTACATTGGGCTGTGTGCTGGGCATGAAGCCTACTTAAAAAAGAAAAACAAGGAATTCTACTGTTACCACAGTCACTAACTCCACAGACAACTATGATAATTTCTTAGGCACCTAGACACAAATAGTATTAATATTTGTGCATACATATTTTTTTCTAAAAATTAGAGTTTGGTCTACAGTTCTCAGTTGCACTTCATATTCTTAGTGTTTGATCAATAATAATACAAAAGGACTTCCATTTTTTTAAATGATGTGTCTTGGGTCAGATTCCCTAGAAACAAATCCTGAGTTAAGGATTTTTGTATGAGTGGTTTATTGGGAGAATGCTATCAAGAGAAAACTTTGAGAAAATAGAGAAACCGGGATAAGGTCCCAGAAGAAGCAAACTCAGATACATTCTAGCTGAAATCCATCCTCAGCCTGATTCGTGGTGAGTTCTGTAGTATTAATTGTGCTGCAGTTGTTTCATTCTTAAGAAAAGGGGCCTGATATTTTGTACTATTGCATCTGTAGCTAATTGCCAACAAGTGTCCTTGTAACTCCCAGATGGAACTATACTCTTACAGGTAAGGTGAATACAGCTACTAAAACCATTTCTCTGGAAACATTGTAAACTGTTGTAGTTATAAACCCCTAGCTGCCCAACTCACAGAACTTGGAAGATGAGTTAATCTGGATGTCAAGAGATCTGGGCAGGGCACCAAAAGAGTTTTCTACTGGTGGTATGATATCACATCACAGAATAAAACAGAATTATGCTTTAACTATTTTTTTCTTAAGATATATTTGGTTGTGGGGCGCCTGGGTGGCTTCGTCGGTTAAGCGTCCGACTTTCGCTTAGGTCATGATCTCGCAGTTCGTGGGTTCGAGCCCCGCGTCGGGCTCTGTGCTGACTGCCAGCTCAGAGCTTGGAGCCTGTTTCAGTCTGTGACTCCCTCTCTCTCTGACCCTCCCCTGCTCACGCTCTCTGTCTCCTAGAAATAAATAAAACATTAAAAAAAATTTAAAAAATAGATATATTTGGTTGAATTCCTTTTTAGGAAGTTCAGTTGTTGTTATTAATATTTTTGTACCAGTGATTTCCTGCATATTATAATGTCTGTTTAATAGAAGTTCCCGGAACTTGCAGTGCTGGATCAAAGGTCATGTGCATATTAAAGTTTGACAGATATTGACAAATTATCCCCAAAGAATTTCACATTCTTCATATCTTCACTAACAACATGAATTAAATTTTTGGTCCTTAATTATCTTAATATAAAAAGTGGTGTCTCGGATTGGTTTTATTTTGCATTTTTAAAAATTATATAGAATGTTCAGCATATTTTGATATGTGAAAGCAATTTGTATATTAGTTTGTGAATAAATTTTTCCTCTTTTTTGTATTTTTATTATGTTGCTAATATTGTTCCTATCAGTTTTAAGAGTGTACATATATGTTAGGAAAATTAAGTATTTTAAGATGTTTATTCATATGTCATTCCAATTTTATATTTTGAACTTTGTTTTTATTTTCACTCTGCAAATAAATGTAATTTTGTAAAATTACATTTATTTTTTATAGTACCTGGGCTTTCTAATTTAGAAAGGTCCCCTAACTTCACACATACATTTTTTTAAATTTTTTTAATGTTTATTTATTTTTGAGAGACAGTGTGAGCAGGGGAGGGACAGAGAGAGAGAGAGGGAGACACAGAATCTGAAGTAGGCTCCAGGATCTGAGCTGTCAGCACCAAGCCTGATGTGGGGCTCGAACCCACAAGCTATGAGATATCAGAGGCTTAACCGACTGAGCCACCCAGGCACCCTCACAAATAAATATTTCAGACTCCACATATTTTCTTCCAAATCCTTTAAATTGTCTTCTTGTTTTGAGGTAAAAATTTCATTGTTTTAATTTGAGGCAAAATTAAATTTGGTATATTAAAAATCCAATTTTAAGATATTTGGTGTTGCTTACTGTTTAATTGATAATTTATAACTATAGTTTTTGCCAATCATAAATAATGGCTTAACTACCCAGGCTAATGGAAGGCACATGAGAGTTAAGATGCATAAAGATAATTTTCACATGTAGATAAGTTTATCCTGAAATGTTATAAATGAAAATCACTGTTAATAACAAGTATTAAAAATAAAGTATCATGAAGAAAAACAATTCTATTTGAAACATAAAGATTGTCTTAAAAACCAAACTCAGTGATTTTTCTGTTTTGGCTTAAAAGCTGAAATACTTTGAATGATAAAATACTTTCTAATAAGAGTAATTTTTGCTTCTATAATTTTATCTTAGCTAATACAAATTTTATGGCATGCCCAAAATTCTTTAACCCATTTAATTTGCTTCATTGTTCATAATTTGTTTACTTTTGTCTATAGGGTAAGTTCTAATTCTGTTAAGAGCTTATGATGTAATGTTAGGATAATTCATTTACTTACAATGCTATTGACTGGATCAATTCCAACATTATTTCCTGTGTTTTTATGTATACCCATTAGATTCAGTAATTATTTAGACCTTGAAAAATGTGTTATATATCAAACAACAAGGAGAGGCCTCTGGTAGTAATAGAATTTATTTTTACAAATTTCAAACATTTTGAAATCATTTTAAGTATTTATAGGGGTCTATAAATATATGTTGAAGGAATTAAAAAATGATCCTGGTAGAAATAGAATTCCAGTGTTTTAAAAAGAAGATGATTTTCAAGATGGATATCTAGCTTAACTTTTAACTTCTTTAGTAAGTGACAGCAATTCATAAGTAATGTTAAAATATAAATATTGTAAATAAGTTTTTTACACTTATTTACTTATTTGGGGGGGCGGTGAGCAGGGTAGGGGCAGAGAGAGAAAGAGAGAGAGAGAATCCCAAGCAGGGTTCTAACTCACAAACCATGAGGTCATGACCCGAGCCAAAATCAAGAGTTGGATGCTAAACCTATTGAGTCACCCAGGAACCCCTAAATATTGCAAATAAGTTTTAACCATCATATGGAACCCAGTGATATTTACATAACATGGTTAGTATTTTTTGTTCCATTACTTCCAAATTCTATCAATATATGTGAGAGGCTTATTTTTATTACAAGAAAAATCCAAAAAATAGTTTTAATGATTTAGATTTGTAAATAACTTTGGATTCTTTTGATTTTTAAAACATAAGAAGAACACAAGTAACATCCAGCCTATTTGTTTTTCAGATTTTGGTCATAAAGATAAACTCCTCTCTCTAAGCAGGAATTCCTTGACAAGGTAAGCATTTCTACTTGTAAGCTGTTTATTTCTCAGTAAATTTTTTAAGTGGCCAAAGTTCTCAGGAGAAGTTACAGTAAGAATTGAACAAGGTTAATATTTCCTGTGGCCAGGGCTATGGAAATGGCAACAATGTTTACAAAAGCAGAAGGGTACTCATCAAGTCAACTCAAGATCTCAAAAGGAATGGATATAATGAGCTCAAAACCTAGTAAACAGGGTGAGTATTTACATCAACATTAATATTGAGGAATCAGATAAACAGTTGAATTTAGAATGACTCCAAGAAGATTTCATATGCGAGTATATCTTGTAGGGTGTGCAGCATTGCTATGAAAGAAGAAAAAATTATGAGATGCTTTGGTGACTAAATCATTAAGATGACAGTGATAGGAAGAAGTGGGACTTAGGAAAAGAATTTGGGTAAGTTGAGTATTTCATCCTTGTTAAAAAATCTGGGCAGCTGCTATTTAGAACAAATATTAAGAAGATATTATAAACAGAATTAAGCTTTTGATTTATCCTGCGTTTTTTTTTTTGTTTTTTTTTTATGTTTCTTATGAAGAAAGAAGTCATTATACACACTTGGCTTACCTAAGTTTTGTAGATGGAGCTACAGGGAAACATCTAGAGAAAGGTTATAACATTCTAAAAATGTTCTCTGTAGAGACACATTTTATACATAGTTGCTGAGCTTAGCTTATAATATGTGTATGAAGGCTGATACTATTATCAAATTAAAATATATTATTATTTTTTCCATTTTGAAGCCTATACCAAATTTAAATCAGTGCTACTTATTCTTGTAAATAAAAATGGAACCCTGCTTTAAAGTGTTAATCTTTTATAGCGTTTTCTGAAGTAAAAGTCATGGTTATTTCTTCCTAAAAATGGCCATTAAAATCCTTTTTCCATGTATTTTCTCATTAGCTAAATAATAAAAAAAAAATAATGGGTGTCTCTCGATTTTTCTTCATACAGTTTGGTACTACAGAGTGAAGAAATTTAATAGCAATTTTACTTGTGCCCTCATTATTGGTATGCTGTAGTCATTTTCTACTTTTCAATGACTTTGAAAATGATCTTGTATAGTAGCGGCTTCTTATTATCCAGAAAGGTACTAGGAATAGGTGTAATCTCATTATACCCACAACCACTCAGTAGAAAAATATGTAATATTCATGTGAATATCTGTGAGGTAGTAGGGTATAGTTGAATAGCTTCATTTTCTCTGCTCTACGATGGTACAATTACATTTATTTTTTTAAATGACAAACTCATAAAATCATACAGTGACAATCAGCACAAATGCAGAGTTGCCATTTGCGTAGGAGAAATGGGTTACAGGATAAATCTCTAATTTAGCTAATGGAATTTTGAAATAGAGCTTATAACCCAAGTGAAATCAGACACAGTGGTCTTAGTTGACTCCATTTTATAATCACTTACATTTTTATTGCTAATTCACCTAATTGAAGTCAGGAGTAAATACACCATTAGCTCTGGATAACTTAGGTTAGGGTTGAATTTTACTGTTACAAGGAATATGTAAGTGTCCAAAAGAAAGATGCACAAATCTGCTGAGTTTTGTTAGCAACACAGGAAAACAAAGAACTTAAATTACAAGCCTGATTCCTACATCTAACTACAGTGTCTTTTGAGAGCATTTGTGGCCTTATTAAATCTGTTTTAAATAATTTATTTTCTATTGAGGTAATCAACTTGTTTATATAAGAAAATCAAAACAACAATAAATCATACCTTTTTCTATGATTTCTTAGCCAAGCAAATGTATGGATGTTGCAATACCCTAAGTGAGGATTGTGATTGAAAATATTAAAATGAATGCTTCAGTATAACACGAAATCCCAGTTGATGACGTTTTGGAGTGATGGGGTGGGGCGCGCCGAGAACCTAGAAAGAATTCTTGAAGACATCTTGGGTGAAAAATGTGATTTTATGAAACAAAAGGGACCCATCAGCAGGAAGAGTTGCATTGCAAGTGTGGAGAGGTGACTATTTTATTATGTCATCATGGGAGATAAAATCAAGAGAGAGTTTCCAAAGAGACTTTCACTTGCTAAAGATTTACTGGAGGCCTGGCTCTTGTCAAGCTAACGTTGTTTTTCCCTCCAGCAAAGCTTTAACATTAAGACAGTAGCCGAGTTCCTCGACTTAAGGCCATTGATGGGATTCCCTTTTTCTTGTAAACTGGTGGCAATTCTTATCAGATTAATCATTTGTTTTATCATTGTTTTTGTCCTTTTCTGTTTTTGGGTAGCCAGGAGTGTGTCCGAAGAATATCAAACATTGCCTACCTGGGGTGGGGGTGGGGGTGGGGGTGCCATTAAACTGCACTTTTGTCGGGGCGCCTGGGTGGCTCTGTCGGTTAAGCGTCTGACTTTGGCTCAGGTCATGATCTCGCGGTTCACGGGTTTGAGCCCCAGGTCGCGCTCTGTGCTGACAGCCAGTTTAGAGCCTGGAGCCTGCTTCCAATTCTGTGTCTCCCTCTCTCTCTGACCCTCCCCTGTTCATGCTGTCTCTCTCTCTCTCTCTCTCTCTCTCTCCCTCTCTTCCCCCCACCCTCCCCCGCTCTCTCTCAGAAATAAATAAAAAACATTTAAAAAAAAATTTAAACTGCACTTTGTCCTCAGCTTGCCTATATCCCCACCCCATCACCAGTATTAAGTAATTAATTAATTTAGGGCAAAAATAATATTTACACTTTTAGTAAAACAACAAAAATGTTAATAATATTAAATATCAATTAAAATAATGGAATCTGTCCATTATTACCTATTTCTATCTTATATTAGCAAAATATCAAACATATTGGTAACAGCACGCAAACAACATGCCAAAAACCTGGATGTATCTTTTACAAATCTAACTTAAATAGCATATGCTTTCATTAAATTGTCAAAACCTTCAAATAATTTTATTGATTGAAAATAGGTAGCGTTTACTGAAGTTATTATTCCAGGAAGTATACGAAGCACAGTTTATACATTTTATCATTTTTCACAAACCTTGCTACGGAGACACAAATCTTAGTCCTGCAGAGAGGCCCAGAGACCCGCCGGTGTTAGAGAAGCTGTAAGTGGGAGAGTGGTGTTTAAACCCGCCGGGTCCCCGGGACGACTCTTCTTAACCACTTTCCTCCCACATAGTGTAATGTGCGCGAGATCAGGTAAACTTGTTAATCTTCAGAAAGAGAAAAATGCATTCAGATCACCTTAAAACATTACACACCTTATTCCTTGCTATTATGCCATTTTTGAATGGGTTACAGGCACATATGTAAACAGGTGTGTTTTGAGTATTTATTAAAAACGAGAATTGAAATAATCTTGTTATCAAATGAAAACCAATGATTATCTCAGTTATTGACCAGTTTTCCTGCCACAGTGATGAATTGCTGTATCTATATAACTTTTCATTTATTGCTGGGCCAATTTTATTGCTTACCATATGTGATATCTGCTAGGAAAATATGACTAATTATAATAAAGATTTCCTTTAACAATAACATCATTATTTTCATCAGTATATTTAGTGTCATTTTTTCGTTAGGCCAGGTTTCCATTGCTTAAGGTTAATATCTAATATATCTATTAACATCTAATAATATATATTATATACAATATTGTTATTTATGATATATAAATCACATATATTAATGTAACATTTAATTTATGATATAATTATATTAACTCATATTACATAAATGAGAATTACTATAGGAGAGGTAAAAAGAATATAATGAACTAGTTCATTTGAAGTTTAAATATTCACTCAGGATTCTGGAGAGTGAATTCCACACCCACCCACTCCCAACCCTGGCCTCAGGCTCTGTGCTAATCCCTACTTGGGATTCTCTACCTCACTCTCTCTCTGCCCCTCCCCTGCTCACACCCTCTCTATCTCTCTATTTCTCCCTCTCTCTCAAATTAAATAAATAAACATTTAAATACATTCTGCTGAGGTAAATTTTAAAATCTATGTTTGAAAGAGGCAGAGGCACTGTTTGCAAGGCCTGTGATAAATACGAACCAAAAATACTTTCAGAACATGGTTTTGTGTGACAGGTTTTATGATCACTTATTCATTAGAATATTATAACCCAAACAACATGACCAACAACTGGGACAATAGGCAGGAGCTAGTTGATAAGTAGCATCTTTATCCTACCTCAAAATCAGAAGAACTTCAATCTGTTTCTCGACCATGTGTTCATAATGAAACAGTACTTCCGGGTGCTGTAGTTTTTCTTTCTACCATAAAACTGAATCAAAGCTCCCCTTTGCTTACATGGAAAACATCACACAGATGGCCAAAAATGACTATATCAAATCCGCCTCAATGAAGACAATGACCTTCATAAATATCAGGCAACTGACTATAATAAATTTTGTTTTATGCTATATTCATAAACTGAGATGCTCTGAGTATTGAAGTCGAATCATGAATAGTAAATGTTGACAAAACTAACATGAAAGGACAGACACCATTTTAAACATCTTAAAGTACTTCCCTTCCAATTTTCAAAGAATAGAATGATAACATTTGGTAAAAGAACATGCAAATGTGTGAGAACCTCAGAATTGCTAGCTCAGTGAGAAATGCAGTTTTGTTGTGTTATCATAGTATTCTCAGAAACTTGCATTTTCATACATCCTAACACCCATGATTACTGTTTTTCGCATTTAAAGCAAATAATTGCGGGTAATATATACTTCTTTGGCCATAGGAAAGGATAATTCAATTATATAAAATAAATCAGTCATGAGAGGTATTTTTTTAACTTTTGCAACTGCAGGTTAAATAATAAAACAAGTAGACATTATCTAAATCTCATTTTAAAATCTTCATTATTTAAAGAATTCCTTCATTTTTGTGTATGTCTTCTCTAATTAGTTATGGCTATTTTTTTATCAGCTTTCTTGTGTTCTTGTTAAGTAGTTACCGATCAACACCTGAGACCTGCTCTTTTATTCTTGAAAATTTCAGCTTTCCAACAGTATTCCTTTCTCAACTCAGTCTCTGGAATTTTTCTTATTTAATGATCTTGTCCTCTACCATATAGCATCTACCTATTATATTTGACAATGTTAAGTTTACCTAAAACCCGGTGCTTCTGAAAACCAATGAAAGTTAAAGGAATCCCTCCCTGTCCTCCACCTCCAGATTCCTGTATCTTTGCTTCATAAATGATTAACTACTTTATCTTCACTGATCAAGATAAATAAAATGTTTGTTGGCCAAACTCTGATTAAGATTATCTCCTTCCCTGAACTCTGACCACCTTTAAACTGAACTGGCAAACTACTCTTCCTGAAGGAACCATCTTCCCTACTCTCCACCCCTGGTAAAACTTCTGGGCATCTAGTGTGCCCTCAGGTCACTCTTCAGTGGCTCTTCCCCATCCAGTTCTCTCTAGCCTTGTTCACTCCATATGAAAGAAAAACTCTGTGCCTAACCCTGAAATGCCTGCACATCTTTTTGACAGCTTCTCTGGATTCTAGTAGTGCCTACACTGAGTATTTCTCTACTCAGTATGCCTCTCCACTCCCCTGCAATAATTCTTTCAAATAAAATCTCTTCCTTCTCATATCTGAAATTGCTTTTTATTTGATATACCCTACATTTTAATTTATTTATTAACTTTATTTTTATTTATTCAGTAACTTTATTACTGAAGTTAAACTTCGACAGTATATTTCAAGAATCCCATTGTATTCTTGTGTCTCCTGCTTTCCAACCCTCTCCTCCGCATTGACCGGACCACAGTAGTCCTTGGGCCTCACTATGTTTTAATTTCAACAGTATCACTAGCTCCTCATTCCTCTCAGGGGTCCTTGTTTCCCCTTAAATACCATGGTAGATTATTTTAGTGACCCGTTTTTGGGACATCTCATCAACTTGGCTGCTGCTCTTTTGTTTATTCATATTCATTTTGCAATAGTTTAAGTCCATCCCTATGTAACTGACTGGAGAAAAATGCTCTATCATGCTGCCTGTCTTCACTTTTATTTCATGATCACTAATTCAAGTGGGCTTTCAATGTTGCCAAGCAATATACTATATTTTACTCTCTAGCACTTTTAAATGACTACTTTGTTTCTAGTCTTTCCTCAAACCAAGAGTACCATCTCCTTATCTGTGCTCTCATAATAACCTTGCTTCCCACTTCACAAAGAAAAGTATCACAATCATGAGAGAACTTCCAGAGAAGCTGACAACACAACTTTAATACCTACTAGCATCTGGCCCTGCATTCCGTGCCTTCCTTTCTAACATAAGAAATAAACCTTTCCTCATCCTTAGACCCCTTCACTTGTGCAATATATCGTATCTTCCTTTCTCACGGACATTGTTGGAGAAATTTATTATTTTCTCTCTTGCCACATCAAGTGGATACTTCTCCAATTCCCGCCAACATACAAGCATGCTATTATTTAACCCGCATTGAAAAAAATTTTAACAAAATAAAATATAAAATCTCTCTCTTTGATAGCTTTGACTTTTTGTTCATTCTCTGGTCCTTTAAATAACAAATTATTTCCAGCTATCTATGTATTTACTCTTCTGATTCTATTCCTCCTGTTTCCTTTTTCAAGTCATGCAATCAGAATTTAACTCCATAACTTAACCAAAAATACTTTTGTTAAGGTTATCAATAACTTACATTTTTACAAATCTATTTGTCAATTCTTGATCTTTCTCTTATTTGACTTGTCAGCAGTATTTATTATCATTCACTCCTCTTTGGAGCACTTTTATTTGATTTCTAAATTATACACTTTCTCCTAATTTTTTTTTTTAATTTTTAAAAATTTTTAAATTTTTTAATGTTTTTTATTTATTTCTAAGAGAGAGCATGAACAGGGAAGTGTCAGAGAGAGAGGGAGACACAGAATCTGAAACAGGCTCCAGGCCCTGAGCTAGGTGTCAGCACAGAGTCCGAGTCAGGGCCCAAACCCACGAACTGTGAGATCATGACTCGAGTTGAAGCCATATGCCCAACCAACCGAGTTACCCAGGCACCCCTCACTTTCTCCTAATTTGATTGCAGTTTATTTTATCAGTTTCTACTTATCCAACATGTTGACAGTGGAATGCCTTAACACTATATTCTTGGACTTTTCCCCTTCTGTATCTTCATTTACTGGCATTTAGTTCCATGGCTTTAATAAATAAGTATTTTTATACTGATAACTTCCAAGTTTCCATCTCTATTCTAGACTGTTCTCTGAACTCCAGACATTTAATCCCACTGCTTACTCATAATATCTCCACTTGGATATCTTTTAGATCTGAGAGTTAATATTTCCATAATTCTTTATCCTCCAAATTCTCTCAGCCTTCTATATATTCCATTTCTGTTAATGGTATGACATCTTTCCATTTGTTCAAGCCAAAGCCTTGCAAAAGACTTTGAGTTTACTCTTTCTCTCACACTTAACATTTTACCCACCAAAAATTGGTTCTAACTTTAAATTGTAGCTAAATTTGTCAGAATTTGAATCTCAGAATTCCACATAGACGTGTTTTATGTTGGGATTCCAGGAATTATACTGAACTAGAACCATAATACACCTGCTCTCCCTAATCAACTTTCTTTGATTGAATGGCCCAGCGAGCATTAAATCCTAAATACTGAACAATGAGTGAGGAGCCTGAAATTACGTCCTCAGCCTCGGGCCTCGGGCTGCACGTAGCCCCAGTTCCAGGAAAAGCTTCAGCTGAAGCCACCCTCAGGACCACCCTCGGATCAACCAATCAGAAGAACTGTGTAACATTCCTGTGGTCTGAGTCAGGGCTGGGAACTGCAGGTAGTTACTCTGCACAAACTAGCCAATCACTCACTGCTTGCCTAAACCCCACATAGGCCCTTTGAGCTCACCTCATAATTGGTCATTTTCAAAGGATTCTCAAAGGTCATGATTGGGTCCCGCCAAAAGTAACGGACGCCTCAAAGACACTGAATGGTCAAAACTGTTACCATGGTTGCTGTACGATTATGATTGGTGTTTATGTGATGATGCTATATGTACTACGTGTGCACCATAACACCCCTGTCCCTTACCCCATAAAAGCCCTGCTTGCCACTGTTCGGGGCTTCACCTTGGTGCCACTGTACAGGCTGGTTAATGGGTGAGCCCCTGCTTGAGCTTGTAATAAAGACCCTTTTGTACTTGCATCGGTGCCGGCTCCTTGGAGGTCTCTGGGGACTCGCTATTCGGGCATAACATGAGAAACAAGAATGAGAGTGTCGTTGGTGTCTTTCAGAAGCAAATGAAAACATGACAATAAGCAAATAATGGAAGTTAAAGATATGTTTTACATGTAAGTTTTTCACATGTCCAGAATCCAAATCAAGATAAATTAAGTACGTGAGGAGACCCAACACACATGCACACACAAATACAACCAGCAGTAACATTCCTATCAGCACTTTAGTTATTGGGTGATTCAGATATAGACCGTAATACTATTTTGCTTACTATAAATGAGAATATAAATACAAATATGTATTTCAGCATAGAACTACAAAATATAAAGATGGCATGGATTTTTAAAATAAACAAATAGAAATTCTAGAGTGAAAGTTAGAAGTTACTGATTATGAAAATCAGTTAGAATCAGGCATAGGTACCAAAAGGAAAAAGAGTCAAGAAAAGATGGCAAGAGACATAGAGAATACATTGTGAAGTTCTATGGTTTGATTCTTTAGAGAGGCTGAAAATGAGCAAAAGTAATAACTAAAGAAATATTGTCTGATAATTTAATAGATAATAAAAGGCATCAACCCACAGAAAGAACTCCAATATCCCAGACAAGATAGATCCAAAAAGGTATCCACAAAGAGATGGATATAATAGAGGAAATTGTCAAAAACAAAGAAAAAAGGGAAGAACATTTACTCTGAAAGTAGCAAGTTGCGCTTGGTTAACTATTAGATTGTAATTTTGTAAATGATGAGAAACACAAGATAACGGGATGGTATTTTCCTTTTGCTATAAAACAGTTACCCAAAATGAGTTCCAATTATAAACTGTTGGAGACCGGCTCCGGCCGGGGTCCAGGGGTCCCTGAAGGATGGACGGTGTCAGCGAGGGAGGGGTGAGAGAGGCCCCAGAGTCTTTCTGGTCAACAGGCAGGCATCTCCACCCAGACTAGGGCTCAACTCTATTTTATAAGTGTTTGCTGGACGGCACAGAAGTGGCATTTGCCTTAGGCAATGATTTCTGATAACAAACTTCTTTGATATGTAAGAATTTCCTAGAACATAGATTTGTAGAAGACTCCTGCATAACCTTTATCAATAGTAATTGAGGTAGGGGATTTAGATGCTTATCTTATGAGGAAGGAAAGCATCTTTAGCATACCAGACAAAGTTTTTAGCATACAAAGGGTGAAATTACTTCTTTGTGGGCAGGGGTCAATAGCTTGTTTAAGGTGGAAGTATCAAGAAAAATAGGTTTTTCAGGAAACACCTCTGCTCCCATAATCACAAAAGAAGAAGTTCCTCAATAGGTTCCTTTACAGAGAGCAATCAGCATATTCAAGGCCAGAATAAGTCACTCCAAATACTTGATAACAAATGCCTTGGGGTGGGGGGGAGAGGCCGCCAGTGCTCCATGCAGAAACAATTGGGTGGGGGTGGATATCTGGCCTTTGTCTCTAAATTAGGCTCTTTGTCTCAGGGCCAGACTCAAGCCCCCTTTCTTAGGTAAGTCTTCGATCTGCAAGACCCTTAGGAAGAGACTTTTAACAATCATCCACAATGTTTTCACCTGAAATCTCTTTGGAAAAGGCAGGGACATGCCTTTCCTTATGAGCAATCTGTGTGGGGAATATCGGTCTGATCTGGAATATCAGATCTGGTCAATACCAGCAACCTCATTTCCAACATGAGCCAGTAGTAGAAGGAGATACCAGTTTTCGTTTCTCTCATGGCAGGAGCTGTGCAAACGCTGCCATTTCCTCACTGTGTCTGTCATCCAAGGAGGCCAGTGTGTCTCCCAGCGATAAATAGAACTTTCGAGTATTAAAAATAAAATATTCTTTTAGGCAAAAAAAAAAAAAAAAAGAAGTTTGGAAATTTTTCTAATCAGCACCTCACAAAAATAATAATAAAGGACTCTCTTGAAGCAGAATAAATATTCTAAATGGGAGATTAGAATAACAGGAAGAAATGAAGAGTTACAAAAATGTAAATATGCAGCTAAATCCAGATATTCCATTCATTTTATCAAAAACTAATAGTGCCTGCTGTTGAAAATCATACACACATATAATCTAAGTACAGATTATTATATATATATAATCTAAGTCACAGAAACATCACATAATTTTGAAAGTAAATAACAGAGTTAAAGTGTCTTGTTCTTGCATTGTGTATAGTGTCAAAGTACTAATTAAATTTATCTTTAGTGATCAAGGATGAATGTTGTAATACATAGAAAACCACACACAAAAAGGTAAGACAAAATCCCAAAATAACTTCAAAAGAAAGGGAATAATTACAATTATTTAATATTTCAAAGAATGCAGGAAAACAGATAAAAGTTTAAAGAGATGTGGTTGCCATGCAAATCATGGTTGGGTTTAGATTTAAGGACAGCAGCATCAAGTTGAAAGGTGCTCCTGACCAATTACATAGATCTGACCTTGTTGTTGTTACATAGGTGTTTAGTTGGTAATTTATTAAGTGGTGCTATATGTATTTTATGCTGCCTTTTAACGGGTTATATCTTACAATTTGGAGAACAAAGGTATTAAGGGAATATCCTTTATACTTTAAGACCATATTTCTAGAAATCTAGAAATATAACAATGCCAGAGGCCGGCTCCAGCAGGTCCAGGGGTCCCTGAAGGATGGATGATGTTGGCAAGAGAGAGAGAGTGAGAGAGCCCGAGATTCTTTCTGATCACCAGGCAGGCATCTCCGTCCTGTCGGTTTTGGTGTCTTTATTTATAGGTTAAATGATAACAGGACATTAAAAAAGGAATTTTTACAATGGATAACTCTTTGTGATAAGATGCTTTGAAAAATGTACAGAAGTAGGTTTTACAGAAATATTCTTGCAGAACTACTCCAATCATAGTGAGGTTAAGTAAATCTTATAACTAAAGAATTAACAGGGTATTCCTAGTAAAAGGCAGGATACATATTTGTTCTAAGTTAATAACGCTAAGGTTAGGTCATAGGTTAAGTGTATAGATGGGCTAAGAGTCATTTTGTCTGACTTTCAAGAGGATGAACGTTTTCGAGCCGGTTAATGAGTTGTTTGTGGAAACCTATTTGATGCTGAATGTGTGAATACCATGGAGGCCCTAAATGTGTCGGCCTTTATTTTTGGGTAATGCTTTAGCTACTCTTATCTATCCTCATCCCAGCCACCTGTAAGGGAAGGTGTTTGCAGAAAGTAGGCCTTGGGGAAGGGACTGCCATACATCACCAGTTAGGAGAAGCTGTAAGTATTAACTTAAGTTCTGCCCTTATCTGTTCCTTAACTCTAAATTAGGCTCTTTGTTTCGGGGCCAGGCTCAATTGTAACTCTTGTGTTCTTAACCCCCTTTATTATCTAAGTCCTGGATCTGCAAGGCCCATAGGAAGAGCCTTTTGACAGTCCACAGAGCTTTTATCTAAAATCTCTTTTGTAAAGGCAGAAATATGCTTTTCCTTATGAGGTATCTGTGTTCAGAATATGGGTCTGATCTGGAATATTGTGAGGCCTGGTCAATACCAGTAGGCTTATTTCCAACATGAGCCAGTATTAGCAGAAGTAGATACCAGTTTTCGTTTCTCATGGCAGTAGCTGTGCAGACACTGCCATTTCCTTGCTGTGACTGCCATCCAGAGAGGCTCCTGGCATAACAAAATTTTAGAAACATTAGTATTCCTACTCTTATCGAGTCTATAAATGCTTTGTCTATTTCTTATTTGAGTTTACTGACATAGGGGGAAGCTTTTTAACAAGTTATCTGTTGAATTTCCTCATGTTGTTTTATATTGATTTTTCTGATGATTATGAATCTGTGACATGCCTGAAATATTAGTAATACCTATATTCTATTCTATAGAAGATAGATCTAGATAGATAAATAGATAGATAAATAGACAGATAGATAGATAGATAGATAGATAGATAGATAGATAGATAGATAGATGATAGATATGTAAAACTCTCTTGGGCCAAAAGATGAGGGGCTTGCAAATGAGGAAATACCAACCATTATTTGATTTCAAACTCTATTCGGTAAAAAGTCAGGGGTTGAGCAACCTAGCTCCTCCTGGCTGCAGCAAGCCCCTGAGATGTAAATCTTTACCGAGCATTGTGATTAGAATGGTCAAACATGTTCTTCAAGCAACTGTTAACCAACCCCTACCTCTAACCACAAAATTTTCACTTCTGTACACTGGCTTCACCCCTCTTCCTATATAAACCCTGAGCTGTGGCTTGGCAGGGCACCCTTCCCAGGACTTTTCAGGTGCGGGGGTGGGGGGGCTGGGAGGGGCATCTGGCTGGAGTAAAACCTGAATAACCAACTCCTTTTGTGTTTTGTGGGCTTTGTTCTCTGTGATTCTCCTTTGGAAAGGAAGGTCTAACAGATAGATAGATAGATAGATAGATAGATAGATAGATAGATAGATAGACAGAGATCATACTATAGTCTGTAGTAAGTTATTCTAATCAAATGGACTTTCCAGGTACAAGTAAGTTCTAAGTTAAATACAGGCATTTCTCATTATTTACAACAGTCGTGTTCTGTAAAATTGCTTCAAACAATGTATTAGTGAATAATAAGTGGTTGCTCTTAAGGGAAATATTCTTAAAATCACTCTTAGGAGAGTTAAATTCATACAAATCTCTGGTCACATTTTTAATCACCTGATCAGTATATAACTGTTTTATGTTTGTTTCTGCTTACCTTATTTAAAATATATTGTTGATTCATTAACACTGAACTCATGGTATTGATGAAGTTTTGGGGTGATGGATGGGTTCATGGGGTCCAATGCTGACAGCCAAGAAAGAATTGTTGAGGGCATCTTTTGTGCAAAAAAGTGATTTTATTAAAGCACGAGGACAGGACCCATGGGCAGAAAGAGCTGCACAAGGGTTGTAACAGGTAACTCCTTATATACTTAAGGTTGGGAGGAGGTTAAGGACAGAGTAAGTCCCTTTGAAGTTTTGGAAGCAAGTTTTCCAGGATCTTGAGGGACTAGCTGCTGTAAGGAAAGCATAAATTATTACCATTTAGTAAAACTTCAGTCATGAGACCCTTCAGATGTGTATCAGGAGGCCATAAACTTGGAGTATGATTGCCAGCATATATTTTGGGGCAGTTGAAATAAAGGAAGTCGAGTTACACGATCCTTGAGTTTGGGACAATGTTAAGCCAAGGTTCTCTTTTGCCCCTAGCAAAACGTCATCATTGAGGCAGCTGAGCTCCTAGAGGGAAGTCACTCTAGCAGTTTCAAGGACTTGTCAATGGACTGTAGGCAGTAGGGAATTTAGTTTTTCATTTGCCTTAGTTTCCCACATTACCATGGAAAGCACTTAAACAAACCCCTTTCCTTTGTTCTTGGGTAGCCAGGAGTGTCCGAAGAATATCACATATATTCCACCTGGGTGGGGGTGTGCTGAGGTTGCCCTCAGCCTGCTTCATGCTCCCTCATCAGTACTAGAAGTCATGATTGAATGGTGCTTATCGAACACATGTATATTCTCTATAAGAACACACTGCATTCTAGTGCTTTTGGAGAGCACTTTAGTACGATGGCTAAAAACAATATAAACAAAATCACCACCACCAACAATGAAAATACGAACAAAAATGGCACTAATAAACCACACATACGCACAAACACATACAAACATGTTTATAGTAAAGTCTGAAACAAGAAGGCAAAACATCACCTTTGCCAGCCTCACCTGGAGAGCCCTGGTTGTGACTCATTTTTTTTTCAATCTTCATTTATATAGTCAGGAAGGAAGAATTTCCTTTGCCTTTCAAAGTCTTTCTAGCTGGAATAAGAATCGAATTGTTGGGTCTCAGATTAATAGGAGAAAATCACATTTAATTTCATATATGCAAGAACTGCATTGAGACATGAAAACTCCAAAGACAGCCAGGCAACATGATATGTAAATATCATTATGAACTAATTAAAATGGGATTGGTGTTGAAACGCCCAGAGATCGGAAGACCCCCAAAATCAAACCACCAGAGACCAGAGTCAAAGCCAAGCGGCGAGGGTTGTTTATTTGCAGGTTCGAACCTGGACCTCCGCGCACTCGTTGCCGGTGACGCTAAGAGGCCCTGAACAAAGCCTTTGCAGCCTTTTTATAGACAAAAGTAAACAAGTCATGGAGAGGGACAGGAGATTTCCATGGTTACAAGTTTGCCATTGGTTAACATTTAAATGTGAACATATACCGTATCTGATTGGTTCCCGCCATCAGGTTTTTGGCGGGATCTAATTACTTGGCGGGATCTAATTACAACATTTGGGATACCTTTGAATTCAGCCTATCAGAGAGCGAGTCTAAAGTCTTGTTTGGCGACTAACAGGTTAACATCTCTCTCTCCAGGCCCTTCCCTCAGAGAGGTGGGGGGTGGCTGCTGGCCTTTCCTGATTGGGTGTTGCCAGGGTAGTGTGGTGGAGTGACAGAGGGAACATGAAGCTAGTCGCTTGGGCAATCCGGTGGCGGGAAAGTAAGCCTTAAGCATTGTTACAGAAGCAGAAAGAGCTGGTTAGGTATTAGCTTCCCGTAGCGCAGGCATTTGTTCAGAAGCGGAAAAGCTGGTTAAGTTTTAGGTTTAGTTTATCTAGGACTGGGGCTACGTGCAGCCCGAGGTTTCTCTTAATGGAGGACTTAATTTTTGGCTCTACATTCCCCCCTTCTCTTGTGTATTTGAAGGCCCAATCATGGGTCTTCGGTTGGGTCCCAATCATTAGGGTGGCGATACTTCAACCTAAGTATTATGGGGTGTATGGGGTGTATTGTCCCCAGACATTCTTGCATGAAGGCAAGCAATCTAGTTAAATGACAAAATCTAAATCTCAGATGGACATACATTGTTAAAGATTTCAGTATGATGCAATTGCCATAGAAATTTAGTTATTTTTGTGACATATAATAACTCTATAACAAAACATTAAAACTTTAGGATTTACATATATTTGGGCAGTTATAGCATTTACCCATGCAATATAACCTAAGGTTTACTGTTGTATATAGTGTTTTTCCAAGTAACCTAGCATTTTAGATAAAAGGGCCTAATTGGCCAAAAGACCCCTTTTACTGTTAAAATCCTGGGAAGTTTGTTAAAACCTTAGGAAGCTATAAAGCGTATTCTAAATAGGATTACAGATCATTACAAATCTTAAAGCTTTTTTTTATTCAACCAAAGTGGCAATAATAGATCTTAAAGGCGAATGTATAACATAATATAGAAACCAACCAATTAGAAACCAACCAATTAGAAACCAACATTGGTTGGGGTAGCTCCTTCAACATTGAGAAGATTTAACTATGCAATTAAAGACCTGATAAAGATGAAACCTAAAGCTTCGGTTTTCTTGGCAGAAAAAGGAGAAAACTTTTGTTTACATTGTCTTATCAAGAGCAGATTTACAATCCAAGAAAACTTTGTTATTTTGACCGGAGAGAAAAGCAGAGTTTTAACCTTATACCAGTGTACTTTTTAAATTCCATTCATTTCAACCAGTCTATCCTGAGCACATATAAAATTCCTTTTCAAAGATTTCCCTTCACAGACCTTTTATATCTTTTTTTTGCCTTTAAACTTTGTCCCAAAGCCATTTCTCTCTAAGCAACCAGTCTTATTTAGGACAAAATTACTTTTTTTTTTACCCTCAACAAAAATGTATTTCCATTTCTTATATCTTTTTTTATGGATCTCTCAGTTTTCTATATACAGGGTTGCTTTCCATCAGTCTTAAGTACACTTAGCAGAATTTTAACTTGGGAAACCTTAGTCTCCAATTGAGGATCTAGTAACCAATTGAGAGGTGTTTACACTAGAATTTTTAAATCACTTTTTTAAAAGGTCTAAATAGTCTTACTTTTTCGGCAATAGGAAGCTGAAAACTCAAACCTATGTTTAGTAACTATGTATTTTATTTTGATAGAAGTCATGCAATTCAGGCCAGACATGTTTTTAAAAGGAGTTAACCCTATCTGGTAGTGGGAGTTGCATACTCTATAGAGTGCAAAGGGGAGGAGAGCTATCCAGTCTCCGCCAGTCTCCAAGGTCAATTTAATTAAGGTCTCTTTTAGAATTCTATTTATTATTTTTTTTTATCTGTCCTGAACTCTGGGGTCTGTATGCACAGTGTAATTTCCAATTAATCCCCAGGGCCGTGGCTAAATTCTGGCTTACTTTGGACACAAATACAGGTCTGTTGTCTGACCCTATCATCTGAGGAAAGCCATACCTTATGAAGATGTCTTTCAGGAATTTTTTTTCCATGATCTGGGCAGTCTCACGTTTGGTTGGGAGTGCTCGGCAGGCGGTGGTTCCTCAGCTCCTTGGTAGGTGTTTTTCCTTATCAGGGGCCATTACTTTACAGTGGAGATCCTGGAGCTAGCCATCTGCAATGACGAGGAGCTTAACAAGCTGCTAGAGTCAAGGTCAAATCCCGCATCTGGTGTTAGCAGCGTTTCAGGCAAGCCTTCAAGTGCGTGGTGGTCGGCGATGGGTGAGTGCGCCTTGCGGAGGCCATGGGTTGGGCGGGGACGCCCCCAGAGACCTTGCCCAGGCTGGGGCTGGGCGTATGGCTCCGGGGATGTGGGAGCCATGGGGGTGCAGGCGGTCGGCTTGGGGCCAGTGCCATGGCCCTCATGCCCTGATGTCCCTACTGCGCGCTCCTCAGAATGTTGAGCCCAATGTCCATTAGGAACTCAGTGGATCGCCCTTTTACTTTTAGGGTTACCCTGGGGTTGGGGAGGGGTGCCGAACCCCGTTTCCCCTAGTCACTGTCATTTCCCATTACTAGGATGAGAGTTTCAGATTTATTCTTGGGGCATTCTTTGGCCCAATGTTTTTTCTCTTTGCCGTAGGCGCATTGATTTTTGCTTAATTGGGGGCGCCCCTCGAGCCGCTGGGAGTTCTCCTTATCTTCTTTTCCTGAAGCCAACTGTCTGAGGCGTCTTTTCCGGTTCTCCGGTTCCACAGTTCCCGCGAGTAGCATCTTGGCTAGACCCTGGTTTTGTCTCTTTTCAGCCCTTACCTGCTTGTCCTCTGCACTGTCCCTGCTGCTGTGTACCCTCTCTGCCACGACCACTAGATCTTGGAGGCTCTTTTTCCTAGACGTTCTAGTTTCTGAAGTTTTTTTTTAATTGTTGGGAGCAGACTGACAAAAGCCATGGCCACCGCAGCTAAGTTTTGCTGGGGCCTCTGGATCTATAGGGGTGCACTGGTGGAATGTCTCTATTATTCTTTTAAGGAACGCTGCGGGGCTTTCCTCTGGTCCCTGACTGACAATGTAGGCTTGCGAGCCGCAGCCTTGAGACCTGCCAACAGAGTCTGGCGGTAGACTAAGAGACTCTCCTTACCTTCAGCCAAGTTGTAGTTCTAATCTGGCCATGCCAGGGGAAACCCAGCGTCATTTTGAGCCTGGTCAGTAGTGGGGACTCCAGTGGGCCCAGGAACCAATTTTCTGGGTTCAGACTGGATTATTTTTCATTTCTCAGTACTGAACATGCTGGGAGCCGCACCGGCCTCCCCGGACGGCAGTCACAGCAAGGAAATGTCAATGTCTGCACAGCTTCAGCCATGAGAAATAAAAACCGGTATCTCCCTCTGCTACTACTGTACTACTGGCTCGTGCTGGAAATAAGCCTACTGGCATTGACCAGGCCCCACAACATTCCACATTAGACCCATATTCTGAACACAGACTGAACACAGATACCTCATAAGGAAAAGTATATTCCTGCCTTTACAAAAGAGACTTTAGACGAAAGCTCCGTGGGCAATCGTCAAAAGGCTCTTCCTATGGGCCTTGCAGACCTAAGACTTAGACAATAAAGGGGGTTAAGAACACAAGAGTTACAATTGAGCCTGGCCCCGAGACAAAGAGCCTAATCCAAAGTTAAGGTACAGATAAGGGCAGAACATAAGTTACTACATTTATCTTTTCTAATTGCTGAAGCATAGCAGCCCTTTCCTCAAGGCCCATATTCCATAAACATTTTCCCTTATACTGGCAGCTGGGATGAGGACAGACAAGAGCAACTAAAACATAACCCAGGCGCAAAGACTGACTTACTTATGGCCCCCATGGTGCTTGCACATTCAGCATCAAGGAAAAGGCTCGCTCAAGCAATTTAGGAATAAGCCTAATATACATTTTACAAATAATTAGCCCTTGTAAAAATTCTGTCTTCTGATGTTATATTATCGTTGAACCTTAAAATAAAGACACCAAAACCGACAGGACAGAGATGCCTGCCTGGTGATCAGAAAGAATCTCAGGGCTCTCTCATTCTCTTTTGCTGACACCGTCTATCCTTCAGGGACTCCTGGACCTGTCAGAGCCGGCGCGGCTTCCGACATGAACAGAACCTGTAACAATTACTGGCAATCACCCCAGGTGGGCTGATGAGTAAACATGATGCTCTCTAGAAGGGCTATAAGATCTTTAGGGTTATCAGAGAAACGAGCATTTTGAATTTTCCAATTATAGAGATCACTAGTAGAGAAAGGCCAGTACTGAAGTCGGGGGTTACCCGTGTCATCGGGGAGTCCTATTTCCCGCAGAGGTAGGGTGACCGTGGAGTCGGGTAGACGGGAGCTTGGCTCCCGCTGAGTCCGCCCACGAGTACGGTCAGCTGGTCCTCTGCAACTAGTTTCATTTCTCGTAGAGTCTGAGGCCGTCATTTCGCGCCCTCTGGACTCCAATGAGACTGCTGCCTCTCGTTCTTCAGGCTCCCCCAGGGCATCTGGTGGGGGAGCGGCCCCACCTTCTGGCGGAGCCTGAGGCGCGGAAGGGAGAGTAGCGTAGGGCAGAGGATCTAGGGTGAGGGGATCTTGACTCTCTGATGGTACCGGACATAGCTGTGTTGTAGGATCCCTCAGCCGACAGGAACCTGGAGGTGGAAGTGCCGGGTGGCCGGCTATAAGAACTTCACAGGTGCCCGGTAAAAGAAATGGGGAGACCCATGGTGGGGGATTTTCGACTAGATCTTGCCAAATTAAAATATAAGGCACCTGGTCGGGGTGTCCTTCCTTTCCCCGCAAGAAGATTTTAGCCTTTACTTTGGCAATGGTGGAGGAACAGAAAGTCCCCTCTGGAGGCCAGTCAACCCCGAAAGTGGGCCATTCTGACCGACAGAGAGTGACAAATTTATTTCGATGAACATTCAGGCTCAAACTATGGGCTCTGGCCCGAACTTCCCTGAAGTTGGCCAAGATTAAGGTGAGCAGCGTGCTGTGAGTTTGTCCCATCTCCTAGACAAGGGGAACAAAGTGAATTAGATTAATTTATGTCTTCAGGGAAGGTCCCGAGGCCCCTGTAGGGAAAGATAAGATCGGTTAATTCGCAGGTGCGGCAACAGAAACAGAGAACCTCTGATGGGCCGTATAGGACCAACAGAAACACAGAACCTCTGATGGGCCGCATAGGACCAACAGAAACACAGAACCTCTGATGGGCCGTATAGGACCAACAGAAACACAGAACCTCTGATGGGCCCTATAGGACCAACAGAAACACAGAACCTCTGATAACAGAGTTCACTGCACACAGACACAGACACAAAGAGACCGATAACAGAGTTCGCTGCGCACAGACACAGACACACAGAGACCGATAACAGAGTTCGCTGCGCACAGACACAGACACACAGAGACCGATAACAGAGTTCGCTGCGCACAGACACAGACACACACAGACACAGAAGGCTAGCCAACAGGAACAGACGCCGGCCTCGCCAGTCCGCCAACAGAAAAAGGCGCCGGCCTCGCCGGTTCACCAACAGAAAAAGACGCCGGCCTCAAACCGGTTCGCGGTAGCGACCCGCTCCGTCTTTTTACCAGATGGGCCAAAAAGAGACCCCAGATGGGCTACCTAGCCCCAGATGGGCACCGGAGGACGTCTCCTCGGTCCCGACTGACCGCTCTTTAGCGCGTCCGCCAGAGCCAGTACAGTCCCCGATACAGATTCCGCGCGGCAGAAAACGAAACAAACAGACAAGACAGAAACTGACGCTGAGACAAACAGATAGACAGAGCCGGCTCACTTACTGATCGGTCGTAGGAACAACCCATTGACTTGGGGTCTGGTAGGTCTGGGGGGGAATTATCCCGGACGAGCCTCCATATGAAACGCCCAGAGATCGGAAGACCCCCAAAATCAAACCACCAGAGACCAGAGTCAAAGCCAAGCGGCGAGGGTTGTTTATTTGCAGGTTCGAACCTGGACCTCCGCGCACTCGTTTCCGGTGACGCTAAGAGGTCCTGAACAAAGCCTTTGCAGCCTTTTTATAGACAAAAGTAAACAAGTCATGGAGAGGGACAGGAGATTTCCATGGTTACAAGTTTGCCATTGGTTAACATTTAAATGTGAACATATACCGTATCTGATTGGTTCCCGCCATCAGGTTTTTGGCGGGATCTAATTACAACATTTGGGATACCTTTGAATTCAGCCTATCAGAGAGCAAGTCTAAAGTCTTGTTTGGCGACTAACAGGTTAACATCTCTCTCTCCAGGCCCTTCCCTCAGAGAGGTGGGGGGTGGCTGCTGGCCTTTCCTGATTGGGTGTTGCCAGGGTAGTGTGGTGGAGTGACAGAGGGAAAATGAGGCTAGTCGCTTGGGCAATCCGGTGGCGGGAAAGTAAGCCTTAAGCATTGTTACAGAAGTGGAAAGAGCTGGTTAGGTAATGGCTTCCCGTAGCGCAGGCATTTGCCCAAAAGCGGAAAAGCTGGTTAAGTTTTAGGTTTAGTTTATCTAGGACTGGGGCTACATGCATCCCGAGGTTTCTCTTAATGGAGGACTTAATTTTTGGCTCTACAGTGTCTGGGGCGCCTGGGTGGCTTAGTCGGTTAAGCGTCCGACTTTCGCTTAGGTCATGATCTTGCGGTTCATGGGTTCGGGCTCCGTGTCGGGCTCTGTGCTGACTGCCAGCTCAGAGCCTGGAGCCTGTTTCAGTCTGTGACTCCCTCTCTCTCTGACCCTCCCCTGCTCACACTGTCTCTCTCTGTCTCTCTTAGAAATAAATAAAACATTAAAAAAAAATGGGGTTGGTGTCTGGGACTTCAAAGGGAAGGAATGCAGTTTAAGGAAAGGCGAAAAAAATGGTAAACAAATGTTTACCGGGCCATTCAGAAACAATGCGACATAGAGGACTTTGGTCAAAAGGCAGTGCTAGTGGGGTGCCTGGGTAGCTGGATTGGTTAAGCCTTAGCTCTTGACTTTGGCTCAGGGCATGATTTTACCGTCTAGGGGATTGAGCCCCATATTGGGCTCCAAGCTGACAGTGCAAAGCCTGCTTTGGATTTTCTGCCTCTTCCTTTCTGCCCTTCTTCCCTGCTGTTGCTCTCTCTCTCTCACACTCTCACTCTCTCTCTCTCTCTCTCAAAATAAACAAATAAATTTTTTAAAATGCCTTGCTAGTTTCCACCCTATGTATCATACCTACTTCATTGTAATGTAGTTATCTATGGTGACAGCTGTCTTCATAGAGCAGGTCCTCTATCTAAATGTTTTAGGAGGGAGGAAAAGAACTTTTCCTAAATTTGCTGGTTTTGATTGTTTTTAACTAAAAATAATTGTCATGCTAAACTGACCCATCTTGAGGCAGCCTGCTTTTGACCCCTACAATATACATAAAAAAGGAATTGAATTATCTTAAAATTTCAGAATGCTTCCCTTCTATTCACTTCTATCCAAATAATTAAAATTACCTTATTTTCATCTTTGATATTAAGACTTGAATTCATCAGTTAAAAAATATAAAATTAGTGTTATAATCAGCACATTGTAATACTACTAAAACAAAAGATTACAGTGCTAAATGTTTTTCCAGGATATAATAGCTTACCAGTGACACATTTTGTGACCACTGACATTTTGTTATTTGATTCCCTAGAATGTCACTGTAGGTTAAAGGAACACATTTTGAAAATGAGTAGGCTAATTAGAAAACATTTAAATTTTAGTTGCTCTGAAATATCCAATTGATATTGTTCATTGCCTCTTCCTGTTTTATAATACAATGGGATACTCATTCATCTCTTCAACATAAAGTTTGACAAGTTGTGTATGTAATGTTAATCTACAAGTTAAGTAGTAGCAGTATTTTCATTTTGTAGTGCATTATTTGAAATAAATTACTAGGGTATTAGGATGCCTAGACAGGTCTGGCCACATAGATAGAATGAATTGTTACTTAGAACATGTGATTTGAGGGGTAATTGAAGTGCCTGAGATATATCCTGGAAGAACTTTCCTTAGACTAGAAGGAGAGCAGAATTTTTACCCTAAAATACCACTTTGTCGTGAGGTTTAGTTTAAGCTAAAGGTAACCAAAACCCAGCAGATTCAGGAAAAGTTTTCTTCCTCCTTCTCCTCTGCCTAAATTTACATTGGAAAGGGACTCTCTACAAGGAAAGGAGCTATTATTTGTTCTCCAAATATCTCCTCTGCTTCCCTGTGAATGGCGTTTCTTCCCTTTTAGCTCCAGACTCCTATCCTCTCCTTAGCTCAAGATACTATGTCTCAGTTACCTGCCTTTTGAGTCTTCCTATCTCTTTAAAAGGCTCCCATAGGTACGGAATTAAATTTGTTTGTCTTCTATTAATTTATCTTCTTCTGTGTTAATTGTTTGACCAGCCAGAGTACCTAAAAGAGTAAAAGGAAAAATTGTCCTCTCCAATGGAGTCATTCCTTTGATTTATCACTGAATGTCACTGAAAAAAAATCCTCTAATAAAATGGCTACCTGGGGAAGATAACAAACCTGTCCCCACTAGCTACTTTTAAACATTTTTCAGTATTAGTGCACCATATCAATTACTAGACATCTGCAAAGACTGTAAGAACTGTGGTATGAACAGCTTATGGAAAGGTCCATTTGAGCTTTTAAAAGAACAAAAGTATTAGAGACAAAGGATTTGGCTTTATTTAGATTCACAAGCATTCAGAGAAAAAGTAATAAATTGATAATTGATTAAAAAATAAAATCAACTAACTACCATGTAAATATAAAAACTTTAATATTTTATATAGTAAATTTTTTTAAAATGTAAAAATGTACTGTTCTCAAGCATGAAATATATCAAATATACAGGGGAAAAAATCCTCAAAAAAATAGAAGTCCACTATACAGAAAATCACAGTAAAATGTTACTGAGAAAAAACTTAAGGAATAACTGAATAAATGGAGGAGCATACTATAGTTTTAAATTGGAAGAGATATTGAAATGACATAAATAATTCCCAAATTGATCTCTCTCCTCTCAATTCAGTGAACTTCCTGTAGTGTTTTCTGTGTATGTGTATATATCCAATCATTTGTGAATCAATTTACAAGAAGATTCTAAAACTGTAATGGAAATACATATGAAGAACGAAGTTGGAGAATTCATTCTTATATGTGGAACCTTAATAAAACCCTACATTAGATTAATTACTAAAGATACCGCTGTAAAAGGAGACAATACGGAACATAATAGGAAATCCAGAGATTAGCTTGCACATAAAAAGTCACCTGATTAAGGCAGAGATACCTTGGAGTTCAGAAGAAAGAACCAACAGGTGGCCTTTTTCAGTAAATTTGCTCATCTGTTGGATAAACATATGGAAAATGATTGAACCCTCACTCCTTCTTTCAGCAGTATGAATTATATACTCAGTTCTAAAAAAGTAAATCAATAAAGCTGCTGAAAGATTATATAGAAGAATATCATTATTATCTTGGAGGAGGTACTCTCTGAAAGAAGATATAAAAGAACAAACGATAAAAAAAAGAGAGATACACTAAGCTTCATTAGAATTTAAAACTTTAGTTCATAAAAAGCTCTTCAGATAGTAAAAAGGCAAATAGAGTGAAAGGCAAAATATTTGTCATGAATGTATTTAATACAGGATTCATATACAGAATAAATAATATTTTCACTTTAATAAAAAAGATAGGTAAACCAAATAAAAACAAAAACAGACAAAATGCTCGAATAGATACTTTAGAAAAGAGGATCTCAATGTTAAATAAGGAAAAGAAAACATGTTCAACATCACTTATTACCTGAGTAATGCAAATTAAAACCAGGATGATATCAATTTACAAACTGACCAGAATGACTAACTTCTTCTTTTTCTTTTGTTAACTTTAAAGAAATCGACTGTAGTTAACATAGTGTTATATTAGTTTCAGATGTACAATACAGTGATATAACAATTCTCAGTGTTCATCAAGATAAGTGACTCTTAATCCCCTTCACCTATTTCACCCATCCCCCTATCTACCTCCCCTCTGGTAACTATCTGTTCTGTTTCTTAAAATCCACAAATTAGTGAAATCATATGGTATTTGCCTTACATGACTGGCTTACTTTGATTACCATTTGATCCATCTATGTTGTTGCAAATGGCAAGATTTAATTCCTCTTTATGGCTGAATAATATTCCATTGTATGTATATACCACATCTTTAACCATTTCTCTGTCAGTGGACACTTGGGCTGTTTCCATAATTTGTCTCTTGTAAATAATGCTATAATAAGTATAGAGGTGCATTAATCCCTTCATATTGGTGTTTTTGTATTTTGGGGGTAAATACCTAGTAGTGTGATCACTGGATCATAGGGTAGTTCTATTCTTAATTTTTAGAGGAACCTCCATACTGTCTTCCACTGTTGCTGTAACAGTTTGCATTTCCACTAGCAGTGCATGAAGGTTCCTTTTTCTCCACATCCTCACCTACACTTGTTGTTTCTTGAGTTTTGGGTTTTAGCGGCATGGTTAAATTTGTAAAATATTCATGTTGCCAAATATTGACAAGAATATGGCATACCTAGAAATCTCATATACTGCTGGCAGGAAAATAAATGGCCCAATTTGTTTGAAAAACTTTTGGTAGTTACCTCCTAAAGATGAAAATATATGCATAGTCCATGACTAAAGTAATCCATCATTAGACTCAATGGAAATGCTTAGATATGTGCATCAAGAGATATTAAGGGAATATTCATAACTATTTTTTGTAATAGCCCTCAAATGGAAACACTCTAGATGTCATTCAGATTTATAATTGATTATTAATTGTGGTATATCTACATAATGCTCTGTTATCCTGCAATGGAAAATAACTACTGCTACTATTTATAATATAGATAAATATCACAAACATTATATTGACTAAAAACGCAGCATACTGGAGTATATATTATATGTGATTCCATTTATTCAAAGTTCAAAAACAGATGTAACTAATATATGATGATAGAAATCAGGTTAGTTCCCTTTCTTGTAGGTAATGGCTGGGAGCTTTCAAGAGAGAGTTTTCTTGCGTGCTTCTTTATATTATATTTATCTTTGAGTTGTGGGTTACACGTGGTTACATGTTCACTTAAAAAATCATCAAAATGTATATGTGATTTATTCATTCACTCTTCAAAGTGTTTGCTTTATTTCAAAAAATCTACTTAAAAACAAGTTCAATAATTTTGATTGTTTTAGATTTAGTAAACATGGTATTGATTCTTTAGGCTGAATGGTTTAATCTAGAGTAACTGAAAAAAGGGGAAAGTAACCCAACTCTTGACTTTCACAAAATATCCCCAATTATAACTCCAGTACAAGAGATTTGACCAAGGTTTCTGTTGAATATTATAGCCTTGTAATTGAAAGATGACCAAGTCATCATCAGATGATTCTCTCTAAGACAGTATCCTAACCTACATTTTTTTTTCCTTTTATAACATTTGTTTGAGGGTTCACCTTACATAATCCACCAGCAATTAGATACATTATGCTAAAATTGTGACGGTTATAGACGACCACATGATCTGTGGCCTGACTCAGGACCCTGTCATTCTTGGCCCTGATGAATGTCTCAGAAAACAGGTTATTCAAGGTGCAGCACTTTTAAAAATTATTTACAACAGGCTTATGATTCTGACTTAGACTCTTGTTTCTGTGCTAAAATCTGGGGTTTGTTCTACACAAACCCCTGATGTTTTGCCCTGCTATAGATATAAAGTACAGTTATATTAGAAAAAAATTATTAGCTATGCTTATTAGGAAAAACAAAACAAAATAATGATTAATCCTGGTAAAAACATATCATCATCCAAAAATGTGTTTGTGTATGTGTGTGTGTGTGTGTGTGTGTGTGAGATAGAGGGAGACAGACAGGCAGAACCATGTCGACTATAGGTTCCAAGTAAGTAATCTATAGTTTTGCAGACACCTTTTACTCTCATGTCAGAATATTAAAATTATTCTCTGTGATTTGGGCTCAGCTAATTATAATATGCATCATAAAGCTATTTTTTTTTCCTAAAATATCTCATGTCTAATTGGTAATACAGATTCTAGATCTTATGGATATATTGTTCCTCAACATTTATCTGTCATAGAGGAAATAGAAAGGGGAAAAATGCTTATGAAAATATCAACCTTCATGGCTTCATTTTCCAATGCCACCTTAAAAATATCACAATAAGCTTTTTGCTGGGAGCCACACTGGCCTCACTGGATGACAATCACAGCGAGGAAATGGTAGCGTTTGCACAGCTCCTGCCATGAGAAACGGAAACTGGTATCAACTTCTTTTTTTTTTTTTTTTTTAATGTTTTATTTATTTCTAGGAGAGAGAGACAGCGTGAGCAGGGGAGGGTCAGAGAGAGAGGGAGTCACAGACTGAAATAGGCTCCAGGCTCTGAGCTGGCAGTCAGCACAGGGCCCGACGCGGGGCTCGAACCCACGAACCGCAGGATCATGACCTAAGCGAAAGTCGGACGCTTAACCGACTAAGCCACCCAGGCGCCCCTGGTATCAACTTCTGCTACTACTGGCTCATGATGGGAATGAGGCTGCTGGTAATCACCAGGCCTGACAATATTCCAGATCAGACCGATATTCCCCACACAGATTGCTCATAAGGAAAGGCATGTCCCTGCCTTTTCCAAAGAGATTTCAGGTGAAAACATTGTGGATGATTGTTAAAAGGCTCTTCCTAAGGGTCTTGCAGATCGAAGACTTACCTAAGAAAGGGGTCTTGAGTCTGGCCCTGAGACAAAGAGCCTAATTTAGAGTTAAGGACAGATATCCACCCCCACCCAATTGTTACTGCTTGGAGCACTAGCTGCTCCCGCTCGCCCCCACCCGCCGCTCCAAGCATTTGTTATCAGTATTTGGAGTGACTTATTCTGGCTCTGAATATGTTGATTGCTCCCTGTGGAGGAACCTATTGAGGAACTTCTTCTTTTGTGATTATGGGAGCAGAGGTGTCTCCTGAAAGACCTGTTTGACCCCTGCTCACAGAGAAGTAACCTCACTCTTTTATGGTAAACACTTTTTCTGATATGCTAAAGATACCTTCTTCCCCATAGCCTAAGCATCTAAATCACCTAACTCACTATTGATAAAGTTTATGCAGAAGTCTTCTACAAATCTATATTCTGGGAAATTCTTACATATCAAAGAAGTTTGTTATCAGAAATCATTGTCTAAGGCAAATGCCACTTCTGTGCCATCTTATAAAATAGAGTGAGCCCCAGTCAGTCCTGGTGACCAGAAAGACTCTCCGGCCTCTATCACCCCTCCCTCGGCTATACCGTTCTTCCTTCAGGGACCCCTGGACCCCAGCCAGAACCGGTCTCCGAAAGCTTTTAGAGGGATTCACATAGAGTTTAGCTGTGTGACCAGAAAACAAATTTTCTTGAACATGGCTAATAATGTGAACCAACTCAAGTAACATTCTAGAAGAAGAATATGATGTGTAATATTATCTAATTTTAGTGCTGTAAGACATAGTCCCTTATTGGGAACGGGTCTCTGATGTCCATTATTTTAAACTATTTTTTCTTTCCTTGAATCACAGGATATAAAAGTAGCAATATACACTTTCTTTATTTCCCTATTGTTAGACTATTACTTGATCACTAACATCTCTTGTCCTAAGTTTACTTGTGTTTTATAATTTCAGAATTTGTGGTACTTGCTTGAGAAGCATAACTATAGAATATATGGCATATGTCTAACTTCAGGAAAAAAATCAACCATAAGCAAAATAAGCCATATAGGGTTTACTTGTTCACACAGTTGGGATAAAATTTATATTGTTACAAAAAGGTTATATTCTCATAGTGTAAGTCTTTGACAGTTTTTTAATGTCTAAGTCACAAATTAAAACAATATTATTTTATATTCATAAGAACTCAGCATATCAAAATATAAAGGCATATATATAAGGAAGTGATGTAAGTCCTTCCCACATATTGCTAAAATCACTTTTTTAAGGACAGGGGAAATTCTTACCAAGCATAAGAAGGAATTGCTATTCATATGAGAGGATGCTCAGGTACTTACAGGGCTCACACAAAGAAACAGAACAACTGAGTGATTGAGGAGAAAGACATAGTTATAACAATCTTCTCATCCTTCAGCTTCTATGCAGGATGATTTATAAGCACAAGATCACTTTATTCTCAGAACAGATCTGAGAGAAATATCTTTTAAGAACAATTTAAGAGAGACTGAAAGACGGAAATTTCCACACAGTCATTGAAATGTTAGGGCTGGGGAAAGGGACTGTCTGGCCTCCATCCTTGGTTCTTGACAACTGCACTGCCTCCCTTATGAAATAGACCCCAGTGAAATGAACATACTTGTTCCAGAGCAAGAGTTTGATTGTTAATGGAAACATAATTTATATCCAATAAATGTACACATTTTAAGTTGGTTAATTTGATAATTTTGACTATGGTAAACTGCCATATGACAGCTACCCAAAACAATATAAATTTCCATCATCACCAGCATTTTCCTCATACCATATTCTAGTCATTCTTCCCCCACCCTTGGCAGCAAACATTTTCTTTGTTTCTTTCTTTTTAAAATGTTTTTATTTACTTCTGAGAGTGAGAGAGACAACGTGAGCTGGGGAGTATCAGACAGAGAGGGAGACACAGAATCTTAAGCAGGCTCCAGGCTCTGAGCTAGCTGTCAACACAGAGCCTGACATGGGGCTCGAACCTACGAACTGTGAGATCATGACCTGAGCCAAAGTCGGACGCTTAACCGACAGAGCCACCCACATGCCCCAGCAGCAAACATTTTCTATCCTCATAAATTATTTATGCCTCTTTTGAATGTCAAATAAATAAGCAGGGTGTCTTTTACTGTCTGGCATCTTTTCACTCAGTACTATGTCTTTTTGAAATTTAGTCAAATTATTGTATGTATCAGTTATTTATACCTTTTTATTGCTGTGAGTAGTACTCACTTTAATGACTGCACTACTATTTGCTTATCCATTCTCTTACTGATTGGTATTTGGAATTTTGCCAGCTTTGAGCACTTAGAAATAAACCTTTTTGCATATTATGTACAAAGTAAAATCTACGCGGGTAGATTGAGAAAGATATACAATACAAACATCAATCAAATGAAAGCTGGAGTAACTGTATTTCAGACAAAGTAGACCTCAGCAGAAGAAAGGCCTTCAGGAATAAAGAGGAACATCACATAATGTAAAGGTGTCAATTCTCCAAGAATATGTAAGAATTATTATTATATGCCTCTAACAAGAAAGTTTCAGTAGATACTTTAGCAAAGACAGATGTGTCTTAAAGGAAAAAAATGACCTGAGAACAACTATCAACTAACCACACCTAATTGATATATTAGGAAGATCTATTCTCCAGGAATAGAATACACATTCTTTTCAAATGCTCATAGGATTTCCCCAGTACAAATCATATTCTGAGCCATAAAACAAACCTTAACAAATTTGATAGAATAAAAATGATACAGATGCTATAGTCTGAATGTTTGTGTCCCCCCCAAATTCACATTTTTTAATCCAAATACCAAAGGGATGATGTTAAGAGGTGGGGTTTGGGGTTAATTGGATCATGAGGGTCTCACTCTCATGAATGGGATTAGTGCTCTTATAGAAAAGATCATGCAGAGCTTTCTGGCCCCTTCTGCTACATGAGGATACAGGGAGAAGGCCACAACCCAGAAGAAGGCCCTTACCTGACCATGCTGGCACCCTGATCTCACATTTTGAGCTTCCAGAACAATAATAAATAAGTTTATGTTATTTATAAGCTGCCTGATCAGTGGTATTCCATTAGAAGCCTGAATAGTCTAAGACCAAGTATTTTTTCAAACTATAACACTTTAAGCTGAAATCTATAATAAATTTATCTAGAAAATCCTTAAATATTTGAAAACAACATAATTGAAGTTTACTGAGGCATAACAAAGCTTGAAGTTTTGCAAAAACTATCAGTGAGCTGAATCGTTTGAAATTTGAAATATTTGAGTTACGGCAATGTTAGAAGAATAATGTAGATGTAGTTGATGGCTGAAGGCAGAAAGGTGACAGTTTGGTCATGAAGAGCCTGTGAGATTTATCATATTTTAGTAAAGGCAGGCAGGTTTCCAGTGCCATCTATTCCTCACTTGTAAGTTGACTAGTATAAGATACATATATTTCTTATTTATATAACAACATTGAGCAATGTTTTTAGGTCTGTTTTTCTCCATGCAGTTATTCATAAACCTTGGCTCCTTCCACGTTTGATGCTGTCTTCTCAGTACACTCAGCCAGCAGAAAATAAAAGAACATGGAGATAAGATTGAAGGAAGTTTTATAAACCACTCATGAAGGAAGTGTGTGTTGTTTCCACTCAAAATGAATTTCAGAAAAATATAGATAGGCAAGTAGCCAAATGCAGGAAGTCTGGGAAATGTAGTTGAGCTATAGGAAGGGGAGGAGGGGATAAGAGCTCAAGCACAAGAGGTACCATTATGCCTTTGGGAACCAATGAATGATTCTTAGTGAGAAGACAATTCACTCTGTGGGAAGCGAACTGTGGTAAAACAGCTTTTCCTTTCAGTTCAAGTCCAGGAAAACAAAAAGTTGAAATGATTGCCGAATGCTGTAGTTACACATTCTTCTGTGTGTAAGATCTACACACAAAATAATGTTTTTAAATAAAATAAAGGTACCCGCTCAACTTGGAAATTCATAGGTCTTTATTGACCCTAACAAAGTCTAATAGCAAGGGACAGTAAAGACAAACCATTTTTAATTGAACTGTGTGGTTAGAGATTTAGAATCATCAAGTGCAGACCCCTTTGACAAGAAGATTGACAGGAAAATGATAAAAATATTTGTTGGTTGAGGTGAGCTTAATATTGAGAAAGGATGTGGATGTATGTTTGTCAGTGTGTAAGATTAGAAAGACAATGCTTTAGAATGGCTGGAAATGCAAAATGGAAATACTGTTTCTAATCTTTCAAAATGTATATGGAAATCTGATGGGATGAAATATATAGTAATGGTTTTACATTACAGCACTTAAGTGTCAGAGTCTTTCTATCTTAATATTCACAAGAAACTTATGAGTTAAATATTTTTAATATATTAATTTGAAATCAGAAATGTTAAGTAATATCCTTAAGCAAATCTCTAAGTAGGAATCTAGAATTTAAAGCCAAGTCGTTCTGATTCTGAAAACTAAATTCTTAAATATTATGTTTGTACCATACCATTTAAACCTTCTAAATGCATTATATTAATTAGGGCAACTAAAGATGTGGTTAACAGATAGGTGACAATACACATAATTTGTTAACATGGTAGCAGATATATGTGAGAAGTCTTAAACATTTGTCCAGATTTTATCACTTCAGTAGCAAATAAGTTAATTCATTTTATGAATGAAAGAAAACTCCTAGAATTGGGTGCTTTGGTAATGTGACGAAGAATTGGAATGGTTACTGAAAGTAAGGAGAATACTAGCTATTTAGGTATCCATTATAATATTATGAGGCAGGATTGACAATCTGGATGCATTTGAAAGCCATTCATCAAATCTCTTATAAACCCAAGTACTAGGAGAATTCCTTAAATATGCCTTTTCTTTAAGCATGGTTTTAAAATAAGATGCTGAAAGTGTTTCTTTTCACATGAGCGCAGGTAGAATTACTCTTAAAGAGTGCTTGAAAGAAGTATTGACATGACTTTGACCGTTAATTTTTCAAGAACAAAGCAGACCGCTTAAGGTCTAAGATTATTGGAGTGCTTATATTCATTGACTTCTGAGTAGCATTACTATTTTACATTGTTTATAAAGCTTCTCTCAAACATTTAACATTATAATTTGATTCATGTTTATGTGAGAATTTGGAATAAGTTTTAAGATCTTTAGGGGAAAACATGTTTCTTGACATTTTATCACCATGACTGTAAAATTCTCTTACATTTACTAGATATTCAATTGTTGTATATTGAAATAATAAAAACATGTCCAAGGATAAAAAGCTGTTAAGTTTTTGAAGTATCAATAAGATAAACACACTTGATCTCTATGTATAAAATTTTTCCTGTGGGGATGATTGTCATATCTTTTTTAGTTCTTTGGTTTGTACTAGAAGTATTTTCAGGTTAACCTGAATAACCTGCAAATCTACCAGATAATTATCCACTGGCGAATAAGCTGTAACATGAGTGGGCAATTAAAAAATGGTAGGGATGAACATTATAGATTACACTAAGGTGGAATTAAAAAGACATCAAATTTTTACAGGAAAAAAATAACAGCTAGAGTTTTTGTGATAGGACAGTGAATGTAGAAGTGATGCTAATTATTCCCCTCCACACATTTAAATATATATATAGACATATATAGGATATATATATTGAAATATATATATTTTAAATATATAGGACTATGATGTAGAAGTGATGCTAATTATTCCCTTCCACACATTTAACATATATATATGTTAAATATATATATTAGGTATATATATATATAAATATATATAATATATATGTTAAATATATATATATTAGCTATATATATAAAATATATATATTATATATTAGGTATATATATAATATATGTATTAGGTATATATATATTAGGTATATATATATATATAAGGTATATATATATATATTAGGTGTATATATATATTGGGTGTATATATATTAGTTGTATATATATATATATTAGGTATATACGCATATATCTACTCTGCATGATTGGAGTATATCTTTTCCAGGTACAGGGCTGCTAAGTTTTAGAGACCTAAGAGGTATACTTTCTAAATTGGCTGGTAAGGTAACAAGAATTTATTGTAATAAATAGGAGTGCCAGAGTAATAGGACTTCTAATTTTAAAATGTGTACTGAAGCACTCTGGGGTATTTCAGCAAACCCACAGGAGCACAGCATGATATTTTAAATGTTCAAGGGAAATGTGGTGACACTCAATACCGGTAGAAAAGTACGTAAGATATTTGCTCCGAAAAGTTTATAGTTTTCATGTTACTGCTGCATTTGTTTCAGTGGCATCATATCATTGTTTTTATTTATTTATTTATTTATTTATTTATTTATTTATTTATTTATTTATTTCTGAGAGAGGGAGATATAGCATGAGCAGGGGAGAGTCTGAATGAAAGAGAGATACAGAATCAGAAGGAGGCTGGGGCACCCGGGTGGCTTAGTCGGTTAAGCGTCCGACTTTCGCTCAGGTCATGATCTCGCAGTTCGTGGGTTCGAGCCCCGCGTCGGGCTCTGTGCTGACTGCCAGCTCAGAGCCTGGAGCCTGTTTCAGTCTGTGACTCCCTCTCTCTCTGACCCTCCCCTGCTCACGCTGTCTCTCTCTCTCTCTCTCTCTCTCCTAAAAATAAATAAAAAACATTAAAAAAAAAAAAGAATCAGAAGGAGGCTCTACGCTCTGAGCTGTCAGCACAGAGCCCGACACTGGGCTTGAACCCACGAACTGTGAGATCCTGACTTGAGCTGAAGTCATAGGCCTAACTGTACGCCTAACTGATTGAGCCACCCAGGCACCCCCATCATATCTTTGTTAACCTGGGATTTCAGCAACTATTGAGATAAAAAAAGTGAGTGCTATGTGAGAATTAATGTAGAATGAGAAATGAGGGTTTAAGATTCAATCTGATTCCTTGCAGTGTCCATTCCCAACAACACAACCCATTAGTAATTGTAATTATTTAACCATAACAACCATTATATTTTTTAAATTCAAGGATTTGTTTTCAAACAACTACTTAGTAGTTAAAATACAATTATCCATCGAGTAGAATAAATGTGATTTCTTAATAAACAGGACTGTTAGGTGTTTCTTTTGGCCTAGGGGGCATAGTAAAAAAAAATAATACTGAATTGCTAAGGTTGTGGTGAATTGAGAAAGTTTGGAAACCTCTACGGTAAAAGAAAATATCATTAATAGTAATGTGTGATCTGCTGTCTGTAATGCATGTGGGATTATGGCTTTAGGTGGAATTTATTTTAATGCTGAAAATTATATGTAACATTACTGTTTTTTAAATTATCAAATAATAGGGCAAATAAAAAAGCAGTATAGTTCACACCTACTCAACATAAGATAATATTTGGCTTTCAGAAGAAATTATTATTTTAGGTGAAGTAAGCTGAAATTAACACACCTCCTATTCTACCTCAATTATTGTCTCAATAACAAGCTACTCTTTTGATCAAGAAGTATTTTTACTCTTTTTTTTTTAATATTTTTATTTATTTCCAGGAGAGGGAGAGAGACAGCGTGAGCAGGGGAGGGTCAGAGAGAGAGCGAGTCACACACTGAAACAAGCTGCAGGCTCTGAGCTGGCAGTCAGCACAGAGCCCGACACGGGGCTCGAACCCACGAACCGCGAGACCATGACCTAAGCGAAAGTCGGACGCTCAACCGACTAAGCCACCCAGGTGCCCCAGAAGTATTTTTACTCTTAAGTTTTCCTCAAATTTTAGCCACTAAATGTGTAAACTAGGTGACTTTCTATTTAACTTCTGTCATTACACTGGGGACCATGGCTTTGCCTATTTAGACCTTAACAGGGTATTCACATTTGTGGGATGCTATTGCTCAGGTTTTCAGTCCATAGTTTACAATGCTTAGAGAAGCCTCTGAGAATTGGATCATTCTAGTGATATATTACTATGTTAAATATCTACAACTGGCTAAAATCCAAAATGCAGTGGTTTTTGCCACGGGAAGGCAGACACGTACAGTTGGAGTTTAGGTGTTTAAGTATCAGGAGTCATATTTATGCTTTTCCAGTAGGCTTGAGCTCTTCTACTGACACTACTGTCCCTGGGGGGATGTTTATTCTAATAAAACAATCCTTCATCATCTATCATATCAAGACCCAGAGAAGACATGACAAATTTCAAAATAGTCACATTTCTTTTACTTCAGATATTAAAGTTTTGATCCTGATTGATATGAATTCCTCAGTTGCAAAGGAGATGATAGTGTAATTAGACCACTAATTCATCTGTTTAATACACTGAAAGTGTGATGATCATTTATTGTATCAACTTGGCTCTGATACAATAACTAGATTTTCAATCAAACACTAATTTATGTGTTGTTGTGAAGTTGTTGTTGTTGTCGTTTTGTACATGGGATTGAAGTCCATAATCAGTTACGAATAAGGAAGATTGCTGGAAGCATGTCTTCTGTTAACCATGAAACATCCTGATGGAACCATGTTTTCTGCCTCCTTTGCCCTTAATGTCCACCATCTTATTCTGTATCTACCCTATCATCAAGAACTGCAATATAAATATCTTTATTTATCCGTGACATTCTATTTCTTCCAGGAAGAAGAACGGATACAAAGTTTGTATATTAGACTCAATATGTGAAGAAGCCAAATTAGAGGAGAAACTAAAGTTGTTCAGTGTTTTCATAAACATGACCTATATGTGTAGTCAAAATCAGAATACTGAGAAAACAGTTTTAAACACATTTCAGAGAAGAAATATGGGGAGAAAAGAAGACTAGGGACTGAGATGGAACTCTTATTTTGTGTGTGTGTGTTAAGACATCTTTCTGTGATGAAAAAGGGCACTTCACTTTACCACTCTGAGTAAGACAACTCAGGTTTAGTTAAAGATATCATTTATGCGACACTTCTGAGCTATAGAGCAACCAGTTATGTTGGATAAGTTACAGGGGCCTTAAAGATTCTTAAGAAATGAGTGATTATACTCTGATTTTTATAAGACCTTTGTTTATACTTAATTTAATCACATTTACTCTGAAGATTTACTAAGAGTTTTCTTCTATTTCCTTTGTTTTATTTACTTATTTATTTAATAGTTCTTAGAAACATGAAAGCTGGGTTTTCTGTTCTAATTTTGATGCATCATATAAATAAATTAATAAAAGTATCTTATTTTTATGATTTTTTAAAGTAATCTTTATACCCAACATGGGGCTTGAACTTAACAACTCTGAGATCAAGAGTTACATGCTCTACCAACTGAACCAGACAAACTTACTATTAATAAAACTATCTTTATTCAGTGAAGCTGAGTTAGGCAGAAATTCATTAATTTTCTTTCATTGGTACATGTGGTATGAATTAGATAATGAGCAAATTATTCTTCTCCCTTTAATTTAATAATATTATTATTTTGCTTACCAACTTGGAGTTTAAAATATTTCTAGTTATAAGTGGAACAAGATGATATATTATCAGAATTTTAGAGACTAAATTTATTTTGTATTTTACTGGGATGTGTTCTGTTTCCAGCACATTTTTATGCAGTGACATTTACATTTGTCTGTTTTAGGGGTATAACAGACTACCATAATAGAATAGCACAGACTAGTTGCTTAAACAAGAGAAATTATTTTTTTTTCACAATTCAGGAAGCTGGATGTGTAAGATCAAGATTCCAGCAAATTTGGCCTCTTATGAGCCTCTTTTCCTGGCAGATGGTCACCTTCTTGCCATGTACTCACTTTGCCTTTCATCTGTGCCTGAACACATTTGACAACTCTTCTTCTTATGACAATACCAATCCTATTGGATTAGGGCCCCACCTATATGGCATCATTTAACCTTTATTGCCTCACTGATGGCCCTAACTCTAAAAATAGTCACAGTGGGGGTCTGGGCTTCGGTATATGGCATTTTTTTGGAGGGACGCACAATTCTGTGCATTACATTATATACTTTACTAGATTGTTAAATTTTCTCCATGTAATTCTGGGGAAAAAAGGCATTAAAAAAAAAGCAGAAATCAGGGGCCCCTGGGTGGCTCAGTTGGTTAAGCATCCGACTAAAGCTCAGGTCATGATCTCACGGTTAGTGGGTTCGAGCCCCGTGTTGGGCTCTGTGCTGACAGCTAGCTCAGAGCCTGGAGCTTGCTTTGGATTCTGTATCTCCCTGTCTCTCTGACCCTCCCCTGCTCACTCTCTCTCTCTCTCTCTGTCTCCCTCTCTCAGAAATAATTTTTTCAAAAAACATTTAAAAAAACCAGAAATCAGACATTCTGAAGATGAAGGAAGACTATTAAGAATGTTCCATGAACTAAAATCTTATTTTCAATACACAGTTTTGCATTTAAAATTCATATGATCATCTCTGACATGGAAGGAAGCCTGCTGAACAGGAAAACCTAAAAGTCTAAACAGATTGTATCTAAAGCAACCATGCTGCTTTTTCTATTTATTTTGAGAATAATCTTTTATTTGTATTCAAAATAACATTTTGGTTGTACTGATCTTGAAAATATTTGAATAGTTAGTATTTAGGAAATAAAAAGAAATGTTTTCTGTTCAGGATTAGGCACATATATGAACACACATTCATGCAGATATGCCTGTGAGTGTGCACAGGTGCACAAACACATATACACTTTCATTCTTATTTGACATTATATTAGTAAACTACAAAGCTGGAAGTTTGCACATATAATTGTGAACCAGAAATAGAATGTGTTTTTCCAAATCAGATAATTATGAAAGAATGCAATATTGGAGCAAAATAGTACGTTAGAGTTATATTGATATAGTTTAATACACAACCTACGGGTAGGTGAAGATACTAGACTGAAAATTTCAGAAAAGTGAATATATGTATTTGAGAATTAAGACATAACAGATTCCAATAACAAGCCACACTATAACATCTTATATTTGATCAAGTAGAGGTAAGTGTAAATTTAATTACCTGCCTGAAAATACCCAGTCTAAATATTAAATGACAACATCAAATTGTAATTTTGATTCAGCTGTTTTTAGAAATTTAAGGTACAAATCAAGAAAACACTGGAAGGTCATGGCATATTGGTAGAAGCACAATTGGGATTTATCGATAAGTAGGTGCCTGAAAAAAAGGCCCCATATCTTTCCCTTCCAGTGTCCCCAAACCTAGTTGGTTATGTGTGTGCATGTACATATGTATGTGCATGTGCATTCATCTGTTTAAAAGCAGGTAAATACTCCAGATAAATTTGGAAATCCCTGAGCAGGACTGAGCAGGAGCAGGACTCCTATTTGACTATCAAAGATGCAGGAAAAGTAGTAACATATTAATGATTTCCTACAAAAAAGGGGGGAACCTAAAAATGCTGAGATAATTGATGGAGAGCAAGGTAGCCCCTGAGTTAGGGCAAGAAGGATGAATAGCACACGACCGTTGTGACGAGAGATTATAGTTGGACCAGAAACCTCACCAGATAGCAAATGCCTGGAATGAGCTAAAAGCAGCCACAAGTGGTCAGTGTATCCTATCTACATTCTAGGATAATATATTAACCCCTTTTCCCTATCTGAGAACTTAAATTATCCACAGAGAAAAAGGGGAAGACTAATCATAAATTTAGTGAGTTGAAAACTCAAACTGACAAGAAGTAACAACTTGAAGTGATTAATTCTAAACCCAGAAAATTACTACAAATAGGAAGATTATGTATTATTTTCTGTGACTTAACAGAGTCTGAGTAAAATGAAGTATAGACAAATAAGTTCACATATTTCTGTATCTGTTTTTTAATTGGAATTGTCAACCTGCTACAGAGATGCATTTTTTATTTTTTAAAAAAAGAACCCTAATGATTGGAGGCATTATTTAAAATCTTGGACATATGTTACTATATATTATGAGTAAGAAATAGCCAGTTGGGGAAGGCTTTTGTGGAAAGACCATTTACAGCCATTGGAACCATGTTTTTCAAAGGTCCTGCACTTTGAAGAGTCATGTCAAATTGAAAGTGACATAAGGCAAACATGAGAGAGTGTGGGAGGTATAAAAAGAGATGAAATCTCAAAGTAGGTAGGATTGAGAATACATAAGACTTTAAACATCTTAGGTTTTATTCTAACACCTTTTTATTTTTTACTTTTAAAATAAAGGTGTGGAAATAACATGATTGTATTTTAAAATGATTTTTCTCTGTGTATAGTGTGTGAAACATTTAGACCAGGATGGGAATTGGTGTTAGATACCTACCTACTACAGTAGCCCTGGGGTAAGATAATGATAATTTTGATTAAGGAAGGGACAACAATGGGGAGTAGATTGTACTAAAATAATTTAGTATTTAAGAAGTCAAACAAGATTTGTATTAGAATTGATGATATAGTTGAGGAATATGTCAAGGCATTTTTATTTCTAGTTTTCATAATATAGAGGATAATGATAACTTTTACTAAAATAATATTTTTAAAGGTATAATCATGATATTCAAACAAATTTAAATAGACACAATGCCAAAACTATAACATTATAGCCTGGCTAATTTTATTTTACTCATCGAGAAGATACAATCCATTCAAAAGAGCTTGGCCAAATATATAGGCAATCAGGAATGCTGGGGTAAATTTGTTCAGTAGTTGTAAAGGTGGGTTCTTTCAAAACAGGGGATGGTGGTGGAAATCAACTGACTGTTTCAGACAAAGTTTAGTTGCAATTCTATCAACAAGACTAATGTGGATTGCTATTAGTAATCTCCTACTTAGAGAGTTATGAATAACTTAAAGACAATGAAAGGCAACATGATTTCACAGGATTCCCAGAAATCACAGAAGGATAGTCTTTTTGTAACAATTTCAAGGTCTTTCTCAATATTTGGGAATAACTGTGAGAAATGGACACTGATCAACATTTTAATACTTAAAAATTGATTTGGACATGACCTTGTGAAGCTATGGTAAAGGTATGAAGTAATAAGTTGGATATATGTGTCTGGAAATCATGACACAGATTTTACATAGAAGTGGTATTGGAATCATTGCTGCAAGAAATAGATTAAGAAGAGAGTAATTCCTCACCTAAGCTTTGAAGAATACTAATATTTAATAACATTGTAGATTGCTTCTTGGCCTTTTGGCTAAGGTCAAGTGTAATAACATTGTAGAAAAGTCTGAAAAGAGAATGAGACAGTGAGCTAGGACCAATATCAGTGGTGTTTAACACTAAAAGGAAAATAAATGAAGTCTAATCATTGTTGACTGCTAAAGCCAAGTATAATAAGGATAAGATAATTTAGACCAAATAAATTATTGCATTTGTTATGGTTGCCTCGGCTATAGAAAATTTGACACAAAAATATGTATTTCAAACAATATAAAAGTATGTTTTTCATTTATTCTGTATTGTCAAATGTACAGTCCTAGTTTATGGAATAATCTCTCCCATGTGATGACTCAGAGATGTTGTTTCTCTCATTTTTTCCCCATTATCCCCAAAGTCTCTCCATCTTTGTCTATGCCCAGGCAGCAGAAAGGAAAACAAAACAGCCTGGAGAAACCCACTTTCTTCTTAAAATTGTTGGCTCATAAATGACCATCAACTTAAATCTAATAGCCTACAACTGTTCACTACCCACATCTAAACTCTGTAAGAAAAGCTATGTGCTCAAGAAGGAAAAACAATATGAATTTTGGTGAAGAACTAAAAGTCTTTATAACAAATATCAATTGAATTTAAGGATATCATTATCATGAATCACAAAGGAGTGATATTGCAATGGATTGAGAAATGAAAGAAAAGCAAGGCAGTGGATTAGATCATGCTTTCAAATATGAATGTCAAGAAAAGCAGAGTATGACTAGTAGGTGGCAAGGAATATGAAGCTGAGCTTTTATTTTTTTCATTTCCATTATCATTCTCCTCCTCCTCCTCCTTCTTCTTCCTTCCTCCTTCTGTTCCTCTACCCCTCTCCTCTACCATCTCCTCCCCTCCTTTTCCACATCCTTCTTCTTCTTCTTCTTTCTTCTTTCTTCCTCTTTCTTCCTCCTTCTGTTCCTCTACCCCTCTCCTCCACCATCTTCTCTCCCCCTCCTCCTCCTCCGTCTTCTGATTATTATTATTATTATTATTATTATTATTATTATTATTTTGTCTTAAGGAATGCTTCCTAGGAACATATAAAACTTATAAGAACATACAGTGAAATATCGAGAAAATAAAAAGAAAAATATGTATTAATATTTTAAAAATGCCTGAGAGAGAGGGATGTGAAGAGCATGTATAAATGAAGACACATTTCATTCAGTTAAAAGAATGTGTTAACTTACTCATGCCACTTGAAAAAGACAACATCCTGTGTTATTTAATAGCACTACCAAAAATTGTATAGTTTTTCAGAGGAAGAAGATGGTAATACATTTATTTAATTGTATTTTTTTGGTAATCAGTGAGATCTTGTGTTATGGAATAAAATCATTTAAGAGGGAGAACATAAGGAATGGAGGAGTTGGCAGGCATGGGGAAAGAGTTAGAGGTTTGAAGAAAGGAAGTGAGGAAGTAGAGTTGGAAATATATATTTTTGGCAACTGTAGTTAATGGCTGGAAAAAATATAGAGACTAAATTTTCAGTGTAGAGTTCTAGTTTTCTTAATTTTTTTTTATAGTTTATTTTTGAGACAGAGAGAAACAGAGCATGAGTGGAGGAGGGGGAGAGAGAGAGAGGGAGACACAGAACCTGAAACAGGCTCCAGGCTCTGAGCTCTCAGCACAGAACCCGATGTGGGGCTCAAACCCACAAACCGTGAGATCATGGTTTGTGATCCGAGCTAAAGTTGGACGCTTAACCGACTGAGCCACCCAGGCACCCCAATTTCTAGTTGCTTTGAGTTTTTATGAAAGTAATATGTTCTGTTACATAACTTTCTTCCTGAATAGGTAACAGTTGGGTATAGGTACACTCAAAGCAATTACTGGGTCAACCCAGGGTTGCTTTTGCACCAGATTGGTGTAATAAGCAAATAAGATCTATTGTGTTATTGAAAGTACAGAATGTGAAAACTGGTGTGGATAAGACATGAAGAAAAGAGAAGGCTCATTAACAGTGCTGATTAGTCCTATCAATAATAGAGAGTCAAATGAGTGAGTTTAGTTTGGGCCATAATAGAAGTAAAAGAATAAGCAATCTTAAAAAGAGTGAGAGTAGTCAAGGAATGAAGTACTTAACTTATTGAGTTTTCAAGGAAGCAATTAGAAATACTGATAATGATCAACTCTACGATTTTTCCAGAAAGGGGAGCAACAGAGGTGAAATAGAAGGGAAGATAATCAGAAATAAATTGGTTAAGCAACTGAGAGTCCATGATAATGAAATTATTATCCATGATAACAAAGATTGGATGGAGAGGAAAACTGGATCAAGTTCTAAATTTTTAAACAATTTTTGGGAGCTCAGCAGATACAAATTATTGATGGGGGTGAGGGGAAGGGAGAGTTTACATGAATGGCATGGTTCCCATCCCAAAGAGAGAGTTGTTGGTTTGTTTGCTGGATATTTTTTAAAACAGGAAGATAAAGGGATGATTTTTCAAAATAAACAGGGACAACAGGGGCAGTAACTCAATCTTTCCTCACAGTAGAGTATGAGCAAAGAACCACAACATAAGAGGATGGCAGGAAAAGTTGTGCCTTCCAAATGAGGCCAAATTTTAAGTTCAGGGAGTAGAGGCATGGGAAGATGTTGAGTTTACTAAATTTGGAGTAGCAGATGCAAAAGTCCCATTAGGACCATTTGAGGGATAAGGAAATTTTAATATTTTCATGTACTAATTAATACTTTATTAAGCCCCTTTAACCTAATCTTCACTAAGGAACTATACTGACATGCAATCCTGTATATCCTTTACTCATGAATATAGAAAACAGTGGTGCTTCCTTTGGTGCATGTATTCTGTACCAAAAAAAAATCAAGGAACAAAAAATATTTTTATTTTAAAATATTTTTCTCAGCCCATGGGCTCCATTACAGTACACATTTTGTTATCCAATATCATGGGATTCATAATGGGGAGCTTTGATCGTGTATTCTAATTCTCAAGGGAATATAAATGCCAACATACATGAATTACCAATGCTCAAGGAACTTGATCAGGAAGTTAGTATACTGCATAAAATCCAAATTGGACAAACTTTTATCTCTATTGATTCAAAAGAACTGTGAAGCCTGTAAGGGTCAATATCTTTAACATTTCGCAGCACTGAATTGATGAAGCATACATGTAACATCTGTTTGTATTTATCAATATTTTGTTGAGTATTTAGTATATTAAGAATATGCTAATTGATTTCACTACTCCAAGTAAAGAAATATTTCCTTACACAGTATAGAAGGTTAGAAATACTGCCTAGAGAGAAGACTGTGCATTACATTTTCAAAATAATTTATGAAATTATTACAGGATAATCATCCTAGCACAGATTCATATTCTCATGGATGATGATCTTGGTCTATTTTAAATAAAAAGTAAGAAACATTACTGAATATTTGATTTAGTAAAATAGATTCATAATGCTTCACCAGAAATTATCTCCTAATTTTATTTAAATTTTCTGGATATGGAAACACTGATGGTTCTTTGGTTGATGAGGCCTTATTTGTTTAGAAATGAGCAATGGCACCCCCACAGGGTCACAGAGAAGCTTTTATCAGTAACAGCCTTTAGGCCACAGTTTGCAATCAGTGAATATTTATATTAGTAGCAATTGCACCAGACAGTAATTATCTTATCACAGAGGAAAAGGTTAAAAAGAAGCTTCTCCATTGGACACCCACTGTGTGGATAATTAAGTATCTCCATGGCTTCTTTCATTACTGCATTCAATAATAGTTAAATACTAGGGAATCTAGCTATAATCAGACATGATTTGATGAGACATAGAGAAAGACAGGAACAAAACAATTTTTGTCTCTAGTTTTACTTGGTAAGTTTCTTAATTTGAAAGACAATGGTAAACATATTTATAATATCCCTTAGTTACCCACTGTTGTCCAATGAACAAAGTTATTAAGTAGAAGCACTTAATTGCATCCTGTGACATTCTAAAGCATTTTTTCTTTCAAAAGTAGATTGAAAGTTATTTGTGAAGATAATTCTTAAGGGCAATTTATTTCTCACACATATAGGTGATATTTAAAATATTATTTTGTCAGAATGCAATAATAGACTCTTCTGTAAGCCAGTGAAAGTCTTTCAAATAAGGTTATGTACACTCTCTCAGTTTTTTTTTTAATGTTTATTTATTTTTGAGAGAGACAGACAGACAGACAATGCAGGGGAAGGGCAGAGAGAGAGGGAGATACAGAATCTGAAGCAGGCTCTAGGCTCTGATTTGTGATCACAGAGTCCCACCCAAGTCCCACTCAAGACTCAAACTTACCCAAAGGTCAGATCATGATCTGAGTCAAATTCGGACGCTTAACTGACTGAGCCATTCAGGCACCCCTCTTTCAGGTTATTAAAATGAACTTTCTTTAACAGAATACTAATAAAGGCTATTATTAAATGTCATCTGAGAAACACTGAAAAATAATGCATTTGGTTCAACTAAAATTAATTTGGTACAATTAAAAGAAATGTTAATAGTGTTTTTATGTTGTCAACCTTCAAAGTAAGACAGCCAGTTATTTTATCAGCAAAACAAGTTTGTTTTCGAAATAGCGGAGGAATTGTAATTCAGATTATGGCAGCTGTGGCAAACCATAGGCAGGGGAGATCAAAGCAGAGGAACGTACTTAATAGAGAAAAGAAGAAGTTGGGAGAGACTGCTTTGAATTAAAGTCCATTGGAGGAAAACAAGAGTTCAGAGGGGGTGTTCGTTTATCATTGGCTTAATGTGGTCTCTTCTTATTGGCTGAGATTGTTTGCTGGGCAAAGGGAAGTTCTTCCCTGCTGAGCAGTAAAGTAGACTTTTTCTTGATTGTGTCTGCAATCGACTGTCAAGTGGTAGGGTATGAAAGCTTACTTTATTCCTTTATATCCTTTATTTACTTCCACACTATAAAGAAAATGAGCTTGATGCTTCAGTTTCTGGCAATAGGTACTGTCTCAATATATAGAGCATGTTAGTTTTCTCTCTTCCTAAACTTTCAATTTGGAGCTCGTGTCTCTGTTATATGAGAACGAGAAGTAGGTACAGATAATGACTGCTCGTTTATTTACGAATTCAACAAAACATTCAGTAGACCTATCCCCAACAATCTTCTGGGCCCAAGATATGCATTGGAAATTAAACAAAACAAAGAGCAAAAACAGACAAACAAAAAACAGGCTAAAAATACTCTTCTTTTATTAATATAGAAGATAGCCACTCACCTAGGTGGCTCAGTTGTTGGGCATCCACCTTCTGCTCAGGTCATGATCTTACAGTTTCTACCTCCAGCTCTGTGCTGACAGCTCAGAGCCTGGAACCTGCTTTGGATTCTCTGTATCCTTCTCTGCCCCTCTTCCACTCACTCAGGCGCTCTTTCTCTCTCTCTCTCTCTCACTCTCTCTCTCCCCTCTCAAAAATAAATAAAAATTTTTAAAAAGTTAAGAAAAACGGGATAAAACTTTCACTGAGAGAAATTAGGGCACCATCTCGATGGTTAGAAAAGAGTGAAATCTTCATCCCACTGTATGATTTTGCCACACTCAATTCTAGTAGTCTGAAGTATATAATTTCTCAGGCCACAACACTGCATTTTAGAGAGCAGGATTTTTACAGATTAAGTTTCTATCCATATTCATAAAACCATATTTTCTATAATAAGTATGTGTTGATCTCCGGAATTTTGCCACTCACCCTTGCTAAGTGAACAAGACAGATACAGATTTCTGCTTACATTCTAGAGGTCTCTCTGGAAGTATAGGAGGAGAGGCCAAACCCAGAAAACTGAGAAGGAGGCAGGGGATTTGAGATGAGGAACCTATGTGATAACAGGAAAGGTAGGAGCATGGGGTATCAAGAAAGCCTTAACAGGAAAATTGTCCAAAGACAGAGTGGTGTACCAGGTAAAATGCTACTGATAATGTAAATGAGATACGGACAATGAAATGACAAGTGAGTTTGGTGAATAAAATTGGTTGATAGGCTTGGCAAGAACAATTTCATTAAAAAAGTCAGAATTTGAGTTCTTGATTGTAGTTGAGAAATGGATCAAGAGTAAATATTTCCTTTAAGAAGTTTTGATGAAAGAAGAATCTAAGAATTGGGGTATAGTCAGAAGTAGAAAGAAGTTTATATTTTAAGGCCAGAAAACATTTGAGCAGGGCTTCTAACTATATAAGGTCCATGAGTAAGGTTGAGGGAAGGAAATGAGGAGAAATGTGTGTATTTATTTTCACTAACTCCTATTTAAATTGATCTTTTCTTTCAATTATTAATGTAAATGAAAACTTCAGATAATTTAGTATAGTTTCATCAACTCTAGAAATCATAGCTACAGTTACTATAGTGGTTCCAGATATAAAGAAATATTATTTATACTCAGATATTATTATTCAGGCTTGCTGCTAATTCTTATTATTAAATAAGGAAGTATATGTATACTGTATCAAAACTGTTCTTAATATTTTTAATTTTTTAATTTTCAGATAATTGTATATTTGTGGAAAGTTGTCAAAATAAATCAGTGGTTTCCTTCAACCAGTTTCCCCAAAATGCAAACATTTTATATTAGCACTATAATTTTGTCAGCTGCCCCTCTGCACCCCAAATTGATACATTACACTACTATTAACTAAATTCCTAATTTTATACTGATTTCAGCTCCAAGCGCTTTCCCATTTTCTGGAATATACCTATTCTCCTTCTTTGAATATTCCAATTCTATCCATGCTACAACACAGTTTAAAATACCCACCCTGTCGAGGCGCCTGGGTGGCTTAGTCGGTTAAGCGTCTGACTTTCGCTTGGGTCATGATCTCGCGGTTCGTGGGTTCGTGGGCTCGAGCCCCGCGTCGGGCTCGTGCTGACTGCCAGCTCAGAGCCTGGAGCCTGTTTCAGTCTGTGACTCCCTCTCTCTCTGACCCTCCCCTGCTCGCGCTGTCTCTCTCTCTCTCTCTCCTAGAAATAAAGCATTAAAAAAAAAAAATTTAAAAAAAATAAAAAATAAAAAAATAAAATACCCACCCTGTCTAAGTTTATGGCATTGATACATCACCTTCAATAATGTCTTAATGTGACTTTTTATCACTGGTGTGATAACCATACAACTTATTTCCAAATGTAAGTACATTAAACATGAGAGTACATGCATGAAAATTGATGTAAAATAAAAATTTAAAACTGACAGATGAGGTTTTTAACTTTGGACATTAAGATTGCTGGGTGGGGCGGGATCAGTAAGCAAAAATAGCTAGCTAGCTAGAGGAAGAAGCTGCTGAAAGGGATGCAGGGATTCAGGAAACAAATGATCATGAAGCCATTTTTTAGGCTAATTATTTTTAAAGAGAATATGTCTATAATGTTTTAGAAAGTTTCCTGAAGTAATAAATAAGAATTGTTTTCTTGTGATATTTTTCAATTGTATGCCTTTTTTGTATGATATTTTTATAACGTTTTAAAAAATAACTATACATAGAATTGTATCATACAGCTCCATTACTGAGACAAATATTTAGGATAAAAATCTAGTAAGAAGAAGTTAACAGTAAGAGGTAATATGACTACTAAATTTTATTCATTTACTTGACCACATAAAATTTAAACTTACCTTTTAATAGAGTTAATGAGAGTTTTCACTATTTATAAGCTTCAGCTGTTCAATGATAATTAGCATGGAGGTGTTATTCACTCATGTCCTAATACAGGTTTCCTTTTAACCTTTCTAAGAGGTCCTGCTATTTTTTGCTTCATTGCTTTGCTTTATTGAACATTATATGACATGGCAAGCAATTAAGTATGATTGTGTAGGAAATTAAATCAGCAAAAGTGCACTAATGGTCAGATTTAAATACATAAAAGCAACAAAATTGAAGTAAAGGTTGCAATTCTATATTTAACTTATCTTATTGTGTCCAGGTACTGTAGACTGTAAAAAATGTGTTAAATCATTCATGCTTTGAAGAGCATAAAAATATTTTTTCATAGTGGATTTAGTTGATGACAGAATTTAAAGTCCTGTCATGAAAGGGTCATAATTATCCTTACTTAATAACATTTCAAGGCTTAGTTTTTATTTGTTATCTCATTCTTGGCAGAATGGGGCTACATTCTAAATAAGCAAAGTACTTGAATGTAAATGTAGTGTTCAGTGTTCACTGATTATCTGTTTTCACCTTATAAAGTAAAAACATTTGAATATTACATTGCTGTTTAATGTAAATTTTTGGCTTTATTTCACACACAGAAAAGACAGTAGGGATTAGTGAAAATAATTTCAGTAGAAAATGAGTCAGGACTAGATATAAAAAAGTTGTTATTGATTATTATGTTTTTTTAATATTTTTATTTATTTCTAGGAGAGAGAGAGAGAGACAGCGTGGGCAGGGGAGGGTCAGAGAGAGAGGGAGTCACAGACTGAAACAGGCTCCAGGCTCTGAGCTGGCAGTCAGCACAGAGGCCGACGCGGGGCTCGAGCCCACGAACCGCGAGATCATGACCTAAGCAAAAGTCGGACGCTTAACCGACTAAGCCACCCAGGCGCCCCTGTTATTGACTATTTTTAATTAAAGGATAAATTATATTCTATGATAAAACTGAATGAATAATTTTTCAAAATATAATTATTCATGAAGTAGGAAACCTTGCAGACCATAAATTTTTTTAACAGCTAAAATATTATTTCCATAAATCTCCTAGCCCAAATGGTTTCTTCAGTATTTTCTTTCAAATGTCCTGATGAGAGAAAATTCCCATGTTTTAAAAATGAATCAGAATATATATCAAATGGAATACTACCAAATTAATTGTTGGATGCTGGCATATATAAATCTGGTATCAAACCAGGCCAATTAAAAGTGCAAACCAACACAGGAAACCTTTGGACTAATTACAAGACATTTTTGGCATTTTTACCTGGTAGATAGATGATTGGTTGGTCATAAATGGTGGAGGCATAAAAGTAAAACACCTTATTCTTGGTTTGTAGACATTAGTCCAATCTGTTCCTGACTCCAGATAATAATTGCACATTTTCTTTTCTGTTCTCTTTTGAATATTTCAACATGTCTTCACATTTTCACTCATAGCTGATGACAATTATACCAAATTTAGTGAGAAAACTCTAACAACTGGAAGTGAATTTCTATAAACTCTCATTACTACTTTGCTATTTCAATCTGTTCCCATTACTTTTATATAGCTGATATCATAGATGAAATATCTTTGCTCCTTGCTAGGATAAGCTCTCTCCTTTGGCACAAGATACTATTAAAAGACATTGCTTCTGCAATTGTTCCTTCTCTTTATCCTTGTTTTGTTTTACTTTTGTCTGATGAAAACCAATCTAACACATCCTATTTCACTAGAAAAATAAAGTTGTTTCCATGTGATGTGGCCCCTGCCACTTAGTTCTGCGACATCCTCCATTATGTTCCACCATAACCTACTATATTCCAGTTACTTTGCCATTTTCTGTTTGTTTGCTTGCTCTGTTGTTTGTTTCTAAGCATTCTCCCACCTTCATCCTATTTGGTATTTCTTCTGTCTGAAATGTTTGGCCCCCAAATACCTACATTCCTCAATCCTTCTCATCTGAATTTTGTGTAATACTGAGTTCTTAACAAAGTAATGTTTCTATTTTATAGGATGATTATAATATTTTGTAGAAAAATTAGGCAAGAATGATTAATTTTTTAAGAAAATTTTGCCTAATAAACATCAAAACATGAAACATCAATGATTAAATCAATGTAATCTAAGAAGACCATGCTATACAGCGTGCAATACCTTGGCCTCAGGAAAAGGGTGTCATCTCAAATCAATAGGAAAAGATGCTCAAAGAAGCTTGAGCAGTGGCTAGATTTTTTGAAACATGCAAGTTTTTTAGATCCTTGCTTCAACATGGCCATAAAGATAATTATCAGATGAACAAAATAAGTAAAATCTAACACAAAAATAAGATTAGCAAAAAGACAAAAAGATAAACTCATACTATAGGATATGTTCCAATCATCTCAAAAGAGACAATTGAAGGAATTCACAAAAGAAAATCTTAATATATTTGAATATATATAATTAAGAGTTTCTATGTCAAAAAGAAATGTAGAGGGGCACCTGGGTGGCTTAGTCGGTTAAGCGTCCGACTTTCGCTTAGGTCATGATCTCGCGGTTCGTGGGCTCAAGCCCCGCGTCGGGCTCTGTGCTGACTGCCAGCTCAGAGCCTGGAGCCTGTTTCAGTCTGTGACTCCCTCTCTCTCTGACCCTCCCCTGCTCACGCTGTCTCTCTCTCTCTCCTAAAAATAAATAAAAAAACAAAACAAAACAAAACAAAAAAAATTTAAAAAAAATGGAGGCTATCTCATTTAAAAAAAAAAAAAAGAAATGTAGAACACAAATAACAAATGACTGAAAAGAAGTTTGACAGATAATTAGAATGTACACTTCTAGGTAAAGAAAGCATTGTTGCACCAAAGATAAATTGTAAAAGTACTTAAAATAATATCTCATATATATTGTATATTACATAATGGCAAATAAAACTATGAAGACATTTGTACCTTTCAGAGATGAAAAAAAATATAAAAAGTACAAAAATTCATTAGGGACTGTGCATTGCTGTATTTTGGCATTTTACATCAAGAGTTTACCCTGTAGCAAAAGAAACTCTTCTAGAATGGTGGCAGGAAGACTCTGTATACCTTCTTTCCAGTGCAGCACACACACACACATATGCACATACGCACACACACACACACACACACACACACACACACACACACACACGATTTAATATCTCTGGAAATTGTCCTAAGATCACACAAAAAAACAAGGAAATGCTTTTTCAGGGAAATATGCTTAATTATATTAAGAACAAGGACAACCTGTTGCATCTGAGCTATGATCCACTCCCTCACCCATCTCTAGCTCAGCATGATGGATGCTTCCACCGAGGGTGGGTGTAATCAAGAAAATGGGGTTTTCCTCTCCCTCGAGCTCTCAGTATCAGGTGGTGGTTTCTCTTCAGGAATGGCAGGTTGTGACTCCATTTAAGAGAAACTCTTAGGTATGTGCTACTAATACATCTGGAGTTCCCTTCTTTCATCACCCAGCCCTTAACTGTACTGCACAAACTGTCCTAACAATACAGGCTGAGAACACAGTGCTCTGATTGCCTTTGCTCTGGCCTGGCTGTAGGGCAGTTTCCACATGAGAGGCAGGCCAAGAAGACTAGGGGCTCCTGACCCACTCAGCACCCTGCTCAGCAGGTGTGTCACTCAGAAAAATAGGCTGTTCCACATTCCTCAAGCCTTGGTCCAGTAGCAGTGTTTCTGTCTAGTGGGAGTGGCAGCCCATGAGAACAGACAGCATTCTAGTGCTCCCTTAAAAGGACTGACTTTATTGGAGATGAATATTTGAGGGGGAAAAAAAAAAGTCTTGGGAAATTTAGTCCTAAGGGTGCAGTTAAGAACGATGGAGATGTTAGCAGTGAGCAGTTAAGAGGCTGGGTGCTCCATGAGAACAACAGCTAAACTTCAAACCAGCTAGAAACTTACCAGAGGGACGAAGTTAAGAGACATCTAAGAGTGCTCCAGGAGTCAGAACAAGCCCCCAAGACTAGCCTCCTTAACTAGCCCTGCAAAAGGGTTTGTATTTAATTTTTAGACCATGAAGCAATATATGCCCCAGTACATTGTTAAATCAATAGAGACTAAGTTAGCAATTAGTAGAGGCCAACAGAAGGGTGCAATACCAACAGAGAGACAAAAGCCAGAAGGTAAATAATAAGATCAGGGAAAGAGACGAAGAGAGCCTAGCTGAAACCACTGTTATCACAGGGTTTGGGAGAAGGGTTCATATTGATCATGAGTGTGCCCAAGGCTGTCCCCTCTCAACAGTGACATTGGAGGGGGAATAGAGTTCACTGACATGAGTTGGAAGCGAATACACAACAAAGAAGTAAATAGCAATAAGCCCTAGAGGCTGGAGTTTCAGTGTCCAGAGTTGCTACAGTTAATTAGCTGGTTGTCCAATAATCCATACAAAAGAGAGAAAGAAAGGCAATGTAAACTGACTTCAGAGATCTGAGTGAGAAGAAAATTGAAAGGTGCTATTATAAATGTTAATAATTAATTAAAAGTATGCTTAAATAAGTGGAGGAAGGTGGGTCACCTGGGTGGCTCAGTTGGCTGAGCACCCTACTCTTGAATTGACACAGGTCATGATCCCAGGGTCATAGGATTGAGCCCTGCATGAGGCTCCATGTTGAGTGTGGAGCCTGCTTAAGATTCTCTCTTTCTCTCTTTCTCTCTCTCTCTCTCTCTCTCTCTCTCACTCTCTCTCTCTCTCAGCCCCTCTCCCCATCTCATGTATGCGCTTTCTCTCTCCCTCTTAAAAACAAATTTTTTAAATAAATAAGTGTCTCATCAAATAGAGAATACAAATGAGAAAGAAATTATTTAAATGCTTATATATTATCTGTATGATTTTTAAAATTTTTGATAAGTAGACTTTCCTCATGGGAGAATATTGAGATAACTCGGAGATTCACAAATTTTGTGGTGATATCAAGAATTGCAATATAAATTCATTTTATCTTCAATATTGAACTTATAAACTGAATTTATAATAGAGAGCACAAGAATGTTATTATTTCTCTTTTGGTAAAATGGATCTCCAAAAGTTTTACTTTGATTATTCGAACTGGATTTTTAAAATGGCAAATGTTATTGTTGCAATTCAGTGTGTTTCTATGTGAAGAAATAATGAGATGGGAAGAAAGTGAAAGAGAATTTCTAGGTGTAGGCATATAGACAGTTTTTATAAGGTTAATGATTGAAAATAACCATGTCTCGTGTCACAACACTAGTCACAGCACTAGTACCAAACAAAACACGTGCACAAAAAAATCAGCCTTTAAAATAAAAGCTACTTATCAGCGGATTTCCATGGACTAGCAATCCAAGAAATCCCATGCCATCCACAGCATTATGTGAGTGGCAGACATCTTTAAAGAGCAGCAGTGGTTACGACAGAATTAAAGATGTGCTGGTAAAATCACAGCATTTTAGGGGCACCACTCAGTCGGTTAAGCATCAGATTCTTAATTTCCGCTCAGGTCATGATCTCACCAGTTATGTGAGTTCAAACCCTCCCCCACTTCACTTTCTACACTGACAGTGCAGAGCCTGCTTAGGATAATTTCTTCCTTTCTCTACCCCTCCCCACCTGCTGTCTCTCTCTCACAAAATAAATAAGTAAGCTTAAAAAAATCATAGCATTTTACAAATAAATGTTGCGATTGCTGTATACAATCATTAGACTCTCAAAAGTAACTGAAAAGCTTTTGTCTCAAAAGAGGAACATTTAGTGAAAAGGCTCAGATAGCAAAAGTTTTCAATACAGAACTTAGCGGCTAGAAAAGGAGAAGTCACACAGCTAGTGAGAATCTCATAATTCTAGCATGTAAAATTATAGTAAATAAATGCAGAGACATGATGCAAAATGAGAAATTGAAAAGTTTCCACTCACAAACAGTAATTTACATCAGTGTATTGATGACATGTCACCTGAGGCAGGAGAGTTTTCATGTAATAAACTGAAAACAGCATCATCTAAATGCAGGTTGATGAGTCCACAGATTTCACCAGTCAATGCCATCCTGTAATATTTATCAGATTTGTAAGTGGTGGTGAAATTCAATGTAAATTGTGTCCCACAAATAATGCCTGGAACAGGAAAGTACCAAAATATATTTACTTCCTATCTGGAAACAAAATGTCTGCATTAGAATTATTGTTTGTATCAATAAGGATGTTTGAGGTTTTGCCTCCCTTTTAAGAAAAGAAACTCCTGACTTTATTGTAATTTACTGCTCTTTTTACAGTGAGATGCTGTGTCAAAAATTCTTGTAGTTGGAAAGAAATAGTTCTATAGAATGCCAAAAAAATATGGATCTGTATTTTAAAATATTCCACCCAGAATGTTAAAAAAGAAAACCATGTGAAAACCTGAATAAAGAGAAACCTAAGCAGACATCAGTGGTTCAGCAGAGAAAGAGGGTTTGAGTTCTTAAGGTGTTTGAGTTGAAAGATGATTTGCAGGAGTCATTTTACAAAAATGGTAAGCCATATTTTCCAGAGTGCGTTCAAGATGAATAACTGGAAAACTTGCTTTAATTAGCAGATAATTTATATCACTTGAACTATTTGTAGAAGTCCCTGTGATGCCCTAGAGAAATGTTCTTATTACAAGTGACAATATTCTTGAATTTAAAAAGGAAAGAATATTTGGAAAAAATTATCTTGCAGACTTAAACCTTACTATGTTTCCACTGATGCTTAGACTTGTGAGTACAAAAGCAAATCTCAAATTGTTTTGAGAATTGTCTGGAAGAATTGGAGAACAAGATAGAAAATATTTTCCCACTCTTTTAACACAAGTGGAAGATTAGATTAAAAAATAAACACTTTCTCAGAGTCTTTTGCTTGGTTGGAGAATTTTCCTCATGAAGAGAGACAAGTTTGTGAGATATAGACTAATTGTACACTAAAGATTGTACACTGATCTTTCCCTAGGTAAACTAGAGATTTCTATTAAAAAGGAAATTCTGCCATTCAAAAAAGAAGCAAAAGAAAATCCAGCTTTTATATTTATGGGATACATTTTTCTTCTATACCAGGTACCAAGAGGAAGAACTGAAATAATCTCATTTAAACTGAAAATGAAACTATTTGTGTTTATCTAAGCCAAGACCCAGAATCAACTGTTAGATGCCAAAAACAAGTTTCTGTGAAAGAAATTTCATTCTTTTTAATTTTTTTTTTAAATTATGTTTTGATAGACAGAGAGCAGGGGAGAAGGCAGAAGGGGAGAGAGAGAATCCCAAGCAGGCTCCACATTCAGCACAGAGCCCTGATAAGGGTTGTACCTCACAACTATGAGATCGTAACCTTAGCTGAAATCAACAGTTGGATACTTAATAATCAACAGTTGGATACTTAATCAGTAGAGTCACCTAGGGGCCCCAGGAAATTTCATTCTTAATATTTGGTTACAAAAATAACATTTTTGTATATATGTAGACATCCTGAAAATACCAAACCACTAATACATTTTCAACTGTGCATCATATTAATTTGTACTATTGCTATGAGGAAAACAACATGGAAAACAATCCTATGTGAAGTAAAAATCTGGACTTGGGCAGATCTATTTGATCTGTCTAGTAATAGGTAACGTCAGAAATGTTTATTAATAAATATCACAATAAGATTTCTTTTTTTTTTGAGATTTATTTTGAGAGAGAGAAAGAGAGCAAGGAAATGCATATGCTTGAGCAGGGAAAGGACAGAGAGATAATCTCAAGCAAGCTCGACATTCTCAGATGGGGCTCAAACTCACAAACTGTGAGACCGTGACTGAAGCCAAAATTAAGAGTCAGGCTTTTAAAGGACTGAACCACCCAAGCACCCTATAGCAATATTTCTTAGTTATATTTTTGATTAGAAGATTCTTGAAAAAATTAAGTTTAGTAAGATTAGTATCAAGTATTTCCATTATATGAATTTTTTCAGGGGTTGGCATGTGGTAGTATATCCCCTAATTCTTTAAATTAGCTGCACTAACAAGCTTGTAAAAGGTAAGTGATAGGTGATGAAGTTTCCTAGTAAAGCACAAACCAAGGCTGCTATTATTATTATTATTATTATTATTATTATTATTATTATTATTAAGGGGACTGTGATAGGAAATGTTAAAAGTATAAAGCTATAAATCACAGACATGAAAAATAATACAAAAGAATAAAATACTCTATTGACAATGTGACAATTAGAGTTTTATGTATCTAGGAGAATCTTGCTTCCTATTCTGATTTGAGTCAGAAGACAGTATCTGAGGATTGTCTGCTCATGAAGATTTTTTGAAGAACCTTGGTTTAATGTCGTAACAGGGATAATTATCCAATTCTTACCATTTGAAAATGGTTCATATTTTTGTTAGAAAAGATTTATTCAGAGATCAATTCTTTTTCATTTTACTTTTCTGCAGGAACATCAAGAGTACCTGATAACTTCTCTTTTAGTGATACTATACTTTTCCTGCATGTTTCCTAGAACACAAAATTACCCAGTTTTAGTTTATATAGAGGTGGATTGGTTGGATAGTAAGAAAAGGCAGTCTGTAGTTATTGATGACAAAATGGAAAGTTCTGAGTATTCTTATAATGTTGAGCTAAAAACAATGTTCAATTTGTGTGAATGAAAATATTTTTTGTGGCCTGTAGGCAATTTCTCCCCAGGACACAGTCTCTGATTTCCTGAGAAGGGAAAGTGCAGGTTCATTAGGGGTGAAGTAAAGATAAAAGGATTGGCCATGAGGGTGGCAGGAAGCCTGTTTAAGTACATTTAATTATAGTGTTCTTTTTATCTGTTTACTTTTTTGAAAGTTTGTAAGTGATGAGGCCAGTCTTTTACTAATTTACTATATGTGATTTTAAATTCATAATCTTTATCTAGGAAATTTTGTTTTTTCTGTTCATTTATTCCTAATTTGGCAGGTTCTTATGAAATTGAACCTACTTCACCATATATCTCCCCACTTGTACCCAGGTCAGCAATGTGAGTAATTAACAGTGAAAGGTTATGAGCGAAAATTTTGGAGAAATGGTTTTTATTTTATTGTGGTAATGAATACATTAGTATTCACAAGAATATGCACTTTTCCAATGCATAGAATTTACACTTAGCCAAATATATTATATGTAAACTATATAGCAATACAATTTACTCATCAAATGATATTTTGAGAACCAAATTTTTAAAAATATTTTCACTTTTTCCAATGATCAGTAAAATAATTGAAATTGAGAATGCAGAAACAGGCATATTCTAGTTTAAGCTAATTTGCGTTCAAGAACCCTTCTACACTGTTGGTGAGAATGTAAACTGGTGCAGCCCCTCTGGAAAGCAGTGTGGAGGTTCCTCAAAAAATTGACAATAGAACTCCCCTATGACCCAGCAATAGCACTGCTAGGAATTTACCCAAGGGATACAGAAATGCTGATGAATATGAGCACATGTACCCCAATGTTCATAGCAGCACTCTCAACAATAGCCAAAACCTGGAAAGAGCCTAAATGTCCATCAACAGACGAATGGATCAAGAAGATGTGGTTCATCTATCCAATGTAATACTACATGGCAATGAGAAAGAATGAAATCTGGCCATGTGTAGCAACATGGATGGAATGACAGTGTTATGCGGAGCGAAATAAGTCAGGCAGAGAAGGACAGATACCATATGTTTGCATGTATAGGAGGATTAGGAGGCACTTAACGGAGGACCATGGGGGAGAAGAAGAAGGAAAAATGGGGGGGAGAGGGAGAGAAGCAATCCATGAGGGATTCTTGAATGTTGAGAACAAACTGAGGACTGATGGGTATGGGGGAGAAGGGAAGGGGGGTGATGGGCAAGGAGGAGGGAACTTGTGGGGATGAGCACTGGGTGTTATATGGAAACCAACTTGATAATAAACTGTTAAAAAAGGGAAAAAATAATAATCTGCACCCAGGATTTCTCTTGACCATTAGAATCTTTCATCTTGGAATCTGGTATTAAACATTAAGGAAAAGAAAAAAAATGATGTCACTTTTGGCTAGGCTAACTTCATTATTTTAAAGTGATTAGTATTATAAAATGGTAATTGTTGTCAAAACATACTGGCAGGGGGAGAATTTTAATATGCCATCTATAAAGTGTTAGCTCAAAAAACGTGCAGCTTTTTGAAAGGGATCTCCTTTTAAGGTTTAGAAACCTTTTGGTTACTTTTGAATTAAACTACTTTTGTTAATTCTTTCTTTCATTCATATATTCAGCAAACACTTGTAAATCTTTAAGCAGACATGAGTCTTATACTTATGAAGCAGAGACTCTAATGGGAGACAGATATTAAATTAATGATGTTATAATTAAAATTTGTGATGAATGCTGATAAAGAAAAAAAATGAAGTGCTAAGGGAATATATTGCAGAATTTTCAATATAAGAAACTGTGCTAAAGAAGTGACTTAAGCTAAGCCACAAATAATATGTATGGATGCATAAACTGCTTTTTATATGCATTATGAACTAAAAAAATGTGTCCATTTTGTCAAAAGCTGACTTCTTTTGAGAATAGCACATGCTGAATGTTTAAATAATTTGTATCTATTCTTACTGAATAGGCATTTTTTACATTTCGCTGAATTTTAAGATGGCTTCAAATGGCTTTTTGGCTGAATTATACTTACTTGCATGCACAGATACCATAGCTAGGGCAATTTATGGAAGTGGATGATGCCAGAATTCTATTTTACAACCTCATTTTATTTTATATTTTTAAATTTAATGTTTATTTATTTTTGAGAGACAGAGAGAGACAGAGCATGAGTGGAGGAGGAGCAGGGAGAGCGTGAGACACAATATTTGAAGCAGGCTCCAGGCTCTGAGCTGTTAACACATAGCCTGACACGGGGCTCGAACCCACGAACCGCGAGATCCTGACCTAATCTGAAGTCGGACACTTAACCGACTGAGCCACCCAGGTGCCCCTACAACCTCATTTGAAAAAAACAGATATTATAATGACATTTTGGAAATGTATTATTTTATAATAATGGTAAAATATTATTAAACACAGTTAACAATCAAATTAATGAACTCAAAGAACATGTTTTATGCATGTATTATATCAATTTCTTATATAAAATGATAATATATTTTAATGGAAGCTTTTTGTAAGTACGTAAAATATTCATCTTGGTATGAGAGGATTCTAGCTGGCTTGTTTCAGTGTTATCTTTGGGTAAATCTTTGGTAAGAGAAGCACCAGATTTTGTATTACTTTGTGATATCACAATCATATGGTCATTTCATTATAAAATTGTCGGAGGCCGCGCCGGCTCTGACAGGTCCAGGGATCCCTGATGGATGGACGGTGTCAGCGAAAGAGTGAGAGAGCCCTGAGATCCTTTCTGATCACCAGGCAGGCATCTCTGTCCTGTTGGTTTTGGTATCTTTATTTATAGGTCAAATGTTAACATGGCATCAGGAAATGGAATTTTTACAATGGATAGCTCTTTGTGATAAGGTGTTTTTGGAAGATGTACAGAAACAGGTCTTACAGAAGTCTTCTTGCAGAACTGCCCCAATTATAGTGAGGTTGAGTAACTAAGAAAATAACAAGATGTTCACATTTTAATAACACTAAGATAAGCCATAGGTTTGCAGGTACTCTTATCCATCCTCATCACAGCTGCCAGGGTAAGGGAAGGTGTTTGTGAAAAGTAGGCCTTAGGGAAGGGGCTGCTATACACCATCAGTTAGCAAAGGTGTATGTACTAACTTATCTTCTGCCCTTATCTGTTCCTTCTAAGTTAGGCTCTTTGTTTCCAGCCAAGACTTGATTTTCCAGTTATATGCTTTATTGCACCAGAGAGCCAACCGTAACTTTAAAGAGTTTAGCTTTGAAACACCCAGAGTTCGAGAGACCCCCAAAAACAGACCACCAGAGACCAGAGTCAAAGCCAATCAGCAAGGGTTGTTTATTTGCAGGTTTGAACCCGGACCTCCACGCACTCGTTGCTGGTGACGCTGAGAGGCCCTGAACAAAGCCTTTACAGCCTTTTTATAGACAAAAGTAAACAAGTCATGGGGAGGGACAGGAGATTTCCATGGTTACAAGTTTGCCATTGGTTAACATTTAAATGTGAACATATACCGTATCTGATTGGTTCCCGCCATCAGGTTTTTGGCGGGATCCAATTACAACATTTGGGATACCTTTGAATTTTAAAGTCTTGTTTGGCGACTAACAGGTTAACATCTCTCTCTCCAGGCCCTTCCCTCAGCAAGGTGGGGGGTAGCCGCTGGCCCTTTCGGATTGGCTGCCGCCAAGGTGGGGTGATGGAGGGAACATGAGGCTAGTCGCTTGGGCAATCCGGTGGCCTAGGACCGTGTGTAGCCGCCCGGTAGATCCGGTGGCGGAAAAGCAAGTCTTAAGCATTGGTACAGAAGCAGAAGGAGCTGGTTTGTATCTGCAGTTTCCAGCCTTGACTCAGACCATAGGAATGTTTCTTTTTTTTTCTTTTTGATTAGCTGAACTGAGGGCAGTCTGAGGATGGCTTTAGCCTTGAACAGTCTGAGGCTTTTCCTGGGACTGGGACTGGGGCTACGTGCAGCCCGATGTTTCTCTTAATGGAGGACTTAATTTTTGGCTCTTCAGCTTATTTCCAATACATAGAATAGCCTCTTTGAGTGCATTTACCTTTGTGTCTACTTTTATGATTTCTAGAATAGCTAGGGCATGAGAAACATTTTTGGTTAGATGATTTACATGTTGAGCTATATGATCATCTTGGACTAATGCAACGGTAGAAACAGAATTGTACATGTAAAGGTCAATCTTTTATGACTAGGGGTCATTAGCCTGTTCATAGCTCAAGGGAAAGTATGGAGGGTAACAGGACCTTCTGGAGACACGATGTCTGTTCCCATAATCAAAAGAAGAAGTTCCCACAATCAGTTCCTTCATAAGGTGCAGTCATCATACCAGGGCCAGAATAAGGGGACAAGTCACTCCCAATATTGATCAACAAGGTACCGTGGGAGTCGGTGCTCAAGCAGAAATAATTGAGTGGGTGTGGATATCAGTCATCATCTGATTGGCAAGAGACCGTGCAAACTTGCTTTAACCTCACCAGGAGTTTTCTCGACTAGTGGGCTCAGAATGGCTCCCAACATAAAACTATCCTCATGACCTACATAATGTATGGAGGGTAAAGTCAAAGCTAGCAAATGTTTCATCAGAGGTTGGGATTATGATAAGACTGTGATCGAAATAAGGAGTTTCTTAAAATACTTCCTGATTTTACGAGAACATACAGTAAATGCAAGCAAATTCTAAACCAAAATGTTAATATTTCACTAAGTTTTAAAAAGTAACCTCTTCCCTGGGGCACCTGGGTGACTCAGTCAGTTAAACCACTGACTCTTGATTTCAGGTCATGATCTCACGGTTCATGGGTTCGAGTCCTGTGTCAGCCTCTGCATCAACAGTGTGGTGACTGTTTGGGATTCTGTGTCTCCCTCTCTCTCTGCTCTTACTCCGCTCATGCACGTGCTCTCCCTTTCTCTCAAAAATAAATAAACTTAAAAAAAGTAAACTCTTTCCTTTGAACAAATGAAATTAAAATAATAAAGTATAAACTTACATTTGCATTATAGTTAGGATTTGTATGTAGTGTGTAATGTTTCAGAACAAAAACCATAACATACATATATATTATTTTACAAACAAATACCAGATACTAATATTAATCATGTTGAAATAGTTGTTAATTTTCTAATCTTCACCTAGAATTTATGTTTTTTAAATTCAGGGCTTTTTTTCTATTATAGTATTGGCCACAAAGTAAATGATAGGTAAATGTTTGTTCAAGTTTTTCTTTTTTTTTCCTAGCAAATTTTTTAGAGGCTCATATTGACTAGCAAATATGTTTCTGAAGAATTACATTTAAATTTTATTAAAGAAACAGTGTGAATCAATATTTCAGTCATTAGGCATCTGAATAAATTCGATGGCTACTCTTGGGAAAAAGAGGCAAAGATAATAAATTTGGAATACCAAAAAAAAAATAGTAAGAAAGATGTTTTAATATATCAACAGTCAATTTGCATCCACATTATGTGCCTCAACATCAGCCAAGCAATACCAAAATAACATGCAAAATCCTCCACATTTCATGCTATCTCCCATCAATTTTTCTCTAATCTGATGAAGAAATTATTCATGTATATAGACATTTTGAAATTTCCTGTGGGGTGCCTGAGTGGCTCAGTCAGTTAAGCGCCTGACTTCAACTCAGGTCACGATCTCACTGTCTGTGAATTCAAGCCTCACATCAGGTTCTGTGCTGACATCTCAGAGCCTGGAGCCTGCTTCAGATTCTGGGACTCCGCTCTCTCTGCCCCTCCCCCACTCACACTCTGTCTCTCTCTCTCTCTCAAAAATAAATAAACATTAAAAATTAAAAAAAAAAGAAATTTCCTGAAACATTTTTCCTCAGATAAATATAGGGCTGTGTATCCAGAAAAACATAGCAAACAAGTAGAAATATAAGAAATTATAATTTTTATTCATATCTAACAAAATAATTAGAACATAATTGGAACATAAGTTGAATTTGATTCTATCTCTGTTAGCTCTTATGTTCTGTCAGTTATACTGTTAAACACACTCATCTTAAGGATACCTTATCCAAAGTCTTGCACACCCATTTTATTTTTAGTGAGAGCTCTAGTGAAAGTCAAATTAATTCATGTTTGTATAAATATTCCAAACTGTCATTATTTCAAGTATCTTTTTGTCTTCACCCAGGAAAGTCATAATATTGTGTTTGTTAATGGGAGAAAGAAGAATAGAGTTGCTCCAAATAGACATCTTATTTTGCTAAGATGGATAATTATTAATTCCAGTGTTTCCTCATTCACTAGCTGCTTGACTTTTCTTTTTTTACTGTATAACATTTCTTATCTTTATATTCTTAGTTTATTTCTCTAATAATATGTTGATAATTGGATATTAATAAAGAGATGCCATAATTTTACCTTATGAAATAGCAAATTCGGCCTATATAAAACTTTGAGAATATAATGAAGAATTACTAAATTTATGCCATAAATTTGTTATTAGTTTCTGGATAAATTGCTTATTCAGTAGAAAGCAAGCACGTAAGGGAAAAGAACTCCATCTATTGTCCTTCCTTTTAAGTATATAAATAACAAATCATGGTGACAGGCATCTCATGGGGGAGTCTGTCTGAAGCACTTGCTAATCATTTTTATACAAAACTTTTGCTGCTTAATTTATTCAGTTCATTATCAAGAGAGAAGAGAGAAGAAGGTCTTTATCTCTTTTTAACTGTAATGTAACACATCGGAATAACTTGTATTTCCCATTTTATAAGTATCTGATAAAATGTGTATTGTAGAGAAGTATATTCTTCTTTGGCCTCAGTCTAAATGTCCTTGGATTACACACACACACACACACACGAACAAAAACACATGCATTACCTAGTAAGTATGGAGTAACCCACTCTCTGAAATTATATTTATCAAAAATGCCAGTGGTTGTCTTCATAATGTGGAAGATTCTGAATAGTGTCAGTAAGACAATGATTCACAACTTCACTAAATCACATCCGTTATACTTGGAGATGAAATTTGGTGTTATATATGACTGGTACAACATAATTTTTTAAAAGTTTAACCGTAAGTTGTTTCTTGTGTCTTTGATTTTAGCCCTTCTGACGGGAGTGACATGATATCTCACTGTGGTTTTGATTTGCATTTCTCTGATGATGAGAGATGTTGTGCATCTTTTCATGTATCTGTTGGCCATATCTATGCATGGAGGATAGGTAAAATAGGTAAAGGAATTAAGAGTACACTTGTCTTATGCTAAGTGAAGTAAGTCAGTCAGAGAAAGATAGATATCATATGATGTCACTCATATGTGTAATTTGAGAAACTGAATGTATGAACATAGGGAAGGGAAGGAAGTAATATAAAAACAGAAAGGGAGGCAAACGGTAAGAGATTCTTAAATACAGAGAACAAACTGAGGGTTGCTGGAGGGTTGCTGGGCAAAATGGAGGACACTTTTCAGTATGAGCACTGGGTCTCATATTGTAAGAGATGAATCACTGGGTTCTAATCCTGACGCTAAGACTACCTGGTATGTTAACTAACTTGAATTTAAATAAATAAATTAAAAAAGAGTGCACTTATCTTGATGAACACTGAGTAATATATGGAATTGTTGAATCACTATATTGTACACCTGAAACTCATATAACATTGTATGTTAACTACACTGGAATTAAAATAATTTTTTTAAAAAACTTGAAAAGGTAAAAAAAAGTTTAACTGCATGAACACATGACTTCTATATAGAGGTCTTCTCTTTTGTCAACCAAGTTGCTAAGGAGGTGGGCAGCTTTAAGTCTGCCAGAAGCACATCATTTCCACCATAAAAGCTTGCTTTTATCAATCTCAACCAGTCAGTGCTCTCCAGGGAATTCCCCAAATAAAATGGTTGATAGTAAGAACTAGTGTTTATCTGCATTGAGCTTTGGAGGCAGATAACCCCTAATAAAATGATATTTTGCCATATTTTGCCATATACTAGTGATATGATCTAGTGAAAGGTCCTTATTCCAAATCTGACATAGTTTCTTTATCTGCAAACCACTCACCCAATTCCTCCTGTCTCTTTCTTATCATTATTATTATTTTCAAAGGTGGCATACATTGATAAAGTACTTTTAGTTTAAAAATTACTTCTGAATGCATGATTTGTTAACGTAATGCATATTTGCTATATACACTTTATATGGTAGTTTGCTTAGTAGATTTTGTGCATATAGGGAGAATAAGGTAGAACAGGTTTGTTCTCTGACAGTAACACTAATAATATGCATTCGATAAGAACTTCTAAATGTAAAGTGGTGCATTAAAGCTATATCACGTATGGAAAATAATTTTTTAAAAAAATTTTTATAGTTTATTTTTATTTTTGAGACAGAGAGAGACAGAGCATGAGTTGGGGAGGGGCAGAGAGAGGGAGACACAGAATCTGAAACAGGCTCCAGGCTCTGAGCTACCAGCACAGAACCCGATGTGGGGCTCGAACCTACAAACTGTGAGATCATGACTTGAGCTGAAGTCAGACGCTTAAGAAACTGAGCCACCCAGGCACCCCAACATATGGAACAGATTGAAGTTTTAATTACATAATAGAATATAGACAGTGGAAAAAGTTTAATTCTAATGAATTAACTACAATTGAATTTATTTTTTATCACTGAGGTTGTGAATAAGGTGAGAAGAAGCAAATATGGTACGGACACATAAGGAATACTTTTGTCTTTCACATGCAGGTTAAGCATGCTCCCTCATGCTGCTTTTAATATGTTACAGATTTTTAAACCACTTTTAGTTATTGCCATTCAATTTAGGGTTATAGACATATTTCAGGAGTCATATCCTACTGTGTTATCAATAGTGCATCTAAAATTTACTTCAGGACCATTTGAAATTTCAAGAAAAATGTATTGTTACTCAGTTATTTTTCTTTATTCTGAAGAAATAACAGAACTGGGCCTGAGTTTTTTACATTCATTATTTTCCATTTCTGTATTGAGAAACAATGAAAACTGATTAATATATATTTGATATTTTTCTCTCATAAACACAAAAGAAGTATTTTAAACAAAGTTCTATGTCAGGCTGTCTCCTTCCGGGTCCAGGGGTCCCTGAAGGATGGACGATGTCAGTGAGGGAGGGGTGAGAGAGCCCCGAGAAATTCTTTCTGGTCACCAGGCAGGCATCTCCGCCTGGCTGGGGCTCAACTTTATTTTATAATTAAGTGTTTGGGGGACGGCACAGAAGTGGCATTTGCCTTAGACAATGATTTCTGATAACAAACTTCTTTGATATGTAAGAATTTCTCAGAACATAGATTTGTAGAAGACTCATGCATAAGTCTTCTTATGCAATACGATTGAGGTAGGGGACTTAGATGCTTATCCTATGAGGAAAGGAAGGTATCTTTAGCATACAAGACAAGGTTTTTAGCATAAAAAAGGTGAAGTTACTTCATTGTGAGCAGGGGTCAATAGCTTGTTTAAGGAGTATTAAGAAAAACAGGTCTTTCAGGAAACACCTTTGCTCTCATAATTGCAAAAGAAGTTCCTCAATAGGTTCCTTCACAGGGAGCAATCAGCATATTCAAAGCCAAAGTAAGTAACTCACAAATGCCTTGGGGGAGTCAGTGCTCCAAGCAGAAACAATTGGGTGGGGGTGGGTATCTGTCCTTAACTCTAAATTAAGCTCTTTGTCTCAGGGCCAGACTCAATTGTAACTCTTGGGTTCTTAGCTGCCTTTATTATGTAAGTCATGGATTTGCAAGGCCCATAGGAAGAGCCTTATGACAAAAACCCACAGTGCTTTCATCTGAAGTCTCTTTTGAAAAGGCAGGACTATGATTTTCCTTATGAGGAATCTGTGTGGGGAATATCGGTCTGATCTGGAATATTGTGAGGCCTGGTCAATACCGGCAGGCTCACTTCCAACATGAGCCAGTAGTAGCAGAAGGAGATACCAGTTTCCGTTTCTCATGGCAGGAGCTGTGCAAACGCTGCCGTTTCCTCGCTGTGACTGTCGTCCAGCGAGGCCATTGCGGTTCCCAGCAGTTCTGTCTCAATTTGACTTGTTCTCTTAGTGTTCATTATGATAAATTTAGCACTTAGGAAAGAACTTATAGATTTATATTTATATTTACATATCAAGAATTATTGGATGGAGTCATTCCTTAAATTTAAGAATCATACTAGAGCTGTTTAAAGATTTCAAAAGACAGTGAATGGAATAATTAAATGTGATTAAATAGATAATATACCCGGTGGCTAGGAATTTAGTTTTGAATTCAATCTTACCATGTATGACTTACGTAATCCTACTTGAACCCTTAATATTCTAATTTGGAAAATGGGTCACAGATAACCTCTAACTTGCTTGAATGTTGTAAAAATAAAAGCAGGGAGTGTATAAATCATTTAACAGCTGGCACTTAACGCGGTACATTTAATGCTTAGTACATAACACAGTAGGTACTCAATAAACTAAAAATTAAACCATATAATAATGGCCATTTTATTAAGTAATAATAATTGTGTGTTCAAAGAGTTCCTGTTCAAAACAACTAAAATGAATTTAAACAAAGTTGATTAACAGTTGCTCTTTGAAAAAGATCCCAATTAACCAAGAACCTTGATTTTTATGTTTGTGTCATATTCTCTCCAAACATATGATTTCTTCCAAGTGAATACATACTCATTTCTTGATAAATTTGAACTACCCTCATTTCACTTATGATGAAATGAATTGTTTTTGCTGATCTAGGATTTAATTAAAATTTAATACTAAATGCTGAATACTAAAATGACAATATCTATTGGAAATTCCGAGTGTCACTTTTTTTAATTTGTAAATTTATTTCCTTCAATTTATGTAAATAGATATATTTTAACTTATTCACATCATTGGATAAATAACTGAATTATGTTTTTTAGCTATTGATATCGTTAGCAATTTCCACCATATAAGTCAGATCTAAATTCTAAGTGATTTTGCTTAATTACACAAATTAAAATAAAAATATGCAACTTATACATTAGCGCAGTCATTTGCCCAGAAGCAGAAAAGCTGGCCAAGTTTTAGGTTTAGTTTATCTAGGCCTCTCATTCCCCCCTTTTCTTTGGCACTTGGGGAGCCAATCTTGGGTCCCATTGACTAAAGGGACGTTAAGTCTCCAGTATCTACGGGTTGGTACTGTGACCTTAGTACCATTACCTGGATTGTATTGAGCTTATCTCTGATAAAGTTTAACAGCTTGTTGAAGACAATGGGGCCTATGGTCAGAAGTAGGAGGAGCAGTACAAGGGGGCCGGCCAGGGCCGAGAGTAAAGCAGTGAGCCATGGGGATTCGTTAAACCAGGACGTGAACCATCCCTCCTGCTGTTCCCGTTCCCGTTTTCTTTTGGCGAGGCCCTCTCGGACTTTGGCCATTGATTCTCTAACAACGCCAGAGTGGTCAGCATAGAAACAACATTTTTTTTTTAGGGCTGCACATAGGCCTTCCTGTTGGAGGAACAACAGGTCTAGTCCCCGGCGATTCTGTAACACGACTTCGGAGAGGGAAGTTAAAGATTTTTCTAGGTGGGAAATCGACTGTTTAAGCCTCTCGATATCCTCATCAACGGCAGCTCTGAGATTGCTAAATCCCTGATGTTGAGTTGCCAACGATGAGATTCCCGTTCCTGCCCCCACTACCCCGAGACCGAAGAGAGCGGCGAGCGTCAGGGTGAGTACTTCGCGTTTAGTTCTTACTATTTGTTGTGTCGGCGTTCCCCCGGCCCATAACTCGTATAGGTCGTTCTCTGGATGATAATTGATTTTTGGGAACACTAGTACCATAGCACAATACTCTGCAGCAGAGTTAAAGACCTGGGTGTTTAAACAAGGGGTGAGTCCTGTTTTGGAACAGATCCACCATCCGCCAAGGGGAGGAATTATCCATTTGGACTGATGTTCGGGGTATTTATTGAGATTACAGCCGGGGCGTCCCCCAGGGGGAACGGTTCCCAGGCAGGTATAGTTACCAGTGATTGTCTGGAGGGTAATACCAGGGTTTCTTGGTTCCCATTTGCAGTCTATTGGGAACGTTTTATTAGAGGTGTTGTAAGGGGCATTAAGACCCACAGCTTCATAATAAGGGGTCGGACATCATAGCATAACCAGCAGGCTTCCATTTTGTTTGGATCTGATTGATTTAAGGCCTGATATGTGGCGTTTAACATTTTCCATAAGGATTTAGCATTTGTCGAGGCTCGTTGCTCAGATAGGGGCGTCGTAGGTTCGGTGAAATTAGTGTAATTAGCGGAGTTAAGCTCTGGCCTAGGGGAACCTTTGGGTGTTTGGTTTGGTGTATTTATTACTCGGTTAGGCCCTATGGCAACGGGTAAGTTATTAAAGATAGGGCTTTTTATAAGTTGGAGTATGAGGAGGGCCCCGGGAAGGTCTCCCCCTTTTCTCCATGACGAATACATTTTTAGTCCCCAATTTTTTCCTAATTCCCATCCGGGAGCCGATTTTCTTTTTAATGTGAACTGTAAAATTATGGGATTACATTTTTGATTATTTTGGCAATTTTTATACCAATCGGAGTCTGCTCTATAACTGTTTTCTGGTCGGGTCCCATTCCGTTTTACTTGGATTAAATCATCTTTGGTAGGCGCCTCCCAATATATGTCTCTGGTACTTACACAGGCCTAACTAGCACAATAATAGTAATCAGCACCTCACATTTATGTTTCCAGGATCGGTCTGAATTTTTGTGTCCTGGACAAATATAAAAGTATTGCATTTTGAACCAGCTACTAGCTGGTTTTTTATTATAGAGGTCTTGTATATCAAAGGTAATATTGGGAAACCATGTATTTTTGGGAGTTATCTTGGATTGTTGTTTTATAATGTCTCCCGTGGAAGTGTTGGTGAGCACCCAGGTGAGATTAAGAGGTTGGTGTGGGCTTCGGGCATGAATCTTAAATAGGACTAGCAAAAATATTAGAGGAGACAACCAATGGCGATAAAACATCCTACTCACAGGAGAAAAGTGAGTGATAGCAGACATCTTTCGCCCCTTTCCCAGTTAGCTGGGGCAACCTCGGCTAATCCAATAGCTAAAAGTAAAGCGGGGACCGCGATAATAACAAGGGCCAGTGGGTGGCAGTACATCACAGTTTACGCAAAGTCAGTTTAAGCGGGTTTTTCTTACTCCGATCTACAGTCCAGGTAGTGGTCGTGTCGATATGTCCCACGAGGTCTGACAGCGGGTCAACTGGTTTGATGTGGACGTGGTGGATCCAGGCTGGGATGTTGTCTACCTTGACTGCAGTGGGGGTCGTCAGGATGATCTGGTAGGGTCCCTTCCACCGGGGCTCGAGGATCTCTTGCCGGTGCCGCCTTACTAGGACCCAGTCTCCCGGACGATACTGGTGAGGTACGGGTGGAGGCCCTGCCTCGTATAGTTCTCTTAGTTTGGGCCACACGGCCTCGTGAACTCGCTGTAAGGCCCTGAGGGAGGATAGGAGATTGTTATCTTGTTTTGATTGCATGAGTTTTGATTTTAAACCTGGTATTATCGGTGGGGGTTTACCAAACATAATCTCAAAGGGTGTAAGGCCCAATTTATATGGAGAATTACGGACCCTATACTGAGCGTAGGGGAGTAGTTCTACCCAGTTAGCGCCAGTCTCCGTGGTTAATTTAGTTAAGGTCTCCTTTAGTGTTCTGTTCATTCTTTCTATCTGCCCTGAGCTTTGGGGTCGGTATGCGCAATGTAACTTCCAATTAGCCCCAAGTATGGAAGCCAGTCCCTGACTTACCTTAGAGACAAACGCAGGCCCGTTGTCTGAACCTATCATTATTGGAAAGCCATACCTGGGCAGGATCTCTTCCAGTATCTTTTTTGCTACTATTTGTGCTGTTTTATTCTTGGTCAGAAAGGCCTCAGTCCATCCTGAAAAGGTATCTATAAACACTAGCAAATATTTATAGCCGAATTTACCGGGCTTTACCTCGGTGAAGTTCACTTCCCAGTGAGCTCCCGGTACAGTTCCTCTTTTTCGCTGGCCTTGAGCTGCAGCGTGAGGATGTGGATTCTGGAGTTGGCAAGCTGTGCAGGCAGCTACGATTTTTTTTGTTTGGTCAGAGATGTTTCTTACCATAAGTTTAGAGTGTCTGAAAAGATCTTGTAACCTTCGAGGCCCCAAATGGGTAGTGTGGTGTATTCTGGTTAAAACTTCATGGCCCAGTTTATCCGGAAGGATGAGGCAGTCTCTAGAGTCTTTTTACCATCCGTCTACCATTTGGGTCATAGGCAGTTTACGCATCCAGGCAAGGTCATCTTCCGTATACTCTGGCTGTGGGGGTAAATCTCGGGGCCCAGGGTCTGGTAACTGCACAGGCAACGTTTGGACGAGTTCCTGTGCTACCTGACGTGCCGTCTGGTCCGTGAGGTTGTTTCCCCGTGAGACAGGGTCGGTTTCTCTTTGATGACCTGGACAATGTACTATGGCCAATTTCTTTGGAGCCCATATAGCGGCTAGTAGGGCCAATATCTCATTTTTGTTCTTAATGTCTTTGCCTTCTGCAGTGAGTAATCCCCTCTCTTGGTATATTGCCCCATGTATATGGGCGGTGGCAAAGGCATATCGGCTGTCCGTGTACACAGTGATTTTTCGATCCCGCCCCATTTTTAAGGCTTGAGTTAATGCAATTAGCTCTGCTTTCTGGGCTGATGTCTCTGGAGGCAGTGCTTCTGCCCATATTATTTTAGTTTCTGACGTCACTGAGGCCCCCGCATACCTCTGTCCTTTGTGAATGAAGCTACTCCCATCTGTGAACCAGGTAACCTCCGCATCTGGTAGGGGCTTATCTTGTAGGTCTTCTCTCATCCCGTGTATCTGTGCTAGGATGTCTGCGCAGTCATGGAGTGGAGAGCCCAGGTCGGGGTTGGGTAGCAAAGATGCGGGGTTCAAGGCTGTCGGGGGGGTGAAGGAGATTCTGAGGGGGTTCAGTAGTAGGCCTTGATAGTGAGTGAGCCGGGCATTGCTCAGCCATCGGTCAGGCGGCTGCTTAAGGATACCTTCTATAGCATGTGGGGTCGTGACTTGTAATTCCTGGCTCATGGTCAGTTTGTTAGGATCCTTTACCATTAGGGCGGTGGCCGCAATTATTCGGAGACAGGGCGGCCATTCGGCCGCCACTGGGTCCAGTTTTTTTGACAGGTAGGCCACCGGCCTACGCCATGGGCCCAGGTGCTGAGTTAGGACTGCCTTGGCGACTCCCTTACTTTCATCTATGTATAGATGAAAGGGTTTGGTAACGTCTGGAAGCCCCAGGGTGGGGGCCGATAGTAGGGCAGTCTTAAGTTGTTGGAAGGCCTGTTCGGTCTCCTCCATCCAGACAAAGGGTTGCCGTTCCTTAGTAGCTTGGTAAAGGGGCTTCGCGAGCTCAGCGAACCCCGGTATCCATAGCCTACAGAACCCAGCCGATCCCAGGAATTCCCTCACCTGTCGTGGCGTCTGGGGTCTGGGGATGCGGAGGACTGTCTCTTTTCGTGCATCAGTTAGCCAGCGCTGCCCCCCTTTTAGCAAATAACCTAGGTAAGTTACCTCCGGTCTGCAGATTTGAGCCTTTTTTGCCGAGACACGATATCCCAGGGTTCCTAGAGTGCGTAGGAGGCCTTCAGTTCCCTGGATGCAGGCTTCAGGCGTCTCGGCGGCTATTAGAAGGTCGTCGACATACTGTAGGAGGGTTATATAGGGGTGTTGTTGCCTGTACTCACTCAGATCCTCGTGTAGTGCCTCATCGAACAGGGTCGGAGAGTTTTTAAATCCTTGTGGCAGCCTGGTCCAAGTGAGTTGTCCATTTATGCCTCTGTCAGGGTCTGTCCATTCAAAAGCGAACAATTCTTGACTTTTGGGTGCTAGAGGTAGACTGAAAAATGCATCCTTTAGATTTAAAACAGTATACCATTGTTTCTCAGGGCTGAGGGCACTCAGGAGAGTATAGGGGTTAGGGACGGTTGGATGTATGTCCATTACTCTTTTATTAACTTTTTTTAGATCTTGCACCGGCCTGTACTCTTCACTATTGGGTTTGCGCACCGGCAGTAAGGGAGTATTCCATGCCGAATGGCAGGGACGTAAGATTCCGGTGTCTAGGAGGCAGCAGATATGTGGAGCGATGCCCGCCTTAGCTTCTGCAGGCATCGGGTATTGACGTACCCTAACAGGGTCTGCCCCAGGCTTAAGTTCTATAAATAAGGCCGGGCGATGTTTTGCCAGTCCTATACCCCCTGTTTCTGCCCATGCGTTTGGAAAGCATTGGAGCCAGGGCTTCAGGTCTTGGCCCTGCCGTTATGGTTTCTGATGGAGTCTGTACTCATCCTCTAGTTTTATTGTGAGAATTGATAGGGGCTGATTATTGGAATTGGTCACGGTTGGCCCCCCTGGTTGAAAGTGAATTTGTGCCCCCATTTTGGTAAGAAGGTCTCTCCCCAGTAAGGGGCAGGGGCTATCGGGGATTACTAGGAAGGAGTGAGTTACCTTCCCAGTCCCCAAGTCCACAGTCCTTTGGGTTGTCCAGGGGTATTTCTTAGTCCCAGTGGCTCCTTGCACCCAGGACGATTTTTCAGACATCTTTCCATGGGGTTTGACTAATACCGAATGTTGTGCCCCGGTGTCGACTAGGAATTGAACTGGAGTCCCCTCCACTTTCAATGTTACCCTAGGTTCGGGGAGGGGGTCCGAACCCCATACTTCCTATTCTGAGTTCTGTGTATACAGAATTGGGGTTGCCTTATTCTGCCAGGGCTTGCGCTCCGAATGCTGTTGTTTCTTTTTAGGACAATTTTGCCACCAGTGCCCTTTCTCCCTACAGTGAGCGCATTGGTCCTTGTCTAAATGTTGTCTGGGGGGGCGTACGGCATGGCCACCTCCCGAGGACGGTTGTTCTTTCTGGATTAAGGCAGCTAAGACCTTAGTCATTTCCCGCGTAGCCCTGATCTGTTTTTCTTCTGGGGCATCTCGATTATTATATACACGCTGGGCGACACGGAGTAGATCCTGGACCTGCTTCCCTTCGAGGTCCTCTAGCTTTTGGAGCTTTTTCTTAATGTCGGGAGCGGACTGGTTTACGAAAGACATTACAATAGCTGCCTGATTCTCTGGGGCCTCAGGGTCCATAGGGGTATACTGTCTAAAGGCTTCCATTAATCTTTCTAGATAAGCACTGGGGCTTTCTGTCTTACCTTGCGTCACTGAATACACCTTGGCCAAATTGGTGGGCTTGCGTGCCGCTGCCCGGAGACCCACCATTAGAGTCTGGCGATAAGTGAGCAGTCGTCCCCTACCTTCTGCTGCGTTGTGGTCCCATTCGGGCCGGGTTAAAGGAAAGGCTGCATTAATGAGGTCAGGATTCGTTGTAGGTCGACCATCCTCTCCTAAAACCATTTTTCGTGCTTCTGACTGGATTCTTTTCCTTTCTTCCGTGGTGAACAGGATTTTCAGGAGTTGTTGGCAGTCATCTCAAGTAGGCTGATGAGTAAACATGATGCTCTCTAGAAGGGCTATAAGATCTTTAGGGTTATCAGAGAAACGAGCATTTTGAATTTTCCAATTATAGAGATCACTAGTAGAGAAAGGCCAGTACTGAAGTCAGGGGTTACCCGTGTCGTTGGGGGGTCCCATTTCCCGCAGGGGTAGGGTGACTGTGGAGTCGGGTAGACGGGAGCTTGGCTCCCGCTGAGTCCGCCCACGAGTACGGTCAGCTGGTCCTCTGCAACTAGTTTCATTTCTCGTAGAGTCTGAGGCCGTCATTTCGCGCCCTCTGGACTCCAATGAGACTGCTGCCTCTCGTTCTTCAGGCTCCCCCAGGGGATCTGGTGGGGGAGCGGCCCCACCTTCTGGCAGAGCCTGAGGCGTGGAAGGGAGGGTAGGGTAGGGCGGAGGATCTAGGGTGAGGGGATCTTGACTCTCTGGCAGTACTGGACATAGCTGTGTTGTAGGATCCCTCGGCCGACGGGAACCTGGAGGTAGAAGTGCCGGGGGGCCGGCTATAAGAACTTCACAGGTGCCCGGTAAAAGAAATGGGGAGACCCATGGTGGGGGATTTTCGACTAGATCTTGCCAAATTAAAATATAAGGCACCTGGTCGGGGTGCCCTTCTTTTCCCCGCAAGAAGATTATAGCCTTTACTTTGGCAATGGTGGAGGAACAGAAAGTCCCCTCTGGAGGCCAGTCAACCCCGAAAGTGGGCCATTCTGACCGACAGAGGGTGACAAATTTATTTCGATGAACATTCAGGCTCAAACTATGGGCTCTGGCCCGAACTTCCCTGAAGTTGGCCAAGATTAAGGTGAGCGGCGTGCTGTGAGTTTGTCCCATCTCCTAGACAAGGGGAACAAAGTGAATTAGATTAATTTATGTCTTCAGGGAAGGTCCCGAGGCCCCTGTAGGGAAAGATAAGATCGGTTAATTCACAGGCGCGGCAACAGAAACAGAGAACCTCTGATGGGCCTTATAGGACCAACAGAAACGCAGAACCTCTGATGGGCCGTATAGGACCAACAGAAACACAGAACCTCTGATGGGCCGTATAGGACCAACAGAAACACAGAACCTGATAACAGAGTTCGCTGCGCACAGACACAGAAGGCTAGCCAACAGAAAAAGACGCCGGCCTCTCACGCCGGTTCGCGGTAGCGACCCGCTCCGTCTTTTTACCAGATGGGCCAAAAAAGACCCCAGATGGGCTTACTAGCCCCAGATGGGCGCCGGAGGACGTCTCCTCGGTCCCGACTGACCGCTCTATAGCGCGTCCGCCAGAGCCAGTGCAGTCCCCGATACAGATTCCGCGCAGCAGAAACCGAAACAAACAGACAAGACAGAAACTGACGCTGAGACAAACAGATAGACAGAGCCGGCTCACTTACCGATCGGTCGTAGGAACAACCCATTGACTTGGGGTCTGGTAGGTCTGGGGGGAATAATCCCGGGCGAGCCCCCAAATGAAATGCCCAGAGTTCGAATGAACCCCAAAATCAGACCACCAGAGACCAGAGTCAAAGCCAAGCGGCAAGAGTTGTTTATTTGCAGGTTCGAACCCGGACCTCCGCGCACTCGTTGCCGGTGACGCTAAGAGGCCCTGAACAAAGCCTTTGCAGCCTTCTTATAGACAGAGGTAAACAAGTCATGGGGAGGGACAGGAGATTTCCATGGTTACAAGTTTGCCATTGGTTAACACTCAAATATGAACCTATACCGCATCTGATTGGTTCCCGCCATCAGGTTTTTGGCGGTATCCAATTATAACACTTGGGATACCTTTGAATTCAGCCTATCATAGAGCAAGTTTGAAGTCTTGTTTGGCGACTAACAGGTTAACATCTCTCTCTCCAGGCCCTTCCCTCAGCAAGGTAGGGGGTAGCCACTGGCCTTTTTAGATTGGCTTCCGCCAAGGTGGGGTGGTGGGGTGACAGAGGGAACATGAAGCTAGTCGCTTGGCAATCCGGTGGCGGGAAAGCAAGCCCCAAGCATTGTTACAGAAGCAGAAAGAGCTGGTTAGGTAATGGCTTCCCGTAGCGCAGGCATTTGCCCAGAAGCGGAAAAGCTGGCCAAGTTTTAGGTTTAGTTTATCTAGGCCTCTCAAAATCAAGCCAAAACGTAAAATGGTGAACGTAAGTGGTGGTAAAATAAGACTTTTGTTCCCTCTAAGTTAAAGCCACCTAAAAATGTCCTTTGTAAAACTGAAAACTAAAGAGTTGGAGGATATAGATGCAGGCACTAGGTATAGAAGAAATACCATAAAGGGAGACATCAAGAAAGAGAAAAAGAAATATCCAGTCAGATGGAGAGAAAAATCAAAATTCCAAAGCACATGAATAAATCTAATTTTAAAAACACAGAACAAGAAGAACCTAAATATAAATATATATATATATATATATTTTGAGACAGAGAGAAAGCACAAGTGAGTGAGGCAGAGAGAGAAGAGGGAGAGAGTGTGTGGAGCCTGAAGTAGGGCTCGAGGTCAACTGATTCGGGGCTCAAATTCGCCAACTGTGAAATCATGACCTGAGCCAAAGTCAGATGCTTAACCGACTGTGCCTCTAAATATAAATATTTAAGTTTAGTGAAACTAATTGTATCAAAAAGTCTGACCAAGCCTTTACAATGGGATATTTAGGAGACTGTATTTGGGATGAAAGGTTGGCTCCCATTCTCCTACCCTCCTCCTGTCTTTCCTGGGACAGGAAAAAGCAAAAAAAATGAAAGATCTGATCAAATCTCATTAATAAAGAATAAATTTATACTAAATGTTTTCAACAGGATACACTTGTTCTCTCTAGGTTGCTTATAGTCTGTGAATCTAGAATTTATGATTTACTGAAGCACTTTAAATCTTCAGTGCCACCTGTGTAATTATCAGAATATAAACTGGGGATGTTTCATAACTGAATTAGCTTTCTTTATGTAAAGGATGCACCATCTGCATGAAAAATCTTAAGCAGTGCATTTTAATGTAACAGGAAGGACCTGAGAAGTTGTGCCATAATTATGTGTATCCTTTAAATTATTAATAAAGTGGAATATTTAAGATTTCTGATTCTTGTGAGTGTGAGGCACTTATTTCAGTGATTAAAAGAAAATATCTTCCTTCACAATTAGCAAGATACTATAAAACAAAGATAAATACTCATGAAAAAAGAAGAGGTAGATTTTATAAATAAAAAATTAGCGAGCTTAGAATGAAAAATAGAGCCTCAGAAATTAAAACCCCTCCAGAAGATAAACTCTTCCTTGGCTACAGCTGAAAAGAGAATTTCAAAGTTGGAAAATGATACTCAGATGTTCACAAAGACCATAAGATGAAGAGAAAAAGGAGAACCTAGGTGGCTCAGTCAGTTAAGCATCTGACTCTTGATTTTGGCTCATTTCATGTGTTCAGGGTCCTTTTACTGGGATCAAGCCCAGCATTAGGCTCTGCACTCAAAATATGGAGTCTGCTTGGGATTTTCTCTCTTCCTCCGTCTCTGACGCTCCCCTGTTCATGTGGGTTCTCTCTCTTAAAATAAATAAATTAACTTTAAAGAAAAAAAAAAAAAGGCAAATTGGGGCCGTGTCCCTTAAGCGAAGGACTTCGCCTCAGGGCATGATCTCGTGGTTTGTGAGTTCTAGCCCCATGCAGGTATCTGTGCTGACAGCTCAGAGGCTGGAGCCATCCTCAAATTTTATGTATTCCCCCCTCTCTGCCCCACCCCCACTCATGCTCTCATGATGGTTTTTTAGTTCCGTACGTGTGTGCGCATGCCTATGTGTGTGTAAAACACCAATTAAGTAAACTGGTTTCATTTCATGTAAGCATTATACATGTAGGTTGCAAGTGGTTATGTTGATCATCATTAAATTGTAACTGCCTTTACTCTATATGCTTGAACAGTTGCCTTAACTATGTTAAGCATCTAGAATAAAAGTCAAAATAGAACTATTGCTGCCTTTCTAAACTCCAGAGTGTAGTTATGTATTAAACTGAAATGTACCCTAGCCCAGAACAATTAATGGTACACACGGAGACACCGCATAGCTGCTTAGTTGCATTCGAGATTTTCTAGTCATTGTGTCATGGAAATTTCTTTCTTCCCAAAGTTACTGATCTTACTGAGACATGAATCACTATATATTAAATGTAAAAAAAATTTTTTTTGTAATGTTTTATTTATTATTGAGACAGAATGAAACAGAGCATGAGATGGGGAGGGTCAGAGAGACAGGGAGACACAGAATCCTAAGCAGGCTCCAGGCTCAGCTGTCAGCACAGAGCCCAACGTGGGGCTCGAACCCACGAACTGCAAGATCGTGTCCTGAGCCGAAGGTGCACGCTTAACCAACTGAGCCACCCAGGTGCCCCTAAATGTAAAATTCTTATACCAAATAGGATAAATTTTTTACTCTCTTTTTTCATTTGTAGATTAGGTGGAATAATATCTAATTTTGTCATTTACTCTAACATTGTGTAACCTGGCTACTTTGGGGTGGCTTTAGGATATTTTCCAAGTTATTTGTTCCATTTCCTGACCCCTCCCTACAAACCAATTGTCTTTACGTGAAGACAAGGGTTTGACATCTTCACCATGCTGAAAATAAAATAAGTGTCTGCATAGAATTTTATTTCCAACTGATAAAAACGTTTTGAGAAATTGAGGAAAGAGAATCATACTGTAATGTTTCAATGGCAATATTAGGGTTTTCATTTCTAGAAAATTTTGGGGAGATATCTTAATCATATTCCAAATGGGAATCCTTGAGGACTCATGAAAATTCTCAGGAGAAACTATTTTATTCTTTATTTTATTCAAGGAAAGTATCTTAAGAGTCAGACATATAATAATGATGATACAAAAGCAACAAGAATGAAATTAAGAGTAGCGAAATAATAAATTATGATTTCCCCTGTATAGCTCGCATACTTGAAATACATTAATTACTTTAAATTGAATTCCATCAAAAACTCATTCATAGGAATAGACATGATCCAAAAAGAATTATTATTTGTTTTTCTTCCATTTTCTATTTTTAAGAGATAAAGGATGTTTTGACATAGATACATTACATAAAATATAGTTCATTTATCCCATATTGGCTGACATGTGCCCTAAGTACTGAATTTTGTCAGTATATCGACAAATAAATGTTCTGACTAAAAAAATCTAAAGCAATGAAAAATTACCACATTACAAAATAAATTAAGAATGTGGTTGCTTAAGACTTCTATTATATCACAGAGGAGTCTGAGAGATTAGGGGGGATTTCACAGATCATCTTTTCTAATTGGATCTGGAAATTGAGTTTGGAGTTTGCAAAGAAGACAAAACAGATCAAAGCTGCCTAGGTCAATACGTTCTTGGCATAGTAATCTATATGCAAAAGAAGCAGGTAAGTGTGAAAGGGTAGGAGTTATTTATGAATGGCCAGGTTAATATAATTTAATTAATCTTATATCGAGCCTCATATTTAAAATTACCATCTCTACAATTTTGGAGACATTGACATTTTAGTTCTTGACCTAAGTGATTAAATGAAATGAATTTAACAAGACAAAGTGATGATTTTACTGATTGTTCATAGCCTTCAAGTTGTCTGTACTCATTTATGCAAATTCTGTAATAGTTGTATAACAATTTGTATCTATAAAAATAAATGCAGCATACAATTATTTAGTTATTAGGAACACACATACATACACAGATAGACATAATATAAAAACTGCCTATTTGGCAAACATTCTCAAATTTTAGGAAAAGTTACAGACATATTTCTAGCCAAAATAAAGTCACACTATTAAAAATAATTATAATAGTTTGGAAAAAGGAGATCAGTTTTGAAACTCACAGATGCAAAGCTTTTGGAAGGTTCGCAATTGTGTGGGACAGTGAAACCTGAAGTTATATAAATTCTCAAATTAACTTATCTTGAACTGTAAAAGACTCTCAGGGAGCCAAGTTTTCAAAATGTTTTTCATACAGTTAGTACTAAGAAGACAAATTAGGAAACATTTACTAACTTCTCTGTGCATAGAAACAGATGAACACAGATGTAGATAATAATTCTGAGTCTGAATCTGTGGGTTGAATACAATCCATTCTTAAATGTTGGTCTCCGTGATGTAAATGTCACCATAATGTACAAATAAGCAGTGAATTTAATTCACAGTCACACTCAGCCCCTAACAAATTGTCAGAGAGAATCCTTTATACATATATTGGAATAGAATATGGGGATATCAGTGGTAAATCATCACAGGATAGATGTTAATATTATGGGAAAATATTCAGAATTTTGTGTTTTATAAAATAGTTGGGAGCATAGGGGACTTACATTGCAAAATACTTAGTAAGAAGAAAATGATTTTTACTGTTTCTGTATCTTGGTTGTTGTAAGTAATTGGTTAAATAAGTAATAGGGATTAAGGAGGGCATTTTCCCAATGAGCACTGGGTGATGTAGGGAATTATTGAGTCACTATATTGTACACCTGAAACTAATATAGCACTATTTAAAATAACTAGAATTAAAAAAAAAAACTTAAAAAAAAACATAGTATTAATTTTTTAAATAAGGAGAAAATGATTTTGAATTCCACACACAAATGGCAGATTAACACCATTATGCTTTAATCAAAATACATTTACACATAAACAGTGGAAGAGAGAACCAGGCTCTATTGTCTAAAAAGCTCAGAGTGAAAAGAGAAAACTGATTAAAACCTTTTGACATTAAGGTAATTTTAAAAAGAATGTGATAATTATTCTTAGAATAATAATTCATGTGTATAAATTTGTCTTGACATTTATATATGAACAAATGACCACTTAGCATGATCTTGGCTTTCAAATTCAAATAGGAATAATTTTGAGGACAGATTTTAAGCAAGATAACATTATACACTGTCTAACATAAACTCCTCACCTCCTTTATTTTTGTTTCATTACCAAAAGGAGTCATTGCTACTTCAACTAGGTGCCCAAGAAAATTTTAAATATTTTGAAGTATAAAAGCTGTGACATTTAGATTACACTTTAGGTTATAAACACTTTTTATGTAGTGTCTTAGTTCTTTTCACTGAAAAGTACAGTTATCAAAGTTCTCTCTGTTATGTGGGAGAAAAACAAAACAAAAACAGATCAAATTTTTTGTCTCCAGTTGACTTGTGTTTAGAATTATTTCCTACAGTTCCTAATATACTCGTGCTCTCCTTTTCTCTAGATAGATAAATAGATAGATAAACATTTTATAAATTAGACCTCAATAAAAGATAGAATTAAGTAGAGTTTCATTTTTTAAAATTTTATTAAAAAACATTTTTTAAAATGTTTATTTATTTTTGAGAGAGAGAGAGTGTGTGTGAGTGGGGAAGGACCAGAGAAAGAAGGAGACACAGAATCTGAAGCAGGCTTCAAGCTCTGAGCTGTCAGCACAGAGCCTGACATAGGGCTCAGACCCATGAACTGTGAGATCATGACCCTAGCTGAAGTGGAATGCTTGATCCAGGGAGTCACCTGGGGGCCTCATAATGTTTCTTTTTTAAAATGTTTTCTTTTTTCTTAAATAGTTTATTGTTAAGTTGGTTTCCATATAAGACCCAGTGCTCATCCCCACAAGTGCCCTCCTCCATGCCCATCAACCCCCTTCCCCACCCCGCCATCCCATCTGCCCTGTTTGTTCTCGACATTCAAGAGTCTCCCATGGTTTGCCTCCCTCCCTCTTTCCAACTATTTTTCCCCTTCTTCTCTCCCATGGTCCTCTATTATGTTCCTCCTAAGCCACCTATACATGCAAACACATGGTATCTGTCCTTCTCTGCCTGATTTATTTCCTCAGCATAACACCTGAGCATAACACCCTCAAGTTCCATCCATGTTGCTACACATGGGCAGATTTCATTCTTTCACATTGCCGTGTATTATTTCATTGTAGAGATAAACCATATATTGATCCATTCATCAGTTGATGGACACTTAGGCTCTTTCCATGTTTTGGCTATTGTGGAGAGTGCTGCTATGAACATTGGGGTACATGTTACCTTATGCATCAGCACTTCTGTATCTCTTGGGTAAATTCCTAGAAGTGTTATTGCTGGGTCACAGGGGAGTTCTATTGTTAATAGCCCATACTGTTTTCCAGAGAGGTTGCACCAGTTTACATTCCCACCAACAGAGTAGGAGGATGCCTGTTTCTCCACATCCTTGCCATCATCTATAGTCTCCTTATTTGTTCATTTTAGCTGTGTAAGGTGGTATCTCAGTGTGGTTTTGACTTGTTTTTCCCTGGTGGTGAGGGACGCTGAGCATCGTTTCATGTGTCTGTTGGCCATCTGGATGTTCTCTTTGGAGAAGTGTCTCTTCATGTGTTCTGCCCATTTCTTCACTGGATTATTTGTTTTTTGGATGTGGAGTTTGGTGAGTTCTTTATAGATTTTGAATACTATCCGTTTATCTGATATGTCATTTGCAACTATCTTTTCTCATTCTGTCAGTTGCCTATTGGTTTTATTAATTATTTCCTTTGCTGTGCAGAAGCTTTTTATTAAATGTTTATATATATTAACATATATGCATTTAACTTTTTCTAAATTTGAATAGAATGTATTGAAAGCAGAAGTTCCATATAGGAAGAGGTAAGGAAAACCTTTTAAAAAGTTTAATAAATACAGTAAGTTCTCTGGAGGAAAGTTAACACAATTTGGTGATAGAGAATTAAGACAGGGCTTTCTATTAGCTAAGATGCTTCGGGAAGCTGACTTTGTGGGAACAAAATTCAAGCTGAATCTGGAAATAGGAAAAGCAATCACTCATTTAAGAACAACAGATAAAGAGAAAAAATTAGATACAAAGAACACAAGTGGTATCCCCCATACAGAAAATAGCCCCTTGAGAGTAAAATACTGAAGGAAGGTAAGCTGTTGGGGAGTGGTAAATGACAGAGCAGCATGAGAAAAGTTTTAGAAAGGCAACTTAAAGGCCAAAATTAAATTAAAGATGTGCCTTGTTTGATGTGCTCATTGTTTCCAATTATTTCAATTTGAATTTCTTGAGCTTGATTGTTCTTGTATCTGTTTAAACATTGCTCATTTTATTTATTTGCCTTATAAACCTTGTCCTTGAGATCATGAAGAGCTGTGTAAATTATGATAAAAATAAAAGAGAGGAGAGGGAAGGAGGAAGGAAGCAAGGAAAATGAAAGAATTTTATTCAGTGAGAAATGGGAAAACATCAGAAGAGCTTGATTTACGTAGATGAAAGACAGCATATAATATATATGGAACAGAGTAGCATGGCACCTATAAGGAGAAAAAATTGAGAAAGCAAGTGAACGAAACAGAAATGGTTACAACAGATTCCCAGTGCTCATGCTGTCCTCATTTTTCTTCTTTTCTTGGATATATATATATATATATATATATATATATATATATATATATATATAGTACTATATATACTACTATACTACTATACTATATATAGTATATATAGTAATTCAACACTTCTATATATCACCTTGTGTTCATCACAAATGCAATCCTTAATCCCCATCACCGATTTCACCCATCCACCCAGTCACCTCCCCTTTTTAATCACCAGTTTGTTTTTTATAATTACAAGTCTATTTCTTGATTACCCTTTCTTCCTCTTGTTTCTTTGGTTTGGTTTGTTTCTCAAATCCCACATATGAGTGAAGTCATATGGTGTATTTCTCTGACTACTTACTTGACTAAGCATTATACTCTCTAGGTCCATCCATGTTAGTGCAAATGGCAATATTTCATTCTTTTTTATGGCTGAATAATACAAATATATCCCATCTTCTTTATCCATGGATTGATGGATACTTGAGATGCTTCCATATATTGGCTATTGTTAATAATGCTGCTGTAACCATAGGGGTTCATGTATCCTTTTGAAGTAGTGTTCTTGTATGCTTTGGGTAGATAAACAGTAGTGCATTACTAAATTATAAGGTAGTTCTATTTGTAAGTTTAAAAAAAAACTTTAACATTTTATTTATTTTTGAGACAGAGAGAGACAGAGCACGAGCTGGGGAGGGGCAGAGAGAGGGAGAGCAGAATCTGAAACAGGCACAGAGCCTGATGCAGGACTCAAACCCAAGGACCATGAGATTGTGACCTGATCCAAAGCCAGACGCTGACCTGACTGAGCCACCCAGGCGCCCCTATTTTTAAGTTTTTTAGGAGCCTCCATACTCTTTTCCATAGTGATTACACCTGTTTCCATTCCCACTAACAATGTACAAGTGTTCGTTTTTCTCCACATCCTCACCGACACCTGCTGTTTCTTGTGTTGTTAATTTTAGCCATTCTGACAGGTGCGTGGTAATATCTCATTGTGGTTTTAATTTGCATTCCCATGATAGGTGATGATGAGCATCTTTTCATGTGTCTGTTGTCCATCAGGATGTCTTTGGAAAAATGTCTCTTCATGTCTTTTGCCCATTTTTAATTGGATTATTTGTTTTTTGGGTGTTGAGTTTTATATATTTTGGATACTAACCCTTTGTCAGACGTCATTTGCAAATATCTTCTCACATTTTATAGGTTGTCTTTTAGTTTTGTTGATTGAAGTTTTTTCTTTTGATATAGTCCAGTAGTTTATTTTTGCTTTTGTTTTCCTTGCTTTAGGAGACATATCTAGAAAGAATTTGCTTTGGCCAGTGTCAAAAAAGTTACTGCCTGTGTTCTTTTCTAGGATTTTTATGGTTTCAGGTCTCACATTGAAGATGACACAGAGAAATGGAAAGATTTTCCATGCTTATGGATTGGAAGAAAAACATTGTTAAAATCTCCATACTACCCAAAGCAATTTGCACATTTAATGCAATTCCTATCAAAATACCAAAAACATTTTTTAAACTGTTTTATATTTACCTACATTACTCTTTCTTTTTTCTTTTGTTATGAGTTTTTAATATTTTTTAAAAAATTTTATTTCTGAGAGAGAGAGAGACAGCATGAGCAGGGGAGGGTCAGAGACAGAGGGAGATATAGAATCTGAAGCCAGCTCCAGCCTCTGAGCCAGCTGTCAGCACAGAACCCAATGCGGGGCTCGAACCCACAAACCGTGAGATCATGACCTGAGCCAAAGTCGGATGCTTAACCGACTGAGCCACTCAGGCACCCTGCCAAAAACATTTTTCAAAGAACTAGGATTGTCCTAACATTTGTATGGAATAACAGAAGACCCTGAATAGCCAAAGCAGTCTTTAAAAGGCTGAAAAAAAGCAAACAAAACAAAAAGAACAACAGCAAAACAAAACAAACAGGAAAAGAAACAAAAAGAAGAGCAAAGCTAGAGGTATCACAATTCTGGGCTTCAAGTTATATTACAAAGCTGTATAATAATCAAAAAAGCATGGCACTGGCACAAAAATAGATACCTAGATCATTGGCACAAAATAGAAAATCCAGAAAAAAATCCACAATTATGTGGTCAGTTAATCAAAGAATATTCAATGCCCAGAAATCTCTTCAACAAATGATATTGGGGGAAACTGGACCACTTTCTTACACCATATACAGAAATCAGTTTAAAATAGATTCAACACCTAAATGTGAGACCTGAAACCATCTTGAATATATTTTTGACAACTCCAAACATAAACATATCACAGACAAGAGAACAATGAACAAGGTAGATTCCCCACCTCAGAAAGCAAAATTTAAGTCTTTAAATGAACTTTTCTCATTGCCAGAACAGAGTGGTTCACTCAATTTAATTATTGCTCCAGATCAGAAGCTTCTGAGAGTCTCTGCATATTTCTTTTCCCAATATTGGTTATTGGCATTATCATTTCACTCTTCCATCACTATCTATAGAATATAATAAGCATTGAGATGGGTGACATACCTGTCTTTTTGTTCATGAGTCACTGGACCACAAAGGAACCACAGTCCAAAGAGTCCCACTATGAATGCCAACTGAGGAGAAATCACTCACCATTGTCTTAGCACTGGTCAGACCGGACTGGCGTTAAACCACAACTTGTAGAACCAGAAGTATTTGTAGTGCCGTGTGGGGAACCTAGTATATTAGAGGTAGAAAGCAGAAAGAAGTGAAGAGACAGATTGATTGGCCTCTCCCCGTCACCCCTCCACAATGGACTGCCTAGGACTCTTAGATTCCAAGCATCCTCCTTGCATGACTGAATGATTTTCTGCATTGTTGTGATGCTGTGCCATATGATCCTTGTGCTGTCTTTTATCCTTCTTCCCCTAAATTCTGTTTTTCTGAGATATTGCCTCCCACCCCCGAAACATATACACAGTGAGAGTTAGCAAATGTTTACCCAGTCTGTTTTTTGTAGGGAAAGTGGGCTAAGGCAACCCTGGATAATGCAGGGTTTAGCATCAATCATTTTTCTCAGTAAAATGCAGCCATTATTTTTGAGTACTTAAAGTTGAGTTCCCTAAGTTTGTTTAAAGGTTTGTTTTTCTTTTGTGGAAATATGTAACCCTGCCTTTAAAAACACGATCTTATAGTCATATATATTTCTACCAGCTATAATCTGTTGAATACAAGTCAACATTATTCAAAATTTGTCTTTGTTTGATTTATGGAAGTCGATATAATAATAAAGAGACCTCGCAAAGGCATAGGCTATCACTTTTTACTTATAATTTATAATTCAGTTTAAGCAGTGAAATTTTAAGCTGCCCTTTGAGTACTGTGAAATTGCCTAATATAACTTGGCAACCCTGTTAGTTCATTGCCCAATTAACCGGATAACACATTTTGTGCCCAGAAATTCCCAGTCAAAATTCAATGTAACACATAGTTTGAGGTTTGGTAATTGTATACTTAAATATGTGTGACTAACTCCCAATTTCTAAATTAGAATGTATATATTTATATCATCAGTTGACTCTAGAAAATGAATTTTTCTTCCTATAGTCTATTTCAGTAAGGAGCTAACAGTTCAAAATTTGGATATGAAGTCAACATTCTGGACTGGTGAAATACCAAAGTATGTTCAAGGTATTAATTACTTGCTCATTTTTAAGGCATACTTGTCAAAGGTGAAGTTTACTTTTAAGACTCTTATTTATATGAATAGTGATATTTTGTGCATTACATTTAGAGCCTCTAAATAGGCTTCTCCCATCAATATTCATATACTGTTTAAGGCCATATAAATATGCACTCAAAATTATTATTTTTTGAAATTTATTCTAACAATCATTTATTTCTTGCTCTTTTTCTCTGTTTCTCTCTTTTTTTACACTACTATACTTGGTATTTGTCATTTTATTCTTGACTTTTAACTTAGTATACATTACCAAAGAATAACATTGGAGCACCTGGGTGGCTCTGTCAGTTGAGTCTTCTACTCTTGATTTCGGCTCAGGTCATGATCCCAGGGTTGTGGAATTGACCTTTGTCAAACTCTACACTGAGTGTGGAGCCTGCTTAAGATTCTCTCCTTCTCTCTCTCTCTCTGTCTGTATCTCTGCCTCTCCTTCTCTCTCCAACTCATTCTCTCTCTCTGAAATAAAAAAAAGAAAAACAAATAACTTTGGTGTCCTTTTCTACTTAAGCTTTAGTACTGACTAAAATGATCTTAAACATTCCCCTCAGCTTGATTAACCTATAACATGGGCATTTTCCTAATTCTAGGCCACTGACTTTTCTCTTCTTAGGAACATATACTTTAGAAAACCTGTAGTTGAACATTTTTTCTCTGCCCTTTTGAGATGTAAATCTTTTCCCAGCCTCATGTCAGTTTTACAACCCAGAAAGGTCTTTCTTACAGATCTTACAGGAGATACTCCTGCAACATAATCATTGATATTGGTGGAGCTCTCACCTCCCAGTCTTTATGACAGAGCAGGATAAAAGTTCAGTAAGTGACAGTTTACAAATGTAGATGGCTTAATCTAGAACTTTTCCATTGGCTGAAACCAGCTTTAAAAAAATGTTTATTTTTGAGAGATAAAGAGTGAGAGCACAAGCAGGGGAGGGGCAGAGAGAGAAAAAAGAAGACAGAGGATCTGAAGTAAGCTCTATGCTAGCAGCAGCTAGACGCATGTGAGGCTTGAACTCACACTCTGTGAGATCATGACCTCAGCTGAAGTTGGATGCTCAACAGACTGAGCCACCCACGTGCCCCTGATCCCAGATTGTAATTATCCTCCTGTACAATGGAATGTTATCAGACATCAGAGAAGTAAATACTGTCACTTGTGACAACATAGAGAAAACTGGACAACATGCTAAATGAAATTACCCAAACATGGGAGGACAAGTCCTGTATGAACTCGCTCATGTCCGGAATCTAAAAAGTCTAATAGGAACAAAAAATAGAGGGGTGCTTTTCAGGGGCTGAGGAGCAAGGGAAATAGATAGTTACTGGTTAGAGGATATAAACCTTCAGTTACAAGATGAATAAGTTCTGGAGATCTCATGCACAGCATGGTGACTATAGTTGATAACACTGTATCGTTTACTTAAAATTTGCTAAGAGAGTAGATCCTAATTGTTCTTACCAAAAAAAAAAAAAAAATCTGTGAAGTGATGGATGTGTTAATTAGCTTGATTGTGTTAATCATTTCACAATGTATAAATATACAGACCATCACGTTGTATGCATTAAATATCTACAAAACTTATTTGTCAATTATACAGGATGAAAAATATCCAGCTTTGTTTTAGTAGAGTTTTGTTCAGTTTCTCTCCTCATTTGTAATAGTTTTAATAGTATTGAATAAAGTTTCCCTTGCCTATTTAATTTGCTTGCCTATTAACTTCCAGTATATTTTTTCTTTAGCATTACTTTTATTCAGCTCATGTCCAGTATTCATATGCTCTGAAGCAATAGTTTTGACCTCAACATTACTCTGTTGAACCAGGTGGTATGGCCCACCAGTAAAAACAAGTAATTAAACAAGTATGCTGTTGACATGCTGGGTTAATTACATGATTCTCAGAAAAGAAATCTGTTAATAAAGGAAAAACAACTATCAAAATGACTCTTTAAAAACACACACATTCATACATGTACATATGTTGAAAAATAAATGTTAACTTATAATTAATATTTGAAAGGATACTCTAAAATTTCTGTTATGATTTGTTATTTTACACAAATTCTTAATACAGCCATCTTCCAAAACCTTAATGATGTTACCTATTAAAATCTTAGATTCTTAAGATTTTCGTAAACTATTAAAATAATCTCAATCTCAAATTTACCTATTTTTTTTCATTAACATTTATTTATTGACAGACAGAGAGAGACAGAGCATGAGCGGGGTAGGGGCAGAGAGAGAGGGAGACACAGAATCCTAAGCAGGCTCCAGGCTCTGAGCTGTCAGCACAGGGCCCAGTGCAGGGCTGGAACTCACAAACCACAAGATTGTGACCTGAACTGAAGTTAGTGTCTCAATTGACTGAGCTGCCCAGGTGCCTTTTACCTCCTATTTTAAACAGTAATAAGCTCTCACTTCATAAATAAAAGACTTTAGAATTCCTTATATACGTTTCATCTGGCTGCTGGAAGTTAAATTTGAAATACATGTAAATAATATTAATATAAATGATCTCAGTAGTACCCTACAGTCTAAAGCTAATTTGATCATGTAAGTCACTTAATATTTTCTAATTCTGATCTATGAACAAACATGTTATTTATTTTTGATATAAAGTAAATTTTAATGTGATAAAGGAGGCACATAACTATAGACACAAACATGACTCATGCGGTCAATGCTCCCATTTGTCAATAATAATCGAACACGAAATACCCCCAAGAGAATGAACATAAAATCACTGTGAAACATCTGGTGCCAGAGACCAAAGTGTTAATAGGCTCGGGCTTTATTTTTTCTCCTCACTCACTCTGCACACAGGAAAAAACCATATACATAAATAAAAATAATGTGAATTCAAAAATAGTATCGATCACACAAAACTCTCATCACTGTATATTTTAAGCTTCATGTGTAACCAGGCTAAGAATAATGTAATAATACCACAAAAAAGAACTTGGTAGTTACTGCATGAACATAGGGAATCAAATTTATATTAAAGACTTTTTTTCTTATCCATATTTTAGGTTAAAGATTACATTGAGCTTAAATCATTTGTTAATATAAATATTAAATCTCCACTTGGAGCACTTCTAGGAAATTATACAATGATAGTAGGAAATAGACAAAAAACAGGGGGGAAAGGCTATCATCTCAAGTCATCTTATTACAAAAAGGTCTTTTTTTGTGTATAGAAAAAGGAAATCTCTTTTTTAACTTCGTAAAGATTTAACTAATAGTCAACCTAAATTTTCTTTCCTGGAGCCACAATAGTTCTTGAATTTCAGACAGACCTCAGATTGCACACTTCATGAGTTCAGAGAACATCATATTATTTTTTACCTATAGTTTCTATTTTAGTGGGGGGTTTTTGTTTTTGTTTATTTGTGTGTGTAAGTAAATGTTTTTTACTTAGGTAGATGCATTTAATTTGAATTGGTGAAAGCAAGTTGAACGTCTTATACATGTTTATGGGTACTGAGGGAAATGATGCAACCCTAACAAGTAGGTCTCCTTTTTTTCCTCCAATAGTCGCCAAGGACTTGGAAGGAGTCAGTTACATAACATGTAATTTGATATTTTTAATCACAAATGAAAAATGATGCAAATTGAAATGTTATGTGTAATTAAATATTAATTTTAATATTTACTATTTCACACATGTATAAAAATTCTAAAAATAAAAAGGCTATTTAGAGAGCAATTACTTGGGACACTGCTAACCTACTAAAATGGAACTGTTCCCCAGTTAGCTGCTCTGGTTCAAGCCTTTTTGTATCCTTCTTTCTATTCTTCTTTCACATCTGAAAAATGGAAGATGCAGCAACTTGTACACTGTTACATATCAAATACTGTCTGTATTTGATATGTAATATCAAATCAATATAGAATTTCCTCAGGTGCCCAGCAGACCTAACACTTTCAGAGTAAGGTCATGTCCTTTAGATATTTTTTTTAAAGTTTTTTATTTATTTTGAGAGAGCATGCACAGGGGAGGATCAGAGAGAGAGAGAAATGGAGAGAGACCCACAAGCAGGCTCTCTACAGTCAGCACAGAGCCCACCGCAGGGCTCGAACTCACAAATTGTAAAATCATGTCCTGAGCTGAAATCAAGAGTCAGATGTTTAACTGGCTGAGTTACCCAGGTGCCCCTCCTTTTGATTTTACATTTGATAAGTCTCAGAAATGTTTTCAAGCACCTTTCTTTCCATTGGGTTGGTGTAAATCCTCAGTTATTTCTCCACTCATTTAATAAATGAATGAAAAACAAGATAATAAAAGATGTTTCTATTACATCATTTATTTGAAATTATGATTTTGCCATTTACAGTCTCTATAAACTTGGATAACCATTTAGTCTCTCCATGTCTTTCCATCTACTGATCCTTCATTTAAGGGAGATAACAGTTACATTGCCTTTTTTTAATTTGGTAAATTAAATATAACCACATGAAAGCACTATAGTTGCTTTGAACTAATTTAAAGTAAATATACTAAAGAAATCATATAAGTTTTAGTGTAATGAAGAAATAAGCTATTGAATGGGATTAACATGATATAGGAAATCGAAGTAAAACTTTGTTGATAAAATAAAGAATTTATAATAAGTACCTAATATATGATAACACCATAAATATGAATATTCAGTGAAAAGCTAGACAAAAATTAGTTTTTTTCCATGTAGCATTTATTTATTTATTTATTTGTAGAAACATTTCACACCTTATGATAGATGCAGATATAAGGCAAAAGCAAAATCTTTGTCTTCACAGTGTTCATGGATAAAATTGGAGAGAGGCAATTAAAACAGTAATGATAATTATTATTTACAAAATCATTGATGGAATCATGGGGAAAATGCTAAGGAAAATGCAAATTCAGCAAATTATTAATATATATTAATAGAATCCATTATTATAGAAGACTCTTTCATAGTCACATAGATTTCTATTTAAAAATGCTTAAACTGAAGACATTTTACCTTCCCTACAGGAAATCCATACTTTATTGAGGTTTCCCAGCTTTTACCTAAGGTCTTTTTCCTCTTCATACTAACGAAAATCTATACTTTGTTCAGGTTTCATTGGTTTTTCTAAAGTGTTTTTTCTGCTCCAGGATTTTACCCAGGATAGATTATATTTAGTTGTCATGTCTCCTTAGGCTGTTCTTGGCTTTTACAGTCCCATGCCTACCCCCACCCTTTACAAATTTTTCATAGATTGCATATTTTAGAGCAATTTTAGATTCACAGCAAAAATGGGCAAAAAGTACAGAATTCCCATTAACACCCTAAGCTCACAAACACACACAGCACTCCCTCACCTACTGCTAGGGTCCCTGATGATATGTATTCACCATTAATTTTTTATGCAGATATTTTCACTGCCGTAAAAAACCTCTAAGCTTCACCTGTTCACCCTTGCCTGACCTCACTCTCAATCCCTAGCAACCACTGATCATTTTACTATCTTCATAGTTTTGTCTTTTCCAGAATGTCACATAGTTGGCATCTTACAGGATGTAGCCTTCTCTGATTGCCTTCTTTCCCTTAGCAATATCCATGTAAGACACCTCCATTTCATTTCATGGATTGATAGCTCATTTCTTTTTAGGGAGGAATAATTTTCTCTTCTGTGGGTATGCTGCAGTTTATTTATCCATTCACTTACTGAAGGACATCTTGGTTGCTTTCAAGGTTTGGCAATTATGAGCAAAACTGCTATAAAACATCTGTGTGCTAGTTTTTCTGTGGATATGTATTTTCAACTCCTTTGGTCAAACACCAATGAGCACAATTACGGGATTACATGGAAGAAGCATATTTAGTATTGTAAGAAACTGCCAAACTGTCTTCCAAAGTGGCTGCACCATTCTTCATTTCCTACCCCCAGCTAATGAGAGCTCTTGCTGCTCCACAGCTTCTCCAGCATTTGGTGCTGTCAGTGTTCTGGATTTGGGCCATCCTAATAGGCGGTTGGTGGTATCTCTGTTTTAATTTGCAATTCCCTAATGACAAAATGATGTTCACCATCTTTTCACATACTTATTTGCTATCTTTATATATTCTCTGATGAAGTGTTTGTTCAGGTACTTTTCCCCATTTTTTAGAAAATTAGGTTGTTCATTTGCTTATTGCTGAGCTTTAAAGAGTTCTCTGTGTATTTTTGATAATAGTCTTTTGCTAGGTATGTCTTTGGCAAATATTTTTATCCAGTCTATGCGAAAATTTTCTTGGTCGAGATCTTTTAGGACATTTCTACATTATTTGTGCTGTTTTTAATCAGAATTTTTGCATATATATTTATTGGTGACATTGAAGTCATTCTTTGTGTTATTCTTTTATACATTGTTACTTACATTCTACTAAAATAAGGCGATTTTTGCCTTGGTTTTCCATTTCCTTAAAATATTTATCTATGATTGGGATCATTGCCCCATTAATGTTTGATAGAATCCATATATATATATATGTATATATATATATATATCAGCTACGTGTGATATATGCTTCATTGGGGGAATTAGAACTGGAAATTCAATTTATTTTATTATTATATTATTTTCATGTTTTCTACTTACTCATGAGAGTAGTTGAGAGTTTATATGGTTCTAGTAATTTATACATTTCACATTTATTTTTAAATTAATTTTAAATAAGTTTTTAAATAAGTTTTCATCATTGTCTATTCCTCTCATCTTTGGTTAGGTCTCTGTCTATGTAACAGTGTTTGTTTTTTCTCAATTATTATTTTACAAGTTCTGCTAAATATTTGCTTATTTTAGGCATTTCAATATACCAATTTTGGTATTTATCCTCCTCGTTTTCTCGTTTTCTATTTTTGTAGTTTCTGTTCTTATCTGCATTAATTTCTTCTTTATGCTTTAAGAATTAATTGGCTCATTTTTCTAACTTCTTAAGTTGGGTTAATGTAACTTACTGATTTCTGCCTTATTTTTCCATAACAGTTAACACTACAAAATTTCCTCTAATTGTTTTAGCTGTACCCTACAGAGAATTACTTGTAATAATATTGTTATCAGCATTTCTAATTATTTTCCAGTTCCCATTTTCATTTCTTCTTTGACGTATCAGTCATTTTGAAATATTTTTTTGTTTTACAAAATGTGAAATTCTTCTCACTGTTACTTTATAAATTAATCGTGCTATTTAATTAAGAGAATATTGTCACTATAATGCCAAGCATTATTTTGTATTTGTGCTTGAGCATTCCTTGTTTTTTTACAAACTTATTATTAAATATAGTTGACATGCAATATTATATTAGTTTCAAGTGCACAACATATAATTTAACAATTATATACCTTACGCCGGACTCACCACAGTAAGTGTAGTTACTATCTGTCAATGCAGCACATTTCATCCCTGTGACTTATTTGTTTTGTAACAGGAAGTTTGTACCCCTTCACCTATTATGCCTATTCCCCTAACTCTCTACCTCTAGCAACAACCAGTTTCTTCTTTGTATTTCTGAGTCTGTTTCTGTTTCTTTCTTTCTTTCTCTTTTCTTTTTTTCAGATTCCACATACGAATCAAATCACATGGCATTTGTCTTTTTCTGTTTGACTTATTTAACTTAGCATAATATTTTCTAGATCCATCCATGTTGTCAAAATAGCAAGAGCTCCTTCTTTTTTATAACTGAGTGACATTCTGTTAGATATGTATACCACCATTTCTTTATCCATTCACCTAGTAAAGGTTACTTAGATTGCTTCCGTATATTGGCTATTGTAAATAATGTTTCAATAAATATAAGGATGCTTGTATCTTCAGTTTCTTTTGGTAAATACTGAAGATTTAGTGCAATTACTGGTGGAATTAGTAGATCACATGGTATTTCTATTTTTAATATTTTTGAGGAAACTCCATACTGTTTTTCATAGTAGTTGCACCAATTTACATTCCCACCAACAGGGTACGATGGTTCCCCTTTCTCCTTGCTAACACTTGTTATTTCTTGTCTTTTTGATAATACCCATCCTAACTGGTGTGAGATAATATCTTATTATGGTTTGATAAGCGTTTTCCTGATAATTAATGATATTGAGCATCTTTTTATATGTCTGTTGGCCATTTGGATGTTTTCTCTGGAAAAATGTCCAGATCCTCTGCCTACTTTTTAAGTGTGTGTGTGTGTGTGTGTGTGTGTGTGTGTGTGTGTGTGGCTGTTTAAGTTCTTTATATGTTTTGGATACTAACCTCTTAATGATATCAGATCCTTCTTTTGCAAATATCTTCTCCTATTTAATAGGTTGCTTTTTTAGCTTATTGATGGTTTCCTTAACTGAAAAAGGTTTTTATTTTGGTGTAGTCCCAATAGTTTAGTTTTACTTTTGTGTCTTTTGCCCAGAGAGATAGATTTAGAAAAATGTTTTCATGACAAATACCAAAGAAATTACTGCCTGTGTTTATTGGTTTTCAGTTTCAAAATTAAGTCTTTAAACTATTTTGAGGGTGTGTGTCTGTGTGGAGTAAGAAAGTGATCCAGTTTCATTCTTTTGCATGTAGCTGTCCAGTTTTCTCAACACGTTTTGTTAAAGAAGTTGTCTTTAAAAATAGTTATAAACAGAGAGAGAGGGAGGCAAGCCATAAGAAATTCTTAATTACAGAGAACAAACTGAGAGTGGATGGGGGAAGGGTGCAGGAGAGGGGGAAATGGGTGATGGGCATTGAGGACGGCCCTTGGGATGACCACTAGATGTTGTATGTAAGCAATGAACCATGGGTATCTACCCCTAAAACCAAGAGCACACTTTGCACACTATATGTTAACAATTTGACAATAAATTATATAACTATTTTAAAAAGAGGCTGTCTTTTCTCATTGTATATTCCTACTTCCTTTGTTGTAGATGAATTGACCACATAGTGTGGGTTTATTTCTGGGCTCCCTGTTGTGTCTTATTGATCTGTGTGTCTGTTTTTATGCCAGTACCTACTGTTTTGATTATTATAGCTTTGTAATAGATCTTGAAATCTGGGATTGTGATACTTCCAGCCTTGTCAATCTTGTCAAGATTATTTTGGCTATTTGGGGTCTTTTATGGTTTCATACAAATTTTAGGATTATTATTTTCTACTTATGGTGAAAAATATTATTGATATTTTGATAGGGATTGCATCAAAGCATTCTAACATTCTCCAATTGTTGCTTATTTAAATATATGTGTTATATTACTATATAATATATACAGTAAACTTACATTATGTTTTAGATATATATGTAACAAAGCTATATATAGTATATAAGCTTATGTGTTCCATTTGAAAAAATTTTTCTCCTTAAAAATTAAATTTTTGGGGGTGCCTGGGTGGCCCAATTAGTTAAGTACCCAAATCTTGATTTCAGCTCAGGTCATAATCTCACAGTTCATGAGTCTGAGGCTGCACCATGCTCTGCACTGACATTGTGGATCCTGCTTGGGATTCTCATTATATCTCTCTCTCTGTCCCTCCCGACTTATGCTTTCTCTGTCTCTCTCTCAAAATAGTTATTAAAAAACTATTTTTTCTGTTTCATCCATAAATTACTTAAGAAAACCATCCGAATATTTACAAATGTAAGATGGATTTGTCAATTTCTCTTTATAGTTCTATAAATTTTGTTTTATTTTCCCTAAAGTTTATTTGGTAATATTAAGGTTTCCTTCTGGTTATTATATTTCACTCCAAACTTTATGGTAAGCTTTCTATGTCTCTTTATATCTCTTATTATGAATAGTTTATAGCTATATTTTATGTACACCAAATTTATAATTTCAATCATTTAACAAGAAAGTACAATACATTTGTCTGTGATTACTGATATATTTGGATTTATTTCTGTTTGAATTTATACATTTTACTTCTATGTGTTTTTGCATATGTGTGTTTCTTTTACTTTTCCTTGCAGCTTTTCTCTTTGTTTTAATTATAAGACTTATTTTGTTTTGCTTTGTTGTTTCATAAAATGTATTCTCTCTCTCTGCCACATTGAATTTTCTTGCTTTAATATTTTTAAGATTTTCTCTTTGCTTTGTAGAAATGCTAATAGTCATGTTTATTTTAATAAAAAGTTGATCAATATCTTTGACTCTTGGGCTTTGGAAATGTATTGACTCTTACTCTCCCACAAGCAAGCTACTATAATCTGCTGTTTTAAGTCTAAGCCCACAAACTGAGGAATCTATGAAATGAAAGATTGAGTGAATATGTACTTAATTATCAGTCTTCCCTTGAAACTGAATTTCTTAAGTGAATATACTTTCTTTTGTTTATTTCTGTATCCTGACAAGTAACACAGTGCTTCTAGATATAATAAATTATTGATAAATATTTTTGAAGAATGCATAGCATATATGGGTGATAATATAATTATGATTTAGTTGTTTTAATTCTCTTCCATTCATACATTAGTACATAAACAGAGTTGACCTAGAATTATATCTTAAATATATAAATATATAATATTTATAAGCATAATGTTTCATAGCATTAAAATAGAAATGTACCAGCTAAATTTTTAATATACTAGAACCTCAGCCCAAAAGGTGTCATGGTCAGAATTATTCTAGCCAATATAGGGTGCAAAAGCAAATATCTTCTCTTGCCTCTTTTCTTATATTTGACCAGGCCAAATATCTTATAAGAGGTTTTTTTTAATGCATTTGCCTCTTAAGATTAATGAAATGCCCTGTAATAAATGTTTTATCTTTATGTACAAGTTTTTTTTTTTTTTTCTAAGTAGGCTGTACATCCAGCATGAGGGCTTAAACTGAAGACCCTGAGATCAAGACCTGAGGGAAGATCAAGAATTGGATGCTTGACTGACTGAGCCAACCAGGCACCCCAATTCAGGCACATTTTCTAGGCAGGGTCAAGTTAAAGAGTACCCACTGATGTTTTGATTTAATAGACACAGATGTGAATAAAAAGAGGGTGGAAGTTTAGTTAGAAAAGATATGTAAGTCAAGAAGCAAATGAACACAGTAAAAATTCTAATTTTATAAATCTGTTTATAATGTGAATTTTTTTCAGACACTCTTATGTCATGGAAGACATACCTACAGTTATAGCTCCAAGTAATAATATTTATTTCAGTCTGTGGGCATATATTTTTTCATAAGTATATTACCCTTTCATAGTAACCCAATTACCTACCTACCTACCTACCTATGTACGCCACCTCCCCCAAACACATACTTGCAGACTTTCATTTTTCTCCTTTTAGTCTCTCTCCTGACATGATCTCTCTATATAAAGGAGGAAATCAAGAAGTGACAATTAGAAATATTAATTGAAAATTATTAATCCTAATTTAGACACTGATTTTATTAACTATCAACCATCTTTTCTCTATCTTTCCCTTATTTAGTAATATCCTTCAAAATCCAGTGCTCTTTCTCTGTTGAGAATGGTCTGATATGGGCATAATGGTTCTTTCCAAATAATAAAAGAGTGTTCCCACTAAGCTGTCTGGCTCAGTGCTACTTTGTCCTAAAGGAAGGGGCTATCTTATCTAATTTGCACAAAGATTCCAATTTGTGCTAGCAGCGACTTTGCTGTTGAATCCGTTTTAGAGAATATTTATGTAATAAAAATATCAATGTGAGTTTAGAGTGCTATCTTACAGTCCTCATATATCTTCTTTCTCATTTGGTAGTGAATTTTATTTATGCATTCAGATGTGACTAGGAGCCAGACATTGTTCTAGGCATAGTGGCTACAGTAATGAACAAATAGTTGAAGGAAAATTAAAACACACTTCTATAGTATGCAACACTGCCAAACATCTAAATGTTGCATATATTAAATAATTTAATCTCATTATAATCCTATGAAGCTGGCGCCTTATTGTACCCATTTTGCAGAAAAGAAGCGAAGGTATAGAGAGATAAAATAACTTGACAAGAGATTTACAGATAGTAAGTGCCAGTGCCATGACTTGAATCTCAACATTCTGGGTTTAAAGGTTTATATTCTAAACCTATGTCCCATGCTGCCTTTTTGTATTACATTATTTCTGAGATGTCTGTTACTTCTAAACATGATACATATTAGAAATGAAGTATTCAAAAATCACATGGTCATAAAATAAAAGCAGAAAAAGAATTTGATAAAATCCAATAGAAATTCATGATACAATTTTTTACTAAATCAGGAATAAAAGAGACATCCTTCAACTTGATAAAGAGTATCTACAAAGTGTCTATAGATACCATCATACTTAATAGTGACAGAAGCTTAAAATTTTCCCAGTAAGATAAAAAACAAGACAAGTATGTCCCTTCTTATCACTGCTTTTCAACATTTCAGCATCATACTGGAAGTCCTAGTTAATTAAAAACAAAAACAAAAACAAAACAAACAAACAAAAAAAACCCACAATAGTAAATAAAAGTTATATAAGTCAGACAGAGAAAATATTTGCAAGAATCATATCTGATGAGGGGCGCCTGGGTGGCTTAGTCGGTTAAGCGTCCGACTTTCGCTTAGGTCATGATCTCGCGGTTCGTGGGTTCGGGCCCCGCGTCGGGCTCTGTGCTGACTGCCAGCTCAGAGCCTGGAGCCTGTTTCAGTCTGTGACTCCCTCTCTCTCTGACCCTCCCCTGCTCACGCTGTCTCTCTCTCTCCTAGAAATAAATAAAACATTAAAAAAAAATAAAAAAAAATTTAAGAAAAGAATCATATCTGATGAATGACTCATCCAAAATACACAAAAGGGGAAAAAAACCTTAAACTCATCAATAAGTAAACAAAAAACCTGATAAAAAATGAGCCAAAGACCTTAACAGATACCTCACCAAAGAAGATAATACAGATGGCCTATACACATATGAAAAGACGTTGCACAATATTTGTCATTAAACAAATGCAAATGAAAACAATGATATATTTGTACCTACTCATTAGAATGGCCAAAATTGAGAACACTGACAACATCAAATGCTGGTGAGGCTATGGAGCAAGAACTCTTATTCACTGCTGCTGGAAATGCAAAAACGGTACAGCCACTTTGAAAGACAGTTTGGCAATTTCTTAACCAAAGTAAACATACTCTTACTATATGATCCGGTAATTGTGCTTGTTACTATTTACCCGAAAGAGTTGGAAATGTATCCGTACACAAACCTGATGTTTATAGGAGCTTTATTCATTGCCAAAACATGGCAGCAACCAAGATGTCCCTCAGGAGGTGAAGGGTAAGTAAACTGGTATATCTAGACAGTGGATTATTATTTAGTGTTAGAAAAGAAACGAACCATCAAGCCATGACAAGACATGGAGGAAACTTTAATGTGTATTACTATGTGAAAGAAGCCAGTCTGAAAAGTCCACAAACCATATGGTTCCAACTATATGACATTCTTTTAAAAAAAAAAAAATCAGAGAAATTTTTTTAAAAAGATCTTTTTGATGATTGCCAGGAGTTGGGGTGGAAGAGAGATAGAGAGAGAGCTCTGAGTACTTTCATGTCAGTGTAAAAGCTCTATATAGTATAGTAATTATGGATACATGTCATTATACATATGCCAAAACCCATAGAATGTACAACCCCAAGAGTGAACTGGAATGTGAACTATGGAACTGGGTGATAATGATGTGTCAGCGCACGTTCCTAAGTTGTAACCAATGTTAAGACTCCTCTCTGGTGGGGGGTGTTGATAATGGGGAAGACTCTGAATGTGTGGCAGCAGGAGTGGGAAATTTCTGTACCTTCTGCTCAATTATATTGTGAGCCTAAAACTATTCTAAAATATAGTCTGTTAAAAATTTTTTTTAACAGGACAAAGCATTCTTATTTGCTGTATCATAATGAAAATAATTGAGTACTTTCTTGTTATTTTGTTGCTGCTATTATTGTTGCTGATGTTTTATTCTCCAAATTCTCATTTTATTTTGTATCTGAAAAAAAAAGAAAAGAAAAAGAAACCAGAAACAGGGGTTTCTCATCGCTACATTGAAATTTTAGAATGTTGGGGCGCCTGGGTGGCTTAGTCGGTTAAGCGTCCGACTTCCCGACTTTCGCTTAGGTCATGATCTTGCGGTTCGTGGGTTCGAGCCCCGCGTCGGGCTCTGTGCTGACTGCCAGCTCAGAGCCTGGAGCCTGTTTCAGTCTGTGACTCCCTCTCTCTCTGACCCTCCCCTGCTCACGCTGTCTCTCTCTCTCCTAGAAATAAATAAAGCATTAAAAAATTTTTTAAAAAAATGAAATTTTAGAATGTTAATGCTTAAGGGATTATATTTATTTAATTGTAAAAAATACAATTTTATCTTTGTGTTTCTAAGAATTTGGAATTAAATGATAACAGACGCTGTTACCAATTACAGACAAAAATAATTACAACAAAGTAATTAGCAGGGAATAAGAACATAAGTTACTTTTTATTTAGAATGCAAGATGATTCTGCAAAGGTTCTCTTTTTCATGCCATGCTAAAAGTGTCAAACTTAATTTGAAAGGCCTAATTTTATTAAAATGTTTTATGCTAACTTGTCTTATGAAATGCATTATTGTAAAAACTGAAAGTGAAAATAGTGTGCTAATTAGTGCCTATTATGCATTCTGTTGCTCGTTTGTCATACAGAAATTATTTTTAAACTTTGATTTTTCTTTCGCTTATATTCATTGCAGTATACAATCACCTTCAAAAATAGTTGTCTTCAGGAGACATTGTTGAGTATAGAGTTTATGTTACTGTGTCTACTGATTTCAGAACGAAACACTGGTTTCTACTTCAGGGACACTGAGCCTAGAAACCAGAAAGGTGGTTCTTGTTTTGTTTGTTTGCTTGTTTCTAGTTGTTTGTGAAAAAAAATACAGATACTGTTAAATGGACCATAGCATTCTGTGATAAATAGAACAATAGGAAATACTAATTCTCAATGCAAGATGCTGAGAGAACTTTGTAGAGGAGGGAGTTGAAAATAGACTGAATGATAGGATAAGAGAAACACTCTAACACTTATGGCTCACTGACTACAGGCTAGCCATGTGGTTCTCCGCATCACATTGGTTATTCATACCAGTACTTTGAGATTAATTGCTATTATTTTTGTAAGAGTGTTAAAACTGAGACTCAGTGGAATGGATTGACTTGCCACGGGAACCCAGTTCATAAAGGAGAGAGCCAGAGTTCAAGTATAGGCTGTTTGTAGCCAACACTCATATTTTTCTCTGTACATATATAAAGTAGTTCATAGTACTTGGGAAATGAGGAAGACAAAAAAGGTCCAGGTAGAAGTGAGATAATTAGCAAACCAACTTATTCATTAATTGCCCAGGAAATCACTAAAAAGAGGTATAGAATCCCAGTATTTGACAGAACTGCCTGGCTCTTGGGGGGCACCTCACATCCTCTTAGTCTTACCTCTAATGTTCGCTACTGAAATGGAGGATTTCAGAAAAGCATTGGCCATTTTACTGCAGGTATAACCAGAGAGCTTGGATTCCTGTCCAAGATTCAGAAGTTGAGGTGAGAAAGGCCAGAAACCTGAGGAAACTCGAGGCAGGAACATTGTGGGATTTTTTTTTTTTTAGTGTTTATTTATTTTTGAGAGAGAGAGAGTGGGGAGGTGAGCTGTGGAGGCACAAAGAGTGAGTGAGACACAGAATCCGAACCTTCAGCACAGAGCCTGACACAGGGCTCGAACTCACAAACCCTGAGATCATGACCTGAGCTGAAGTCAGGCACTTAACCCTTGATGTCTTAGAAATTCTTATCATTAAGTGCAGCATTTGGTCAGGGCAGATTAGGACCTATGGATAAATTCTTCACCCTTTCTTTCTTCAGACACAGTTTTCATATGAGTTCTCAGAAGGTTTTGAGGGATTAAGTAAACAAAAAACCCAAAAACAGATGAGCATCTCCATAATATACCTGACCCCCTTCGTACTATGTCCTAGTGTCATAATCTTAAATAAATTACCCAGACATAGCCTTTTTCTCAAGCTTCCCTTTTTATGACTGTAAAATAGAATAAAAGCTCAGTCTACTCTTAGACAGCTATTCCACGCAGCTATTAGTGCTAATATCTCATCTATACTATGCGCTCTGTGATTGTCTGGAGAATGTGTCAAGGTTCACTGTGGTAAATTATTTTTCTCACACAATGCTTTTGATTTCATCATCAGTATATTAAGTTGAAGTCTATCTCCCTTAAGACTCCATCAACTAGTTCTACTTAACCTTTTTGTGGGCATGCAGTACAATTCTAATATTTTTATTATGTGATAGAGATATCTTCATATTCTTGTTTTATTAAATTTGATCATCCACCATTTCAGCCAATATAAATTGCAGACATTCTATTTGGTAAATAATATAAAAGATTATAATGTTATCCTGTATGTCAGATACAGAATTTCTCTTCAGTGAACTAACAATATGGAGGATAAGTAATATAAACTGAGACATGATATCAAATATATTTAATGGATAGTGGAAGAGCTGTGATAATATTCTGAAAGACGTAACTAACTTCATAAAGTCAGGAAAAACATGGTGAAAAGGATGCAAGGGAGGAAGGAAAGAATGAAGGAAGGAAAAGAAAGAAAGAAGGATGGGGAGGATAAAATGAACTGTGGAAATAAAAGTTCAAAAATAATAGATATAAAAGAAAAACAAGAGGAAGAGAAAGAAAAGAAGGAGGAAGATGAAGAATAAAAAAAAATTCATGGACCATTTGCTTTTGTGTAATATCAGTAAGCATTTTCGGTCTCATTTATTTTACTTTATTTTTCTAATCCTGTATATATTATTTTATGCTTTTATTTATTTATTTATTATTACTATTTTTACAAATAGTTTATTGTCAAGTTGGTTTCCATATAACACCCAGTGCTCATCCCCACAAGTGCCCTCCTCCATGCCCATCTCCCCCTCCCACCCACACCCATCAGTCCTCAGTTTGTTCTCAGCATTCAAGAGCCTCTCATGGTTTGCCTCTCTCCCTTTCCCCCACCATTTCCCCCTTCTTCTCCCTCATGGTCCTTCATTAAGTTCCTCCTAATCCTCCTATAGTGCAAACATATGGTATCTGTCCTTCTCTGCCTGACTTATTTTGCTCAGCAGAACACCCTCAAAGTCCATCCATGTTCCTACACATGGCCAGATTTCATTCTTTCTCATTGCCATATAGTATTCCATCAATGGATAGATCAACCAGACAGAAAATCACTAAAGAAACAATGGACTTGAAAGACACATTGGACCAGATGGATCTGACACCTATATTTAGAACTCTACATCCTGAGGCCAGGGAATTCACTTTCTTCTCAAGTGCGCATGGCACATTCTCCAAGAAAGATCACATACTGGGACATAAAGCAGCCCTCAGTAAATATAAAAGAAGTGAGATCATACCATGCACACTTTCAGATTATAATGCTTTGAAACTTGAAATCAATCACAGGAAGAAGTCTGGAAAAACCTCCAAAAACATGGAGGCTAAAGGACACCCTCCTAAAGAATGAATGGGTCTCATTTAAATCTTAAATGTGATAATCCCATCAGTGAAGGTTACCGTTAAAATGCCATTGGTTCTGGAGAAAGACGGGGATTCTATAAAACAAATATTGAAGGACAGAAGCAAAAAAAGCTTCCTATTTTCAAAAACACGAGATAAATCCATGTTAGACATAGAATACAAAATAAGGACTCTCTCTGTTTATTCTTAACGGATTTTGCTAAAGTTTTAATTTTTTTATTATTGCTACTTTTTAATAGCATGTACATGCCTATGCCAAGAATATCTTTGAAAGGCTAAACATGTAAATCAGGGGACACTCAAGACATAGTTGCCTCTGTATAGGACACCTGGGAAACAAGGGACAATGACAGGGTGAAAATAAAATTTCACAATATAATAGTAATAGCAATAGTAATAATAATAATAATAATACATACATACATACATACATACATCTTTGGCATTTATTCTTGGAAATAGATGTTTGTGGAATACTATTTATTTTTCATTGCTTTAGATGGAGATAGATAATGGCTTTTTTTAAAGACACTTATTTTTTTGAATGAGTTTGTTTACTTTCTTAGCTACTGGGTCTTTGAAACTGTTTTCCTGTTGCTATGTCAAGTGACTGGATATGTTAGTGAAAACAAATAACGATCTACTCTCCATGTCAGAACAGCAAGGGACATCTTAGCATTCAAGGTTAAGTTAAAGTAGAATGAAAGTTTGGGTGCCGTTGTTACTTTCTCCTGCTCTTTCTGCAAGCAGTTCTTCAAATAATTAAGAAAAATATAAAATTTTATAAACAACTTTAAAGAGAGATTCTACAGCCATCTGGGTTTCACAATCTCGATTGGAATTACACCTAATTATTGCTAACATTATAAATTTTGAAACCCTTGGGTTCCATTTTGCTCCTCCTCTATAGAAGCTAATTAATTTTCTCTCTACAAAAATAATCCATCAACTTGACATATTATTTCTTTTAAAAAGTCTCTTTGGTTTTGTCAGGATCCCTGGGAGATTACTCTGTCTATAACTTTTTACTCAATCAATTAAAACTTGGGACTGACTCTCCTGTAATTGGGACTCCACATTTTGCATAACCTTTTGACCAGCAGCAAAGCAGAAGAACATAGAGCTCTTCCAGAAGACCCTCATCCTCAGTGAGGAGTGAGGCTGGTCTCTCCCAGAGCTGTTTCCCATGATGAGGCAACTTCTTAAAAAGAATTGAACTAATGTGTTATTTTTCAGTCATGAATATCTCAATCACTCTTCAGCCAACAGGATGCATAGACCGAATCTGTACAATTTGCACATCTACAAATCTGGTGCTTAGATAATAATTCTTAGTATGTGTTTAAATAACAGTCTACTTTTGATGGAACTAAAACAGTACAGACAATAAAGTTTAAAGTTCATCATTTTCTAATTTTGTATTTTTCATCATTACAAAGTTATATTATTTGAAGATAGAGAATCCACATTTCTTTATCTCCTTAAAATTTTTATGAAAAAAGCAAGATCTTTAATTAAAATTAAAGAGTTTAAAATTAAATATTTTAGCACTTGTATAAAATCTTTGAATTTTTGAGTAGTCTTAAGTTTGTCAGTAAGACTTAGGGTCAGATTTGTTCATGCACAGAGGGCAACATTCAATCAAGCAATTTAAGTTCTGTCAGTGATCTTTGATTAAAATATAACCTAAAAATCCTGATTATCATAAAATTATGCTCTGACAAGAGCTAATTAACAAGTAACGTATTTTTTAAATGACTGTAGAAAGAAAATTTCAGTAGTCTAACTAATGTTCTCCCAATTGCCCTCTTCATATTTTGGAATAAATTATTGTAGGATTATCAAATCTAAGGACATTTAACATGAATCTCTCTGTAGTAGAAGCAGCTCACTTTATTACATGTAGTAAAGTCTGCTCAACATTTACTAATACACTTCTTCTATAAACATGCTAACAGATCTTTTTAGCTAGTGTGTTTTTGTGTGTTTGATATTTAGGCAACAACTTAAAACAATTTATCATATTTAAAAGTAAGATTTCAAGACACATTCATACATACATACATTGATGCTAAGCAAAGTAAACAGTCTTGATTATTTTTCTTAGTTCTATAGATACTTTTCCTGAATAAAAGACTGCTGGTATTTATGTGTCTTAGCTATATTTCAGTTCAGTAAATTCATATAGCTCAAAATTTTATACTGTCACTCAAAGATATAAAGGAACTGAGTTGAAGGGTGATAAGTATAAATGCCTGTAGATAGTTAAGTGTATTTCTGCATTAGAAATATGGTAGTGTAGATATTTCAGTCCTGTAGCTAAAATATATTCTTTTTTCATTACTTTTTCATGTGACATCTTAGTCACTCAAATTCTATTAAAAGAAACAATTTACTTTTGTGTTTGTGTACAGACACACATATACTTCCTTTATTTCAATAATAAAAAGGACTACAGTGTTAAACAAAAAAATGTAGCTACTTTGAAATAGTTGCCTTTATTCAAGTTGCAGAGAGTGCTAGAAATGTATTCTCCTACGGATTTTCAAATTCTGCATATTATACACCTATAACACAAAAGGTGTTATATGGGCTTTTTTCAGTATAAGAAATTACTTGTTTAAGAGCACACTTATCTTGGGATCTCTAGGGTGGCTCAGTGGATTAAGTATCCCACTCGATTTTGGCTCAGGGCATGATCTTATGGTTCTTGGAATCGAGCCCTGTGTAGGGCTTCATGCTCAGCATGGAGTCAGCTTGAGATTTTCTCTCTCTCTCTCTCTCTCTCTCTCTCCCTCTGCCCCACCTCCACCCCCCACAGCTTGGCTCTCTCTCCCTCTCTAAAAAAAAAAGAGTACACTTATCTTGATGAACACTGAGTAATAATGCAACTGTTGGATCGCTATGTTATACACCTGGAACTAACACTGTATGATAACTACGCTGGAATTAAAATAAAATAAATATTTGTAAATTGGATAATTTCTAATATATCATTTTCAACTATCATATAACAACTAAAATAAATCCATAAGGAACTAGAAAAATCACTTTATATCTTCCCTTAGAAAGCTTGATGCTTGATACTTTTGTGCATATATGCAAGCATTTGGGCTGTAAATATCAATACCAAATTTTAATAAAGTCTATAAAGGGGAAAATGGAAAGCACATGTGTCCATAAATGACTTTAATATGTGTGCATGTGTATAAGTCATTTCTATATAAGAATTAGAATTGGATAGACCAAATGCATTCAAATAGCGAAGGAGCTCTTTGAAATATTATTAAATTGTAATTTACTTATATTTGATATTTTCTAATACTATTATTGCATTAATTAGCAATAATACATTATTTTTTGGAATTAAGTAATAGTATTTTATAGACTAAAATTTAAGCTGCAATGAGGCAATATGGACATTTTAATCATTATTATTTTGCAATAGTAAACTATATTTCAGTCAGAAGTGCTCCTGTCTAGCAAGGCTAGCTAACTAAGTTCAGAAAGGTCTCTTCTTTTCTGTGCATCCCACAACATATTGCCACAGTCAGTGTAAGCGGTAGTGCACTTCAATGAGAGTCATCTGATTAGAGTGACTTGGCTCGTGTGTAATTGCTAGAAACCGTGCTATTCATAGGGGGAATAAGTGGAAATCACAGAACCTCTTGTCGTGTGTACAATTTATAAAGATTAATTCTAACTGTAAACTTATATTTATTGTTAATAGAAAAAAAACTATGCGATATATAGTCACTTTAGTAGAAGATAATTGAATTATTTAGTAAAGTATAGATAAAAGCAACATTTACATGAATGTTCCTTATAATGTTATACTTTCATATGTAGTTATATAATTTTTATATGCAAAAATTGATTGCATATTTTATTCATGGTGTATGCAGAAGCATTACCTTTATTTATAAATATCAGGATTTAATATTTTTGTTTAATACTTTATATTTCTATAAATTGGATTTTTAGTAGTAAATTACAAGTCTTTATTATGACTTGATGAAGGATGGTGGACTGTTACAGTAACTACTTTGTGCAACAAATACTGTGAAACTTAGCAACTTAAAATAATTTTATTTTGCTCAAGACACTGTTAAGTCAGAAGTTTGGAAAGAGCTTAGCTATTAGTTTTTGCTTGGGGTCTTCCATGAAATTGTAATCAAATCTTAGTGAAAGCTGGTTCTTCTGTAGGCTCAGCTAGGGAATCATCTGCATGGCCAGCAGTTGATGCTGGCTGTCAGCCTTCAGCTAATCAGGGGCCCTTCATGAGTGTCTAACAAGGTCCCACCATATGTCTTGGGCTTCCTTATATCCTGGTGGCTTCTTGATAGTGAAGCTTCCTGTAGGGCAGCTTAGGGTTCTAGCAAATTTTCCAGTGAACAAAGTGAAAGCCCAATTACCTTTTTTTTTTTTTTTACTCAGCCTCTGAAGTTACATAGTTCAATTGCCACAGGACTCTAATGATTTAAGAAGACACAAGTTCACTCAGACAAGAAGAGGATGTATAGACCTCACCTCTCAGTAAGAAAAGTCAAAGCTTTGTGCCTATTATATTTGTAACCGTTACATGGATAAATGAAAAATGTTACATCAGGGATATCTAAAAACACAATAGTTTGCAGAATTTACAATTAGAGTGAAGCAACTGGGATTTGAGTTTTTATACTCACCTTTAAATATAGAGTTAAGTCCACAAATCATTCTCTAGAAAAGAATGCCATTTAGCAGTGGCAGTGAGCTCACTATGGCTTTTGCCCAAAAAAAAAGATGAAAATGTCACAAAATGAGTCCATTTAAGTTGGAATTTATATGATATATGGGAACATGAACATATTTGGACATGGAATGATCCAGATTATCATTGTTTTAATAAAATAGCCAAAAGTAATGTGGTGATTAAGCAAATTTAGTAAAATCAAAGATCATTTTTTTTTCTTGAAACTACAGCCATCAAAGTGAAATGTGGAAGATAGTCCCAAGATAAAAAAAGGTGGATTGATATAGAATAAAACAGTCAGACAGAAAGAAGAAAGAAGAAAACTAAGCCCACTCCTTTGGGAAAAGAAGGTAAGAGAAACATCACTGTTGCGTTTGGGGGAGTCTCAAGAAGAACTGTATATAAAGGTATAAATAATTCTTCATTTGTTGCTTCATTCCCAGGAAAGATTATAAAATCTAAATATCTGTTTAATACTTTTACTGATTTCTTTTGGGCAAATAGTGAACTATGAAATTTATAGAAATATGAAAAAGCCCTTATATATAAAACCTATATGCTTCCTACTGGATAAGATCACAACTAAATGCTATGCATCAGAGTGCTTTAGAACTATACCTATTACAGTCAACATTCAAAATTCAGTATCAATAAATTTGGAAAATATTTCATTCACAGTATTGCTGAATATGTCTGTGAACAATGATATTCCTTGAACTGCATTACAATGTTTGGCAAATGCATATGTTCCTTCCTGAAGAAAAACCTCATCATTTCTTTCCTTCTACTTAAAATCCTCCCTCTTGAGAAAATGTTCGCATTTCTTAAAAAGCTTTATAAAACCTTTATGCTTTTACCCCATCCAGCATTACACTGAAGTTTACAGAAAATTTTATGCTTTTGCTTTTTTCTGGTTTTTGAACAAGTTCCATCTGGTTCTTGCCCTTGTGTTCTTTTTCTGAATAACCCCTATTTGTTGCTGAGGTCATAAAAAGCCCTCTCCACCTTTCTTAAACTTTCTTTTTTCCTTTAAAGTAGAGGGAAGTGCCACTTTAAATTGTTCCTATGACAACTTCTACAAGTGCCATGGTAACACTCTGATTTTCTAAACCACACTAGCTATGTTAAAATGAAAAGTCCAAATTAATATCAGAGCTCTGACACAATACCATGAGTACAAGGCAACCAGTCATTTACAATTTTTGTATTTGTTTACTTTTTATTACCTTTATAAGTAAGATAATAAGTTAGAAAAGCTCTTCAGATGATGTCATAGTCAATATTCTAAGTCCTTGATTTTATTCATCCAGGTAAATGATATACCTCTGAAGCCTTTTCCTTTTTCTTTTTTTTTTAATATTTTATTTATTTTTGAGAGAGAGATAGAGACAGCATGAGCAGGGGAGGGTCAGAGAGAGGGAGACACAGAATCTGAAGCAGGCTCCAGGCTCTAAACTGTCAGCATAGAGCCCGATGAGGGACTCGAACCGACGAACTGTGAGATCACGACCTGAGCTGAAGTCGTATGCTTAACCGACTGAGCCACCCAGGCACCCCTGAAGCTTTTTCCTTTATATTGATGTATACCTTACAGACATAATTCCATATTCTCCAAATCCTTGTTTCCTTTACTACATCTGTTATATTTTATATTGCCATATACATAAATATATGTAATCTCCTTTGGTGGAGGAAATGATATCTCATTATTCATCATTGTACATTTAATTCACCAACGTACTTCCCAAAAGGACTTGTCTAATGCCTTGTACTTGGCACTGAATGAATACTTGTTGAACTAATTCAAATTGAATTAAACATAGGTCAGTCATCAGGATTCATGGCATCACTGTCATCCAGGGCAAGTTAAATTATTGAGTCACAGATTCCTCCAGCTTGTCCTCAAAATGGAATGAAGATAAGAAGATGATGTGGTTTTTTGAAATAATGAAATTTTTACAGAAATGCCGTTTGTTTTGTTTTGTTTTGTTTTGTTTTATCTTGATATACTTGTTTCATAGTCAGATAGTTTTTTTTAATCAAGAGAATGTGTAGAGCTTTTAATCTCAGTCTGTGTTTTATTGCCTCCGCCTTCTGCTGGACAACTTGCATATTATATAGTCCTTTATCATGTGATAACATCCCTAATTGCCATTACCTGTGGTCATGCAGCTCAGAGAAGCATAACTATAGACCAACAGAAGGGTCAACTATGTGTCAAGGCTTTTAGCAGGAGGCTCTGAAACAAAATACTTTGGAAGAATGAACTTCCAAGAAAGGAAACAGTCTAGAATAGCTTGTAAACCTTATTCTATGTATACACTTTATTCTTCCAAATATAAATGCATTCACTAGTGGAAATAGTCACTTTCTGTGACTTTGAATTCTATCTGTAAATACACCAATACTGTCACAAATTATCCCACAATAATTAGATACCTTTTCAATTTTAGTAAATTTTTTAGGCACTATAGTAAAAGAACTATATTTCATTCACATAGCTTCTGATGACCCATCCACTGGTTACTATAATATTGTCAGGGGTTTTCTCCAATATTTTTTGGTAAATGAATTGTATTACCTATTTCTTTTTTATCTTATATTTGTAGATTAAGCAGGAAAATAATATTTTGAATTGGATGTATCTCCTCTTTTGCAAATAAGTGTTAACATTTGAAGTCGAGTTTGGTAGTTTAAGCAATTATTTATTTATGATTTATATTAATATTTTTATATATTATATGATTCAATAACATTAAACTGCCATGTGATAAGCATGTAACTTGGTATAAGAAAGATATTAATTAAAAAACAATTTTGATATGAATTTGATAAAGTTTTTTAAACAGATTTGCCAAATATACTGTGAATTTACTTTTTAAAGGATTTTAGCCATTATGAATTATGCTGATTAACTAGTTGTATACAATTATGCATCCCTCTTAACTACTATTCTGTAATGCTTGGTATAAATATATAAATTTAATGAAAATTGAGGGATATAAAAATTAATTTTATACATAGATTTTTTAGATTTTTAAAAATTTTATTTCTTTAATTTATTTTTAAATTTGTGAATAATAGAAAAATTAGGAATTAAATGAAACTGTGAGGATGCTTATACTGGACTAGAAAACTGGCGTTAAATAGAAGGATCTATAGGATTGCAACGCACTGGTTTGAATTCTACTTTTAACAAGAGACCATAGTTAAATAAATAAAGGCAAATAAAAAATAAAACAAAACTGAAAAGAAAGCAAACAAAAAAGGTGAATATGAGAGAATACATGTTCATTAAATTACAGATATATTATATGGTTAAGCAAAGGTTTCTCTGAGTGGATAAGATTTTTGATTACATCCACAGTTGTTTTTTTTAAGAGCCATATATCTAATAAGTAGTTCCTTGGCCTCTCCTTGCCTTCTGTCCTTTTGCAATGTGAGCTTTTAAGATTGAAAAGGAATCTAACTTCTAAATAATGATGACCATTTGATCATAAATATTCTTTTCTCTCTTTAAACTCCACTAAATTGAAAATAAAGTTGAAGACATTAGTACACAAGGAACAATAGTATTATAAAACAGAGTAAGCAAGTAATTACAAAAAATGTTGAATGATAGAAGACAGATATAATAAAATAAATGACTTATAGACAGCCACCCAAGTGATTGAAGTGAACCAATTTAATTTTCTATAGCCACACAAGGCTTAAAACTTGCATTGAACAGTCCTGCCGAAGATTCTGATGATATGTACAGTTCTATATGATGAACAGGAGAATGAATCAGTGACTTTACTTATACTGAATAACGTCACCTGAGAGATTGTCTTGCAGACAGCTGGAATCCCAAAGGGAAGAACTCAAAGATGCAGTGGTATTTGGTGGTCTCTTGATAAAAGAACCTCCCTCATGTTATCACTGTACCCTGAAAGTACTTCTGTTTTCCCTCTGAAAGCAGACTTTCAATCAAACATTGAGTTTTGACTTTTAAATATGAAGTCAGTTAAATTATAGCAAATATCAGTAGCATTTCAAAAATTCTCCAACAAGAAAGGAACAAGAAAAATATTACCATAATAAAAAAAAAAAGTGTTATTGGCACTTGGGTGGCTCAGTTGGTTAAGTGTTGGACTTTGGCTGAGGTCATGATCTCACAATTAGTGAGTTCAAGCCCCACATCTAGCTTGCTGCTGTCAGCACAGAGCCTACTTTGAATCCTCTGATCCCCTCTCTCTGTGCCCCTCCCCTACTTGCACTCTCTCAATAAGAAATAAACATTAAAAACAAAAAAATGTTAAGGGAGCAAAGACACCACTGAGAGTAAGAAATGCAACATCTTGCTTAATATTGTACAGTATTAATATCGTGATAATAACAGAAATGTAAGCAAATGATTTAATTAATTTTGGGATGTAGTCATTCAGGGGAGAAAAATCTCTAGAAACAGCAACTCTACAGGTAACAGAATACTACTAAATTCTTATCTATCAATAATTACGCTGAATATAAATAGAGTAAATGCTCAATCAAAAGATATAGGATATAAGGATGGATTCAAAACAAAACAAAACAAAAAACCAAGACCCATCTCTATGGTGCCTACAACATACTCATTTCAGACATAAAGACACCTGCAGGCTGAAAGTGAGGAGACAGAGAACCATCTATTATGCTAGAAAATGTCAAAAGAAAACCAGAGTAGCCATACTTTTACCAGACAAACTAGATTTTAAACCAAAGACTGTAAAAGAGATGAAGAAGGGCAGTATATCATAATTAAGGGCTCTATCCAACAAGAAGATGTTAACATTTATAAATATTTTGCTCCAAATTTTCAAGTGCCCAAATATATAAATCAATTAATAACAAACATAAAGAAATTTATTGATAACAACACAATAATAGTAAGGGACTTTAACACCCCACTTACAGCAATAGGCAGATCTTCTAAGCAGAAAATCAAGAAGGAAACAATGGCTTTGAATGACACTGTACCAGGTAGACTTAACAGACATATTCAGAACTTTTCATCCTAAAGCAGCAGGATGTACATTCTTATAGAGTGCAGATGGAAAATTCACTAAAAGACATCACATACTGGGTCACAAATCAGCCCTCAACAAGCACAAAAAGATTGAGATCAGACCATGCATATTTTCAGACCACAACACCACTTGTGGTTGACTTCAAGTCAACCACAAGAAAAAATTTGGAAAGACCACAAATAAATGGAGGTTAAAGAACATCCTACTCAGTGCTCCTGAGTGACTCAGTTGAGCATCAAACTCTTGATTTTGTCTCAAGTCATGATCTCACAGTTATAGGTTCGAGCCCTGCATCAGTCTCTGCTCTGGGTGTGGAGCCTGCTTGGGAGTCTCTCACTCTTTCTCCCCCTGCCCCTCCTCTGTTTTCTCTCTCTCTCTCTTTCTCTCTCTCTCAAAACAAAGAGAGAGAGAGAGAGACTTCCTCCCATCCTACTGTGTGTATATATATATATATATATATATATATATATATATATATATATATAATATGTTATGTAAAATTACTCAGCCATCAAAAAGAATGAAATTTCAAGTCCCCTCAGTCAGTTAAGTGTCCAACTCTCGATTTTAGCTCAGGTCATGATCTCATGATTGTGATATCAAACCCCACATTGGGTTCCTTGATGGGTGTGGAGCCCTCTCTCTATTCTTCTCCCTCTGCCCCTCTCCCCTGCTTGCTTCTTTCTCCCTCTCTCTCAAAGAAAAATACTATATCATACCTTTTGCAGGGACATTGATGCATCTATGCTAAGCAAAATGTCAGAGAAAGACAAATACCATATGATTTCACTCATATGTGGAATTTAAGATACAAAGCAGATGAACATATGGGAAGGAAAATAGAGACAAAGGGAAGCAAACCATAAGAGACTTGACTATAGAGGACAGAGGATTGATAGAGGGAGGTGGGTGGGGGATGAGCTTAATGGCTTATGGGTGTTAAGGAGGGCGTTTGTGAAAAGCACTGGATGTTATATATAAGTAATGAATCACTGGGGCACCTGGGTGGCTTAGTCAGTTAAGCATCTGACTTCAACTCAGATCATGATCTCACAGTCCATGAATTCGAGCCCCATGTCGGGTTCTGTGCTGACAGCTCAGAGCCTGGAGCTTGCTTCAGATTTTGTGTCTCCCTCTCTCTGCCCCTCTCTCACTTGCACTTTCTCTCTCTCAAAAATAAACAAACATTTAAAAAAAATTTAAAAAGTGATGATCACTAAATTCTACACCTGAAATCAATTTTACCATATATGTTAACTAACCAGAATTTAATTAAAAACTTGAAAAAAAGTGTTTGTAAGTGTAGGTGTGGAAAAAGAAAAAAAGAAAGAAAGAAATATGGAGTGCAGAGCCCTCAAGAAGCCGGTAGAAAGTGTTTGTCCTAGGAGTAGGACTGAATGGAGGAAACTTGTTAGTACTGTAATATTTTTTAATAACTTGTTAACAATGTATTCATTAAGTTATATATTCATTAAGTTATATTCATTCATGCTGTTGATGAAAATGTAGACTTATTCATTCTAATATAAAATTGAATTGGCTTACCTAAAATATGACTAGCATTATAATTTAAAAATATGAAATACACATTGACATTGATTTTTACCCATAAAATTACATTACCAAAGTCACAAAGGCTGTAACTGTTCATATATATCTTAGGTCTTGCTGATAATACTGATCACATTCTAGACTTTGCCTTTTTGTGGTTATGGGGTAGGGAGGAGGAGAGGAAGAAGGGAGTAATTTAATAGATTTGTACCCTTTGTCAAAATAGAGTAGCTCATCTTGTTAGGGAAAGGATCATTAATATTATTATTAACTGTTTTTGAGGGACCTTTCCAAAAGTATTCCTTTCAATTGATAAGCTGTCATGGTGGTATAATAAAGATTAAAAAGTTACACAGTGAAGATGAAAACCTTTTACCACTTGAATAAAATGTCAAAGATTAGAGAGTATTTTAATCTCCTACATGTTCCTGGTACAGTTTAGGTTTTATCTTTAATATTTTCTTAGTTATCTCTATGTCAGGATTCTCTTGGGTGGAAAAATTAAGGAGAAAAAAGTTCTTAAGAAAATAGTTGCGCTTATTTGTTCTAAGCATAAGAAATAAATAGCCATACTAGTGATTCTGCTGAGCAAAAATATAATCCATGAATCCCCTGAAATGTCTCATACTGACCTGATACTACTCCTTCATTTGTTATGTTGAAATGAGTGTATAGAATAAGTATAATAAATTTAGGAAAGCAATATTTATCTGTAGAAACTAACCAGAGACCAAATAATAGCCTTTCAGTGATGAAGGAAATCCCAGTTTTTCTCAAGTTAAATTTACAAGCATAATCATCATTTTCTTGTGTAATGTCATTGCCATGAAAATGCCTCCAGGTTCTCAGGGAACTCTTTCAGGATGGAGCTGACTACCTGAGGCAGCCTCTGTTCATTTGCAGAGTAGATTTACTAGTTAGAAATTCATTAAAAAAAAAAAAAAAAAAACTAGGGAAGAATCTTCTTATCGATTATGCTTTCTCTTCTTACTTCTGTCTCTGATGAAATATAGATTAAGTGGATTCCATTATTCCAATGACAGTTTCCCCCAAATTTGAAGAGAGTTATTTGGCCCCTTTTAAATATTCAATGTTAACTCTACCCAGTTCTTTCAATCACTTTTTGTGTGAAATAAATCTTTAAGATTGCTTAATATACTGCCTGCAGTCCACAGAAAGAATTCTAGTTTATCAATATTCACTTCAAATGTAGTGTCCAAAATGAATAATCTTATTTCAACTAATTTCAGAATCATCACAGAGCATACGAGGGATGTTTCAAATTTTATCCCTTAGTGCATCTGTATTTCAACTATTAGATGCTATTATTGTGTTGAATATTTAACAAAATTATTCTCTAGAATTTTTAATTAAGAATTTAATTTCAAATTTAAAACTTTTATTCTACACTAATATATGTTTTTAGTTTCTACTTTATATGATTTCATCCTAAAGTCTTAACATTTTTTAAAGGATTGACGTTTATCTCCATTGATAGGTATTTTCTGTCCTTGACCCCAAATGCATTGGGAATATGAACACTGTATGACGATGGTAGGGTTGATTTGTTTTGGTTTTTGGCTGTGGTAATGTTGGATGTTGTGTTTTGTGCTCTCTCTTATGCTACATGCTAAGCTCCTAGTTAGTGGTACCATATTTATGTATGTATTGCCAGGTATTTAGCCTCTAAAATATTGTTTATTGAATAAATGAAGGGATATGTAAACAAATGAATGAAATTATATGGCAAACTATGCACCAAACTCTATTAATCATTTATAAATAAGCTTTAGTTTAATTCATTTTCTATTTGAGCCAAAGATTACTTTTCTTATTGTACACATGAATTGAATATGATGTTTATTAAGTAGCTTGGCTAATACTTTAGTTGTCCAGTAGCACATTCATTTAAGCATAAATGCATATTTAATGATATTGACTCAAACAATATGTTAAAATTGATATTTTGGTTAAAATTGTCAGTAAATCCATGGTAGAGAATTAGGAAGATAAAGACATGTAAATGGAAGCAGGTCTAATAAGACCATATGTCTCATCTATGGTATATCTTCTCTTCTATTTCTGATTGGCAAAAAGAAAAAAAAAATCAATACCAGAAAGTTTGAATTTAACATTCAGAATCATTTGTCCCTCATGAACCATGCTAAATGTCTAGACAATGGTGAAGTCAGAACAGCCAGTATCAATTTTCCAGGAGACAATTTCATATTCTTTTATTATAAATAGAACTGAAAGTATCTGTTAATGCAGCTGTTACATTCCAAGAGGTTTTTTTAAGGTTAGCAAAGGATTTTTTTTATGTTTATAGTGCTAAACTGTATTTTGGCTTTCATGTATCTTAGAGTGAAAAAAGAGAGTAAGCCTTAATTGAAAATTCATTTAATTTGTATCACTTATATATTTTAATGATCTTTTAAATGTACCTATATTTTTAATAGTTTAAATTACTTTTAGTAATATTATTTTAATCAAATTAAGTCTTTGATAGCCTTGTTGAGCAAAAGAATTAGTATTGTTCTAATAGTAGTGAAACTACACCCAAGGAGACATGGTATATGAACTGACCAAACCCATTTATGTTTTTAGTCAAGATTTTATGCAAGTATTTCCATAAGTATTTATTAAATATAGTAAATCAATGGAATACATGGATTTATTCTTAGAGTTTTAATCATTAATGTATAAACCTAAAATTATCTTTCGCACTGAACTTGTAATTTTACTGAGAATCAAATTTCATTTGCTCATGTGTGGAAAATCAGTTAACTGGAAATTGAGTCTTACATACTATCTATAAGTTTTGTCTTGTTGCCATAATAGGTTTCTGCACACTTGGTGATATAAAACAAGACAGATTTATCATTGAATTGCTTTGTAGGTTTGAACCCCCCACAAATCTCACTGGACTAAAATCAAGGTATTATACAGATGCATTTCTTCAGGACGCACTACCAGGAATTTCCTTTCCTTTTCCAGCTTCAAAAGGCTTTCCTCATTCCTTCCTCTGTGACCTCTTTTCTCCAACAGGGTAGCTTCTCTCTCTCCCTGCTTTGGTTTGCACATCTCTTTTTTTCTGTTCATAGCTGGGAAAGGTGATTCCCTTTCAGAATAATTTCTGATATAATGATTTATGTCACTATATTGGGTCCACTCTTATAATCCAGAATAATCTCCCTATCTGTAAGTCCTTAACCTTAAACCCATCTGTAATTTGTTGTTTTCTTTTGTTTGATTTTACTTGGTTTGGTTTTTGCTGTGTTAGGTAACATATTTATAAATTCCTGGGATTAAGGCCTGGATATTTGTGGAAGTTTCATTATTCTTTCTACCTCACATAAAATCCAATGTAGTTTCTTCTTTTTCTTCTTTTCATTTATTTTTCTATTATTATTATAGAGCAAAACTCATGACCAAAAAGTGTGTGTTTTCTTAAAACTTATTTAGTTTATTTTAATGAATATATTTTCTTAAAATTTACATTAAGTGAATGATACAACATTAAAGTTTAGGTATGTGAGAAAATGCCTAGGAAGTAGATATAGAAAAAGATGAAAATAAGAGAAATTCTACATATATGAGATGTCAGTCACTTAAGTTTAAATATCTTCAAGCTATAATGAAGGAGTTATAATTGAAAAAAAGAAAGCAATAAAAGATAAAAATTAATACTTTGAGAACCTGCTATAAGGTAAACATTAAATTGGAGACTGTATAATTCAGAGAACATACTGATTTATTCCTTCATATAGACAATATTATCTTTGATTTTTTGATGTTGATGCCATGTGTCCACCAATGCAAGTTTCTAGGGATGCATGTTAAATAAGTCAAAATTCCTACTTTGGAAATCTCCATAATATTTGGATGTACAGAAAAGTTAATACATGTTTGCCAAATTATCTAATAAGTGTTATAACCTAAATATACATAATGTGTTATCTGAATAATGAGTACAAATAGTTATTTTCTTGGTAGCGGATAGAATAGAAATTAGAAATACTGTTCAAGGCTGTGTGCTGTTGTTAGAAGCTTATAAGTTTCTTACAAGAAAGGAATAAATCTTGTTAAGATTTGTGTCTTCATGGCCTGTCACAATGCTAAACACACAGTAGATGTTCAACATTTGATTATTTTTAAAGGAGATTATGGGTATGGTTCAGGTCGTAGAGAAGAAACTAACACTAATTGATTATTTTATAAGTGCTGACGCACATCATATATTGTTGAACCAACGAAAATATATAGAAAAGAAGAAGACACCCATTTATTTTAAGAAAGATTTGGAAGCTGAAAAATTTAGTGAGTTCCCCCCCTTCCTAAATGTGCACCTAATAATTAAAAGGCAGAGTCAGAAGTTTTGTAATTGTTTGGCAAATTAAATTACATCTGATTCCAAAAATTATGTTATGCCAGTCTTATTAAATAATAGTAATTTTCTTTTTATAAGTAGGCTTCACACCCAATGCTGAGCCTAGTGCCAGCCTTAGACTCATAACTCAGAGATCAAGACCTGAGCAGAGATCAGACACTTAACTACCTGAGCCACTCAGGTGCCCCTAGAATATAATAATTTGGTTTGGGGGCACCTGGGCGTCTCAGTCAGTAAAGCATCCAACTCTTGTATAGGTGCTCACATAAAGATATCAATTTGCACTCAAACGAGTTAAAATCCATTTTGGAGTTAATTAGAAATTTTTTTGGAAGAATGGTCTTTGGTACAAAACACTGAGGAGTTGAGCAAATTAAATGAGGTGATTCAGAGAAGGCTCCATTGAAAGTGTGAGTTTAGAGCTTGGCATTTTTGTTGTCATGATGATAAACTGCCCAAGAAATTGGAAGATCATTACAGTCAAGAACAGTTGTATGACATAAGGTATAAAAGTAATATAAAAATTATATAGGAAGAGCAATGAGGTAACTGGCCTACTTAGTTGTGTTGCAAGGTATAATAAATTGGAAATATATCTATGTGACACAAAGGTATTCCCTTACTTGTTTATGTAATTTTTAAAACTAGACATATTCCAGTATTTTTATTAAAGCAACTAAATAATTCTGGTATGAACCTCTGTCATGGTAAATATGGGAATACCCAGTGATTATGTTTCTCTTCATGGAAACCTGTATGTCACATAATATTAACCTTCATAGCAGGGTCTATAAAGCCAGAGTAACAGCTTGGTGATATAAATTTCTGAAATATAAATTAACAGATTATACCATGCACACATACATGCTTACATATGTATCTCAACATAAATATTTTAAGGAGATTATTATATTAAAAAGTAAAAAAAATAAATCTGCAGTAACATAGATAAGAACTTTATACTTTCTATAATTCTCTATATATCTGTCTTTCTATTTCAATTCTCACTCTGATTTTAATGTTTAATGCCCTAGGTGCTTTCTGCTTTAGCTTTAACTCCATTAGTCATGCCTCAATCAATTTGATGTTACTGAAATTACCATTCAGAATGCTGAGTTTTCTGAAAGCATTCTTTTTGATGTGAATAAATTTGTTTCTCTATGATTCAGAATTATTGTCTTTGTTATAAAATTTTATAATCTAATTTTCTATAATTGTGTGATTAATGCTTTCCTTTGGAGGAAAATCATTGATTTCTATATTAAAAAATTATTTCAACGGTTAGATATATTTTACCCAGATGCATTATAATTACTTCGGTTCATAAAATAAAAACTGTGACTTTTTACTTTTAATTGATTTCAAATAGCAAAAGTATCTTTTTGATTTTTAGGGAAAATAATATTCAGTGCATTTCTTTCTGTGTTTTGGTATAGAATTAAGTCTTTGATCCTTGCTGTTAAAGTTATTTCTAAGTTTACTTAGTAATCTTAAAATTTAAATGATGCAAACATTGGGCAATTCTATGCAAAAACCATTTTAGGTCTCATTGTCACTTCAGTTTCTGATAGAAATATATTGCTTTTATTTTTGAATCTTGGTAAAGGAATATAATGTATACCACAAGAACTTCGAAATAATTCTTTTTTTTTTTTTTCTTTCTTAAATCACTTCCATTCTTGGTAAATGTGTAATCATGTACCAATACTATTTTAGAATGGAATCTAACTGATTCTCTTACCTTAGTTTAGGGAACAAGGGAAAATAACTGCTTGCAACCCTTTGTATTACAGTTGGGAGAGAGAAAGCTTATCATCCATTCTCTTATGGAAGCATAATGACTTTTCAAGCTAAGTGATATATTGGGTAAACCTACACTTAGGTTTCAAGACCACTGTACCACAGACCAGCTAGCTATGTGACCTCATGCCGGTGTTTCTTAAATGAAATGATAAATGGGATGTATAATGAACTTAATAAGTAATACATTAATTTAATTTTCATTTTTCCATAAAAATACAAATATATTAGAGGGGTTGTTTCCACCCTAGTTAATATTATAGGAGGAGGATAAAATTTTACAAATTGTATGTAACACTTACTACATATCAGGCAATGTGTTGAGATTTTCACATTTTGTTTAAAGGTAAAGAATTCCAAGTCTACCCTTAATTCACTAAAATATCCTGACAGTGATGCCTTTGAAAAAGGTCTGTTTCTAAATAGCACTGCACACACTCATGGGTTTTTCAGTAAAGCAGTTTTGTTTTATTTTGTTTTGTTTTAAATCTGCCATTGGAAAGTTTAGAGTAAAACAAAACAAAACAAAAAAAAAAACTATATAATCACACAGACAATTATATGTGTGCAATTTTAAGAACAGGGATCTATTTTGGGGCTAGTTCTTCTTATAATATTTCAACATTTATTGGAATAATGACAAAATTTTCAGTTACTCTAATATTGAATGGTACATTGTTACTTTTTAATGTTTTCACATAGGAAAATAAAAAGTTGATAGAATTAGATATCTTTAGTCCTCTTCTTTTTTCATTCATTCCTTTTTTCCTTATTTTCTTCTTTTACTCATTCATTATTAGATTTATTCATTTAGAACCAGTAACTACATGTCGTGGATAAAGCAGTGAACAACAACATAATAGTTTTCATGAAAGTAACATTCTAGTAGATGAGTAGTTCAGGTAACTCTAGCTGCTATAACAGCTAACAGCAAAATACTCAATGGGTTAAACAGTTTAAAGTTTGTTTCTTATTTATGTCACTGAACAGTGAGTGTATTACTGGTTGGGGTCTTCCATATGGTTAAATCAAGCAGTTTTCTTTCATCCAGAGGCATCATCTCCCTAAGAGTCATGGGTTACTTTCCATTCATCTGTCCAATGGGGACAAAGAGGATTGGGAAGGTATAGCAGCCTCTTAACTACGTCAGCTTGAAAGGGACAAATCACTTTTGCTCCTGTTCCATAGTAAGAGTATGGCTCAGGGTACCGACACAGGGAGCAAGACATGGAAATAAGACTCCCTACTTTGCATCTGATTCCAAGCAAAATTAAACCCTGTGAAGAGAGCAAGGTGCATATAATTAACTAACTCTCATTGCACTGTCCACCATGGTGATAAGCAAATCCGTCTTATACTTTTCTTCTGAAACACAGAATGTCTTGTACTTTCTCATTACTAAGATGCAAGTAATGAGAAGTCATTTCCATAAGATCTGGATGTGGTTCTTCTTGAACCAGCAAAGTGTGAGCTAGATAGAATACATGTCTGCAGCTCCAAAACTCCAAACATATAGGAGTGAAGTTGGGACAAGGTAAAAATGCAATTAAAAGAAAGCAAATAACACATTTGAGTAAAGTGAAGAACTGGGACCATGTATTAGTTCACAGGGATGATGAAGTTTGAGTTGCAAAAGATGATGGCCTTCCCTTTTAGGACAGATAATGATTTCTTATTTTGGGTAGAAATTCTTTAATCTATTGTTCTCTGTGAGTCCTTGCTCTAGATGGCAAGGGAGCAGTTCTTCCTTTTGCATTATCCTCCTTGGTAACATCTGAAGCTGTAGCAAGCAAGTGTGCCTTCCAAACCAAGAAAAAGACTCTCAATTACAGAGAACCATGTGACAGTTACCAGAGGGGTGGGAGTGGGGGATGGGTTAAATGGCTGAAGAGGATTAAGTAGTGTACTTGTGATGAGCACCTGGTGTTCTATGGGAGTGTTGAATCACTGATTTGTATGCTTGAAACTAATATAACACTGTTTGTTAACTAACTCGAATTTAAATAAAAACTTTAAAAATAAAAATAAAACACTTATAATGAAGTAAATAAAGTGTGCCTTCATGAGGTGCTGCAAACTTTCTCAGCTTCTGGCCTTAGCAAGTTCCATGCCAGAATTGTTTTAATGCTCAAAAGTCAAAGGTTTATCTTTTTTTTTTTTTTTTACAAATAGTTTATTGTCAAATTAGTTTCCACATAACACCCAGTGCTCATCCCCACAAGTGTCCTCCTCCATGCCCACCTCCTCCCCCCCACATCCACCAGTCCTCAGTTTTTGTCAGCATTCAAGAGTCTCTCATGGTTTGCCTCTCTCCCTTTCCCCCACCATTTCCACCCTTCTTCTCCCCCTTGGTCCTCTGTCAAGTTCCTCCTAATCCTCCTATACGTGCACACATATGATATTTGTCCTTCTCTGCCTGACTTATTTCGCTCAGCATAACACCCTCAAGGTCCATCCATGTTGCTACACATGGCCAGATTTCATTGTTTCTCATTGCCATGTAGTATTCCATGGTATAGATAAACCACATCTTCTTGATCCATTCATCTGTTGATGGACTCAAAGGTTTATCTTTGACTAGGATAAACAAGAGACATAACTAGCAATCCACTTTCCAACCTCTTTGCTAAGATCTATAGTTTAGTGAGTGTATGTTGAACCTTGAATGTTATATCAAAAACTTTGCTTCATTTCATCTTCCATGTCAGAAACTAAGCCCATGATATAGGTAAACTTCAAGGAATACATTTCATTATTATTCTTTATAATTTGAGGTTAATTCTAGATGTTGTAAGGTTTGTAAGATATAGATCCTAAATCCACAGCAACTTAACACAATCAATCTTTATTTTGTTCTTATGTCACAGTCTACCAAGAATATTCCTGAGTGAGGGGCCTTCCTTGGCTATTTTTGGAAAATGATCTTCCATATTGTGATTCAATCCTCTTCTTGATCTTGAGTCCTCTCCACTAGTAACAGGTGAAAAACAAGAAACACCTCTCGGGACAGCACACATGTTTGTTAATTCAGAAAACACACAAATAACACTTATGCTTAAATTTCATTTGCTACAAATAATCACCTAGATACAATAGGTGTTTGGGAATGTAATCACAAGTTAGCACCATCTTTCAATCAACAGTCTTATTAATGAGTGGAGTATGAGTCTGATCAATTAGTTGCTTTTAACATGGAAAAAAAGACAAAAATTTAAAAATATAGGGTATCTGTTTTGCTCAGTTGGTAGAACATGCAATTCTTCATCTCAGGTCATGAGTGCTAGCCCCATATTAGGCATAGCTCTTACTTAAAATAAATTTAAAAAATAATAATAAGGATGACACAAGTTTGTCAAAATATGATACATACTATGAAGCAAAACAGAGTTGGTTAAATTGATAATAAGTGATACTTGGTGAAGGGGGGCTGTTATTTTATCTCAGAGGGTAGAGAAACTTGAGGGAAGGAATCCACTGAGATACTTGGGAAAATACCTTCCAGACAGTTATTACAGCACATTCAAAGCTAATTAGGCAAGGCATGCTTAGAATTTTGAAGGAGAAAGAAAAAAGGATACTGTAGTAAAAATAGTCAGTGAGATGAGTATGGAAAGGGGTTGATCAGTTGACCAGGTTTGGATTGTATAGCACCTTGTAGGCTGGTGAAAAAATTTGTAATTTGCTGTGAGTTAAGTGGAAAGTTACAAGATAATTTCAAGCAGAAAAGTAATATGATCTTACAAAAAAGTTGGAAAAATGATATTCCAAGAACATCTATATGATACACCATGTATATATATATATCCTTCACTCAGTTTCCCCTATTTTACATTTCAAATAATTATAGTACACTTATCAGACTAAGAAATTAACATTGTTATAGTATTAATAACTATTCACAGATATTATTCAAATTTTACCAATTTCCCCAATAATGTACTTTTTCTGATATAGAATCTGACTCAGGATTTCATGTTCTTAGCTGTCACATCACCCTAGTCCCTTTCAGTGTGAGAGAGTTCCTCAATTTTGTTTGTCTTTCACAGCCTTGACACGTTTGAAAAGTACTGGCTGATTATTTCATAGAACATCCCCTGATACAGATCTATGTGGTGTGTCCTTAGACTAGAATGAATTGTGCAATTCTGGCAGTAATGTAAGAGAAGTGATGCTTTGTTCTTCTCATGGTATCATATCAAGAAGTACATAATGTTGATACTAAATACCACATTTTACTAGTAATATTAAATTTTGTTGAGATGGCACCTCCCAAGATTCTCTGCTATAAATTTTGATATTCCATTAGTAATTAATCACTATCTTATAGGGAGATATTTTGAGGCTATAAAAGTATTCTGTTCATCTTTATGGATTTCACCCACCTAATTTAGCTTTCCTCAATTATTCTTACCTTCAACAATTATAAATAGTATTTGCTAAATCGTGATTGTCTATATCCATTATTCTTTCCACACTCATTAATTTGAATTCTGCTCCTAGTAAGAACGTCTCTTTTGTCTTAATTAATTCATTTACTTCATTATTTGTATCAGTAGGTAGTCATGGATATTTCATTTATTCTATGCATTGTGATCCTGTAGCAATGCTGTTTATTTTATTGTTCAAAGTAACTTTTATTTGGTCATTGAGAGATCCTTCCTAGTGATTCCTGTAATCTTTTGATATGTTCCTATCATTTTTAAAGCAATTCCTTATTTTCTGGTACCCCAAGATTTTCCAGACTTATCTGAGACTTTCCCAGCCACAGCCCTAGGAGTTTTATTGGTTCTATTGGGAAATGATATTTAGAAACCAATATCTAAGTGCTAGTTGTTCTCACTAATTGCAGCATGCCATTTTTTTAATGGACAGGCAGAAAATAGATGCACAAATACACACACACATGCATAAAACTGCTTCCATTTCTATATATATCTAAGAAAAGAAAGACTGGCATCACTGATGTGTTGTCTATGGACACAAGAGTGAAATGAAAGGAGGTTAAAATAAACAGGAGCTACGTAATGCATGGTCTTACGCACCATGACAATTCTAGATTTTGCTGTAATAGTCACGGGTAGCCATTGAAGGAGGTAGAGCAAATGCAATAAGGGATTCATGATATCAACGGATGCCCTGTCTATGAAAAGAAGATTAGAGTTTGGATCTACTGGGATGTGAGATATAAAATAAGTAAAGGGCAAAAAAGAATAAATGATATTAAAAAATAGTAGGAATGGGATGTGGAGGAGATGAGGCACCATTATCTCTCTCTAAAAATTTGCATTATTATTATGACCAGAATTCATAAGCTTTCTTTCCGATGGCAAGAAGATAAATAAAAGCAACTTTAGCATAGAGATGAGATAATACAAAAACAAATGCCTACAAAAGTTTTTGTCATTTTAAGCAAAAGGTTCATGACTGACCTTGTGTTTGAAAAAGAATTCCAATGTCTCATCCTGTAGAAATATAAAATGACTATGTGGAGTAAAATCTAGCTCAGAAAAGATAGAAGGCTTTTCTTTCATCTAGTCTCTCTCCCTTTCTCTCTCTCTCACACACACACACACACACACACACACACACACGCGTGCGTGCACGCACACATGCAACCTGATACACAGCTTATGAATAATGATTTTTGCTATCTCCGCTGAACCCTCTATGTGAGTCCTGGGAGATGAAAAAGTCCTAGGAGATGTAGAAGACAAGGCAGCAGTGCACAGACCTCAAAAACTGCTTGAGGTCTAATGGTTAATCTCAAATAAGTAGACATGGAGAAAGTAAACTATATCCATATTCGACAAATGGAATGGATTTGCTAAATATGTGGGAGACATAAATAATGCACATAGTTATTTTGCAAAAATGCAACAACAAAGGAAAGACTTTCAAAAGAAAATTTCGAATAGAAAAGAAAGAATTCGTTCACAGAAAAATATCTTCCAGAAAATATCATATTTTTCACAACAAACACAGTTTCCTAGATGAAAAGGGAAGAGGGGAGTGAGATTGTTAAAGAAAAGAGAAAAAAAATCAGATGAACAATTATAAATGACGTAATGAGACATAGTGCAACATTGAAAAACTTGATAAATGTAAGGAGAAAAATATATTTAAAGATGTAGGAGTGCCCGGGTGGCTCCGTGAGTTAAGCATCTGACTTAGGCTTAGGTCATGATCTCACGGTTTGTGAGTTTAAGTCCTGCATTGGGCTCCGTGCTGACAGCTCAGCCTGTGTCAGCCTGGAGTCTCCTTTAGATTCTGAGTTCCCTCCCTCTCTCTGTCCCTTCCCTGCTCTCACTTTGTCTCTCTCTCTCTCTCTCTCTCTCTCAAAAATAAGCATTAAAAAAATTAAAGACATAATATTATAACAAAGAAGACACGCACACACTTTATACCTATTTGTATTTGTTTTATATTTTGTTTTTATTATTTAATTTATTTTATTGCTTTTTAATATTTATTCATTTTTGAGAGACAGAAAGAGACAAAGTATGAGCAGGGGAGGAACAAAGAGAGCACACAGAATCCGATGCAGGGCTAGACCTGTGAGATTGTGACCTGAGATGAAGTCGGACACTTAACCGACTGAGCTACCTAGGTGCCCCTGTTTTATATTTTGCTTTTAAATCGAAATTTTGAACATAATATAAATTTAGGTAAGGTTGTGGATTCATAGGATCATTCATGTTTCATTTGCCTAAGGACACATTCAAGAGAAAGTCTTACACAGGTCATGCATAGATGTGGTTATGTTTACATAGCATATAGTAGCAGGGCTTTGGAGTCAGGCTAGAATCTACCACTGTAGGATTGGATAATTATAACGTGGTAGTGTTGGCAAATTGTGGAATTCTATGTCACAAAAAAATCAGTGAAATTTGTTTATATGGAATGACTTCAGTAGGACTGTAAAATTATTAGATATAAGTAATACTAATTATAAACATACATAAAACAATAAGTGTATGTATCTGTTTTTTAAGAATATGTACTGTTATGTTCTCACTTTATTTCGGAGTGAGTACTAAGTATATAAAGGAGCAGATAATGGGAAGTAGGAAAGAGAAAAATACAACAGTATTAAAATAATTTAGTTATGCTTTGGTTGGATCAATGTGGCAATTACACTATGATCTCTTGAGTTGATCAACTTAGTATTGTATGCCTGACACTCACAAGAAATAAAGAAAAAAGATAAATGTCTATATGATGGACATTATCCTCTTACCTTTGATGGAGTGACTTCTATAGCTATTTAAATGCATATTTACTTTTTGGATTTTCATCAAACACTGTAGAAGCCACCACCCCTGCCTCTGCCCCACCCCCCCACCAATAACTACATACAAGTATTTTTGACAGTTTTTCCCACATAACACAATATATATTCATAACCAATGATTAGTTAGTTACTGATGTAACTATAAACTTTGCATCTTAGTTTGATTCTATCTTTGCAGATGTTATATCATTTGTGAGATCAGTAGAAATGCAGTCATGGAATATTTTGTTAAATATATTGACAATTAATTTTGTGACTTATAGCAGACTTTTTAAAAAATCAATATTAAATTTTCTAGAAATGATTTCTCTCTCTGTTATTTTTAACTTTAATATTCCCTGGTTTTTTTTCTTTTCTTTCGGTAAATATTTAATCATGAAATTAAATGTGTTTCTAACAAGAGAACAATTATAAGGAAAATCCCCAAGAGGTGCAAACCAGTCACATTTCCATCGTGGGACTTGGCACCGCTGTTCTGTCTGCTTAGCACTATTCTCACAGTTATCCACCTGACTCACTCATCTTTTTTTCAAATACTTGCTTAAATGGTATGTCCTCAGAAAGACCTTCCCAATCCATCTCATTAAAAACCAGCCATTAATTAAATCATATTTGCTTATTTGTTTATTCTTCTGTTTACCATATTACACTGCAAGTAAACTCCATGAAGGCAAATATTTTCTCAGTCTCCAAAATCTGCAAGTGTACCTTATATATAGGAGATCATATGAAACACTTGCTGAATGGATGAATAAAAGCTGTTTTGTAAAGTTAAAAAAAAAATAAAGTAAAACATTTTGCTTAGAAATATATACACATAAGATAACAAAAGTTTTTGGCTACTTAGTCCACTGTGAGAATTTGCTCATTTATATATTGCCCTTAGGGCCTTTGTTTTTATAACATTTAACAATAGGAGTATAATTTTACAACCACGTTTGTTGGAATGCATCAATGCCAGATGCAATAACTAACTCTACTGTACAGACTCATCTTTTGAGAGAAATATTTTTCTTGCGATATTGACAGACTTGACCTTTGACAGTCAGCAGCATACTGTTCCAAATAAATGATGATTATGTTTGACTTATTTTCGTGTTTTAGAATCTCTGTTATATTATTTCACTATAAATTTTCTACATCTTAGAGAAAACGAAGAGGTTTAAGCTCCGGAAATTATGATTAACATAATACTCTTCAAATCCTGGGTCACTTACGCAGGCTTTCTTAAAGTTTAGCTGCACTAATTAACTCCAACTTATTTTACATACAAACCCACAACCCCTTCACATGGAGGAAATAAAAATATTAATCTGCTAAAGGCCAAGAAATGACATTACAGAAATGCTTTGGAAGTAATAAAAATAACTTACCACATAATTCTGAGGAAGTTATAGCCTCTGAAAGTGTGTCATCCACTGTCCTTCCTCACTCACATGGTCTGATACATGTACAAAGCCAAAGATTCACATGCCACCTACCATCCTTAATGCACCTAAGGAGTCTCTCAATTATTGAAGAAAATGGTAGAATTTAAGTAGTCTCAGTGACTGTTTAAAATATTTATTACTTACCCTGGATTCTACAGTCTAATATATTGGACATTTTTACAATGATTTGTGTAAACTTTAAAATATGTGTCACCTGGATTTTAAAAATGTGACTAATGATAAAGTAGTGTGTTATAATTGCAAAGGCATCAAACATAGAGAAAATAATGCTAATTTACTAACATTATATACTGATAAAGCCGTGAACTTGGCATACTGAATGGCAGCAGGAGCAGTTTTGCGAATATTCAGTGCCAATAATGGTTTGGATAAAAAGGTTAGGAGTAGAGAATATTATTCTGTCAGTTATATTGGAAAAACTAGTAGTTACAAACTTGCAAATTGGTGATAGCCTGGAATTCATAATATACTGTGAAAGGTCCTTATAACTTTTAAGGCATATCAATTTGATTTTATTAATTAAAAAATTATGATGGTTGTTTCAATAATTGAAAATTAAGGATTGAATCTTTCTCATTTATCGCTATTCTCTCAAAAAATTCCTAATGTACTCACCTCACACAGTTTAAAAAATAATCACAAATTTCCTGAAGATTTTACTTATTTTTAAAGAAACATTAAGGGAATGTTTAAAAAATTGTCTTTGAAAAGAAGCAAGCAAGGTCTTTCACAGTGCTTATTTCCTTCTTATGACTGAAATTTCTACTCAGGAATGTTCTTGATTTTCCAAGTAGCATTCAAACCATTCATTGACTTAATTTTTTGTTGAAATATATTCATTCATAAATCACCAAAAAAAAGCAAAGTTGTCAGAAGTCGTTCTTATCTTTCCTTTCTTAGTAAGTATCTCCCAACCTCTTCACACAAAGGAAGAGGCTTTGAGCATGTTCAATTCAAATTTGTGCTTATGATTTTAAAATGGCCACTTAATCTAGTAGTACCTATTAATCAAGGACATGATGTTTATATGCCAGTGATGTCAACGTAGACTCCCTAATATTACTGAAGCCATGCTCAGACAGCAGCTGGGAGAAAAGCAGTAATTGAACATATTTAAATATCCACCCCATGTACTGAACAGATTTCAACGTCTGCTGTGTTTAAGGTCCACTGGGTTGTGAAATGGCTGCTTCATTCACACAGATGTTAATATCTCCAGGCTTTTCTCTAGCTTTGCAGCTTCTCATTTACATATCTGCAGTAAGTTTGGTGTTCATGAAGTGAGATACAGCTCCTTGTCACTACTCTTTGTTATAATAAAGCATGTTTGATACAAAATACTAACACCTAGAATTACAGCTCATTAAGGCTTAAAAAGAAAAATAATAAGAAACATAGTGAGAGGTATTCAGTCACCAGTGCTTCATTAGTTCTTTCACTGTTTAAATACCTGAAGCTGATGAATATAAATTACTCATAAAAATGCAGTTTAAAAAGTTTTATACTCTTATCTTTTTTTTTACTCTGTGTAAACAGTGTATCAGATGATAATTCTTTACAGTGTGCATCCTTACTTTTTATATGCTTAGCACATTTTTCATATAGATATGTATGTGGAGCCATGCCCAAAGCTATTTAAAAAGCATTTGGTCAAAGATGATCAGGTGTTAAAAAGCTCTTTTTATTTCGCATTCAGGACCAATATTGCTTCTTCTGAAGAAGCTGAATATACTAATATGTGAACTGTATTGTTGGCCACTCAACTGGCATACTTTAATTAAATCTATTGTTTTTATGTACATAGTCCATTACTTAGCTACAGTGCCTCTACTTCAGTAAACCTAAATGTACCTTGACAATGAGCTGCTCAATCTTGGCATTCATCAGGACACTCTTGAATGTTTCCTCATCTCAGTAAATAATAGTGGTACCTTTGATTTTAGCTTTGCAGAAATATGTGTTTAGAGTATGCTACCGTCTACTTTGTACTCCATTTGGTCTTTAGTTTCCTTAGGAACACTGTGTCAACTTTTTTTTTATATTCCTATTTAGAAACAATACTTGTAAACATGATTTACATGTTCCTGATTTTGATATTTTATGTATCATATAAATTATCCTTACACATTTGTATTAGTTCTCAGTGGGAATTATCACTTATTAGATTTTGAAGAGAACACAGAGAAAACACTTCTCCTTACATTGAAAAGTTCATAAAAGAATATAAAATGATAGTATCATAAGCATACCCTTAAAGACACATCTAATTTGATTGGTCATCTTTAACTTAGAATCTGTATGTGTATATATATACTGACATATACATATATATGAGAACAATTTTATTTCATTTTCTTCATAACATTATCAACTTGGAAAATACTTCCATGATATTTCATATTTAATTATTATATTACTATTTACTCTTTAAATTTGTTCGTTATATTTCAAATGCATATGGTTAAAATATATACATATATTTAAATGCATAATGCATATAAATTAATTTAACTATACATTAATGTAAATGTACACAATGTATATACTTAAAATATATGCATGTACTTTTAAAAATGCCTATTATACACTTTTTTTTTTAATGTTTTATTTATTTCTAGGAGAGAGAGAGACAGTGTGAGCAGGGGAGGGTCAGAGAGAGAGAGGGAGTCACAGACTGTAACAGGCTCCAGGCTCTGAGCTGGCAGCCAGCACAGACCCTGACGCGGGGCTTGAACCCACGAACCGCGAGATCATGACCTAAGCGAAAGTCGGACGCTTAACCGACTAAGCCACCCAGGCGCCCCGCCTATTATACACTTTAAAGATAGACTTCAAATGCATATACTTAAAAAGACCAAATTTCATACAAAAATTTCCATTTATAGTGGTAATACCAAATGAATTTATATTTAGTATTGATGAAGTGTTTGTGATAGTTTTCCATCATTGGCTTATACAAAAGACATCATAAGAATATTATTTATTTTTTCTTACTATTCTATAGATTATTACATAAGCTGACTTTCTAGTTTATAAGAAAATTAAGTTTTCTGTTAACCATTGAACCACAAGTATAAATATTATACAATTTTTGCTCTGAAAATCCTCTCTGTTGGTCTATTGAGTAACATACTTCATTTTATAAACAAAAGTTAAATCTGAAATACCTTGACCCAAAAAATAGATGGAGATTAAGCAAACAAACAGAGGTAAGGGCAATGAAGATGGGCCTTAGGGCATAAAATTACTAGCCAGATACTAATTATGTGACCCAAGCCTTGTCACTGAATCTCATACCTTGCAACATAGTTTTGGTAACTAGACCTCTAATTTCTTTGAGATAAAGTCCAGTCTTACCCAATGATTACAATTTTATTATAGTAAAAGAATACAAATTAGAATAAGCCAAAGGAAGAGATGCATAAGATAAACTCTGGGAAGTATCCAGATGTGGAGCTTCCATTGTCTTTAAGGATATTTTACTCTTCTAAGCATTGATGTGTGGCAATATGTATGAAGCATTTCCAACATGAGAGTCTCATTGAACTTCAACTTGAGAGTTTTTATTGAGGTTTCATTAAGTGGATATTGATTCATTATCCACATGGTCAAACTCAATCTCTAATGCCCCATCCTTCCCCAGAGGTCTCATGTGGCCCAAGACCCATCCTCTAGTCTCAAGTTTATTCTGTCTTGTGAGGCCAGCTGCCACCCTACATCATCTCCCTAGCATAAATATTGAGAGGTCCATCATGAGTCATCTTGTTAGCATGAACTATCCATCAGGTATGGTCAGAAAGACCCTCCATCAATAACACGCCCATTACTTAGGAAACTCAAAGCATTTAGACCTTACATCCCAGGAACTCGGACAATTTAGTATAAAATGATACAACCAAGAACGAAAGTGAGAATCTGATCTCCCACTTAAGTAGACTCCTGCTATCCACTGCTTTGGTCAACCACGATGATAGCGCCATGTTATTCTAGTTACCCAAATCATAGACTTTCCCATGCCCAGCCTTATATGAGTGCACTCCATTTACACTCAACACTTGATGAAAAGTCAAGCTCTTTTTTTGACAATTTAAATGATAAAGATAGACGATAGATTATCCCTCCTATTTGGGCTAAAAACAAACACAAACAAAAAATTTACTTTAAAATTCACATAAAATAACTTTTTTGATAACTTATTGCTATTTTAATGCTGCAGCTCCCATCTTTGTTTTCTCATAGCCAAAATATTCTACAAATAACAGAATTTTAAAATTTGTTTTTAATCGAATTACCACACTTCAATAAATTCACTCACTGGCTGATAGATGTCCTTTTGTTATGGCAAGAGCATCCAATGTCCCTCCCCTTCTCAATAATTTAAGTGTTTTTGTTTTTATATGCATGTAATTGCCCATGAATGATGTCTGCATTCAGCAGCGGGCCCCATAAGTAAACATGTGCAACCACATTCCTTGCTTACACTGACAGTGCAGTTAAGTTTGAAATAAATGATTCATTACATGAACCTTGTCAAAAGCAGAATCAGTGTCAGACTGACAGAGACTCTGAGATTTTTGCAGATAATGACTAATGTCTGTTGTCTTGTGGACACAAATCTAGTTACATTAAACCCACTAATTATATTCATAGTAGTTTTCTACTTACATTTAAAATAAGTGTTTGAAAAGTTGCTTAGGTGTTGAATCAGAGAAGTCATTTATTTTGGTAGTGTTGATGATGCCATTAGTAAATAATGGATAGAATATGAATACCTTTACAAACTATGCAGCTCTGTACACAGGACCTTGAGCATTGCCTCTCCCTGAAATGTTTTATCCTTAACACTTTTTTACTTAAAGTGTATGCATTAATATAAATGTATGGGAATACAATAATTTTGAAATATGAAAGAAAAAAGGTCTTAAAAAGTGATTTATTTATTTATTTATTTATTTATTTATTAAGAGAGGGGAGATGGTAGGGTGGGGCAGCGGGAGAGAGAGAGAGAATCCTAAGCAAATTCTGTGCTGTTAGCATAGAGCCCAAGGCTAGGTCTCTGTTTCATGAACCGTGGAATCATGACCCGAGCCAAAATCAAGTCGAATGCTTAACCAACTGAGCCACCCAGGCATCCCACTGTCTTAAGAAAGTTTTTTTTTTTTTTTTAATTTTGTTAATGTTTATTTAGTTTTGAGAGAGAAAGAGAGAGAGAGAGAAAGTACACATGACGGAGGGGCAGAGAGAGGGGGAGACAGAATCCACAGCATGCTCCAGGCTCTGAGCTGTCAGCACAGAGTCCAACGCGGGGCTCCAACCCACAAAACATGAGATCATGACCTGAGCCGAAGTCATATGCTCAACTGACTGAACCAACCAGGCACCCTGAAAAGTTTTAATTCAAGCTTGAGGGATTTGAAATCTGAAACATCTAGTGCCTACCTAGAGTTTCATTGACAGAGTAAGAGATGTAGACTGAACAAACATAAGTGAGAGGCTAAACAGGTACAGTTTACATTGCATTTGACAAAAACAATAAAGCCTGGTGGAACCAGCTAGACCAACTGTGTAAATATAGCCTCCAGTGTTTGTTTAAAGGGGTGAGATATATAGAATATGTATATCTTGGATAATGTTAATTATAATAATGGGGTGACAGTTGTGAACCAGACAGTTCACTGGGAATGTTTGATTCATAATTGCTATCCCATAATCATAGATATAACTATTATATCACTTAAAGTACATAGTCCTGAAAGCAGAACAATAGATTTGTTGTGGTTTGTTAACTAATAGTTACTGACTGCACACTCCTTACTTAGTTTTGATGCCTTTATGTGTATGCACTGCCTTAAAATGCATTTCTATTTGAGATTGTTTACTTGTTCCCTATAGGTTCTATGATAAAGACTAAGTCCTTACTATGTGGTAGACTGTTAGTCTCTTCCAGTTGAGTTTCCTATAGTACCTCTTACCGATACTTCCCCAGCCCATTAATGTCAGTGTTGACTTTGTGACCTGTTCAATAAAATATGAGAGAAAATGACATGTGTCACTGCAGAACAGAAGCTTTAAGAGCCATCATACCCTCTGGCAATTTCCTCCTTCCAGGACTACCAGCAGCACTCCAGATAAAGGCTGCTCCATCACCTGCGACCCAAAGTTAAGAGGACAAGGGACAGAGCTGCAGCTGGCCTGTAATAGCTATGTAACATAAATGAACATTTTTACCTCTGCTGTGTTAAGCTTCAGAAATTTTGATATTGTTTGCTCCTGCAGCATAAATTTAACTGATTCTGAGAGACACATTTTGACTTCTGGTTTTGGTCATGATCTGGTGCTTTACTTCTCCAGCCACTACACTGTAGCATCGCTAGCTCTTTCTGCAATACCAATCAATATTTTGTAACTCAAACCATTTTAAATATTACAGCCAACGAATTCTTTTTGAAAGGGAAAGTTGATCATTTTGTAACTAATAAAATTGATTCAGAAACTTCCATGATTCATAGGTTAGAGTATCTCTCATGGTCTACCCTTCCTGACTCACATCTGACACCTGATCATTCACCAGCATCCCCAGGTGGTGATAGACCAGGTTCCTCTGCTCTGACAACAATGGCCCTTTTCTGTCCTTGATCACTCACTACATACTCTATTCTGTCACAGGAATATTGTCTAACATCTGCCTGGGATGAATTCGCCCCTTCCGTTTGGCATTCTCTTACTCTGCTTTCAGATCTCTCAGGGAAGCACCCAAATTTCCCAAGCAGAGTAGGAAATCTTAATCACTTTTGAAGTCACAAAAGTGAATAATAGAATTGATGGGATGATATGAGCTATAGCTGGGTACTCAAATTGTAAATGAAGACTATCTCACTCTTTTTATGTGTATTTTTTAATTTATTGGATCACAATGGGATATCATATTGTTTAGAATGATTTGTACTTTCTGACTCCAGTCCCTAAAAAAAAGTATATGAGGTATTTTAGTTTTCATTATCACAGGTGAGGACAGTGGGTTTTAGGGATGCTGAGTTGCTTGCTAAATGTTATTAGCATCCAGACTTATTAGAATTCGAGTTTCTCTGTGTCAGAATTTTCTTTCCAGTATAACATATGTTTGAAGAAACCAAACAGAGCTTATTTTATGGATATGTCTATTGTTTTATTTTCCTCAATGAAAGTCAGAAGGAAAATATGAAATTTGTGGTTGTCCTGTCACTTGCTGAATTACTCAGATCTTAAAAAGTGAATACTGCTCTTTGAATAAATGTCTTAATTTGAATCTTTAGTCCCTGCTCTGAATCTTTTATGATGTTTCATGCCAATCACATTCAAGCAGTAATTCAAGTGAGATGCATACTGTACTTTAGAAGAGGTCATTAGACTGGATGGCCTCAGGTCTTAAGTAATCTGGCTTCTTACTAGACTCACTCTGCCACCTCGACTTGCATTCTACTGAGGATTTGTCTCTGTCTCAAATTTCCACAATCTACAGATGCATCATAATGTTTCAAATTGTGTACCAGTGCAATTAAAAGGAAATAGGAGCCTAGAAGAGATATATCTTTGTCATTTTGGCTTCAAACTGAATCTTGACATCTTAATACTGATTTTACATCATTTAAATATAAAAATAGGTCATTTATTTAATGATTTAAATGATTCAACTGAAAATTCAGTTATGCTTTAATTACCAAATCAACTAATATAAAGCACTCTCCTACACTGACTTGGCTAGCTAATTGTCTCTTTATAGGTCTTATTAATAATTCACATGATAATTTTTCTGTGTTAGTACTGAGAATGTACTTTTCTTCCAGTAGTCAGACATGAGTATAAGGTTCCTGTGGATATAGGGAAAACACAAACAGGACCCCAATTAAATTCCTGGACACTAAGGAAGAACCAAGGAAATATTTATTCTCTTAAACCCAAGGCTGTAGGCTCCATGAAAGCAGGAATTTTGTCTGTTTTAAAATGTCACTATGTAAAGAAAGGTAACTATGTGAGGTAATGTATGTGTTAATTGGCTCAATTGTGGTAATTATTTACTATATATGTATATCAAATCATGTTGTATACCTTAAAAATTTTAATCTATTAATTATATTGTAATAAAGCTGGGGAAAAATGTCACCATTACATATCCAGGACTTAGCATCATACCTAACATATAATAGTGACTCAGTAAATATTTGTTTAATAAATAAGATAACAAATAGTTTATAAAACCCAGTATACTGACTTGCCCAAAAAATTAAAATATTATACATAGAATCCACAAATTTAATATTGTGTCCAGTTGATATATAATGAAAATACCATAAACATGGAAATGTAAGAAAAACATGGAAGATACACAAACTATATACATACCCTTTTTATAGTTCGAAGGATTTATTTATTGATAACTTTAATTTTTAATAATATGTATTTAAAATTTCTTTTTCCTGGAATGATTTGGTACCATATCTTATAAACCCTATCTTTATTACTTAGTAAAACGTTACTTACTGAAATTTTTTTCCTACCATATATTATAAACTCTTTTTACTACTTAGTAAAACATTACTTATTAAATATTTTTTTCCTACAAGGTAATATCAGGAGCAAACTACTCTGTGCTTGCATCATAGGTACTAGAAAAGCATATTTTTTTCATACACCCACAGTGACACAGGTATGTGAATGTCATCACTTCTCTTTTTCTTCCTTCTCTATCTCCAGGCACCTTCTCAATTAAAATGTGAAGCAATTTTCAAACATAGATTTAAAATGATAGGAAGCATGCTAAATTATTTCATTTTAGATAATAAAGGCAAATATTAGCTTTGAATTACTTATTAAGAGGAAATGATTACTTTACCTTAGAGTTTTAAAGCAAAGTGAGAGCATTTACTGCTGCCTTGAATAGAAATGCACACATATACACACAAACTTTATTTCAGTAAGGTTCCCTCATTTTCTCTCTACTTTTACCTAAAATCTTTATTGCCTGAGTTATTCCACATTTTTCTACTACACAAATTCTTATTGTAGCCATTTTATATAGATGACCTGAATTTCCACTGTGAGAGTGAACATTAGAGGAAGTCAACTGTATCAGAGGTATGGTTGTACAGAATTTATGTGAAAACAATGCACAAATGGTATGTGTATAATTAATTAAGACTATGGAACATTGCAGAGATTATGTGTTATCTTGTATTTCTTAATTTTATTTTCTAAACCAACATTCACTGTATTTCTGTGAGAGCACAATTAGGTAAACAGGTTCTTTTACTTCTAATGCTGACATGAATATCTGGTTACATCTTAAGGTGGTGTTCTTAAAGTTAAGAAAAAAAGCAATATTGAAAAATCTAGGTTATGCTAATATTTGAATACACTGTTTCTGGAAATGAAAGATCTAAATTTTTATTTATTGTTTCTTTTTTCTTTATTCATATAATAGCTCTTCTTTTTCACTTATAAATAGGACATTTCATGTCATCAGTTTGGTAATAACATAGTGAACCCCTACAACAAGACTAATTTGTCTATCATCATATATTCCAATGCATTCCTTCCCTTTAATCACTTCACTAAGTCTGAGGTATTTCTCCATCTCTGTGTGTAAACAAATGGAAACCTTATGGGTAACCCATCCTCACTTTCAAAAAAGCTGTTTATTTATATTAAAAATTTCTAATAGATATTGCTTATGGTTGAGTGCTCACCATATTATAGGAAGTCTTTAATAAAAGAAAAACATTTCAAATTCGTTTCAAACATTTTTAGTGATGTCACAAAGAAGCATCACCAGAAAAACCAAAATTTGCCTGTGTTATCTTCTTTTTTTTTTTTTTTAAGGCTATTTAGCTAGACAAATAAAAATCTGGCAACCCTTCTTCAAAAATATGTCCTACAAATACCATATGTTTTCATGTATAGGTAGATTAGGAGAAACTTAATGGAGGACCATGGGGGAGAAGAAGGGGGGAAAAGTTGGGGAGAGGAAGGGAGGCAAACCGTGAGAGACTCTTGAATGCTGAGAACAAACTGAGGACTGATGGGGGTGGGGGAGAACGAAGGGGGTGATGGGCATGGAGGAAGGCACTTGTTGCGATGAGCACTGGGTGTTAATGTGGAATCCAACTTGGCAATAAACTATGAAGGGAAAAAATGTACTAATTTTATATACATCATTATAATTCATTTATTCTTTCAATAAGCATGCATGTTTTGCTTTGCACTACATTCTAGTCCATAAAAAATAATTTAAGAAAACAGTCATAAAGTGTTGTGACTGGGTTTCCCCCAAAATAAACCCCGAGAAAGAATGTAAATGCATGTAGTTTATTTTGGAGTTGCATGAAACTCAGGGAGGTGAGCAACTAGGAAGGAAAACTGGTAAAGGAAAGGAGTCAAAAAAAAGAATGTTATTAATCCCATAGGGAAATTCTGGGTAATGCTGTAAAACACCATTGAGGTACGACAGGCCTGGGTATTTAGGTACTTGGGTGGGTTGGGAGGTAAAAGACTAGGAGGGTAAAGGGTGGAAGGAGAACTTGGCTGGATGGTGTGTGTTGGTAATTCACAAGCATATTTTCGTCCCTGTGGCCACTAGGCAGAGAGTAGCCATCTAGTGTTCCAGATAAAAGAGAGAGAGAGAGAGAGAGAGATGAACTGGCTGAAGTGGACTAGAGGGCATTTACGTGTAGGAACAAGCCAACTGATGTCTTTAGTATGTGTGTTTGTATTAGAAGTGCTCCTCTGGGTAATGACAGAGAATCTAAAAGATGGAAACATTAGTCTGGGAGTTAAAATATCCAAATTCTGGTTCCACATTGATGACTATAGTAGGCTTTGATGTTCTTTTTTTTCTTTCCTTTTCTTTTCTTTTCTTTTCTTTCCTTTCCTTTCCTTTCCTTTTCTTTTCTTTTCTTTTCTCTTTTCTTTTCTCTTATTCTTCATTCATTCATTCATTCATTCATTCATTCTGAGGGAGAGCAAGGAAGAGAGTGAGAGAGTCCCAAACAGGCTCTGAACTATCAGTGCAGACACCCATGAGGTGTTGATCTCAGGAACCATTAGGTCATGACCTGAGCTGAAATCAAGAGTTGGAAGCTTAACCAACTGAGCTACCCAGGGACTCTCTGATATTGTTATTTGTATATAATCTGTGCTTCTGAAATACTATTAATCTTGATCTTCAAGCATTCATAATATAAAACATACAGGATTTATGTGATGTTAATTGTGAGAATTTAAGCTCCCTTCACACCTCTGCCAAATCATTGTTTGATCATTTAAGTGGTTTTTTCACAAGTTGGCATACTCTATTCTACTTACAAGCTCCATTTCACAAGGGTGAAACCTTACACTATATTTTGAACTGAAAGTGGCAAATTAATGCTAGTGGCCACTGAAAAAGTGTTGCAGCTGCTGACACCTTGCTAATGCCTAAGAATGGTCTTGTAAAGTCGCTGAAAGCCTACATTAAAAGTGCAACCATGAGCCTTCAATTGCTGTCTTGCTGTTGGATTAAATGATAAGAATCTGGGGTTCTCAACATTCCAATATTCAGCTTTTTTAAAACTCTTTTTGTAACCCTCTTGTCTTATTACATGAGTGCATGGGAACTCGGTCCAAGTTGTGTTAGATACAACATTTTATTAAACATCTCTTAGCCATTTTTTTCTTTCCTTGAAGGGTATGTATGCCACTCTCCCAGGATAAAAGTTGACTTACCATAGAGCCTCTTACTTAGGTTTCTTGATCACTCTGTAACACTCAAGCATGCTACAATTTCAGGATAAAAAAAACACAAGCAGCTTGTTCTGATTAGACTGTGACATTAAAATTATGACTCTTTATAGATGTTTATGTCCCTGCTTGCACTATGTCATGAAGTGTGAGGTGGCCTGTGTGCATTAGAGGCTGTGGTCTTATTGTGCCTTAGCTGAGAGAGCGGAGATAGATATGTATATATCAGATATATGTCAGATGTATATATCAGGCTGAATACACCTGAACAGCGATATAATGAATTAAACTTCATTAATCTCTGGCATAAAGGTATCATATGTTTTTCAAATGTCAAAACCAAAGTGATATGTGTGTCAGTTTAATGACTATTTGGAAAGAACAAACTTGAAAATACCCTTCTGTGAGTTGGCTGCTGACAGTTTCTCATGATTGAAAATAGAATGTCTTCTGTTCATGAATTTTGAACATGGATAAATAGTGTGTCCTTATGTTCTCCTTCAACTAAGATGGTGGTGCTGACCTCCCACATTTCATATCCATCATGAAATGAAACCCCATTAGCAAAGTTCACTTCAGAATTTGTCCTCGTCAATGCAAGTTTGTCACAAAATATTCCGTTCTCCCTCCTGAGATTGTGAAGGAGTCATTATAGGGAGATGTGTTGGATATACTTAAAGGAATAGCACCCTGTTATCACATTGTTTATCACATTGTTGTGATAAACTCATTAGCATTGCCAGTGCTTCAGGAACTTTTTATATCATCTATAAGATAGGACAAATAGAAAATCTCATTAAAATCTTGATGGATATCAATACTAAGCAATTTATTCCCCTTTGTGCAAAGGAAGGCGCCACATGTGCAGTTTTGTTTCTGACAGGGAAGATGAATTTTTTTGTATATTCTATTTTCCCCATCCTTTTCCTTATTTCTTGACCATGCTTATCTGAATGGGAGATCACAGGTTCAGTTGTACCAAACCAGCAACTGGTGTTTCCATAAGAGAAAATTTGTACTCCTCTATTGAGTCTTGAAGTGTTTTTGTTTGTTTGTGTTTGTTTTTGTTTTTTTTAATATCAGGAGAACAGGCCAAAGTGTAACTGACAGATGGAGGCTGGATCCTTGTATGACAAGGCACAAGGTTCATTTAATTTGATCCTATACAGAACAAAGCACAATGCCAAGTATAATGCTTTCTGACGGATTTTAATTAGCTGTGCTTGGCTAGCTCCTCTTTACATTACTTCAGTTCACACTCATTTTGAAGACTAGATGAAAGTTCTTCATAGCAGTGGCATGTCCATTTGGGGCAGAGGGTAATCAGGCCCAGCTACTATTTCCCTCGCTTACTCACATACACAGTAAACTGTTTTCCCTGCTGCTTTACAAGAATTACTGAAACATTTTTTCCCTGTGGCCAGCTAGATCAGTCTCTGTGACTTCCTTGTATTTGATTCTAAATATTGTTTCAAAAATAAATTCATTATTCCTTGGGATACAGAAGTAGGATGGGAAGTCACCTTGAGTTTCACTCAGTGTTTCTCTTGTCTTCAGTATAAAACACAATCTGAGTCCTCCCTGAGAATGAGAATCTTATTTCTAATGACCTCAAAGAAAGAAGATTCCATAACCTTTCAAAATTCTATCCTCTATTTATCAAGCTACAATATTGACTTTTTTTAACCTGTGTCTGGAGATTAGGCTTATCTCACTCTATTTTTTTTTCTCTACTCAGTGAAGATAGGAAAAATATGTCTGTGTCTGGGTTTTCTTTATCAAGCGTGTGTGCTTTATTAATGTTTATAAGACTTTTAGATAAATGAGATTTAGCCTATTTATTCCTTCCTTTTCTTTTTTTATTCAATTATTATTTCATGCTTATGGTAACTAAAACAGCCACTTTTGAATAACAAGGAAATGAAGTCATTACATTCAACTTAATAAAAGCTAAGTAAAAATTATATTTCTGCAGTTAAGATCACATGAAAATTTAAGGGATCTAAATTGTTAGTGCACAGATTGATACTTAACATTTTCTATATTTGATGTGCATCTTTTCTCATAATTTCATTGAAGTGAGAGATATGGGGAGAAGTCGTTTGTCTCAGAAAAGTAATTCACTGTTATTTTAATATATACATCAATTATTTTTTATCAATTTGTAGTTCAAATTTAGCAGATATAAGAAATCCACAAGGAGAATTGACAGTAATAGCAATTTGGAAATAGAAACTTGAAGCTGAAGAGGAGATCTGGTCTAGTCATGCAGATTTGGTAACCTTAACATTGAGAAAAACTAGTAGCTTCGTGGACATGGATGAAGATTGAGATTTCCAAATGAGATCAGTGTTTAATGATATGTTTACACCAGTTGATGATGAAACATCCCAGGCCTTTTGACACATCTTTCCTCTCTCTCTCTTTCTCCCTGTGTCTTGCATGCATGCACACACATGTGCACGTGCACACACACACACACATGCCTACACACACATGATTAACCTATTAACCTTCAGGCCATTAATAACTTTGAATGGCCTTGGGGCAGCTGGCTCAGTGTTTTTTGTTTTGTTTGGTTTTGGTTTTTGGTTTCTGTATTTTTTTTCCTAGTGATAGCATGCAACAGGATGTTCTTATTTTGTTCTTATTTCTCCTTGTTCTCTGTACTCACTTCTTCAAGAATAAAAAAAGCATGACTTTTTTTTTTCATTTTGCTTCAGAAGATCTCCATTGATAAAGACCAAATCCTCTGAGTTTATTACCATGAATTATGCAATAAAGTGTTTGTTATTTGCTCACTTAAATTCAGGTTTAATATTCTGCTTTTCAAGTTCTTGCCTACCTGGCTAAAATTGCTTATACTTCTGTTGGACCCTAATAAGGTGGTGTTTGCTTACTAATGCAATATATTTGCCTTCTTATATGTATTTTCTCTAAAAGCAATTTCAGAGCGTAAAACCTCTTACATTTTGCAGGCTGTGAGGTAAAACCTAAATAGTTTGATCCAGGCCATTTTAGAAGGTACAAGAAGGGCAGCTTAGAAGCCATGTAATTTATATTAATTGCAGAGATGTATAAGTCATAATAGTCTGGGTTCAAATACCAACTTAATGCCGTTGTGACTTTGTATTCATCTCCCAACTACTGAACCTCATTTTACTCATCTATTTAATAGAGAAAAGCATCATGCCTCATTGATGAGCTGAGACATTTACAAGAAATATGCAATCACTAATATATAGTGGATGGTCAATAAATGTGCATTATCTTTTACCTATGTTTCTGCTTCTATATTCAAACACTAGGCCTTCTTCCATCCTGTTAAACTCTATCAATAAAGGAAACCTTCCCCAAAGAGGACAATTTGTATATAAATATCGTTTTCATATGTATATGTGTGTGTATTTGGAGAAATTCAAAAATTGAATTTTATACATGAAGTTATATTATCTATAGATAAAGATAATCTAATGATCTAAAGAAAATATGGAAGGTAATTTGGATTTATGATATGATAATCTTAACAAATATTTGTTATAACCTACCAAAAATTGATTTCTTCTGGAATTGATTACCTTGCTAATGATTTCTGATTATTAGTAATGACTACTTATATCTTACTCTTCACATATAAATATCACTCAGATACTAAATAAAATCTATTCAAAAATTATTCTTCCTAAAAAAAGGTTCAATGGCTAAGTTGAAGTACAATAAGTTTGTAAGTAAGCAAACATCATGACAATTTTACCAAAAATCTCCTCTCCAATAATAAAATGGCAACATGGATTCACTGTACTAATACAATAAGAAAGCTACCAAGTACATCCATCTCCATAATGGATACCATTTAAATTTTAGTGGATTGTAAATGACATGAGAATGATCTTTAGGATGGACTTAAGTTAAATGGTTTTCCCAGAGTCAGAGACAACAGGTGTCTACTAGTGTACCAAGAAGCAACATTTTATGTTGACCTTGTCTCTATGGTTATTCTGACACTGACACATGTACTTTTGCCTCTTCTTCAATTGCACTCCATGAGCAATGATTAAAATTAGTATTACTATTTTCTTACAAGACAGGATTCTACCCTGATATTTGTCTCTCTTGTTTTGCATGATCTTTTTTGTTGTTATTGCTCTTGTTTTGTTGTTTTAAAACACTTTGTATTTTCTGATGTACTTTACCCCCATATTTGTTAATCTGGCTTCATTCTTAATATTTTTGTCTATTTGCCTTAGATTCCTGTACATCCATTGTTTCCTCATTACTATAAAGCACATTTTACTTTTCTCAATCAATTTCTCTAACTGGTCAATTAAATAAGAGTCTCACTCCTTCACTGCATTATTCAGCCTGACTAATCTCATTATGTGCAAACGATGTAATGGTATGATTGGCTAAAATGGCAAGGAAACTCCCTTTATTTATTAGGCATGATTCTGATCAATCAGAATTATAAGAAGTAATTATGAATACAGGCATATTGCTAGAGTGTATATGAGTACCTCAAGTAACACTATAAGAAGTTGGCTTGACTTGAAATTTTGAATGCAAGTATGTATTTGACTACACTAATAGTCTAATTTGACTACACTAATGGTGCCTTAAGGGAAAAGTAGAAATGATTTTGTGCCTCTCTTTGTAAAGCAAAAGGAAAATGCTGAAATATTAGGATATTCTTGAGACATATATCACAGAACAAATAGGGAGCCAGATCAAAAACATGAGTTAACAAAAAAAAGTTAAGGGTTTAGTAATCAAATATTGTTTCTTACTATGTGTTTTATAAATAACACATCTTAATTTAATCCTCACAGCTTCCTCAGGTAATAAGTATATCATTGACACCACTTTTATACATAATAAAGCTCAGTTTCAGAGAGATAAAAACAATATGCTAAAAAGTTCTGCTTTAATCTTAGTGATATTAAACATTGGGGACATAAAGACAAAGGAGTGGCATTAGTTGGCTTGGTTTATGTCAGAGTCACTCTGGCTATGGTTAATAAAAGAATGAAAAGGTAAGGGAAGAAACTGGAAATCATTAGGAGGCCATTGTAATAATCCGGACAAGAGAAGAGGGTGGCTCAAATTAAGAAAGTTGCAGGTGTGATGGTGAAAAATGGCCAGATTTGGGGAGTGCTTTGGAGATAAGGCCTATAAGATATGGTAGAATGAATGTGGGCTCTGAGGGAAAGGGCTATATCCAGAATGTCAGCTGAGGTTTTTATTTAAAGCAACTGGAAGGCTGGCCTTGTCAGTAACTGAGATAGGGAAGATTATAGGAAGAGCAGTTTGATAAGGAAGGGAGAATGGCAGCTGAATTCTGGACAAGTTAAGTTTAGATGTCCATTAGACAACAAAGTGAGTGTATTATATAGACTATTATATACTCAAGATGGGAGTGATCAGGGCAGAACTTAATGCTGGTGATATTGTTATAAGCATATATATGGTCATTTAACACCTTGAGAATAGAAGAAATCAACAATGTTTTTTTTAAGCAAGGAGGAGTTAGAGATATCCAAAAAAGATGATGAAAGATAAGTGATCACTGAGAAAAAAGGAAGACAAAGCAAGCATATGTCTCCAAAACTATGTGAAGGAATGATTTTAGCAGAAGGGAGTGATCACATATTTCTGGTAAATCAAGTAAGGTGAAGACAGAGAATAAACTATTGGATTTGGCAACATGAAGTTCACTGGAAACCTTGACAAGAACATTTTTTGACAAAGTCATGAATATGAGAGCTTGATTTGATTGATTCAAAGAGAATGGAGAAAAAGTATTTAGAAGGCGTATACAAAGTAAAGTAGTTTCAAGAAATTTTTCTGTAATAAGAAAAAGAAAGTTTAGCAGCTAAATAGAGAACCAAGGTCAAAAAGACTTTTTAGAAAATAATGGAGATACAACAGAATGTTTTCATGTTAGAAAAGATAGAAGAAGTTGCTGAGAATTCCTTGAGCCATGTTTTTTTTTTTTTTTTAATGTTTTATTTATTTCCAGGAGAGAGAGAGAGACAGCGTGAGCAGGGGAGGGTCACAGAGAGCGGGAGTCACAGACTGAAACAGGCTCTAGGCTCTGAGCTGGCAGTCAGCACAGAGCTCGACGCGGGGCTCGAACCCACGAACCGCGAGATCATGACTTATGCGAAAGTCGGACGCTTAACCGACTAAGCCACCCAGGCGCCCCATCTTGAGCCATGTTTTAACTGGAAGAAGATATGGGATCTCTTGTGTAGAAAGGGTTGTCCTTTGCTGATACTTAGAAAAGTACCTCAGCGATAGATGAGGCAGAGATGGGGATTTAATGGTGGGGGGTGGGGGCTGTTGAAGTTCTCTTCAGATTATTTTGGTCTTCTTAATAAGATTGGAATAAGATCACAATCTAAGAATAAGAACACAGCGGGAGTTTTGAAGGTCTGAAAGTTGGGGTAAAATTCCATTATGTCCTCCTAAATGTTTTATCATGAGTTTAAAGTGACACTTATCTATATGATTTTCTCCAACCATGTTTGGTGGTGAAGATTTAGGATGGAGGTAGGCAGAAATGTATACTGAACTAATTGGTGGCTCTGGCTTAGAAAATATGATAAATGGGAGAGGGTCAGAAAAGATGTTTTACTGAAATAGGGATTTAATCTATTTACAGAGAGAACTAAAGACATGATATGGCTAAAAGGAAATAGAAAGTTAACAAGGAAAATAGATTATAACTCTTGGGGTAGTTACAATATCACTACAATTACATTTGTCTCTTCTTTAATTGAAATCAGCTTGAAACAAGGAAATATGACATATGTTTGGCAACAAAACATTTGTTAAATATATATTTATAAACAGTGAAATACATATAACTGAATAAAAAGTTATTTTACATTATTTTCTACAATTTAGAAATTCCTTACTAATTATTTTTAGAGAAGAAAAAACACTTTCTCTATTCAATACAATATTTCACTTATAAGATGAATAACTGCTGTTATACAAATACAAATAAAAAATAACACAAAATAAATAGAAATAAATGAATAATAACCAGTCTATATACTATGATATATTAGGTAACTAGACTGGGAATAGAGATGTGATAGAATTTATTGCACCTAGTAGAAACATTTTGCCTAGTTGTGAGTTATGTGAATATTACATATGGCAGGTGAGAAACTCCTTTCCAAGGATGCATGTTGATGGTCATTTGTAGAATGTCATCAATGCTAATGTCTTATATCTGTGCTTCTAAAATTTATGAAGTACTTCCATATTTGTTTTCATAAGAATACCATGTATTAAGCAGCACAGTCATACAAACCTATCTTACAAATTATTCTTTTTAGATTCAGGGAAATTGAATTACTGCCAAGGTCATATAGCTAAATTTATAGCAGATTTAAATATAGTATGGTGAACTTTAGTTTGTTGTAGGAATAATATCTCTTCAGCAAAATTTGTGGGTAGATCAATTAAAGCATAGCTTTGCCACCACAAAAGGAATAAATGTTCCAAATTTTTCCATAGTGCCCACTCAAATACATACATACATAGACACACTCAATATTTTAAATGAATACTTGCTAGAATAAAACATGGAGTTTGAAAGCCCTTCCAGAGATTGATTAGTACACTATTTATATATTTTTCCCAAGTAGTGAAAATGTATTTTTGAAATTATATACTCTTCTTCATCATAAGGACCTAAATAATGACATGGATAATTACATGTGGTGGAAATAAAAGGAGACTGGCCTGTGCACACATATATCCATGAAGATCCAAACACAATTTGGGGATATAGAAAAATAGAACTAATGATTGTACTCAGTAAGTGTTATTTTATTGCATTTAGTTTAGGGTTGCTAGTAAAAAAAGACCTAGTTTAACTCAAGCAGTGCAGATGTATTTTAAAAATATGTGTAGGGGCACTTGTGTGGCTCAGTCGCTTAAACGTCCGAGTTCAGCTCAGGTCGTGATCTCACGGTTCGTAGGTTCGAGCCCCACCTCGGGCTCTGTGCTGACAGCTAGCTCAGAGCCTGGAGACTGCTTTGGATTCTGTATCTCCCTCTCTCTCTCTCTCTCTCTGACCCTCCCCTGCTCACGCGGTCTGTCTCTAGAAATAAATAAAAATATTAAAAAAAAAATTTTTAATTATGTGTAGACACAGGGCCATAAAATCTCATAACAGCAATAACAAAAAGCTTGACATGTAGAGATAGCAGTATACCCTCAGGAATGGAAGTACTTAATATCCTTTTACATTATATAATTTCCTTGTCATTGAAATTTGCCAATCTCCATCATCATTTGCATTTCTCTTATCCTTATTCTTCTTTTACTGCATCTGTTTCTGATTCCCTCTATAGATTCCTGACCTTTGACTTTTGCTTATTTGTAGTTTCTGAATACTCACAACTTAAGCCCGCTTACTGTCAACCATTGCCTCTCCTGCTTCATATTTTACATCTGTACCCAGTTTCATTGTCTGCTCTGATTAGGAATTGCTGGACTCTTTCATATTTTGTAGTTATAGTTGCCAAAGGAGAGGATCTCCCGGTGTCCAGCATTGTCCCTCTTTGAAGACATAAATCTTTTCATGCCAGACCACTTCATTTGTTGCTGGCTGGCTTATGGATTATGGTTCCTGGATTCATTCAGTTATGGCCAAAGCATATGTGATGGAATATAACTCCTAATAGTTTCTCTCAGGTAGGAAACTTACTGTGGGGCAGGATCTTTGCTAAGGGAATCGGAGTATGGTAGTTGCCACGATTGGCCTTTATATGATATTTCAATGTCTGGGGAAGATTTATATATGATGAGGTCACATATCATAATTATTACTCATTTTACCTAGTCGCTACTCCATAGGGAGCAGATGGAGTTCCTATCTTATCTTTTATCACTTACTTTTGCTGACATCTACATAAAGGTTCTTTTTTAATTCCTTTAAATAACTCAGATAAAATAATAAAACTCAGATGTTAGGCATTGGATAGCAAAACAATGTGATTAAATAAGTTTTGAATTCCATTAATTTATTAATTTAAAGTAGCTATATTAATTTAAAGTAGCAAGAGATCCTGTTCTTTCACTCTGCATGCTTTTTTTCTCCAAGTACTTGGAGCAGTGAAAGTAGACATTTGTGTATAGCAGTTAATACCCATATATCATAGTTTGGGGGAAAAGACCAAACAACTTAAGAAAAATGGATCACATTACAAATGCTCAAATCTGTCTTGAAGCAACAGATCTTTAAATCATTTTTCCAGGTTTTATTTGCATATAATATGGCAGTGCACATGGGAAGTCATAAGCATTCTGATACACAAACTGGGATAATTTGATCTTGTATTTTACACTTCATATGGACATAAAATTATGAAATCTCAATAACAGCTTGATGCCATTTTATTCAGAATGAAATATGAGGTTGAAAAATGGAAGTTGTGATTATGTAGGTCTATTATTGGTCTTTAGAAGCCCCAAATTTAATCTTTAAAAAATAAACACTTGCTATGTCAAATATTCTTTTGGTCAAGAACTCATATCAATGAGAAACTTACTTCAGTCAGTTTAAGTGACTCATCTTGCTTCCACTGTTTCAGAGGTTCTAATGAAGTGGCAATCAAGCTGTCAGAAAGGGCTGTTGTTAACTGTAAGCTTGCATGGGCTAAAATTTCCTCTCTAAGATGGAAAATTTCCTCTCTCCTGTCTTGGCAGGAGGCCTGAATTCCTGGCTACATGGGCCTTTTGCTATATGAGTAGCTTCATCTTCATCCAGAGCATGTGATCCAAAAGAAAGGACAAACAGGAAGGTGTGATGCCTTTTATGACCTAGTTTGTAAGGTTGTACACTTTTGCCTTATTATTATTTTTCAATATGTGTATTTCTTGAATGTGAGTAAGTGTCAACTCCAAGTTATACTCAAAAGAAGAAGGCCTCATGTGTAGCAACATGGATGGACCTTGAGGGTGTTATGCTGAGCGAAACAAGTCAGGCAGAGAAGAACAGATACAATATGTTTGCACGTATAGGAGGATTAGGAGGAACTTAATGGAGGACCATGGGGGAGAAGAAGGGGGAAAACAGTGGGGGAGAGGGAGAGAGGCAAACCATGAGAGACTCTTGAATGCCGAGAACAAACTGAGGGCAGATGAGGGGGAAGGGTGGTGATGGGCATGGAGGAAGGCACTTGTGGGGATGAGCACTGGGTGTTATATGGAAACCAACTTGACAATAAACTATTAAAAAAAAAGAAGAAGAAGAAGGCTTCTTCTTTTTGAAGGGCGTGTCAGAAAATGTGTGGGCATATTTGAAACTACCATAAGGAATATGAACACATTTACTAAGGGATTTTCTACTGAGCAGAATATGAAATTCTTAACGATTGTAAAGATAATGACTTTTTCCTGAACAAAGTGGTTAAGGTAGTTTTCTTTGCATATATTGCATTGCTTTTTGGTCTGTGTCTTTGCTTCCAAGGCCACAACTTAATGGAGCAAAAATTAGTGCTGCCTATAGCAAGTAGCTGTAGACCAGTGACACGGACTTTCTGGAGCACTGTGCCAATTAAGGGCACAATCTATGGAATATATACAACCACACCTATTCACTGCCCTCCTTTGGAGAGTGTGATTTTAAGTCTATATTAAAAGCTTTATTAAAAAGCTATTATAAAAAATAATCAGATTGTAAAACACAAATTTATTATCTCATAGTTCTCACAGAAGTCTGGGTTCCTTTGCATGAGTCTCACGGGGTCAAAATCAAAGTGTCAGCTGGCCTAGTCTCTTATCTAGAGGCCCAGAGGAAGAATCCCATTCCAATCTTATTCAGATTGTTGGCAGAATCTAGTTCTTTTCAAGTGTAAATCTCAAGTCCTCATTTCTTCATTGCCTGTCACCTGGGGTTCATCTTTAAGTTCTAGATGCCCTTCTCTGGTTCTTACACGTGGACCCCTATGTCTCAGAGATAACAGAGGGCTATCACATCATTCTCCTCTTTGAAATCTCTCTAAATTGTCTTTTTGCCATGTCTTTTGACTCTAGCTGGAGCAAGACTTTTTCTTTAATCTCATGTAATTAGATTGAGCCCTACTCTGCGTATAATTAAGGTTACAGACCTTAAAATAGGGAGATTATCTTGGATTATCCAAAGTCCCTTTTGAGATGTAACATAATATCTTCACAAATTTCATACCAGGAGGGCTGACTTTTTAATCCCAGGAAGTATTTACATGCTTCCATGCTTTGTATGTGTATCTTTACAATAGATATTTCTACTCCCAGGATCCAAGAGGAACTTCACAAAAATCTCAGAAAATAAATTGTGTGTGTGTGTGTGTGTGTGTGTGTGTGTGTGTGTGTATCTGAGGAGCAGAGAATATATTTCTCTTTAAGACACACATGTATGTGGTAATGAACGTCAAAGGTGGCATTTGTCCCCCTGAAATTTTTCTAATTGTGTCCTTCCCTCCTCTTTAAGAAAAAACACCACCCGTTTTACAAAGCTATTTCAAAAACAACTAATTATCTGAAAGCTATGGTAAATATAACATAGAAAAGAACAAAGGTACAAGAATTCTTAAAGGCCCATTAATAATTGTCACCCTGATCCTCACTGAAATGTAAATAGAATTAGATTTGCCCTTTTTCAGTTGCCCTGTTTGTCCTGAACTGATGGGCCTCCTCCTGCTCTTGTCTTGAAATTTCTTCCCACCCAGCCCTTTCCCCCAACATGCTACTCTGTGCATACATCAGACGGCATTCATCACTGTCTCTAATGATCTTGACTTCTTATCTCTCCTAGTTTTTTCTTTTACTTCACAATTTTAAAGGACAAGAACTGTATCTAATTCATTTCTAAACATCCAGAGCCTCGCATAGTAACAGGAATATACTAAGAATGTATATGTGTAAATGAATCAATGAATAAACAATTGGATTTTCTCTCTTCCCTTTGGTGAGTCTCCGTCTGGATACACTACCTTAGCATAAGGAGGCACAATAGGTAATGGGTGTCGAATGTTTACATGAGAGACCCAAAGAGATCAAGAAAAGTAATTTACATCTCACAACAAACTCCTCAGAACTGTACGATATAATACAGCAAAGTAATCTTAAGTGTCCATATGTTGTGTAAAATCTCATTTTTAACATATTGATATTTTTTTCCTGAAAATGCTTTGCACATAGAAGCACTAAAATGATCTTTGACATAAATAAAACAAATTATATCACTTTCCTTTTTATTATAAAAATGGTCACTTTTTTCATTTACACTCTTGGTAGGGTCATTCAGCTTTGACCTATCAAGCTTTCATTTCCTGCTGTCTGAAATGAAACATCTCTCCCACCTGAAACTGACAAGAGTCACATTTCTTGTGGGATTGATCTCTTTCATCTCCTTCTTTTTCATACCCTTATCTTTCTTTTACTTTCTTCCTTTCCTCCAGTGATAAGTTCTCTATATTTTCTTGTTGTGTTCACCTTCATGCTTTTTGTCCCTCATTTATCAGTTTCTATCTTCTTAATTTATATATTCTGTTTTCATTTTCTTCTCCATTTATCTGTGGTTTTATCTTGTCCTCAGTTTGATCTAATTAAGCCACTTCAATTGTAAAACAAACTAATATTTTATACATTTCTAAGAAAAAATACTGTAAAAAAAGTGTCAATTTAAGTATGGTAAACCATCAATTATTATTAGACATATTAGACTTTTACCGATATTTAAATATTAAAAACATGGACCTTAGAATGGATAAATTCAATTTTATCATGACATTACTACATATTCAAACTTTTACCCAATTTTGTTGTTTCTTATTTTTATATGAAATAAAAGATACTTTCCTTTGATGATTCTGCATTGACCGTACTGATCTAGAAAAATGCCTGGAACACAGAAAGCATCAATAACCACAACCCACTAAGACTATTTGAAGTCTAAATCAGTTAATCCAAGTAAAGCATTAAACATGGTGAACCTCAATCTATAAACTCAGATTTAATTTCTTTAAATTAATATAATCATGATTAAGAACACCTATGCATAATAATATGGAGAAATTTACATTTTTGATTATTGAAGCCACTTCTACTTTCCTTTCTAGAATATAAGATGTTTAATTGTTATAAGCAATTTTAATCCATCAAATATTATTACTACTAAAATTCCCTTTGTTGAACCTTTAGTGCTCCTTTGATGTCAAACACTTTTCTGCTTATCCATGGGCAGTGAGACACTTTGCTGAGTACAAATACCCATGCCTACATATGCTACGCAGATACCTTCCCTGAGGTCATACCACAGCTCTTTTCTTTACAGGACCCACTGAGATACTAGGGTTCAGAACTTTACTTCTGTTCATTTCCCAGGGAGTTTTTGCTTTCTCCACTCCTTCCAAACCATCATGCATAATCCTTCAGGGAATTTGGGCTGTTTATAAAATACTAAAGATAGAGTCATATATTTAAGGCAGCTATTTCTTCCTACCCTTTCAGTGTTCTCCAAGTGAGAATAAAATACTGCTTGAAATGACAGTCAAGGGATAATGCATACTAGCTATTATTATAACTATTACTCTTGGATCGCCCCAAAAGAATAGCTTGAGACTGTCTTAGTTGCATGAATTTGCTTTGTGAAGTGAAAAAAAAAAATGAAGGAATATGGAAATGGAACAAGTAGGGTGAGGTAGTGGTGGAGAAAATGTTAATAGATGTATGTTACAAAAGTCATTGTCATAGGGCCTCTGAGTTATGTGCAGGGATCCTCCCTGATCCTTTCTTCCAAAGCATGAAAAGCTAGAGCATATGTGCCTTTGATCCCTTCTCCTATTATTTGAGTATAGTCCCTGGAGTTATTTTTCTCATTTCAGAGTTGGGCCTGGTTAAACTTTGCAGCATCTTGGGCTTCAAAGGGATGCTTTGAGGCAGAAAACCTTCAATCCACTGTATTGGTGCTTGAGGTATCACTTGTCACTATGCACCAAACTCTTTTCCACATTGCTGGGTGAAATTAGAAGTGGTCCAAGAGGAAGGAAAAGTTCTATCAAATCATTTGCTAGAGTTCATTTCCAGCTTTGTATAGATGGTCTCATGACTCATACTAAATCCACACTGTCATTCATTTTTCCAGTTTTGCCTAGCTGCAATTTCAAATGAGACATTATCAAAATCTACATGCGTAAGTTAGTCCTACTTATGCTATTGTTCCTGAAATTGTAATTGATATTCATCATTTTTCTTTCACCCACCCAATCTAGATTTCCCTCATTCTCAGCCATCCAAATCTAGATTGGTGGTGAAAGAAGAAATAAAAGCAATTAGTGTCTCAAGGTGAAATGTAGATGTAGAAATTGTAGTTCATTTCAACCTAGTTTTCTTGGCTAGCCTACTGTAGTCATAAGGCCAAAGGAATGAACTGAAGGATAGATGTAAGTAATAAAGGTGAGTTACAAAGAGGTCTGGGCTAGTCACTGAAATCACTTAAATGTCTTGTCCTCAAATCTTGGCTTCAATCCTAAATGCATCATTTCCATGATATAATGGTTTGCTATAATGATTGCCTGATATTTATGATTTGATGGAACAGAAAATACATGTATAGCCCATTTTTTATAGCTCCACCCTTTGAGGTCCCAGAAGAAGGTATTGTCTCTATTACAAACTCAGGAGATTTTTTTACAAGAATTAGGTTCTTCTCCATTGTAAAAGTCATAACTTTGTTCTAGATCCTTAGTGGTTGATGTTTTCTATCTGGTTTTCCAGAAACTATATCCATTGTACTTATCTCCACAAAGCAGAGATATTTCTCCATCTCCTGTCTCTCTTTTATTAAATGTTCCTTCAGAGACATTGAACTCTTCTTCCATTTAGGGTTGTAGCTATGTATGCTGAGCAAGTTCCCGTATAACTTTGGGAAAACGCCCTGAGAGAGAAAACAGACTCACTTCTCTGTACAAGTCAGGGTGCAGGGAACCTGCACTGTAGCTAGATGGCCAAAATCAAAAGTTGTAACAGAAAGGTATATATTTTTCTCATTTTTAAGGTTTTCAATGAACTGGATAAAATTGTGTCCAATGTTGTAAAATGTTTAGCCTCTTCTCAACTTATAGTCATATAATTCATATAAATTCACATATATTTTGGATATATCATGTTGATATCTTACCCTTTTTTTTCTTGGAATACATGACAAATATATTTTACTCCTTGGATCCTTGATATCAATATTGAAGAAGTAAATATGGAATTTCTTACTTCTTGTGAGACATTCTATATGAAGGTATATCAGAAGAACAAAAAAATGCTCACCAAGTTATATATAAGCAGATTTTTCCAAGAGTGAGGAATAAAACTGGCAGCATCTTTATTCCTATCTCTAACTGTGGGCCAGGGGTATTTCAGTTAATTCTTTAATCTTCTTTTACTTACCTAGCTTAGAAAATCTGTATCAAGTGTTTATTCCTTAATTTAACCCTTAACATAAAATTTCTAACTGGAGCAGTTGACATTTGTGATATGAATGGTAAGAAGGAAAGGGAGAATTCAAAGTACAAAGCTTACATTCATTAAAACTAAATTCAGTCAAAGTGGGCACTCAACTCAATAAAGAAGGATTAAAGTGGGTCATTATTTATCATTACATGGATAATTTCTTTTTCTCTGTATGGATGAGCTTAGAACATTAATAGCATATTGGACTTTGAGGTAGACTTCTGATTTTTTTCCACCCCACATCCACTTTCTAGTAGATAACTTGTACTTCTTCCACTTTCAGCCTATGTAGTCTGGCTGAGGTAACCTTCACACCTCCCTCCTGGAGGTGACTGATCAATGAGAATGCAACATCTGCTTGCCATGGTGAGTCGTTCTGTTCAATATGAGGTTATCTTTGCTTCACTATCATGGAGAACATGATCCTATCATTTACTTTGCTAAACAGTAGGATAGACCACAGGAAGTAACACTTATCTTTGGAACTATGTATAGGTCTCAGGCATGAAGAACCTGACTTAGGTTAAAGTCAATACATCAGACACAGAACAAGTGAAAAATGAGATCTATGATCATGAAATAGTTGGAATCTTGGATTCATTTATACCTAGTCGACATCAGTATTTTTTAGTTAAATGAGTCAATGAATCCTCTCCCAGACCTTAGTACTTTTTACTGGTTTTGGTTTTGTTTTGCTTTAAGCCAATTTGTGGTGAAATTCTCTTCTTCAACCTGTAAATCTTCCCCGTACCCTATTATAAAGTAAAGCTTTGTGATAGATAATTGCCTTTTTATTCCCTGGAATTTGGTTCAGTCTTATTTGTGGTGAGACAAAAGATGAAAGGCACTTGTCCTTTAAATTAAAAAAAAAAAAATACAGATAGATTTCAGAATAAACATCAAGCAAGAACACGATAGGTAATAAGTATAGCCAACACTCAAATGTACATTTATTTCAGCAAATCTACTTTGATGTAAGTATATCAAATTTAGTGCACTTAAGTATTAATTTACTAAATGGTACCTGAGTCACCTGAATTAATGGAGTATGAAAATGTACATTACTTATCCTATTTTATGAAGTGGAAAAAATCTCAGTCATTAAGTGCCTAAACACTCATGATGAGGTGATATCCATCATATATGAATATAAAAATTTTTAAGTATATAGATTTTTTTCAGTTGCTCAAATATCCATCTTGTCAGCAATTAAAATGTCTGCATATATATATATATATATATATAATCTGCAGCAATTAAAATGTCTGCAGTATATTTAGTATCTTCTAATGTTCTCCTAGCCAAAGGCAAAGGATGGCAATGGCATATTAATAACTTTTTCCTAAAAGCTCTTGAAAACCTGACAAAAGTGGCAAATAGTGTGTATTCTTTCCAGAAGAGCTTTGTTAATATTTCAAAAGTAGAGCACTAAGACTCTTATTTGGTAGCACAAGAGTCACTGTATTCAAAAAGTAGACTTAGGACTTGCAGAGTTATTGACTGAGTTAATGAATCAAATCAAGGAGCCAAATCAACAAATGTTTTAAAAGTATGCACTATATGGAAATATTTGTTCTCACTTAAGCATTGTGAAGTTCGTATATACTTTCTGGGAAAAAAAAAAAAAAACATACCTTACAAGGTCAGTCTAGAAAATTCCTCAGGATCCATGAAGTCTCAGTTCTGTCATTGCACTATTTTGCGTAAGTAACCAGATAAATTATTTAAACTGTCACATATGACATTGTAAAAGAAGTATGAATAACTATGAACTCATCTAAAGAGAATTATATCTAGGGGTGCCTAGCTGGCTCAATTGGTAGAGCATGTGACTCTTCGTCTTAGGGTTGTGAGAAGCCTACTTAAGAAATATAAAATAAAAACTTACAAAAATAAAATAATGAATCATATCTAAACTTAGTGGTAGGGGTGCTAGTTGTGATGTCAGGGTGTGTGTGGTCATATATTACTTTCTGGACAAAGTACTCTCTAAGGGTTATCTAGCATTACTAGAATTACACAGAATTTGATTTCTGTGATAAGAGAATTTCTTTCTTTCTTTCTTTCTTTCTTTCTTTCTTTCTTTCTTTCTTTCTTTCTTTCTTTCTTCCTTTCCTTCTTTCTTTTTATTAGCTGTTATATCATCAAAGTCTAAATTTGTATCCTGGCACAAGACAAGTTACTCAAAAAAATGTTGACTAAATGAAGAAATAAAATGTGGGAGCCCGACACTGACCACGAGAAAAAGTTGTTAGGGATGCGGGTATGTGCCGGCACATGGGGCTCCCTGCCTGGGCAGATCATGCCTGCAAACAGGACGTTCTGCCAAGAGGCCTGCACACAATATCCTAGGTTAATGATCTGCTCTCATACGAGGGAACGTGCCCTCCTTAGAAATAAGGAGGAGGTTGGAATCGTAGGCAGGCCTCTTAGTAAACATGTTGTGGTTGCTTCCTCCCTTTGCTCCCCCCTGTGCTTGGAATGTGTTTGGCTTCTTGCCCTTATTTGGTAAAGGAATGCATCTTGTAGATTTCAGTATGTATCCAGCTACTGGGGTATAAAGTAATCCGCAAGGAGTCTTGCTAGAATTTTTCCTCCGGCCGGAGTTGTGTCTGTGTCTGTCTTTTGTGTGTCTTGTCTTTTGTCATTTTGTCCGCAACATAAAATATTAAAAGAAAAATAAGTTATATTTGAGGTATATGTAAGGAGATTTGGGTGAATAGGGAGGATGCATATTTTAGAAAGGGAGAAAGGAAACAAGCAAATACATTGCAATTTTTGCATGGAATGCTCAATAATGATTATGTCAGAATGTTTGCATGTATGCATGGATTTATAGAAAGATACTGGCAAGGCTGGGTTTGGGAAGTGACATTTGATAAAGCTGGAGAGGGGATCGACACTGGTGAACTACTTTTAATTTATTTTGAGAAACAATACCTGAGTGTCAATTAAATCTAATAAGTAAAAGAATAGCTTTGGGTGTAGACAATAAAATTATATAAAGGGTCTATTTTACTAGCTTTATGATAAATTAACTATTATGAATTTGTTTTAGAAAACTGCCACTTTTTAACTTTATTTTTTTAAGTTTTATTATTTAAGTATAGGTAACATAAAATGATATATTTATTTGTATTTACAACGTAATGATAAAATAATTCTATACATTAGGCAATGTGTTCGCCATGATAGCTTCAGTTGCCATTCATCACCATGCAACATTATTACAATATTATTGATTATATTCTCTATGGTGTACTTTTCATCCCTGTGACTTACTTGTTTTATAACTGAACGTTTGCACCTCTTAATCTCCTTCACCTACTTTGCCCATTCCCCCAACCTCTTCTCCTTGGGCAACTACCAATTTCTTCTCTGTATTTATGAGTCTGTTTCTGTTTTGTTTTGTTTTGTTAGATTCCACATCCAAGTGAATCTAACAAATCTAATACCAAAGACATGGTATTTGTCTTTGATATTTCACTTAGCATAACACTTTCTAAGTCCATCCATGTTTCCACAAGGAGTGGAATTTCAGGAGTGTAAATTCTAAGCCATGATAACTCTATAATGAACATTTTGATATACTACTAAACTGTTATCCAGAGTGGCTGGACCATTTTACATTCTCACCAGCAGTGTATAAAAATTACAATTTCTTCATATCTTGTGCAACACTTTATTATCTATGTTTTTATTATTGACTTTTCAGTGAGGATAAAGTGGTATTTCATTGTCATTTTGATTCACATTTACCTGTGTTTTTATTTTTAATTTATTTTTAAATGTGTATTTATTTATTTTGACAGAGAAAGAGAGAGGATCAGTGAGGGAAGGACAGAGAGACAGAGAGATAGAGAGAAAGATCCCAAGGAGGCTCCACGCTCAACACAAAGTCTGATACAGGTCTTGATCCCACCATGACCTTGAGATCATGACTTGAGTTGAAATCAAGAGTTAGATGCTCAACTGACTGAGCCCTCCAGGCACTCCTCATTTCTCTATTAACTAATGATGTTGAGAGTATTTCCATATGTCTCCTTTGAAGATATGTTTATTCGAATTATGTATCTAATTTTAAAATTATAATGTATTGTTATTATTGGGTTATAACAGTTCTTAATATACTCTAGATACAAGTCCTTTATCAGATACATGATTTGCAAATATTTTCTCACATTCGCAGATTACATTTTCATTTTTTGATGGTGTCCTATGAAGCTCAATATGCTTTAATTTTAATTAAGTCCAATTAACGAGTCTTCTCTTTTATCACTTACACTTTTTGTGTTGTAGCTAAGATGTTGTTTAACACATAATCACTGGCATTGATTCCTCTGTTTTTTTTTTAATAAGACGTTTATGAATTAACAAAATATGTATTTATACAGTGGAATATTATTAGACAATAACAAAGAAATGAAATACTGATATATTCTACCATGAAAACAATATGCTAAATTTAAAAAAACAGACAAAAAAGGCCACATACTGAACAATTTCATTTATGTGAAATGATCAGAATAAGAAATCTATAGAGATAGAAAGTGTAGTAGTGTTTGCTAATTAGTGGAAGAGGGGGGAAATGGGAAATGACTGATAAAGAGTTCAAGGTGTCTTTTGGAAACTAAGAAAAGTTTCTAAAATTAGTATGGTCATGGTTGTACAACTCTGTAAATGTACTTAAAACCACTGAAATGTATGCTTTAAATAAGTGGACTTTGGGGCGCCTGGGTGGCTTAGTCGGTTAAGCGTCTGACTTTCGCTTGGGTCATGATCTTGCGGTTCGTGGGTTCGAGCCCCACGTCGGGCTCTGTGCTGACTGCCTGCTCAGAGCCTGGAGCCTGTTTCAGAGTCCGTGACTCCCTCTCTCTCTGACTCTCCCCTGCTCACGCTGTCTCTCTCTCTCTCTCCTAGAAATAAATAAAAATATTAAAAAAAAAGAAAAGAAAAAAAGAAAAAAAACTTTCTTGAGCATTTAAGTGTCCATTTTTCCCTAACAAACAGAATGTTACCACTGCTGGCCCTGTACATACTACCAGTCTTGGTAGAAAAACCTTAATTCAGAGTGAGCTGTAATTTCTAAACTGGATAAGAGGGATGGAAAACTACCTTTTTTTTTTTTTTTACAAAGATAACATCTCCACAAAAATTTTGAAGCATATGCTTGAGAACTGAGGGATTTGCTCAGAACAGTTGGCAAATGAGAGGTTCTTTAGGGTGTGATATATGAGAAAATTGGGGAAAAAGAGAAATGCAACTACTCAGAAGGATTCCTGTGGTTATGAATTAGATGTTTTTAATGTTCTTTGACAGATGTGAGTTAAGAATGGAATTCCTTTTTAATTATCCTTGCATGGTGAACTGTGTGTAATGTTCAGATTCTGAGCTCGATGTTTGTCAATGCATTTTCTTTGAACAGGTAGGTATCTAGCAGATTACCAAGGAGGTGAAGAATAAACATTAATATCTTGTGTTTCATAATGCTCTAACAATTCAAGCATCATCTCATATGTAAGCTATTCCCGGTTTCATCTTTTAAATTAATCTGCAAAAACAAGAGAGGTTTATTCAAACAACATGTAAATTCATCCCTACTAACTTTCCACAAAGTTTTTTGGAGAATTAATCAACCGCAGTGGCTCTTGAATAAAATTCTCACAATATAATATTTTAAGCCACAGCTAGCCATTAACACTCTGAAAGATGAACTGCACACATGTTTCATGAAGATTTATATGAAGGGCTGATCTGAAAAATAAGAGATGCTGATAGAGAATTCACCTAGCTTCTAAATGAGGCAATACTTTCCCTGAATTTATTTATTACCAATGTATTTCAGTTGTGAGGGATGGTGTAAGAACTTGGAACCCACAAGCATCTGGGTAGAAATATGAAGATGGCTTGACCTTGCACATGATGAGTTCCTCACCACTGCTCTTGGGTATTATTCCATCTGCTGTGGGTAAAGAGCATGATATTGCCGACAGGGGGAGCTACAGACAGAAGACAAATGAAGCCGATTTTGTTTAGGACTGTAATTTAGCTGAACTGACAATATATTATACCTTAATGGCCCCTCAGAGTGAATTTAATTGATGACCCAACTTAGATATTCTCTTAGAGTATCTTTGTATTGGATTGGATGCAAGCTGGGTGCTTAACTTTGCTTTCCTGCTGTTAATAGAGTCACTGCCATCTGGAGAAGATATCAGCTAATATGTTACTGGAATTTTTTCCATTGTTGCTGCTTCTGCACAGAACTCAAAAAGCTGCTGATAAGCCAAGAGAAAAAGACAAAACTAATGTTTTTCTCAGTGAGATCTAAAAAGGTTTAGTAAGTAGACAAAGATCACTAACACTTTAAATGTGTTTTTAGTTCCATTTTCAGTCAGGTTAAGTGAAAATAAAGTTTGTATTGGATAACAGAATTAATGTTTTTAGTGTTGGAACTGCTATTTCCAACTGCTATTGTGAACACAAACACCAAATAATAATTCAGAAAAAAGGGGCCCTTGAGTGGCTCAGTCTGTTAAGCGTCCAACTTATGCTCAGGTCATGATCTTGCAGTTTGTGGGTTCGAGCCCTGCATCGGGCTCTGTGCTGACAGCTAGCTCAGAGCCTGGACCCTATTTCAGCTTCTGTATCTCCTTCTCTCTTTGAACCTCCCCTGCTCATGCGGTCTTTCTCTCTCTCCTAGAAATAAATAAAAGATTAAAGAAATTTTTTAAAATAATTCAGAAAAAAATTATAAGGAAACTGAGTAATCTTGCTTGATAGCATAACTTTAAAAAGTAATGACAGATAAAAAGAATTATTCTTATAATGAAGAGTAGTCATAAAATCAATGGTCATCCTTATTTATCAGAATCCTAATTCTAAGAATCTTGTTTCTGATAAGGAGTGGAAACAAAAGTTAGAACTAATCGGTTTTTATCTATTTATGCATTTACTAGAGGGCTTGAGCATTCCACATTGTGACAGTATACAACGATACTAATTAAAAATTTGGTGCAGTTCCCCACATCAGGTTTACTACAAGACTTCAGGTGTTTTTCTGATGTGACATTCATTAATTTATTTACTCACTAAGAGTTGATTAAGCATATTCTGTGTGTCAAGTATTAAGTTATGTGCAAGAAACAATGACTCAGAAATGTCCTCTGCCTTCAAAGTGCTATATAGTTTAGTAGGAAAAGACAGTTATTTAAATATATGACAGCAATAAGATTATAGATGTTAAGACAGAAATATGCATAGTATATACAGGACATAAAGGAAGCAGTTGTAGTGCATATTTGTTGATTGTGTCCTGCCTAGAACCTATACTATAAAAGACATATTAGGCACATATCACTTTGAGGCTCTGTGATTGTTGTTTAGAATACAGAAAGGTCATGCCCTTTAGGAACTCACACATTAATAGAATCACAGTATCTTAGCACACTTCCAAGTCCTTGCTGATCATTTCCTTTTTGAATAGTCCTCTAATGTCTTAAAGTCAAAATGTATCAAACTAAATTTGTCTTTCTTCCCATTTTCCTACACTGTGTCTTCATTGTTTCCCTACTCCTCAAAGCACAGAGATTCAGTTATTTCCTCCTCTCGGTTATTAATCTTGTGCCTCTATTGGCAAGTTCTTCTATATCTATTATCACTACATAGCCCAGGGCTTTTGGTATACTACCTAAACTTAACAACATCTCTAGTGTTTTTCCTTTCCCATTCCAACTTATTTATATACATACATACATATATATATATATATATATATATATATATATATATATATATATTTAATGTTTATTTGTTTATTTTGAGAGAAAGAGAGAGCAGAGGAAGGAGAGAGAGAGAGACAGAAGCTCTCGAGCAGGCTCCATGCTGTCAGCACAAAGCCTGATGCAAGGCTCGATCCCATAATCCTGAGATCATTACCTAAGCCGAAGAGTCAGATCTTTAACTGACTGAGCCACCCACCCTCCAATTTAAATTAAAGCCACTTCTAAATGAATTTTTAGAAAGAAGGTTCTGAAGTTACTTTCTGTCTCAAATAATGGTAATAATTTCCGTACACATTTAGAAAAAAAAATTCTGGCCTGCTATTTAAAGAACTCCATGCTCATACTCTTTATCTAGCCTACTTTCCCAATATGTGCTTCATTACTTTCTGGTATTTTTCAATATTCCATTTAAAGAGAATTACATGGTATTCCTCTACCTATCTGGCAATTTCGTGGTTCTCTGCTTTCTTCTCTTGTTCATTCTTCAGGATATTTCTCTATGCAGAAATCCCACTTCTCCTTGTTAGATCAAAAATCCTTTTACATCTATGAGACTTTACTCATTGGCTGATAGGCTTCCTTATAAATTCACAAGATTTTGGGGACACCTGTAACATAGAAGTTATTATTTGAGGTTTCTATGATGTGATACAAAAGCATTACATTTAGAGTTAGATTTTGAGTTTCAACTAGTGTGAACCTATCACTGTTACTATTGCTTCTGTGACTTTAGCCAAATCCCGTTCTGTCAGTCTTAGTCATCATAAAACTCATAATAGTGGTTAATAACAGTGACTATACTGTCATTAATACTTGATAATAAAAGAAAATAATTGCTAACACAAATTGAAACATGTTAAATGGAAGATAGTTAAACCCTGGGTTTTAGTCTTTTGTTATCATCTTCTGTATGAAAAGATAATTCTTTTAGGGTTCATTTTCTATTACCATTGGGTCTACTTGAGCTACTTTAGCTTTACGGCAAGAGTAAAGGTAAATGGGAACAGCTGTTCTCTATATTTAATAGACACTTGAATAAATGACTGAATGAATAAATGAATTTCAATAAGAGATGCTACATCTCTCCTACATAGCATTAGGTTGTATATAAAAGTCACTAACTACATACATTACATATGTAGTAATTTTTTAAAAAAGAATATAAATTTTGGCAGTTTATAACATACTCAAAATCATCACTGGTGAGTTTTAATTTTTTTGAAAATAAAAGAAAAAGAAATTGGGCTGGGATGAGAACAGCAAAACTACTTTTATGCTCTCAACACCTCTCCTAATTAAGATGAAGTATGCTAATTGAAAAAGACATGCTTGAAAAGGGAACACAAACAAAATTACAGAGAGATAGGAGGCTATTTTTATTTTTTTAATGTTTATTTGTTTATTTATTTTTAATGTTTATTTTTTTTGAGAGAGAGAATGCACACGCAGGGGAGGGGAAGAGAGAGAGGGGGACACAGAATCTGAAGCAGGCTCCAGGCTCTGAGTGACAGCACAGAGCCTGAGGCAGGGCTTTAACCTATGAACTACAAGATCATGACCTGAGCTGAAGCTGGATGCTTAACTGACTGAGCCACGCGGGCTCCATAAAAAGTTATTTTTAAAAAAGGCCCCAAAGTGCCTGGCTGGTTCAGAAGGTAGACCATGCAACTCTTGATTATGAGTTCAAGCCCCATACTGATGGTAGAGTTTACTAAAAAAAAAAAAAAAGAAAAAAAAAAAAAAACAAAACAAAAAGGGCCATAGGCAAATGCTTCAAAAAGCATTTATTGAGTTCCCACTGTGACCTAGACAATACGGTAAAATTTAGCTTTACATTGATCATAAGTTGATGGCTGCTTAATTATTTTACTTCTCTGTTGATCTGTTAGCACAATGGTACACTCCAAAAACAAAACAAGCAAACAAAAAAGAAACCTAACCGAAACAACTGTTATATCTTCTCTGTCATTTCTCCAGTTCTGAACTCACACTGCCAAAAGGATTGTAAGAAATATGAAATATCATGGCATATCAAAATATCATAAAGCACTAGTCGGGAACCGGGAGACAACGTTTTCATACGGAGAGATTTGTGAGTGATAATAAAATGGAAGACACAATCCCTCTCTTTAAAAAGGAATAATAATCTAATTTACAGTGTTTTAGCTTCTCAATTAGTGCAGATTATTATTCTGTATTTATGCAAGTGGAGTCTCTTCCTTTAGAAAGTTATGCACAGCTGAAGCTGAAGACCTTTAGTCTGAATTCTCACCTGAGGTCTGTTTGAGATGAAGGTGACTCAGATGAGAGCAGAAGCATCCTCTGCATGAATGCCAAACTGTGCTTTGATTGAATATACTTGACTGCACCCATCTAGGACACATACTCACACGATAGCTTCACAGCAGTGGGGATTCCCTTGAATCCCTTCTTACTCTACTAATCTTCAATACCTATTTCATATGAATTAGAGAATTCAGAACCTAAACAAAAGCTTCCTCTAGCTTGACCCTATCTATTTATAGATATATTAACTGAGGTCCACACAGATTAAGAGACTTGCCTGAGGTTAAATAGCTTTCTACTAAAGGCAGAGTGGAAACTAGGATTTTCTATCTCTAATTTTAGAATATACAGTAGAGTCATTGTTTTTTCTTTTTTTTTTTAGTTTTGTCTGCTGGCAGCATGTAATTGATCTTCCCAGACATTTGTACATAAAAAACATGAGGTATAAGGTATTCTTCATAAAACTATAAAATAATTTCATAACTCTAAATACATTTTCTTGAGTTCAATCATATACTATAGTAATAGACATAAATATGGATTTTTTCCTAGAATTTGTTTTACTAACAACAACAAAAAAAGGAAACAGATACATTAAATGAGCCAAATTTTAATATAAATAGAAAGAATTTCTCTATATTCCTCAGGATTTCTCTATTCCTTTAAAACTACAACACTTAAAAATGTTATAACAATTTGGCAATAATTGCTGAAGATAAGAATAAAAGTATATATAACATATACTTTTATTTTTTCTTTTGTTCTGTTTAGTCTTACTGCTGTATTATGGTAAAATTCATTTGGGGAGAGGAAGAAACCAACTATGCACAGAAGAGAAATGTAAAATGAGCTGTAGGTACTTTTAGCAAGCTTTCAGTTAAAGCAACTTTTGTTTGGCATTAAAAGAACAAAACAAAAAAACTTTCAATGAGTTACTGTTTCTGAGATCTGATTTTTGAGATACAGTTTTAAACTATTAATATTTTAATTTTTTACTGTTATAAATTTAAATACCTTCTATGGCATTATAAAATCAGATATCTTAAGAAAAATAGACTTTAAAAAGTCCAATACTTATTAGAAGTAAAATAAGCAATGATAAATCATCACTTTCTATTTTAAAAGTGTGTTTATTTTCCTTTTGACAAGACATAATTTAAAATTTTTTGAAGGAAAAATTAAGAAACAAAAAATAAAATTATGATTTCTTCTATTTTAGCATGGTTAATTAAATATAAGGATAATTAGGAATAATTAAATCCTATAAAAATGAATGTGAATACTTTTATTGGGGAACGAATAAACATTTACAGTCCATCTGGGGCAGTTCCTAGATATCAGAAAATATATATTTATAAAATGTAACAATTTATTACATATGTAAGCATATTTTAATGTTTCTCCCTTTTGATATTTACAAAAATAATAAAGGGAAAGAATCAAGCAGTGATATTATCTCAAATATGAAGAAAAAAGAATAAAAGAGATTGAGTACAGATGTTAATTCACACACTATAAATTCACCATTTCTGGGCTTACCCTGCAGGCTGTGTGGCTGTACACAATTCATGGCAGCCTCTTGTTCATTAGCTAATGGAATTATCTAGGCTTTTCCATCTATAAGTTCTATGGAGTTTGCTCCTAATGTTTTAAGAGTCTTTTAGCTTTATATTTTGTATTACTTAATTTATCTTGTTCCATTTTTAATTAAGAAATTAAGCTATGGACAAATCTTAAAATCCCATAGAAAATAGTTACTTTTAATGGAACTTTCTTGTAAGACTAGAAGTGAGATCAAATAGTGACAGACCATCATATTCAGGGGATTGCAAATTGTATTTCACAGTCCTTGGACTGCTTTATTCAATGAGTAAGACTGATAAAAAATCATTTTTTGAAGAATGTGGGACACTAGGCACTACATGAGTTGAAAACCATTGATTTAGTTTAAATCCAGTGGAACAGTGCTTCTTAAAGTATGTGTGGTGAAGTACTAAATTTTTGTTTTAGCTTTTTCTTTGCTTCTCCTGTTTTTGTAAAAGAAAATAAAAATGAATAACTAGAAAAATTCAACAAAAACAAAGATATAGAATTTAAGTCCTCAGTGTTCTAAATATTAGAGTTAATAAAACATAATATTTAATAAATGAGTAAATCAGAAAAAATATCACATAGTGAAACTTGTAGAATGTACACAGATAAAGAATATATATGTAGATTATTGCAAGCATCACCATAGATGTGTAATTTGGAAAACTATTATTACACAACGTTTTGTTGTTAGGAGTGAAATAAGGATTCTGAGTGTTGCATATCTATACACTTACACTGAATAAACACATTCCCAATTTCTTTACATACCTCACCAGTTTAGTGACACGCTGGGCTACCACTGGTCTGCAGAGTATGCTTGGAGTGGCATCAATCCAAAAGACAGTTATTGGTTGGTGGGGAGCCTGAGTGGCTCAGTATCTGGCTTTGGCTCCGATCATGATCTCACGGTTCGTGGGTTCGAGCCCCACGTTGGGCTCTGTGCTGACAGCTACCTCAGAGCCTGGAGCCTGTTTCCAATTCTGTTTCTCTGTCTCTCTCTGACCCTCCCTTGCTCACGCTACCTCTCTCTCTCTCTCAGAAATAAATAAAACATTAAAAATTTTAAAAAATAAAAGACAGTTATTGGTTGGTATTCCTTCAATACTCTCCTCCCATTTTCCCATTCAGACTCTTATTAAAGTCAGCTTACAGTTTGGGTAGAATTGACACATTTCCTAAACACTTATTTGGCCTAAATCAGACTACATAATTTCATCCCCTATACAACAGTGTTGGTTCAATTTTGGGCACTTGACGTAAGTTGGCCCAATCAAAACAAAACTCAGAAGCTTTTCTTTATTTTATACTAGGTAAGTGATACTCTGTTAGCATGAATACAAAAATGTGGCCTTAGAAGCTATGGCACCAAAAAGAGAAGGGACCTTAGAATGAAGCTGTGATTGAAAAAGACAGAGAAGTGAGCTAGAAAGGCATTGGGTCAGTGATATAATTTATCTTAATTAAAAATGCATTTTATGGAACAGCAGTCTTTTACAGAAACACATAAAACAAAAGGAACACAATGCACACATTTACACACCTGCCTAGAACAGGGAATAGGAAGAATGGGAGTGAAAAATTGGGTTAAAATAGAAATAATTGTTAGATAGGACTTACACAGAGAAACAAATGTGCTTAATTGAAATCTCTGTACCCACTGTCATGTATAACTCTACCTATATGTATGTCTAGGTCTATATCTCTAACCATTTATACCACTCCTTAGAAAGTTGTGTTCATGTTGACATTGGTGAGTGAGTGATTGGATAAAACTAATTTTGAAACCTTCCTTGTTATGGTCAATACAAGGAAACTGCAAACACCATAAGCTGTCTGTGTTGTGTACTTTACTACAGTCAGTATTCGCTTACGTTCGCCACACATTTATTAACTTGTTCTTTATTCCTTTTATTCTCCAAAATTTCCCATTTTCAATTATTGTCCTTCCAGAAATACAACTTTTAAAATATTCTTTAAAGAAATCTTCTGATGGCAAAATCTGTCCATTGTTCTGAAAACGAATTTGTTGTTGCTCTATTATGAAATGTAATTAAGTTATAAGTGGAAAGTCGTGTTTTCTAAGCAACTATGTATATAATATACATAACATATATATATTTGAATGTACATTCATATATATACCCCCTGCCACTTCTATTTGTTCTCTAGACTTCCTTTTTTTCTTCTTGGATTTGTATTTTATTCTGATGTTCTAGGTGTAGATTCATTTTTATTTATCCTTCACAGTTTTATTGGGATCTATGGATCAGAATGTATTATATGTTGTGAAAATTTTTCAAATTTTATTCTTCAAAAGTCCTTCTGATTCCTTTTTTTCTTTCTTTTTTTTGTGTAGAACTCTGATTAGATATATTAAGAATATAGCCCTGTCTTCCCAGTTCTGTAAATGGAGCAGAGGGAGGTGCTCTCTCCAATTGAATGCCTACTTTGGGCAATTGCTGGCTTTAGTCTTTTATGTTTTGCAAACTACCACAAAATATATACTGTGCAGAGGCCAGAACAAAGTGAAATATTGAACACCGAGATAATTTACTAAACTGGGACAAATTAAAATTTCAGTTTTCATAGGTTCAAAATTTGTGAAGGTGGCATTTAGTGATTTGATTGGGGAACCAGAGTGGTAGAAATGAAAGTTCCTTTTATTCATATTTAAAATGATATATGATTATTGAAATATATATGTGCACGTTTAATGTTTTTGCAAGAGAATGTGCTGTGTACTGTTCAAAGTAAACTCATTTTGGTTTACTTTCTCCATGAATATGAATAAGTCTTTTAGAGACTGTATATGGCCACCTGACAGCTTACCACTTTCATTTAAATCTAGCTCTAAGTTACTTCTGTTTATATGTGAATACGTACACACATACAAACACGCAAACACACATTATGTCTCTTAAAGTGGCTTAAAATTTCACTTTTTGGTAAAGTGTGTAATGATACCAATAAGAATCAAACATGTCATACCCCAGTGTTCATAGCAGCACACTCAACAATAGCCAAAACATGGAAAGAGCCTAAGTGTCCATCAACGGACGAATGGATCAAGAAGATGTGATTTATCTATACCATGGAATACTTCATGGCAATGAGAAAGAATGAAATCTGGCCATGTGTAGCAACATGGATGGACCTTGAGGGTGTTATGCTGAGTGACATAAGTCAGGCAGAGAAGGATAAATACCATATGTTTGCACATATAGGAGGATTAGGAGGAACTTAACGGAGGACCATGGGGGAGAAGAAGGGGGTAAATAGTGGGGGAGAGGGAGAAAGACAAACCATGAGAAACTCTTGAATGCTGGGAACAAACTGAGGACTGATGGGTGTGGTGGGAGAGGGAGATGGGCATGGAGGAGGGCACTTGTGGGGATGAGCACTGGGTGTTATATGGAAACCAACTTGACAATAAACTGCTTGTAAAAAAAAATCAACATGTCAAAGAAAACAATGGTTCTAAGCATAAAATGAAATTAGGTGTAATATTAAAAGCTTCTATAACTTAGAGTCATGACCTTAAAATGTTTTTGAGGTGATGGAGTGAGTACAAAATTTGGGAGGAAGGGAGAGTGGTGGTAAGCAAAATGAGTGTTATGAAAGGGCTCTAATTAGAAACATCTTAGAGGGATTTTCCATAACCCATATGCTTGCTCCTTGCCTTACTTTTTAGAATATAAAACAAGCTTGGAAGAGTAGAATGGAGGTAGAAAATGAGATAAAGACATGCATGACATTTTCTGTTTTGTTAAGTATTTATTCTATTTAAAAATATGAAGTAAATTCTTATGCTATAAGAATTGTTTATTTCCACAAATCACTGTTATTTATCTCTGTGAATAGTATACATATGACCTCTTGCTAAAAATTGGCTGAATAATCTCTTATTTTACTAAGTAGATATGCATGTGTACATGTGTGGTTTTGTTCTTTTATGTTTTTGTTTGTTTTCTTGGGTTAAAGCAAATACACATATAAATGCACTTTATAGAACTACTCATCCTAATATTGGCTATAATAGTTATAAATAGATGAGGTTTAAAACTAAATCTAAAACTCACCCACCCTTCATACTTAATACTAAATTTGTTGATGCAATAATATTGTTCTCCTTGCCCATTATATTTTATGAGGGTCTGAGGATTGAAGTTACCTTCTCTGACTCCATTTAAAAGAATTTTTTTTTGTGGCTTTAGCAAATTAAACCCACGAACCTCCACTGTCAGTTTAACACATAGCTGACGTTGTCTCACAATGTGAAATTTGCTCATCCAAAGTAGAATGTGATGTAGAGAATGATGAGATTTTAGATTATTTGTTGACAGAAATGTGACACACTGGAAATGATCTGCTCTATGTATCCAATAGTATTCAGCTGATGTTCAATGAAATTTATGCCATCAGAAAAGATACTGAAGTCATTAGTAAATGAATTGGACTTGACAGTTCCATATATAAACTACTTTAAATGTATCTAGATAGAGGTGGCATTAACAAATAAAACCTATTTTTTTAAACTTGAACATACCCTTCTTTCTTAAGTGTATAAAGCTAGAATATAAATTGTTGTACTGTAACTAATGTGTATAATAAATGCCATAGAGCTATATAAACTCTAAATTTATTAATAATAATAATATGATTATTCAAAAAGATAATCTACGCTGTGATTATTTAAAGCCCTCAGTCATTAGGTACATTGTTTAATATTTAGCTTATTGAAATGCATATGAATAAAATCAGGAAATTATGACATCTTGTTTATTTCTTCATCCACAACTTAAAAGAACCATCAGTTTCTATTCATTCATAGAAATAAAACTTACTTCATCATCTATGTATTAATGATTAAATTTATGATTTAAATTTATGATTCCTTAATTGAATTTTTCAGGACGAATTTTTTTGTCATTCTCTAAAACTTTTTTATATGTTAGAAGATATAATTTAGATAATTCCTTTTGGTTACTTTATATTATTACCACTAAAACCTTCTCTATTTTATTATCTTTGTTGAAGAAACTGATATACAGGAAATAAGAATGTTTTGACCTATGTAAAGTGGCAAAAAATTCTTAGAAAATATTGGTCAGTTCATTCCCTATAAGTTTTTCAATTTAGATATTGTACTGAATATCTAAGTTGAATATAAATTGACATAAAATAATATGGCTGTAAAGTTTTTCTGTTTTTTTTTTTCCCTGAGTGTCTAGTATAACATTAACAGAGATGGTTAAATATACACAATAACACTTTCATACTTGATTTTACATTAATAGTTAGGGCTTATAATTATAGAGGATGGCCGGGCTAGGGCTGATCAAATGTCCTCTTCCCCTGGGGAAAGGTGAAATGCAACATTATGCAAATTCATTTCGCAGTGGCTTCTTAGTGATTTTTTTTTAAGTCTTGGCCCTTTCTACCTCTATCTTCTCTGACATGTGTTCCTTCATGCAGAAATACCCTTCTTTTCTAAATTTTTGGAATATCTTGGGCATTGGCATTGTTTTGATTAATGATCTCATTTTTATTCACTCTAGTTAGATCTTGCTGAATAAAAATGTTCTTTTCTTAACTTCAGCAATGACTTTTTATTCTTAAGGTTACCACTGAGGCACTCAAACATTACTCTTTGCAAGTTCTCAGACACCTTTATAAAGTAGAGCTTTAGAACTTTCAGTTCCTAATCAGCAAGTCCTTTTTCTTTTTGTTCAATAAGAACGTTTACTATTATGTAGCCGAAATTTAGAAAGAATTTTACTATTTTTATTTAGGTTAGTCTACACAATAAAATTAGAAATCTAATATTGTGATCATCATACAGTGAACACATTATCACTCATAATATCTCAAAATTCATAACCATACATGTATTTGTTCTGTTCATTTTCCTCTAATGCCATTCTGTCTTCAATCATTATATTTAAAAGGAGGAATTTAGGGGCGCCCGGGTGGCTTAGTTGGTTAAGCGTCCGACTTTCGCTCAGGTCATCATCTAGCGGTTCGTGGGTTCGAGCCCCGCGTCGGGCTCTGTGCTGACTGCCAGCTCAGAGCCTGGAGCCTGTTTCAGTCTGTGACTCCCTCTCTCTCTGGCCCTCCCCTGCTCATGCTGTCTCTCTCTCTCTCTCCTAGAAAAAAAAAAAAACATTTAAAAGGAGGAATTTAATTCTTCATTGTGTCACATAATGCTTTGGAAGTATTAAATATTTTATATCCATTACAGTTAGACATATTTGATATTCTTGTTTGGGTGAGACCAAGGTAAATTGGAAAAAGTTTGTCTAACCTCTCCATCAGAAGAACTTACCGAACTTATTCAAAAAGAAGAGAACATGACAATGTATTTTCATTGAGATGTGCACATCTACTTCCCTGTAACGTGATGGGAAATATTCAGATTTGAATTAGATTTTATGTTTGTAGGTCAAACAAAAGTTGTTTTTTATATTATTTATTTTTCAAGTACTGTATGTATTCACAGCATTGATTATCAATTATTCACAGATTTGCTTAATAATTGTCAAGGCTTTATTCTGAGGTTGCACTGAACAAGGGCATGCCACCTCATTCCTTTGTTTGTCTATATCCTCTATCTATACTGCTGCAGTCAAATTGCTCAAGAAACCATGGAATCAATTGTTAAGGTCACCAAACGAACTGCAGTGTTCTCTAGCCAATGCATTTTTCACAGAAATGTTCTGATATAGTGACTTTGATCTAAAGGCAATTTAAATATAAACAAATTCAACATTAGCTCAGCTACAATCTTTCAATTATCATCATATTTCCTTATATGAATATATTTTCTAATATAATACAGCTTCTATGAGACAAATAGTGCTATTTATTTTCATGCTTTATTTTAAATGTAAAATATTAACTTTCATGTAAGCAATCACTGGTACAGAGAGAACATTGGGAAACATATTGGAAATTAACATAATTATATCAAGAGTTCCCTAGCGGTCAAGAGCATTAGTACTCAAATTGCATTATGAATATGCAAATCAAATATTTTTGATTTAGGTCATTTGTCACTAGTATCAGAAATTGCAAGTCACTGCTGGGCTGTCTAAACTTCTGAAAGAGCTTCAAAAGACTAGTGATTTAATTCAAAAGAGCCTTCTGGTTCATCAACAATCTATCTGAACTGTTTAAGATCCACTGATAGGCGAATTTCTTTTATGTTCTCATTTTGTTTAAGCATTAGCACACAACCCCTCTCTCCATTTGTCTTACATTTTGGAGTGATGGAAAGGCATTGAATGAAGAGCAATTCCTCTGAAACTGATCTGATCAGAAGCAATTGTATTTGGGTAAAATATGAATTCAGAATCAAACTTACATTCTGTTTGCTCACATAGCTAGTGCTTATTCCTCTGGTGTGCAAGGATCATTACTTTTAAACTGTGAGTTTAGGTCATTAATTCATTAATTTTAACTTTGATAGCAGATATTCAGCTTTCAGCTGGATTTATATGGCATGCGGACACTTGTATAGGGCATAAAATTCGAACAAGTCATAAGTGCAGAAGTGGTGTTGCTAGATACTTATCACATGCCATGACAAATGGGTGCAGCTCAATGAGTCGGATATTAGAATGTTGTTTTGCTGCATACTTCAGCCACTTCTGTGGAGACAAGGCTGCTGTTGGTTGCATACCAAATATTGTTCTCACTTAGGTCATTCTATTCAAATATAGATAGATAAGAGAAAGGAATTAAATTAATAACTGATAAATAATTTTCAAAATAAATAAAAAGAAAAAAAAACAAGATTGGCCATAAAAATCACCTCTCCTCAGGACCTTACCTGTTCCATGACTTTGTCAAATTATATGACCTTCCTAAGGTTTATTTACAGGATGATTATGAGAATTAAATGATATTTACATTAAACGCTTTACAGCAAGCTTGGTATATAAAAGATACCAGAGAACACTTAGAAAATAAGTTTATTATTATAAAACTATATTTTTTGGAATAAATAGTGCCTAATGTTTTGAAATCACTCCTCCAATCTCATTTCTCTCAACGTCTAGTCCACTGCAGCCATACTGGATCTTTGTTCCTCTTGGACGCTCCAAGTATTCACTTCTCAGCACTCTGCCCCCATGCAGTCACATGGCTCAATTCCTCTCTTAGATTTTTGCTCAAATCACAGAATTTCTAGCAGTGAGGCCTCCTCCTACCTGCCCTTTATACCCTAGTTACAGTGCTTTTGAGGTCTTTTTAAAATAGTGATATGCTCACACCTTGCACTTTACAATCTCCCTTTCTTTACTTACATTTTTTTCTTTTTAGCAAGTTTCACTGGTTAGCTTATAATAAATTTACTCATTCATTCATGTATTATCCTGTTCTCCCACTCCTCATTCCAAAAAAAAACGCAAACTCCATAAGGCTAAGAAAATTCTGTTTCCTTCAAAACATTTTCTCTGGCATCTTCAACAGTGCTGGACAAAATTTATATTATTTTTAAATGAATGAATAAAGAATAAATGCATTTTTAATTTTTATATATTAAACATGATGTAATATGCTATTTAACAATACCATCTAGACTCTATCTTTTAATCTAAAACAATGCAAACCTAGATTCTTCTATCTCAGGGATAGTTTTTTTTTTTTTTTTTCACAAATAGTTTATTGTCAAATTAGTTTCCACATAACACCCAGTGCTCATCCCCACAAGTGTCCTCCTCCATGCCCATCCCTCCTCCCCCCAACATCCATCAGTCCTCAGTTTTTGTCAGCATTCAAGAGTCTCTCATGGTTTGCCTCTCTCCCTTTCCCCCACCATTTCCGCCCTTCTTCTCCCCCTTGGTCCTCTGTTAAGTTCCTCATAATCCTCCTATACATGCACACATATGATATTTGTCCTTCTCTGCCTGACTTATTTCGCTCAGCATAACACCCTCAAGGTCCATCCATGTGGCTACACATGGCCAGATTTCATTGTTTCTCATTGCCATGTAGTATTCCATGGTATAGATAAACCACATCTTCTTGATCCATTCATCTGTTGATGGACACTTAGGCTCTTTCCATGTTTTAGCTATTGTGGAGAGTGCTGCTATGAACATTGGGGTCCATGTGCTCCTATGCCTCAGCATTTCTGTATCCCTTGGGTAAAGTCTTAGCAGTGCTATTGCTGGGTCATAGGGGAGTTCTATTGTTAGTTTCCTGATGAACCTCCACACTTTTTTTCTCAGGGATAGATTTTAATGCCTCCATCCATTAATTATTTTTAAGGTATGGCTTAAATTATACTTTTATTTTTATTTAATGAATACAAAATATATCTGTGGAATTTATCCTGACAATAAACAGCTACTCTCTTGCCCCATTTCTAGGTAATAATAGTTATTGATCTGTAGTCTCCATCTGGAATCAGAAATTAAAGGTAACTTCTCAGGAAAAAAAAAAGATCGTTAAAGTATGACACACTCAATTCACACAATATTTATCAAGTACCTACTATGTTTGCTATAGCTCTAAGAGCTACAGAGAAAATAAAAATGAAAAGAAATACTATATTTTTGAACATGTTTAATATTTTAGGGACTATAAGAGGCAGATGATAACCATATAAAAGATCTTATTAACAAGTCAACTATTTCTTCCTTTTCCTAATCTCTTGCTTATTTACTAAATGTATTCACAGAGTAAACACATTGAGAATCTTAGTAAGTTAAATTGAAACTTCAGCTCCTCGACAGAATCACTTCCCTGGGGCTGTTTGTAATTTCCAACATACAGAAGTCAGTACTACATTACAACTAGATGATCTGTATTAAAAATCTGTGTGAATTAAAAAAATATCATAAAAGAAAAATGTTTATCAATTGGGTACACAATCTTCACAGGAACTTATACTGCTTAAAAGTAAATTTAATATTGTTAAAAGATTTTTCAATGATTAAACAAATTCAAAAATGTTTATTGTGGTCTCAGTAAATATTACTAATATAAGAACACCTTTGATTTTTTCAATTAATTAATTTTAATAGGCTATATTCTTAGCTTGCACAGAAGACCATGCTATTTAAGCTAAAGAATGGTCAGATTATTTCCAAAATCTTTTTGGTCCTAAAAATGGTCTAGATTTGTTTATTCTTTTTGGTAAAGTGTCATGTAAATTACTATACATAAATATGTCATAAATGAAGGATGTGACACAAGTTGAGAAGTTCTTAAAAAAGGAAATCTGTAAAGCCAATCTCGATAATAAAAGACTTTTCTAACCACTCAAATTTTTATTTGCTTTTTCTCAACATACACACTTCTTAGATTTAGTACATCAGCATTAACTAATAATTGCCTTTACTTTATTTTTCTCAGTATAAGAAAAAGACACAAACATACTCAGCCTTAAACACCATTAAAAAATGATATAAATGGGGTTCCTGGTTGGCCCTGTCGATTAAGTGTCCGACTTCAGCTTGGGCCATGACCTCATGGTTTGTGAATTTGAGCCCCACTATGGGCTCTGTGCTGACAGCTCAGAGCCTGGAGCCTACTTCAGCTTCTGTGTCTCTCTCTCTCCTGCCCCATCCCCATCTAGTCACACTGTTTCTCTATCAAAAATAAATAAACATTAAAAATATTTTTAATGATGTTGCTTAAAATTTATTAATGCTCAAATTTTCAGATTCTTACTAAAATTAAAGATTCAGTCATAATGGAAAGCTCAAATCTGTTTCCTTATTCAAAAATAATAAAGTTTCCTTGACTATTTAAAAATGACACTAATTTCTTGTCACATAATTACTTCAATTGCCCTACCACACACTTTTATCAAAATTATACATCATATCTTGCTGTTAGCTATTTTATTATGTTAATGTCATTTCACAAGATGATATATTTTTTAAAAAAAAAAACCTGTTATAGCTTTATGAATCTATGTTTCAGTTACTTATTCTTTATGAACCAAACAATTTTGTAGTATTTCCTTTAAAGTGTTTACTGGAAGACAGGAATCACAAGATATATAAGATGTAGTATCTTGTCTCTCAAAGATCCTCAAGATCATCCTACAGGTGTCTCTGTATTCCATAAACAGGCCAAGGTCTTTCTGACCTCAAGATTTTTGCACTTGGCTGCTCTTACTTCCCAGAATGCTCTTTGATTGGATCCCATCAATTCATCCATATTCCTATCCTTTGGTCTTAGGACATATCCTTAGCAGGTTCTTTTCTAATCATTTCAACATAGATTGATGCTTTGAATATGCTTCACCCAGTCACATATTTTGTCATATATCACCCAATTTGTTAATTTCCTGACATTTCTCACAGTCTACAACCATCTTGTCTATTCACTCTAACTTCTGCTTACCCTGTGCATGTGACCCCTATTAGGAAGAGAACATATCTCCCTTAACTTACTATATTTTCTTGCTCAAAACCTGTGCTTACACTCAATAATTGTATTAAATGAATAAATAAATGTTGTTAAATACTATGAGGAAAACAGTTACTCTAAAGGAGAAAGCCTAATAAAGCTTTACAGACTTCAGGACATTTAAGTTGATTGTTACAGAGTGAAGGGAACATTTCCAGGTTGAACAAAAATCATTCACTACTTTATATAAGTAAAGAAAAACCTATGATTTAGTGGAAGTTTGTTTCTGTTATTAATACATGAGACTTTAAAGAATTTTAAAATATAAATCATTTGGACCAGAAAACTCAATTCTTACTATTTAGGGGGAAAAATGTCCACAAACTGAAAGGAATTTGCAATGTTTGTCATTTGTCACTTAAATTATTTTAAGATTTTGTGGTGTACTATACCATTCTCTGTCAGTCATGGAATAATAATTATTGTTGTTGTTATTATTGCTATTTCCAAAGTGACATAGGTCTACTGGAAACAACTTCCATGTCAAAGATTTCTGCTGTGACATTACTCTTCACGGGGAAGGAAAATCGCCCTGCATAGCATTGTCTTCTACTCTGCCGCCATCAGATATATTGGGTAGGAAATGTCATTAGGTTTTCTTTCCAAATCTCATTACCAGCAAGGAGTATATGTCAGGCTGAATAGCAAACATTCCAGTTACCACTACAGGCTGATATCAACCCAAGGTAAAGACAGGCAGCTTTGGACAGCAGTCCTCGGTAACAGATTTTGCTTGGTGAAATCTGATGTCTTATTCTATCCCACTATCATTGACGTTATATCCATGGGTGGAAACAATAGTAGGATTTTTAACCTGCTGCTTCATTTTGCCAGTGATGAAATGGTTATATGACTTGAAGTTTTCTCATTAAGGAAAAGAAAAATGGTATGATTAACGAAGAAATATTTCAGCTTTTGGAATTCTAAATTAAGAGAGTAATGTATATCTCTACCTATATTAATCTATATTAAAGAAATCAATTTAACTTAAGAAAACAAAATTTTATTGCACCTGCAAAAGCAGCATCTATTATAATAAGTTATACTGCTTATAGTGATTTTTTCTATACCTTACAGAGTAATTCCTTTATAAATATATTTTCATTCAGAGCTAAGTTTAAAGTAGAGTACATATGACCATTAGGAAATGTTATTGGGGGGAGCGCCTGGGTGGCTTAGTCGGTTAAGCGGCCGACTTTCGCTTAGGTCATGATCTCGCGGTTCGTGGGTTCGAGCCCCGCATCGGGCTCTGTGCTGACTGCCAGCTCAGAGCCTGGAGCCTGTTTCAGTCTGTGACTCCCTCACTCTCTGACCCTCCCCTGCTCGCGCTGTCTCTCTCTCTCTCTCCTAGAAATAAATAAAAAATATTTAAAAAAAAGTAATTAAAAAAAAAAAAAGGAAATGTTATTGGGAGTCCACGTGCAAAATACTAAATGAGGTGAAAGCTCAAAAGAGTGCCATTATTACTGGAGAGAAAATGATCCCGTCTTCATAAAATGCAGGGCCAACCAGTGTTTCCATGGATAGTGGTATTTCCATTGAACCACAGAGCTACTATTGCTGTTGGCCTCTTTGAAAGCATCTCTCAGCATACTACTTAGATCTACAAATTCATGGGCAACTTCTAACGGTCACAGACATACCTCTGGATGCAATGATTGCATTACTCTCAGCACCTGTTTCTCTGAGAGATAGAGAGTGGAGAAACTCATTCAAGCTGGGTATTTGCTTTAGAGAAAATGTGTTTTTGGTAGAGAAGATTTGCATTTGTGTTTGATTATCAGAGATAATCTAAGAATGCAGACTGTCAAAGAGAAATAGATCCAGGCACTTGTTGAAGGTAGTAAAAACAAATTTGATCCAGTACGTTTTCTATAGGAAGGAGAAATTTTAGTGCATAAATGAGCTCAACTCTAAATGCAACAAGCACGATTTGGAATTCGTAGCCAAAGAGCACAGTGCCAGGGTCAGGAGATGGAAATTTTCTAAGAGGAAATAATCATGAATAGGGAGAGTCTCGATAAATTGACTTAACAAGATTCATACTAAAGACAGGCCAAAGGCAGATACCAAGGGTTGGAATGAAGACTTTAAACAGATGTCAAGGGGCATCAGATATCAACAACGCAGGCATTTGGGCGAGATTCTCCTTAATACTTCCTTGGCAAGATACTTGCCAAACTGGGCTAGGCAGGCTAAGGAGAAGGTCCAAGGATGAAGCCTAATTGAGAAGAGGACTGAAAAAGCCTGTCTAAAATTTGGTCAATGAGATAGTCTTTATCAAAACTCAGGCATAAAAGTGAACATGTCCAAATGGAGCTCTTTTTTCTCCCTCCCAAATGTGTTTCTCCCCAGCCTTTCATTTTATTTAAGCATGCTGCCAACCATCTTCCTGCTTATATAAAAATACCTGAAGTCTGATCCATTAGGAAATCCCATGAGTGCTACTCAATGAGTATATTTTGAATGGTCTACCTCCAGTGACATAACCCTAATTCACACCACTATCTCTTCTCACATTGTTTTCTGCAGTTGCCTTCTTCCTGCATTTCTTACTCCATTTCCACCACCCCAACCTCCCAGTGAGAAAGTGTTTTAAGTGTAAACCAAATTCTGCCTAAATTGTGTAATGGCACGTGCAATAAGAATAATATCCAACATATTATTAAGCCTGAAAAGATCCTGCACAATTTGACGCCAACCCACCTTCCAACATCAATTTCTTTCTACCAATCTCTTCTTCACTTTTGATGCTCTGAATATGCAGCCTCCTTAGCATTGTCATTAATATTCAACCAGCTTTGCACTTGCTGTTCCTTCTTCCTGAAAGTCTTACCTTGGCTTTTTGTAAAGCTCCCTGACTTCTTATTATTCTTGTCATAATTTAAATTAAAACACCAGACAAACTTTTTGTATCTGGCTTTATTCTGCAGATTAAGATTTCTAGATTCTTCCTCCTCCTGATACCTATCATGGTCTCCACACCTGTCTTAGCTTGGGCTACCAGAAAAAAGTACCATGGACCGGGTGGCTTAAAAACAGATACTTTTTACTCTATTTACCCTTTTGCAAGCATCACCCTAAACACTTTAACATTGCATTTTTTGTTTGTTTTAAATTGTCAGTACACACACAGACACACAGAAACACATAATGAAGCAGGAACTACTAGGAAATATTACTTTTAATCAATGAATAATGTAGAACATACTATAGGTTTCTGTTGCTTTTCTGTTATTGATTTCTAGTTTTATTCCAGTATCATTAGAGAATATACTCTGTGGGAATCCAGTTCTTTACAGTTTATTGAGGTTTGTTTTATGATACTAAATATGACCTATCTTGGTGGATGTCTTATCAGTGCCTAAAGTAAAATTGTGTATTCTCCTGATGTTGAGTGGATTGTTCAATATATATATCAATTAGATACTGTTTATTGATTATGTTTTTCAGATCGTCTATGTCCTTTTTAATTTTCTTTCTAGTAGTTTTATTAGTTTCCAAGGGAGGGATGTTGAAAACTCTAGTTGTGGATTTATTTATTTCTCTTTTCAACTCAGTTTTTATGTATTTTGAAGTTTTATTTTTTACTGTCTACACTTTTATGTCTTCCAGCTGGATCGAACTTTTATCATTATGTAACGTCCTTCTTTGTCCCTTGTAATTTTATTTGTTCTATGGTCTAATTTATCTGATATTGATATAGACACTTAGGTTTCCTTTAAATTAATATTGCATGGCTTTTATTTTTTCATTCTTTTACTTCCAATTTATCAATATCATTGAATTTGTAGTGAGCCTCTTATAATTTAAATATGTATGACACAACTTTTAAAATCCAATATCTGGGGGATGGGTGGGTAGCTCAGCCAGTTGAGCATCTGACTTCAGCTCAGGACATGATATCAATTTCGTGGATTCAAGCCCTGCATCGGACTCTGTGGTGAGAGCTCAAAGCCTGGAGCCTGCTTCTGATTCTGTGTCTCCCTCTCTCTCTGCCTCTTAAAAAAATATATTTAAAAAAATAAAATTTAATTTAATTTAATTTATTAAATTTATTATTAATTATATATAATTATATATAATTTATAATTATTTATAATTAATTATTTTAAATTAAATTTAAAAATTTAGTTTTTTAAACCAACATTTGGTTTTTGATTTGTGCATTTATATCTTATACATTTAAAGTAATTACTGATATGTTAGTGCTTTACTCTGCTATTTTTATTTTATTTTTTTTGTTTCCTGTTTTCTCTATTCCAGCCTTCCTGTGTGTTGAGTAATTTTTTTAAGATTTCATCTTGTTTAATCTGCAGATATTCCTCAATTTATGATAAGGTTATGTCCCAATAAACCTAGTGCAATTTGAAAACATTGTAAGTTGAAAACACAGTTATTACACCTAACCTGTAGAACATAATAGTCATTGTAGCCTAACTTAAATGTGCTCAGAACACTTGCTTTAGTCTAGAGTTGGACAAAATCATCTAATACAAAGTCTATTCTATAAGAAAGTATGGACTACTTCATGTAATTTATTGAATACTGTAGTGAAAGTGAAGCACGGAATAGTTCACAGGTACAGAATGGTTCTAAGTGTATCATTGTTACCCTTGTGATTAGATAGCTGACTGGGAGCTATGGCTTGCTGCCTCTGCCCGAAATCACAAGAGAGTATCTACCAAACATTGCTAGCCTGGGAAAAGATCCAAATACAAAGTTCAAAGTAGTTCTACTGAGTGCATATCAGTTATGCACCATCATAAAGTTGAAATATCCTAGGTTGAGCCATCATAAGTTGAGGACCATCTGCACAGTGTTTTTGACTATTGTATTTGCATTGTATCTGTTGTGCTTACTATGGGGATTACAATATACACGTGTGACAGTACAGTCTTCACGTTCTATATTTTACCACTTCAGGTAAAGTGTGGAAATCCATTTATACCCCTTGACATTCTCTAATAAAATATTATATTGATTATCAAATAATGTTATACATTTAGTTCCAACAATCCAACATTACATAAAATCCATGAGGAAATGACACTCAATTTGTATGTGTATACTTCTGCCCTTTGTACTACTCGTCCCCAGTATCCTCCAGGACTCTCTTTCATCATATCTTTTCTGTTCAAAAAACTTCCTCCAGCCAATCTTAAAGCGGGTCTTCTAGGAAAACATTCAGGTTTTCTTTCATCTGAGAATGTCCTCATGTCCCCTTAATTCCTGAGGGTATAGCTTTCACCAGATAAGGAATTCAGAATAGATGGTTGTTTGCTTCCAGCACTTGGAAGACTGTACCATGGGCCTCCATGGTTTCAGATACATTCTCTGTCATTCAGTTCTCTGACATTCTTTACCTACAGGTAATACATCAGTCCTCTCTGGCTGCTTTCAAGATTTGTGGGCTCTTTTTGTTTGGTTGTTTGTTTGTTGTGTGAGTGTGTATGTGTGTGTTTCACCTTCTCTAGCTTTTAGAAGTGTAAGTATGATGTGCCTTGGCATGGATTTCTTTGGGGTTATCCTGTTTGGAATTTGTTCAACTGCCAGATTCTGTAAATTTGTGGGATTTTTTGCCAAATTTGGAAAGTTTTCATCTGTATTACTTCTTTAAATAGTATTTTAATATTTTTTTTTCTTTTCCCTCAGGTATTGTGATGATAGGAATATTGGAAATGTTGTTATCCTACAGATCCTCGAAACTCCATTTCTCGTCTGGTTTCTTGTCACTGTTCAGGTTGGGTAAATTCTACAAATCTGTCCTCAAATTCACGGATTCAGTCAACTATCATCTCTACCACTGGGCCCTTCTGTTTTGTTATTTCTGTTTTTGTATGTTTTCATTTCTATAATCTGTAATATAATGTATACATATACATTAATTTGTTAATTAACAAACTTTATTTTTGAAGTAGTTTTAAGTTTTCTGAAAAATTGAGCAGAAGGTATAGAGTTCCCATATACCACTTCATCTGACCTCCCAAACATATATATAATTTCCCCCATTATTAACATCATGCATTAGTGTGGTACACATTGGTTAAAATCAATGAGTCAATATTGTCAATATTATCAACTAAAGTCCATACTTTACATTAGGATTCCTTCTTTTTGTTGTACATTCTATCGGTTTTAGCAAATGTATGGTGACATGTTTCTACCATAACAGTATCATATTGAAAATTTTTAATACCTTAAAAATTCCCTATATTTCATCTATTCATGCCCCCTCCCTTCCCTAGAACCTTTGGCAACTATTGATCTTTTTACTGTATGTTTAGTTTCTTTGGCCAGGAATGTCACATAATAGGAATTATATAGTATATCGCCTTTTCAGACACGTTTATTTCCTTAGCAATACAAAATTAAAATTCCCATTCTTTTCATGGTTTAATAGCTTTTTTTCTGGAGGGGCACTGGATAATATTTTGTGTCTCATTGTACTACAGTTTGTTCACCTATTCAAGGGCATCTTTGTGTCTTCTAAGTTTTGGCAATTATGTATGAAATTGCTATTAAACATTTATGTGCAGATTTTATGTGGACATAGTTTTTAATGTATTCAAGTAAACACTAAGGATAATATGATAATTATGTTTAGGTTTGCAAGAGACTGCCAAACTGTTTTTAGTAGCACCTGTAATGTTTTATATTTCCACCAGCAATGAATAAGAGTTTCTCTTGCTGCATATTTTCTCCAGCATTTGATATTAGCAGTGTTTTGGATTTTGGCATCCTACTAGGTGTATAGAAATCCGTCATTGCTTTAATTTTCAATTCTCTCATGATAGCTGATGTTGAATATCATTCACTTATTTGCTATTTGTGTAAGTTCTTTGGCGAAATATCTCTTAGATTTTTTGATCATTTTAAAATTGGGATCTTTAGGGGCACTTGAGTGGCTCAGTTGGTTAACCAACTGCCTTAAGCTCAGGTCATGGTCTCCCAGTTCATGAGTTTGAGCCCCACGTTGGGCTCTGTGCTGACAGCTCAGAGCCTGGAACCTGCTTTGGACTCTGTGTTTCCCTCCCTCTCTTCTCCTTCCCCCACTTGCATTCTGTCTCTCTCTCTTTCTTAAAAATAAATAAATGTTTAAAAAAATGGGTTGTTTGTTGAGTTTTAAGAATTCTTTGTGTATTTTAGGGGCGCCTGGGTGGCTTAGTCGGTTAAGCGTCTGACTTTCGACTTTCGCTTAGGTCATGATCTCGCGGTTCGTGGGTTCGGGCCCCGCGTCGGGCTCTGGGCTGACTGCCAGCTCAGAGCCTGGAGCCTGTTTCAGTCTGTGACTCCCTCTCTCTGACCCTCCCCTGCTCACGCTGTCTCTCTCTGTCTCCTAGAAATAAAGCATTTAAAAAAAAAAAAAAAGAGTTCTTTGTGTATTTTAGATACCAATCTTTTACCAGATGTGAGTTATGCAAAGATTTTCTCCAGTGTGTGACTTGTCTTTTCCTTCTCCTAAGGCTCTCAAAACAATAACAACATACAGCTTTATGGTGATATAATTCACATACCATACAGTTTGTCCCATTAAAGTAAATAGTTCTCTCCATATTTTGGTCATGCTAATGTAACTATATCTACACAATACAAAAGTACATGAAATTTCTCTTGGTGTATGATTTTTACTTTCAGAATTTATATTCATTTTAAGAAATTAAACTCATAAGGGAATAGATTAAATATGTTTATATATATGTATATATATAACGTAATATATATGTAATATATATATTACGTTATATATATATATATATATATAATTAATAATTTGAAATGTCCTGATATATCTGGGTGTATTTATGTCAGAGAGGTGGGGGTAGAAAAGCTTATCTATCGCAATATACTTTCACGTTTTGAAAGCACCATCTATTATAACACCCCTTGGATGTTTATATGCTAAAATAGACAGTCTGATTCACAGCAGGATTGATCTGCCAGATTCTGACATTCAAACAAAATGAAATTCTGAGATTCCATCAGAAAAAGTACACAAGTTTAACTTTTGTTTTCGTAGGGAGTTGAGTGAGAAAGGATTTATACCAGTAATGCTATTTCTTGAGTTGCTTTTTGAATGCATGGACTACGGCTCAGTGGTTTTCATGGGAAGTGCCTCAGCACAAAAATCTTTATTCTAAATATGCAAGAGTAAATTCATCTTGGCACAATCGAAAACTTTAAACTCTAACTCATCTAGAGTTCAGGTAAACCAAGCACATCGGTAACATGGCCCTATTAACTAATCTGCCTTAAGTATATGAACTATCTTCAGATTACCAGCATAGATATTAGGTCAGCCCTCTGAATGGGTTCCTGCCTCTAAGAACACATATTAATGTATTACTTTTTTTCTTTCTAAAAAATATTAAAATATCTTCTTATGTAAAATGATATTTGATTTAAGCAAGGTAGACAAAGAAGTTAGGACCACTTTAAAATACATATATATATTTTTAACGAAGATATCATTCTTTCATTTTCAGTGAAATAATGTTAATGGGTCTGTGCGAAGGTTCCAACACTGATTGAAGGACCCTCTTGTCCTTGGAGAACTCAATATCTCAGCTCTTTGTCCAGAAGGGAAAGTCAAAGAAGAGACTGGTGATTACACCGTGGTGTGATAAATATCATGGTAGAAAAGAAAGAACAGAGCTCTGCACTTTCACAGATACAGGGGAAATATAACAGGCATTTTATTTTTATCCACTCCCACTGGTACATATACCTCAAGTAACAATGATACACAAGAAGAAGGAGAGAGAATCCTCTTAATGTTAAACTTAGAGACATGTCTCTGTCCAGATAGTTTTCATTGGGAACTTTTATGATGTGTGTTTGTGATTAAAGAGATCTTGACCTCTAGGTGTTAAGTTCGGAAACTTTTTTTTTTTTTTTTACAAATAGTTTATTGTCAAGTTGGTTTCCATATAACACCCAGTGCTCATCCCCACAAGTGCCCATCTCCAGCCCCCACATCCATCAGTCCTCAGTTTGTTTCTCAGTATTAAGAGTCTCTCATGGCCTCTTCCTCCCCCTTTCCCCCACCTTTCCCCCTTCTCTCCCCCTCCTTAAGTTCTCCTAATCCTCCTCCTCCTATAAACATATGATATTTGTCCTTCTCTGCCTGACTTATTTCGCTCAGCATAACACCCTCAAGGTCCATCCATGTTGCTACACATGGCCAGATTTCATTCTTTCTCATTGCCATGTAGTATTCCATGGTATAGATAAACCACATCTTCTTGATCCATTCGTCCGTTGATGGACACTTAGGCTCTTTCCATGTTTTGGCTATTGCTGAGAGTGCTGCTATGAACATTGGGGTACATGTGCTCCTATGCATCAGCATTCCTATATCCCTTGGGTAAAGTCTTAGCAGTGCTATTGCTGGGTCATAGGGGAGTTCTACTGTTATTTTCCTGAGGAAACTCCACACTGTTTTCCAGAGGGGCTGCACCAGTTTGCATTCCCACCAACAGTGTAGGAGGCTGCCCTTTTCCCCACATCCTCGCCAGCATCTAGAGTTCTCTGATTTGCTCATTTCTCCAAAGAGGACATCCAGATGGCCAACAGACACATGAAACGATGCTCAGCATCGCTCCTCATCAGGGAAATACAAATCAAAGCCACACTGAGATACCACCTCACGCCAGTCAGAGTGGAAACTTTTGATAAAGAGCAGTTTGTGTTGGGAAAGGCTTTTCTTCTTAAGTATGAAATTGTATACCTGGAAAGCTAGATTTGATGTTGGTTTAGACTTGAAGAAGTTAGTGAATATATTTTGTGATGGGCTTATTCTACGATCTATGTTTATGGGGTTCTTTTAAGTGTTAAAAAGAGGTTCTCTAAAGATCCATGTAGAACATACTATCTGGTACACCAATACAGGAAAAGATGTAGAAAGTCAGAATCTCGGGTGCCTGGGTGGCTCAGTCGGTTAAGTGTCCTACTTTGGCTCAGGTCATGATCTCACAGTTCATGGGTTCAAGCCCTGCACAATGGGCTCTGTGCTGAACTCTTGCTCAGAGCCTGCAGCCTGTTTCAGATTCTCCTTCTCTCTCTGACCCTCCCCACTCAAGCTCTGTCTCACTCGATCTCTCAAAAATAAATAAATGTAAAAACAAATTTAAAAAAAAAAAGAAAAAAAAGTCAGGATCTCTTTCCAAAAATATGTTTGTGTACTGGGAATGGTAGGAAGAATCCTAATATGGACCCATGTTCTCCAATTGCTGGGTGTTATTCCTTGTAAATACTCTCCCCTTAAATAGATGTGAGACATGACTCACCTGTAATAAATAAAATATGGCAAAGGTACGGCAAAGGAAACAATCCACAAAACTAATAGGCAAACAACGGAATGGGAAAAGTTAGTTGCAAATGACATATTAGATAAAGGGTTAATATCCAGAATCTATAAGGAACTCCCCAAACTCCATACCCAAAAAACAAACAACCCAGTAAAGAAATGGTCAGAAGATATGAACAGACACTTCTCCAAAGAGGACATCCAGATGACCAACAGACACATGAAACGATGCTCAGCATCCCTCCTCATCAGGGAATACAAATCAAAACCACACTGAGATACCACCTCACGCCTGCCAGAGGGGTAAAATGAGCAAATTGCAGAACTCTAGATGCTGGCGAGGATGTGGGGAAATGGGTACCCTCCTACATTGTTGGTGGGAATGCAAACTGGTGCAGCCCCTCTGGAAAACAGTGTGGAGTTTCCTCAGGAAAATAACAGTAGAACTCCCCTATGACCCAGCAATAGCACTGCTAAGACTTTACCCAAGGGATACAGAAATGCTGAGGCATAGGAGCACATGGACCCCAATGTTCATAGCAGCACTCTCCACAATAGCTAAAACATGGAAAGAGCCTAAGTGTCCATCAACAGATGAATGGATCAAGAAGATGTGGTTTATCTATACCATGGAATACCACATGGCAATGAGAAACAATGAAATCTGGCCATGTGTAGCAACATGGATGGACCTTGAGGGTGTTATGCTGAGCGAAATAAGTCAGGCAGAGAAGGACAAATATCATATGTTTACACATATAGGAGGATTAGGAGGAACTTAATGGAGAACTGTTGGGGAGAAGAAGGGGGAAATGGTGGGGGAGAGGGAGAGAGGCAAGCCATGAGAGACTCTTGAATGATGAAAACCAACTGAGGACTGTCGGGTGTGGGGGCTAGGGGGGAGATGGGCATGGAGGAGGGCACTTGTGGGGATGAGCACTGGGTGTTATATGGAAACCAACTTGACAATAAACTATTTGTAAAGAAAAAAATAAATAAAGTTATTTATCAAAAAAAATATGGCAAAGGTGATGGGGATGTCATCTCCATGCTTTGGTTATACATGATTATCTGTCTATATATGTATTAAGTAGACTCTCCTGCTAGCTTTGACGAAAAAGTTGCCCAGGGACTGAACTGCTCAGGGAAAGAAAGCAACATGGCAAGCATTTTTCCCTGTCCTACAATATTGGGGAACTGAAATGTGCCAATAACCATGTGAGCTTGAAAGAAGAGTGTTCACTTGAACCATGTTGAGATTCTTGATGCACAGAGACTGGGAATGTTAATAGATATGATAAATTAATAGAGTTAGAGAGATAACAAGTGGTAAATGGTGTGGTTTTAAGCCTCTAATCTTGTGATAATTTGCTATGTAACATAGAAAACCAATATACAGTTAAATCTTAGTTTGACAGCATAAACTGTTCTGGAAACATCCTTGTAACCCAAAACATGTGTATACTAAAGTGAATTTCAGGAAACATTGTCTCAATTGTGGAAATATGATATCTGGTGTATGGACTACTGGTACTGCAAGACATCACTCGGTCATGAAGTTAAAATTTATTAGAAATGTTTGCTTGCCTTGTGGAACACTGGCAGAGCAAATTACTCTCAATCTTAGCTTTTCCACTACTTGCCAAGAATGTTTCTATGTATTTCAATCTCTCACCAATCTATACTTGGTTAAAGGTGGTATAGAATTCCTTTGTATTAAGAACCGATTTCAGTAGTATGTTGAAGGAAACAAAATGAAAACATTTTAAGTCTTACATTTATTTTACTTTTTTAAAATGTTTTATTTACTTTTGAGAGGCTGAGAAACAAAGCACGAGTGGGGAAAGGGCAGAGAGAGAGGGAGACACAGAATCTGAAGCAGGCTTCATGCTCTGAGCTGTCAGCACAGAGCCTGATGCAGAGCTCAAACTCACGAGCTGTGAGATCATGACCTGAGCTGAAGTCAGACACTTAACCAACTGAGCCACTCAGGCGCCCCTATTTTACTTTCATATACTGGAAAATCTCCAAGGAAATATTGAAAGCTGCTTTGATAACTCGACTGAGGCATCAGGACCCAGGCTTCTTCCAGCTCTCTTCAGCTTTTATCCTGATGTTTACAGGGTGGTTGCTGAAGCCTCAGCCACATTCATTGTCCAGGGAGCAAGAAGAGAAATAAGACATGGGCAAAAAGCTGCATAAGGGGACAGTCCCCCTCTTAAGGAACACTTCTAGAAGCACGATTTAGCAACTTTTACTCATATTCCTTTGGCTACAGTTTAACCAACTAGCCATCCTTATTTGCAATAAACACTAGAAAATATAGATTTTATTCTGTCAAGTTGTTCTTCCAACAAACCTGGATTTTTGTTAATAAAGGATAAGAGAAACATGAAATCCTGGCACGTTAGATCTATTTTTTTTATCAATATGTATTTATTATTAACTGAAAAAGTTTTGAGTAATGAGCATTATTTTATGTAATAGAACCATGAGGAAAGTTTTAATATTTTTCTTATGTGAAAAAATTTAGGTTCTGATCATATGAGCAACTAATTTACTAAATACTCGTTTCTGCAAATTAATTGATTTTCAATTATGAATAATGACTTAGGCTATAATCATGCCTTCTTTGCAAATAGAAATGCATTTTTCTTCATACCTATTGAACTCATTTATTCTGATTTATTGGGAAATGCATTTGTGATAATTACAAATCATCTGTGATGATTCAATGAGTATCACATTGGTTCTGATGATTTTTTCATTTATCCTCAGTATCCTATGTTTCATTTTCAATAAGTAGGAATGTTGGAGACTAGAATATATTTCTTGTAATGCTCTTCAACAGTAATTACTTCTTAACATCATTAAAATTAAAACACATATTTTTAAAAATATTGATAGATTGACTAAAGTAAAATATTGACTACCAAGCAAAAAAGTCTACTTCATCCTCATTCTGTTTCTACTGTATCCAATGCCCTCTCATGTTAGAATTATTCAAATCTTAAAATTGGGTAGAAATTTTATATTTTTTAACAATAATTTGGTGAAAGTAGTGAAAAGTGTTTCTTGGAGAATGATGTACACTATGGTTATAGAAATAGATGCTTGGAAATTATTTATTAGTGCTCTTTTGAGGGTGACAAATAACTACACCTCTGCTTTGTCCATTCTAAGGCTAAAACCAGTTGAGAACTAAGAAATGCAACTGGCAAAATGAAGATTAAATATACTTTTATTAATGATAAACCTGATTAATAGCATAGCTAAGGTTTAAGAGGTGTGGTTCATCAGACCTCCATCACTAAATTGAATTTACTCATATAGATGCAGATAAATAACAACAACTGTAGATGCTACCCGAAGGATGGTAGAACGCTTACCTCCTGGTAGAGGTGAACACATGCATCCTGAATAGGATTCTCTAACGATCTCCAAAGAGAACTCAGAAGTTCCTAAGCTACTAATTCACATGTGTTTCCTTCTGTTCAATTATGACTGAACTAGAGAGATTTGGCGTTGGGTAGAAACTAGAGTTGCTCTCATATTTTTTCTTCAAGAAAATTGAGGTCAACTCTTTTCTGTAGAACACAGAGAGTGGAGGATATGTGTTTCTCCCTAGAAATGTTGTCATATTAACAGTGCTGCTTTTAGTTAAGTTCTTTAAGTGTTTGAGCACAAAGTTCTCTCGATACAGTACATATTGAACCTTAGTAACAATAACTTCCTCTAAGTGAAGGTTTATTTATCTACACACCTTGTTAAATATTATGTATTCATTAAGTCACTCCCTGTTGTTGTTTTTTTTCCCCTAACATACTAGGACATATCATCACCATTTTTGTCAGATAATGAAACTGAGGCTCATTCAGATCTGAAAAGAAAATTGTTCAAGATTTCATGTAACTAAATTGTTAACCTAGACTCCTGTTAGTCTAATTCCAGATTCTATTTCTTTAAACACGATAGCATCTACTCCACCTCACAGAGGACTAACATCACCAATACAACCTTGAATTGCCATATTGGGAACTGTTTCAAATAAAGAGAGGAACGAAAAGATATATTTGTTAATATTATACAGAGCCTTCAGGAATTTCCAGTTTTTTAAATGGCCTTTAAGCCTCCTGCGTTTACCTAAAAAGTAACATTAAAAATAACTGATGGATGAAAAAGATACATATTATATGTATCTAGATCATTTTCATTTTTCACATAACTGCAAACTGAATGTAAACTTTGTATGTTATAATATAAATTTTAGAGGCACTAGGTCAGTAACTCAGTCAGTTAAGTGTCCAACTCTTGATTTCAGTTCAGGTCATGATCTCACTGTTGGTGGGATTGGGCCCCATGCTGACAGTGAGGACTCTGCTTGGGATTGGGATTCTCTGTCTCTCCCTCTTGTTCTGCCCCTCCCCTGCTGTTTGTCTATCTGTCCATCTCTCTTTCTCTCTCTCTCAAAATAAATAAATAAACTTAAAAAGAAAAACAATTTAAATTTTACTTTTTAAAAAATCTTAGGAATTTCAAGACATGATATTTCTGTGTAGACTCAGAGTTAAAAGAATGACATTTTCCCACCTGCTTACCTGTTGGGAGCCATTTTCTGAACTCATAGGTTGAGTAAGAACTCCTCATGAGGTTAAGGTAAGTTGTACTGACTCTTAGGGTCAGATGGCAACCCTGATATCCACCCTCACCCAATTACTTTGGCTTGAGTACCGACCCCCAAGTCACCTTGTTAATTGGTATTAGGAGTGACTCATTCTGGCCTTGATACGATGATTGCACTTTGTGAAGGGACTTACTGTAGGAACTTCTTTGATGGTTATGGGAACACATTGCATTCCTGAAAGACCCATTTTTCTTAATGCATCCATTAAGGGGTGAATGTAACTTTTGCCTTTACTATGCTAATGCCACCTATGGGCTGTTCCCTATCCTTTTGCATAACAGTGTTCTGGAAAGTCTTTACTGATAAAAAGACATCACCAGAATGCTACTTCTGTGCTGTCCCCCAAACACTAAATCATAAAATAAAGTTGAGTCTCAGACAATGCAGAGAGGCCTGTTTGGTGACCAGAATCTTGCACCCTCTCTCATCCCTCCCTTGCTGACATCCTCCAGCGACCCGTGGACCCAGCCTGAGCGGGACTTCAGCACTTACCTTTCCTCATTGTTCTCACCTTGCCATTGTCAATGGTTTATCCTTAACTGACATATATTTTGAAGTCAGAAACCACCACAACTGGTGAGTTATTAAATGACTGCATAGCTTCCTAACAGAACAATATGCATACATGTCTAGATATCTCCTTAACCCCCTTAACATCTGCATTTGAGTCCACATACAAAAACCGTATTCCATCCCTTAGATTTATTTTAGAGAGCAGTGCCACGAATCCCTAGTCATAAGATCAAGGTGAATTAGACAAAATTAGAGTTAAATTTCATGTTTTTTACTTACTTGTGACCATGCTAAGGTGAAATTTGCAGATGTGATGAATAAAATTTAGGTGATTCACAGCACTTGAGTAAAGCGTAAAATATATGATTCAGAAGTAGATGTTTAAAAATTACACACAATTTTCAGGGAAAAATCTGAGATTATATAAATAGTAACTTGATCAATCTAGAACTACTAGATTAATGTTTTCATTGATTTTGTTTCTAGTGCCAATAATAAGAATACGGTATTTAGAAGACTGCAGATGAGGGCACATTTTTAATTATCAAACAGGCCTACTAAAATGTGAACAGATGGTAAACGCAAATCTTACTTAATTGTAAAACTGGCATTATGAGAAATAACTAAGTAGGAAAATATTTGTGTTAAATATACTTAGAAATTGAATCACATCATATTTGTACATATCAGTACATGAGGCATCTTTAATATTAAACACGTTCTGATTTTACATGAACCTGTTTTAAGAAATTAATATTTACTTATGGAGAGAGGGATTGGTACCTAGCAAATGGAAAGGGTGCAATGATATTTAAGATGATCACTTGATAATCCCCCACAAATTGGAGCTACTACTCCCAATTCATTTATTTCCTGTTGCCGAGTGGCAATAGCAGAGTATTTCTTCTCAGTATCATCTGTTGGGCAGAAGATGATCAAGTTTTATGGATACACATTCTACAGTCTCACTTCCATTAGCTCTGGAATTGTTTCACTGATAAGAACTAACAGAAGGGAGATAGAAGTGAAATTTATAACCCCCTTCTAAATCTTCATGATTCCTGTGAATGGCAGCAGATCACTCTTGCCTTGGTTGACACATACTACCACCGTGATAAAAAGGCTATAATAATGCTGTTTTATTAAGAAAGATAGCAGTCAAAAAGGTGAGATTCCCAGAGGCAAAGAAATAAATAAAAACAGGGGTAACAGAATGAAAGAAGATGGGATAAAGTACCATTTAGGGCAGTAACCAAGAGGGATGCCAGACAATATGCAAAGCTTGTGCTGAGAATCTGAATTGGATTTTTGTAAACATCAGTTTCTGACTGTCATATCCCAGTAACAGGTAAATGGTGACCTTGGTATTAATTAAACTGAGTACTGGGGGACACAGAACAGAAAGCTTGGGTCACAACTCTGCCTTAACAAAGATATATCAGATGGGGTAGGGATTAGTAAGAAGAGTGGCTACACAGAAAAAGTTCCATTGAGTATGGCTTCACCATGGTGTCCTGAGTGGGTTCAGCTATCACGTGTTAATACTATATTGTTCCCAAACAAATGATACATTGTCAAAAGCCTCTTAGGAGAATATCAGTCTACGCATATATTTTTGGATCGTGGGGGAGTAACAGCATCATCTAATCATATGGAGCATTCATTAGTTCATTGTTCAAGGTGTGTGATAGTATCAACTAATAGGTTCCCAGAATTCAACTTGGTTTTTTGAGCCAAAAATGCACAATCTGATGATGGCTCTTTAAATGGTCATTCACCATTATGAGGCAAAAATTCAAGAGCCATATTGATTATGAGGGGTACTTCCGTCATAACTTCAGTCACCGTCACCATCACCTGTGTTACATTCTGAGGCATTTAGCACAATCTAAATCCGTCATCAAGTACTGTATCAGCCCCAGGCGGTACCAAGTTTCATTTCACAATTACTTCAATACTTTTATGAATCTTAGTATCGTTAGAAATTATAGCAGATTTATTTTACAGATAAGGAGACTAAGAACCTTATCATTGGAATAATTGTTCAGCATCACATTAGTTGATTAGTAGGATGGTAACTAGAATATAGGTCACCTTGTCAACCACTCCTATCTTAATTATTTGTGTGTGATTGAGCTCTAAGTCTTGATAAAGGTAAGCCCCACAAGGCCGGGAGCAGGTATGTGTTTCTGTGTTGCACTCTATATACTTGGTGCTTGGTACAAATGCTTAATTAATATTGTTTCAAAGATTGCATGGAGGTTGATATTCATAAGAATTTTTTGTCAAAATTGAGATTTGTTACCTAAAAGAAAGAACATTGAGGTTAATTTTGCATTGTTTTTATGTGGTATCAGTTCCTACATACCTGTTTTAAAATGACTTTAAAAGTATAAGTATTATTGAATTAAACTGTAGTCTTGCAGATATTCTTAAGAAGAAAAATCATTTGAATATTGATATATGTGTTAAAACGTTCTGCATAGCTGAAGGGTGAAGATTTTTGTGGAGCAAAGGTGAGCATGGACTAGCAATGTTAACATGAGCACGGGACATAACTAAGAGAAACTACATGTCACAATTATAGACCTCCACCATGCATTTATACCCACTAGAAGAACATTTATCATCAATGTGTTATCAGTGTGTCTTTTAAAAAACAATTTAATTGCTAATACTGTGGGCAAATTCAGTTATTTTACTTCATAGAATGTGTCAATGAGCAATTATAAGGCAGTCCTAGGAATAAAGCATTATGTTCCACCAAACCAATTACTTAAGTTTAATCTTGGGCTTTTTTCCTCATTTACTTAACTGCCTTGCTATTTATTCTCTCCCTTAAACATAACACCTGATCATTTGTCTCCATTATGTGAAAAAACTGAATTATGTGGGAAGAAAATCAACTAGTGTGGCAAGATAGAGGAAAAATAAAACCATCAATTAAATGACAAACATGTAACTTTTCTAATGTTGGTAGTAGGATGGATAGGTTATTTTGAGCTATGTCTAATATTTTTTTAGTTATCTAGAAACTTATAATGGGTCTATTTTTGCATATGTACTTTGAAAACTTCAAATAATAGAAATTTAATGGGCTATACCATCTAAACTTGCAGAATTTCAAATTTCAATCAATATTTTAAATATACCTGATAGAGGACATGCAACTAACAATATATTCTCTTAGGAAAAGAAAGAATATTCTATTAGATATATGAAAGCAAAGCACAATATATATTACAAAATAAACTCTGATAAATTTATTTTAAAGTTCTTTGAATTTTTTCTTGAAATTGTATAATATATTCCTTACTCTAGCAGTATATATGCAAGCCTTTATATTTTTTCTTGGAGGCAAATACTAAGGAATTCAAATCATCAGCCTGTTTACCATGTTTTTCTGTGATTTATCGGGGAAGTCAACAACCACTTCAGTTTTCTTCTGGCAGTAAAATAGGAAACGAGTGTCCAGGGAACATAAATCTACTGTGACTTTTCTATCCAATTTCTGTTGTTCTACCACCATTGATTCCAATGTGTCACACTGTGTGACAACAATGGAAATTAACACTATGTTGCAACTGCCAAATTCATTTCACACAATGGTAATCACAATAATAATAAAAATAATATATAATCTTCCATGAGAATAAGCACAATCCCATGAATCAGAGTCCTAAAGAAATCAGTCTCAGTCAAAAGAAAATCAGACAAATGTTTTTAAAGAGATTAATGATTCTACCGTATTCCTTGTTTTGCTGGGTTTCATGAGCATCTGTTATGTGGAGATACATTTTGTTTTGTTTTACAGGCTTTTTTTTTTAATAAGCAGATGTTTGTATTTTCTCATTCTAGTAATTGGAGGAACAATTAGAGGCAATGAGAAGACAACAAAGAGGAAGTTTGCCAAAATCTCTTGGTTAAGCTGAATTTCCAACAAACTACCTATGAAATATATTTTACTCTATTTGACTAAGCAGAATATTCAGAAACACTTCAGTTTTACTCTTTGACAAATAACCATTCTGGCTGTGAAGTAGGTGAAAGGTATTGCCAGTTTTTGAAGACAAAGAAAGTTTAATAGGGATAAATCCGATTTATGTCAGTACGTGAAATTTCTTTTCAGTTTACCCTTTGTATTTTTATTTCTTCTTTCATTTATATTCTACTATAAATCTTTTCTTTTTATTCTGATGCAAAACTTTCACGAGCATCAGATTCAATGTATATTAAATGCTATATGCCAGTTCCATATGCAGGCCATCTCATGTCCCAGAATCTTATCATTGCTCCTCAATGAGAATGTTGAGCACATGGAAATATATATTCCAAGGCCCTTTCTGAAGGATATTATGAAATACTATGCTAAACCTGAAACAGCTCAGCATAACATGCAAATATTGGGTTGTCAAAATTTATAAACAATATTAAAATATATTCTTATATACTACAGCGAGCAGCTGATGAATTTATGAGATAAATATATTTGAATATCTAAAAAGAACATTAGCCATGCAGAAAAGATTTTAAAAATTAACTGTATTAAAATATAACTCCTTTATATGGTATATAAGATCACACACAAACTTAACAAAAGTTAAGTTGTAGGCTGAGAAGAGATACTTGCATTTACATGACATATAAAATAGATAAAACTTGTATTAATAAGCATACAAGTAACACAAATATTAGTAATTTACTTTCTAGAATATATGTAAATTCTCAGAAATTTAAAAGTAAAATATGTATAATCTGGAGGAAAAATTGATAAAGAAATAGCACATTTGCAGAATATGTAAGTGAATGGTCAATAAATATAAAGAGTTGCTCAATCTTACTATTGATCAGAGGGTCTAATAATAAATTACTTGTATTTACCCAAATGAACTTGAAAAAATAAGTCGAGCTAGAATCTAGAGACAGTAAGGCTGTGAAAAAAAAAATCATACTGCACGTGTTTATGTAAATTGTTCATTCATAACCAAGAGAGCTGAAGCAGTTTCAGTTAAAGGAGAAATGCATACTGCAACAACCACACATACTAATCCAGAATTTGTTATGCTGATATGCAGAAGATACATAAGAATACACATTGTGCCATTGGTTATAGACTTAAAGTATGGAAATAATGAAAATGTTATTAGTAATGGATGGATAATTTAGTATAGACATAATATATGCCATATAGGAATTAATGGAAAATACTTCTATAATTAACCACATGAATACTATGCAAAATGAAATGTTTCTTAAAATTCAGTTGCAAAATACATTGAAATTTTGATAACATTCATATAATTTTAGAAAAGTATACTTAACAAATCAGTCTCTCGTGTGTGTATGTGTGTGTGTGTGTGTGTGTGTGAAGGTAAGGAGGAGTGACCCATAAATTTGTATTAAGGATATCAAGTTGCGGCAGTGAGTGAAGGTGGGAATAGGAAGAGAGATTAGAAGGAAAATAGTGACATTATGCTATTAATAGTGACTAAATGAACTGTTACAGTAATCAAATCAGATGGATATCTGTATCCGTTAGTATTAGTATTAGTATTTAGGGAAATGCCACCGTAGGTAGAAGCTAGAAAGGAGCAGTGGATAGAATGCCCAAGTCGTTGAGGAGGGATGATGGTGGAGGTAAGGATGGTGATAAATAGGTTACACATTAGAAGCCTGGGGACACAACATTTTGACCTTGTGGCTTCCAAGACCATGACACTAATCGCTGGGAGCCGCAATGGCCTCGCTGGATGATAGTCACAGCAAGGAAATGGCAGTGTTTGCACAGCTCCTGCCATGAGAAACCAAAACTTGTATCTCCTATTGCTACTACTGGCTCATGTTGGAAGTGAGGCTGCTGGTATTGACCAGGCCTCACAATATTCCAGATCAGACCAATATTCCCCATACAGATTTCTCATAAGGAAAAACATATGCCAGCCTTTTCAAAAGAGATTTCAGATGAAAACATTGTGGATGATTGTCATAAGGCTCTTCCTATGGGCCTTGCAGATCCAAGACTTAGATAATAAAGGGAGTTAAGAACACAGGAGTTACAATTGAGCCTGGCCCTGAGACAAAGAGCCTAATTTAGAGTTAAGGATAAATATCCACCCCCACCCAATTGTTTCTGCTTGGAGCACCAGACTCCCAAGGCATTTGTGATCAGTATTCAGAGTGACTTATTCTGGCCTTGAATATGCTGATTGCACCCTGTGAAGGAACCTATTGAGGAACTTCTTCTTTTGTGATTATGGGAGCAAACATTTGTGTTTCCTGAAAGACCCGTTTTTCTTGATACTTCACCTGAAACAAACAAGCTATTGACCCCTGCTCACAAAGAAGTAACTTCACACTTTTTATGCTAAAAACATTGTCTTCTATGCTAAAGATACCTTCCTTCCCCATAAGATAAGCATCTAAATCACCTATCTCAATCACTATTGATAAAGGTTATGCATGAGTCTTCCACAAATCTATGTTCTGGGAAATTCTTACATATCAAAGAAGTTTGTCATCAGAAATCATTGTCTAAGGCAAATGCCACTTCTGTGCCATCCCCCAAACACTTAATGATAAAATAAAATTGAGCCCCAGTCAGAGCGGAGATGCCTGCTTGGTGACCGGAAAGACTCTCGGGCCTCTCTCACCCCTCCCTCGCCAACACTGTCCATCCTTCAGGGACCCCGGACCCCGGCCGGAGCTGGCCTCCAGCAAGTAATAAACCAGAAGAGCAAGGGATCTCCTCTTCCATCTTTGTCCAGAATAATCCCTAAGACTCACTATAAGGTATTCATACCGCAGTTATAGCCTCCCACCCCAATGGAGAGTGGCTTCCCTGACAGTTTGGTAAAAATCTTGTAGGATCAAAATCTCCCACTTCCAAACTGTGGGAGGAATCCCCCAAATGACTAAAAGCAGCCTCTATTAGAGACCACCCCCCTGTACATCACAGCTCCTACCAGCCCAGAAAGACCCAGTCAATATGCAATCTCCAAACAACCTAGGTCCCAGTTCCATCTCAGGAACTGCCTGCTCTCCCCTAGAGAGTGTACTGTTGCTTTAATAAACCTGTCTTCTGCTTTCACTTTGGACGTCAGTCTCTTAAATCTTTATTGCAACAGTGCCAAGAGCGGAGACACAATGCTTTTCGCACTGACACTGCCTTTATTAAACGGAACATGAGGCTTACTCAGAGCACTCTGGAAAAAGAACATCAGGGAACCGCTCTTGATGAGTCCAAATACGGAATGATAGCCATCTCAAGAAATCTGCTGTCTTCCTGGAGGATAAGAAAAAGTACATTCTGAGAAGTTTCTGATGTACAGCAAAGGAGAGAAAAAGCAGATGTTCATTGTTCAAGTTAGGACACAACCACTTGAAGCGAAGGTCTTAGAAGGATTTCACTTTTAAATCAGTTACTCATGGCAGATATGATAGGCTAGATAAAATTTTAAAAGGAGCTGATGCTCTCCACATTAAGAAAAGATTATTCAAAAGGAAGATATGGCATTAAAATACAGGAAAAGTATGCTCTAAATTAAAGTTTTAGCCAGGCAAGAGCAACCTAACAGATTTTTAACATTTTTTTCAACTTACAAAAATTTTAGTTTTCATCAACTAATTGACTTAATTTCCTTTGGGACTGAGAAAGGGAAATTTTACAGATAAGAATTCTATACAAACTATTTCTCCTTTTTGAATATTCACATTTGCTCATTCCAGAAGTAAACCAGAAGAGAAGCCCAAATATATCTTCTGTTTAGCTTTTCCAGATCCAGATTTCAGTAATAGTTACAAAAGAACCACCTCGTAAGTAAGTTCAGAGAAGGATGTGAAATGTATCTCTCAAATGCACTCACTCTAAGTTACTGAACTGGTTAAAAAAAACTTCATTTTTCAGACGGTTACTAGATAGGTATCATGGTTGATTTGCTTATTTTATATAGTAACAGTGGAAATGTCATATGCAAGAAACACGGACTAAATACTGCTTGCAAACTCTGAGTTTCTAAACGTACGTCAAGTATGTACATTGGCAGAGAAAGCAAAATTGAGAAATATAACAAGCATCTTCTATTATAACAGACATAGTCTTTTCAAGCAGGGAGTTCATTTTGTTCATTGCCATCTCCCATACCAGAGGCTCAATAAATAGCTATACTGTATATCTTGAATGTGTTAGGCACTATCCTCCACATTAAAGGTATGGTGCTGAATAAAGTAGATGCACTCCTGGAGCACCTGGCTGTCTCAGTCTGGAGAGCATGTGACTCTAAATCTCAGGGTTCAAGCCCTGCATTGGTGTGAAGTCTACTTAAAAATAAAAATCAAAAAAGAAAAGTAGATGGATATAGTCTTTGCTTTCATGGAATTTACTCTTATTTTTAGGGTGAAAATAAGTTATCAAGCAAACATGAACATTTCAGAAAGTGATAAATGCTTTAAAAAAGGCATGAAACAAGTGAAGTAACAGCAAATACTGTATATTAAGAAGTGACATTGTGACATTTGTGAATGCAACAAATAAATGGAGTCAAAGTGTCATTAATAGCTTAGTCAAGGACACATATAGAAACAGTAAAATACTAAGCTTGTTCTGACACTGAATATTCCTCACCATTACTTTCCTGTTGTGAGCACATTAAATAGAAAGACTGCTTGGTTATATCAAGAGGAGAAAAAATGAGGCGAAACAGCAATAAAGTTTTGATTTTCTTTTCTAGCAGTAAGAGTCACGTTTGAATGACATTTATTTAACACTAAAACATTTTTTCTGGAAGATAAATGCTGTTTCCCTATGCTGTATTCCTAAATGGATACAGCACCTGATAAAGGGAAAGACATTTTTCCTCTATGACTGGATCATCCAAGTAGGTTGCCAGGGTTTTAATGAAGACATATTGTCATAGTACGAAACAGTACCAAGTTATAATGTCTTTATGTTTATTTAAACCATGTTTATAAGATTAAAGATTTCCCTCCAATTTAATATTAATTAATATTAATACAGCATATATGCATCTGTCAATGCACATATGTATATATGCATAGATATATACACCTGTATATCAATTTTGCTTAAAATTAATGGCAAAGTGTGTACCTTTTTAACCTTTTCCATTTTTGCTTCATATTTACTCTTACTAGTGTCATTAATGCAAATGAGGCATTTCAGTTGACCCCATAATGCCACAAAATGTTTTAAGTAACTGCAACCAGTGGGTGATAAGGTATCCATATTTTTAGGAACAAGAGTGAGGCGGGTGGAAAGGTCTCTAGACCACTTAATTCCCAGATATTATGTACTATTTTAGCGATGAATACAGAAATTATAGATATTATAAATTTCAGTGGAAGCCCATCTCTGATTCAGAGAGATGTATACATTAAATTATGCTTGTTATTGCCAACGGTGTTGTATCTGAAGTTGAATTTTCCCAATTTCTCAGAAGTGACAGTTAAGTTATAATCTCAGCATGTTCAGCATGCTTAATGAACTCCTTGGGGAGACCAGAGTATCTGTAACACAATTAACTTCCCATTCTTATGTAAATGAGGAGTTTCAGAGTCCCTGATGGAAGCCTGCTTTTTGGCTACGGTTAGCAAGTGTATGCTATTAAATGACACACGGAGCCTTAAGCTGAAATTTAGACTTCACTAATTTGTGCTGTGACATGTGCAAAGTGCTTTGGAGGAAATATGAAACCCAGTTGTTTAAATGTAGCTGATGAAATAGGGATTATCCCCCCTGGCTAAACGGTCATCAGCAGCCTGACTGCTTTCACCAGTTTCTGCACTTTCAGAAGGAATATTCAACGTGTCTTTTACTGGCAATATCTGGTCTAATATTACCATTTTCTTCTTACCTAACTGAAGTTATTTTTCTCAGATAAAGCAAACATAATAGAAAAAAGTATGTCTTTTTTTCAGTTGTCCTCAAAAATGACTATACACTCAGGTAATACTGATGATCTAAAATATGCCATTTACTACAGAAATCTTAAAACTATACTTAAGAATTTTAAAGCTAAATAACTGAATATAAGGAATGTCAATTGGAAAATGTAATACACAAAATTAAATATATTCTTTTTGTGCATTCTTTAGCATACAGAATACCTGGACAAGTTTTATGAAATCTGAATGTTAAATCAAAACACAAATCTGAGATTTAAAATGTGCTTCTTGTATAGCCCATGCAGGAATAATATTTAAAATAGAAACCATCTAGTGAGAGTGTACCTACCAAATAAACAAACAAACATACATACCAAAGCAAAATCCCTCAAATACCTTTAGATTTTAAGAATTAGGATGACTGCTTAAAGGACACAAGGCTTTTTTTTGAGTAATGAAAACCTTTTCAAATTAGAGGTAGTGGTTGTATGACATTTTGAATGTACGAAATGCCACAGAATTTCTGCTCTATAATAATAAATTATAAGTAATTTATATAAACTATTTTTGTTGCCCTATTTAGAGACAAGAATTTTATGTTATATAAAATTTCACCTCAAAAAAGGTAAACTAATCCCAAATATAATCTGAAACATGCTGTATTTACCTTAAAATAAATATCAAGTTTGAAATTAGGGAACACTGTGATTATTTAATGTTCTTGAAGTAAAACTAATCATTAGAAATTAATTCAGGAAAAAATGCCTTGCTTCAATTAAAATTAAAAAAAAAAAAAAAGGTAACATAATCTTTGACATCTTCCCATCTTTTCCCATATCTTGAACCCAAATTTCTTCTTCAGGCACAGCTTCTGGTGCTCAGGAATTCTTATAGATTTGTAGGGCACCTGGGTGGCTAAGTAGGTTTAACATCTGACTCTTGATTTTGACTCAGGTTATGATCTTTCAGTTCGTGGAATGGAGTTCTGCTGTCAGTGCATAGCCTGCTTGGTATTCTCTCCCTCTCTCCCCTGTCCCTTCCCTGCTTCCTCTCTCTCTCAAAATAAATAAAAAAACATTAAAAAAAGAAACCTTAAAGATTTATAAGATTTGTACTAATTCATGGTGGCAGGACTAAAGATAAAGTATTTCCCGTGAATGTGGAAATAATACTGTCTGCAATTGTTAACATATAATTTTATACATGATGGATCAGAAATGATTAAATGTAACTAGCTTAGCTTAGCTTATTTTATTTTGAGAAAGAGAGAGAGTGCGGAAGGGACAGAGAGAGAGAATCTCAGGCAGGCTCTGCTCTAAGGCAGGACTCCACCCTGGGATCATGACAGGAGCTGAAATCAAGAGTCAGATATTCAACCAACTGAGCCATTCAGAAGCCCCAGAACATTATTTTAAAAGGAAGAATGATTCCCATTGGGATTCTTACTCTGATCCCACTTTTGATCACTGTCTAGTCACTGATTCCATTATATGGGCTCTGCCTCACACATTAGGTAATTCTTTAACACCAGCTCGCTGTCCTACGTGTCAATTCAATTCTGACACAAGGGGATCTACCCAGAGACAGCCTCAGCTCCCACAAGTTGAACTCAGTCCCACAGGAATGACCCTCACTTCAGATTTCAATAGCAGGTCCAAGTTACCAGTGCTTCTGACCTGCTGACTAAACTAGAGGTTCCCACACCTTCTACTTGAGTTTGACTAATTTGCTAGAACTGCTCATAGAACTCAAAGAAGCATTTTATTTCCTAGATTACCTGTTTATTATAAAAAGACATAGTTTAGGGACAGCCAGATGACGTAGGGTGAGGGGTAGGAAAAGGGCAAAGAGCTTTAATACCCTCTCTGAGGGCACCACCCCACATGTTTGCTAAAACCAAAACTCCCCAAACACCATCTTTAACTCTCCATCTTTTGCCTTTCTATGGAATTTTAATTACATAGTCACGATTGATTAAAAATTGGCCATTTACAATTGATTTAACCTCCAGAACCCCTCTTCCCCACCCCCAAAGTTATAAGGGTTATTGGAAGTTCTAGCCTTCCAATCACAAGGTTGGTTCCCCTGGCAACCAGCCCCCATCTATAGATTATCCAGGTGGTTTCCAAAGTCACCTCATTAACATAACAAAAGACAACTTTATCACTCTCCTCATTTAGGAAATTCCAATGGTTCTAGGAGTTCAAGGCCAGAAAAGGGGAGGAAGATCAAATACATATTTCTTATTATGAATTGCATCACACCCAATTTACTAATAACTTCTGTGGCTTGATGAATAACATTTATGTCCTCCATCATCAACACTCGAAGTACACACACTCACACACACACACACACACACACACACACACATAAAGGAACATTAGAGAGGCAACTCTTAGCACCATTTATTCTTACCCTAATCAGGGGAGAGGAATCCTTGTCCTCAGGACTCTAGGTCCACGTCAAACAGTAGATAGGTATTAAAGAGGTGAGCAACATCTTCCTTGGATCTGATTTCCATCCTCTCCACTATGTATACTCAGCTGCTGTAATTTGCTTCTCATTCATGTATTTTGTGAGTTTTGCTATTGTGACTCTCTAGTGAAAGAAATTCATTATTTTTGTTTGCTACTTTAGGTTTTGAGAATGAAAGTCTGAAGGCCTCATTTGCCAAGATGATGCCACATGGTAAGGAATCTATTGTTGAAGCCTGTTGGATGTGGCCAGTCCTATCTATGTTTGGCTGATAGTTTACATTTGGAATATATAATCCCTTAAAAGGCACCTTGTATTTTTAAAATGTGAAGATTAGAAGTGGGATATTGAAAAAAAAACTATCAATAGACTTTATGCAGAAAGTAAGAACCTTCTCTAAATCACAGGTTACTAGAGGACAATGAGAGACTGTGCGCAGGAACTGGGCCACACTACCTGAGCCCAGCCTAGATAAGCTAACCTCCAGCCCATTTAAGAAGAGTGCTTCAGGGCCGACTGGATGGGTTAGTTGGTTACATGTATGACTCTTGGTTTTGGTTCAGGTCATGATCACAGGGTTTGTGAGCTCGAGCCCCACATCAGGCTCTCTGCTGTCTGCACAAAGCCTGCCTGTCCTCTGTCTCCCACTCTCTCTGCCCCCTCCCCCACTCACTCTGTCTCAAAAAAAAAAAAAAACATAAAAACAAACAAACATAAGAGTGCTTCAAGCTAACATCAAGAAAGAATACAGTCACCGAGTTTTGCAGTGGATTGGTATAGAGCAGTAATAACTAATGCAGTGAGATATATTAAATGAAAACAAGTGATACGTGTTTGAAGAGAAAAATGAGGAGGGAAAGGAGACAATAATTCAAAATCACAAGGCAATTACGGAAATTTGAAGACTGATTTCTTTTTTTTTTTTTTTAAATATATTTTATTTATTTCTAGGAGAGAGAGAGAGAGACAGCGTGAGCAGGGGAGGGTCAGAGAGAGAGGGAGTCACAGACTGAAACAGGCTCCAGGCTCTGAGCTGGCAGTCAGCACAGAGCCCGACGCGGGGCCCGAACCCACGAACCGCGAGATCATGACCTGAGCGAAAGTCGGACGCTTAACCGACTAAGCCACCCAGGCGCCCCTGAAGACTGATTTCTTATTTAATGAAGTTAATAATAACTATTACTTTTCCAGGTATAAGAAAAATATCTGTGGTTGTGCTTATTAAAGATTTCTTCTCTTCTATTTATACAACCTCTAATAATGATGGATAAAATGGTGGGGAAGGGAGAAGCCAGTTGGAAAAAGTGTATACATGAGTTGATAACTATTTATGTGGATGGTGAGTACATGGAAATACAATGTATTATTCTTTTCTGCCTTTGACTGCCATTAGAAATGCCTATACTAAACATGTAAAATAAAATCCATGGTAGAAGGACAGGTGAGGTCAAGAGATACTTTCACTATGATCATAGACTACCATATGGATGAGCTTGCAGAAATAGTGACACAAATGGAGCAGAAGGGTAAAATAACCCAAAGTCTATTATCACAGGCATTCTGACAAAGGTAACATCATGAGTGCAGTACAAGGACTTTAAAATTAAGAAAATATGTATTTTTTTCACTACATAAGTCACTTACTGGCCTTATGACCAAGTATTTAACTTTCTGAGTCATAGTGAACTATTGGTACAGTAAGGTATATTTTGCAAATCAATATGTGGATTACGTTAAAAAATAGAAATAATGCAACCTGTAAATTATGGCACGTGACATTTATGCAAAAGTGAGAGCTATTACCATTGTTATTGTGTCTGACCTATAATGTCTGTCATACACACAAAGAAGTTCAGTTTCTTGTAGTAAATGCACTAAAACCATTATAAATTATTTCTCAAATCAATCAATCATAAAGTCTGTATTGTATATAGTATCTAATAATGCACTTGTTATGATTAAAATTTAACTTGGGATAAAGGATGACCAAGCATGTCTCTAATTTTTTATATAGAGAGCTGAACTCCTAATTTAAATGTACTCAGTATATGCTCATGCACATATACTGGCAATGCATTTTTAAATTTTTTATATGTTTTACTTTTTATATTTGAGAGAGAGAGAGAGAAAGAGAGAGAGAGAGAAAGTGATCAGGGGAGGGGCAGAAAGACAGAGACAGAATCTGAAGTAGGCTCCAGGCTCTGAGCTGTCAGCTCAGAGCCCAAGGTGCTTGGACCTATGAACCGTGAGATCATGACCTGAGCTGAAGTCAGATACTTAACCAACTGAACCACCCAGGCGCCCCATACAATGCATTTTTTAAAATGCTTTTAGGGGCGCCGAGTGGCTCAGTCGGTTGAGCTGAGCATTCAGCTCAGGTCATGACGTCACGGTTTGTGGGTTCAAGCCCCGCGTCAGGCTCTGTGCTGACAGCTGAGAGCCTGGAGCCTGTCTTCGGATTCTGTGTCTCCCTCTTTCTCTGACCCTCCCCTGCTCACATTCTCTCTCTCTCTCTCTCTCTCTCTCAAAAATAAATAAAACATTAAGAAAAATAAATTCTTTTACTAGTTACACCCCTAATTTGTAAACATTTGTTTTGGGCATCATAGGTTTTGTTTTTGTTTTTGTTTTTGTTTCTTTCTGAGACAAAAATGTCAATTACATTTCTAGCTTTTGAAAGTCAGAGAACCAAACATCCACAAATAACTGCTGGTAGAAAAAACATCCCAATTTTGTGTGTGTATCACACAAAATGTCACTGAAGTGTTTTTAAAAGCACTTCAGGATACTTTATAGGTATTTTCATTCTGTAAGTGGTTACTTTAGACTAAACTAGCAAAGTTCAAACAATAAATGCTTAATTTTAAACATTTTATATTATGAAAAGGAGGTCATTTTAGGATGGATATTCTCTAAGAGGGTTGTAAAGGTGTTTCCTCAAACTTCCATTATTAAAGCAAGAGGTTGAGACACAGAAGAAAACAAAATCTTTAAAGCATCACTCTGTATCTCCTTGTCAATTGCTGTGTCATGCAGTAATGTGTACTTGTTGAAATATTTAATAATATATAATTCTACTATAGGGAATAAGAGAAATGAACATGAGGAACAAATAAAGAGAAAAAAATGAAAGTATAGACAGCAAATAACAGTTTGTAAGTCACAGGTGAACCTTATTAAGATGTGTTAAGTACAGATACAGAAAATAATATCCAAATTATAATAGAAATTGAATAAAAAGAACATATGTAAGTAGGATTGAGGTGTAAACAAAGTAATTAATTAACATTAATTATACTTAGGAAGGGATGGCAGTACCAAATAAATATTAAATATTCATAAGGGACATTTCACATCACTTCCATCTTGAGAGCTATGACATCCCTAAATTAACCACCCTGTGGTGACATTCATTCTGGGCCATGTGTCTTCTGCCCAAAACTCAGCAACAGCTTCAATGTTGCTATCATTAGTCTATGTAGAGATTACTATTGTAGCCAGATGTGCTTGCCTCTGTATCGTTTGCAAGTGTGACTTGGCTTTCTATATCTTCAGCTACCAAGGCCACTCACCCACGGTAAACTTTCATCCTCAAAAATCACACTGTTAGTGGAATAAGCTGATGCAGCGGGTAAAGGAACAAGACACATGGACACTGTACAATATGGAATTCAGGCAATGTGGTTCTTCCATCCTGCTTGCACCCTATCCTAAGCATTTTAACCTCTCCATCTCTTTCTTTCCCTTTGAGTATTGCTCTGCTTTAGATAGACCATGCAGCTTAAACTGGAATTATTCACCTGTGATTCTTTCTGTTCCATGACTTCTAGAATAGCCTGCTTGGTAGTATACAGATCAGTATATATATATATACATATGTATATATATATACACTAATATATATACTAATATATATATCTGTTATATATACATAAAACACACATACATGTGTGTGCATATATACAGATTTGCAAGTACATACTATATGTATGTTTACATATTATATATAAAACATTAATGTATATAGAGATATATAAAATAATATTAGAGGGGCGCCTGGGTGGCTCAGTCGGTTAAGCGTCCAACTTCGGCTCAGGTCATGATCTCACGGTTCGTGGGCTCGAGCCCCACATCGGGCTCTGTGCTGACAGCCAGCTCAGAGCCTGGAGCCTGCTTCAGATTCTGTATCTCCTTCTCACTCTGACCCTCCCCTTCTCACACTGTCTCTCTCTCTCTCTCAGAAATAAATAAAACATTAAAAAAATAAGTAAATAAAATAATATTAGATATAGTATTTTTAGAAAAACATATTTTGTCAGGGGCACATGGGTGGCTCAGTCGGTTGAGCCTCTGACTTCAGCTCAGGTCAAATCTCAGGTCCATGGGTTTGGCCCTACATTGGGCTCTGTGGTGACAGCTGGAACCTGCTTCAGATTCTCTGTCTCCCTCTCTCTCTGCCTTTCCCCCACTAATAATCTGTCTTCCTCTCTCTCTAAAAAACATTAAAAAAAAACTTAAAAAAAAGGAAAACATATTTTGTAATTAAGCCAGGAATTTGCAATTCTTATCACATTGTTGCTAGGAAAATTAAAGTTGAAATTTTTATTTTTAAACCAAAAAATTTGAAGCACAGGTCAATATTGCATTCTTGTGTATTTTTTTTTCTAATTACTTTTCATAAGTATACAAGACAGATCGGTGTTAATATAATTTCACATATATACAATTCTCGACTGTGTTGTATGCATGTAATACAATACTTCAAAGCACTACTTAGTAGGGCATTATCTTTAATCCATCCTCTTCACTTTATTCAGAAATCCAGGATAAGCTTGGCTACTTAAATTATGATGTCATTGAAAAATGTTGACTGTTGACCCCATCTGTATGCCATGTCATGTTTGAAGCAACCATATCCCTTTCACATTATCTGGGAGCTTTGTGAACAGCTGTGATTGTATTTCCATAAACATGTGGTTACTGGATAATCAACCTCATTTTAGCAATGAAAACCTTCTGACTTGTTTAAAAAAAGGGGGGAGTCAACATTAAAGATTAAAGTAGCAGAGTACAAATTACAGAGGAGCTTCAAAGAATGATCTTGACCAATTCATAGGCACAGAAAAACCTGTAAAATAAACTATTTTAACAAACATATTTAAGGAAATGTAAAATATGATAAAATATTGTTAACACTTAAAAATTCAGATTTAAAGTGATATATGATTAAAATCACAGTTTGATCACTATATAATTCATCAAATAATTTGATGCACTCAGGTTATAAAATTGGTTTGTTTTATTTTAAAACATTTATGAGCTCTTTTGCAAGATATCATATTATTTTCTTCCATACTCTGCATTAAGCCCAGTAGGTCTATAAAGTGTCATTATCCAGTGGCGATAGAGACCATAAAACCAGCCGAATAACTGAACATTTCATTTTACTTCAGCACTAACTAGTCTTATAAAGATCACTTAGGGAATGCCATTTTTATATTTTTTCCCAATACTAAACTTCTTTTCTGAAATTTTAATGCCTCTTCTGTGAAAGATTACTTTAAATCCCATTTAAAGCTATTAGATTTCTCTGATGAATATTTTAGAGATATGTCTCATGGCACTCTTAAAATTCAAAAAAAAAACAATAGTAGGGGAAAATCTCTTTGATGTCAAAAAACTCAATCAATACTTAATTCATTCAAGGTCATTTTAATCAAGGCATATCTCATGTATAATTTTAGATACCAATCCACAAAATTTATAAAGCACTTTTATATACCAATGATCAATCTGTGAAAATCTACAATTTATGAACATTGTAGATAAATTTAAAAGATATATAAAAATTATTTTATATAAAACATCAAATCATTATTCCATGCTGTTTACATTTATTTTATTGAAAATAAACATTTTAGTTAATTTTTGACAAAGATAAGCATGAAGCTTTATGCCATCAAGGACAAAGATATAAGTCAAAAAATCATACATGGTGGCTACATTTCAATGTTGATTGAGTAAGTCACTGTATTGGTTTGCTAAGGTTGCCATAACAAAGGACCACAGATTAGGGGGCTTAAGCAATAGGTGTGTATTTTGTCACAGTTCTGGAGGCTGGAAATCTGAGATCAAGGTGTTTGCAGGATTGATGTCCTCTGAGACCTCTCTCCTTGGCTTCTGGATGGCCCTCTTCTCTCTATGTCTTCACATGGTCATCCCTCTGTCACTATTTGTGTACAAATTCCTCTTCTCAAGGACACCAGTCATACTGGATTAGAGACCATCCTAAACAACCTCAATCTAGTGTAAGTACCTTTTAAGACCCTACCTTCAATACAGCCACGCTCTGAGGTACTGGAGATAGGACATCAGCATACACATTTTAGGGGGCACAAAGCTGCACATCAAGACAAACCGGCATGAAAAAAACCGATTGCTGTAAATTTAGTCTACTCTGAGCTGGAGAAGTGTGCACTTCTAAGTGTCTACCTGATGCATGACTTTATGAACAAAATTACGATAGCTTTTTATTCAAACCACCAAGAAGTATAGATTTACCTTCTGTATTAGTCTGAGGACACACACACACACACACACACACACACACACACACACTTTTATTATATAGAATTGGCTCACGTAATTACTGAGAATGAGTCACCTCAAGATCTGTAGTCAGTGACCAAGGCAAAGTGATGGTATATTTCCAGTCTAAATCTGAGTTTGAGGACAAGACCAGTGTCTCAGGTCAAAGACAGCAGAGAGAGCAAAATTATCCCTTACTCAGCCTTTGGTCCTATCCAGGCCTTCACAGATTGGATGAGACCCACTGATATTGGAAAAGGAAACTGCTTTACTCAGTTCACTCAGTTTACCAATTCAGATGTTATTTTCACCCAGAAATATCCTCACACACAGAGTCACAATAATTTTTAACCAAATACCTGGGCCCAGTCAAGTTAACACATAAAATTAACCATTATACCTTTTAACTCCTACACTCCTATGGATTTTGTGAGTTCTAAAGCTTCGACAATTCTGAGGGAAACTTTGCAGGACAGTAAAAAAGGTAGGATTAAAATAAAAATAGGCACCGAATGGATAGTATTTAGAATGAGTAACAAAATCACATCAAAAAGAATCTTTAAAAATTCCAAATGAAGGGACCAATTCCACTTCTCCTATCTATGGCCTTCAGGGGAAAAAAAAGTCAATATATAATAACATAATATCTTCAACATTAGATATGAGATATCTGTATCTCTATCTGTCTAAGCTAAGCTATCTCACCTATTCAGCTAAGATATTGTCTTGCCCTTTCAGTGCTGCCACTGATCTCTGTCTCTTTTTTTAATGTATACTCATTTATTTTGAGAGAGAAAGGGAGGGGAAGACCAAAAGGGAGAGAGACGATTCCAAGCTGGATCCATGTTGACAGTTGTGAGAGAGAGAGAGAGTGTGTGTGTGTGTGTGTGTGTGTGTGTGTGTGTGTGTGTGTGTGTGGTGTATCCTCAGACTAATACAAAAGGTATATCTGTGCTTCTTGGTGGTTTGAATAAAAAGCTGCCTTGTTAATTTTGTTCATAAAGTTATGTGCATCAGGCAGACACTTAGAAGGGCTGACAGCATGCAACCCAAGGCAGGAGCACAGAGGTTGAGATCATCACCTCAGCCAAAATCAAGAGTCAGACGCTTAACAGACTGAACCACCCAGGTGCCCCTGTCACTGATCTTAACAGTAATCCAAAGCAACACTATAACTTGAGGAGGTATCATGTAAAGATTGGGATTTATTAGATAAATGGCAACCTCACAAGGCCAATCATCAGGACAGAATGTCCATGCTTATGTGTGCCAGTATGAGAAGATACGTAGCATTTAGCATGAATTTCATTTCACAGGAAACCACCTCCCAGTATGGGTCTTCTGTAGGAAAGCTGTATTTTGCATTTAGAATTTCAAGGTCTCTTTTGCTTCCACACGATCAATTGGCCAGAGTAGCAACTGATTTTGTAGTTTGTGAATGTGTTCTCTATTCCCTATAGCCTTGGGCACTTCTACTCTGAGGTGATTTTGTACTGTAGTTTACTGCTAGCCCACAGTCTTGGGCTTTCTTCATTTTCCCAAATGATTTCCCTTCTTTTTTTTTTTTTTAATGTTTTTATTTCTTTCTAGGAGAGAGAGAGAGAAGACAGCATGAACAGGGGAGGGTCAGAGAGAGAGGGAGACACAGACTCTGAAACAGGCTCCAGGCTCTGAGCTGGCAGTCAGCACAGAGCCCGACGCGGGGCTCGAACCCACGAACCATGAGATCATGACCTAAGCGAAAGTCGGATGCTTAACCAACTAAGCCACCCAGGCGCCCCTGATTTCCCTTCTTAACATGACAAATCTTGGATTCCTGAGTAATCTTTCAGTCCTAAAAAGATTCTAGCTTTCAAAGAGACAATGTAGCCACCAGATTATCATTTCTCTTTGAGCAGAATCACATGTCCCGTTGATGACTATAATGACCATTTGGTACAATAGCTATTTTATAATTTGCTTTCCAATAACTTGTCCTCACTCCAAATGGATTGACTCCCAGACCCAGGGATTCTAGGTTGATTACTGATTGTTAAACCCCTGTTGATTCTCACCACCAAACCCTAAAAATAGCCCAGTGATTCTTTTTGTGTTTTTTTCCCCAAAAGTCCTTAGCCTGAAGAGGATGGAGTTCATCTGTTCTTGGTCATCACTGGCAGGCCAGCACCATCTTTTAAAGACTACCATCAGTAATACAACGAATCAGGATGAATTCCTCAATATATGAAAAATGAAATAGTTGAAATGTGAAATAAAATTGGATAAATTGGAATCAATTCACCCAATGAAACTAAAACAAAATTGAGAACAATCCTTAATGAAATATTTAGTCAGCAGTTTTATATCATTCCTTTACAGTCTGAGTTCTATTTCTTATACTATTTCTTATAGCCTGAATTCAATGTTAATTTCAATAATTTTTCAAGTTTCTGAATTCCCTATAGCATAGCATGAATATGGCAGCAATACTCATGGTATATAGAGCTTCACAAAATTCCTTAGATAATCTACTATTGAGTATGATTTTTCTGACACGGCTTAGGAAAAAAAAGTTCTCCTCACTACTGTAGATGACTCATGAATATTTAAAATACTTGCTAGTTAGTATTTAAAATACTGTCATTAACACAAATAATAAGAAAGTACAAACAATCTTTATTTTAGTTGAGAGCTCATACTTATTCTTGCACAAGAATGGTCATGATTTGTTTTGACTGTGTCCCATACAGTGGAAAGATTGTTAATAAGCATTTCAAAAGATCCAATATCGGGTAACTAGAGGCAAAAGAAAAAAATTGTGATTCACATACATATGAAAGTGAATAAGCAGTCTTTATAAAAGCAATAGTTAACCATGTTAAACCAGCAATGTAATTTCATAGATGAAATCATAGTTTGCATAGCAAAATACTATTTCTGTAATAAAAATGAAGGTTGATGTGCTATTTTTATTATTTCTCATAGAAATAATAGAACCTAGAAATTAGAACTATATTCATTTTTTTTATCCTCTAAGGTGCCTGTTAAGTGCCTTTTAAATTGCCACAGAATATTTTTTTGGACAAAATTACTTCACATACTTTTTGATAATTCTTAACAGAACATCTTCTTTTTTTGTTTTTTTAAGCAATTGTACAGAAAAATAAAGTTTGTAAATTCAGCTCAGGGCATATATTTGACCCAATTCATTTCTAAGTATGTCATGAAGGAATTCATCTTTGTTAACTAAAATCCAAGCCTTTATACATTAATTAAAATGTATTTTTTTATCTTTTTTATATGAAGATCCTCAATTCTGTGTATGGATGTTATTTATGGCATCAGAGATGAAGACCTACCTTTAAGTAGATAAGTTTATGTTAAATCAGAGTGGTTGATACTTGGAACAGATCAAATACAGAGACTTGGAAATGTACTTATATGGTTCATGCAAGATCTTTATTAGTGCAGTTGAGATTGAAAGAATCTTAGAGATTGTATTCAGATTGAAGAAATTTTATACTATTGAACAAGTACTAAAAAACAGATTCAAATTTACATTTATTAAGTACCAGTGTGTTGCATACATTGTATGTAGGTAATTTGCAATTGCTTATTTCATTTAATACCACAATCACACTGTGAAGTTGTTTTTATTAGATTAAGTGATTAAGTGAACTAGTAGTGTGGTATGAATTTGGCTTTTTTTTTTTTTTTAGAGAGATAGAGTGCAAGTAGGGGAGAGGGGCAGAAAGAGTAAGACAGAGACAGAATGAGAGAGAGAGAGACAGAATGAGAGAGAGAGAGAGAGAGAGAGAAAACCTCAAGTAAGCTCTATGCTCAGGACAGAGCCTGATGCAGGGCTCAGTCCTACTATCCCGGAATCATGACCTGAGCTGAAATCAGGAGTTGGATGCTCAACCAACTGAGCCACACAACACCCCAAATTTGGCTTATTTTTTGAAGGGGTAAGGGTTCATGGCCCCACTCTATTTATCCTTTTGAACTTGTTTCTTTATCCCTCCTAGTACATTCTATGAATCACTCGTTTTCACTTTAATAATTCCCTCTGCTTAAATATCAAAATTTGAATCATTTCCTTATAAAGAGAGCTCTTGATGATAAACTACTCAGTCACCAAGTGAGGCTGATTTTACTTATGTAACATTTTTTTTGCATTGTCTCTTCATTTGCATGTCAATATCAACCTTTTTATGTATCAGTTTGTGACCATTTGTAAAGTGACCTCCAAATTTGTTTCTATACTGATCAGTGTCTTCTTTATATCCATTAATCACACTCATGCCAAAGTAAGGTAATATTTTATCCCTTTTTGCCATGTTTAGAAGACTACAGTATTTCCCCATTGCTTAACAAAAACAAGGAGAAGATATAAGATGTATGTTTACATTTTATATCCATTGCTATTTCTATATTTTTAGATAATTTTATTCTATATGAAATATATTTTATTACTACCAACTTTGTAACTTTTCTCATGTGATTCCTTCTCTTGATGCCCTTCATCACATGATGTAAAAATCCACGCTATCTCTCAGTGCCTAGAGTAAATAATATGTATTCAATGATTCAGTCCTATTTCATTAGTACACACACACACACACACATACACACACACACACACAAACTTGAATTAATTTGTCTTATGCCATTTTTATTCAAACATTAAGTCATGGCTCAGAATCAGTCCTTAATCTGCTGTTTATCAATTGGTTATATCAACGTTGACAATATTTAGAAACTTTTATTTAAAGATGATGTTTTACATTTAAGCATGAAATCAATGAATTTTCTCACTGACAAGATGATATCACATGTGATGTGAGCTAAATTCAAGTTACATATATAGGACTACCTTAGAGCACGTAATGTTTTAATATTAGATTTTCTACATTTATTTAAGTTTATAAGATGTAAGCAATTTGCTCTTTTAACTTTAATTTTCCTAATTATTTTATTTTAATCAAGTTATTGTTTTTAAATCTATATTTTAACATTGTTAGCTAATCAGAGAAGCAAAGCATGTTTAACTGTATTCACTGACAGTAAAAAAGCATCTTTGAACTTTCTCTCAAAAAAAGACACAGTTCCTAGGGATGTGAAAGAAGTAAATCAACTAATGATAATGGAAATGATTCCAAGAAATGAAGACCATGCTAGTTCAGACTAGTTTTAATTGGGAGTTCTGCAACTCATGTAGCTAAGTTTTGTTTTTGTAGCCATAATTGATATTGCAATGTTAAAACCAACTAACCTATTTCAAAATGTAAAAACTGTGCAACTGTAGAGCCAAAAATTAAGTCCTCCGTTAAAAGAAACCTCGGGCTGCACATAGCCCCAGTCCTAGATAAACTAAACCTAAAACTTAACCAGCTTTTCCGCTTCTGAAACAGATGCCTGCGCTACGGGAAGTTAATACCTAACCAGCTTTTCCACTTCTGAGCAAATGCCTGCGCTGCGGGAAGCTAACACCTAACCAGCTCTCTCTGCTTCTGTAACAAAGCTTAAGGCCTGCATCCCCGCCGCCGGATTGCCCAAGGGACTAGCCTCAGGGCGGCAGCCACTCCCAAAAGGCCAGCAGCCACCCCCCACCTTGCTGAGAGAAGGGCCTGGAGAGAGAGATGTTAACCTGTTAGTCGCCAAACAAGACTTAAACTCGCTCTATGATAGACTGAATTCAAAGGTATCCCAAATGTTGTAATTAGATCCAGCCAAACCTGATGGCGGGAACCAATCAGATACGTATATGTTCACATTTGAATGTTAACCAATGGCAAACTTGTAACCATGGAAATCTGTCCCTCCCCATGACTTGTTTACTTCTGTCTATAAAAAGGCTGCAGAGGCTTTGTTCAGGGCCTCTCAGCGTCACCGGCAACGAGTGACTGCGCGGAGGACCGGGTTCGAACCTGCAAATAAACAACCCTTGCCGCTTGGCTTTGACTCTGGTCTCTGGTGGTCTGCTTTTGGGGTTCTCTCGAATTCTGGGCGTTTCACAACAAAGTCATAAAATCTGAAGAGGTATTTATATACAAAGTATACATAAAATCTGATATACAAAGTATATACAAAGTATACAAGTAGACTGAAAGCCAAATGAATTATTTGAAAGAGTAAGGCTGCTTTAAAATCTGTCAGAAGCAGATCTTCACTATTTAATATGTAAATATTAATGCTTTACAATTAGCCTATAAAATAACACTTTTGTTTGCTAAGACTGAATATATATATGACTGCTGAGACATTAGGAAGAGTCTACATCAAGGAAATATTCCTGGAAACATTGGGTTATGACTTTGAGGCAAACAGAGTAACTCAAGTCTTACTTTTCAATGGCATTATAGCTCAATCTATTCAGGAACTGTGTGATAAATATAAAAGACTAATAAAGGACAAATAAAATTTACAAAGTACTTTTTATTTATTGTTTGATAGTGACAATGCTTTGCAAAATTGTGTAATTTATAGATGATGTGTAATTTATGGATGATGTGCTTATGAAGAAAAATTATTTTCTTCCCCAATGTAATGACAGTAAATAAGACTGTATCTGACCTATATAAGGCAAACTTACATTATCAGCAAATGTTTGGAGTATAAGTTAAAAATTAAAATGTTCTGATAATACAGCTACAATGATAGGAAAACAATCTGGGGGTAGTTACCAGTTTAAGAAACTTGCAGAAAATACCTATCAGTCAATACATGTCTTCCTTCATCAAGAAAGTCATAATAAACTCAAACCAAAACATCAGCTGAATTCAATAGAGTATTTAGTGAACTGCAAAACATATACCAGATTAAATTGACATTATTCTCTTTATGATATGATTAAGTAGTATCTGATGATTAGCAACTATTTTTACATGCTTAGGTACAATAGCTATCATGGGAAAAATTCTGGAATGAACTTTTCACATAAAAAGAAACCAGTATGGCCCCACTTTTAGAAATGTTAGTTGGACAATTGGCCTTGCTTATTAACCTGATATGTTCAATGATTTTAATGAGCTTATAACTTCCAGTATATGAGGAATGCAATATGATTTTCAAAGGTAGATCAGATCAAAGGGCAGAAATGAAAATTAGTGTAAGGACAAGTTTTCTTCATATTTTTAAGACATTACTAAGAGATATTCTGTAATTGCACCATAATAATCAAAGAAGTAGATGATGATCCCTTAACACCTTATGTTTAATGTAATGTCTTGAGTTTATTTTCAGATTAAAATAAGAACTTGTACATATTGGAAACTTAGAATCTGGAAATCAATTTATTTCACTGAAAGAAGATGTTCTTTTTTTCCAAAAGACTTTGTTTAAATTTAACTCTAAATTTTCTGCATAATTTGCAGAACTAGCTACTAATTAAAGATTGAAAATATACATTTCATTTCAGATAAAAGTTAAAAAACTGAGTATACTAAATTTGCTTAAGATGCCTTAAAATCTTCGTCCTCAGTGATATATTAATGTTATTAAAACAAAACAAGAAAGTTCAGATATGCTAGAAGGTTTTTCTTTGTTTTTCTTTTTTCCTATGTTAGGCTTGTTCAAATTATATTTATTGAAGTGTAACTTTATGTTGGTTGAATCCAGAAATAAAAGAAATAGTGCTTCTATTTTGCATGTCTAATGTTTAGTCTCATGCCAATATTTTAATTTTCATTCTATAAAAATATCAATCCAGAAAAGTGATCTTTCACTACAAAAGTACTGTCATTATCCTTCTTTGCTGTGTTGTGATGCCTATATTTGTCTTATTTCTTTGCTACATTATAGCCATTTTCACATCCTCTGAAGTTGTAGCAGCATTACACTCCGAGTGTTCCCTTGGAGAAGACTAAATGAGTGAATAAATATCCAAGGATGGAATAAACATCCACTGTCATTAAGCAGTTGTAACAATATTGGTTACAAGTTGTGGTCTTGAGCTCGAGGTACCGCAGGTAGCAGGAAAGAATCATAATTTGTGGAGTAGCCAAGGTGAAGGATAATTCAAGGTCAATTGGAAGAATGAAATGTGCATGACATTTAATGTTAATCAAATTTCAGCTTTTTTTTTTAATGTTTTATTTATTTCTAGGAGAGAGAGAGAGAGACAGCGTGAGCAGGGGAGGGTCAGAGAGAGAGGGAGTCACAGACTGAAACAGGCTCCAGGCTCTGAGCTGGCAGTCAGCACAGAGCCCGACGCCGGGGCTGAACCCACGAACCGCGAGATCATGACCTAAGCGAAAGTCGGATGCTTAACCGACTAAGCCACCCAGGCGCCCCAAATTTCAGCTTTTTAAACACTATCCTAGTGTTTAAACAAAATATGGCTTCAAGCTCAATTTATGTTGCTGGTCGTGTTTTCAGGATCTCCAGTTAGAACAATGGGTTTATAACTAGATAATTGGAGACAAAATAATGTAGGGAGGGTTGCTTGGGTGGCTAGGTCGATTAAGCGTCTGACTTTGTGTAAGGTTATAATCCCATGGTGTGTGAGTTGAGCCCCATATCAGGTTCTGTGCCGACAGTTTAGAACCTGGAGCCTGCTATGGATTCTGTGTCTCCCTCTCTCTCTGCCTCTCCCTCCCTCTCAAAAGTAAATAAACACCAATAATAATAATAATAACAACAATAATAATAATAATGCACTGAAAATAATAATAATGTAGTGAAAACAACTTCCCTTTTTTTCCAAAACACTTATTTAACTGAATTGTATATAATCTATATATTCAGTATTTTAGTATGTATGTATCTATCTATATATCTTTATCATCTGTACTTAAATATATCTATATATCCTAAATCTACATGTAATTATGGCCAGTTTCTTTTGTTGTAGTTTTCCATTTCCAATTCCCTTCAAGACTGTCCACCTGGTATCCAGGCTGCATCTCAGTTACCACAGACTAACCCTGAACTCATCGTCTTTTCCAGAGTTAGTTCCTGAATGTGAATTTCACATTTTATTAGTACCATAACCTTTAACTCATTCAGATCTTCAAATTCATAGTCATCTCTGACTTTTTCTACTATCTTTTCATATACCCTATTGGCAGGCAATCCTGCAATATGCCCAGGAGTACTTTCTTATTTTATGATCTGCTTGTATAATTTTTGTCTTTGATGTGCTTCAACCGTATCCGTATGTGCAAATTCTAAGAAGCCTTTAAAGCCCAGATAAAATATCATAACCTGCAAGTTTCCCCTAACTCTCCCAGTATGAAGTAGTCTCTGCCTACACTTTACTATATTAACATTCTCTTCTAAGGATCTTTTGACACTTACTGCTTTGGGGCAGTTATACTGTATACTGTCATTTTCTTTGTGGAGGAAGAGGTTGCCATTTACGTTTTTTGTAGATACCATACCATCATGAAAACAGTCTCTCACTGGTAAGTGGTAAATGAAAGTTCGTTGAAGGACATGTAAGCAAAGGTATCTTAAATTATATTTCTCCATCACTTTAATCCCATACAGAGGAGGAGAATGTATACGTTTGAACCTTTAGCTTAGACCACGAAAGCAGACAGATACAAAGCATCAGACTGATTTTTAATATGCTGATGATTATACTGTGAACAATAAATGCTTTTATTTACTATCAAAACAATAAAGTAGTCTTAAACCATGAGGGAGGTGCATCAAGTAGGAGCTGTGATAAAAAAAGAAGCAATCATTGCAGAACAATAACTAAATGTTTGAAACGTAGGCACAAATCAGTGAAAATGTATGAACTATCAGAAAGGAAGACTTTCCTTCACTGGCTTGAATCTACACAGTCTTGAGGGAAGTTTTCTACCCTATCTCATGTAAAACTTTTATGTCAGTAGCAATTCCAGATACATAGAGAGGAGAATAAAATTCAAACCCTCATGTAAACATAAATTTTGGTTTTTGGTGTTATTTTGTTTTTAAACAAAGCAACTAGATAAGAATAAAGGCAATAATAATGACGTTGTCCATTTCATTTCAGGATACACTGTGCCAATTAGGAATGGTTTCAATTCCCTGAAAACGAGTTCTAAATTTCAATATGAACTTTATAGTGTAAATGGTAAACGTACCATATATTTATAAAAGCTTATATATTCTTGGTAATGGAAAGATTGAAATCACATTCTCATGCTGTAGACAAAGAAATGTATAACCCAAAGAAGTGAAGATAAACTAAATATTTATATTAATTCTGAGTTAAATGTTGATTGATTGACCAGTTGGTTGGTTGACTAATTCAGTGGGTTTTGATGGAAAAAGTATTTTATACCTTGTCCTCTCCACAGTATAAAACATTCATCTGACATAACCCATTCCTCAAGGGTGCAGTCTTATAGAAGAGATAGATATATAAACTATAATTTGAAGTCAGGATAACGTTTAAATTTTTTCTTTATAATTCTCTAGAAGCATAAAGAAAATAAAATAACGGAGGATGAGAGAAAAAGAGTATTGAAAAATAACATTTTACAGAAGTATAATTTGACGTGACTCTTGAAAGATGTGTTAGTATCAATGTGTTCTGGTTGTCTATTGTTTGCAAGTACTTAGTGGCCTAAGATAATAATTGTCATTGTATTACATCTCACACTTCTGGAGGTTGCCAGTTTTAACCAGGCAGTATTCTTTAGGGGTCTGCAATGAGTTCATATTCAGATAGTTGCTAGGGCTGGAGACATTGAATTATTCCTTCCCCAGGTGAAATTTGGTTGATGCTGCATATTGACTGAGACAGGAGCTGAAGAAACAAACAAAACAAAAATCGACATGAAGTTTTTTCATATGGGTTTCCTCATGTTTTAATGACTTGGTTCCAGGGATCAGCATCCCCAGAGAACAAGTCAGATGTTTACGGCATTTTTAAGAGCTAGCCTCACTTGTCACTTAACCTCACTTTCACCGTATTCCATTGGTTAGGTCACAAAGGACTGCCCAGGTTCAAAGGGAAGACTTCATAAGATCAACACATGGAGTGGAATATACCATGTCAAACATGTTTGGAAAATATAATCGATCATACATGTTACATGTTTAATGTGTAAATGAACAAAGGGAGGGGAAACAGGACATTCTTGTCATGTTAGCATGTGGAAAATATTGTGGTAATTTCTCCACCATTCACTGCATCTCTCCTTTATTAGTTAGCTGCTCTTCTCATTCCATGGGCCAGGGCCAGTTTCACTGACCTGAGCCAATCAAACAAAAAAAAATCTCATTCCCCCTGACCAAAGTGATTGCTTCAGGGTTAAGTACTTGCCCCAATCTGCCAAATCTAGAGGCAGTTAGGGCATTTTTCATGATTAAAAATCACATTTCCTTTTTCTCAAATATGGATGAGATTTGTGTAACCTAACATCTATTTGAAGCCATTTTAAGTTCATAAATAGAACATGCATTAAATAAATTTGAAACTAACACAGGCAGATAGGACAAATGAGAAGAAATTATGCCTTTGCTATATTATTGATTCCCTGGAATGAGCAAACCCTGAAGACTGTTCTACCTTCCAAGTATGTGAGTTAATAATTCCTATACTATTTAAGCCAATATGAATGGAGTTTTCCAGAAAGCTAAAAATAGCACAATAAGTGATTTAGACTTTGTGCTGTAGGCAAAATGATACAGTTAATTAATTTGTAATAGAGAGAGAACTGATCTGATATTTGCCTTAGAAGGACCGGTTTAGGAGCGTTATGGAACATGCATTGAAAATCAGCAAAACTGCAGGGTGGTTGTTAGATGGCTGCAGTGACTCATGCACATGAGAACAGAATGAGTTACATTTTAGGAGGATTGGGATAGAGAAGGCATGTTGAGGAGATATATTTTATTTTTTTTTTAAATCCTAGGATTCTTTTGAAAGTGACTGGCTAGGTAGTGGTAGAATTCAAAGAGATATGGAATATTATCGGAAGTGGATTCAGGAAAAAAAAAAATGCTTCCAGTCAAGTATGTATGTGGAAGCAAAGAAGAAAATACTTTTCCAGATCTCCGATTATATCTTCCCTCATTTATTTAAAAGTTTTAATTTTAGGGGTGCCTGGGTGACTCAGTCAGTTGAGCATCTGCCTTTGGCTTAAGTCCAGATCTCACGGTTCATCAATTCGAGCCCTTTGTTGGGCTCTCTGCTGTCAGCACAGAGCCTGCCTGATCCTTAGTTTTCCTCTCTCTCTACCCCTCCCTGCTTGCTCTCTCTTATTTGTCGAAAAATAAATGTACATTAATTGTTTTTTCATTTTAATAGCTATCCTGCTGTGTTTTTATGAGTAGAGAGACTGAGTTGACATCAGGAGAGGACAAACTCTAGGAATGGATAGGACACAGAACTTGTCTTTGAAGCGGCTTCAGAAAGTTATTGTTGTTGTTGTTGTTTTTTTAATTCAAAGAGATGTATTGATTTTAACTTGTATTTTAACATATTTTATAAAAATAAAAGTGGAATTTAGGGCTGCTGTCTTCTGTTCTTTCTTTCCGTACCTTCTATCTTTGTATTTCACCACTTAGTCATTCTTTACGTGTTACAGGAGAACTGAGGTAGGAAACAAAATTAACAGAGTATCTCCCATGCTCCTTCTTAGCGATAGGATTAGTTAGTGTTCTCTACATAAAAATATTTATAAATATAAATAAATTTTCAAAGCCTTCCAATTGCTGAGGAGAGGCCAGAGGTCTCAGGCACTTCTTTCCTGGGGCATGCACTGGGGAAGATTATGTTGCCCTCTGAGGTGTTTCAACAATTTCCTGACTGGTAAACTGTAATCCTGGATAAAGTGTGCTTAGAGATTAGCAGCATGGGTTTGCTGTTATTGCTGTTGTTATTTTCCCTGCTGAGTAGAAACTAAATATCATCTTCCCAGGTGAAAAATAGGTCCCAGCCTGGCAGTGTGCTCAGAGTCTCTTAGATGTAGCTTCCAAATTGTATGGGCAAATTTGGCACAAGTTAAAATATTGTGAAAAATTGAATAACCTTATCTACCTGAATAAAATGGATTAAGAGGTTCTGCTGTGATTACATTGTAGCTGCATCTCTTCTTACTCAAGCACTTTCTAAAAAAATCTTTTAAAGTGTATTCTGAGATTTAATCTAGTCCTGGAACACAGATATTGTTGTTTTTTCCCCTCCTAACCAATATGAGGACGCCAGGGGTGGGTGGGGGCCGATTATAAATACCAAAATGGTTTAGGTATTTGAATTAATGGAAAAAATTGTAACACAGTGATGTGATTTAGATCCAGAGTGGTAGGTCTGGAAAGAACAACTTCAGATTCACTTGTTTTACTCTGGAAACAGCAAGAGATAATCATGACTAAGAAGTTAGAAACTGAGGGGTGCCTGGCTGGCTAAGTCAGTTAAGCGACCGACTTCTTCTCAGGTCATGGTCTCACAGTTCATTGGTTTGAGCCACGTGTCAGGCTCCGTGCTGACAGCTCAGAGCCTGGAGCCTGCTTCAGATTCTGTGTCTCTCTCTTTCTATGTCCCTCCCCTGCTCTCTGTCTCAAAAATAAAAAAACATTAAAAAAATAAATTAAAAAAATAAAAAAGAAGAAACTGAAATCTTGTCTCTCAACATTTCTAGATGTTATTGTATTGATTAAACTTGATATTAGGTATCTCCAAGAACAATAATGCACTGTTGTTGTTTTTTAATAGATATATTTTAACAGACCACCATATACAGACCATGTTCACTATTCTCCTTTCCAATTATGGCAAACCTATAAAACCAACTGTCTTCCTTTTCAATTATTCTCTTAAAGAGGTTTTTATTTTCCTGTGGATACTCACTGGTATTCTGCTATATGTACATGAAGATGATTTGGTCCCTCATATGATTTTTTAGGCAAGCCAACCCTAACTGCTACCACTGTTACCAAGTCTACTCAGCAGGCCAAAGTGGGTCTCTCCCCAGACACAGTTTTAAGAAAACATAGCCCTGCAGGTGTCTTTGAAGGAAAATGGCATATCATTAGGCATTCTACTTTCCCCACACAGTTTGGGCAAGCCCCTTTGTTAAACTAATTAAGGTGGTATCTGTGGTGGTTGGGACAAGGAACCAACCAAAAAGAGAACCTGAAATCTCATCTGGTTCTTTATACCCAGGGGGAAATCCCATCAGAGTTTGGAGGATTGCAGTTCAAAGTCCCCATCTCAGTCAAAGCATGCTTTGAAAGTGCTTTCTTTAGAAACCTGTACTGGAGGGGCGCCTGGGTGGCTTAGTCGTTAGGCGTCCGACTTTCACTTAGGTCACGATCTCGCGGTTCGTGGGTTCGAGCCCCGCGTCGGGCTCTGTGCTGACTGCCGGCTCAGAGCCTGGAGCCTGTTTCAGTCTGTGACTCCCTCTCTCTCTGACCCTCCCCTGCTCACGCTGTCTCTCTCTGTCTCTCTCCTAGAAATAAAAAAAAAAAAAAAATTAAAAAAATAAAAGAAATGCTTTAAAAAAAAAAGAAACTTGTACTGGAGAATTTCTTCACAGATAAGGAATAACCAAAATTAAAATTAGTTATGTAATTTATTGAAGACACTGTAACGCAGTATTGCTTTCCTCTGTTGAATCTGGTTGAATTCATGAGTTAACGTACGATTCCATCAAGGCTTTTGACGGAGAGGGTTTTAGTTAATTACACCTTCAATTCAATCACAAGAGACAAGGATTCTTATATTTTCTATATCATTTATTTACGTGCCATTTCCTACTAATTTTTCACTGCCCTAATAGGCATCCTTCCCTTTGGGTTGTTTTGTTCAGATTCATTTTAAATCACAGTCGATGATATCGATCTGTATATCTCATTCAGTATATATATTTTTTCTTTTTCTTTCAGCTTTGTAGAGTTTTTCTTGTTTGTTTTATTTGTTTATTGAAGAATACTTGGCATACAATTTTGTATTACTTTCAAATTCACTACATAGTGGTTCAACATTTATATAAATAACAGAATGGTCACCACACTAAGTATGGTTACCAATCTGTGTGTCTTCACTGTATTTTAAATTATATCTGTGGTGTTGAGTGTGCATTCAATTTCATGATTCAAACAACTACATGGTACTACAGGGCAGAAGCCCACATTGCCAACTACACTCTACCACCATAAACAACCGCTACAAATATCTCTGCATATATATATATGAATCTATGTGCATATTTCTCCAGAACACTATTCGAAAGTAGGGTTACTAGAGTCCATGCGCACACACACACAAATATTTCCAGATTGCTCTCTTCAGTGACTACACCTACCTGCATTCATTCAGATTGCTCTCTTCAGTGACTACACCTACCTGCATTCATTCTCTGTTATGTATACACACACACACACACACACACACACACACACACACACACACGTATATCTCACAGTAAAAATAAAGTTTAGTGATCATGAAATTGACAAGGGTTTAAATAAAATAGTTATATATTATGTTAAGTATCTTCAATTATTTCAATTATAAGCTACTTTCTGGCTTAAAGATGTCATCACATGGCAGTACACTAATGTTGAAATCCAAGGGACACATAGTCAGTGTACTTTCAATATATATGTTTGATAGAATTTCATATCAAATGCATGAAAAAGCAGAAAAATATAAATCATATGTATGTAATTTAGTGGAAAAAACTACCTGAGAGAATATATATATATATGTGTGTTCTCCATCAAATTTCAAGTGTTTGTGTGTGTATGTTTGTGTGTGTATGTATTTATTTTGTTTTAAATTTATATATGTGTGTGTATATATATATTTCAAGATGGCTCCATCCATTAAATTTCATTGATTAAACATGACATATTTCTTTGACCTAGCAACCATTTGAAATAAATATTAGTATTTATGGTAAAAATAAAAGTAAAAGTAAAATTAATATTTCTGTGAATTAATTGGAGCATTATTAAAAGTATTTGCCAAAGTAATAAGACGCTAATTGCCACTGTCATTTGAAAATAGCTCAGTAGAAACACAAGTGGAAAATACTATGGGTTACCTTTACTAGGAAGTTCAAGTGTATATTGTATGGAAAAATTATGGAAGATTAACAGCACTTTGAAAAATTGGGATATTTGATTAACAAAAATATCTTCTTCTGTCCGTCATTCTTTGAATTATTCAGGTAAAAGTAAGCAAAATTTATTTCTAGAATGGCAATTCTATTTTAAACTGGCATGGGTAATATGAAAAAACAGAAAATAACTCAACTCCTACATTTATTAATTTTTCTTTGGTAGTTTAACTTGCTGGGCTTGCAAATTGTTGAGCCTGAATACTATATATCAGCTTAAGAATGCTCCCTGGGCTCCTTTCTAGTGCATTTATAGTGCCAGGGATAGATTGATCAAATGCATAAACCAATAAAGTTATTTTAAAACAAAATCATTAATCCAGAGTTGTGATGTGATAAAGTTCCAGACAGAAAAGGAAAGAATTACTCCGTTATATGTTTTTAAGAGATGATTTATGGAATAATTCAAATGATAGAACACTAGGAATAAATATTTAAATAAAAAAGAAATACTTCCTAATCTTAATTTTCTTAGGGCTTTTTAAATGTCAAAAAATAATAATTTTTTTCAGCATAAAATATTATTATATGATATAAAATATGGAAGCAATCAAACATACAAACAAAACCACTCATAAAAGCACTATACTAACAGAATTACTATAGCAGGGTGAATGGTTATTCTGCCCAATTTTTCCTTTCTCATAGAGTTGTTATCATAGGTTATAAAATTTTATGTACTTCTTTTGTTTCACAGTAATGTGTATGTACATTTTCCATGTTTCCATGTAGTCTATTAATTTCAATGTTAATGTATGCAATTCCAAGCCAAAGTAGGTATACTGTGATCCTCTGAGTTTGTTCTCTATTTTTGGAAATTTGGATTTTTTTTCTACATATTTACAATTACAGATAACATAGTTTGAAATACCTTCTTTATTTAAATTGCATTATTTTCCCTACCACATTGTATAAATTATTATTAGATTTGAATTATTGGCCAAAATGGTTCTCTTAGTCCATTTCAGACAGCTATAGCAAAATGCCATATAGTGGGTGGCTTATTAGCAACAGATTCTTATTTCTCACAGGTCTGGAGTCTGGGAAGTCCAAGGTCAAGGCATTGACACATTCAAAGTCTGGTGAAGGCTCCATACCTGGTTTAGAGACAGCTAGCTGTCTTCCCATCTTCTAGTGATAATCTCACATAGCAGAAGGATAAGGGAGCTTTCTGCAGTCTCTTTTGTAAGAGACAAATAGTCACCATCATGGAGCTTATATCTTAATAAAGTAGATATAAAATAAACTAGTGATATCAGATAATAACAGATAGTAGAAAGTGAAGGTGATATGTGTGTGGAAATGAGATGCAGAGAACAATTCTATAATGTGTTAATTGAAGGCCTATCTAGGGAGATGACATTTGAGCAATCTTTTTAGTTATTAATTTAAGGTATTATGTAAATAATTATGTTTTTTTAAAAAAATAACCTAAACTTGGGGCATGTGGATGGCTCAGTTGGTTAAGCTTCCAACTTCAGCTCAGGTCATGATCTCGCAGCTCTGTTTAGTTTGAGCCCTGTGTCAGGCTCTGAGCTGTCAGCACAGAGCCTGGAAACTGGTTCTGATTCTGTGTCTCCTCCTCTCTCTGACCTTACCCTGCTCAAGCTCTGTCTCTATTTCAAAACTGAATAAACTTAAAAAATTTTTTGAAAATAACCTAAGCTCAAGTACAGTTAATGAGATGGAAAAGTAAAGGACAGGCAAGTATTGCTGAATACAACACAGAAGGAAATTTAAAATTAAAAACAGAAGTAAAAGAGGAGAGAGTATGTAATACACATGACTAGAAGCTGCACTGACAACTTATTGGACAAACTGTCTGTCACATACAGTTGTACAGATGATGTTTATATCCTGCATAATGCTCAAGGGTGCCATTCATAATGTAGGGGCTAGTATCTTGACCATAGATAACCCAACCAGAGCCTTTTCAGAGAATCTGTAAGGGTGCAAGTTACTCATTATGAACTTTTCCTTGGATTGTCTCTGAAGAGAAGGAGAAGAGAATGAAGGCATACAAACTAAGGTCATGTACTTCCCCTTCATATAGAAGGCTATACTAGAAGGCCAGAAGCCCCTCCACTTACCACTCCAGATTCAAACACCATCCTCATTATCCATTCTGGCACTTCTGCGTGCCATTGTTTCAATATTGCAGAAAGAAGGTCTCTTTGGGCTATCTCCAAGCACTTATGCTCTGTTTCCCTCCAGAAGCTGTTTCACGCCATCATCACTTCTCCTATGTTGGAAGTCTCTTCTGTTCTATCACATGTTTGAAAAAAAAAAACATTAAATAGAAAAAACTTATAAGTCTCTTCAAGTCTTGTTCATTTTAAGTAACCCATAAAAATCCTGCCTGAATAACTCACTTCACTTTTTTATTTGCCTCTTTAAACATTGTCCTGGAAAGAATAGAACAAACTCCCAATTTTAGTTTCCTCACTTGGTGGTATTTTTTCTAATACCATGTTTCAACTTTGATTGCTTTCCAGACTTACCTTCTACCAATATTAAATTTTAGTCACACAAGGATACATGCCTGTTTCCTTGTACTACTGACCTTAAGCTACTTGAGGAATAAATTTTACTCAATTTACTGTGCCCAATAGTAAGTCTAGAATAGGCATATAATAGGAATTCTATAAATATTTGATGAATAATAGATTGTTCAAATGAATGAATGAATGAATGAAAAATTGCTAATTGGCTAGATGTCAGCTATATAACCCACCACTATTTAATTCAACACAACAAATGAGAACCTACCATCTGTGAGACACTCTGATATGCCCTTGTAGTGTAAAGGCAAACAAATCAAAAGCCTTATAATGGCTTTGGCATTAGTTTAGCAGAAGAATTAAAAATGGTGACATAAATCACAAATGCAATGTAAGTTGCTATAAAGAGACATACAAGGAATTACTCGACACTCCGGAGGAAAGATTAATATATTTATCAGAAATGGACAAATAAGACCATACAGAGTAAGTGATATTTGAAAAAAAAATATCTTAGAGAAGTAGATGTTCTCCAGGTAGATTAACATAAAAACCATTCAGGTAGAGAGTAAGACATGTAAAAAGAATGCTGAATAAAAGCCTGTTACATAGGGAGTAACGACAAGGGAAGCATGGAAGTGCTAGCATGAAGTGAGGAGGCATTAACATGAGATGATTCTAGAAATAAATTCTTAATACTGGTTATTTATCATATTAGTGGAGTTTTATTAAGAATGATTTGGTCACACCTATATATATGTATAATTAAAAAAAGATTATTCTGAAAGCAAAGTGGGGGAAGGTTTGGGAAAGTGAAGAATTATTAAAATTTACTATTTTTCAGGTATTCTGGTAAAATTTTCCAATTTATTATTCTACTTTTTATCCTATCACTTATAATTAACACAGTCTTACAGATGAAGTTCTAGGGGATAAAAAAAAACTACCAAATATGCATAGTAGCTTGGATTTGAACTCTGTTATTGCTGAATCTAAACTACATATTTTAAATAACCAACTATATTACCTCTTATAAGAAAAGTCATAGCCATTTAAAGAATATCTGTTGTGAAATTCATTCTATGCTAGATTTTTAAATCTATTCTCACATTTAGTCTCATGACATGATCAAATGAAAACTATGATCTTTCCCATTTTGTGGGTGAGTAAACTGAGATTTGATGGTTGCATAACACACTCAGGTTTATACAAATAGTCAGTTATAGTAACAAAAACTGTTTTCTGATTCCAATTCTTACCCTTACTGTAAGACATCATAATAAATTACAAGCCATAAGTAAATTGGAAGTAGAATCTAGAAAAAAGATCAGAATTACAGAAATGTGCATTTATGCAGCAAATTAGACTGCTATTTGAATGAATATTAGGAAACAAGGTGGAAAATAAGAGCAAGAATGAAGTCAGTGATATGCCAGGGGTGTCTATGAAAAATGAACTCCAATCAAAGTAACTGTATATCATCATATTTGATTTGTGTTGTTGAAATTGTTAATTTAAAATATTGATGTAAAACATTATACCAAATTGATACGATTTTTTTTCAAAGAGAAAAATAAACCTTGTGGCAATTGTAGAGCATTTCTCACTGAATTACTATTTTGCAGCAAGATAGATACAAATGTATACTTGTGATCAATGTATTTGACTACTGGCTTTTTTTTTTTAGTGTTTATTTAATATTGAAAGACAGAGAGACAGAGCATGATCATGGGAGGGGCAGAGAGAGGGGAAGACACAGAATCCGAAGCAGGCTTTCGGCTCTGAGCTGTCAGCACAGAGCCCAAAGTGGGGCTCAAGCTCACAAACCGCAAGATCATGACCTGAGTCAAAGTCAGATGCTTAACCAACTGAGCCACCCAGGTGCCCCAATATATTTGAGTATTGAAACATAAATCATTCAGCACAACTGATTATATTTTCTGAAAGTAACGTATGTAAAATGTATTAAAACTATTTTTAAATCTCATCTGACTTCTGGCTGAGTGGAATTTCTCAAAACATCAGTCAAATTGAAATATTTATATCCTTGTTTAGCAAGAATAAGAGCTTTGCATGTTTTTGATATAATTCTTATTTGCAGTAATACCCAATTGATAATTAAAATCTTTCTATGTGAATCATATCAAAGACAATGTTGCTGTTTAAGTGTATGATATAGATTTACCATTTTACATAGTTGAAAAATTGATTAATCACAATTGGGGTTAAGTTAATAATTACAGTGTATTATTTGTAAGTATCAAATACAAAATACAAAAATTAACCCATTCTCACGATGAAAATCTAATTTTCGCAAGAACTCTCAATATAATGAATTTAAAAAATTATTTTGTTGAAACATTTATAAGAAATCCATCTATCTATCTATTTTTCTATTTATTTATCTATCTATTATCTATCATCAATCTAAGGTGCCTTTAGGAACAAAGTAAATCAGAAGGCAATAGATGCACATGGGACCACAGAATAATTTTGAATTAAACTGATTGTTACAGGCTACTGTATTCTACTATCTGTTCTATTATGAATATAGACACAAAGTTCCTCAACAAAACACTAGCAAACAAAACCCACCCACATACAAAGACTTATATGCCATGACCAATTGTAAAGTTAGATTAACATCTGAAAATCAATGAATGTAATGCATCATAGTAATATAAAAAAGTACAAAAACCACATGATTATTTCAAAAGACACAGAATATAATAATTTAACAAAACTTACCAACCCCTTATGATGATAAAATGACTTGACATAACTATGAAAATGAAACATCCTTAATCTGATAAAGAACCTCTAAAAAACCCACAGGTTGCATAATCCTTAATGATGAAAGGCTGAATGCTTTCACTAAGGTCATGATGAAGACAAGCTATCCAATAACATAATCTTTTGAAAATTCTACTAGGGATAATGACCTGGGAAATTAGGCAAGAAATAATAAAAAGCATTTTCCAGATTTATAAAAATATTCTAGTAACTAGAACTGTTTTGTCATAAAACTATTTACCTGGACATTTACACTTCTCCACTGGCTCCAAGTTATATTACATAATTTTTCCTGTATGAAATACATCTTGGCAATAAATAGCTACTTTTATAGAAACTGCCATGCTTTTTTAGGGGCTTTTCCCCACTATATTCCCTTCGACTCTGCAGTTTTCAAATTGTATATTACTTTACAAGCTGAAAATGACTGTCATCATTTTGATACCCATCCTATTGTCCTATATGCCAACCGTCATCAAAATTATTCAGCTATATCTTCTGTGACATGTTTATCAGATGTGATATTCTGTGACTTACATGTGCTTTATTTATATTTCAAAGTCATGTTATTAAAATGTCATTGTTTTTCTCCCACATGCTATTGTAGAATAGACTGCAAATCAATCACATTTATATTCTTGGTAAATAGCATCATACCTGTTACAAAAGCATAGTAAGGGGAACATAATGGGGAAGTATCCAAACTCAGATGGAATAGACCCTCATCAGGAATTATAGGAAAAGTACAACTAATAATGGATCCGATTGTGGTTTAGTATATTCTAAGGAGTTTTCTTTTTTTTTATTTATTTGAGAAAGAGAGAGAGAGACAGAGAGACAGAGAGAGAGAGAGAGAGAGAGAGAGAGTGTGCACACAGAGGAGGGAGAGAGAGAATCCCAAGCAGGCTCCACGCTGTCAGTGCAGAGGACAACACGGAGCTCGATCCCACAAACAGTGAGATCATGACCTGAGCGGAAATCAAGAGCCGGAGCTTAAACTGCTGAGCCACCCAGGCTCCCCAATTCTAAGGAATATTCTAAATCCATAAATCAAAGTGGTAATTGTGAGGTTAGTATACATTATTTTCCAAATAATTATCACATTGTAATTATATCCATGTGGACTACAGAGTTATAATAATATTAAAAGCACAAATAGTGCTATGAACATGTGATTCTATAGTAAAACACACCTACAATTTATTTTGATAAACTGTCATGTGGAAGAATAATATGTATATAGAAAAATACATGAAATGTGCCATCTTGATGAGTATAAAAGAGTGAATATTACAAAGTCATCACTACTCAAACCAAGAAAGAGAGAACTAGTAGAACTACAGGTTTTTTCCTCTGCTTGCTTTCAAAATTTTCTCTTTGGCTTCATTTTTCTGCAGTTTGAATATGATATTTCTACGTGTTGATTTGTTTGTATTTATCCTTCTTGATGTTTTATGGTTGTTGTGCATCGATGGTTTTGTGTTTATCATTAATTTCAGAAAATTCTCAGCCTTTCTAACCTCAAATATTCCCTCTTCTTTTACTGCCTCTTTTTCCCGAATTTCCATTTTGTTACAGCTATTGTAATTGTCCCAGAGTTCCTATATATTGTCTCATGTTTTTCTCCAGTTTTTTCTTTGCTTCTCAGTTTGGGAAGTTTTTATTGACTTATCTTACACAATTACAGTGTTTTTGATTCCTAGGCTTTCTTTTGATTCTTTTGAGAGTTATTTCTCTGCTTGTATTACCCATTTATTCTTGCACGTTGCCATCTTTTTCTGTTAGAGTCCTTAGCACATTATTAAACACATTACTTTAAATTCCCTGTCTAATCACCCCAAAGTCTGTGCCATACCTGAGTCTGGTTCTGACGCTTGCTTTATTTCTTCAGACTGTTTTATGCCTTTGACTCTCTTGTAATTTTTTTGTAGAAAGCTGAACATAATGTACTGGCTAAAAGGAAGTAGGCTTTAATGTGAGGTTTTATATTTATTTGGCTGGCAGTTAGACTGTTTACAGTCTGCCCTACTATAGATGTCAGCGGCTAAAATTGCCTCTGCTATCTTTGTTTTCTCTTTCCCCTTTTGCTTTGAGTTTCCTTGAAGACTTTTTAAAAAGTACCCAAGCCTTGCAGTTCTTTCCACTAGAGTCTCCTGTTATTTTATGAGAGCCTGATTGATGTAGACATAAGGTGTTGGGTTTTCTATTGGGGTAGAGGAAAATCATTCACTAGACCACTAGCCCTGGATGTCAGAAGTTGCCTCGATTTCTCCAGGAAAGAAGCTGCAGCTGGACCAGAAGTTGCACTTGTAGTTACCCATTAATTAAATTCCTGTAAGCTGTGGTCATTCTTTAAGAACCATCTCTCTTCTGAAGTGTCAGAACTGTCATGATTCGACAGGGCCCTGAGATTAGAAGGAACAGTACTGTTGGAGGGTCAGAATAGATTACTCCTCCACCACCAGACTCAGGGCAGGATGCCATGAATAGATACATCTTTCCAAGACAGGGACACTTAATTTTCATTCCAGACCATCCCAGAAAGTGGTGTATTTTCCTCAGAGTGATTATATTTGAATGTTCAAAACTACTTAGTTTACTTCGTATTGTTCTTCTTCTTCTTTTTTTTCTATTCATAAATCTAACTGCTTCATAATACTCTTGCTACCTACCCATTCCTCTAAGAGGTGTCAGTTTCCTTTAAAATATAATTCAGGGTTTGAGATCATAAGGCTCGACGTTTGATGTGACACATGAATTCAGGAATTCTTGAATTAGGTTTATAAGTCCATCTTTATGTGAATTAGAAATGAATTCACTAAGCAATAACTTTATTTTTTAATGGGGGTTGGTTACATCTCACTTATGTGACTTTAACACGTACCCTCCGTTGTCTATTTTTCATTCTTCCTAGAATTAAGCCATGGATTAAGTACAAAAAACTTAAAGAGAACACACTCACACTACTTTCCATCTATGCTGCTCACGAATTTACTCTTCTCTTTTCTCACTTATCTGCTGTCACCAACCTTAGTATCTACAGCACCTTTTTCTCTTTCACTGCTGGTGATAATAATGTCATGCCAGTTTTTACGTTTATGTTAGAGTTCTTTGTGTCCCGTCACTGTCTAATGCTTCCCTTATTCAGTCAGGATTTCCACTGTAACATTGTTCCCGTGGCACGTACAGGTTGATAACCACCTTGGATGCACCAGGGGGCACCCATTTGCTCCAGTGTGGTAAGTGTACATTTTCCGAGTAGAAGTCCATGCTAAACTAATTGTTACAGAAATTCAACCTCACACTGGATCATGTATTTAAAAGAAAAGATTTATAATGGAGCAGTGGTGTTTTCTAGATTATGTTGTTCTGATATTTATTTCAGTTTATTCTTTACTGAAATATTTATAGTTTTACTTTAAGTTCGGTTAGCATGCACAAACAAAACATTCCTCTCACCCTGCTGTATAACTAATTCTTAGATAAGTGGATTTGAAAACAAATATTTCCCCAGAAGCTCCAAAAATACTGTCAACTATAAATATTGTGTCTACTTAGTAAAACTTCAAGGCTATTTCTTAACTCAGCACTTTAAACTTCACTTGAGCAATTTCCCTCAGTTCCATAAAATGAAAAACTGAACTATTCAAGATTTTGTCTGCAGTAGAAAATCCTTGAGTTGTGAGAAGACAATTTCTTTACAGCTCCAGAAATTTAATGACACTTTGAATCAATAAAGATACATGAGAAGGAAAATTCTAAAAATAGCAAGCCAATAACTCTAAACCAAGATTCTTAAATCACTCCTCAAGGATAGGATTAGTCCAAAACTTGGTACCTTTGTCAAGGGCTTTTTAATAAGAGTGCCAGAGCTTGAATCAACCTTAGAGTTTTATCATTTTGTTGAAAAATAGGGAGATCATCAGTTCTACTGACATATCTTGCTCTTGAACTAAAATAATGTTTTTTTAATTAAAAGCTTTGAATTACTAGTCATAGAAACAGCCTTCAACATATATAGGAGCAAAACATGGAAAGTAAGATTTGTGTGAATTGGTTATCTTGACTACTTGCATAACTACACAGGAAGGAGATCTAATTCTTACTGACTATGTTTTACTCAAAGCCTATGTCTCCTTTAATATTTAAAAGTGTATTACTGTAAACAACAAGATAGCAACATTCTAAGTGTTTCTCCTTCCTTTGTTTCTATGTTACACTATTCACAGAATAAAACTACCTACAGAAGACCTTTGATTTCAAACCAAAAAAAAAAAAACCACACACATAAAAAAACAAACACAAGCAATAACATAAAAACACTAACAATATTGCCTATTGCCTTCATTAAAACAAAACATACCGTTTCTGTACTTCAAACACACTGGATGATTTCCAATGTCTATTTCATTGCATTTGCCAGATTTTGTACACTGGATTAAGACACAAACCCCATTAATTCCCTCCTGAATCAAGTCACTGAACTATTACATGGATTTGAGTAGCACCACCCCCCCAAGAGGTACAGTAAAATAATACAACTTTTGGAATTGGATTCCTGTCATAGCTTCATCACTAACCAGGTATGTGATCTGTGGTGTTCCTCTTAAACTCTGTGCCTTGTGTACTGATCTGTAAAATTAGAGATAACAATGCCAACCTCACCAGGTTACCATGAGAGGATTAAATAGAATAACACATGTCAAGTTCTGCTGTCGAACTTGGTGATCAAAAAGATTAATTCCTATCCAACTCAGTGAGAGACAGACAAGCAGGCACACACAGACACACACAAACACACACACACCCTTTCTCTCCCTCTACCCCTTTCTCGTTCTTTCACACACACACGCACATACACACACACACACACGAATCACACAACAAATAAATTGAGAAATCACTCAACTAACTTTCTTATTCAATTTAGTGCAGCATGTTTAAGAAATAGAAGGATATTCTGTCAAAAAGAATAGCTATAACTAGTTGTGGTGCTCAATGTCAGTTAAGGGGATGTTGGAATAGAATGAAAGTGTCTTACAGGCTACTAAATAATTATTCCCTGTGGAAACATGATATTGTAACATAAAATTCTAGGAATAGCTGCTGGCTCATATATTTCCTCCTTCTGTGAATAGCCAGTACACTGGCCTAGGGTGGGTTCTCAGAGTCATAGCCATGACTTCAGGCCAGTTATATTATTTCTCATAGAAATTGAAATTTGGAACTAATTTTAAGATGAGGAATCCTTGATATTTATATTTATATCAGCATTCTAATGCATATTTTTTTCAAACTGCAGGGGGAAGACCATTAGTATATGATTATATCAATTTCTGGGTAAAACCAGAATTATAAAAATGAATACAATAGAATAGAAAATAAAACTCATACATTTAAATAAGGGTGTTTTTCTTGATGCTTTAATTTGTTATAAATATTTAGATAGATACACAGATTATATGTATATACATATATATATGTATGTACACACAAATACACACACAAACACACACATACATACATTCACACATACTGAGCTGCAATGTAAAATATGTTCCTTATACCTTTCAACCAAAAATGTAAAAAGCACTTCTCTTGTAAAGGAGAATCTTAAGAAACATTTTCTGAGGCCTCTGGTAAAGTTGCTGATTGTTCTAAAGCTTAGTTGTTTAACTTCCTGCTGAAATAGAACATGTAGTTAGTTGCCTTCCCTCTACTTTGATCATCCTCATTTGCTATATAAATCTGCACTTATGCATCCTATGTGCTTTGGAAGAAACTAACCCAAATCTGTGCCTTCTCATTCTACAGTCACAGTAATTCTTCTAGGGGGTGGGGATGTGACCCAATTCACAGCCTAGATGTATCTAGATAAGTTTTTTTTTTTTTTTCACTTTTCTAGAAGAGCATCCCTACATTGTCTTTTCCCTCTCTTTTGGAGATAGACAAGGAAATATGCAGTTATTGGATTTTGTAAGTCATCTCCTGAGACTATAAAGAAAAGCCAGCCTTAAACTGATGTTAATACAGATGGAGGACAACAGTTTCAGTGTCTGGTAAATAACTGTTTTTCTATCCATAGGAATGGTCCGTGCATCAATCCTTCTTGCCACTTCTCCAGGAACATGTAATAAATTTTATTAGCTCTAATTTCCTGGAAAAGCAAAGCTTCATGATTGCAGGTGTTATAAGAAATTTTATACCAGGGCTTTTCAGCTTTTCGATATCCTAGACCCCTCATCCTCATACACAAGGCATTTAAATTCCTCATCACAGGCCTTTAAAACCTATGATCATATCTTATGATTATCAAAAAATGTTGGCTTCCACTACACTTCTGACTTGGATTCCACTTTTATGTCTGCCTAGATTTACCTGCCTCGGTTTTTGCATGAAGTATGCATTAATTACTCTAAAATAACTCACAATACACAAAAATATTCATACTCATGGACGCTGGCAGTAGGAGAAGGTTGGCACTGGAAAAGATGTCCTGAGATCCCAGGCACAGACTTTTTCATCTTTAGCACTGCTGCGTCGAACAGGTTTGCACGTCATGAACCACTGTCGGCAGGTGTGGATGCCCTTCAGTACCAGGAAGTCTAAAGTCTGTGCTTGGGCGGGATCTCTTCTGTAAGCTGTTTATATAAGCACATTCCAGTTATGTGACCAGCCTAATCTGTCAAAACCCCTCAGGCTTTACCAAAACTAGGCTCAAATAAACAATCCAGTCACTGTTACTAATTAATGCTGACAGAGTGGTACTATAGAAGTACCCCAAATATCTCATGGACCTACGGTTACAGAACATTATTTATTTTTATTTAATATGTTCCACAGTATTGGTCCAAAGGTTTGTAATGCTCCAAGAAACCTCAGAGATGAGCATGTGGTCAATCCAGAGTGGCAAAGAATATAGCTTGTGCTAGGTAGTCTTGGATGTGAATGTTCTAAAACTTATTTCTAAATTCTTTTTTTCTGGGGTGCTAGGTAGCTCAGTTGGTTGAGCATCTGACTCTTGATTTTGGCTCAGGTCATAATCTCACAGTTTGTGATTCAAGCCCTGTGTGAGGCTCTGTGCTGACAGTGTGGAGCCTGCTTGGGGTTCTCCGTCCCTCTCTCTGCTCCCCCCCTGCTCTTATGTACTCTGTCACTCTCTCTCTCTCAAAAACAAATAAATAAACATTTCAAAAAATGAATTATTTTTTTCTAACATTTTCATCTGAAATGAGAAAACTGACTTGGGGAAAATAACTCTTTAATATTCATATATCACCTGTTCTATTGCCTGGATGTCTTTTAATTTCTCTTTTTCATATCTGAATAAATGAAAGCTGAGAAACGGTTAGTTACTAGTTGAAGATCCCAAGGCAGTAATGAGACCTGATTATTTAATTATTTAACATTGCTATGGAACATTACTGTGTCAGAGAACAGGGTTGGATCTCTATATAACAGGGTGAAGTCTTCTCCCATAAAATCCTGTATTCATTCAGTCTGTGGGTTTGTAAGGTGGAGAGTTTGGTGGGGATACCATGACTGCTATTTTCTGTCCTTCTTGGATCCAAGAGAAATATGACATTGTAATCACCTAATCTGTGCTACTCATACCATGGACACCTTTGATTAAATAACATCCTTAAGAAAAGGTTACATGATACCTAAACTCATGCCTTGTGTATATTAGCAATTCAAAAATATGTGTTGAACTTAATTTTCATTGGACAAAACAATAAATAAATTGGAATAGAAAAGTTCATCTAAAGCATGTTTCTTTGAAAGAACACCTTAAGAAAAGCTGCAAAAGACAACCTAGAGGAATTAGATTTTACATTTTGCCAAGATAGTCAATCTTTGGTTCTTTGTTAGGAAAAAATGCATTTATGTATTGAGTTTCCATGTACACAAAAGTGTAATATTTACTACCAATTGTAAAATTTTCCCAAAAGGGCTAATTTCTTCAATGCCAATGGAGATGCTTATGCATAGTTAAATCAATAGTAGCTGTAGTAAAATCATAAATATAACAAATAAAATAAAATGTTAAAGTACAGAATCCAATAATAACCCAAGTATTCTTATATAAAAACATGCTTCACGAAAATGTAATACACTTGAAGGGAACCACAATACATGCCGTGTGTAGAAAATGATTCAGATGTGATGGTCCGGGGCACCTGGGTGGCTCAGTTGATTAAGCGTTCAACTTTTGGTTTTAGCTCAGGTCACGATCTCAAAGTTTGTGAGTTCAAGCCCCACATTGGGATTCTCTCTGTCTCCCTCTATGCCCCTCTTCCACTCACTCTGTCTTTCAAAATAAATAAATAAACTTGAAAAAAAATCCCAACCAAACAAAAAAACAAATGTGATCATTAGTTATATTCAGTTTTGAAGAATTCAAGAGATTTTTAAAAAGAGGCTTAATAGGAATAAATATATAAACATTAGGTATACGACTGTATCACTGAATATTGCTAAAGTATACTGTTTTATATTTTCTATTTTATCCCATGGAAATACTAACAAAATTCTCTTAGCTATTTAGAATTCTTATGGTGGCAAGATAAGGTTTGAATCTGATGTGTCCACCCATAAAACCACCTTTCTCACCATATTATGCCATTTAAATGGCCAACAATATCCTATGAAAGAATAACTTGACATGCAAAGAACGACTTCCACTTTGGGAAAGAAGTACAAGCTTCTACTTTGTCATTTATTTTAACTTCAGTCTTTAATTAACAAAGATTGGAGTGTAACAGTTAAAGCAAGTTACTGATGTAGGTAAAATGCATCTTATACAGTTCATCCACTATTCTAATTGCCTTGAACACCTTCACCCTAGCCTCAGGATTTACTACCTTTTAATACTGCATAAAGCTTTCCTAATATCAATTCTATACCTTTTATTGTATCCTGTGTGCATTTTTCTATAGTCTAAATCCTCAGAATCAGAATGGATAACAGCTCACTAATTTGACAGTTTATTCCATTTGTTAAATGGGCACTGTTTTCCGGTTATAGAATTAATCCCTTACAGAAGAAACATCTCTATTTTAAGATAAGACCTTTGGAGAAAATCCCTCACTCTCAAATGTAGCTAAAGTTTTAGACACCATTGCAGGCTTGTGAAAGAAAATAATTTTGAGCACAAGTTTCCTTGGTGTTGTTTCTATCCTCACAGATGAAGTATTTTAAGGATAACCCAAGACTATCTGTTATAAAAGGAAACTTCATTGTTCCAGTTTTTCTGGCCAAAACCTTTGAATCATCCTCTATAGCTGTGGCTGTTTGTTGGATGTATCCCGACATTCTGCCGGTCATCATATCCTGTCACAGCTAATGCCATATTCTCTCAACAAGCCAGCTCCCACCAATGCCTCAGTTGCTACTCCGCTTTGGGCCAAGTGTCCAGCATCTTTGGCTTTAGTCACTGTGATCACCTCCTAAACTATCTTTTTTTTTTTACCATTGCATCCTTTCAGTCTATTTTCTATAGAACAGTCAGAGTGATCCTGTTCAAAAGTAGGTGAGATCATGTCCCTCCTCTGCTTCACATCTTCTCACGGTAAAAGGCAGACTCCTGGCAGGATCCTGGAGCATCGCTGCTCTTTGTTCCCCCTCTCTCTATGCCTCCTACTCTTCCTCTTGCTTAGTCTGCTTAGTAACACTAGGCTCCACATATCTCAAACATGTCAGGCACACTCCTGCTTCAAGTCTTTGGACTTTGTTCTTCCCTTCGTCTCAATGGTTTCTTTCCCAGACATGCATGGTTGATTACTCCATCCTTATCAAGTCTTGTTTCATACGCCTCCTCCTCAGTAAAGCCATCCTTGAGGCACACTGTGCAGTTCCCATTGTCTTTCCCTGTTTTATCGTTGTGCTTGGCTACTTTTCAGTGAAAACATGACATTAATTTACAGCAACTGTTTTTCTGATTGTGAAATGAATGCAGTCGATTGTAGGAATTGAAAGAATGGCCACGTTCCATGCTTGGTGATGTTAACAGAAAGTATTTTAGCTATATATGTTAGATAGTGATATGTTTCCCCCTTTTCAAGTGTTACATATCAGAGAAGGATTATTTGTGAACTTCCTACTAAGAGTCAAGGCACCATAAATAAGCTGAATATAACCATGTAAGCCAAGAATAACATTTATTTTTTTTTGTAGAAAAATAACAAGGAAAAGCAGTCTCCATTTAGAATTTGTGTGTGTGCATGTGTGTGCATGTGTGTGTGCGTGTCTGTTTGCCTCTGATTATATCACCTTGACTGGAACTATTATTCAATAGTAAAGTCCTTCAAATGTAATTGCAAAGTCAGAGACCTACAGGGAAATGGGGATCAAAAGCTCTCATCACTCCAGATGCTACAAAGCCTTCCCTTCCAGATGCTACCGATTTTACTCCCCAGGTATTTTTAAATTAGGAGTCTGTCTTAGCTGGTACAGGAAGACAAGAGGTCAAGCTCAATCAGATGATTCACCTAAACCTATTGAAAAAGGAAAGTGTCCCAGGAGTCTTGTCGCTATTGTAAAGGATTATTTAGTGAATCCGATTGCTGAGTTTCTAAATATCTCAGCAGTTTGACAAAACTTGATATCTTGACTCGATCAGGACAGAGTCTGAAAATACTGAAACCTTTATCAGAGAGTCTGAAATCACAGCAGCTGCTCAGAAATACTGATTACTGCTTACTGTGGAAAAAGCCCAGGCATAGCTGCCCTCACTAGCATGCCACCGTTACGTTCTAAGGACTAACTTCTCAGCAGAAACCAGAACAGCATAGTTAGGTTCTTGTTTGTAAATTATATTCATAATTGCTTATGAATATAATTACTTATGAATATAATTTTAGAAGGTAAATATGTTTTTGTATGAGTAGTGTAAAGAAAATAAAGAACATGATATTTTAAAATATCTATGTCATGGGTAAGGATATATTAAAATCGTTCTATCATTTGTTTGCTCATGGTATTCAGTTTATAAAGCCAAACTAATACTTTAAATTACCTTAAATTACATTGTTTCTCCCTCACTCAGAAGGGAATAATTATTGACAAACATCAAAAGTTGTTCTTAGACATTTATATTCTGAGACTGTGAGCAGAGCTCAGAAGATTTGTCTTTATTAACCCTTTATTCTAAATGTGTGTAAGTATTCAATGTCATTAAGGCAACTCAGTAGTGCTAAAATCAAACTCAACTGTTATTTGTAGGAGAAACACATTTTCATAGAAGAAAGGAAAGAAGGGAAAGAGAGAGGGATACAAGAGAGAACAAGATTGGAATAAATGCTTTTTAAAACTGTAGGAGTGGGGCACCTGGGTGGCTCAGTCAGTTGAGCATCCTAATTTGACTCAGGTCATGATCTTGCCGGTTCGTGAGTTTGAGCCCCGCATGGCGCTCTGTGTTGACAGCTTGAAGCCTGGAGCTTGCTTAGGATTCTGTTTCCCTCTCTTTCTGCCCCTCCCCAATTTGTTCTCTGTCTCTGTCTCTATCTTAAAAATAAATAAACATTAAAAAAAAAAACCTGTAGGGGTTATTTAAGGGCTGAAGAGAATATTATTCACAAAAGAATACTATTCTCAGCAAAGCCTCAAGTATATATGGCCATTAACTAGCTGTTTGACATCAGACGAGTTAAATCATCTCTTTCTGCCTCTCTGCTCTCATCTTTGATAAGATGCAAACTGAAGTCAATTAATCAAATGATGGGGCAATGGATATCAATCCTCACACTTGGATGTTGTGAGGACTAAATGAGATAATAGCAAATATAATGACAATAGTAGATGGTTTGTATAGTTGTTGTTAGGTGAGTTAAGTGGGGATTGTAGTAACACATGGACTTATTGAAAGGGCTAAATAAGATCATATTTAAGATAACAGAGAGAATCAAGATAATCAGTTAATAAAAAGCTCTAAATTCTTTTTTTAATTGCTTTGCAAATTAGATCACTTTTTAGTAAGTTATGTGAAATCCCAAATTTTACTAATAAATCTGCCATAATGAAAAATCAGCAGTGTTTCTAATGTAGCAATGTTTCTAATGCTGTTTTTAATTTGGAATTTTTCTACAAATATGTCAACTATTTAAGATTATCCTATCGAATGAATTCATTCTAGCGTTGTAAAAGCACAGATTTAAAAATTTTAAGAAGGTGAGGGATATTTATGATTTTTTTAAACCTGATAACATAAAATGCTTTGAAATAAGAATAAATATTTTAAATGGAGGAAAGTATAAAGTATAAATATTTAGAATATTCACATAAATGAAAAAATATGTGACAATATACATTACATTGTCTACATTTTACTCCTTTAACTAAAAGAAATTTAACTAGAAACTTTATGTGAACAAAGAATTTTCTATCCGTTAATGCACATTTTCCCATTTTTATGCTTCCAGAATGAATAAGATTTTGACATCTGAAGGATGTCCATAGTGCACATTGATCTTTATAACCTTAGGGCCTTTACTACCTGTCAGAAATTTTCATAATATTAATAATTCATTTCTTTACCTGATTCTCCATTTATTATAACATCTACTAACTTCACCACTTTCAATACAATGGTTTAGAAATTGATATTTTGAAACAACCCAAACCACTCACTTGGAGAATATACATAGAAAAGAGGAAAATGTGTTACATGATCTACAGAAGAAAATTAGTAATCATTCCATACCAAAAAATTACAGGCAAAGTTTTAATCCTGAATGCATGTTTTAAAATGCTTAATAGTGAAGTATATATTAAAATTTCAATTTCAATGGACTTTAGAATTAATATACTAAACAATATAATTAATTTCTAAGATCTAATTAAAATTTGTGTAGGAGCTCCTGGGTGACTCAGTTGGTTAAGCATCCAACTTTGGCTCAGGTCATGGTCTCACCATTGGTGAGTCTGAGCCCCACGTCAGGTTCTGTGCTGACCGCTCAGAGCCTGGAGCCTGCTTCAGATTCTGTGTTTTCTTTTTTCTCTCTGCCCCTCCTCTGCTCATTCTCTGTCTCTCTCTCTCTTTAAAAAATAAACATTAAAAACTTAAAAAAAAATTGTATAGATCATTTTCTTGACCCATAGAACACAGAAAAAAAGTTCACATTTTGCTAAATGATAAATTCCATTTCCACAGTAACTTCTTCCCTTCATCTTTCCCACTACTCTTTTCTTTTTTTCTTCTTTTTCTTCTTTTATTGTAACATTTTTAAAAATTTACCATTTGATATAGGCAATGAAAAATGTGTAGAATACAATTTTGTTGATTAGTCTTAAGGCATTTGAGTACTACAAGGTCTATAAAATTTTGGATTTATATTGATAAAGGAAACTTTCAACTTTTAATGTTGTGGGCCCTGTTCCTGGGCTCCCAAGTAAGCTATCCTTTTATCAAGGTCGGAAAGACTTCACCAAACTTGAGAGTGTGGGCTCTATTTCTGCCCTGAGCACAAACCGTACATTTGCTTCATTGACAAATAACCTAAAAAAAAGTTTCAAACTAAAGATGGGAGTAAAAATATCCCAAAGTTCCATTTCCATACCTCCAAAGCCTGCAACTTTGCACATACTAAAAGCATAAGACAAAGTTTGTAATTTTCTGAACTGTCCATCATCATGATGATTTGTAACTCCTCATGTAATGAAAAACATACATAAGCCTGAATTAAACATTCCTTCTCCAGAACATTCTCTTCTTTGTGTAGAGTATGTATCCTGGGCAGCTGTCTTCCAACTCTCTTCCTTTTCTTTTCTCTCTTTTTTTCTTTTGCCTCTTTTAGAAATTCCAAAATGTTCATTCATTTTACATTGACAGTGTATCAGAAAACAGCTCTGGACAGCTAAGTTGCCACTATAAGTAGACATTTTGTAGTCCACACAACACTAGAAACTATTTCATGCATAAAAATTCAAAATGTAATAGAAAAAGAGCATTATCAATGTCAATAAGAGCTTTCAGGGAACTTAGAAAAAGTAGGAGCTGGCTTCCCCCTCACCCAATCAGTGATGTTTTGCTCTATTATAAAGAAGCAAAGGTTAATTTGACAACTGGCTTTAATATATTCTTCAAGCATATCAGTTGGCTTTTATACCATAGACAACTTTCTCTAACATGAATATGAAACAATCATGCCTCACATTGCAAATTAATGCCAGTTCACCTGATTATATATATTTTTAAATTTGACTCAAGTGCATAGTTTTATGTCACAAGTAAAAATGATTTTCAATTAATATGTAGTAATGATAAATTATTTCAAAACAGTAGATTTTTTCAGGAGCAATGCTAAATCCTCCTTTTATCACTTAATTAAATCAGGCCATTTTGCAATAGGTTCAGGGCTGTAATAATATTAAGTCATTTGGATTACATTTTTGATTGACTTTTCTAAAAAGGCAGTATTCTTAAAATACTGACTTAACTTTACTCCAAAGTATGATTTCCTATGAAAATCCTGGAAAGTGCTTTTCCTAGCTATAACATATATCTGAGTTTTGAAAATGCCATAGGTTTATTTTAATGTAAACAAGAAAAAGACATTTATCTTCTGAATGTCAAGGATTATTAATAGTCCATTTTAAGAACTAAATGACAAATTAATGCCTTCATAAATCAACATGGAATCTTCAGGGAAAAATTTCTTATACATTTTTTAATGCGGCTTTAGGCTCTGTGTTTTGAACATGTGAAGCTTTCAAGAGATCTTTACTTTGAATAACTTATATGATATTGTTCATGATTTTAATCACCCACCAGGGCCAAAAATTTTACTTAAAAAATTTTATTCCTCATGTAACTATTCTATCTCCAACAAAATTAAGTATGTAACCATAATTGCTAAAGCATAGCATGGTGAAGTTTTTCAGCTAATCCATTATTCTAGTTCCCTTCCTCTTCCTGGACAGGAACTTGCCTTCTCCCTTAAAATAAAGCTATTACTTGTTCCTGACAATAAATACAAACCAAAATAATAGCTCTACTTCTGGGTAGAAGCATCTGATTCTTCATCTTTGATTTTCTAGATTCAGCCCATAAAAGCATGTAAGGAAATATTTATAAGCAAGTGTTCCCAAGACCAAAGCAGCATAAAATGCTAAGATAACTCTTGGAAGATTGAGAAGGTATGGGACTGAGAAATACATTCTATTCATTTCTTATTGTTTGTTATAACATAGCTAGCCTATCCTGACCAATGTACATGACATCAGTAAATTCATGATTAATACGTTTACCTCAGCTAATGTGTTGCAGTTAAATCAATAGTCATATTCCACTTAATGATTCATCACAGAATTTGCACATATCCTTGTCTTTCATTTGTTTTCAGGGTTATTTTTTTCCCCTGGGCTAATCTTTTTCACATGTGCATGATATTAATTTAGAGAAATAATTAAAATATCACCTTTAAAAAAATATCTTCCCTTTGCAAGGATATAAAATCAGCATTCTGTATAATCTTTTCATAGTTTATAATCCATGATGAAACATAAAAAACATGAAATTCTCAGGGGCGCCTGGGTGGCTTAGTCGGTTAAGCGTCCGACTTTCGCTTAGGTCATGATCTCGCGGTTCGTGGGTTTGAGCCCCGCGTCGGGCTCTGTGCTGACTGCCAGCTCAGAGCCTGGAGCCTGTTTCAGTCTGTGACTCCCTCTCTCTCTGACCCTCCCCTGCTCACGCTGTCTCTCTCTCTCTAGAAATAAAAAAAAAAAAAAAAAAAAAAAAAAACATGAAATTCTCTAAAATGTAACTGTCAGAGGAAAAAATTGACATCTGTTTCATTAAACAATTAAGATACAATAGTTTCAAATATACATAGTTATTACATATTAGCTACAATTATATGTCACATATATTATTATCTCATGTGTATTTATAATACATATATCTCTCAAATAATTTTGTTAAAATGGTGCTTTACATATAATCAACTGGGCCTTCCTATGTTTACAACAAATTTTTTCTAAGAATTATATAGTTTGGTATGTATATATTCAGAAAGTCAATATAGTTTTATTTTTATAGGCTTATTTATTTCATTTTTTAGATAAGCAGAAATATTATAACAAGATAGAGATTTATTTCAAATATAAATGATTTAGTTTTTTAATATTTTCAGTCTTTTCTGTGTTACAGAATTTATAACATTCAAAAATGAAATAATATGATTATAGATAAAAGAAATAGTTTTTTAGAAGGTATTAGGTAATTTTTAATAAAATTATGCTTTATCTTTTATGTATGATTATTCTTGCTAAACTTATTTATTTTTATTTTTAAAGTTTGTTTATTTATTTTGAGAAAGAGAGAGAATGAGAGAGAACCCCAAGCAGGCTCACACTGTCAGTGCAGAACTTGATATGGGGCTCAAACTCACAAACCATGAGATCACGACCAGTTAAGTCAGACACTTAACTGACTGACCCGCCTAGGTATCCCTCATGCTTGATCTTTTGAAAGAGACTGAATACATGAAGCAAATGAGAAAAGTTTTCCTATTAAATTCTGTTTATTTGTTTATGATCAGTTCACTAACTGCTAAAAAGTTAGGTTTCAAATGATCATGTTAAGATCTCTAAAAATTGAACCAGTCAGAGTATTTGGTGATTTATTTCACTATTCTGAAATTATAATACCTGTGTATTTAAAAGTAAAATATTCACAGTGCAATTCATAATACCTGTCACACTTTCCCCAAACACATACACATATGCGTACATGCATACAGACAAACACACAGGGATGAGATGAGTTATTCTAGATCGCTGAATATTTTTGATTAATGCAAAGTTATTTATGACATATATAGCAACTAATTTCAAATGTTAAACACATCGAAGATGACAATGTTAAAATAATAATTTTCCTGTGTTAATAATTTATGATTACCTTGTCACTAGCTCCCTAAAGTGATAAAAATATACTACATAATTGAAATTGCCACGAGATCTCAGAAAAAAATTCTGTAAGTTAAACATTGAATATCAAGTCATTTGTATGGTTCTATGGAATAAAAAGTGATTGGGCCAAGATGTCAGACAGGTCTGGGCTTGAGTAACAGTGTCACTGCCTGTAGTTTAACCAAGTGTTCTCTTCTTTGTCATCTCTAGAAAGGGGGAAAGGGGACCTAATTTAACAACATATTTTATATGAGTTGCTGTTAGCAAATTACCCAGGACCCACAAACTCGTCAATATTTTACAATCACTTTTAATGCTTATTAAATAAGCATTTACAGTGTTCCTGCTGTAGTACAACTACTGTGCTAGTCGAGGCTTATAAAAATAGTAGTGCATAAAAAAATAACAAAATTGCTGCTTTTTATTGATAAGTAAGATTAATAGTGAAGACCACCGCTTTTGTTCATTGTTTCATTTATATTATGAAGCAGTTGTAAGTTGCATTTTATTCGGTTTATCAAGTGCCTGTAACTATTCATTTATTTTAAAATGTTCTATGCATATACATATTGCAATCGCTATGTTAACTAATGAGAACACCAGCGTATACAAATAAATAAATGAGTAAATAAATACATTTGACTTTAGATAGTGGCACTTACTGTCTGTCTGGTGATGTATCAATCACCGCTATATAACATACTATACAAAACATAGTTTGACTTCAAATAACCTGCATTTATTTTGCTCCCAAATCTTTAGGTTGGTTGGGACATAGCTGTACTAAGTCAGTTGTGTTCCATTTGTAGAAGTCAGCTAGAGGGTCAGCTGCAGATTGCTTCTGATAATCTTGGCTGGGCTTTTTTATATACCTGGGAACATGACAAGGATGAAACAGTAGACTCAAGTCTTCTCCACATGGTGTTTTTATGCTCCAGCAGCCTAGTTAGGGCTTATTTATAAGCAGTCTTCAGGGAGTCCAAAACAAAGAGCAGAAATCCGCAAGGTAACGTAAGGAATAGGTTCAGAACTAACACACTCACTTTTACACACTCGGCTGACCAGAGCATATTACAAGGCCCGTCCTTGTGAGGGTGGAGTAGATTCAATTTGTTGGGAGGATTTGCAAAGTCACTTTGCAAGGCAAAACAAATAATTGCAGCCATTAGTTTTCAAAATATTAAACATAACAGTTGACACTGACGTTAATGAATCATGGAAATAAATGTATTCTTTGAATAAACATAATAATGGTTTTCCATTTTATCATTTGAAATCTAAGGCCTTATCATGACCATGGAAATTAAATGGGTTAAAATTTACAAATGCTGTACATTTTATGTAATTAATTTCTCAGTGTAGTAAATACAATAAATGTCTGGGAGAGCTATAAAAAATTGATAGGTACATCTCCAGGCCTGCTTTTTATTTTCCACAACATTATGCACCAAACCTAAGTACTCATTCTTTCTCTAATGGGCCTGGTGATTTCTCTCATTATTGCCTGACTTATGTTCTTCCTCATCTCCATAATGCATAGTGCTGTATCAACATAGCCAAGTCTTCCAGCTATCACATATTATTTCAAATTCTGTTTTTTCCATGACAAAATCTCTTGTCCACAATATTAACCTGACTTCACTTTACTTTTCATTGGCTATTAATTTATATAGCATATGATATGAAATCACTTTAATTTCAAGTGTAATTCTTTATGTGTGAATGTTCTCTTTGCTACCCAACAGGGATGTCCTTAGTAGAAAGGAATATACTTACTAACTATGCATCATAAAAATAACAGAAAAATAATTTTTAAAAAATCTTAAAGACCTAAAATGATAAGAGCATTAGTCAAAGAGGCAGAAATTCAATATTTCAATATAATTTTCAAAGCTTAACAGTGTATGCAGCAAAATAAATGATTTAGGAGAATGAGGTAAACAGACTAGGAAATGTCTACAGAGGCGCAGAGGGAGATTTTAATAGAAATAAACCAGTATCACACCCTCTTCACCAAACACAGATGGAACTCCAGAGAAATTAGGAAGTGGAGACATGAGGTAACTGGGACTTCAAGACTGACACAAACCTAATTATTATCTCAATTTAACAGATGACAGTGACTTTTAAGAGGTTAAGTAATTGCCTAAGGCTTCGCACAGCTATTAATTCATGAGACTTGTATTAGATCCCCAAACTCAACATCCTGAGTTACATTTAAGAAATCCTTTCTTTTATTTAAAATTCACAATCCTTTCATAGCCAAATCCTGTTAATTTTATTTAAACAACCTGTTTAAAATACATTCTTTACAATCCTCTATTTCTGTTCCTAACAACAATAGATGGGAGGGATTTATAATAAGGATATTATCTGTATAATCTGGTCAAGTTAATCATTAGGATAATCAGTTTATTCATCTGTAAAATGGTAAAAATGAATCTGTTATGGACCTAAAGTTTTGGCCTTCCCCAAATTTCTTATATTGAACCATGACCCCTTAGGACAGTATTTGGAGATGGGGTCATTGAGAGGTAATCGGAGTTAGATGAGGTCATGGGGGTGGGGCCCTCATGATGGGATTAGTGCCCTTGTGAAGTGACTCCAAAAAGCTTCTGTTTCTCCACTCCCAAACAGAAGAAGTCACACAGAACTAAGTCAGCTGCCCTCTGCAAGCTAGGAAGAGAGTTCTCAGCAGAACCAGTCATGCTGACCTCCTAATCTTGGATTCCTAGCCTTTAGAACTCTGAGAAAATAAATTTATCTTCTTTAAACCACCTAGTCTGTGGTATTTATGTAAGGCAGCCTAATCTGACTCATACAAATAATACCTACATTTGTCCACGCAAAACAAGCAACACACACACCCACTTTTTTAAAGTTATAAAGTAAAAGCAAAAGAGTTTTATTCAAGTCCAAGTTAGGACACTGCCCGGGATACACATTCTTCACCAAGAAGAGAGTGTTCTGGGGAAGGAACATTAGGTGCAGGGTTACATATGTGTTTTGTTTTGTTTTGTTTGTTTTACATAAAGAGTTACAAATCTTCGTGATGAAGGACATTCCAGAAAATTACAGACTTTATCTTATGTTTTTAATATGTACAAGCCTGTAGACTTTAATCTTTTAGAAACCAGGGAGTTTGTTTTGTTTTTCTTTATGTTTGGCAATACTTAAAATAATTTTTTTAATGTTTACTTACTTTGAGAGAGAAAGAGTGAGAGTTATCTGGGAGTTACTCCCACATGAGTAGAGGAGAGGCAGAGAGAGGGAAGAGAGAATCCCAAGCAGGCACCACACTGTCAGCTCAGATACCCATGGTTGCTCTATCCCACACACTACAAGATCATGACCTGAGCCTAAATCAGAAGTCAGATGCCTAATCGACTGAGCCACCCAGATGCCCCTAAAATGTATTTTATTTTATTTTTTGTATTATTAATTATTTTAATAAAGTAGACGTACAATATGTGTTTGGGGAAGAAATAGAGCCCACGATTTGGGGTTTTGCCGAGTAATTTTGACCTTGGTGAATGTTAAAATAGAGCTACCCTAGGGGAGCCAAGGATCAGGCCCATAAATGTTAAAAGTTGAAAATTTCATCAACTTGGTTATAAGGATTGAATGAGATAATATCTTTCCAAAAGCATTGGAACAAAGTTATAGTAATTGATTTTATTTATTTTATTTCAGATGACTTTATACTCAATATTCTGAGATAGCTCCCCCAGGTAATATCTATTATCTGCCCAGAAGTTTTCAGTGCCAACCTACTGGTCAAGGAAGAGTCCAATTTTTAATGGCTGGTAAGGCATACCATTAAGTTAACAGGTTTGAATACTGCAGTCTACAGGGCTATTTTTAGTACAAAATAGCCAATTATAGAGTTAGTGGTTTCCACATAGGAGGTGAGTTCTAATTTAATAGATAAATTAGAGTTTTTCTCTCTTTAAGTATTTCAGGTCAAGCTATAACCTCAAATCTACTGCCAGTGTAGGGGCAGAAAGAAGACCTTTCTGGATTAATAAAAAAGTATTTGCAGTAACATAACCAATTCAAAATTATTTTGTTTTTATGTTTAACCTAAGTTTTATGTAAAGGAAGTTTCATGAAGTACTTATAAAGTAAGTTCCATCCATATTAAAAACAAATATCTCAGTTCTTAGAAAATGATATTGGAACACTAAAATATATTATGAAATATTTAAAATATGTATGTATATTTATTGTAATTGAAATAATATTTTACCATATGAAAGAAAATAACTGAAATAATATGAAGGAAAAATAATAAGATCTTATTCTTTTATTACATTTTTTAATTTCTATATATATTTTTTCTGTAAAAATTCTATTTATATGATTCAAGTTTCATATAAATTTATTCTTCCCTTTTTTCATCTGGGAAGAACTTATAAAATTGTCCTGTGGGAGCTTTATTTTTGAAGATGTGAGAAAATACTCTGATGATTTAATTTTAGCCCGTGGATCATAATCATCAAGGCTGCAGATTCCAGGGTAAACTAACTACACAAAGACTAGCTATATGACTATGGGAAATTCATTAAAGGTATTATCCCCACTTTTTCCTGTATAAAATAGAGGTTAGGTTAGTATTTATTACCTACAATTCAATGAGAGTTATAGGTAAAGCACTTCGAGTTGTACCTACATGTGGTGACTTGCAAACAAATGTTTACCTAGTGAAAATAATGGAGGGACTCCATAGACATGTCCATTCTCACTTTAGTTAAATGTAAAAGAACATTTATTCATTAAAAAGTAGGAAATCTTAAAAATTTTCAAAATATCTAAAGACAAAGTAGAGACATAGAAATAGTCCTATGTGTTCAAAGGCATTGCTTTAGTTATCTGTTGCTGTGAAATAAATCACACTAAAGCATTGTGGCTTACAAAACTTTGTCATGATTTTCAGTACGGACTGGGATTTTCAGCTGAATGGAGCAGCTGTAATCCTAGTATTGTGATGGCCACTTGTGTGGCTGCGTTCAGCAGGTGGGTGGGCTGTGCTCAGTTAAAATTTAGGGAGGAATGAGCTTTTCTCTTCTTCCATGTTTTCTTTTCCACATCGTGTCTCCACATGGCCTCTGCCACAGGGTAGCAAGACCAATTATATAGGGGCTGATGCATTCCTGGAGCACAAGAGCAGAAGCGCCTAAGTCTTGGGTCTGACCCTTGAACAATAACACTCTTGTAATGTTCTACTGATTCCAGCAAACCACAGCCCAACCAGTGTCCATATGATAATCTACAAAGAAGTTTAGCTCACAGGATATGCAGCTTATTGGCAGCCACTAGAATAAAACTTTGCCACAAACATACTGGAGATGGCAGTAAATTTATAAGGTCAATCATGAATCATAGGTGTCATCTCAGGCAATATTTGGGGGGTTCTTGTTATTGTCAGATTTTTTTACATTATGTAAACCTGATGTCATCTTAGTTACTTTACAAATCTCTATGAAATATAATTTTCTATTAAAAGAATTTTTAAAAACCTTCTACAAAGGAAATTTGAATACTAAGTTTAAAAAGTTAATATATAAACTTTGAAGTATATGTTATATATACTTTGTAGAGTGCATACAAAATAAACTGCATTCTACCTTATAAAATGTATAAAATAAATTATATTATATCTTATAAAGGTAAAATGAAACTTCAATGAGCAAAACCACGCAGATTTTTCCAAAGTGCCGGAAACCAAATATTATCAGTTATTAATGTGTATAAATTGGAAATGTTTTCTTATTCATTGGCTGATGAAATGTCCCTCAAAATTCTGTATTGTATTATATTACTTTCATTTAACTAATTAAAAAAGTGAACTCAGTTCTAAAGATTACATGGTATAACAGACCTGAAATTACTACTAAAGAGTCTCCTACAATATCCAGATAATGGATAATAACATGAAAAAATATATTTTAATGCATTGCTTAAATTGCCAGAAAGCAAGAGAAAGAAGAGGAAGGAAAGGTGGAGGAAGGGAAACAGGAAAAGGTAAGAGAAGGCAGAGAAGGAAACAGATAAAGAATGAGCTGAAACCTGAAAGGCTTCAGGTTAATTATTAATTCAGTAATTAAGTAATTGATTAATTATTCAGTAATTATTAATTAATTAATTAATTGAACAAATACTTATTAACCATCTATTATTTTTCTACATACTATTCCAGACACTGAAGATCTATTGGTGGGGAAAAAAGGTAAAGATTCCTGGTCTTATATACTTTGTTTTAGTGAGGACAAACAAGTATTAAATACATAAATAGGTAAAATATATAAAATGTCAACAGAGGCTCATCTTTACTGACACCTTAGTGTCAGTAAAATTGCAATCTGCGATTTTCACAATTTTCATTACAATGCAAAGCTTGTTGGCCTGACCTTTTGAAAGCCAAAGAGCACACCTTAAACCTATTTGACAAAATGCAAGGACAAGATCTATAAATACTGACAGAAAAAAAAAGGTTAATTTTTTTCAATTCTCGTTAGTCAAACTACACAAAGAAATGATTCATATTAATAATACAAACAAATCGTTTCTGAAAATAATAAACACAGGATGTGATAAAGAGCCCTGCAACGTGACGTATACGTATTTACGATACACTACATTTCTAAAGAAGCATTATTCCCAGTTTTCAAATGAAGATTATGCAGAAAAGAGTTAGCACAGCAGTTCTGAAATTATACTCTGAAGGAACTGCTTGTAAGGCTGTCTGTTAGCTGGCATCTGGGAACTTGGATTTCGGGGAAGTTCCACCATTCTCAGAACTCATGAATGGCTCATTGTCCCTAAATTATTTGTGCAAACAATACGTTTTACATTGAATGCTAACTTATCATCTTAGAGTCTGGAATTTTGCAGAATAGGACAAGTGGGCATTGAGTAATGCCTTCTTTTGGTAGACAATATTTCACACGTTACAACTCACTGTTAGAGGAAATAAGCAAGTTTTGTGTGACTCCACTGGAAAAGACTCTTGGAAGTTTGTACCTGGTTTCCTCAGGAATTTGTCCCATGTACCTTCTCCCTTTGTGTTTGCTTTGTACCTTTTTACTGCAGTTAGTCATAACCGTGCATGTGAGTGCATGCTGAGTCTGGTGAGTTCTAGAAAATTCCCAGACCTGTGGTTGATCCTGGGGAGCACTGACACAGGACTCTGCGAGCTGAAGTTATCTGTCCTCCCCCATGGTATCTGATTTCAAAGATTTCAATAATATAAAAACTCTTGGTCAACTGAGAAAATAGAGGAAATAATACAAAGCCGAGTAGTGGTAATATTACTCTAAAGGAGAAAGACTAAAACTTCCTTACAGGAAGTGAGGTCATATCTATCATATACATATTTATCTTTAACAAACTTTTATTAAAAGACTTTTATAAATGAGGTGGACAACCATATCAATAAATTATTACTTAAAATCAAAAGTTACAATCTTTCTTCACTTTCTCCAGAGTGTTTAAAGAATATTTAAGAGGAACTCAGCAGGCCCTGTTACTGGTTAATATAAAATTTAACTTCAGAGAAAGCAAAGACCTGTTTTTCTTTGGTGTTTTTAAGTTTCTTTTTATTTTTTATTTTTTTTAATGTTTTATTTACTTCTAGAAGAGAGAGAGAGAGAGAGACAGCGTGAGCAGGGGAGGGTCAGAGAGAGAGGGAATCACAGACTGAAACAGGCAGTCAGCACAGAGCCCGACGTGGGGCTCGAACCCACGAACCGTGAGATCATGACCCAAGCGAAAGTCGGACGCTTAACCGATTAAGCCACCCAGGCGCCCCCCCCCCTTTTTTAAATTTTTAATGTTTTATTTATTTCCTTGGTGTTTTTAAGTTTCTAAAGGAATTCTCTGTGAACAGGAAGAGGGAAGAGGGTATGATGTAATCTTAGCCTCACATTCAATGAAACCCTTTCTTTCACTCCATTTTTTTTTTCCAAGCTCCATTTCTCTAGACAACATTTTACTCTATTTTATCCAGGGCATTCATCTTTCCAGGACGCTAAGCTTGCATAGCACCTTGTTTTGTGACCTGCAGATATCGGCAAATTCCTAGAGATACAGAGATCAGAGGAATGGAGTTGTGGTGGCAAGACCCAATGTCAGCCGACTTCCCATGGCACTATTGAAGAGTATCAGGTCTCATGGGGATTGAGGAGGCACTTCTGATGAGCACCAGGTGTTGTATGCAGGTGTTGCATAGCTCTATTGTGCTCCTGAAACAGATATTACACTGTATGTTAAGTAACTGGAATTCAAATAAAAAAGAAAAAAGAAAAAGAATGTCAGGTCTCAGTAAATGCACTGATTGTATTGTATATCTGTGCTCTGGATATCTGTGTGTTGAGGGGAGGGATATAAGGGTGAAAGGAAAGGTGAAAATAATCTGTGGAAGAGGGGGATTAGGGACAGTATGAGGAAAGTGAAATCAAAGAGAAAAAGACACTTGTGCTTTGGAATTTGTCCTTGGAAAATTTCGCCTCCCATATGCTCATTTTGTCAATGATTAAAGAAGGTCTTTGATAATTAAATAACTATGGCCTAACAACTTAAATTAAAACTTGTTGACAGTTTAATATTTACTTTCAATTATGATTTATGTAATTCTTTATTAAACAAATATTTGAAAAGTAACTACATTTTGCTAGGTATTATGGAATACACTATGCAGCAGGGAATATAATTCTCTTAACCATGTATTAACTTTAAAGAATTAAAATATATCATTTCAACAAATTATTTGACTGTTATTAAAGAAGCCCCAGAAAAGTGTTTTTGCTTTTTCTGGTAGATGTTGGTGGACCAAAAAATGACATTTTCCTCATGAGAAAATTAATAATATATGTTTATTTTATGTTTATGTTTTTAGTATACTATAAAGGGATTTTTAAGAAAAGAAGCAGTTTCTTTCTTTATGAAATACAGAAAGAAAGATGAATGATGTGAGCGTTTATAATTAAGATGACCTTGACTTACAGTTATTAAGTAAGTATTGAATTGTGTTCAGAAATTAAGACATAATACCAGGCCCCTGGATTAAGAGTGTTTGCAATCATTCATTATTCCATAATTGAGGTCACTGGGCTTATAAAATGTACTATGTCAAAATTAATTCAGTAATGCATATCTAAAATCCTTTATGCACTTAGAAGTTTGAATTAAAGTCTATGAAGTAAAAACAAAAAAATTTTGTTTACTTACTTGGTTTTTCCTATAGCATTAATGCTGTCTAAAACTTTATATCATTTAAAACATTTATTCCTGTTTCTTAAAAGTTTTTGAGTATTATATTTGTATGTGTGAATACAAATATATGAATTATAAAGTGGAATATTAAACTCAGCTAGCATTTGAAGGACAAGACAAGATTAAATTCTTCTGATAACTATGATAATTTTACTCTTTGGCTATTGTAATTATAGAAAATAATCAGTTTAATATAAATCATTTTTATTTATAGACAAAACATGGGAGAATATTTTTTCTTATGCTGTACCCTTTATTCCCATGATTGATTCATTCCATAACTGAAAGCCTGTATGTCCCACTCAGTATAGGAAATATTTATGTGTCTTCTACTGTGTCCTTAATTAAATTATGCATAATGGCTTTAAAAGTCATGAACTTTTAAAAGTGTTAAAAATGTTAAATTGATATGCTAATAAACTTTTTGATAAAAGTTTTTTGATAAAACCTTTATTGTTATTTATTATTTTATATAGTTATTAAAATATTCTTGCTCATTCTTATTTGATTAAAAAAGCCCTTTAGACATGATTATAAATTTTAGTATCACTGCACTATATAGTAAACTTTGGTAACATTAACAGCTTTAGTAAAGTCAGAAACTTTCAAGTACAAGCTGACATACTGGATTGATTGGAAAAAATATCACTTTTTCTAATCATTCACATGCATGCAGTTTGCAGTGTGACCGCAAACCTTTCGATCAAGAAATTGGGGCACCTGGGTGGCTCAGTCAGTTAAGTGTTTGACTTCAGCTCAGGTCATGATCTCACCCTTCGTGAGTTTGAGCCCTGGGTGGTCTCTGTGCTGTCAGCTCAGAGTCTGGAACCTGCTTCAGATTTTGTGTCTCCCTCTCTGTCAGCCCTTCCCCAGCTCACACTCTGCCTCTGTCTCTTTCAAAAATAAATAAACATTAAAAAGTTTTAAAAAAAGGAATAGAATCAATTTCCTCCTCCATTTATTCTAGGCAGGCTTTGTGCTTTTCTTTGGCCAATAGAATTTTGAGAAGTGATGATATGTTAGTTACAAGTTTAGGTCTCAAGAGCCTTCATACAATTCTATTTCCTATTAAAACTACCATGAGGACAAGCCTGAGTTAGCCTGTTGGAATATAAGAGTACAGGTGGGGGTCAGAGAGGAATTGTCCAACCAAGAATGTCCTAAAGCAGTCAATATACAACCAAGATAATAACTCATGCCAAAGGCAAAGTCAGAGGAGATCAATAGTCAGCTCTAAGAATATCCACAAGCCTAGATAATCTGCAAACTAGTGAGAAATAATAAATATTCTTATTTTAAGTAACTGAGATTTGTGGAAGTTTATTATAGAACAATAGTTAACTGATGTGCTTAGGAAAAAAAGTTTTTAAGTTCATTGTTTTTGACAGAGACAGAAGAGAAAATGAGCGAGTGAGGGGCAGAGAAAGAGGGAGAATCTCAATCAGGCTCTGTGCTGTCAACACAGAGTCAATGCAGCGTTTGAACTCATGAAACCATGAGATCATGACCTGAGCTGAAATCAAGAGTTGGACATTTAATCAGCTGAACCACTCAGGAGCCCTTAGGAAATGCTTTTTGTGTAAACATTATGTTGAAAATATAGTTTGCAAGTTTTAAAATTTTATTTTAGACACAGAGAGAGGACAACTCTAGGAGAGGGGAAAAGGGAGAGAGAGAGAAAATCTTAAGCAGACTCCAGCTCATCATGGTTCCAAGTGTGGAATTCAATCATATGACCCTGAGACCATGACTTGAGCCAAAATCAAGACCTGTAAGCTCAACTGACTGAGCCACCCAGGTGCCCCTGGAGAATTATTTTGGAAATAATTTTTTTATGTGCCTGTGTGCGACCATGCTGACACGTTTGTTGTGCTACTTGAAAGGTGCAGGTCTTAATTCTGTTGATTTGGACTGCACTTAGTTGAAATAGATTTTAAAGAAGGGAAAGAAAAATGAAATACATTAAATGACTGAAATAAATAGATTTGGAAATTCCAAACTCAATACATAAAACTAAGAACTCATGAGCTGTGTTTAAAGGTTCATTGAACGAAATTGAAGAGATGATTGGTGAACTGGAAAATTGGAGGAAAGAAAATGAAGAAAAATGTATTCGGAGTCATAGGAGGTGGAATCAAAAAGATGAACAGAGCAATGACTGGAGAACCAGAAAGAGAGGAAGAAGGAAATATGTCAGAACCAATATTTGAGAGTTATTGCCTGGAACTTTCATGGAATTCATGAAAAACATCAAGATACAAATTAAAAATTACTACAGATCCTGTCAGAAAATAGCAGTCCCCCCCAAAATTCAGAGACACATAATAATAAAACTGTTACAAATCAAATATAAAGACTAATTATTTTAATAGTAATTGACTTTAAATTTTAAAAAAAAGTTTATTTTTAAGAAAGAGACAGAGCATGAGCAGGGGAGGGGCAGAGAGAGAGGGAGACACAGAATCTGAAGCAGGCTCCAGGCTTTGAGCTGTCAACGCAGAGCACGATGTGGGGCTCAAACTCACAGATCATGAGATCATGGCCTGAGCAAAAGTTGGACGCTTAACCAACTGAGCCACCCAGGTGCCCCAGTAGTAATTGATATGCAGTAATAGTCGAAAATGAAGAAACTGATCTTTCAATTGTGTATGTAATTTATTAAAGAAAATATTGTACATAGGGGAACATGAATTGGAATACATTTGTACCTGACTCAAAGTTTTTATGTTTTCTTCTGCACTGTATTTCTCCACTTCATATATTCCTAATCTTTCCAGATGCATTGCCCCTAATTGGTTTATTTAACTTCATTTAAGCTGAAGAAATAAGTTTACTTTTTGTGTTTTCATATTGTTTGGTTTTGTTGTTTATTTGAAACTGTATCTTCTTATCTTAGTGATCATCACTTAAAATATGTTATGTGCTGTGGATCATTTTTTTTTTGCCAGTTATAGAGGATATTTTTAATGTTTATTTATTTATTTTGAAAAAGAGAGTGTGAGTGAGTGGGGAAAGGGAAGAGAGTGAGAGGGAGAGAGAAGATCCCAAGCAGGGCTCTACATTCAACATAGACCCCAATGCTGGGCTTGTTCTCATGACTATGAGATCATGACCTGTGCCAATATCAAGAGCTGGATGCTTAACTGACTGAGCCATATAGGCACTCCCAGAGGTTTTCTATAATATGCAGTAATAGTCCAAAAATGCTGATGTTTTCCCTAAGAATAAAAGAAATGGGGAGATGAAGTAAAAATGAAACTATCATCTTTACAGTTGGTAAAGCAGAACTGGAGGGCACAGCTTGCATCAGACCTAAAATAAGCCTGCCTGCATTTTCTCCCTTGGGATATGCAAGTGGGGCAAATCATGTCTGCCAAGCAGAAGTTTAACACTAAAATGGTTTATGTCACATAACATTATCATTATAATCACAATTACCATCTTCATCCACAAAAATGCCTGTATCAACATAATGCATATTATTAGAATGATGGTGTCCAAAATTAGAATAACTTGATTTACATTCCAGTTTTTCCTCTTACTGGATATGCAGCTTTGAGCAAGTCACATAACCCCTCTCACTGTCCTTCTCTATGAAATAGGAATAATAAGAAAGGCTTCCTTGTTGTGTAATTTTGCTTAATAAACAAATATTCCATATGAATCAATTTGTGAGACAAATTATCACAGTGTCTTACACAGGAAAGCCACTTAATAATTGTTAATAAAAAATTTATTATTACTATTTAAATATAAACATCTACCCATGAGAGATTATTAATGTATCAATACATAAAGTCCTAATAGCATTTAAATAATAGGTTTTTGAAGAATTGAAAATAAAGTTTGAATAAATATAAAAATTAATAACAATTACATTTGTATAGGCAGTCCATTTTGGGGAATGAATCCATATTTATAAAACTTGGAAAAAAAGTCTTACAAAGTCACGTTTATCTTTGAGAACCTTCAGTAGTGGCTCTACAAAAGTGATTCATCAATTTCTGGTTTAATTGAGGAAATTTTTATCATAAACATTCTTGTGATTAATCTAGGATAGATGATAGTTCTTTAATCATTTTCACACACTAAGCTATATATATTAAATGTAGTAAATACTTTAGAATGTAAATGTATATATCATGTAGCAAAAGCATATATGAGTATCACATCCAGCCCATTCATACCTAATAAATAAACACAAGATGCTAACATATTTTAGAATGTGTAAAGACGTAATCATTAAAGATAAACTTAAGAAAGCATATAAATAAATCAGATACATTGAAGGTAAATCAAGTTATATCTATATAAAACACATGGCATATAAATCTATGGTGAACAAAGCACTTAAAATGAACATACAGAAAATAATGAAAAAAAAAATAGATGTAGGACAAGCAGTATCCATGTTTATTTGATATTGCTTTACTAAGGCAGTAATTTTAATATTTAATGTAATATAACCCTGATTTTGAATTGTAATACACTATCTTCTTAAAGCTATATTATTTAACTGAAAGAATAGATTTCAATTCATTGAATTTTCCCCCCCATGATGTGGTTACTCTATAAATCCCTAGCAGTCACTATTTCAAAATCAGAAAAATCATGATAGTGTTTGTGCATCATTCTTGACAAGGGTTGTAAGTCAAGTAGCATTAGTAAAGACTATATTATAGAAAATAGAAGCCCCCAAAAAATTCTCAGACAGATTTCAGCATAATTTCTCACCACTTGATATAAATACAACACAGCAGAGCCATCCCTTTTTATTGCCTCAGGGAACAGAGGAGCCACACTCAAAAGGAACTCTTCTCTTGGGACTATATCCAAGAGTGGCAGACAAATCTTTTACACTAGTAAGGAAAAAAAAAAAAAAAAAAACCCAACCCAGTTCAGAGAGCTCCTGCTTATACATTCACACTTAATAAATTCAATTTTAGAAACATCCCTTTTCAAATGAGAACAAATTCCCTGAAGCTTTTATTCCTTACCATCTTCACTCTTTCATATCTATTTGAGACTTCCATTTAGATTTTTGGATAAAGGTCAGCTTCAGCTAATTTAGTGCACAGTGTTTACAAAAAAAAAAAAAAAAAGCCAATGTAAAACAAAACAAACAACAAAAACTTCCAATACATTAGCACAGAAAGTATATTTGCAAGTATTCGATATATCCCTTTTGTTCTCCAGCCCCTGGGCACAGGCATTTCCTGCATATTTTCTTTCCCAAGAGATATTGCTGGGTAAATTTACTTGTCATTACAGTGGATGCTTCTTTTCTTCCTTACATATAGTCAACAACTATCTTTGACTTGTTTTTTTTTTTCTCTATTTTTTAATTTTTTTAAGTTTATTTATTTTGAGATAGAGAACAGGGGAGGGGCAGAGAAGGAGAGAGACAGAGAGATTCCCAAGCAAGCTCCTCCCTGCCAGCACAGAGCCTAATGTGGGGTTCAAACTCACAAACTGCAAGATCATGACCTGAGCCAAAACCAAGAATTGGACACTTAACTCACTGAGCCACCCAGATGCCTCATTCTTTTACTTGGAATAAACATTTTTGGAACTTAGATAAGAGTACAGGAATACAATTACATTAAGGAAAGAAAAGGGCAAACATTTATTCATCTATCCAACAAATACGTATTGGGTGGCTACTATGTCCTAGGATGTTCTGGATTCTTGGGATATAACAAAATAATCATAACTCTTGCTCACCTGGGATCATAACAGATATGGTCAGGAAAAAAACATTGCTCATTTGGAATATGTAGAAGGGTACTGCCAGGAGTTCCTGATTTTTTTTAAATTGTATTGGAAAACATTATGAGAATTTTATTTTATATTTATGTTTTTGCATTTTATTTATTTCTGAGAGAAAGAGAGACAGAGTGAGCAGGAGAGGGTCAGAAAGAGAGGGAGACACAGAATCTGAAACAGGCTCCAGGCTCTGAGCTGGCTGTCAGCACAGAGTCCAAGTGGGGCTTGAACCCAGAAACCGTGAGATCATGACCTGAGCTGAAGTTGGACGCTTAACCAACTGAGCCACCCAGGTGCCTCAGGAGAATTTTAAGCCAAAGAATACATGAGATGATTTGTGTTCTCAAAGCATCTTTCCAGGTTTCCCATGATAGAGTGGAAACAAATAGAGAGCATAGAGACAATTATACAGATCCAGGTAACAGATCATAGGGATCATCAGAGAGTAGACTACAAAATTAGTAGGGTAAGTTTATAAAATGGTCAGACTAAGCATGTCAGTGTAGAGAGGAATCTCTTAAAATGTTAAAGTAATTCCTTTTGAATATATTAATTTCTTTAATAAATGTGTGAAAATTTGGATAGTATAAAATTATCAAAAAGGAATATTTTAAGCTAGAGAAATGTTTATAAATTATTGATTAATTTGAAATCTTAAAATAACAAATTAAGACTATATAAAAAAGGGTTGTTATAGATAGACATTAAATAAATCATTCTTATACTATTATAAGTATCTTAAGTGGAAAGCAAAAAGGAAATTAACAATCAGCTATGTTTGAAAACATGTATTACTTTTGATATATTACTGGAATCATATTAAAAAAACAGAATATGAGTTACAGTTTTGACAATTTTGTGTTTATAAAGTATATCTCTACACACAAAAAGTATTCAAAGAACAAACTTCTTTTTTTTTTTAAATTTTTTTAAATGTTTTTTTATTTATTTCTAGGAGAGAGAGAGACAGCGTGAGCAGGGGAGGGTCAGAGAGAGGGGAGTCACAGACTGAAACAGGCTCCAGGCTCTGAGCTGGCAGTCAGCACAGAGCCCAACGCGGGGCTCGAACCCACGAACTGCGAGATCATGACCTAAGCGAAAGTCGGACGCTCAACCGACTAAGCCACCCAGGCGCCCCAAAGAACAAACTTCTTAAAATTCATGCTTCCTTTCAAAATATACAAGTTTAGCCTGTTAAAATATTCAGTGAATCACATGGTTGAAAATAATAAAGAAATAGTTCAAATATCTATTCAATCACATCAGTATGAGTATCAGATATTTCTAATCTTGTAACTTGAGAGGTTAAACCTCAATGACACAATAAAGTTCTTTAAAGAACAAATAAATATATTATTTGTTCTATTTGTAAAACAGCAATTGGTTGGCATTGTTTATAAGCTGGAACAAATTTCCATTCACTAAAAATGACAGTTTTGTAAAAAAGTTTGGCCTTCTATTTTCTATAATATAGTCTTTACTAATTCTTCCTGACTTAAGCTTTTATATATTCGAGCCATTGCATTCCTAGATTTTTACCCTCACACAAAAATTTTTCCACAAATTTTCAGAGCTTTATTATTAATAGACTCAAAGTGGAAACAACCTAAATATCCATCAACAGTTGAGTAGATTAAAAAATTAAGTTATAAAATGGAATATACCATAAAACGGAATGTGACTCAACAATGAAAAGAAATTACTGATAAACACAAAAATGTGAATAAATCTGAAAATAAACACAAGCTGAGTGAAAAAAAAAACAGATAAAAATGAGTACATAATGTAATATTTCACTTATATACAACTCTAAAAAATGCAAACTAAACTATGACAGGAAGAAGATTCACTGTTATGAGCAAGAGGGTTGGGAATGGTCTGGATGGATTACAAAAGAGGATTCTCTTAGGGTTGGTAAATATATTCATTAATTTAATTCCAATGTTCATTTCAGGGGTTTATGCATATATCAAAACCTCAACCTGAAAAAAAATCATCAAATAGTACAGTAAATATGCACATTTAATGGCACATCAAATATACTTCAGTAAAAATATTTAAATGGTGGGGCACCTGGATGGCTCAATCAGTTAAGCATCTGACTTCAGCTCAGGTCATGATCTCATGGTTTGTGGATTCCAGTCCCTCATCAGGCTCTGTATTGAAGCTCAGAGCCTAGAGTCAGCTTCGGACTCTGTCTTTCTCTCTCTCTCTCTCTCTCCCCCACTCCCCTGCTTGCACTCTGTCTCTCTCACTCAATAATAAAAGTAAATAAATAAAAAACATTAATTTTTTAAATATTAAAATGATTCATTAACTAACATGCTAAATATTAGTCAATGAAAGTACTTGCAAAAGAAGTAATAGGATAAATTATGAACATGAATAATTTTAATTATAAATTATAATTATATATAAATGGAAGCTACAGTAAATCATAATATTAAATATTAATGTTCATCATATTGTGTATATCCTATTTGTTAAAAATTATTTTGTTCTATTTTTATGTATAGTTTGGCTTTTTTTTCTGCTTAATAAATCAGGCATCGGGGAGCTGTTATACATTTTTAGAACAGCTTCATAATTCTAGAATCAGTAAATAAATGGGATATGAATAGAAACTCTTTGGGATTTAAAAACACATTACCTTGGGAATTCAGAAATGTGCTTGCTGTGCATCATGAACACCTGGTAATGCATTAAATGTTAAATCGCTATATTATACATCTGAAAATAATATATCACTATATGTTAAGTAAATGGAATTAAAATGAAAACAAAAAATAATAAAAAAATAAAATATCATTAGCCATAAAAAATACAAATAAATAAAACCTGCATTGCTTGTATACCTGTTTCTCATTATTTAAATAAGGAATACATCTTATAAACACAGTACATAAATTTCCATAGTTTAGCTTAACTATCAGCCAACTATTTTATAAAAATCAACTTGACTATCATTGATACCATCATATTATCTGCCCATAAGATATTTCACAAATTTATCTAAATATAAGCTCTTCAGTTTACTTGCTATCAATAGGGCATCTAATTTTAACTGAAAAGTTAAAAATGGCATCAGAAAAAGCATATTGAAAGAACAGCGAAATATGGTTACCAGGAAGAGATAGTAACCCTTGTATTTTAATAATAAGTATGTGAAATAATTCCAGACCTCTATTTCAATTTAGAGCTATAACCCTGGATATTTTAGCTTGATTAAAAAAAAGAACTTAATAAAACATTGAATGGGAAGTAGAGGGACAATTTGCAATCAGAATTGAATTATTCACTAACGCAATTCATTTCACAGATTCTTAGGATAATGTTTTCTTCAAAGCATATTTACTAATATGTTGCTGATAAAAAAAAACCCACCTTCTGGAATAGCAAATTGATTATATATCACCACAGATAACAATAACAACAACAAACTTTTGCCGGCATTAAATAAAAATTTCTGAACCAGCTTTGCCAATATAAAAATGTGAAAACAGATGGATAATATGAAGATATAGATAAAATATTTCAGAAATAAATGCATATCTTAATCACTGTTTATTTCACTAGAGAAATGCACTTAAAATAATGTAATGTTAGCCATAACTTATTTTAGAGAATAGCCAAAGAGCAAAGAGACCAGGAAGAGCTTATATTAGGCTGTAGAAAGTAGAATCTGAGTTAGAATAGGAATTCTCTTATTGAAAGTTGTAGAAATAATAGAATATTTAGGTTTTCTTTTCTTCTCGTGAGAGAATGTTCAATGGATTTAGTGAGTCTATTGTCTCTTAAGTCCATCTTAGATATTTTTTCATTTCCCATGACTTGTTTTTTTTTAATGAAGTGTTTCTTGTAGTCAGCAATCATTTGCCAAAAATGATAATTTTGTCACTAGTAATTCTATTTAATTTAATGCACACACACACACACACACACACACTCCTATTGTTTAACTTGTGTATTGTATCATCAGGTTAATTGCTGAGACAATATAGGGACAATTAAAAATTAAAGACTTCTTTTGAAATAACTACTTTCAAGAGTTGTTGAAATTTTTGGTTTAATATTTATTATTATGAAATTGGGAGTTCAATATTTTCCTATAACAAATAAATAAATATTTGTAGATAACCTGTGCCTTGTCAAGGTCCCCTCTTTGTATTCTTAAATTAGTTTCCCAAGGACTTATCTGCGATATATTATTCATCACTTGAGAAAAGAACTTTGTTAAAATTAGTATTTTCCTACAATCAGTATTGAAATCCTAAAACTTTGTGAGACAAATGCTTCTTACACAGTTGATATTATATGATAATTGCATAATGTTTATGATAAAGTACACATTATAGAATTCCTAAAGAAAAATCAAACTTTAATTTAGAGGAAAAAAAGGTATATGTGCAGTTGCCTATGTGGACAAATAGCCTTATATGTTATTTAAAGTTTGTTCATGCACTCAAATGTCTGGATCATATAGGGACAATAACAATTTATATCAATTATTACATCTATTTTTGCTATATACAGAAAAATAAAGTTTACGACTCTATATGAAAGTGATGGAAAATGCTTGTGCCATATTGAGAATGACAGCTGAGATGAATCAAGGACAGCTGTGCAGGCCAAGTTCAAAAGGAACTGACTTGATGAAGAGCAATTTTACCACCGGCCACAAAGTGCACCAGCTCACTGACTGCAAGCTCTTTAGAACTGCCTGTGTTCATCCTCAATTATACAGGAGGGACAGAAGTTGTGGGAGGTGGGAGGGGAGTCATCACATTTAGAACTCCAAAGCATATTAACACGCTTTCTGCAAAGCTCACCATGTTTCAGACATGCTTACCTCAATGCTTTTTGATAAATTGCTTAGTCAAAAAAAAATGCTTGAGAATGTGCTAAACAACTATAGTTGTACTTTAGTTGTCAGTAAATAGGAAACTGATAATTTCTAACTGCACAACTGTGCTCTGGGTGACAATGGAGTTAAAGATGAAACAAATGCCCGATTACATGGTAACGGTGTAGAATGTGATAACATTTTAACTCTGAATGTTTTGGGGGAATGACTTACCACTCACCTTTTGAGTTTCAGTTCAAAAGTGGGTTCTCAGTGTGGCTTTCTCTAAATGCAAGATTAAAACAGTTCCTAGGGCACCTAAGTGGCTCAGCTGGTTAAGCATCTGACTCTTGGTTTTAGCTCAGGTCATGACCCCATGTTTGTGAGATCGAGCCCTGAATTGGGCTTCACACTGATAGTCTGGAGATTGCTTGGGATTCTCTCTCTCCCTGTCTCTCTTTCTCTCTCTCTCAAAATAAATAAATAAGCATAAAAAAGACGCTACCGTTTATACTTATATAACTCTTTATACACTTTTTGGAAATTAATTATTACTTTAGTGATATGTCTGTGTTATCCATGAGAAGTATACCTCATAATGACAGGCCACATTCAACACTATGCCCTAGAGAATTTTTTTTTCCACATATTAGCCACTCAGTAAATATTTGCTGAATAGATATATGAATGGATTTTATAAGTAAAAAATTAGAAGGACCACTAGTATAATATACAAACTATACATGTGCAATGCATTATAATTCTGAAGCAACATATAGCCATTCATATTTCATAATTGCAAGTGTTAGAGTAATTTGTCCAAAACCATTGAACCAGGAATCACAAGTTTAGGTTTATGTAGAACTATCACTAAAATTTGTGTGTCTAGGAAATTTTCTCATGAAATTATGGTGGGGATTCATTAAGATAATAGATGCAGATGTAAAACATTGTGTACCATTCTTGGCAAATATTTCTTATAATATTTAGTAATAGACATTTTCAACAACAACAAAAAAATGTGGCAGTATACTTTAACCTGCCCTTCCTAGATGTGACGACACTAGATTTGGAAACATTCCATTTTCCCTCCTTGCATCACATTTCTGTATGGAGAAACCACAATTTCTCACTGTTCAACTCAGGAATAGCAGGTGACCACATTGGCAATGCAGTGTAAAAAGGCATGAGTTACTTTGAGGCAGAAGCTTTAAGAATCAAGTGCAGATGTTTCTTCTCGTCTGCTATAATGTATAGAAATATTCAAGATGGAAGCTTCTGTCATTTATCCTGTAACTTAGATGACACTGAGAGGACCAACCAGTGACCCAAAATGGAAATGAACTAAGTAAAGGAAACAAACTACTGCTTTTATAATCTTCTGAGACTGTTAGACTGTTTTCTAGAGCAGCATAATGAAATGTAATCTGACAGATTTAGCAACTCTCTTCTTATTTAACTAGAGGCATTCAAATTTTGGTGGCAAGATTACATAATGAAAAAAAATAATGCTAGCTACAATGTCTCAGAATATGATCTAGAAATCTTAGAGAAGAGCAGTCTTGAAAGTCCAGAATTTAAATTTTCAAAGGAGGCATTTTTTAAACAGTGAAGTTTTTAAAAACTTGGCCTTAAAGGAACTATGTTATAAAATGTATATTGGAAACATTGGATGAGAAAGAAAGTGAACGAAGAGCCAGGCTAACACTTGGAAGGACCCACCCAGAAATGAAGACAGTGTATAATACAGAAGCTCGTGAGGACTAGTGCTTAGTGTAGTGATGCTGACTGGGCACATAGGAACACCCTTCCACTCAAGACAAATGCAAGGATCCGAGATTAGAGATGCGCTCTGGGCATCCGAGGTGAAGTCTGAGCAGCACTGCACCTTATCCGCAATTAACCAATACCAGTGTGATGGAACGCGGAGGGCTGGCATATGGTGAAGCTCACTGGGCTGATTCTCTGAGAAAAACCTCTACCTCCAGCCTAGATGTCAGATGATTACAGTCACAAAAAAATTGTGGCTGTCAATTGATTCCAGGTAGGACAGACAGAAGAACCACTAGATTTTCCACAGAATCATGAGAAACAATAAATTGTTATTTTATATTTAGTACTATTTTGCTATGCTGTGTAGTCATCAACTAGGCCTGTCATAACAAAATACCAAAGATTGGGTGGCTTAAACAGCAGAAATGTATTTTTTCATGGTTCTGAAGACTGAAAGTCCAAGATCAAGGTGCCATCGGCATTGGTTTTTCATAAGATATCTCTTCTTGGCTTGCGGACGGCTACCTTCTAGTTGTGTCCTCAGTTTTGTTTTTGGTTTTTCTGTTTCATTTTGTTTTTGTAGTATTCTACTTGTCAGTTCATTTATTTCTTTGCCAAAATCACAGACTTATTATTACAGCTTAATTTTTTATAGCTTTATAAAAAAAATAGTAACAGTGCAATTTCCTCCTTTTGTTAGATTTTCTTTTTTTAATGTTGGTGTATTCAGAAATAATGTTTTTAATTTCCAAAGATATTTTTCCCCTGAGTTCTCCTTAATTATTTTTGCTTAATTGCATTGTGGTCCTAGAATGCTATTTGTAAGATACAAGCCTTTCTGTATTTGATATTTGATCACTGACAGCTTTCAGGCCTCACAACCCCCTTCCTGTCTTTGCGCTATAGCTAGAGAAGCAGATAAAGCTTGCAGACTCTTTGCGAACACTCATGCTTGGGTTTTTCACAGGAATCCTCACACCAATTCCCCATCCTAACCACTAAATCAGAAAGTCCCATTATGTGAGTAGTAAATCTTTTCATGCCTTTTTTAGGCATTGTGGCATCACTGGTCTTGACATCCAAATCATTTTGAATCTCTGGTAATTATGTATCTTATACAAATCACATTGCTTGTTACTTATACTAGCCAGCCCCCTTTTAAAAAAAATATTATTTATTTTGGGAGAGAGAGAGAGGGAGAAGGTGAGAGATAGAGGCAGGGAGAAAGGGAGAGAGAATCCCAAGCAAGTTCTGCGTTGTTAGCATAGAATCCAATGGAGGGTTTGAACTCACAAACTGTGAGATCATGACATGAGCCAAAATAAAGAGTTGGATTCTTAACTGACTGAGCCACCCAGGTACCCTTGTCTAGCCCTCTTTCAAAGTATTTCTTGAGACAAAACCCTCCACATTATTAGAAATTATTGCAAAGCTGGTAATGTTTACTTTATTCATTTCTTTGATTGGCTGGTTCTTATAGTAAATACTTTTCTTAAAGTTAGGTTCCTCAATAAATAATTTTGTGTTTGTACAATGTGATGAGTTTATACATATATATGTTATCTATAGAAATGTATTTTATGCATATACATTATATACACAGCGAAATAATTACCACAGTAAAGTTAGTTTGTCCATAACATATAACACATCTTTAAACTCACAAAGTTACCATTTTGTGTGTATAGTGAGAACTTTTGCGATCTAGTCTCTTAGCAACTTTCAAGTATGCAGTATACATTCCAGTATTGTTACCTCTATTCATCATGCTGTACGTTACATCCTCAGAACTTACTCATTTTACAACCGGGAGTTTGTACTCTTTGACCACTTTCATCCATTTCCTTCCTCGCATCCACTTGCCCTGTCAACAACGAATCTACTCCCTGTTTCTGAGTGGAGTTCTTTTTTAGATTTCATAAATAAGTGAGATCATAGAATATCAGTCTTTCTCTGACTTATTTTACTTACCATAATGCTCTCAGAGTCCATCCATGTTTTCCCAAACAGTAAGATTTTCCTCTTTTTATGCCTGAATAATACTCCATTGTATAAATACCCAGAAGTAGGATTAGTGAATCATATGGAAGTTATATTTTAAATTTTTTCTGCAATCTTCGTACAATTTTCCATAATGGCGGTGACACTTTGCATTCCCACTACGGTGCAGAAGTCTCCTTTTCTAGACATCTTAACCTGCACTTATTGTCTCTTGCCTTTTTGATTAGAGCCATTTTAATAGGTGTGAAGTGATCTCTCATTGTAGTTTTAGTCTTCATTTCCCTGATGATTAGTGAAGACACTCTTAAGTGGCCACTTAGGTGCGGGGGGAACACTGCTTGTGTCTTTCCCTAAAACACAACTTACCCTTCTAACTTTTAAGCTACCTTTTAACTTTCATTACTTGTGGAAAGCTCTCTATGCAGCATCCTGGACTCTTTCAGTAGAGTCATAACCATAACATATCTCCTGCTGCAACAACTAACAAAAGACATATATCCTTTGCAACTAGGTTATAAGGAAATATGGTTTCCTGTTTGTTCCACTACACCTACAGCGTTAGGGGCTCCTAAAACCATTTGTGATGTGACTGCACTACCATTATAACTCTAGATAACAGATTATAAGTCTAAGTATTTAAGTAGTATTCTTGTCATGTTCAAATAACCTAGCGAATATGAAAGTCACCTATATAAGCAAGTCTTCTTTCACTCATGCTTCAAAAGGTGATGCTTTGTTTTACATTTTCAATATCATTTGTTGCTTTGTTTGTTTGAAGGAATCTCCACACCCAACACTGAGTCCATCACCAGTCTTGAACTCATGACCCTGAGATCAGACCTGTGCTGAGATCCAGTTGGAAGCTTATCCAATTGAGCCACCCAGGCGCCTCCCATTTGATTATTTTTATACAATGTTAAAAAAAGAGATAACTAAAGAGACAAAAATATCTGTCTCTTTTATATAATTTTTAAAAAGAGATAACTAAACACTGAAAGAAATTTGGTTTAAAATAAGGCATGATTTAATTCTGACCACATTTTTCTTTTTCCTATAATCTAAGAGATCATTTATATTCATTCTACAGCTATAATAATTTCAAGGAGCACCAGGTATCAAAATGCATTTTAGAATTAGAAACATTTTATTGTTGATAAAATAAACAGGTTATAGCTGCAATTAATAGATGACATACACAATCATTTAATTATTTTATAATTTTATTTAATCCTATAACACTAAAATATTTGACTAGATAGCTGCAGAGACTGAGAATACAAAGGTTAGTAATATTTCTTTCTATCACTATGCAAATCATGTTATCTATTTACATATACAAATATAAAGTACATGTGTGTGATAAAGTAGATGTTTAATTTAAGATATAGAATGAGACCCTTGCAATCATGTGATTTATAATTAAAATTACAATAATATTGACTTTACTGGCCTTTTGAATAAAATACATAGAAGTAATCCTCTTGGTTACAGGAAAACACTGGATTAAACAATTAACACATCAATGCCTGGGGTGGCTCAGTAGGTTGATCATCCAGCTTCAGCTCAGGTTATGATCTCATGGTTATGAGTTCGAGCCCTGTGTCATATGTTGTGCTGAGAGCTCAGAGCCTGTAGCCTGCTTCAGATTCTGTGTCTCCTTCTCTCACTATCCCTCCCCCACTCACACTCTGTCTCTCTCTCAAAAATAAATAAACATTAAAATTCAAAAAAATTATCACAATAAATATTACCATGAGGTCATTTCTGAAATGTATAGTATACACCTGTATACTAATAAAAATAGCTATGTTAATTGCTAAAAATTTGTCCATATGGAAATTTTGCTCTATCATTTGCATAAAGCATGTCTGATACATTTAATGCCTGAGGAAGATTGTGAAATCTTCACACAAACAAAAAGAATGTCTTCTGCATTAGGAGTTAAAATAAAATATGGGGCACCTGGGTGGCGTAGTCGGTTAAGCGTCCGACTTTCGCTTGGGTCATGATCTCGCGGTTCGTGGGTTCGAGCCCCGCGTCGGGCTCTGTGCTGACTGCCAGCTCAGAGCCTGGAGCCTGTTTCAGTCTGTGACTCCCTCTCTCTCTGACCCTCCCCTGCTCACGCTGTCTCTCTCTCTCTCTCCTAGAAATAAATAAAAAAAAATAAAAATAAAAATTAAAAAAAGGAGTTAAAATAAAATATAATTCATTTAATAGAAATTTTATAAGATTTATATTCCAATGGGGGCATGTTTAACTAAACATATTTTTTCTTAAATCCTAAGCTTTCAAATAATTTCCTGAAAACAAATGAACATTGTTAAATAACTGAAGTTATTTATCTTAAGGGATTTGAATCAACATAATCTAACCAACAAATGAGCCTAGGTTTTAAAACTAGAAAAAGCTAACTGAATTACTGACTCAAACATTTAGTAAGCATAAAATCTTGGACAAGATAATATTTAGGCTCACTTACCTCAAATGAAAAAGAGGAAAAAATGCTTGTTTTAAAGGATATTAAATAAAATTATATTCTTAGGCAATATACATATGGAGCAAATATCATTTTCTTTCCTCTCTGTATATTTATATTTTCTGAAAAATTAGTATACCACTATAGCTATTTGGACACACTTTTAACCTGATACTTTTTTCTTTTAAAGTTTAATTATTTATTTTGAAACAGAGAGAGTGTATATGTGTGCAAGCATGAGCAGGGGAGTGGCAGAGAAAGAGAATCCCAAGCAGGCTTCATACTGTCAGCACAGAGCCTGACTCGGGGCTTGATCCCAGAAAACGTGAGATCATGACCTCAGCCAGCATCAAAAGTCAAATGCTTATTCGATGGAGCCACTCAAGCACCCCTAAACTGATACTTCTTACAATAGAATTAAACTAATTTTTCCCCTCATTTGAAAAATAATGACATATATATTTATATGATCTCTGATAGTGAGATATCTGTATCTGTATCTATCTATATCTATCTATATCTATATCTATATCTATATCTATGTCTATGTTTATGTCTATGTCTATGTCTATGTCTATGTCTATACCTAAAATCTCCAATGCGCCTTGCATATTGAGGACAAACCAAGTCTAATTTTATTTTAGTAAAACATCTCTTTGTCTCAATTAAGGGTTAAATAAAACAAATTTGTATGACACTAAATCTTTTGTAATGGAAAACACATAAAAAAGTGAGAAACTATTGGTTACAATTCTTCAAAACAGGGAACTTGGGATAATAATTTAAAGCATGACACATTTCCCTTAAATAAAAGCATTTTTTTTTGTATTTGAATATTAAAACTCATGTTTTGAAATAACTCACATCTTCATCTGTTTGGCTGAGAAATTTTCCAAGTTAGCTTGAAGTCTCGTCACATATTCAGATCATTCTCGGTGGTTTTCATCCTTGTCTATATAGAGCAGTCATCAGGGAAGCTTTATAAATTACTGATGCCTGGGTCCTACCCCTCGAGATACTGATTTAATTGGACTGGGTAGCATCCAGGGCTTCAGGGTTTTTAAAAACTCCCAAGTGAAACAAAAAGGCAGCCAAGGGAGAGAAATACTGATCTAAGAGATTATTTTGTGGAAATACTAAGCATGTTCAAGAAATTTAAAACCTTCAGGGCACATGGGTGGCTCAGTTGGTTAAACGTCTGACTTTGGTTCAGGTCATGACCTCACGGTTCATGGGTTCAAGTCCTGCATCAGGCTCTATGCTGATAGCCAGCTCAGAGCCTGGAGCCTGTTTCAGATTCTGTTTGTGTGTGTGTCTCTCTCTGACCCTCCCCTGCTCACACTGTCTCTCTCTCTCAGAAATAAATAAATACATTAAAAATTTTAAATAAAAAAAGAAATTTAAAACCTTCAAACTTAACTGTATTTTTATCATCATTATTTCCACACAGCTGCATCAATATTTTAAAATCAATTAGTCAATAACCTTTAAGTCTACCAAGTAAGATAGATATATTTAATACACCTTTTCCCTGATCAATGAGTATAATTTAAAACAAAACAGTTGATGTCAATTTTCCTTTCCTCCCAGAGTCCAACTCCGGCCAGGTCCAGAGATCCCTGAAGCATGGACGGTGTTGGTGAGGAATGGAATTAGAGAGCCAAGAGCATCTTTCTGGTCACCAGGCAGGCATCTCTGCCCTTTTGGTTTTAGTGTCTTTATTTATAGGTCAAACGTTAACATGGCATCAGAAGACGGAATTTTTACAATGGATAGTTCTCTGTGATAAGATGTTTTTGGAAAATGTACAGAAATAGGTTTTACAAAAGTGTTCTTGAGGAGCTGCCCCAATTATAGTGAAGTTGAGTAACTAAGAAAATAACAGGGGGTTCACATTTTAATAACACTAAGATTAAGCTATAGGTTTGTAGATACTCTTATCCATCTTCATCACAGCTGCCAGGGTAAGGGAAGGGGTTTGTGGAATGAAGGTCTTAGGGAAGGGGCTGCTATACATCACCAGTTAGCAAACGTATATGTAGTAACTTATGTTCTGCCTTTATCTGTTCCTTCTCTTTAAGTTAGGCTCTTTGTCTCCAGGCAAGACTTGAATTTCCAGTTATATTCTTTATGGCACCGGAGAGCCAACCATAACTTTAAAGAGTTTAGCTCGTTTCTATTCCATAGAATAGCCTTTTTTAGTGCATTTACCTTTGTGTCTAGTTTTATGATTTCTCATATAGCATGAGAGACATTTTTGGTTAGTTGATTTACATGTTGAGCTATATGAACCTCTTGGACTAACACAACGATAGAAACAGAATTGTACATGTAAAGGTCAGTCTTTTATGAGTAAGGGTCATTAGCCTGTTCATAGCTCAAGGGAAAGTATGGAGAGAGGACCTTCTGGATACATGGTGTCTGTTCCCATAATCAAAAGAAGAAGTTCCCACAATAAGTTCCTTCACAAGGTGCAATCATCATACCAGGGCCAGAATAAGGGGACAAGTCACTTTCAATATTGATCAACAAGGTACCGTGGGGATCGGTGCTCAAGCAGAAATAATTGAGTGGGGGTGGATATCAGTCGTCATCTGATAGGCAAGAGACCATGCAAACTTGCTTTAATCTCCCCAGGAGCTTTCTTAACTAGTGGGCTCAGAATGGCTCCCAACAATTTCCCACCTCAAAACAATTTTGGTGTACTTGTTTATTCTTAATCAAAACACAAATAACTAAACAAGTTGGAAATATTAGGACTATACTTATATATGCATTAATACTACTTTGTGTGGAATTCTGTAGTGCTTGGTGAGCCATTTCCCAATGGGAGGCTCTCCAGTGGTTCATTATTGTTAGGTGTTCTGTTAAAGTGAGTGTAACATCTACTCATTATGTAATGCTTCCTATGAAAGAAATACAAGAGCCCCCAAATTAGTGTTCTACTAAGGTATTGTTTTAATGATGGCAATTATCACTGATGGTAATGTGACTGCTTTCCAGGAGTGAAAGTAAATAGTCTTACTTTGAAGAATGTTAAGACAGAGCATAATGATTCATATTAATGAAATAGCCTGATAATCTCGTCAGATGAACTGTAACACCTTGTGGGACTATTAGAAACTGTGTTAACTTGTTTATCTTCCTATTTCCTTAACGAGTTTTAATTTATGTCATGTAAATTTCCCACACTCAGTTAAACTGAGGTCAACTCTGGATGTTCTCACTGTTGCAACAGAAGTGTCAGGAGATTAGGGGCACTGAAATTTGTCTCCAGCATACTCCCTAGACACATGCACAAACACACAAACACACGTACACACAACAAAGGGGAAGCAATAGCAGCAGAAAAATCCAAAACCAAACAAAGAAAAATCCCCACAAAGCAACAAAATAAACTTCATTGCAAACAATAAAATCAGACACATATAGAAAAATTGGATACAAGTAAAGGTTAAGGAAGCACTACTATTTATAACAGATAGCTAAAAATAAATCCAATCAGGCATCAAAATGATTACTAAAGATAATGTTTCTCACCCGGTCCCCTTAGCTAGAGCATATGGATGCAGGAATGAAATAAAAGGGAGAACTTCTTCCTATATTTAAACATTTTTTTTTGGTTTTTGATTGAGGACTGGCCAGGGGTGTCTCCCTAGGGAATTTTTAAGGTAGATTGCCATTGACTTGGGCTGGCCTACTGTAGTATTATATAGCCCATGATTCTATGATCAGATGATCAGACTTCAAAATGAGTACAGTCACTTTCACCAATCTATACTTCCAATGCAAATTCTTTAGAGTGACGTATTTACATCCTTAAATAGTGGGTTATGATTTAATCTTTGTTTTAAATTTTTAATGTTTTATTTATTTCTGAGAAAGAGAGAGACAGCATGAGCAGGGGAGGGTCAGAGAGAGAGGGAGACACAGAATCTGAAACAGGCTCCGTCTCTGAGCTAGCTGTCAGTACAGAGCCCGATGCGGGGCTCGAACACACGAACCTTGAGATCATGACCTTAGCCGAAGTCGGATGCTTAACCGACTGAGCCACACAGGCTCCCCAATTTAATCTTTTCAAGCACATCTTTCTTTCAAGGGTGAATGCAGAGTATTTTATATTTCTAAAAACAAACAAACAAAAGCATGAAGCATGGATTTCACAAATGTTACTCAAATTAATTTCAACTACTAAAATAAGTTATTTTTTATTTTATTATTTTTCTAAACATTACCTGTTCATTCATCCAGCCTTAAGATGTGTACTCAAAGTTTCTGAGCAAGGTAACTTTGGGTGGTATTAATAGAAAGAGATTTTCTTTCACAGATATAAAAGATATATGTATTAATACATTAAAAAATACTTACTAAGTGGCTACTATTTTCCAGGAACTCTTCTAGGTCCTAAGAATACAGCAGTAAACAACCCAGACAAGGGGCGGCTGGGTGTCTTAGTCGGTTAAGCGTCCGACTTTCGCTTAGGTCATGATCTCGCGGTTCGTGGGTTCGAGCCCCGCGTCGGGCTCTGTGCTGACTGCCAGCTCAGAGCCTGGAGCCTGTTTCAGTCTGTGACTCCCTCTCTCTCTAACCCTCCCCTGCTCACACTGTCTCTCTCTCTCTCCTAGAAATAAATAAAACATTAAAAAAAAATAAAAAACAAAACAACCCAGACACATTTTCTGTCCTCATGAATCTTACACTCTTCTAACCTCTGAATAGATTTATTTTCAAAACTTCTGAGGATAGAATTATTCTTAATGATGTCATTATAATTTAATCCTTACTTTCCCATAAAAATTTTCACTTTAATGTAACTGAGAATTATTGACATTAACCTTTAAAAATAAAAAGAACACTTTGACACATTTTTTTCCTAAATTTATGTATAAAATAGAATTACCAAAAAATATATTACAATGTAACAGGTATATTTTATAATTTACAACCATAACAGAGCTAATTCAAAACAAATCTTACTATAGTCCTTATTTGTAGCAAACATAATAAGTTTATTATCATTCCCAACATACTTTGTTGCATATTGCAACCTCCAAAAAAATTAAGGACTAACATTGCTATTTTAAATTAAAGAAAAATAAAGCTGTCCATTTTATGCTGTAAAAAGAGTTGCAATTGAAAAATATCATTACATGCCTCCATTAATTTTTTTAATTTGCATTTTTTCATTTTCTTATTTTAAATACAGTTGCAAGAACTGAGCATTATGGTATAACGTGCCTACCATATAATTTTGTAAAAATAAGTAAAGTATTATTATATTTCAGGTAGTTGATTTTTCTTACCTTTAACTAGTTATTTAAATTGCTTGTGCCCCATTTTTGGAGCATCGAAACAGAAGCGCTCTTCTGAGAGAGCAAGGAAATCTTACTAAGAGCATGGGACAAGGCACTGATTTGCCACTGTAACGGCATGCTAATTTCTTTTTTAAAAAGTTTTATTTAATGTTTTATTTATTTATTTATTTATTTATTTATTTATTTATTTATTTTTTTGAGAGAATGGAAGCAGGGGAGGGGCAGAGAGATAGAAGGAAAGAGGATCTGAAGCCAGCTCTGCACTGATGGGCTGAAGGCAGTGAGCCCAATATGGGGCTCAAACTCATGAACCACAAGATCATGACCTGAGCTGAAGTCAGACACTCAACAGACTGAGCCACCCAGGGGCCCCTGACATGATAATCTCTTAAATACACAAGTCTCCTGGACAAGGAAGAGAACAATGGGATTCCAACATAACAGATGAACCACATTTATCATCAGGGTGCTATTACCAAAGAACCTGACTAAGGGATAGTATAGAGAGAGCCACCAGAGACTCTTGGAAAGTATTTAGGGCACGACAGTTCACTGGATCACCAAGCACAGCTGATTTGGAATCAAGAAATACATTTTGTAATGTATGTGCCTTCTATCCATCCAAAAATTTAAAACTCATCCCATAATGATCTGTGGCCTAATTCATTGTTTTTATGATACATTCTTATTAAACTTTTCATTTTATTTTAAATAATTTCTGGTCAGGTAAACTGTAATCATTGAGATCAGGTGCCATATAGTCCTAAGCTGTACTCACAATTCGTAGCATTGTAGTATGTGTATATAATATTAATTCTACATATACCACAGGCTTCCCTCATGGTCTTTAAAATCATCTATCATCTCTCTTGCACCCATACTATATGGTCTGGTGGTGGGCTAAATATACTCTTTTTTCTCTCAGAGCAAACAAACCAGTATATTCTACTTTACACAAACCCTCAGTTACTTTGACACTCATGACAGTAGCCTATGCTATGTATTGTCCCTTTTTGTTCCAGTTATTGATAGATTCCCCAGTCCAATCCCCCTCATTCTCTGATGATTTTGTCACCCAGCTCATTGTGTATCTCCAGCACTACTCTTGTCACAATTTCCAGTTATTTTCATATCCACATACACTATGTTTTCTTTTCTTCTCTCTTTTTTTTTTAATTTTTTAGTTTTTACTTTGAAAGTGAGTGAGCAACATATGAGTAAGCGTTGGGCGGGTTAGAGGGAGAGGGAGAGAGAAAATCTAACTAGGCTCCATGCTCAATGTGGAGTCCAAAGCAGGACTTGATCTCACCACTGTGAGATCATGGCCTGAGCCAAAATCAAGAGTTAAACACTTCACCGACTAAGCTACCCAGGCACCTCATACACTGTGTTTTCAATATCCAATTAGACACAAAGCATTTTGAAGAATTCTCCTTCAGCACCCATTTGGGAACATTAGCTCAATCTTGTAGACTTTGAAAATTACCAGTGGTGGCTAACTCTTCCTCACTGTTTACTATGTTTATTTCATCTTCCAGTCAGTCCATTGATACTACCATTATTTCCCTTATTCTCCATGACCTCATACTTGTCTTCCTTAAATACCTGACTTAAATTCAATGATAATTCATTTCAATCTCTCATTTATGCATAAAGTCTCAACACAATTACCCACTTTCTCTTCTGTTTTATTTGCTGAAAAAAAAAGTGTTATTATAATCAGTCGTCTGCTCTAAGTCATCATTAAATAAGTGAACTTAATGGAGAAGATCTTATAACTATCTTGAATGATCTTATTTTAATGTCCTGACCACAAAACTCAAGGGTGCCCTAGGACTGTCTGATGATCCCACCCTTTTCCCTACTTCATTCATTCTTCCATTACTCTAAAAAAACTATTTAAATTATTCTCTGTTCTCTGCAACTACTACAACATCTTCTTGCAGGTATGCATTAATGGTTATTTCTTATTTCACTGTCAAAGTAGAAGAACTATGAGGAAAACTACTGAATTTTCCTTGTCTTGCTTTTCCACCATCAATAATCTTGCTACTTGGTCATTCTCACTTGCATAGAAACATATTATTGTTTCTCCTAACCTAAAAGCAAACATAAATATGTAAAACAGTCTTTACCCTGCCTCTTCCTCTATCTAGTGCCTGATTTATGTCATGCTTTTCAGCAAAACCCATTGAAAGGGTGACAGTACCTGTTGTCTGAACTCATTTCCATTCTCTCTCCAACCAACTCTGATTAGACTTTGCTTTTCTCACTCCAAAGAAATATGACATGCCATCATCCTCTCCACTCATCCAAATCCAGTGGTCAATCATCAGTTCATATCTAAGTTGACTTAGTCAAATTATTTCACACTCTGTTATAACTTCTACTCTTTCTAGAAACACTTAATTCCTTGAACTGTGACACCATTATTCATCCACTTTGCTTCTATGACACTGGCAGCTGCTTCTCAGTCTCCTTTGCTTATCCTTCCTCATTTTATGGATCTCATACTTCTGGTATTATTATGTTATTTCTTCATTCGCTTTCTAAGTTATCTGAAGCAGTCCAATGCCCATAAATATCATCTGTAAGTTTGATGGCCATGATATATTCATTCTCTCTATTCCCAGTTCTGTCTCTGTGTCTGGCACATCATAAGTCCTTATTAAATACTTGTTGAATGAAAGTATAGATGAATGAGGGACACCTGGGTGGCTCAATCAGTTAAGCGTCTGATTTTGTCTCAGGTCATGATCTCACCGCTCTTGAGTTTGAGCCCCACTCTGGGATCTGTGCTGACAGTTCAGAGCCTGGAGCCTGCTCTGGATTCTGTCTCTCCCTCTCTCAGGGCTCCTCCCCTGCTCATGCCCTGTCTCTCTCTCTCTAAAAAATAAATAACATTAAAAAGAAAAGAAGAAGAAAGTATAGATGAATGAAACATAAAATATTAGCTACTTTGATAATAGGCATTGTTGAGACTCTTAGTGGTAGAGCCAGGGCTGGTGTTTTGACTTCTAATCTTGTGATATGATGAGTCCACATAAGGAACTCATTCTTTTCATTCCAAGTTTAGTTTTTAAATGCATTTTTTTTTTTCTTTTCAAAATGGAAACTGTCAGATGATTGATGCTCTGGAGCTTGAATGTCAGCCATAAAACATTCCATTTGTAGGCAATATAATACTCAGAAATATTAAATGTCTTTTTAATTTTGAGAATGGATTGAATGACTTGCAGGGTCAGGGTATTTTTCCAATTTTGATATCATAAGATATAAAGTTGATAGAGAGACAAGTAGATGACAAATAGTATTACCTATGCACATTTTAAACAAAATTAACATAGAGCTTTAATTTTTATTTTGGATTAAGACATAACTGGTATGAGGTTGGAAAAATTATTTAAATCTCTCTAAGTTTCACTTTCCTCATTGATAAAAAATTTTATAGTAACTTTCTCAATAGATTGTGAGAATTAAACACTTTAATGTACACAAAACAGCATAGTATCTGACATTAAAAGTTCTTTAAAAGATATCATCATGGTTTTATTATGTTATCAGCTAATCCAAGTTGACATTAAGTTAAAATTACATTTATTGAGTACGTTGATGGTATCAAGATACATTAATGTTGGAATATATTTATTCCAACAATATATTTAAAACTATATTACTGAGAGTGGCTGGATCATATCTAAAATATGCCTTTCCTGATATTTTTTCAATGTTCGTTTTAGTAGCAAGTATGTGATGTTTATATATTCTACTTTTTAAATGTTTTACTTGAATCATAAAACCACCATTTGACTTCAGAAAACAGTATTTCCAGTAATTCCAGTTATATAGAACTGTCTGTATAAGGAAATAATAACAATACACATTAAACATAATTAATGTCATATTCTAACCAGATCAGTCTGTCAGTTTCCAAACTGCCACTGTTGACCATTACTATAATATATTTCTGCAAATGTCAAAACATACCTACAGTTTCTTTAGTCACAAATCCATTTTCAGTTTTGACAGTAAAAATCTTTGCTTATATTCAGGAGAATATTTGTCTCTTGATCCTCTATTCATTTATCTTCCACTCTTCAAGTTTATCCTGATTGATTTAATTAATTCTCTGTGAAATGAATCTTTTTAATCTTGTAGCATTTTCCTGTGTTTGTTACAACTGTTTTAAGTTAATTTAAAATGTATGCTAAGTACATCAATTAGCAAGAATTCTGGTACAATATATGGTGACCTCTGTAGAATTACTTATTTTAGATATACACTTTGTTTGTTAATGCATACTGACTTAGAAAAGCATTGCGTCATCTCAAGTGTTGCTTGAATAAAATTTATACAGTAATGAATCACCTTGAAAAACTCTGCCAGATGGTGAAGGAAATGAGAGATAGGAGCACCAGTAAGGTTAATGAGAAATGCATTGATGATCCTAGGACATTTGTCTGAATTGCTAGAGCAGATTTAAACAGCGCAAGTAAGAAGGAAGGCTTAATACCGGCAAGGTACTTTTTTCTTTAGCATCTACCAAGCAAAGCATTATGCTGCCTCCAGTATCATCAACTAAGAAAGTAGACCCATGTCAAACCATTTATTGTTTGCAGTGAATAATTATATAAAATAAGATAAAATATAGAGAGAATTAGTGAACACAGCTATAAAAGGATGAGTTTGGTTATTAAATATCGATTTATTTTTAAATATCAGGGTTTATTCTCAGTTGTTGGAAATTTCATATCCTCTTTATCACAGCAAACTTAATAACTTGCTTGGTTCAAATGTGTTTTCCATAGACTTAATTCAGTTCCCATGATATGTCTCCACATGTAAGGAGCCAGATATAGGTAGACAGTTTAATTCAAATGAGAGTTCAGAAATTAAAAATTTAGCAAAATTTCCAAAGAGCTTGCATCAGGGACTCCCTCAAAGCCAGCATTAAATAAATCAACTCATCTAGCTATGTCAGCAACGTTTGTTCTCCTCATTTATTCCACGAGGCAATTGAAACTCCATGAGATTTGTAAGGTATTGACCATAATGTTTGCCTCTTATATATATATATATATTTTTTACAAATAGTTTATTGTCAAATTAGTTTCCACATAACACTCAGTGCTCATCCCCACAAGTGTCCTCCTCCATGCCCATCCCTCCTCCCCCCCACATCCATCAGTCCTCAGTTTTTGTCAGCATTCAAGAGTCTCTCATGGTTTGCCTCTCTCCCTTTCCCCCACCATTTCCGCCCTTCTTCTCCCCCTTGGTCCTCCGTCAAGTTCCCCTAATCCTCCTATACGTGCACACATATGATATTTGTCCTTCTCTGCCTGACTTATTTCCCTCAGCATAACACCCTCATGGTCCATCCATGTTGCTACACATGGCCAGATTTCATTCTTTCTCATTGCCATGTAGTATTCCATGGTATAGATAAACCACATCTTCTTGATCCATTCATCTGTTGATGGACACTTAGGCTCTTTCCATGTTTTAGCTATTGTGGAGAGTGCTGCTATGAACATTGGGGTACATGTGCTCCTATGCATCAGCATTTCTGTATCCCTTGGGTAAGTTCCTAGCAGTGCTATTGCTGGGTCATAGGGGAGATCTATTGTTAGTTTCCTGAGGAACCTCCACACTGTTTTCCAGAGGGGCTGTACCAGTTTATATTCCCACCAAAGTGTAGGAGGGTGCCCGTTTCTCCACATCCTCGCCAGTATCTAGAGTTCTCTGATTTGCTCATTTTAGCCACTCTGACTGGCGTGAGGTGGTATCTCAGTGTGGTTTTGATTTGTATTTCCCTGATGAGGAGGGATGCTGAGCATCGTTTCATGTGTCTGTTGGCCATCTGGATGTCCTCTTTGGAGAAGTGTCTGTTCATATCTTCTGCCCATTTCTTCACTGGGTTGTTTGTTTTTCAGGCGTGTAGTTTGGTGAGTTCCTTATAGATTCTGGATATTAACCCATTATCTGATATGTCATTTGCAACTATCTTTTCCCATTCCGTTGGTTGCCTATTAATTTTCTGGGTTGTTTCCTTGGCTGTGCAGAAGCTTTTAATCTTGATGAGGTCCCAACAGTTTAATTTTGCTCTTGATTCCCTTGCTTTTGGGGATGTGTCAAGTAAGAAGTTGCTGCGGTGGAGGTCGAGGAGGTTGTTTCCTGCTTTCTCCTCTAGGGTGTTGATAGTTTCCTGTCTCACGTTCAGGTCCTTGATCCGTTTTGAGTTTATTTTTGTGCATGGTGTGAGAAAATGATCTAGTTTCATTCTTCTGCATGTTGCTGTCCAGTTTTCCCAACACCATCTGTGAAAAAGGCTGTCTTTTTTCCATTGGATATTCTTTCCTACATTGTCAAAGATCAGTTGGCTGTATACTTTTGGGTCCACTTCTGAGTTCTCAATTCTGTTCCATTGGTCTCTGTGTCTGTTTTTGTGCCAATACCATACTGTCTTGATGACGGCAGCTTTGCAGTAGAGGCTAAAGTCTGGGATGATGATCCCTCCCGTTTTGGTTTTATTTTTCAGGATTACTTTGGCTATTCGGGGTCTTTTGTTGTTACATACAAATTTTTGGATAGTTTGTTCTAGTTTTGAGAAGTGTGCTGGTGCAATTTTGATTGGAATTACATTGAATGTGTAGAGGGCTTTAGGTAGTAATGACATCTTAACTATATTTATTCTTCCTATCCATGAGCATGGAACATTTATCCATTTCTTTGTGTCTTCTTCAATTTTCTTCACAAGTTTTCTATAGTTTCCCTCATACAGATCTCTTGTATCCTTGGTTAGGTTTATTCCAAGGTATTTTATGGTTTTTTGTGCAATTGTGAATGGGATGCGTTTCTTGATTTCTCTTTCTGTTGCTTTATCGTTGGTGTATAAAAATGCAACCGATTTCTGTATGTTGATTTTGTACCCTACAACTTGGCTGAATTCTTGGATCAGTTCTAGTAGGCTTCTGGTGGGTCTGTCGGGTTTTCTATGTAGAGTATCATGTCATCTGCAAAGAGGGAAAGTTTGACTTCCTCTTTGCCAATTCTGATGCCTTTGATTTCCTTTTGTTGTCTGATGGCCGATGCTAGGACTTCCAGCACTATGTTAAACAGCAGTGGTGAGAGTGGGCATCCCTGTCGTGTTCCTGATCTCAGGGGGAAAGCTCTGAGTTTTTCCCCGTTGAGGATGATGTTAGCTGAAGGCTTCTCATAGATGGCTTTGATGATGTTTAAGTAGGTTCCTTCTATCCCAACTTTCTCGAGAGTCTTTATTAAGAAGGGATGCTGTATTTTGTCAAATGCTTTTTCTGCATCTAGTGACAGGATCATATGGTTTTTATCTTTTCTTTTATTGATATGATGTATCACATTGATTGATTTGCGAATGTTGAACCAGCCCTGTAACCCAGGAATGAATCCCACTTGATCTTGGTGGATGATTCTTTTTCAATGCTGCTGGATTCGATTTGCAAGGATCTTGTTGAGGATTTTTGCATCTGTATTTATCAAGGATATTGGCCTGTAGTTCTCTTTTTTTGCTGGATCTCTGTCTGGCTTGGGAATCAGAGTGATGCTGGCTTCATAAAATGAGTCCGGGAGTTTTCCTTCGATTTCTATTTTTTGGAATAGCTTGAGAATTGGGATTAATTCTGTTTTAAATGTCTGGTAGAATTCCCCAGGGAAGCCATCAGGTCCAGCGCTCTTATTTGTTGGGAGATTTTTGATCACTGATTCAATTTCTTCACTCGTTATGGGTCTGTTCAGGTTTTCTATTTCTTCCCGTGTGAATTTTGGTAGTGAGTGTGTGTTTAGGAATTTGTCTATTTCTTCTAAGTTACCCAATTTGTTGGCATATAATTTTTCATAGTATTCCCTGATAATTGCTTGTATTTCTGAGGGGTTGGTTGTAATAAGTCCATTTTCATTCATAATTTTGTCTATTTGGGTGCTCTCTCTTTTCTTTTTGCTGTCTGGCTAGAGGTTTGTCAATTCTGTTTACTTTTTCAAAAAACCAACTCTTGGTTTCATTGATCTGTTCAATTGTTTCCTTGGTCTCTATGCTGTTTATTTCTGCTCTAATTTTTACTATTTCTCTTCTTCTACTGGGTTTAGGGCGTTCTTGTTGCTCTGCCTCTAGTTCCTTTAGGTGAGAAGTTAGATTTTGGACTTGCGCTTTTTCTAATCTCTTGAAATAGGCCTGGAGAGCAATGTACTTTCCTCTTAGCACTGCCTTTGCCGCATCCCATAGATTTTGAATTGTTGTGTTTTCATTTTCATTTGTTTCCATGTATTTTTTAATTTCATCCCTAATTGCCTGATTGGCCCATTCATTCTTTAGAAGGGTGTTCTTTAACCTCCATATTTTTGGAGGTTTTCCAGACTTCTTCCTGTAATTGATTTCAAGTTTCAAAGCATTGTGATCTGACAGTGTGCATGGTATGATCTCTATTCTTTTATATTTATTGAGGGCTGCTTTATGTCCCAGTATGTGATCTATCTTGGAGAATGTGCCATGCGCACTTGAGAAGAAAGTAAATTCCCTGGCCTCAGGATGTAAAGTTCTAAATATATCCGCCAGGTCCATCTGGTCCAATGTGTCTTTCAAGTCCATTATTTCTTTAGTGATTTTCTGTCTGTTTGACCTATCCATTGCTGTGAGCGGAGTATTAAAGTCTCCTGCTATTCACACATTCTTATCTATAAGTTTGTTTCTCTTTGTGATTAATTGTTTTAGATATTTAGGTGCTCCCATATTCGGTGTGTAGACATTTATGATAGTTAGTTCTTCCTGATGGATGGACCCTGTAATTATTATGAGGTGCCCTTCTTCATCTCTTGTGATTGTCTTTAATTTAAAGTCCAGTTTGTATGACGTAAGTATCGCTACTCCGGCTTTCTTTTGATTTCCTGTGGCATGATATATATTTCTCCATCCCCTTACTTTTAATCTGAAGGTATCCTCCAGTCTAAAATGAGTTTCTTGTAGACAGCATATAGATGGATTATGTTTTTTAATCCATTCTACTACCCTATGTCTTTTGATTGGAGCATTCACCCCATTTACATTCAGTGTTATTATTGAAATATGTGGGTTTAGAGTCTTTGTATCTTTTGTAGGGTTCATGTTTGTGGTGGTGTCTCTGGTATCTATGTTCCTTGCAACCTTTCCTTCAGAGCATCCCCCTCAGGATTTCTTGTAGGGCTAGCTTCGTGGTGACAAATTCTTTCAATTTCTTTTATTTGGAAAGGTTTTTCTCTCTCCTTCTATTTTGAATGACAGGCTTGCTGGATAGAGGATTCTTGGCTGCATATTTTTACTGTTCATCACATTGAAGATCTCTTGCCATTCCTTTCTGGCCTGCCATGTTTCAGTAGATAGGTCTGTCACCACTCTGATAGGTTTCCCTTTGTATGTGAGGGCCCTTTTCTCCCTAGCTGCTTTCAAAATTCTCTCTTTGTCCTTGTATTTTGCCATTTTTACGCTGATATGTCGTGCAGAGGATCGATTCAAGGTACGTCTGAGGGGAGTCCTGTGAGCCTCTTGTATTTCACATCTACTTCCTTCCCCAGGTCGGGGAAGTTCTCTGCTATAATTTGTTCCAGGACTCCTTCAGCACCTTTCCCTCTCTCTTCGTCTTCTGGGATTCCTATGATATGGATATTGTTGAGTTTGACCGTATCGCTGAGCTCTCCAATTCTTCTTTCCTGTTCCTGGATCAGTATGTCTCTTTTTGTGTCAGCTTCTTGTTTTTCTAAAATGGTGTCTTCTAAATCACTTATTCTCCTTTCTGCCTCTTCAATCCGTGCATTGGAGGTCTCTAATTTATTATGGATCTCATTTATCGCATTTTTTAATTCTTCATGCCTATTTTTATTTTCCATTCTCTCTGTAGCCATAGTTTCTTTGATGTCCCCTATATTTTTTTCAAGCCCAGCTACTAATTTTACCATTATTATTCTAAAATCTTGTTCAGTTATGCTGCTGATATCTGTTTTGAGCAGTTCATTAGCTGTCATTTCTTCTTGGAGTTTCTTTGGAGGAGAGGTCTTTCGTTTCGTCATTTTAGTTAGGTTTCTGGCTCTTGTTGGTTTTAAAGACCTGTTATGCTCTCTGTTTCTATGAGTGCTGCTATATCCAAGAAGACTCTTTGACTTTCCAGGGCCTATCCTTTCAGAGAGTGTTTTTTGAGTGGTATCCCTTGGTCTCTCTTGTTGGGACCTTGGTTATTTTACGTTCCTATTCGTAGTGATATTTGGGACTCTTCACCTTGTGTACTCTAGCTTGTTTCTTGAGGTAGCCCTGGAAAAGAAAACAGACAGACAAACACACAGGGAGCAGGAGCACACAAATGCACAGGCTAATTCAACTAACATGCAAAGCGAGAGGGAAAATGAAAAAGTTAAGAGAAAAGACGGAGGAGGGAGGACGAATAATAGGGAGTAGAAAATACATAAAAGGGTCAAAAAGGGGAAAAGAAAAGGAAAAAGGAAGAAAACCGATGGAGAAAGAACAGTTTAAAGCATATACCTGGATTTCCCACCTACAGTTAAATAGCCGTGTGTATGCAGTGCTTGTTGAAGAGCATAGCGAAAGAGAGAGAAGGCAGGGAAGGATGAGGCAAAATTGGAAATAGAATGAACAGGCAGAAGGTATAAGCAGCTTTTTTCAAAGAGGTAAATGGTAGAATATGGTTCGATAGGTGAGAGAAGGATGGTGGAATTATCCAGAGAAACTAATTACTCCTGAGAGAAAGAGCTGAAAATGTCAGTAGGTGTAGAATTTACATTTACAGAATGGACTTGTTGTGATTGTTTAAGCAAGCTGGCGACCAGAGTTAATCAGGTCAGTGTTCTGGGGAAAAAAGAGAGAAGAGAGAAAGAAGAAGAAAAAAAGAAAGAGAAAAAAAAGGGAAAAAAAAGAAAAAAAAGAAAGAAAAAAGGAAAAAAAACAAAAAAAGGAAAAAAAAGGAAAAAAAAGGGAGGAGGGCACCTCTCAGGCAGGGATGGGCGTGGCGTGATCCAATGCCTCAGGCGGGACCTCTGCCTTGGGGGTTGTGGGGAGGAGAGTGACGGTGCTCCAGGCCCTTCTTGAAGCAAGCGCTGCACCTCGCTTTTTTGGGCGTGTAAACTCCCCGTACCGGGGGCGCAGCCAAAGTTGGTTGCACTCTTCAACCCAGGCCAGTTCCAATCTCCAAGTCCCAGTCTGCGTGCCCAACTGAAATTGCCTTAGACACAGCTTCCCAGGCAACCGCCTCGGGCAATTCCCGGCCCTTGCTGAGCTCTAGGGGTGGAGTCAGAATCCCTGCTTCCTTCTCTGGTTTGGGCTGAGGAGAATGGGCGGGGGCTTGCCTGCCGGGTGCGCGTAGCCCGAGTCCGCTGGAGTGAGGAAAACTGGGTCCCTCTATGGCTCATCACCGGAAACACGAACTCACAGGCTAATTTCCCAGTTTTTAGTTCCTTGCCTTCCCTCTCGAGTCACAGCCACCAGGAGCGCAGACGCCCCGTGTCCGCGCCACTCTTTCATGGTCCCCAGCCGCCCGGGAGCTACAATGGTGGCAGGCGGGCCACCACTCTGAAGTCCAGCCGCCAAGAGCAGCACAAAGTAGCAGTCTGTGTGCTCAGCCCCGCTCCGGGACCTGTTGGCACGAGGGGAGCTGGTGTGCAGGTATTTGGCAAGTACGGTCTTTCTATGCACTGAGTGGAGGTTTTTCCCCCCCGAGCAGAGGTTTTCCTGTTTCAGTCTCTCTCCTTTTCCCCTCTCACTCCCCGTAGAGGGTAGAGGGGGATCGCCTCCCACCCTGGAGTCTCCGATCCCGGCCTGATTTTATCTTCCCCGGTTCGCACTCACATTAGAAGACTTTCTCAGTGGATTCTGTGTCCTTTTTCTCCCAATCTCTCAGGTTTCGTAAGGTTTCCAATGGCTTCAGATCTTTTCTGTGTGATGTATGGGCGCGAGAGCAAGTACGGAGCTATTTACTTCTCCGCCATCTTGCCCTCTCTCCTCATCTTCTATATTTTTAATAAATATTTTCTCCTTTCACATGAGTACTTCCAAAACAAATTTATCATATTTTAAGGCTTTAATATATCTCGTTTTAGTAAGTGAAAATTATTTTGTCTTTTTCTTAAAACTCTTAAAATATTTATTCAATAATTCTAGGTAAAATGATATATGCAAGCATATTTGTATACTCAAAACTCCCGTACTTTTCCTAGCTTTATTTTGTGGGAAAATGTACACTTTTGAAATTTTGCTTGAAACCTTCATTAAAAATAATTCATCCAGCCATAAGAAAGAATGAAGTCTTGCCATTTCCGGTGACATAGTTGGAACTGGAGAATATTATGATAAGTAAAATAAGTCAGCCAGAGAAAGACAAATACCATATGACTTCACATGTGGAATTTAAGAAATAAAACAAATGAACAAAGGGGAAAAAAAGAGAGAGAGGCAAATCCAGAGACAGACTCTTAACTATAGAGAACAAACTGATGGTTACCAGAGGGGAGGTGGGTGGGGAAGGGATGGGTAGAATAGGTGATGAGTATTAAGGAGGGTGATTGTCATGATGAGCACCGGGTGATGTATTACAGTGCAGAACCATTATATTGTGCGCCTGAAACATAATATCATACTATATGTTAACTCACCAGAATTTAAACAAAAACCTAAAAAATTAACTAGTGTGTTATGTAATGAAATTCTTATCCTTGTCATCTGTATATAACAGAAATTGAATGGTAAAAGTAATTTTTCCTATAGATTCAGCAACTTTTTAAAAATTTTTATATTAAATTTTTTTTACATTTACTTATTTTTGAGAGACAATGAGACAGATTGCGAGTGGGGGAGGGGAAGAGGGAAGAGGAGACAAAGAATCTGAAGCAAGCTCAAGGCTCTGAGTGACCATTCAGCACAAGAGCCTGACGCAGGGCTGGAACCCATGAACCTTGTGCTCAACCGACTGAGCCATGCAGGCACCTCAATTCAACAACCCTTTTCATATCTTTCTCCACTGTTATCAATACCATCACTAAGTAAATATATTCAACTTACTAGTCTCCCCTAGAAGAGATGGTTCCAACTTTTAGGAACCAGGGTCTTTCTAGGAAAACGTGGAAATTTAGTTGGGATACTAAAATAAACAATTCTTGTTATACTGACAGGGAAAACAACAACAACAACAAGACATGTTTCCAAAACTCAATTTTTAAGTTAAAAAAAAATGCTACGGATTTGGGGTGGCATGGGAGGGGCAGAGAAAGAGGATTAGAAAAGTTGAGGAAAAACCTTGAAGAAGAGAAAAGCAAGACAGAGATGGGTTAAGGTAGGTTATCTTTGTTTTCTCTTCTAAGTTGTTGAAAGCCTCTAAACTTATATATTTAATATAGTCCTACAATTCTCATAAAACCTTGGGGTATGATTTTACTCTCCCATAGAAATTTGTTTGGAGGAAAAAGTGATTTGAGAAATGAGGTCTTTTACATGTGAAAGTATGATATGGATAATTAAAGTTTGTATCATTCAATTTTCAAGTAAGCAAAGAAAACAGTGTGCTATGAGCTGGTGTAATTTACAATTTCATATAATGGTGTTTTCATAGATAGTGTTTGGATTCTACTCTTAGAATATCCAGGATAGTGGATACTTTATGTTTATATAGAAAATGGCAGACCATCACTTTAAAAAATTGAAGAATATGACAAATGAAGAATTAAAGAACCTCATTTTCAAGCTCCTAATGTTTCCTTGAAGATTATGCCTAAAGTTAAAAAGCAATATTAGTTTTTCACCTCATTTCACTGATGCAGTGGTAATTCACCAAAGTGCTTCTATGAATTGTGAAAATATGTCCAGGTGTATGAATTTGAAGGCATCCAAGCATTCAGATTTTGCTTCAAGCTGCATTTTTTGTTTATGTCAGAAAACCTCTGAGACTCAAGTGGTTAAATGAAGAATAATTAGAAGCAAGGTGAGATTGAATAAGCATAAAAGAAGTACAGAATGATGCCTCAACACTTTCTGGTAATGAATATTTATTATGTTCTTTAACTGATTGTACAAACATGTATTTCCATGTATGTTTGGTTAGCTCTAGTACTTGAAATAAATTTTTAAAAGCTTTAATGTTAACACCTAACTTCCATTTAAAATATATCTTTATTCAAATGATTCATTCCATTGTAGACATTATAACCTTTTAGTATAGACCCTGGTCTGTTCTATAATGTTCAGTTAAAATTTTTGTTTTTCTAGAATACTGAATAGTTCACTAATTTAAATGAGACATATCAAATTTTAATTTTGGTTTGCCCAAACTTGGAATATTACAGTTATTCTTTTTTTAAGTTTATTTATTCATTTTAAGAGAAAGGGTGATAGGTTGTATGTGTGGGTGAGGGGGGGCAGAGAATAGAGAGAAGGAAAGAAAGAGAATCCTTAGCAGGCTCCACACCATCAGCAGGGAGCCTGACCTACAGAGAAGAGGGAGGGGGTCTAACCCATGAACCAAGTTTTCATGACCTGAGCCGAAATCAAGAATTGGAGACTTAACTCACTGACTGACCAGGTGCACCCACAGTTAATCTTAAGGAGAAGAACACAGTGAAAAAGAAAAAAAAATACATACATATATATTAAAATGGCATTATTTGAATTTAAACTCCATCTTTATAGCATAAAAGGAAAGTAATGGTTCTCATATCTTGATAATATATTTGATGATCCTCAAAGTTTTCTAAAATAAAAAAATTACTTTCCCTACTTTCTTTTGTTTACTTCTTTAACCTATTATCATTACTCTTACTTTGTGACTTTATTTGTTCCTGAAACCTTAGTTGTCACACAAATGGAAATATTATTTTCAAATATGTACTGCATTAATACATTAATACTTTGAATTCCATTTTATGTTGTGAGCAGGATCTGTACACACATACACACACGCATATGCATGCCTATATCTTAATGAAAGTTTATTTTAATAACTTTATGATTATATTTTCTAGATATTTACCTGTTTACTTTTTTCTCAAAGTTTTTGCATTAATCTTTATGGGTTACTGTCTTTTCCAATTAATTTGCTTTTTTTGCTGTTGCTATTCCTCCTACTATAATATTGTCATTCTCCTTTCCTTTGAGTCATATTAAGTATTTAATTAATTCATTCAATTTCTCAATGAAATAATTGAAATATTGACTTCATAAATATGCACAGTTCTGTGTACATTCTTTACATTCTCTGATCTGTTATATGACACTGGAAGTTTTCTTTTTAAAAAATTGTCAGGTTGTACATTAATTTTTTGTAGAATTTTCAAGCAGATTCTACATAACTAGGGCAGCCAAGTCAATTTGAAGTTTGAGACAATACATTACCATATATCAATGCTTCTATAATGCTATGAAAATTAGGACAGCACAATATTAGACAAAAATAGACAATAATGGAGGAGGAAGTCCAGAAATAGACTCACCCCTATAGGCTTATATGAAATAAGAAAAGAGAAAGCATCACTTATTTTTTCATGAGTGGTGCTGAAGAAATATAATATTCACATTATACAAAAGGTAAACTTTGAACATTAGCTCACACCATAAAAAAAAGTTCAGATATCTCATAAACTTAAATATGGAAGCAAACATATAAAGTTTCTAGAGGAAAACATGGGAAAATATCTTCACAGTTTTGGTGTAGAGAGATTTATTAAATAGTATACAGAAAAAATTAAGCCTTAAAGAAAATATTGGAATAAATGGACTGACAGCACAGAGCCTGCTTGGGATTCTTCTCTCCCCTTCTCTCTGCCCTTCCCCTGCTCATGTGAGTGTGTGCTATCTCTCTCAAAATAAACATACTTTAAGAAGAGTGAGAGAATTAAAAGACAAGCCACAAGTGAGAGATGAAATTTGCAATGCATGTATCTGACAAAGTGTGGGTAAGCATAACACCAAAATAAGATAAAGACATACAACCCTCTGAATATATATGTTAGAAGGATATATCCCCAAATTTAAATAATCTAAAGTGCAGTGAGATACTTTAAAAATATGCTGCAACTTAATAAATAAATACCAGGGAAAAATACTGAAGGGCTTGCTTGTTTTCTTCATTATTTAGGTTCTCTATAAGTTTTATTTGACATTACCCTCAGGTAAACAGAATATTTATAAAAGAGTGCATTATTTTTAAACTGGAAGACTCAATGAACATTAATAAATAGTGGCTAACATAATAATTACAATGAAATAGATGACTCAAAGATAGAAAAAATATGTATCCAAACTCACAAACACCTATAAAACATAAACACATTTGAATATATTCTAAGAAGAATGCAATAAGAAGAAGAAAAAAGTATTCCAGAAGTATTGCAGCTACTGGCTCGTTGTATTAATGAATAAAAATAATTCTAATCTAAGATTGGAAAATATTTGTGTTGTTAAACATAACTTGAATGAAATGTTAAGTAATAAAATGCATTGAACAGAAGAGATAACAAAGAAAGATGACAGGTTCATTTCAAAGATAAGTCATCTTTGCTTAAATGACAAATGAAAATAAGTTAACATTATTAGCTTCTCACTGATTTCACTAAAGTTGTAATTTCCTTTTTTATGAAAATGTTATATTCCTTTTTCTTACTTTGTTTGTTTTACTGGCTATTTATGCAGGTGTATATATGTATTTGATGTATATTATACCCATATCGATATTTTGTTTCATATATAAATTTAAAACCTTTAGTTTTGTTTTACTCTTAGGAATTAAATTTTTTACTCTTATAACTATGTACAGTTGTAGATGAAGGAGGAAAGTTCCTTATTATTATGTGTTTATTAGCTACTAAACATTGTATAACATAAGAAATTTTTTAAAATGTTTGTTTTTGAGAGAGAGAGAGTGAATAGGGGAGGGGAAGAGAAGGAGACAGAATCTAAAGCAGGCTCCAGGATCTGAGCTGTCAGCACAGAGCCTGACACAGGGCTCAAACCCATCAACCCCTAAATCGTGACCTGAGAGAAAATCAGATGCTTCACCAGTGGATTCACCCAGGTGCCCTGGCATGAGGGATTAATAAAACAGACTGAGAAGCTTTGCAAAGCTTTTCGATGGTTAATGAATATAAAGGAAGAAAGAAAGGAGATCAGCAAGTGCTAAAGAGAAAAGACCAAAGTAAAATTCCTCAGCTTTTGGTTGGATCCTGGAAGGGCTATAATGTACAAGTAAACATGAATCAGAAATAACCTTCATAGGCGCAAAGATTTAACTTTGAATCATCTCAATCTCTGATTCCTGTAATCTATGAAGGCCATGTGATCGAGAGGAGCTAAAGTAGTCTTTAAACTTTAAATGTACAATGTTTACCATTCCATAGTGTATATTTCAACGTACAAGGAAGAAAAATATAACCAAAAATCATCAGACAAAACCAAAACAAAATGTAAAGATAGATGAACAGTTGTACGAGGTATTTATCTTTTATCAGATGTGAACATTAAAACAGATATGAATAAAAGTCAAAGGAGGGGCACCAGAGTGACTCAGTAGGTTAATCATCCAACTCTTGATTTTGGCTCAGGTCAGGATCTCACCATTCATGAGACTGGGCCCCACACAGGGCTCTGCACTGACAGCATGGAGCCTGCTTGGGATCCTCTCTCCCTCTCTCTACCCCTCCCCTGCGCACACTCGCTCTCTCTTTCTCAAAATAAATTAATAAACATCTTATTTAAAAAAGGAAGTTATCATTGGCAAAATCTTAGTAATTCACTCTTTTACCAAAATCACTTTTTATTTTTTTAACATATGCTTCTTAGAATTCACAAAACTATTTCCCGTTTTAATCCATTATATATTTTAGTTTAACTCTAGATTTTCCTTTTTATTTGAAAAAGGTTTCCTTGGGAAAAATAATTTTTAAATACTGTAAAATTTCAAAATTCACTAGTTTAGAAGCATTTTTAAATGATGGGATATTTTATTTGCATACTATTAAGAGATTGATGAAGACCTCTTAAAACTAAAATACAGTAATTTGTATAAGTTCTCAATATTAGTAAAATAAGAAGCTTTTGTATGTTTTTTCATAATTAGTTTTCATATAATTAATAATTTTACTTTAAAATTATTAACATATGTTTTGAAATGGATAACATTCAGGATTTGATATCTATGGATTCAATTATTGTGCCACAGATGACCCAAGAGAAAGTTTGTGCTTGTGACACACTTTAAGTCAGCCTGCATTGCAATACTTACCACACTGCATTTTAAATAACTGTTTACATGTATAGCTCCCTTCAGTTCATTTAGTGTGGTGCACATGAGTGCTCTCTCTCAAAGTAAATAAACACTGAAAAAAATATATGTAGCATTATACAAACAATTATTGAGCAAAAATAAATAAAAATTAATTTTCCATTTACGTGAAAGGATTTACCATGCACATTGATTGGAAAATTGTTTTTAATTTCTTCACAAGTCAATCTTCATAATATATACATTGCACTAGTAATTTTTGATAGAAATTGAATTGATAACCTTAAAAGGTATGTGTAGGGGCGCCTAGGTGGCCCAGTTAGTTGCGCATCCAACTTTAGTTCAGGTCATGATCTCAGAGTTCATGCATCTGAGCCCTCCAACAGGCTCTGAACTGATGGCTTAGAGTCTGGAGCCTGCTTCAGATTCTGTATCTCCTCTCTCTGCCCCTCCCTAACTCACGCTCTGTGTCTCTCAAAAATAAAATCATTAAAAAAATTTTTAAAAGAAGTATGTGGAGAGGCACCTGGTGCATGTGGGTGCTCTCTTTGAAAGTAGAGAAACATTAAAAAAAAGATATGTAGCATTATACAAACAATTACTGAGCAAAAATAAATTTAAAAAGCCAGTATTGGCCCAGCCTGGAATAGGACCAGTTCAGCCTGAACTGTTAGTGACCAGGAGCTGGGTGTGTTCATCTGGGCATTCCCAGATCCCAGCATGCACTGGGCACACTTCAGGGACTGATGGGAACACGCAGTAAACTGTACATCTAACATCAGAGAACACTGGGTGTGAATCGTGGTTTTGCCTCTTTCTCAGCCTTGGCCTCTGACAAGTCCTCATACCCCTGGAGCCTCAGTCACTTCATCTTTTACTTTAATATTTAACATTTTAATATTTATATTTAACCTTATCTTTTTGGCATGTGAAAACTCGTATTTACTTATGGAATCAACTTGTGGCTTTTGGTGGTGGTGATTGATTCACAGGTGTACACCTGACTCCCAAGTGCATCAAGTTGTGTATGTTAAATAGAGACAGCTTTTTTCATATCCATTGAACATTTTGGTTGCATTTTTATGTTCTCAGGAAATAATTGATTATTTTGTAGCCATGATAACCACCAGATTCCGTTTTAAACTTATTTAATTGGTGACCAGCCTTAGTTTGATTATTGAGTGCTTTGACCAGATAACACACTTCTAATGTTTATTTATTTTTGAGAGGAAGAGAAAGAGACAGAGACAGAGACAGTGACAGAGACAGAGAATCTGGAAGCAAGCTCCAGGCTCCGAGATGTCAGTAGAGCCCAACTCAAGACTAGAACGCAGGAACCATAAGATCATAACCCAAGCCAAAGTCAAATGCTTAACAAATGGCATGCCCCATCCTAACCCCCCAGAGCCCAATACACACTTCTAAAAGTGATAGCACCATGCTTTTAAAAGTGAGTCAACGTTTCACTGGTGAATGCACCGCCAACCACCAATCAACAGTCTCATCTAAATAACCACAGCTCAATGGCTGACATTAACCAACACTCCCCTTTGAAAGACCACCAATCCCTAAACCTGCTTCTCTAAACACTATATTATATTACATCCCCACTTTGCAAAGAGAGACTTCACTTCTAAAGAAGTAGAACTCTCTTCTACTCGAGTATGTAGTGCTTTTAGGCTTTGTTTTCCAATATTGCTACTGCCTCCTTCTCTTTCACCTTTCAGTTATATGACTGATAATTTTTCAAGTACAGTTAAGATTTCTCCACTTTTTGGTATACATATTTCAATAAAAGTTTGTAGGACGAATGATCCCCGTTAAGCTTCTGGGAATTTGCCAGGAATACTTTAGGAACTCAAGTTAAGAAACACTTTAGTTCAGTCCAAAATTACCAGAAGACTTTTGATAATGAAAAATGAAGTCAGATGTGACATTAGTTTGATATATTATGTCACTATATTTTCTGTTAACTAAAGATAATTTCTCACAGAGCAGGTTTGTTAAGAGCTTCAAATAATAACAAAAATTATACAACAAAAGCATTGATGAAACACAATAATAAAGTTAGTCTTCCTTATAAGGGTCAGTTTCATTGGTCTCATGGTTTGGGTGAATATGTCTACCATCATAAGTGGACACTAAGTATCCAAAGTAAGTCTATGATAAACGATTACATACCCAAGGTTTTCTGCATGTCATTTCTTACTGAATATTGTCAAAATCATTCCAATTGTCCAAACTGGAAAACCATAAGCAGATGTGACAATCCCTCTCCTCTTTCCCTCACAAATCAAATCCTAATAACCTGTTTCTTCTAAGTGTAAATTATAAATGTCTTCCAAGTCTTTTCATTTATTTTGAATCACATTGCCACCATGCACAATTGAATTTACCATCATTTTATGCCTTGGTATAGCCACAATTTTCTTGTTTTCGGTCTTTTCTTTTGTATACAAATATTCTTGAAAAAATAGTCTCTTATACTGTAGTCAGTGTTTCATTGAAACAGACATGTCATTCTCCTGTCTAAAATCCACAGGTGTCAGGGGGCCTGGGTGGCTCAATTAGTTAAATGTCTGAGTTTTGATTTTGGCTCAGATGGTGATTTCATGGTTTCACTAGACCAAGCCCCACATCAGGCTCTGCGCTGACAGTGTGGAGCCTACTTGGGATTCTCTCCCTCCCCTCCCAGCACACATGCTCTTTCTCTCAAAATAAATAAATAAACATTAAAAAATCTTTATTTTATCCATTGGATAAATTAAAATATATTTAATAGTATATGAAAGCATAATGTAGAGTTGCCATACGCAGGGAGGGGGGATGGACAAAATGAGTGAAGGGGTTAAAAGTAGAGTAGTTATAAATAAGTCATGAGGGTATAATATGCAGCATGTATAGTTAGTAATACTATAACCACTATATAAATAGTATGATATGATCATACTATAGTTAATAATACTATATTACATATCTGGCAGTAGCTAAGATAATGATTCTTAATAGTTCTCATCATGAGAAAAAATAAATTTTGTAACTATGTACAGTGTTAGATGTTAACTGGACTTATTGTGGTGATCATTTTGCAACATATACAGATAGAGACTCATTACATTGCACACTTGAAACTAATATAATACAACAGGTCAATTGTATCTCAATAAAACAATATTAGAGCATGATGCTATATATCTCCCCCCTTTTTGTATGAAGCAAGATCCTTTGAACATAGTGATTTTATTTAATTCCTTCCTACTGTATATGCCATCTTTGCCATGTGCCTTAATACTACACCTGCTTTAAACAGACAGTAAGTTATTATTACTGGTTTGTTCATTCAGTAGACATTTAGATTGTGAAACCATTTATGTTAGTCTTTTTTTTTTTCTTATTATATCACAAAACTTCATCTTATATCTTATATCTGAAAAATAGTGTGGATTTTTGTGTTAGTCTGTTAGGGCTACTATTACAAAATAACACAAACTAAATGACTTCAACAGTAGAAATTTATTTCTCACAGTTCTGAAGACCAGAGGTTCAAGATCAAAGTGTTAGCAGCTCTGGTTTATCCTAGCGTCTCTTTCTTTGGCTTTCAGATGATTACCTTTTCCTCTCCTCATTTGACCTTTCTTCTATGCATATAAACCCCTGGGGCCTCTCCCTCTTCTTATGGGGATACCATTTATATTGGAATAGGGTCCAACTCTCGTGCCTCATCTAATTTTAGTTATCTTTTTATAGTCCCTATCTCCTAATTCAGTCCCATTCTAGGATACTAGTCATTATGTTTTCAACATATAAAGTTGGAGGAGATAAAATTCAGTCCATAAGAACTAGTGAAAAATTCTATCAATTTTTATTTACTTGAAAGTATCTTTGTTTCTGGGCACCTGGGTGGCACAGGCCATTAAGCATCCAACTTCAGCTCAGGTCATGATCTTGTGGTTCACGGATTCAAGCCCTGGTTCAGGCTCAGTGCTAACAGTTCAGAGCCTGGAGCCTGCTTCAGATTCCATGTCTCCCTCTCTCTGCCACTCATTCTCTCTCTCTCTCTTCCTCTCTCTCTCTCTCTCTCTCCACAATAAGTAAAAACATTAAAAAAAATATTTGTTTCAATTTTATTATTGAAGGAAATTCCCCCCACTGATGAATTCTAGGTTACTATTCAGTTTTATTCTGCTATTCAAGGGTATATGACTTTGTATTGTCTTCCTTTCTATTTCTGTTTGATTATTTTTTGTTTTTCTTTTGGGAAGCTGGTGGTACGTGTCGCTGTTGCTTACTTCAAGATGACTTTTGGTTTATTGTCTTCTCTCTTCTGTCTGGCAGGAAATCTGTAGTTTTCCTTGCATTTATCTTGGATGGGGTTCATAGAACTTCTCAAGCATAAGACTTAATGCCTTTTCATCAATTTGGCAAAGTTTTACTATATTATCTCTTCAAACATGTCATCCATTCCATTCCGTTTCTCTTTTTATTCTTATATTTCAGTTTCACATGTATCATATGTTCAATGTATCCTTCTTATTATCATTTTTTCAATCTTTTTGCATCTCAGTGCATTGTTCTCTTTATATGTAAGTCTGAGAATCTTCCAATTCACTAATCCTTTCTTTGACTATGTATAGCATGCTGTTAAATCTGTTCATTATGTTTATTTAAATATTGTTTTTTGCTTTTTGATTTCTGGAATTTTTATTTGGTTTTATTTTGATTTGGCAAGGATAAAAGCCACCATTTTATCATTTGTTTTTTATATGTTCTATTATATTTTCCCCCAAATTATCCTCTTTTTATGTCTTCTTTTGAGTTAATGGAGTATTTTTTGTTAGCTTATTTGTTTGTATATTATTTTGAGATGCCATTTCATCTCTGTATTGTTTTTTTAAGTTATCCTTTCTGGAGGAGGGAGGGTTGAAAAGCATGAGCTTCAGAGTATATATAGAATACCTTCAAGTGGCATTTCACCTCACATGCAGTATTAGAACTTTACAATAGTATACTTCTGTTTTCTGTCTCTCAGCCTTTATGTTACTTTTGTCATAGATTTACTTATAGAAATGTTGTAAACTTCATACCACATTATTATTGCTGACTAAAGCAGTATATTACTTTGTAGACATACTTTTAAAGTATTTTATACTCCTGGGTATGGTGATTTTAATTTTGAATAAAAAACCTTTTTTTAATGAAGGTAAAATAACATTTTCATTGGAATAAGACCTAAGTATTATGTTCATTGTTATTTTACTTCTTTATATCATATATTTATATTAAATAACATGGTAATTAATCTTAAAGTGTTACTAAAATTCCACTGGCCATCTAGGGGTGCCTGGGCATCTCAGTCAGTTAAGCGTCTGACTCTGCTCAGGTCATGATTTTGCAATTCAGGGGTTCAAGCCCTGCATCCAGCTCTGTGCCGACAGCTCAGAGCCTGGAGCCTGCTTCGGGTTCTGTGTCTTCTACTCTGCCCCTTCCCCGCTCACATACTATCTCTCTCCCTCTTTCTCTCAAAAATAAATAAACATAATTTTTTTTTTTAAAATTCTACTGGCTATCTAAAAGATTAACAGTACACTTACATATTAAGTTCTAGTAATTCTAATAATTATTCTAATTTAATAATACATTAAATTTAGTAACAATATCCTTATTGACTTTATTTTCATAAGTTTCAAATTGTCAAAGGGAACAAACTTTTACTTACAAGATAAATAAGTTCTAAGGATCTACTCTACAGCATAGTGATTACAGTTAATAATACTATATTGTATACCTGAAATTTGCTAAGAGTAGATCTTAAGTATTCTTACTGATGACTGATTGAAGAAGGAAAAAGTTCACCTTTAACCCAGAAGGCTGACCCTCAGCTTGCCAATTTTTGATTAGGGTCAAATATATGCTGGTTACTATATTCTTACTGGGTCTCGTTACTATCTGTAAATCTCACCAATAGTTAATATCACACTTAATGGTAAACACCAGAGAAATGTTGTGAAAGTAGTTTTATGAGTAGAAATTTGAAGAAGACGTTTATGATCTAGCACTCCCTGCATGTCCACTTCCTCTTGAGCACTTAGCATATAAGCACCATTCTTCATAAAGCAAAACTGCAGCTCTTTCGGCCCATAAGTCCTGTCACAGTGCTACTTCAATGAACTTACTAAGTTGTACCATAAAACATCTCAAGATTTCTTTCTGGACTACCGCACTCAAGATCCTGCAATGTTACCACACATCCAACATAAAAATGATACCTATATGATGCGGTGGATGTGTTGATTAACTTGATTGTAGTAATCACTTTATAATGTATATCAAATCATCCACATTTTATACCTTAAAAGACAGATTAGAATTTCAAAAATATTTTTCTGTATAGAGCAAAATATCAAATGCTCACCTGCATTCTGTGTCAAAGATAAGTTTGATTTAATTGTTATTTGTAACATAGTATATGAGCAACATGCTTCTAACTATTTGCATTGTTTTAAAGAACTGTGTATAATATTATTTCTATTTGTTCAATATTCTAGGTACAATTTTATTAGTTACTTTTCTAGTACAAAATTGAACCACTAACCTTAAAATTTGTGGATACACAGAATATGAAATGAAAAGAATGAACAAAAAGAATCCTCAAGAAACAATTACAGAAACATGACTCTAGTACCTAACTTCTGCTTAGTTAGCCATAATAATAATAATCTTAAATCAGCAAAAAGTTTGGCTTCAGGAAAGGAGGAAAGGAATACCATGAGCTCCTCTCTGTATCCCTTCTCCAACACATATTTAGCCTGACATTTTATTCACAATCATTATTTTTTGTTCTACCACTGGGAAAGTAATCATATAAAGGAATGGCAAAATGTTCTTGCCAATGAAAATCAGGACAACAGCGAGATGGTGGAAAACTCGTCTATTGCTGACATGCTTTTGGTAATGTGTTATGGAAATTTATCTAGGTTACTTGGAAATCTCCTTTTTGAATGTTGACTTTCACATTTTCATACATATAAAATATATTAATAACTATCTTGCTTAGAAAGAGAATAACGGAAGACGTATAGACACGAAATCATTAGACATTAAAATGTCAAGGCCCAATAGAAAAACAATGTTTATCAGTGTCTATAAGTATCCTTGAAACCCAGAGAATGATTAAGAATGTTTAAAGGTATCTAAGAATGATTAATAATGTTCATGATTAAGACTATTTAAACATGATTAAAATGATTGAGGATTAAGGAGAAAAAAAGCTTAATTGTAATCTAACTTAAAAAGTCACTTTTATTAAGTAGGGGTTCAAAAATGAATTTAGACGAATATAGTAATTATATTTTAGCATCCCTATAAAATTCACTGGGGATAATATAAAAGGGCACGTTTACAATGAAACATTCTAAGGGTAAAAGAAAACAAAGATATGGAGTCAGTAAAAATGTTGATTCAATTTTATAGACACATTTTAGCACAATTTGGACAATGACTGCTTACATGTAATAAATCAGTGCCTGTATTGAGTATTATAATATTAAGACAAGTTTAACCATCTGAAAACAATTTCAGAGATTTGCTTATATGGACAAGTATAAGATGAAATTTAACAATGTGAAACTAGTATAAGCTCTCAATTTAAGATTTCCTCTTTTGTCAAGGGCATAGAAATGTGACTATAAATCTATTGGATAGTCTAATTAACTGTTATAAAACTGAACCTTGAGCACATCATACTAGATTGTTTTACTACTAGCTTACATTAAATTGAGTATTTGTGGTATGCCCAATACTATGTTGGAAGACTTAATACTGAAAGAAACTGTTCTTGCCCTAGAGAGATTTAGAGTTTGGAACCTAATACGTCCATACTGTGAAAAAGAGGGAATGATAGAGAATAAAGTGCTAAATTCCAAATTAATTTCCAAGACTGCTTTTGTTAAATACATTACTTTTCTGTAATACCTTCATGTGTTTATCTGGAACTCTTGACAATCCACCAGGGCAAGTTATATGATAGAAATTTATCAAATATATGATATGTTATAAAACCTGAGATTCCTATAGATAATTTAAGGATGAAAGTAGGGTAATGAATTCACCATAGTGCAGTCTATAACTTAAGAACAAAGATGCTTTAGAAAAACAGTACAATATTTTGCCTCTGTAGATTTTTAAAGGAAGTGTAGATTTGTTTTTTGCAGCTATATTTTGATTCCTGCCTCTTCCATGAATCAGATTATAAAATAACGATTTACTCATATTAGTAAAATAGTGGTATTCCCTTGATTAGAGTTTAGATCTAGTGATTTTCTATTGTGGTAATCAAATTTTATTTTAAATGTTTCTCATTTTAAAATGGAATTCAAACAAAATTTATGGTTTAGTATGGGCATACATCAAACTATATTTTAGGCTTTTATTTTTAAAACTCTTAAAATTGGTAGCACTGAGTTGAATAAAAAATATTTTATGTACATGCAGAAAAAATATTTTGTATGTTTATACAGGTCTTATTTCATATGTCATGTAGAATAGATTTTGGGAAATAAAATAATTTATTTAAGAAATATACGTTTTCTTTAGAGAATATCACAGGAATTTCATCTCATGTAAAGTTGTCTATTTCTTATCCCTACTGTATCTAATGAGTCTTCAAGTATTGAACTAATACTGAAATTTCTGTGAAAAATTAGATGTGCAAATTATTCCTTTAATCATTTATTATAAATTTTGTATTGGTATTCTAATTTTTTCATTTGCGTTGATACACATTCAAAGCATACCAAGTATGGTTGAACTTAGAAGGCATCTTCTTTATATCTGAGTCACTGTCCAGAGCTAAAGCTGCTCAGAGTTTCCACCTCTGCTCAGAACTCCTTACAAGTTCCATCTCAATTGTCTGATTTGGCCCATGGAACTAAATGTTTTGGAGCATCATGAGAGATGTGTTGCATTCCGAATATAGATTTTAGTTTTCTGCAGTATTTCCACTTAGTGGACATGCCACTATGATTTTGGATACACCAGCGTCTGGTTCAGAAAACAATTCATGGACAACAATAGGAATATGAGGTTTATTTACCGATATTTAGGGAATAGTTCAATTCCCTGTAGTAGCTTAGAATTCTCAGGGAATAATGTAAAAAAATAAAAGAAACCTTGGTTCAGAAAGAATAAATTCTACAAGAATACTTAAAATCAATAATGTAAATTAAAGGAATTATTTATTTTTGTAGCAGAAAAAGACAAGAGTTACAAGAAAAATGTGTAAATATGTTTGCTGCTATCGGACTTCTATTATTCACTAAAATTTTTCTAGTTAAATCTGTAATTTTAAGAATAATAAGTAAGAGGGGCACCTGGGTGGTCCAGTCGGTTAAGCATCTGACTTCGGCTCAAGTCATGATCTCAGGGTTTGTGTATTTGAGCCCCGCATCAGGCTCTGTGCTGACAGCTAGCTCAGATCCTGGAGCCTGCTTCGGATTCTGTGACTCCCTCTCTTTCTGACCCTCCCCTGCTCACGCTCACTCTCTCTCTCTCGGAAATCAATAAAGCATTGAAAAAATCAATAAAGCATTGAAAAAAAAAGGAATAACAAGTAAAGTACAACTCCACTTAAACTATTTTTATTTGAAAAAGCGAATGGACTGAATGAGATAGTTGATTAAGCTCTCTTGAAAATAAACGGACTAATAAAAACATAAAATTAATGCAAAATGACTCCTGTTTTGTTTTTGTTTGTTTGTTTTTTGTATTTTTTATTTATTTTTGAGAGAGAGAGAGAGAGAGAGACAGCCTGAGCAGGGGAGGGTCAGAGAAAGTGGGAGACACAGAATCTGAAACAGGCTCCAGGCTCTGAGCTAGCTGTCAGCACAGAGCCCGACACGGGGCTCAAACCCACGAACCGTGAGATCATGACCTGAGCTTAAGTTGGACACTTAACCAACTAAGCCACCCAGGCGCCCCAAAATGACTCCTGATTTGAAGGTAAGTCCTACCTCTTAAGTTCTATGTTCCTTGGTTAGCAAAATCTCTGTTTTAACAATTCTGACCCACTTCTTTAATTGCAAAATAAGGGAAATAGGGCCTATCTCATAACATATTACAAAGTCTAAATGAAATCCTTAAATGTTTGTTTCGGCAGGTCCAGATTCACTATAAAAGTATTTTATTTACTCCTCAATAAGACAATATACAGTTAAAAAGATAGACATTTGTATTCTACTCTAATTTCTTCAAATTGAGGTTGAAAAACCTTCTTTTATAAAGGGCCAGGCAGTAAATAATCTGAGTCAAAACAACTTATTTCTGTCATTGTTACAGAAAAGCAGCCCCAGATGGTACTGAAATAACTGAGTGGCCATGTTGTAATGAAGCTTTATTTAAAAAAAAAAAAAAAGTTGCAGCTGATTTAACCCACAGCCATTGTTTGCTTACCCCTGGAGTAGAGAATTACATTTAACATTGGAAATAAAGCACAAAATAAATAGAGGGAAGAAATTTAAGAAATAAAACCAAATTTTTCCTCTCCTGTTGCCACTCAGTATTTGTTGTCTCCAGTGATATTGTTTTTCCATGGCTTAATTCATGATTCTCAACTTCCAATGTTTAGTTTTATGGGTTCTAGTTTCATATGTTCAAATGTTTTTTTAATGTCTCTATATCAAACTGATTATACAAAACAAATCCTCTCATAAAGCAAAAACGATTCATCGTCCCTTATCTTATGAATGACATTGCCATTATTGAATTGTATTGATATAAAATCTTATCATCATTGTGATATACAATATTGGTTGACTGATATAATCCCAATTCCCAATCTCCAATCCTTGTCTTCCTCAGCATTTTTTCAGTCTACCATAGTTGAATAGCAGAGTCTGTCCATTGAGGTATATGATGCATGTAGCAAGTATTTTAGAGAAGAATTTTGTCCTTTTTCTTTCTTCCTGTAAGATAGATATGATAACTTGGAGGCAGAAACTATCTAGTGACCATGAAGAATAGCAAATACATCAGCTATAATATAATTATGCCTCTAAAAGACTAAGTCAATGCTAGCAGCCACCTACCTCCAGACTTAAGTGAGGAATAATCCTGTATGTGTTTTAGCTACTATATTCAGGCTTTCTGTTCTGTACAGTGAGAGCATCCTGATTAAGTTATCTTTGATTTTTCCAACTGTTTAAATCCCATCCCTGTTATATTGTTGGTTTCCAAATTCTGCTTATTCTTTACTCAGAAAAATGTTTCTATTACTATCCCTAAACATTGCATTCTGATTCACCTATTTAGAAAAACTTTAAATTATCCAGAGTAAAAAGATATGGAAGGAAAAAACTAATGATGTATCATTAGGGTGCCCAGATGTCCTAATTTTCTGGGACTGTTAACACCTGGTATACTAGTATAATTATTAATAGCATCCTTTGTCAACAGTGTCCGGTTTTAAAAATAAACTATAAGTTGTCTTGTCTATTATTGATTCATGTAGATCAGTTTAATTAATACTATAAATACTGGAATCTTAAAAACTGAACAAACTGACATTAGTGGATTTGGAAGAACACAGTGACATTGATTGCTCATTTATCTCCATGTCAAGTTTTGATTTCTGTACTGGACATTTCAGCATCCTATGTGATAAATATTAGGCTAGATTTAAATGGTTTGGGTACAACTGAAAGCTGTTGTTTTGTTTTGTGGGAAAGTCAAGCGTGAAACTATCATTTGAAAAGCAGGATTCATATTGCAGTGACTCATTCTCTAAACAGACCTCAGACCTTTTATAGAATCTCCCACTCCTGTTTCTGTCACCAAAAGCAGGTACTGTTCTTCACTTTTGCATCAACATCAGATGTGGATGACTCAGCAGAGGCTTATTTTACTCCTAGAATGCTCTCATTAAAAACTGAAGTTTACTTAGGGTTGGTTCAACTGCTTTAAGTTACATAGATAAAGTTTGCATCACTGGTATTTAGAAAATCTTGCTGGTCAAACCAACAAAATCCAGAGGTTACTGTTGTGCCTGTCATAGTAGTAATGAATAACCTTCACTTTTGCTTTCTTCCCCTGTCACAGTGACCCATGTGAGTCATCATACACAGAAGTTTAAGAAACTCTCAATACAACCTAATCAACATGGTCCTATTTTATTCCCTTTAAAATACCATTCCAGGGTGCCTGAGTGGCTCAGTCTGTTAAGTGTCTGACTTTTGGTTTCAGGTCAGGTCATGATCCCAAGGGTCACGGGATTGAGGCCCACATCAGGCTCTGTGCTGAGTGTAGAGCCATTCTCTCTCTCTCTCCCTTTCCCCCACTAGAGTTCTCTCTTCCTCTCTCTAAAATTAAAAACAAAAATACCATTCCATTTTCACTTTAGTTTCTATTCTGAATAACTCAGTAAAACCTCTTCTAAATTTAAGCTAAATTTTGGAGACTCTTTTTCTGAATACAGCCCTATCAGCAGCTGCCACCATATATTTGCTATCATCCTAATCATCATCATGTTGAACTTTTTAAATGTATTGTAAATTTTTATGTACATGTACATTGCATTTTTTCCACTTAATATCTATAAAATTTAGATTCTTTAAAATAAAGTTAATTGGGGCTCCTGGGTGGCTTAGTCTGTTAAGCGTCCGACTTTCGCTTAGGTCATGATCTCGCGGTTCGTGGGTTCGAGCCCCGCGTCGGGCTCTGTGCTGACTGCCAGCTCAGAGCCTGGAGCCTGTTTCAGTCTGTGACTCCCTCTCTCTCTGACCCTCCCCTGCTCACGCTGTCTCTCTCTCTCTCCTAGAAATAAATAAAAAGTTAAAAAAAATTAAAAAAAAGATATAAAATAGTGTTAATTTGGACTTTTGTACAGCTTTCAAAGTCTTAAGAGTCCTCTGAAGAAGACTCAAATATACATTGGTGCTCCACCATGTCCTACTTGAATTAATAAATACGTTTTGATGTTTCCTATACGTGTTTCCCAAATAGTTCCCTGAAAGAAATTATGCCTTTGATTTATATCCCATATTTGCCAATTATTACAGAACCATAATTATGTGTACAATTTTAAATGAGCAACTTTTGGTAAAAAATAATTGAACAAGTGTAATGTTGACCAAATTTAATAATATGTGGACACATAAAGACTTTCTGTCCTACTCTTGTGCTAGTTTATACTTAAATATGCATTTTTTATTATTTCCCCAGTTTTTAATCTCTTCCTTCAAATTATAAATCTGTGTAACATGGAGGAACTATGTTCTCTACACTATTTGTATCATAGGCATAAAGCATAATATAGTCGTGAGCTCTTCATAAATATTTTATGACCTACCCTCAGTAACTTTTTCCATATTATGTTCCCTGAGGAGCCAGAATCAGATTCCCAATCTAGCGGTTCCTACCTGAGAAAGAAGAGCGAATGCTGATTTTGATAACTGCTAGATCAAAAAGTGAATATGCCTTTCTCACTGCTGGAGACGTTGTCTGTGACCAAAGGTTTTCCCATTTCCTACTGATGTACACATAGAACTCTCATTAAAACTGTGGAAGTTTTGAATGCACTTCACCAAGGGTATGTACCCTTTTGTGCTGAAAGATGAACATTCCTAAAATAAACTCCTTTTACATCTAAATTGCAACTTGCAGGAGGTCTCACTCCTGAGCTGTGCACAAATAAAGAGGAGGAAGACTCTCCTGTGGATAATGAGTATATGCAGAATTCTTTAGTGAATAATCACAGATACTGGTTAATGCAAGATGCAGCTGTGCATTCATAATAATAGTCTCAAAAAGCTGTGCTGTTAGGAGCATGATTCGATGCTGTGGGTAAAGGAAATTAATCTGGAGATGAAAACGTTATTATGGCACTGGCTTAACAAACTATACAATAAACTTAATGTAATTACATTTGATATAAATTTAAGAATGTAGCATAGTCACTGGATTGAAAAAGATGGTTCTAACAGAATATGAAAGACCTATAGTGGGTAATTATCTAATAATGCCTCAAGAAATAGCTATTTAGAAAGTTGGATATGCTTTAAAAAAAAAAAAGAAAGTTGAATATGCTCAAAAAGTTAAACATAAACAATAAATTATTCACGTTTAGGATGGGTAGGTTCTGAAAATCATCATTTTGCTGAGTCAGACACACTGAAAAATGGATTTGCAAAATTGGGGCTTGGGACCAAAATCAGGCTTGCTTAGAAGAAAAGGAGAAAAGGGATTGGCCCTTTGACTCTCATCTTGCTCCATACTCTCCTGTTTACTTTGTCACTTTGTTCTTTCCTTTTGGCCTCTGCACTTCTGTTTTTCAACATACTTAATTCTTCCTTTATATTTGACCTTTGCCTGTTCACCTGCATCCTTTCCCCCCTTAATAGCATTCATCCTCTTTTCTTATATCTTTATCCATTATATTCAGGGAGTTAAAATTTTTATGTTGTTTCATATAGATGAAAAACAAGAGAATGCAAAACCTGTATGCCAATCATCCTCCATTTTGTACCATCTTCAAGGATTATTGGTAGTTAAACAATAGGTAAATAAACAGCAGCATTTAGCACAATTGGCCATTGTATGTTAATAGTCAATTAGTCAATAGAGAAAAACTGGAAGAAACCATTATGATGGCGGTTTTTTTCTTTTATAGTTTATGATTTTTTTTTTTTTTTTTTTTTTTTACTATTTACTCATTTTTGAGAGAGAAAGAGAGGTAGAGCATGAGCAGGGGAGTGGCAGAGAGAGAGGGAGACACAAAATCTGAAGCAGGCTCCAGGCTCTGAGCTGTCAGCACAGTGCCCGACATGGGACTCAAACCCATGAACTGTGATATCACTACCTGAACTAAAGTTGGTTGCTTAACCACTGAGCAATCCAGGCACCCCATGAAGATATTTTTAGTAACCTCTTCTCTGAATGTGAGGCTTCAACTCAGGACCCTGAGATAAAGAGTTAACCTGACCTACCAACTAAGTCACCAGTCACCCCAAACTATCATGATGTTGATGAAACAACAGGGATTCTACAGACCTGATGGCAAACCTTAACTCTGAGATAAACAGTACTAAAAATAGCTGCTGGACTTAGCCTTAACATAGTCTACAGTCTATTCCTCTCCTACTCTATTATCTTTTATTTTCATTTACTTCTATTTAAAAAAAATTAATGTTTGATTATTTTTGAGAGAGACAGAGCATGGGCAGGGGAGGGGCAAAGAGAGAAGGAGACACAGAATCTGAAGCAGGCTCCAGGCTCTGAGCTGTCAGCACAGAGCTCAATGTGGGGCTCGAGTTCATGAACTGTGAGATCATGACCTGAGCCAAAGTCAGAAACTTGACCGACTGAGCCACTCAAGCACCCCTATTACCTTTTGTTTTTAGCATGTTTTTAAAAAGGTATAGTTCCCCAACTAAGAAGTACAACCATAAGCCCACAGAATTTCCATAAGAAGTATTCTGCCCCTGGACAAAAGTAATTCTGGGAATTGGAAGTCCACTCAGTTGATAAATTCATCCCATCAATATAGAGTTCTACTATAAATGTTTGAGTACTCATGTCTCACTATCACCAGCCAGTGAATTTGGTTTCAGAAGACTGGGATGTGTAACTCATCCACAAGAACAGAGGAAGAGACTTTTAGGTAAATGTTTCTCAAGGCTGGTCACATAGTTGAATTATCTGTGGATCTTTTAAAAAGGACATGTTTTGTCCACACCTCAACGTTGCCAAAAAGTGCCCCTGGATATATGACCATCTGCTATAAGTAGCTGGGTTACATTTATGGTTGGAAGCTCCAGGGAGGTAATAACCACACAATTCATTTTTCAATAGGCAACTTGAGAGACATAATCATTCAATTTCTATATTAAACAAATTTGGGCTCTAAACTGTTGGTATGAGATGTCAACTACACAAGCAACATACTGTCTATCCTAGTATATATCATAATTATTTGAATACCAGTCTAGTCTCATAATTCTCCCTAGAAGCATTTGAGCCCGTATAATGCATTTATTGTCTTTTAAAAAGCTTCCTTCACGGGGCGCCTGGGTGGCTTAGTCGGTTAAGCCTCCGACTTTCGCTCAGGTCATGATCTCGCGGTTTGTGGGTTCGAGCCCCGTGTCGGGCTCTGTGCTGACTGCCAGCTCAGAGCCTGGAGCCTGTTTCAGAGTCTGTGACTCCTCTCTCTCTGACCCTCCCCTGCTCACGCTGTCTCTCTCTCCTAGAAATAAATAAAAAACATTAAAAAAAAAAAAAAGCTTCCTTCAACCACCATTTTAGATTTAATAATTCCATCAGAAGATTCTGTTAGTTCTGTCTGTTGGCAAGGCCTGCCTGTTGGTGAAGCATCATCCTTGCTACCTGAAAAAGATGGTCGTTAAATAAGCTGGTTATTATTATAATGTTTTTGAGTTGTATTCCCTCCACGGTTACTAGGTTGTCTTCTGGAACAGAGAAAGATCATTAATCATAAAAAAAGAAAGTTACTATTTCCCCAATCTATGCTGCTGCCACCACTCAAAGCATTATTAGCACAATTGAATAAACCACTACCTCTTTCTTAAGCTTTGCTATGCAGCTGGGTCAATTTAGTGTTTCATTCACTGTATAGATACTTAATTAAACATTAATAGGTGTCAGGTTCTCTGCTAGAAGCTAGAAGTAACTGTTCCTGTAGTCAACAATAGTTTTAGTGAAGTTTCTGCCTTCTGTTGACATCACAGAAATAACATGGCAACCAACATCACTGCCCTGCCTTAACTTTAGCCCAGCCAAGGAGAGAAAATTCCTATTTCCACTTTTGTGACACCTTCTTTTACTTTGGTACAAGAGCACTATTGGCTTGTTATTGGAATCTTCTCACACCTTTTTCATGTAAAAATGTTTTTGACTGTGTTTTTAAGCGTCTACTTTAGCTATTCCCTGGAGAACTTGAAGAGACTGTTCTTATGTACAAAATAAGAAGGGGACTTTTAGTCTGAGAGACATGCACCATGTTCTGTTAAATGTTTCTTTTTTTTTTTCTCCCCTAAGCTGATCTTGGAAAAATTCCTCACCATGTCTTCCTCAATCCTTTATGCCAATAAACTCCTAGAAACATTTTGTGGACATAGGGGAATTATATGTAGGCTTATGATATCACACTTATAATTTATATAATTATTTCATTGATCATTTATTATACATTTGTAACTTTAAAGTTTATTACTGTTTACCACTTTCTAATAATATGCATTTGTTTTTATTGAACACTATTTTATTTTATTTTATTTTTTAGCTTTATCATTTGCCATTTATTTTTTATTTTATTTATTTATTTTTTTTACAAATGGTTTATTGTCAAGTTGGTTTCCATATAACACGCAGTGCTCATCCCCACGAGTGCCCCTCTCTGTGCCCATTCCTCCCTCCCCCGCACATCCATCAGTCCTCAGTTTTTGTCAGCATTCAAGAGTCTCTCATGGTTTGCCTCTCTCCCTTTCCCCCACCATTTCCGCCCTTCTTCTCCCCCTTGGTCCTCTGTTAAGTTCCTCCTAATCCTCCTATACGTGCAAACATGATATTTGTCCTTCTCTGCCTGACTTATTTCGCTCAGCATAACACCCTCAAGGTCCATCCATGTTGCTACACATGGCCAGATTTCATTGTTTCTCATTGCCATGTAGTATTCCATGGTATAGATAAACCACATCTTCTTGATCCATTCATCTGTTGATGGACACTTAGGCTCTTTCCATGTTTTGGCTATTGGGGAGAGTGCTGCTATGAACATTGGGGTACATGTGCTCCTATGCATCAGTATTTCTGTATCCCTTGGGTAAATTCCTAGCAGTGCTATTGCTGGGTCATAGGGGAGTTCTATTGTTAATTTTGTGAGGAACCTCTACACTGTTTTCCAGAGGGGCTGTACTAGTTTACATTCCCACCAACAGTGTAGGAGGCTGCCTGTTTCTCCACATCCTCACCAGCATCTCGTGTTATTGAACACTATTTTAAATGGCTATATAGTACATTCCATATAACACACATCTTAGTGACCATCGAGGATTTTGTAGGCAAGGATGCTTGATTTCTTTGTCTGAAGTATACAATGTCTGCAGACCAGTTGTTGGAATATATCAGAAAGAGTTGTTTTCTCTCACTTGAGAAAAGTAAAAGAATGATTGTAAAATAAACAATAGCTTAACAGCACATCTTATTCAATATTCTAGAAAAATAGTTGGTAGTCATTATCTAGTCTCTATCAGTGTTATCAAAACTTGACAATACTTTTTGTATACAATGTTTACATTTTTACTATTAGGATCTATATGAAGGGAAAACACTATGGGGAGACTAAAGTCTTTTATTTTGAAACCCAAAAATGCAATGTATGAGCAGCAAAAGGCAGTGGGAGACTGCCAGCCTCTCCATTGATATGGCTTTTTTCATTTTCTCCTGGGGTTTTGCTGGTCATGGGATTGTATCAAATATTCTTAACAGCATGAAATAATCAACAAACTGGAACTAGAGAAAGATCAAGATCAGTAGGTAGGAAAATGTTCTGATGGATTAAAAATAATAGTTATGAAATTTGGGGATACAAAACTTATCTTTTCTTATGTTTCTATTAAAAATATGAATTTATAAAATGGTTTTAAAAAGCATCATGTGGGTACCTTAAAAAAATCCTACCCTTGCACAAACTTTCCTGGATGTGATTTATAACATGGGAATTTCTCAAGTTTAAAACTAAGGGAAAAAAATACCTTTAGGAAAAGCAGAAATTTTAGTAACTCTTTTCATTTGACCTTAAATCTAAGCTTCTCAGAATTTTTACAAGGAATAATTCAAAATATAATAAACCTTATACTTTCCCCAAAGTTTCTCCAATTCACTTCAAATTCTCTTGCATGAAAGTTCTTTCTTATCACTCATATATCATATATTATAGTCTTAGCACTCTGCCCTACATGAACTTTCTAGGGAAATATTCCATGCAATGCATTTATATCATGGGGGTCTATAGGCTTAATGTAAATTTATAGTTCTCAGTGAGAAATTTTTAATTTTATACTTTCATTTTAATAATAATTTATTATTAAAACAGTGTGGATAACCCAAATAGATTTCTTTAATGCTACATGATTTGAGTGGGGCGAGGGGGTTGTTTTTGTCTTCTTTTTTTTTTATTGTTGTTAGTTCCGAATGATGATTTTCACCATTAGGAAATTAGTAGCAAGAAATAGCATTACCTTTGAGTTTGTGTTAAAGGTATAGTTAGATCAAATTTTACCATTGATGATCTCAAATTAAATAATACTCTTTGCATTGCAATACATTTTTATGACAATGGTCCTGAATGAATCACTTTAATTCACACACACATTCTTTTTGTGTTCACATCCTTATAGGGTGACTGTACTGCTGACTAGCAATCCATTTATGTACCTCTAAGAACTGAACTGACTTTCTGGCTCACACTGGTCAACAGAATGCACCAAAAATGATACTTTGTGAGTTTGACACCTTAGGAGGTCTTGCAGTTTCCATCCCTGCCATCTCAGAATGCTTCATCATCATGAAAGAAAGAATCTACCCTGATAGTGTTGGAGGCCGTGCCAGCTCCGACAGGTCCAGGGGTCCCTGAAGGATGGAGGGTGTCGGCGAAAGAGAGTGAGAGAGCCCCGAGATCCTTTCTGATCACCAGGCAGGGATCTCTGTCCTGTCAGTTTTGGTGTCTTTATTTATAGGTCAAAAGTTAGCATGGCATCAGAAAATGGAATTTTTACAATGGATAGCTCTTTGTGATAAGATGTTTTTGGAAAAAGTACAGAAACAGGTTTTACAGAAGTCTTCTTGCAGAACAGCCCCAATTATAGTGAAGTTGAGTAACTAAGAAAATAACAAGGTGCTCACATTATAATAACACTAAGATTAAGTCATAGGTTTGTAGATACTCTTATCCATCCTCATCACAGCTGCCAGGGTAAGGGAAGGTGTTTGTGGAAAGTAGGTCTTAGGGAAGGGGCTGCTATACACCATCAGTTAGTTAAAAACAGTGTTTTTAAGTCATTGAGTATAGAAGATAACTCATGTAGCATTATTCCATTTTTAAGTATTAATATATTTTCCATCTTTATATGAACATCATACATATCATTAAAATTCCCTAATCCAAAGGTACTTAAAAATACTTAAACAAATATAAGAAACAAAAATAACATTTTTATTGAAAAATGATAAAGAATAATTAATATTTTACTGTCTCAATATTACAGTTCACCCCAATATTTTGGTGGGGCCAGGGGTGGAAGAATAGTTTGATCTCAAGCTCTGTGTGAGAAACTAAAAATAGGTGATTCATGCCAGAGAGAAAAACAAAATCTTCCATTGCTCTTTGCATTTCTGGAGGAAGAAACTTGAAGAGGTATTTTGCTCACCATAAGAATGCATTTTAGGTTGTGCCAGGGTGGCTCAGTCAGTTAAGCCTCATGTGTGATTTTGGCCCAAAATCACAGTTCCTGAGATTGTACCCTATGTCCAGCTGGGTTCTGACAGAGCCAAGGCCACTTGGGATTCTCTCTCCCTCTCTCTCTGCCCCTCCCCATGAGCATGCAGTCTTTCTCTCAAAATAAATGAATAAATAACAACAACAAAAGAATGCATTTTAAGGAGAAACATTGATTCTCCACTTTCATATTGGCTTTTTACTACATAGTAGTATAGACAAATGGAACTAGATTGTAAAAAATAATAATCTAACACTTTGAAGTGCATTTCAGTAGAAGTTTAGAATGGTAGTTATCAGAATATTATGATAGAAATCGAAATGGCCTTTCTTGTTTTGCTCTGGAGAAATATTGGTGAGCTGGAGAGCTAACTGGTAGGGAGACAGTTATCAAATACATTCTGTACGGGAAGTAATCTGGATAATGTAAATCAGACACTACCGAGTAAATAACTCTTTCAAGGAAAAAGCTTGGTTATAAACTACTGGAATCCTGAAAACTAGTGTTTGTTTCATGGTTATTTATATTCTCTTTTAGATCTGCATTAAGAGGTGCCTCTTTTGCATGACTACTTAACATGTTCTGCATTAGGAACAATGATCTTTGTACATAACCCATATTAATTATAGAAAAATAAAAACAATAACAGTGAATAGGACAAGTTGTCATGAGTGAGAAAGAATACTTTCATAATAGTTTACAATTTAAGTTTAGGTAAAGTATAGGTAAAGGTGTGCAGGATGAGATGCCCCAGAATATGCTATTTTGGCATAAAGATTATTTTGAGTTAAAAGAAATCAAAACCAGCAGATGCAGGAAAGGCCTGCTGCCTTCCCCTCAACTGTCTAAATTTGCATGGGAAAGAAGAACCTGTAACAGGAAGAGAGCTACTCACAGACTCTCCTTTATCTAAGGAACTTACCCTGCATAACAGGGCAAACTTGTTTTTCCAAACATTTTTCACCTTCCTATTACTGAGCTTTCTCCCCTCTGATCTTCGGCCTCTACCCGTCTCCTTAGTTCAGATAAGCCTCTCCTGGTCTCACTGTTTTTGGAGTCTCATGTCTGTGTGGATCCCCCATAGACACACCTATTAAATTTGATTTTCTCCTGCTAATCTGTCTCATGTCAAAATGATTCCAAGTCCAGCTAGAAGGACCACAGGGCAGAGGAAGTTCTTCCTTCTCCACAATAGGTAAAACTTTTAGTTTTAACTATATTCTATAAACAAATTATGAAGGAATATAGACATGATGTCTTTGACAATAACATAATGGAAACATAAAATTAAAATGATTTTTAGAAATAAGGATAGAAATAGAAAAATACAAAACATTAAGTTCACTTTACACATTAAAGCTGCAGTATGGTCTCCCAAGTGACACACAGCAAACATAGAGTGTTTTCTTGTCCTTGAGCTGAATTATCTCCATATTATATAAAGAGTAAATATTTATACCCTCAGTTCCTATAATAAATATAGACATGCCGTAGGAGACATGATGTGAAACCATTTGTTTATAACTACCTTAATAAATATCATTCTCCTGCCTAATCTTTTTACTGCAATGCACTTTAATTTGACAATAGAATTGACTATCTCTTTCCTGAATTTTCAAAGTATGTAAATGATGCAATTTTCACCTCAGCCAGAGACCTTTATTTTTCTTTGATAGTGTCAATGACACAGGCAGAACAGAGCCAAAGCTTCAAAAACTTTAATGGTTAACCATTTATAAGAAGTGGCACCTTTTAAATTAGCAAGACACCAAAAAACATCTGTGTAAGAAATGTCAAAATGAAATACGGCAAAGCCGACTTCATACTGAGAATCTTTATCAGAGTGCATAAGTCTTTTCCCTTGTGGCCCTTATCCTAGCACGAAGATCATAGGGGAAATAATTGCTAAAGGGTGCATCCAGCTGAGTTTCTATTTTATCTTTACATTTACGAGAAAGAACATAAAGGGCAGTGCTCAATCTAGCAAGATTAGAGTTATGGTTCCCGTTGGATGTTAGTCTTGAACTTGGGTAATACAGGTTGCATTTTCTAATGAGCTGATGATGTGTGAAGATGAACAACTTAAACCTCTGCTAATCAAAAAATATTTCCAGTGAAATATAAAGGTTCCACAATTAATTAGTTTTTTCTAGGAAATTTTTTATAGCTTGATTTACTCTCCCTTTATTAGGATATGACATCATATTCCGTGTTTAACAAATGGGAAAAAAAGGAGAGAGTGTATTTCAACCTAATAGAGAACGAAGATCAAGGTAATTAAAACAAAATTGAATAAGGAAGACCAGAGATTTAGGGTGTGAGAGCACCTTTAATAGAATCACTTGATTGACCTGCTTCAAGAACAATATAATTTAACACAGTGTTTACTCAGAAAACTTTAGGTGTTTGGCAGAATTTGTCATTTTTTTGTTTTGGCATAGGGAATGTCAATGGTGGTGTATGCTAATAGAACATAAGAGATCAAATTAAACTCTAAGTATATTCGAGCATATATCTATATCATTAAAAAAAAGTTTCAAAGAGCCTATCTTCTTTGTACTTTAATTAATCGTCTCCTGCACAGCAAAAACTAAGGAAATCTGCACTTCATATTTATATATTCATTTATTGATAGCCTCTTCTGGTATAGAAATGTTATAAGGTAGTTAAATATTATGTTATTGTGTATATCTTTCATATTTTTGAGTACACAAAGATATTCTAAATTATTTAGGATTTCTCAAAGTCAAAGCGTGTGTTAATCATTAGTTTATCAATGATTGTTGACTATTAATGATTACACACCAGTACAGTATAGATCAATAGCTTAAGTTTTGCACTCATTGATTGAAAACATGTAAAGAAGATAGTCTGAATAATACTAGCTTAGATAGATGGGTTTTACAAAATTTTCACATTTACTGAAATGTAAATGTTTTAGTTTAGGATGTAACTATTTGAAAGTGTTGTAGGAAACAGATTTATATGTGGTTTTAGAAAGTTAGCAGTTACTTACACTGGCGAGCTATAATTGACATGGGTGTAAATTCATTTGTTTATATAATTGATTGATATCTAGATTAAAATTCTTAAACCTGTCAATAATAATTTATTCTTTAAGAGAGCTAATCTAAAATTTTACCTGAATTTCACTGAAAAATAAAAAGTTTAGAGAAGCACATGAACACATCAATGACTGCAATACTCAAAGGGAATCTTTCTAGAGTATTAACTGTCAACTGTTTTAATCAGTGCAGCATAAAATCTTGACAAGGTCAGTTAAAATGACTTTCCAAGTATTTAGTATCGATGTCATATGCATCAATAATTAATTCTGGATAATTTTATGTTTTAGGAGACAGGCTTGGATAATAGGAACAGTACAGACTTTAAAGAAAAAGAAAAAAAATGGTTCTCATCCCAACTGAACTTTCAACTAGGTGTGAAATCTAAGGACTAATGACCTAACTTCATTAAAGGCTTATTTTCTTATTTGCAAAAGAGGGATAAATGGGCATTTTATACATGACTGTTAAGGAAGATTTAACACATAGATTCTTACATAGAATATGCTAAATAGCAAATAAAATAGCCATTTACCTATTTTTTTTCTTTTATTTCTAAAAAAAGTGTTCTTTTTTGTTCCAATTCAAATGTTAGGATATAAATTAATCAAGCATAAAAATATTCACGATTTTACTTGTATCCATACAGTATTACATATGTAAACCTGGTAATATGAGAGTAGAGTTTTAAGTCATCATAAACTGTGTAATGCAAAGCATTGTGAATGCAAAGCAACTAAAAATTAGAGGCTTAACTAGGAGAACTAAATAGGACTGGTAATGTGCCATCAGGTTCATGTTCAAAGTGTCCTAGCTGCTTAGATGCTAAGAGCTAAGAAAAGTTTGTACACACACACACACACACACACACACACACACACACCTGTCTTCTGCCTAATTTTTCCATGATTTTCTCTTCCCTGAATTTTCAGTCTGTAAATGATGCAGTTTAATACATACTTATGATCAGAGAGTGTCAGGATATACTAAGTGTAAATGTATGAAAGCAGGCATTAGAGGGCTAGTGAACAGGTGAAAAATGCTGAAAGCACTAAAACGTGCAGTGCTGTCTTTGAATCTTGTTTATTTCATTTCACTCTTCCATACCCAAGTGAAATCTTTCCCCTATGATTTTGTTTGTTCTTCCACTCATCCACAGTCTCCATGAATTCATTAATCATGAAAACACAGCTTGGATTCCATATATTTAAGTCGTTGGTTACAACGCAAATTTACGTATGAAAAAAAGCTACCCATGTTTCTTTATTTATACATTTTTTTGCAAAAATACAGGGTATACAGAGCACTTGTGTGTTGTGTGTATCCTGTTTATTTCATATCTATGTATTGTTTGGAATATATCTGCCCTTAAAGTAATTCTAGGATTAACATTCTTTCTTAAATCATAAAGAAATTTAAAACTTGCTAATTTATGATTATGAAAAGGTAAGAGAGAATCCCTATACAGCATTTCATCAGTGACATCTAAGCATGTGTTTGTGCTTAATATTTTTTCTGCTAATTGTATTATTAAATAATTATTATTAACAGAATGTCTGTTAATGATAATGATACTTTTGTATTAACTATGTAACAAAATGTGTAATAATTGAATGCATTATGTAAAAAAAACCTAGTTAAATACTTTTCTATTTAGTGACTATTTAATGCAAGAAAACTCACTGGAATATTATTTGACATTATGAAAACAGTTCTAAATATAACAATGTTGCAGGCATATAATATCAACTTATAAAATAAAATGAAATATTGATATTTTATATATTAATATGTTATAAAATATAATATTGGTAATCTAATAAAATAGACCAATATTTTGACTTTATAAAGGAAGAAAACATATAATAGTTATACCAGATAGTCAAAATGAAAAATATAATACTGTATTATTAATTCAAACAATATCTTAGTTCTATTTTCTCTAATAATAAAAGTAAAATCCTAAGATTGACCATCCTGAGAATTTGTGGATTAAGTATTACTAGACATATAAGGATAATTCTGTTGGGTACTTTTTTGGAGTATAAGAACTTTTCAAAAGTCCCCTCAAATGATTTGAGATTTTGATTTGAAAAATAATTTTATTCATTAAAAAATTTTTAATGCTTATTTATTTTTGAGAGACAGAGCATGAGTGGGAGAGGAGCACAGAGAGAAGGAGACACAGAATCTGAAGCAGGCTCCAGATTCTGATCTGTCAGCACAGAGCCCAACATGGGGCTTGAACTCATGAACCATAAGATCATGACCTGAGCCAGAGTCTGATGCTTAATGGACAGAACCATCCAGGAGCCCCTACTTATTTTAAATGAACAGTTTACCGCAGTTATAGACCTATAGAGAAACAAAAAATAAATAAATAAAACCACTTAGATTTCAGTGTTGGATAGATATGGTGCAATATTTTATTTGTGTTTGCTTTCCCCACATGTTACATTTACTAGGCTGATGAAATCGCCTGGGATTATGTAAAGACTAAACTTCCTGACTCGAGTCTTAGTTCCTTTTCAGCTCTATGACATTTTGGCCAACATATTAATATGTGTCTTCCTTATCTATTTTTAAATCTTTATGCATGAATTGCTTTTTTTAAGATTTTTAAAAATGTTGATTTATTTTTGAGAGAGAGTGTGCACATGCGAGTGGGGGGAAGGGCATAGAGAGAGAGGGAAAGAGGATCTAAAGTGGATCTAAAGAGGATCTAAAGAGAATCAAGCCATTGTAGGGCTTGAACTCATGAACGAGAAGATCATGACCCAAGCCAGTCAGATGTTTTACCAATTGAGTCACCCAGGCGTCCTTACACATGAATTGTTTTTATAAGATTTGGAAGTATGATTTCATTTCATCTGCATGGTAACTTTAGGCAAGGAGATATTAATTCCCATTTTATAAATGAAGGCATTCAGTACCAGAGAGTTCAAATAGCTTAGTTAGGGGTACCTGCATGGCTCAGTTGGTTGTCTGACTCTTGATTTCAGCTCAGGTTGTGATTCTAGGGTCCTGTGATTGAGCTCCACATTGGACTCTGTGTTGAGTGTGGAGCATGCTTGGTATTCTCTCTCTCTTCTTTCTCTCTCTGCTTCTGCCCTTTCCCCCTCCTGTGCTCTCTCTTTCTCTAAAAATAAATTAATATTTTTTCAATGTTGTTTATTTATTTTTGAGAGACAGAGAAAGACAGAGTGCAAGTTGGGAGAGGGGCAGAGAGAGGAGACACGGGATCTGAACCAGGCTCCAGACTCTGAGCCATCAGCAGAGAGCTGGATGTGGTCCTGAAACTTACTAACCACAAGATCATTACATGAGTCAAAGTCAGATGCTTAATGGGCTGAGCCACCCAGTTGCCCCAAAATAAAATAAATCTTTAAATAAATAATACCATATTCAGAATAATGCAAAAATTAAAGAGAATAGGCAGAGACAGAGTATACTTTTCTTTGTCCTAATTATAATCTCCCCCTATGTATGGGTTCAATTCTATCTGTCTTTTGGACCCCTTCATTTCAGCAATCGATCATTCACTTTTAAAAAGAAGGAAAGGAGAGAAAGAGGTTGAAATGAGATTCAAAAGACTGTAACTCTCTTCCATTATCATATATTCTCCTATCCTTCATCAACTCTAAAGAGTTGCATACCGCAGAGCTTATAAATTCAAATGCCTACAAAGGTCTTTTGGAAATATTGTAGGTAGAAAGATGCATTAGAAAGTTCATGTCTGAGATTACCTCAAGCAGGGGTCTACAGTGCTGTCAAATATTGTGTTAAGGAAATATTTGCAGAAATTGCTAAATCTTCCAATTTTTCAAAGGAAGCAATATATCCAAATTTTTATGCAAAATCTCCTAATTTTAAATTTCACAGTAAGTTGTAAATTACAACCAATTTATAACTTTTCATCTATGGTCTCTACCTCACTTCTCCCAGATTGTTTACTGTTTAACTCTGATTTCTGGGATCTGCCACTAACACTCCATAATAATGGAGGTTGGTAAAGACTTGCATGTCATCTTTTGAATACATTTTAATTCACATCTTAACCAGTCATGAGCAGTTTAGAAGTGTGTTTATTGAAAGATCCCTTAATTATTACAACCACTCAAAATAAATGGTACTTACATGATATCATAAATAATTATGATATTAATTATAATATAATTATAAATAAAATGACAACTAGATTATAATATATAAATGTATCAGATTAACACAATATTAATTGACCTTAAATTTACACAATGTTTTATGTCAAGTATATTTCAATAAAATTTTTAAAACAGAGATTTCTTCACTTGGTTTTGTATCTTTCTCTACTCTCTCCCTTGTCAATCTCATCTATTACCACATTTCAGTTATTCTCTGTCATGAAAATAAACTCTTAACCTTAGCATTTAACACAGATTCCTGTTCATTCCACATAGGACTACGGGTATATCCTCCTATTCATATTCATATGTACAAGGGACAGCTAAAGTGTCAATTTCCAAAACATATGCCTGGTGGCTATTTTTTTTTTAACCTCAGTAAATATCATTATACTTTTATAGCAGTATTTTTGTTTCCTAAATCCTTATTGTTTTATTGTACCTTTAATTATACAATCATTTCTAGATAATGTAACGTATCCCCTACTAGACATAATTTCTATAGGGACAATAATTCTTTCTTTTATCTTTAATGTGACATCTTAGTACCTATAATACTGTCTGGCATGCCATACGTTTGTCAGTAAACAATTTATTGCTCCTCAGCTCCAAATTTGCCCGTCAATATATGCTCTGCCATAATGGGAGGAATTCCTCCTTTATGTATTTCTTCTATACAGCAAGCATGGTGTTAATTAAGCCTTCTCAGTAGAATGTGCTGGAGGCACGTTGCAGGAGAAAGGGGGTTCACCTAAAACTTCTGACCGCACATGGCAGGTGCACAGTTGTGTGAGTGAGAACACGCTGCCATGTTCTTTCCCAGACAGGAATTTATTTAGCAACCTCACCACCTGAACCTGGCCTGGTGACAACCTTCCCGCAGGATTTTCTACACTGACACCGTGAAGAACGTCATTCTTCCTGTCAGCACAGGTGCCTCAATTTTCCACTGGTACCCCTGTATCTTCATTCACCATTAGCCTAGTATTTGTACATACCGGCACTTAGGTCAAGTGAATAAGAGTCCACCATGTGCCACCTGTGCGGAGAATATTACTCTCTGCTTGTCCAGCAATTATAGACTAGCTCTGACCCAGGCAAATCCATTAACTTCTCTGCTATTCAGTGGGCTGCAATTGCACCTTTTCCAACAACCACTGGGAAGGAGATTCTGGGAGTAGCCTTATTTAATTGGTAGAGTCTAGGTCATTTGCCCAAACAGATACAGGCATACCTTGGAGATACTGCTTGTGAGTTCAGTTCCAGACCCAGCCACAAAGCGGGTATTGCAGTAAAGCAAGTCAGATGAGGTTTTTGGTTTCCAAGTGCATATAAAAATTATATTTACGCTATACTGTAGTCTATTAATTATGCAATAGCATTATGTCTTTCAAAATAGTACATACCTTAATTAAAAATACTTTATTGCTAAACAAGGCTAACCATCAACTGAACTTTCAGAAAGTCATAATCACTGATCGTAGATCACCATAACAAATATAATATTAATGAAAACGTTTGAAATATTGAGAGAATTATCAAAATGTGACACAGAGACACGAAGTAAATAAGTGCTGTTGGAAAAGTGGCAATGGTAGATTTGCTCAACACCGAGTTGTCACAAACCTTCCATTTGTGAGAAATATACAGTATGTGTGAAGAGCAATGAGGTGAAGCACACTAAAATGAAGCTTATACTTATACTGATTATCTGTTGGGGCACCTGGGTGACTGAGTTGGTTAAGCATCTGACTTCATCTCGTGGTTTGTGAGTTGGAGCCCCATGTTCGGCTCTGTGCTGGACACAGGCTCAAAGCCTGGAACCTGTTTCGGATTCTGTGTCTCTCTCTCTCTTTCTTTCTGCCCCTCCCCTGCTCATGCTCTGTCTCTCTCAATCTCAAAAATAAATAAACATTAAAAAAATTATTCTGATTATCTGTTATGGTCAGCTTTTGTAGTGGGCGGAAAATTCTACAATGCAGCCACAATCTTAAAGTGGAAAGTTTCCTAATTGTTGAACAGAATTCATACACTAGGCAGCCAAAATACATTAATGCACACATACATGTGTTCTTACTACATATATGCCCAAATATGGCATATTTTGGCATTCCATGCAGTAGTAAAAGCTCGAAAAATAAGTCTAAATGTTGATCAATAGAAGACTGCTTGAATAAATTGTGGGATGTCATTGGTAGACACTAGTTTTGCCTATGCACATACTAATCTCAATAAGCTACTGTCTTTGGCTTTCTACTGTAAAAAATAAACACAATAAACAATTCCAAAGTATGTGTTTTGTCTTGGAGTGACCATGTGAATTATATCGTAGCCAATGTCATTGGAAGACTGCTAATGAATTTAAAGAGGTCGACTGTGCAGCTTCTGAGAAAGTTTCTTCTCTCCCTATATAAAGGGGTGTGTGTGTGTGTGTGTGTGTGTGTGTGTGTGTGTGTGTGTGTGTGAGAGAGAGAGAGAGAGAGAGAGAGAGAGAGAAAGAGAGACAGAGAGAGAGAGAGAGAATGACAGGGAAAGACAGACAGACAGACAGAGGTTCTATCTACCTAATTCCTGTTTAAGAATGAAGGCATGATGCAGTTAATTTCAGCCAAGTAGCTTCTAATTATGAGGTTACAAATCTAAGGATAAACGCCAAGGATCAGTGATGGAAAGAGGTAAGACTGGATTCATTATGACATTACTTAACATCAGACTCTACTGTCAAATTATTTGAAAAAAATAATCACCACATATAAATTTCTAATAAGTGAAAACTGAATGAACCCTTAATTTATTCCATATTCATCTGATAGACTATGAAACACCCTTTAAAGATTGGATCAATGTTAATAAATCTTAAAAGTAAAATATTGAGTAAGAAAGTACAGTGTTGATATGTATGATAGATTTAGTAATTAAGAATGACAAAAACAGTGTTACATATTTTTATGGGTACATATGTGATAACTACATGAAATCTGAATAAGAAATTTGCACAGAAGGTGAGAGGGAGAAATGAATATCAGTTGATAGGATGGAAAGATCTGACACTGTCTTTCATATTTTATTTATGAATAACATGAAGCAAACATATAAAAATAGGTACATTAGTGTCTATTATGCTATTTTTTCTATATGTTGGACATAGTTCACTTAAATATTTTTATCTTACACTGTTTGCAATTTAATTAAAGTGTTTAATTTGATTCCTAATATAACTTTGTAGGGAAAATGTTATCTTCATATTACAGAATAAAATACTGAGATTCACTAAAATGATGTGATTTGTCTGTCAGTATTCCAATTACAGTCTCCCCTCCCAAATTGTTACTGTGACAGTATGCTGCATATCCCATGGGAAATATTTACCCATACTTTAAGTATTTAATAGAAATCAGAAAACAAATGTTGCATGACCTTCTCTATGTGGAATCTAAAATAGTTGCATTTGTAGAAGCACAGCATTGGTGGCCACGGATTGTGGGGGAAATGACGAGATAATGGTAAAGGGGTACAAAGTTTCAGTTAGGAAACATGAGTTAGCTGTGGAGAGCTAACGTACTGCATGGTGACCATAGTAGCAACACTGCATCATACAGTTGAAACTTGGAAGTGTGTAAATCTTAAGAGTTCTCCTGAGGCACAAAAAAAGGTGCGTATGTAAGATGAAAGATGTGTTAATCTGGGGGCGCCTGGGTGGCTTAGTCGGTTGAGCGTCCGACTTTCGCTTAAGTCATGATCTCACGGTTCGTGGGTTCGGGCCCGCGTCGGGCTCTGTGCTGACTGCCAGCTCAGAGCCTGGAGCCTGTTTCAGTCTGTGACTCCCTCTCTCACTGACCCTCCCCAGCTCACGCTCTCTCTCTCTCTCTCTCTCTCTCCTAAAAATAAATAAAACATTAAAAAAATTAAAAAAAAAAAAGATGTGTTAACCTCTTTGATTGTGGCGGTCATTTTACGACATTTATGTATTTAAAAACATCAACTTGTACATCTTAACCATATACAAATTAAATTAGACAATTATACCACAAAAAAAGCAGTAAAAAGGAAAAAGGGAACAAAAGGCAGTGAAATGTCAGAAACTAAGTATTCACACAAATTAAGAGATGTATAAAAACCCATTATGTATAAATGCCAATTAAAAGAGAAAAAATGGAATATATGTGAAAGCTAAGCAAAGAAATGGAAAGAAGAAATTTTAATTTTATTTCACTAAAGAAAATAGAAGTAGCAAAAGATTTTTAATGTGTTGCTCTGCTAACCCAGAGTTGTCCCTCCTATAGATTTGCAAGACATTAAATAATATTGCCAAAGAATTGCTTCTGTACTACTTGGAAAATGCTGTGGCAATATGTTTCAGCTTAATTAAGATGGAGTTAATGTAGTCAAAATGCAAACTACTACAAGTGCAAAATTTTTCCATAATTTTTGGCTGTGTATTCCATGTCAGACTCTAATCCTTAGCATTACATAGGTAGAAAAGTGGGGAAATGCAAATTGAAGTATCTTTTGTGGTTCAAACATTGCCAAACGGTGAGGTCTGGTCATCGTTTTTTCTATCAAAAGTGAGAAATCTCTTACTGCATTGCATGTATTTACTATATATTTACATAAAAAGTATCTCATATTCTAGCCTTTTTTAATAAGCTAATGTATGTGGGGGTATAGACATATATATATTCACGTATACATAAGTATATGTACTCGTGTACACGCACACACAGTTGCATACATATACAACATGGGAGGAGATTACTTGAAAGGGAAATGCAATTAAGATTTATTGAGTCTATACTAAATGCCACATGACATACTGGATATTATATATTATTTCAAGTAATTTCAAAATATCTGTGAGATAGTTGCTATTATTATCCCAATTCTACTGATAACAAAATTTAGTTATAGATAGTTTTATCAAGCACTATTGGAAGCATAGCCAATAATGGCAGAAGTTTATTTAAGCAAGACTCATACTTTCTAAAGCTCATAACTCTGACATATCATAATGTCTTAGGCTAGGCAAAACCAGAAGTATTAGAATGTCATGGTAACCGTGAGCTCAGTTCATATCCTTATAACTTAATAATTTGTTTCCTATACTTGCCTATATTTTTGAAATTGTTTTCTCACCTCAAAAATGAGAATATTAATATAGGTTTTATTAGAGTGATTCTACCTTTCTCCAAAAATTATAACTGGAGGGACAAAAAAGCCTAAATGCTATGTATAAACATACTAAAATTAAGGTATATCCATTGTTAATGATCTTATTTTTTATTTATATACTTTTCTTATGTGAACTTCAGTTCACCTCCCTCCACAGGAAAAAAGAATCAAGTTGTTTTTGAAGGTATCTGCTTAATCAATGTCCTATATGCTTATTTTATGAATATAGTTGGGCATTTTATTTTATAGTATATTAAGATATACTTACAACCACGCAATATGCACTAAGTGTAGACTCTTCTTTTTGATAATAGGAATGATACAAAAAAAGTAAAGTTAGAGTTTTGTGGATTAAACTTAATATAAGTATTTTATTTTTTCTTGGAACTAAGAAATCCAATATTATCAACTACATAAAGACTCTTCCTATTTTTGATAGTTTTCAGCTAAATGGTACCTTCAGTTTAACTATAAAATGTTAAGTTTCAAATACTCCACTATATCACCTATAAGCCATGCATGTGCACACTTGACATGATGGTCAGAAAAACAGGTCTTTTCAAGTGGATACAGATGCCAGCTGAACCCGCCACAAGGTTACCTCTGGCAATAAATTTACTTTCCTTGAAGTAAAAAGATCAAAACACTAAATGGCATAAAGATAAAGGGTTGTCTGTGGAAGGCTTCATTTGATCAAGGTTAATATAACCTATTCTTGACAGCAGGTCAAAACATGGCAATCTGGTATCTCAAAAAGTTTTGTATAATCTACTGTCATTTGTTTGTTATAGGCTTATGAGAAGAACCATGAGTGAAACCTAGTTGTACTCTGTCTATCCAAAGAAGTAACCAAATCAAAGAAAAAGCAACTAAAATATTCTTGTCTGGTAATCAAATATAAATCATCTTATAGGCAATGTCTTTGTTCATATTCCTTCAATTTGGGGTAAATACATATTGAATCTAATTATCATAGATATAGTCATGTGGTTGTAGATATAGTCATGTAGAAGCCCAGCTTTAATCAAATGTCCAAACAAAAAAAGAAAAAAAAAGTTGAGTGGTTAGTTTCAAGTCCTAAAAAAGGCATAAGGGAAAAAAAACCCTTAAATGAATTTAAAATTTTTTATGTGTATATATTTTTGAGAGTGAGAGAGACAAAACATGAGCAGGGGAGGGGCAGAGAGAGAGAGAGAGAGACAGAATCTGAAACAGGGTCCAGGCTTTGAGCTTGAGCTGTCAGCACAGAGCCTGATGTGGGGCTCAGACTCACCAACTGCGAGATCATGACCTGAGCTAAAGTCAGAGGCTCAACCGACTAAGCCACCCTGATACCCCCCAAATCATCTGTTATTTGGCAAAGCAAATAAAATCCCTTATTTCTATAAAAAATATTTTTGAAATTGTAATATAATTGATACATAAGAAATCTCCATATCTCAAGGCAAATTAAAGACTGAATTAGAGAGGAAAGATATGACTGGAGGAAACAAAAAAAAATGCTAGGAAATTAATTAATAATGAAGCTATATAAGTGTTATTAATAATAACAACTCATAGCGTTGGAGAAGGGATATATTAGAAGGGATTATATTGTAGATTCAACAAGATTTGGACAAGAACTTCTTATGACTTAGACTGTAGAATTGAGCGCAATTTGGAGATTTCTAAATTCCATTCCAGAAGATGGTGATATAAATATATCCAATAGGTAACAATTTGCTACAGTCCTACACATCATTCATTTTCATGAATTCATAGTTTTTTCATGTATCTTTATGCCATATTGCCTTAGTCTTTTTGTTTCTTATCTTTTGTCCTTCAGTGCCTAACACAATTTACATCTATTACAAAGCATTTCTTTGGGGAGAATCAGTTGCATCTTTCCTGTTGGTACAGCACACCTTTATATCACTTATTGCTGAAATTATATTAGTCCCTAATCTGATGGTCGGTCTGCTTCATGAAGCATCAGTAGTAGATAATTTTTTTCACTGTTGCAAACAGAAAACTATTTGTTTTAGTGTCCCATATGTGAAATTAATTGTTAGTAAATGTGTGTTTGAATACCTGGTTAATAAATAAAATTAACAAATAAAAGGCATTAATTAACTTCAACACATTTTAAGTATGTGCTCTCTGATTATTACTGCATATACAGATGACAGCCTTTCTGGAGAAAGCGGAAATAAAAACACATGTTGATTGAGTAATAAATTCAGTTTTGCTCTTTCCTTCAGTTTTCTTCTGATTGCTTTAAATTTTTTTTATTGTTTATATTTTCATACAGCAAAAAAGGAATTGTTAGTATAAATTTCTATCGGTCTCAATACATTCATGGGTTCCTGTGACAACCAGAACACTCCGTGTTGGGAACAGTTCCATCACTCCCTGATGCTCCTTTAAAGTCATATCCTTCTCCGACCTCTAAGCCTTTGTAGCCACTGACCTGTTCTCCACCACTTTAATTTTGTTGTTGTTGTTCCTTTAATTTCACATAAATGGAATCAAATATTATATAACATTTTGAGTCTTGCTTCCTTTATTCAGCGTAACATGTCAATCGTCAATTCTTTGTTATCAATAGGCAGTACTTCATTGTATGGATATACCACTGTTTGCCAATTCACCCACTAAAGTACACTTGGTTATTTCCAGTGTTCATGTAGAGAGCTGCCGTAAACACACTCATACAGGCTATATGTGTTTCACTATTTCTAAGCAAGTTATTTCTTTTTCTTTTTCCTCTCCTAGGAACCTTTAGGTAGAGTCACATTTTTTTTTTAAACATAACTCTTATATAGTGACCAGAAATTGTTATACTGATACATCTATTTGTCAAATAATGTTTGCTGTATCTACCATAAGCATATAAATCCCATGAAATCAAGTGTTTTGTGCACTGCTATACCATTAATAGTTGGGAAAGTGGCTGGAACTGAGGGAGCACTAATATAGATTTGTGAATGAATGTGTGCATGAGTGTGTCTGTGTGTGGCAGAGAGAGGGAAAGAGAGGGAGACATCTTAAACTTTCAGCTCATTTTTTTCCAGAGAAGAGTAACAATAAACAAGGTATATTAGTTTACAGGAAGGAATGCAAGTGGAGCTTTATTTGGAATATTGGTATTTCCTGATATTCACCAATACCAAATATACAGACTTTTAATCGGAAGTTTAGGATTCAGAAGGAAAACAAATTAGAGTATCAGAGAAAATATCTGTTTAAGTTTCAAACCCCAGGAAAACAAAACAGTGGCTTATGTACTTCAGAGTTTAGCTGTTTTCAATTTCATTTATGTATTTCATTAGTGTATAAAATATACATATTATTCTTAAATACATATATATTTTCTTAAATTTGCAGAACAATCATACAAAATTATGGTTGACATTGCTAAGAAATGGGTAAAAGCAATACGAACACAGTTTTATAAAAAATGCTAAGGATGATTTTTTTTACATTTATTTATTTTTTGGGAGAGAGAGTGAGACAGAGCATTAGCAAGGAGAGTCAGAGAGAGAGAGAGGAGACACAGAATCCAAAGCAGGCTCCAGGCTCTGAGCAAGCATTCAGCACAGAGCCTGACGCGGAGCTAGAACCCACTAACCATGAGATCATGACCTGAGTCGAAGTCGGACGCTTAACCAACAGCCACTCAGGTGCCCCAGGATGATTTTTTAAAACACACTAATAGATGGGAGAGAGGGCAAGATGGCGGAGAAGTAAGGAGGTCCGTACTTGCACTTGCGCCCATACATCACACAGAAAAGATCTGAAGAGATTGGAAACCTTACAAAACCTGAGAGACTGGGAGAAAAAGGACGCAGAATCCACTGAGAAAGCCTTCTAACGTGAGTGCGAACCGGGGAAGATAAAATCGGGCCAGGATCGGAGACTCCAGGGTGGGAGGCGATCCCCCTCTACCCTCTACGGGGAGTGAGAGGAGAAAAGGAGAGAGTCCGAAACAGAAAAACCTCCGCCCGGGGGGGAAAAAAACCTCTGCTTGGTGCATAGAAAGACCGTACTTGCCAAATACCTGCACACCAGGTCCCCTAGCGCCAACTGCTCCTGGGGGGGTGGGGGGGCTGAGCACACAAACTACTTCTTTGTGCCGCTCCTGGAGGCTGGACTTCAGAGCGGCGGTGCGCCTGCCACCATTGTAGCTCCAGGGCAGCTGGGGCCCCTGAAAGGGCCGCGCTGACACCAGGCGTCCGCGCTCCTGACTGGCTGGGACTCGAGAGGGAAGGCAAAGAGCTAAAAACTGGGAAATTAGCCTGTGAGTTCGTGTTTCGGGTGATGAGCCACAGAGGGACCCGGTTTTCCTCACTCCAGCGGGCTCGGGATACGCGCACCCGGCAGGCAAGGCCCCGCCCATGCGCACCAGCCAGACCTAGAGAAGGAAGCAGTGATTCTGACTCCGCCCCCAGAGCTCGGCAGGGGGCGTGGAACTGCCCAAGGGGGTTGCCTGGAAAGCTGTGTCTAAGGCAATTTCAGCGGGGCGTGCGGACTGGGATTTGGAGATTGGAACTGGCCTGGGTTGAAGAGTGCAACCAACTTCGGCTGCGTCCCCGGAACGGGGAGTTGACACGCCAAAAAAGCAAGTTGCAGGGCAGGGTTCAAGAAGGGACTGGAGCACCCTCACTCTCCTTCCCACAATCGCCAAGGCAGAACCCCCGCCTGAGGCATTGGATCACGCCACGCCCATCCCTGCCTGAGAGGTGCCCTCCTCCCCCCTTTTTTTTTCTCTTTCTTTTTTCCTTTTTTTTCTTTTTTCTTTTTTTCCCCTTTCTTTTCTCTTTCTTTTTTTCTTCTTCTTTTTCTTTTCTCGCTTTTTTCCCCAAAACACTGACCTGATTAACTCTGGTTGCCAGCTCCCTTAAACAATCACAACAAGTCCATTCTGTAAATGTAAATTCTACACCTACCGACATTTTCAGCTATTTCTCTCAGGAGTAATTAGACTACATAGTTTCTCTGGATAATTCCAGCATCCTTCTCTCACCTATCCAACCATATTCTACCCTTTACCTCTTTGAAAAAAGCTTCTTATCCCTTTGGCCTGTTCATTCTATTTCCAATTCGGCTATGTCTCACCCTGCCTTCCCTCTTTTTCTCTATGCTCTTCAACCAGCACTGCATACACACGGCTATTTAACTGTAGCTGGGAAATCCAGGTATATGCTTTAAACCGTTCTTTCTCCATCGGTTTTCTTCCTTTTTCCTTTTCTTTTCCCCTTTTTGACCCTTTTATGTATTTTCTACTCCCTATTATTCGCCCTCCCTCCTCCGCCTTTTCTCTTAACTTTTTCGTTTTCCCTCTCACTTTGCATGTTAGTTGAATTAGCCTGTGCGTTTGTGTGCTCCTGCTCCCTGTGTGTTTGTCTGTTTTCTTTTCCAGGGCTACCTCAAGAAATAAGCCAAGGGATCCTGGGTGGCTTAGTCGGTTAACTGTCCGACTTTCCATAGGTCATGATCTCGCGGTTTGTGGGTTTGAGCCCCGCGTCGGGCTCTGTGCTGACTGCCAGCTCAGAGCTTGGAGCCTGTTTCAGTCTGTGACTCCCTCTCTCTCTGACCCTCGCCTGCTCACACTGTCTCTCTCTCTTCTAGAAATAAATAAAACAATAAAAAAAAAAAAGAAACAAGCTAGAGTACACAAGGTGAAGAGTCCCAAGTATCACTACGAATAGGAAAATAAAATAACTAAGGTCCCAAGAAGAGAGACCAAGGGATACCATTCAAAAAACAATCTCTGAAAGGATAGGCCCTGGAAAGTCAAAGAGTCTTCTTGGATATAGCAGGGCTCATAGAAACAGAGAGCATAACAGGTCTTTAAAACCACCAAGAGCCGGAAAGCTAACTAAAATGACGAAACGAAAGAGCTCTCCTCCAAAGAAACTCCAAGAAGAAATGACAGCTAATGAACTGCTCAAAACAGATATCAGCAGCATAACTGAACAAGATTTTAGAATAATAATGGTAAAATTAATAGCTGGGCTTGAAAAAAACATAGGGGACATCAAAGAAACTATGGCTACAGACAGAATGGAAAATAAAAATAGGCATGAAGAATTAAAAATGTGATAAATGAGATACATAATAAATTAGAGGCCTCCAATGCATGGATTGAAGAGGCAGAAAGGAGAATAAGTGATTTAGAAGACACCATTATAGAAAAATAAGAAGCTGACACAAAAAGAGACATACTGATCCAGGAACAGGAAAGAAGAATTCGAGAGCTCAGCGATACAGTCAAACGCAACAATATTCGTATCATAGGAATCCCAGAAGAGGAAGAGAGAGGGAAAGGTGCTGAAGGAGTCCTGGAGCAAATTATAGCAGAGAACTTCCCCGACCTGGGGAAGGAAGTCAATGTGGGAATACAAGAGGCTCAGAGGACTCCTCTCAGACGTAACTTGAATCGATCTTCTGCACGACATATCATCGTAAAAATGGCAAAATGCAAGGACAAAGAGAGAATTTTGAAAGCAGCTAGGGAGAAAAGGGCCCTCACATACAAAGGGAAACCTATCAGAGTGGTGACAGACCTATCTACTGAAACGTGGCAGGCCAGAAAGGAATGGCAGGAAATCTTCAATGTGATGAACAGTAAAAATATGCAGCAAAGAATCCTCTATCCAGCAAGCCTGTCACTCAAAATAGAAGGAGAGATAAAAACCTTTCCAAATAAACAGAAATTGAAAGAATTTGTCACCACGAAGCCAGCCCTACAAGAAATCCTGAGGGGGATGCTCTGAAGGAAAATCCATCTATATGCTGTCTACAAGAAACTCATGTTAGACCGGAAGATACCATCAGATTAAAAGTAAGGGGATGGAGAAATATATATCTTGCTACAGGAAATCAAAAGAAAGCCGGAGTAGCGATACTTATATCAGACAAACTGGACTTTAAATTAAAGACAATCACAAGAGATGAAGAAGCGCACCTCATAATAATTACAGGGTCCATCCATCAGGAAGAACTAACAATCATAAATGTCTACGCACCAAATATGGGAGCACCTAAATATCTAAAACAACTAATCACAAACAGAAACAAGCTTATAGATAAGAATGTGCTAATAACAGGGGACTTTAATACTCCGCTCACAGCAATGGATAGGTCAACCAGACAGAAAATCACTAAAGAAATAATGGAATTGAAAGACACATTGGACCAGATGGAAGGATATATTTAGAACTTTACATCCTGAGGCCAGGGAATTTACTTTCTTCTCAAGTGCGCATGGCACATTCTCCAAGATAGATCACATACTAGGACATAAAGCAGCCCTCAATAAATATAAAAGAATAGAGATCATACCATGCACACTGTCAGATCACAATGCTTTGAAACTTGAAATCAATTACAGGAAGAAGTCTGGACAACTTCCAAAAACATGGAGGTTAAAGAACACCCTTCTAAAGAATGAATGGGCCAATCAGGCAATTAGAGATGAAATTAAAAAATATATGGAAACAAATGAAAATGAAAACACAACAATGCAAAATCTATGGGATGCGGCAAAGGCAGTCCTAAGAGGAAAGTACATTGCTCTCCAGGCTTATTTCAAGAGATTAGAAAAAGCGCAAGTCCAAAATCTAACTTCTCACCTAAAGGAACTAGAGGCAGAGCAACAAGAATGCCCTAAACCCAGTAGAAGAAGAGAAATAGTAAAAATTAGAGCAGAAATAAGCAACATAGACAGCAAAAAACAATTGAACAGATCCATGAAACCAAGAGTTGGTTTTTTGGAAAAGTAAACAAAATTGACAAACCTCTAGCCAGACTTATCCAAAAGAAAAGAGAGAGCACCCAAATCGACAAAATTATGAATGAAAATGGACTTATTACAACCAACTCCTCAGAAATACAAGCAATTATCAGGGAATACTATGAAAAATTATATGCCAACAAATTGGACAACTTAGAAGAAATGGACAAATTCCTAAACACACACTCACTACCAAAATTCACACGGGAAGAAATAGAAAACCTGAACAGACCCATAACGAGTGAAGAAATCGAATCAGTGATCAAAAATCTCCCAACAAATAAGAGCGCTGGACCTGATGGCTTCCCTGGGGAATTCTACCAGACATTTAAAACAGAATTAATCCCAATTCTTCTCAAGCTATTCCAAAAAATAGAAAGCGAAGGAAAACTCCCGGACTCATTTTATGAAGCCAGCATCACACTGATTCCCAAGCCAGACAGAAATCCAGCAAAAAAAGAGAACTACAGGCCAATATCCTTGATGAATACGGATGCAAAAATTCTCAACAAGATCCTTGCAAATCGAATCCAGCAGCATATCAAAAGAATCATCCACCAAGATCAAGTGGGATTCATTCCTGGGTTACAGGGCTGGTTCAATATTCACAAATCAATCAATGTGATACATCATATCAATAAAAGAAAAGATAAAACCATATGATCCTGTCAATAGATGCAGAAAAAGCATTTGACAAAATACAGCATCCCTTCTTAATAAAGACTCTAGAGAAAGTCGGGATAGAAGGAACCTACTTAAACATCATCAAAGCCATCTATGAGAAGCCTTCAGCGAACATCATCCTCAACGGGGAAAAACTGAGAGCTTTCCCCCTGAGATCAGGAACACGACAGGGATGCCCACTCTCACCACTGCTGTTTAACATAGTGCTGGAAGTCCTAGCATCAGCCATCAGACACCAAAAGGAAATCAAAGGCATCAGAATTGGCAAAGAGGAAGTCAAACTTTCCTTCTTTGCAGATGACATGATATTCTACATCGAAAACCCGACAGACTCCACCAGAAGCCTACTAGAACTGATTCAAGAATTCAGCCAAGTTGCAGGGTACAAAATCAATGTACAGAAATCGGCTGCATTTTTATACACCAACAATGAAGCAACAGAAAGAGAAATCAAGAAACGGATCCCATTCACAATTGCACAAAAAAACATAAAATACCTCGGAATAAACCTAACCAAGGATACAAGAGATCTGTATGATGAAAACTATAGAAAACTTACAAAGGAAATTGAAGAAGACACAAAGAAATGGAAAAACATTCCATGCTCATGGATAGGAAGAATAAATATAGTTAAGATGTCATTACTACCTAAGGCACTCTACACATTCAATGCAATTCCAATCAAATTTGCACCAGCATACTTCTCAAAACGAGAACAAACTATCCAAAAATTTGTATGGAACAACAAAAGACCCCGAATAGCCAAAGTACTACTGAAAAATAAAACAAAAACGGGAGGGATCACCATCCCAGACTTTAGCCTCTACTACAAAGCTGTCATCATCAAGACAGTATGGTAATGGCACAAAAACAGACACATAAACCAATGGAACAGAATTGAGAACTCAGGAGTGGACCCAAAAGTATACAGCCAACTAATCTTTGACAAAGCAGGAAAGAATATCCAATGGAAAAAAGACAGCCTTTTTAACAGATGGTGCTGGGAGAACTGAACAGCAACATGCAGAAGAATGAAACTACATCATTTTCTCACACCATGCACAAAAATAAACTCAAAATGGATAAAGGACCTGAACGTGAGACAGGAAACTATCAACACCCTAGAGGAGAAAGCAGGAAACAACCTCCTTGAACTCCACCGCAGCAACTTCTTACTTGACACATCCCCAAAAGCAAGGGAATCAAGAACAAAAATAAACTGTTGGGACCTCATCAAGATTAAAAGCTTCTGCACAGCCAAGGAAACAACCCAGAAAATTAATAGGCAACCAACAGAATGGGAAAGATAGTTGCAAATGACATATCAGATAAAGGGTTGATATCCAGAATCTACAAGGAACTCACCAAACTACACGCTCAAAAAACAAACAACCCAGTGAATAAATGGGCAGAAGATATGAACAGACACTTCTCCAAAGAGGACATCCAGATGGCCAACAGACCCATGAATCGATGCTCAGCATCGCTCCTCATCAGGGAAATACAAATCAAAACCACACTGAGATACCACCTCACGCCAGTCAGAGTGGCTAAAATGAGCAAATCAGAGAACTCTAGATGCTGGCGAGGATGTGGAGAAATGGGCACCCTCCTACATTCTTGGTGGGAATGTAAACTGGTGCAGCCCCTCTGGAAAACAGTGTGGAGGTTCCTCAAAAAAGTAACAATAGAACTCCCCTAGGACCCAGCAATAGCACTGCTAGGAATTTACCCAAGGGATACAGAAATGCTGATGCATAGGAGCACATGTACCCCAATGTTCATAGCAGCACTCTCCACAATAGCTAAAACCTGGAAAGAGCCTAAGTGTCCATCAACAGATGAACGGATCAAGAAGATGTGGTTTATCTATACCATGGAATACTACATGGCAATGAGAAACAATGAAATCTGGCCATGTGTAGCAACATGGATGGACCTTGAGGGTGTTATGCTGAGCGAAATAAGTCAGGCAGAGAAGGACAAATATCATATGTGTACATGTATAGGAGGATTAGGAGGAACTTAACAGAGGACCAAGGGGGAAAAGAAGGGCGGAAACGGTGGGGGAAAGGGGGAGAGGCAAACCATGAGAGACTTTGAATGCTGACAAAAACTGAGGACTGATGGATGTGGGGGGGAGGGAGGAATGGGCACAGAGGGGGGCACTCGTGAGGATGAGCACTGGGTGTTATGTGGAAACTAATTTGACAATAAACTATTCATAATAAAAAATAAAACACACTAATAAAATGTTTAAATATGTAATTTAAAAGAGAAAAGGAAGTGATTGATATCCATACTTAATAGAATTTAAGCAAATGAGAATTTTCTAACAATTTCACAATTAATAACTATAAATACAGTATTAGTTTGATATTTATAACATGTGTGTCATCAGGATTTTGACAAGTGGCTGAAACTTACTGTCTATCTTGATGAATCAAAGCAGGAAAAAGTTTTAGGAGTTCATCATTATTGAATGGTTGCTATCTTCTTCTAATTTTGGGAAATATTTGTGTTCTGTAACCTATGATACACATAGGATTGACTTTCATTAGGTTAACGTTAACAAATCAGAATAAAAAAAGTATATTCTTTAATTTGATCAAGATCTAAGCTTATTTTCTTATCCAGTCAAAGGAATGTGTTAATAAGGTAATTTTTTTACATTCTGAAATACATTTTAAAAAGTATATGTCTATATGTCCACATCATATTTCCATTATTTTCCAAATGCTAGGATTTAAAGTAGGATATACTCTTAATTTTAAAGTTCTTTAATGCCCATGATGTTAGAGATCTCTTTCCGAATCATCCTTATAATATCTTAGGCCATTTATCAAATTCTTAGCATATTGCTTTAGGTTGAACACATATTAGTACAAATGTAACTGTGGTTTTGTTGCACAAGGTAGAAATACCCCTGAGTCTATGATTGGTCGTTCTTATTCATGAGTATATCATAATAGGCTGATACGCTACTTTTCCCAGGAAACAAATTCCTTTTCGACATGGTCCTTCTGATTAACTAATATCTTAGCACAATAGCACAAATAATCATACTAATAGTAGAAATTTGAGGTCTTAGACATTTTATTAATGACATAACCTAAGAGTAAAATATTATTGGGGAAAAAGTAGGCTTATGAGTTTATTCATTAATCAACAAGTATTTATAACTACTATGTTTGCTTGATAGTCTGTGTGATGCTGCACTGGAGGGGGACAGTAGAGAAGATCTCAACTATGTTTCTGTTCCTGAAGGCAATTTCAGATTAGCATTGTATGTTATATCAGGGTGATTGAATGAGTAAAATTATTCAACTGAGCTCTAACTATTTAATATTCTCCAAGTGTCCTTGGACACCACTCTTCTTCTTTTCTTTCTTCTTTCTTCTTCTTCTTCTTCTTCTTCTTCTTCTTCTTCTTCTTCTTCTTCTTCTTTCTTCTTCTTCTTCTTTCTTCTTCTTCTTCTTCCTCCCTCCTCCCTCCTCCCTCCTCCTCCTCCCTCCTCCTCCTCCCCTCCTCCTCCCTCTCCCCTCCTCCTCTTCTATACTAGTTTCCCTACTGGTAAACTGCTTTTCATTCTTTTAACCTGGTATTGGATAGTAATGCTATTTAATGACATTCTAGTTTCTGCGTTCAGAGTGAGAAGCAGCAGCTTTCACTTCCTGCCTCCTGAGCCACGCCATTAAGAACACTGCTAGAAAGAATCCTGCTAGAATGTGCGAGACCACAGTGAAGAGCAGTGAGGCTCCAGTCTGGTTAAGTGGAGAAGTGACAAGGTGAGCAGATCTGCTAGGGAGACCTCAAGTGAGGCCAAAAGAAGAACCATCTAACTATGGCCCAGCCAACATAGAGAATCAAGAGAAATGGTCAAATCTTTGTTTCAAACAAGTAACTTTGCATGAGGCTTCTTATGCACACATATGCAGCAATAGATAACTAAAACAATAAACTGGCACATTGACATAAAAGAAAAGTAAGGAACAATTAGATTGTTTTCAAGTTCAGCTAATGTCCTAAAGACATTGGATTTCTGAAATCATGATGACAGCACATTAGTGCCATTTGCGGTACACTCTCAGAGCAAATAAAGCTGCTATGATTTGCCAGTTCATTGACACAGGTGTCTCATCACAAAGAGAGGGAATAATAGTCTCTTTCTCACGATTCAGCTGAGATAATTGGTATATTGTTGTCAGTTAGGGTCAGCTCGTTACTGTAAAGATAAAGATTAAATGGAAGAATTTAGAACACCCACTTAGAGGCAAGAATCACTGGCTTATAAAGCCAGAACACAAGACCACATTTCTTAAGCTGTTTTACAAAATTCTATGAATCTCAGGTGTAGGCCTCGCTTATTAATAGGATAGATTTAGAAAAAGGTAATGGTTTTTAAAACAGCCTTTCACAAATTTTGCTCCCGCCCCCAAAACAGTGAGAATCACAGTGATTTTCAGTGCCATCACAAAAGCATGGCAAATAGGGAAATAAATCCATATCTAAAATACATGACGATTCGATAAGGAAAAAATTATTGTCCATCCAAGCAGGAAGGTTTCCAATGCAATCAACTATTAGCTGGGTAGCTATCTGACTCCCTTAGGAAAGGTTGCATCAGAGATTCAATATTAGCCTCTCTATTACAGATAAGATAGGAACTCATAACTTTTCATTTCAAGATTCAGACCCTTGACTTGCTCCTTCTCTCAAATTAATTAACAATTGCTCTGCCACAAAGTGTGTATGTTGTGGCACATTTAATTCAGGAATTCTGCTGAGTGCTCTCAATCACACGGAAGCTTCAGTATTTTCTCTAAATTTTGAATAGCTTTTGTATTATATTATATATTATATTTATGTATATTTCAAGAGCTTCAGTATTTTCTCTAAATTTTGAATAGCTTTTGTATTATATATTATATTATATTATATTAATGTTTATTTCGAGAGCAGTTTTTATAATGGCGGTAATAGAATTTTAAAACAAAACTCTTCTCTTTCTGAAGATTGCAAGTCGGGGTCTAAAATCCATTATTAGCATTTAGCTCTATGAATGTGGATTTTGTCTTCCACTATAGTTACAATAAAATGTAAAATAAATTTGAAACCAAGCTTAGCTAAAGATTGCAATCTTCATCTCTGACCCACAATGCAATGCTTATCATAGATGATTTTTGTTTTAACACAAGGTATATATTACAACTCTGAATTTATTAAATAGACATATAGAGTACCATACATATTAGGATACAATTATCTATGTAAATTATATGTTTCAGATCCTTTGAGTGAAGGCATTTATGACAAAGTTAAGAATGTTTGTATGAGGAGATAAAGCATTTAAGACATCACTGTCCTCAAAGACATTCCAGAATGTAAAGACCTTTCCTTCCCTTCAACAAAGATTAACTTACATTGATAAGCAAAATAAAGATAAGGAAATGAATTAAATAGACCAAAATAAAGATAAGCAAAATAAACATAAGATAAAGTAAGTTAAGGCATCTCTCTCTCTCTCTCTCTCTCTCTCTCTCTCTCTCTCTCTCGAGCTCCAGAGCAGAATATGGACAAGATGACCAGCAGCTCTATATAAGATCGAAGTCGTATAATTTGTGGTCCCTCTTCTGTGCTGCCTCTACTGCATGCATAGATAACATCCAGCCCTCATGAAATGCTCTGTTGGTGTTTGTGTACAGAGAATAGCATGAAATTCAGCTTCTGATACAGCAATATCCTTTTCATATAGATTATAAATGAGTGGTTCCATGTTAAGTATTATTTTAAAGTTTAGATTTCCAGGAAACATGGAAAGATAATGAGGAGTAATTCCTATATTGATTTTTTTTCTAATTTTATTTTCCCATTGCCATTTTAGCTATATACGTTTTGCATTTTGGAGTGGGTGTGTCTTTTCTAGAATTACAATATAGATTCCTAAGTTGTACAGTCCATTTATTATTCCTATTATACTACTTCGTATAAAATGTAGAAACTTTGCAATTGGATAAGGTTAATATTACTCTTATGTTTTATACTGTGGTTGACAAATATGTTTTTAATGTTTTATTTATTTCTGAGAGAGAGAGACAGACAGGCAGCATGAGCAGGGGAGGGTCAGAGAGAGAGGGAGATACAGAACCTGAAACAAGCTCCAGGCTCTGAGCTAGCTGTCAGCACAAAGCTGATGCGGGGCTCGAACTCACTAACTGTGCGATCGTGACCTAAGCCGAAGTTGGACGTTTAACCAACTGAGCCACCCAGGGGCCCCAGTTGACAAATATTTTTGTCTGTCTGCATGTTTACATGTATACAGATGTATACATGTAATTGTGTTTGTATTAATATCTACAATACAGTGCTACAAGTTTTGCTGTTGAGAGTTAATGTAGCACCAGGAGCACAAGAGGAGTATTTTATTTTGAAGCATAGCCTTTAGTATGGATGCAGAGAGCAGCCATATCTGTGCATAACATTCCTTTCTGAGGTTATAAACTTCTATCTAGTATCATATCCACTGAGGCTACAGGACATTTATTTTTAGCATTTTTTGGAGTGAAAGCCTTCTGGTGAAAAATTCTTAGTTATTAATCTTAAAAATGTCTTCATTTTTGAAAGATATTTTCATATGTTGTTAAATTCTGGATTGATAGTGATTTTCTTTTAAAGATGCCGTTTTGTTCTGTTTTGGCTTCCTTGGTCTGATGAGAAGTCAGCCATTAATCAAATTGTTTCCCCACTCTATGTAATGTTTCATTTTTGTCTTACCGCTTTTAAGATTTGTTTAGTTTTCTTTGACTTTTAGTGCTTACATGAGTGTAGCTTTCTTGTGGGTTTTTTCTTTGAACATCTCATAGCTGTCAATTTTTGTCATTCATCAAATTTAGAAAACTGTTTGGCTACTAACTTATCCCAATAGTTTTTTCTTCTTACTATCTTTTTCTTCTTTTGACTCCGCATGTCCAGATGCTATATAATTAAATATTATCTACCAGTTTCTGAGGCTATGTTCACTTTCATTTCATTTTCTCTATGTTTATTATCGGTATTCTTTTTTTAAAATGTTTATTTATTTTTGAGAGAGACACAAAGAGAAAGCATGAGAGAGGAGGGGCAGAGAGGGAAGGAGCCTGAAGCAGGTTCCAGGCCCTGAGACGTCAGAACAGAGCCAGACTCGGGGCTCAGACTCACTAATCACGAGATCATGACCTGAGCTGAAGTCGGATGCTTAACTGATTGAGCCACCCAAGTGCCCCTTATTATCTGTATTTCTATTGGTCCACCCAGTTATTATTTTTATCTCATGTATAATAAGTTTTAGCTTTACAATTACTCATTTGATTGTCAAAAAAATAATTTCTATTTAACTACTGAACTCATCCATATTTTTCCATTGGGGACATATTCCTTTTACTTTAAGTAGTTTTAGCAGCTGCTTTAAAATTGTTGCCTAATAATTCTGACATCTAGATTATCTCAAGGTCAATCTTAATTGTTATTCTTTTCACTTGAGAATGTATTACATTTTCTTCATGCTTTGTATTAGGACAATTTTGGATTGTATTCTAGACTCATGAAGGTTAAATTGTGAAGGTTCTGGATTCTGTTTATTGTTGTCAAATAAATTTGGTTTGTTTTAGTAAGCAATGATTTGCGTTGGAATTCAACTGTAAACACTATCTCTGGAGTAACATTTTTAGTCTCAGTTCAGATATTTTGTTTTTGTTTGAGCTACTTTGAGTCTTTCCTATACATGAATATTTTAGAGATTAATCAGGATTGTGAGTAGTTATAATTTGATACCTTTTCTTTGGCTCTTTCCCTAATAGGACTTTACATTTATTTATTGGCCAGAATTTCCCTGGCCTCAGTGTTCTGTATCTCCTGGCTAGAAAGTCTGTGTATCTTTCCACTGAGTACCCTGTCAGCTAATTTACTGGGCCGTCAAAATGGAAACTCAGTTTAAAATTCCCTTGCTCTAAGTTTATATACACTCTGAGATTCTTTCTACTTCTTTCATTCTAGTGCTTTCCAGGAACTGCTTTTTATTATATTTCCATATGTTAGAGCTGTTCACCACTCCCCACCCAACACACACACACATACACACACACAGAGAGAAAAGTCAGTCAGGTAGGAACCCATTTAATTATTACAGAAGAAATCCCTATTTCTTTGGCCATTGTATCAATCTTTGTATCCTTTTCTAGTTTACCCAAATGCCCTTTGAATATAGTCACCAAATTAGACCTGGCAGCCATTGAAGGATCTAGTTATTTACAAAGTAGAGCAAACTATTTTATGTATTTATTGATATATTAACTTTTTTTATGTGATTGTGAGTGTATACATAGCTTGTGTATAAATATATATTGATTATTTTTTATATTCAGTATAATTAACATACAGTGTTATGTTAGTTTCAGGTCTACAATATAATGATTCAACAATGCTATACATTACTTGGTGCTCATCAAGATGAATGTACCCTTAATCCCCTTTACTTATGTCACTATATCTCCAGGCACCTTCCTTCTGGCAATCATATTTAAGACTCTACTTTTCTGTTTTTTGTTTTCATTGTTCACTTGTTTTGTTTCTTAAATTCCACATAGGAATGCAATCATATTTGTCTCTCAATATTGATTATTCAAAACATAGTTTTCCTTACTTCCTCACTGGCAGTCAGTTAAACTAAGTTTACATTCTCTTAATACACATTCCCTCAAAGTATTATATCTTTTATAGAACTTTCCGAGATAACATCTTCTTAATGTTAATTTTCCAGACTGGTAGGAATGAAGAGAGCTATTGATAAATTACATGTGTTTTGTATTAGTCTGAATAAGGACAAACAGTACAAGTTCTTCATGAAAATGAATGTAACATTTTCACTTCCAATTGATTATTCCAAATTGTTCTATTTGACCATAAAACAGAAATATCTCAAAAATATCTAATATTTATGACTACGGTGGTACAAATTTACTTTCTATCTGTAGAAATTATATGTTATCCAAATTAATTCTAATTGTGCTATTTAAATCTATTTAATCAGTTTCATAGCTTGCTTATTTTATACTGACAAATATTACAACTTGTGATTATCCAAACTCTGGTGAAAACAAATTAAACGTCAGTAAGAACATCAATAATAATAAGACATAATTCTCAAGCCCACCAACGTATATTCTTTTTCTGTAATTACAACAGAGATTGCAAAAGATAGGAAGAATATGTAAGAACTCTAGAATTAACTAATTTAATGATTTATTTTTAAGATGCTGTTGATTTATTCCAGCTACCAAAGTCATAATTATGAATGACATGTGAATAACTTTCTAATCATGTTTACTCAATGTTATTAAATGAAAATCAAAAGTAAAGCAGTATTTTGTCATTTAAATTTAAATTAATCTTAACCTATCTTATCTTTCTTAGCTATGATCTGTTTTAGAGCATATATAAACAATACAGAAGGTACATAAATACACCCCATGTCACTGCTGTATCAAAATTTTCCTGGTGCCAATAAAATTATAAAATGAGGAGAGGTCATTGTAGGATTTCTTTTGACAAGTTTTAACAAGCAAAAAGACTTCCCACATCAATCGTAATAGAACAATTAGCAAGGATGCTTTAATCCTTCATGACCTTGCCTGTGAATGACAATGTACTGCCAAACATCAAGTCTCCTTACTGAACAAAATTTGCTCAGTAATGTCTCTTGTGGCTATGATGATAAATCTAAAAGCCCAGTCTCATCTATTTCTGTGGCATGAATTACCAGATATATAAGCCAAATAGATTATCTTTCAAATTTAAAGGCAAATAATGATGTAATTATCAGTTCACTGGAGAAGAGAGTAGAATTTGACATTGATGAAGAGTAATATGTCCATTATGAAAACAGGTTTGATTTTTTTTTACTTCCTATCTATCTGCATTAACTAGCTATACATGCATCATCAGTGCTTTATCAAATATGATCAGATAGCAAGACATAAAAAGATGGATAATTATGAATTCTTATATCTTAATAGATTATATTACTGATGTAGTTAAACACAAATACACCATCCTTACTTCAGTTTCATTTTATAACTATTTTGTTTGTATTTTCATAAAATGATATTTTTATCATTTAAAGTATGCCAATGTTAAAGTTATTCATAAAAATTAGCACTATAAATAAAAAATATAAATTTGTTCAGGGAATTTGCCACTGAATACTGATATAATATTTTAAAATTCCTGTGAAATACCACTTGGAAATCTCTATGGTGCAAACCAGTAAAAAATAAATCATGCTAAATCTATTGAAGTCCTAAAAATCAAATATAATTCAAGAAAATGAAAAACTTTGCAATTATAAAATATGGACCAAATACTTTTATCTTCAGTACAACTCTGTAAAAGGCATGTTATCTCTATTTTTAGGCAGAATAACAGAAACACAGCAGCATTAAGCAATATGTTGCAGGCAATATAAATAATAATTAGTATAACTTAAGAATTGAGCTAAGTTTATCCAAGCTCTACAACTGAAAATAGTGGTTAATTTTAACACATCTTTAAAAAATATTTTGAACAACAAGGATTTGAAAAGATCCTAAGTTATGAATCAAAAGAGGAGAGTTTCTTATTATATTTCTGTCTCCTTGCCTATCTTTATTTTTATTTATTTATTTATTTATTTATTTATTTATTTGCTTTTTTCTTGAAGATGTACTAAAGAGTAGCAAAGGTGGAGACACCAGTAACTTTCTTGATAAATTTTCATATTTATATCCATTTCCTAAATGTTAATTTTACTATTTCAGCTTTTAAAAATATTTTATTTTTGGGGCGCCTGGGTGGCTTAGTCGGTTAAGCGTCCGACTTTCGCTTAGGTCATGATCTCGCGGTTCGTGGGTTCGAGCCCCGCATCGGGCTCTGTGCTGACTGCCAGCTCAGAGCCTGGAGCCTGTTTCAGTCTGTGACTCCCTCTCTCTCTGGCCCTCCCCTGCTCACGCTGTCTCTCTCTCTCTCCTAGAAATAAATAAAACATTTTAAAAAATTATTTTTGAGTAAATCCACAAACTAGAGATAAAGACTCAAATTCTACCAACGGAACCAGCCAGGTGCCCCAATATTTCATTTTTAAATATTATTTTATTGTGGTAAGAACACTTAACATGAGATCTACTTTTTTTTAATTTCTAGGAGGGAGAGAGAGAGAGAGAGAGAGAGCGTGAGCAGGGGAGGGTCAGAGAGAGAGGGAGACACCAACTCCTAAATAGTCTCCAGGCTCTGAGCTGGCAGTCAGCACAGAGCCCAACACGGGGCTCGAACCCACGAATGGCTAGATCATGACTCAAGTGAAAGTCGGACGCTTAACCGACTAAGCCACCCAGGCTCCCCAAGATCTACTTTCTTAAGAAAGGTTTAAGGATGCAATACAGCATTGTTAACTAGAGGCACAATGTTCAATAGATCTATTAAACTTCTTTATGTTACCTAACTGAAACTTAATGCCTGTTGATTAGCGATGCCCCACTTGTCTCTCCACCCAGCCTATTAATAATCCCCCATCCATCAAGTGATATTATGTGATGCTTGTCATTCAGTGACTAGATTATTTACTTTAGCATAATGTCCTCAAAATTTATTTCATGTTGTTGCATATTGCAAAATCTCTTTTTTTTTTTTTTTAGGTCTTAGCAATATATTGTATGTGTGTACCACGTTTTCTTTACTTCTTTATTTGATGATGGATAGGTTGCTTCCACATCTTGGCTATTGTGAACAGAGCTGCAATGAATATGGCAGTGCTAATATTTCTACAAGATCCTGATTTCAATTCAAAATAAATACTCAGAAGTGCAATTGTTAGATCATCTGATAGTTTTCCTTTTAATTTTTTGAGGAATCTCCATACTGTTTTACATAGTGGCTACAACATTTTGCATTCCCAACAACAGTGTAGAAATGTTTCCATTTTTCTGCGTTTTGGCCAACACTAGTCTTTTGGGGATTTGGGGGGAAACAGCCATCTGACAGGTATAAAGAAGTATCTCATTGTAGTTTTGATTTATATTTCCCTAGTGATTACTGACATTGACCATCTTTCATATATCTATTAACCATTTGTATGTCTTCTTTGTAGAAATATCTATTCAAGTCTTTCTGTCCATTTCTAAAATTGGGTTATTAGCTTGTTGTTATTGCTATTGAGTTACAGCAGTTCCTTATATATTTTGGAAAATAACCCCTTATCAGAAATATGGCTTGCAAATATTTTCTCCCATTCCTCTTCATTCTGTTGATTTTTTCCCTTTATTGTGCAGAAGCATTATAGTTGGATGTAGTCTTACTTGCTCATTTTTGTATTTTTCCCTATGATGTTCCCATAAAATCATAGGCAATATCAATGTCATTTTATGCTTTTATGCTATGTTTTCTTCTAGAAGTTTTACAGAGTTGGGTCTTACACTTAAGTTTTTAATCTGCTTGAGTTGAATTTTGTGTGTGATGTAAGATGAAGATAGTTTCATTCTTTTGTTTGTTTGGCTAGATCATCCAGCACCATGAAGTGATGAGAAGTGATGAGAGTGGATACATTTGCCTTGTCTGATCTTAGAGGAAATTCTCTCAGTTTTCATCACTGAGTATGATGTTAGCTGTAGCTTTTAATATATGGCTTTTATAATGTTCAGATACGTTCCTTCCCTTTGTTAATTTGTTAAAGTTGCTTTTTTAAAAATTTTGTCATGAAAGATCTTCGTGTCAAAGGCTTTTTATGCATGTATTGACACTATTGTGTGATATTTATTCTGTATTCTGTTAATATGAGTTATAATATTGATTAGTTTTCATAATTTGAACCATCCTTATATCCCAGGGATAAATCTCACCTGGCTAGGGTATTTAATATCTTTAATATTGTGCTGATGTGATGTGCTAGGATTTTTGCATCTTATTGTCTTATTAAATATCAGGGATATTGGCCTGCAGTGTTCTTTTCTTGTGATGTCTTTACGTGGCTTTGGTATCAGGGTAACACTGGATTCTTAAAACAAATGTGGGTGTTTTTTCCACTTCAATTATATAGAATAGTTTGAGAATGACTGGTATTAATTCTTCTTTATTATTTGGTAGAACTCACTGGTGAAGTTATTTGTTCTTAGACTTTTACTTTTTAGGAGGTTTTTGATTATTCATTCAATGTACATACTAATAATAGATCTGTTCAAACTTTTGTTTTCTTAAACATTCAATCTTACATTACATGTTTCTAGGACTTAACTATGTCTTGTAGATTATCCAATTTGTTGGCATACATTATCATAGTCTCTTTTGATACTTTATTTCTTTGACCTTCTTTCATTTCTAATTAAAAAATTGTTTTGTATTTATTTATTTTTGAGAGACAGAGTGAGACAGAGCACAGTGAGGGAGGGTGGTGAGAGAGAGAGAGAGAGAGAGAGAGAGAGAGAAGGAGACACAGAATCTGCAGTGGCTCCAGGCTTTCAGCTGTTGGCACAGAGCCAGAAGCAGGGCTCAAACCCAAAATCCGTGAGATTATAACCTGAGCTGAAGTCAGACGCCTAACTGACTGAGCCACCCAGGGGCCCGTCATTTCTAATTTTTTATTTCAATATCTCTTCTTTTTTCTTAGTCAGGCTAAAGGCTTGCCAATTTTGTTAATCTAAACAAACAAGCAAGCAACTCTTAGTTTCCTTGGGCTTCTCTATTGTTGTTTTAGTCTCTATTTCATTTATTTCTGCTCTTATCTTTATTATTTCCTTCGTTCTGTTAATTATAGGCTTAGTTTGTTCTGTTTTTCAGTTCCTTAGTGTGCAATTTTAAGTTGTTTATTTGAGAACTTGTTTTATTTTGCAATGCAGGTATTCATCACTATAAAATTCTCTCTTAAATTTTTTTTTTTTGCATCTTACAACATTCAGTATGTTGTATTTTCATTTTTGTTTCTGCCAAGATATTCTTACAATTTTCCATTTTAAAAAGTTTATTTATTTTGAGAAAGAAAGAGAGAGGGGGGGGGAGGGAGGGAGAGAGAAAGAGAGGGAACACAAGTAGGGAAGGAGCAGAGAGAGAGGGAGACAGAGAACACCAATCAGGTTACACACTCAGCACGGAGCCTCACATGGGGCTCGATCCCACAACCACAAGATCATGACCTGAACATCATCTACCATTTTCTTTTTTTTTTAATAATTTTTTTAAAATTTATTATTTCTAGGAGAGAGAGAGCGAGACAGCATGAGCAGGGGAGGGTCAGAGAGAGGGAGTCACAGACTGAAACAGGCTCTAGGCTCTGAGCTGGCAATCAGCACACAGCCCGACGCGGGGCTCGAACCCACGAACGCGAGATCATGACCTAAGCGAAAGTCGGATGCTTAACCGACTAAGCCACCCAGGCGCCCCATCATCATCTACCATTTTCAATAAAAAATTATGAAGCAACAAAAATAAAATTTCCTAATACCCTACACGTGCCTTTCTCTATGTACTAATAATCTTTTCATGTATGGTCTCTGTGTCTATGTATTTTTATAGTAATGTAATTACATTATACTTATTGCCATATAACTTGCTTCTCTGAAGCAAATCATATTTGCTTTTCTCTTTTTGTTCCTGTTTGCTAAATTCATCTTCTATATTTTCCTGTCTTTCTTTCCTTCTTTCTTTTTTTATGGCACGCTTTCATTGTACCTAATTCTTTACCTATGAGACATTATGCTTAACTCCGGGGTTATTCCTTGTTGACTTTCTAAATTTCCTTTCCATTTATTTGTCATTTGTATTTGAAGTTTAAAGAGAAAGAATGGGAAGAAAATTTACAAACCTAGCATTATGCTCTATCTTAAATATATATTATTATTTTTAGTTGTATATATTAACATTTATATTATTTATGATCAATGATAATTGCTGAAATTGTTGGATTATTTTTTTCTCAACATCTTGATACTTTCCTTTTTTTTTTTTTTTTTAAATGTTTTATTTATTTCTAGAGAGAGAGAGACAGCGTGAGCAGGGGAGGGTCAGAGAGAGAGGGAGTCACAGACTGAAACAGGCTCCAGGCTCTGAGCTGGCAGTCAGCACAGAGCCCGACGCGGGGCTCGAACCCACGAACTGCGAGATCATGACCTGAGCGAAAGTCGGACGCTTAACCGACTAAGCCACCCAGGCGCCCCTCAACATCTTGATGCTTTCCAATGGGGGTAGTGGATATGATCATTATTAGATTTTTGTTCAATGAAGGCAAAGCATACCGAGATTAGGGTTTTCTTTTGGTGTCCTAGAGTTTAGAGATTGATTTTAAAATAAGGAAAATTGTACCATCCTCCACCTAATTCTTTTAGGATTTCTCCCTCATGACTTTGATACTGGAAAAGGCTATTGATCTTCATCTTGGAGCACTATTTCCTTACATTGAGTCTAATCAACCCAAATTTTTCAATCAATTAGTTTCTAAATTATGTCTACAGCTCATTTTGAAACAAACTGGATGAAGTTAATATTTAAAAAGACAAATAAATAGAACTTTGAGCAAAATATAGTTTTCTCTTTGCATTTTAGTGTCATCTCTTATAGTGGTTCTCAAATAACTCATTTTTCATCCCTCTTTCGTATTTCTAGAATTTTACGAATGGAATATAGGCCTGTCAATGCCTCATTTCCCCCCCAAAATTTATCTCCTATTACAAATAGAACACAATATTTTCATATTAGGAGGTTACTATACTTGGAAAAGGCCAGTCTCAAAAAATGATTTTTGTATTTTCTTTTACCATAAAACATTTATGTTTTCTAGGACAAAAAAGATTTTCAAGAATAATAATATAACTCTTCTAATTCTAATTCTTAAATATGTTCAGATTTTTTAAAAGTATACTTCCTTATAAAATGTTCAGTTCTCTAGTCTTGCATTCCATTATATCATGCTAGGAAATAAGCATGCTCATTAATATATTTTCAAAATACCAGAAAATCAATAATTATCTTATTGTCTTCCCATGTTTACCATGCACTGCATCTTCATATTTAAAAAATGATAAATCTGCATTTATTCGTAAGTATCCTATTGAATGAGATGGACCCCTTAGGGAGCAAATAAAGAATCATCCATTGTATTTTCCTACCACCTCTCTTGTTTGCAAACACAGGTTTTCATATCTCTTTCTCACCCATGAATGACATCTTGAGTAAATCCATAGCTTTACTTTCACTTTTAAATATGAGATCTGTCTGTTTTATTAAAGTGGTTAGTTTAACCTACATACAACATTTTTCTTTTTTTTTTAATGTTTTATTTAATTCTAGGAGAGAGAGAGAGACAGCGTGAGCAGGGGAGGGTCAGAGAGAGAGGGAGTCACAGACTGAAACAGGCTCCAGGCTCTGAGCTGGCAGTCAGCACAGAGCCCGACGCGGGGCTCGAACCCACGAACCGCGAGATCATGACCTAAGCGAAAGTCGGACGCTTAACCGACTAAACCACCCAGACGCCCCACAACATTTTTCATCACCTGCCTAGTTTACATCATTCCCTCTTTGGCTTGAACCAGACTAGGAGACCTGCAGTGAAAAAAAAAAATGCTGTACACCCAATGTCCTTGTTCTTCCTACTTCTAGCTCGCTCTCTTCTGCCTTTGTTTCCTCCAGACTGACATATGGAAGGAAATGTGAGAAGCAATCAAAGAGTCCTAATTAATGGTTTTATGGTAGTCTGACCTTGGTGCTGTCTAACTTTCTGTTTTGCGCAGTTGCTTCAGGCACCAAAGGGCTTATGAGACTGTATATCCTTGCAACATGTGATACACTCTCTGGATGATATATTATCACTTTCCCCTTGGCTTATGCTTGTGTAGAAACCTCACCATGACAGGTAACCCTCTTGAGTGAGGTGCTTTCAATCCCATTCTATTAAAATTAATGTTTGCAGTGTCTTCATAACATATGGGAAATCTCATCACCTTTGCCCTGCTATATTCTGGAAGTTTAATTTGCTCCTGTTGCATCTTTTATCCTTGACTCAGAAATCATGATTAGTTCTAGCCAGTCTCTTATCTGGCTTCCCAAACATCAGGATATACAGGTCAAAATGCAACAAGAAGCATCTCACATTGCTCTATGCCTTGTACATTAGTGACATTGGAATGTTTAAAACCACCTCTTACTACTTTTATTAAAATGAATAAAGGAGCAAAATACTGCACTCTACTAAACAGATGATACTAGCAATTTTTTTTTCCAATTCTCTTGCTTCTTTGATATACAGGATAGATGTAACTCTTGACCTTTTGTCACAGGACTGGTATTGGACATATCTTGGGTACTAAAGATATAGGATTCTACAAGATTTATTTAACATAATGAATAGATGTCACAGTGTTCTTATAACTTGGAAGTAGGAAATTGAAACAACTCTTTTTCATAAAAGCCAAAGAAACATAAAAATAATATTCTGTTAAAAGATCAACAGCAAGTAATACATGCCATGCCAATCAAATGATATATAAAACTGGAAATGCAATTAATATTTTAAAATTTCATTTGCAGGTAGAATGGTTATTACAGCATTATAATTGTCTTCATTTATATCAATCAATATACAGAGAAAATTTTTCTAAACTTTTCTGATTTTTAGATATTTTTATATCTAAAAATATATTTTCAGTTTAGAGTAAGACTGATTATTACCAGCTACTACAGCCATCCTGACGGTGTCACACAATATATGTTGCGTATATTTATATATGTATATATATATTGCTTTTTCAGTGTGCCGTAATTCAAATATTTTGGCATGGCACAGATATAACTTCCTTTGTTATGTTGAGATTGAACTTTACATAATAAAAATTAGAAGGGAATATGTTAAAAACAAATGAGGGAGATCTTTATTTTGATGATATGATCTAAATTTTTCATTTCATGTCTCATATAACCTACAATAGAGGTCCATCATGGATTCTTAGAATGCAAAGATTTACAAAATTTATATTCCACATTTGGCAATTTGATCTTAAATGAAAGTACTCCAAAATGAATACACGCTAAAATACAATGTGTGGATCCATTAATATTTTGCAGTTTACTAGATAGCAATAGAAACCGAATTAAAAATGAAATTAAGCATAAGACCATTAATCCTTTCTGTTTTTTAAAAATCTTTTTGGCATGCAATAATTAATATGTGGACAGTGTGCTCTACCCTTCGCAACTCTTGCTTCTTCACATTGACATTTGAAGGGATCCCGAGGCTGGACATCACTATCTGTGATTTATTTGATAAAAATATTTTTCTCGTGTATTAAAGCTATTTTACAATTGTCCAAGTTACAGTCATATACTGAATTTGTTTTTCATAAATTTTCAGCTTAAGTTTACATCATTTAAATTATAAATGCGACTATGAAAAAGCCAACCAAAAAGTATTTTTAAGGCAGTGAAACTACACTGTATGATGTCATAATCGTAGATATGTATCATTAGTATTTGACCAAAGTCATAGAATATAAAACACTAAGTGAACCTTTATATAAACTATGGACTTTGGATGATAATGATGTGACAATGTCAGTTTTTCAGTTCTAGCAAATACACCCCTCTATGATGGATATTGACAAAAGAGGAGGCTTTGCATGTATGAAGGTAGGCCATGTATGGAAAATCTCGGACCTTCTGCTCAATGTTGCTGTGAAACTCTAAGTACTCTGAAAACATAAAGTCTAATAAAAATTAAAAACAAAATTCAAAAATTTATTTCATATTCACAATACATATGCAATCATAAAGCCTTTGTTAGTATAAGAGCAGTGTTTGTCATATTTGGTAATGACTTAGTTAACAAACTACTCCATATAATGAAACCACCATTACAGCATAAGACCTTAGATACCTCTCAAAGAAAGAGAATATGGTGAATCATGTGCCAGCTCTTCAGTGCTATTTCTCTAGAAGCACATATAAGCCCATTCCATTCATAGTAATCTGGCTAAAATGAGTCACATGGTTAAATCTAATTTAAAAGGCTGAAAAGTAATAAGTCCATCATGACCATAAAAGGAAGAGAATATTTTCTTTCTATATGCCAAATACATTCAACCGATCATCAAGAAACACACCCAATTTTTCCATCAAACAACTAGGTTCAAGTTCAAAGTTGAGGGTTCTCATTGATGAGAATGATAAATATATTAAAATAAGTTGGGTCAAGAGACTTTGCCTTATCATATAAAAAAACTTAAAGTTTTTGTATACAAAATAGTATGGTATTGAAATTGGAGCACAGAAACTTAAATTGTAAAGAAATACAATTTATTCTTGGTATAGCACCTTATAGTATAATACAATGTACACTTAGTAATAGCAAAATTAGTTATCCATAATTAAAAGAAAAAAAAGTGTAAGCTCTAACAGCGGTTTGTAAAATAATTCAGATGGAATAAATGCTTAAATGTTTATTAAAAAGAGTAAATGTCTCGGTTAATTTGGGAAACATATGAGAACATGTTGAGGAAATTATGAAGTACAAAAGTTATAAAGGAATGGCAATATTGAGAATACAAAAATTAAGATTTGATACAAAATACACTAAAAACAAGAGAAAAACAATGTACTATAAAATAAATGTAAATCAAATGATAATGTAATAGGTAGTTTCTAATACATACAAAACACTTTTTTTTAAATGTTTTTATTTATTTCTAAGAGAGAGAGAGAGAGACAGTGTGAACAGGGGAGGGTCAGAGAGAGAGGGAGTCACAGACTGAAACAGGCTCCAGGCTCTGAGCTGGCTGTCAGCACAGAGCCCGACGCGGGGCTTGAACCCATGAACCACGATATCATGACCTAAGCGAAAGTCGGACGCTTAACCGACTAAGCCACCCAGGCGCCCCATAAACACTCTTGAATTTTATTACAAACAATGACTATTTAATTGAAACATGGGCACAGTTTTAATAGATGATACACAGAAGTAGAAATTTAAATGTCCAGAGGGTATAAAAACGTAATTTTGTTAGCGTTCAGGAAAATGCAAATAAAGTTAACAGGCTCTAACTATTGAGCTATAACTACTTAACTCTCAAATTAGCATAATTCAATGGGTGAAAATTTTGAATGCTAGCATTAATGTATTCAAAGTCTACTCTCAGTGATTGCCAAAAAATGTGAATTTCAACACATGTGTTGGAATGTTTTTTTTTTAATATTTGTAGAGTAATAACTAATGTGTACACACCCATTTTGTGATGGAAAAATAAACCTTAAATTTATCTAAATGCTAATCAATAGTTGAAAGACTGAAATAATTACAGAACATCTTTACCATGGGATACTAAGCCACTGTACAAAGGATTGAATTATTTAATTTTTACTGCAAGTAGTTGTGTTTTTATGATATATTCATGAGGGAAAAAGCAAAGTGTAAGCAAATCTGTGTTGTCTGTTACCACTGAGGTATATGAATATATTATATTAATTGCTTTTATAACTCAGTAGTATAAGCAAGGAAAATACAGTAGTGAGGAAGAAATAAGAGTGTTGTAGAGGTTAGTGAAAACAAAGATTGCAAAGTAGAAAAATATACTTGATATGGTGTTAATTAAAAATATAGAATGTAGAATTATGCGTCATTAATATAAGAAAATATTGACTGTACTTAAATATAACATACTTATGATTTCATTTTAAGGAACAACAAAAAATGTGTACAAAGAAATTTGTTTTTCTAACTACTTTAGATTTCTAAATCTAAATTGATGTAATTATAGAGTACAATTATGGGCAAATTTTACCATCTTAGTCCTCTTAAATAGGAATAATAGGGTAACAAAAGAAATGCATATGTCTAATATCCTATTTTTCATACTTACATCTTTTCAATATAGCCTCATTTTTCTAAAAATCTTAACATACAAAAACATGCGTGTTCACATACTTTTTTTTTTTTTTGTAGCTTAAAATTTTTATTTAGATTCTGGTTAGTTAACCTACAGTGTTAATACTAGTTTCCGGTGTAGACTTTAGTGATTCATCACTTACAACAGCATCCAGCGTTCATGACAAGTGCCCTCTGGTTACCTATTTCCTCACACACCTTTTCTCCTGCAACTCTCAAGTTTGTTTTGTATAGTTAAGAATGTATTTTATGGTTTGCCTCTATTTCCCCAGTGTTAATCTGTTTTCTGCCTTAAATTCCAAATATGAAGGAAATCTTATGCTATTTGTTTTTCTCTGAATGACTTATTTCACTTAGCATAATATAACACACTCTAGCTCCATCCATGAGGTGTGGTTGCAAATGCAAGATATCATTTTTTTTGATGGCCAAGTAACATTCCACTGTGTGTGTGTGTGTGTGTGTGTGTGTGTGTGTGTGTGTGTGTACCAACTCTTCTTTATCCATTCATCAGCCAATGGACATTAGGGCTTATTCCATAATTTGGCTATTATTGATAATGCTGCTATAAACATTGGGGTGCACGTGTCCCTTTGAATCAGTAATTTTGTGTCCTTTGGGTAAATACCAAGTAGTGCAATTTCTACATCATATGGCATTTATATTTTTAACTCTTTGAGGAAACTTCCATACTATTTTCCAGAGTGGCTGTACCAGTTTGTATTTCCACCAACAATGTAAGAAAGTTCCCCTTTCTTTGTATTTCATCAACATCTGTTGTCTTATGTTGTCAATTTTAGCCATTCTGACATGTGTAGGTGATATCTCATTTCAGTGTTGATTTGTATTTCCCTAATTATGAGTAATTTTGAGCATCTTTTTGTGTGTCTATTAGCCATTTGGTATGTCTTTTTTGGGAAAATGTCTATTCATATCTTCTACCTATCTTTTAACTGGATTATTTGATTTTGGCTATTGCATTGTATATGTTCTTTATATATTTTGGATACTAACCCTTTATCAGATATGTCATTTGCAAATATCTTCTCCCCTTCCAAATTTGCCTTTTAATTTTGTTGATTGTTTCCTTCACTGTGCAGAAGCTTTTCATCATGATGAAGTCTCAATAGTTCACTTCTGCTTTTGTTTCCCTTGCCTCCAGAGATGTATCTAGCAAGAAGTCGCTATGACCGAAGTCCAAGAGTTTACTGCCTATGTTCTCCTCTAGGATTTTGATGGTTTCCTGCCTCACATTTGGGTCTTTCAGCCTTTTTGAATTTATTTTGTGTATTGTGTAAGAAAGTGGTTCAGTTTCATTCTTTTGCATGTTGCTGCTTTTCCCAACACTATTTGTTGAAGAGACTGTCCATTTTTCTATTGTCTTTTCTTTTCTGCTTTGTCATGGTCTTTTCTTTTATGTTTTGTCAAAGATTAGATGACCAAATAATTGTGAGTCCATTTCTGGTCTTTCAATTCTGTTCCATTGATCTATGTGTCTGTTTTTGTGACAGTACAATACTGTCTTGATGACTACCCCTTTGTAATAGAACTTGAAGTCCAGAATAGTGATGCTTCCAGCTTTGGTTTTTCCAAATTGCTTTGGCTATTTTTTAGTGTTCCATACAATTTCTAGTATTGTTTGTTCTAGTTCTGTGAAAAATGCTGGTGGTTTTTTGATAGGGATTACATTAAATATATAGATTGATTTGGGTAGTATACACATTTTAACAAAAACTGTTCTTTCCAATCCATGAGCCTGTGATGTTTTTCCATTATTTGCGTCATCTTAAATTTCTTCCATTAGTGTTTTATAGTTTTCAGAGTACAGATCTTTTACCTCTTTGGCTAGCTTTATACCAAGGTATCTTATGGTTTTTGGTGCAATTGTAAATGGAAATGTAAATCCTTGATCATTTGGGCGCTCTTTATTTCTTTTTATGTCTGATTTCTTAGGCTACGATTTCCAGTACTATATTAAATAACAGTGTTCAGAGAGGATATCCCTGTCTTGTTCCTGATGAAACAGAAAAAGCTTTCAGTTTTTCCTCATTGAGGATGATATTAGCAGTGGGTTTTTCATATATGGCCTTGATTATGTTGAGGTATGTACCCTGTATCCTTACTTTGTTGAGGGTTTTTATCAAAAATGGTTATATACTCTGTCATATCCTTTTTCTGCATCTATTGAGAGGATCAAGTTGTTCTTATCTTTTTTTAAATTAATGTGTATACCATGTTAATATATTTGTGAATACTGAAACACTTGTATCCCAGGAAAAATCTCACTTGATTGTGGTGAATGAGTCTTTTAATATACTGTTGGAGTTAATTTGCTAATGTTTTGTTGAGAATTTTTGAATCCTTGTTCATCAGGGATTTTGGCCTGCAATTCTCTTTTTTAGTGGCATCTTTGTCTGCTTTTGGACTCAAGGTAATGGTGGCCTCATAATATGAGTTTAGAAGTTTTCTTTCTATTTCTATTTTTTGGGGATAGTTTGAGAAGAATAAGTATTAATTATTCCTTAAATGTTTGGCAGACTTTCCCTATGAAGCCATCTGGCACTTGACTTTGGTTTGTTGGGAAATTTTTTTATTACTGATTCAATTTCTTTGCTGGTTATCAGTCTGTTCAAGTTTTCTTTCTTCCTGTTTCAGTTTTAGTAGTGCACGGGTTTCTAGGAATCTATCTATTTCTTCCAAATTGTCCAATTTGTTGCCATATAATTTTTCATAATATTTTCTTATGATTGTTTGTATTTCTGTGCTGTTGGTCATAAGGTTCCCTTTTCATTCATGATTTTGTTTATATGGATCCTTTCTCTTTTCTTTTTGATAAGGTTGGCTGGGGGTTATTAATTTTATCAATTTTTTCAAAGAAGTAGCTCCTGGTTTCATTGATCTTTTCTACTGTTTTTGTTTGTTTGCTTGTTTCTATATAATTCACTTTTGCTCTAATCTTTGTCTTTTTGCTTCATTTGGGGAAGTGTTCACCTTGTGTGACCCCACAAGGAATGCAGTCCTCTCTTTCTTGCCTTTCCTGAGACCAGGGTACACTCCCCTCAGTAGCACCTGCAATCCATTTCTCCTCGATTCCATGTCTTTACACTTCCTACCTTACTGGATGTAGACTCTTCTTTCCTTCTAGTTGTGTAGTTTGTTCTGTCAGTCCTCAGACCAGTTTTTTGGGATATTCAGAATGATTTGCTCTTATCTAGGTGTGCACAAGGGATGAGACAAGCCTAGGGTCCTCCTACTATTCAGCCATCTTAGCTCACCTCTCCATACACATATTTGTACCCATCCAGCAACCAGTACCATACGAGCATCTTTGCTGGCTGCACTCTCGTACTCTTCCAGAGGTACTACCGTATAATTCTTTAGGCAAATTTAAAATCTCTTCACCTCTCCCTGCCTCTTCATGTAGCATACCATTACTTCTGATTTATTAATCTTTTTATAGTAAATTTAGTATCTTTAAAATGCCTAAAATACTTTGTACTAAGAGTCATCTATTGTATATCCCCATAATATATTTCACATTTAAGAATGTTCATCATTCAAAGAGTTAAGATATATTTCCTTTTGCAATCTTTATATTTGTGTTTATAGTTTTTACTAAGCAGAAACTACTAGATCACAAAAGATATCAGAAAAAAGTATATATGAAAATAATTCTTCTGTCAGCAGATAAATATATTTTATCACCTTATATCTTTAGATTTGTTTAATAGAGAGACATTCTAAGAGTAAGGAAAGAAATATTTGATGTGTACTTTGAGAACATTATAGTTCAAATTCTTTGGGTTGTAGAAGTAATAATACCCTCTCTTAATATGACTAATGTATCACTCTTTGCTTTCACTTTCTTGTAGCAGAAAATTTATTCTTAGTCAAAAAAAGCAGGTCATTGCTGTTTGAATAACCCCTCCTTCTGAGAATCAGCTTCCAGTTTCAACTTATTTTCCTTTCTCTAGAAATATATTTATAGCATAAGTGAATAATTTTTCAACAAGTGAAGAATTTAAAGGATAAATGTTATTCTGCTTGTGAAGTTTGTCTATGTGCTTCTCTTAAATCGATAAGAGAATGTGTGGTAAAACTGTGGGTGTAACAGGAGGTGTTCAGACTGTCATAAAGATGGAAGATATGATGGAAGATCCTTCTATTCTTAGCAGAAAGCAGACAGGGAGTGCACAAGAGAACAGTTACGTTTCAATGAGAAAAAGGACAAAGAACCAAAGAATAGTAGCATGCAGGAAGATTTGTCATTCCTTATATATCAGATGATTTTTCATAGAAATCAATAGATTATTTTTATTAGTTTAGCAAAAACTTGACTGTGGAGGAACTTCTTGCACATTCATGGAAGTCATAATTTTAATGTCCTTGAAACTCTTACCTTGTATGAATGTAATAGATGAGAGTAACTTTTTAAAATAGTATTTTGTTATTGTTCCTCATAAGATATGGTTCTTTATTTTCCAGATATATGTAGCCAGTAATATTTTAATAAAAACTAAAATAATTTTATTTAGACATTTGTATGCAAACTTGAAAGTACATTTTTATTTTCATAGAAAAAAACCTCCTTATTTCTTTGAAATGATTTTAATGACTAGATTTAGTTTTATCTATATATATTTAACAATCTTTGAGGTTCTTTAATGCATTCAGTAATGTATAGACCTTTGAAAGCTATGATTTTATGTTACATATATTGTATAGTGAGGTAACCATTATTTTCTAGATAACTGGTGTCAGAGTTTCCTTTATAGGAGAAACCATTTTCTTAGGGAAGTACCTTGATGAATACTCTTGGATTGGGTGACTCCCTGCAAAGATAATGTCAGATAATGACAAAGTACAAGTTAGGGGGAGAAAAGAAGGGCGGTATGGGGAAGAACCAACTAAATGAAAAAATGCTGGCATTACATAGAGTAAAAAAAACTAGTCAATCTCCTAATTTAAGGAATGGGGCAAAAGACACTTTAAAGGTAATGAGCCCTGGTATTTTACTTGAAATAGTTTATACTATTCCAATTTAAAACACTTCTTAGTCTTTCCTAGGAAGTTAAAAAAGTCTACTACATTCATAGATTGTGTACATATTACTTATGGATAGATTGGCTGGTAGAAATAAAAGAAATGATTGAATGTAATACATGGGCTGTTACAGTACTCAACAATATTGCTATTTAAAGTGTAGCCCACTGAGCAGCAGTATTATTAAAAAAACTTGTTAGAAACGCATCTTATTAAGTGCCACCCCAATAACAAATCAAGATTTATCTTTTATTAAAATTCCCATTTGAATTTTATGCATATTCAATTTTGAGAAGCCCTGAACAGAACCTACAAATTTCACACATGTAGGCAGAAAGCAATGAAGCTTCTGCCTGCAGTGGTAAGTGCCTCAGTATTCAGGCGCATCTGAAGTAGATCTTTGGACTTTTGTGGCTCATAAATGCTTGTCTGAGAATGCAAATAGTTAAGAATTACTGGCAACTCAAAAGACAGTGGTGGCACAGTACTACACTGGAGACTGACTTAAAGTCATAATTCCTGGAAATTTAAGATTCGAGCGAAGATGCCCCCACTCCCAATTGTTCTGTGAACCTGTAGTACGTTAGAGCTTGAGAGGAGAAATATCTGCATAGCCTGACCCAGATAGCAAGGACGGAGAGGGAAAGTAATTTTGGAAAACAAAACTTTATGAAAAAATTCACAGATCTAGCCTAGGTCGCTTATACCATGAGGTGGAAAGAATGGTACAAAGTAAACCCAGGAAGGAAGACTGGGGTCAATTGGAAGGAACATTAAAAACTATTCTGCAGACAAAGGGACCAGCTAAGGTTTTACAATTGTGGATAATGATATTACCATTTGAAGAGTATTTCCAATCAAATATTTAATAATTTTTTCAGGATTTTATCTGTTATGATCTCATGACTTAAAAAGTATTAAGTCAAAGAAAATTAAGAAGGAAGAGGCAAAAGCCCTCAGATACAGTCCTAGTATTGGCTCAGAACATTAAATATACTAGAAAACCTCTTCTTTTGTACCTTTACTATTGTATTTCATCATTAACACCAATATTAAAGGGGCTTATAAATAGACTCTAACCTAATATTGTGCAGTATATTTGGAGATATTTGCTCTATATCGCTATGGCCTACAAGTTATTGAAGCAAGTTTTAGTTGAAATGATAATAATGTAAGGAAGCTAAGAATAATTTACATTTAAAAAAATTGTACCAAAAGCTTTTCATTTGTAAACATTTTGAGAACATTCAAAAATGTTAGGTATGGTTAATATTAATAAGCTTGATTTTCATATCATGAAGTAAAGCTTTGATCTTGTCGTGAATATTTTTTAGAAATGAAAATTGCTACAGGGTCAAGATGAAATAATGTGGAATACTCCTTCTGACAAAAATTGCTCTTATTTGTATTTAATCCAACGGAGACACTATAATCCATTGTTACTCTGAAGTCAGACAACCTAAATGAGGTCAAAATTCTCATTTACCAGTGTATAGTATCATGACCAGGTACAAGTTATGACTCTTTGGGCCATAGATTCTTGATCTGAAAGGATAGCACTTTTATAAATATCTAATCAAAACACTATATAATATGCCCAACACAATCAAACAAAACTAATATATAAGAGCTTGTTAGCTTTTTTATTAAAAAAATATGTGCATTTTACCACCCCCCCACACAAAGATATTTAGAGAGTCTTAAATTTACTCACCATTAGTATATCATTTTTTTTCGTTCATAAATTTTCATGAGTTAATTGTAGTCTATCTGGCATCATCACACCAAACTCAAGGTAAAACCACATGTTCTCATCAAGTTTTTATCTCCATGGGATGTTGATGAGGTTTAGAAAAGTTTTCATCAAATGGTACTTGAAAAGAGCCCTTCAAATTTTTGTAAATTTTTAAGGTATTGAAAGAATGAGGCATGGATTGGTGAGAATGTGAATAGAAATATATGAGAGAATGACTTTAATGTTTCAAGAGCTTTTGTTTTTGTTCTATAGGAGTGTGCAAACAGGGACAATGCTAGAGGGAATAAGAAGTCATGGAGAACTTTTGTGAATGTGACAGCAGGCTTTCATGCTTATGAGAATGATCACATAGAGGATGAAATTAATGATGCAGGAGATGGAGCAGCCAAGTAATAGACCAGTGTCCTTAAAGCTCTGTTCTCTTCTCTGAATCTTTCCAATAGACCCCTGAACAATACATAATGAAAATTTGATCATGTCATTTCCCTTGCTTAAATCTGTGTTAATGACTCCCCACTAATTTCAGGATGCATTTTGGACTTCTGGCACTGATCTGAGTAGTAGATATACAGAGTTGAACAAATAGTGTTAGCCCTTGCCCTACTGGAATTAATAATCTAGTTGGAAGAAAAGACAAAAACCAACAAGCCAAATAAAATAAAGAAGTGCTGTAAGACAGAAAAGGCGAAGCATTATTTGTAAGATATTGAAAGCAATGCAGAAGGAAGGGGAGTGGGCAGAAGAGTAACTGACGGAAGGACCAGAGTCCATAAAGAAAGAGGGGAAGAGTACCGAGTACATGTGAAATGAATACTTTCGGTAACAGGAACAGAATTCTGTTGCAGAAGGAGGGACGGAGTAGAAACTCATTTGCTACTGTTAACCCCAACTTTCATGATCTACATGGATTGAACTTTTTACTTTATTCCTTTCTCTCTTTTTTAAAAAGTTCATTGATTTAGTTTGAGAGAAAGGGAGAGTGAGAAAGAGAGCAAGGGAGGGGCAGGAAGAGAGAAAATCCCAAGCAGAGTTTACACTGTCAGCGCAGAACCCTATGTGGGGCTCAAACCCATGAACCCTTGAGATCATGATGTGAGCTGAAACCAAGAGTTGAATGTGTAACCAAAGAGCCACCAAGGCTCCTCGTCTTCCTTTCTCTTTTATGTGTTGGACTCTACCACCCCCTTGTCATTTTCTCTGTTGCCAAAGCCCTACTAAGGGGCTTGTAGATTAAGGACCCGTGCTAGTCTTTTATGATCTAAATAAATCACTTCTCTGTGTATAACAATTAAAGGCCCAAACCAACAACAACACCTGTCACTTTTCAGCCCATAATACTTGTTGCTATTAAGTGTGATTTAAAAACCAATATCCAAATCTCACAAGAGTTGTGATTTCCCCACAAGATGTTTTTGTTTTGTTTAGTTGTTTCCTCCCATGTTAATCGCTAGACATATTAAATTCACTTGGGCTGTAAATTTAATTCACTACTCTGCATAAATCAGCCAACAAAATGAGAATTGGATTGGAACGATTAGATTAGCACATTATCCTCCCTTTGGAGTGCAGTGGGTGGCAAAGTCAAAGAGGTCAAATCACCACAGGGAAAATTTTAAAAGAAAGGGAGAGAAGCCTGTTTCATTGCACCAATAATTCTTCATCAATATGATAATTCTTTATACTTCTGTGTTAATGTTTCTAAAACACAAGTAAGACATTGCCATTCCCTTTCTTAAAGATCATTAAGTGAATTCCATAATTTTCAGTCTTTTATAATATATATCTGTTTAGATATAGATATGTCATTAATATCCAAGTTGATACGCTCTTAATAAAATGCATAAGATGCTTCAAATCTACCAAAGAGTCAACAGTAATTCCTCTTATTCACAGTCGTATGTCATATATAATTCTATTCCTTTCTCTATCAAGACTTTCTGGCTTTAGATATTCTGTTTCCTCTGCTTAGATATCCTTGTGTGTTGTTGTTTTTTTTTTTTTTTTCATTTTCACATACTCCATTCAACTTTCACTGACAGGTAATAATACTTCATCTATGAGGTCTCAACTGACATGATCACGCCAGTGAGGTCTGAACGTTTCCTTACTTCATTCTCTTGGCCTTTTTTCACATTGTTGTGACATTGTTTCTCAAATATCTCACCTCCATCAGGACAGACATCTTTTATTTTTATATTTCTAGTGCACAATGATATGATCAATAAGTAGAAGGTGTTCAATATATTTTTGTTTAAACAGTGAGAAGAAGCTGGAAGGAAGACACTTAAGTTTTTTGTTAGCCAAGTAGATGAATGAAAATACTATTAAACAATATAATGAATATAAAGCTAAAATATACATTTTGCAAATGAAGATTGTGTGTTTATTCTAGATATCTTGAGCTTGAGACTTGGTGATGATAAATAAAGTTTATTTGACAATGGGGGCTCCTAGGTGGCTTAGTCGGTTAAGCGTCCGACTTTCGCTTAGGTCATGATCTCGCGGTTCGTGGGTTCGAGCCCCGCGTCGGGCTCTGTGCTGACTGCCAGCTCAGAGCCTGGAGCCCGTTTCAGTCTGTGACTCCCTCTCTCTCTGACCCTCCCCTGCTCACGCTGTCTCTCTCTCTCCTAGAAATAAATAAAACATTAAAAAAAAAAAAAGTTTATTTGACAATGAAATGCATGAATCTACATGTTAGTACCATTCTCCAAATGCAGGATAAATAATTGGAGGGAATCAACATGTAAGTGATCAACAACTATATTAGTATATATTTTTGTTAGTGGAAGGTATCTGTGTAAAACAAAAATATAGTGAGTTGAAAATACTGCCGAACATCATTCTTATTAGATATTCGGAGGGTGATAAGGCAGAAAACACTTTTTTAAAGTTTATTTATTTATTTTTGGAATCTCAACCCCAAAACCAAGAGTCACATGCTCTTCGGCCTGAGACAGCCAGGCACCCTAAGACAGTGAAAACTTAAACATATGAGAGGAGGGAATCAGGAAAGGTTCACTCATGAAAATCCAATATGAGTTTCCATAAGAAAGAATCTAGCCATGAACATTGCATACAGTGGAAAGAACATGTAAATAACCTTGACAGTGATTTTGGATTTGGATTTAGGAAGATGTCATCCAAGATGTGGAGATGTAAGAATAGGTGCCAGATTTCTGCATATTGAGGAGTCAATAGAAGATGAGAAAATGAAGGTAATGGTGAAATGCTATTGTTTTTGAGCATTTGGATATATTTACGATTTTTTGGTTCTCTTGATTATTTGTGTAGATCTAATTTTCTATTTGATACTATTTCCCTTCAGCCTGCAGAATTTGCCATAATATTTCTGGAAGTGAAGATCTGCCCACAGTGTTTGTCTAAAAAATTATTTTACCCGTATTGTGAAAACACATTTCAATAGGTATAGTATTCTAATTCAGCAGTTTTCCCCCCTTCAGTTCTTTTTTTTTTTTAATGTTTTATTTATTTCTAGGAGACAGAGAGAAAGACAGCATGAGCAGGGGAGGGTCAGAGAGAGAGGGAGTCACAGACTGAAACAGGCTCCAGGCTCTGAGCTGGCAGTTAACACAGAGCCCGATGCGGGGCTCGAACCCACGAACCGCGAGATCATGACCTAAGTGAAAGTCGGACGCTTAACCTACTAAGCCACCCAGGCGCCCCCCCCTTCAGTTCTTTAATGTATTGTTACATTGTCTTCTACTTAATTATGTTTGACAATAGTCAATTCTCATTTTTATTATTTTCCCCCTTTATGTAATCTGTCTTTTATTACTTAATGTTTTTAAGATTTTCTTTTAATAACTGGTTTCTACCAGCTTCATGTGCCTTGCTGTGGTTTAAAGTTTATGATTATCTGGAGCTTAGTTTCTGATTCTCTAGGCTTACTGATTTCAACAAATTTGGAAAATCTCCAGCAGTTATTTATTTACATAGAGATTTTTTTTTCTGTTTTCGTTTGTTTGTTTGTTTTTGCTATTTCACCTCTCCTTTTGAAACTCTTTGTGTGTGTGTTACATCATGTGATATGGTATTACAGGCTATTGACACACTTTATATTTGTTGTACATACATTCTTTTGGAAAGGTCTTTTGCTATACATTTAAATTCATTTTCTCTTCTATGCGATTTCTGTCTTTTTGTAGGGTCCTTCAAATGAATGTCTCATATATTGTAAAGAAGTTCCATTTGGATCTTTTTTATTTTCTCTCCCTATCGTGTTCATTCATGAGTAAATGTTATATTCTTAGAATTGCTCTCTTAATGTCCTTTTCTGTTAATTTTATCTTATTTTTCATTTGTATGCCACATTCTCATTATGGGTGATATTCACCTGCTTCTTTATATGTCTAGTAATATGTTCATGGATTCTGGGCATCGTTGATTTACATGTAAACATGTTGAATTTTGTGTTGCTCATTTAAAAGGTGGTTGATATTTTCTGGAAGGTAGTTATATTCATGGCATTAGTTTGCTCACTTTGTAACAACGTGCATTCTAGAACTCATTTAGCCTCACTAGTAATGGAAACCCTTTTGAGGTCTATACTGAATGTCCCATGTATTCAGTGAAAGTTCTCCATTTTTGATAGATGGAACGAAACTGATTACTTGAAATGTATTAGCTCTGGGAATTATTCAACTCAAAGCTTTTTGGTAATTGTTCTTTCTTTGGATGCTGTTCTCTCCTAATCTCATGTGTTCTCACCCTACAAATGAGTGGATTGGTTTTCAGTCAAAGACTCAAGAAGACCCTTCTTGCAGTTTTTTAAGTCCTTTACACATGTAAGTTCCTTCTTTTAGATACTATATTTTGGAATGTTCTAGTCATTTTGATGACCCACACTTCATTATCTCTCTCTTCAACTGAACAAGATTCCTGGAGTCTCTTATGAGAGCCACAATCTTGAAATTAGGTCTATGCTGAAACTCTTGGAAATACTATATCTCACCTCATTTGTTTCTCTTTTCTCATGGGTCATCATTTTTTTAACTGTCATTTTGTTGTAGTTTATAATATAAGGGTAATTACAGGATATTTTGTTCACTCCTGGCCAGAAGAGAAAGCATCTTCAAAAATGCAATTATGAAATGAAAGAAAAAAGACGATATAATTTTCCAAGGGATGCTGTATTTAGAATGGAATTTTTATTCAACAATAGAACTTTCTTTTTGTTATTTTTATAAAGTTGTTAGTGATGCATTAATGAAAAATAGTACATTATATCTATATAATTATATATTATATTACGTATAATATAATATATATAATACAATATATATATAATATAGATATCTATTATATGATAGTAGTTATCTAGCATCCCATGTAGACCTTCTCTGTTGGTTTTACACATTCATTTCTTAATAGTATTAGGCAAAAATAGCCCAGAAACCAGAGTAATTTTAATTTAACACAACACATTAGTTTCTAATGAATTGGTCTAACTTTAAAAGTTTACCTTGTACAGAGGGGGTACCTGGTAAGGGGTGCCTGGATGGCTAATGTCATGATCTCGGAGTTCGTGAGTCTGTGCCCTGGGTCAGACTCTGTGCTGATAGTTCAGGACCTGTGACCTGCTTCAAGCTCTGTTTCTCCCTCTCTCTGCCCTTCCCTCATTCATACTCTGTCTCTCTCAAAAATAAACATTAAAAAATGTTTAAAAATTATCTTCAAATAAATTCTAATTTTTGAAAATTACATTATTCAAAAATTATTTCAAGACATTGAAATAAACTGACAATACATTTAAATGTTATATAATAATCCTTTGTACTTTAATTAGTTTAAAATATTAGATATTAAAGTATTTCTTCTCACATACACCTTTTGAAATGTAGCTCATTAAATTTTATGAAGAATTATTAGAAAATCCAAGTTTTCAAGTTTATCAGTGACCATTATGGTTAATGATAAATTAATTGATTCTTAACATCAGACATTTAGAAGGAATATTTGTGTTATATAGGTTTAGTACCTTTTGGTACCAAACCATAGGTATGGTATGCATTTCTTAAAATCTCTAAATTATTATTTGCATTTTAATTCTGTTTTAGCTATGTAGATTTGATTTTTAATGCAATCCAGGCAACAAACAATGACAGTTATTTCATTGTTGTTTGTGAGATTATTGACTGACATACTCTGAATAATTGGATAGACACCTGTTAAAAGTAAAAAGGTCCAAAGAGAAATTACGATGATAATACAGATTATAAAATGTATTAGGCAAAATATAACATCGACAATGGTGATTTTCAAAGGTCATCAAAGTCTAATTCTTTCAGAAATTACCTTATTCAAGTTTAATTCATTTTTGCTTTTACTGTCAGGGCAGTTAATTTTCTCTGACGTATATTTTTAAGCAATATGCTAAGAAGTTAATGTACTATGATAACCACACATGTTGTTTATTCTATATGCTATATATATAAAAGCTAAATTTAAAAGGACAATGGGGCCAACATAGTGTTATTTTTGCTAAACCCCATGTCAGCAAACCAAAATTTAATATCTAACCTAATTGCAGTTTCAGTTTGTCCCAGGAATGTGACCTTTAACCAGTCAATCTGGAATTACCTGGTCAGCACTAGTGAGGTGATCTGCATGATAGACCCTCACCCTTTCCCCAAAGAAAGGTGACCTTGCCTGAATAATTCTTATTTTATTTATGACTCATTTGTCTCACCTCCTCTGTCTTTAAAAATCTTCCATTTTGCACAGCATCTCAGAGCTCCTTCCAATTTGCTAGAGGTGATGCTTCCTGATTTAGACATCATTGAATAAAGCCAACTAAATCTTTAAATTTACTCCACTGAATTTTGTTTTTTTTAACAAGAGACAGTTTGCAATAAAGTCTCCTATAATTGCAAATGCAAATATAGATTTGTGCTAGTTATATGTATACATGAATGCAACTCAGACATATGTGAAAACATATTCAACAAATATATATGTGAGAAAGAATAAATTCATTGACATGTAGGACTTACATGTTTCATTTACACATAAACACACACATACACATAGAAGCCTAAATTTTTATTTTATATGTTTTTAACACAAGAGACTCAGTTTGTTAAGAAAAATACCTGAGAACTCTCTCAAAAATCACTAAAAATATTTAATTACAATTTGAAAAATAATGTTTATTTATTTTTGAGAGAGAGGGAGAAGGCAAGCACAAGTCGGGGAGGGTCAGAGAGAGAGGGAAACACAGAACCCGAAGCAAGCTCCAAGCTCTGAGCTGTCAGCACAGAGCCCGACTCAGGGCTCCAACTCATGAACAGTGAAATGATGACCTGAGCGAAAGTTGGACACTTAACCAACTGAGCCACTCAAGTGTCTCTTTAATTATAATTCTAAATCTTAGTTTGGACCTTTAATCATTTCAAAGGGGGAAAGTAAGATTTAAATATTTTTTTTAATGTTTTATTTATTTCTAGGAGAGAGAGAGAGACAGCGTGAGCAGGGGAGGGTCAGAGAGAGAGGGAGTCACAGACTGAAACAGGCTCCAGGCTCTGAGCTGGCAGTCAGCACAGAGCCCGACGCGGGGCTCGAACCCACGAACCGTGAGATCATGACCTGAGCGAGAGTCGGACGCTTAACCGACTAAGCCACCCAGGCGCCCCAAGATTTAAATATTTCTAAAGTATTACTTTTCTTTAAATTATTGGATGTTCTCTGAAAGAAGGACACAGAACTGTGTTCTAAGTCGTTTTCAGATAAAGGTCACTAGTCTTCTTTTCAGAACCTTTCAGTAGAACCTATTTTTTATCTTTGCTCTGCTTTAAAAAAAAAAAAAAAAGTCCCAGAGTTCTTGGAAGCATAAGTTATTGGATATAATTCATATGTTTAGTTTGCCTTGTTTGATTTTTATTCATGAATGTTTTTCAAGAGAAATGTATAAAAATAAAAAGTATAAGGAAATCTAAATATGACTCAAAGGCTAAGCAGCTAAAAGAATAATTAAATTTGAACCTATGAAACAAAATATTTACTAATCTGATGAAAATTAGTATTTCTTCAAGCCCCCAAACTTCCCAAATGCAAAAGAGAAAAAAATCTAAAGGCACACAAACTATTGTGAACATATAACTCCCCTCACTAGTGAGTATGAAAACTGATGCAACTTTTTGTTAAACAAATTTTAAAATGTGTTGGTTTTCTATGAGAGAGTATTGCTATGTTAAAGCTTTACACAACTTGTGGTCTGTATTAATCCTAATCTGTTGTAAAAGCATAATAAGGTGTAAGGAAGAAATGTGTCCTCTAGTGTAAGATGTCGTTGAGAAATGAAACCATTACTATGTTCAATTTATAAAATATGAAAATTCTAATACAAAAAAACATAAGTTAATTCCTTTGGTACATTCTTACAGTTAAGAGAAAGGAAGAAAATGTAAATATCAATGCATAAATTTGAGTTGTAGGGAAACACAATGCTAACATCTGTCTGAAATGACAATAGCAGCGCCTACTGTCCCTATTATATGTTTCAAATTAGTCGTTTAAAAATTGTCTACATATTTCATTAGTATCTAAAAGGACAACTTAAATACAAAGCACAAAAATACCGGGTACATCCATTCTATTCTTTGCTCAGAAAAACTTGCACCACAGTTCTGGTCTATGTTCAGTCAGAAAAAAGAGTGTCTTTCTTTTTTGGCCCAAAACATAATCATATCACTAAGTGAAGCATATGTGAGTCTACAAAGGTAGCAGAAGATGTAAGTCTACCTCCCCTCTGCTTCTCAGAACAGAAATATTTATTTAAAGCAGTGAGAATCTAAAGAAGACCTAGACACAGACTTGCCAATCCAGTTTTGTTTTTATTGTTTAACTATCCTAAGGACTACATGGGATTGGTAGAATCCCCAGGGTATTAGGAAAAAAGAGTCAAAAGGGCAAATTCAATTAAGGTGTAAAGAACAGAGGAAGTAGAGATGTTGAAGAAATGAGAGAAAGAAAATATTCAATCTGGGGAAAACATATCTGATAACCAGCACAAAACTGGAGATCCTTGTCTCTATAAAGAGAAGGTAGTAAATAGCTAAAGAAGGAAAATAAAGCCTCTTGACCAATGAAAAATTCATCAATATGATCTGGAAACTTTCCTTTGAAAAAGAGAAATGACAAACTCAGCAGTGTAATGTTATCCTGGTAAAACAATTTCTCTAAGAACTAAAGTAGTGTCACTCATTTCTTCCCATTTCTGATAACCATCACTCAGTTTTAGATATGGTCTCTCTATTTCTCTATGGTTTTAAAATATTAAAGTCTTCCTCTTCCTCATGACACAAAGTAATGAGGTTAAAAACAGAAGCAGTTTTGATTAAAAGCATGTTGCTTCATGTAATAAGTTTAATGGATAGTGTTGACCTTTAAATCATAAAACACATCCATGAATCAGCTAAATAATAGGTCATCAGGAAATCAGAAGTTCTATTCCAGTTTATAAAGCAGAAACAGCTAGCAGACATGTTTTTGATGGCCAGTGAAGAAATAAAACATTTTCTTACCCTATTAAAATGTCAGACTTTATTTACTTGAGTTCATAACAGCAAGTTTCTTTCATATGCATATTAATTGCAAAGTATGAACATAAATTAAAAATATTTTTTCCAGCAGTTTAATATAAAGTGTTGATCTTTTTAATGTGTTTGCATTTTAAGGGAATGGTTGAAAATAATATTGCTTTTGCTAGATTAAGCATTCATTTCTCTGTTAGGAACTTACCTTGGTTAAAAACCTTAGTAAACAAGCTATAGTTTAGCCTTTTTGTGGAAAATGAATAGAATGTATTATCATTGAGATCCTTCAAAGTAATACACCTTTTATATACAATCTAGCCTTTAATTTTGTAAAAAACTTTTATGTAAATTTACTAAATGCAAATGAACAAATCTGGATGATGACTTCTTCCATATAATTTTATGTGCCAATTTTCCAAATAAAGATTTCTAATTAAATAAAAATCTCCTTGTATACACACAAATAGTTTTTACTACTTCTGCCTAGAAGTATATAATTACTATCTACTTTAATTTTCATTCTACTTCATTAATTATGTATGTTCCAAAAGTAGAGAAAGTTGATTCTCTATTGTAATTTGTAGCAAAACTGAAAAATAATGAATTCACCTGAGTGTTCATCTATGATGAATTTTTCTCAATATGTGTTTCTCTACCACCTGTAGATATATTATGAATTGTGACAATAAAGTGACAGCATTTTTAGAAGATCAATCTGGGTAGATAACATTACTTTTCTCATCTAAACCAATTTAAAACAGGAATAAAATTATAAAAAATAAATACTAGGCACAACTTAATAATAATATTTTAGAAATTTAAACTTGAGTCATAGCATAAAGAATAGACAGTTTCTTACTCTTCTGGTTTCACACTCTTCTTCAAAACAGGAATTTGTTATTAGTACCTGGCCTCCAGGCTTGCTGTGTGACTTTGCTGTGAACCCACATGGTTAAAAATCTAAACTTAGTCCAATCAGTTATCTCTATCATTATTGCCAGGTTCTATTTGAAGAAAAGCACCCTAGCTGGGCATCAGCCAGGAGTTCACTGAAAGGAGTATTAATGAGACTGACAGGAAGCGGGCAGTTATTTCTCCAGAGGGTGAAGTGTTACAAACTAGTGACCATGAAGAAGTTAAAGGAAAAGACAAATGGGACTGTTCTTTTTTTGGCCGAGAACATATCTTATTGAGAACAATTCCTTGGGAAAAGTCAGAGTTCTCCTTGATAAATACTGCCTGGGAAGGCCTCACTTTGATCTCTGCCTTATTTCAAGGGTAGACATCAAAATACACTTAATGAGCTTTAGTATTCCCTTCAGGTGAAAATGGACTCATGGAATTAAGAATTTTGAGGCCATATATTTTGATATCATTTTTCTAACTTTCATTTCTATCTCATATTTTACAGATGAAGGACTTGAAGCAGAAGTTTATATAACTTGCTCAAATGGCAACTGAATTTAGGAGCAGAGGCAGGTCTGAAATGTACTCTATTTAACTTCCAATCTGAAATTCTTTCTTTCACTTTTTTTTCAGTATGGTTCCTACATCATCCATATCATGTGTCTTGTCATGTTGGAGATACACAGTTCTGCAAGGCTGATTCAATGTGAAGGTTTGTTTTTAATGTTTATTTATTTATTCTGAGAGACAGCATGAGCATGTACTGATGATGCACACATAAACAGGGAAGGAGCAGAGAGAGAGAGGGAGAGACATAATCCCAAGCAGGCTCCTCACTGTCAGCACAGAGCCCAAGGTGGGGCTCAGTCTGGTTTTACAAACTGTGAGGTCATGCCTTGAGCCAAAATCCAGACTCAGATGCTTTACTGACTGAGCCATTCATAGCACCTCTCAATGTGAAGTTTTTCTGACATATTTATAATATTGAGAATAACTTTATTGGGTTTTATTAAATTTGTGTTGAATGCTTTTTCTTTTTTTAATTTGAGAGAGAGAACTTGAGCGAGGGAGAGGGCAGAATGGGGGAGAGAGAGAAAATGTTAAGCATGGAGTCCGATGCAAGGCTTGATCCCACAACCCTGAGATCATGACCTGAAGCAAAATCAAGAGTCAGATGCTCAAGCAAATAAGCCACTCAGGCACCCCTGGATACTCTCTTTAAATTCATGCTCACTTTCCCATTTTTTGGATGAGTCAACTGGGATGGAGATATTCACCTTTCTCCTAAATCCAGAGTCCATAATGTTAACCACTCACTTCATAAGTGAAATAAATGCAAAATCTTCATTCATCTGGGTCTTGTTTTTACATATATTATCGATTCTAATATTTATCATAATCACTTTTCTTCTTTGAAGGAAGTACATTAAGTATCAACAAATAATATTGTCTTTTTATATTTAAAAATAGGAATAACTCTCAGAGAACCATATTTTATCAATGTATTCACATATAAATATAAATTGCATTAAATTAAAAAACATTATAATTTATAACATTACCATTGATCAAAATGGAGTGAAAGAGCACATTCATTAAAATATACAGTTGATTTTAGCTGCCACAGATACTTAGGACATATTTTTGTTAGTGACAAAACACATACATATAGAGAATCCACATAGAAATACATTATATTATATTAGTTTTAATTTTTGCACTTAAGTTGATTATATATTAAATAACTTATTGTATCAAAGTCTTAAGTTATCTTAAAAATGTTAAGTTGTCTTTATTTACTTTTGTTTTTCATAATGAAAAATTATAATGCAATAAATTACATCCAAAGATATAAAATGAATAAGGTAATTTTATCAATATTAATACTAAATACTTTGTTATATTTAATTTTAAGAGATCATCTTATATCTAAAAGTAAACCTTTTCTTAAACAATATTATAACTCTATATAAGCCTGAAGATATTAGTAAACTAGGGATTGGTGGTAAAATGGGGAAAATGGTGTTCTCAGAATGGGAAGAGGGGAAATAATATGGAAAAGTATTAAAATAGATTAATACAGCTTAAAAAAAACAGACATATATTTGGTAGCACTCAAAGACTAAATTTTTTCTAGAATGTACACTTTATGTCCTGGTTAGAAAGGCTTAGTTCTTTTTTCTCTTGAGATTTTGACGCAAAATATCTGAAACTTCTATTGTGAGGAAAAATAAATAAAAAATTCACATTAAAATCAGAGAGGATCACAACTTTTAAAAGGCTAAAAATGAAAGAGTTTGAATTCAACTGAGATTATACTTTAAGCAGAGAAAAATATAAAGAAGAGAAAAATCTAAATTGTTACATTTATGTTAGATCAACAGTATATAGAAAAGCGAGTCATTTTGGAGAAATGAGAGTAATTCAGTACCTATCTGTGAACAAATGGTTCTCAGCATTTTTTTTTAATGTTTTATTTATTTCTAGGAGAGAGAGAGAGAGAGAGAGAGAGCAGGGGAGGGTCAGAGAGACAGGGAGTCACAGACTGAAACAGGCTCCAAGCTCTGAGCTGGCAGTCAGCACAGAGCCCGACGCGGGGCTCGAACCCACGAACCGCGAGATCGTGACCTGAGCGAAAGTCCGACGCTTAACCGACTAAGCCACCCAGGCGCCCCTGTTCTCAGCATTCTTGAAGGGTTCTTTCCATACAAGCTTCATTGAATGAGTTGCCTCAGAATAGTCTAATTTCCAAAATGTTCTTCTATCACAAGATGATTTCTGATGAAACATTAATGACTATGTTTAGACTTTAATCCAAATCATAATTTTATGCATGTGCTTTTCTATAAGCATAAGTGGATAGGAATGTGAGATGATTAATACACTTAGTATGTGCTTGGATACATGTGATTGCTTATCCTCTTTCACTGCACAAATACATAGTTAAGTGCTATTGCATAACAAGGGCACAGCTCTAAAATATTTAATAGGAAAAATGCCATGGATTCTTACTGGAAAAAAAAGTTGATACTACAGAATAGTTCTCCATAGTTTCAAAACAAGTACAGCAGTTTGGCATTCCAATAATACTCCTTGCAAGAGGTATACTGTGTCTCATGGAAGTAAAAGATACTAATGACCCTTACTGAAGAAAATTGGCAGAGTTAATGCCTTAATTTTTGTATCTTCTATTTTTATTTATTCACATGTCAGTTTTATTTAACTAATTTGAATTTTATGACTAATGCTATGCAGATATTTGGAGATGTTATAGGGATGGATTAATTACTTTATTAATTATCTCCATCAAACTATATTCTTTTGAATATTTCATTTGAAAGACCAATTATATATTAGGCCTTTACTTCTTTAACTGGGATCTTTATAAATCAGACATATAAGGAAATGTATCAAAGAAAATGTGAAGACACAGGATAATGATGGCACAGCTTTAAAAATCAGTTAACTTGAATACGTGAAGGAGAAACTTTTCATATTTTAATGTCAATTGATAAATATGGAAGAAATTGTCAAGTTAAAATACTATTTGGAAAAATCAGATGAAAATCATCAATGAATGAGTAAACTGTAGTGAATTAAATTTTGATGAGTAATTACAAACACATGATCACAAAGTACCGATATAATTTTTAGTTACAAGAGAAAAAAGTGAAAATTGGCATAAACTACATTAACCATGTAACAAATCAACCCAATATCAAGGGCCTCCCAATTTAATACACTGGCAAGAATACAGTATCACTTATGTTGTTACATGCTTGCCTTCAAATGCATAACGTTAATATAATCATGAGGAAATGCCAGGCCAACTCACATCATGGAACACCTTAGGAAACAATGCTGCAATTATTTAAAGAGATCAGGGTCAATGAAGACAATAAAAGACTGAACTTTTGCAGACTAGAAGACAATAAAGAGATAAAACATGAAGACTAAGTGCAACATATTACAGAGGATTGTTTGATAAAGGTTTAGCTTAGTTTTCTTTTTTTTTTTTTCGCTATAGAAGACATTAATGAAACAATTGAGAAATATGAAAAGGTGCTTATAGAATAGATGATAGTTTTAGATGAATGTTAACATTGATAAGTTTTTATCCTTATTTCGATAAGTACAACATGGTCATATAAGTAAATGTCTTTTTTTCCTAAAAAGTACAACAGGATATATTTAGAAGTATAAGGACCATATGGCTGCAAATTATATTAGGGCAACAAAAACAACATGATTGTGATCCCATAATTGATTGACATTAATTTCTGGAAATTTGGGGATCTCATCTTGTGTTTTGTTCTATTTTGTTTTCCCCAAATAAATTTTGCATTTACTACTACTTGGAGATAATATCACTTCTGTCTCCTCTTAATGTCCACGGTGTAATCGGAAAGAGTTATTTTCTCTTTCTCCCATCTAACTCTGACAACACTAATTCTGAAATTTCCCTAGGGCCCATCCTACATTTTGCTGAAGAAATTAAATTCCTAGCTTTAACTGGATTGCAGTTATCACTTTTGTTATTTAATAGTTAATTTTGTGTTTAATCTCTTTTAGGATATTTTGTAAGGTCTTGAAGATACATGTCTGTATTTCCCCATATTTGTAAATATTCTATATTTAGTATTATTAACTATTTTGATTTAATACTTGTGAATGGTTGTCAAGACTGAGAGGGTCTGAGATTTCATAGTGCTTTTTAGTTTATAAGGTAGACTGTCACTCATGAAGAATTATCTCTCAAAAATATCCACCTTCAATTTTTTCACCCTACTAGTTTCTGACGAATTTCTCTGAGTATGCCATTTTGTTGGTGTCTCTGATTAATCTGGTGGACATTGGCTGTCACCAAATCCATTCAACTTGTCTTGAAGAGTTTACTTAAGGTTATTATCAATGGAATTTCAAGCAGAAGAATGAGATTAATAATGTCCACCAAAGTCCCATTCCTAACCTCCACAATGCCCATAAACCGACAAGGTCTACCATAGAAATCTAGGTGGATTTCTCAAGTTTTTGTGTTAACCTCTCTTCCTGCCTTGAGACATTAATCCAAGTATAGTAGGATGTGTCTATAATAGCAGGCTAGATTTTGGTTCCCAAGAGGAAAGTTTAAAGCCTTTCTGTTGTCCATAACAACCAAAGTGGAATGAGACTGATGAATGATTTCTAAGGCACAGATTGTGCTAGTGAACATTTAAGCTAAAGTCAAGGACTTGGTTTTAACTACTTTTTCCAGTTGAATGGCCTCATGGTAGAGACCACTTCATGCAGTGTAAACATAAATAATAAGTCCTTTAACCCACTGCAAAGCTCCCCCAATGAACCACAGGTAGGCTTATGTTAGATAGATCACAGTATAAGGTCTGGATTTAAATAAATGAATCTAGTGCATATTTTTGGAGCAAATATCTGAAAACAACAGTTGATCTAATATAAGTTGTTTGTTTGTCATAAATTCATTGATGTTGTTAGAAGACATAAGACTCCTGGGTTATAGACAAGGGACAGTTTATTACTCACAGCAATCTGAATAGCCAAAATAACAATGTTAGTGTTGGTTCCCTGAACCCCAATTCCAATGGGATGATGTGAAAAGGGCTAAAAAATACTTTACACAAACTGGATTATACTACAAAATCCTGATCATAGGGAACCCACATATTTTATAATATATAGTAAACATTCAGAAATTATCTTTATTTACTAGACTATAAACATGTCTGCCTTATGCCTCAGAGGAGGTAACAGTCTTATTTCTTGCAAAAACTGTTTAGAATATACATATCTTTGAAAGGATGGTGCAGTTAAGTGTCAATGTTTAAACAGCTTGGAAGACATCATTACCTGTGACAACAAGAAAAAAGGTAAAAACAAATTGATCATTGACTTTTCTTGGATCTGTCAGAGAACTGAAGTCACAGGGAACAACTGTCATTCTGAAATCTGGAGAAAAGGGTGAATACAGAGAATCACATTCAAGGTAAATTTTTCTAGAGCAGACAGAATCTACTGAAGCTATAAACAGTTAGGATGACATAAACAGAAACTTTGATGAATTGCTGACATCAGAGGGGCGCCTGGGTGGCTCAGTCGGTTGAGTGTCGGACTTCAGCTCAAGTCATGATCTCACGGTTAGTGGGTTTGAGCCCTGCATCGTGCTTTGTGCTGACAGCTCAGAGCCTGGAGCCTGTCTTCGGATTCTGTGTCTCCCTCTTTCTCTGACCCTCCTCTGCTCATGCTGTCTCTCTCTTCCTCAATAATAAATACACATTAAAAAATTATTTTAAAAAATTTAAAAAAAGAATTACTGCCAGCAGAATTACTCCCAGCAGACAAGCTTGGGAAGGATTGATTCCAGGGGGTATCACTCTGAGAAAGCAACCCATACTTTTATAGGTTTCACCCAAGGAAAAATACCAGGTTCTCATAGTAAAGAGATAAATTAAAACCTTCATGTTTCTGGCAAGAGAAGGGGGAAATAATACTAAGGCAAAGTAGACTTTATTAAAGACGAAGTAGGCTTCAGGGCAAGAATTATCAGAGATAAAGAAAGATGTTCTATAAACATGAAGTTATTATGTGTCCAATAAGACAGAGCAATCCTTCTGTGTGTGTGCCTCAGAATGCTGCACCAACGTATATCTGGATATTCTCCATTGTTTAAAGGGAATCTTCCTTTCCTTGTGACTTCATGTGTGTCATTTGGGGTGACTTCTAGTGTCGTGAACCCATTGGCCTCTCACTGCTCTCTCAGCTTTGCTAAGGGAAGTAAGAATGATTTATTTGAATGGCAATTTTTTTTTTAAAGTACTGGTGGAAATGTTTGTCGTCGTTGTTATTAAATATGCCTTCTGCAAAGCAGTTGTATTTTGATTTGCTCCTGTTATGTGATAAATGACTTACTCTCTGGTATCTTGTAGCTGTACAGCCATGCAAGTGACCCCATCTCTTTATCTTCAGAGATAAAGTATTAGCAAATTAACAGTCCCATTTATCAAATCTCTATTTTTCTATTTAGTTCTGAATGGTTCTGAATGGTAGAGGGGAAGACAGTTTTCTGTTTACTTTAGCTTGAATTTTTTTGCAGTAATTCCTCATAATATCAACATGCTCCACATGTTTCTACTTATTTTATTATATTTACTTTTATTTTTATGTGTTCCTTATTATTTTATTATAATTGCATTTATCTGTAATTACATTTATCTTTATTTTACATGTTCCTTATAATTTTTGTACTGTGCACTGATTTTGTTTTTCAATAAACATTTATGCAGTGGTAAGCAAACTGAACAATAACATTTGGCTTTTGAATTATGAGAGAGAAAAGGATAATCAAATAATCACAGCAAAATGTTTACAATTGTAATAAATATTGCAACAAAAAACAAGAGGGTGCTCTGATATCTTATACAAGAGACATCTTATGGAGATTAGGTGAGTGTGGGTCATGAATGCTTCTTTGATAAAGTGGTTTTTGACTTGAAATCTAAAGAATAAATAGGAGTTTATTATTATTTTCGAGGCAACATAAGGAACACAGACATAATTACTTCTTTTGTGTCAGACAATACTGTTTTCTTTTTTTTTTTTTTTAATTTTTTAATGTTTTATTTATTTCTAGGAGAGAGAGAGAGACAGCGTGAGCAGGGGAGGGTGAGAGAGAGAGGGAGTCACAGACTGAAACAGGCTCCAGGCTCTGAGCTGGCAGTCAGCACAGAGCCTGACGCGGGGCTAACCGACGAACCGCGAGATCATGACCTAAGCGAAAGTCGGACGCTTAACCGACTAAGCCACCCAGGCGCCCCTGACAATACTGTTTTCTTGATGTAGCCCAGAGACTAGCAAACCTTTTTGGTTTAAAACTGGATAATAAACATTTTTAGCTTTGCAAGTATCTGGTTTCTTTTACAATTACTGAACTCTACACTGTAGCATGAAAGTAGTCATTGATGATATAAAGGAATGCTCAAGGTTCGTTCTAAAAACCTATTTTTAAAAAACAAATGATGGACTGATCCCTGGCCAGCTTAATAATATATTGCATTGTTTATTGCTACTAAATATATCTTTATGTTAAATTCTTTTAAATAAGGAGTTTGCATCCTATTTTTAAATTGCTTTTTCATTTAATTGAAGAAGTGTACATGCATAATTACTGAATTGCACTTGTTTGTTTAATACATTATATTACATGCCTTTTAAAACTTTTTTAATCTACATATCATTTTTATCTTCCAGATATATTATTCTCAAAAGCAAAATTGCATTCAATGCCTTTTTAACAGTTATTGATTACAAATGAGACATTGTCAAGAAAAGTGTTTTTCAAAATGTGTTCCTTGGACTACAGATCCTCTGAGATGATGCCCAAAGCAGCATCTTAAATAAGTTTAGAAATCACTGTATGTCATTGGTTCCCAAATTCCAAGCAGTAATATTTTATTATATGCAGATAAAAATGGGAAACATGAAGAATATGGAGTTGGTTTTGATAGACATAAATATATTTATATTAATACTTAAATTGAAATTGGAGCTTTCATATATTTCAAGGAAAAAATCATGTTCTTTAAGGAAATAATAGTAATGGCATATTATTTCATTATATTATTCTACAGAGTAAATACTTTAAAACTCACAAATAAACTTTAATTTCTGTTCGCTGTACCCATCACCCATACCCATGACCCACTAAGGAATAGATAGTTTCTTGGGGATTGGACTTGCATTTTCCAATACTTTTAATACACTGACATTGAACAAATCAAGGCCTAAAATTTGAAATATTTTAGCTCGGATAGGTACTCTTTTATTAACTACTCTCTTTCTGACTGAATTCCTTTATAAATATGTTTGCTCTATTCATCCAGTTTCAAGGATATATTCCTTATATCACTGGTTCTAGCCTTCCCTTAGAAAAGTTCTTGCAGTGAGGTAACTATGGGTATCCATATGTACTTGCTGATAAGAAAAAAGTAACCTATAAAGAGTCCATTACCTTTCTCATTTATGAAAGGAAAATATGCTAAAATATGTTTTTTTTTGAGTGTTTTCTGACATGCTGTGCTACCATGCTAATGCGTTTGCTTTAAGAGTCTCTTATTCTTCATTATGTAACTGATTATCAGATTGTTCTTTGTGACATGTTAATGAAATCAGAGTAACTCAGAACAGCAACAACAGAAATACTGATTCAAAAACATTGCTCTATTGTCTTTTATGAAATTGAACACTAGCATCTTGGACTCAAACAATAGATAAATAATAATCCAAATTGTTGTCCAAACCATCATTTGACCTACTTATATTGTCTGATGACCTATCCTTCCTTGCTCTTTTGCCAAAGATTTCATTTCAGTACAGCATTCTCATTCTCAGGAGTTTCTAACAATGTTCATCCACAAAGTGAGATGTAGAAAGAGTTAAGGGCAAATTTCTGGATACCTATGAACATTTTTCCCATGTTGAATCAATTGTTCTGACTCTCACAGTGATGAAGTGTGAGAAATGAATACATTGATTACTTAATGGGCTCTCAACTTTCAAATACTTTATTCAGGTAAGCAGTTTCATACTTTTAATTTTCTTATGTAGGGCAATCTCTTAATATTGAAATTCATTTATTCATAAATGGATTGTATTCCTTTCACAAAGCATGTGTATCTGGGCCCTAGTTACAAATTTTTTCCTAGCAAGATTTTGCTGGCAAAACTAAGCCAAGCTGAATCATGGATAACATAAATGAGTATAAGATCAGCAAGGGCAGAAGCAATCTTCATAATGGGCTGGAAGTTATAGCCCATGGGAGATGAGATGGCCAAAAAATGAGCTAAAGTTTAAAGCTGATACAAAGGTAGCCAGTGTGAGCCTAAAGGGCTTAGTGGATAATGTTCTCGTTAAATGATTGCTTTCAACTTTCTGGTTGACTGGAAGTAAAAGGAAAAGAAAAGCATATATAATTCAGGTTTACCAAGTTGTTCAAACAAAAATTTTTACTTGATAACTAGGTTAAATGAAGTAAATTTGCATTTACTTTATCTAAGATAAAACAATATAACAACGTCTGAGAAAACCCTTTTTCTATTGAAATATTAAATATGAGTTAGAAAAATTTGATATTAGAATAAAAAGTTCTTGAGGCACCTGGGTGGTTCAGTTGGTAAAGCATCCAACTTCTGATTTCGGCGCAGGTCATGGTCTCATGGTTCCTACAATTGAGCACCACATCAGACTGCACTGACTTCATGGAACCTGCTTGGGATTCTCTCTCTCCCTGTCTCTCTGCCACTACCCCCCACTCATGCTTTCTCTCTCTTTCTCTCTCAAAATAAATAAATAAGCTTAAAAAAAGAAAAAAGTTTGTGGGCATTTTCAATGGATTTTTACACTTATTGAAAACAATACATTTTCTTCAGTTAAATAGTAATATTCGATTTACTTATAGACAACTATGGTCTTGGTATTATATTTTATATTCTATAAATTATGCTTTTTAATATCTTTTTTATTTTTTTTATTATTTTTTAAATGTTTTATTTATTTCTAGGAGAGAGAGAGAGAGACAGCATGAGCAGGGAGGGTCAGAGAACTCAGAGCTCCAGGCTCCAGCTGGCAGTCAGCACAGAGCCCGACGCGGCGCTCGAACCCACGAAACACAAGATCAGGACCTAAGCGAAAGTCGGACACTTAACCGACTAAGCCACCCAGGTGTCTCTTTAATATCTTTTTTATAGTTTATTTATTTTTGAGACAGAGAGAGACAGAGCATGAGCGGGGGAGGGCCAGACAGAGACGGAGACACAGAATCTGAAACAGGCTCCAGCCTGCACAGAGCCCTATGCGGGGCTTGTATCCCCAAACTGCGAGATCATGACTTGAGCTGAAGTCGGATGCTTAACCGATTGAGCCACCCAGGCGCCCTGCTTTTTAATATCTTAAAATATTCAGGAATCTAGAATCATTAGGAGTTTATTTTAATAATTTCAACCTGTTTTTGATAAAACTTTGGGGAAATAATTTTTTTAAACATACATTTAATTCAATTAAGTTGTCCATGATATCTTGTCTAATGGCAAGGATGTGCTACCATTTAAGAGGTACTGCCTAGGTAAACCTACCAAAACCCCATCAATTCTTTGTGTTAATAAAAAATAAAATTTCATTGTGTACAGTCACTGATATTTTGAAATTACTATTATTGTAGCTACAATTAACCTTATCTGAATATTGTAGTGCCATATTATGCTGTTTGTACAATTTTTGTATCATCCATTAGAAATGACAAAGCTCATATACCTCCTTCTCTCTCCAGTTTCGGCTTATTAAATGAAATGGTGAACCATGTAAGTAGGTAAAAACACTGTTGTCCACCCCTTATTTTCTTTAATCATCTCAGGATGTAAAATAAATGACTGGTGCAGAAATCTTGAAGACTAATTTTTCCTTTAACTTAAATCCACTAATGCATGCATATTTGTAAATCTGCCTTATCGATCTACTATATTAAAAAAGCCTCTATGGAAGAAAAGCTTTTGACATATTTATATTTGTATCCCCTATATCATTAGCGAATGGTACAGGATTAAAACTTTGCAAGATGGAGTTGAAAATTTATTCTCATGTGATAGCTTCATCATTGCCCACTGTCAAATTGGTTCAGCTGTGGAAGACCTAAAGTTTAAAAAGGCTCATCTTGGAGGTGCTTGATTGGCTCAGTCAGTAGAGCATGCAACTCTTGACTGCAGGGTTGTGATTTCAAGCCCCACACTGGGCATGAAGCCTACTTAAAGTTTTAAAAAAATTAAAAAGATTCATCTTGAACTGTGTTTTAAAATATTTTCCCCAGAACTGAATATACCATTTTAATACAATTTTATCAACTCAATCTATGATATCATTGAACCCTTCGATCTAGCTTTATTTTTTGATTATGTAATTTAGACTACATCATATATTTATGTAATAGTAAAGGGTCTCCTTGAGTTTTCAGTCACCCAACAGACAACTTTTGTGGGGAAGGCCCTTAGTTATTCTATAAGTGGTCAGGAAATCATTCTGCATATTTTTTTGCAGGGTATCGGGGAATCTGCAAATCCCTAGAAATTGAAGTTTTGGTTAAAACAGTGTTAGGTAGTCCAAAATTGATGACCTAGAGTGTAACACTACTAAGAATAACCTGTCAAAGAATGAAAAATATTACTGGGATGTGACAAGGAAATATCAACATGTACAAGAAAAATTCAAGACTCTACACTGATTCCAGTGTGCGATTCTGTAGAGGAAGAAAAGTCTTCTAGAAATAACTGAAATCATTATACATCTATTTGTTCAAATCCATCAGTGCTCAACACCAACAGTGAGCCCTATGGTAAATTATGGATTGTGGGTGATTTTGATGTGTCCATGTTGGTTTATACTTGGGAAAAAAAATAAAAGTACCATTCTGGTGAGTGATGATGGTAATAAAAGGGGTTATACATATGTGGTGGCAGGGAGTATATGGGAAATCTCTATAACTCCTTCTTAATTTTGTTGTAAACCTAAAACTGCTCTATAAAATAAAGGCTTTAAAAATTTACTGAAAATCTTATAGTTAAAACTCAAAACTCTATTAAAATGCTTCCATAAAAGCTATATCTGATACATAAACTTCCTAATCAGAGTTTCCATAGATGTTAAGACAAATATATAGTGAAAATATTTACCTAAACTGATGTTTTTGTACCTTTTGATCTTTTTTTAAATACCTTTTAATCCTTAAGCAAATTAGGACAGGAAAGGAAACAGATTTTTAAGAAGGACCTGTGATGAGGAAACACAATTAACTTCTCCCAACTAAGAAAATTTCTCCGTAAATGTAGTAGACAAAGAAAACTGTTTCATTGAAAAACCATTAAACCAGGATGTGATGTGCATTGCAAGTATACCACTAAGAGACTGCAAATACAGAAAGATATCTCACCGTTTTATATAGCTTATGAGAGCAAACCCATTACACACATATTCTCAAGATGAACAATAACCAGTCTTCATGTAAAAGGACCTGACAGCACCATTTGTCACACAGATTCATCCTAGATTCACCTGGTAAAAGGGATTATGTTCTGTGTTACCTAATTGGCTTTGTACAGAGGAAAAACAAAGTTCTGGTATCTTTAAGACAGGAGATAGCTTTGCAATCTGGAACAAAGTGACCACTGAAGTTAGGTTTCTAGTCAATCAGAGAAACTTGGAGATAGGGGTGTCATCTTCCTTAATGCTTACATTTCAGTGAGATGGTTCCTGAGCCTTCAAGAGAGGCATTCCTAGGCATTCCTTTTTGTCATAAAGCAGACAAAAGTCCTACGTAGTTTCCAAGTGGTTTTACATACATTTCAACAAGAGAAGTATTTCCACTTACAACTTTCTAATTCTTCCTTAACTTCAACAGGGAGAATTAAGCCCCTTTTATTTTTTAATTTGTATTTTTCCTTACATCTAAAATAGAATATTGCATGAGATTACCTAAACTTACCAGCTTCCTTTTGAGTTGCTTGCAATTCTGTTCAAAAAGAAGAATAAATTCCACTGAATTACTAATAAAAGTATTTAAATTTCTTTCATTTCTACATAAGTGCATATTTAAATTTATATATGTTCTGAATACTACTCTAGAATGTTTCTAAGGCATTTACTTATCTATCCTACACTTTTTTTCTATAATACATAAAGACTATATTCTAGGATTTAAAGAAATTTCTTCTACTAAAATAAATTCATGGGGTGCTTGAGTGGCACAGTTAATTAAGCATCCAACTCTTGATCTGGGTTCAGGTCATGATCTCACAGTTCTGTGCCATCGGCACAAAGCCTGCTTGGGATTCTGTCTCCCCTTCTCTCTGCCCTTTCTCTACTTGTGCTCATTCTCTCTCTCTCTTTCTCTCTCAAAATAAATAAATAATCTAAAAAAATAAATAATGTAAATTCACAAGGATTATGTCACACGAGCTTTAGAAGACAGAACCCAAACAAAGGAAACAGCAATACTGACATGATGATATACCCACAAAAATTCCAGAGAAATTAACAACTATCTTAGCTAAATGATGGCACTCTTAGATATTTAAAAATATGACAATTCAGTTTCAGAATGGGCATGTTTTTATTTCCAAAATTATTTCCTCCAATAGTCTAAGGAGGAGTTATGTCAACATGGCTTTCTGTATAAATTCTGTAAAGGATTATTTTATTGAAAACTTAAGTTTTTATAAAGCAAGTCATAAGAAATGACTGTAAGAGCTTTAATCATCCTGAAGTATGCCTGTCAAATGTCACTGTGTCCATTGAATATTTTGTTTTGTCAAGGCAAGCTATAATTTCTAATCAGGGACTTTCATCATGGGCAAATATTTTTTATTCATGCCTTAAGTGTGTGCTGTGTTCATATTGAAAACCATCTAACAAAACCTTTCGTATTTCAAAAAAGTTCTTGTTCCCAGAGCTACTCAGTATTTGTAATTTGTTATTCATGTAAAGAAATAGTAAATAATTAATAGAATAAATTCTAATATTTATGACCAATCGCAATAAAACAATTTTTACAGTTTGGGAGATTTGGAGCATATGTAGTTGTCATTAGATTAGTTTTAAAACTTAGTGCTATAAGATGCATGGGTACTTTGAGGATGGAGCGCTCAATGTTCACCTCATCAGAAGCAATAAAAAAAAGTCCAGGAAAACCTCAACAGCGAATATGTAGCATTTTTACAGTTACAGGGTGATTCTTTCTGACAAAAGAGATTCACAAAGAGATTTTTATTCATCAAAAGAATGAAATCTTGCCATTTGCAATTAAGTGGATGAGTCTAGAATGTATTATGCTGAGCAAAATAAGTCAGTCAAAGAAAGACATATACTATATGATTTTACTCATATGTGGAACAAAGAAACAAAACAGATGAATTAAGGGGGGGGGAAGAGAGGCAAATCAGGAAATAGACTCTTAGCTATGGACAACAAACTGAGGGTTTCTGGAGGAGAGGTGTGAAGGGGATGGGTTAAATGTGTGATCAGTATTAAGGAGGAAACTTGTTGTGATGAGTCGTAGGTGTTATATGGAAGTTATGAATCACTGAATTCTACTCCTGAAACCAATATTGCACTGCATGTTAAAACTAACTAAATTTTAAGTTAAAAAAAGAAAGAGAACAGGCCCCAAATGGAGCCATTTGTGCCAAAACTTGTCACCAAATGATGACTTAATGCCCAACCTAATTGCAGTTCCAGCCTCTCCCACAAGTCTAATCTTTACCAGTCAGTTTGTAATTTCCTGGTCAGGATTAGTGAAGTAATCCACCTGATAGGTCCCTCATTTCCCCTTAAGAAAGGTGACCTTGCCTGAAATAATCTATTCTTTATCCTTTCTCCTTCTTTCCGATAAAGTGTTCCATTTTGTGAGGCTCCTCAGAGCTTCTTTTCTATCTGCGAGATGGGATGCTACCGGAATTATGAGTCTTTGAATAAAGACAGTATGATCTTTAAAATTTATTCAGTTGAATTTTATTATTTAATACACTACTTGAATGGCTGGTGTGAATGAACCCAAAACCACCTTTAGGCTTCTTTTTGGTTGGCCTAAATAAAAAGTAGGGATGTAATGGGCACTTCAAGGTAGCTCAGAAGTCCATATTGACTATCAAGCAAGGAGAAAATTCAGTGTTTGAATGAACAATAACAACTAAGTGCTAGTTCACAATGTTTCCAAAATAAAATAGACACAAAATAAACTTAAATGTTATTATATGACTAAATAGTTGTGACATCAAAAATCTAATATTCATCCACACAGGATTTTAACTTTGATAGAGTAATTGCCAAAGAAAATGATAAACAATTACAAAGATAGATCATTCTCAAATATTTTAATAATAGTGAAGTCCTCTTTTTCAACAGCCTGAAGGAAAAAGAAAAAGCATGAAAAAAGTTTTCTTAAAAAAGGAAAATATTTATATATATATATATTCTAAGTAGCTATATTCAGTAAAGACCCATAAGCTAAGCAAACTGCATGCTATTGCAGTTAACTTCCAAATAAACACTTTGATTTGGATACCAATGAGGAAAATAATTTAGGCAAATTTTGTAAGTTCTGTTACAGAGAAAAAAAATAGGAAGATCCAAAAACATGGATGCCAAATCAATGTCCTATACACTATATTAAACTATATCAAAAAATGAATAAAATATTCAAGTATAAAACTCCTAGAAGTAAATGTAGGAGAAAAGAAATTTCAATTTATTTGAAATTGGCCATAGAAACATTTTTCTAGATGTGTCTCCTTTGGCAAGGGAAACAAAAGCAAAATTCAACTATTGGGACTACACAAAAATTAAAAGCTTTTGCAAAGCAAAGGAAACCATTAGGAAAGCAAAGAAGCAACCTACTAAATTGAAGAAATTTATTTTGTAAATGATATATCTGATATGGGGTTAAGCTCCAAAAGATATAAAGAATTTACATAATCCAACACCAAAATCATCATCATCATCATCATCATCATCATCATCTCATAAAAAGTGGGCAGGGGACATGAATTGACATTTCTCAAAAGAAGACATACAGATGGCCAAAAGACACATGAAAACATGCTCAATATCACTCATCAAAGGGAAATGCAAATTGAAACCACAAAGAGCTATCAAAAGAACAAGAAATAACAAGTGTGGGTGAGGATGTGATAAAAAGGAATCCTCATAAACTGTGGGTTTATGGAATGCAAATTAATGCAGCCACTATAGAAAAAAATATGGAAGTTCCTCAAAAAATAAAAATAGAATTACCATATGATTTAGTAATTACTAGGTATTTACCTAAAGAAAATGAAAACACTAATCTAAAAAGATACATACACCCCTATGTTACTGAAGCATTATTTATAATATTTATAATATTTATAATAGCCAAGGTATGGAAGCAACTCAAGTGTCCTCTGATAGATGATAGAGGAATGGATAAAGAAAGGGTACATATATGTATATACGTATATATACACACACAATGGAATATTACTCAGCCGTAACAGAAATAAGATCTTGACATTTTCAACAACATGCATGCACCTAGAGGGTAAAATGCTAAATGAAATAAGTCAATTAGAGAAAAAAAATACCATATGATTTATTTGTATGTGAAATTTAAGAAATGAAACAATTGGACAAAGAAAAAAAGAAAGAAAAAAACAAAAAACAGACTCAAATACAGAGAACAAACTGGTGGTTGCCAGAGGGGAGGTGAAAGAGAATGGGTGAAATAAAAAAAGGAGCCATTGTATTCTACATCCAAAACTAATATAACACTGTATGCTAATTACATTTCAATAAAAAAAAGAAAAGGAAACTGGCTCTACCAGTTCTTAGCAGAATGACATGGGATAAATTCTCTGATCTTCAGCTTCTTGTGATTCTGTAATATAGAAATTCTGTTATATGGAAATATTGCTACTGATAATTGGTATACAATAGATAAGCAAAATTTTTTCTTATTCTTCTCAATAGTATAATAAGCTGACAGCTATTCAAAGACATTAGGTTGTATATGTGATCTTTGTTAAACTTGGAACAGTGTTAAGTAAGCACTGATAGGCTTTGGTAGGGAGAGTTTAGTATCTAGGCAGTTGCACAAACAAGATGTAAAAATAAAAAAATTCAAGTACATGTATCTTTACAAATCCAACATTGTCCTTTATTATACATCTGTTTTTCTTATGTTTTTGTTTTTTTAACCAGTGTAGAGTTGTAGAAGAACAAGTTGGGGAATAGGGTAAGGTATGAGCAAATCATGGAAAGCAATGATGAAACAGATTCTAATAGTTAATGGTGTAGATATAAGGGTGGGGCAGAATGTCTTAATATGAAGCTTTTGTAATTGAGGAAATGGATGATTTGATAACTGGGAAAGTTGGGCCCAGGAAAAGCTTACTAGGAGATCTATACTTTCTCAAATATATCTTCTCAACAGCTATTAGAATTGAGATTACAGTTCAGCAGAAGAAAAAAAAAAAAAAGAGGCTGTACTCAGCCAAAAACATGAAGCAGCTCATTTTCTTTTTCCAAAAGATTGTTTTAAAATATCTACCACATAGGGAAAATGAAACAATGAAACAATCTTTTGTCTTCAGAACAAAGGATCCAGTGCATGTGGATCCAGCCTAGGCTTCCAGGTTCTATTCTGTTACAGTATTTATTTTTTTCAAACATGACCCTTACTTTTTAATGTTGTGCTTCTGAACAGATTGTTGGTTTCGATATAGCTGAGATGTTGTTAATCAATTTCTCCCACACTGAAAGTACTCAAATAAGCAGCTGTTAACTGATGGGCTGAGTAACTTCTATGTCAATCTAGAGCTTATTACATGTGACCTCTTTTGGGGCTGGAATACACTTGAATACGGGAAACATCAGACACTATTTCCTAAATATTCATAATTAATATGAAGAACACACACACACACACACACACACACACACACACACACACACGCACACATACACTACACATTCCCAATTAGATATCATGATTCTATGACATAATTCCCACTTGATGTCAAGGGGAAACACTCTTCTTTCTCCTTTTTGGAGATTGCCTCAGTAAAGCACATACACTCCTCCAGAAACTGGGATATAGCCGGGCTGTATATTCCTTGATTACATTTCAGATAGATGCCTCCCAGGTCTTTGAAAAATATATATGTTTTGGGTTGTAAAATTGGCAAGAGGCTTTTTAAAAGATGTATATCTCAAAGGAATGGAAAAGAACTCAAAAGTTTTCTAAAATAAATGCTCTAAGTAAAGGGATGTAGGAGCTTAAAGTCAGAACACTGTCTAAAATTCAGTCAAGCTGGGGCACTCAGGTGGCTCAGTTGGTTAAGCGTTTGACTCTTGATTTCAGTTGATATCTCAGTTCATGGTATCGAACCCCTTACTGGGTTTTGCACTGACAGTGTGGACCCTGCTTGGGATTCTCTCTCCATCTGTCTCTGCTCCTCCCTTGCCTGTGCTCTCTCTCCTTCTGTCTGTCTGTCTGTCTGTCTCTCTCTCTGTCTCTCAAAAGAAATGCTTATTAAAAATTTAAAAATAAAATTTAGTCACACTGAGGGGAATGTTAAGGTCATCTTGGTCAGTAGACATAAACCACTTATGAAAACCCAACAAGAGTCCATAAAACCATACAAGTTTGCAGGAAAATAAAAAAGAAGTTCATAAAAAGGATATTTAAATTTTCATTAGTTCTATGACCTAGTTATTATCAAGTGCATTTTGATTTCTTTCAAATTCAGAAAACTTGAAATGATACCTTCTAATACAATATAAATGTCTTATCACTAATTTGAAATTGATTATTTTTCACACTGTGAACAACTTAAATCTAAAAGGACCAAGTATGGTGTTTAATGTTGAACCTTACCCTATGGTATGATTGAAATTAATTAAAAAAATCAGACCTTTGTCTAATGAACTGTGAATAATGAAGTTTTATTAAAATCCCTAATTTGTTTAGGTACATGCATTGCCTAGTTACCCAATTATTCTGGCAAAACTACACATGAAGAAAGTTGAATTTGTTAAATTAAGAAGGTCATTGAAGTAATTAAGACTGGTGAAGCATATTATTAATACTTTACAGGGGGAGGTAGTAATGCAAAATGTACCTGTTCCCTCATGTTCCGACTTGTATTCCAAATGGAATTTATTCATTTGAGACCTCAGAAAATTGTGTGTGTGTGTGTGTGTGTGTGTGTGTGTGTGTGTAAACATATTTATTAAGTCTTTTTTAAGAATACAACTAAGACATTAAACAAGAAAATAATTTGGGGATTATTCCATTTTATGAAGTGAAACAATGGGTTATTAACAATCAGAAATTAGCACAAAATAGAGATACGAGTGTGTGATAACCTGTATCGTACAAATCACCAAAAATAATTCAGTTAAGAATATTAAGCTTAGTCATTCCAATTTCCCTTTTTAATTAGCTAATATACTTGAGAGAAAGGGAAAAAGACATATAATGAATGTGGTAAGGTATTGCATATAGAAAAAAGGGCTGAAGTGTAGGAGATAAGAGAAATGAAGAAATAATACATGAGAACTTTATGTGCAAATCACAAAATTCACTTCATTTTGAATCACAGGATTTGAGTAAACATTTCTAGTAGTATAAACTATTAATAATTATCATATATCTCATAAAAATGTTACGATATGAATTTCTCAATTACTACATGTTTTGAAGTATATTTCTAGTTCAACTGAACTTAAATATTTATAAGTGAATGATAGACAATTTTTCTTCCACTACAAACATAGGAACAGGTGAATGGTAGAAACTAAGGTCTCATTTATCACTTTGCTCCCCTAAGCAGATTATGGATATTGATAGAGTTGTATTAGAGTCAGAGAAGTCATTTTACCCTGTTTCCCCAAGGTACATTCTCAGATAAACCAATGTTTTATAGAGGGTTTTCCCGTCATATGAAATATGTGAAAATGATTTTGTCTGTTAAATACAACCACACAGCTGAACAATTGAACCCACCAACCTAATTTCCTTATTTACCTCAAACTTGAAGCTGTGTTTTTAATAAACTTAAACTTAGTTGTCAAATTGGCCACCCACCTGTATAAATTAAGTATTTTCTGGCCCTATCTTTTAGTGTGTCAGGTAAGTAAGGGCACCAACTTTTCTTCTTCCTTTCTTTTTTTTTCTAAAGGAATTTCCTGTCTCTCTCTCGTCTTTTTTCCAGTTTTATGCCCAACTCCATTATGAAGTCAATGGAATGATTTATTTTACATGTCTTTATTGACTCTGCTCTATATAAAAGTATGATAATCATTAAGGAAATAAACATGCATAAGACAAGATACTTATCATTGAGAACCCCTCAGACAAGAATGAGACAGTATGAGTGTGTATCTGAGTTTGAAGGTTATACAATTTTGAGGATGCTCTTTAAAGAGAAATGTCACAGGATACAAATAAAAAACCATGAACAGAAACTTCAGGGAGTCTATGGTGGTGAGGGGTTCTGGGTCTTAAGTTTTGTTTGTGTTGAGGTAAATCCACTACTGTTACTGACCATTATAATGATGATATATACAAAGTACTATGGGAATGCTGCTGGTCAGATTACTTTCTCATATAAGGTTACTGTCTTATTAATTGTTAGAGAAAAGAATAGAAAGAAGTCTATTACTTCTGCCACTTGTGGGAGTCAACTGAGATTTGACTACAGTAAAATCTGAGCTAAAGTTGGCAAACGAGAAGCAGTTCACCAGTTAGAATAAGTGAGAAGAAAAACATTTCAGAAAGCAAGAAACGAATGACAAAAAGAGATGAATGTGCACCTCTTTAAAAACTGCAATTATACACAGCATGGCTGCATCACAAATGAATAAGAAAATAGGAAAAATATGTGAAGGCTGGACACTAGCTTGTTATCACTTAGAGAAGACCTTGGTTCATGTTTGCCATGCTAAGTACAACTGTTATATATTTTAAAGCAAGGAAATACTTAACTAGGAAATTGTTGCTCTTTTTTTGTAAACATATCTAATTAAAATGATGTGCCATTCACCAGAGTTTTTGAGTAAAAACTTGTATTTCATGCTGTGTGCTATACAAATAATTTATTGTTAATACACTTATCATGGAACATGGGAAAGATAAAAACTACCATTAAACACTCATATTAGTTTACATATTAAATATAAAGGATGTAGAGCACATTATTTGTTAAGTGACTAGATATCATTAAATCCCAATGAAAATATTTATATTGCCATCCAATTTTTCCCCATTTATATGTACTTCCGTTTGCTCTGGAGAAAACTGCCAGGCTAATGACATTTAGAGTGATGACAGACTCATCTGTCAGCCTTCTCTGTAATTCTCTCCGGGCCTGGCAGACAAATACGTTTTCACATGCTATAAAAAATTAAGTACCAAAACAATATAAAAATAACTTTAAGGGTCTGATAAAATAGGCTAAAGCAAGGACATTGAAAGTTAATGCTTCCTTTCTGCCTAAACTTGCCTTATTCAATTTCACAGATTTTATAAAATGTAATAATTCTTAAAAACCTACAGAGGGCAAAAAGAGACAAGATCTTTTACAGGAAGATATAAATAATGTTCTAAATGTAATTGTGAATCATCTAGACTCCAAATATATTTGTCTTATCATTTAGGATAGTTCCTGCTGAAAGTAACCAAAATCCAACACAAAGTGGCTTAAATAATAAGTAGAGCTGTGACAAGTCCTGGTTCAGTCATGGGTTTAATGATTTCTTGTGTATAATCGTGTTATTAGTATTAATGGATTTAGTATTAATTTAATGGCTTCAGCAGTTCTGATTCCCCCACAGATGCCCTGAAAGAAAGCCCATTAGTTCCAGTGCTCCCAGCAAGAATGGCCACATAATTTTGTGTAGGCCCTGTATTTAATCAGTGCCAGCCCAGTGAAATACAACATACTTATTCATTTAAATCAACCCTGCCCTTTCTTCCCAGATAGGGGTGTAGTCAATGTTTTCAGGTTGCACTGATATATAGGAGGAAGGGGGATCCTTAAACAAAAAGTTGAACACTGTTCAAATAGGGCAAAAGGGAAATGAATCTTGGACAATTATGTTCACTGCAACTGCATGAAATGGAATGACATTGCTTTATCTCAAGTACTCATAATTTATCTCCTGAAATTTTGTGATGACTCTTAATTGCTCCTCTTTTTGTATTTATTTTGTCCACTACTTACCATCCAAATCTACACTGTGCTTGTTAAACGACAAATCAGACTTACCTTCTCAAAGTTTTTCAGAATAACTTTGAACTTTAGCAAAAAGTATAAATGGAATGGGCATCCAAAGTTTTTCCATATTTCTTGTGGCTTACTAGTATCTCCTGTTCTACCCTAAACTTCAGAATTAACGTTGCAGGATTATAAACTATATGAATTTGTATACTTTTGTTTCAGTGTACTTGCATGTGTTTGCTATAATATCTGTGATCATTATTTCACGTTGCCCTGAACTTTTAGTTCTTCCCTATAATCACAACTGGCTTAGATGCTTCCGTGTTCAAGAAGGCTTCCTGAATGCCAAATGTTAGAGTGTCCTCTAGATATCTATACATCTGTACAGTATAGCTCATAGAATATTATTAGAAAAGGTCTATTTATGTGTCATCATATGAGGAGTTCACTAGAAGAACCTGTTTATGACTGTGAACATAGATCCCCACACACACCTGCAATTAATAAATATTTGCAAAATGTATCTACAGTATGTTATACTAACAGTGGCCTCATGTGGTGCCACATTGATCCTCATTTCCTATGTTCCAGTTTTACCTGATTTAATTTATGTCGTTAAAATATACTATTTCTTTTTTTTTTTTTTCTGGAATTAACTTTTCATTTTACTAAGTTCACTCTAAATCACTCTTAAGGTCCTAGCTTAAAAGTGTCATTGTTTGTCAGGCAGCTGTTTATAGCTCACATGTCCATGTTAAGCTAGCCTGTTATACATTCAGAGAGTAGCCTGATCTTTCTCTTATAATACCCAGATTGAGTGCATAAGGACTTATTTTATTTTCTTCTTCTTCAATGCTAAATAATATTTCATTGTATGTATAGACCACATTTTCTCTTCTGTTCATCTGTCTTTAGACATTTAAGTTGCTTCCACATTTTGGCTATGGTAAATAATGCTGCAATGAACATGGGAATGCATATATCTCTTCAAAATACTGGTTTTATCTCTTTTAGATATATATCCCAAGGTAGGACTACTGGATTATAAGGTAGTTATATTTTTAATTTTTGAGGAAACTACGTGCTATTTTACGTACACTAAACCCATTTACGTTCCTACCAACAGTTTAAAAAGGTTCCCTTTTCTCCAAGCCTTGCCAGTGCATATTATTTCTTATCTTTTTTTGAAGCTTATTTATTTTTTTAGCAATTTCTACACTAAGCATTGCAAATATCCACAGTGAGACACTTATTGGTGTATTCTTGTTTTCTTGGATTAATGTGAGTAGCAGTGAAGAAAGGATGATCTGATTGAGTGGCAGAGAATTAAAAAAAAGTAGAAACTCCTAATGAGGTCATAGTAGAAAGAGTTAGGAAGAGTTAGTAAATGAAAGATTTAGGAATACAGAGAAAGAAGTGTGTACAGCCAGGATATTGAAAGTTATGATTTCAGAGATACAAATATAGAACTATAATAACCAGTAGCCACAATATTGCAAGTATATATTATTTATATAGTGAAAACACTAGTAATGCAGAGAAATCAGATCACATATCATATATATTTTTATCAACTATTTCATTATTTAGTCATTATTTAGACCATAAAATGTCATTTTTAAAGTGAATATGAGAAAGTAGCTTCATATGTTTTACTTCATAAGAAAGAAATAAAATCTTAAGTTGATATTCTTTAAACTAGACCTCACAAGAAAGTTGATTCCATTAGATTCTGGAAACAAATAAATTGATATTATGTCAAATAATTTTGGCAAGTGCTACACACTCTACCTCCCTCTTACATATTCACAAAGCTTAAAAAGACTAGAGGCCCTGATAAGTCCCGCAGTATAGCAATCTCTTTAGTTTTCAACATATATATTACCAAAATGATCACAGGAATCCTCCTGCCAGACATTAATAACTCTTTCTATGCTCTGAACCTTGTTTCTCAGAACAGTCTTTGAGAATAATTGTTTTAAGCTAAACAATATACATATATATATATATATGTATGCGTGTGTGTATGTACACAGATATTCATATCTCAGGGAATTTATTGTGTCCAAGTAACAAGACTCAATTTCTATGTGTGGAAGCTATTCATGAATATAACATGCCCATTCAGTTAGTCAGAATGAGCTCCCCACCCAGAAGGACAGATGCTCTTTAATCAAATTCCTGTGGGAATGAGTGGAAAGGTTCTTTCCTGGTGAGTTGGGTGGTCTGCTTCCCCAGTCAACATAAGAGCCTGTGTGTTGCTGCTGGGCTGGCATGAGTTTCTTGATTCATCCTAATCTGTGAAATATCAGGGTTATCCACAGTTTGAAATAGGTCCGGATTTAAAAAATGAGACGAAAGCTTGGCATTTCAATTTGCCAGACGTTGCTGCAAGTACAATACTGAGCCTTTTATTAAAAACTAAGTGGTCTCTGCTCTGTATGAAAGCATTAAATGTGGTTGTGAGTATCCCTTCAAAAGAGTTGATTAATTTCCTAAATCAGTGGGAAACAGTGGCAAGGAATGCAACCTTGATTGTCTACATCACATGGCCTGGCGTGAGAACACTCAGATGATCTGTACCATTGCTTTTTTATTTGTCTGATGTGGTTCCTGCATATGGGGATAACCTTTTTCCTTTGGAGAAAATAGTTGTCCTGCCCATTTTCACCACACTTCTGTGCTATGGCATGTCTCATGCAGGCATTTCCTTCTTTCCTTTGGAATGTCTCTTCTGCCTCTAGTTTATCCCACGCCTGCCTCCTCTAACAAAGATGTTTGTATTATTTGACATTCACATAAAGAGCTTCTTCTTCGAGCATCTCTGTCCTAGGTAGAGGGATTCCTTGGATAGGAGGCGCAGATTCAGCTCCAAGTATCATCATTAATTACCATCCCTCCTGAATTGATCACATAGCCTGCCATTGGTAGAGTTACAATGGCAGGCCGTGGCCCACTGCTGGTTTGTTGCTATTGGCCTCTGTCTGAACAGTCCGTGCTTCTGCCAAACTGGCTGCAGAGATGCTGGTCATGCCTTTGTAGACAGTGATGCCATCTGCATTAACTGGCTGATAGAAGACGGTCTGTCTTTCAACAGTCTGTGCTAGTTGCTGCTCCTGGACAGTGATGTGTTGCTGCGTTTGTTTCTGGCTGGTGCTGAAAGCCGCCTGCAGCTGCTGAATGATGATCTCCTGAGTGGGATCCTGTTGGCTCTGCACCTCCAGCATTTGTCCTCTGTTTCTTCTCCAGTGCTGGATCTGTCTCTACAGATTCAACAAAATCTGCTACAAATTCCATGTCCCAGATACAGGTTATTTTGTGATAATGTGACCTTGTCTACAAGGAATAGTTTAGGCAATGGACAGCTGATGTGATTAACAGGCCAGTTACTAACACTGATTTGTACCACTTGCACCATTAATGGATGCCCTGAGACCTGCTGCTGAATCTAACAATCTGCTTTGTTGACATACATATTGCTATTTGCTGCATTCTGTTCCATGGTCCAACTAAGTTAGAATTCCATTCACAAAGAGCTTCACTCTGAAGGTCCCAGGAAACTGTGAAGAACACTGCAGAGTTCAAGGGAATTTGTGGCAAGACCCCTTTGCACGTTGAACCTACCTGGACCTAATGGTGAAAGAGAAAGGGATGCATGTCCACCTGGCACTAGCATTCTGCAAAGGTCAAGACCTCCCAGCGTACTTGCTCCAGTGGTGACATCCCTGCACAGGACTGGCCAATGCAGGCCTTGGACTGGAATGCCCAGAGGCACTCACTCATGGGCCACCCTGAGTGGACACCAACTTCTCTGCATAGCTCATTAGGCTCAGCTCAACCCTAACAGTTTATTCACCATATATTCAGAGGCACACCCATCTGCACACAGGACTATATTACTTTCTGATGGAGACACAAAGATATTTAGGCAAAGATTATTCATAAAAACGATCTATAACACAGGAGTAAAAGTGAGAAAAGCACAGAAAAAGCCTATGAAAAGACAAACTATGAGAAAAAAGAAAAGTAGAAAGAAAGTTCTAGGGATATTAGCAGAGTAATAACCCTACTGGAAATCAGAGAATAGAGCACAGAAAGAGTAATATTTAATTATGATTTTTAATGTGAAAAGGATTTTGATCAAACAAGTGGGGAAAATATGGAAAACAGATAGGGTATCTTCTAAAAAGTAGAAGAATAGTACAATTTGGCAATAATACAAGATATATATAAAGAAATTGAACTGAATTGTTGCTGTGTTCTCCCTCAAGCTTTGCTTTTTTCTTTCTACTTCTCTGTTGCTCTGTTTCTCTAGTGTAGATTTCTCATTGCAACCCTTCAAGTCAGCACATCCTAGGTATCTGACTTGTCACACTCATCCTTAGAGCTGACATCCACAGCCATGGCTTCATGAAACTTATGAAGGCTGATGACATCTATCCTAAACCAGTCTCCTAAACTCAGACCTTTTCACCAAATGCCTCCTAGATATCTCCCAGTTAATGCCCCATAATAACCCTAAAAGCATTATGTCCATCATTTCCTCACAAATCTATGTTGCCCTGAGTCCCCTAACTTAATCTATAGCAATAAAATGCTTGAGAAAAACAATAAAGAGGAATCCTTAGGCAACAATAATAATCATATGATGTCACATCTCTAGACAATTTAGAATATCCCTCAGAAATTTTCCACCCAGAGGAAATGAGAGAGAGTGATGGCTATCTACTCTAAAGATGGCTATACTGTCAATGGAATTTCCCTGAAATGTGCTTCTGCGAAGTAGAAGAAAAGAGCAGAATAGATTTTCAACTTTAAGGGGAGGCATGCAACACTGGCTGCATACTTTGCAGTGCTCAGTGAAAGATGAAGAGTGGGCTCCTTTATTTAAAAATTATTAGGAATTATCAAGTCAGCAACAGTGGAGCATTAAACTGAGTGCCAGTCTCTTCCAAGTTCCAGCCCCGGGAGACTGCCCAGCCCATACATCCTGAAGGCATTCGTGTGTGCAAGCCCTATAACCTACTATAACTGGTGAGTTGTAAAGTACGTTGGGTTCACAGTAAAGGGCAATAAGGTTATATTAAAGATAGGAAAGTATTCATAGAAAAATTTTAAGGAAAAGTAAAAGAAAAATGTGAGCTGTAAAAAAGAAAAAATGTGACATCTAAATTGTCACTATTCTGTGCATCCTCTATTCAGTTCTACAATGTAACTGCCACAGAGATGGTGTGAAATATTTTGTCAATATTCACACCAATTAAGGACTTGTACATTTACTTTATTAAGTCACACCACCTTGCATTCATAACTTTCCTTACAAATATGTTTGACATTTATTCATGTATTTTGTGATCGAGAACTCTCATTGTGCCCATCCATATTTGTCTTAAGCCGCACATGCTTATTGTAAAGAATATATTCATGAGGCTTCTATGAAGCCTTGTTTTCAATCCTGACATCTTATCTGCAACTTCTTTCATGATAACCTCAGAAAAAAAAAGCTTATTATTTCTGTTCATATTCTATTCTGCTCTTATTTAATTCCTTCCATTATCCCTCAGTGGTACTAAGTCTTCTATTATTGATCACGCTATCTTTCAAGAAGTAGTGAAAGAATCTTCTGTTGTTTTATTCACTTTCAGTGCTGCACATCTTCATTTCATCAACTGTGCTTTTTCAGTCAATGCATTTTACCCTTTTGGTTTCACTTCATTATTTACTCTTTTCAGTGTATGAAATATTTTCCCAGATTTAAGCAAATTAGGCATCGATGTAAAATGTATTTCTAGTAAGACATATATAAAAGAATTCTGGGAATATCTGGGATACATTTGTGCATCATTGTTGACATATATGCCCCCACTAGTCCAGTTTTGATCCCTCATCATTGGAGCCTATCAATCATTGTAAATTTTATGTGGGTTTTATAATGGGAGGACATTTCCCAGAGGCTAAAACAACTGAAAGTCTTGGGCAAATGGAAAAACAAACTAATAAATAAATAAAGAAATTCAACAAAAGGCATGACAGAATGTGCCATTCTGTGTATTTTTCCAGTTTGGATTTTCAATGCTCTGCCATACGGAAAAGATGAAAAATTCTATTACTAAAATTCTTATGGTAAAACGGTTTTTAAGCTCATCTTGTTTTTAGAAAACAAATAAGGTAAATTAAATATTCTGAATGATATTAGGGAGAGAAAGCATGATACATGCATTTTGTATGGTTGTTAGGTTATTATGTTTTTAATAAATAGTGCATATAATTCTTTTGATACATAATTTTAATGGCATGAATAGCAAATAAATGTTTTTGTAATTCTAACTTCTTTTGCACTGTTTGTTATTATGGTCATGTGCTACTTTCCTTTCCAATATTATTATTTTCAGTATCTCTTTTCTGTTTCATTTCAGAGTTAATAATGAGTAAAAACTTATTAGAGAACATGTTTCTAAAATTAAAAAAAAACACAAATTATATAATATCCTTACACACTTTTCATTTTTCATTAATTCTAATTAAGCAGCTAGTGTCCATTATCATATCTTGAATCCTGTATTTGGAGTGTTTAGTTCTAAATCCTGTGCATAGTAACATAGTCAGTTTCCAATATTTTATCAGCTTACCACATGAGTTCCAAATTCATATTTATTCTGTGAGATCTGAGAAATAAACCTGTAGAATTTTGTAGAAACTATATAAGCACAATCTAAATTATATTTTTTATAATATTATCAAATTGAATGTATTTGGATGTATTATGATGTTATTGTTTTTGCTTGTTATTACTCTATGAGTGTGCAATAATCTCTAAAGTCTTATTTTTTTTCACCTTCTGTGACTCACATCTCATTAAGAAATGACCAGGGTCAGGGGCACCTGGGTATCTCAGTTGGTTAAGTGTCCGACTCCTGATTTCAGATCAGGTCATGATCTCCCGTTTCATGGGATCGAGGCCCATATTAGACTGCGCTGACAGCATGGAGTCTCTTGGGATTCTCTCCTTCCTTCTCTCTTAGATACTCACCTTCTTATACTCTTTCTCTATCTCTCTTTCTCTCAAAATAAACAAATAGACTTAAAACTGACCAATATCAGGCATATGATGTGTTACATTCTCTGCATAATCAAAATTTTACCACAGAAACTGGTTTCCTAAGTTCTAGTTTCCTCTTCTCCCAGACATTTCACTATGTGTACTTATGTTGGTGTTTGAGAGCATTTGTCCTAGGCATGGGGTAGGCATTTCAGTACAGAATAGCTTTAACTTATAATTATTCAAGAATACAGTCTTAGAAGGTAATTCACTGAAAAGTGAATCAACACATTTCTATTGTATCGCTGTGATTTGTCACATGATGATCACATCTTAGTTGTCAAAATAAAAAAATATAAGAAAGTTCAAGAACAGAATGATGATCCCACTCAGAGATGAAGGTACATACTTACAAAATGGAAGATAAATAGTAAGAGAAAGTTCCAACTGTAAAGTTTACGATATGATTACAGCATGATCAACATTAACTAAATTCATTATGTCAGTAGGGTAATGTGGCTTAGAATTATATATTTTACAGGTATAATATTAAATTATACCTACTAGGGGCTACATTAATTTAAGTCAAGTGAAATGAATTATGGAGTATCTTCTAAGCTAAAGCAGGGTATGTTATAAATCAATTTACCATTTGCTTATATCTTGATATCTGAATTACTGCATACTCTGCAGCTGGCTATTGATCTCAAGAGAACAAGTCTACAAGGATATGCATCAAATGAGACTGGACTGTAGGTCAGGCCTTTTCAATTCTGGAATGCACATGAATACTAGACCCAGTACTGCCTATAAATTTTAAGAGGTAAAAGAGAATTTTAGAATAAGAATTGAAGCTGTATTGCGCCTTTCACTACTAATGTCCACTAATTCTGTGTGGTTCAATCTCTGATAATTGGAATTTTTGTTGTGAATTATTCATCAACAACATGGAATTGTCTAGGCTTGCACAAATAATTTTGGCTAATAGGTCTGTTTATAGAATTTTACACATTGCAAATAGAGCATACACTTGGTATATTAAAAAGAAACCATGTACTAGAGAAAAGAAAATATATTCAAAAGAAACATCATGTTTTAGACTATGTTTGCCATGCTTTCAGATCATAATGAATAAAATTTAAAATCAATGAGAAAGTGTTATAAATCCTCATATCTTGTAACTAAGAAACTACAAAGTGAAAGCTGAGTTAAAGAGGAAATGAGAAAATTTGAAAAATACTTAATACATAATTCGGATGGAATCCTCACACGCCAAAATATCTGAGCCAAAACTGAGCAAGCACTTGTAAGAAAATCTATAGCTAAAAATGCAATTCAAAAGTAAAATGTTTCTAATATACAGCCACTAGAATGGCAAAAGGTAAAAATACAGACAATTATAATTATCAGTAAGAATGTGAAACAATAAATATTCATATATTTCTGGTGACAAAGTAAATTAGTACAGTCAATTTGGAAAATTTTATACCTTGATGGTATCTTTTAAACTTGAACACTTGAGATGTGCCTGAGTGGCTTAGTTGGTTAAAGCATCTGACTCTTGATTTCGGATCAGGTCATGATCTCACAGTTCATGGGCTTGAGCCTTGTATTGAGCTCTGTGCTGGGAGTGCAGAGCTTGTTTGGGGTTCTCTTTCTCTCTGTCTCTCTCTCCCTCTCTCTCTTTGCCTCTCCTCTGCTATTATATGCATACTCCTTCTCTCTCTCAAATAAATAAATAAATAAATAGACTTAAAAAATAAAGCTGAATACTTGAATATTTTTTGACCTAATATTTGCACTCTTAAGTACATGCTTAATAGAAACATTTGCAACATTTATCAGCCTTAAAGACATGTACTAGAATGTTCATGACAGCACTATTTTAATTGACCTCAAACTGGAAACTATGCAGATGCCCAACAATATTAGAGTGGAAATTAAATTATAGCGTATCCATATAATGTAACACTTTCCAATAAGAAGAATGAATAATCTGGACTACATGCAATATGAATAGATCTCATAAGCGTTATATTGAGTGAGAGAAGCAAGTCATAATATACACTATTTGGAAGAAATACTGTAGAATTCTATACAGAATGCTGCTTTAGAAGAGGGTAGAAACAAAGGAACTATAAGAGGGCTTTTGAGAGGTTATGATTGATTGAGGCTGCTAGTTTCACAATGAAGTCAGTTTATCAAAATTATGCTAGCTGCACTCTTAAACACACTCTTTAGTAGTTTGTATTACACTTCATAAACAGTTTTAAAAGATGAATAAATGTTAAAAATACATAAATGCTCAATTCAAGACTTCAAAAAGAATAAGGAAACAAATTCAACATGTGAAGAATAAAAAAAGTTGGTTTTGAAAAAGAGCCAAGAGCAATGAATGAGCGCAAATTACAAAGCCTGGTTCAGGCTTGAGGATGGCTGAGAACAATGATTTGGATTCAGTTAAGGCTAGTATCACCTTCGTTTCTTACAGAATCATCCACAAGTAGTTCAAATTCAAACCCAATTTATGGTCACAGATGCAAGTGATTACATTTTCCTCCCTTCAAACAGAAGAAAAAATCAGAGAGAAAGAACTCCCAGAGGAAAGAAAAATACATATATATAATGCATAATAATATAATATAATTAATATATTTTTCCATCTCACCTATTATGTTTCCTTAATTTAGGAGACATCATAATAGCTGGTGACTCTACTGACTTTCCTGTTGTCTTTAATAATTCTCCATCTCAAGGAGCAGTAGCCCCACTTCCATATTAACGCTAACTCCTGGACACTTGCATGATCTATAGAATGTAGAATGGCTTAATAATTGGAAGAGGCCTTCATGTTCAGCTATTAGCAGCCAGGTAAGCTCTGGAATGCGGTATGCTGCAGTATCTGGGCCCAAGGAATAGATTAAAGTGTGCCATTCTGAGAAGTGACCTAGATATACCCGCAACTACCATATGCTCTTATTGCATTTGGCAAGTTGAAACCTCCCTTCTCAATTCCAGTGCTCTGCTTGTACTTAATTAAATAGATAATAAGATTATAAAGCACATGATCAATGGCAGGCACAGAAGACCCAGGTAGAAGCAACCAAGCCATAAGGCTCCCATGCGGGTGTCCCCAGTTATAGTACAAATGAAGAGTGTCCTAACCCATACCAGTTGTAAGCCATCTGTCATGCAGCATCTAACACTGGATGCTACAGGGAGCCTTGACTCAGTGAGACCCAAGATTAAGTACTGATCTCACCTGGGAAATTTACCAGTCGAGGTTAGCCCATGTCCAAGGTCCTAATCCTCATCCCTTATCCTGAACCCTCACTTGGGCTAGAGGTTAAAAAAAGTCCTCCCAAACTGTCTTTGAATTTTAAGTTGTACTCAAGCAGAGATCTTAGAGGCCTGACTGCCTTTTCAGAGGCCCTTTCCTAGACTTTTAGATCCTTCTTTCTGTTCCTTTCTGCCTTAAAACAAAACAAGAAGGAGATGTAGTTCTTGGCCTTTATTTTGGTCTTTCTCCTTTCTCACTTGTAACCTCTAGGTGATTCTAGCAACCCTGCCACAACTAGTCCAAAGTCCAGAGTACACTGACAAAATATTTGTCATGGTCTTGTGTGTGTATGTGTGTGCATGTGCACATGCATATACACACATGTAAGTTGGTAAGGAGATGGGGGGAAAAGGGTTGTCTGCTACTAGAAAAGTTGATAAGTAAAATGTGGAGGAGGCATATTGTATAATACACATAAGAGTCAGCATAAGCTGTCTAGAAGAATAGTAGAACACTTTACCCTGATACCTTAACCTTTTCTCAAAAAAGAGGACAAAGAAACTCTTTAGTTTTATCAGACAGCGTTTAAAGACAGAGTTGCTTCTTTGAACTTGATTGTCCTTATTTAGACAAGGTGAACTGTCACATCTCCTGCTCTCTGGATGTTTTCTCATGGATACATATATGTATAATAGTTTTTTTTTTTTTTTTAAATCAGAATAGTGTGTGTTGTTGGTCTTTGTCTCTACATCTGACTGGCAACCCATTCTGATCACCTGACAAAGGTTAGCATAATCTTCTACTTTGTAACTTAACTGATCTAAAGTTTGGGCTGTTCACCGAACTTAAAAAAAAAAAAAAGCAGCTGCCTTAAAAAATATTATGTTTATTCTCATTAGCCTGGCTTATGAAATGTATATCACTCACTGAACTATAAGCTAAACTAGTATAATGACTTACTTTGTCACATGTACAAATTTACCTGTGGAACACAGTACATTACTGGTTTCAATGTATTTTTTTAAATGATGAATGCCTTTTACATTCTGGCCTAGTTCTATATCCCAGATCTTCCTATGTATTCTCACTCATATATGACTTAATAATCATGAGTGGAACTTCATACCTGTCACTTGCTTTTATTTTATGAAAATGTTTTTCAAAGCTATAGATTAAGAAGTTTTTAAAAGCTAGAATTGTGGTAGGAATTACCTCTGGTTCCTTTCTTTCCCACACGTGAAAGAGTAGGTGGAGAAAGAAGGCAGAGGCCCTGGGATTTGGTATTATGGTTCCCACTCCCAATCCATTCCTTTTTGGTGGGTTCTACCTATTCGGGCTTGTAGTAAGAGGCAAGAATTATAACTCACATACTATTCTTCCTCAATTGCTACTAGCCTATACCATTTATTAAAGCTGTAGTAAAGGGAGTTTTATTTTCCTTAGGAGAAGAATAGCTTCACTTAGTGGTAAAGTTAAAGATGGTTGTGAAACTAATTATTTAGTAAAATGTGGTTTAGTTAGGCCTACTGTGACCATGCCTGTGAAATTAAGGTTAGGTAGCTACTAAAACTGGGACTCATTCAGGCATGAAGTTCCAGTGAAGTCCTGTTTTGCTACAACACAACATCTGAACTTGTTCAATATCTGCTCCAGACGCCTCCAAAGACTCCACTCTTTCTGCTTTCTTTGTTATTGCATAAGAATATCAAACTGCACCCCCTATTCTTTATTATTTCCGAATTTTCATGTTCTGCAGAACACATCATTCTGTATGCTGAATGAGTTATAACAAACCTTTAATAGATACATATGTAAAAATTGGTTAAAAATAAATACAATTACATATGCTTTGGTGGCAAAATATTAAGCGAATCAATTAACATAAAAATACAGTTGAACTCTATTAGTGGGACTCCATACCAGATAGTTTTTTTTACTGATTTATGTTAATACTGATCATACAGTACTTATAAAATAGTGACACTTTATTGGTAAATAACCAAGTTTCAGGGTAAAAGTATGAGAACCAGTGGGACTGATGTGAAGTTTTTATAAGTTTACAGCTCGTGTTTCACTCGCTAACATTTATACTGGATATTTGGAACTTGATATTTTTCATCTATTTGTGTTCATCACTTTATTTTCAATATGCCATTTATGGGGCATTCTGTCTTATATTCATTTGTTGACACCAGATATGGAAAGGTTGCAAATAACATAGCTGAGCAGAATAAGTGAGAATAGGATAGGTCAGACTCACTGTGGCAAGAAATTGGATGTTACAATGGATCCAAATTTATTTTGGGAATTTGTTATAAACCACTAGATCAAAAACACCATGAAGTTGAGGAAATGGTCTGTGAAATAAAAAGAGCCTGTGATAAAGGGGAAGAGAACTGATGAAGGATTTTAATTACCTAGCACATAAAGGAAAAATCTAAAAATTATGCTCTTCAGAACTATATAATACTGTCTTATAGTCAAGCATATTACTTCTATTACTGTTTTTACTCAAATTAAGATAAAACTTTTGTATCATCTCAATCTATACATATATTTTCAGATCATCTGTTTAGTTTTGCATTACTAAAAGTTGTGATTTTTATTTAGTTGGCATAGATATTCTACTTTTTTTTAATTTGGCTGCTCAATGATGATGGAAAGTAGAAAGATGATTAATAATGATTATACATCCATAAAATCAATTTGTCACATTCACAAAGTTTTTCACTGAATATAATCCAAATTAAAGTTGATTTTGCAGCTTTCTCTTAGTTAAAAAATAATCCTTTGATTATGATTGAAAGGCAGATCTAAAACAGACCAGAAATCTGTTAATTGGCTATTAGGAAAATCAGATTCAAAATAAATTATATTAATATGTGTTGTTCAAAAAAAGAACCATGAGGGCTCAGCACATTTAGAGTAGAAAAAGCACTAAAAGTCTACCTAGATATATTTTGGGATATATCTATGTTGTTGAGTGTTGAAAGAAAAAGCAAGGTGATGAAATGTCAAAAACTCAAAACTAAATTTACACAAAAGCTCCACCTAAATGGCCAAATGATTTTGAACACAATATAATATTATCACAACTATGCCCTTTAACTCAATTTATTGCTACCACTTTGTCTTTAGAGGAAAAAAGAAAGAAAGAAAATGAAGAGTCAGGCTAAGTGTTTGCAACCAACTAGAATTTCATCAGTCTGGATTCTAAGTGCTAACTGGTATAACTCCTTAGGTAGGCACCTCTTATTATATACCAAAACCTCTTATGAGGAAGCTAGATTTTTTTTTTTTCCTCAGGCCAGTGGAATTTGATGGGTTTCTATAGGAGAATCCTAATCGGCATAAAAGATCCATTATTTTTACTAATCACTGTTATTCTTCGATCATAATTTAATGTACATTTAATAAATGTGTCTTTTTGTAAAGGGATAAAAGACATTTTTAGTGCTTTAGGTTATAAAATAATAGTTTGTAGGGAGATTCAAGCATGATGGCTTTCTCATCTTCTACAAGCATGACAACCCAGGTTCTAGAACATAGACTTATTTTACTTTACCACTAAATATTATAAAAGGCTACAGTGTTCTTCTGTATTCATTGCTGTATACTTGAACTTTAGGGTTACCACAAGATAAAAAATCATGAAAACTTACCCTAGATTTGACCTCCTCTGATAAAATTTAGAGTAGTACATTGATTAAAACTAAGTTTCTGTAATAGGCAACCAACGGAATGGGAAAAGATAGTTGCAAATGACATATCAGATAAAGGGTTGATATCCAGAATCTACAAGGAACTCACCAACTACACGCCCGAAAAACAAACAACCCAGTGAAGAAATGGGCAGAAGATATGAACAGACACTTCTCCAAAGAGGACATCCAGATGGCCAACAGACACATGAAACGATGCTCAGCATCGCTCCTCATCAGGGAAATACAAATCAAAACCACACTGAGATACCACCTCACGCCAGTCAGAGTGGCTAAAATGAGCCAATCAGAGAACTCTAGATGCTGGCGAGGATGTGGAGAAACGGGCACCCTCCTACACTGTTGGTGGGAATGTAAACTGGTACAGCCCCTCTGGAAAACAGTGTGGAGGTTCCTAAGGAAACTAACAATAGAACTCCCCTATGACCCAGCAATAGCACTGCTAGGAATTTACCCAAGGGATACAGAAATGCTGATGCATAGGAGCACATGTACCCCAATGTTCATAGCAGCACTCTCCACAATAGCTAAAACATGGAAAGAGCCTAAGTGTCCATCAACAGATGAATGGATCAAGAAGATGTGGTTTATCTATACCATGGAATACTACATGGCGATGAGAAACAATGAAATCTGGCCATGTGTAGCAACATGGATGGACCTTGAGGGCGTTATGCTGAGCGAAATAAGTCAGGCAGAGAAGGACAAATACCATATGTGTGCACGTATAGGAGGATTAGGAGGAACTTAACGGAGGACCAAGGGTGAGAAGAAGGGCGAAAATGGTGGGGGAAAGGGAGAGAGGCAAACCATGAGAGACTCTTGAATGCTGACAAAAACTGAGGACTGGTGGATGTGGGGGGGAGGAGGGGTGGGCATGGAGGAGGGCACTTGTGGGGATGAGCACCGGGTGTTATGTGGAAACTAATTTGACAATAAACTATTTGTAAAAAAAAAAAAACAATAAAACCCCAAAAACTAAGTTTCTGAAAGTTGCCAGCCAGAGTTCATAGCCCAGTGCTGGCATTTATAGCTATAGCCCCTTGGGCAAGTTTCTTATTCTCTTGGTCTTTCAGTTTCCTCATCTGGAAAATGAAAAAAATAATTAACTTACTTATGTTACAGGATTGTTGAAAAAGTTAAATGAAATAATAATATAAAATGCTTATTAGAACAATATCAGGCATGTGCAACTTGTGTATGAAAATGAGATTTCATTATCTTTGTGCTATTATTTTACTTTTGAATGTTAGAGATAAATGGTTCCATATAAGAATACATATTGTTTCAGTGACAAATTTGAAATGATCTTAGAGTTGGATGTCAAATACTATATATTGGTTCTCTCTTGGGTCCATAGACTTCACTGTTCCTAGGTATATAAATTCATTTCCAGGGACTTAGTAGGAAATAAGTATAACCCAGCCACTACTTTAACATTTCATGTTATTTTGGCCAGTCTAATTGGAAGTGGATAGAAAAATTTTCTCCTTGATACAAAATTGAGCTAGATGTTTTAAAACATAGAACTATTCTCTACTTTTATACCAGAATTTCAGTAATAATTTTTTTCTCTGTTTAATATATAGACTTTTTTTTTTCATTTAGAAAATTAACTTTGCTAGAAGTAATGGTAATACTTAATTCACCTGAACACACATCATGAAATAGTGAAGGCTTTTTTCAAGCGTTTTTCTTTATTATAATCCAGATAAGGATATTAAAGCCAAACTGATTGTACATGGTATAATGGTTATAAAGTCACATATAAGTTAAAGCAGAGATCAATAGTCATAGAAATTTGCAATATTATACTTTCTTCCTGGACATTCCTTACACCATATGGGTTAAGAAATCCATATCAAGCTGTACTCAAAGTTTGTGGATTTTAGAGTATTCTTTGAAATCCTTTAATTATAATAACTTCCAAAGTTGTCCCCTAGAACTCCCACCCTACTGGGAATCAAGCTTTCTCTTGTCATCCAAGTCTATTTGGGAGGATGGGATTTGGAGGTAATCTTAAGAACCAAATTGTTACTGACAACATTATCTTTTTGTATTGGAGTGTTTCTGATCCAAATCCATCCTGTGAGCTCTTGGCACTATAAATTCTTCTTTATCCATAAGATGTGAAAAATCTGAGTTGACTAGACATCTTGGGATCTATGACAAACCCCAAAATTACTAAATATATGTTTCAGGTTTGTTTGGGAGTAGTTGTGAAAAAGACTTAAATAAACCATTAGTTTCAAGTCCTGATTTGCTAACAGAGGAAAAATATACATGTAAATCAAACCTACTTTAAGTCATTACAATAATTTTTGTCTCAATATTGTGATCTTCTTTGAATTAATATTATGGCAAAAGCACATTTTTCTACAAGTTCAGATAATATGTTAGATACAGTCTACTTACATTCTTTCTCATATATATATACATATATACATATATATATACACATATATACATATACATATATACATATATATGTGTATATGTACATACATACATATACATATATATATATGAGATCTATTTCTTAGTTAGTCATAAGTGCCTGGGATTTTCTGTTGAATATTACATGTAGGAATTACAAAAATATCAGCACTTAACAGAAAACCATTTATGACCCTGAGTCACAGGTTTAGTTGGTTATGTCACTGTGGACAACTAAGAGAATCATAAATAGGCTTTTGTTGGGCTGTAGATACAATACAAAGAGAAAAGCAACAATTTGGATCTTTTGTTTTAAGCTTGAAAAGTCATGGAGTTGAGAGGCTGTTAAATTTGAAAAAATTAAATTATAATTTAGAAAGTAACTGCACATAATTAAGTATACAAAATTACATCAGAGAATAGAGGTAATTAGTTAGATTTTTCACTGTAAACCCCAAAGGTAATTTTCATCTGGGTTGGGAAAATATTTGAGGCAATATTTTATTTCTCAAAAATAATGCCTTGATTTTCGTATTTCACTTAAACATCATTAAAATACTTATAAACATATAACCATATCTTTCACAAATTACTACATTTTATGTACTACTAAGTCAAATTATTTACAGTCACATGAAGTAACTCAAAAATTTTCAGGAAAATTTTGAAAAATGAAACAGTATTTTGGATATAAAAATTAACTTTTTGTGATTTGAAAATCTCTTCTGTTAAAACAATTATAATTTCTTCTATATATTTCTGTTTCAAAATGCTTAATTAAGTACTTAAATTGTATGTCAAATGTTTAATTATTATCATAATAACAAATCCCAGAGGGAAACAAACAAAATCCACGCGCAAAAATCTACACTTTTATTGGCTTAATAGCACTGTCTTCTTATGAAAGAGAAATGAATATTCAAGTTACTGATTATTTTGTTAACAGGATAAACAATCTGCTTTAAGAGTGTTTCTTTACAAATACAGAAAACAAAACCATAGTAGAATATTCATACACTTTCTAGTTGCTAATAATCCAATTTTTTTTCTCTTTTTGAGAAAATTGCAGTTCTTGCCATAAACATGACATTATTTGCCTTCACTTGACTGAATTATGATTTTGACTACATTTTACAAGAGACATAGGAGGAAGAAAAAAGTCAGACCAGATAAAACATTAGGATGGGATAAACTAACTCCAAAAGGCAACTTTTTTCATGATTTTGTAATCGTAATTATTTGTGTGCATCAAGTAATTAGAGACTTTAGCTCCTCTAGTGTTAAGTCATTTTCTTTCTTCTTAAGAAGTTTAAATACCTGTTAATAACTATTATTCAACTAAAAATTTTTGGTTTAGAAGTCAACTAAATATTTCAGGAAGCATCACAAGACATGACAAAGACTAATTTTAGATGAAGGTCTTCTCTCTGATTCCAGTCCTTATTTTGAACATTAAATAATAAAAGATATTTGAAGTACCTACCCAACTGCACTCAATAAAAAGCTATTATTGTAGTATTAAAAATTATTATGCAATGTTTCATCCATAGAATAAAGGTAAGTAACATAGATATTGTTCATCATAGAGAAACAGTCACATACACAACATTCAAACTCAAAATGCAGCTTGCACAGCCTCCTGCCCTTTGACCACCCAGAAGAAACCACAATCCCGGATCTTACACAGATCATTCTCTTACTCTATGTACATTTACATGCACATGAATCACAGCTATAGGGACTTCTAATAGGAAAAACTGTTGCTTACTTTTAGCTGAATTGCTAATATGTCTCTCATGCTATATGTATTTTTAGGGATTTACTTATTTAATTGAGTACTGTGTTGTTAGGATTAACTCATTTCTTTGAACGTCATGTAATCTTTAATCCTAAAGTACAGCAACCGTGTAAGTAAAACATTTATTTACCTGACTCTTTTTCTTAAATATTTTAACTTTTTAATTAGTTTAATCTACATACAACATTTACCATATTTAGTGTAAACTTCTGGAAGTTTTGAAAAGCACTCAGAGTTATGTGGTCAGTACCACAGTCAAGATAGAAAACAGTTCCATTATTCCAAATCTTTTCCCATGCCATGTTGTAGTCAACCTCTAACTACCAGCCTCTGGCAACACTGATGTTTCCTGTTACTGTAGTTTTTCATTTTCCACAATGTCGTACCAATGGAGTCATATTGTATTTAGACATTGGAAACTGAATATTTCCAAATAGCACGATACATTTGTGATTCATCCATGATTTTGTATGCTTAATGAGTTTTTTCTCTTTAATTTATAGATATTCTATTAGTGTATTTATTGGCTCACCAGATGAATGACATTTGGATTGTTACCAGTTTTAAGTGATTGATTGCACATAAATATACTATGCATATTCACTTAGTAGGTTTTATGTGAACATGTTTGCATGTCTTTGAGTGAGTATCTAAAAGTGAGATTCCTAGAACATATGGTAAGTGTATGTTTAAGCTTATAGGAAATTGCCAAACTGGCTGTACAATTTTGCATTGCCACCAGCTACTTATAACCGTTGAATTTGTTTTGCAACCTACCTATCCTGGCCATACTGTGGGGATGTTTTTCTAATTTTGGTTGTTGTCATTTTATTTTGTTTTTTTCCATTACAGTAGGTACAGATTGACTCATTATTGTGTTTTAAATTTGCATTTCCCTTCTGATTAATAAAATTGAGAATCTTTTTTGACACTTTACAATTTTTAAATTCATATATAATTCTGATGTATAGTAGGGACACTTTACAATTTTTAAATTCATATATAATTCTGATGTATAGTAAGGACTCAAAGACATTCTGAAAAAAAAACATTATTCTAAAAACATTTTGGAAAATTTTCTCAACATTCCCTATCATAAAAAAAAAAAAGGTCAGTTCTCTTCTCTCCAAAAAAATTTAAGGATACCAAGAAGAAAGCCAATAGTTACTGTAGTGAGTGTTCTAAAACTAAATCTTTCCCTAAGAATTAGTCTAATGATGATCTAAATAGACTATCTAAATACATAAGCTCTTTAGCAAGTTAAGTCCAGAAATTAATATGTATGGAAGAAATGCTTCATTCATAGATTAGAGAAAAATACTCCAAATAGTCGAGAAATGGAAGTCTCTGAAAATAAATCTGAAACTCAGCATACATCTTTTTTTTTTCCCTTAGGTACCTCTTGTGTTTTTTATTTTATTAGCCTTTTGTAACAAGACTTTCAACAAGACTATTTTGGAATCTTGAAGGCTTTTGGAAGCTTCTGCATACAAAGTCAAATAGGCATCATGCTCTGTTTAAGTAATCTGGGAACCCTTACTCTCAAATGTACCTCTCAAATAAGTTTCTTGTCTAATTGGAACATTTCTTACAATGACCACTATATTTCTGTTATTATTTTTTTAACTTTTTAAAATGTTTGTCCATTTTTGGGAGACAGTACAGAGCATGAGCAGGACAGAGAGAGAAAGTGAGACAGTATCTGAAGCAGGATCAAACTCACTGTCAGCACACAGGGGCTCAAACTCACTGACTGCGAGATCATGACCTGAGCCAAAGGCAGACATTCAACTGACTGAGCCACCCAGGCGCCCCAATTCTAGGTTATGTTTAATATTTTTTTTCATCTTGCTAGATGTCTGCCAACTTCTGGGGACTATAGTTATTAGACATAAAATAAGCAAGTGTACAGGAAGGTAGCCGACTTGACTCTTTAGAATTTAAAGATCTCATTAGCTAAGACTTTGTATTTCTCAGAGCCCAACACATACCTGAAAGGGATGTGCTGAAGATTCAGGGATTGTCCATGTTTTACAGTGTTCCATGGGGCATAGATTTATTGAGGTTGCCGGATGACCTATGTCAATGTAACAGTGTCATAAACAACTTATCCTTACCATGGGAGTATTCTTGAGGTGGTGAGTGCTCCAGAAGCTTTTAAATGTTCAACCCATGCCCTCCATTTTTTGCAGTTTTTGGCTTCCAAGACCCCACTACCAATAGCCTTTATTTACACAAAAAAGACAAAGGTTCAACTTAATATATTAGCAGTACTGTGTCCTGAGCATAAGAAGGCCTTGTACACACCACTGCCAATTCCCAGGGAAGCTCACTGAGGTTTACCACCTGGGTAATTGTTGCATGAAAGACTAGGTGTGTAGCTCTGAGCAAACCCTTCTGCTAGCTTTGGATGACCCACCTTGCAAAGGAAAGCCATTTGAATAGGGGACATAAACACAAAACAAGGCATGGCTTAGACAGAGAGGAGCTTACCCACAGTCCCTGGAAACTTCAAGAAAGTAAATTCAAAGATTTGCAAGTACCATGCTTATGTTTCTCATTTCCCTCCGTATGCTGCTGGATGTTTGCTTCGGAACTTGTTGTTGCCATCAAATCTATTAAATAACAAATTTTAACCAAGTAAATTTGAAGATCTAATTGGCTTTATTAAGTGGTTCATGAATGGGATAGCAAGCACCCCACCTAGCAAGTAGAGAGGCACTCCCATTAGCATAGTTATTCAAAACCAACCAATTATTCCTGTTGAACTAGGCTGGCTATGGAGATTCTGTAAATTGAAAAATTGTTTGTTTAGGTCATATATCTATGGGAATTTTAGTTTCTAGCATTAATCACCATTTTGTAACCATAGCTACTTCTAATAATTTCAAGGTATTTGTGCTTTGGAACATAAAATAATGCCCTATAGACAAATTGCATTAGAATAATAGTTAAATGCTACAAGTTCTTCTAGTGCATGTTTGACCTATATTTAGCCCAGCAGAGCTAATCAGGTAGAAACTTAATCAGTGAATCTAATCAACAAAAAACTAGGACTGTACTTACAGACACTAGACCCTTTTTATCAGAAAAAATGAAGTAGTATTTTTTAAGTGGTTACAGTTAAAAAAAATTGTCTTATCAGTTTCTAATTTAGTATCAGTCCTGTCCTCTAGAGAGTTCAACATTCATTGGAACAAATTCAGTTTTATGCATGCATTTAAAAAGCAAATACATCAAGCTACTTCGTCTTGCATTAAGACATGCCAACTATATACAATCAATCTGATAAGTTTAGAGAAAAAATATAATTGTAGAAATAAAGTACTATTTGAATCAATTTTCTCTTGAAATACATACCTCCTTGGCTGCAATGCATTGCATAAATTAATTGATGTAACTGAATCACAAAAGAACAGTTTTGCTTCATTTCCCCTCAATTTAATTTAGCTCTAGTAAAAAAAATAAAACTCTCTTGATAATAAATGATGAATGCTTTCAAAGTGTATAGATAGATCAGTATTTAACAATGTAGAAAACTGATTGTTTTTAAATAAAAGAATACCAGAGTTTCACCCTTCACATTAGTAAGAAAATCATGTGTGCATGAACATGCTTAAATGCAAAGATTGGCCATTATTATAAATACAGGATCATTATCTTTCCTTCCATATTTATCATGGTTACCAAAATTTGTATGCAGCCACAGTTCTTGTTAACTCATAAGACAATGAATCTTAGATAGTGAATGGGCTCAATGAAATAAAGAAAAAAAGACAAAAGAGTGAATATAGCAATTCCTGAACCAGAACAGCTTTTCTTAGGATTGTATCACTTCATGTTGACTAGTGTTTAGTTTGTTTTGCCATTGTTATCTTCTAAGGGTAGGTCCTACATTACAAAATTGAGATTTAAAAATGGAGTTTTATTATCCACTTCAGTGTTTGACACATGACTGGTAACATAATATAGATTATTTATTGAAATCAATGGTAACACCTATCAGCTCTCAAAGTATATAAATGGAGAAGGCTTTTAAGCAGCAGAAATACAATGAATACCTGGTCGCTGAATTTCGGTAAACTGACAATCAAGTACTCTTGTAGGTGTCAATATATGACAAAGTCCTTCCTGCCAATTGCATCTTTAAAGCATAAATCTTCTGACACATCTTGTCAAAAGGTTTCTCTAGTATTTAGTTTGGAGCTATGTCCACAGACACTACATCCTTGGGACTAAACTACCATCTTATATATTATATACTAGTATATGTCTCAATAGAATCTTTTTTTTTTTTAATTTTTATTTATTTCTAAGAGAGAGAGAGAGAGAGATACAGCGTGAGCAGGGGAGGGTCAGAGAGAGAGGGAGACACAGACTCTGAAACAGGCTCCAGGCTCCGAGCTGGCAGTCAGCACAGAGCCCGACGCGGGGCTCGAACCCACGAACCGCGAGATCATGACCTAAGCGAAAGTCGGACGCTTAACCGACTAAGCCACCCAGACGCCCCTGTCTCAATAGAATCTTACGAGAAATGATAATTTTCACCATTTTTAATCACCTCAATTGTAGTTATTTACTTGCTTACACATAATACTGAAGGACAAATCAAAGAGTTGTTTCCTGGTACATCTGATTACAAAAATCTTTAGCTTCTGTGCTATGTTACATTATTTCACGTTAGCCCGACTTCTTCAAATATAATGATGGAAGAGGGAAAATTCTGCACAATTTATAGCATGAGGTGGCCTACCATGTTGGTTAATATCACAAATCCTGGAGCCACAGAGCCTAAGTAGATGAGGGATCTTCAGGGAAACAGAACCAATAGGAGGTTCTATCTATCTATCTATCTATCTATCTATCTATCTATCTATCTGTCTGTCTGTCTGTCTATCTATCATCTATCTATCTATCTACCTATCATCTACCTATCTATCATCTATCTATCTATCTACCTATCATCTACCTATCTATCTATCATCTATCTATCTGTCTGGCTATCTATCATCTATCTATCTATCTACCTATCATCTACCTATCTATCTATCATCTATCTATCTATCTATCTATCTATCTATCTATCATCTACCTATCTATCATCTATCTATCTATCATCTACCTATCTATCTATCATCTATCTATCTATCTATCTATCTATCTATCTACCTATCATCTACCTATCTATCTATCATCTATCTATCTGTCTATCTATCTATCTATCATCTACCTATCTATCATCTATCTGTCTGTCTGTCTGTCTGTCTGTCTGTCTATCTGTCTATCATCTACCTATCTATCTATCTGTCTGTCTGTCTGTCTGTCTATCTATCTGTCTATCTATCTATCATCTATCTATCTGTCTATCTATCTATCTATCTATCTATCTATCTATCTATCATATCTATCTATCATCTATCTCTATCTATCTATCTATCTATCTATCTATCTATCTATATCTATCTATATCTATCTATCTATCTATCATCTATCTATCTATCTATCTATCTACCTATCTATCTATCTATCTATCCATCTATCCTGTCATCTATCTATCTGTCTGTCTGTCTTATCTATTTGTCTATCTATCATCTATCTATCTGTCTCTCTATCTATCTATCATCTATCTATCTGTCTATCTATCTACCTATCTATCATCTACCTATCTATCTATCATCTATCTGTCTGTCTATCTATCTATCTATCTATCTATCTATCTATCTATCTATCTATCATCTCTCTATCATCTATCATCTACCTATCTATCTATCATCTATCTGTCTGTCTGTCTGTCTGTCTACCTATCTATCTATCTGTCTATCTATCTATCTATCATCTATCATCTATCTATTATAAGGATTGGCACATGAATATGGAGGCTGAGAAGTACCACAATATACCATTTACAACCTGGAAACCCAGGAAGGCTGGTAGTGTAGTTCCAGTCTGAGTTCCAAAGCCTGGGTATCAGGAGAACAAATAGAGTAAATTACAATGTTTCCAAAGACCTGAGAACCAGGAGTGTGAGTCCCAGTCCAAGGGCAGGAGGAGACTGACTTCTGAGCTAAGCAGTCAGGCAAAGAGACGATTTTCCCTCCCTACACCATACCCAAGATAAATGAAAACATGTCCACCTCAAAGCTGTGCGTGAGGTTTTACAGAAACATTATTTATAATAATTAAAAGGTGGAAACCACTTAAATGTCCATCAATAAATGGATGAACAACCAAAAGTGGTAAGTAGACACAATGTAATATTATTTAGTCATAAAAAAGAATGAAATACTGAGACTACAACATAGATGGACCTTGAAATATGCTAAGTGATAGAAACCAGCCACACACAAAAAATCACATATTATATTTCATTTACATGAATTATACAGAATAGGCAAATCTATAGAGGAAAAATCACAAAATATTTCCTTAGGATAGAGGACAGGGGATGGAGGGATAAAGAGATGATAGCCAAAGGGTATAGTTTTCTTTATGTGGTAATAAAAATGCTCTAAAATTGACTCAATGGTGGTTGCATGTACCTTTGAATATGATAAAACCATTGTATTACACACTTTCAATGAGTGAATTGTATGATTTGTGAATTATATCTCAATAAAGCTGTTTAAAATATAAAACTACTTGACTGGCAGCACAGCCAATACATGCATTAGCTGTTATTATTATCTGTTCTTTCTGACATGTACCACTGGACACAAAACCATTAAATCTTATATTCAGTTGCCTTTAAATTAAAACTGCATTCCAAGGGTTTTTATCTTCTGATTGTGCCTGTTGGGAAGAGTTTATAGAAAAAAAAATTCAGCAAACATATAATAAAAAAGCAAAAGCATGGAAATTCAGGATATGCGGGTAGCAGTTGTTTAATAACAAAATATGCATGGATTTGGTATTTGAATCATTTAATAATCATTTAATATGTGTGGCAAACCTTTTAATCACATCAGTTATAAAACAGTTCCTAACAATATAATCCATAAAACCATTATAGGTTTTATGTTTATTAAAAAAAAAACAGGTTTTTTCGGGGAAGCAAAGTACAACTGCACATCTTAAAACTTTCCTTTGTATAGGAGAGAAGTACCTGTCTTTCCACTTAACAGAGGTTTCTCCTAGAGCGGAAGTTGTACTAACTGAATGTACAATATTTGGATTTAATTGCAAACTTATAACTGCATGGGCAAGTTTACAATCAATTTGATCACAGACAGGTTGAAACAATTTTTTTCTCCCTCAGAGAAAAATAGATACTTCTTGAAACTACACGCAAAAAATTTAAAACCATTTGATAAGTTACCACTGAGTTTTAGCCAATCTATTTGGAAACAAATAACAGTAATTTCAGCATTTACAGGGAGATTGCTGGGTCACTGCATATCAGCATTATTTAACATGACTGTATTTATGTATAGATATGAGAAAAGGAATAAAAAGGAGAGGAAATAGAAATAAAGTGGCTATTATACCATCCCTATTGTCCAACAATCATCCTTCAAGTATTTGCTAGAAGGGCTATCATTGAGCTGGCTACAATTTATCACCATTTTCCTTGTCTTCCTTTCCATTTACTCTCTTATTTTCTGATCTGTATACCCACAATTTCAATTCTTTAAAAGATCCTACTACATTCCCTACCAATACTTTTTTTTGTTTCCTACATTCATTTACATTTTGACAATTTGCTGTAAATAAAAGTTTCCATTTACTTCGTGTCAAGGTTTCTATTCTATCCCCATTGCTTTTCCTTTCCATGTTTCCATTGTGGATAGTTGGACAATAATTGCAGTCATTATAACACATCTACAATCAAAATGATCTAAATCATCTATCTCTACCTCTAATTTTCCACTCTCCCCAAATTTACATTCTTTCACATGCTTAAGATTATACTCTCTTGCTCTTATGTAACAATTTTCCTGCCATTTCATAGTTCACTGTGTTTCTCTATACCTTTATTTTGATTTTTAATGATTTAAGATTTTTAACCACATTTAGAGATTGTTAATCTTCTTGATCTTTCAATTATTCCAAATAACTATGTGACTAAATTCACATTTCTCTTCTCCAATGCAAATGATTTTGAATTTTGATGAAAGAATTCATGAAATTGAATGTATTGGAAGGTAAATTTGACACAGCTATGTTTATATCTTTAATTTGCATTCTAGAAAAATAGAAAATATTTTATTTTTTTAATGTTTACTCTTTTGAGAGAGAAAGAGAGGCAGAGAGAGAGAGAGTGTGTGTGTGTGTGAGCAGGACAGGGGCAGAGAAACAGGGAGATACAGAATCTGAAGCAAGAAAATATTTTATTTTAACCAAATGATGTGCACAACAAGAACATTATGACTGTTATTCTACCTCTTAAATACCATACTGATTAAAATGGATGCTACACTATCCTGCTTTCTACAGTATCTGAATGAATTACAGGTTGGACTACTTTGGTATTTTGGAAAAGCATGTTTTCTAAAGGCAAAGAAAAGATTCAGCATTTTAAAAAATATATTAGTATTAAAGTATTAGTCTTAAATTTTCTTTTAAAAGTGATATCCATTCCTAGCTCAACAAAAGAATTTATTTATATTAAATAAAATACATAAATATGACTGAGCTATGGGAGAATTGGTAAAAATTATGACACTTCTCTATTTAATCTGAAGCACAGAATATGATATAATGGAGCCCAATTCTCCCTCCAGTTAATGTCAAAAATACTCAAATGAGTATAATCAGGTACTCCAAAAAGATTAAAGGTATTCAGATTTGTGAACCTTATTTGTTACACATATCTCTTTACTTATAAAAATGTTAAAAAGCATGACTTTTGGAGTTTGAAAATAAAAAAAAAAATCCAAAAGTTTTTAATGACCAACCCTGTAGAACAAACATTCTTTTTTTTTTTTTTAAACAGAAAATAAAGATGTTATCAAACTTGTCAAACTCTAGAGAGCTAGTCGGGGAGCGAGAGAGAGGGAGTTAATCTGAAACAGACTCCAGGCTCTGAGCTGGCAGTCAGCACAGAGCCCGACGCGGGGCTCAAACCCACGAACCGCGAGATCATGACAAAAGCGAAAGTCGGACGCTTAACCGACTAAGCCACCCAGGCGCCCCTAAACATTCTTAAGAGGGCATATAGAACAGAAAATAAAGATGTTATCAAACTTGTCAAACTCTATAGTCATGTCAAAAGGATTTAGAAGTCACAGTACAGTGACTCCCATTGGCCAAAAGAAGTAATTTGAACTTTAATAATAACTGCAATGAATTGAAACTCATCAAATGTATTTAAACTCAGGAGTTTGTGATGGTATTGCAAGAAATAGAAACCAACTGGGCACCTTCTGAGACAATAGGAGACCAATTCATTATCTAGACAACTTGATAAATCAGAGGGGAAAAAAAAATCAAAGATTTTTCTCTCCTTTCCTGTTTTGATTGTACCACTAAATAACAGTAAGATAACTGAATAATAGAAGAAGAGAACCATTCATTTATAATATTACTCAAACTAAAAGCAAAAACAATATATTAATGAATTAAAGGACCTAAATCTGAGCATCAGTGACTGCTAATCTCATAACAAAGAAACACAACCATTATATATTGCCAGATAAAAGAACAAAATACCACCAGTGGTCTTATCAGATAAAAATAAGTCTGAATCTGATCAAATGTCTGGATCCAGCTTCCAGTTTTTCATGAAATATGGAGACCAAAGGGACACGTAGTTCTCCACCAAGGAGTTTGCTAGGTGTAGGTTCTAGGCTGTGGAACTAAAATTTAAATGACCCAGGCTTGTCAACAACTAATTTATTCCTTGCTGAGGTTCATGTTACAAAACGACCTGCTGATCTTCAAAGTCTGACAATTCTTCTTATATCTTCAATTTCGTAACTGATATTTGAATAATAACCTTCCTGAAGACAGCCAAGAAGGCTCTACCTTGGCCATATTGTATTATCCCTCAATCTCAAGACTTCCTTCATTACAAATTGCATTATTTAAATCATATTTGTGATATCACTACAATGCGGGGGCAGGAGGTATAAACATGTGTTTTATTAATGATCCATTATCAGTTTTCTTTATAAATTGGCATGCTGAGTTCAGTTATATTGGGCCACAATGCTGGGAGGATTTTTCTTTCCTTTTTTGAGTTTATTTTGAGAGAGAGAAAGTGTGTGTGTGTGCATGTGCACATGTGTAGAGAAGGGGCAAGGAGAGAGGGAGAGAGAGAATCCCAAGCAGGCTCCACACTGTCAGTGCAGAGCATAGTGTGGGGTTTGATTTCATGAACCATGAAATCCTGACCTGAGCCAAAATCAAGAGTCAGCCACTTAACTGACTGAGCCATCCTGGCACACCTTCCATATTAGGAAATAGCATATTCCACAGCTATAAGAAAATAAGAAAAGAAATATTTTTCATAATTACATTATTTATGGCTTAATGATTTTTTTTTTGGCCAGGAATCTCCAAATTACTCAAATTACTATGCTTCCTTACAATTCCTTTCTCACAGAATGGATTGGAATTGACTGAATAGTACCTATTAGCCCCCTCCTCCCCCGTTCGGTTCATGCCCCCTGGAATACCAAAAGTTTATACGTGTATGTTTTATTTCTGTGCCAAGTTTATTCACCAACCAGACTGAAACTGGTAATTTGAAACAAGCTCCCAGCTTGGTATACTTGAACTATCTAAAAATTTTCAACCTACTCTCTAGCTAAGAATTGTTCTGTCTTGTGAGACTTTTGTCTAAAAAGTTGGGAATTTTATAGTTTCTGACTAAAGACTGCTTCAAGAACCAAGCTAAGGCTATGGGCAGGCAACATGTTTAAGCAGTGATTTGGAGGAATATATATCTACCTTGACATTTTTCCAGTTCTATCAATATATAATTTATATATTATATATAATAATTTATAATAAATACATTTATAGGATTTATTATAAATTAAAAATGTATTTTAAATTTATTATATCAAAAAATAATTTATAATAAACAATATATAATTTATATATAATATATATTATTATATATTATATACTATAATATACATATTATATATAAATTATATATAATACTTATACTCCATAATGTAAAACATAATCATTTATACATGTATATATTGCAAAATCATTACCAAAATAAATTTAGTTAACATCTATCTCCTTAAATAGAATTTTTTTCTTGTGATAAGAATTTTCAAGATCTACTCTTAGCAACTGCACCATTATCTTTTGAGTTGTACTGTTGTTTAGTCAGAAAATATCCCAACGAGTTATACTACTACTAAAGGTAATGATAAGAATAATAAAGTTGAAGTCCTTAACAAACATTTCACACACACACCCCAAATCTTATGAACTACTCAGGTAAGCTAGAAGATGTTTAAAGATGGCTATTCTTGGTAATTTATAGCCCATTTTATCTGGGACGAAGCCCTGAATAGGTATTGCACTGTACAAAACTTAAAAGCCAGAGAAATTCAAGATAAGAGGTTTAGGGTCAGAGGATATATATCTCTCTATTTCATTTGTGTGTTTTTGCAAAAGCACCAGTTTAGAGATTGTGGGTCATGATAAAGTTTAATAATTTTCACAGACACAGAGTTATTATAAACATCTTGCCTAGATATTGAGTATTTCTCTATGGTTGTCTTGTTTATTCCCAAGAGAAATGAGCACAAACATGCAGTTAGGACCTTTCTGATATCTATGTCAGGCAAAGAGCACTTTATAAGCCAGAAGTATTTTTTTTTCATTTCATGTGCATTAAATTCTAACACTAAATCAAACTCATTCATACAATTTCCATCTAAAGTAATAAAGGCTTTTCTTTGTTGTTAAGTCAGAGCTCTAAGCTCTCTAAACCATGCAAAAATGGTTCTAATCTTTAAAAACCTGTATATATTTCACCCTCTTTATAATAGACGGATTCTCAATTATATAATTCCATAGTAAACACAAATGAAACATTTATATGACCGATCAATCTCCAAAAGTCTTAAAAAGGAGGCAGTCATACACACAAAAGGGCTATGATGAGAGCCAAACTTGTAAATGCTATCTTCTTTTTGAAGAGGAAAAGGTATTTCAAAAATTAGTTTCACACATGCTGACCACAAAGAAACATAGGAAACCAATAGTTTGGCCATTGGTCAAATGTTAATACAAGGAACAATTTGCTGTATTTCAAACAAAATCAGGAATCAGCTGCATCACTTTCAGGTTGGGATGGTCAGGTAGATATGAATAGTCTTAAGATGTCCCTTGAAAACAGAACTGATTTCATTTGAGAAATTTTTTTAAAAATTTTTTAATATTTATTTATTTTTGAGGGAGAGAGAGACAGTGAGCGGGGCGGGGTGGGGCGGGGGCAGAGAGAGAGGGAGGCACAGAATCTGAGGCAGGCTCCAGGCTCTGAGCTGTCAGCACAGAGCCCAATATGGGACTCCAGCTCACAAATCATGAGACCGTGACATGTGCTGAAGTCAGATGCTTACCCAGCTGAGCCATCCAGGCATCTCATTTGAGTGATTTTTTTTTTAATTTAAATTTAATTTTTAAAAGTGATTCAAATTCACAGAATGTGAAAACAACACCAATTTAAAGGGTTTTATCTAATAATCAGATTATACATAATTAATGATTTAATATGCAATATGAGCACTCTGTCATCTTTGCATTAGAGACCAGCAATCTGTCTTTTAAAACCATATTGTTATAATCTATTGGCAAGGTGAATAGTTTCTAAAATCAAAAGATAACAGAGTCCTCAACACAAGGAAACACAAGGGATAAACAGAAAGATACAACCAGTGTTTTCTGTCACTTGAAAAAGACCATATGGTCAGATAATATAATCAAAGCCAACCTCCCAATGTTGCTGCTAAAGAAGAAACAAAATGATGCTCATTTACAAAATGGAATCAGACTTGGCTTGAAAACAAAACAGTCAGAATCAGTCAACAAGAATAAATGATCTTCGCTGCTTGGTTAGATTTATTACTGGAGCCAAGAAAGGTGAATCAAAATACAAGACACAAAAGAAATACATTTTGGAAACAATCTGTTTAGTTATAGTGGGCAGATCTGGCTGGAAATCTTGATAGTCCTTATACCAATTTAAAAAAATCAGAGGAGGGGCGGCTGAGTGGCTTAGTGGGTTAAGCGTCCGACTTTCACTTAGGTTATGATCTCGCGGTTTGTGGGTTCGAGCCCCGTGTCGGGCTCTGCGCTGACTGCCAGCTCAGAGCCTGGAGCTTGTTTCAGTCTGTGACTCCCTCTCTCTCTGACCCTCCCCTGCTCACGCGCTCTCTCTCTCTCTCTCCTAGAAATAAATAAAACATTAAAAAAATTTTTTTAAAAATCAGAGGAAAAGTATATTTTTATTTGCAAAGTTCTACAGGGGAATTTATACTTCAAAAAAACTTAGATCTATGAAGGAATGAAAAGAAATGGAACTATGGGCACCTGAGTGGCTCAGTCGGTTAAACATATGACTCTTGGTTTAGAGTCATGTCATGATCTCATGGTTTCATGAGATCGAGCTCCGCATCAAGCTCCATGCTGACAGCACTGAGAGTGCTTGGAATTCTTTCTTGCTCTTTCTATGCCACTTCCTTGTTCGTTCTCTCTCAAAATAAATAAACTTAATTAAAGCAATTAGAAAGCAATGGAATGAGTAAACATATATTCTTTCAATATTAATGTTTATTTTTAAAGGATAGTTCATAGAGGAAAAACAATTCAAAGTGAATTTATAAGCTATTTAAGCAAAATATGACAACACTTACACCAAGAATGGGTAGGGGTAAAAGAAATTATATTTGTTATATAATATGTAAAGTGACATTGTATAATGTGAAGGATGACTTTGAGAAGATTATGGATACATATTGTAATATCTAGAGCTACCACTGTTCATAGCTTCAAAACTCTAGAGATTCAAAAGGAAATCTCAAAAGTATTCAAATTAATCCTATGGAAAATGGGAAACCCAGAACAGCATCAAAAAGAAAATAAGAGAACAATAGAAAATGAATGACGACATGATAGACAAATATTTTTTTAAGATTATATCTGAATGCAGAACATCCTTTCTTTCTGTGAGTGAGATATGTCCTTGGCTTAGTGGTTGCAGGAAAATTCCAGTTTTTTTTCAATTTTGTTTTCTCATGGAAGAATGTATCAATCATTGTCTAAAAAAACTGTCCTTATTTTCTTTCTTTTATACTAGATTTTATTTTCTGACACCAGATTTATATTTTTAAATTAAAATTTGAGGTCAAAAATGATTTCTTTTGTAAATTTAAGAGACTTCATTATTTTCTAGTTTATAATTATACGTATATAAGACTAATGTTCACGTATTACTTCTTCTTTTGTAACCCAACCACTTTTTCTATCTGGATGATGTTACAATCATTTTTTAAAAATATTTAGGATTCTGATAATTTAGCAAAATGTATCTTTCTCTAGGTTAACTCGCGTTGAACTAGTTTGACACTCCCCTGGTCTTTTCAAGTTGAAGAGTAAGGACTGTGATCTGACTGAGAAAAATGTCTTCTATTATTTTGAATAATTTATTTCTTTGGTTATTTTTTTCCTATTTTATAGCACTGGAAATTTTATTACGAATATGTGAGCAAGTGAACAGATTTTTTTATGGTTATTTTCTCTAATATTACTTTTTTTGTATATTTTGCTTCACATTGCAGACCTCCTCAGCCTCTTATACTAAACCACTATGTTTTAGCTAGGAAGGTGAATATGATTAGAAAAACCAAGGGGAGGGGCACCTGGGTGTCCTCAGGCACTTCAAGCCCAGCCTTCTGCTCTGCACTGGGTAGGAGGCACACTTAAAAAAGAGAAAGAGAAAAACCAAGGGGGAACATTTTGGAGTGACCTTTCACTACTGAACAGTATGGTAAAGACCTAGAGAAAAAGTAGTGTTTATTAGCACCTTACATATTTGAAAGAAGCCAAAGTAAGAGATTTCTTTTACTTTCCCAATTATCCTTTTGTGATTTTCCTGAAGACAGATGCATTTTAAAGGATTACAGTGGATTATCGTAAACTGAATAGGGCCATGATTCCAGTTGCAACTGATGTTTCAGATATAGACTCTTTGATGGGACAAAGAGATAAATCAATACACTCTTGGTATCTATTTAATAACCGAGGATTTTGTAAATGTGAAAAAAAAAAAAAGCCAAAAAACCAAAACCAAAACCAAAACCAAACTTGAAAACAGAAGTGCTTTGCATTCCCATGACAAGGACAACAGAATGCTTTCATTCAAAGTTGTAACCATTTTGGGTGCCCCTGGGTGGCTCAGTTGGTTAAACACTGTCTTTAGCTCAGATCATGGTCTCATAGCTTGTGGGCTCAAGCCCTGCATCAGGTCCTGTGCTGACAGCTCAGAGCCTGGAGCTTGTTTTGGATTCTGTGTCTCCCTCTCTGTCCTTGCCCTGCTGATGCTCTCTCTCTGTCTCTCAAAAATAAATAAATGCTAAAAAAAAATTTAAAGTTATAACAATTTTTTGCCCGAAGGTCAACACTCCCTTTCTGCTCATAATTAGTATTCATGGACCTTCATTACTTTGGCCCATATCACTCATAAAAATTTGAAGATCTCCTCTGGCTCCTGAGATGTCTGTGTTGCAAGGCTGGGGGCATGTTAGTATAGCTTCTTCAAAGTGAATAAGAAATAGCTTTGCCTTGAGATGTGAACTACTTAAAAAATAGTACAAATTGAGTCTCTTTGGGCTTTGGAGACAACATGCACCACATTTGAGTACACTTCTTCATTCATACAATGACCACTAACACTCTCAACAAAAAGAGGTCCTAAGCAAGGAAAGATTCTCCAGCTGTTCTAGAATGCAGTGGAAACATATTTTTCATTCTGGTTCAGATCTACCTGTTCCTAAAGTATCTATTGCAGGTAAGTATGCTCCATGTATTCTATAGCAGACACTAATAGGAGGAACATGAAATAGACCCTGGTCATTTTGAAACAAAGCAATAACTCCTTAGAAAATCAGGTGGTAACTTCAGATAATTCAGAATAGGTCTTAGAAGTTAAGCCTAGGCCCATATTTCCAGCTATTCCAAAATTACTTCAATTTTAAGACTCCTAATGCTTACACATATCTTTGCCCACTTAAATTATCAATTTCTGTTATATGCTCTAAAATCCAAGCCAGTAAACCATATCTTTATGATGCAGCTCAGATTCTAAGTACTACACAGGGCACACTTAGAGTGTCTTAGCTGGAAATAATATTTCACGTTTCAGCTCTACCATAGTATTTAAATTTCAACTTTTAAAATTTAAAATTTAAATTTCAACTTTTAAAAATATTTATGTGTTACCCTTTTTATTAAGATGATGACTACTATTCTTAATGGGATCTTGCCTACTATCATAATACTATTCAGTTCAACATATTTATTATCAAAAAACCTTCTAATTTCATTTATTTGAATTTCAATTTTAGTAAGTAATGTTAACATTAATTAGATGATCATATATAGTTTAGGATGGAGAGAAAGAGGAATTCCAATATTCTCCTCCCAAATGCCTATTTCATCAATACAATTGGAAATGGTGAGCCAATTATTCATGCTAAGCATTATAAATGATATACTTCTTAATTAGTAAAGGTAAAGGGATGTGTAAACATTATATCATATATATATTTTCCCAGAAAGCCTTTACTGATGTTGAGATATGTTACTGAAGTGTGATCTACTCTGAAAAACTAACATGCTTAGCTAAATATTTTATGTTTGTCTGTGAGACATTTTTACCAGTAAATATTAGAAATAATGAAAGAGAATTTTGTGTGATACTCAATCCTGAATTCTTGAATATTCATCTTAACTCTATTTTTGTGGTGTACACACACTCATTGTAGAGAAAAAAGAGTGGAGCTGAGGACTACTGTGCCAGTTTTCTGAGTGAAGATGATAAAATGGAACATGGAGAGACAAAAGGCTTAGACATTACAGTTGTGTTCCTTCATTTACAACTCATTCTACTCAGGAATCACGTCTAATAAATTATGAAAATTTACTTCAGGGAAAATATGAATCCACCCTACAAGGATTTTTTTTTGTCCTTTTCTTGATCTGTCTTCTACTACCTCCCATTGTTCTCTAAGCTTTAAACAGGTCCATCAACTTATTTATGGCAAGGATATATTATATCTTATTTTATTTCTTTTTTGGGAAAAATAAGAAATTCTAACATCAAATAAATCATTTATTCATATTAACTTCCACAAATAATTTTCAAAGGTTCATGGGGTATTGACGACATCCTTCTACTGAAAGGCTTTTGTGTTTCAAAGATTGGGATTTACTTGTCTTCAGTGTGAGGTACTACCTTCAATGATTGACCAATCAACTCATTTCCCATAAGGTTGGGTGACAATGCCAATTCAAAATAGCAAAATAAAATTTTATGTTGTGAAAATTCAAGAGTATACATTCTGATCTAATAACTGGTAGCATTTTGTGCACCATTGCCTAAAGGACACTATAAGAAACATTTTGTAAAGATGGGGTAAGCTAAAATAAACACTAGAAGATTTATGAGAACTGATGAGAGAAACATGTTCCTAGATTTCATAACAGAAATAATAGTTCCTATATCATCTTCCAATCACCATAGTGGTTTATAGGAAACTTAAAACCTACCACTGAAAAGTGTATAAAAATTGATTGTACTCATTCTGTGTATTAAACTCTCCTAGCTTCATTTGGTATTTGTACATACATTTTACCTTTGAAATTCTTTTTCATGTATTCATTATAAATAATTAGGTTTAATATATCTTTGGGAACTTCTTCTTCATGTTTTGGACTATCATACATTGATTTATATAGTTACCTAGTCAACAAATAGTAATTAGTGTTCACTACAGGGTATAAAGTTTGAAAATATGAAACTGGTCAAAAAAGTATGTCAATATCACATATATAAACTGATAGCACCTTTATTCAGGTACATAATGTATCTCTCATTTTGCGCCCTGGTGCTTTTCTGTTTCCCCTGTATTAAATGCTTTCTTGAAATAAATCAGACATTTTGACAGATATGTAAACCTGGAAGTAGAGAGGGTTAATATCCCATGTGGAGAACACATACTTTAAGCTTTTGCATAATTATAATTTATTTTAAATTAAATTAAAGCCAATGCATATCCCAAACTTTTGACTTATCCTTTTTTTAAAAATGTTTATTTATTTATTTTGAGAGAGAGAGTGCAGGATAGGGGCAGAAGAGAGGGAGAGAGAGAATGGCAAGCAGACATCCTTAACTCATTCTTAAATTATCACATTTATTGTCATTGAAGTCATAGTAAATCTAATTTTCTTGTTATTGTATCTCCACCAGACCTTACATGGAAATAAACATAAAATGGCAAAAATTAGTCTTCTTTGTTAATTTTTACCTCTTTATTGCAGAGAAAGTCTTGTCATATAGAGTATTCAATAAAAACTTTGTTGCATTACTTAATCAATAGAATAATAGTGAAATAGAGAAGCTAGAGGAGCAAGTCTGTGAATGTGAGGAAGAATGAAGAAATATGAAAGATGAAAATTGAGTTTTATTTTTTTATTTTTTAATGTTTTATTTATTTCTGAGAGAGAGGGAAAGAGAGAGACAGCATGAGCAGGGGAGGGTCAGAGAGAGAGGGAGATACAGAATCTGAAGCAGACTCCAGGCCCTGAGCTACCTGTCAGCAAAGAGCCTGACCCAGGGCTCAAACCCATGAACCATGAGATCATGACCTGAGCTGAAGTTGGATGCTTAACACACTAAGCCACCCAGGCACCCCAAAAAATTGAGTTTTAGACATGATATAAAATGTGAGTGGGCAGATGATTTTGGATATGAGCAGTCATATCTAAATCTGAACCACTGTTTAGGAGAAAACCAGCAGAGAAATGCCCATAACTTCTCTCTAGAGGAGAATAATGCTGTGTTATAAAACCTAATGTAAGAAGAAATTTTTAAACTGGATCAAAAGCTCATGCATCAATGCTATTTGTCAAGAAAAGTACAACTTCAAAAGTCATATATTTTGGAGAGCATTCCGGAGTTGAGATTTGTCTGGTATTTTTCTTAAGATTAGATGTGGCTTATGGGTTTGGGAGGAATACTACAGAGGTCAAGTATCACTATTATATCAAGAGTACCACTTGTCAACATGACTTATCACTGTTGATGTTAACCTCAGTCACCTAGCTGAAATAGTGTTTGTTAGGTTTCTTTACTGTGAAGTTATGCTTTTTGTTTCCTATTTCATAGTATGGTCTTTGGAAGAAAGTCCCTCAGTGTAGCCTATACTGAAGTAGTGAGGAGTTACACATTATCTCCTCGAAGATAAAATATCCTCAAAAATTGTTTGGAATTCTTCACGAATGATATATATTCTGCTCAATGTATTTATTTTTTCTCATTTATGTATGTAAATATAGATGTATGAATACTTACTATATACTTTTGGTATAATCTAATATTCTGAATTTATTTTGTTTGCTCAATTTTTCTTAGCTTTGTCTATTGGTAATTTTTTTTTCAATTAGCTCTTATATCCCTTTGACATAAACTCATTATTATGTATTGTTGTTTCTGAGCACATCCCTGTTTCCTGGCATGACAAGATGCTCCAGGTTCATGTTATATGTTTGCTTCCCCAGTCCTATAATCAGCCATGTGTCCAAGCTCCCACCCTCTGCCATTCATTTACTTAATTGTTCAGTTCTAGTATACACATGCAGTGTGTGTGTATGTTTCAGAGTTTTTAACCAAAATCCCATGGAAAACTATTTTATCATTAAAGTAGGGTTTTTATGTTCAGTTCTTTTTGACTTTATTCTTACAGAATCCACTTGTTTCCAAAGCTACTTCGGTCAGCATCTCTTCCATCACTACCTCATGTAATGATGTTATTTCAGATATTTGTAATACAGCTAGATTGCTGTATTGGATGCTTCATTCTGATACCTTCCAACCTCCTAAATAAATTTTTAAATCTGCATATAATAAGGTTCATTTTGTGTAGTATGGATCTAAGTATATATCATTTATTCACAATACTGCAGCATACAAAATATTTTCAGCACAGTAACCAATCCTGTCCTTCACCTATTAGTCCTTTTAACCCTAAATAGCTTAATACTGATCTATCTACCATCTTCACAGTCTCTACATTAAAAAGAAAAAAAAATGTTTATTTATTTTTGAGAGAGAGAGAGAAAGAGAGACAGAGACAGGGCATGAGTGGGGGAAGGGCAGAGAGAGAGGGAAATAGAAGAGTCCGAAGCAGGCTCCAGGCTCTCAGCTGTCAGCACAGAGCCCAGCACGAGGCTTGAACTCATAAACTGTGAGATCATTATTTGAGCCAAGGTTGGAATGTAACCAACTGAGGCACCCAGGCGCCTCTCTATAGTCCCTACATTTTAAAAAATAAAATCATGTTTTCATATTTTTATCTTGTTATTCTTTAATAATACAAACAATATCAAAAATTGGCAAAACTAGTGGCCAAACTGTGATTTCTGAGAGATATTTGACAGAATATCCTTTGATGACGTGTTTTCCATAAACGTAATATATATTTAACATAAATCAAGCAATTTTGCAAATGAAAAATATCCAACTTACTAAATCATGCACAGACCCTTTAATAGACCCCTAAACTGAAACATACAAGTCACCAGGAATACAGGTTAAAACACTGAGAAAAACTAGGTATGACATATATCATAATATATCATAGTAAAATTGAAAATGAAAACAGCTCTAAGTGGATAAATATTCTAAACAGAAGAATTGGGCTCCATGCAAGAGTCACAGAATATGATCCAAATACAAAATATGAAATACTCAAACACAGATATAAATTGGTATAAGCAAGGAAGAATTTGAACAATAGAGGATCTTGGCACTTTTGAAATGTGAGACCTCGGAAGCAAATTTGAATAATAAGCACAATCAAGAACATTATGTCTGGCAACTAAGGCTTGTGGATATGGCATAGTCTTTGTTAATGAAGGCACCACTCCTTAAACAGGGCAATTATAGTGTTTGGAAGTAGAGAAAAGATGGAAGAATTAATAAAGCTTTGCAGGTGTTTCCTAGTGCTAAAACATGATAATCCACTATCTTCTTTCCAGGTTCTTAATTGTTCTTAGGAGAAATCTCAAGATCCTTGAGTCAAATAGAATTCCCATGATGGTTCTCCAGACAATAAAAAAAAATCTTTGGTAGACATGGGGTGAAGAAGAGAGAGCTCCAGTCATGCATATACAAAAATTTATTGAGTGTCAAAACAGTGTCATAAATTCTGCAAGGCACAATGCAGAAGTAAAAAGACATATTTTCTGCTTTTTAGAAATCAGTAGTAATTCTTATTATATAAAAGTAAACAAGCAGGTATAAAATGATATAATAAATAGTATACTAAAGTACTATGAGATTGCTTATCTCAGTCGGAAGATTTTCTAGTTAGGCCAGATACCTTTTTATCTGAATTCGATATGTTTCACATTACAGACTATCCATGGTTTAAATTTGTGTGATACATTGGGTTTCCCAGTAAGCACCAAAGCTACCTCAGCCAGATTTCATGCTTCCAAAATTAAGTGAAGCTGTTAGGACATTTTCTGAGTAAAAATAAGATCAGGCTGTCTTATTATTGAATTAAGTGATAAGAATTGGTGATTAACCCTATGGCCCATATGTAAGGGGTTAGAGAGAGAATGAAAGCATACGAATATTAATTAGCTCATAGTTATTCTGAGGATAAAATGAAGCAATTTATATGAAAGCAATTTGAAATACGGTAAGAGAAAAGTTGACATTTATTGGGTTTCCCACAAAATTTCACAATCTAACACTTTAAGGGAGTGGACATAAGTCTAAGTAAATAAAAATTACCAAAATTAATTGTGGTAACTCAAGTATTCTGCCTGGTATATTTTTACAACTTCTACTTCTTATGACCTACAGAGATACTAAAAATGTAATAAATTGTTTGTGTATACTCTCATTACCTGCAATAATTCTGGCCTAAAACAAAAGCAAACAAAACCCACCTTATAAGGAACCTGCAAGGACATAAAAAATATCTCATGACCCACCTCACCTTGATTATCTCTACTATGAATATTTCAGTTGAATAATTTAACAATGCTGGATTCCAACACTCATGTTGGCAGATGGCTAAACTGGACTGTTTTTACTAACTATATTCACAAATGGGTCATGCAATATTTCCACACATATTCTGATTTTGCTCCACATTCTACTGGGGATTCTTTTGTTGGCCTGTTCTATAAGGAGACCAAAAATAATATGGTGGCCCCAATTGCAAATGTATTAGTGACCTTGACAGTTATAAAATATCTCTGTGCTTTTGTGCCAAGTGCAAGCTCAGTTTTATACATTTTAACAACAACAAAAATAGCGCTCGAGTAAAATTGCAGAGAAAGGTGTAATTTGTTATACTCCTGGTGGACATTAATGATGTGCTAGCAAATAATAGCACTTTTACTCATGGCAGTTGAAGATACCAGTCTAAGATTTCCAGTGGGAAGAAAGCATGATTAAAAAAAGTCTGTTTCAAAAGAAAATATTCAGATTAGAAATCCTTTCAATGATATGTAAAGCTGGTGGTGTAACAGGAGATATTTGGCTTTTTTTGTCTTTTTTCTTTTTCTTTTCCCCCTTTTCTCCTTAAAAGTTAGGAGACTCAATAACTGAAGGAGTGTTGATAAGATTTGGAAAGTTTTGACGGTTGTTGACTTATCAGAGAACCGAAGCTTATCATGTAAATGTAATGCATGCAAATCTGTAAAGATAAGTGGCAGGCACTTGTATAGTCTTACTGAAAGAGATACTCACTAGGTAAGATGAGAGTACCTTGAAACTTGATTCTATTTATTGACTCACAGTGGTTATAAAGAATATAAATAAATTTCACTTGGAGATGAGCAAATAAATAGAAACTGGAGATTTTCAATAGTGTAGGAAGGAAAAATCACTTCCGATATAAGGGAGGATATTCTGAAAGGTGTAGAAAAAGAGAAAAAATGAGAAACTAGATGTTATATGAGTTTAGGCCCTTTTCCATCAAACACAAAATTTTATTTTTATTTTTTTATCATTAGCAATATATTTGTTTGTTTGTTTTTTACAAATAGTTTACTGTCAGGTTGGTTTCCACATAACACCCAGTGCTCATCCCCACAAGTCCCCCCCTCCATGCCCATCTCCCCCCTTCCCCCACCACACCCATCAGTCCTTAGTTTCTTCTCAGCATTCAAGAGTCTCTCATGGTTTGCCTCTCTCCCTCTTTCCCACTATTTCCCCCCTTCTTCTCCCCCATGGTCCTCTGTTAGGTTCCTCCTAATCCTCCTATATGTGGAAACATATGATATTAAGGACAAAATTTTAAATAAATTAGTCATGCAGAAGTTAAACTGTGGCCCTTACTGACTTTCTCAGTTTTGAATATTGCCCCTGCTAGGTATTCTTAAACCTGTTTTCTGAAATGAGCATCCTTTAATTCAGCAAACTTCATCTCCATTTCCACCACTGATTCTCCAGGATACAATCTAGACAGTGTTATCAATATAACTGTTTTACTACTAAAATGTAGACCCCAATATTTCTCCGAACATATCCTTTGGATATCCTTGCATATCTCCATTTCACTATTTGTATTCTCATATATTACTGTATTCTTCCAGTCCCTTAACTGTTTTTTCCTTTTCTTTCTGTCATATTTCTATTTTCCTCTATTCTTCCCTTTCTTTCCTACCTAGCCTGTATACTCTATACATTGGTACATCACTTTGACCAGGATCTTCAGTTCTGACAATCTACACTTACCCTCTACTCTCTTTCTTCCCCCATCCCCTTAAATGTTTTTATTTGTTTTTGAGAGAGAGAGAGTGGAGGGTAGGGGCAGAGAGAGAGAGGGAGACAGAGAATCGGAAGCTGGCTCCAGGCTCTGAGCTATCAGCAAAGAACTAGACGTGGGACTCAAACCCATAAGCAGTGAGATCATGACCTGAGCAGAAGTCAGACGCTTAACCAACTGAGCCCCCAGGTGCCCCTTCACTTCTCCATTTAGAAGATATTCCAAATAGTTAGCATTCTTCTTTTACCACCAAACCTACTCTAAAAATTTACATTGGCAAAATAGAAATCATCTGTCATGAAACTAATCAATTACCTTTATTTCCAGTATTAAGTTGCTTTACATCTTTGTTCATCATTATCTCACTTTTTCCTTAGGCAGAAGAACTAATCTTTTTTTTTTTTTTTGCAAATGTTTTATTTATTTCTAGGAGAGAGAGAGAGACAGCGTGAGCAGGGGAGGGTCAGAGAGAGAGGGAGTCACAGACTGAAACAGGCTCCAGCTCTGAGCTGGCAGTCAGCACAGAGCCCGACGCGGGGCTCGAACCCACGAACCGCGAGATCATGACCTAAGCGAAAGTCGGGAAGTCGGACGCTTAACCGACTAAGCCACCCAGGCGCCCCCAGAAGAACTAATCTTAATTCCTTTCCATAAACAACTTTCCAGACCTGTCTTGGATAGGCCTATATATCAAACTGCCTACTGGATATCTCGATTGGAAACTAAGAGACTTCTCAAAATTTCTATGTTCAACAATGCACTTCTGATTTTCCCCCCACCCAAAACCCGCTCCACCCATAGGTTTTCCATTTTCATTCATGTCAACTCTATCTCTCCATCTGTTTAGAGCAAATACATTACAGTCATCCTTGACTCCTCTCTTTTTCTTATAAACAGTTTTAATAGGGAAGAAATCTTGTTGATTCCACCTCTAAAATATATGCAGATATAAAAATAGTACAGTATCAAAGTGAATTTCATAACTTTGATTATTCAACTCTGGTTAATGGAAATTAACCAGTCTTGTTTTTAAAAAGAAGCATGGAAAATAAAAAGTTAAAAAATATATTATTCTGAAGGAAAAAGTATGTATGTCCAGAATCCACATTTTTCTCATTTCTATCCACTGTTACTCCCCATATGAGCCACCATCACCTTCACTTAGGCATCTGAACAGCCTTCTCTCCAGTTTCCTTAGATCCTCCTTATTACTTCTCCATGGTTCCCACAACTTACTGTTAATAACTGCCATCATGTTCTTTCAAATTTATAATCTAGAGCATGACAATCCTCTGCAATAAACCACAATGGTTTCTCATGTCACTCAGGGTAAAATCGAAAGTCTTAACATGACTTAAAATATCTGGAATATTTTCATCCCTTATCATTTTTTTGATCTCAGGTCTTTCTATCCCCTGCCTCCCTCAGTCCATGACAGAGATGGGTAGGAGTGGGGGGTAAGGGAGGGGAGACTGTGCATAGAAGTGGGTCATTTGGTTAGCACATAGCTATGTAGCATCTAAAAATCACTTTACATATCCTCATTCTAGTCACACTTTTGGAAAAGATACCTAAAACTGTTGGATAGGTGAATATTCAAGATTTATATGGCAAAATAAAGTGATATATACTTGGATACCTGTCTTTTCCAAATCATATACCCTTTATCACACTTTGGGGATTTTTAAATAATTGATCAAATCCGCTCTTAAGTTTTAAGCTCCTTAATGCCATGGACTAGGCAAGTACTGTACACTGCAAGGTTCATAATTTTAGCTTAGTCAATATCCCATTGATTTATATCAAGATTCTTTCTTGCCTAAACGTCTTCAGATTAGTGAATACTTTGGAAACTCTTTGGATTTTGACTGTTCAAATATGTATGTCTACAGTCTTCAGTGCCTGTTTACTATTGCTTGAAGGTAAACACTAGCCTCTTTTCTTTACCTGAAATAATAGTACTCTGCATGCTACAATCAAGTTTAATTTACTTCTTCAGTCCTAAGTGATTTAGAAAAAAACGATTATAACCATTTGTTTGAGTTCTATATAAAAATATCCAACTGTATCAATATATATCTGGATGTATAAAATTAAAAATAGTGTGATAGGATGAGGCAGATGAGATAAAGATCTTTGAACAATGTTTAGAATTTTGGATATTGTTTAAAAGAGAGAAGTTATGTAATGAGGCATTAGTTAGATTTCCCTTATTTTCCAAGAATGCTCTAAGTGCAATGCAGAAAACATATTTCTAGAAATCAAGTTTTCATGAGGAAGCTAAAATGCAATATTCACACAAGAAATGATTCTGGCCTGAGCCAGGATGATGGGACAAGGAAGGAGAATAAATATATATGAGAGACTTTGTATATAGAGTTGAGAGATTGTCATGATTATTAAGCATAAAATGGAGGAAGAAGTCAGTGATACATTCCAGATTTCTCCCTCTGTATATGTTCATGTTTAACCAATAAGTGAAGATAGAAAGAATAGCAGGGATATTTTTGGTTGAGTGATGATCTCAGTTTTTATTATTTTTAATATTAGGTCCCTGAAAGTGATATCTAAAAGGCAATTGTAAAAATAGCTCTGAAGCTCAAAATATGTTCTATGTACAGTTTATTAGATTTTGAAGTTCCAACACACACATGGCAGCCAAAGAAGTGAGAATGAATGAGATGTCTTGGGGAAAAGTGTAAATTGCAGTTCACAAAGCCAAATACCGACCTGGCTGTTTGGATATCAAAAACAAGTAAAGCTTTCCAAATGTAAGAGTAGTAGAGAAGGTTTTGAGCTGGAGACCACACGCTTAAACTAATACAGCCAGTTGGTCTTCAACACAAGGGAATCATCAGATCATCTAATTTGGAAGGGAAGCCAAATGTCTACATTTTGAATACACTCTCCTTTGTATAGTATATTTGGCAAGCAAAGAAATGGTCTCTGAATGTCAGAAGTTAAAAGGTGCATCTTTTGTATGTTTATTTATTTACTTTGAGTGGGAGAGAGAGTACACCCATGAGCATGAGTCGGGGAGGGGCAGAGAGAGGGACAGAAAGAGAGCATAGCAAGCAGGCTCTAGGCCCAGCATGGAGCTCAACATGGGACTGGATCTATGTCTATGAGATCATGATCTGAGCTGAAATCAAGAGTCAGCTGCCTAACTAACTGAGCCATCCAGGCTCCCCAGTAGGCACATTTTTATCATGATATTTATCTTCACATAACTGGTGGGATACTACAGAGTGTTTTAGGCTTACAAAGCAGACAGGAATCAAGGAGTCTTAGTGAGCTTGGCATATGAGCAATCTGTCTAAAACATCTCCAACATAATAACCACCGAACATTAACTCAGATCCATTTCTACTTTTCTAACTCTAGCTTTAAAGCTTTGAAAGGGAATGTCTGAGGAGAAAATCCAACCGCAAAAACCTCTTTGTCAATAGTAAGCGGGTACAAAGTGGATTCACCCACTTTACTTTCTTAGATAGTAAGGCCACTGAATTCTGTCATCACTATATATTAGGGGATATTCCTCTAAGAGGAGTGGAGAATCCATGTGGGAGAGTTAAATAACTTCTCCACAAAAGTAATGAATGCTTTATTTAAAACACTATGTGCTGAACACAAATATCCAGCCCAGTTTTGGCTCAAAAGCAAAATTTTGCACCAGCATGTAAAGATCAAGCAAGCAAGCAAGGGAGACTGGTTTGGACTGATAGAGCAAGCAAGCAAGGGAGATTGGTTTGAACTAATAAGTACTAAATTTAAGGAATGACTATAGTGAACAGGTATCAGGTCAAACTAATATACCTTGGAAAGTTTCAAGAAAAATATCTGATGTCATTAAGACCAATGTTTTTTTTTTTTAATTGGGCAGGATATATAGCAATATGCATAATGGTTTAGTGCCTCAGACTAAAATGCATCCTTTGGATTTTGTAACATGGAGATTACGATCATAGTTCTGCAGTAGAAACCAGATTTTAGAAAGTGAACAATAATGATTTCGTAAAGATGTTTAGACAATTATAGACAACTTGTTGAAAAATTTGGCTATGAAGTTAAAGAGTGAGGTAAGGCAAAAAACTAAATAGGATCTCTCTGAAGACTTCAAAAGAGAGAGATTTGAACATGTTTTAATGATAGGGTGACATATATAGAATAGGAGAGACTAATTATCTGGAAGTAAGTAGATAATCATTAAAATTGAAAGATAAACAGAGAAATGACCCCAAAATGTAGGTAGAAGGATTAGAGCTAGATAGAATCAGTGAACACCTCTTCTTGAGTAGTGAGGCTGAGGAGAATCCTGAAAAAAAGAGGTTTGTGAACTGATAGTGGGAGCTGAGAATGTTACTTTCAACTAATTGACAAACTGAAATGGAAGAAAATATGAGAATGGGGGATGATAATTAAATCTTGAGCTTTCAGGTGATTAAGGATGTTTTAAATAATGAAAGAATTGGGGAATTCTCTTTATTATTTAATTCAATTGTCCTAGTTGTCAACAAGACTTTGGAATCTTGTTCATGATCATAATTTTCTCCATCATTCTCCAATTTACATGTCTTTAGTTTCTAAATTCTGTCAATGCCGCCAGTCAAATATCTCCCAAATCTATTTCTTCTAAATCATAATATTTTAATTTCACAGTGGCTTTTCATCTAGGCTTTTCCAATATTCAGCTAACTGAAAATTTTCCCATTCCTTTACTTTTGTAGTCACTTTTTCATAATGTTTTCAGTTATCTGCTGAAAAAAAATTTTAGCTGATTGTCTCATATGATAAAGCTGAAAGCTGTTACAAAGTCTATGATAGTCTGTTGCTGAACTTGATTCTATTCTATATCTTCCCCACACTCAAACATTATGCACACATTTGATGTTATCAAAATTTCCCTAAAGTCAAGATGCTCATTTGATTGTTTATTTTTATTTATTGAATTAGTTATTTACTTGCCTATATTTTATAATGTCCTCGTCTATCCTTCTTAAGGAATTTTTACCCTTTAAGGTCTTGATCAAATATCTTCTAGTAAATATAATGCTTTCTTAATTTCTTACATTTCCAAAGATTTCATATATGTGAATATAATGCTTATTCTACTAAATGTTACTAAACCATTAATGTCTATCATATCCACTCCAGTGTCTGCTACTTGAAGAGATGATGCCTTCTGAATGAGTATTCTACTTTTCAGTGAATATTCTGCCATTTTCTTTTATTTTATGAAATATGTAATGCCATTATTTTAATATTTATTTATTTATTTATAAATTAGGAAGCAACATAACCTCAAACTTACTCTATCCATAGCCAAGATTAAAAAAATATTTTAGGGGTGCCTGGGTGGCTCAGTTGGTTAAGTGTCTGACCTCAGCTCAGGTCATGATCTCACGGTTTGTGGGTTCAAGCTCCATGTTGGGCTCTGTGCTGACAGGTCAGAGCCTAGAGCCTGTTTCTGATTCTGTGTCTCCCTTTCTCTCTGCCCCTCCCCGCTTCAAGCTTTGTCTCTCTCTGTCTCAAAAATAAATAAACATTTTAAAAAATATTTTAAATTGGTAATAATGTTCTTTTCTGAAAAGTTGATGCCAGACTAGAAGAACCAAATCCACTGCAGGTCAGCATACAGTATATATAGTTTTCCTGCAAATGTTTTTGCCCAAAATATTTAGATATTTGAACAGCCTTAGGGTATATTTATTCTGGTGGAATAATTATTTCTAAAATTCCATTCAAAGAAATACTTACAGACTCTGAGAAACATGTAGAAAAGTGTCAGTGTCAGCAGTGGGTTTAGCTGTCAGGTACATTTTGAAAATACTTTAAATGGGGACTAAAGTTCCTGAGAACAGGAAAAAATAAATGCTTTCTTATTTGCTCTTATTAGAGTTAGTTCTCATGGGGTAAGTATTAGTTGAGAGAGCCTGAGAAATTTTTAAGTCACTGTGGATGAATGATAAATGGATTATTTTATACAGATAAATGGAAGTTATAAATCAATGTGTACTATTCATGGTTACCAAATGTTTCAGAACTTTAAAAAAATAGCAATTTATTGTTTAGCATGTTTTGCCAATAAGTTATAAAAATTATGTCTTTATTGAAGAGTTCAAAGATGGTAAATTACTGTGCATCTGTTATTAAGGCTCAGTTATAAGTAATCTTATCAGTATTAGAAATAATTTAAGGGTATAACTTAAATTAATATTCATTATTTACCCAAACTTACACTGCCTGAATAGAGCTATTGATTTGGCATGCAATAGCTAATTGATAAGTCCACATACGTATGTCACAGTGCATTAAACAAATAATCACATGTGGTACTTTACCTTTACCTCAATTGCCCCTATGAATTAGCTCTCAGATACTTGTTGTTGTGATAAAATCTAGGCCAAATCTAACAATGCTTTCAGCTCCTTTCAGTAATAAAAAGTCCTGTCATCTTTTTCAGTCACAAGAATATTTCCATGTAATCAATACATCGAGACCATGGTAATGACCAATTTCCAAGATTTAAGTGAAATCTTCTCACCTGGTCTAGCTCAAGTCTGGTGCCAGGTTTTTTGGAAGGAGAAGTCACTGTGTGGCTTCATCTCTCTTTACCTGTCTAGTTCTATTTCCCTTTCTTCATTAACTAGACTGCCGCTGGTGACTCCAGAGTTGAAAAGATGGGAAAGCAGGAGAGGTAAGGGGCAAAAAGGTCCCCTTTTTCTGGCATTTGTGTGATTAGGCTTTGTTACCTCTGGTCTTAGCAGTCACCAAACTGACACATTCTTGGCCTGGCAGATAATGAAAGCAAGCTGCTCTTTTGGAGGTTATTTGTGAGTTTTTTAGAAACACCCTCCAGGGATATTTGACTAGACTTCTTTGATGTGTACAATTTTTCTTCCTGGTGATCACTAACATTTCTTCTCTCAGCACTAAAAACTTTGCCATTTTGGCCACCTTATTTTTTTAAAGGGTAATGGAAAATCCTCTCTCTAAGCAACCTTATGGGAACGATTTAAAATGCATATAGTCTCATTCTCTGCTATGTGGTGTATATTTGGTAGCCACACCTCGCCCCCCAGAAAAAGAAAAAGAAAAACAAACAAGAAAATGAAACAGTGAGAACATAAAAAAGACAATAAACAAAACTCATGCATCCTTTCCTCTGCAATCAGTGAAGATATAAGCCAGTAGGTGTCCACTATAACTCCTAATTTAAATGTGTAACCTTTGTTCCAAAAGGAGGACAAAAGTACTGTTGAAAAATAAAATTCAAAATAAATGTGAGGATCTAATTACCTTTACTAAGCAATTTATGAATTGGATAGTATCCTATCTAGCAAGCAGAAGGGAGCTCTGAGTTGTACAAAATGGCAGGTTTTATGAAAGGAAGTAGGATGGCGGAGGAAAGTTATAACAAAAGAAAAGAAAGAATTGTTTTAGGCAAGATCACCTTCCCTCACAGGAATAATAGACGATCCTGTTAGGTGAATTACCTCATGGTCCTCTGGGGGATAGAAAGAGCCCATGTGACAGATTCCCTCATTCGCGCTGACCAGAAAACTTGTGATTAGCCTTTTAAGATGATGTTTCTGTGGAAGGCTGAAATTTCAATTAAGTTAGGTTTTAAGTCCTGGTTCCATGATTTGGTCTAGCATAAGTGACTCCATCTTGGGCCTGCAGTTTTTCTCTGTAATTGTACTACCTAACTAATTAACTAAGTAACTAAATAACTAGAAAGATTGACAAATCTGCATCTATCTGCCTGCCTATCTATCTATCTATCTGCCTGCCTATCTATCTATCTATCTATCTATCTATCTATCTATCTATCTATCATATATCTATCTATCTATCTATCTATCTACTATTTAAATTCTTTCTTCCACAGTCTTTCTATCCAGTCATCATAATATTTTTCAAGTCTCCAAGTCTCTCCCCTTCAAGTCTCCAGCTGAAGGTGCTGTGATGCTGACAGCCCAAAGCAGAAGGTCCATGGCAGACTTCACCCCAAAATGCCACAGGACGTATGCAAAAAATCTTGTCCACCTTCATGACTGTGATCAGGTCCCCATTTAGGGAAGACAACAGTGGCAGAACACAGAGGTCTCTATGCCAGTATGACCTGGAGGCCACTCTAGGCAGAAGGTGGTAGTGGAAGCTGGGCAGGGTCAATCTTTGTACAGGGTCAATCACTTTTACAATCATTGTAAAAGTCTGTTTAGGTGGTTTGAACCTCATGTTACAATGAATTAAGAGCAGTTAGCATCTGTGGCGCCTGGGTGGCTTAGTCGATTGGTCGTCCGACTTTCGCTTAGGTCATGATCTCGCGGTTCGTGGGTTCAAGCCCCGCGTCGGGCTCTGTGCTGACTGCCAGCTCAGAGCCTGGAGCCTGTTTCAGAGTCTGTGACTCCCTCTCTCTCTGACTCTCCCCTGCTCACACTGTCTCTCTCTCTCTCTCTCTCTAGAAATAAATAAAAATATTTAAAAAAAAAAAAAAAAAAAAAGAGCAGTTAGCATCTATTCTCTGGGGCTGCCCAATATTTTTAATCCTGTTTTAATTAGGATTAATTTTAATCAATTTAATTAAAATTAAAATTAATTTAATTAATCAGATTAATAAAATTACATTAATTAAACTTAATTAATTTGAATCCCAATATCCTGTTAAATGTGGACATGTGTGTAAATATGAAGTAAATACAGATATGTGCAGAGTGTGTGTTAGGCTACCATAGGCTGAATTGTGCCCTTTAAACGGTAATCTCTTATAGATAAACCACTCAATTTTGCAAACAGACTGTTGAAGACTGAAATAGTTATGATTAGGATATACTCAGAAAAACTAACGAACACACACCTTTGCCCAATGTGCCTCCAAATAATCAATTCAAATGACAAACATTTCAGTGTGTACATTTTATTCTGTTTATTGTGCCAGTGTCAGAAGTTATAAGATATTTGTTTAGCCTATTTTAAATGGAGTGGTTGAAATGGGTAAGAGATGAATCACTGGGTTTTACTCCTGAAGCCAAGACTACACTGTATGTTAACTAACTTGAATTTAAAATAAAAAATCAAAAAAAGAGGAAAATTAAAAATAAAAAATAAATAATGTAAAGTGAGTTGTTTCAACTTATCTTGATTTCACAGATCAACATTTCAGAATTTTCATATATATTCAACTATTTTACTGTCTCACATATGCTTAGTCTACCTCCCTATATCTCACACTTTATTAAAATTTGTCTACTTTTAACAATTCAGCTTAAATTTCTTACTTTTCCTAAAATCTCTGTTTTCCTTTCTGTTCATTCCATAGTATCATTTTCCATAAAATCTAAAGATCTCAATATTCAAACAACTGCTTAGTAATTATTTAAAAGTACATCATAAATCTTCTTGAGTTATTTTATTAATTTAATTTTATTCTTCAGAAAATGCACTGCAAAGATTTTGTTTCTCATTACTGATCAGAATGTCTTTGATGATAAGTGTTAAATGCAATATATTGTGGAGGAAGGCAAATGAATCTAAGGAATGTAAATAACATAAAAAAAACGAATTGATAAATGACTAAGTAAATTATTTGAGAGGTTTTGCATGAGGTGTATTGATAATTTGGCATAAACTAAAGACTTCAAATTTAGTCTTCAAACTTCAGGATGTAGTTTGAAAGTAAGTAAAGTATATGCAAAGGCAATAAAATTTAGATATATTTTTATATTTATTTATTTACTACTTTTCAAAAACTAGAAGGAAGAATACTAAAGGTATTTAATTACTTTAAATTTTTTTTCTTATTTTTAAGACTCTAAGCCTACAAGTTCAAAGTGGAGCAATGTTTAGGATTTATCTTTTTTTTTTCTTCTGTGGTTTAAGAAATGTATTTTTAGGTTTCTCCCTTTCTGCCTTGAAGATGGAACACTCACAGTACAATTCTTACCCAAAGATAGATTAGAGCTACCAGAGGATTAAGAGATAAAATAATAAACCAAATATTATGTATGGGACAGGAGCTGTAACAAGTGCTCTTGATGCAAAGCAAATATAATATGCCATGCCCAAGGAATGTTGGGTCGAGGGGAATATCGATACAGTAAAGTAGGTTCTTGCAAAATAATAATGCATTGCAATCAATAAAGATAAAGAAGTTGCCAAGAATCTCTTTGCCTACTAGTGCCTGTATAACATATATATTTGACTATTGAATAAATAAATTCAGGGCTTCATACAATTCCTTTTAAGGTTGAGTAGATGATTTTCTATTTTACTACTTTAAATCTAGTGCTTCACATATATTAGGTGTTCAATAAATATGTGTTGATTAACTAGGTCAAAATTTTCCCAGATAATGAGATTTTGAATATATTAATCAAACTAAGTAGTAGTTTAGGTTTGTAATTAGAGATGACTTAATGCAATATATAATTTTTATTAAGCGTAATAGAACTCTAAGATAAAAATAAAGATCTACCCCATATTTGTGATTGCCTGAAAAGACCTCATGGAACATGTGTCTTTAATCTTCACATAAAGAGGACTTTAAATATTTAAGCAGCTATATCTAGCCACTTCTTATTTCAGAGATCTTTCCCTTTTGGAAGATTTTTTTTTTTAATTTTATACAAATTGGTCACTTTTTCTCTATATATCATAAAGAAATAAAACTATAAAAATTCTTCTATTCTGGGGCAGAGATGAGAAAGTTTTCTAAATGGAGCTCATATAGCTCTAGAGATGCAATATAGATAAAAGTAATTCCCAGGGGGGAAAAATGGCAGCCATAGCAAATATACAGAACATACTGAAGGGGAGCACGTATCCTTGAAGATCAATGTTGTTCAAATTAAGCAGTATCTAGAAGCTTCAGAAATATAATTTAGTAAAACTCAACCCTTCATATATGAATTAAAAAAAAATATGACCATAATTAGATTAAACAATCTTGACACCAGAAGAAATTATTTTTACATGCTGTTCAAAGCTGTATGAGATTATTTTAAAATTATATAAGAAAAACCACAGAGTCTGGACATACACATATAATTGAAAATGATAAAGGAAGATACATTTAGATAGGATTTGAGGCCAGTTTTAGAGAGAGAAGAGATAGTATTTCAAAATGATGAACACATTTGGGGCATCTGGGTGGCTCACTGGACTTCAGCCCAGGTCATGATTGTGCGCTCTGAGGATTCAGGTTCTGTGTTGACATCTCAGAGCCTGGAGCTGGCTTCAGATTCTGTGTCTCCCTCTATCTCTGCCCTCCCCTGCTTGCGCGCTCTCTTTCTCTCTCTTTCTGTCTGTCTGTATTTCTCAAACATAAATAAACATTTAAAAAATGTAAAAATGATGAAAATATTATACAGTATTTGTAAATTTAGATGCATACTTCAATTAAAATTATAACAGGAAAAGGATGGCACACTCAAAATGGGCAATGTGAGTAATAATTACAATTTTAATGTTTATAAAAGTGTAATTTTAGGGAAACCACAGGGATACTGTAGTGACCTGAGGCTGGTAGCAGGAATCTATTACCATCCCTAATCCAAAGGGGAAAGAAGGGAGCAAATTTTATCAAAAGTCATACACAGTAGCCTATCAGAGATATATAATAGGAGTCAGAAGTACAAAACATTGGATAGAATCAGTAGTACTTTTTTAATGTTTTTTTTTTTTAATTTATTTTTGAGAGAGAGAGAGAGAGAGAGAGAAAGAGAGAGAAAGAGAGACAGCAGGCTCCAGGCTCTGAGCTGTCGGCACAGAGCCTGACGTGGGGCTTAAACTCCTGAGCTGTGAGATCATGATCTGAGATGAAGTCGGACACTTAACTGACTGAGCCATCCACGTACCCCAAGGAGCATCAGTCTTAAGATCAGTGTGATTTTGGTCAGGAATTGAAGTTAGCACCTAAAGAAATTTCATAGGAAGGTAACCAAAGGAATAAATACTCTATCTTCTTGCTCCCTGTGATCTCCTAATGAGGCTTCCCATTGTCCGTAAACAATTGAAATACAGAAGCAGGAGTCCTGTTGATGAAATAATGCAGGTGAACTTTCTGGGCCATAGAGACAGACAGAAGCAGATGATGAGAGACAGAGGAGAGAGAGCTGGAACAAGCACCCATGCTTCGATTGTTTAGTTACTCTTCACAAATTTCACTGCATTACATGTGCTTCATTATTCCTTTTACTTATATGACTTTAATAACTGAAGCATACTTAGAGACCACCGGAATACATGATATTACTCTCTGAACAAGAACAGACTTGCATTGTTTGGATTTTTGAAATGGAAGTAAAAAGAGGCAAGGTGGTTTTTAGGTTCTCTTTCTGTATAAAACTATCCCCATAGCCTCTTTTGTTACCTAGCTCTCCCTCCACATCCTTCACCTTACTCTACACACACACACACACACACACACACACACACACACACACACACACACTGCCATTCCACAAATTTCCAATTTATTTTGCTACTATGAACTGAGAAGCCAGATAACAAATTGTAAGTTGAAAGGAAAAAATGACAGATTCTGTGCTTATGTATTTTGGGGTCTGGGGAAATGATGTTAGATCTTTTGGAATAAGGAGTGAGAACTGAAAAAAACAAAAAAAAAACCAAAAAACCTGATTATGTCCGCAGGTTCTCTTGTTCTATCAGAGTGGGCAAGTGCCTCTGCCAGGAGGTGTGTCTAATGACACATGGAAAACACACTCAATATTTGAATTTCATAATTTCAGTTTTGGAAGATTAACAACTTTTTTTTAACCTTTGTTCTTTCAAAGATGTTAGAATTGAAGTTTCCATTTATAAATCGGCATGTTAAATATATCTTTTGCAACATATTGAAGAATTTGCTCAATTTGGAAATTTTGGGAAAAAAAAGTCGTGAAGAAAAATGGGCTGCCAGTCGGTGCTCTGGTACTCAGTGCTCTGCACCACAGGGTCCACCCCCTCAGCATGGCTGAGCTGTGGTCAGGGGAGATCAAGTGTCCTATGCAGGCCAGGACTGCTGAGAAATTCCAGAGCACCTTTGCAGGGAGTGTGGATATTTCTCAAAGAGGCCCCATCTGACCTTTAACCTTCTGAGGTTTCCTATGGGAGAATAAGTGTGAAAGTGAAAACAGACATTGTGGGAAAGAAATAGGTTTCTCTGCCCAAACTGGGAGACGGTTCTGACTCTGTTGGCTATTTAGAAACTCTACAAAATCTGTTGATATTTTAAAGAAAATAAGAGATGATTTATGATGATATCAACGTTGTCCAAGCAGACCATGGGAGAGGAAAACGGCTTCTACACAGAGCATATTGCAATAAAGCAACGGCGGGGCACTGAGGGGCACCATCAAGTGAAATGACTTCAGTCATTAGCCTTAACTACTCCCCATCACCATACCAACCAAAGGCCTTGGTACCTTCTAGGGCTTGGTGTAAAGGGATGCAGAAGGCCTGAGCCTTCTCTGTCTCCCACCTCCCTCCCACTCTGCCTCTTTCTGATGACTGTGATTGAATCTGGCCTTGGTTTTAGATTTCTGTTGGTTAAGGTGGGTGTGCAGGTATTGTACTGGTTGCTTGTGTGTGTGTGTCTGGATGTGTGTGGGGGTGTGCCACCTCTGTGTGTTTAAGTGGTGGCAATGGAGGAAATAGTGCAATGAGGGGAGGCATGAGTTTTTGGGAAACAAAAAATGTAATAGAGGTGAAGCAGGAGGAATCCTAATCTTATCTCCTCCTGTGAATACACCTAGATGACACCCACATTAGTGTAAATAACCCAGAAAATGACTTGAAGACTTGCAGAACAGACTCTCCACAGTTAAATGTAGGAAAAAGGACACATTGAAGAAGGTAACAAGGGCAGAGATATAATTGGGAGCCAAACTGGCCCACGAGACTGTCAAAGGGAGGCAGGGATGTCACAAGCATGGAGTAGAGAGAAGAGCAGATCCCACACCAGGTACCTCATGCATGGGAGACCTGTACTGGGGAGATGAATCTCCATAACATTTGGCTTTGAAAACCAGAGAGGCTTAATTTCTCAAGTTCTTAAAGTCAGTGAGGCTTAACACCTTGTACTTTAAAAATCAGCAGGCTTAGGGGTACCTGGCTGGCTCAGTCGGTTAAGCACTCGACTTCGGCTCAGGTCATGATCTCACAGTTCGTGGGTTCAAGCCACATGCTGGGTTCTGTGCTGACAGCCAGCTCAGAGCCTGGAGACTGCTTCAGATTCTGTGTCTCGTTCTCTCTCTGACCCTCCCCTGCTCATGCTGTCTCTCTCTCAGAAAAAAATAAATAAAACATTAAAAAAATTAAAAAAAAATATCAGCAGGCTTGGCTCTGGTGAAGCCAGAGGACGACAGCATAACAAACAACCAGCACTAAGATACAGCACAGAAATAGCAGTACGAAAGATGCCTGGGGTGAATGGGAGGGACATTTGTTTGCTAACCTCAGGGTCTGTGTTACAGGGTCAGGGATCTTTGGGAGACTTCTCCAAGAATAAAGGATTGGCAGGCGCCATTTCCCTATCCAGTCCCCCAGCCTGGATACACAGGTGCCTGAGGGAACCAATGATCAACATCAGTTACCATCAGGGAATGCAGATAAAAACCACATTGATACATCATCTCAAAAATTTCAGAAAGACTAAGATCAAAATCACTAGAAACAGCAAGTGTTGGTAAGGATATGGATTGAAAGGATCCCTCATGCATCATTAGTGGGAATGTAAACTGGTGCAGCCACTGAGGAAACAGATGGGAGTTTCCTCAAAGAAAAATATAAATATAATTACTATAAGATCCAGAAAACTCCACTTTTGGGTGTTTAGCCAAAGGATATGAAAACACTAATTTGAAAAGATATATATGCACCCCTATGATTACTGCAACATTATTTACAATATCCAAAGTATGAGAGCAAACCAAGTGTCCACTGATAGTTGAATGTATAAAAAAGTGATATATATACATAAATCCATATACAATAGAATATTACTTAACTATTAAAAACTGAAATCTTTCTATTTGTAACAGTATGGTTGGATCTAGAGGATATAATGGTAAATGAAACAAGGTGGTCAGAAAAAGACAAATACCATATGCTGAGGAGCCTGAAATTAAGTCCTCCATTAAGAGCAACCTCAGGCTGCAGGTAGCCTCAGTTCCCCTGCAGTTCACCCTCGGAACAGCCAATCAAAAGAAATGTGTAACATTCCTGTGGTCTGAGTCAGGGCTGGAAACTGCAGGTAGTTACTCTGTACAAACCAATCACTCACCGCTTGCCTAAACGCCACGTAGGCCCTTTGGGCTCACCTCATAATTGGTCATTTTCAAAGGATTCTCAAAGGTCATGATTGGGTCCCACCAAAAGTAAAGACGCCTCACAGACACTGAATGGTCACAACTGTTACCATGGGTACTGTACAATTATGACTGGTGCTTATGTGATGATGCTATGTATACAACATGTGCACTGTAACACCCCCGTCCCATACCTCATAAAAACCTTGCTCACTATTGTTCGGGGCTTCACCCTGCTGCCGCTGAGCTGGTTAACAGATGAGCCCCTGCTCTAGCTTGTAATAAAGACCCTTTTGTACTTGCATTGGTGCTGGCTCCTGGGAGGTCTCTGGGGACTCGTGATTTGGGCATAACAGTGCTTTCACTTATATGTCGAATTTAAGAAACAAAACAAAGAAAAAAAAAGACAAATGAAAAAACATACTCTTAAGTATGGAGAACTGGTGGTCACCAAAGGGAAGGTAGGTAAGGGTGCAGATGAGTTAAATAGATGAAGGGTTTAAGGGTACACTTATCATGATAAGCATTGAGTAATATATAGAATTGTTGAATCACTATATTGTACACCTAAAACTAATGTAACACTGTATGCTAATTATACTGGAAATATTTAAAACAGGTAAATACATAAATTAACTGATATTCTGCTTGTTTGATAAGGCTACTGCAAATATTCCTTTTAAATAGTTTTATAGGCTCAGGTATGACACACACATAATATATGCACATAATCATACATATAGATTGGTGTGTGTGTGTACATTATCATTTAATATACATAAACATATGCATGTATTATGTATATGTATATTAGTGCTCCATATTATCTAAGATTTGGATAGTCTACCTTAGTCATTTAAAACTAAACTGTGCTATAGTTTTATTATAACTATAACAATTCTTTCCTTAAAAAGAAGACCGCAGCCCAAGTATGGGGCCCCAAATTTTAATTATTCACATAGGATAGATTCTTGAAGGAGAACCACTTAGCCATAGGGTATATATTTTTGCTACTTGTTTTTCAGACAGCTTTATATCTATTCTATTGAGCAGAGGATGAGACTGACTATTTCACTGCAGCTTTCCAGCACTGAATATCTGTTTGGGTTTTTTTTCCTAATATTTGCCTATTTTATACACACAGGGAAGAAAGATATGTATCAATCTTAATTGCTCATATGTTATTTCTTGAACATTTGAACCTGGTTTTCTTTATTAGCAATTTGTATTTCTACATTTAAGTCCTTTGACTACTTTCCTATTAGTAAGATATATTAGATATTAGATATAAGATATTAGTAAGATATTACTACTCATCATTACTCTTCATGTAATAAGGACAATAATATATTAAGGCTATTCCACATATTTATTGCATACATGTTTTTACAAATATTCTATGCTGTGAAACTTTATAAATAGTCACTAATAGTTTTTCTTATGGGTCAAAAAGCTTAAAACATCTACTAACAGTCTCAAGAAGTGCTGTAGCACTCTGTGACCTCCAGCAAGCAGTTCAGCAGTTAACTTATCATTCATATTCACCTGAACTCTGTATATTCTGAATCTACAGTTTCCAGGATCACTTCAGGAGCTTGTTCCAGGCCCACTTAATTTCCTACTGCATGGATCTGCCTACTTTCTCCTTTGAAAAGCCCGAAGGAAAGTCAGGGTCAGACCAATGAAACAAAATGTTATGGACCTAGCAGAAGTTGGGAAGTTTGGTTTGTTGATGACAAAATAGATTGTTTCATACTTTAATGAATACAAGTAATGGCAAGAACTTTAATGAATCCACATCCTACCAGGAAAAGTCATGAAAGTTGCCTTAGGGAGGTCAATTATTTTTTATGTCTTTTTAGTGTACGTTTTATGGCTCTGTATGGCTGGATTAATTAGCACAAGGACTATATAGGAAAATGACATGAAAACAAGCTGTTTTACTTAATGTGAGTAAGCATGACAAAAAATAATTAAAATGTAGTCACTTCTTGAATGTTTTCAAATATTATTCTATTTTAAACAAAACTACAGCTGCAAATTGCATGATATCATTAACATACATTATTGAACCCTTATATGTCCCATTTATTTCTCATGGCTCAGAATTAAACTTTCATTTGTCCTCTGTTTCCTGCCTATTTATGACTGTACAAGGATGTCTTATGATTTCTTTTATCTTTCATTGAGATTGTATATAATTAATCTCCCACTACTTGGTATGATTACAACCTCAGAACTATAGAATTATATATATGTATATATATGCATACGCACATACACATATATTCATATTAAGTGGCATGTAATTTTTCTTAATGGCAACAATTATATGGCCAAATAAGACACATTTTTTATGGAACTTCTAATCACTTCTATGTGCATTTTGAGCATTCAAATCCACATACAGAGATTTTGAGGTGCTAGCACCAATACCCAAAATAAACTAGGCATACATGATGTATCTCATAGAATCACAAGACACCTGACAGATACAAAGTGCAAAGTTAGGGCCGTCTTGCACAGCCTTTTAAAAAATGAAAGGTTTCATATGTCCACTGAGCAAATTCTATGAACTATTTGCTCTTCTTTATAAGAAAACAATAATTAACATTCAGTGACCACTTTCTGCATCAGAGGGTTTTCTTATTTGTAAGCACTTTAAGCAGCTCTTGCTGGGGTAAGCAGAAAGGGAGTTTATTAAGAGATATTGGGCATTTCACAGAATCATTAGGAAGGCTGGGAACTAGACCAGATGCTAAACAGAGGAAAAGTGCCCCAAGCCTTATTTTAATGACCAGTGCTAACATACTGGTATATATTGCCTAACACCAGGCTTTCCTGTAATAATCCCCAAAGTGCTTTTGGTACGGGATCTGCTCCTTTGTTCCAGCTCTTCCCACCAACTCTTGAAAAACAGCTTTCCTTTTTTTTCTTTCAAGTTTTGACTGCCAGCAGCTCATAAGCCCTTGTTGGCATGATCCCGCCCATCACTGGAGCCCGAGTCACCAGTTGTATACTGTTTGCAACGGAGGCTTCAGAAGCAAGCAACTAGTTTTGTCAACTCCAATGGTGGGAGACAGTGTTTGCGGCCCATTAATAATCACAACATACAGAAGGCCCAAAACACAAAATGTAGGCCTGATTGGTCAAAAGCAATAAAGTCACACATCCATCAAAATGTCCATGTGTCAAGCACTGTGGTAAAAGCTTTGTAAAAAAGACCCAATTTTCTGTTCTATATGTGGGAAAACGGAGACAGAAACTATGTAATTTGTCCAGGGTCACAAGGCTAATAAATAGTACTATCAATACTCAAACCAAGACTTCCTAAAGCATTATAAAATCTTTACAAAGGATTAGAAAATCTTTCCTTAGCTATGTCTTTCAGAAACAAAGACATCATTAAGTGTCATGTAATTTTCCTTAATAGTAGCATTTATTATATGACAAAATTATTCATAATTTTATTGAACTTCTTCTAGTCAGTCCCAAATGCATTTTGAGCATTTGAATATACATACAGAGATTGTGAAGGCAACATTTAATTCAAAGTGATTAAGTTCATGGTAAGAAATAATTTTTGTTTTTCTCTTAATGAGTCACATGGATAGATTTATGATTTTTAAGAAGTGAAGTATTTATTTTAGTTAAAGGTAAGAAAATTTATACTTGTAAAATAAATCATGTGTTTATAGAAGAAATGCCCTAAGTTAACTATGCTAAGTGATTTCCTTACTAATTACCATTGAACTCTAAAAGGAAGTTCATCAAATATTCATACACATTTGCCCCTTTTCCAAAATTGTAATAAAATCATAAGATATCTCAGAAACTATCATAACACTGTGATTAAGTGCCTATTTTTATTTTAATGATAATGTATTAGATCTGCAAATAGAAAATAAAGGTTAAACATGATGCAATATTGACTTTTAATAAAATGTAGTGATTCTAATGGTAAACAAAGCATTGGTCTATATTTGATTGAAACCATTCTCTGTAACTACATAATCTCCCCTCCCCTTATTATGAGAAGCATTACAAGTGACTATGCAGGAGATGAAAAACGAAAATCTATGGTAAAGGTAATGATCTCTGAAAATTTTCTCTAATGAGTAATTTGTGGCTCAGTGGATTTCAAGAGATTATTGGTTTTGGAAATGGATTCTATCAACTAAGGAGATAATGAAAATCATTAGGGCTGAATAAAATAAAACAGCAAATTTGTAATTCACACTAGCATTTTCCAAGTCTCTAGTTTGCACACAAGTTGAAAACCTTGTTTAAAAACACAATTACAAAAGTTATTCTACATAGGCCAGTATATTTCTTGTTATATAGTGAGTTTACATTTATAGCGAGGAATAATATTACATCGAATGCTATCTTTGAACATACATTTTTTAAAACCAGAAATTTAGGACATTATTATATAATACAAAAGAGCATGTCATCTCCATGTACTTGATGCCAAGTAATTATAATTCATATATAGATTATATGAAAATAGATTGACTCAGGGAATTTATGTATCACAGATTCAATACAGAAATAGCTCCCGGTATCATTTCAGGATAATTTCCTTGACATTCTAGACCAAAAATTCTTAACCTTTATTTTTCCTCGCACACTCCTGTCTGTTCTACTTGTATCCTCAGGCCTTAGATCAGTGCCATGTACACAAGAGAAAGGCAACTGAAATGTGTTGAAGAACTATCTGAATGAAAAAAAATATATATGTATACATACACATATACATATACTTAAATTACAGAAGCTTGAAATGTATCAGATTTAAACTGTTACCATCACAAACTCCTTAAAATAAAAAAAATGTATTTATATTAATGCATTACATAAAGAATGGATTATACTAAACAAGATAATAGTTTTAAAAGCTTAGTTTGATCATTTTTAACAATTAAGTGAAAACCGGTTAGTAATGAGATTCTTTGTATTTTAAAGTTTATTTATTTTGAGAGGGAGAGAGCACAGGAAGGGCAGAGAGAGGAGAATTCAGAGAGAGATCTGCACAGTGAGCACAGAGCCCGACACTCGGCTGAAGCTCACAATCTGTGAGGTCATAACCTTGGCCCAAATCAGGAGTCTGGCACCCAACCAAACTGAGCCAGCAGGTGTCCCTTTTCCTTTCTTATTAATGTGTAATCAATATACAAAGTTATGTTAGTTTCTGGTATGCAACATATTCATTCAACTGTTCTATACATTACTCAGTACTAACCATGATAAGTGCAATCACCATACAACATTATTACAATATTATTGACTCTATTCCCTATGTGGTACTTTTCATCTCTGTGACTTATTTTATAATTGGAAGTTTGTATCTCTTAGTCCCCTATACAGTTTTTCATAATCATTTATACTAGAAGATTCTTTTTTTTAAATGTCTATTTATTTTTAAGTGGGGGCAGAGAGAGAGGGAGACACAGAATCCAAAGCAGGCTCCAGGCTCTGAGCTGTCAGCACAGAGCCTGACATAGGGCACGGACTCACAAACTGTGAGATCATGACCCGAGCCGGAGCCAGACGGTCAACCCACTGAGCCACCCAGGTGCCCCTATAATAGAAGAATCTTAAACAGGCCATTGTGAAAATGAAAAAACTGGGGGCACCTGGGTGGCTCAGTCGGTTAAGCCTCCGACTTCTGCTCAGGTCACAATCTCACGGTGTATAGGTTCAAGTCCCACATTGGGCTTGCGCTGACAGCTCAGAGCCTGGAGCCTGTTTCAGATTCTGTGTCTCCCTCTCTTTCTGACCCTCCCCTGCTCACGCTCTGTCTCTCTCTGTCTCTCAAAAGTAAACATAAACGTTGAAAAATTAAAAAAAAAAGAAAATGATAAAACTGTATGTGTGAATCATTTTATGAAACAACTCTAGTCAAACCAGTGCTAAGAAACAATAAGATTTTAAATGAAAGCAAGTTTTGAATATTCTAACTTTAAAAATAACACAAAGGGGTAAGACAAAGAAAAAAATGTGATAGAATAAGAAAAGTACAAATTATGAGTATATGGATACATGTGGCAACTTACTGGTATATATTCTGTCATGAGTCCCATAATTATCTTTATAGATCTTCTTGCTGATTGATGGCCATCAAACAAAGAAACCAAAACTGTTTCTTATTGTCTTTATTAAAAGAAAAATGTTCATTTAAAACAGTGGACCACCAGTGATTAGAAAAATACTACTACGGTTTTATAGAATTAGCCTTGAGATATTTTAATAGTAAGAATTAAAGAAAAAAGACATTATTTACTGACATTACATTAGAGAGTGTAATGTACTATGAAATATTATGTTTAATTTCGTAAACAAAGAAACCATAGCACAAAGTTCTTAACAAGGATGTCCAGATTCTCACAAGTCACAAATAGTGATGTAGGGTTTTTTTTTTTTAAGTTTATTTATAAGACCTAAGATGTATAAGACTTAAGAGAGGGAGACACGGAGAGCGTGTGCAAGAGGGGCAGAGGGACGGAGAGAGAGAATCTCTGTCAGCACAGAGCCTGATGCAGGGCTCCCATTGACGAACCATGAGATCACGACCTGAGCTGAAATCAAGGGTCAGACACATAACTGAGTCACCCAAGTGCCCAAAAAAAGTAGTTTTAACTCTAGATCTATATTCAAAGTCTGTTCCCCTAAAAAGAGAAATTCAAAGATCTAGCACAAACTTCAAGGGTGATTTATATTCTTGAAGTAAATTCAGAATTTTGTTTTGTTGTTGTTGTTGTGTATGTGTGTCTGTGTTTCTTCATTGTTGTTGTTTTTATTCAACTACAGATTCAGTGATACTTTGAAAGAACATTTTAATCTAGGTCTAGTCTTAATTTGCAAATATGTGAAAGGTGTTCAAAATCTGAGCAGCATATAGTAGGGAATAATGACCAAGTCCTAAAGACCTGATTTTCCTTCCATTTTAGCCTATTTAATTTTTATTCCTTTTGTGCTATTTTTCATAATTCAGTCACTTCATATATCAATTCTCTCATTTAGGATCTATTTGCAAATATCTATTATTAACATGGATACTGTGTTAGACTCTGGGAATACAACAGTAAAAACAAAACGAAACAAAACAAAGCACTTTTGCCTGCAAGGACAAGCAAAATGGGAAAATAATAAAAGTAAATGGAAAACTGTACTGTAGCCTGAGAATTGTAAAGATAGATTTATAAAGGGTGTCTCCAGAATCCATAGTAGGACTATCTTAGCTAGTTAAAAAGAGCAGGGAAGTGTCTTTGAGAAAAGTAGTATCTGGCAGATGAGTCACGTCTATCAAGACAAATTAAGCAGGAACAAGGGTTGGAAAGTGGGAGTAAGTTATAGACTGAGGAATGATACATGCAAAAAGCCCTGGCTAGTGAAGAGAGGTGAAACTAATTATTTATCTAAGTTTGAGATCACAGAAATCCTCAGGGCTTGATAGGAGATGAGGTATGAATATAATCATAAAGGTAATTTTAAATTAAGCCAAATTTATAAATTTGGACTTTATCCTGAGGAAAAAAAAAATAACTTTGGTCAGGCAAACTACTTGCAGATTTAAGTCAAGAATAACGAGATTATAGATAAGAAGGTTAGTTAGGAAATTCTTTACAGAAAACTGGATAAAAATTAATGGTAGCTTGAATTAAAGTAGCTAAAGATAGCAAATCCTTTTGTTCCCAATCAAGTTACCAACTTGTACCTATGTTTGTATTCCTTTTAAAAGTTCACTTCAAGGGCACCTGGGTGGCTCAGTTGGTTAAGTTTCTGACTTCAGCTCAGGTCATGATCTCATGGTTTGTGGGTTTGAGTCCTGCATTGGGCGCTGTGCTGAATGCTTGCTCAGAGCCTGGAGGCTGTTTCAGATTCTGTCTTCTCTCTTTGCTGCTAACCTGCTCACGCTCTGTCTCACTTTGTCTCTCAAAAATCAGTAAATGTAAAAAAAAAAAAAAGAAAAGAATAAAAGTTCACTCAGACCTAATCTCTTATATAGAACATATTAGGACATATTTTTTTCTTTAGTTATGTTAATACAAAACATTTTACAATCCTTAAGGAGAACATGAAGGATATGATGGGTATTAATGATATAGCACACACCTTACACTATTAGCCCAGTGCTACTTAAAGTTTGAAGACTAGAACTAATTAGCATCAATTGAGATACTGTTAAAAATGTAAATTAATACATTTAATATGTATCCCAAAACTACCAAGAATTTCTAGAGGTGGGTCTATGATAAATAAAGATAGGATAAAACAGGTAGAGAGGGAAAGATTAGGACCTGAGGTCTCTGGGTGGGGAAAAACACATATTTTGGACTAATGCTAGGAGAGTCTGATGATAACAAACCTCCTCAGGTATAATCTTCTACTTAAGAATGTAACAGACATCACTTCTCAGCCTCAAGTTTCACTCAGGAATTTGACAAAAGATCTGACTAAAAATAAGCAGACCATAAAATGTTATGACCACAAGGAAAGGTATGGTGACAGACCACCCCTCATACAATGGAAATGAGCCAATCACGAATGGACAACCCAGCACATAAAGCTATCAAGCCAATAAGGGTAGAACCCAAGAAGGAACAAGGGGGAATGGAAGGGGATGTATGACCAGAACCTTATTTAAAAAGGCCTTTGCCTCTAGTCCGCTGGCATTCATTTTTGAATGTCCCCTTCCTGTAAAGACAGCTTTCCTAGTATTCTTACTTTCTAATCTTATTCTCTAATAAACTTTTGCCTGCTATTAATTTTGTGTCCACCTCTTCATTTTTCAAAGCGGTGAGACAACAAATCCCAGGTATTGAGGTAAAAAATCCTGAAACAGACTCAAGTTCCCCATGCTATTGTAATGATCACTAACATTTAGATTAACTAGTCAATGATGTAATATACTTAAAAACAATATTATTTATGGATAGAAGTAATGTATGTCCTTATGTTCAAAAACTAAACAGAAATAATAACAATGGTAAATGTCAAACATTCCAGCCTTACATTGAGTACATATGATTATTGGTGTGTTTTTGTTTTATTGTTATAAAAATAGTTTTATATCTCAAATTGTAGAACAATCTTGTTAACCCATCTAAAATATGAAAGTTTATTTTGTATAGTACAGGTACTCTGTTGTCTATGGTGACTTTATGTAGAAATAGGAGAGGTTAAAATACCAGATATAAGTATTTGATAATTTAAGTTTCTAGAAGAAACGTTCTAGATTAAGTTTCTAAAACTGCTATAGGTTGACATAAAAGAGACTTCAGATGTTATAGAATTCATAGAAATTGAACATTTCCTCCCATATTCTTTTTTTACTTGAAATTATTTTTGTCAGTGAAGAGTACCTATGAAAACTTACGAAGACACAAAGAAGACCAAAATAGTAATTGTGATATATTCATTACAAACTTATATGCAAAGATAAATCTTCATTAACTATCATAACTGTTTCCTGAATTTATAAATGTAAACATACATAAACCACTTTTTTGTTAATGGGCATAGTACTGCGTAGTCTCCAGGCTCTGAGCTGTGAGCATAGAGACTGATGAGGGGCTCAAACTCATGAACTATGAGATCATGACCTGAGCTCAAGTCATATGCTTAACTGACTGAGCTACCAAGGTATCCCAGCAGCAGCTTCAAAAAGTTTGCAAATATATATAGACTTTAGGGGCCACAAATATAGACTCCACTAGCTACCAGAGATAGGTGATTGGACGTGTCTCCTGGGCAGAAGTTACATAAATTAGGGCTTCAGATGAATGTATAAGCTCCTTTCTGGAAGATATTGTGAGCTGGAGAAATGAGGGAGAGCTCCAAGATGATATCCAGTCTATGTTCCTTGAGAGCAGCTTGGTAGACCACTAAATGCACCCTAAACCTTGAGCTTTCCCCTCAGTTTGAATCTCTAGGATGAACAAAGTGGCCTCCTTCACAGAAAAAGAGGAGAGTGCCTCAGTCAGCTGTCCATGCAGTGTTCTGGGGGTTGTAGCCTTCCGAGAATCATCCTGGATCACCAATGTCCTGTGGGAAGAGGAAAACAGGGAATCTTCCAGGATGTGTGTAAAGCACCCCTTCAGGAGAGACTGGTGCCCTGTAGCACAGCAGAAAGTGAGTGTGATGATAATACTCACTCTCCAAAGTCTCTGGAAAAGATTATAGTCACTGCCTCTGGCCAGTCATGATAATTAGCTGATAGACTTGTTTCACGGAAAAACAAAGCTCCTTTGTCCGTTGTGTATTACTGTGGCCACTTACTCTGTTGGTTACAGTCCTGTGAGATCCACAAGCTTAAGCTCCACTGCCCACCACAGCCTAGCAATGCAGAGGTCACAAAAATTGGGGGTGCAGAGAGGGACAGGAACTCTTTTTTTGGTGACACTGATTATTACAGTCCCATCACCAGGAGTGCAAGTTCCCCTGGCCTCCAGAGCCAGGCAATCAAGAGGGATCCCCTGTGCGGCAGCTGCAAAAGTCAAGCCAACAAGTTTTAAAGGTTCCCTTCTGGGAGATAGTGGTGTTCTGAACTATGGCAAAGGGGTCCACTGAAAACACTTTAAAATTATTAAAGCCTTGTAAAGATTGTTTATTAATATTAAAAGTTGATGGAAATAAAACCAAGGAAGAAGGAAAAAGGGAGTAAAAATTATAATAGTAGATTCAAAATACCAATTGCTCTATTTAAAAAATAAAACTGGAGTGCTTGTGTGGCTCGGTCAGGTAAGCATCTGACTTTGGCTCATGTCATGATCTTGTAGTCAGTGAGTTTGAGCCCTGCATCAGGCTCTGTGCTGACAGCTCAGAGCCTGGAGCCTGCTTCGGATTTTGTGTCTCCCTCTCTCTCTGACTCTCCCTTACTCATATTCTGTCTCTGTCTCTCTGTCTCTCAAAAAATAAACATTAAAAATAAAATAAATAAGTAAAACTATTGAGTGATTAAAGACAAAAGCCGCAGCATAGATGGTGTGTGGTACTGATACTACTAAATATCTGATCAGGTTAAACAGATCATTATTTTTTAATGTTTTATTTATTTCTGAGAGAGAGAAAGAGAGAGACAGCATGAGCAGGGGAGGGTCAGAAAGAGCTGGAGATACAGAATCTGAAACAGGCTCCAGGCTCTGAGCTGGCTATCAGCACAGAATCTGACATGGGGCTCGAATCCATAAACCATGAGATCATGACCTAGGCCGACTTAACCGACTGAGCCACCCAGGTGCCCCTAAACAGATAATTATAAAATCTTCATGTAAACATGTAAATCATAATTACAGCACTTGTGCTAACCTACCCTAAATGTATGTTAAAATATTTGGCTTAACATATTTATTAGTTATGAAGAATCTTTTGCTGGACAAATAAATAAAATTCCCAACTCTATAAAAACATCCCATTAAAAATCAGAAATTTATTCACTGGATGATAGTTACTGAATAAACTGCGTAATTAAAATTACATAATTATAAACTCACGCATCCCATGAGAAAGGAAATTTCTCAATGTGATAAAGTGCTTCCACGAAAAGCCTATAGTTGATGCTATACTGAATAGTGATATATTAATATTTTTTCTGTAAGATCAGAAAAAAAAGGATATCCAACCTCATCTGTTCTTGTCACCATTTTACTGGAAGTCCTAAAAATTGCAATAAAGAAAGCCAAAGAAAATAAAAAGTTTTAAGACTGCAAATTAAGATAAGGTTCAAGAATTAAATATTGCAAATCGAGATAGGAAACCATGAACAGAGAAACAAAAAGTAGATTGCAAAAATTAAAAATAAATATTGAAATAATACATCTAAATTCAGCCATAACAACAATTATAATTCACAATTTTTAAATATTGGGAAGAGTTTAAACAATTTAACATATCATTAAATAAATTATGATGTGTTCTTATACTAGTTCCACTCAGCTGTGTAGTGTTATATTGTCCACACACTGCACCATCTTATCTTTCAATGGCCATGTTGAACATTTTGGAAAATGGTAGAGAAAAAGCTCTGGGTGAGTCTTTAACGTTAATACCGAAAAACCTAGAGGATTTTTCACCAACTAGTATAAACTGATTTTTAGGACGTTCATTATTCAAAAGAGTGTTATTTTTAAATGTGTTTACATCATAAAATTCATTGTTTATGTAGAATTGTTTTAATTCAGAATGTAATGAGATCATGTTTTCTTGGTATTGGCAATTTAATTTAAAAAACTAAAACAGGAACAGAAATAAAACATCTGCTATTCTAATGCTTTCTTAAGAGATAGGATTTACTATTCCTTTTTTAAACAGGGGTTCCTTTCTAGTTTACAATTGCTAGTTTTTTTCTAGTGAGATGACACACCCTCCATGAGTCTCCCTACTCTTAAAGAGAAAATAGAATTTACAAATATTACAATAACAGAGAAGCATTATATATTTAAAAAAAAATGTTTATTTATTTTGAGTGGAAGGAAGAGCGAGTGTGCGTGGGTAAAAGCAGAAGAGGGGCAAAGAGAGGAAGAGAATTCCAGACATGCTCCTTGCTATCAGCACAGAGCCCTACATGGAGCTTGATCTCATAAACCATGAGATCATGACCCGAGCTGAAATCAAGAGTCAGACGCTCAACAAACTGAGGCATCCAGGCACCCTACATTTTTTAAATGACCGTATCATCTTAATTATTTCAGCAGAAAAAATTCCAAAACATTATAGTAGCTCTCCAATCAGATAACTATATATTTGGCAGGATTCCTACAAGATCTTCACATATTGCTTCTAATTAAAATGTGCTCACTTGTATACCTTATATTATTATCTAGAAAGCCTAAAAGTAAGGATAAAGATTTGAGTTCTTTTCCATTCACAGCAGTTTAGAATCGTTCCCTGTTATTTCAACTATCAGTAATTTGTGTTTTAAGATCTTACAGCACACATCAATATTTTGCCTTTTCATCATAACATCCTCTTCAATCTAATCTCTGCCTTCAAATTGTGGAATTATGTTAATAAGTTCCTTTCTTGAGCCTTCCCAAAAAAGCAGAAATTTCCATATAATGGTAGAAAACCTTTGTTTAATAAAGGAGAAATTTTATATTTTGAGACCTTTTAATGTTTGTCCTTAGAATATACATTTCCCAGTAGATACATATATTTTGTATATTCTCTTTATTTAGGGAAATAGATTAAAGCCTCACATTTTTGTACATTTAGTGAGTTCTTTATGTCAATGTGGCATAAGCTGGATATTTTTATAACCTAAAATTGTTCAAATGAATACTGTGTTCATCTGTAGACATTCACATCTTAGCCTGAAAAGATGCCTGTCTATTCTCGCCCCTTCCCCCTTGTGATCACAGCATTTTAATTGTCACCAAAGAACCAAAAGAGTTCTGTGTGCAGAGACACTGACAGCCCCATAATGAAGATATGTGAATAGTAAAATGGCAAGACTTTTAGGGCTGTATATATTATGAAAAGGTTAATGAGTATTGCTACCCACAGAGTATAATTTAGCTGACTTTGAAATTTTATTGATGAGAAAACTTTTGATTTTCTTTTCTGAAGACTATGTTCTTGATGATACTTATTAGCTTCACAAAAGAAAGTGCACATTTATGCCTTGTTAATTGAAATGATTTCTAAGCTGTGGGAATACGGAATGCCATTTGGAAATATTTATGTTTCTGAGTGGCTAGCTTATTGCTTGTCGGATATACAAGTAGCACAGAATGGCTGTTTCCCCTTTCATGTTGTATTTGTTGCCTCTCCCTAGATGTAGGCTGAAAATAATTATTATAAAAATGTTAATAATTATAGCAATGACATTAGCTGTTCTTGAGTATAAGCAATAGAAAGTGATTCTGGCTGTTTTTTTTTTTTAAATTTTTAAATGTTTATTTATTTTTGAGACACAGAGAGAGCGCAAGTAGTGTAGGGACAGAGAGAGAGAGGGAGACACAGAATCTGAAACAGGCTCCAGGATTTGAGCTGTCAGCACCGAACTCAATGCAAGGCTCAAACCAATGAACTGAAAGATCATGACCTGAACCAAAGTCAAAAGCTTAACCAACTGAGCCACCCAGGCACCCACTAAGTACTATACTGATGACAGGTTGTAGAACTTAGGCTAAGGAACTGTGCAAAAATTAGACTGTTATTAGAACACTTGGCAACAGAAACATCTGGCTAGACATTTGCTGGTGGAAATTGTTCCACTGCCAGTGTAAGCAGTTTCAAATTTTCCTTTATTTTCCATCTGAATCTCTAGGTTCACACTTCCATATTTGAGAATCTGATTGGCTAAACTTCATTGTAGGCTTCTGATTCAGTAATTTAGTTACTGTCTCTCACAGAGTGAGATTGGTCCCACTGAAGAAGGGGCTAGTTGAATCTGAACAGCAAAAATGACACTAGTCATTATTTTTCACCATTTTGGTTACTGAAAGTCTAAAAATTCTCTTTTGTCCATTTTCATATCTGTAAGTAAAATCATAAGGCACTAGTCCCTTAGTAGAGATTCACTCTCTTACCTGAAGGGAGAGAACCCCACATATTGTCAAGTACCGATCTAGCTCCATATAACAGGATCTTTGAATAAAATCCTTAATATTCACTTAAAAACACAATAGACTTACTTGTAAGCAGTTTTGTATTTACAGAACAATAAATGTTAAATACAGAGTTCCCATAAATATCCCCTCACTGCTCCCCTCTTCCTCCACTCTGTTTCTGTTATTAACATCTTGCATTAATGTGGTACATTTTGCTGCAATTCCTGAATATTGGTACATTATTATCAACTAAAGTGCACTGTTCACCTTTGAGTTAATTCTTTGTGGTGTACATTTTTTTGTTTCTAATGTGGTGTACATTATCTTGTTCAAGATACAAATATATCATGACATATATCCACATATATCCATATATATTTCTTTCCCATATATCCATATGGAGTAGTTTCATGGTCTTAAAAATATAAATATTCATACATCCATATTGGTATTTATTAACTCTCTTCTCCACTCTCCGTTATTGCCTTTGACTTACACCTCAGACAGGTGTCTTTTCCCCAAGTCAAGAACCCTTAATTAGAGATTTGTTTTTTAACTATTCTGCCTTTAAAAAGTCATGATTCATTTTTCATTGTGATTTTTAGAACTAAAAATGGAAAGATAAGAAAGAAAACATGGAGTTCCTAGTTTTACCCACAGTTCATCCAGTCTCCGAAAAGTGACAAGAGCTTTATTTCTTAATGATACACTGGATGTACTAACCAAGCCAAATTCCTGAAACCACTTTTTGCTTATTCTTCCTGGGATTCATCTACTCAACTTCATAACTGGCAGGAGCCCTCAAAATAACTTGGAAGCAGTCAGTTTTATTTTGGATCCACTGCTTTCGTTCTGGTGAAGCAGTCCTTTGTGTCATGAAATTGATTCCAGAAAATCAAGAGAGCCCAGAGCTCCAGTGCAGAAGACAAACTTTTGTTTAATAGATCATTCAATGGTACCATTAGGAATCCCTCCCATATACACACGTCCACAGTCCTCTATGGTGCCCAGAAACATATGTGCTGTTTGTTTCAGAGCTTGCACCAGCTCTTTGAAGATGTGTCCCAAATGGGAACCATAGAGAACAACAATAATGAATTTCCATGAGAAGAGTGATTGGCAAAAAAGTATAGATTCCTGAAAAACATAACTTTTAATTGAACATTCCTCAGAGTTGTTCTAAAAATACCTACAACTATCTCACCACCGTAGGCCTCCCTTCCCTCACTGGATCTTTTATAAATCAGTCTACTCTGTCAAAATGTAATGTCAAAAATTTTCAAATTTTGTTGGAAAGCCACGTGTCTATAGCCAAAACGTTAAGGTAGTTAGAAAACAAAAAGGCATCAATTTTAATGTTTGGGGTATATTGAGATATTCAATGCCAGATTTATTCTGTATTACAGAGAGAGAATTGGGGGGAAGTGAGAGAAAGATTGATACATATGGTTGGTGAGAGTGATAAAATCATTTTGCAATGTTTTCTTAACACAAACAGAAGAGATTAAAGAAATATATTGCTAAAGTCATTTATTTTCTTGATATTTTAGGATTAAAACATATCTTACCCACAGAATTTATTCCTTCTATGGTCTCCCTTCATTTCAAGGATAAGCTTTAAATGCCTTAGGATAACAAAGAAAGGCTTTCATGATCCAGTCCCAGTACCCAGACAATAAATTTGTCTTAACTGAATTCTAGTTCTAACATTCAACCTACACCCCAACTGCCTTCAGGCTTTTCTTCAATCTAAGTAGTCTTGGCTCCAGAAACTTTAAAGCAATCATAGACCTTCGATTATCACATTTCCTTTCCCATCCCTGTCAGTGTCCTATCTTCCATCTAGAAAGCTCTTTGTTATAGTCTCTTAATTCCTATTAAACAGATATTTATGCTTCAGAACATGTTTCAAATGTTACTTCCTCTATAAATTCCTCCTTAACTTTTCCTGGCAAAGTTAATCATTTCCTCTATTGTATTCCAGGACATTTTGAACATACAATATTTGCTTTGAAAGCATGGGTTTACCCATCCTCTGTACCTTCTAGATGGTGAGAGTAGAGATTATGTCATAGTCATCCTTATGACTATGTTATCAAATGAAAAGAAGAATAGGTATTCATTGGTTAAGCATTGAACATTTGAGATTTTCAGCCACTTTTGGAAGCATTTGTCTATATGAACAGTATCTCTAATAGAACTCTTACCCTGGAAATGAATGCATATTCAGTATGTTGGTTATTTTTTACAAATATGTATTCAGGAAATCAAAATATATTATCTGCTTAATTATATATATATACATATGAAATTATATATATATGTATATATATATAAAGGCTAATCAAAACAGATTAATTTCAGTGCTCAAAATATTAAAATATAAGTTAAGAAAGTTTTCTTTTTAAAATGTGAAGAAAAGGGCACCTGGGTGGCTCAGTTAGGCAAGCGTATGAGTCTTAATTTCAGCTCAGGTCATGATCCCACAGTTGGTGAATTCAAGCACTGTGTTGGACCCATTGTGTTGGGCTCTGCACTATCGGTGCAGAGTCTGCTTGGAATTCTCTCTCTCCCTCTCTCTGTACAACACCCCCCCCCAGAATAAATAAAACTAAAACTAAAAAAAAATAAGTTGACAATAAGAAAGTAGAAATTTTAACATGAAAGTTTGGGCTTGGTTTTCAGAATTGTGATTTTGAAAATAACACGACTTTACTAATTTGCTCAAAACAAAAACAAATTGTATTGATAAATAAATGAATGAATAAATAATTAAGATTGAACATATGGTCTCTGAGATAGCTAATATTATTAGAAACACTTAGAAAAGCTATGCAACTTATTATTATTGCTAACAACTAAATCTAGGCTTTACCTATAAGGCTTAGAACTAAATTTAATAAAAATTTTTAATGATATTTTAGAATTGACAGTATGGTGGCATGTGAGTATTTTGGACAGTTAAAATATATCCCAAATCTAAGAGAGTTAAAAATGAGCAGTCTCTGTTTTAACAATGCAATTTTGAAACTCTATTTCCAGTTAGCCCCAGGGAAACATGTTAAATACCTATAAAATGATGGCAAATGTCAAAATCTATAATGCAACTAAATAGACAAATCTTCCCAAGTTAGGCCAAGACAATATAAAGCAGGTTTCAGTCAACACATCCTGATGTATGCCTAATGTGCTTTGTAACACCTGAAAGAAAAACTAGAAAATAAGACAACTTGCCGGCTTAAGAGATATTTACACCTCAGATCTCAAAAGACAGCAGCAATGATGAGTAACTAATATGTTGGAATAACAAGTTATTGAGAATTGTCATTGTGAGAAATCATTTACAAAATTTGTCTCATTTATTTTCTTAGACTGCTCAGGCTATCATAGCAAAATACCATAGAACAAATGGCTTAAACAGCAGAAATTTATCTTCTTACAGTTCTGGAGCCTAGGAAAACCAAGATCCAGATTCCAAAAGAGTCTGTTCCTAGTAAAGGCCTCTCTCCTGGCTGTGTCCTCCCATGGTCGTTCCTCGGTATGTGTGTATAGAGACAATGAGTAGGACCTATGATGTCTCTTCTTACAAGAACACAAATCCCATTATCACCCAGTCTTATGACTTCCTCCAAGGTCATTATTACCCAGTCTTATGACCTCCTCCAAGGTCCTCCCAACTGCCACATCTCCATATACCATTACATTAAAGATTAGCATTTTACCATATAAATTTTGAGGGGATACAAGTATTCAGTCCATAACATTTATTTTGTCCAGTTACCTATGGCCAACGGCAAAAACATCTATTATATATATTTAGAAAAAATAGCACTTGTTTAGGAAAACTTTTAAAAAAGATTGTGGTCATTGAAGAGAAATGAGAACCCAAAATACAATCCAAGGACTGCCATGAAGTTGTATGGTCTTTGTATTTGAATCTTGAAAATGAGAGAGAGAGAGAGATGATAACACTGTTGGTAGCAAGTGGAACTTTAAGTAAACAGAAAACAGTTTCTCCCTGGCAAGCTTCTGTCTTTCATCGTTGTTGTTAGGATGCTTAAAAGATGAAGTAATCAAGTTTCAGATTCATGAAGTAATTCAAATAAATTCATACAACAGAAAGTATTGAATTCAGTAACTTTTATTGAGAGCAGTTTCAAATTTAAAATCTATATTCATAGCAACTGGGATATACAGTCCAAACAACCTCCCTGCACCTTTATATTGAAGACAGTATTAATAAAATACAAGTTGTAGAATAATTTGAAAACTAGTTTATTAAAACACCAATCACATGGTAATTGTTATGGACTGAATGATTGTGTCCCCTTTAAAATTCATATGTTAAGGGGGTGCCTGGGTGACTCAGTAGGTTAAATGTCTGACTCTGGTTCTTTTTACCATTTCTCCATTTCATGAGTTAGAGCCCTTTGCTGGGCTTACTGTTGTCAGCCCAGAGCCCACTTTGATCCTCTGTTCCCCTCTCGCTTCGCCCCTCTCTCACTCGCTTCGCCCTTCTCTCACTCTCACAAGTGCTCTCTCTCAAAAGTAAATAAACATGAAAAAATATTCATTTGTTAAAACTCTAGCCTCCAGTATGAGAGTACTATGAGGTGGAACTTTTGGGAGGTGACTAAATTATGAAGATAGAGTCCTCGTGAGTGGAATTAGTGCCTTATAAAGGAGACCCCTGAGAGCTCTCTCACTCTTTCTTCCTGGTGAAAACACAGTGAGGAGACAGCCATCTTCAAGTCAGGAAGAAGGCTGTCACCAGACACCAAATCTGCTGGTATCTTGATTTTGGTTCATAGTTTCCAGAACTATGAGAGATAAATCTTTGTTACTCAAACCACCCAATCTATGGTATTTTTGTTATAGCAGACTGAAAATACTAAGAGAGTAATTATAAAAATAGTTTAGTTTATTGTTCTCATTTGGTTTTTGTAGAAACATTTCAAATATTTATAATTAAATAAAAATATTATTATTATTATTATTTATTTTTTATTTGACTTAATGATCTCAGAACTCGGCATTAAATAGACGATCCAATTATACATTTCAAAACATATTTAAAAAAATAAAAATACACTATTATGTTATTATGTGGAGATAGGATTAAATCCTCAAAGTCATTGCTGTTCAGTGATTTATAATCATTTTTCATGTTGCTGCTTCATTTTTTTCAAATTAGCCAGGTACCATTGAACTAAAGAAAACTGACTTGTGTTTTTGGAAGTGTTCATTGTAACCTACTCAGTAATGATTAAGTTGGAAAAGTTTAGACTATTTACTTTGAACCTAGACAATTTTTGTCGCCCTTGTGCAAGGACAATGGTAGTGGAGAAGTACTGGTCTCAAGGCGCCATACAAGCAGAAAAACATGTGCTCTGTTCTTCTCTCTTTTCCAGTTATAGCACTGAGTGGGCCTCCCTGGGGTTCCACACCAGTCTCACCCTTACTCATCATGGTAAAAACACCAGAAGTAAAGCTGTTCCTCTCAGACATATCATGTTGCATTAGAAACAATGGTTTTTCACTCTTTACCTGTTAGTTTAATTTCTCATATCAAGTTATCATAAACTAGCCATTCTAGTTATTGGTGACCCAGCTGTCTTACTATCTTATCTTCTAAGGACAATATTTACTAACTCGACTGTCTTTCCTCTACAGATAAAGTTTAACACATATATCTTTATATATAAAGACATATAACACACATATATATATACAAATATACACTGGCCATCATGACATAAACAACTAATAGTGTAAACAACTAAATAGTGTAAAAACAACTAAAATGTGTAAATCACCGTGTGTGTGTGTGTGTGTGTGTGTGTGTGGCGTTTTTTTTTTTTTGCTTTAGGTAACAACCTTCAAAATTCCTACTTAAGGAATAAAAATTCATGGATCAAAGTGTGTGATTATATCAGCTCTCCCTGTGGAGCACTACACCGTGAGCTTGCATCTAATCAGAGTGTGACAGTAACACTGAGTTGAGGAAATAGTTGTCAGTGATTGGGGCCGTTAAAGTGACTGGACTTTATGAAGCAGGTCACCAGAGAAGAGTCAGCTTGCCTAGGGGTGTGAAAAGCAATCTGAGTCTAAATTCTCTAAGTTACCTTAACATAGGACTGGGTAGAACACATCTACAAAATGTTAACCAGAGAGCAGCTGCTACAGATTGAGAGCATGACAGATAACAGGTTAAATGGTGCTGGGGACCAGTTAGGGTCTGGTTCACCCAAGTGGTGAAAACTTGTTAATATCTTCCTGTCACCTCCATGCTGAAACTGAGACAAGGACTACAGCTCTGCCTGCTCCAGACCTACCCTAACAAAGCCTAAGCCAAATCCATGAGAAAAACTTATGGATACACAATTTGGAAGGTGATAGTCTTACCAAGTTCTAGGAACTACGGCAATATCATGAGTTTTAAACAGATCTGCTTTAACGAAATACAAAACCCAGCCTAATAAAGTTCAAGTTGATCAGAAGTAGTTAATGCACTAGCTAGGAAAACAAAATCAATAATCTCTAGAGGAAGAATAGAGTACACCATCTCTCCAATTTATCCTCCACAATGTCCAATATACAAGCAATAATCCCATTCATTTAAATAAATAAGAAAATGTGAATCAGAATTTTTTAAAAAAGCAGTCAATAAAAATCTGTCCCCAAGATGGCTGAGGAAGTTGCCTTTAGAAGACAAAAATGTTAAAAGTTACTATAAATATATTCAAAGAATTAAAGGAAATATGTCTTATTTCATGAATGTATATACTCTTAGCAAAGAGATAGAAAGAGAAAGTGATGGAAAAATAAGTGATCTAAAAAAATGAATCAATAGATGTTATCCCATTGGAAGAGCAGAGGTAAAAACATATAGAAAAGACTGAAGAAAAATTAACAGAGGTTTAGGAAGTCTGGGCACACATGCAATAGTCTAACATACATGTAATAAGAGCCTCAGAAGAAGAAGAGAGAGAATATGGGAAAAGAAAGGAAGGAAGGAAGGAAGGAAGGAAGGAAGGAAGGAAGGAAGGAAGGAAGGAAGGAAGGAAGAAAAGAAAGAAGAAATTGTTGAAAAATGCCAAATTTGATCAAAACACCCAAATACAGATTTAATAAACTCAAGCAAATCAAATAAAGTAATTTGACACAGCATAATCAAACAAGTAAATATCAGAAGAAAATCTTCAAAACATGTACAGAAAAATGGCATAGTGCATACAGTATATCAAAGGTAAGAATGGTAGAAACAATTATCAGAAAAAATTGAGGCCAGAAGATAATGAAGGAGATAATAGGATCACAGCTTTAAACAGCTAACCACAATGACGAAAAAAAAGTCACCTTTCATGCAATAATTCAGTATTCAGAAAGAATACCCTTTAAAACTTAAGATTAAAATAAATACATTTTTAGGTAACTGAAAGCTTAGGAAATTTGACACCAGACCAAAACTCTAAGAAATGTTAACATGTTCTTTAAGCTGAAGAACTAAATAAAATGTTGAATCTACAAAAGGAAAAAAATGAATACTGAAAATGATAAATAAATTAGTAATATAGTCCTAATATATTTCAGGAAAAGTAATTCAGGGGATATAGGTAAAAAAGAATAGTGTGATGGGTTTTTATGTTATAAACAATTGTTAAAGAATGTCTTACTGCTAAGAGACATTTCATTATAGATACAAAGAACGTGGACGAGTCAGCCATGATGATGTCTAAGAGAGGAACTTTTTAGGTGAACAATAAATTAAAGATCCTGAGGAAAGCTGTGTTTGGGGAATTCAAAGGTCAAGAAGGAATTCTGTGTAGCTGGTATGGACGGGAGGAGAAGGGTGTAAGTATTAGACAATAAGGACCAGATCAAGTCCCAAGTCATGTTGAGTATTTGGCTTTGCTCTAAGTATGACAGTGGGCTCCTGAGAGGTTTTGAATGAGGTGACATAGTAGGTCTTTAATTTTAAAAGGATCCTTCAGGTTGCTGCAATAAGTAGAGATGTGGATTGCTGGAGATGCAGAGTGGGTGCAAAGCAACTGAAATCTGAATATATTCTCTGGGAGAAGCCAATAGGATTTAAGGATGGATTTAATGTAGAGAGTAAGAGAGAGAGAGAAAAAATAGGGATGTTTTTAAAAGTTATAGCCTTAACAATTGTTAAATACACTTGCTACTGAGAAGTTGATGTTATGACTTTTGGTGATGTTTCAGTAAGCATTCACCAAAAACAAAAACAAAAACAAAAAACAGATGACATACTGAAATTGGGAAATTTGAAAAGAGTTTAATAAGGAAGAAACTATTTAAAAGGTTGGTCTGGGAAAATCCAGAAGGGCTTGTATGGTACTTTGGGGACTAATAACTGATGAGAGAGTGGTTGATATTATATTCCCTAAGTCTAAGGGAAGGAGCAGTTACCACGAACCATAGAGAAGACTTTCGGAAATGCAATTGTGTTAAGAAAGCTCTGTCCTTTAGTAAACTGTTGCAGACAGCATATGGTGATCTTAGTGAAAGGTATCCAGGGCCATAAATATCCCAATATTACTCTCTTCTTGCTCTCTAGACTTCATTCTGGGGTCTCTCGTAATGAAAGCCAACTGGAAGTAAGAACATAGGGGAGATTCTTGATCCAGTTCATATGGTTTAACCTCAGTATGGTAGAAAGCAAAGTGGGAAAATATGAATCATGGAACCGAGGCAGTTATTTGAAGATACATAACACAGGTAGAATGCCAAGAATCAATCATTAGAAGGCAAAGAAGAAATGTCCAGTAGCCTGGAGTTCAAGGAAAAGATAAGCATTAAGTAATAAAACTTAGAGAATACCAGCATATATCTGGTATATAAAAGCATTAGCTGGATGTATAGTTTCTAATAAAAAAGATGTAAAAAGTCTCATATCTAGGGATATCTAGAATTAGGCAGTAAATGAAAGAAATCAGCAAATCAGGCTGAGAAGGTTTGTCTGGTGAAGTAGTAGAACTATGAAAGAGTTCTGGATTACAGCCAAATGAAGACTGACTCAAGAAGAAGGGAGGCCAGAAAACTGTCAAAAATTGCTCACATGTCCTGTAGGATAAGACCTAAGAAATGGTTACTATTTTTGGTGTTACAAAAGTGATTTTACTAAACAGTAGCCAGACCTACATCTCACAAAACACCCAAATATTTGTCTGTTCCGGGAGCCCCGAACTTCCTTTGGCCTTGGTGTTCACTCCACTTTGAGGGCCATTAAATCGACTTGACAATATCAAATTGTCAATAAGTAAATTAGACATCTTAAAGTCAAACTTCCCAAAGGTTCTCTAGCACCAACTTAAATTTAGAAAGGTCTTTAAATCTCTATAATGATTGTTGTAAGGCCAACTGAACACATATATTGTAATTTATTAGATTGGCTTCATTTACACATTTATCCTCCTGCTAATGAGTGTTACCTTATGGAAGGTACTAAACCATGCTCTATGATGACATATTACTCTATTGGTCCTCTGTCTCTCTCAGTAGGCTCCTGCATACAGAGTATGTAAATATATGGCATGACAAATGTCAGTGAATAGTCTTCTATGCATCTACCAACTTACCTCCCTGAAAAATATTATCTTTGTTCCTTAAAGGTAAAGAAGAATGGAAAGAAAATTTACTTTCTAGCAGGACCTAGCCCTAAGAAGCATATATGATATTATTTTGACCACTCAATTATATATTCACCTTCATTCTGATATGGATATAATTTTGCGTTTCATGGTGTATGAAGGTCAGTTACCAATATTATACATGTCTCTGAACTACGATTATTTATAACAAGAGTTTCCATGAGTTTTACAGTTCATCAGTTATTTTATATTTATGAATAACTACCATATATTCAGTTTACTCTTTATGACACTGAAAAATCATTTCAGGGACATTGGTGCCTTTCCTTCCTGCAAAACCTGCAAAGGCCTGAAATCTTTATTAAAAGTTTCAAGTCACTTTCACACAATCTGTATATGTTTAGCAAAGAAATGCAGTGTCCCTCCTGATACTGGATATTTGGTTTTAGGTCCTCATGAGAATTCTTAGTCATAAATTCAGTAACAATTTTCCTTGTAACTTCCATAATTGGAAATCCTCCCTTAACATTCAGTGTTGTCTTTTCAAAAAACTTGAATTGCTGTTCTTGAACAACTACAGGAGAAGAATATTACTTCTCCTTGCCTTTCTCGTTCATATAATTGCTTTCCTATTGATTCATATTTGGATTTCTTTCCACTGTATTATGGATCCCATCAGAAAAAGAGCAAGGAAAACTTGTATGTTTGTTAACATTCATCACATGGCACAATTCAGTGTGTACCGTAAAGTAGCAATCTTTAAAAATAGGGTAAATGCATACCTTAAACCCATCTAGTCAATCAGGATTTATTTATTCATTACATGAGACAGAAAGTATGTTTCTTCTTTACGTGTGTTTACATGTTATTAAACACATATCTGTTTCTTCTTTTTTGACTATGTAATAGTCAAATAGGTAGAGATCAGAATAATGTTTTATACTATGAATCCCTGGCTCTTGTCAGAACATCTGGTGCCGAGTAGACAATTGGCGCTAGATGAACTCAATTGAATTGCCATAAAATTGGGCTGAAATTCTATCTGATTGCCGTATCCTCCTATAATTCAGAAAAAAAGCAATGGGAGAAATATTTCTTATATGTCTCATAAATATTTATGTACATATTATATTTAAAGTGCTAATATAGTACTCAAAAGCTTCTACTTTTTTTTTTTAATGTTTATTTTTTAGAGAGAGAGAGATAGACAGAGTGTGAGCAGTGGAGGGGCAGATAGAGAGGGAGACAACAGAGTCCAAAGCAGGCTCCAGGCTCTGAGCTGTCAACACATATCCTGACGTGGGGTTTGAACTCACAAATTGTGAGATAATGACCTGAGCCAAAGTCAGACACTTAACCAAGTGAGCTACCCTGTGCCCCCCAAAGCTTCTACTCTTAAGTGGAAAAGGTTCAAAGGAATGACTAATATTTATTACCATAAGGATTAAAGGTTTCTTAAATCACCAATATTTTAGAGAATATGACAAAAATCTAAAGGTCATCTCCCTTGAATCACCCACATACCTTCATGCAAAGTTTGATTCTAAAGGGCTCACAAACCATAATTTTTAATATCCAAGAGCCATAGACAAAAGCACAGATTTATAGCAATCTGTATGAAAACATCCCAATATATCATTTCAATCCATGACTGAGGAACCCATGTTTCAGTTATACATCCCCAATAATCTTAAAACATAATCATAATAATATTGATAAAATAGTGAAATAATATCTATACTAGCACTCAAAGGAAACAATGAGTTTGGGATTAGGTATCCTACATTCAGTTCTATAATACTGTTAAAAATTTTTATTCTTCTTTGACTCATAATATCAGCTTACATATTGCACATTGCCGAGCAACTATTGTAGGCACTCAGTATATACGTGTAATCTGAATATTAATTATTTTCCCATCTTCTGTCTATGGTGGGTAAGCTGAAAACCCTGAGCTCTAATAATTTATCCCCTAATAATCTTCTATTAGTTCACTATGTGTAAACATTTTCTATTAGTTCACTATGTGAAATTTAATTTTAAATTCTTTTTAAAATGGGTTTTAATCTGATATTTAACCTTATATTTATTATATCCTTTAGTAAGATGCATAGCTGGTATTAATAATTTAAATAAACAATGTCAAGAAATATTTCTAGATAAGTTTACTTCTCCATCCCATTTTCTACTCTGGAAGATAACCCTATAAAAAACATCAAGGTAGTACAATTTGAGTCACACGGTACTTGTTTTACTGTATAATTTCATTGACACTTTCCATCATTATATTTTTTTCTTCTATCCTTATAGTAAGTAAACATTTCCAAGATGTATGAATTCACACATATTCTTTATTTTTAACTTTTTTCTTCTTTGTTCAAAATTGAAAATTTAAACAATATTAAAATTTCAAGATACATCAGTATGACCTTGCATTTCTTTAATAAAGTAAAAAAAATATCTTCACATTTCTAAAAAAAGTAATTTATAACCTTATTTTTTAATGAAAACCAATGACACTTATTTTAGACAGCAGGAAAATCTAGATCTTAAGAGCCAAATTTCACATGTACTGTATTTCTAGTCTTCATCTGAATGATGTTGACATGTTCATCCAATGAAATTTTAACCATGAATGATTATGACTCAACTGTAGCTGCACAAATTTTAAAAATATAATTTTAAGTTGTAAAAAATTAGTGAAATTTATATTAAGATCTGATTTATATTAAATTCAAATTACACACACTTTATATACATATACAATGAGGTGATCTATAAGATCTATAACATATACTACTGAAAATATCTGTGTTAAGATTGTGAACAATATTAGTAACACTCTCACACTGGCCTGTGTGAGTACACAGATGTTTATTGCATTAGTCTTTATATTCCATTTTATGCATTAAGCATATTTTTTGGTGTGTAAGAAACATATCAGTAAAACAAAATAAAAATATGTAAAAGACTGAATTCCAAGCTGAATGAAAATACATCAGACTTTAAAACCCTGTCTATATGCAAAGCAGTGTATTTCGAAATTCATCGTACTTTTTTCATAATTTTTTAAAAATTTTTTTAATGATTTATTTATTTCTGAGAGAGAGAGAGGCAGCATGAGCAGGGGAGGGTCAGAGAGAGAGGGAGATACAGCATCCAAAGCAGGCTCCAGGCTCTGAGCTGTAAGCACAGAGCCCGATGCGGGGCTCGAACCCACAAACCGTGAGATCATGACCTGAGCTCAAGTCGGACGCTTAACCGACTGAGCCACCCAGGCGCCCCACTTTTTCCATAATTTTTAAAAGTATTTCTACATCTGTGAAACTAAATAAGATGAACAGTTTGGTAAACTTCCAAAAATGTTTTTGTGAATGACAGCTTTTAATCATTCAACTAATTGCCTCTTCAAAATTCCTGAAACTTCTAATTCATATCTTTAGCCAAAAACTTTCTCTATTCAGGAAATGGATATTTTCTCAATATTATTATCCTAGTTAAATATCTACCTACATGTTATTATAATTAAAAACACATTTTAGTAGTTCATTTCTTTAAAGAGAAAGGTGTATAAAAACTATTATTGAATTTCAGAAAAGAGGGCTCTCTCTTTTTTAAATGTTATTTGTACAGGTAATTTGTATCATTTAAAATAGTCTTTAAAAGAGTTTGAAGACTACTTAAACATATTAATATATAAACATTTAAGACTACTTAAAGCTGTATTAATTTTATTTATTTATTTTTAAATATTTATTTGTTTTTGAGATAGAGAGAAACAGAGCATGAGCACGGGAGGGGCAGAGAGAGAGGGAGACACAGGATCTGAAACAGGCTCTGAGCTGTCAGCACAGATGCCGATGCAGGGCTTGAACCCCCGAACCTGAGATCATGACCTGAGCCGAAGTCGGACGCCTAACCAACTGAGCCACCCAGGACCCCCTAAAGCTGTATTAATTTTAAATTTTCTACAGTTAGAATAGATCCTTTTCATCTATGTGATTACATAGATGACTAGTTAGTTCTTCAACCACAATAAAATTGGAGAAAATCTGAACATATTTTAGAAAAGTATTTTTTGTTTTCTTTTCCCTTTAAAACATTATATCATATAGAGATTTTCTATGTTAATTTAAAATTTTGTTTGAGAACTAGTAATGTCTCACAAAATATGGTTTGTTTGAAGAGAACTTAGAACTCTGTTAACTTTAAATTTACTAACTTAAAAAATCCTTTCTATCTATGGAAGCACACAGTTGGTGAGTCTAGGTAAATGACAAGATTGTGCACAATATTTAACAATGCACCCTACTGAAAACAAAAAAGCAGGTTTTCAATCATGTAATCATCAAAATCTAATTAAAAAATAAAAGTGTTTCAGCATTTTGACAATTCTGTACACATGTCATTCAAGAAGGTATGGCAGGTAAATTAAAAAAATTATCTCTCGAAAGACAAAATATTCAATATAAACTTCAAGTGACATCAAATGAACCAGTTCTGTTTGTCATTCATTCTTGTTTTTTTTTTCTCATTTGGCTGCACAGTTTGCACACTAGTGCTTAATTTAAACCTTTTAGCATTGTCCTTAAAAGCCCACTTTGAGCCATTTTTGATATCACGAAACTTGTTTTGTTGTGTACCTATGGGCTCAAAGCAAAATCTGATTCATGCTTACTCAATTTCCCTTTTCTCTGTCTCATTATTTTTCAGATGCCCTCTATCCACCTCATAATTTTCTGAGCCTTTTCTAGCCTTTTCTAGACGAATTCTTCTGCATTAAAAAAAAATCACTTCTTCTATCATTCTACCTTGTATGTTTTTTATTAAATAATTATCTGTTTCATTCATCTTGCTCTTTCTCTTTGCTTACTCTTTCAGTCCAGTCAAAAACACAATGAAGACCCATCATGTCTACAGTATCTTGACATTTACATGTGTGCAAAATGTCATCTCTATGAAATTCTTCATCTCTTCCTGAGACCATTACAAACTATTTTTTGTCCTTTTTCTGGTGCTAAAATTGCTTTCTCAGGGTATTAACTTCTGCTAAAGTGTAAGAAATAAAAAAGAAAAGGGAGCATATATGGATGGCAAAATGGGGACCCAAGGTAATAAAAATATGTTTGTGTAACTAATGTATTAACAAAACATGGATTCAGAACTTGATATCTATGATTTCTTGCTGGGTAAATTTATACAAATTATAAAACTAACCTAACCACAGTTTTCTTTTTGGAAAAAAAATAAATTAATGTTATCTTTGTTTTTTGCTGCATTGTTGTTAAATAAAATAATGTGTTAAGTTTTTATGCAAGGAACTGTCAATGATAAGCACAAGCCAAATATTGTGTGTGTGTTTCTAATATTCATAATAATCTTTTGGTATTATGTAACCAAAAAATCTTTTGGTATTACCTAACTAAGGAGAGAGTTAATTGAATTTGAAATGAAACCACAGCATTTGATGCCTATAGAATGAATAAGCATATTTATAAGCATATCTTTTGATACTGATATGAAATCCATTATTTCCACTTATAAAGACTATTATCATTGACAAAATCTATAATATCTATTTACATAACTATCTAATAAACTTAAATTCTATCATATAATGGGATTCTAAGAATGGTAAATCCTGCAGATTAAATATAATTAAACTTCTTTTAAAATTGACTCATGCTATTATATTTTACTGAAAGCAGTTTTAGTAATAAAAAAGATAACTGAATAAATGACCATTTGTATTAAAATAAATAAGTAGATATAGGTTAATTTTCTAATTTTTAAAATACAGGTGATATACATATATTTTTTAATCATTAAGGAGAATATGTCTGCATGACTAGAATTTTCCCCTCATATAAGATCACAGAAGTAAAAATACGTTTCTATATAAGTCAGTGGACTAATTTCAGATATTACCAAGATCACAACCTGGTATTTATAACACAGGACTCAGAGTATAAAGTCTCAAAGAGTCCATCTTAGATTCAAGGTATCATATTTTCCAAGTTCTTAATATTATCAATTCCATAAGTATGTCATAATTTAGACATATAATTTCTAATATGATAGTGTGGAAGAATATGCAAATCAAATTCTATGAATCCATATAAATAACTTATTTAATCTGAGACTGTCATATGAGTGGAATGATTAATGTCTTGGTGCCATGCCTCTTAGCATTCATTCCAAAGAATTAACTATATCGGAAGAAACAAAGAAATTAAGAATTGATAAAATAATCTAATGAGTCTTTAATATTTGGGGGGTTAAGAAATGGTGTATAATATGGGGCGCCTGGGTGGCTTAGTCGGTTAAGCGTCCGACTTTCGCTTAAGTCATGATCTCGCGGTTCGTGGGTTCGAGCCCTGCGTCGGGCTCTGTGCTGACTGGCAGCTCAGAGCCTGGAGTCTGTTTCAGTCTGTGACTCCTTCTCTCTCTGACCCTCCCCTGCTCATGCTGTGTCTCTCTCTCTCTCCTAGAAATAAATAAAACATTAAAAAAAAAAAAGAAAGAAATGGTGTATCGTAAAAGCTGTCAATAACTTTTGAATAAAAATACAGATATATACAAGGAAAAAAAAAAACTTTTCCAGAAGTCCTAGACCTGACTTGGCAAAAGTAAAAAGGAAACACACACACACGCACACACACACACACACACACACACACACACACACACACACCCCTCAATTAGATCAGCTTTAAAGATTCTCAGAGTCATATGCAACTTTCCCCATCTCTGGTCATATCAGCACAAACACTCAGGTTCCTGTTCATGAGTGTTGATCCATCTCCATAGCTTTTTGATAAATTCTTCACTCTTCCTTCCCTTCCAGATGTGTACAGATCTCCAAACCACCAAAACAAGATATAAACAAGACAAGATCACTCTCCCCAAGGAGGTATGATCTTGTTGTTATTGTTTGCATAATATAAAATTAATATTCTGAATACATATGGGCAGTAACAGTCTCTCAAAAGTCTTTGAAGATTGGCTGATTAATTTGTTAATTGATTGACTTCATTGGCAATACATTCAAGTGAACTCATTCTAAGAATTTTGCTTTACTAAATCCTATGTTACTAAGCCAAAGTTTAGTGTTTGTAATTGTTTTGATTGAGGAAATCTGATTTTCTGGTGCTCCCCACAGGCCTTGCTTGCATTGGTAAGATTAGTTTTCATTTCTAAGGTCTTCAATTTGATGACCTGCTGCCCCTCAATAAGATACAATCTAATTTGGGGGGAAGATTTTATAGATGAGGGTGGAGGCTCTTACTTCAAGTAGATGCAATATAAAAGAAGGTACTTTTGTTTAAATTAAAAATTTGAATTTCATTTTGTACTTCAGCAGAAACCAATCAATCTTCATGGGAAACAAAGAGTGTGAAGCGTATATGATGGAATCAGCATTTAAATGTGATGCAGTTTTATAGAGCACTTGTTATAAGAGCTCCGAAAGACTGAATTAACTAAAAGTGCTTTATGTTAATGTATTTTAGTTTCAGAAATTTTTACATGGGCTACAATTTAAGTATTATATGTGTTTAAGAAAGCAAATTTGCAAGGATATAAGACATTGTAGAATTCATATCTCTTTGTGATAGGATATAATGGGAGATATCAGAAATTATAACTTATTATTCCAAGGCAAAATGGAAATTTCAAAAAATCATTCCAAACTACAAAGTGGAAAAATTGATTTTTCCCTCTATAAAATATAGACAGTCTCAACTTATAATGGTTTGGCTTACAATTTTTCAAATTTACAATGGTACAAAAACAATATGCATTCAGTAGAAACTGTACTTTGAATTTTAATCTTTTCTTGGGCAGTCATATCTACCATGATGCTAGGCAATGGTATTGAGCCACAACTCCCTGTCAGCCACACACAATCATGAGGGTAAGGAACCGATAAACTTACAACCATCCTGTACCTATACAATCCTTCTCTTTTTCATTTCAGCACAGTATTCAATAAATTATATGAGATAGTCAAAAGTTTATTACAGGGCCACCTCAGTGGTTGAGTCAGTTAAATGTCTGATTCTTGATTTCAGCTCAGATCATGCTCTGATGGTTACTGGGATCGGGCCCTGCAGTGGGCTCTGTGCTGACAGCATGGAGCCTGCTTGGGACTATCTCTCTCCTCATTCTCTGCCTGTCCCCCTGCTTGTCCATGCAAACTCTCTCTCTCCCTCTCCCTCTCTCTTTCTCTCCCCCCCAAAAAATAAATAAACTTAAAAAAATTATTATAAAGAGGCTTTGTGTTATAAAGAGGCTTTGATTTTGTCCAACTGTAACTAACATTAGTATTCTGAGCATGTTTAATGTTGGCTGGGATAAGCTATGATCTTCCACAGGTTAAGTATAAATGGACATGGCAAAAATGAAACCAAATTAGAGATAGGTATTTCTAAATTTTTTTTTAAATTTATTTCTAGGAGAGAGAGAGACAGCATGAGCAGGGGAGGGTCAGAGGGAGAGGGAATGACAGACTCTGAAACAAGCTCCAGGCTCTGAGCTGGCAGTCAGCACAGAGCCCGACGCGGGACTCGAACCCACGAACCGCGAGATCATGACCCAAGCGAAAGTCGGACGTTTAGCCGACTAAGCCACCCAGGCGCCCTGAGATAGGTATTTCTAAAAGAGAAGTCCTATGTCGTGAAAGATCAATAAAGGAAAACTGTCACAACATGACAAATCATCCTAATTGGGATGATATGTTAATAGCAACTATTTTTTAAAATCTCTGGATGATATATTTCAGGTAGGTTTTTTTTTAATATTTATCAGTCTTTTTTATAATTTATATATAGATTTATATAATTTATATAATTTACATATAGATCCCATGCTGACCAAAAATAATAAACAGAATCTTTGTGAATCACTGAAAAGAATAGGAAGCATGAAGCCTAACCAAAAGGATATATAAATCAACTTAAGCAAATAGAAATGAGAGAATGAAAATATGTGAGTACATATACAATTATATATAATAAAATAACACTGTTAGGAGAAGTTAATACAGTGGGCATTAGAGTCTGCAGTTAGTAAAAAAAAAAATTTTTTGAAAAAATATGTTTCTGAGAAAAAAACAATTTCCAATGAAACACACTTAGAAAAATACCCCTTGATAAATGCTCCCTTGGCTAAGTTTAATTCCTTCACTGCCACTGCAGATAGACTTCCTGCCATTTTTATCTTAGCAGCAATGGAGTCCAATGGCAGTTCAGTAATGGAGTGAGGGAGTGATAGAGGGGAAATATCTACCAAGGAGAAGAAAGAGCAGTCACTGAGAGCTGGAGAGAAAGGATAGCCACCAACACTGGACTGGCACCAGTGACTAGATGGAGTTGGTGAATGCTTAGAGGTCAGTAAGGAACCAGAATACATGAGGACATGAGTAAGGCTGCATGGTAGCTACATATACCCTTGACTTCAAACCCTGTGTGGAAAGTGACTCTTTGCTTCTGGACAAAGTTCTTGGAAATGAATGCATAGACAGAAAATACAGTTTTGGTAGTAAACTGAACTTTAACAGAAAATGTTCCCTACCGGTGGCAAGATTAAGCTTTTCTTCACCATTGCCAGGACTTGCTGTTGCTAAAGTTTCAGCTAGTTATTGAAATCAAGGAGTTCTAGTGTCTCGACCAATAATAATTTGTGTAACAATGCAGTCACTAAAAGGTGTATATACCTATCATATAAGATTAAAATTATTTTCATTTTTAAAAATTTATTTGATTGGAGGAACCAAGAGGGAAGAACAGCATATAATTTTTTTTTTCTGTTTCATGTGCATGAACTACAGCCAGATCAACACTAAGCCATCCTGCACACCTAGAAAACTGATTGGAGGATTAATACAACAATCTACACAACCTGAACTAAAGAACTCAGTAGGTACACAGTGCAGAGAGGTGAAGTGGGAGGGAGAGAAGCCACAGAGCTGTTTTTGTTTGTGGAGAGGGGATGGAGATGGGAGGTGGGGGGATACGGGAGAAACACCCCACATAAAAGAAGCTGGAGAGAAAGTGGAAAAGTGGAAACAGCTGCAGGAACTGAACTAAAAATGGAGAAAGCAGAAAGGAGAGGGTTTAAATTCGATTAAGACTTTATAAACAGAGAGAGCATAGAATCTGAAACTCATAAGTTCAATACCTGGCCATGCTCTGGTAGGAAGGGCAAATTGCAAGGAGCAGGGTGGAGTCTGGGAGGAGCAGTTCCACTGCTGTAAGGACATTTGGTAGAAGCTGTGTGGCCACCTGGTCCCAGCAGACCCAAGAGAACAACTACATTTGTTGGTGCTGAAACAAGGTCATTACAGGTGAAATCTGGTGCCAGATGTGTGTTGTGATTTTCCATAATCCCTGAAATACTGCTGCCACACAATCATCTGAACATTTTCTGGAGCAAGCTGGCACCCAGCTACAGCCTCTGGGCATTGGCAGCACCACAGTCCTGCAAAGATTCCTGGGTGCAGCTGGCACCAGGCCATTGCTCAGTAAGACCCTCTCCAGAGGATCAGAACAGGTCAAAGCCTCAGTCTCTCTGAAGTAAGGGGTTGGGAAACAGCCATATCTGAGATAAAACTCATGAAGGAGGTACTGCCGGGCAACCTGATGGCTTGGTCATGAACAGTGTAAAAGTGAGAGTGGATGGAAGCCAGAGACAAAGGATGGTGAGCAATTGTTGGTAGGGAAGAGCACAGATTTCCATTACTAGAGACTGGGTAGCTGGGTACACCATGTTGACCCTGCCTGTGCATGCACATACACACCTTCAGGCACCACACCAATCTATCCCAGTAAGCTAAGCAGTACCATCTAGTGAAGAATGGAACCGGTATACTAAGCTCCACCTAACTGGGCAAACCTTGCTCTTCAGGAACACCACAGATCTCTCCACTGGCTTACTGTACGGACTATAAAGTGTTTCATAGCTTGACTTCTGGGGAAAATGATGTGATATCAATCATATTTTAGACTGTTCATTGGCCCATCTATTCAATTTTCTTTTGTTTTTCTTTCTTTTTCATTTATTTTTTTACTTCAATACAGAAAGAGAAAAAATACTTTCAAAAATTTTATTAAAAATATTTTTATTTTTTCTACTAATTTTTTCACTTTTTTGTAATTTTTTTCAAATTCTATTGTACTTCCATCATTTCAGTTTATTCTATTTCATTGTATTCATTTTCTCAAATTTTCGAACATTTTCCATTTTTATTTTTTTCCTTTTTTTCCTTTTTTCTTTAGTAAGAGAAAATAAAATAAAATAAAAGCAATAAGAGAATATTATGAGCAAATGTACACCAATAAAATGGGCAGTCAGGAGGAAATGGACAAATTCCTAAAAAGGTATAAATTACCAAAACTGAAACAGGAAGAAATAGAAAATTTGAACAGACCCATAACCAGTAAAGAAACAGAATTAGTAATAAAAAATCTCCCCAAAATCAAGAGTTCAGTTGCAGATGACTTTCCAGGGGAATTCGACCAAACATTTAAGGAATAGTTAACACCTATTCTCTTGAAGCTGTTCCAAAAAATATAAATGGAAGGAAAACTTCTAAATTCTTTCTATGAAGTCAGCATTACCTTGATTCCAAAACCAAAGACTCCACTACAAAGGAGAACTCAATACCAATTTCCCTGATGAATATGGATGCAAGAATCCTCAACAAGATATTAAGCAACCAAATCCAACAATACATTAAAAAAACATTATTATTCACCATTATTCATCATTATTCATCCCAGAATTTATACTTGAGATGCAGGACGAGTTCAATATCCACAAAACAATCAATGTGATCATCACATCAATTAAAGAAAGGATAAGAATCACATGGTATTCTCAATAGATGCAGAGAAAGCATTTGACAAATTACAGCACCACTTTTTGATAAAAACCCTGAAGTAGGGATAGAAGGATCATACCTCAAGATCATAAAAGACATGTACGAAAGACCCAACACTAATATCATCATCAATGGGTAAACGCTGAGAGATTCCCCTAAGGTCAGGAACAAAACAGGGGTGTCCACTCTCTCCACTATTACTCAACATAGTATTGGAAGTCTTAGCCTTAGCATTCAGACAACACAAAGAAATAAAAGGTATCCAAATTGGCCAGGAGGAGGTCAAACTTTCACTCTTCACAAATGATATGCTACTCTATATGGAAAACCCAAAAGATTTCACCAAAAATCTGCTAGAACTGATCCATGAATTCAGCAAAGTGGCAGGAATAAAGTCAATGCACAGAAATTGGTTGTATTCTTATACACCAATAATAAAGCAACAGAAAAAGAAATCAAGGAATTGATCCCACTTACAATTGCACCAAAACCATAAAATACCTAGGAATAAACCTAACCAAAGGGGTGAAAGATCTATACACTGAAAAGTATAGAATGCTTATGAAAGAAGTTGAAGAAAACAGAAAAAAATGAAAAAAAAAATTCATACTCCTGGTAGGAAGAACAAATATTGTTAAAATATCAATAATACCCAAAGCAATCTACATATTCAACACAATCTCTGTCAAAATAACACCAGCATTCTTCACAGAGCTAAAACAAACAATCCTAAAATTTGTATGGAGCCAGAAAAGACCCGTAATAGCCAAAGCAATCTTGAAAAAAAAAAAAAAAAAAAAAAAAACAGAGCAGGAGGCATCACAAACCTGGACTTCAAGCTGTTTTACAAAGCTCTAATCATCAAGACAGTATGGTATTGGCACAAAAACAGACACTTAGATCAATGGAACAGAATAGAGAACCAAGAAATGGACCCACAAACATATGGCCAACTAATCTTTGACAAAGCAGGAAAGAATATTCAATGAATAAAGACAGTGTCTTCAGCAAGTGGTGCTGTGAAAACTGGACAGTGACATGCAGAAAAATGAACGTGGGCCACTTTCTTACACCATATACAAAGATAATTCAAAATGGATGAAAGATCTAAATGTAAGACAGGAAGCCATCAAAATCCTCTAGGAGAAAGCAGGCAAAAACTTCTTTTACCTTGGTCATAGCAACTTCTTACTCAACACGTCTCTGGAGGCAAGGGAAACAAAAGCAAAATTAACCATTGGGACCTCATCAAAATAAAAAGCTTCTGCACAGTGAGGAAACAATCAACAAAACTAAAAGGCAACAGATGGAATGGGAGAAGATATTTGCAAAAGACGTATCAGATTATTGGTTAGTATCCAAAATCTACAGAGAACTTTTCAAACTCAACACCTAAAAAACAAATAATCCAGTGAAGAAATGGGCTAAAGACACAAACTAATATTTCTCCAAAGAAGACATCCAGATAGTCAATAGATACATGAAATGATGCTTAACATGACCCATCATCAGGGGGATACAAATCAAAACCATATTGTGATACCACCTCACACCCGTCAGAATGGCTAACATTAACATCTCAGGCAACAACAGATGTTGGCGAGGATGTAGAGAAAGAGGACCTCTTTTGCACAGCTGGTGGAAATGCAAACTGGTGCAGCCACTATGGAAAAGAGTATGGAGGGGGCGCCTGGGTGGCTCAGTTGGTTGAGCGTCAGACTTTGGCTCAGGTCATGGTCTCATGGTTCGTGGGTTTGAGCCCCGCATCAGGCTCTGTGCTGACAACTCAGAGCCTGGAGGCTGTTTCAGATTCTGTGCCTCCATCTCTCTCTGATCCTCCCCTGCTCATGCTGTCTCTATCTCTCTCTCAAAAATAAATTAAAAAAAAAAAAAGAGTATGGAGGTTCCTCAAAAAATTAAGAATAGAATTACCCTATGACCAAGCAATGCACTGCTAGGTATTTATCCAAGGGATTACAGGCATGCTGTTTCAAAGGGACACATGCACCCCAATATTTATAGCAACAATATCAATAGTCAAAGCATGAGAAGAGCCCAAATGTCCATCGATGGATGAATGGATAAAGAAGATGTGGTATATATACACAATGGAGTATTATTCAGCAATCAAAAAGAATGAAATCTTGACTTTGCAACTATGTGGATGGAAGTAGAAGGAATTATGCTACGCAAAATTAGTCAGAGAAAGACAAATATCATATGACTTCACTCATATGAAGACCTGAAGATACAAAACAGATGAACATAAGGGAAGGGAAGCAAAAATGATATAAAAACAGGAAAGGGGCAAAACATTAGACTCTTAACTATGGAGAACAAACAGAAGATTACTGGAGGGTTGTTGGAAGGGGGATATGCCAAATGGGCAAGGGGCATTAAGGAGTATACTCTTGGAATCATTGTTGCACTATATGCTAACTAACTTGGATGTAAATTTAAAAAAATAAATTAAATAAAAATTATTTGATCGAAGCAATCCATACATATTTTGAAGCTAATATTTACCATTAATTATTATTAAAGTTTAAAATAGTCATTTTCTGACTTAAGTGCATGCCATATATGCTGAATTTTAAGCATGATGTTTGCAGAAAATAAGGCAGAATCAGACATTTGAAGATTTTTTCTTTATTTCTGATGGCTACTTTTTAAAAATGGTTAGGGGAAAATTTCATTCATCTGAGCTCACTCCTCACCACTACAACGGAATAATCCTAACAGTAATAATGTCAATAATATACAATTTAAAAAAATAATGGAATGTTACGAAGTCTTCTGTAACCAGTATAACAAACTCTTCTTCAATTTGAGTAAGTCTTCTTCTGTGAATCTTGGAGGAAGACAGGGGCCAACCTTCTACTAAAGAAGTCGGGGTGACCTGCTCTATTTTCCACATTTCTACAATTTAGAGTATATGCACGTGCTTTAGGTCTGGCCCCCACAAGTTCACACTTAGGACTTGGAATATTGAGCAATGTCTCAAAGACAAATGAGCAGGTGAAAAACTTCTCACAGTGGCAGCGGTGGTAACAAGAAACTAGGAGGAAGAGTGATGGGTGGTCTTCACAGCATAGCTGTGACAGTGCTATAAATAGCTCATGGGATGGCGGTCCATTATTAATGCCTGTATATTCTGTGACTGCCAAAATACCTTGTCTATTCATCAGTTATCTGATATCCTTTAAAAAAATTCTTTTGCCAAAGATCTTGCAGTCAATTTCTGTTGTTTGCAACTAAGGACTATAATTCACACCAATTGGTATTCATGGTGTAAACACGAAGATGAAAAACTTGAAACTCTATAACACTTCAGCATAATGAGTTCATGGAAAAGATATTTTTAGTTTAAACACGTTGAAACCTTTCTAACCTCTCGTTATCTTCAGCAGAGTGTCCCCCTTCCATTAATAAGGAACAATGTTTTAGTTTTCTATTGTCACCCTAACAAATTGCCACAGACTTGGTGTCTTAAAACAACACAGATTATTATTTTATATTTCTGAAGGTCAGAAGTCCAAAATAGGTCTAAGTGGACGAAAACCAAAGTGTCAGCACAGCTGCATTCCTTTCTGGAGGGGTGAATCCATCTCCTTGTCCTTTACAATGTCTAGAAGTCACTCATTCCTTGGTTCATTAACCTTCATCCACCTTCAAAATCAATTACAGAAGGTCAAGTTATTCTCACCATACATCACCTTAACTTCCTCTTCTACTTCCCTTTCCACATTTAAGGACCTTTATGATTATATTCACCCCATCCCAATATTCAGGATAAACTCATTTTAAATTGACTAACAATCTTAATTCTATCTGCTATTTTAACACCCTTTTACCATGTAACATAACACATTCACTGTTTCAGAGATTAGGATGTGGATACCTTTAGGGGGACATTTATTCACCTCCTGTAAAGAACATTCCAATAACTGATTTGTGCACATGTGTTAAAAACTACATTAACAGATACAGAGATAATGAAGGATTTACGGTGGATTACACTATTAAGCATCTACTTAATCTGCATCAAATAATTTTAACCCATTCCAAATAGTTTATTCAACAGGAAAACCATTTTGAGTACAAGACATTTTTTTTTTAAACTGATTTTTGATTTTGAAATCTGTAAAGTATTTCTGAAAGTAATCGAGAAGACAACAATTAACTTCATAGCTATTATAACCAAAAGGAGTTGTAGAAAAGGTGGGTTCTTAGAAACTGTGTCTCTAGATAATTCTTTTATTTAATAACAATGACAACAGAAACAGAAATTCAGAAGGACAAGAAGGCATTTGTTACAAATTGACAACCAACGAAAAGCTGTCTTAGGGTCAAAAAAATTGAAATCCATTGGAATACATGTATATGAGGTTAATGAAGATCTAACTATCAAATCTGTCTTCCATTACAAACAGGAAGCATATTATGAAATATGGAAGAAAACACAAAATTGGAACCATGAAATAGATTTTGGGTTATCAAATAGGAGACTCTGAATATATTTGGGGAAAAATAAATCACAGTAGAGAATCACTGAATCAAATATAATTTTGTAATGTCTTTTTAAGCAATTCATCTTAAGTCTTTCCTAATTACATTTCATGTTTTCCCTTCTGTCCTTAAAGTTTTGTCTAGGGTTCACAAGAAAATTACTATGTCTCTTTTGTCTGTTTTCCCTACATGAACTATATTTGAGTGTTACCAAATATAAATGATATGGGGAAGTAATTCTTTATTTCAAAAATTCCAGTTAACAAATGTTAATATAAGAGTAAAGTTAATATATGCATTCATGGGAATGGCAATGGCAGATGACATCTGAACCCACTGAGCAATTTTAGCATTTGTAAATCGAGAACAATCTTCCCTTATTTTTGTTTTGGAGCTAGGTTTTGATAATAATTAAAACTCTACCCATATCAAAGAGAAGGAAAAGAAAGTATATCTGGAGCAACACTAACCTATCTGATGTAGACCTGACACTAATAAGGTATTGTATGTCAATTATACTTCAATTTAAAAAAAAAAAACTGAGCCAACATAATAATATATGTTATCAATATCTAAAGTATCTGAAAACTTGCCAGATATTCCTCACAATTGCCTAAGAAGCCTCCATCCTCCTCTTTTTAAAATGCTTTTGTCAGAGCACCTGGGTGGCTCAGTTGGTTAAACATCCGACTGGCTCAGGTCATGATCTCACGGTTTGTGGGTTTGAGCCCCATATTGGTCTCTGTGCTGACAGCTCAGAGCCTGAAGCCTACTTTGGATTCTGTATCTCTCTCTCTGACCCTTCCCTGCTCAAGCAGTCTCTCTCCCTCTCTCTCTCAGAAATAAATAAAAACATTAAAAAATTTTTAAAAGGCTTTCACGCCGCAATGGCAATAAATTGAAAATGTTATATTTACCTTGTTTTTTTGTTTGACAGTTTCACTAATACCATTTCTAATATAAGCATTGATTATTAATATATTATGGCTCCATTAGGATTCAAATGTACTCGTGTAATTGGGCTAAGAACCTAATATTTTAACATTTAACTTTTTTAACATCTTAAAATAACCATTCTTAACAGTTTTTACTTTGGGATATTTTCCATATATTGAAAATAACAACTATACCACTAACTGTGGAAAAACAACTAATTTGTTACTTAGGAGTGATTATGGCTCTTGTGCTTCCCTTTTTTGCTCCATTTATGTTTTAAACATCTTAATATTTATAATCAACAATTTTCATATTATCATTATATAGCAATATTTCACAATTGGACTGTTTCTTACATTTGAAAATACAAAATCCTATAGCAGTAAATGATATAAACAATATTATGTAATGAAAAAATTACAGTTCAAATGAAATTAATCTCTTGGAAATTACAATAAAATGGAAGTCATAGGATGAGATTATGTGAATTGCAGGTTCAATTTTTATGAACATGTATACAGGTTTCACTGGAGGGTTTTTTCCTCTCTCCAGAGCTCTAGAGTCTGCACACCAGGTTAAATCAACTGACCTCCTCATCCTAGTTTCCTCTGGGCTATTTCATTTTCTACACTGTTCTATTTAACCCCTAATGTATTTTTCAGAAACTCTTTAACCTTCTCCAATAAATGCACAAGCCTTTAGGGATGTTTAGAGTTTGTGACTATTTGTTTTTAATTGATCAGAGTTTTCTTATAAAAACAAAATAAAATAAAATCAGCTGGTAGGGGCACTTTTACATAGTACATTCAGTGGCCAGTTAAAGTTAATTCTACAGTGTTTTATACTAACCAAATTATTTTAAGCTAAACTAATGAAATTTGTTGATAGAACTCAAAGTCCTATTATCAACTGAGAAGAAGAAATCAGAACATTAGACTGAAGTAATAATGAACCATAAGGGGGAGGAAGAACACAGAACTTTTGGTTGCAATTCTAAAGAGAGGATAAGAAGCATGAAGATGAGAGAGCCTATATAGAAGAGCTTGCTAAATGGGAGAAATAAATAGTTATTTTTTTCTTTGAAATACAAATGTCACAATTACTACCACTACCAATCTTTCCTTCTACTGTACCATAGGAAATATTCAAATAATTTTCAAATTTATGTGAAGTGAGTTATCATAATCAGATAATCAGAACTCATTTTCAAGAGACCTAATGTTCAGGTCTAAGCCTTAGGTTTTATTTGTATTTCAGTATTCTACCAAGAAAGAGAACATTATACCATCTGCCAGTTGCTGCCAAATGTATGGTAGAATGCATTCCCAAAAGTAAATTCCATAAAGAGGAGTCTACATGAATAAGGAAATGACCACAATAAAATAACCCCAACCTATCTGCTGTTATTATTGTACAATTCACATAAATATTGCAGTCTTTAATAACAAGACTTAACTTTAAGAGACTATGATCAACATAAGAAAGCTCCTTGATCAAAGGAGCTATTGTTCAGTGAGTCTCATTATTTAGTGTGCCTGAGGTACAGTAGGATCAAAATAAATGTGTGCCAAATGAATTTACCGCACAACTGTTGTTGTCATAGCAGTGAAATGGAATAGCTTAATAATAACTATTTTTATTTTTATTTGACACTACCTGAGCTTAAGGTTTTGTTTTGTTTTGTTTCTGCTATAGTGCTTTGGAAGATAAAATATTTTTAAGAAACCAAGCATATTATAAAATTTCCATATTGTGTCACCATAACTTAAATTCATGTGTTAGAACAAATTATAGTTGGTTAAATATAGTCTTTTGATATACATATCCAATATATATCCAATAATATCCAATATACATATGATACATATAACCTAATTGGAATATTTCCTTATGTTATATTTAGAAAAAAAGTTGCTTTTCAAAATAGATCAGTCTCTTGGAAGTTACAGTAATATATATGTGTATAGTACATTTTAGAAAGTTAATATTTTCTAAAAGATAACATTTTTGCTGAATATTAAAATCCATGTTGATGAAATAATTCTACAATATCTATTAACTAGAAAATAGGTGATGTGTTTGGTCCTGACTAAATAATTTAATGCATTAAAAGTATGTTGAACTGTGCCTACCTTGTATAAAGTACACAATGATTTGTAGTTCTTTGCTCCACTTCATTAACTTTTTCAAATTTTGAGTTAAACTTAATAGGCTTAAATTTTCAAAGGAATTTACTTTATTATAAGGTTTATTTTTTTATTTTTATTTTTTAATGTTTTATTTATCTCTGAGAGAGAGAGAAAGGGAGAGAGAGAGAGAGGCAGCGTGAGCAGGGGAGGGTCAAAGAGAGGGGGGGAGACATAGAATTTGAAGCAGGCTCCAGGCTCTGAGCTAGCTGTCAGCACAGAGCCTGACGTGGGGCTCGAACCCAAGAACCATGAGATCATGACCTGAGCCGAAGTCAGAAACTTAACTGACTGAGCCAACCAGGCACCCCTTTTTTAAGTTTTTATTCATTTTTGAGATACAGAGACAGAGCAAGAGGGGGAGGGGCAGAGAGAGGGGGAGACACAGAATCTGAAGCGGCTCCAGGCTCTGAGCTGTCAGCACAGAGCCTGATGCGGGGCTTAACCATGAACCATGAGATCATGACCTGAGCCGAAGTCAGACTTAACTGACTGAGCCACCCAAGTGCTCCTATTATAAGGTTTATTTTGAATAATAAATAAGGTGAAGCTTAAAAGATTAAATGAAATTGAATGCAATTCTGATAGTGCAACCTTATATACTGCTTAAAGTTGGGATAAATTGTAGTGTCAAATAAAAAATATGTTCTGTTAGTTAAGAGAATTTTTCAGAACATTTCTAAAATACAAAGCATAGACAAGTTTTCCAAATTGCTATCAACTTATTTCTAGGAAGAAAAGTTATGGAATTATCAGTATTGCCATTAATGCCTAATATGAAATCACTTAAAATGCATACGATACTATAGTTTTTAAAATAAAATTCTAATTGCATTATTTTCATTAACATTCATGCCCTGACATGTGACAGAGGCTATATGACATAACTAGTGTCATTACTAATTCAGTTTTTATGCACTCAATGATAAAAATTATGTTACAAAATATATTTAAAACTGTAACTGAAAGTTTTTTTAGGATTAGAAATCGTTGTGGAGGAGCGAGGAATGATGAAAGAGCATAGTAGTGATGTAGGGTGTCTCAGGTGTCAGAAATATTCTACTACTTGTACTAGACAGTGGTTGCTTGGCTATGTGATCTTTGTAAAAATTCACCAAACCACACACTTACAAATTCCTGTACATTTCTCTCCTTATACTGACATGGGAGTTTCTCAGGATCGGCTCTGCCAGACTACACTTGAGTGAAGCCAGCCATCAGCCCTCTGCATATTTATAACTTCCAATCAGCTTTCAGCTTCACTATCTAACATGTGTATACAGACAAGGAACTCAAAATATTTGAGAAAGTTCTATAATATGAAAAAGCAAAACAAATAAGCAGCAGGAAGACACTTTGAAACAATGACTAAACGAGAACAGCTTCAAAAATAGATATTAATATGTGCAGAAATAAATCTAATAGCATCAAGGAACATAAAACAGGATCCTCTATGAAATAAGATTATTCAAAGAACACAAACATGGCGCTGATAATGAAAAACTCTAGGGGCACCTGGGTGGCTCAGTCGGTTAAGCGTCCAACTTCGGCTCAGGTCATGATCTCATGGTTCGTGGGTTCGAGCCCCATGTCAGGCTCTGTGCTGACAGTTCAAAAACTGGAACCTGCTTGGATTCTGTGTCTCCCTCTCTCTCTGCCCCTCCCCTCTTTCTCTCTCAGAAATAAAGAAAGAAAGAAAAACTCTATAAAAAATTTGAATATCCAAGTGAAGACATCTCCCTAAAAGGCAAGCAAAAGAGAAATATATGAAAAATAGGAAAGAAAAGATAAGAAAATTGATGGAAATTGGTGCATCAGTCTAAGAGCTCCATTACCTAATAAGATTTCTATAAAGAAAGAACAAAGAAAATGAACTGGAGGAAATTAAGAAATAATGCAAAACAATTTTACAGAACTTAAGAACCTGAGTTTTTGGTAAAAAACTGGGTAGCTCAGTCACTTAAGCATCCTACTCTTGATTTCTGATTGAAATCAGAAATATAAGAAATGAATGAATGAAAACAGAAATATAAGAAACTGAGTAGAAAAGAACATCTTAAATATATTTAGGACCAAGGGTATAATGAGAGAGATAGGGGGGGTTCATATAAAATATCAAAATATCAAGTGATCCTGGAAGTCAGCAGACAGAGCAGCAACATCTCACACATCAAGAAAAACTATTATCCATCATGAATTTCACATGCCTTCAAAAGAGCACTTAAGCGTAAGGGTAAAATAAAGATAATTTCATATACTTAATGTCTCCAAGAATTTAACTCCAAGCACCCACTCTCAGAAAATTACTAGACAAAGTGTTCAACCACATTAGGGAAGCAGGCAAGAGATGTGGGATCCAGTAAAAAGGACTTCAAACAAAAGAAATATGTGAGTGGAATTATTGAAATGATGACAGTGGTAGCCTCTGGACCATAGATGTGTCACAGGGCTGGTGACAAAACAAGGTACTCTTGTAAGTTTGGAAGTCTTTTGGGACAGACTTGTTTGTAAGGGTGACACACACACACACACACACACACACAAGCACCACATGCAGGCACATGTGCGTGCATGCGTGTACACACACACACACACAGATACATATATCTGAGAGCATTTGATGATAAATTAGGGATAAGTTAACAGAAGATTTGTTAACAGAAAACTTAACAAATGGGACAAAAAGATTATTTTCTTAAGAAAAAAATGTTTCTCAAAGGACAGTATATTTCATGTCCAATTGTCAATGCAGTGTGAGAAGATATCAAGATAACAAATCTCACTTTTTCACAGTGAAGAGTCAATAATCTATTGGTAAGAGTACTGTCTATGTTCCTTCTTTAAAAAAATATAAGTACATTATTCCAAGGTACAGAGGCAAATACAGGAATAACTTAAAGAAAATGGAAATGATAACCTCTGAAGAAAGGCAAAAAGGGACTTCTGTTTACTGGTAAAAAAAAAAAAAAAAAGGTTTGTAGATTTTTTATACTCTTACATGCAGAAATTTGACAAATTTTAAAAATAATAATACCTAAACATACTAATAGCCATGGGACTGCTCAGATCAGTTTCTTCACTTATCAGAGGAGGAAGATGATGCCAAAATAGATCAATCTGGGGCAAAAATACAATGGCTAAGCTAAATTCATGATAGAAGCTTTTAGAAGCCCCTGGTACCTCAGTCACTTAAGCATCCTACTCTTGATTTCTGCTCAGGTCATTATCTCACAGCTCAGAGACAATGACAGCGCAGAGCATTCTTGGAATTCTCTCTCCCTCTGCTCTTCCCCTGCTCATGCACATGTGTTCTCTCTCTCTCTCTCTCTCTCTCTCTCTCACTCTTTCACTCTTTCTCCCTCTCAAAATAAATAAATAAACATTTAAAAAAAACATTAAAAAAGCCTTTGGACTACGAGGCAGGTGGTCTTTTACTAAGGAAAGTGGAAAGTGGTCCCTTTCTTAAGAAAACCACTCAGGGAGGCGGCTGGGGTAGCTCAGTCTGTTGGGCTTCCAACTTCAGCTCAGGTCTGATCTCACAGATCCCAAGGTCCAGCCCCGCATTGGGCTCTGTGCTGCCAGCTCAGAGCCTGAAGCCTGCTTCAGATTCTGTGTCTCCCTCTCTCTCTGTCTCTCCTCCACTCACACTCTATCTCTGTCTTCTTTTAAAAATAAATAAACATTAAACAAATTGGGGGAAAAAAAACAAAACCATTCAGGAATAAGTTTCCAGATATGTTTGTGATTACTAGACCTTTTCATTCCATTATGACATGAAATATGAGCCACTCAATATTACTACATGATATTTTCCAAATGTATTTTGCTTTAACCTTAAAAATAATAAGATAGGGGTGCCTGGGTGGCTTAGTCAGTTAGTTAAGCATCTGACTTTGGTTCAGGTCATAATCTCATGGTCTGTGGGTCTGAGCCCCCCATCGGGCTCTGTGCTGATAGCTGGGAGCCTGGAGTCTGCTTTGGACTCTGTGTCTCCCTCTCTCTCTGCCCATCTCCTGCTCATATTGTTTCTCTCAAAAATAAACAAACATTAAAAAATGTAAAGAAATAAAGTAACAGCCACAAGGATAGGCCTATCTCATGTAGAAAACTGTCCCTTGTAGAATTCATGAGAATGAACTCATGAATTGGCTCAAGTTGGCTCTTTAACACAGGGTTTTTAAGTTTTCTAATTTTTAGTTAGTTATGCCAAGTGAGTAAGGAGCAAGTTCTGAAAAGATGCACATATGTACATGTACACAGAACTTCTATTACATTCTTCCTTAGAGTTTTATTCTCATCTTTACTCTGAGCTTTATGTTTCCAAGGTAGCATAATCTCTGCTTTCCTGGATAACAAAATCCTTCAGGGGATACAGCCTAATCTTATTCTTGCAGTTCACTTTTACAGGGAATTCTCAACTGAGGACTGGCAAACCACAGACCTGTGGGTATGTCTGGATTCACTGAAAAACAAACACTAAAATTAAATATCCTTTCATTTGTACCTGCTTACTTTGAATATCATAACTCCCAATGTAATGAATGGAACAGATGCAATCATAATTTAACATTTTTGAGGCAGCTTTCTGGGCTAGCCCCAGGGATGTAGTTGTGTGTGTGTGTGTGTGTGTGTGTGTGTGTGTGTGTGTGTGTTTAATTTGGCTTATATCAGCAATGAGAAGCTCCAATTTAGGAAAAAATAAAACTTGGAAACTGTAGCTTCCCATGCTTTCCTCAATAATAAATAAAAAAAAAATCAAAATCCCTTGCTTTGACATAGGACAAATTATCAATGATATACACAGGAAAGACAAGGGGTAAAGAGGGGGAAAGAGAAAGCTAAGAATACAGGTTTATTAAAAGAATCTATAATAAATCATCTAAACCATCTAAACAATTATTCAACCTGCTGATATTTTTTATTGCCTCTAGAAACAAGTTACAAATGATAGCCAGTAAAATGTTTAAATGAAATGGATACAAGGAGACATGGAACTTTATTTAGGGAAAAAATGGTAAGGAGAAAAAGAGTGCATATCTAAAGCATTATTAATTTGGAAAAATAAATAATTGTTTCCTTTAAATTTATTTACTTTGTTAATGATTTTCCATTTATAAAAATCCACTTTGTCAGGGCCCCTGGGGTGCCTCAGTTGGTTAAGCAACAAGCGATGGACTCTTGATTTCGGCTCAGGTCATGATCTCACGGTCATGAGACGGAACCCTACTGCAGGTGTGGAGCCTGCTTAAGACTTTCTCTCTGTCTCCCTCTGCCCCGCTCCAACTCACCTTCTTTAAGAAAAAATAAATCCACTATGTCATCCAGAAATAATTGCAGCATATTTTTTTTAAGTTTATTCATTTATGTTGAGAGAGATGAAGAGAGGGAGGGAGTAAGAGAATCACAAGCAGGTTCTATGCTGTCAGCACAGCACCCAAAGTGGGGCTTGGTCCTACAAACCATGCGTTCATGACATGAGCCGAAATCAATAGTCAGAGGCTTAGCCAACTGAGTCACCCAGGCATCCCAGACAGCAGCATTCCTTTCCCAGAATTTATCCTAGATAGTGTTTGTTTGTGTGCATGTTTTTTTTACTTTTTATTATTTTTTTTAATGTTTTATTTATTTTTAGGAGAGAGAGAGAGACAGCGTGAGCAGGGGAGGGTCAGAGAGAGAGGGAGTCACAGGCAGAAACAGGCTCCAGGCTCTGAGCTGGCAGTCAGCACAGAGCCCGACGCGGGGCTCAAACCCACGAACTGCGAGATCATGACCTAAGCGAAAGTGGGACGCTTAACTGACTAAGCCACCCAGGTGCCCATATTTTTAATGTTTAGTTATTTTTGAGAGACAGAGAGACAGACCATGAGCAGGGGAGGGAGAGAGGGAGAGGGAGACACAGAATGCAAAGCAGGATCCAGGCTCTGAGTTGTCAGCACAGAGCCTGATGCAGGGCTCCAACCCACAAATCTTGATATCATGACTTGAGCCAAAGTCAGACGCTTAACTGACTGAGCCACACAGGCACCTCAATAGTGTTTGTTTCAAATCTAGGAATTAATTGTATTTTGTGTGCCACCTAGAGCATAGAGGTCCGCTTTACAGAAAATCACCTCATTAAATAAATAGGCTGCTATTATTTTGTCCTTAGGAAGATTTTTGGCTATGACCCTGCTAGCTAGAGGAATGTGTGCATTTCTAACAAACAATATTCTATTTCTTTCCTACATATCATGACCCTCAAATGTCATAACCTGCCAGTGAGTAAAGAATTTGTCTCCATTACATACATGTTGTGATGGCAACAACAAGTTATAATACCTTTTCTTGAGAGTCACAGATATTAACATATTCACCAATTATGGCTCATAACAAAAAGAAAATTTCACTCTGGTACTTGAGACCAGGCTTCTTTATTAGTGTATGGTCTACTCAGGATACACTAAAATAGGTTTTCCTCTAATGACTTCTATAGCCAATTCTTTAACAACTTAAAGCCTTCTGGGCACTATATTTCTTCCTAAATAAAAGCTCTATTCTCAGTAGGAACCCAGGCCAGTAAATATGTGGAAATCATTCAGAAAATAGACTGATTTTTAAATAGATTTTTAAGCAGGTCACTTCAATGCTGGTGATGTTTGAACTATCACTGCTTGTAAATTCAACATGTATTCCACCTTTTAGAATTTTAATTGACATTGGCATAGAAAGTCAAAAAGTAAGATTGTTCCTGCTTATATTGTTCTACTTATAAGGTCTAATCCCCTTTTTTATACTTGTTGGTCAAAGTCAAATACAATAATATGCATGTTACCGTGAAATAGGCATATTACTCATGTGCTAAGCTTGCCTGTATCTGATAGATATTTTGGGGTAGAATTTGTTATAGTTGAATCTCTTCTGGTTTTAAGTAAAGAAACCCACTTGACTATCTTTGAAAAACGAATAGAAGGTAATTAATCCACAGGAAAATATTACAGATCTTAGTTTTAAACAGAAGTTAGATTAAGTTATTGGATAAAACAACCAGAGATCTTTGCATATTTTGTGTCCTCTGTATATCAGCTTCATTTCCTTTTCCTTCTGTTGACACATTTCTGAGTAAAACTCCCAATGCAGAATACAGATAGTTCAAATTTTCATAGTTTATATGTCAAAGTTTTTACATTTACAAACACATAGAACAAAAACAAAATAGAAAACAAAACCAAAAATAAGTCCATGAATCACCTCACATTTTCAGGAAATAAATTCTGATTGGCTTAACTTATGTCAACTGGCTTTCATTACGAAGCCAACTGTAGTCATAGGATAAGTTTATATAATGAAGCATGAGTCTTGGGGGTTCGGACCTATGAGTAATAGTCATTTTCCAGGAGAAAAAAGATACATTATAAGCTAGCAGACATTCTAATAGATTTGTAGCATTGTATTGTTTCCATGATTTTGATATTTCACCACCATAAATTATAGTATATATTAAAATAATTGACCAAATACAGTATATAAATGAAGTATAAAATTTATTTAGCAGTTTGATATAGCAACATATTATCAAAAATCTGCAATTTGCCAAGAATTGGCTTTAATTAGGAGAATGTTTAGAGAACAAATATAATGTCTACTCTCATTTGGTGAATTCTTCGGGAGGCAAACAGATGGTCAAGACACATTTAAACTTTATGAATATCAGAAATAAATAGGGATCAAGGATGCATTCAGGAAGAGGTGAAAGGTGTATGATCCTTTTCATCCCAAATTCTAGTCACAGCCATATTTGGTAAAACATACCAAGGATGATCACTGAAGCAACATAAATATTGAAATAAAAAGTTTGAAATATGAATGGCAATTCTGACCTGTCTGGTAAAACCATTTAGAAATGTATAACTGAAAAAATTGTGTGCACTTTTATATACCAAAGACTAATACGCATTTGGATATACTTTACTTACAAGCTTTATGCAATTTATTTTTTTAAAATTCCATTTTGTTTTGCTCCTTTTGATACATAAAAAGGAAGTATAAAATCTGGTCTTAATGACCAGAGCATGATTCCATTTGGCGTAGACTATAGCAGAACTTAATTTGAGACAGATACTAACAAGATGTTTACCCATTTAGTGTCCTTATTCTAGACACAAAGAAAGATTATCTTTCTCAGTCTTGCTTATAATTATGCTGGGGTCATGAACTGGATTCTGGTCAAATGTAAGGCTAGAAATGTTGTGTGTGAGTCCAAGCCTTTTTATAAAACAGTTTACAGAATCTCCCACAACTGTCTTTGAACACTAGCTGGAAGAATGGAAAAGTTCTAGAAGAAGACTCTTTGGGGTCCCTAGAAGAGGGTCGAGCAGCAAGATTTAAGAAGTCTCTTTTCCTCAGTTGTCACTGAAGAGATCTCTCCAGTGCAGTTATGCACTGTCATCTGCTTCTGACTTGAATAAGAAATAAAGATTTACTGCATTAAATCTCTAAGATTTTAATTTTTTTAAGTTTTTTTCTTTCTTTCTTTCTTTCTTTTTTTTAGCACTCTGTACCCAAGGTGAGAGTCTAACTCACAACCCTGAGATTAATATTTTAAACTGTTTATATACCAGCTATCATTCATGGCCCTGGCTTAAATGATAGTGTAATTGTGATTTTTATTTATAAGAGAGCAACAATATCTTATAATTCTCCAACATTTTGAGGTCAGTGTTCACTCTTACTGCTTGTAGTTTGAAGTTTGTTAATGATTACCTTTTCTTGAAAGGAAACAAACAAAACAAAGCAAGAAACCAAATTGTTCCAAATTATTCCTAAAATCAAGTTGGAAGGCATCCTTTTAAAACAATTTTAGACTGACATGCTTCCACCACTGAAGAGTAAACACTATATGAAGGAAAAGAAGTGTATTGTCAGGAGAATTGAACTTTTAGAAGATATACTTTCATTTTTAGATCTACCGTCTACTAGCTGTAGGGCCTAAGGCAAGCAATTTTAAGTATCTGGGTTTCAATTTCCTCATATGTAACATGAAAGAGTTAGAGCAGACCCCCGAGGTCCCATCCAATTCCAAGATTTAATGATCTAGGAATAGCCATGACTTGGAAAGGAAGAAGAGTTGTAGAAATAATGGAAAGAAGAAGGATATGAAGGTTACAGATTGAAGAAAATAAATGTTAAAATAGAGGTGTGGCACAGATTACAGAGAGAAAACAAAACTGTAGAATGATCACATTCACTACAGTTGTAGAAGTTCTATGTACAGAAATCTTGATGTATAGAAAGTCATTTTAAAGAGATTAGTCTGTGAAATCGAAACTGATTTCAAAGACTGGGTCTGCAATATATACTCGGAAATGTATCTAAATCTATTTGCACTTGAGTTCTCCACTCCATAAATTAAATAATAACAACTTTTTCTTAAGTGAAAATTAATTAAGTTAAGTACTTGTAAAGAACATAAAGTGACATAAAATGTATGAAATATATTCCAAAAATAGAATGAGTTTATTTAATAATTTATTATTTTAATCCTTCCATTCCCAAGTCAAATTAAGTTTTCACATTTCTGTATGAGTTATCAATTTCCCTCTAATTTACTGTGTAAACTTGTCAAATCACTTTCTGTCTCTGTGTCTCAATTTTCTAATCTATGAAAAAGACCATCAAACTGAAATATTTTGAATTCTCTTCAAATACTAACATTTTATTATATCAATTTCCTCTACATTGATAAAGAGCATCTAGAATTGGCAAAATACAGAAATTAGATAAAGAGTAGAAAATTATGACTATATTTTCCCTTTATAGACATTGCAAGCACCTGAGAAAACATGATAATCATAATCATAATCATAGCTTTTTAAAAAGTCAAACTTCTTAATTTTCTAAAAATTTTCTATATTACTTAAAGGATTTGAGTTAAACAATGAGATGAACAGTAATAGGCTTGAATAGTAATGGCACCAAAAATATTTGTGAATATTAAATAATAATTGAAATTTCATAAATTTCTTATCCTTTATACTATTAAAAGAGAGGCCCTAAGAGATAAAGCTACACATGCAAAAAATCCTAAGTAAATCCATAATTTTAAAATTAAACTCACTTTACATATTAACTATTTTGGTTGTTGATTTGATTTTCATGCACATAAAAGCAAAAGTAGTGGAATTACTTTCAAGTGGTAGTTATGTTGATACAAAAATTAAAAGAAAGGTTTTTTTCTAATGCTTATATTTTAACAGCTGTTATAACTTTATCACCATTTTCTCCTGACTTTATTATCGATGGATACATGCTGTTAGAGGGGAGCTTGAGTAGTTGTTATACTAACTTTTTTTGTACAAGTACTTCAAATCAAAAGTTTAAGCCTTGGGGTGACTGAGTGGCTCAGTCAGTTGAGTGGGTCTGACTACTGATTTTCGCTCAGGTCATGATCCCAGGTTCTTGGAATCAAGCTCCATGATGAGCTTCGCAGGTGGAACTTGCTTAAGATCTTCTCCTTCCGTCTCTTTCCCCCACCCCACCCCTCCCCCCTCACAGTCTATAAATAAATAAATGAATAAATAAATAAAGTTGAAGCCTTAATTCAATGTTTTAACTTTCTTCTTTGAGGATGACAGGAGTCATTTAGGATTTGACTTCAGATGTCTTGAATCTTAAAATGGCATCATACATGAAAAACAAAAGGAAATGCTGGTAGTCAACAGAATTCTGAGAAATGGAAACATATATACGGGAAGAAATTTTGGAAACCACTCTAAAGTCTTTAGGGTTAATAACACCAAAATTTCATGTTAATTGGCCAAAAAAAGATAAATAATGTGAAATTTAACTCAATGTGTAGTCTCAAAAACCACGTTGGAAATTTTACAGTCCTCCACCTGTCTTTTAGATATAACTAATGAGATTTTTAAGATTCTGCTCTATATTTTATCTTCAATTTATTCTTTTTTTTAAATTTTTTAAATTTATTTCTAGGAGGGAGAGAGAGAGAGAGAGAGACAGCGTGAGCAGGGAAGGGTCAGAGAGAGAGGGAGTGACAGACTCAGACACAGTCAGCACAGAGCCCAAAGCGGGGCTCGAACCCACGAACCGCGAGATCATGACCCAAGCGAAAGTCGGACGCTTAACCAACTAAGCCACCCAGGCACCCCATCTTCAATTTATTCTTGAACTATATCAAAAGTGTGTGAAAAATGAAAGGATTAAAATGTCAAAGGTCACATAGACCCCAACTTAAATATGCTTAACCAGAAATAGTCTATTAGTCTATTAATTTGCTTCCCTGTATAATTATGGGGGTTTTGATTTCCTGCAAAATGTTCAGGTAGTGAAACACGATTCGTTTGTATATCGGAACCAAGCACTACACATGGTGCTGAATCAATGAACAAGATGAACAAGGATTAAAGGAGCAAGTTTTAAACACAAAACTAGTATGGAAATTAAAATGAACTATGAGCCAAGGAGCATAAACGTGTCTATACTACCTAAGAAATGTAAAACTAAGATGAATCTACTCATCTTGTACATTTTTATTATAAGTCTGTGGGCACCTTGTATATTTAGATTTCTTTCAGAGAATCATCAGCCTAAATCTATACACAGATATGGAGTGTCACAGTGATTTTCAATAATGGGAAAAAAATTCTCTAACAAATCCTTAATTATCTAAATAACTATGTAAATAAACAGAAGAAAGACAAATATTTATCATGCTGAACATTTTTAATGAAAATACTGTCCCTTTAATTTGCTCTTTAATGATTTTGTATTTTTACCAGAGAAAAAAAGACGTTATATACTTCCTTATCATCTCTATTAGTTACTATCTTATGATACTTTCAAAATTCTATCCAAACAAGATATTCTAAAAAATATGACATTTTTAAAATGAATACATTGTAATGCCTTCACTAATTAAAGTGTCCATATATCCCAATACATCCTTTGATTCAAATATCAACATACAGGGTATAAAGCCTTATGACATAGTCTGTTTTTTTTTTTAATTTTTTAAATGTTTATTTACTATTGAGAGACAGAGAGAGACAAAGCATGAGCAGGGGAGGGGCAGAGTGAGGGAGAGATACCGAATCTGAAGCAGGCTCCAGGCTCTGAGCTATCAGCACAGAGTCCCATACAGGGCTCAAACTCACAAACTGTGAGATGGTGAGCTAAGCTGAAGTCGGACACTTAACCAACTGAGCCACGCAGGCGCTCCGAACGTAGTCTGTTTTTAACACTTGTCAGTTCTACTGTTTTCAATATTTGCCCTTCCTAATATGTTTTGGGGGAAAAAAAAATTGTCTCCTGTCCGTATCTGAGCCATCCACCTCATAACATACTCCTAGCTACAATTCCTAACACCACGGTGGATTACAACTCTCCACTCTGCTGTAATTTCCTGGTCGATGGACTTGTTTGGCAGAATGTGAATTTTCTTATGTTGTTTTTATAGGTATGAATATCCCTTTAGTGCCTCACTATTTTATTCCCCAGGACTCTATGTTTTATCAGATTGGATTGAAAAATTGGAGTAACTCAAAGAAATTACAGTGCAGGAGGCATGGAAGCTCTTCTTACATAACTTTCCTAGCAGTGCCGGGGAAAATGATCATCACTAATGCACTGTAGCTCCTAACTTCTTCTCTGTCCTCAGACCTGGACATCTCTTAGAGCAAATCGCCTATAAACTGCCACGCTAGAAATGTGTACTGTCAGAGGGCAATCCGCCTTCCACCCAGAGAGATTGTCCAGGCCTCAGAATATATTTTCCTTCCTTTCTCACATGTACTTTCACTCGAGCACAGGAATGCTGCCATTTCCCACAGTTCAACCTCAGCACCTGAGTCATTCAGACTAAAATATCAAAGGCAGAAGAATTGAGAAAGATGATGTATTTACAGAATAATCAGGGATCCACTTTGGATCAGGCATTACAAATCTGTCAAAGTTATCCAGAATGGGCTTGTTCTCAACAAGTTCAATTTCCTTTTAAGTTTCCTGGATATGGTGAAGTGAAGCAGATATGTGTCACCTTTTTATGTAGCTGAACCTTTAATCATAACTTGCAGACATTCATGGATTACCTGGGTGGCTCAGTTGGTTAAGCATCCGACTTTAGCTCAGGTCATGATCTCACAGTCTGTGAGTTCAAGCCCCTTATCGAGTTCTGTGCTGACAGCTCAGAGACTGGAGCCTAAGATTTTATGTTTCCCTCTCTCTCTGCCCCTCTCCCACTCATGCTCTCAAAAATGAATAAATGTTAAAAAATTTTAAAAATAATTTGAGGACATTCACTCATAAAACAATTATTTATTATGTCCCCACTTCTGTCTATATTTGCATGTGTTCTTTGTATCCCAAAGTTTAAGAAATTTTGATCTAACAATGAACAAAACTGTCAAGAACCAGACCCTTACGAAGCTTGCATTTTTTTAAAAATGTTTATTAATTTATTTTGAGAGAGAAAGAGCACAAGCAGGGGGAAGGGAAGAGAGAGGAGAGAGAGAATCTCAAGCCAGCTCCACACTGTCAGTGCAGAGCTCGACATAGGGCTTGATCCCACATATCTTAAGATCACGGCCTGAGATGAAATCAAGAGTCTGACACTTAACCTATTGAGTTGTTCAGATGCCCCTGAAGCTTGCATTCTTTGGAGACAAGAGAGAAAACAAATAAGAAAAAATTTGTGTGATAGAAGATAATATGTACTAAGTGAAAAATCAAGAGAGGCAGTGTTGAGAATGGCCTGCATTTCTAAATAGGAGTCTGGGAAGCCTCACAGAGAATGGGAAACTGTGAACAAAGGGCAAGAAAAAAGGGGGGGGGGATGTTTTAGATAGGGGCTAATAAATGTACAAACACTAAGGCCTGCAGAATTCTCGTCGCACTAGAGGCAAATGAAGGAAAGCAGTGTGGCTAAAATAGACTACGGTAGCATAAGAATTTATCTCAGATGATGGAGAACCTTTTAGAGCATGCTACATGCTTTGGCTTTTGTTGTGTATAAAAGGGAAAGTACTGGAAGATTTACAGCAGAGCAGTAATGTGATCTGACCTAGGTTTGGCACAATCATGCTGACTGGAGCACTCAGAAGAAATTGAAGAGGAGCAACGATGGAAAAAAAGTAGAGCAATTAGGAGGCTGCTGCAATAATCAGGGGCTTCTGAAATAACCAGGAGCTACTACAAGAATACAGTGATGAGAAGCTGTTGCAATAATTAGAGACCATTGCAGTAATCATGGGCTACTCTAACAACCAAGAAGCTACTTTGATGAAGGATCACTGCAGTGACAAGGAGGCTACTGCAATAATCAAGCTTGAGATGATAGTACCTGGGTGGGGTGTTACAATGAAGAGCTAGAGCAATGAACAGACCCGGGCTTTATTTTGAAAACTGACCCTACAGGATTTCTGGACAGATGCCACATGTAATGCGAGAGAAAGAGAAAGATTTGAAAAAGATAAGAATAATGCCAACATGTATGTTTGTTTGTTTACTTGCTTTTGCTAAGGAAGTAGAAGATGAAGTTGCCGCTGATTGAGATGGAAAAGATTGTGGGTGAAGACGCTTTGGAGAAGTTGGATTGGAATTTCAATACTGGACATGGAAAATCTTGGGCAAGTTCTTTTCCAAAGCATGTTCTGAAGGTTACTTAGGTACATGAGATTCTTCAGAAAATGTCACATTTTTATTTTTAGAAATATCTCTATTTTTATATCTTACAATATATAGAAGCTTTTTAAAAGTCCTACTGTCAATAAAATGCATCATCTTTATTTCACCTTCTTCAAATTCATGGGTAGATACGAATGAACATGGGTTTTGGTTTGTTTTGAGATCTATATTTACTGTAAATATACAGTAGAAATATGGTTCTGTAGTACAAAAAATGTGGCAGGCATATACAAAAGAATATTGTTCCAGAATCTTTGTTGAATAACTACTAAGTGCCAGGAAATGCACAAAGTTCTTTATAAATATCATTTTTCCTACTCCTTAAAAAGCATGCAAAAAGATCATTAATATTTCAAATTTTCAAATGATGAAGTTTGCTTGCATAAAGAGATTATCAATAAGTGTATCCTTCCAACCCCTGTCCCCAGAAAGACATTATACATTTTTAGAGTATGTATTCTACTTACTGAAAAGAAGTAAAAGCCTCCTCTATGAAATGTCTCCTCAAATTGACCAAAATTGTTTTATGCTAATGCCTAAGAGGCCCTGTTTTTTCCTATCTAGGTAACAGCATTTGTTGACTATTAAGGTGATGGCCAGAAGAAAAAAAACACACTTAGAAATGTGTACTTAAGTAAAAATTTCTCTAACTCTTGGATTTTAGAGACAAGCATACAATAAACACTTCTATGTAACCTTTGAAGGAAAGCATTTTGAAAATTGAGGATTAGTTTTATTAATATTCATAGTTATCATTCAATATTCTTTACATTCTAGCTAAATTATATTAGACCTTACTAAGAAAAATAAAACATATATATTCAAAATTTTGTGATAAGAATATCCGATAAATATTAAAGTAGGAGAAGAGAGTCGTCTGTAGTTTTAGTGTCCACTGTTCCTTTAAATACAATGCAAGTAACATCAAAAGAAGTAAAGATTAATACTTCATTTTTTTCTGGAAAAAATCATCACATAATTATTTAAGTTGAAATTTTCATTTAATTAATTTTTTTTTCACTTCATTTCATTTCAGTTTTTGTGTTTTATCCCAACAAGTTTAAGGTCAATGAACGGTGAATTAGAGCAGGAGTTGCTTGCTACCACGGGTTGATTAAGTCACACATAAATATTTTGTAAGTATCTTCAAAAATATAGTATGAAGTGTTGGGAACGCTGTGCTTTCAACCATTTCTACCACTTTGTTTATACAGAAACAGGATTCTCACTGAGACAAATTCTGCTTTAGTGAGTGCTACGAAAGCTTATTCCATGGACCTGCTGCTTTTCTTGGTGATACAAAACAAATCCTGTGGTTATAAGAGTGTTAAGGAGAAATACGCAAGTTAGGAGACATTTCATGCAGTTTTATTCCCAAAGACATTAATAAATTGTCAAATGTGGTTTAAAAATATATCTGCTCCATTTTCTTTCCTGTAGTTTAGATGCTTCTCTTTATAGTTGTATATATTTTCATTTTGCCTCTTATGCATTTATGTAGAATATAAACACTTATAGCTGACATAGAATGTTTTACTCACTAAAAGACAGGAGTTACTCCTTCTCTTCTTGGTGTGAATCCTTTATAAGATTTTTCCACATTATTTATTATGACATTAAAGTCTATTAAACTTCTATTTAAGGACTTAGGGGAATTTTAAAAACTGAGACATAATTGGCAAATTCCATTGTGTAAATTTGAGGCACACAACATGCTGATTTGATGCTTATATTCTTTACAATATGATTACCACCAAAGCATTAGCTAAAATCTCCATCATATCACATAATTATCACCACTTTTTTTGTGGTGAGAGCTTTTAAGATCTAGTCTCTTAATAATTCTGAAGTTGATAGTGCATTATTAACTATAAGCACAATGGTGTGCATTAGCTCCACAGACTTATCATCTTGTAACTGTTGGTTTGTACACTTGGCCAACATCTCCCCCATTTCCCTACCCTCCAATGCCCGGTAACCACTATTCTATTTGTTTCTGACTTTGGCTCTTTTAGATTTGCATAGTAGTAATATCATACAGTATTTCTTTCTCTGTTCAATTTATCTTACTTGGCTTAATGCCCTCAAGGTCCATCCATGTTGTTCCAAATAGCAAGAATTCTTTCTTTTTGTGGTTGAATAATATTCCATTGGATGTATATGCCACATCTCCTTTATCCATTCCTCTGTTGAGAGACATTTAGTTTGTTTCCCATATCCTGGCTATCGCGAATAATGCTGCAATAAAAATGGGAATGAAGATATCTTTTCAAGATCTTTTTTTCATTTCCTTTGGATAAATAACCCAGAAGTGAGATTGCTGGATTATATGTGTTATAATCACCATGAAATTACAACAATATAGTTTTTCACTCCAAAATAATTCAGCATCATAAAATAGTCATTTTCTGGCCAGAATAATTTCACAATTATTTGCTGTAGGAAAATAGAAGTGTAAATATTTCATAATTGAACAATTTTTCCAGTCTGAGTTCAGTAGTAATAGACCCTCTTCATTTTTGATGTTAGAAATTTGTCTTCTTTTTTTTATTTTTCTTACTCAGCCTGCCTAGACATTCTTAATTTTATTGATCTTTCAAAAAACAAATGTAGGTCTTGTCGGTTTTTCTTTATTGATTTCTTGTTTTCAATTTCATTGATTTCTGCCCTAAGTTTTATTATTTTATTTTTGCTTCCTTAGGTTTATGTTGTTCATTTTTATCTATTCTCCTAAGGCAGAAGCCTAGATTATTGATGTTTGATCTTTTCATTTTTTAATGTATGCACTCAATGCTATAAATTTTTCCTAAGCATTTTTGCTACATTCAACATATTTTCATAATTGTATTTTCATTTCCATTTAGTTTAAAATATCTTAAAACTTCTCTTGAAACATTTTCTATAATTCCTGTGGTAGAAGTGTGTTGATTATCCTCCAAATATTTCCAGATTTTCCTCTTATCTGCTATTGTAATCTACTTAATTTCTAAAACAAATTTTCTCTATTCCTCATTATGAGAACCTTATGTTGCTCTTGTAGGTAAAATTCATGCAAGTGTGGCATTTTCCTTGGGATTGGGCCCACTAGAGTTTTTTTTGTTTTTTTTTTTACAAATAGTTTATTGTCAAATTAGTTTCCACATAACACCCAGTGCTCATCCCCACAAGTGCCCTCCTCCATGCCCACCCCTCCTCCCCGCCACATCCACCAGTCCTCAGTTTTTGTCAGCATTCAAGAGTCTCTCATGGTTTGCCTCTCCCTTTCCCCCACCATTTCCGCCCTTCTTCTCTCCCTTGGTCCTCTGTTAAGTTCCTCCTAATCCTCCTATACGTGCACACATATGATATTTGTCTTTCTCTGCCTGACTTATTTCGCTCAGCATAACACCCTCAAGTCCATCCATGTTGCTACACATGGCCAGATGTCATTGTTTCTCATTGCCATGTAGTATTCCATGGTATAGATAAACCACATCTTCTTGATCCATTCATCTGTTGATGGACACTTAGGCTCTTTCCAGGTTTTAGCTATTGTGGAGAGTGCTGCTATGAACATTGGGGTACATGTGCCCCTATGCATGAACATTCCTATATCCCTTGGGTAAATTCGTAGCAGTGCTATTGCTGGGTCCTAGGGAGTTCTATTGCTAATTTTTTGAGGAACCTCCACACTGCCTTCCAGAGGGGCTGCACCAGTTTACATTCCCACCAACAGTGTAGGAGGGTGCCCGTTTCTCCACATCCTCGCCAGCATCTAGAGTTCTCTGATTGCTCATTTTAGCCACTCTGACTGGCGTGAGGTGGTATCTCAGTGTGGTTTGATTTGTATTTCCCTGATGAGGAGCGATGCTGAGCATCGTTTCATGTGTCTGTTGGCCATCTGGATGTCCTCTTTGGAGAAGTGTCTGTTCATATCTTCTGCCCATTTCTTCACTGGGTTGTTTGCTTTTCGGCCCACTAGAGTTTTTAGCTCTCTAGATAGTCTACACTCAGCCTCCTACAATCCATCAATTATCATATAAGTGTTCCCACTTTCCAGTTACTGTCTCACACATCTTCTGATTCAGTCTGCTGATGTCAGCTGTGTATTTCTCTCTTTTCTCCTGACTCTTCAATTTGAACATGATGGCCTGCCCTGTGTCCTCATTTCTATGATGGGCCTAAATAAAGTTTTTGATTTTCAGTTCATTTCACCTATTCTCTTTATGTGAGTATGGGAGTAATTACCTCTAAGCTCCTTACAAACAGGAGCTTAAACCAGAATCATCATTATTGTATTTTTAATTTTTCAACATTGTTTGCAAAGCATTTGGGTTTATTTTGTGAATAATATCTTTTCTCTGTTGACATTAACTATAATTGTTGAAGTTGTTTTTTCCAATTGTTTTTTCTGTTGCCTTCATTTCTGTGAGTCACTGATTTTTTAGACAGTATTGTTATCTGCCTTTCATATTAAAGTCTTTCTTTTAAAGTTAGTGACATGTAGCTGTTCATTCATAATTAAGTTGGGGGTACTTAAACATTATTAAGGGATATTACAATGTTAGTGGCAGAAGACTTGGAATTTCCTGCTCATAAACATTTAAATACATAGGTAGCCATTATTTCTATTTTATCATATAATTCTTTTTGGTATATAATTATAAATAATCTTTAGATCATTTTTTTTCAGGTGTTTTAAAAGCCCTTGCAGGCCAAAGTAAGATTCTGCAAAAACTCCATCTCAAAATAGTGTTTTATGCCCAGAAGTCCTTGAAAAACAACAGATAATCTCTAGTAACTACTGAAGTCCTGGTTGGTTTTACGAAAAGTAAGAGAAGTTGGGGAGGGGGCCTTAGTACTACTGTCCCATGTATTGAGTCTCTGTCACTCTATGCCCTTCATTTCCAACTCATGCATGTATTTTACCCAAAGAAAAAGTGGTGAATGGGCAAATATTACCCTGAACATTGACGATCTTACGTAGGGCTTCAAGTGTGGGAAAGTTTACCAATGATTTCCCTTTCTTTATTCTTTATATACGATGCTTTACAAATAAATGAGTAATGGAAGATTATAATCAGCATTCTTTCTCACAAATTTACTTAGCAATGGAGGTAAACATCTTAATATATATGGTAGGGGACACTGTAGAAGCTACAATGACTGAGACTGTTAGTACAATTGTTTACATATTTAATGAAACCATTTTTCCTGATTAACTCTCTCTTCTCTATCTGTCCTTTCTTGCTACTCCTTTATATGCAAGCTCAATGAGAGTACACGATTTTGTTGTTTTTATAAATGCCTGATGTGTTCACTGATTCTTCTAAAGCAAACAGAGAATAGTCCCTGCCTTACAGGAAGATAACAGTAATATTTGTGAATTAGAATTGTTTTTAATTCAAAATATATTATGCTGATGAATTAACAAACATTTAATTATTAGGCAAAAATATATAAGAAAATTATTTTTAAAGACTTTCACAGACAGGAACATAATTATATTTTACTATTTTACAAATAGAAAACATTAAAATTTCTCTATTTTGTTATTTAAAATGAAAATAGAACATGTCATAATTTTAGTAGTAGTAGTAGTAGTAGTAGTAGTAGTAGTAGTAATAGTATATGATATTTATAACAGAAAACATAAAGTGGAAAGCAAAAATGAAAGCCAGTCATTCTCTTTTGCCTGGGGCCTTAGCTCTTTTTTACATTCTTTCCCCAAAAGGTAAACAAAGAATCTTAGCTAGATTGTCTTACAGAGTTTTCAAATAACAGTGTAAAACTATTGCAATTTAAAAGAAAATAACTTAAAACAAAGTTCCTCACCACAGTTGGGCTCCCCACTCCTTCCATCTTAACTTTTCAACATGCTCCCCAAATTGCTTTAAGTAATCTCCTTTTACATCCAATTCAATTTTTATAATCCCTGTTTTTAGAAATGAAAAATCTAAACATTAACACTTATTGAAGATATGCTAGGTTTCTTTTGTCTAATTTATTTTCTAGTCTGACTCTGAAACTTCCTCTCCCAAGCAACATATACTTTAGTATGTTTTAATTTCTTTTCTATTGCTGCATAACAAATTAACAGAAGAGTACATGTTTATTATATTACTTTTTTAATGTAATGGGGCCAATGGTCAGGAATCTGGACACAGTTCAGCAGATCCTCAGCTCAGGGTCTCAAAATGCTGCAATCAAGGTATAGGCTAAGCCTGAATTTGCATCTGGAGTCTTCACTGGGAAAGCATTTACTTCCGAACTCACTGAGGTTTTTGGCAGAATTCATTGACTTGTAACTGTTGGAATAAGATTCCAAGCTTCTTGCTGGCTGTCAGCTGGAGACTGCACTCAGCCTGTGGAGTCCTCCTACAGTTCTTAGAAACTGCTCACAATTCCGGGAGGCTGCCTGCAATTCCTTATTTTGAGGGCTTTCCCACTATTAGCACTTACTTCATCAAACAGGCAGGAAAGTGTCTAGATCAAGACTGATTTGCAAATCAATCAACATATTATACCACATTAATGAAAGATAATAACCATATGATCATTTCAAAAGATGCAGAAGAAGCATTTGACAAAGTACACGATCCATTCACGATAAAAGCCCTAACAGAGTAAGTTTAGAGAGAGCATATGTCAACAAAATAAAGGTCATATATGAAAAATCCACAGCTAATATCATCCTCAACAGGGAAAAACTGAGAGTTTTCCCTCCTATCATCAGAAACAAGACAGGGATATCCACTCTCACCAGTTGTTTAATGTAGTAAAGGAAGTCCTAGCCTCATGTAATTAGACAACAAAAATAAATGAACGGCATCCCAATCAGCAAGGAAGAAGTCAAACTTTCACTATTTGCAGATGATATGAACTCTACGTAGAAAACCCGAAAGTCTTCACCAAAAAACTGCTAGAACTAACGCACGATTCAGTAAAGCAGATGGAGGTAGAGATATTAACCTAAGCAAAATAAGTTAGTTGGAGAAAGACAAATACCATATGATTTCACCTTACATGGAATTGAAGAAACAAAACAAATGAACAAAGGGAAAAGAAGAGAGAGAGAACGGCAAAGCAAAAAACCAGACTTTTAACTATAGAGGATAAACTGATAGTAACCAAAGGGGAGGTGGGTGGCAGAATGGGTAAAATAAGTGACGGGGTGTACACCTGAAACTAATACTACACTACAAATAACTGGAATTTAAATAAAAACCTTAAAAATAAATAAATAAAATAAGTAATTTTTAAAATTTAGAAAAAGAAAAAAATGTAATGAAATAACTTAGCAAAAAAAGACAGAATTTTATATAACATAAGCTGGCATTCCCCATTTCCATGTTCTACTGGCTAGAATTAAATTATAGATCACACCCACATTTGGACAGGTAATATACAAAGTACAAATACCAAAGTTAAAAAGCATGAGTGGTATCTGAGAACATGTCTGCCACAATAAGTTTCTACAAATAAAAAGCAATTCTGGTAAGGAACCCTGCTGCTCTTACGGACTGCATAAGTACTGGTATTAAAATCATTTTCATTGGAAAACAATAGTAGTTGTTATTTGATAGGTATGTAACTGTTTTTAATAGGACTCTATTCTTTTTTTTTTTTTAATTTTAATGTTTATTTCCTTTTGAGACAGAGACAGAACATGAGTAGGGGAGGTGCAGAGAGAGAGGGAGACACAGAATCTGAAGCAGGCTCCAGCCTCTGAGCTGTCAGCAACCCACGAACTGTGAGATCATGACCTGAGCTGAAGTCGGATGCTCAACCGACTGAGTCACCCAGGCGCCCTGGAACTCAATTTTAAATAATGTTTTACAGCATTTTATTTCATTCAACTGTGTGTATATGCATGTGTCTCATACCAAAGATTATAAATACACCTTATGACTTTCAGGAGCTGCAAAGTGTTATCTTTTACGAATGTACATAATGTATTTAAACATTTCTTTGTTGATGGGCAAGTGTTTTGTTCTTCTTTTCTCACTCTTAGCTGCACTGATAAGCACCATTTTATATATTTCTTTGCAAAACTGTTAAATTATTTCATCATGCAACATATCTTGATATAGAGTTCCTGAGTCATCTAAAAGCATGCACATTTAAATTTTGATACTGATTGCCCCTTAGAAATTTGGACTTAACGTTCTCACTTAGTATGAATGAGGTTTGAATCCATGACCTGGATTCAAACTATGTAAACTATTAAAACACCTAAGCCTTTAATGCACAAACCAAAGTGCACAGACACAAAATTTTCTGAATTACTTGAAAGTAGATATTCTCTCTTACTTTTTGGAATATTCAAAATCAATGAAACCCAAAGTACTTGGAGACCTTTGAGCTATTTCCAACATTTTCTTCATTATACTTGTAAGAATAACATGATGTAAAACTTTTACCATTAATGGCTTCTGGCCTTTGAATTATTCATTAATACGTATGCATGTATTTGACATTATCACTGTCTCTTTATTTCAAGATAAAAAAATAAAGTAGCTAGTGAAAACCCCTCACTGAATATAATTTCCCATGGATGAACCTTTAATGAAATGTAAATATAAATAAATTATTTAATATCAAAGCATATTACTCTCCTGAATTATAGTAATATACACTTAAAATTTTAAATGTGGAAGAGAACTTTTATGTTTGAGCTCATTGTTTTGATGATACAGATGATATGCTGAACATGCACTTTTGCACATTAAGCAGGGTTTCAAAATTCACATAGGCAAACTGGTTTTGAACATTTGCTACTTTTAAAAAATTTCTCTGGCACTCATGATACAAATATAGATAAAATATAATACATGGAGAGTGAAATACTAAATATCCTTTTAAATTATATGTCACATACTCTATTAGAAGTAATAGAAAAATAGACAATGATTCTTTTTTTAAAAAGGGCGATATTCCAAACGGTACTTGAGGAGGATGGCTCCTGGCTAAAAACCCAAGTATCATTTTCAGGCCAAATTATGGACTACAATAAAGGCTTTTTACCTGGCAGGCCCCATGGGGGAAAGCTGGCTTACTCATATTGAGACCTGGTGCAAAGCCTATGCATTGCAGTCTCTGAAGGGAGCCAAGGACTCAGGTCTCCATCACTTTCAGCGTACATTTCCAATGTGAAGACATGACACATGGCATTTTAATATCTGACTTGTGTTCAGTTATTCACTCCTTAGTAATACTTTGACTATCATATATGCTCTCTATATGCTTACATATAGCTGTACACTATAGCTATAAAATAACTTACAGTTCCCTAAGCATACATTCTATTATGTATGACATTCATTCTTCCTGAAATGCTCTCTGTTTTCCTGCTTCTCAGTCTTCAAGATTTGGCTCACTTAACACTTTTTTTGTAATAATTCTGGCTGTTTTCTCCTTTAGGTTCCCATATTGCCTAATAAACTCCACTTATAGAACACATGACTTTATTTTCAATATTATTTTTAATTTGTTCTCTCTTTTCTGACCAAAAAGAAGCTTTCATTTTCATTATTTATTTATTTATTATTTAGAGAGAGAGAGGAGAGAGAGAGAGACAGAGAGAGACAGAGAGATGGAGGAGACATCGTGAGTGGGGGAGGGGCAAAGAGAGAGGGAAAGAGAATCCCAAGCAGGTTCCACACACAGAGCCCCACAGAGGGTTCAGTCTCATGAGTGTGAGATCATGACCTGAGCAAAATCAAGAGTCAGACATATATATCTCTCACAATTTCTTTATCCAGTTGTCATCAATGAACACTTAGGTTATTTCCACATCTTATAACTAATACCGCAATAATTACATGTATGCAGGTATATTTTCAAGTTAGTGCTTGCATTTTCTTAGGATAAATACCCAGAAATGAAATTGCTGCATCGTATCATATAATATCATACCATTTTAATTTTTTGAGGAACCATGATGCGGTTTTCTATAGTGGCTGCATTCATTTACATTTCCACGAACAGTGCACAAATTCTTGACTACTCTTTACTTTTTTTTTTTTTTTTTTTTTGGTGAGTCTAACTAAAAGTTTGTTAATTAATTAGATTTAAGCTGGAAGACAGTGGATAGAAAGGAGCATGTTTGGGGCTTCTTTCCTTCTTTTTCACTCTCTCATCCTGAGCTAGTTTCCCAAGGCTTTAGCACTCCAGGACAAGTTCATGGGGAAAGAGAAAGGAAAAGAGGCAGTAACCATTTGGTATGAACTGGCTTTTTACTTTGTTTGCCTTGCAGATGATCAGGCTACTTCTTTTCTCTGGTGAGGCCCTTTGATGAACTCTATGAAGCTTCCCTGATGACTTCTCTCTCCTGCATTTCGCCTTGCCACCAAGATTCCAAAGGATGAATTTCTATTCCTGCAGATATCTAGCAACTTCATCATTATCCTCGAAGTGTCCAAATCTAAATTTTTTTTTGGATCTTTTCCTTTCTTAATTAGACAAAATAAAAAATAAACCTGTGGTGTTTTTCTTTCAGTTTTCTTTCTGAATATCATCTCAAAAACAAAAAAATATATACATATCCTTTCCTTTAACAAAATCTGGAAGTGCAAATAGATCTGAATATTCTCTAAGGAGTAATGCATCAAAGAATATTCTTGCCCCTTGACCAAACTCTGCCCTTCTAACTGGGACAAATATCATCTGTGAAAGATACTAATTCACAATGATCTTTTTTGTTTCTTTGAGTTCCTGAAGATACATGACACCTAGGTATATGAATTAATAAAGTTATAGATATTTTTAATGAATGAATATTGCAGAAGACTAGTCTCTTAGGCAAGAGACTTTCAGCTATAGCATTTTAAAATCCCTAATTTTCACCACAGAAGAGTTAGTTAATAAACATAAAGTATTATTGAAAATGATAGATGCTTAGAAGTTCATACTGATATATTTAGTAGATTGATGAATTTATACATAATTAGTAAATAGTTCTTGACTTCACTGTACAATCTATAGTATGTTAAATAAGTTTATTCAGTGTGTATGGTGAGTTTATACATCTTTGAATCCTGGAATATATATCAGATTTCCTTATTTGCTCCAAAAATCTGTAAATCCGTAACTTTTCTGTGTGTGTGTGTGTGTGTATGTGTGTGTGTGTGTGTTTGCAGAAAGCTTTTCTTTTTAAAATAAAAAAGTCAAATTGAACCAAATTTTGGCATATTCCTGAAAGATGCGTTTTGGTGAAAAATTCTTAGAAAACATGTAATATATTTTTATTGTCCATCAAATTCTGTGATGAACAAAATGGTGGTATTTGAAGACTAATGTTGAAATTTCCATCAAATTCTGTGATAGACAAAACAGTGGTACTTGAAGACTAATGTTGAAGTTTCCAGTAGATCAATGAAGAAGAAAAGATATGGGAGGTGTTTGAAAAACAGAAGAAACCAATATGGACATTTTCTGAGGATACAAATCCATTTTCAAGCAAACTTTGCTTTACAGTTACATACGTATGACACAGTTCCAAAGAACCCTATATCATTCTATTTCATTCTAAAAAATTCATCAACCTACTACATTGCATTGAGTGCTTTTAAAAAAAAAAAAAACATAATGTGTATTTATTTTTGAGACACAGAGAGAGACAAAGAAGGAGCACGGAGAGTCAGAGTGAGAAGGAGACACTGTATCTGAAGCAGGCTCCAGGCTCTGGGTTGTCAGCAAAGAGCCCGGCGTGGGGCTCAAAGTCACGAACCGTGAAATCATGACCTGAGCCAAAGTGAGATGCTTAACCTACTTAGCCACCGAGTCCCCCTCCCCGCCCCGCCAAGTGCTTTTATTTTCAAATAGTAAAAGTGATTTAATTTCCTCTTTTATATTAAAAGTGTTCCATTCAAAATATTCTTAAATAGGAAAGGGAAAGTTACTGGGTCTTAATTGCTTGGGTTTTCTATGACTCGCACCTCCGCAAACAGGAGGCTTATTTATTTATTTATTTATTTATTTATTTATTTATTTATAGGAGAGAGAGAGAGACAGCGTGAGCAGGGGAGGGTCATAGAGAGAGGGAGTGACAGACTCTGAAACAGGCTCCAGGCTCTGGGCTGGCAGTCAGCACAGCAGTTAGCACAGAGCCCGACACGGGGCTCGAACCCACGAACCGTGAGATTATGACCTAAGCGAAAGTCAAACGCTTAACCGACTAAGCCACCCAGGCATCCCAAACAGGGGGCTTTCTAATAATCACTCAGCTGTTCACTTCAAAAAATCCTTTAAACAAAGAGAAGATATTAAACTGAAAAGACATATTTTGCAATGTGTAAATTCAGTTAGTGCATATAATTCGTGAAGATATACTGCTACCCTATACTGCATTGTTGCTTTTGACTTGTTATCACTGAAATTAAGGCCAGACATGTTCAAAGACCACTGGGGACTCCAGTACAATCAAAGAAGATGATTCTTTTCACAAGCACCACATCTTAAGAAATAACTTAAATGCAAATTTACAGTACGTTACATGTGTGGGCTAATTCTAATGAATGAGGGCATCTTTTGAACTTTCTAGTATCATTGCTATGTTTGGTATATTAATGACTTGTCTTTTATGTTTCTTGCTATGGCAATTGATACAAAGATATCAATCTAGAAAAAAGCAATTCTTTATTAAATACAAAATCAGATAGTTGCTTAATGAAGCTTTATTTTCTATTTGATAACTCATATTAAATATGTGATATGTCCAATGGTTCATTTGATAGATTTATAGAAAGTTAAATCTAACTTTAGTCTTACATTAGCAGTAAGACTTTGTGGGCTGGAGTGTTCTGCTTTTTTAATTATTTAGTGACTCAGTAGCAAGGCTGCCTCCACAAAGCCAACTGTTCACGTGTAGTAACAAATGAAACACCATAATCTTAACAAGATTATCATAATAAAGAGTCATCAGAGAAATTAGAATTATCTTCTTTAATTACGAGATTATAACCCCATTAACTCCTCTGCATGAAAAGTGGGAATTAGGGAATAAGAAAGGAGAATCCATAGTTGGCAATTAAAACCCCAGAGCAAATTAAAGGGAGGGTAGAGAAAAACATCCTACATGGATTTAGATATTTCAGGTAATTTATTTGGGAGCATATGTTTGTCGTAGATTGCAACTTCCAACTATAACCGCAGGAAGCATGCTATTTTGGTTTTGAATTTTGTTTTTTCAGATTGCCTAAATGAGCAACACTGAAAGCAGCAGACTTAAAAGAAGACCCTTATTTAAATATGCCTAGAGCTGTGAATTAATTATGGCCTAAATAAGTTATTAGAACAATATTGTCACTGATGCATTATTTATGGATAGTTGTTGAAAAGTTTGTAATCGCAAAAGTACTGAAGTGACATTTCCAAAGACATTAACATGAAAATGAGGAGAATTTGAAGAGAAAAAATTATTCAATGTGCAACCTCTTACTAAGATAGTCTTCAATAATGTATTCAGCAACTACATTTTTTTACTTCTAATATACACATGTAATATTCATAGGCCTGCTCTAAAGCTTTTTCAAATTAAGTTTGCAAGTCTAAATGAAAAAATAGACACCCAGTGACAGTAAAATTTATATGATAACAAAATTATATCCAGTCATTGTTACCACAAGCACAATAAATACACTAAGAACAAAATATCCTTCAAAGTTGTTATAGACCATGCAAGTTTTAAAATAAATACTTATCCACTTTCTTACTGTAATATTAATGTTTATATTTTAGATATTCCAATATAATTATATTAAATTGTAGGTGATCTGTACCTTTTGGAGATTAAATAAAACAGAAAAACAAGTGAATGCATTATATTCAGTGAAGCATGTTATTAAATTTCAGTATGGCAGCAATTTCAGTTGTTTATATTATAAAAAAGGATAACATGTTATTGTGTAAAAAAGATTTTACTGAAATTAGCTCTGACAAAAGACTGTACAGAAATAATTCATGAAACAATTCAGAAAAAGCAGAAGCAACTGCTACAGTCATTGAAAGACACACAGAGGTAAGACGCGCTCACAGGACATTTATTATGTATTCAATTTCTAATCTTAAATGGTCAAGCTACAGGCTTTGCATGATGCATTATGTATACTGTGTATATTAAGGAATAAAATCCAATCAGAGTTCTGTAGGGTCATGCATAGCTCAAGCACCTATGAAGAACAATTTTAGCTTTTGTTAACATACACTGTAGCATGGTTTATTTACTTCACAATTTTATGTGCTTTCCCCTTACATCAGGGGATGGGCACACTAAAATCAAGAAAGCAGCAGGTTTTATTTCTATTTCATACTTTCAGAATCTTGGACTTCATCTGTTGATTAACATTTCCAGAAAGGCCACGTATGATTTTCTTTTACGGTGTTTGATTTCCTAGCTTTGGGAAATACCCCTGGGGAATCGGGAAGGTTTTTTTCTTTCTGGATTTAGTTTGAGTTGTTTCTTAGATTGTTCTTATCATATGCTAATTTTGTTTCTAGTAACACAATAAACCGTTAAACAACATTGCTGCTTTACCATTTATCTTCCATTCTGCTTTTCAAATTGGCTAATTTGAACTGTAGTCAGTCACCCTTTATGCCTGCACAGAATTCAGAAGCAAAGTGAATTCCTCCATTGCCACATCAGGAGTAACTCCTGATTCATCTAAGTCAGTATCTCATTGAATTCTTGTGATCAATGATCAGTTCAATGATTAGCTTTGCTCATGCACATGTGAAGTCAGGTATAGTGGCTCAGACCTAGGAACCATTTCTTTGGTCATAAGGTGTTGGAGGTGATGCTACTGGAAGATATGATTTGCAACAAAGTGAATGCAGTAAGGTGGCCAAAAGAAAGCATGAAAAGATCTTGTATCCTTGAGGGCATTAGTGTACTACATTGATCCTTACCTGCAACTTCTTGTAATATAAGCTATCTTATTCTCTAAGAAAATATGGGTCAGATCATTAGTATGGGTCTATAACCTTTTAAATATTACAAATATTAATAAAATAATGCACTCCAATGGTAACTGCAATCTCTCAGAAACTAGATAGCTAATATTTTTGAATTATGCTATTTACAAAAAATCACTTCTTTTCTAAAAAAAATTAATGTTTTATTTATTTTTGAGAGAGAGAGATAGAGACAGCATGAGCAGGGGAGGGTCAGAGAGGGAGGCAGACAGAGGATCTGAAACAGGCTCCAGGCTCTGAGTTAGCTGTCAGCACAGAGCCCAAAGCGGGGCTCGAACCCATGACCCGTGAGATCATGACCTGAGCTGAAGTCAGACACTTAACCGACTGAGCCACCCAGGAACACCTAAAAAAAAGAAATCAGTTCTTAAAAGAAAATGATGACATTTTATTTTAGGTCTGTGACATTCTTTTGCCTTCTATTAGCTAGAACTATACAAAATTGATTATTTTTTAAATATTTTAGAAGATATTAATCCTCTTGGAGTTTATAATTTCTTTTATTCACTGTAACACTGTTGCTTTTTTACCTTACCAAATACATCTGCAAGGGCAAAGACTGTCAAATGAGCTCCACCCCTGTGTTCACCATTATGGATAATTGTTGGAGAATGACAATTATTCCTAGTGAAATAATTAATCCAAGTGGCAATTTTTTTAAGTGATCATTTAAGAAATAGACCTATAAATCTCTGAAGATGTATCTAGATAAGAGGAAGCATAGCAAATGGAAATTTAATATGCTTTATTTGAAAAGAACTAAAATAAATGTAACTTCATTTATAAAGAGATATATAAGAGCTTTATTTGAATTTCTAATTATGTAAGAGTCTTTTTCCAGTTGTCACCCTAAAAAATGATTATCATTAATCTAAGCCTACATTTAAAGTGCTTAAAGAAGGTGCCATTCAATTCCTTTTCACTCAATCCACATAATTAGTTTTAACAGCAATAGTTTTAAATAGACATATAAGTAATTAACTTTTGAAGCTAAGATTTGGCCCCCAAATGTGAAAGGTCACTTTGAAGAGAATACTTATATGCTGTACTTCAATCTTGGATTGTGTAAGATTGATAATAAATTTACACTAATTTCCATAGTAACCATCCAGCGGGGGAGGGTGGGATCTCTTTCTAGTCTTGCTGCCCTTTACCTCTGTTACTAGCATCTTGACTCCAAGTAATTATTGATGTCAGTTATGTGTCAGACACTAGTTTAAAATCAAATGCCAAAAATTAAAAGACCCAGATGTTGTCTCTTCTAGTGGACACATTATCATTCTGTATGACATTATAATATTTAAACATGGGACCAACACAAAAGCAAAAAGTAGCTTTAAGGAGTGACCAGGAAAGGTTTCATAGAGGAGGTAATTCTCAAGCTAGATGAGCTAATGATAATGATTAAAAAAGAGGTGCTTGGGCACCCGGATGGATCAGTTGGTCGAGTGTCTGATTCTTGATTTTGGCTTAGGTCATGATCCCAGGGTCATTGGATCAAGCCCCAAGTTCAGCTCTGTGCTGTGGGTGGAGCTTGCTTGAGATTCTCTCTCTCTCTCTCTCTCTCTCTCTCTCTCTCTGTGCCCCTCTCTTGCCCACTCAGCCTCTCTGTCTCTCTCTCGAAAAAAAAGGAAAAAAAAAAAAAAAAGAAAAAAAAGAAAAAGGAGGTGCTGAAATGAACGTAGAGAAGGACCAATCCAAAATCCAAGTATAGAAAGTAACATGGTTATACTTATAAATTATATTTCAAGGGCTCCTGGCTGACTCAGTTGGAAAAGTAGGCAATTCTTAATCTTGGGCCTGTGGTTTGAGACTCACATTGGGTGCAGAGATTACTAAAAAAGTACATAAACTTTAAAAAATACACCTATTACATTAACATATTTTTTAAAAAAGAATATTTCATAAACCTTTGGAAGAACTATAAGCATAAAGCAAAATAAAGCCTTTAGCAACAAGCTAAATGAGTAAGATTCATTCTTGTCATATTACTATTTAAAAACATTTTAAAGGGAGTAGGTGAGTAGATTTCAAGCAATACTTTTCATATCTTCTAGCATACCAATAAATAAGGTCAATTTTTACCATTTTGAAATGAACACATGGCTTAGTGGATCACAAATATTTTCTTTCGATGTTGACCAATACACTATTTGAGGGAAAAATATATCAGAATAGGGAATAGAGTCAGAGCTACCACAAACAAGGAACTCATATATATTTGTACTTTGTAAGCATAGCTTAGTGAACACAAAGGAATATAAGACTACATGAAAAATATTTTGGTTTCTTTCCTCATATTAATATTTTCTTTTTGCTTTGTTTCAGGCTTTTATCCATTTTGCAGTTTGGGATAAATACTCTTAAACTGCATTATCATATGTAGTAAATTGTGAGCTTCTTGCACAGAAGGATTACTTATATTTATGTCTTCTGCAGCAAGTTATCACATACTTCATATATAATCAGTGTACAACAAACGTTTATCGAATTGAGCTTTTTGCTTTTCTAGTGTATTACATAGTCTGTTCTTTTGTCTATCCAGAAAACTGTTAAATCAATGTATATAACTATTATACGATTTTCTAAAGCTCTGAAATAAAATATAACAGCACTCTGATAAAAGATGAGTTTAATAGCTTTATACTGTTGTGTGCATTAGAACATGATGTGTATGTGTATGTGTGTGTGCACACATATTTCTTTAAATTAAGAAAAGAAAACCTATTTCAGAGGTTAAAAGGGAAACATAAGATCAAAAGCATTTATATTTTTATCAGTTAAATCCTACTATAATAATTAAAAATTAATTTTTCATTTTCTAATAGTTGATATGTAATATTAACTGTAATTCACTGTAATTTTATATTTCATGCTTATATGTGCTAATATTACTTACCTAATTATGTTTGTACTTGGTTTATATGTCCACTTATATAGTCCTCTTTTCTTTCATTAAGATCAAACATCAATAGGGACATTATTTTAATTATTACCCCATATTTACCCTATATAGCAGGATAAAAGTCATTCATCTATCCCTGTTCCTAACCCATATAGTCTCAAAAAAGCAAACAGTTTAAATTTACTCTTACAATTAAAAATAAAATAAATCATTACATTACATTAAGTCAATTCCCTTTTCCCTTAGAAAACTCAAAGCCATCAAGGGGAAAAAAGAATTTAAAAATTTTTATTTAAATTCTAGTTAGTTAACATTCAGTTAATATTAGTTTCAGGTGTACATAACAGTGACTCAACACTTGCATGTATCAGTCCACGCTCACCATTACTGTCTTCATTAGTCCCTGTCACCTACTGAACCCATCCCTACCATCCCCAACCCCCACCAACTCCTTTTTGGTAACCAGTGTGTTTTCTATAGTTAAGAGTCTGTTCTTGGTTTTGGCTCTCTCTCTTTTTCCTTGGCTGAACTGCTGAATTCCACATATGAGTGAAATAATATGGTATTTGTCTTTTTCTGACTGACTTATATCCATCCATGTCCTTGCAAATGCCAAGATTTCATTCTTTATGGAGAAAAAAATCTTTTTGTCTTACAAAAAAATTTTAAGTATCATGATATATTAGAATATATTTTCTCATGGGGCGCCTGGGTGGCTTAGTCGGTTAAGCGTCCGACTTGCGCTTAGGTCATGATCTCGCGGTTCGTGGGTTCGAGCCTCGCGTCGGGCTCTGTGTTGACTGCCAGCTCAGAGCCTGGAGCCTATTTCAGAGTCTGTATCTCCCTCTCTCTCTGACCCTCCCCTGCTCACACTGTCTCTCTCTCTCTCTCTCCTAGAAATAAATAAAAAAATATTTTAAAAAAAGAAAAGAATATATTTTCTCTCTCATACTTAATATTGCACTCTGCTTGGGCTTAAGTCTATGGTCAAATTCATTTGCCTGTGTAGAGCCAAATACTTTTATCTGCAGCTGAATCAGGATTATGTCTATATGAGCAGGTAAAATTTTCTCAATTCCTCTGAGGTTAAAAAATATAAAATTCATTAAATACCCCACCTTTTCAAAATCCCAAGAAATTACCAAAACATATAAGGCCATTATAACACTATGCCAAGCAGAGCTAGAAAATACAAAGACACCTCTTAACCAAATTAGACCTTTACATAGAATTTTTATATGAAATATCATGCTCCCCAAATGTTACAATATTGATTCAGATTGTTGTAAAATCCATGAATTTCACCTAAAAATCGGTGTTGGCAAAAATGAGTGCATTCAGAACACTGAGAAGAATACCTTTCTTAAAATTCAGCTAATTCATGCCAATTGTTAAGACTATCACACATAAAATTAATTAGTCAGTAAAACTAAAGCATCAGATAATAGTTTATTAAGCCAACATTTCCATATCATGTATAATATATACACACACACAAATATATATTGTATAAGAAATGGGAATATGATGGGAAAAATATATATGTATATATGTTCCATTTACTTTAATATTTATAAAAATCAAATTACATATAAAATATGAGCTATTTTCACCATGTCATTTTCTCTTTCACACATAGAAATAAATTCATTCTCCAAAATAAATTAGTTCTTTTCATAAAACATTTTCCTTGAAGAGCATGATTTTATCTCAGATCAATAACAAATGTTTTTCTCATCCTTTCCAGATTACCATGACTTGATTTATTTAGGATATTAACATGAAAAGAAAACCTGGTCTTAGAGTTTGAGGATCCTGACAACCTCTATTAGCCCACTGGAATTCAATCCTGTTTAAATAAGTATCTGCTGCCAGATCCTTTCTTATCGCAAGGACGGTGTATATATATATTTTTTTTCACCAAAATCCATGTATAAAACAAGCAGTTTATGGGGCAGCTAGTGGCTCAGTCGGTTATACATCCATCTGACTTGGGCTTTGGTTGCAATCTCACCACTCTTGGGTTGGAGCCCTGCTTCAGATTCTGTGTCTCCTTCTCTCTCTGCTCCCCCACTGCTTGTTCTCTCTCTCTGTCTCTCAACACACACAAACACATTAAAATTAAAAAAAAAAAAAAAAAAAAAAAAAAATATATATATATATATATATATATATATATATATATAAATAAGCACTTGTTCTCATATTTTAAGGGGCATGGTAAGACTATATCCCAAAATGGACAAATGCACAATTGGCTGCTAAGCAATGATTTTTTTTTTTTTTTTTGTGATCCATTGCAGAGGTATAAAGATTTGGCCAAATCTCATTGCCCTGATCATACACTTCTGGTGGGATGTGGAAGTGAACGTATTAGCTAACACCAGTTTCAAGGGATTTCATATCCTAAGCTGAGAGGGATTTCATGCATGCCAAGGAATCTAAAGTACACAACAGTGAAAATTTTCACCTGCAGCCATGATGCCAGAGAGTCCTCCTCTGAATCTCTTCTGATACAGGAAGGAAGGTAAGTGTGACTTCAGTGTGTCTGATATTAAATATGAAATGAGTGATAATTTCACTATAATGAGGAGACTAATGTGGGAACAAAACAATAGACCTTATGTCATAGAATGAAAGAACAAAGTTGGAAACAGTTTGCTGATAATTACTTCTCAAAGTTATATCTTTGTTTACCTGTATTTGTGATAAATTCATATCCCACATGTACATGGTTTAAATTAAAATTTTTCCTTTTATTTATCTTTATCTTTCACATCCATACTGGAAGGGATCATGCAGGATACCAGTAAGTATTTGTAGAAGGAAGGAATCTAGGAAGTTAGAAAGAATGAAAAGATGGAAGGAAGGGAGAAAGTTAGGGAGGAAGGGAGGGAGGAGGAAGGAAGGAAGGAAGGAAGGAAGGAAGGAAGGAAGGAAGGAAGGAAGGAAGGAAAGGAAGGAAGGAAGAAGGAAGGGAGGCAAGCAAGCAGGGAAGAAAGAAGGAAGGAAGGAAACAACATATACTGATTAAACTTATACAAAAAGTGAATATTTCTGAGGAAGAAAGAGAAATACTATAGTCACTAAAAAAAGTCACTCAGTACTTTGATATCAGATATTATCTAAACATGTAGTGAGAGTGGTTTGGATCTATGATTAGTAACAACTAATGTGTTCCTGCTCATATAAAATAGCCATGTGGAGGATGAAACCCTAACATTTCATGGGCAAAAATTTTAATGCAAAGATAATGCTCTAGTGAAACAAAAATTTTACTTACATTCCAGAAACAAACAAAACTTCAGTTTTTCCTAACTTCAATTCTGCCTATGTATTTTATTTCCAAATTTACCACTGGAGTTCAGGGCATGGATGACACAGATAAACAAAAACTACAAGCACACATACCCTCCTTACATAGATATGAAATCAATTCAGAACACATTTCTGAATGTGACTGGATGTGTGCTTTGATCTATCTCTTGTATGCATTGTCTTTTATTTTCTTATCATTTTATTGAGATGCCTCATGATAGCTATGCTATGTTTCTTGCTCAAAGTAAACACAATATCCCATTGTCTTTGCTGTCTTTATCACACCTTTACTTTATTTATTTATTTATATTTGCATTTATTCTTTTCCTTGAGGAAAATTATCCTCAAGATTGAGGATATCTTATCTTACTAATTTACCTGCTTCTATCATATATAAGTACCTATATTACTTTGCATTTCAATTGGCCTTTCCTTTTTATTCTCATAATGAAACTTCTTAATTTGGAAGAAACAGATTAAAATCTATCATTGCCACAAGGCAAGCTTTGGTTTGTGGGTCCTAAGTGGGAAGTAGTTCTCTTCACATTAAAGAAGCCTTAGCTACTACGTGAGGCAAGGATTAAGTAGACACATCAGAAAGATGCGTCTACTGATTCAAATTTCTGAGATTTTAAAAGCAGTAAAATAGGTTCATTCTCTCTGAGTTTCCCGGGGCTACAAGTATGTGGGAAGGGCTGCACTGGCATATGTACAAAATAAGTGCTTATATCAGTTTTTACTTATTAGTAAAAGAAATTTGGGACAAAATTTTAGCCCTAAATACACAAGGAAAAACAATTCTAAAATGTGTGTTGTAATAAGCATGAAAAAGCTTTGTGCTTTTGTATTTCATGAAAAGGGTAATTTTAAAATGCAACCACTTCTAGCAACCAATCATACATATAAATAGGGACACTACTCCATGACATTTGAGGAGTGTAAGATAAATTTGAATGAGCTTTATATTATGTTTTACTTTACAATTGAAGCACTGCCTTTAAAGTTCGTAATAACGTTCATCAGAGGCCTTTATAATGTATTTGTTCATTTTAAATTATCTCTCCAGAGTTATTGTACACTGCTTATAAGTTAGATCCTCTGTTATAATTTGTAAATAAAGAGATGAAAATAATATCCCCTGTTATCAAAAAGGTCCCGTGGTCAGAAATAACAGAAAAATGTTATCTCAAAACACAAGCTCCTAGGTATATTTGAATATTATGTATTTAGCATACTGATGATTAGATTGCTTAATAAGTTAGTAGTGAGAATGGAGGCTGGCCAGAAGGGGTTGCGATAAAATAAACTAAATGTATAAGATTTAGAACATAAAGTAAGAATCACGTTAACACATTATGTTTGGTTTTAGATTCAAAGAAAGTATAAAGTGAGAGAAACAATTACTGGAAAATGTACCCTTTATTTTCCAAGTACTTTCTTATTTTCACATTATGTCAAGACTATTATCACGTAAACCTGATGCAAAGCTAGACATAAAATGTAATGGGATATAGCATATGTGATGATTTTCAGTATAAGCAAATATTATGCATGACAGAAATAAGAATCAAAATAATGTAAATAATGAAATAGCAACTGTGTATATATATATATATATACAGTTATATATATACATATAAGTGTACAACTTTGAAATATTTATTGAAATGACATGGTATGGTTTCAATTTTTATTGATCCCCAAATCAATCATTCTATAAGCAATGAAAGTTAATAATATTTTATCTTAATAGTGTTGGCATAAATTTACCTCTTCCTACTGCATATAGGTTTAACATGACAAGATTTAAACTCAGTGTAAATGGCATTTTTCTCAAGTTTTACATATCAATATGTGGTAAACCCAAGAAGCCAGGCTAATTCAGCATGAACAAAGTTAATTAGAGAAAAAATATGCTAAAATTAAGCATCTGATGCCATTTTGCACAGCGCTCTATCCATTACAGAAAAATAAAATACACAAGAACCATCATTTTCTTAGTGTTCCAACAGGAAAAAGCTTGACTCATTCACAGCAAGAACTTTCGGCTGCTTGCATCCACAGGCTTTGGTAACGGGGAAGATGCACCACAACTCAGAACAAAATGTTAACGACTAGCGCATACTACCTCAGACTGTCAGTGCAACAGCTACTTGAAGATTAATAGCTTTTGTAACTATAAAGAAATACTCAGACACTTGTGAACACTAGTCCTCTGCAGAAAACCCACCTACCTCTTAAGAAACAAAGGTTTAACAATTTTCTGTTTACAAATTAAATCAATACATGCCATGATTTCTGGAACCCAGGCCACATGTGCTCTTGCTGTGAAATGAATACCAAAAAACAAAAACAAAATCAAAAGCCAGACAAAAACAACAAAAGAACACTAAAAAGTCCTGTATTGAGATTCACTATCTAGATAATGTTGTTTGGCATGCTCTGCCAGCATGAACATGTTCAGATGAGACGCAGAACAAATTACTCCCAAAATGGTATTATGATCTGAAAATACAGTCTGATTTCAAAAGGACCAGACAATTTCATGGATGGTTGATTCATAACTGACCACCCAAAGAAACTAGAAAAGTCTTACGCGCATAGTCAGCCTCTTGAGGCTAATGTCATAGAAAATATTAGTTGCCAAGATACAATCGTAGATTACAGAATTAGAGATTTACTGCCTGTAATCCAGTGTTCTTTTTGAGAATGATACTTGAAATTAAATAAGCTCCAAATTGTGAAGTCTGTGAATGTGTGACTATTGTCTGCATAGCATTCTGGATGCAGCCTTATTGCATAAGAACATTACAAACACATAAGGAAACAAATCTGCCATGATCACAGAAATCCAGTCTTAAGGTATATGTATACCTTAAGTTTTGTTGATGAGCATTTGCATAGTATAAAATAGTGATGTATTAAACAGAAATACACAGTTCCAAATGACTGTTTCTTCTTTATTTGGCTGCCTCTTTCCTCTCTCTCCTCTCCTCTTTCTTTCTCTGTGTTACTAGCTGGAAAAAGTAAAAGTTAATGTGGCAAAGCCCAACATAACACCTTGCCTCCATACCTATTCTCTTCTTCAGTGTGAATCTGTGACATCAATAGATGAAGTATATTTTTGCATCCTCTTGAATTTAAATTGTTTATGTCTCTGCTTTGACAAATAGCATATGGTGAAAGTGATACTATGCCAGACCTAGATATGTCTTTTCATGGGCTGGTAGCTTCAGCCTTCTTTCTACTTCTCAGAACATTCACTTTTAGTATCCTACCCTTTAGAAGCCAGTGGCTGTACTGTTAGAAACACCAGTCACATACAGGTGCTCCAGTCAATAACCCAGGATGAGTCCCATCCAGCTCCTAGCATCAACTGTCAACTTTGCCAATCAGCTGGCTTGGGCATCTAGCATTGCTATGCTTTCCCATCACTGGAGTCTCAGCAAGCATCTGCCTTCAACTACATGAGAGACTCCAGGAAGAACGGCTCTGCTGAATCCAGTCAACTCAAACAATTATGAGAGATAATAGTAGTTATTTTAATCCATTAAATTTTCACCTCAATGGATAGCGATAGTGAAATAGTAAGAAAAAAGTCATAGTACAGATAACTGAAGACAATCTAGAGATTAGAAAAGGTAAAAAATAAATGTTTTGATGATATAATCAATTAAGAGTGAAAATGATGGTTGTATCTGGAAGTCAAGAGAGAGTTTAAAAAAATTATGTGAAAGAAAAACAAGGAACACTGAAGGTGGGGTTTGGGGAAGAATCACACTGAGTCAATATACTAGCCAAGAAAGAGAACACAAACCAATATAATGATGACAAAAATCAGTACACTGCTTCATGAAAGGAGAAAATGCAAGGTAGAGGGTGCATATGTTCTTGAAAGACAGGAGAGTTTATACTAGTTATGCTACTTGGGACTTGAAAGTTTCCATGCAGGATAGGAGAGATTTAATATATATGATTATAGCTGGTTTGTTAAAACAGGTGTCATTATTCACTGGCCAGGAAAGAGCTTCCTATGTTGGTCCATTACAAGTCTGACATTTCACAAATGCTCAAAGTTCTTAGTTCTTTTTCAGCTTTCAGTGATGGAGTGCTCAAAGTCCATGTATTTTTGTCATTGTTATTGTTTTTAATAGCTTGAGGTGATGAATACCAGTTATGGAGAAACACTTTCAGTTGTGACATCTCCAAGCAAGGGGAAGTTTTCCTTTTACAAAGAACCAACATCATCAGGTTTTATAACCTTTGTTTTGCCCAACTGTATTTCTCTTCAGACCTTCAGAACAAAATCTAATATGTTTTAGATTATTTCAAGAAACATCAAATTTTTGAGAACTTTTAAATCTATTGAACATATTTATGAAATTCAAGAATTAGGTCTGAACTCCAACACTTAGGAAACTACTATTTCAAATTGCACAATACAATCCATTGAATCAAGAGTGTTACCTAAATTAAACTGTAACATAGTAATAGAGAACAGCTAATATAGAAAAAATATTCCTATCTCTTCTTTCAAAGTCTTCCACAAATTTCCAATAACTTGTTCCCCTTAATCCTTACACTGTCCATTGGTTACCCTATCTCAAAAAAAAAAAAAAAAATCAGACAGTAAGTAACTGATTGGTCATGGACTGTCTCAAAACCTGAGGCCATTTAAGCAATTTTCTAGGTTCTGGTTCTCAAAAGTTGAATTTCATGATTAAACATAAAAATACTGTTTTTATTAAAAAATACAATTTACTATTTTTAGATGATGAAAATAAGCTTTCTACTAAGTAAATAAAAGAGGTCTTGTACAAAGCTAAATGAAAGTAATCATCTTTTGGACTATGTGTTAAAATGTTGGGGAGTTTATATAACTCTTGAACAATGCTACCTTTTTGATACAAAAGAGGTAAAAAAAGAAATAATTTCTAACCATATTTCTAAATAATGTAGATTTATAATCTATTCTGCAATATCTTTATAGTTTATTTATGGAAATAAATAAACAAATAAAAATTAAAGAAATGAAAAAATGTGTAGACTATGTAAAGGATCTACTTTCCAGAATTTGAGTCATAGGCCATTAATTTAATGGTAAGCTTCCAAAATGTTTGCCATTATCTATCTTGCTGTAAGGATTCCAGATTTATGACATTACTAACAAAATGATATAGAATTTTATACATTAGTTATGCATACATATTGAGTTTGGTCCATATGGAATTACTATACTGAAATACATATACTATATATAAATTATTATTTATATATCGTACATTTATATATAATAATAGCTATTATTAATATATAATAGATATTATATAATATTTCTAATATATAATATATCTATAATATATAGATCTATAATAATTATAGATCTATAATATATATATCTATAATATCTAATATCTAATATATAATATATATCAAACAATATATAAAATATATTATATATTACATTATAATATATAATATAATATAATATAATATAATATAATATAATATAATATATACTAAAATAATTATATAATACATTATATATAATATATATATATAGTATATAATATATACTATATAAAATATATTATATAGTATATATTATATTATATATATTATTAATATATATTATTTTATATATATATTTCCTATTCCAGACTCATATAAATAAAAACACATGATTTCTATTGTGTCTGGCTGTTGATCAGCAAATTTTAAAGATATAACTATGCTTTTTGTGTATCAAATGTTTGCCTCAGTTAGTCATATTTCATTATAAAATATATTACAGAAAGAGTTTACTCATTCATCAGGTTGATAGATACTTGGCTTGTTTTCAGTGTGTGGCTATTATGAATAAAACTACTGAAAACATTCATGTACAACTGTTTGCATGGACATGTATTTTCATCACTCCTATATAAATATCTCAGAATGGAGTTGCTGGATTATCTTAAAAATGTATATATACAGGACTGTTAAACTGTCTTACAGAATGGTTCCACCACATGCTCTGAATAGTTACCAATATTTAATGTTTCAATATTTTTAATTTTAGAATTTCTAGGGTTTTTAGGTAGTGATAACTCATTACAGTTCAAACTGCATGTCTATAATGATTAATTTGTTGAGTACTATGCAGTTAATAGTCATTTCTATACTTTCCTTCATGAAGTATGTGACTCTTCCCCATACTTTATTTTGTAATTTGTAATTTCATTATTTATTTTAGGAACTCTTTATATACTATGGATATATATGTATGACAGAGCCTAAAGGTTTACTATGAATTTAGAGGTCAAAGTACAAATTAATAATTATAATACAAGTTTTATACTCAAAATATTTGAGAACTGATAAAGGAGACACTTACTTGATGTCATTCATAACACTTAAAAAGTGTCTTTGGAGGCTTTTGCTGAGTCACATATTACTCTTAAGCCCAGGACTGAGGTCCTAGGAAACCAGCCACGTGGACAATACAGTAGGATCACATAAGAAAGTTAGAAGAAATGACTAAATAGCTATGGAGTGGGATTGTTTGAATATTTAAACAACCAGTATTACTGTTCTAGCATATCCTTACAAAAAAAAAAAAAAACCTACAAGCATCCTATCACATTGTATCAATTCTATGACAAGTATTTTACGTTTCACATTTTACTACAGGATATAACAATAGTGCCTGTCTGATACCAATGTTTCTTTACTTTTCTTTTTTTATTTTTTTAATGATTTATTTATTTCTGAGAGAGAGAGAGAGAGAGAGGCAGCATGAGCAGGGGAGGGTCAGAGACAGAGAGGGAGATACAGCATCTGAAACAGGTTCCAGGCTCTGAGCTGTCAGCACAGAGCCCAACGCGGGGCTTAAACCCACAAACTGTGAGATCATGACCTGAGCTCAAGTTGGACACTTAACAGACTGAGACACCCAGGCGCCCCTAATACCAATGTTTCTTAAAATTGTAGCCATGTAGTCCTCAAGATTTAGTTATCATTGTGCACTTGCAAGGTGGGCCAGACTTAGTCACATATTCATCACTACAAGTGAGTTATTTCATTTGGGTTAAATTACTAATTAAAATGTCTTTTAAAAATATTACAAGGCTATTCATCAATGGAACTACATATGGGTGGGGCGCCTGGGTGGCTCAGTCGGTTAAGCATCTGACTTCAGCTCAGGTCATGATCTTGTGGTCAGTGAGTTTGAGCCCCACATCAGGCTCTGTGCTGACAGTTCATAGTCTGGAGCTTGCTTCGGATTCTGTGTCTCCCTCTCTCTCTGCCCTTCCCCCATTCATGCTTTCTCTCTCTGTCTCTCTGTCTTAAAAACATTTTAAGAAAACTACATACGGAGTTGTACAAAACCAGGAATGAGAGCAAAAAGCAAATTTTCATCATTAGAGGGATGACTACAACGTCACATTTTCTTGTAAAGTAAGAACCGAGTACTTTATGGAAACTACTAAAGGAAAATTGCATCATAGACAAAGGTGATGATATTTTATTTTAAAATGATTACAAAAAGAGGCCTATCACCTACTAAACAATACTAGCAGATGCATGAGAAGTGCCATATACCTCAGAATGGAATAAATAAGTTTCAAAGCAACCAAAAAGTGATGTTTCCACTTTGTGGATTGTGTGTTCCGATTGAGGCACTGTGCCCTAATTTAAATTGAAAGTATTTTTTCTTATGTAGTAATTTTTGCTTAACAGCGCATCCTATAATCAATGAAATCTAAGAGTCATTAAAATACGGAATGCACATTAAATAACCAAACAGAATAAAAGACTGATTAGTAGAATGATTTAACTAGGAATCCTAGAGGTATGACAATAGGTATCATATTCTACATTAACAGGTGTCAGCAAGACTTACATCCTAGTGTTCTAAACAAACAAATCATGAAATGTTATTTGCTGTGACTCAGCCTCCTGGATATAATGAGGGAAAAAATGTGTAGTTGTAAGCAGTTTGGAGCAAATAAACAAAAACAAATAAACAAACAAACAAAAGATGAGAAATAATACCAAATCACATTTTCAAGAAATTTCAGATGACTGGGGCACCTGGGTGGCTCAGTCAGTTAAGCATCTGACTTCAGCTCAGGTCATGATCTCATGGTTTGTGGGTTCGAGCCCTGTGCTGGGTTCTGAGCCTGGAGCCTGCTTCAGAGTCTGTGTCTCCCTCTCTCTCTCTCTCTCTCTCTCTCTCTCGCCCTCCCCTGTTCATATTCTGTCTCTCTCTCTCTCTCTCTCAAAAATAAATATTTAAACATTTTAAAAAAGAAATTTCTCATGACAGTTGGAAAAAAAAACTTCAGACTGCTATAACAAAGAGAAATAGACATGACTTCAATAAGAGATTGAACAAATTCAGAGTTTTCTTATATTTATTTGCTATATGTCTTTTTTGCTTAATAAAAGGTACACTCAAGGAAAGCAGAAACATTACTCTTTTCCTGCTTTGGGTGCCTAGAAAAGTACATAGCATAAAATAGATATTAAATGTAGGGAATAGACAAAGACAGACTCTTATTTTTGTTTCTCTGGCAATTACATTTAAAAAGAAACATTACCCCCCACACACACACACACACCCCAAGTGGTTATTACAACGCATTATGATGCAACATTACAAACCTTTCACAAATATCACATGTGAAATGTCAAAAAAGAAAACTTATAATAAACAATATCCTATAAATAATTATTGCAATTTTAGGAATAAACTAATAACAACAACAATAATAGCAGCAGCAACAACTTTCATTCACAGACTTTAATCTTGCTGAATTTCTTTATGTGTCTCCCATAACCCAGTTGGCTCCTGAGCATGGTAGCAGTTCAAAAACCAAGTTACTCTCGAGATCTCATTCATAAATTTGAAGAGATGTTTTTGAATGCTTGCTATTAGCCAGTAACCAGTGATGGTAAACCACCGAAGCTGGAAGGTACTGAACAAAGCAGACGAGGTAATGATTAAGATCATATTTGAATGAATATCACTTTTAGGGAAAAAAGTGCAGAAAAGGAGTGAGACAGTGAAATCCAACTTATTCAGTTCTACAGCATTAGAAACATAAACATTAGTATACTTAAAATTAATAGATTCAAAACTAGATGAAATGGTTTAACTCATAGCTTTTTATTTTTTTTTTTTAACTTCTGAGGAGTATGACATTAAATAACCCTTTGGCTTCTATTTCCTTATCTGTAAAAAATATTTAAAAATAAGGATTTCCACAGCTTTTGTAACAATAAAAACAAAAGTATGTGAAGCCATCTTGTGCTCTTTAAAACACTATAAAAATGACAGTTATTGTTTCAATTATTCAAAACAGGAACCAGAAAGGTTATTCCTGCATGGCATTCTAGTGTGATAGTAAATGAGTAGATTCATGCAGGAATAAGTGGGACACAAATCCACTCAGATTCTGCAAAAGCAAATATAAGCTTTCATAAATAGTTGGGGTCCAAGTATATGACACATGATCTTTAAAGAAGAAAGGAAGATGAAACAACTCCATTGTTATACATTTAATTATAATCATCAACAGCCATAAGTTTAGGAAGAATTTAATTTATCATAATCTATAAGGAAAATATACTCTCCAAGTTTTAATTCAAGTATTTTTAAAGTTTATTTATTTATTTTGAGAGAGAGAGAAAGAGTGCATGTGTGGGAGAGGAGGCAGAGAAAGACAGAGAGAGAGACAAAGGGAGAATCTCAAGCAGACTCCACACTGTCAAGACGGAGCTGTGGGGCCCCAGTTCAGGAACTGTGAAATCATGACTTGAGCAGAAATCAAGAGTCAGATGCTTAACTGACTAAGTCACCCAGGCACCTCTGAATTACTGAATTAAGAGAAATTTTTAATGATGATTCTTCCTCTATTTCCCAATAATTTTTTTAAACTTATTAAAGTGAGAAAATCAATACCTTAATGACTTCTCTCTAATTGCAGACATGTTCTTTCTCACATAAAACTGGAAAGATTGTTAAAAGGAAGACTTTTAAGTAATACTGAATGCAGTAATTGGGTATCTCAATGATGAGCTTAACTAGAGAATTTATTAGAAAGTAAACTATATGTTTCATAGTTAATTGATAAAGGTTTATAAAACTGTAGAATTTATATATAAACTGTATATATTTTCTGGAATTCAGTGCCACAAAATTGCAATGGCATTACTAATGGAGGTTTGAAAAGAGAATCAATTATTTGATAAGGATATGTTTTACATTCAAATTTACGTTCAATAAAAAGTAAATTGTAATATAATTGCTACTATATTTGTTTACATATTTTTTATTGTATGGAGATTTAGCCTTTATTGACTTCTTGTCTAAGGGGCAATATAAAATATTCTGGCTAATTTCAGTTGCTATACTACATTCTCTCAATTTCTTTCCTGCATCCGAGTTCAACAGAACTGCTCTTATGTTTACAAAAGATATTATATATATAATAGAACTCTGTGGAGTAAAACTATCTCATATCATTTTAGTGATGTGAATTAAGGAGTGCACCTGTGATGAGCACAGGGTGATGTATAGAAGTGCTGAATCACTATATGGTACACCTTAAGCTAACATTACACTGTATGCTAACTAACTGGAATTTAAATTTTAAAAGGAAAGAAAAATAGACAGCTAAATCTTCACCCAAAGAGACCATGAGAAAGAGGGTGTTATTACCTTGGAGTAGCATTTGGATATAAGGCCGGTAGAAAGATTAATTGCTAATATGCTATCAGGTAAATAGCCCTGGATAGTTGGGAGCAAAATGCATTTTAAAAGGTTAAAACTGGAAAAAGATGTTGATTTTCATAATAAACATAGGTCATAACAAAAGATCAAGAAGGCAACGTTCCCATGGAAAGATGGTGTTAGAATTGCAAAGCATTGAGATATTAGACACGTTATAAGCTCAACGAGTTGAATTACTGAGGACTGATTTTGAAGTCTTTCAGCTGGGCTTGTTTTCCATACATACAATTACAGTTTATAAACAGGGTGGATGAAAAAAATGTATTTTTCTCAATCCCATAATGTCTTGATTAGCTCTACATTGAAATCTGAAGGTAGTAAAGAAAACATTTTTGAAACAACAGTAAGATGTCTTATTTTTGTATATACCCCTTCAAAATGAATGTTCTTTTTTTAAAAAATATTTTTAATGTTTTATTTATTTCTGAGAGAGAGAGGAGAGACAGTGTCAGCGGGGTGGGGGGGAGGTCAGAGAGAGAGGGAGATACAGAATCTGAAACAAGCTCCAGGCTCTGAGCTGTCAGCGCAGATCATGACGCCGGGCTTGAACCTGTGAACCGTGAGATCATGACCTGAGCTGAAGTTGGATGCTTAACCGACTGTGCCACCCAGGCACCCCTAATATGTTCTTTTCAAGAGTTGTACGAAAAAAAGCTAAGTTCTCAAAGGATTCTCCCATGAACAGTTTTAAGTTTGTACTAAGATAAAAACTAAGCTCTCTACTCATCAGGAAATGTGGGAACTTCTGCAGGAAGTCAAGCAATCATCAATGCATTCACCAGTACAGAAAATTCTCAAGCAAATTCTTAACCGCGTTTTCAAGAAAATATCATTAAAAGAGGCAACTGTCTTTTCTACAGAATATATCTCTAAATAAGAATCTCTATTCCTAAACTTTTTTAAAATTCTAAATAAAATAACATAGATATCTATGTATATTGGTAATACTATTGTGCTTATTCCTTCAGAACTAATAAGCATGAGCTATCATGTTAAGATGTTATATGTAATACAAGTTGGTCAGGGAGGTCCATCTGATGAGTTATTTTCTAAGAAATTAATAGGTTAAAAAGTGCTTTATTAAAAATAAGAGGTTATTAAATTATCTCTGTCTTCATTTATCCATTTAAATTAATAGATTAAATAATATTTTGATGCAAAAATTATTAGAAAAAAGGCGCTAATAAAAATTGTGGATATTTTTACATTAGTCAGTCAGTGCAAGGAATTGGAAAAATGTCCTGCAGATTTGTTTTTCAGTAAATTTCACAGGTCTGATTTTAAAGACATTAGGTTTAAATGATGATACGTTGTTGATAAAACACTTTTTCATTATGTTTTATGAGTATATTTCATTTTCCAATTAAATATTAAGTCCAAATGTAAATTATGAAAAAATATAAAAGTCTCCCTACTCACATAAGGCACAGAGAATGATTTCTAACACATACTAAACATTAGTAGCTTAATAAGTATTTGATTAATCAATAAATGCATAAAGAAATAAAAAAATATTCTTAACTTTCCAGAAGTGTTATTATTTTGTCATGATATTAAAACATATTACCACATGATAGTATTCTGAGTTAAATAAAACGGTGAAAGACAATTTTCAGAGAAGTGATTTGGTGATTGATGAAGAGAGCCTGCCTGCATCATGCATGCAGGATATGGTCTCCATGTTTGTATATTTTTGTTTATTTCTTAATCGACTTATGTGATCACTTAGAAAATACTTATTAAATGTCTGTATGGCACAATAACTGCCAAGATGGCCACAAAAGGGTTAAAATTTTAAGTTTTGTCCTGTTCTCCATGTATCTAAATATATTGGAGAATAGATACAAGTAAGAAGAAATGATCAGTCTCCAAGTAAGAATTCACAAAATTGCTCTACGATAGTGCTTTATAAACAAAAATGTTATATTCTGTATTCTCAATTTACTGGTTGCCTACACAAGTCACTTCCTCACAGAAACCAAATTAGATGAGAAATTGGCAATCATCTAATTCAAGCAAACAGAACTAGATGTTCTTTTTGTGTGTGTGTCAGGGGGAACTAGATGTTCTTAAGAGATATTTTATTCAGGCTATGATTTTGGAAAACATTTTTCTTCTATACTTGAAAATGACTTCAATCTAAAGAATTCTATACATTAATATATATTTAATATTTACTAAATATAAATATTTATATAATATTATATATTATTATATATTATAATTATAATATATAATATAAATACAAAGAATTACTTAATACCAACTATTCTTACAAACTATTTTTATAGATCAGCAATGTCAAATTAGTGCTCTCTCTCTTCTAAACCATGCAAGCCCGTATCATATTTTTACTAATTTTTAAACATATTGATCACCTACTATGAGCCACTCTACTAGGTGAAGAGTAGCATAATGATAGAAAAGACAGACATGGCGTAGACTTCAATATTATCACTAAACTACTTAAGGATAATATATTTTTCTACTTTTATAGCATTTGGCTTTGAACATAGTTGGTTAAAATATTAAACTACATATTTAATCTTAACACTATTTGGTTCTTTGTAGTTGTACAAATGGTTCCCTCCCCTTCACTTCTTAATGTTGTATTTTAATTTCAAAGTGATAGGTTGAAAAATTTATATCTTATCAGAAATATACACACAAGTATTTATTTGGTATTTTTATTCTAAAAAAGCTCTTGTCTGGGGTGCCTGAGTGGTTCAGTAGGTTAAGCATCAGACTTCAGCTCAGGTCATGATCTCGTGGTTCATAAGTTTGAGACCTGTGTAGTGCTCTGTGCTCACTACAGGTCAGGGTTTGGAGCCTGATTCAGATTCTGTGTGTGTGTGTGTGTGTGTGTGTGTGTGTGTGTGTGTGTGTGTGTCTCATTTTCGCACGGTCTCTCTCTCTCCCCCTCCCTTGCTCACAGTCTGTACCTCTCTTTCAAAAATAAACATTTAACAAAATTGAAAACAAAACTCTTATCTGATCTCATATTTTTTCCTTAGATGCATTATAGTAAAGAACTTTTCTTGTGTTATTTAATTACATAACAGAGACCACCGTGCTCTACAATCACTGTATACTGGTTGCAAGAATTTTATTCCTAGTTAAAAGGCAAAGACTTTGATACAAATATGAAATTTTCTCCGATAAAATATATATTGAAATTACTGATACAAAAAATAATAATTTTGTTTCACTGTATTCAGAGAATGAAGGGCTTTTACCTGGGAATTTATGTATTTTTTTCTAAATATTCTTATAAATAATTTCATCTTAATTCTAAAAATTTTAGTAAAATACAATCAACTAAGTACTTGAGGCTTAGAGTTCTATTATTTGATTTATTTTTTTTCATGATTTAACAAGGAAAATATTATTTATTCAGTTCATTTTGTTTCTTTTGCTTTTTTATTTTACTTATTCTTTATTTTTTAATGTTTATTTCTTATTTTTGAGAAAGAGAGAGACAGAGTTCAATCAGGGGAGAAAAAGAGAGAGACACAAAATCTGAAGCAAGCTCCAGCCTCTCAGCTGCAGCACAGAGTGTGAGGGAGGATCAGACTCATGAACTACAAGATCATGACCTGAGCTAAAGTCAAATATTTAAACAACTGAGCCACTCAAGCCTCCTAGTTCATTTTATTTCTTTTTTTTTTTTTAATATATTTTTTTTAATTTATTTTTAGGAGAGAGAGAGAGACAGCGTGAGCAGGGGAGGGTCAGAGAGAGAGGGAGGTGACAGACTGAAACAGGCTCCAGGCTCTGAGCTGGCAGTCAGCACAGAGCCCGACGCGGGGCTCGAACCCACGAACCGCGAGATCATGACCCAAGCGAAAGTCGGACGCTTAACCGACTACGCCACCCAGGCGCCCCATATTTCTTGATCAGGATTCTTATACATACATGGGTAAAGTCTTAAATAATTAATCATACTCACAGTGTCAAAGAAAAATGTCTTGGATATTTACACAATATTGGACCACACAAATCTGTAGATATGAATTAAATTATATTTAATATCTTCTCTTATTATAAATTTTCATCTAGGGGCATCTGGGTGGCTCAGTCGGTTGAACACCTGACTCTTGATTTGCTTGGATCATGATCCCAGGGTTGTGGGATCAAGCCCCACGTTGGGCTCCACTCAGAGCCTGCTTAACATTTTCTCATCTCCCCTCCCATGCACTCTCTCTCTCTCCCTAAAATAGAAAGTAAAATAAATAAATAAAAATAATAGTTGATATTAATAAAGATGTGTTCAGACATATCCCTTCATCAGACATAGGTAAAAGGTAAAGCAAGAATTTATTTCACAATTATATTGGTTTTTTTTGTTGTTGTTATATACACAAAATGTCCCTCAACTATTATTTTTAAATTAAATATAAAATACCATATACTCCAATAATTCCACTAGTATTTATCCAAAGTAAACAAAACACTAATTGAAAAATATATATGTACTCCTATGTTTATTGAAGTATAATTTACAACATCCAAGATTTGCAAACAACCTAAGTATCCATAGATAGATGAATTGATAAAGAAAATATGACATGTACATACATATATATACACATATACTAAGTAGCATGCAGCCATAAAAAGGATGAGATCTTGTCACTGGAAACAACATGGATGGACACAGAGGGCATTATGCCAAGTGAAATAAGTCACACTAAGAAAGACAAAAAACATATGACTTCACTCATATATGGAATTTGAAAAAAAAAAAAAACAAATGTATAAACTAACAAACAGCAGAATCAGACCTATAAAAACTGAGAACAAACTGTTGCCAGAAGGAAGGAAGTTGCAGAATGGGTAAAATGGATGAAAGCACGGGAGGGTACAGGCTTTTACTTATGGAATAAATAAGTTATAAAGGTATAAAAGGTACAGAATAGGGAATATCAAGGATGATATTGTTAATGCACTGTACAGTGACTGATGGTGTCTGTATTTAGAGTGAGCAAAGCACAATGTGTAGAGATGCTGAATCACTATGTCATACACCCGAAACTAATGTAACATTGTGTGTCAACTATAGTAAAATTATAAGAATTAAAAAACAATTGCTTTTTAAATTTCTCTTAGTGTTTCAAATTATTTTATACTGTGCTCCAGGACTTATTAAAATAATTTAATCCATCCTCTGTGCTCAAAATTCTTTCAATTTATCGCACGAAAATTACTTGGGTATGTTAAGTATCTAAATATTCTGACCTTCAACAGGTATGTCATCAACAGTATTCTTTCAGTGCTGGAAACCAAATTACACTCCAGAATGCCAGGGTGAGGGATATTCTCCTGCTCCTGACTTTGAGGAAAACTCCTCAGAAACTTCTGTATGTTGGATACAGAAATTTGTTCAGCCACTAATTTGCATATGTTAAATTCTCTATTAAATTGAATTCTAATTGAAAATGCCACAAGGTTCTTGGCCTTTGCTGTTACGGATTCTAGTATTTTTAAATACTACATTGGGCAGTGTGAAGCCTAAGAATCTCAATGTCATGATATACCTTTGTTTTCCTTGCTATACTATAGAATAGGTTAACATTTCTTAATTCTAAGGTAATGCTGTAATTTTCTCTTAACCATCGTTAGCGTATTATTATCAGTCGTACTTATTATTTGTTTAATAAGCAAACATTTAATAAGGGCCTATTATACTAGTATATCCCAGTCACTGTTTTATGTTTTATTAACAAAACTGTTCACATTTGTAAGGGAGAAATAATGTAATAATTCTCATAATCTTAAGTACTTTGGACTATTTAATGTAACCAACAAGCACCATAAATACTTTACTCACACAAAAAATCTAGGTTGCCATTGGTGCTGTTTATCTGATGAATTAGGTGACTGTCCTTCTTTATTTTAAAGTATTTTTAATGTTTATTTTTGAGAGAGAGAGAGAGAGGGAGAGAGAGAGACAGCATTAGCAAGGGAGGGGCAGAGAGAGAGAGAGACACAGAATCTGAAGTAGGCTCCAGGCTCTGAGCTGTCAGCACAGAGCCCGTCAAAGGGCTCAAACCCATGAATCTTGAGATCATGACCTGAGCCAAAGTCTGAGGCTTAAGTGACTGAGCCACCTAGGCACTCCTATGTTTTTTTTTTTTAATGTTTCTTCATTTTGGGGAGAGAGAGAGAGAGAGAGACAGGGCATGAGTCAGGGAGGGGCAGAGAGAGAGGGAGACCCAGAATCTGAAGCAGGCTCCAGGCTCTGAGCTGCCAGCACAGAGACTGACATGGGGTTTGGAACCACAAAAGGTGAGATCATGACTTGAGCTGAAGTCAGACACTTAAGTGACTGCCCTCTACTGAACTAGGCGATTATCTTAAATACGACCAGGTATGGAATAAAATCTATATGACTCAGAAATTTATTTTTATGTACACTGTATTTTGATATCACTTGCTCTGCCTACCTCAAAGTACTTTTAAAAATTTAAATTTCTACAAAATATATGATAAACATAGGACATGCATTGTAACACGGAATAGAATTGTTTTGTGGTTTTTTCAATGTTTATTTATTTTTGAGAGAAAGAGACAGAGTGTGAGTGGGACAGGGGCAGAGAGAGAGAGGGGTACACAAAATTGGAAGCGGGCTCCAGGCTCTGAGCTGTCATAACAAAGCCTGAGAGCTTTGTTCGAGCAGACTCGAACTCACAAGATGGTGACCTGAGCTGAAGTCAGTCACCCAACCTACTGACACACCCAGGTGCCCGTAGAATTGTTAATGGGATAGATTTTGTTAACTTTATTAGTATCTAAAGTTCTACTCCATGAGGTCACACTTGAAAGATTATTCTGAGGGCAAACAAAATGGGAAAGTGAAGGTCTATCCCTCAGTGGGACAGCAATCCATCCTTATGTTGTTAATATATCTCAATTTATCTGACACATATTTCAGTTTTATGTTTTAATATTTTTCATAGTTCTTTAGGAAAAACAATTGTGTTCTACTAAAAATAATTAAAAACCATTGATCTAAAATGATTATAATTGACCAATATTAATATCAGTTTTCTATTGCTATGGATAATTCTAGATTATACACTAAAATAATGTTGGGTTGGTTTATTAGTACCATTGTAGATTTTGTTAATCAGAAATTAGTCAGCAAGTGTATAAGAAAATGAGACACAATATAACTATAAGATATTGCCATAATCACAGCAATAAGGTGGTATGCACCATATGTACAATTAATCAACAATTTGAATTACATCATACATTCACATTTCCTAAAACATTGATAAATAAAAACATCTCTTATCATGTATCTCTTTTATCTGTTAATTTATTTCACATGAATTGAGAAAATGTTCTATATCTTTCACTTGGCAATGTCACTGTATTGGGTTTTTTCCCTTTTTATATCATAAGCAATAGAAGACCAGCCCAGAATAAGTTATTATCTGTTCATTGCAAACAAAGAAGTCCAGTCTTTAAGAGGTCAGTTAACTTTCCCACGGTCACACAACAAGAAAAAATATTCTGGTTTCTTTCAGTAGATTTAAGCATTTTCAGCAATACTTCCTGTACACTTAGAATGGTGCTTCAGAATAGTGTGGAGTCAATAAATCTTCTTGGCTGACTAATCTCTAATGAAGCTGATTGTAGCAACTCTAACCTAGTAAGATTAGCATACCATTTCCCGAATTTTATTTTTCTAGTCATAATAAAACAGTGGAGGAAATATAGTGATTGAGTCCCATATGAATGTTCTTGAAACTAATGGAAAGGAAGAGCAAAGAAGAAACTTCTTGCTCAGAGATTTTATAAAATACCTACTACCTTAGACACTTCTCCAAAGAGGACATCCAGATGGCCAACAGACACATGAAACGATGCTCAGCATCCCTCCTCATCAGGGAAATACAAATCAAAACCACCCTGAGATACCACCTCATGCCAGTCAGAGTGGCTAAAATGAGCCAATCAGAGAACTCTAGATGCTGGCGAGGATGTGGAGAAACGGGCACCCTCCTACACTGTTGGTGGGAATGTAAACTGGTACAGCCCCTCTGGAAAACAGTGTGGAGGTTCCTCAAGGAAACTAACAATAGAACTCCCCTATGACCCAGCAATAGCACTGCTAAGAATTTACCCAAGGGATACAGAAATGCTGATGCATAGGAGCACATGTACCCCAATGTTCATAGCAGCACTCTCCACAATAGCTAAAACATGGAAAGAGCCTAAGTGTTCATCAATGGACGAATGGATCAAGATGTGGTTTATCTATACCATGGATTACTACATGGCAAGAAACATGTGTATGGTAGCCTTGAGGGTGTTATGCTGAGCAAAATAAGTCAGGCAGAGAAGGACAGATACCATATGTTTGCACGTATAGGTGGATTAGGAGGAACTTAACAGAGGACCGTGGGGGAGGAGAAGGGAGGAAATAGTGGGGGAGAGGGAGAGAAGCCAATTATGAGAGACTTTTGAATGCTGAGAACAAACCGAGGGCTGATGGGGGAAGGGGGAGGGGGGTGATGGGCATGGAGGAGGGCACTTGTGGGGATGAGCACTGGGTGTTATATGGAAACCAACTTGACAATAAACTATTTAAAAAAAATCCCTACTACCTTGAATCTCACCTATAAGGGAAACTTAAGATATGTTAGGTCTTCCAGAGCTAACTTCTGGGTTCAGACCTTGGAGAACAGTAAGTTATATGTTCTGAAAGCTGAAACCAATACTACATTAAAAAAAAAAAACAAAAAACTTTTTTATAGCATTCTAAATGTAGTTTGACAATAATTGCCCGGGAAGGCTGGGCAAAAAAGTAGTAATTGATGCATTGTGTTTTCAAAGAGATTGATGTGCAAAGACAGGTAGAGTTTGAGTGTCAATCTACTCCACTACTATTAACCTTGTCACTTGAAGGGTAATAAATGCTCAGTCACCATGAAGTATAGCATGTAGGCTTCTTGGGTGCAGGCCCTTCTTACTGCTAGTCCAGAACCTATAACACACAGATGTACATGAGGCTCTATGACAATGATATTTTCAAACAATGCATCTAAAGTATGTTTCTCAGTGTTGCTGCACCAGGCCTTTTTCCTCATGATATAACAAATAAATAAAACTTCAGTCCCAAAATAACAGTAATTTGAAAGAAACTTTATATTAAAATGATCTTAAATATGTGAACAATTATTTAAAAATGGTACAAATGTAAGACAACTGAAATTAAGACACACAATTAAAAAATTTCATGGACTGTATGAAATAAAGAAATATAAGGCAACAAATTTCAAAGAAAGTATAATAGGAAAAGCATGATTTCATGAAAACTGAACTGGAACAGCTAGCAAAAAAACATGAAGAGAAAAACAAACAATGAAAGAAAATAGGCTCTGCTGAAAATAAAGTCAGGAACCAGATTATTTGATATATGTAAGAAGAATATAACAGAAAAAAAAAACATTTAAAGTGAGTAGGAAAAAATGGTAAATTGGAACAAAATTTTAAATTAAAAAATATATATTAGATGACTATTTAAAAAATAAAAGTACATTTTAAAAAATGTTTTTATTTATTTTTGAGAGAGAGACAGACAGCATGAGCAGGGGAGGTTCAGAGACTGAGGGAAACACAAAATCTGAAGACAGGCTCCAGGCTTTGAGCTGGCTGTCAGCACAGAGTCTGACGTGGGGCTCGAACCCATGAACCATGAGATCATGACCTAAGCCAAAGTTGGACGCTCAACCAACTGAGCCACCCAGGCACCCCAAAAATACATTTTTCTAAATTAAAGGAGTACCTATATTCATTCTTTGAATATTATATAGTATCCTAAAGGGATAATAAGTATTATATGATAGCAGAAATATAGATGTATTTTTATGCACACCCAAACATATATATAAAAAATATTAGCAAGGAAAATCCAATATTATCTAAAGGGACAATACTACAAGACTAATATAGTTATTCCAAAATTGAAAGACTAAATTTATATTAGGAAATATATAAATGCATCTTACCATATTAACTGATAAAAGAAGCATCTAACCATTTTACTTGGTGTAGAAAAACATTTGTAAAATTTAATATATATGCATTTTAAAATATCTTATTATCTTAGAATAACTTTCTTAACCTGATGAAGAGCATCAAAAAGCCTACAGAAAAAAACACAATATGGAGATTTGTTAGAAATATTTTTCTTTATTTTTTAAAATGTTTTATTTATTTCTAGGAGAGAGAGAGACAGCGTGAACAGGGGAGGGTCAGAGAGAGAGGGAGTCACAGACTGAAACAGGCTCCAGGCTCCGAGCTGGCAGTCAGCACAGAGCCCAACGTGGGGCTCGAACCCACGAACCACGAGATCATGACCCAAGCGAAAGTCGGACGCTTAACCAACTAAGCCACCCAGGGGCCCCAGAAATATTTTTCTTTAAATCAATGTTATAAGTTTGCTCTCTACCACTACTTCCAGTAAACAGTGCTTTGAAAATTATGGTCTGTGCAATAAAAAAATAAATAAAATAAATTCATAAGGATTAAAACATAGAAAATATTATTTGTAGAAGATATGATATCTCCAATGAACTCATCACTAATATTACAGAACTAAGAGATGATGAACTTAGAAGGTGGGTGGATATAAGTGAAATACAAAAGTTAACTGCATTTCTACACACCAAGCCAAAACATTAGAGAGAAGAAATTTAAAAGGAAGGCTATTTTGTACCTTTTGACCAACATCTGATCATTTCCTTTACCTCCATCCATGGTAACCTCCAGGCTTATCTGTTCCTATGTATTTGATTATTTTTTTGGATTCCGCATATAAGTGAGGTCATGTAGTTTTTTTTTTTTTTTCCTTCTTTCTGTGTCTGGCTTATTTCATTTAGCATAACGGTACAAAGTTGCAGTTATGTATGATGAATAAATCTATAGATCTAATGGACACCGTAGTAACCATAGTTAATAACAACATAGGAAGGATATATATTATTGACTACTTTTTCAGAGTTTAAAGTTTTTCTACTGCAACTGCTATGCAAATGTACTGAATAGGCAATATTCTTTCAGAGAAAATATATCTAATAATAACTAAAGAATAAATATGATAAAAAGGAAAAATGGAGGAACAAAAGAAAACAATAGTTTCCTTAAAATTGTCTGAATTATTTCCCAGCTCTTGCTCTTAAGAAAATAATTTTGTCTGATACTAGTCTGGTAATGCATATCTTAATTAAATTCAACATGTGCAGCACATACTGTCATTGGTTATTTTAAAGAGTGATTTTTTCCCCCTTAGTTTGTTGGTCTTGAACATGTATCTAGGGTATAGGGAGAAAAACTATTGATCCTCAGAAGTCCATTTTTATGTATGATTCTATTTAATCCTAATGGCATCCCATTAACTAGCAACATAGTTAGGCTGGGAGTAGACCAAACACTCCAGATTTACATAAACCTGTTGTTCTCAAATTCCTAATGGTGGACTTGAACTCACATAGCCTCAGGAAATTCAGAAAAGAGAGAAGAAGGTGAATTTCCAAGAACCTATGGCATCAGTAAAAAGTTAAAAAGAGTTGTGCAATTGCATATATAGAGTTTATTTTGTTTTGCTCATTATTAAAATAAAAGAGATGAAGAAAAAGAGTAAAGACTTAGAATTTCTGGATTGTGTTGGTATACTGTTAGCTCACCAATTCCTTCTGAGAAAGAACCAATAGTTGGCATAGAGAGAACAATTAAAACAAATAGGCATATTTAGTTTGTAATGGAAAAAAGGATAGTTTCTAATTTCAACCATTTTTTCTCACAATAAACAGATAAATAAAAACATGTGCCTAGGTACAGAAATCTGTTACCAGATCAGAGGGAAGTTACTCTTCTGCATTCAAATATACCACAGATTATGTCTATTTTGTATTCTGTTGTAGTTTTCATTGTGTTTTTAGTTGTTATACATACTTTAAGGAAAAGGTGATTCTAGGTACATAAATTCCCTTGGGATGTGATGTCATGCCTTATTTCAGAGCTGTAGTTGGGAAAGCAGCAGGAGTTGGTAAGAAAAGTAAAAGCATGTGAATAAGATAAAGACAGAAAACATTAAAAAAAAATATTGCTCCCAGGTGTCATATTTATGGCAAAGTTTAAATCAAAGCAATATTATAATTATTTTAGGCAAAACATGAGTGCTTGAAATAACTTGAGTTTTCACTCCTCCTTCCTGTTTCACTCAATTATTTGTTTGGGTCCTGGTATCCTTTGAAATTGGGATCTCTCAAAAAACAAAACAAACCAAAGGGGGGAAAAACCAGCTCTGAATGGTATTTATATTATAATAGTTGGCATGATGGCTTGATTATGGTAAATGTTCACTATTAATTTGTAAGTACAAATTAAATTTATAAAGCTTCTTGTTGCTTTGCCATCAATTAAGCATTTGAGCCATAAATTAAACATAAAAAATACTGCACAGTCTCTTCTAAGTCAATCAATAGTCCTTAATAAAATCTTAAACAATAGTTCTCATATATTTCCTTGGAAAAAATAAGGAAAGCAATTTATCTTGATTCAGAAATAAAACAACAACAAAGGATAAGAGGAATTCAGGGAAATTCCAAAAGAGATTATCCTCTCCTAAATAATTCAGTGTGGAAATGAATTGGGTTTAGTGTGATAATATCTCTGAGAGATCTCTAAAATGATAAAGAGTAATTTAAGGCATCTGAGGCCTACTGATTAAATTATTGATGACAAGTGAAAAAGAATTACTGATGGTTTTGAACCTAAAAACTTGTCTATATATGTATTTTTTAATCCCCCAAAAGTATGTGCAGGGCATTTGATTTTGTTGTTTGCTTTCTTTATATATCACAGACATGGCTATATATGCATATTCATTACGAAAGTATCAATTAAGCAGAGTGAGTTAAATGAAGTATGCTAATATGCAATGATTCTAAACTACCACAGGGTGGTAGGAGATTCACTTTCCACAACATATATCTAATTGGCAGAACTAACAGCTTTGCTACACTTCTACCACATTCAAATCCCTTATTAGAAACTATATCATTGTTACTGTTCAATAAGTGTGAATGAAATCTCAGAGGCAAAATTATACTTTAGGATATGCTACACTTAAACAAAAGTCCAATTCAACTAGAAAGAATAAGTGTACATATATTAATTGGGTTCCTTTGCTTGTTTGTATGTTGTTGTTGTTGTTTTGCATAAAAGACAATTTATCTTTAATGACTAATGTAGGGGAAGTTCATAGGATAGTTATAACTTATTTATCATATTATTTATTTGTTATGCCACATGAATTATTATTTTATAAAAATATTTCCCAATATGGAAAAATACCTTTATATAGTATTCAGAATTTTAGAGTTGGAAACATTAATAAAGATGTGTGTTCCAAATTTTATTTTACAGATATATAAAATAAAACTAGAATATGTTACAAAATCACACAGTTTGTGAAACAACTCAATCAACTGAGTCTATGTCTTTAAGTTTTTTATTTAATTTCCAGTTAGTGCATACAATGTAATCTTAGTTTCAGGTGTACAATATAGTGATTCAACACTTCCATACTATATCCAGTGTTCATCACAGCAGGTGCCCTCCTAAATCCCCATAACCTATTTCAACCATCCTCCAACCAACTTCTCCTCTGATAATCATCAGTTTGTTCTCTATATTTATGAGTCTGTTTTAAGGTTTGCCTCCTTCTTTTTTTTTTCCATTCATCTTGTTTCTTAAATTCCACATATGATTGAAATCATGTTGTATTTTTCTTTCTCTGACTGACTTATTTCACTGAGCATAATACCTCCTAGCTTCAACCATGTCAATGCAAATGGCAAAGTTTCTTTATGGCTGAGTAATATTCCTCCATGTATATATCTGTATACATATCACAACTTCTTTATCCATTCATCACTTGATGGATATTTGGGCTTTTCCATAATTTGCTTATTGTTGATAACACTGCTACTTACATTGAGGTGCATGTATCCCTTTGAATTAGTATTTTTGTATCCTTTGGGTAAATATCTAGTAGGTCCATTACTGAGTTGTAGGGTAGTTCTATTTTTAACTTTTTGAGGGACCTCTGTACTTTTTTCCACAGTGGCTTCTTCAGTTTGCATACCCACCAACAATGCAAAAGAGTTCCCCTTTCTCCACATCCTCACCAATGCCTATTTTTCTTGTGCTATTGATTTTAGTCATTCTGACTAGTGTGAGGTAATATTTCATTATAGTTTTGGCTTGCATATCCTGATGATCAGTGATGTTCAGCAACTTTTCACATGTCTGTTGGCCATCTGCATGTCTTCTTTAGAAAAATATTTATGTCTTCTGCCTATTATTTATTGGATTAATCATTTTGGGGGTATTGAGTTTTATAAGTTCTTTGTATGTTTTGGATACTAACCATTTATCAGACATTTGTCATTTGCAAATATCTTCTCCCATTCTTAGGTTGCCTTTTAGTTTTGTTGATTGTTTCCGTCATTGTGCAGAAGCTTTTTATTTTGATGAAGTTCCAATAATTTTTGCTGAGTCATTTTTTATACAAACACAGATGAATTGGCTCCATATATCTGAGCTGGCAGTCAGCACAGAGCCCGTGATCAAGAGGTTTCTTTTAATCATTATACTTAAAGACATGTAGGCCAATTGGATTTATGACAAATGCATGTAGTGAGGAGTGATTTCACTGTCATTATTTTCGATGCATATTCATAATGGATTGGTAAAATTTTTGAATACTTTTACATTATCCAGGATTTTGGTAACATTTTTTTATAAGGCCAAAAGACATCTTGTACAGAATTCACTATCTACCAATATGACAAAAATAGATTTAAAAAAAGAGACCATCAGAACTAGTTTTTTTTTCATTAAATAACACCATTTAAATATCCATTGCCTTTCAAAAATATTTATTATATATACCCATTTTAAGGACATCTCAATCTCACCATGGGTTTTAAAAATATATTTTCTTTTCTCTTTAAATTGTGATTCAACTTGTCTAAACTAGAAACACTGTGTTACTTCTCAAATGCCTGATAGATATAGAAGTTCCACATCATTCAGTTTTATAAATGCAATATTCAAGACATGTTTATATCCTATTTTGGTTTACATATAAATATATATCAATACAAAATTCTAATTCCAATTGAAATTTGGAGACAAATCAGCAAAATTATTTTAAAAGTTTTACATTTCTCAAACATCTTTAATGTATATGAAAACATATTTTTCTACCTTTTCCAAGAATTTATGATTATTCTTAGTCTATGTAATCCATAAAGAGAAAGTACTGTGTTGGGTTTTAATAACATATTGCATATAATTTATGTTTTACCTTAATAATTTTATATATTTACTGGAATATAAGAATCACAAATACTGGAACTTGTTCTATGACCCAAATCACTCGTCTATAATATCCACTTTAATACCACATACCAAAAAAAAAAAAAAAAAAAAAAAAAAGGGTCTGAGAATTTTTAGGGAGGGAGTAAAATTGTGAAGTAGTGCTACTAAATTGTGCTAAAAAATAATTACCAGGGTGTATAAAGGAAGAAAATCTAAACACACAAGGGGCAATTAAGATGTGAATATAGTATTCCATAGTAAGTAAAAGAGCCTTCAGAAATTGGTAGGGACATAGAAAGGCAGGGAATAAGGTAAGAAATTTGTGGAAGGAAGGTTACTTTCAGATGAAGGACAGTATGATAAAGAAATGTTATCATACAGGACCTGAAAGATTTAGCATGGAGCCATTAATAAAAGCATAAAAATCCAAAGGAAAACCTATTTGATATCAGCATATAAGGAGATTAGTTGTAAATATATTGAATTTGATGGATTGATATTGCATTCTAAGATCATTATTAACTGATAGAGATTCAGATCTAGATCATATGGTAGTTGTTTTTTTTTTTTTACATGAATTTTGGAGCCAAGTATAAAGAAAAGACGTACGAATACACCAAAATGAATGAGAGAAAAGTACAAAGGTTGAAGACTTTTGAAGAAATGTGGAAATGCCAGAATGTAGAAGTCGGTGAAAAGAACCAAACTATGAGCTTCTAAAATGAAAACTAAAATAAAATACTGTGGGTCACCCAATCAGATACTGTCTCCTCTTCTAAGACCCCATGCATGTTATAGCTCCCTAACCAGATTGGAAATTCTTTCATCATCTTTTCCAAAGACAGAATTAACACTTTATTTCACTGAACCAAGTAACTGTTGCCTTCATGGAAAAATCTCATATGGCATTCAATAATATCAAAAGGTTTTAGAACATTATGTTTGATGTTTTGGAAGTCATTAGTGAAGAGTAGGGATGAAGGAGTATAAATCATTCTGTCAAATAAAAAAAGACATTCAATTTTACAAAAAGGTTATTTTTCTATAGGATCATGTTCCTTGTTTTACTTATATATGGAAAAAATTTACTAATATGCCCAAACTTAGTATTTTACTGATAATATGCATTTATACATTTCCTAATCACTAAAACTATGTTTTTAACTCATTATTTTCATAATGAATAAATCTTTAAATCTAATTAATATCATATTATTACCTAGACATTTTATGACCAGTTAAGAGTTTTTATATTAAAAAAATAATGTTTATTTATTTTTTGAGAGAGACAGAGTGTGAGTTGGGGAGGGACAGAAAGAGAGGGACACACAGAATCTGAAGCAGGCTCCAGTCTCTGAGCCGTCAGCACAGAGACTGACACAAGGCTCAAACTCACAAGCTGTGAGATCATGACCTGGCCAAAGTTGGACACTTAACTGAATGTGCCACCCAGGTATCCCAAGAGTTTCTACATTTTAATGTCTTGCATGGTGGCCAAAATGTATTAGGGAGTAATATTTTAGAAGGTATATTTTTTTCTTGAACAGAGAAAATAAAGGATCCAAGATTTCTACCTATGTATGAATTTAAAATGTAAAAAAAAAAAAATTCTGCAGACATTTTATTTGCCCGTTATTAATCCATGACACTGGAGATGTCCAGTGAAAAAGATAAATAACCAGAGTATGTACCACAGCCACCTAAGCATTCGTCCTGGATGAAGTTTTCTGATAATAGTGCAGAAAGGAAACCCAAGCAGAACAAAGAGGAGTCACTTTATTGTAGAGTCAACATATTGAATTTTGGTGGGGAAAGAAGCCTGGGACAGAGTACCAGAGCAGGTGATTGTTATAGATCGCTGTGGAAAAGAAAAATATTACAAAGACCTATAAACTAAATAATTCACAGAACTCACACAAGATTGGTAGATAAAACAATATTATTCATATTATTATCCACTTTGTTTTACAAATTCAATTCATATTAAGTTAAGATCCTCATATTGTTGTTGTTGTCGTCGTTGTTATTGTGGGATTTGGCAAGCTGAATCTAAAATGTATATGCAAATGCAAAGTAACTAAAATAAGTAAAATAATTTTGAAAGGGAGTAAAAAATAGAAAGTTATAAATTCCTAAGTTCAAATGAGAATATAAAGCTACATTTTCAAGAAAATTCAGGATTGGCTCTCAGACACACAGATAGATTAATTGACCAGAACAGAATCCAGAAATAAACCTATGACTATACAGTCATTTTTTTTTCTTAATTTAAGAAATATACTGGTGTGATTAAATGTAGAAAATAAAAACTTTTCAATAAATGGTGCTGTAAAACTGGATATTTACAAGGAAAAAAATAACCCAGACCCTATCTCACATCATACATGATATTATATCAAAATAAATTATATAGTCAACCTTAAATATACAGAGGCATCTGGCTGGCTCAATCAGTAGAGTATGAGACTCTTGATCTCAGGGCTATGACTTCAAGCCCCACATTGGGTGTAGAGCTTATTTTACAAAATATATATGGAACTGAAGAAAAACAATTTAGGAAAAATCTTCATAAGCTTGAGATTTCTCATACAGGACACAAAAGAAAATCATGCTTTATTAAAATTAATGTCTCTTGTCCTTTTAGTTTACATACGTGGAGTAAATATTATATATATATATATAATATATATACTATATATATTATATATATATAATATATATAATAATATACTATATAGAAACACATATAAACACATAATGTATAGATTTGACATTTTTCAGTATATGCAAAATTTCATACAACTCAAGAAAGACTACTAACAAAAATTTTAAAAGGGCAAAACTTTTGATTACATCTCAAAAAAAAGTAAACAAAAGACCAAATTAGCACAAAACATTCAAAATCATTTGTCATTGCCAAAAGGTGATTATCATGTCTTAGCAAGAATATGGACCAACTGGAAGCCTCATATGGTCTATAGCAGGCAAAAGTAAAGTGACAGAGAGCATATCAGTGGTAATCTGGAATTGTGTGTGAATAGAGGTATTGATTGCAAAAACACACAATTGAACTACTTGATGGCATATAAATGTTGTATATATTGTTTGGGGTAATAATTAGACATACACATTTTTCAACTTATCAAAGTGTACATTCATTTAAAGTGTGTGCATTTTACTGTCTGATAAATACACCTCTATAAACTTGATTTAAGATGTAATAAATATTTAAAATGTCTAATTGTAGGACTTTTGAACCAGTCTTAATATATTCTTTATGTTTCATTAATTTTCATGTATATATATATTCTGCTTCAATTAAAATGAATATTCAATCAGCAAAACTACTAATTTGGGCCACATTTTTATTTTTTTAACTAAGATAAATATCATCTTATTGATGTAGACAGTTGCAGTACTCAAAAACTTAGATCCCGTGAAGAACTACATATGACTGATTTACACAATAAAGGTGAGAGTTTTTTGCTATACATTAATTCATTCAAATATATACGAACCAATATGGGAGGAAGAAAAAAGCACGCTATTAATTAGGGCATGTTTGCCACAGTCTTGGGTTTTATTCTACATTTTTCAGTCCCCAGGTAAAACATTAAGGTCTGACCTACTCTATGTCTGTACAAGCATTGATTTGTAACACCAAGTAAGACAGCACAATCAAAGAGGAAACTCAAAAAGAAACATCAGCTCCTTGCAGAAGATGAAAGCTTTGTTGTCAGTCATTCTATTGATGGCCTCACTAATGTAGTTAACAGCTAAACTTAGAAACTAAGCAGAAAGATTCATCCTCATCACATCTACCCTCATGATTATATTTCTTTGAAAGGGAGGCTGCTAATTATCTGGCATATTTGTTCATTTAAGATGTCTTTCTTTCTTTTTTTTACTTCCTTCCTATCTTTCTTCCAAATCAGTCTTTACAAAAATACATATCAGAGCTAAATAGCATAACCTTCTTCCACCATAACACACCCAATAATGACACAGCATGTGTAGAATTTTAGGCAACCTTTTTCTATTTACTAATCAATCACCTACATTTTAAAACTACAACAGAGAGAAAGAACACAGAAATATATTTCAGAAACAAATTTACATATGTAACTAATTCATTTAATGCCCAGAAAGGAACACGTGCACATATGCCAATGTCATTGTCAAAATCCTTTAAAAAGCATAAAGTGCTAAATTAACATAATAAATATTCATTGATATTATCTATTATCAGAAGTAGCACAAAGCCCTTGTTTATCAAGTTTCAGAATGTTTCCATTGTTCAATTGTGAGATATTATGGAGATGGAATGAAAACATTCCCTGTATTCTCAAAGGGAAAATTACATTGGCTACTACAAAAAGTCAAAATAATTAAAAGATTTTGTGCAGAAAACCTTAAATTTTTCATTCATTTTAAAATTTGAAACAAATGCTGAACCGCTATTCTGGGTAAGCGCTGTCTTTCAAATGATAATTTCTATTTAATGGTGTTTAATAACTATTAGTAACATTAGAGTTCATGTAACTTCAAATCATCAAACACTATTATGGGGGAGGAAATTGGCATGTTAAGTAGATGAATCATTCCATTGTCGAACTACTCCAAATACCTCAGCTTTTTGGGCGTGCTGAGGTTAGAATTTTTTTAAGGATTTGTTTGTTTTCCCTCAGTGGAACTGCAAATGTCCATTACTCATACAAGTTCTTACTTCTAGGGTTAAGAAAAGTATACTTTACTTTCTGTAAAAATAGCCCTTTCAACTCTGAGGGTCACTCTAGTGGCTTGAACTTGTATCTTCTAGGCTGTCTAAAGGGAATAGTGGTTATGCCAGGACAAGCTTGGAATTGAATATTAAATTTTCAGGAATTTTGCTAATATTTAACATCAGATTGGTATCTTGAAATTGAGCATGGCATAGTACTTTACACCATGATAATTTAAAAACTGGCATACTCAGGTCTTCCCTCCTGCTGACCTTCAGCTGGTTATTAATCATTTATCAACATACCGGTAATGACACTCCATTTCAAGGTTTTTGTTTTGTTTTTTTTTTCCAGAAAAAGAGAGAAAAGAAAGGAAAAGGAGAAGAGGAGAGGGAAGGATGGAAGTGGAGGCAGGTGGACGGAAGGAAGGAAGAAGGAAGGAAGGAAGGAAGGAAGGAAGGAAGGAGGAAGGGAAAGAGGGAAGGAGGGAAGAAGGAAATATGTAACCATTTAACTATTTAACCTACATTTTTACAATTCCTAAAAACAATATTTTAGTTTTATTTGATATAATTTGGAGACCCATATTAAAATGTAAGACTTCTAAAAAAACATCATTTGGAATATGAAGTTAGTTTTTCAGTCCATTTTCTTTATCTCCTAAATGATTATAATTTTTTTAATAAAACTCTGTAAACATTCTTTTACAGAGGAGAAACTTACACGCAAATGTATTTCAGAGAAAAAAAGATTTTCTGTAAATAGTCATAAATATCTTCATCCATAAGATAAGGATGAGGTGAGCATTACATATTGTGAATAAAATCTAATTTAGAAAACTATAGTAAGTTTTCATTTATTAATAAACATTTATTTATTTAATAAATATTTACTTTTATGACCACTGTAGCAATCTTCTGGTTCTGCTCTTTTTCTAGGAGTCCTCACTTAGAATAAATTCTTCAACTACTGCCTAAAGAGCTTTACTAAAAGGTTAAGTACTGTAATATTATTACATTAATTTTTTCTTCAACAGACTTCCATCATTGTAGGCTTGTAAATAATTCCTAGGACGTAATATATGGTCTTTATCTATCTAACCACTGTGTCCCTTTCATTCAACATTTCTTTATACCAACATTAATAGTGAACAGCTATTATAATAACCATTGGACTTGTTCTGAGAGACACATCAACAATATATAGAAGGAAAAGTAATGGTTCATGAATTAAGAAATTGATATTTTAGATAGGAAAACTGTCAAGAAAATAGACGATCATATAGCAGGATTCACAAATTAACTCACACTATAACTCAAAATTGTAATAAAATAAAGGTCTCTAATTTTTGTTTATTTTAAATTTACCAATTTCTCCTCAATTCTCTGTCAATAAGTCAGGAAATAAATATTATTACCTAAATATCCCATCAGATTACAACATGTGGAATAAGGTAAACTCTCCCTGAGGATAGTACTCTCACTTTGCAAAAAGAAAACACACTTAGCTTTGCCTCTCTTCCTAAAATAAGGCCATTCATTCATTCATTCATTCAGGGTGAGGGCCATGCTTATGCATCCATATGGAAACAAGGAGTAGGGACAAACTGATTCTAGGTTGGCATTTGGAGATTTATTGTCCTCTGCCACATTATCTTTGGGGAAAATTCCCTTCCTCATATTGGCATGGCTTACCCTGCTGGAATCCCTAGTTAATTTTGACAACTAATACTACTGTATTGGGTCCTTTTCACTTACTCAGGGACAGGTAGTGCCTTCTGACTTGCTTTCACCTGGACTCAAGCTCTCCTCAGGCTCCCCAGTATTCCTTTCAGGTCCAGTCTTTAGTAGGTCAGGTACGCTGTTCTCTGTAGTTCCCGCTACACCTACTTCCACCCATTAATCTTTCCCTTTATGTCACAATCCCTACAGGCTTGGAAATGAGGCAAATTACTGTAGTTCCTCCATGCCATCTCCTTTACCACAGAGCATGCCGAATTCTCTTAATAGCAGCCAAATCTTTGCTCTAAACTATTTTATTCTGAATTAAGACTTAAATAAATTTGAAAAATTCTCTAAGACAAAAATATATTTGCAAACATGTTGTCTATTATATAATGTTGTTATTTAACATTACTATTTTTTCTCTGTAAATTTCTCTTAAACAATAGAAGCTTTAGGTTAACTTCAGTAAAGTATTCACACACAGAAAAGTTGACCCAAAAAATCCACCATTAATAATTTAAACCTTGTACATAAAGTTTGATAATTGCTGGTAATCCAAACTGAAAAATATGGGAACCGGAGATTTCTTATAAAACCTAAACCCTAAGATAAATCCTGTAGGCTTGTTAGTACTTATCCAAGTAAAAAACAAGATGTTTGGAGCAAAAATGAAACATCAAAATGTAGCAAAGCAGGAAAGCAAGATAGTTATGGGAAAATACAAGTATTTCACTATGATGGACATGTAGAGTCTGAGGAATGGAAAGAAAAGAGTGAGGCAGGAGAAATAAGAAAGGCAAAATAAGGATATGTCAGGGATACAACTCTATGAATGTATGTTGAAGTCTCTAACAAAAAATGTCTTTTGGGTAATAATATATTAAAGTTATATTTTAAAAGTATTTTTGAAAGAAAGAGAATGGATTTGGTCAAGAGCACAAATCTTGAGGCAAGAAGACAATAGTAAGTGAGAGCAGCAAGAGAGGGGCATGGGTTTGAAATACATGTTTAAACATATCTATTCCCCAAATATTTGATTCAGCCTTTTATTATTTTTTTTTTAATGCTTTATTTATTTCTAGGAGAGAGAGAGACAGCGTGAGCAGGGGAGGATCAGAGAGTGAGGGAGTGACAGACTCTGAAACAGGCTCCAGGCTCTGAGCTGGCAGTCAGCACAGAGCCCGACCCGGGGCTCGAACCCACGAACCGCGAGATCATGACCCAAGCGAAAGTCGGACGCTTAACCGACTAAGCCACCCAGGTGCCCCTGATTCTGCCTTTTAAAAAAAGAACACTTTGGGGCACTTGGGTGGCTCAGTCAGTTAGGCAGTGGACTCTCTATTTTGGCTCAGGTCACAGATCTCACGGTTTGTGAGATGGAACCCCATGTCAAGCTTCATGCTGATATCCCAGGGCCTGCTTGGATTCTCTCTCTCCCTCTCCTCTGCCCCTCTCCAGCTCATGTTCTCTCTCTCTCTCTCTCTCAAAGTAAATAAATAAATAATCATTAAAATTAAAAATAGAATTAGAAGGATAAGGCAATGGGTGATTGTATATTTAATGAGAGGCTCAAGAATAAAGACAGTAGTTTTGGCACAGGGTGTTAGAGAATATAAAATGCTGACATGATTACTTCTGTTATAAAGATAATAGGAAAGATTAATAATATTTCCAATATTCATGTAAGGGATAAAGAATACAGGACATTGGCCACATGATGTCAATATCCTCTCTAGTTTAGGTAAATATATGCTCTGTGTCTTGGTCATCCTAAAATTCAGTCCTGGCTAGTTTGTTTGCTGAGAAAGGCAATGTGCTTCCCTGGAAAGTTATTTCCACCTTCCATAGACTGTAACTCAAATATTTTATTTTGAGTTATTTTTACAGGTTTATTGTGGGGTAGTCACTATATGTTATAGAATCATATATATCTTATGCATTAGATCTCTAGACTTATTTATCCTATATAACTGTAACCTTGCAACTTTTGACCAACTACTACCCATTTTCCCTACCTTCCAGGCATTGGTAACCACCATTTTACTCTCTGCTTGTGTGTATTTAACATTTTTAGGTTCCACACGTAAATGAAATCATGTGATACTTGTCTTTCTGTGTCTGGTTTATTTAATTTAGCCTAATGTCTCCCATTTTCATACTTTTGCTGTAAAGGCAGGTTTTCCTTCTTTTTAACAGCTGAATAGTATTCCAGTGAGTGGTGTGTATGCGTGTGCACATGTGTATGCATCACATTTTCTTTATCTGTTTACTTATCAATGGTCATTTAGGTTATTCCCATGTCTTGGCCTTTGTGAACAATGCTGCAATAAACATGGAAGCACACATATGTCTTAGAGTTATTCTCTCTGATGTTTCATAAATTAGATTATTTTCTTGATTTCCTTTTTCAACAGATCATTGTTGGAATAAAGAAATGCAACTGATTTCTGTATGTTGATTTTCACTTTTTCAATATAAAGTGCTCTGCTTAATTATACTTTAATATCAAATGATGCCTGGATGGCTCAGTTCGTTAAGCATCCTATTTTGGCTCAGATTATGATCTCAGAGTTTGTGAGTTCAAGTCCTGCGTTGGGCTCTGTGCTGACTAGTTCAGAGCCTGGAGCCTGCTTTGGAGTCTATATCTCTTTCTCTCTGTCCTTCCCCCCCTCACACTCTGTCTCTCTCTCTCAAAAATAAATAAACATTAAAAATTTTTTTAATAAAAATTATATATTATTATTGAACATCTAATTTTTTTAGGCATTAGGGACACCATGTACTTGATTTTTGTGATAGTGATGATTTTATATCTTATATCACATTGTTAAACTTCAATGGGACTTTTAAATTTAAAAACCCTATATTAAATTATGTTTTTTGTGTCTTTTTTTCTCTCCTGGACTATAAATCTGAGTATAAACATTAGGTCATTTTTTACTTGAGTTCCTAAGAATGGGATGTTTTCTACCACATAATAGATGCCTAATGAACATGTAATTAATGGTGAAAAATCAGGCCACAAATTCTAATTATCCAATTTTTTTCTACATGTATCTCAAAAATGTCAACTATAGTTCATTCTGTTTTTACACAAAAGGACACTGAAATGGTAACTTAGAAAGCTAGCTGCTGATTTAAAACATATCCTAATGCAAAGGATAAGACTTGGCAACTCATATGACCATGGCTTTCTAATACTCGTTTCTACTTTTCTACATACTATCCAGACTAGGGGAGGGTTTTATATCCTAAATATATAATTAAGGAAAAATTTATTACAGTTTCATGAGTTTTTTGAATAACACCTATTTAAACAGAGTTGAAAAGTACTGAAATCTTACTACTTTTACATCTATCTTTAATAGAGCACTTTTAAGTTAATTGTTAGATCTGTTTACTTCATTCAATCTCAATTTAAGGGTAGGGACCATATTAGAATCATGATTTATTTTTAAACATTTGTCCTAAAACAATCAGTTAATATAACCATGTCTCAGTTATCTTAACTGGAAAGCTTGGATACATCTTTGATTCTTTCGTTTTTCTGGCTCCTTACATACACAAGAGCCAAACAATAACATTTAAATGGAAGGAAAAATCTTGTCATATTCAGGTATACTTTCAGATGAGACTTCACTGTACCAAGAATTAACTTTTGGATTCTTAACCTACCATACAAGGTTCTCCACAATCAACTACAACTTATTTTACTTTTTATCATCTGCCATTCTTCCTGTGCACTCATTATAGTCTGTATCTCTGCCATTCCCTGAACATGTGCTACTTCATACCTCCATGCTTTTATACATTCTGTTCTCTCATCCCTGAATGCACATTTCCCACATCTCTGCCAGGAGAATACAATCTTCTTGCTTATGGCACAAATTAAAGGTTGTAAAGAATATACCTTCTGGACCAGTCAGAATGAACACTTTATACTCTGTAAAATTGGCACTTTGCAATCACATAATCTAGTCTTTACTATACTAATTATAAATTCAATTGTTTACAAAGCCATGTTTACTCACGGAATGGTGTATTATGAATTGGAAAGAACAACTTCTGGTCCATATTTTAGGATTATTCCTCATTTGGTAATTAAAGATCTTTGAACAGAATACTCAGTATATAATTATTATCTTAAATTTTATATATTCTATGATCTCTAACATAATTTGTGGATAGAGTGCACACTTAATATATTTTAATTTTAATGCATCAACAAAATACCAACAAATAGTTAATTAGAAATTGTGGTTGACTATTAACATAAAAATTTCAGATTTGTTAAAGCTGTAAAGAAAGTTTAGAAAACCTAGCATTTAGCATTTAGAAGGGATTTACTGGTTCCATTGATGATACTTTCACCTTTCACAACACTCCAAAATCTAAGTAAGGCTTATTTACATTTCCTTATTAAAATAATTTTTCTAGTTATCTTATCCTCTGATACCAGATCCCATTGTACAAAATATTGCATGAATCAAATGTCTGGGTTCATTTTTAAAACAAGAGTCATGTTCCTCCAATGATGAAATGTCAAGTTCTGTATTTCATACACTGTCAAATTTTCCATATTGTTTAAGAAAAGGTCTGAATAAATACATAAACCATGTCCTAAACTCTAAAATCTGAAAATTTATTAGACATCTAAAAGAGTGTGCCACTCACTGACAATATTTTGTCTTCATTCTGATATTCATAAAATGACTCAAAGAATACTTAAGTCATAAAAGTCTGACATAACAGAAAAAAAGAGTAGTTTTTTTTTAAAGTTTTTTTTTAACGTCTATTTATTTATTTATTTATTAAATGTTTTTATTTATTTCTAGGAGAGAGAGAGACAGCGTGAACAGGGAGGGTCAGAGAGAGAGGGAGTCACAGACTGAAACAGGCTCCAGGCTCCGAGCTGGCAGTCAGCACAGAGCCCGACACGGGGCTCGAACCCACGAACCGTGAGATCATGACCTAAGCGAAAGTCGGACGCTTAACCGACTAAGCCACCCAGGCGCCCCCGAAAAAAAGAGTAGTTTAATAAAAGACATGATAGAATTATGAGTGAGAGTAAGGATATATGTTAGTTACAGATATGTCACTAATTCATTATGGTTAATGATTTATCCCATTTTACCATTTCATAAGGACTTATGAGTGGATTGTCAGAAAATATTACTTATACTACAATCATGAATCATCATAGCAATATTTATTGAGCACTGAGCTGTGACCATTATATTGTAAGAAACTTGTACATTTTCATTTTTCCTAGTACATTGGCAAATTATGACAATCCAACCTTAACAGTGACTTGATTTCATCCTTTAAAAAAAAAATTTTAATGTTTATTTTTGAGAGAGAGAGAGAGAGACAGCTTGAGTGGTGAAGGGACAGAGAGAGAGGGAGACACAGAATCCAAAGCAGGACCCAGGCTCTAAGCTGTCAGCACAGAGCCCAACACGAGGCTTCAACTCACGGACTGCGAGATAATGACCTGAGCTGAAGTTGGACACGCAACCAACTTAGCCACCCAGACACGCCAACTTCATCTTTTCTTTATAGACTTCTTAGACTTTTATAGCCTTCCTGAAACCCTTACTTTCTGATTTTCTCCCACTGTATCCATTTTATGTGTGTCACATTTGCTTTGTCTAAGTACATCTCAAGTCATGCAGTCTTCTCCTCAATAATCTTGAAAGCTCAATGTTTATCAAATCAACTTACATGCAGTTAATGCTTTCAACATATGTCCACCACAGTTTTTCTACTATTTGAAAATATTTAACTTTTTTATGTACTTTAGCCAGGTTTTGGGCAGTGGATCATTTTCTTCAAAGAAGATTGTGCACTGAATCCCAATGAAAACATTGGAGAGATGCTGGGTAAACAGAAATGATGTGAAGGATTTCTGCTTTTAGCAGATAGAGAAAAAGTATCCAAATTACTCTTCTCCCTGAAACAACTGAAAAGCTGAAAAACCTGTATGAAACAAAGATGTGCAGACAGTGATTCTTGAAAGATGGGAAGCAAACTCTGCACTGGCTTGAATAGTGCCCCACCAAAATCCATATTCACCTCAAATCTGTGGATGTGACATCATATGAAAAGAAGGTCTTTACAGATATCATCAAGCTAAGATAAGGTCATGACTCCTGTCCTTATAACAAGAGGGAAATTTGGATGCAGAAATAAATCGAGAGAGCACCATGTGATAAAGAATGCAGGGATAAGTAGTAAGCTACCACAGCCAAGAAATGTATTGCCAGCAATACCCAGAATCTATGAGATGCAAGGGAGTGTGCTCCTAGGGTCTCAGACTCTGAGAGCATTACCCTCCTGAATCTTGATTTCTGATTTGTAGCCTCTATAAAGTGAGCTCATGAGTTTCTGTTGTTTTAAACCATCCAAGTTTGTGGTCATTTGTTACAGCAACCTGAGGAAATTAATCCGAGCCTTGAGATTGCCGTACTTCAGTGGATGGAAAAATTCCATACTGCAGCTTGGTGAAAGAGAATCCAGTGGAACCTGATACAATCTCTCTAAATTATCAAGATTCCAGGAGGGTCAAATGTGATAAAGTACTAGAGACAAAAAGAGCTTCTTAGAAAAATTCCAGTAATCTATAGAGGCTCTCCATGGGTGTTTACATGAGTATGGTCAGCATATTAGTGTGAGTAAAATACTCAAAATGCAGTAAATAATCATACAAAAAGAACAGAAGTATAAACCCCTGTACCTCTCACAATACCAGCACTAGTTCATGTTCTGATCTCCAGAGTGGAATATTTGATAATTCACAAAATATTATACAGAGTCATTATAAGCTGCTCAGGAGTGGAAGTCTTACAGAAATGTAAACTCTTTATCTAAACAACATAGCAAACCATGAGCTGACAAAAATCCTATCAGACCTGTGAAGAAAATCAATCAATCAATCAATCAAGCCCAAAATGAAGAGAAAAATAAATAAATTGAAACTGAACTAGAAATGATGTAAATTATAGAATTAGTAGGAAAGTATTTTTAAAAGCATTATTAGACTTCTGTTCTGACATATAAAAAAGGTTAGAAATCATCACTCCTATCTTTACAAGAAAAAAAAAAAAAACTGACCAAACTGAAAATCATTGCTGCACCAGAGACCTGAGATCACTGTATAAACCATAATGTTAAAATCTACTGAGACAGAAGAATCCAGAGAATCACAGCCAAGATATGCTTAGTAGCTGGAGCAGGAGCTTTTACAGCTAGAAATTGATAGGAAAAATTAAATGGTAATTATGATGAATTGCTGGAAACTGAGTACAGATTAGCGTGCAAGTGAAAATCCCTAAGGGGAAGTTCCTAACTTTCCTAGATTTTACCCGTGGAGACACTGTGCAGTCATATGGAGAAAATCTGAGGAAGAAAAGTTCTTGCTTCTGGCAGAGTTAAGGGGAAGAATAATAATGATGAAATGCACTGAGCATGTTCTCTATAGCAAAAGCCTACCCTGCAAGAGAAAAGACTTACCAGATTTTTATCCCACTTGGAGGAAGGGCATGTTTCCAACTTCTGCCCTTGGGAGCTGTTCTGTCTCATCTAGTAGAAGAAAAGTGTTGAGAAACACTTGTGATGCTTACATGCCAGGGACACAGGCCAACGAAAGCCTGAGATTTAATCACGATTGTAGAATGCTTCCCCCGTACACACACCTTACCAGCATGGGAACAGGGCTCCACTACAAGCACAGATTACAGCTGAAAAAGCTGCAACTCTCAGAGGAGTACTTAGGGAAGCCCAGCATCAATGAGGAGATGAGAACTAAGGCACTGGAGAAAATGTGAAGCCTCTGGCACCAACAGATACAACAAAATTAAACACCACACACTTCTAGTCAGATGAATATAAAACCTACCAGTAAAGAACTATTTACCCTGCTTTCTATCATCCAACACATCATGTTTTGCTTTCAATAAATAATTTCAAGGCATGTTAAAAGGAAAAAAAAAATCTGAAACAATAGAGCAAGCAAGCATCAGAAACAGATTCACATCTGACACAGATGTTAGAGACAGGGAATTTAAAAGTCACTATTTACAATAAGTAGGATTAACATGTTAAGGGCTCAAATGGGGAAAAACAGACAAGATGAAGGAACAGATGGGTAATTTAAGCACAGATGAAAACTCTAAGAAAACAATCAAAAGAAAATGTTAGGGCTCAAAAATATCGAAATAGAAAAGAAGAATGACTTTGATGGTCTCAACAGTAGACTACATGTGACAGAGTAAATAATCAATAAACTTGAACAAAGGTAATATTAAATTAAAATGCAAGAAGAAAAATAATGAAAATAGACCTTAGAACACCCAAGAACCATGAGACGATTTCGAAAGGTGTAGCATACATATAATTGGACCACAAAAAGAAGAGAGAAACCTAAAAAAATAATGAAAGTAACAACAAGAAATCACCCAGAATTAATGACTCACACCAAATAACAAATCCAGAAATCTCAGAGAACCTCAAACAGGATAAATAGGGGGGGAAATCTATACCTATATATAGATTATATATATATAATCTATATATAGGGGGAAATATAACAAAGTGCCAAAAAAACAATGGTAAAATATTTTAAATATGGTAGAGAAGAAAACAAAACAAAATAAAAAATTATCCTACCTATGGAAGAGCAACAATTAGAATTAGAGCTGACTTCTCATCACCAAAAAGGCAAATATTGTGAAGTAAAAGAAGACAGTGTGAAAAGGCTTAATATTATATAACTACACCTATGTGATATTTTGTAAAAGGCAAACCTGTAGCACTGGTGAAAAGATCACTGTTTTCCAGGCACTTAGGGGTGAAAGGAATTTTGAAAGAGTGAAGCACTGGGCATTTTTCAGCGGTAAAATTATTCTATTAAATAGTTTGTCAAAATCCATAAAATTTTACAGCACAATAAGTGAACACTGAAGTATAAAAAATTATTTTCATTTACTTATTTATTTTATTTTTGAGAGAGAAAAAGAGAGAGCGTGTACCAGTCGGGTGGGAACGAAAGAATATCTCGAGAATCTCAAACAGGTAGCCACTCCCAGAACAGAGGCCGATGCAGATTCAGCCCTTGGTCCTACGACCCTGGGATCATGACCTGAGCTGAAATCAAGAGTTGGATGTTCAAGTGACTGAGACACCCAGGGGCCTCATGCATATTAAAAAACATGTTTAATTATTTAGAAATCTGCAATCTAAGAATGAAATGCAGAATTAGGCAAAATAATCTAACTGATACAAACGGATTAAACCACCTTACTGCAGGAGGTAGGGGAAAGTGGTTACTTAAGTAACTTTAAAAATAAATGGAGTCTTTAATACTAAAGGCAAAAGGAACTGTATATAAATAATCAATATACTCTATTTGATAAAATCACTTCCCATGGATGTATGGGCTTATAATTCTGATACCACTATACATGTATACTGGCATCAAGCAATTAATGACTATTGGTCAGAGCCAGGTTTCACATTGTTGTAGAAGGAGTTTACAAATAAATGAGGAAAGGAAACTAGAATGATTCACGTAGTAAGGGATTCACATTGGCTTTATCATATGAACGGGTATTAGTGTGGGCTAATATGACAAAATACCAGACTGCGTAGCTTATAAACAATAGAAAATTATTTCTCACAGTTCTGGAGGAGAATCAAGTGATGCTCCTCTTCCAAGTCACAGACTTCTCCTATCTTCACATGGTAGAGGGGTTGCTCTGTGGGATCTCTTTCTATAAGAATCCTAATCCCAATTATGAAGGCTCCACGCTCATGATTTAAGCACCTAACAAAAGCTTCACCTCATAATACCATCACATTGGCCATTAGGATTTCAACATACGAAATGTGGGGAGATACAAACGTTCAAGCCTTAGCAGAACTCCTATTTAGCTCAATATAGATACAGAGGTATACATATAGAAACATCTAGAAATATGTGTATATTCATGGTTTAGCATGCACACATGCGTATCTTTCCTCTATCACCAAGAGGACCTAGAACAGAAAACATCCCAATAGCACAAGCACATCTAGCATCAAGATTTCTAACATCATGATTTCCAATATAAATCTAAATTAAGAGGAACCATTTCCTTGGATAAATGTGGCAGGAAATATACATGATGTACATGGAGCATTTCGTAGTGCCAAAAATTAAGGAAATGTTCAAATAAAAACCCCACAATTGATGGAATTCTGTCAAAGGCACACAAGAGCCAACTGAAAGAGCTTCCAAAAGTCAAAGCTGTAATAATATAAGCAACAAAATAAATTATAAATTCCTCCTCCCTGAGCTTAAATAAATAGCAGTAAGTCAATAATGATGTAAATGTTGAACAAATACATGAAGGAGAAGAGACAAATCTCTGATGCAAAATAATTTCAAATAACTCTCCATTCTGTAAGTGTATTCTGTACACAGTGATTTTCTTCCAGAGAGTACAGTATGCAAATGGAAAGATTTTAAAGTAACTGTAGAGTGCAGAAACCTGAACAACTCTTGTTCAGTCATGTCATTAAAGTCTATGTCCATATCAATAAGTCATTTTTAGAATATGTACCCTTGATATGATGTAATAAAAATAGCATTTTAGCTGGGTAGTCTTCTTCCAAAAACAGATTAACACAGTGTAATCAGAAGAAAATCATCAGGCAAAGCCTAAATGAGGAAATTTTTTTAAAATGACTGAACAGTGCACATCAAAGATGCCTGAGCAGTGAATGTCAAAACCTTATGAAAAACAAGGAATGTCTGAGACACCGTCACAGCTAAGAGGAGGGTAAGGAGACATGACTAAGTGTAATGCGGGATCCTGGATATAATCCTTACAGAGAAAAGACACATTTGATAAAAATTTTAAAAACATAAATAATGCATGAATTTCAGTTAATATGTTAATTCAGTTAATTATTAATAATGTATCAATTATTTTAACAATTAGGCTCTATATGGTAAGTTGTTACTAATAGAGGAAACTAAATGTAGGCACAGATGTAAGCAAGTTCTCTTAAACAATGTCGGGGTTAGAAGCGTCGACCCCAACGCAATAAAAAATCCATGTGTAATGTTTGACTCCCCCAAAACTTAACTACTAACAGCCTACTGGTGACAGCAGGCCTTACTGATAACATGAAGAGTCAACTAACACATATTTTGTATGTTATATATATTATATACTGTATTCTTATAATAAAGTAAGCAAGAGAAAAGAAAATGTGATTAAGAAAAATCATTCAAAAAATAAAACTCATGACGCACCTGGGTGGCTCAGTTGGTTAAGCATCCGACTTTGGCTCAGGTCATGATCTCATGGTTCGTGGGTTCAAGCCGTGCGTCAGGCTCTATGCTGACAGCTCACAGCCTGGAACCTGCTTCGGATTCTGTGTCTCATTATCTCTCTCTGCCTCTCCCCCAATGGCACTCTGTCTCTCTCTCAAAATTTTAATAATAAATTAAAAAATAAAAATTCACTTACTGTCCTGTGCTGTATTTTTTTCCTGTTTTTTTTTTTAATGTTTTTATTTATTTCTAGGAGAGAGAGAGAGACAGCGTGAGCAGGGGAGGGTCAGAGAGAGAGGGAGTGACAGACTCTGAAAGAGGCTCCAGGCTCTGGGCTGGCAGTCAGCACAGAGCACAACGCGGGGCTCGAACCCACGAACTGCGAGATCATGACCCAAGCGAAAGTCGGACGCTTAACCGACTAAGCCACCCAGGCGCCCCAAGTCCTGTGCTGTATTTATTGAAAAAAAATCTGTGTACGAGGATCCATTTCATTCAAAACCTTTGTTGTTCATGGGTCACCTACACTGTCTTTGCAACTTTTATATACATCTAAAATTCTTTCAAAATAAAATTTCATCTAAAAAGGGAATTATTTTAGCTGTATCCTATATATACAGAAGGTAGATCAAAGACTGAACATGTTAAGCAGAGAAACAATATAAAAAGCCCCAATCCAAATACATTAAGATAAATGTAATGAGATGGAAATGAATGGGATTAACACTTTCGATATTGCAGAAGAGAGAATTAGTGCAATTGTAGACATAAAAACATAAACTCTCCAAAAATGAAAAAGATATAAATGACACAAAACCATCACATGTCCCTAATCTAATGAAGCAGAACTTAAGAACTTAAGAAAAAAATCACTGCATATGAAAAGCATAGTTAGAAAAGCATAGTTAGAAAAGCTTTCTTTAACACTTTATTTCCTTTTACTGTCTCATCATTCATTCGGCTTGTTAAATTTGTGTTCTTCTTAAACCCCACTCCCTATGCCCCTGCTTTTGTGAAAACTCTCTAATACTCCAGCCACACCCTTAATATCCCTCCTGAGAATCCCCTGTCTCTTTCTAGGTCCTTCTCTAACTATATACTCTAGTTAGTAATATGTGTAAATTTTTACATCTCCTTAAACAAATTTCCTATTTGTTGGCAGTCAAATTTTGTCTTTATTTAATCATATCACAAAAGTTTTGTTTGAATAGACCTTCAACAAGTCATGCATTTGTGTAAGTCATAAATATATATCTTTTTTAAAAACACAGTATTAGCATGGATTGATGCATTCTTAGTGTTTTTATACTCTGGCCATTTAGGGGTGAGTGGTACCCAGCTTGTACTATGTGGTTGCTTAAACTGGGACCATAGTGTGACAAAAATGTTATGAAGAATTTAATCAACATCTCTTGATGTTATAATTTTACACAAAAATACATACAATGAGAAAAAAACACCATGGAATTCTGACATAACAGTCAAATTTTCTAAATAATTCTTTTCAATCTTATGGCAGGTGAGACTAAAAGATTTTATTCCAGTCCAGATTTACTCAGTTTATGCTTATAGTTTCTTCTATGGCCACACTTTCATTCTCCAGTTTTGTGAACTGAAGATATAATATTTTTGTATCAATTTTCTTCGTGTAATTTCTTGGTGTAATTACACAAAGAAAATTGATACACAGAATTAAAATCTTATTTGCATATTTGGAGATTCCCTTTAAGTTCAGAATCTTTAAAAACCTGATTAGTAAGGATGTTATTGTCCCTCTGAATATCCACTGCAACATGCTACTTGCTTTATTCATCAATAAAGTAACGCTACCTATGTTGTTGAATGCTGCTATCCTATTTCACAAATTCAATAGTATTGTTTGGAGAGAGTTTCATAGCTGGCAGGCCCATTTTGCTCTTTCTAATCTGAAGTGAGGAAAGTTTTATTCTCTCATTTTGGATGTAATAAAAAAAAGTTCATTTAGATCTGACTTCGAAATAATTCCTCCACTTAGAGTTTATATAATTGCTGGAAGGAGGAGGTGTGTATAATTATGTAACTTTTCAAACTCACAATTATGTATATTTAAAAAAAAAAAAACACCTTTAAAAATAAACTGAGGGGTGCCTGGATGGCTCTTCGTGATCTCACAGCTCGTGAATTAGAGTTTCACATCGGGCTCTGGGCTGAAAGCTCAGAGCCTGGAGCCTGCTTCCAATTCTGTGTCTCCCTCTCTCTCTTCCTCTTCCCCGGTCGCAGTGTGTCTCTATCTCAAAAATAAATAAACATTCAAAAAATTTAAGAATAAATAAATAAGCTGAAAAACATTAAAACATGAGCTGTATTTCAAAAACAATTATCTTCAAATACCAAACTACCCAGTTTCTGCAAAGCCAGTCAAAACATGAGCATTTTGGTGAGGAACAGATAATGACTGCTTTAGAGTGGTTAACCATTTCAGAATTTTTAGGATAGATTCATGTGAAAACAGAAATGCAAAGGGCTGTGGAACATCAAAAATGAACAACCTTTTACATGGAAGAGGTCACTTTAATATTGTGACATCTCATATGCTATAGTTTATTTAATTTAGATACTTAGAATATACAATCTACACTATCTTCTGTTGTTTCAAAAAAGAGACTCTTATCAAAGTTGTAGACAACATAGAATTTTTTGTTATTTGCTTACTTAGCTTTTGTAAACCCCTTGATTTGGAAGCTCAGAAAAATATCATTTTTGTGCAACATCTGCAAAAATTCCCATTGTAATTTATAATCTTCTAACTGACTTTTTCCTATGTGTTATGTGGTACCACAAGCTAGATTTGGAGGAAAAAAAATGCTTATTTTTTTCTCAAGCACAGAGGTCTTATTTATATAAACTGCCATAATGACTTGATAATTTATGTTATATACCAGTAATAATCCAGTATTTTCATTATAATTTGTACCAGTAACAGGCTGAATATGTTACTAAAAGAAATTAATTCATGAACTTGATTCTGTTTCCAATTGAAAAAGTAATATATAAAAGATGATATATATTGAGTTATATCTTTATGTTACTTCCTCGTCAAGAAGAAATGCTAAGATCATAAAGCTTGAATAAAGCTATACAGCTCTAGAAGTCAATATTTATGTATTTTCTGAAAAGTGCCTTAACACATGTAAAGTATTTTAAATAGAATAAAAGCTACATTTTTAGATCATGCTTAATAATTCTAATGAATTAAATTTAAAGGTGAAAATATGCCTTTGAGGGTGGTTAGTTTTTTGTCATGCTTTTTAATTTTTTATATGGTTAATAATACAACCCTTTATTGTTTGCATTCTTTTGACTTATGTTAAAATAAATAGCTGGACCTAGATTATTAAGCATATTTATCTTATATCTAGGCATTTAGTGCAGTGATTTAATGACCGAAATCTTATTTCTTTATCCTGACACAGCCTCCTCAGCAGAAAAGTACATGCTAAGGGTTGTAATATATCGCCCTCCACCATGTTAAAGTCCTGACCCACAGGATCATAAAACATGACCTTATCTGGCAATAAAGTTGGTGCAGACGTAAATAGTTAAAATGAGCACTTAACTTACTACAGTACCACAGTAGGGCAGCCCTGAAACCAATAGAGCTGGTGTCCTTATAAGAAGACTATGGGGAGATACACAGATGAACCATGTGTGGGGATGGAGGTTGAGATTATTGTTACATATAGCTGTAAACCAAGGAATGTCAAGGATTTATGGCTACCACCAGAAGCCAGGGAAAAGCAAAGAGGGCTCCTTTCTACCCAAGAGTCAGAGAGAGGAAGGCCCTGGTGATATCTTAAATCCAGACTTTAAGCCTCCAGAGGGCTAGACAATAAATGCCTGTGAGATGATAAATGCCTGCTGTGTAAAGTGACCCAGTTTGTGATACTTTACTACAATCATCATAGGAAACAAATATATCTATTTTTATATTTGCTACCACTTGCAAGAAGATATACATGCACACAAACGTTTCATATATTTGTTATGTATTTGCTTGGAGAGGAGTCATACACTTATGTGTATATGTTGTTTATTTATGTGTGGACTTACATATATGCATGTGTACATATGTGCACATGTGTACACATATGTACACACATACATATATATGTGAGATTAATATATGTGCGTGTCTGCATATATGTAAATACATATGTATGTATACAAACATATATCTAAATCTTACTGACTCAGAATCTCTGGGGTTGAAGCCCAGGAATTCATAATTTTCATGAAGTGTTCCAGATAATTCTAATGCACAAATATTTGAGAACAATTGTTTCATGTTTCATGCTGACCTAATACAAATATTACTAATATGTCTAATATTATTATTCCTACAAAAATATTTCCCAAGATACTGCTGTGAGTGCTTAATTAGCTTTTCTATACTAAAGCATTCATCGATCAAAAAAACAGTAGACATTTTTGCTTATATATCCCCTCCTTGGACATTTATGATATATGTCAGCAATAATGTAGAAGGATAAAATTACATATAATAATTAAGATTTTCTCATGTCTGCATTTTCCTTGTTTCTCAGACCCTGTTACCATTGAGTTAAAAACTGTTATTGTTACAGAGAGCATTTTCTCTAGATAAGGGAATGGGAAGAGTCACCAAAACAATCCAGAAAGGTTAAAAAAAAAGTTTAGTTTTTACAATTAAATAGACTTGGAAACCAAGTTCTCTCAATCTGCAGCTTTTTTTTCTTTTTCTTTTTCTTTCTTCCCAGAGCAAAAGCAAAAAAAAAAAAAAAAAGTAAATGTGAATCTTGGAACACTGTAAATAAATTAAGTTCAAGCAATAACAATGGAGTTGGGACAATGTGTGAATATGTAAGTGCCAGTTTCACCCCTGAAGTTGACCAACTGGTGAAAAAAAGAGTTGGGAGAAACTACACATCCATTACAATGAGTAAATTAAAAAATTATTGATAATGACATGTGATGGGGAGGATGCAGATAAGCTGTTTACCTCATAAACTGTCAGTGGAAATTTAAAGTGGTACATCCCCTCTGAAAAATCACTCAACATTTTGAAATAAATTTAAATATATACCTATCATTTTTTAATAAATGTTTTAATGTTTATTCATTTTTGAGAGAGAGAGAGAGAGACAAGAGAGCATGACTGGGGGAGAGGCAGAGAGAGAGAGAGAGCGAGACAGAATCTGAAGCGGGCTCCAGGCTCTGAGCTGTTAGCAGAGTCCGATGCGGGGCTCAAACTCACAGACCATGAGATCCTGACTTGAGGCCAAATTTGTACTTAACTGACTGAGTCACCCAGGCACCCCTATACTTATCATTTTTTAATGTTTATTTATTTCGAAAGAGAGAGAGTATAAGCAGGGGAAGGGCAGAGAGAGGGAGAGAGAGAATCTTAAGCAGGTTCCATCCTGAGCACGAGCATGGAGCCTGATGCAGGGTTCAATCTCATGACCATGAGATCATGTCCTGAGCCAAAATCAAGAGTCAGAGCCACCTAGGTACCCCAACTATATACCTATCTTATGACCAAAATCCCAGTTTTGGTCATTTATCCTAGAAAAATTAAAATTTATGTTCTCACAACTTTCTCATAATAATTCTATTTGTAATAATGATGGCAAAACTAAATAGTTGCCCTTCAAAAGTGAATAGTTAAATAAATATGGTGCATATAGGCCATTGAAAGCCACTTATAAAAAGATGCAAAATATTGATTGATACACACAACTTGGATGGATTTCAAGAAGATTAAGCTGAACAAAAAAGAGGTGATCTAAAAATATTCCATTTATGTAAGTCTTAAAACTGACAAAAGTATAAAGCTGGAAAACAAATTAATGGTTTCCAGTATTTAAGGTTGGGGGAAAAGTAGTTACTACTATTAAGAGGTAGCAGGAAGAAGACTTTTTGTGGTGATGAAATAGTTCTGTGTACTCATTATTTGTAGTGGTGGTCACACAAATCTACACATGAGATCAAATTTTATAGAACAAAACACACACATACACACACAAATACACATGCTGATACGTGCATGTAAAAACCAGAGAAATCTAAATAAAATCTATAGAGGAGTTGATAATATTGGACCAAATTAATGTCCTGCTTATGATATTTTATTGTAGTTATGTAAGATGTTACCATTGGGGTAATTTGGGTGAAGTATACACAGTTTTTCTCTGTTCTATTTTTGCAGTTTCCAGTGAGTCCATAATTATTTCAAAGCAGAAATTTTTAAAAATGGTGGCAAGACCATGGATCACCATTTGCTGGTCCATGACTCAAGAGGTAATATATTCCTCAATCATAGATTATATAACTAATGAAGAACTTAAGTCAAACTTATTAACTAACTTTATAAGGTGGTGATAAAAGATCTACATAAATAAAAGATCTATATATAAATTTAGATGTCATTTGTGTCTCTGAAAAGGTAGCTCACTCTGTCTCACTCTACTGTATCTACATTCTGTTTATGGAAACATGATCAAAAGATCTGGATAATTCTGGAATAATTTGAAAGCAGAAGGTGTCTAGGCCTTACTACCCAGAAATGCATTCCATGTCTAAACTGGCAAAGAAGTTGTACAGGAGCAATGATTCACTACGTGGACCGTGTCGATGGGTATGAGGACAGCCCCTAAAGGTCCGGGAAATCAGAGAACTTTGCCTTGAAAACAATCTAAAACTTGTCCTTTCCCCAGTGGATGTGTTGTACATGGACCAAATAAATTTGAATCCATGACAAGGTGACCACAGATATCCACAGCTGAAACGGCATAGGTAGGAAACTACGTGCCTTATGCAAATTAGGTTATAGCATGGTTCTCCCTCACATACAAACAGAAATTCAATGACTAGACACAAAAATAAATTTCTATTTTTGTTCACAGTACTTTTCCAGCCTAAGATAGCACAGATATCTGCTCATTGTTCTTTCTGAGTTTCAGGCTAATGAGGTTCCACTTTGAAATGTGACTCTACAGTCGTCTTACCAGGAAGAAAAGAATTCTGTAATCTTGAACAAGCAATGAAATTATCAGACCACAAACGGACACACTTGGATTCCATTCATTTTCATTCCCTAGGACTCATTAACCCCCTACATTCAATACTTGAGTGGCAGGAATTTCATTTAACCTTTGGTGAACCTGGTAGTAGTGGAAAAATAAATATGAATGAGAAAACTGCAAAAGTAGCGAAATGTTGATCATATAAAACAGACTGAGATGAAATAAAAGTCCAAGGTGTGTATGTGTGTGTGTGTGTACACACAAACAAACAGAGAACAAACTGAGGGTCGCTGGAGGGGAGGTGGGTGTGGGGTGAGCTAAATGGGTGATGAGCATTAAAGAGGGTACTTGTGATGAGTATTAGGTATTGTATCTAAGGGATGAATCACTAAATCCTAGATATGAAACTAATATTACATTGTATGTTAACTAACTGGAATTTAAATAAACAATTAGAATAAAAGTCCATGGAGAGCTGGGAATACAAAGGAAAAAATAGACTTTTACCTCTTCTTTGTTAAAACTTTGTCAATAAAGGGGAACCTGGGTGGCTTAGTTGGTTAAGCATCTGACTTCAGCTCAGGTCATCTCACAGTTCACAAGTCCAAGCCCTCCATCAGGCTCTGTCCTGACAGCTCAGAGCCTGGAGCCTGCTTCTGATTCTGTGTCTCCCTCTCTCTCTGCCCCTCCCCAGCTCATGCTCTATCTCTCTCTCTCAAAAATAAATAAAAACATTAAAATTAAAAAAAAAAAACTTTGTCAATAAAAAGGTACTTCGTTTCCACAACTTCACATACTTGGGGTGTGGGGAGAGATCTGAACTGATCAAATTAAATGAAATGTACTGAATATATATACTATATATTCACTGAATAAAAGATCCAATTTTGCTGAGATGTCTGTCCATCCTCCCTAAATATATGTAAATTTAAGGAAGTGCCAATCAAAATCCTACCAGGCTGCAGTGTCCTAACAGTAGATTGTGGTGATTTTTGCACAACTTGGTTATTTACTAAAAAATTATCAAAGTGTTTGCTGAAACATGGTGCCCTTTATGACTTACATAGGCAAGGTAATTATACTGATAGCACCCTTGTGAAAAATTTTGTAGAAAACAAGCAGAAGTGGATCACTATTTTCAAAAACATTTAAGAAAAAAAGACCAAACCAAAAATTTACTTGTCCTTCAAGTTTTAAGACTGCAGGAACACAATTTTCAATGAGTCAGAAATTAGTAAATACTATAAATGTGTTCCATCCCTGAGGAATCTATTAGAGCTGCACAGTACAATAGGGTAAGATTAGCCACATGTGGCTAGTTAAATTTAAATTCAAATTAAATTAATTACAATTCGATTAACTAAAATTGAGTTCCTCAGACATAGGTACATTTAAATGCTCAATACTCATGTGTGGCTAGTGGCTATCCTATGGGACGGTGTAGCTACAGAACATTCCCAGCATTTTGAAAGTTCTATTTCACTACTCTTTACAAGAGGATCAGCTTCATCTAATCAAATGTCCTGGTAAAATCTGCAAAATTACTAACTGCAGCATTTCATATACTCAGTTGAAGAGCTAATATTAAAACAAGAGTGGGTCATAGGGTCATGAATCGAGGAAGAAAACATAAACCTTTTTTTATGAAAAACAAAACAAATCAACCACTAAAACAGAGGCAAAAAAGGTAAATTAGAGTAAGATTATTGCCAGTTACATATAGGTAATAACTGGGGGAAAAATACACCATTTAAAACTGACAGTATAAGATTAAGCAATAAAAAAGCAGATTATAGCTGCTATAAAAATTTTTTTAAAATAGTAACCACTGACATAAAATGCAAGTCTTAAGTACTGATGGCTTTTTTTAAAAGGGAATAAAGACTAGGAATCACAAAAAATAGAAAGAATATAAATAAATATACAATCAATAAAACATATTCAAACAGTAATTAAAACATAAAACATGACAGAATTGAGACCAAACATATCATTTAAAAGAATGGTATCAACCAGCTTAGCTGAAAATTTTTTTAAAGTGATTTTAATATCACCTCATAAAAGTCCCAAGCCACACTGAAGAAATAACACTTACACATACCTCTGCACAAAATAACATGGGAAAGATGTAAGGGACAAAAAGATAAACATGGGGCATCTGGGTGACTCAGTGAGTTAGCATCTGGTTTCTGCTCAGGTCATGATCTCAGGGCTCTTTAGTTCGTGCTCCACATCGGGCTCTATGCTGTTAGCACAGAGCCTGCTTCAAACCCTCTGCCCCACCCTCTCTCGGCCCCTCCCATGTGTTTGTCGAATCTCTCTCTCTTATAAAGAAATAAACATTAAAAAAGAAAAATAAATAGAATAAAGCACACTCGTATAAAACAGGTCAAGTGTAGAAAAAATAAAGACTAAAAAATACAAACATTATCAAAGGCAGTTCCTTTGGATATATACCAAATACTATACACTAGCATAAAGGACACTTTCTAAACCGCAATAGAGCATTCATAAAATTCATCTCATTCTAAGGTATATGGAAAGCCTATGTAAATTTGATGCAATAATACTAGAAATTTTAACTGAATCCAAAAGAAAACAAATCCTAAAATAAAAAATATATCCATCTCCCTAGCTTAAAAAACAAAAACATCAAATTGTTAGAATCCAGGCTTTCAAGGAGTTTCAAGCAGAAAGGAATAATGATAAATATTATCTATTAATAGATTTATAAATAAAGGCTTTTATAGCTTGCTTTTTTCTCAATCTCTGCTTCCAATTTATTCTAGAGACTTTGCTTTATTTCTTGTAAAATTTTCCTTATAAATTTGATTTTCAAATCTGTACACTAACTCAAATAAGTCCTATTATATCCATACTCTAGTTAAAAATCATTTTCTGGTGCGCCTGGGTGGCTCAGTTGGTTGAGCATCCGACTTTGGTTCAGGGCATGATCCCACAGTTCATGGGTTCGAGCCCCACGTCGGGCTTTGTGCTGACAGCTAGCTCAGAGCCTAGAGCCTGCTTCGGATTCTGTGTCTCCCTCTCTCTCTGACCCTCCCCAGCTCACACACTCTTCCTCTCTCTCTCTCTTTCTCTCTCAGAAATAAATAAACGTTAAAAAAAATTTCAAAACTCATTTTTTTTTACAAATAGTTTATTGTCAAATTAGTTTTCACATAACACCCAGTGCTCATCCCCACAAGTGTCCTCCTCCATGCCCATCCCCCCCTCCCCCCTACATCCATCAGTCCTCAGTTTTTGTCAGCATTCAAGAGTCTCTCATGGTTTGCCTCTCTCCCTTTCCCCCACCATTTCCCCCCTTCTGCTCCCCCTTGGTCAAAAATCATTTTCTAAACAGCTCACTGAGTTGGCCTACAGATTTTCAAACAGTATTTTCAAACTAAACTTTGTATCTTCACCACTGTAAAGTGCTCCATCTTCTCCCATATTTGTCCTGTTATGATTCATACAGACGCCCATGATAAAACCTAGATCTCCCAACATGCCTTATCTCCCTTCACTCAAAGGAGGGTATTTTCCTTTTATTCTCACCATCTTATTTCTCTTTCAATATGTCCTTTCCACTATTTTCTTCCTGCTTTAACCTAGGCCAGGCCTTAATCAGCTGTGACTATAGAAATTGTAGGACAGTTATCTCATGACCTCCTGTATGAAAATCCTGTTTCCCCTGCCTGCCTATTACTGCCTCAATTAATTTTCTCAACAGTCTGAAAAACTTACCATGTCACTACATTATCTGAAATATTGGTAACTATACTTCTTTTGGTGATCGTTTCCCAGTATATACAAATATCAAACCATTACTTTGTACAGCTGAAACTAAAATAATGTTAGACATCAATTATATCTCAATTAAAATATATAATTTGAATGTCCTTTGGTTTATCCAGTGCACCAGGGGCCTTTTACCCTTTTATTTCTGATTCTCCTATTTTTTCTATCTACCTGATCTCTTTAATTACTGTTTGCATGGTTTACATTATAAAATACAGACTCCCTTGTAGATTTTTGTAGGCTTTTCATGCTCTGAATATCTGTTTCTTTAACTAAGCTTGGCTACACCATCATTTTCTCTTCAGGTCATGACCCTTCTCCCCACTCTTTGGCACTGTTCTATAAGAACACTGAAGAGCCTGTAGATGCCATTTATAATGTTATTTCTAAGCACAAACTATCCCTTCTGTTTGGAACTGCATCCTTCTCTCACACTTGTTTGCTTAGTGAAATTCCTCTCACTAAGCATTTCCTTTCTAAAAGTGTCAGCTTTCAAAAATATTTGCTTGGCTTATACCCCTTCTGAAATATTTAAGGTGCAAAAACATAATCATATAATCTTTACTCATAGGCTCTAATGATTGTTACAAAAATAAGACTTGGTGTTTAAAAGATTTTACATTATAACTGATAGAGAATAAACCAGATGTTACTTAAAAAAAAAAAAAACAGATGTTACTTAACAAATATACAAAGTAACTGCTTGCTCTACTGGGACCACAATGACCTCACTTAGGTTATTATCTACAATATATCTGTTGTCTAGACAAAACAAAACCCCATCTCTGTATGATTTGAAAAGGTTATTGTACATGATAATTATATCAAAAAGTTTTAATATCTCTCTTTCTTAAAATATGATCTGTTTGCCTCAAACATTATATTAAAAAAAGATAGACATCTATATGTTGACAGCTTTTAAATATAATATGCCATTCAGTGGTACTAAAATATTCATCCAACAATGTAAAGGGCAACAGTGTCATGGTAACTAAAATAAAACCTGTTTACAAATTATATCCTTGTATGGAAAAAAAAAATCATTCCTCAGAGCATGGTGGAGAATCAAAGTGACTATGGCCCAGGGTCCACTTAGTGCATGTAAAATTCAACTCCTAAAACCACAAGCTTTCAAGGCATATACAAGATCTCTGGGAATGGCTCATTTACTTTGGGTCTAGGGAGTCAGAGAGAAACCATCCAAATCCAAAGACTCATCAACATCAAATAGGTGGAGGAGATGTACAGGAAACAACTGAGGTAACTGGTTAAGATAACAGAAAACAAGAATATTGATTTTTGTTTTTTTGCTATATTATTCTTTTTTTTTATCAGCATGGTATTTAAAAGAAAGCATAGGAATTAGAGTCAGACTAAACTGAATTTGAATCTAGATTCTAATTGTTTATATATATATGTCCTTGGCTAAATTACTTAGATCTCTATCAGTTTTCTTTTTTATATACTGAAGTGTAATTAGCATACAATATTAGCTTCAGACATACAACATATTGATTTGACAATTCTAGACATTACTCAGTGCTCACCATGATAAGTATAGTTGCCATCCGTCACCAAACAATATGACTACAATATTATTGGCTGTATTCCCTCTGCTGTGCTTTTCATCTCTGTGACTTATTAATTTTATAACTAGAAGTTTATATCTCTTAAAGACCTTCACCTATTTCACTCATCATCAACCCCCCCCACCCATCTCCCCTCTGGCAACCACCAGTTTTTTCTTTGTACTTAAGACTCTGTTTTTGTTTTGTTTTGTTTTGAGACCAAATATTAGTGAAATCCTATGGTATTTGTCTTTCTCTAACTTATTTCACTTAGCATTATACCACCTAGGTCCATCTATGCTGTAAGTGGCATGATCTTGGGGTTTTTTTTTTTTGTATGGCTCAGTAATATTCCATTGTATCTATTTATCTATACCACATATTCTTTATCTACTTATCTATCAGTGGACATCTGGGTTGCTTCAATATCTTGGTTATTACAAATAATGCTGCAATACAACTATCACTTTTCTAAAAATAGATAATAGGACATCTGCATTTAAGAGCAGTTGTAAAGACTGGATGTAAGAAACTTTTCTACAATATCATTTATTAAGCTTATATAACCATAAAATTTAGTCTTAGATATATAACTTCATTAATGTGACTCATATTTATTGAGTGACATCTATAACCAAGGCACTGTTTTAGGTGCTGAAGGCTACCAATGGAAGAATACTGGGGATGATGAGCCCACCAGTTCATTTACAATCTTGAGAGGAAGATAAAACCTCAAAACCAAGGAAGACACAAAAATAAATGAAGTAGTAAATAGGTAGAATTCCATAGGCACTACTGACTTTTTGAACTTGGAGTTACCTGAGGAGTAAAAATAATAAGAATTACCAGTACCTTGGAATCTTAACTAAGAGAGAAGTTCAGAGTAAGAGATTTAAAGGGGTATATGTGGGAAATATTTTCTGTTTATTTGTTAACATGGGAGGGACTGGAGGGAATGGATATGTTTATATTCTGAAATGAAAGAGCTGATAGAAAGGGAGATGCTGAAATATATAGTTTTTCCTCTTTGGTAATTTGAAAAGCAGCAAAAATATCTCCCTACCTCAAAATCTATCCCCCTTTGGCCTATTATTTTGTCTGAAATTCTCATCAAGATTGGCGATTCTTTGCCAAGAAATTGTTTCCAACACAGTTCTGCTAAAATAAACCTGTGTTTCTTGGGTTGCCTGGGGAAGTCTACAGTTTATGCAAAGAATTCAAGATTTTAGAATATTATCTAATTACAATTCAAAGGGAACCATAAGAACCATAAACACAAAGAGGTAAGGAACAGTTTTGCTTATTTGTTGCATATTTCTGTTTGCATTTGGTGTATTTAAGAAGAAACCGAGTGGATACATTGGAATATTATCAAAAGATGCATGAGGTTGCTGGTGAGAATAAAGGCACACTTAAATAAGCCCAAAATAAATCTCTTCCTAGACTACAAAACTGAGACATGTTAGGATAGCTGTGTGCTGATTTCAGAGAAACACTCAGTACAATTCAGCTCATAAAGAAAGAAGAAAATGCTAGCTCTAACCTCAAATTCCTGAATAATGGCAAAAGGATGAAATCCTTCATAACTTTGAGGATGGCATACTTGTTATCAGACTTGCCTTCCTAATAAAAGAGCTAAGACTCCTCTTTTGAAATGAATGTAGAGAAGATGAAAATATGATTACTGGATCACAGAAAGCAATGTACCAATCAATGATCTACTTTTCTTAGCATTTCCTATATATGCTTGTGTTTGCAATTACTAATTTAGCCTCATAACAGGAAATCAGAAGAGCCCTTAAGTTTATACTATGTCCCAGTATGAAGGGACATTAAGTTGCCAGCTGTTCACTTTTAATAAAACAATATAATGTTTATGAAGTCCAACAGGGTTTTAGAAAGCTGTGTCATCGTAGTTATATGGGTATATATCTGTATATATCTGTATATATATATCTGTATATATATATATGTATTTTGCTTTGCCCCTGCCCCCCATGGGCACTGAAGAAACTCTTCCATCGTATGATGAATTCCTGTAATATCCCAAAGTGACTTTAAAAATTTCAATAGTCTTTTCCTTTGAAAAATAACACCTCTTCCATTCTCTTGTTGCATATTTGTGCTTTCCTTTAGTAAGTGAACACTGAAGGGGGAATTTGAGAGCTCTAATAGCTTCTGTAGTGTTCTTATAATAGTAATGTTTTTAGCATCACTATAGTTAAGGACTTGTCAGCACTTATAAACTCCTATTTTAGTGAAATTTCACTTGGCATATAAGCTTTCAGCCCAAGAGCAATTTTCATTTTAAGCTTTAAAACCATCTCTTAGGGTATTTGTGATAGTGTGGTTAAAACTTAAAACAAAAGCTTACTGTTCTCAGATGATTCCAATCCCCTCCAAAATTGCTCTTTGCAGGTTTCTTCTCTCCATAAAATCAATTAGCTCATAATAGCTAAAAAGAGTGGGAAGTTTTTAACAGTTATAATGATAGATATAATACAGCTCTGCACATAAAAATTATGTGTAATTTTCAAGTCTAAAAAACAAAAATGTTGATAAATAAGAATTGTTTGCATTTTAATATATAACCAATAACTCTTGTGAAGCCAAGTTTTAGATGAGACTTAAACTCTAGATGAGACTTGAACTCTGAAATATGTTCATTGGGATACTTAACTTTAACCTTAATATACCACATTTGATGTTACAAATGACTACAAATTTTTAAGTTTTTTTAATATAATTTATTGTCAAGTTAGCTAACAAACAGTAGATTCCCATGAAACATTGGTTACATACAGCACCAAGTGCTCATCCCAACAAGTGTCCTCCGTAATGACCATCACCCATTTTCCTCTCCCTCCTGCCACCCATACCATCAACCTTCAGTTTATTCTCTGCATTTAAGAGTCTCTTATGGTTTGCTTCCCTTTCTGTTTGTAACTATTTTTTCCCCTTCCCTTCCTCCAGTGGGCTTCTGTTAAGTTTCTCAAATTCCATATATGAGTGAAAACATGTATCTGTCTTTCTCTGACTGACTTATTTAACTTTGCATAATACCCTTCAGTTCTATTCACATTGTTGCAAATGGCAAGATTTCATTCTTTCTCATTGTCAAGCAGTATTCCATTGTATATATAAACCATGTCTTCTTTATCCAGTCAGCAGTTGATGGACATTTGGACTCTTTCCATAATTTGGCTATTGTTGAAAACACTGCTATAAATATTGGGGCACATGTGCCCCTATGAATCAGCACTCTTATGTCTTTTGGATAACTTCCTAGCAGTCTTTTGCTGGGCCGTAGGGTAATTCTATTTTTAATTTTTTTTTTTTTTATTTCTAGGAGAGAGAGAGACAGCATGAGTAGGAGAGGGTCAGAGAGAGAGGGAATCACAGACTGAAACAAGCTCCAGGCTCTGAGCTGGCAGTCAGCACAGAGCCCGACGCGGGGCTCGAACCCACGAACCGCGAGATCATGACCTAAGCGAAAGTCGGACGCTTAACCGACTAAGCCACCCAGGCGCCCCTTATTTTTAATTTTTTGAGAAACCTCCACACTGTTTTCCAGAATGGCTACATCAGTTCATATTCCCACCAACGGTGCAGGAGGGTTCTTGTTTCTCCACATTCTCACCAATATCTGTTGTTTCCTGAGTTGTTGTTGATTTTATCCACTCTAACCCATGTGAGGTGGTATCTCAGTGTGGTTTTGGTTTGTATTTCCTAATGATGAGCGATGTTGAGCATCTTTTCATGTGTCTGTTGGCCATATGGATGTCTTCTTTGAAAAGGTATTTCTTCATGTCTTCTGTCCATTTCTTCACTGGATTATTTGTTTTTCAGGTGTTGAGTTTGGTAAGTTCTTTATAAATTTTGGATACTAACCCTTTGTCCTATACGTCATTTGCAAATATCTTCTCCCATTCTGTTGGTTGCATTTTAGTTTTGTTGATTGATTCCTTTGCTGTGCAGAAGGTTTTTATCTAGGTGAGATCCTAATAGTTCATTTTTGCTTTTATTTCCCTTGCCTTCAGAGACATGTCAAGTAAGAAATTGCTTCAGCTGAGGTCAAGAAGTTTTTGCCTGTTTTCTCATTCAGGGTTTTTGATGGTTTCTTGTCTCACATACAGATCTTTCATCCATTTTTAGTTTATTTTTGTGAAAGGTGTAAGAGAGTGGTCCAGTTTCATTCTTTAACCATGTTGCTATCCAATTCTCCCAGCACAATTTGCTAAAGAGACTGTCTCTTTTTCCATTGGATATTCTTTCCTGCTTTGTCGAAGATTAGTTGGCCATACATTTGTGGGTCCAATTCTGGGTTCTCTATTCTATTCCACTTATCTATGTGTCTGTTTTTGTGCCAATACTATACTGTCTTGATGATTCCAGCTTTGTAGTAGAGGCTAAAAGTCTGGGATTGTGATGCCCCCCATTTTGGTTTTCTTTTTAAACATTACTTTGGCTATTTGGGTCTTTTGTGGTTCCATACATATTTTAGGATTGCTTGTTCTAGCTCTGAGAAGAATGCTGGTGCAATTTTGATTGGGATTTCATTGAATGTTTAGATTGCTTTGCATAATATCGACATTTTAACAATATTTGTTCTTCCAATCCTTGAGGATGGAATGTTTTTTCCATTTCTTTGTGTCTTCTTCAATTTCTTTCAGAAGTTTTCTATAGTTTTCAGCATACAGATCTTTTACACATTTGGTCAGGTTTACTCCTAGGTATTTTATGGTTCTTGGTGCAATTGTTAATGGGGCCAATTTCTTGATTTCTTTCTTTGGATTCCTTACTGGTGTATAGAAATGCAACCAATTTTTGTACAATGATTTTATATCCTGCAACTTTGCTGAATTCATGGATCAGTTCTAGGAATTTTTGGTGGAGTCTTTCAGGTTTTCTATGTAGAGTATTATGTCATCAGCAAAAAGTGAAAGTTTAACTTCTTTGCCAATTTAGATGTCTTTTATTTCATTTTGTTGTCTGATTGCTGAGGCTAGGACTTCTAATAGTATGTTCAACAACAGTGGTGAGAGTGGACATCCCTGTCATGTTCCTGATCTCAGGGGAAAAGCTCTCAGTTTTCCCCCACTGAGGATGATATTAAGTGTGGGCCTTTCATATATGGCTTTTAGGATGTTAAGGTATGTTCCTTCTATCTCGACTTTCTTGAGGGTTTTATTAAGAAAGGATGCTTTATTTTGTTAAATGCTTTTTCTGCATCTACTGACAGGATCATATGATTCTTATCCTTTCTTCTATTAATGTGATGTGTCACATTAATTGATTTGCAAATGTTTAACTAGCCCTACAGCCCAGGAATGAATTCCACTTGCTCAAATTGCAGGTTCATCTCTCATTTTCCTGAGTGCTCCTTCTTTAACTGCTTTCCTGGCTTCTCCTTTTCTATCATATTTCTAAGTGAAAGAGTGTCCCAGGGCGCTTCTCACAATGTATGCCTCTCTCAGTCATCTTATGTAATCACATGACTCTCAATGTTACACGTTTTCTGCTAAATCTCAAATTTGCATCTCTACAGCAGAAATCTTCAGAAACATATAGCTTTACATTGGATATTTTGTAGGCATATGATAATTTAAAATGCATACATTAGAATCTTAATTTCTTCCCTTCCATTGCCCAACAATCTTTTTGTCTTTTAGTCTCTTTAATCTCAACAAATTTCATGGCTTATGAAAAATTCTAGACATCGTTCCTGATTCCTTCTTTCCTCACATTCAACCCATCAGCTAGCATTTTCAGTTCCACCACAAAACATTATCATAAATCTATCTATTGCTCTCTACCTTTACTGCAAGCGACAATGACAGATAATCAAGTCTACTCCACACTTGTAAAGAAGAATAAGAGTGACATTCAAAAATGCAAATGCTATCACGATCTTGTTTATGTAAAATCTGCCCTATGCATGAAGAATAACATTCAACCATCTTGTGTTAATTCATAAGGTTCTGCACTGTCACCACTCAAAGTCACCAGCTTTATTATGTGTCACTCTCCAGTCATGGCCACAAGTATCTTTTGAAAGCTTAGACATATCGAAGAGCAATTTAGAAACATTGATTATTTGGGGCGCCTGGGTGTCTTAATCGGTTAAGTGTCCGACTTTTGCTTAGGCCATGATCTCGCGGTTCGTGGGTTCGAGCCCTGCGTTGGGCTCTGTGCTAACTGCCAGCTTAGAGCCTGGAGCCTATTTCGGAGTCTGTGTCTCCCTCTCTCTCTGACCCTCCCCTGCTCATGCTGTCTCTCTCTCTCTCCTAGAAATAAATAAAACATTAAAAAATTTTAAAAAAAAGAAACATTGATTCTTTTTTTTTTTCACCTTTTTCTAGGATTCCTCTCTTACATTTCTCATGACTGTTTATATTAAGAAATTTCTCGAAGAGGGACAGAACATTGTCAAATATGATGTATAACTGGAATAAAGGAGCTCTTATAGGCCAACTCTGGGAAAATTTGATCACCACAAACAGTAATCAAATGATGAGGTTAGTAAATTTTTTTAACATTTTTATTTATTTTTGAGAGACACAGAGAGACAGAGCATGAGCAGGGGAGGAATAGAGAGAGAGGGAGACACAGAATCCAAAGCAGGCTCCAGACTCTAGGCTATCAGCACAGAACCCAACGTAGGGCTCAAACCCATGAACTGTGAGATCATGACCTGAGCTGAAGTTGAACGCTTATCCGACTGAACCATCCAGGCACCCTAAGGTTAGTGAATTTTAAAACAACAAATAAATAAACGTCCATAAGTCCTTAGAGATAGTTTTTAACAATGAGAAATATAGAAAAAAATCTAAGAATGGAAAATTCTTCTTTTAGAAGAATGCCATCTTTGACAGGTTATATATGTAGAAGATATGATAGAACTAGAAAATTGCCATCTTGTAACCCCATACAATCACTGACTCAGATCCTCAAACAAGGATCTTAAACTGAAGTTAAAACTATGAGTTGAAATTTCTGTGACCAAGTGAGTCAAATAATCACAAATTATAACCTCACAGTTGTTTATTTGTTACAAAGGGAAATATTTGCTTTACTAAGGAGAAATATAGAAGTCACCAACTTAGGTAAATGTCGAAATAGGGTACTGCCTGGCCCCGTAGCATGATGTAGCAATACGTGTTTCATGGTGAGATCTACTATACCTATGTTTTGTTGGTCAGAATAGTTTGACATCAGTCTAATCATGAAGAAACGAATAAGCAGAAAGGAGAGCACACTACAGCACAGTGAGTCAAAAATATTCAGTGTATTCATAATTGTAAATAACAAAGAAAGGTAGATACTGTTCTAGATTAGGGAAGACCAAAATGATATAAAATAGTCACGTCCAATGTCTGAAATAATTTTGAAAACAATAGATATTCGAAAATTAAAGAAATTATGTTTAAACAGACAAAAGCTGACACAGACACAAATCAGTCAAAGAACAGGATATTTAAGTGGATTTAAACCAATTTCAAATCATATTTGAGTTTTACTCTAGAAATGGAAAATTTATTCATTTATTTGACCCATCCAAGATAGAAATAGCAAAGAAGAAGCCTATCATGTGGAAAATAGAAGACCACAGAAAGAGAATTATTCTTTTTCCCATCATTAAAAAAATAATCATTACTAAATTCTATTCCTGAAACCAGCATTACACTATATGTTAAATAACTAGAATTTAAATTAAAACTTAAAAAGTAAAAAAAATCATCTTAATAGTGTTTTTCCTACAAAATTTCTCTACCTCCACCTCATGTTAGCCACTAAGCCATGAAGGAATGATAAACTATGCTTCTAGGTATTAGTAAACTGAGACCAAAGAGAACACTGTACCAGAAATGTCAGCTAGAAATAGACTAAAATGCATTTAGGTTTATAGGAGACTATATGCAGTGAAACATATAATGGCAATTTTGAAGTCAGTGTTTTGAGATCAGTCTGATTCACAACATGGAAATCTGGCTACTTAAATAGTAAGAAAAATGTGTTTATAACCCATGAAGATGCCACTAATGGTCACATTTACTTGATGTTCATAAAATCAAGAGTAGTGTACCATGTAGAAAAATGTCTAAGTCTTATCTTTGGATTGTGATGGTCAAACTCTATAGAATAATTATAGCCCTGAAAGGAAATAGGTGAGATATTAAGCTCAGAGTGGAGAAAGGCAATGCACAGATGTGCTAAGTCTAGAAATTTCTGCCAAAACAGAGAAAGTAATATGGCAGAACATTACTCAATGTAAATAGGGAAATAAAAATAATACAGTGGGTATCTCAAGGATCAATCTGAAAGTTATTAACAGTCAACTGTGAATGCCCAGGAATCAGAGCTTAATTAAAGATTATGCCTTTAGAAATGGCATGATCTAGATGCTAGATACTCTTTAGTAGTGTTTATACATTGGCAATGACAATAAAGTGACTTCAGTTCAAGTTCCCAAGCAGCCATTATGGGAGTTATAATACTGTGTAAGTCACTATACCCCACTTTCCTCTTTTATAAAAGAGAGAATAAAAATCAGGGTCGCCTCATGGTTGCTTTGAGGATTAAATAACCAGGGAGCAAATCTATGAGCTCATTCTTTGTTGTTAAACATTAAATTAAAAAATATTGTTAAGTACATTTTATAATTACTCTTATGTATCTGAGTTGATGATAACTCAGTGATCCTGTGTGAAGAATCAGTCTGGAAATAGAAACACATTCATCATGTGGTGATTTTCAAAATGGAAAGTTGAAAACCAGAGCAAAGCTACTCCTAAAATGTCCTGCTAAAAATCAAGTGAATGAGTTCTATAAGGTGTAGTTGTCCCCATATTTCAGGTATAATATACTCAACTAACATTGGTGTTATGTATTATTTCTAGTAATTAAACAGACACAAATATGTTATGAGTATGCATACCAATAATTTAGCTATCTCTAGTATCACTTTACAGGAGAACTAAGAAAGGAAAGAGAATGAGAGAGAGAGAGAGAGAGAGCGCGGGAGAAGGACAGAGAGAGAGGAAGACACAGAATCCAAAGCAAGCTCCACGCAAGGCCAGAACTCAGGAACCATGAGATTGTGACCTGAGACAGAGTCGGACACTTAACCAACTAAGGCACCCAGGGCAGCCCTCTCCGTCAGGGAATTTTCAAATAAAAACATACACTATTTGTGGAAATCCAATGTAACCTTCCACTGGTAGGTCCATTATGCAACAACTCAGCTTGGTTTGATCCATGAGCATAATTAATTATGTAATACAGAATTAATAATTAATTATGAAACACATACTGAAAATCCTAGCACAGAGTAAGTACTAAATTACTTAAGGGCATTTTTAACATATAAACTGGGACTCTAGTACCAAAAGCCTTAGGTAAGGCCCAATAGTTCTGGCTGTATTCAATAAACATCAGAGCTACATAAGGTTCCAGAGGAGGAGAGGGACACAGGACTAGATACTACAACCCCTCTGTATTGTGTAAAGTATTTGAAGAACAAGAGATTGGAAGGAACACTTTGAAGCTGGAAACACTGATTTTATAGGCAACTTTTCTTATTTATATGTTTATGTTCACATATGTGAAAATGAATGCTTCTGACAGATATTTATTTAGAATTATGAAGAATAATATTTTTGCAAAATCTTTGGTAATGTAAGGTGATTGGTCTTGAAATTCTGTTTTAAGCCCATCCTGAAAGTATTGGTCATTATGACTTAAGTGCTTCTGCCCATATAATTCATTATAGAAAATAGCAATGAACACAAAAGAATGCATTTTCTTAAGTGTCTGCGTAATGTTTTTGATAAATAACGTTTATTAGAATGGGATTTCTAAAATAAAAATTTGAAGCTACAGATTATTGCTTTATGTCATTAAATGGAGCTCACTTCATGCCTCCATAGGAATATCATATTTGAAATATAAAGTGCCTATAAATGAAAAGTTTTCTGCTATTACATAAATGGATATATTCCCCTTCTCTGAAGCATTCCAAAATTGTTTTACTATAGTAAATAGTTTGGAAATTACATTTATGTTCTAACTGTAATGGAATGAAATTCACAGTAAAGGAAAAGCAGATATTGACATTGTTTATGATTTTTGTTGTTAGTTGTTGTACAATTTAAATACTTTGGTTTAATAGGAAGATCAGATCAGCCTTCCCTTTCTCTTGGTCAAAGCAGTCATTACTATACAATTTGCTTACTACGGTGGTGACTTTTTAAAGATAAACTTTTCTATAATATTCATGTGCAAATTCTTAAATACATGATTACCCCAGACTCAAATAAATTCTTTAAAGATTTATGTAAATAAACAAGAATAAATTTGTTTCCTTTAACAAACTTTCACAACTGACAGAACAGGCTAAGGAGTTTTGAGAGCACATTCCCTTCATCAACACAATAATTAAAACATTAACTTAAATCTTAGTTCCAGATATCTTAAACTGTGTAAAATTCACTTTGAAATCATTTACACCAAATCATCCTTGTAAACTACTAATATTTCCCACAGAAAAAAAACACTGTAAGTATACAAAATGGAGAGTAACAATGACTCTGAAGTTGTGACCCTTGAGAGTTCCTTGGAAAAAAATAGTAACCAGGCATGGCACGGAAGAAAGAGTCAAAAGGCAAAAGCAGGGCCAAAGAACTAAACACTGCATGCATGTGTAGACACACACACACAATCACAAACACACACACCCAACAAAGACATATACACACAACTTTTTACGCCTATTAAGGTGATGACAAAATGTTCATACTTTTAAAATTAAAAAATTCAGAATTTACAGATTATGTATGCTGAGCTTGCTTACACATATTAAAGAAATTTGACCATTTTTTTTACAAAATGCACTGTGTAAAATGTACTATGCCATTACAGATCTATTTCAAAGCTACTAATAACCTGCATACAATTATTTTAAAATTTGCTTCGTTTTCATTTACCATTTTGGGGGAAAATGTTAATTTATTGTTTTGTAAAGATATTTTTATTTGTAGTTTTTTTTTTCCTCCTAGTTTTTCAGTTAGCATGCTAATATATTGTATCTGATAGTTGTTTTACAAAACAGCACTTGATTTTATGTAAAAAATGGTCAAAAATGTTATAATTTGGAAGACTGCAAGATTTGGTGCACAAAATATAAGTATAAGAATTTTAATCAAAAGAAATTCCATTTATAAGTTTTCCATATTAACTAAATCCAATAAATGGTTCTGTAGAAATCTCCATTAAAGAAAATGTTTAGGATATTTATAGTTAAAAGACAGTTAAAAGACATTCACCATAAGATCACTTTCACTTGACAAAGTTAGTAGAAGGCAGCAGAAAGAGGCACAATTTAATTTGTGATTAACGATGGACCATACTTTTTTCTCTTCCTTATTGTTTGTCCTCTACTCATTTCTTCATTAACATTTCTACTAAGGAATGTGACTGAAAGAGACAGGAAATGAAATTCACATAATCAGTAAACCCCTGATTTGCGCTCTTTTACAAGACCAGGTGGAGAAAATACTGACAGTCCTGTTTCAGTAAAAGCACCATTTGAACTATGCTTTTCCTGTATTTGTGCTACTCTGATAGCAAGGCATTTTGGACTGAGAAATTTACAGAGTAAATGTGCACATTGCTGTAGATATTTTTTTTTTACTTTTTGATATAAAATCAGTTTCATAATTTAAAAAATATGTCATCATTGTTTACGATATATTATTTATTTTTCAATATGATAGATTTAGTGCTTCTTTTTTTTTTAATTTTTTTTTTATGTTTTATTTATTTCTAGGAGAGAGAGAGAGACAGCGGGAGCAGGGGAGGGTCAGAGAGAGAGGGAGACAGACTGAAACAGGCTCCAGGCTCTGAGCTGGCAGTCAGCACAGAGCCCGACGCGGGGCTCGAACCCACGAACCGCGAGATCATGACCTAAGCGAAAGTCGGACGCTTAACCGACTAAGCCACCCAAGCGCCCCTAGATTTAGTGCTTCTATGATGATGATGCATAGACAGTAAATCTTATCCGCAGATCTACTCTCCACTTTGACAATGCTAATATCCCCTTTAAAACTATACTTTGTTTTTCGTATTAAGATTTTTAAATTTAATATGAAAAAAATATTTACATAACAACAGTTTTTTTGCAGAAGAGTAGGTAGAGTTTTCATTTATTTTATTTCTAAAATGCAAAATTGTTATTTTAAAATTTGTTTTTTAGTTCTTTATTGAAAACAGAAAGATATCATAAATATTTTCTTGTCAGTTTGCACTAAATGTTACTTCTTTCTACACTGAGATAATCAAACTATAAAGGCACATGACATAGCTTATAACCCATAAAATGTCAAGTTCTTTAATAGCTACTAAACAAATGTACATACACTAAATCCAAACTTGTGCATCAAAACAAAATGAAGTAGAAGAGACTATACCGAATAGTTAATTACTCAGAGTTTCAACAGTAGGCCACCTAGATTCAAGCCTGATTCTATCACTGACTAGCCATGTGAACTTGTGCAAATTATCTAATGCGTGGCATATCAGTTTGCTCTCAGATAAATAGTGTTAAATAACTCTATCTCCTAAATTGTTGTAAGGACTACATTAGTTAATACATATAACATTCCTAGAGTACTGCTTGGCATATGATAAATACTATATTATTATTAGCTATTATTATCAGTATTATTGATATTATTTGTAATAGTGTTATCAAATGGTTAAATCCAAGATATTGGAATGCACGTTACCAGCTCAATTTTAATATAATATTACTGCCTTAAATCAAAAAGAAAGGGTTTGAAGCAAGAAAAGAATATAAGAACTATTTCAAAAAAAAGTATAGAAAGATATTTCTTACCATCAAATTGAGTTTTAGAACACAATAAGTACCTTATCTCCTTTTTCATTTGAAAGGGATTGCAAATGTTAGAAGATACATTATAGTCTTTACTATTTCATTTGTTTTCATAATCCATTTTATTTTAATTCTGTCACATAGGAAAATAAAACCTAAAATTCCCAAACAAGTGACTTCTTGTAAATTGAAATAATATTTAACTTCTTGAGTCTTATTCTTCTCCAAACCAAGTCACTTTTGTCTGATCAGTGAAGCTCATAAACTTAGGACACTGGGGAAACATACCCTGAATTATTCTATTGCTGCTACAGCACTTACTGCCACATTCATTGTGTAGCATAGAGCCATGGGGAGAACATAGCTCATTAATACTTTTCGCACATGATACAGTGACATAGTCCAGATTATTCTTTTCTTACTTATAAGACCTTAGTGACTTCTTTCATTGAAATTTAAAAAAAATATGTTCCCGCGTTTAGAAATATACCTACAATGTCTCTAGTTTATAAAACAAAAAGCACTTTGGGGTATGCTCAGTATATGGCAAAGGTTTTCTAATTTCATGAAAAGGCATTTTATAGATTTATAATAAAATTAACTTCTTTGAGAGTACATCAAATCAAATACAGATTACTCTGACTTGAAAACTACCAAAATGTTTTGATCCAGTCTACTCTTGATCTCCTTTTTTCTATTATAGCACATTCATTTTCAACTGTATGCTATGTTATAGAAATAATTTTAAACTCAAATATTTTAAAGTTAAAATAATACTATGGAGAAAAAAAGGATTTGCCTTTATGCCTTTAAGATATATATTTCTACTAGAAAAAGAGATTATCTTTGATAATTAAACTTCTCAAACATAACATTATATACATGATAGTAAATAACCAGTTTTTAATGTTGCCCAAATAAGTGATTTTGTATTATCAATTTCTTAGAAATAATTATTAACAGTAAGTGGAAAAAAATAGTAAGTGGTTACTGGAGTAGTAATCACTACGCCACACATTGTACAATTTTGGAAAATTTAATTCTTTCATGATTATCATTTAGTGATGCAGGGAACAAACACTATTAAATTGTTAAAAATTTAAATGACAAACTCTTAGGACAAAGGGTACAATAATACAAGTATAATATTATCAGTAAGAACTAAATTTCCATAATGCTCAGTTCCACTTACAAATATTGCTAAAAATACAACAAAATACCAAATGCTTGTTTATATTAACACACTAATGAATATTTTGGTTTGCAAAAATGGGTCCTAAGCCTAGTATTAAATAAATAATATAAAAAATGAAATTGCCTTAAGTAATGAATAGTACTGTGTTTCCCAAAAGGGATAGGGTTAAAAAATAGAAGGTCAGAGAATGATTACTAGACATTCAAGCATAGATCCCCTATGTGATAAGGTCTAAGATGCAAGGGGTTAAAAGAATGTTAGGAACATGGATGTCAAATATTTTATATTTAGGAATTTTGGTTTACTGTATATCAAATATCTGTTACTTTTTAAGCCTTCAGTAAAGTTGTATTACCAGCCAATTGAATATCTTGGATAAGTAGAAATCTCTTTGAGAAAATCAAAGAAAAGGTGTGGAGTTACACATATTTCAAATGTTCTTCTCTGCTTCTAGTTAGAGATCTGATGATGAATCCCTTTCCCAGCTACACATACACACATCTAACTATAGAAGAGAAAGACACTAACAACTAGGGAAACCAAAAACAATAAACCTAAAACATCAGAATTTATAGAACATATGAAGAAAATTAGCCTCCCTATAAACATAGAAAGCGAGTAAATAGATGACATATATTATTTTTTGTTGTTATTTTTGTCATTGCTGTTACAAATGTTCCTTTCTTATTTTTACACTGAAATTAAAATTCATTTGTAATTAACAAAATGTTAACTAATTCAATAAAAAACTATATGACATAAACATAGGTTTCAAGAAGGACACCAGGATGGCTTAGTTATTTGAAGATTCTCTGTCTCCATTGGCCTCTCCCCAACTCTCATGCGGGTTCTCTTTCCCTCTCTCTAAAAAAAGCAGATGTGAAGAAAAATAATGTGGCAATAAGATATGTATGTAAAAGAAAAATGAAAGAACAACATGGTATAGTTTATACCCTAGGTTTGGTTGGTCATTTTATTAAGTTCTACAACTAGAGGAGTTATAAAATAACATTTTATGGCATTTAAAATCTATTGATTGAAATTAGCTCTATAATGTTAGCAGGGATGACTTAGGCTTCAGTTTGGCAAATTTTTGTCAGTTTGGCTGTAATTTCATTGGTTTCCTTCATCTATTTACTCAACGTTCCATGATTTTACCAAACAGTGAACAAGAAGTGTGGTTAATGTCAAAATAAATAAGGAAATATCATTTTTCTAATGTTTACTTATTTTTGAGGGGGGGGGATGAACGGGGGAGGGGCTGAGAGAGTGGAAGGGAGACACAGAATCTGAAGCAGGGGGGCGCCTGGGTGGCTTAGTCGGTTAAGTGTCCGACTTTCGCTTAGGTCATGATCTCGCGGTTCGTGGGTTCGAGCCCCGCGTCGGGCTCTGTGCTGACTGCCAGCTCAGAGCCTGGAGCCTGTTTCAGTCTGTGACTCCCTCTCTCTCTGACCCTCCCCTGCTCACGCTGTCTCTCTCTGTCTCCTAGAAATAAATTAAAAAAAAAAAAAAAAGAATCTGAAGCAGGATCCAGGCTCTGAGCTGTCAGAACAGAGCCTGACGTGGGGATCGAACACATGAGCCACAAGATCATGACCTGAGCTGATGTCAGACACACAAATGACTGAGCCACCCAGGTGCCCCAGGTGGCATTTTAAATGGATTCAGGAAGCCCTGAAGGAGGTGTTTTTACACAGATACTTCTCCTTTCAGCCTGCATAACCAGCAGAAAGAAGATAAGAATTATCTTGATGAGGAAAACATTTTCACATAGGAATTCCATCTCTGGCTTTTAGGAAAAGGAAGATCCCTCCCAGCCCCAGCAACAAGGTATTAAACACCAATGAGTATTATCCACAACCTAGAACTCTTGTTTTCCAAATGTTTGTTTAAAACAACCCTTCTCAATATCTCCCTAAAGCCTAATAAAATCTGACCATCTCTTGGTCTCTTTGGACTTCCCTATGGTTCACCATAGTTAGCTTGTATGGATTTGCAATTCCTCAGCTATTCCTCTATAAATTCATTTTGCTAGTAAACTAACTGGATATTTTTTTTTTAATGTTTTTATTTATTTCCAGGAGAGAGAGAGAGAGACAGCGTGAGCAGGGGAGGGTCAGAGAGAGAGGGAGTCACAGACAAACAGGCTCCAGGCTCTGAGCTGGCAGTCAGCACAGAGCCCGATGCGGGGCTCGAACCCACAAACCGCGAGATCATGACCCAAGAGAAACTCGGACGCTTAACCCACTAAGCCACCCAGGCACCCCTGGATATTTTATTTTTAAGGCCAACATTTACAATATCTTGTTTGACTTGACCTCAATAGAAAATTACCGTAAAATTTAGTTTCTTGAAGTAGAGAGATCATGTGAATAGGACGCCTTCCTGAATATTACCATAATGAACCTATTCTAGCCGCATCACATTAAAACTATACCGTCCTGATTTATATTATATTTATGTTGGAATGGAGCATTCTTATAGTATTAATGGTTTTCGGTTGATTGCTGTGTGATTATTCTATTTTTTGTTGTTGCCCAATTTTGTAAAACCTTCCCTATGCTAATTTTTTCTGAAGTTGTGAATTGTGCATAATCATAAATGAATAAATGAATATTTTTAGAGATAGAAGTATCACAGGCATTTCAAATAAATTTTATGGTGAATGTACAAATAATCAATTGGATACAAATGTAGATGGTTGAGAAATTATATTTGGACATCCTGTGGTGCAGTTAAATGAGCATTACTTTCTTGTTAGATGTTTTTAGCTGGTGAGCTAAGGTCCATATTTTGCTAATATAGGCATCATCTTCTACTATCCCCAGCTCCTCAAGTACAAGACATATTAGTGTAGAAGCTTTATTTTGTGACGGCTTGAAAAGGGAGGCTTCTCACATGAGGAGCAGTTGTCAGGAGAAGACAATGTGAAGTTTTGGTATGGCTTACCTCCTTATTCCAGCTTTGGTAACAGGTTTGAATTCCATCTGTACTCATCTACACAGACGAGTACTAAAAGTTGATGAAACTATTCAAAAGATACATGGTTTACTCTAGGCACAAGCCTAGAGGGGAAGAGCCCTGGGGAAGAAGCCTTCTCTTCAAATCTCAAGTGAACCCCAGTGATGTTCAGATATATGGTGATTTAGCACCTCTGTAAGTGTCTGGTAAGCAGAATTTGCTTACACATCCACATTATAATGAAAGATGAGATGAAAACAGAAAAATTCCAAATCATTCTGGTGTGAACAGGTAAGAATCAGGAAAGAGTAATTATCCTAGTGAATGCAACTGAAGAAGTGGTTCTTAAACACATGGAAAGCACTACTTTGAGACAACAAAATACTTGAGACTTTGAAGGCCATCTATAGCCCTGTAATTATAAAGGTAGAAGATATTCAAAGAGAAGACATTTGAGTTCTATTCTTTAGGTAATATTGTTGCTATTATAAAATGGATGTGTGTATCATTAAAGAGAGAGAGAGAGAGAGGAGAGAGAAATATAACAGAGAAAAGTATTTAGATTCAGCTATGTATTTTCTCTTATTTTGCAATCTTTATGTCATGAAATCTAATTTTATTCAAACTTCAGAGTATTTGTCATTCTTTGACTTAACTCTGGAAAAAGTAAAGGACTCACTGAGAATGGGGTAGCATCAATGCCCACATTTTAATAAACTCTGCCTTATAGGTCAGGTAAGCTTGCAAAAGTAGCTTACTGGCATCCCCCTCCTCCTTAGTACCAAGGGGATTAAGAATGAAGCATTTATACAAGTGAGGAAAAAAAACCTGTAAAGGATACAGGATTTTATCAGATTATACCTGCTCTGTAAAGGACAGGATATAGGAACATATCATATATGTAAAGGTCCTTGAAAACTCTATGTTAAAAGGCATAAACATATTATACCATAAACAATTACCCTCTAGGGATATTCATAAGATAAAAGCTTCCATCTCTTTTAAGCTACTACTGCCAGTAAATTGATCTCAGCAGACAGATGAAGCATATAACTTGGTATCCACTCCACTTTACCATGACTTGTTTCACCAGAGCCTAGATCTTAGCAGTTCCACTCTTCTTATCCTTCTGGTTATTATGCATCTCCCCATCTTCTTTCCACTGCTTCCTCTTAAATATGACCAAAATATAAATTAATTTCTTTTATATGAGCTTATACCTTGGACAAAGTGATTGCTCTAAAGATGGGGAGTCATAACACCTACTACATCTGGCCTCTGTAATTTTTGGCCAGTTATCTAGGACAAGCAGAATAATTCCTGGAATTCTTAGATCAGAAGACAAGGGAAGAGGGTGTTTTCTGCATGGTGCTAAAGATGAGAGTCAGCTTATCAGCAGTCATATCCTCTACAAGGAGGAGAAAGTCTATCTCTACTAGGACAGAAAGAGGTCTACATGCACAGAAAAACAGAATAGACAACTAGAGTCACTTTTGCCCATATTTCTAGTTCTGTCTGAGGCTAGCCACAATTCTGTCATTTTCAGAATTTAGTTACACAAACAAATACATATTCTTTTCTTGGTTAGGTTAGTTCAAGTTGGATTTCTGTCACTTGAAGCAATCATGTCGCAAAGATCAAAGAATGGGTTACGGCTTTTTAATGATGCTTAACCATTAAAGGAAGAAATGATTGAAAGGAAATACAAGTTATGGTACAAATTTGTAGGCCCTAGCAGGAAAATAATGCACATGTGAAAGTAAAACAGATAACCATGTATAAAATTATAAAAGCATAATTTAGAAAATATTTAAAGTCTATAAAATTTTGTTATTTTCTATATATTTATTTATTAAAGTGTCTGTATGATTAATTGATACTTTTTCTATTTAATTCACCCCACCTTTATCTGCCCTGTATTTTTAGTGTTGCAGTCAGTCCCTTTGTTTTTATCCTTTTATCCAAGAAACAGTCTATTGAACATATAAAAAATAATTTATACTTGATACTCACTAAAGACTTGAAATAAAAGAGATTTTGCAAAGTAAAGATACAATCAATGTAAACATATTGATTTGGAAGTAAAATAAAAATAATAAAATAAGCAGAGTTTTTGAAAAATTAATACAATGAAACTGAAAGATCAAGTGAGGGCACTATTTCTCATTGATTTCCTACTGCTTATGATGACATTCAAAATATCTAACTGGTAAGCTTTGGTGATTTCTTATAAAAGTTGCTTGTTTTTTTTACTTTCTCTGAAATCCAGTTCTATTGTAAATGTACACTCTTCAACTAAAAGATCTTGTCTTTTTTAATGTCTGATAACCACATGCTGATCTTACATGTAGTACATGTATGTTAGTTATGGCTATACTCTTAGCAATAGTATTTAGATCCATAGCCTAGAAACAGAGAGAAGAGAAAATATATAATCCTGTAGAATTAAAAATAATTATGATTGAAGATTACAAGAGCTTCTCATTTCTTTAGTGAGTTAGTTTGTAATCTATCTTAGGCAACTTTCACTGCAATTTCAAATAAATAACAGAAATTCAAATAAGGCTGCTGTCAAATGCCATTTCCTAAAATATTCTCAGAATCATATGCTATAGTTTGTGTCTTTTGAATGATTTCCCTTTGATCTTAAAGCAAATGAAGTTTGCCTAATGGTATGTAACTGTAAAGATCTTGCCAAATGCTTATAGGTACTATGAGTCACCATCTCAGTTTTTTGGTGGTGAATAAAAAGTGTTCCTGGATTCTTTTCATGCAGTTCCCTCATGTCTTGATGCCCTTTCAAAGTTTCATATTACTGAAAAAGCTGTTACACTCTTTCTTTTACTTTCTTTTAGAGAAATTTTGATAACTAAATCCAATAAGGGAAGTAACTAGAAGTTTTATTATACCCATGTTAAGCCATTATTATATATCATCACCTCCATAAATCATATTAAATAATGTGGTTTGAAAAACCATAGTGACATTTTAGTAGCACTGAAAATCAAACGTTGAAGCTAGTAAGCACTAAGTCAATACTTAGAGTCAACAAGTATAAGATTGGGTATGATATCCTTGTTGGTTTGAACACTAGTTCTGCACAGAAGAGTTTTCTTATACACCACTGTGAAGCATAAAAGGAACATGTCAAAGTTTAGTTTTTCCTTGGGATATTTTTAATACTGATTATTTACAAGAAACTTTTTGCATCAGTCTTATTTTTCTACTTAAAAAATCAAAAGTCAACAAAAAACAAAATATAGAAATGAGATATGAATTATTGCATATGAAAATTTTTATGCAGGTATTTTCATACAGAGCCATTTAAAGGCATCAGCCATTTAGACTCATTTAGGTTATTAAACTGAGATTAAAAACTGAGGGACTGGACATACAAAGGAAATCAGAGAGATGCCTAAGTTAAAGTAATATAAGCTTTACATAAGATATAACAATATTTGTACATACAAAGGAAATCAGAGAGATGCCTAAGTTAAAGTAATATAAGCTTTACATAAGATATAACAATATTTGTATTCCTTTTTTCCTACTGTTTTTCTGCAAGACATGCACAAATTTTACTTGATCTGAAAATCACATGTGCTTGCAAACCATTTACCCATATAGTAAGTGATAAAGTTGAGTATTTCTTTTCCTCTTCTTTTTGATATTTTTCTACAATTAATCTCTAAAATGGGTAAATTAATAATTTCAATATTCAATGTATTAAATTTTGATCACTAATTCCTACTATAAGAGATATTACTTTTTTAGAACATAATAATCAAGAATTTAGTCACTAATATAGAAAAATAAGGAGAAGATTACCTTATATACATAGACCTAACATGGTGGCCAGGGAAAATAATTTTAAATGCTTTTTGATGATAAATTTGGTCAAAATTAGAATAATGTTAATGATATAATAATTGCCTCATTTTGAATCCCTTTTTTATGGGCCAGGCAATATGTTAAACATTTCATATATATTATCTTTTAAATCTGTTTAAATCTGCCTGTTATTACTGTTATTCCCTTTCAACTTAGTAAACTGCTATCAAGCTTCAACACTCAGTCAGAAGCTTTGTAGCTAGTAAGTGGCAAACTCAAGAATTAAACTCAGATGTGTGTGATTCCAAAGCTCATGTCCTTCATGACCTTCTTGCATTATTCTCAATACAATCGATTATCATGATGCTGATCATTATCATGTTACAGAGAACTAGTTCTTGTAAGAAATTCTTTGGCTAAATAGCAAGACATTAATTAAAGGGAGATTCTTGATAGCAGGAAGAATTCTCAAAGGGAATACTAGTCAGCTATCCAGACTTTCTGATTTGAAAAATATTAATTCTATGTTTCTATGACACCAGGCATACCTCTTTTCTGATTTATTCAATACTTGTTTGTCATTTTCCAAAATTTTGTTTAAATTCTAGTTAGTTAACACATAGTGTAACAATGGTTTCAGAGTAGAATTTAGTGATTCATCACTTACATATAACACCCAGGACTCATCACAAGTGCCTTCCTTAATACCAATCAAACAGTTAGCTCATCCCCTGTCCACCTTCCCTCCATCAACCCTCAGTTTATTTTCTATGGTTCAGGGTCTCTTATAGTTTCCTTTCCTATCTTTTTTTCCCCTTTCTTCTATGTCCATCTGTTTGTTTCTTAAATTCCATGTATGAGTGAAATCATATGGTGTTTTTCTTTCCCTAACTTATTTCACTTAACATAATACACTCACTCAATTCATGTGGTTTCAAATGACAAGATTTCATGCTTTATGATGGTTGAGTAATATTCCATTAGATAGATATAGATATGGAGATGGAGATGAAATGGAGATAGATAGATAGATAGGTAGATAGATAGATAGATACATACATACATACATACATACATACATACATACATACATACATACATACAATTCCAACTCAGTCTATGAAATTTGGGCTCTTTTCATAATTGGGCTATTGTTGATAATGCTACTATAAACATCAGGGGTACATTTTGAATCTGTATTTTTGTATCCTTTGGGTAAATATCTAGTAGTGCAAGCACTGGATCATAGGGTAGTTCTATTTTTTACTTTTTGAAGAACCTCAATACCATTTTCTAGAGTGGCTGCACCTGTTTACATTCCCACCAAAGTGCAGAAGTGTTCCCCTTTCTCCACATGCTCACCAATATCTGTTTTTTACTGTGTTGTTAATTTTAGCCATTCTGATGGGTATGAAGTGGTATCTAATCATGGTTTTGATTTGTTTTTCCCTGATAATAAGTGATGTTAATAATCTTTTTATGTGTCTGTTGGGCATGTGCCTTTTCCAAAGACATTTTCTTTGGAAAAATGTTTATTCATATCTTCTATTTCTAAACTGGATTATTTGGGTTTTGGGTGTTGAATTTGATAAGTTCTTTATAGATTTTGTATACTGACCTTTTTTATCAGATATGCCACTTGCATATATCTTCTCTCATTTCATTGACTACCTTTTAGTTTTCTCAATTGTTTCTTTCACTGTACAAAAGCTTTTTCCCTTGATGAAGTTTTAAGAGTTCACTTTTGCTTTTATTTCCCTTGCCTCTGACAACATGTCTAGTAAGAAGTAGCTATGGCTGAGGTCAAAAAAATTGCTACCTGTGATGGTATCCTCTAGGATTTTGATGGCATCAGCTCTCACATTTAGGTCTTTCTTCTATTTTAAATTTATTTTTGAATTATTTAAGAACATGGTCCAGTTTCATTCTTCTGCATGTTACTGTCAATTTTCCTAACACCATTTGTTAAAAAGACTGTCTTTTTTCCACTGATATTTTTTCCTGATTTTTGAAGTTTAGTTGGTCATAAAGATTTGGGTCCATTTCTGGGTTTTCTATTCTGTTCCACTGATCTATAGATCTTTTCTTGTGCCAGTACCATACTGTCTTGATGACTGCAGCTTTGTAATACAGCTTGAGGTCTGGAATTGTGATGCGTCCAGCTTTGGTTTTCTTTTTCAAAATTACTTCGGTTCTTCAGGGTCTTTTGTGGCTTCCATACAAATTTTAGGACTGGTTGTTCTAGCTCTGAAAAAAATGCTGGTCATATTTTGGTAGGAATTACATTAAATGTGTATACTGCTTTAGGTAGTAGAGACATTTTTACAATAATTTTTCTTCTAACCCATGAACATGGTATGGTTTTATATTCCTTTTTATCATCTTCAACTTCTTTCATAAGTGTCCTATAGTTTCCAGTGTACACATCTTTTACCTCTTTAGTTACTATTATTCCTAGGTATCTTACCATTTTTGATTTGATTGCAAATGGGATAATTCTTTGCTTTCTTTTCCTGCTTCTTCATAATTAGTGGATAGAAATCCAACAGATTTCTGTACATTGATTTTATATCCTATGACCTTCCTGAATTAGTATACCTATTCAATAGTTTTTAATTCCCACAACTTTGGCATACTCTTTTCTTTCAGTTTCCACCAATACAAAAGGAATGAATACTTAAGAATTCCACTATCAATGCCTATGCCTATGTTTGTATTAGCATGGTGCCATAGTCAGTGAAAAATGCTTATTATGATCATGATCTGGGTAAATTATATGCCCGAGACACTACTGAGTTCATGAGATTAATCTGCAAACTGCATTATAGAGAGTTATCATAGTGATTATACCTCCAGGGAATCTAATTTACCATGAATACTGACTGAAATTTCTCCAACCTTTATCCATTTGTTGAAATAAACTTATGTTAACAATCTTCCAAGCGAAAGTCGGATGCTTAACCGACTAAGCCACCCAGGCGCCCCCTTTTTTTTTTTTGCAGTCCAATTCTGTGTCTTTTTTTAACTATAATGGTTTTTTTTTTTATTTCTAGTAGCGAGAGAGAGCCAAGCGTGAGCAGGGGAGGGTCAGAGAGAGAGGGATCACAGACTATATCTTTCCAGGCTTAAGTTAATTTACCCACGAACCGCGAGATCATGACCCAAGCGAAAGTCGGACGCTTAACCGACTAAGCCACCCAGGCGCCTAATTTTAAATGATCTCAGATAAGCAAACAGAGTTGTAGATTGTGCAGCCCAATTGCTACTCTTTGAAGTAACTATAGAGGATTGATTTCTTTATTTCCCAACTACTTAACATGCCAACTGTTCCATAAGTACTCAAAGTACTCAAAGATATTGCAAGCCTATATCTTTCTTCATAATTGGGTAATGTCAGCTCTAAATGATGAAATTTGTCTGAGTAGAAAAATACCAGAGTTGAAAAATTGGAACTGAATGCAAAGTAGGAAAATATGACTTATTTTCTTATCAAGATATTTTAATTGTTTCTTTTATTTATTTATTAGGATAAATACCAATATTCTAACTTAAAAATAATGTTTACATCAAAAAGTTTTGCAATAACCACAAATTACCAAATGGAATATTCATTGATTTTAGTTTGATGTCATTTATTGTTACTTTATTAACAAGTACAATTGATAATAAGTATTACTCTACACCATAGATAATTAACAAATAATACCTTCATAAAAAAGCTTTCTTTCTGCTAGCTTCAATATTTATCTACTCCAGCCAAAGGCAGGCTTCTGATTCATTGGGCTGCAAAACCAGCTAAGAGAAATAAGAGCCTTTCTGCCAACAGGCTACTGGCACACTTTTTTTATATTTAAAAGGCTACTGGCATACTTCTCTGCCATTTGGGTGACTCCAGAGGGGAACCTATCTCCACTTAGATGAAGGACATGCCCTCCCACACAAGCTGATAAAAAGCCCTTACCAGGAGCCACCATGACCTCCTTTCAGTCAGTAAGACTTCATTCTTTGATTCCAATAACATTTACAGCGTTCAGGAGGCTCTACCTGGAGTCTTCCTGACTCTCCATCTGATTTCTTTCTTCCTTCAATGAATGCTTGCCTACTGAGACATTTGATTTCTTAGCAAGCCCCTGGGCAAATTTTTCAGAGCCTCAGTGTTATTTTCATGTTTCTCTCTACTAAGAACTGCTTAAATGTCTTGTCTTTATTAGTCATGTCTAGAAGTCCAAATCCACTTCACCCCAGATAGAACTGGGGACTTCTTATGTGTCTGCTTTGATGTCTCTTGACTTCTGACCTACTGTAACCTATTATTACATCTTTCTCCTTATTCCAATGTTTTCCACTGAGCTTTGTATCCCCTACTCCACAATTTGGAAATTCTCCTGTGGTATTCACATCTTCTGACAAATTTCTTCTCCCTGCCTCTCTTAATTAAACCCTTGCTGCACTTTGATAATACCACAAATCTGGAACACTAGGAATCTTCACACATAAGAGTCAAAATATTGGCTTCATGTCTTCCTCAATCCTCAATACCATTTTAGATTTTTCCTTAACTTTAATCATTTGAAAACCCATGCTACCTTGGAGCTCAGGTAACTTTAGTGTATCTCCTTTTCTCTATCCTTACTGTACTCTATAAAGCTTCCTGTCATATTTACTCACACAAAAATGTTTAATCCCTGCCCTCAATTTTTTCCTTCCATCTCAGTTCTGTTCACCACTTTCAATGATTTTATAGTTCACATGGAGGGTAGTTCCACACAGTGGCTTCAGTACCTTATCTCTTCTTTAACTCCTCTCCAGAATCCTATGGCTGCTTCCTAGCTCCTGCCTTTGCAATAATAAGCTAGAAAAAAATTGGAAATTTTCCAAAATCATACATTCAGATATTCTACTGTTATAGCAAAATGCCCTTATCCTTTCATCTAATAATGCAATTCTTCATCCTCAACAAGGCTATCAGAACTTTTCTTTCTCCAATTTCAATATGCCCTTCATTTTATTTCTCTTCTTTCCTATTTATTCGGCTTGGATACTATGGTTCAGAATTATAATCATTCCCTTTTAATCATTATTAAAGATCTTATCTTTGCACTTACCCAGGAAAACACTGATTTTGGAATATCTGTTCATATACATACATATCAATGCATGTGAGCATCATTGCTGAAAAATTATACAATATAGCAGGATAACTTTATTTAAAAGAAGGATTAAAAAAACATTTCAATATATTACAAACCACTGCTGGAATCTCTTGCTGTAATTCTCTTTTAACCTTTACACAAAGACACTTCAAAACTCTCCACTTATCTTTTTTTGAGGATATCTTGATAATATGTGTCTTGCTACACCTTTCCCTACATCCAATTCATCATATGTCTAAAATATTCACTTTCCAAGATAAATTCTGTATGTCTTCACCTAAAATAATACTTAGGATAGAGTAAATATTCAATAAGAATTTATTAAATGAATAATTTTAATCATTCCCAAAACATCTGTTTTGATTACAATTTTCCCATTGATACATACAAGTCTTATAAATCAAAGGTCACATAACTCAGTCCTGCAATATGACTGAAGTCAAAGAGCAGCCTGTGGAGCTTTAAATAAATTTTTAAAAACTCAACATTTTGCTTGCTTAGACTCCATGAGCAATATTTTAGAAATACTTATTATTCCCATTATCAGATTTTATATACATTCCTCAAAAACTGCACACATCACAGTTGTCTCTATAACTTTCCCACAACTTTTCCACTTTGCATTCACCTACCCTCACCATATGCACCTCTATTTTCTTATGCCCACATTATTTTCATCTTAATCACACTACTGGAAGAATTTTGTGGCAAAAGAATATCATTGGCATGAGTTTCATGTTCTGTAATGTCCTTATTGAGTGCATATATCTCTGTATCTCTCTGTATGTGCAAATAATGAATTTTTGTCATGTAATTCCATTAAATTACAATGAAAGCCTGTAAGAATTTCTTTGTGTGTGTTGCATACTTTGCTTGAGGTTGTGTTTGTGTGTGTGTATGTGTGCATGCATGTGCATGTAAGTGGTTTATAACTTGTCAAATTTATATGATGTAACTGTTTGAAAAAAATACTTTTGCTTCCAAAAAATAAATCTGTGTCGTGTTCAATTAGGCCTGTAGATTACATCATTAAATATTCCATATTGTATTGTTGACTTTACATGGTCTATTTATTTCTGAAAAACATGTTTTAAAGTCCTCTATTCTGACTATGTGTTTGCCATACTATTTGTGTTGTCCTTTATGTATTCCAAATATATATCATTATAGGCATAATGATTTATAGTTTTATAGCTTTTATAGTTTTATTATAATCAAAACAATATAGTCCTGTTTATTTTATACTTTCAATATATCATTCTGTTTATTCTTTGATCTGTATTAATAGATCCATATTTTTTATTTCTTCATAAAAGATTAAAGTTTCTATTAAAGTTATTCTGTTATTTTGGATTTTTTTATATGTGATTTAGACAATACTCTAAATTAGCTCAACTTCATTCTAATATGGGATTCTCTGACTTTTAAATAGGCATTTTCATCCATTTGCATGTACTGGAATAAGCAATGTGTTTGGCTTTCTTCCCCACTAGAGCACTATTAATTAAATAGGTCTACAATGTAAATTTATTTAGGTTTCCGAGTTCTTCTGCTTCTCTTTTCTTTTTCTTTAATATATTTCCCACTTCCTTCTTTTTGTTGGACCTATTTTTTTTCCCTTTTACATTGTAGTGGTATGAAATATATTCATACCTTTTCTAGGGTATTTAATTATTACCCTTAAATTACTGATATTAAAATGTGCAATAGTATATTATTGTGGAGAATACGGATAAAAATAATGGCATCAACTACAGAAAGTATTTTGCAAATTTTAAGACCTTTATTTTTCGTGTCATGATTACTTATTTTTCATCACAAATACATTCATTATTTAACCAAACATAGTTTACCTTCAACAGAGATCATTTGGATTTCATATCTAAATTTTTTAAAGGCATATGTTAGCAATTATTTGCACAATCTATAATCATTAGTGATTTGTCAATTACTTTCTCTTATTTTTATACCTTCTTTCCTCTTTTTTAGACTCCTATTTTCTTCTTGGTTTAACATATTTTTTGCAATTTTTCCCCACAAATGTTATTAAATAATTAAACTTTTGAATCCCTATATATCTAAAAATGTCTTTATTTAATATTTTTTTCTAAGTAGATGGCGTCATTTTCAAAATAAATTTTGTTCAGTACTTTAAGTTATTATTTCTTTGTTTTCTAGCACTGAATGTTAAAGTGAAAAATCTCCCATGAATCTGCTTCTCATTATTTTCTGGAATGTTTAACTTAATTTCTATTTCTTTTTTCTCTTATGTTCTATATGTTATTTTTATTATTTTATTATTGTTGTTATATTTTAGAGAGACAACATGAGTGGAGAAGAAGGGCAGAGGGAGAGAAAGAGAATCTTAAGCAGGCTCCACTCTCAGCTCAGAGAACAAGGATCACATGATCCTGTGATCATGACTGTAGCCAAAATCAAGAGTCAGGCACTCAAATGACTGAATCACCCAGGCTCCCCATCTCTTGTTCCATATTAAGTATATATATATATATATTGTTTATTTATTTTTGAGACAGAGAGAGACAGAGAATGAGCGGGGGAGGGTCAGAGAGAGAGGGAGATACAGAATCTGAAACAGGCTCCAGGCTCTGCGCTGCCAGCACAGAACCAGATGCGGAGCTCGAACCCATGAACCATGAGATCATGACCTGCGCTGAAGTCCGACGCTTAACTGACTGAGCCACCCAGGTGCCCCTCATGTTCCATATTTTAAATTTCATTCTTTACTCTCCATTCTATGATTTACATTCCAGATTATAATTTGATATCCTATTAAAATACTAATCACTTCTAAGAATTTACAAATTTTTAAGAAATACTTTTCATAGTCAGCAAGTTTTTAACTTCTACATCCAATATCCTCTCAAATTTATGTGAAGTATAGCTTACAATTATTTTTAAGTTCTTTTTGTTATCTGAATTATGTTGTTTTTATGTAATCATTTGTTTTATTTGGTTTTTCTTTTTAATTCCTATTTATTCTTAAATATCTAACAAGAATTGATAATCTGGTCACATATACAATTAAATGATCTCTTCTGTTTAGAAATCTACATGAGTTTTAAATACCATTAATCCACTACTAAGCTTCTCCCCTAAGTTAATAAAAATTTTCAGCCATTTCTCTTTAAGGGAAATGGTATGTTTTGGATAAGCTGCATTTGGGTTACAACGATTTGAAGGATCAAGACACCCTTTGCTATTGTTCTCTATCCTTCATGTTTCCTGATCTGTGTGTGTGTGTGTGTGTGTGTGTTTTCTTTTCCAAATATCCAATTACCTTTCCATTTTCTAAGGACTCCACAATTTTTAGTCTACTGATGGTGAATTTCTTCTTTTCCATTTTTCTTTTTAGAATATTTTGTTAAAATATTCTAAACTGAGAAAATCATTGGTGGCTGTCTACAATACCTGCAAAGCCAAGAATAGTTGTTTCTGATTTTCAATTCCCATGAGTCTTTAACTGTTTTGTAAATAGAACCTTTCTTTATTAAGTTCTATTCTGGGAAAAAAAAAAAAAAACCTAAGGAGGTTTCTATTTCATAAGACCTGACTGATACCATCTCTTAAAATTATCCTGAGCTAAATATATATGGGCTAATTAAAATGTAGCTATAATTCCCTTCCCAATTGCCAGATAGCAAGAGTATAAAGGGGAAAATAGGTACTGGTTGGATTTCTGGATGGAAGGAAAAATAATGGAATTGGCTTCTACAAGCTACAACGTTGGGCCACTACATAAAGGAACGCAGAGGATTTTTTAACCTAGGCAGAAAGTATATGGATCTTGGAGAAGAAATGTCTTATTATTTTCTAAGTCAGAAGATGATGCCGGCTGCTGTTCTAAATAGTATATATTTGTGGGAAAATATTGCTTCAGCCTCAGGATCTGGCATGAACACGTTCACCGGGAATTTGTTTTCATTACCTCTCTACACCAATTGTAAGGACTGTTAAAAATAGCTTGAGTCTTACCCCGTAGGGTTAAAAGTACAACTTCATAGTATTGTTTCAAAATTCTCTGCTCTCTACCAAGAGATATTTTAAGTGTGCTCTTCAAACCCACTTACAAAGTATCTTATAAAACTATCAGTCTTGGGTAGGGATAAGGATAAAAGAAGGCTTGGCAGCAAGTCCAGAAATCTGTAAAAGCAGTGAAATCTGTTCTTCCACCTGAGCCTTAAGACCCAGCATATCAATAATATTCAAAGTTACTGTGGCAAATATAGATAATGTACTGAACCACTGGAAATCAGTTTGAGAATAACAGCATAGGCCTGTAGTGTTTGGGAGCAACTCTCTATCATCTTTGGAAGGTAACTACTCTCCTTTTGAGAAGTAGCTCCTAGATTTTATTTACTGCTGGTAGAGATGAAAACTATATCCAATGATATTCAAAATTTCTGTAAAAAATATAAATGTTGTATTAAGTCCCTGGAATTCTCTGATTACAAAATAATGGCACACATTTCTAGATTTTGAGACCAAATTCATGTGTCCTAATAACTGTGGTCCTTTTGAGAAACAGCCCTCGGTTTCTACTCAACATAGGCAGTCACTATAAGCCTAATAATAGGAAATCAGTAATCACATGAATTGAAATGTTCATCATTAATTCACAACTATATTTTGCACTAAACTATAGTCTTGTGTTATGAAGAAGCAATCTATCATTAAGTGAAAATAGCAGATAAGAAGTTAAGCTTAAGAAAATCTGAAAGATGGATAGAAGTTGCAAGACCTCATAGTGAATACTATATCAGTATCAACCCCTGTGGCACTATCTTTTTTTTTAAGTTTATTTATTTATTTTTGAGAAACAGAGAGAGAGTGTGCACATTCATGGAGTAGGGACAGAAGAGAGAGGGCAGAGAGAGAATGCCATGCAGGCTCTGCACTTTCAGTGCAGAGTCTGACATGGGGCTTGAACTCACAAACTGCAAGATCATGACCTGAACCGACACCAAGAGTCAGTCACTTAACTGACTGAGCCACCCAGGGGCACCCCTATCTTCCTTAATCCATATGTATGGCCTCGTGGAAAATATCTTATGGTCACTTGACTAAGGAGGAGAAGATACATTATTGGTTTATAGTCTACATCCTATACTGGTTCTAAATAAAACTGAATAGATGTAAAGACACATCCTAATCCAGAGTGGTCCTAAAGGACAACAGGGGACAGAATTGTTTCCAGTGGGTAGTCATGCAGGCAGTACACCTGAGAAATTGTCATAAATAAAGACTGTCATAGATTCATGAACAGTTGTTCACAGCCTGGATGGATAATCAGGACTTGAACAGGATTGGAAGACTGGTAGCAAGGAGGTCTGAGGAAGAAATATTGGGATGGAACTCCCAGAATTGCCAGAGATTGTGAAGATATTTGTATTCCATGTGTATACTTCCCCAAAGTCATCCTCTGTGGAAAAGGCTTTCAATAATCAGGTGGACAAATACAACATGCACAGTTTCTTTATTCTGCCATACTGTACTTACACAATGAGCCCAATTAAAAAACATTATGATGTGTGATGTAAGTAGAGAAATTCCCTTCACCAGGCTATATCAAGTATCTAACCTGTTAACAGCTGAGAAAAATATTGTTTTTTATATAGAAACATTTCCTGGTAAGCTGATTACATTGGGCAAGCTAAATCATCAGGGGGATAGTTATTTGTTCTCAAAAGAACAGAAATATATATATGTGGGAAATAAGTTTAAGAATTCTATATGCTTGCATCAATGAGTTAACAAGGCTTAAGGCAGGTAGGAGCCTCAAGGAGAAAGCACTCAAGGTTAGCAGGGTGAAAGCATCCAAAGTTAGCTAGTGAAAAGTGTGCCTTGTTAGCTTTGAGGCAGCATGCTCCAGTAATCTTAAACTTTGGAGATAACAGCTACTTAGCTGTATTACCTACAGAGAAACACTGTCCATCTGGCGGTTTGGCACCAATATATCATCATGCTTTAATCTCAACTTCTTACGCCACTTACCCCCCCAAACCCTTTGCTTCTTACACACACAAGTTAATGGTCACTATCTTGTTGTTTTCTTCTTCACATTCACCATGTATGTAAAACCTTGATAGCTCAATTAATACAGAGACAAACCCCTGTTAGGGGTTCTTGTCTCCTCCCGGACATTAACTTTTTTGTTTTCATTTCCATGTCCACTCTGTTGCTAGACAAGAGAGAGCTCCAGACTCATAGTCTGTGACAGATATAGAACTGCATTTCCTTCGCATAGCACTTCTAGGAGTACCATCCATGAACCATCAACTACCTCATTTACCAACATGGAAGTCTGTGCACAATTACTTTTGATAAAGGAAAATATTCACAGCATAAATGGTATAGCAATGAGCTCATGCCAATAGAATTAATAGGTCTTACCACATGACCTGTTGGCTACAAGTAACTGGCCTAGTGGAATAAGTACATGCCTTTTGAATACTCAATCAATGCATGTCACTTGGGAGATAACATTCAAGAAAAATGGGACTCTATCCAATAAAATGTAGTACAGCCTATGAATCAGCAACCAAGATATAGTGCAGAGTATTTTGGTTTTGGAATGAAGTAGTAAAAATTAGAGTGGTTTCTCTCATGACTACACATAATATCTCACCCTATTTTTCCCACAGGTTTGGGTTCTGCTGATTTGGAGATCTTGGTTTCTAAGAAGGATATTTTTAGAGAGGATACAACATTGTTCTACTAAATTGGATAGTGAAACTGCCACTCCGCTATTAGCTTTTTTGTTTTTGACTGTTGTTATTGTTGTTTCATGATCTTGAACCAGCAGACAAAGAGGTTTATTCTATTGGCTGCGTGATTAAGATTTCAAGGGAAAATAGTATTGCTGTTCCTCAATAGGGGTCTAGGATGACTATGCCTGGAATCTCTACAGGGTGCCTCTTAGGAGTTTAATGCCCAATAGTAAAAGTTAAGACAAAATTACATCGAATAAACAAAGGAAGAACCAGTAAGGATTCAGTCTCTTCAGGAATGAAGATGTTTACCATTATAGCAGGTAAAGAACTAGGCCTACCAAGCTCTTATCTAAGAACAATGGTAACAGGGAAAGAAGAATGGCAGATCAACTATGGATGCGTGATCAATTACAACTGTACCAGTTATGCATATTTTCATTTGGTTGTTACACTTATTTCTTTCTCTACATCTATGTTTTCATGTATTGTTTTTTTGTTTTCTCCTTTTGTCTCTTTCTATTTATTTTACGTAAAGATCTGTGTTAGTGGATATTTTACAATTTTTCTGTAGATATAAAATATTCAGAGCAGACAGTCAAGGATGTGAGAAGCAATTAACGCAGGCTACAGACATCGTCACTGTCTCCCGGGTATGGATCTACTGACTGATTGTGAGGACTTGTATAATTCAGAGAAGAGTGGAAGAGTAATTTTGTTCATACAAAATGAAAATTGTCTCTTGTTAAGAAAAATCAGAGGTTGTTTTTGTTGTTAAAATATTTGTGGATGCTGTGCTAGATAATTACCTATTAGCTCTCACCTTCAAACCACCTTTCTATTTTCTAGCTATGCTGGTGATGGGACTCTGCAAACCACATTTATATGTTATCAGCTGAATCTCTGTTAGACTCTGACAATATGGGATTTTATAGTGGGAAAGAAAGGAGGGCAAAGGAAGAAGGAGCTTGCTGCTTGTTTCTCCCTTTTTGTGTCCTATACCTATAAGTCACCCTACAACGGTTCTCATCTTTGCAGTGATAATTGCTTCAAGTAAGAGCAGTTGATTTCAGTTTTCAGGTTTCACACACAATCAGAACCAGCCTCTGTGCATCTCCTCAGGATAGCTGGCTGGCTCCCCATCCTCTGAGGTCTGAGTCCTAGATCCACGGGGCCTCTTTTCAGTTTTAAGAATACCATAGACTTCCCTTTGTTTCCTCTAGCAGAGGGGTTAGATTTGCTTTCTGCAATTATTAACTTGAATCCTCACTCTCATCCTAGAAGCCTTTTCAATTCTCTAATGCCCGGTTAATGGCTTTTATATCAAGTCTCCCTGTTAAAATAATTGGTATGAGTTCTGCTTATTGCCTGACTCTCACTGATAGAGACATTATACCACGTATTGAAGGTATAATGAATGAGGCAAAGTTCCTATCCACAGGTTCACAATAATGAAGGGAGAGGACAAGTAAATAGGGAATTACAATACAGTGTATTATGCAGAAGCTACTTTTGCAAAGCCCCAGAGATAATATAAAACCATCTTGAAACATATGCATTTCTCTCATTTTTACACTGTTTTCTCTGCCTAGAACATTTTACTGATTCTTTCATTCATTCATTCAACTGATATTTATCACCAGTCTATATATATAAATCTGCAAGACTTCTGGGGATAAATTGCTAGCCAAAAAAAAAAAAAAAATGGAAAATTATGCTCCTGCTGTCATGCAGTTTACCATCTATAGCCAATCGCACACATTAAACAGAGAGATCTATAATTACAAATTCTGACATAATAAATGCTCTGAAGGAAAAAATACAGGGAGCAAGGGAAACTATTATAAAAAAGCTTCTTCTGTTCTGGTGAGTCAGATAAGTATTCTCTGATGAAGCGACACCTGAGCTGAAATTATACACTTTAAGGGAAGTTAAATAAAAGGAAGGGAAAGAAATATAAAGAAAACATATCCGAAGGTGGAGGAACAGCCTATACAAACAACCAAGTTGACAGAATGCACAACTAATTCTGTGAAGTGTAAGCGAACCATCAGCATTCTCTCTACAACTTCCTCTTTCTTCTTTCAATTAGGTATCACCTACTAATAATTCTTGGGGCATTTTTAATGCTGATTTTCCTATTAAATGTTGCATGACTAATTACCTTAGTTGCTTCCCTTATACTACCCAAGGCCAGGTATACCTATCAGTTATGTGCTGACCTAACATACTTCCTTACTATGATTTTGCAGCATGCTATTTGTAAAATTATCACCTTTACTATAGTCAAACTAACATAGTGTCTGATACATAGGTGGATTTTCCCAAGCACCAGTCATTCCAAAACGATCTCATGAGTATTGCTAAAGCTAAATTTATATATACTATTGTTTTCAAAATCTTTTTTCTTAATTTTGATTCATTTCACTTAAATGTTTAGTTTAATATAAGACATTATATCAAAATTGCTAATTATGTATAGATACATAGGAAATCAAGGGGTAGAAATAAAAATAAACAGTAAAAATAATATAATGTTACATACATAATTTTAATAAAGACATGAATAATAAATCAGTGTAAGATACTAATTCAAATATACATTGAAAGAGGCCCTCAATTTAAAAAAAAAAGAAGCTTAAGATCAGTAAAGAATAAATGGAATTTCACTTGAAAGTTATTGACTTTAAAATTCAGTTTTACTAATCTTTATATGAGGCTAATTACTATCCAGAGAGTGGTAGTTACTATGTTTTCTGATGCTGAGTCTTAATTCTCAACTTAAAAACACAACATGACCACAGCACAATTATAAATGATATTTTCAGTGGATTTCAACATCTATCTGAGTCATGAGAAAATCAGTAAAAGTTGAGTCTCAAATATTTCCATCATTAGAGGACTATCTTTACTCCAAGAAAAGGGATTTTTTTAAACCTTATAATTCATATTGCTTCCTCTTTTTCCCCTATTATACTCATTGTCTTTCCATATAATAGGCTGAGGTAAGGAAGACTACCAGTCTGGGACTGCAGCAGGATCCTCAGTCTTAGGCACCTCTGAGCTACCTCTCATACTGAGTAGGTTTCAGAAGTAAAGAATATGGTGCCAGCATCAAAGCTGCCATGCTGACATGGTCTCAATTCTCATTTTACCAGGCCATGATGCTGGCCTCTGATCAAAGTGTGAAAGATGCTTTTGCATCTCTCGCTTCTTTATTGATCTCAACAAAATTATGCATACCACATTCTAAAGGGAAAAAATGCACATTGAAAGCAAGATATTTACACATATACATATATGTACATACTTACACACACACACACACACACACACATGCATCTTGATCACACTCCAAAGAGTATAAGATGAGAAGTCTGCATTGAAAGGGAACAAGATTGGGGTGCCTGGGTGGCTTAGTCGGTTAAGCGTCCGACTTTCGCTTAGGTCATGATCTCACAGTTCGTGGGTTCGAGCCCCGCGTCGGGCTCTGTGCTGACTGCCAGCTCGGAGCCTGGAGCCTGTTTCAGTCTGTGACTCCCTCTCTCTGACCCTCCCTGCTCACGCTGTCTCTCTCTCTCTCTAGAAATAAATAAAACATTTAAAAAAAAAAAAAAAAAAAGAAAGGGAACAAGACTGGAAGTAGAAAGACCAGTAAGAAAGTTATTAATAACAATAAAAACAAAGTGTCTATTTTGATCCAGGAATTCTTCTATGTAGTTTGCATTTAATTCTGAAAACATCGCAAATATTTAGTTGCCAGTATTATTCCTACTTTATAGATGATCAAACCATGACACTGAAAGTCACGCCTAAGTATGGGGAATTAAGAGGATTGGAACCTGGCAGGCAGAGCCCCTTCTCATTTCTGCTACTATTATTGAGCATTCTGACAGAGGATGTCGTGCCACGTTGTGCTAGTGACCCTAAGGAAGGAAAGACGTGTAGAGACATAAATGATACAAGAAAATAAAATAATAGGTCTTGATGACTGACTTTCTGTCTTTATTTTTATTCCTTTCATAGCAGGTATATAGATTTTAAGTGAAGAGAGAGGGATGATCTAATGAAAGGCTGTTAAAGTAGCTGGCTGTTGATCTATGCTAGTTGTTATCTTGAAATTTGAATTTTCCTGGGGCGCCTGGGTGGCTTAGTCGGTTAAGCGTCCAACTTTCACTTAGGTCATGATCTCGTGGTTCGTGGGTTCGAGCCCCACATCAGGCTCTGTGATGACTGCCAGCTCAGAGCCTGGAGCCTATTTTTCAGAGTCTGTATCTCCCTCTCTCTCTGACCCTCCCCTGCTCTCTCTCTCTCTCTCTCTCTCTCTCTTAGAAATAAATAAAAATATTAAAAAAAAAGAAATTTGAATTTTCCATTCACTAATACCTTCCTGATAAACTCAATAAAATCTGAAAACCAGTAAAAAGATGTCCCATTCTGCCAAGGATTCTCTATAATATGCCCAAACTAGAGCAATTGTACCAGGTATAAAAGTGAACATCACTACTATGAATTCTTTAACCTAGTAAGGCAGGTTTTCAATGACAGTCTCTGACTTGTTTATATTGTTTGCATAGATGTTCAGATTGATGGATTTAATGATCTGAAGAAAATTATCACTTCTTCTAAATCCTAAAACCAAACTATCAAATACTAAAAAAACAGCTAAGACAGTCCAGAAGCCTTTATGCTACTTTAACAATTAGCAATCAGACTATCTAGATCAAATAACTTAATCACTTGTCATAGTTTTTGAGTCTATAAAATGTAATATTACCAGTTGTGACACTGTTATATGCTGTGTTGAAAACTTATCAGATGAGAGCTAATTAGATTTCTCTGTATTTTTATAGAAATAGGAATGTGTTATCAATGTGCAGAAATCTCCAGAAGGATATGAAACACATCAGGTAATGAAGAATAAAAGCAAAATCGTGATGGGAAAGTATCCTGTTTATTTGCCTGACATAAAAGAGTAATGACAAGATTGACAGTGTAACATGTTTTCAAAGTTGGTATCTTCCAAAGGTGTTACGTAATAAGAATCAGTTTAAAAGTCCAGTGACCCTTAATCTTCTTATTATGGTTTTTGTTGTTTTTTCATCAGCTCTAGCGAGATTATTTATCTAATCATTTCACAAAAAGATATTTAAGAAGGTAGATGGTTTTAATCTCTGAAGCACTTGTAAAATTGCTAATTTCCTTATTAAAATATATATTTACCTTAATGTATGTAGCATATCAGGCACATAATTAGGGGTTTAGTATACAGAGGTAAACAAAATAGACCTAATTCATGATTTATGGAACTTTTAGCCTAAAGTAGGAAATTAATACAAAAGTAAATAAATAGGCACAGAAATATAAATGTAAATGCAACACATGATACTACACTCTGATGCTAAGAAAACTTACAGAAATCTGAAAATGCAGCCAGTTGGCGGATTATATAGATATGATAGCAAAAGAATGTTTTCTGGAGAGAAGAGATTGACACTAAGAAGACAAAATATTTTTTAAATTTTATTTGTTGAAGTAATTTCTACACCCAATATAGGGCTCAAACTCACCGCCCCCCCCAAAATCAAGAGTTGCATGCTCTTCTGACTGAGTCAGCCAGGCACCCTCTAAGAAGACAAAATAAATCAATACTGTGAGATAAAAGGGAAAAAGAACTTCAAGTAGATGGAGAATTATATATAAAAGGGTTTAGGCAGGAAATGGCATGCCACACAGGAAAACTGAATGGAATTTAGGGGACCCAATCTAGGTAAGTAGGAGAAGAGAAGGAAATGAGATAAGCAGGCCTAACAGTGTAGATTTTTTTTTTTTTGTTTACAGTAAAATAGTTTATTTGTTACAACTGGCAATTTTTGAAGAGTCATATGCCTAGGAATAATACAGCTTAATTTATTATTATTTTTTAAATGCTCCCTGTGAAAACTGACCAGGCAAAGCTAATACGGTAAGCTGAAGACACAAAGTAAAGCAATGGTCTAGTAAAGAGATAATAACAGATGGATTCATGTAAAGACAAAAGATAAGAAAATGAAGAATATTTTACCCTTTTATAAATTAGGGGACTCAGAAATGTTAGATATGGGAGAGATCGCCAATAATAGAAGGGTCCTACCTGAGCAAAAGGAATCACTGAGATTCCATTCAATAATAATACTTGAAGAATATTTAGAAAGAACATTCTCTTAGAAATGTATTAAGTTCCCATTGTCTCTGACAAAGATATCATTAAGTCAGTAGGTACTTGAAAGAGATGCCTGGGGGCTGGCAGCATGCTGCATGTAATTTAAAGACACTGAAATGACGTGGGGATAAAGTAACTGGATACAGAATGAAATGTGACAATGATGAGCTGTGTTAGAAGATAAATGAGTGTAGGACTCTGAGAAGGAGCGCCAAAAGAGAAAAAAATAATGGCCCACAGTGTGTGGTATATCTGAAGTCCAGAGAAGAACATATCTTCAGAAAAATCAGACGGTGGGGTGGCTGGGTGACTCAGTCGGTTAAGCGTCCGACTTCGGGTCAGGTCATGATCTCACAGTTTGTGGGTTCGAACCCTGTGTCGTCCTCTGTGCTGACAGCTAGCACAGAGCCTGGAGCTGGCTTCAGATTCTGTCTCTCCTTCTCTCTGACCCTCCCCTGCACTCTCTCTCTCTCTCTCTCAGAAATAAATAAAACATTAAAAATTTTAAAAAAAGAAAAAGAAAAATCAGATGGCCCCTCGGTCACAATCACATCAGAATTTAAATAAGGTAAGTGCATGAAAGTTCCATTGGGCCTGACAACATGGTATTTTGATGGTTAGGGTCCATATAAATACAATTACTACAGCAGTGTGGAGTACAAAGCAAATTCTCTTGACATGAAGAAAAAATGAGAAATGAGAAACTGGGTATGCCTGTAGACAGCTCTTGAAAAACTTTGACTATAAATGTTAGCAAATGAATTAACTGATAATAGTGGGAAGACAATGAGAGGTCATTGGAGTTATTTTTAAGGATTAAAGGTGTTACAAGACAAATCAGTATGCATACTGTAAGCAACTATGAGGAACAAAGAAAAGACCAAGAGCAGACTCTCTGGTTTTAATTAGAATAGTAGAAGTAACTATAACATTGAAAAAAAATCCTATTCAACGTTCTATATGTAAATTCAGTTGCCAACTGCTTTAGTCTGCTATTTAATCTTCAAAACAGTAAAAGTTAACTATTTTTTCATTTTTTCAATGTTTATTTTTGAGAGACAGAGAGAGACAGAGTATGAGTCAGGAGGGGCAGAGAAAGAGGGAGACACAGAATCCAAAGCAGGCTTCACCCTCTGAACAGAGCCCGATGCAAGGCTCAAACCCATGAAACTGTGAGATTGTGACCTGAGCCAGAGTCAGACACTTAACCGACTAAGCCAGCTAGGCACCCTAAAAGTTAGCTAATTAATACTCTTATGAATGAAGACACCAAGTGAAGATTTAGCAATGTCAAAAAAAGTTTTCCTCAGTATTATTAAAATCCATAGACCAAGGATTTGGACAGGAATCTACTTGACATCTATAACATAATTTACCTCAAATAAAATTCATGTGAATTGCTGACAATTTAATAACACTTTAATAGTTGCCTGGGCATGACTGTGTTTCAACCCAGGTTCAAACTTTGCAGAGTGTGAACTAATAATGAGTTGGCGGACCCCTTGCATCTTCATACCTGAACTGATTTGTATGTGACTAACATGCACTATTTTTATATATCCAAGACAGGACATTTTGGTCACAGTTTCCAGGGTTGTAAAAGTCAGAAGTTTCCAGGAGGCTGAAAAAGTGATCATATTGTCTGTTCTTAAAGAATACATTGAAAGGTCTTTAGATAGAAAGGCAATTGCCCATTTCAAAGTTAAATGCTACTGATCTCTGGTGAAGAAGACTGCAGGGAATCTAGTACCGTTTGTTTTAACTGGAAGCTTATGTCAGCTAGAAAACAGTGGAGTAGAGTGGCATAGGCTGGAACGCATTCTCACAAAAGGTCTCTGCAAGAATGGATGTTGAGGCAGCAGACATGAGGGTAAAAAGATGTATGCTGGAGTTTCTCACTCTCACCACTACTGACATTTTGGATTGGAAAATTTGTTTGGTTTACTGTCTTGCATATTGTTGGGTGCTGAGCACCAGCCTTTGGATTATATCTACTAGATTCTAGTAGAACCCTTCCCACATCCCATTTGTGACAACTGAAATATCTGCAAACATTGCCATCTGTCTTTGGAAGGGCAACATCACCCCTCGGTGAGAATTCCTGACAGAGATAATCACCAACAGCACATAGAGGACGTACTCAGGACAATGAAAAATCAGAAATACTTTGAACATAAGGGATCATAGTACTATAGTTGTGCAAGTGGAAGAACATATTTTATCATCTTATAATACTTATTTTAGGTGCTTATTTTAATCATGTTATAATACTGAGTTGTTTGACATTGACCATACTTTGACTATATGCTATATTTTACTGGTACTACTTAATTCACCATAACTTTGGTAGAGAAATGCTTACATCCAAGGAAACTATTTAAATCCTAAACCAGCCATTGTAAAATGGAAAGGATTTCCATCCTTCATTGTAAAATGAAGGACACTAGCAATCCTGTCTTTTTTAAATCAAAAGAGTAACATGTTCTAAGAGACAACAATAAATATTCCATGATTTCAGTAAAAAGAGAAGATTAAAATAACATAAACTGAAAAATAAAGGTAATAGCAATATAATCATATATATAATATAACAAGAATATAAAAGAAAAACTAAACCAAAAACACCAATTTCAGGGGATATATATATTCATTGAAGCATTGTTTACAGTAAACAAGATATGGAAATAACCTAAGTGTCCATGGATAGATAAATGGATATGAAGATGTAGCGTGTGTGTGTTTGCGTGTGTATTTATATATATATACATATATATACATACATATATACATATATATACATATATACATATACATACATACATACATATATACACATACATACATATATATATACATATACATAGGAATATTACTCAAACATCAAAAATAATGTAATATTGTCATTTGGGGCAGCATGAATGGATCTCTTAGAGGGTATTATGCTGAGTGAAATAAATCAGATAGAGAAGTACAAGTACCATATAATTTCACTTATGTGTGAAATCCAAAACAAAAGAAACCACCACCAACAACAACAACAAAAAAACAGAAACAGACTTATACAAGAAAATGAACAGGAAACAAATTTATAGTTACCAGAGTGGGGAGGGGTTGAGGGATGGGTAAAATAAGTGAAGGGGGTTAAGAAATACAAACTTACAGCTATAAAATCAATACATCATGGGGATCCAATGCACAGCATAGGGAATATAGTTAATAATACTGTAATACCTTTGGATGGTGACAGATGGTAACTAGACTTATATTGTGGTGATCATTTTGAAATCTACACAAATATCAAATCACTATGATAGACACCTGAAACTAATAGGATACTGCCTCTCAACTGTACTTTAATAAAAACAAAAACAGCACTATGTAGTACTTACTATGTGCCAGGCATTCTTCTAAGTGCTTTATGTATAATAATGCAAAATCTGTGCAGCAGTGCTCCTAAAGCAGGCACTGTTATTTACGTCACTTTTTGAAAATGAAAGAGCTGAGGCACATAAAGGTTGGGGGAAGTGCCCAGGCCATAGTGCTATGGGTAGCACTAGAATTAGCATAGACGTGGTCTGATTACCAGACACATTTTCAGCCACTTGACAAGCCATGGTGCTTCTCAAGCGATAAAAACAAGAGGCTGACCATCTGACCGCAGCGCTTTGGGGACATGCTGAAAGATGAGGACCAAATACAAAACAAGAGGCAGAAACAAAAACAGAGAGGGGCGCCTGGGTGGCTTAGTCGGTAAAGCGTCCGACTTTCGCTTAGGTCAGGATCTCGCGGTTCGTGGGTTCGAGCCCCGCGTCGGGTTCTGTGCTGACTGCCGGCTTAGAGCCTGGAGCCTGTTTCAGTCTGTGACTCCCTCTCTCTCTGACCCTCTCCTGCTCACGCTGTCTCTCTCTCTCTCTCCTAGAAATAAATAAAACATTAAAAAAAATTATAAAAAAAAAGAAACAAAAACAGAGAGAAAGAGGGAAATGAAGGGGGAGGAGGAACCATGTAGAGAAAAGAATAATGGCTTTTGAAAAATATAGGAACAGAGACAAAAGAAAAAAAGAATAAAAATATAATAATATAGTAAACCTTCAATTACACAATTAAGAAGAGGAACAACCAGAGAATAAGAAAGTCAAATTGGTAGCTGTGACCGGTGGATACTCTTAGCAACATGCAGAAAGAGGATAAAGGCTTAAGACACTAAGACACGATGGCCAATTAATATGCATGGGTTCTTAATAGGAATCATATTTATATGTACCTCTGATGAAATAGTGGTTACGATTACTTTTTAATTCTTGTATCTTAATTTAACTTCTTAGTTAATTGTTTAAAAAATATAAAAATGCATGTATATTTTATTCACAATAGCTCCTTTTGCTATAAAATTCAATACTAAGCCTTCTATACAAAACATTTAAATTGACTGAATTTATTAATCACTTCCTCAATAATCTTAGGAAAAAAATTTAATTGCCCCATAGGCTCAAAACAAATACACAGTAACTTTGGTTAATATTATTAAAAATGCAGTCTATAAACATCAATATCATTGCTGTCATCAAACATAATGACCCATCTTCTCATATTTGGGGAAAGCAAATCTTACCACTATTTATTTCATATAAGCATCTAAGCTATTATAGTTAAGTGAAAGAAATATAAATTTTCTGAAAAAATAAAAACTATGAATATGAATGAGAATCCATCTCATCATTTCTAGATTCCCTGTTTTACCAATATCAAAACCAACTTATATGAAATGTTCCAAACAGAGAATTTGTCCAGCTTCCAGACTGCAAATATTTGAGAAAAAATATATATCTCATTTACCCAGTGAACAGTCTATAAATTGGACATTCACAGAGGCACGAGATCATTAACTATCTTTTCAGAAGTCAATTTTCTTCTTCCTAAATTAGATCTAGAGCTAGGCTATTTTGGTACTGTAGGCTGGGAATAATATACAGATTTTGTGAAATCAGGTTTAGACCGTTTTCAGCTAAATCACATTCAGTTCAATAACAACCACTGAAAACAAAGAAGAGCCCTAAAAGTAAGTTGCAGAAAGATCTTTTGTAAATATTACTATTAAGTTTTCAAAATGTTTTACACGATCAAGTTACAGACAATCATAATTGATTAAACTCTGTCTCTGGAACTTCTCACACAAAAAGAATCAACGGAATTAAGAGTGTATATGTGTGTGTGTTTCAATTTCATACACTGTATTTTGTTTTTAATTTTTCTTCCGTGTTTGGCTTGGTTTTTCATATGATTGGAGGTATATGAAGTTGAACAGTAAAATGCTATGCTTTACGAAAAAGTCTGCTTATCTTAAAGTCATGTTTCCTTCATTCACCTATAGGCATAGGAGTTTGATGACCCTAATTAAGTTTCACTCTCTATATTCAGATAAGGAAAAAGAAAATAGGATTATTTCATGTTTGAGTTCATATAGAAAGCTACAGAAACAGGCTTTCCTCATTCAAAATGATCGCTTCTTTATTTTGAAATAATACTATTTTAATATACCCTAGTGAAATCCTCTGGTCCTGGGCATGAATTTAAATTTGTTTTATAAGATATTTATAATATTTTTAAATGAGTTCCTTGAACTATTGATTCCTATCACCTAAGAGGGCACTTGTTATTAATGTGATTACAGATTTATGTCTCCTATATGCACACTACTACATACATTATACTGTTAATGTTTTATAATAAAAAAGAGAAAGAAAATTAACTTACATGCAATATTTTGTCTATCATGGTCTAAAACAAAAACAAATCAATATATGTTTATTTAATTAAAATTGGATATTAATTAAATATTAATTGCTGCATAAAACTTTTAATAAGTATTTTATGTTGAATTCAATTCAAAAAAAAATAAGAGTTAATTTGAGTCATAGTAAGAAATGGGGCAAAAACAACAAGAAATATCTATATGGTCAGCACTAGATAAACAAACCCTAAAAAGTACTCAACTGCTTAAAATATTTTGAAGCTAGCGAATGCAGAGAAAACAAAAAAAGGGGATGATGTCATGAAAAAAAACTTAGATCTAAAATAGATCATATTTTATCATATACCAGGCATTTTGGTCCCCAAAGTAGCTTGATCCTAACATACACGTCATTACTAAGGACTAGGTGGTAAAAAATAAAAGTTTTCATTCGGGGAATATGGATCTATTCTACTCTACTCTTGGGTGATTTAGGGGTTTTTTTGTTTGCTTTAAACTAAACATACGTAAATACACAATCATGAACCTGAATTCTCTTCTGGCTGAAATCCAAGAAACAAAAGGGAAAATTGCATTTTGATGGCACCTGGGGAGTGGAAGAAATTGACTAGGGCATAAGCATTGGTGCCTAGGAAAGGGAGACATGGAGAAGCTGAAAATGATAGGTCCTGAAATATGGGAGGTGGACTACAATCCATACAGGACACTTTCCACACTGTACCTGCAACGGGAAAGGAATCTTCAAGTACTGGGACCAGTGAAGTAGGACAGGAATCAGAAAGCAAGTCACTACTTTGTCATGAGGACTCATACTACAATTGCAAAAATAAGTATAAAATGCACGATAATAAGAATTACTGATTTTTTAACACTTTAGGTTCTAAATTTCTAAAGAAATTCTATATAAACTATAGCAACAGATCTTTATCTGTATCTATCTGTAATTCTTGAGAGACAGAGACAAAGAGATACATAATTGCTAAGGTATATTAGTATATGTGTGTAGGGAGCTTAATGAAAAGAATATGTATTTTGACGTCTGGTAAACATGAATTCAAGTTCAACATGAATATGACAAATAATTTAATCTTTAATAACTAGATTAATGTAATTAACTAGAGAAACTTGTGGAATAATTGCTGGAACTGGGGGCATGAGAATAAATTTTACTTTTATTCTATTTACTTTATTAACATTTCTGAAGCCACCTCTAATCTAGGAGCGACTTAGCTGTTTTTATTGTCTTCACTGTCTGTGGAAGTATGTAGAATGGCTAAAATAAAATTAATGTTATTTTTTGATTTGCTAGAAAAATAATTTTATATTCCTTATGTTGTTTAGCTTGAAAATAATCACACACATACAAATCATAGAATGGGTCAATGAATGAATAAGTGAATGGCATGCTTTATTTCTATACTAAATAAAAAAAAAATTATATGTCTGGGGCACCTGGGTGGCTCAGTCTCCTGAGCATTCAACTTTGGCTCAGGTCATGATCTCACAGTTCATGAATTCAAGCCATGTGTTGGGCTCTGTGCTGATAGCTCAGAGTCTGGAGCCTGCTTTTGAATCTGTGTCTCCCTCTTTCTCTGCCCCTCCCCTGCTTGCACTCTGTCTCTCCCTCTCAAAAATAATTAAACATTAAAAAATTTTAAAAAATTGTATGTCTATATCTGAGCTGTAATATAAAAATTATAGCAATGCTATCCAAAAATTTGTATGGAACCACAAAAGACCCCGAATAGCCAAAGTAATCCTGAAAAATAAAACCAAAACGGGAGGGATCACCATCCCAGACTTTAGCCTCTACTACAAAGCTGTATCATCAAGACAGTATGGTATTGGCACAAAAACAGACACATAGACCAATGGAACAGAATTGAGAACTCAGAAGTGGACCCAAAAGTATACAGCCAACTAATCTTTGACAAAGCAGGAAAGAATATCCGATGGAAAAATGACAGCCTTTTTAACAGATGGTGTTGGGAGAACTGGACAGCAACATGCAGAAGAATGAAACTAGATCATTTTCTCACACCATGCACAAAAATAAACTCAAAATGGATAAAGGACCTGAACGTGAGACAGGAAACTATCAACACCCTAGAGGAGAAAGCAGGAAACAACCTCCTTGACCTCCACCGCAGCAACTTCTTACTTGACACATCCCCAAAAGCAAGGGAATCAAGAGCAAAAATAAACTGTTGGGACCTCCTCAAGATTAAAAGCTTCTGCACAGCCAAGGAAACAACCCAGAAAATTAATAGGCAACCAACGGAATGGGAAAAGATAGTTGCAAATGACATATCAGATAAAGGGTTGATATCCAGAATCTACAAGGAACTCACCAAACTACACGCCCGAAAAACAAACAACCCAGTGAAGAAATGGGCAGAAGATATGAACAGACACTTCTCCAAAGAGGACATCCAGATGGCCAACAGACACATGAAACGATGCTCAGCATCCCTCCTCATCAGGGAAATACAAATCAAAACCACACTGAGATACCACCTCACGCCAGTCAGAGTGGCTAAAATGAGCCAATCAGAGAACTCTAGATGCTGGCGAGGATGTGGAGAAACGGGCACCCTCCTACACTGTTGGTGGGAATGTAAACTGGTACAGCCCCTCTGGAAAACAGTGTGGAGGTTCCTCAAGGAAACTAACAATAGAACTCCCCTATGACCCAGCAATAGCACTGCTAGGAATTTACCCAAGGGATACAGAAATGTTGATGCATAGGAGCACATGTACCCCAATGTTCATAGCAGCACTCTCCACAATAGCTAAAACATGGAAAGAGCCTAAGTGTCCATCAACAGATGAATGGATCAAGAAGATGTGGTTTATCTATACCATGGAATACTACATGGCAATGAGAAACAATGAAATCTGGCCATGTGTAGCAACATGGATGGACCTTGAGGGTGTTATGCTGAGCGAAATAAGTCAGGCAGAGAAGGACAAATATCATATGTGTGCACGTATAGGAGGATTAGGAGGAACTTAACAGAGGACCAAGGGGGAGAAGAAGGGCAGAAATGGTGGGGGAAAGGGAGAGAGGCAAACCATGAGAGACTCTTGAATGCTGACAAAAACTGAGGACTGGTGGATGTGGGGGGAGGAGGGGTGGGCATGGAGGAGGGCACTTGTGGGGATGAGCACTGGGTGTTATGTGGAAACTAATTTGACAATAAACTATTTGTAAAAAAAATTAAAAAATAAAAAAAATAAAAAAATAAAAAGAACAGAGATAGAGAAAAACATGGCTATTGATGGACATACAGCTCAATCCAAATGGCAAAAAAAAAAAAAAAAAAAAAATTATAGCAATGATCCCTTCAGTGGACTCTGGAATGTGACTTCAGAATTGACAGACATACCATTGTGATGCAGTTATCCTAGTTTAAGGAGATTTTCTCTTACTCTTGAGTCATATTCAAAATTGATTTGCAATATTTCCTGAGCAAGAGACTATTAGACTTGTTGAATTTTGTTTTGTTTTAAAAAGAAAACTTTATCATCCCTTAACGTGAATAGACTGGATCCATATTACCCAAATTAAAACCATCTTATTTCATGCTGAGCAAAATACTAAAAAGATTTAAAGCACCTAATTCCTTTTGACTATAGTATTTACCTAGCCTTGAATCTTGAGGCCATATTCCATTGAAATAACATATTCCTTTCCTCTGTTCAAGTCCACATTCTTTCAACCTTACCTTCTAATTTGTTTCCCCTAAGTCTGCTAAAATCTGTGAAAAGTTTTAACTCCTAATTATATCAGTTTCCAAGGAAAGAAGACTGAATGTTTCTTTTAAGCAGAACTGTGGATTCTGTATACAAATGCTTTGCATTCATGTTTATGAACTGAAATCTCAATCAAATGTTCTATGCACAGAAACAAAGTTGTTGCTTGCAAAATGCCATCGTTTCTCTCACATTATTTTCTTCCATTTGTATAGTCTGCATGCCCCAAAAAGACTCTGTTGTGCAACCACCACAATTTTTCCCTTCGTGCTTCCAAGGGCTCTCACCAGGAACTTGGAATTTAGGACCTAGAGTAAGAAGTATTTCATCTCTAATTTTGTTTGTATTTTCAGGTTGAAAAGGAGACTTATCTTACCTTTATGACTGAACAATGACTTAGCTTTTACAGAAAATTGCTGGCTATTACTAACTAATATACTTATGGGTAATGAGGGCAAGCAAAATGAAAAATGACTAGAGGGTACAGTGTTATGGTTTCTTGCTTATCTACTTGTAAACTCAGGATACTCACACAGCTGTAGGAAAAATGCAAGGTATGTTATATAACTAATAGATTAAAAAGTCAGATCAAAGAACCTCTATTTATTGACCAGCAGCCCTCAGAAGCATGTTTGCAAATGATGCAATTTCCAAAGATATGTAGGCACAAATTATGATCACAGTGTGTAAAATGAGAAATCCTTGATTATATCATAATGATCATTTGTCTAACCTCCCCAAAACCCTAACTTAATGCATATAAAACCCTAGGTGGAGTATATAATAGCTGTAAGCCCTCCATATTGTCTACTCTGCTAAAGCTATAGCACTGTTTTGGTTATCTTTTATGATTCCCTCTCTCAGCACCTTCATTCCTTAATTTCTGTCCTCTACTCGCTCAGCCCATTCCTACATCTCAACAGGCCCCACAAAAATACTTGTTCAGTTTTGTGCTATAGCTGCCTAAGGCAGTAAGTAAGGATTCCAGCTGAGCTAAACAGTATATTTGTGCTTTGCTAAAACGTAATGTGTTTTTGCCAGGTTTGCAGTTTTTTCCTATTACGGGTCCTTTTCAAGATTCTATCACCTTTACTGCCTATCTGTATTTTTTCTAATGCTGTTCACGATATTCCAAAAACGTGTGCTTGACATTCCCCACAGATGTTGACGTGGACTCCATATCATGACCCAGGAGCCCTCTCGATATAAATGCACCCATGATGGATGGTGACCTCCTCTGATATTTATAGTATAGCTGTTGGAGCCACTGTAAGGATTACTGATCTGTGAAGGAAATCTGCTAGGTTTGCTGAGACACTGTGTTTTAGAATTCAATTAGATTGTTAACAGCAAATTACATGTCCAAGTTAGAAATATATAATTTAAATTAGTTATTTGTAATACACATATTACACATATTCTACCCAAAGCTCCTGTGAGTAAATCATATATTATGTATTTTTTAATATTTATTTTAAAAAAAATATTTTTCCATTTTTATATAATGCATCAGAAAGAAGCAACATATTGGAAACGTGACATACAGAGTTTTCTCTTACACTTCTAATAATCTAAAATATTAGATTGAAATAATCCTTAATTTTAATTGCAGGTTCCACACCTTATTCTTTGATCCTTCCTAAAAACCTGCATAGAACTTCCAATATCCAGTCTGCCATATAGCGAAGAAGCTGTCACTTTTGTCTACAGACAAGGGAAAAAAAAGGCTACATAAACTGAAAATCAATAACTCTTTTTGATCTATCAGAGAACTGAGGTCACAGTGCAAACCACTGCACCCAAAACTGTACAGACCGATAGGTGGATACAGAGAATCTGCTTCCTAAAGCAGAAGCACAGGAGCAGAAAACTCCACTGGCAGCAGTACCAGGGTAGAAAAACCTAAACTATAATTGTTAAATTGCTGAAGGCTCAGTGTGGTTACTTTTGAGAAACAAAATCTCCATGTGGGGCTCAATTACAGAGGTCTAGTTATAGAGGGGCCTCTATAATAAAGATCAGAATAAAAATACCTTCTTACTTCCAGCAGGGGGAGAAAAAAGTAAACATTTTGAAATTTACCCAGATCATTCCATTTTTCTTAACATGGTCTGACCTCAAGAATAACTATTTTGGGGCACCTGGGTGGCTTAGTCGGTTAGGCGTCCGACTTTCGCTTGGGTCATGATCTCACGGTTTGTGGGTTCGAGCCCCACGTCGGGCTCTGTGCTGACTGCCAGCTCAGAGCCTGGACCCTGCTTCAGATTCTGTGTCTCCCCTCTCTGACCCTCCCCTGCTCACGCTGTCTCTCTCTCTCTCTCTCTCTCTCTCTCTCTCCTAGAAATAAATAAAACATTAAAAAAAATTAAAAAAATAAAAAGACTGAAACCTGGGGCGCCTGCGTGGCTCAGTCTGTTAAGCATCTAACTCTGATTGAGATCATGATCTCACAGTCTGTGAGTTTGAGTTCCATTTTGGTCGGGCTCTGTGCTGACAGCTGAGACTGGAGCCTGCTTTGGATTCTGTGTGTCTCTCTGTCCCTCCCCTACTCACTCGCTCTCTCTCTTTCTCTCTCTCAAAAATAAATAAACATCAAAAATAATTTTAAAAGACTGAAACCTAAACATAGAACTCAGAACACCTCCCATCCACCCACACCTCACCACCATTTCAGTAAACCTGTGTAATAATGGGGGATTACAAGGAAATGAACTGTGCATCTCAGATGTTAAAAATAAATCTCTAGAAAAACCCAAAGATAACAAGGGAGACCAAAGCAAGTACACAAGAGAAAATTCTAGCCCTTAAAATCTGCAGGTATAGTGAATAGTAAATGTAGCCTAATCCCTAGCCAGATAAATATAAAATTTCACACTAAAGGCTTATCTGGGTTCCTTTTACTCAGTGCCTCATGTCCAGCTTTCAACAACAACAAAAAAATTACAAGGCATAGTCAAAGGCTAAAAACACAGTTTGAAGAGAGGGATCCAAAATCAGAATCAAATTCAGATATGGCAGACATATTAGAATTAACAGACTGGGAATTTAAAACAGCAACGATTAAAATGCTGAGGACTCTAATGGAAAAAGTAAATCACATTCAAAAACAAGTGAGTAATTTAAATGGATAGTATGAAACTCTTAAAAAGAAAAAAGAATCAGAAGGAAACCAAAGACATCACAACAGAAAAGAAAGATTACCTTTGATGGGCTTATCAATAGACTGGACACAGCTAAGGAAATAATCAGTAACCTTGAAATGTCAACAGAAACTTCCACAACTGAAATGCAAGGAGAAAAAAAGAACATCAGGACAGAATATCCAAGAACTGTGGGGTAATTACAAAAGTTTTAAAAATATATGTGATGGGACACACCAGAAAGAAAAAGAGAAGAGAAGAGAAGAAAAGAGAAGAGAAGAGAAGAGGAGAGGAGAGGAGAGGAGAGGAGAGAAAACAAGGAAAAAAAGAAAAAATATTTGAAGGAACAAGGACTTAAAATTTCCCCAAAATTGATGGGGGACACCCATCACAGATCCATGAAGCTTAGAAAACACAAAGCAGGAAATACCATAAAATATACACTTACGCATATCATAATCAACTCACAGAAAATGAAAGACAAAGAAAAATCTTAAAAAAGCCTGGAAGTAAAAAAATCTCTGTAGTTTCATTGAGGCTCTTGACCTTACCAATCTGTAACAATTCTCCGCACCTCTGGGCACTCCTCATTCCATGAAACATTGAAACATAGCAAATGGTTCAGTCTCTCTCATTCATTCTGACCAAATTTTTGGTGATTTTAGTAGGCAATTAAATGATTTTATTGCACTGTGACTCAGATGAAAGGTTCTGAGTCACATCTGAGTCACAATGTTTAATGGTCTTACCCTAGAAGTTGTCATTATCAATAACTGTACCTACCTTCTAACCCAAATATCAAATAGCACTCTGAGCACCAGTTTTTACATTTCCAGCTAGGAGTCACCTAAATCCTGACTCCAACTACTGTACCTCACTAAGAGCTCCAATCCATTGCTTCTTCTTTTATAATTTTCTGTCATCTTCCGATATAGCCCCACTTCTCTCTTTTTAATGGCTATATTCTTAAGCCACCATTAAAATCTCTCACTGCTCACATCTGGTTCTAATTTAAATTCATAATCACTAGACTCAGGGGTGTCTTTAGTTCTGCTCAGTAATCCTACTACAGGTCTCTACTTTTTCACTTTCACCCTCTCAGAGATGATTATCCACATCAGCCAACGCATTACTTAATTCTTATTCCATGAGAAAATAAGAGCAATCAGAAGAGAAGCCACATGTGCTCTTTACTCAAAAAAAAAAAAAAAAAAAGCTTTTTTGTCTACATCCACAGAATCTGCTTTCAAACCTATTAAAACAGAAATGTTCAATTTCTTATCTAAAGTAAATGCTTCATAGATGCCTCAGATCCCCTTTCCTGTAGTATGATTCAGGAATTCTCTCTAGTAATTCCCCCCTTTCTGTCTTTCATCATTAGTTGTTGGGTTTATTTTTTTCCACCTCTCCACATAAGTGTCCTTTCAATATACAAAAAGGTGTATCCACTTCCCTACCTTCAAAAGAAATTCCTCTTGCCACCCATTGTCCTACTCCTAATATTGTCTCAATGTTTTGCTTAAGTTTGTAAGGGAGGGAAAGGCTGAAAAAATTATGTATTCTCTATATTCCTGATTTCTTTTTCCATATTTTCTTTCCAGTCTATTACAATTCAAAGTTTACTTTTTCAGGGTCACAGAAACATTAATTTTCCAAAACTCGCCCTCTCTTTCTTTAAACACTCCCCATACCCTAGATATAATTTTTCTCTTATCTTTCCTCCTTTCATACTAGTCACTTCCCTTTACTTTCCTGTCTTCAGGACTGGATTTTCAAGGATTGTTTCACTGTTTTATTTTAATTTCTGTATTTATATTAAATCCAGGAGACCTTATCCAAGCTCATGTCTTTAGAGGCTTTCCAGTTACCAGATGTCTCCTGACAACCATTGTGATTCCTGTCTCCTTCTCTTGCAGGCTTTTTGCAGAAGTCTCCAACATTTCTAATTCCACCCATTATCAGGCCATACTTTCTTCTTTTTAACACAGTAGTATGGTTTCTTCTAAAGTTATTAATCATTAGAGAAGAGCTGAATTATATTAAAAATTAACCCAAAATAAATTTGCTTCAATGATATGGATGTTTAAAAAAAGTTCCCTTTGTTTGTAAAGGAGATATTCCAAAATTAAGAACTGGAAAATATGTTGGGAGAAAAGCTTAGCCAAATCCTCTTAATCTTTCTTCCATTTGGGCTATATTTATTTAAGCAACCACAGATAAGAGATTATATAAATTCATAGATGTACCCGAAATAAAATTAACTGCAATGCCAAGTTTCCTCAATTAAGTTGGAAGCTGTAAATGGAAGATTAATTCTATGGTCTTCACGTGTTTTACAAATCAACAATGTTAAACACATCAAATTTTTAAAAAAATGTGCAGTACTTTCTGCAGTTATGAGAAATCTAAAAGTAAATGATTCTAAGTTTAGTAATAAAAATGGCTCAGATGGTTCCACTTATGTAACTGTTAAGAGCTTTCTATACTGTATTAAATAGACAAGGAAAGAATATTGCTTCCAATTGTATGTAGACATTGCTGTTAGCTATACATTTTTGAAAAAGCTAAACAATCTCATGAATGTCCTTGTTTAATCCTGAATTACAGTTCCCCTTCAGAGATAAACTAATATTTTTGCTAGACTTAGACAATTCAGAAACATGTTCATGGGTATGCATATATTAATGTAAAGTACTTAATTTTATGTTATCATCTCCCCATACTTCTTAAATTTACTCTTCTAGAAACTTAAACACAAAATAAATTTAGTATCAAAAGAAGAGACAATCTTTTTAAACCAAACAAGAAACAACTCAGGATATTAGTATGGGAGAATATGAAAAAGTTAATCTTCAGAAGAATAGGGCAATAAAAACAAGGTCTGTCCAAACTCTTCATTAATAATTGAAACATGGATGCATACGTGAAGTGCTTTGTAAGTAATAAGCACTAGTCATAAATATTTTACAGTTTGCTTATGAAATGTGTCCTAAATTACGTCTAAATGTTAACAAGGATGTCTTATACTTGACAGAACAATGAGGGACATAAATATTTCAAAGCAGCAAGCATGACAGGTAGAAGCTAAGAAAACACAGGCATCTTCAGTGTTCCTCTAACTCTTCAACCTTCAGATATGTGCTTTTTAAGTTTAATAGGAACAAAGTGTTTCCCCATCAAAGCCAATGTTTATATCAGTTACATCAAAGCTATACTGGGATTTCTTTAAAGTACACTTATCAGACAAATAATGCATACAAAGTGAGGTGTCTTAGTGGTACAAAGAGAATTGACAAAGAAGACAGCATATTGAAGCAAAATGATCTCCTTAATGGCTAATGTGCTCTATTTTGGTTTTTGACCCACCGTCTGTGTTACAAAGGTGGTGTAGATCATTGACAATTCTCAAGGTTATTACTTCACACACATGCGCGAGCACAAACATACACAGACATACATGTGAAAACATAAACTTAGCAGAAAATGAATAGGATTGATTGTACTTTATTTGAAAAAATGTATCCTCCAATAGTGCTAAAATAGCATAATATCAGGTAGGATATTTTGGGCATATGTTATAGTCAATATTTCTTTCTTTTTTAATAGCAAGTGTTTTAACCTAACCTAATAAATGGTCAGGTATCACCAGAATAACACAGATCTTTGAAAATTTATGGAGATAGGGCTAAGAAAACAACTCAGATGCCACCATAGTTCAACCACAGATATACTGTGTAGCTTTAGAAAAGTCACTCATATTCTCCTGAAATAACATTGTTCTCAATAAAGCAATAAAAATAATTGTCAAAAACTCAATTACGATTTAAAATACTTGACAAAATAAAATAAAAAAGCTAGAGGAACATTGAATCTGTTTGATGAAACAATATTCAAGAATCATAATATAGAAGCATATCTATTAATATGAGCATTTAAACTGCTGACTTTCAATAGAGGAGAGAGTGATTTTTACTAAATTTAATGAATTTTACCAGACAATGGCTATTTTTGCGTTCTGTTTTACTTTATTATACATGGTAACAGTCATGATACATTCTATTTTATTACTATGTTATTTCTTGTTCTGACAGTATAATTTCCCTAAGATTACTCCTTCAGAGACTATCAGTAACTTTGTTATTGTTGTATCAATGTTTTCTGAGAACAATGTTTTCTCATCCTAAACCACTTGGCTACTTATAATGTTACTGATTACAGTTCTTTACTTCCACTCATATATCCATTCAATCTGTACAGATAATAATGAGTTTTTACTGTGAATTATGGCTCTAATAATGACCCCTGAGCTCTTGCCCAAAACCTGGTCTTATATATTACTAATGCATATTCTCCTAAAACCTCATATTCATTTCTACTAAAATGAAATAATGATTTCAAACTTCACCAAACTAGCTCACAACTTAAAATGCAACATTATTGTCAGAAAATGAACCTGGATATTACCTCATTTTTCTCCCTAAAGTTCATTCCAATTTTGAATGCTGAGTGGTTTTCTGTGGCTGAATACATCAAGTTCAAATACTTGAGTGTATAATGCAATGCCTGCTGTTGCTTTAAACTAGTCTCAACTCTCATTTCTATCATAGATACCCATAGAGTATACACTTTACTTCCTAATTATTTTCAAATCTTTTCACTTATCTATGTCACCACTGCTACCATGTAGTCTGAGCTGTCATCATCACTCAGCTGGATTATTGAAATACCGCCTGAATTATTTATTCCTTTAATAACCTTTTCTAGCAGTTTTGTACATTTAATAGAAGGTTGTCATGTCAGACTTCAAAATTGATTATTTTATTCATCACGAAAAGAAAACTAAATATTTTCTCATTGGTCAAAAAATAAAGGCAAAGATTCTTAACCACACAAGGTTCTTCAAAGTTTATGATGCATGAGAGTCTAAGCTACTATCTAGATTCACATCAAGCCATTCTATTCCCCATTCTCTCTGATATCCTCAACTTTCTTTTAGTCTCAGATATATTTCATGTTGTTTCTTACTATAAGACCTTTGTACATGCTGTTTCTTTGCTTTGAAAAATCTTTTTCCCGGGGTGCCTGGGTGGCTCAGTCAGCTAAGCATCTGACTTCGGCTCAGGTCATGATCTCATGGTTTGTGGGTTCAAGCCCTGTGTTGGGTTCTGTGTTGACAGCTCCTGGAGCCTGTTTCAGATTCTGTATCTTCATCTCTCTCTGGCCCTCCCCTGCTCATGCTATCTCTCTCTCTCAGAAATAGAAAACATTAAAAAAATAGTTTTCCCTTTTTTTATTAATATTTTTATTTATTTCTAGGAGAGAGAGAGAGAGAGAGAGAGAGAGAGAGGTGAGCAGGGGAGGGTCAGAGAGAGAGGGAGACACAGACTCTGAAATAGGCTCCAGGCTCTGAGCTGGCAGTCAGCACAGAGCCCGACGCGGGGCTCAAATCCACGAACCGTGAGATCATGACCCAAGCGAAAGTCGGACGCTTAACCGACTAAGCCACCCAGGCGCCCCAATAGTTTTCCCTCTTTTAATAAACTTTCAGTCATTCAGTCTGGCTCAAACTCACTTCTCCATGAATACTTCTCTGATATTAAGACTTTATTCTCCCTGTTACTTTGAACCTCTCCTTCAAAATACTTTTTCACAGCCACAATTTTACATGATAATTAAATTAATGTCTGTTTTACATAGAGGACTGTGAACCCACATAAAGGGAAATATTTGTGTCATATTGAGCATTATACTCTATGCATATTCTTCAAACTGGATATTGCTGAATGAGTGAACCTCAAATATAATTTCAATTCGGTCCTTTCTGAGCCGTTGATGTAAGCCTTACACTATTTCTTCTCTCTTGTGTGTAAACAATGGATCTTGATTTACCATTTAGAATAGCTTTCTTGTATGTAGACAATAGATACTGATTGACCATTACAACAGAGTTTTGTTTATGGTTATTATTTCAATAATTTATAAAAACATTTAATATTGTGTGATATTCAAAATTCACTTTAAAAACAGAACATCTCTAAGGCATTATCGAGTATATTTCAATAGCATATGCTTTTAATATAATTTGTTTATGAAAATTAACTAGCATTTTACAGCTAAAACAGATATTTTAATAAAGTGATATTTAGTTTTCTTTTGAATAAAAAGAATAAAAGCACTTTTAACCTAAGTCATATGTATAATATATTCTTTTAATTGTCTGATGTTACAATTTTTATGTTATTTTTGTTATTATTACAAACTTAAAAATTAGATTATTTTCCTTTATATATATGTTAGATACTTGCTATGTGTATATTCCTATTAATTTCATTCATATCTGTTACCCAATGCAATCTAATTCACAAATAGCTCACCACAAATAATTCATTTATTTTCTTCACATGGAGAACCAATTGTAACTGGAGGAAAAAACTTTAAGTTTTAAATTTTGTTACTCTCTACAAAATTTTACCATATAAAACTATTCCATATATTCTCCAGCCATCATAGGTAGGACTCACATAACATGTAAGTATTGCTTTACTACAACTAATACTAGGTAGTATCTTAAGAGACAAAAAACTGATCACTCACCATTTAAGAGACATATTATAATGTATTTTTTCCTTCGCCCCCCCAATTTTATCCACTATATCTATGTCTGGTATTATAGAGTATAATCTGAGAATTAAGCATGCAGAAAAGAGGGAGGTGTAAGAATTTTGCTGAGGATAGGAAGAACTGTCTTGATGTTGAAACCATTGTGTAAAACCAAGCAAAGAGCCATAGCACCATCTCTGTGGCTGAGTAATCGCTTTGGAAGGATGTTTTCTATAATCCTCCCAGCAAGCAAGGAGTTGCAGTAAGCAATCCCTTTTTGACATCATTTTCATGAAGTAACTTCTTTGACAAAGCAACTGAAACTTGAAATTCCTATCTTTACTTTCTTTCAAAGTAACAATTGCCAAAAATAAGCTTAAATGTTTTAGCTAAGTGAGTTTGAGAAAAAAAAACATGAAGGTGTAAATAAAATAATCTAACTCTACCAATTTTTTAAAATTTATATCTAGGAGAGAGAGGGAGAGAGAGAGACAGCGTGAGCAGGGGAGGGTCAGAGAGAGAGGGAGATACAGACTCTGAAATAGGCTCCAGGCTCTGAGCTGGCAGTCAGCACAGAGCCTGACGTGGGGCTCGAACCCACGAACCATGAGATCATGACCTAAGTGAAAGTCGGACGCTTAACCGACTAAGCCACCCAGGTGCCCCTAACTCTACCAATTTTTAAGATATCTGTATTCAAGAAGCTTTTTATTCACACATTCAATTACAACAGTTACCATACTGTATGGTAATATTTTTGCTTACAGTATTTATACAGAATGAAACATTAGTTTCTGAAAGTAGAAAGGTTGTGTACTATGTTTTAATACTTTCATTTCTCTATACAGTATATAGGAATTATGCAATAAATACAATAAGCATTCTTCATTGAAAGTCTTTATGTCAACCGCATATTGATATTTTGCTTATTGCAAAACTATATACTGCATATACTTTGCATATTGCTTAAAACTATTAAACTGCTATTTGGGAAAAGGAATGTCAAGAACATTTAAGATAAATGTTATCATTTTGTGATTTCTAATCAAAATGGAAAACATGAAAAAATGGGAAGAATACATATAACTTTCAAACAAAAACTTATTATCAAAGTTAGTCTTTCAGAATGGAAACTTCTCATCAAGCTCAAAAGTGACCTATCAAAGATCCCTTAGTCAAAAGATATGAAAATAAACGTTTCCTTCATACTTCACTTGACCTAATGTGAGAATTTGGTATTAGTGAGTAAATTCTCTTATTCTCCCTAAAACTTTATCTTCCTTTATGTCTATGTTTTCAACCAATATAGAGTAAAAGACACTGTATTAACTTTCTTACTTGACACAAGTTAAAAATGGCAAAATATATAAAACAACTTTTTAAACAATGGATATCAGACAATATGAAAGACTAGTCCTTGAGAGAGGGGAGACACATACTCTTAGGCCTATGTTTGCTTCCAGATTACTGTTCGTAGAGAGCTTCCAATAGTTAGAACAACTGAAGTAACATAAACAGAGTCCAATTATCCCTCCTAGTTGAGGAAACATAAATGGAAGTCAAGGAGTCTCAAGGTATCAATGTTTACAACAAGATGAAGAAGTCCTACAAAGATAGTTTCAGAGACCTGCAAAGGTATCCCTTAGTTTAAATCTTAGTTCAATTTGAACCAGAACATGTTAATGAAAAAACTTTAAAAGTTTGGGAAGTCTCACTTCCCAAAAGCAAAATAGGGAACAAAACTTCAGTATTGTGCAAGTATTGCTTATAGTCCCATTACCCAGATTTAAAAAAAAAAAAAATCACATTGAATTAGGTAGAGAATTTAGAAGTATTTTGTTTCAATACAGGAAAATATTACCTCAGAATATCTGCTTTGGTCTCATACTACAAAGCCTACAATAAAAATTCAAAAGTTCACAGTTTTTTTTCAAGTAACTGCATCCCTCCAAAAATTAAGAACATATACAGATATAAAAATAACCATTAACAAATAACATAAAACCACAATGTCTTATACAATCAAAATTTGGCAGGCATGCAAAGAAAAAGGAAAATATAACCCATAATTAGAGAGGAAGAAAACCACAACCAATTAAAATGAATGTAGAAATGACACAATGATAGAAGTAGTGAACAAGACTACTTCATTAAAGAAAGTAGAAGAATGTGTTAAAAAGAAACATAGAAAGATATAAAAAAATGAAACCAAACTTCTCTAGATTAAAACAAATATATGAGAGATTAACAGTAGATTGGACCCAGTAGAATAAAATGTTAATGAAATTAAAAAGAAAAAGTCATGTTATGTACACAGATAAAAAGATAAGGATGACAGACCACCTCTGTCTAAAAAAATGCAAGCGAGAAGATAGTGTAGCAACATCTTTAAAGTACTGAAACAAACAAAGAGAAAAAGCATGTGAACCCAAAGTTTTATATTCAGCCAGCATTTTTCACAATATGAAGGGGAAGAAGGAATATTCCTACAACAAATACTGAAAGGATTCATCACCAGGAAACCCACACTAAAGAAATGTTAAGTGAGGTCTCCAGGGAGAAGGAAAATGATAACAAATAGAAATCTGGATCCACAGCAAGGAAAAAAAAATCAGAACTATTAAATAGGTGGGTAAATATGAAAAATTTTATTTTAAATCTTTTAAGAATAATGGACTATTTAAAGATAATTCTAAAATATTACCAACAGACTATGGGGTTACATTTGAAAGCAATATCAGAAAGGTAATTATAAAAATACCTAAATATTTGAATTAAATAAAAAACTTCTAATGAATCATGGATGAAAGGAAATGACAATAGTATTTTAAACTTACTAAAAAACATACAATGTTGCAAACATGTAGGATACCACAAAAGCATATTAAATTTCTATATTATAAAGGAAGAAATGTCTTCAATCAGTGAACGCAGCTTTCAACCTATAAAAGCTAGGAATATATAAAATCATAAACTGATTAAATAATGTGAATGGAAGTAAGATTGAATCTAGACTAGCCAAAGAAAACTTGAAAAGGATGAACAAAATTTCAGTACTCACAACACCTGTTTTTAAGGCTTATAAACCAATAGTAATAAGAACAGAATGGTGTTGGACATACATGTGGCACCTGGGGGCCTCAGCTGATTGCTCTTCTGACTCTTGATTTCAGCTCAGGAAAAGATCTCATGATTCAGGAAATTGAGCCCGCATTGGGCTCCATGCTGAGTGTGGAGCCTGCTTAAGATTCTCTCTCTCTCACCCTGACACTCTCCCCCACTCACACTGTCTCTTCCTCTCTCTCTAAAATGAAAAAAAAAATAATTAAAAGAATGGTGTTAGGCATTTGTATGTCTGTCATCTCTGTACCTACCCCAAAATGGAACAGAATACAGATTATACAATACCCAAAATATATGTACAATTAATTTTCAACACATTTCCCAAGGCAATTTAGAGGAGAATTTAATTTTCCAACACATGCGGTAGGAATAGTTGAGTAGCTATATGAAAAAGAAAATTTGGGCCTTGACCTTATGGCACATACAAAAATTAACTTGAATATAGGAAGTAAAAATACAAATTTCTAAAAGAACACAAGAAAGAAAGCTTTGTGATCTTAGGTTTGGCAAAACAAACAAAAATTTATATGCGACACAATAAACATAAACTATGAATGAAAAAATCAACAATGTGTACTAAATAAAATTAAAACCTTCTATTCTTTAAAATATTTATTTTTAAAAACATGAAAGCTGGAGTTCCTGGGTAGCTCAGTCTATTAAGCATCCAAGTCTTGATCTCAGCTCAGGTCATGATCTCATGGTTCATGAGATCAAACCCTGTGTCAGGCTCCATGCTGGCAGCAAAGAACCTGCTTGGAATTTTTCTCTCTCCTTCTCCTTCTGCCCCTTGTCCCCCGCCCCCCCCCCGCCCCATATAAACAAATAAAACGTTAAAAAGAAAAAAAAAAAATGAAAAGTTGAGCCAGAGACTAGAAGATAATATTTGTAAAATATATATCTGACAAAGAAATTATGTCCAGGATACATAAAAATCACAGATATTATGAAGAAAAACTAGCTAATAAAAAGGGCAAAATATTCAAATTAACATTTCACTGGAAAAAATATATTTTGATAGAAAATAATTTCATGGAATGATCATTAAACTAATTGGTTATTGAGAAAATGCAAACTAAAACAGTGAGATACCACTACACACACACTACACTTGATGAAACTGTAAAGACTGACCATATCATGCTGATAAAATTATAGATTAACCACTGCTGGGGGAAATGTAAAGTCCATACAAACACTTTGGAAAACAGTGTGGCAAATTTTTGAAAGATTACATGGATGCCTGCCTTACAACACAATTGTTCCACTCTGAGGTATTTACTCAAGAGAAATATAATTGTATGTCCACAAAAAAAAGACATTTACAAAATAATATTAACAATTTTGTTGTATAGGGAACCCCGCAAATGGATAATTTATAAATGTCAAAAACTGTGCAAATAGCAAGATTATGGTATACACTACTCAGAAAAATTGTGAAAAACAATAAACTATTGGGACACCTGGGTGTCTCAGTTGGTTGATCATCTGACTTTTTATTTAGAAGTCATGATCTCATGGTTTGTGAGATGGAGCCCCACTTTGGGCTTTGCACTGACATCAGGGAACTTGCTTGGGGGCCTCTTTCCTTCACTCTCTGCCCCTTGTTTCACTCATGCTCTTTCTATCTCTAAAAATAAATAAATATTAAAAAGAAGAATAAACTTCTTTATATTCTTTATACATATTGATATATGCAACTATATGGATGAAACTCAAAATAATTATTTTGAGGAAAAGAAACCAGACTAAAAGAGCCTACAATCTATGGTTCACTACAGAAAATTCTAGAAAAGTAAGTTACTCTATCATGAAAGAAAACATATGAGTAGTTGCCTTGAGATGACAAAATGAGAGGGCAGAAAAGATGAAAAATTCCATGAGGAAACTTTCTAAAAAGAAATTTAATGTTTTTAATTTATTTCTGAGAGAGAGAGAGAGAGAGAGAGAGAGAGCATGAACAGGGAGGGTCAGAGAGAGAGGGAGACATAGAATCCGAAACGGGCTCCAGGCTCCAAGCTAGCTGTCAGCACAGAGCCCGACGCAGGGCTCAAACCCATGAATCATAAGATCCTGACCTGAACCGAAGTCTGATGCTTAACCGACTGAGCCACCCAGGCACCCCCCCCCCCCGGTGAGGAAACTTTTGATGGAGATACTCAGTATCATGACTACAGAAATTATTTCATAGGTATACACAAGTCAGTATTAATCAAAGTATATACTTTCAGTATGTTCAATTCATTGTACTTAATTATGCCTCACTATAGCTTTATATATAATTTTTGGAGAAAGTATATTTTTCTTCATTCATTTTGGGGGCCAGATTCCTAGCAGGGGTTGCTGACCTGGCTATGAGTAAGCGGCCTCAGTCATTGATCCCATTAGCTGTGACCATGCCATCTGTACAGAGATAGCTCTTCATTAGAGACGTTAGTTGTTCTACAGACATAGGCTATCATTTCTTTATGCTGAGAATAAGTTTGCTTTAATATAAATTCAGGAAAATAGATCATTTGTCATAGATAAATGAGATTTTCACAGATACGTGGATCTCAAATATACTGTTCTTGCTCCCATTTTGTATGATGATAATTTATCCCTTTTATCCATCTGACAGTATATGTATTTCAAATTCCAATGAAGATATCACTTTTATTTCTATTCTTTTTCTCCACTCATAAAACCGAATGCATGATTTCAACTGTATGTAGATGCCAATTCATTTGGCATGATTCATGTAGTTAGTTCTGGAAGATGGTAATATTTAAATGGATTAATTCCATACGTCCTGTCTTTCTATAAAGTAAATGTGTAAAAATTTCTATGTCTCTTAGATTAATATAAGAGGAAGCTCACTTATGTTGAAAATAAACAATGGAGAAGCTTTGAAGACTGGTGATGCAGAAATGCCCTGTATTACTTCATTAGTGAAAAAGCACCCAAGTTATATTCAAGATATCTTCAGAGAAAATATGATTTCATATATAAAAACAAAGCAGTAAAAATGGAACAATGAAGTTAACAGGTGGAAAAATCAAGGATAGCTGGTTTAAAAAGGCTAATTAGTCCAAAAATTAGGAAGAGAGTGAGACTGAAAGATAAGTAATGATAATTAGGGACTGTGCTAATAAATTATTTGCAACCTTGTCTTGTTAACTACAATGACTAGCAGACAATTTATACGTCATCCCGTAGTGGTGAACTATCTATTCACTTTGTTCCCATAAAAGAATGTAATTTGTAGTCCATGAGTCCAGAATAAACTCATTAGCACGGAATTGACTGATAAATTTTTGAGTTAAAAAAAAAAAAAACTAAGTTAGCAATGTTAGTTTTTTATTGGGCAGAAATTAGTAGAGACAGCTAATCATATTTTAGAAGAATAGCAAAACATTGCAACTTACAGAATTGAGATCTCTCCTTAGTGTTCCAAAAGTAATGATGCAAGAAGACATTTTTTAATATTTATTTATTTAATTTGAGAAAGAGAAAGAGTGAACATGAACAGCAGAGGGACAAATAGAGACGAAGAGAATCCTAAGCAGGTTTGTGCTGTCAGCACAGAGGCTGATGCAGGGCTTGATCTGAAGAACTGTGAAATCATCACCTGAGATGAAATGAAAAGTGAGACACTTAACCAACTGAGTCACCCAGGTGCCCCAGCAAGAAGAAATTTTTAAAAAGACATTCTTTGGTGATTAAATCCATAAAGTTGGAACAAGAAGTTCTTCAAAATCTTTATTTATTTTTAAACATATTCTTTTTTCTCAAAATTTTCCACATTTAACTTTTTACTTACATCTCAACTCATAGTATTTTAGATGTATTTGTATCAATTAAATTTCATATTGTTAGCATTTTTAATGAAATATCTATAATATATATAAAATAAGAAACTTGCTTTAAAAGATGAGCCAACAAATACGACTAGAAACATATACAGTTTGGATTTACTTATCTTTTCAATAAGGGAAAAATCTTTAAATGCAAAACATGATTTAAATTAGAAAAAACATCAACTCACATGTAATATTTTAAGATAATATTTTCATTTAAAATATTTTGCTTGTAATGGTCTTTTACCATCTATTTTAGATTTCTTAACCCATTAAAACTATCCATTTTATCCATCTTTTATTCTTATTGAGAGTATTGCTGAAGATTCATACTCCAACTGATCAATATTCTTTCAAATATTCTAAAGTATAAATAATGTCCATTTTAAAAATGTGATTGAATTGCAAAACTTCATGTGAATATACAGAACTTCACATGTATGCATAACTGATTTTTCCAATTTGTGTTTTCATACTAGTGTTATGATTTTACTTCTTTCTATCTGCGAACAGTGCATTTTCTTATGCTCTTGCTCATTCTTCTACTCCAGTCGGGTCAACACTCCTTCTTGGGGAGATTTTAGTGAAGTATTTTCACCATTAACTAGACAGGCACATAAATTATATTTGGGGCGTCTGGGTGGCTTAGTCGGTTAAGCGTCTGACTTTCGCTTAGGTCATGATCTCACGGTTCGTGGGTTCGAGCCCCACGTCGGGCTCTGTGCTGACTGCCAGCTCAGAGCCTGGAGCCTGTTTCAGTCTGTGACTCCCTCTCTCTCTGTCCCTCCCCTGTTCACGCTGTCTCTCTCTCTCTCTCCTAGAAATAAATAAAATATTTAAAAAAATTATATCTGAGGAGTCAGGGGTTAAATCCTAGACTTCATATGTACAAATTCTGTTACTTTAAGCAAATTATTTAAATTCTACATACATCAGTTTCCTCATCTGTAAACTGTGCATAATTATATGGCTTCAAACACATTGTAGTGATGGAGATTTAATGCATTTATATCAAATTTTTAGAACAGTTCCTGCATGATAAGTACAACCTAAATGTTGTCTCTCCCTGTCTAGGTAGAATTAACCATTGTAATCAATTAATAAACAATTTAGAACACATTTATTGCACACCTCATGTTTGCTGAGGACAAAATATACATTACTGCACCGATAATATGAAGCTAATAGTAGCACACTGTTACTTCAGTACCTATATGCATTTATAAAATGCATTTACATTTATAAAAAATGCATAGCAAGTGATTCTATAGCTTTGTTTTCCTATTAGATATGAATGCAGATATTGAGTGCATTAGTATGCTAGGGCTATCACAACAGAATACCACAAACTGAGTGGCTTAAAAAATGGAAATTCAATGCCTTGTATTTCTGGAACCTAGAACTCTAAAATCAAGGTGTTGGCACAGCCACGCTCCTTCTGAAAACTGTGGGGAGTTTTCTTTGTCTTTTCCTGGCTTCTGGTGGTTTTCTGGCAACTTTGGATGTTTCTTAGTTTGATGTGCATCACCCCAATCTTTAATCTTCACATGGCACTTTTTATGTCTCTTCATATCATCTTCCTTCTGTGTGTCTCTGTACAAATGTTGCCTTTTTATAAGGATGTCAATTACAGTGGATTAGCGTACACTGTAATGACCTCATCTTAACTTGATTAAGTCTACAAAGATCCCATTTCATAACAGAATCACACTCTGGCTCTCGGCCTTAACATCGTCTTCTTAGAAACCTCTGTACCATGAGAACTAAGTGAAGAAAGAAGCAAATACACAGGATGAAGGGGAAAAAAAAGATGAGGCAGAGTTCCGAGAAAACTACTAGCTTGTACAAGCATGGAAGTCACAGGAGCAGAAATAAGGAAAACTAGAGGCCAGGGAGGCTGGTACAATTGTTAGACTGCATAGTTAGTGTCTAGAGCTTGTCTCAGTGGATCAAGAACATCATCATCATCTGATCACACTGACCACCTTTGAGAGGACCATCTTGCTCATACCAAAACAGTCCCTTTTCGTCCTTTGCCCTAGACCTTTGACAATCTGAGATGTGACTGAGTATAATATGTACGATAAATCATTTCTTCTGCTGTCTAAACTGAAAAAGAAAAGACTCTCATTTAAGTGGTAAGAGGACCACATAAAGATCACTGTGAAGAATCTCTTCCCACAAGACTACCAGCTCCTTGAAAGCTAGAATTAACAGTGCATTTTATTTGGCAATGCTTCCTTAGCATCTAGATTAATTCCTTCCATATTGTCCTATAGAAGATAATCACATATTATTTTATAAATGACTAATTCTGTCTAAAACAGACATTTATACTGATGTGAGCTATATATCAAATGACTGCAAAAAATGAGTCACATTTTTGGACATTATTTGAATTAATGTCATTACATTTAGTAAAATAGATACCAAACGTTAATAAAGTATTTTAAAAATCAAATTTTTCTACTGCTGTTAGTATATTGAAGTAATTTTACACTTACTTTCTAAGTTAATACATCTTGGAAATTTTTTTACTCTGAGAAAATAATATATTTATAAACACAGACACACATAAACTAAAATTTGCAATATAATGTTGTTTCATGTAAAGCATGGTGTAATCAAAATGAAGGGCTTACCAACAACCTACAGAAATCAATATCGTTAATTTATATTTTATAAAGAAACTATTTAGACTTGGATTTATTTTAGCTTTAATAATTTTAGTCTGTAGTAATTAATTTTTATAATTACTGACTTAAATGATAGCCAAATATTACACTTACTTTAATAAATAAAGTTTTCAATTACAAACTTAGTTATATTAACACTTTGATAATTTTTTGTATATATTTCAAAAGAATATGTTACATTCTACCTTTCTTCTCATTTGTCAAATTTCTATAGGAAATATTATGATTAGACAATTGTAATATATCGAAGACTAAACATATGTTTGATTTTAACAAGCCACTTAACCTCTTTGAATTTTAACTTAACTATCGGAAAAGTAAGCAATTGAATTAATATTTTCAAAGGACTAACTTTATAATTTTCTTAATCTGTACACAATATATCATGTTAGATCAATTTCTATATAGAACAGAACACAGTGTTATAATCTCCATTTTTGAATATTCAAATGTGTACATATTTTTCAATTTTACATATATAAACTGAATATATATGTAATCAACAAATAACTTCGAATTGTAAGAAAATGTTTTAAACTTCAAATTATTTCAAAAGCACAAATATATAAAATATCATGTACCTAAAACAAATATTAATAAAAACATATCACTTTACCAATACTTACATTAAGTAGAAAGAAATATAATGTCTAGATGTGGAAGTGTTTGGGAAGCGAAGAGGAGTAATACCGGAAAGGTGCAAAAGAAAATGATTTTTCTAAGTATCCTGAAAATATTTATTTTATTAACTTATTTATTACTGTATTTTAATATGTCTTTGTCATAAGTTGGATATACACTGCTGTTTGAACACTGGTTATGAAAATCCTACATTTTTTGCCTTTCAGAAACAAAATCAACAAGACATTGAAGACAGGAAAAACAGAAAGAAAGAAAAAAATTCAACCAAAATATCAAAAACAGCAGCACAAGTTAAACTCAGGTATGTCTGGCTTCAAGTACCATTTTTCTATCTTGTCATTCTCAGGAGTACAAAGAAAGGATTCATTAACTGTTGTGTAGGAAATTAGGAAACACTTCATAGAAAATGAAGCATTTAATCCAAGCTATAATTTGAATACTATTTCCATAGTAGTGATGGAAGACAGTGGGGAAAAGGCAATTTGAGCAAAATAAATTATATATTTGAGGGTACAGGAGAATTCTATGAAATTGATAGTTTGCTTGGTATGTGCTTGGCTTAAGACTGCTACAGGTTATGACTGAATATTTATACTGTGTTTCTTATAAAGCACAATTATATAACACCAGTGCTTTACACAAATAGGCAGGGTAGACATGGTTAGACATGATTCCCAGGCAACAGGCATATGACAACTGCAAGCAGGATCCTGATGAAAATACTCTCTCTGAAATTCACCCTCCCAAGTAGGGAAACTTCACAAGGCCATAAGAAAATGCCACACAGAGAGCAAAATCAGATTTTTCCTTCTTCATATACAAACCGCTGCATTATTTTCCTTGTTTTAATTTTGGTTTATTAGCTCTTAGTTCTGTTAAATAAACTCCATTATATGTGCATATGCTATATAATATCTTATTCTGTAACAAAGGTTCGCATAACTGATATCTCCAAAAAAATTCTCCTATAATCTTTGCAACTAATTAAAAAGAGGGCAAGAGGGGCGCCTGGTTGGCTTAGTCGGTTAAGCATCCGACTTTCGCTTAGGTCATGATCTCACGGTTCGTGGGTTCGAGCCCCGCGTCGGGCTCTGTGCTGACTGCCAGCTCAGAGCCTGGAGCCTGTTTCAGAGTCTGTGACTCCCTCTCTCTCTGACCCTCCCCTGCTCACGCTGTCTCTCTCTCTCCTAGAAATAAATAAAAATATTAAAAAAAAAAAAAGACAAACGTGGATGGCCCTACAGGGTCATTTCCTTCTTTCTGGTATTAGCAGAGATGGTCCAATTGACGTCTCTCAGCTGGCAGAGACAAGGCCATCATATGATGTTGTCATTCCTAGGAGCAAGGCTTTTTCCAGGGGCCTTGTATGTACACTATCTCTCGGTATATACATTCTGTAGCACAATTCCTAAACCCAAGAATTCCTTGGTAAATTTCCTCTTAATTTGAGAAACTAGGTGTTACTAACCACTGATAAACTATCATTCTATTACTATGTAACACAGGGTACAGTGGGGCTTATTTTCTCTTAAAACACTGCTGATGGCCCATATAGAACATTTATGCCTAGTTTGTCCTATGGAATAAAAATTGAAAAACAATTATGCCCTGCAGCTCCTGCACTTGTACATATTTTTCCCAAATAAACTTAATTTATATTTGTTCCATGTGGTACCAGTAATGTGTGTTCATGACCTTACCTAAGACAACCTCGGATATGAAACAGACCTTTCATCTGTAGGTATCCACTCATACTTATACATACAAAATATAATTTAAAAAAATGTTGAAGGTTATGGGTTAAGAGTCATTGTAAACGACATGGATTTTCACTATCTTGCTCATCTTTTCTTGTTATACTCTCAATACAGCTGCACCCATACTCCCAGTTATCACTATAGAATGTAGACATTATTCCCCTTAACATAAGAGCAATTCAACTCTTCCTTGGAAATCATGATAATGAATTTCAGACACTGCAAGGTCCATGTTCTGCTCCCAAAAACTTATCAAAGAATTTCTAAACAAAGACTGCCTTCTGCTCTCATAAATTCTGTTGACAACAGCTAAAATATACTTTTTCCCATCTTATTATAATAAATCAGTGAAATAAAACTTTAAAACTAGAAATTCACATATACTATGTTAGCCTGGAAATAAGAACCACAGTGAGAGGCAAATGGGTGTTTATTTGGAATCAGAGAATTGCAATTTAAGGAGTGCAGACTCAGGTAGAAACTCATATTGTGTCCTGATTTTACAGTGAAGGTAAGAGTTTTTTCTATAAGAAAAAAGGAGTGCGGTGGGGGACAATTATTTGAGTTGAAGGAAACAAAAGTTTTCTATGGGTGTTAATGAGCGAAGCTACTCTGGGTTATACATTGACTAGTTCTATCTTTAGGAAGTCCACAACCATCAGACTTGTGAGCAGCTTGTCTGTTCTCCCTTTGACTTTACAGGCAATTCTTAAAACAATTTCCACTTCACCCAGTTCAAAGGTTATGGCCCAGGTCCACCAAAAACAGGTAAGGTAGTTTTTCTGCCGTAGCTACACTGGTTCTGTTTTAAAATGGTTCCAATCGTGTTAGCTGTTCACAATATGAAATCTTTTAATCTCCATCTTCCTCTCAAAGTATCACTGATTAACCAGTAGAAGACACTACTGACCAATCATTGGAAAATATTTCTGATTGACTCTTACAAGGCTGTGCTAATCAGCCATCAAACATTACTGTTCCCTTGTCACTAGGAAGAATCATTCCAGGTCTGTCATGTCCCACGTAGGAGGGAAAGTTTTTTGTTTTTGTTTTTGTTTTGAGCCTAAGGCCACATTTGAGCAATAAAAGAGCCAGAGAAGATCAAAGTTTTATCAAGTTCCTTTAAGCCAAATATCTTAGGAAGTTTTTGGAGCTTCTTCATGGGATGTCTCATAAGACACAACAAACAGTTCAAAATGCTGAGTGACCATTATCTGGATGATGTCCTTATAACTTTGAACTATACAGAAAAAGAGAAAGCTTTACAATGACAAAAATTCCAATAGTAATAAACAAAATGTTGACTCCAAATTGGAGCACTGATCTGAACCATGGAGTGATTTCTGAGGTCAGCCAACTAAAAAGATTTATGGGCACTTCATTTCACCTTCTGTTTGTACTTCACCAGATATGTTATCTAAGTACAAGAGGTTTTATCTAATCCAGAGCAAATCCCACTTTCTTCGGATAGGAAATAATCGGGACAAACAAGTTCTCAATTTCCTCTTACACTTAAAATCTCCTATTATTATATATAAACTGGGGTCATAAGCATAGTTCCAACAATTTTACATAATCCATAGATTCACATGAATAACATGACAACTAGGTCTATAGACGATATCACTAGTTTCAAAAAAGATGTAGCAGGCGAAAGATCCAGATTAGCCAACCCAATATTGAAGGAAAAGAACAAAGCTGGAGGACAGACATTACTTGATGTCAAGACAGTATAAAACTACAGTAATCATAACTATGTAGTAGACAATATATGGATGACAAATAATCACATAAAAAATGCTCCACATTATATGCCATCAGGACAATTCAACTTAAAACAACAATGAGAGGGGCACCTGGGTGGCTTAGTCGGTTAAGCGTCCGACTTTCGCTTAGGTCATGATCTCACGGTTCGTGGGTTCGAGCCCCGCGTCGGGCTCTGTGCTGACTGCCAGCTCAGAGCCTGGACACTGTTTCAGTCTGTGACTCGCTCTCTCTCTGACCTCCCCTGCTCACGCTGTCTCTCTCTCTCTCTCTTAAAAATAAATAAAACATTAAAAAAAAAATAAAAAAATAAAACAACAATGAGATACCAGTACACAACAGTCATCCTCCTTGGTATTTACCCAAAGAAGTTGAAAATTTATGTTCACACAAAAACCAGCCATGGATGTATACAGCAGCTTTATTCATAACTGCCATGGCTTGGAAGCAACCAAGATGTCCTGCAGTAGGTGAATGGATAAATAAACTGTGATAGATCCAGGCAATGCAATGTTTTTCAGCACTAAAAAGAAATAAGTTATCAACTCATAAAAAGACATGAAGGAAACTTGAATCTATATTACTAAGTGAAAGAAGCCAATATAAAAATGCTACATACTATATGATTCCAACTATATGGAATTCTGGAAAAGGCAAAACTATGAAGATAGTAAAAGGATCAGCAGTGCCAGGAGTTTAGGGGGAAGGGATGAATAGGTGAAGCACAGATTTTTAGGGCAGTGATACTTCTCTGTATGATACTGTGATGATTGATACATGTTATTATATGTTTGTCCAAACCCACAGAACGCACAACACCAAGAGTGAACCATAGGGTAGTAACCCAGGTAGAACCCAGGTAGTAACCCAAAGTCCCTGGGTTACATCTTTATGATGTCTCCGTGAAGGTTCATCAATTGTTACAAGGGTATCAGTCTGGGCGGTATCTGAGTGGCTCAGTCAGTTAAGCATCCAACTCTTGATTTCAGCTCAGGACAGATCTCATGATTTGTGGGATCAAGCCCTGTGTCAGGCTCTGTGCTGACAGCATGGAGCCTATTTGGGATTCTCTGTCTCTCTGTCTCTCTCTGTCTCTCTCTCTCTGCCCCTCCCTTGCTCTCTCTCTCTCTCAATATAAATTGATAAACTTAAAAAGTGTATCAGTTTGGTAGGGGAGTGGATTACATGGATGCAGGAACTATACAGATCTATACTTTGTCCTCAATTGTGCTATGACGCTTAAACTACTCTAAAAATATCTTAATTTAAGCAATACAAATAAAAACAAAAATCAAGGTAAAGTGTTCAAAATGAATTGTATTTGTTGCCAAAATAATACTACAATATATTTTCTATCAAATGTAATACATTTCTTTTTCAAATTGAAAAGAAGAGTATAATCTAGTTTTCAAGACTCAAAGAATAGAACATAGTAGTCATAGTTCAGAAGGATAGAAATAAATTATGAGTTAAGTTAGGAAATAAAATCCTAACAGTGATAGAAAACTTAACCCTTAATTCATGAAAAGAATAAAACAAAAAGAACTTAGCTGTATATATTTTCCATTCAATGAGTTATGCATGGATGGAAGACAATTAAATACTGGTTGGTACAAAATAATTTTCTCACTAAACAGAATTACAAGACCCAATATCAAGCAAGTGACAATTTTTGTTCTATTTTCATGCTCTCACAGATGTTACAAACTAATTTTTAGCCTTAATTACTAAGTCTTTCAGAGCTTACACATCTTGAAAAATATTAACAAAACCATGATCCCTTAGAGGCTGCTATGTAGCTAAAAGTTGTGTGGTTTTTTTGTGTTTTTTTTTTCTCAATATGTGGTTATAGTGTGAAATATAACTGTGAAAATGACATTGTGGGCCACTATATTTATCCTCTCAATGAGTTGAGCAGCACATCAAGTTTACTTAGTTTATAATTATTTTTATCACTTGATGCTGCAGGCACAACCTGAGAGAAAAATTTAGCAGTTGCTTTCTGAGTTTTACATTATCACCCATAATAGGAACTCAGCACTTGAATTTGTCAAGTTGATTGACATACTTAGGGAGATACTATCACTGAGTACACCGGCAAGCCCTCATTGATAAGCCCTAGTCTGGAATGGAAGTTTTTACTTTCCCTTTTATTAGTATTTTAAAGAATCTTCTTTTTTGTAAAAAATTTTGTTTAATGTTTATTTTTGAGAGAGAGAGAAAATGAGAGAGAAGGGGAAAGAGACAGTGTGCGATTTGGGGAAAAGCAGAGAAAGAGGGAAACACAGAATCTGAAGCAGGCTCCAGGCTCTGAGCTGTCAGCACAAAGCCTGATGCGGGGCCGGAACCCACAGAGCCGTGAGATCATGACCTGAGCTTAACCGACTGTGCAACACAGGAACTCCTTAAATACTCTTAAATCGAACAATATTGTAAAGTAGAATGAAACTCTTTTTCTAAATATTCCTGAGTAAATACATTCATACTACACATACCAAAAGATTACTCATAATTAAAGGATATATTATTTTATGTAAAATTTTTAAATAAATATATGAAAATCACACCTATTTTAAAAGCCTTTTATAAAGCATCTTGGCATTAGCATAACTGAATAGCAATTGGGGAAAAGTATTATGCTATTATAAAAAAAGAATAGGACTTGGATGCAAAATATTAGCTTTCTAAATAGTTGCAAAATGCACTGTTAATTGGACACAATGACTTCATTATTCCTCAATATTTATACATGTAATATGAGAATAATACCTACTTTATTGAGTTATTATTAAGGGACATTAAGATAATACATGCCAAAGATTTTTATAAACTATATATTGTAGACATTTTGATTAACATTCTTGTATTCTCAAAGGAAGTAAATAAAGTCAAAAAAGGCTAGATTTTCTTATGGTAGTTAAAGACTGTAAAATCTAAATGACTTAAAGCAATACATCCTTATTTTTCAATTCTATCTTTTGCACTAAGGATTTGTTTATTGTGGTTTTACAGAGCCTCAAACTGATGGAGCAGTTACCATACCAAACGATTCTGTTTGCTATAGAGAGAATGGAGAATCTTGCATTGGCGAGAAAGTGATCTAGACCAGAACTGACACACATTCATTTTTGCTGTAAACATTGATTTGCCAGTACAGGAATTTTGGTAACCACAAATAAGCCAGGAAATACAGACTTACCATGATGTGCCTAGAAGGAAGGAAATGGAAAATAATTGTCAAAGGCAATGTGGTTATTACGGAAGGTAAATTTTGAAAATTGGAGTAAAATAGTAAGAATCCATTTTACATCCATGAGATTAACAAAATTTAAGTCTGACAATTCTAAACATTATTAGCAAGAATGTGGAGTAAAGGATATTCTTTTTATTTTTTAAGTTTTTTTTTCTGTTTTTAGAGATGGGGTACACAACAGAGGCAGAGAAGGAGAGAGAGAAAGAGAGAGAGAGAATCCCAAGTAGGCTCTGCATTATTAGTGCAAAGCCTGATGCGAGGCTCAAACCCACCAACTATTAGATTATGACCTGATACAAAATAAAGTCAGACGCTTAACTGACTGAGCCACCCAGGCACCCCAGCAAAGGACACTCTCATACATCAGTGGTAGAGTATAAACTGATGTACACCATTTGGAGAAAATTTTGAAAAAGAACTCAAGAAAGTAAAATATGTGCAAACTCTAAGTCTTAACTATTCTACTGATTCAATTTCATTCTTTAAAAAAATAGATTGCCCAAATACATACGTACTTATTGAAAACAACCTACATGTCTGTACATTCATAAACAAAGGGTAGGTAAATCAAAATTATGGTTTACACTCATACACAAACACACATAATGAGTAAACTAGAATTATATGTAGCCAATTAAATGAAATCTCACAAAAAACAAATATCGAATCTTAAAAAGGAAATAACAATGACATGAATACTATCACATAACTTATATAAAACTGTAAGAAGGCAAACATAATTATTTAATTCATGACATAAATATCTCACATATAATTAGATATTATATTATATTTAGACTTTAATTGTCTGTAATTTAAATGATGGAAGTATTAGTATATACATTATTTATTACTTTACATTTATTATCATTTAGTTAATTTATTGAATTTATATTTAGATGTATATAAATTAATTGTATTTATTTTTAGTTGTTGAGACGCCTTTTTATAAATCTAAGTACAGAATGAGAAATAATTCTGATAAAAAACAATGGAGACAAAATAGCTATCATTACAGATTAGGAAGTTATTATTAGGCATTAGAAAATGGCTGAATGTTAACCTCAAATGGACATTCATCCAATATAAACTACTGAATTTCCACATGTGAAAAGTAAAAACAAGATTTTTTAAATCCTTAAAAGGATTTTTACCAAACTTGGAAGTGTTTAAGACAGCAGAAAACACTTTATGCAATGAGAAATAATAATCATACTTCCTCTGCTCACCCTCTCCAAAATCACAATATAAATTAGAGACAAATGTATAAAGGCCTCATAAATTTCTTGAATAAAAAATTCAGCCATTAAAAAAAAAAAACCCACTGTGAAAGCTTACCTTACAATTCCCTGTTCAATCATGAATTAGTGGATTGTTGACAATTGTTTACCAAAAGCAGATTATTAAATATCAGAAATTTTGCAAGGCATTTGTTAAAACATAGTTTTATTCAGTCATGATGAGGTATGTACATCAGGTAAAAACTACAAATAAATATTTTTATTGTAATTTAATTTAAATGTAGTTTTCATTTCTAGAAGTTTTCATTGTTTACCTGTTCAGACATTGGTTATAATACCTTCTTCAAAATTCCTTGCACAGCCTTTAAATTTATATCAGCATGTGAATTTCTTTCCAAATTTAAGCACACTTCCTTTGTCTATTGGAAGCCATTTCAAATAGTTTTGGAAGAATAAAATTAAAGCTATTGGAAGAATAAAATTTAAGTTAAGGTCTTGCAGTAGAACTAAATTTATTGTTTAATAATGGTTCAATAATCACCTCTACATTATGTAATACCCAGGGGGATAAATACTAAACATAATGTACCTCAATTAAGGATTTTTATCATGTGCCTTGAGCTCTTTGGAGACTAAATTCTATTTTTAACATGTGTTTAGTTTTGAATATCCTATATTTATACAAATGTTAACAAATACATAATGTTTCTGAGGGGAGTCCTATAATTTGTGAATCAGTTCAAGCCATACATTTTAAGAGACAACACAAAAATCAATTGATATATTCATCACAAAATTTAAAATAACCTGAGTAGAAGCTGAAAGTATGATGAATGTTCTCAGTAATATTCTAGGCAAATGAATTTGGAAAAAAATGCAGAAAAATTGAAGAAAAAGTGAGCATTTTTCTTTCTTTCTATTAAAAAATATTCAAATTACAGAAATTTAATAGGAAATTTATAAAATCTACTTTGAAATACATATTAAGGAATTGTTTTGAGTTCTGATTTTCTGTAGTTGGCATGATAATATGAACACAACTACTGACAACATAGGTGTTTCTATTATTAGATATAAAATATATTTTATATGTAGTTATAGAAAAACAGTTATTAGAAAAATACCATGCTTCTCTGCACTGTATGTTCATAATCAAATAGTTTATATATTCATTGAGGGAAATATAATTCACAGATTAAAATATCTAAATATTTTTAATGTTTTATTTATTTCTGAGAGAGAGAGAGAGAGAGGCAGTGTGAGCAGGGGAGGGTCATAGAGAGAGGGAGATACAGAACCAGAACCAGGCTTCAGCCTCTGAGCTAGCTGTCAGCACAGAGCCCAACGCAGGGCTCGAACCCACAAACAGTGAGATCATGACCTGAGCCGAAGTCAGACACTTAGCTGCCTGAGCCACCCAGGCACCCCATAGACTAAAATATTTAAGTATCTGTGTAGTGATAGACAATTTGGAGCAAATATCCATGATTTTTGAGTAATTAAAACAAGAAATGCCTATTAGGAACTAGAAAGAGACTGCTAAGAGCAAACTCTGCAAAACTAAACATATTTTGAAGGCTTAATGGAACATATCAGAGAAATCCCACCGATCTAATATATCCTGGATTTAACAATGCTGTCTTTTGGGAGACAATCTTATATCTTGAATATCTATGTTTATTTGACAAAAATTCAGGTTTTCTAAGCAATGTGTTACATTAGATCCCATGTGATAATAAAGTTAAAAAAGATTAATTATAACACTTTAAAAACTCATATTCAGAGATCACTGATGAACAAATAGTAAGCAGCCAAGACATCCCATGAAAATTTTTAGCTCTCATCTCTCTGATGATGAGTTTGTATAAAACAATGATTAAGTCTATTTACTGGCTAAGCAATGAATCAAATCAAATATGATAAAAATATCAAAATGGAAAATGTAACTATCACACTTGTATCCCATTGCCCCTTAATTACTTCCAAACATAATAAAACTAAATTATACAATTACCAAGGCATAATAACCTCAAAATGAAAGAAAGATAACTTCACAGGGAGTTTGGATGTCTATGGTTTAAAATAAATCAATAGTGCCTTTGATGGTTAATAAAATGAAAATGGAATTTTTTTTAATGCTGAGGTACAACAAAGATGTAAATCTGAAAAGCAGTCTAGCTAATAAAAATTATAAATCTTATCCAGTACTAGTGGATGTTACTGACTAATGATTACCTATATACACAAGCTAATAAATAAATAAATAAATAAATAAATAAGACAAAAAGAATCCCAAGCTTTAACAACTGGAATGGCCAAAAATTCTTTAATCTATATTAGCATGTATTTTAGTTTCTGAGTATGATAACTGTGCTAATTCTGGATGTAATGCCATGAGCTCTGAGTAATCTGTTTAGGTTTGAAACTTTTTAGTTACATACTCACAGTGAAAAAATCTAAGTGACCAACTTCCATTCTCCAAATAACTGGGTTCCATTACTCCATCATTTTAAGTTCATTTTCAGTAAGCAGTCTTGGCAGACCAGGTGTTTTGCTAAAATAATCTATGATAAGAACTTTCTCAGTCATCTACTTGTTGGTAAATTCCAAAAAATGTTCACAGGAATGTCTAGCCCAGGCCAACATTGTATCAAGCATCCCCCAAAAGGAAGGTTAGTTATAGATCTTTTCATTCTTTCTTTCCCAATTGCCAATTAGAAAGGCTCCATCTAGACTATATTTGATATGTCAAGACAAATATTAAATTTTAGAGTTTTAAAAGGCATCAAAAATTTTGAGCACACCCAAAATAAGTGATTAAGAAAATAAAAAGATGGACAATTTTCTCAGCATATGAATACTTAACAAATGGTGCAGAGGTAATAATCTCTGTTTTATTAGAGATGATAGTTTAAGTCGGGGCTGAAGAGTGCAAAGGTCAGAGTTCAAAGGCATGGATAAGATTTCCAAGAAAGCATATTTTGGCTCAATTTTAAGTCCATGGCTGCCTTGGGAAGAATGAGGTAAAGAAAGCTCTTTGATCGTCTTTCCAATCTTACTGCTTACTAATATTGAGTTGAGTCAAGAATATTTGTTGGATTTCAGCTCACTGACTGAGCCACATTGATATGGTGGGTGGGAATCATTAGTTTAAAATGGCAATGTGTATTGGGACACCTGGATGGCTCAGTCGGTTAAGCATCCAACTTCAGCTCAGGTCATGAGCTCACAGTTCATGAGTTCAAGGCCCCTGTTGAGCTCTGTGCTGCCAGCTCAGAGCCTGGAGCCTGCTTCAAATTCTGTGTCTCCCTCTCCTCTCTCTGCCCCTACCCTTCTCACATTCAGTCTTTCTCCATCTCAAAAATAAGTATACACACACACACACACACACACCAAAAGGTAATATATATGGAGTATTTTTTCTCTTTGTTTCCTTCTAAAACGTGCATGAAGATGTCAAAATGGGCCAAAGCATTTTTCTACATGAAATAAAGTATGATCATCATCTCCCTCTCTTTTTACTGACATGCTTAAACATTCTCATATTTATATTTTCTGTCTTCCCAGAATACACTAATATTTGGGTGTGAGGAAAATATAAACTACCCCTCTCTAATAAATTGTTCCACCTCAACACACATATAAACACACACACACACACACATACACACTCACACACACACACTCACACACACACACACACACACACACACACACACCTTTCTGTGGAAAATGTGGCCTTTGGGTTTGAGACGAATGTCTACGTAAGAGAAAAATCGCTCTGCTTTTTTGTTTTTTTGTTTGTTTTGTTTTCACATTTTCTCTAGGGAAAGTCTACCTCTTTGATTAGCTCAAGTCTAGTGTAAAATCAAAGTCTACTGTGGAGTCTTTTAGTTTGAGATAGCAACATTTTCCTTCTAGCAATCACCACTCCTCACACATATCCAGAAAGAAAAATAATGCAAACTCCATTGTTAACAAAACTAAGTGAACCTTGCAATCCTGTACCGTGGTAGATGTAACTGAAAAGTAGAATAAGAAATCAAAATTGACTTAGGAGATAAACCAGGGAAACTAAGCTGATTCCTTCCTCAAATCAATGAGAGTCAAGAATTAGAGGTATGTGTGAAAGACGCTGGATTAAGCAACCAGTGTCTAAAAATGAGGACCTAATGGAAAGTCAATATGAGAAGCCTGACTGATAAGTCTAGATCCCCAGACTAAATCTTTCCCACAGAAACTGGGAGGAATGTTCTGCAAAGATCCTGAGCCAGTGACTGAAGACAAAAGAACACAAAATATAGTAAAAAGTCTAGATGAGGAATCAGACTCACTTGGTAATTAATAGATATTGATAATCCAGGATAGGACTTACACACCAACACTAACAATGGAAGTTAGACAAGTCCCAATTCCTCAAAAAAAAAGAAAAAAATAAAAGAGCTCATGACTCAAGATGACAATGACTACAAATTAGAAGTTATTAAGATATGACAACAGTATTGGAGGATGGGCATACATCATAGTTGATAGCTACCGTTCTCTTACTGTGGGGGCAATATGAGGTAGACTTTCTATCTCAGATCAAGAACACATGCGCAGAATACTTCAGAACAGAGAAGCTCAAGATGAAATCCCACATATGATGTGGTTTCATATACCCTGATACTGCTATAGGCCTAGTTGTAACTTATAACCATCCCCAATGACACAGCCCTCTTCTCAATTCAGCAAGATCAGCAATATTACTGTTATCAATGATCAGTGTTGAGAAGCTCATACAAATTTTCCAGAAACTTGCTTCTGACACGTAATTAATTAAAAAGGAACACTCCCAATCAGTATGTCTTATGTCTTGACCAGGGATCAGAACCACAAAGGTACATTTCCTATTTCAGTAACATAAATCAGCCAAATTTGTGCTTGCTGGATTTAAAGCTCAGAGCACAACTTCCAACTATTTTTACCCTTCATCACAACTTCAGAGTTCTGACAACCAGTTTAATATCTCCTTAACAAAGAATTAGGAAATCATTCCCTGAAGTAGCTGAACTAGCTGCATGTACTAAAATTATGAGTCCTCAAGTAGAAGCAGCTCAGTAGCTATCTGGTGTGATGAAGGGAAGTCCACAATGAACAGAAGTGATCCAATCAGCACTTTAAGGTCTCTTTTTATTTTATTATTGTCTTTTTTAAATTTATTTTTGAGAAAGAGAGGTAAAGAGAGAAGAGAATGAGTGGGGTAGGAGCAGGGAGAGAGGGAGGCACAGATCAGAAGCAGGCTCCTGGCTCTGAGCTTCCATCACAGAGCCCAGATGTGAGGCTCAAACTCACGAACCGTGATATCACGACCTGAGCTGAGGTTAGACGCTTAATCAACTGAGCCACCCAGGCGCCCCAAAGGTCTCAGTTTTAAATTAGCATATTGCCAATATAATTGAGGAACACTGCCTAGATAAAAGAAGAAAAGGAAAATCTCAGAATCTTGTCCTCCGAGCTAAGGAAATATACTGTATCTATGATGAAAAGAAGAAATATCAAAGAACATGAGCATCTTGGATATCAAAAGTTTGATAGATAAAATTAATAAAAATAATACAGAAATAAAAATGCAGACATTAAGGTTATAGAAATCTCACAAAAGTAGTAACAGAAAGACAAAGAAAAAAAAACAATAGATGAATATAATAAGATAATTAGAGGAACAATCAAGACAGTTCAATATCCAGCTAAACCAAATTCTTTGTGGAGCTTGAGGAGGATGTTAGGGGAGTAGGAAGAAAATGTTCGAAAACACAATAAAATAAATTTATCACAAAAGAGTGACATACATTTCCATATGGCAAGAGCACAGCATTTGTTCAGCTCAGTTAATGAAATATATCCATATAAGAGCTTGTCAGTATAAAAGTTCAGAAAATTAGTAGGAAAGAAATGGAAACTATGTATAAGAAGCAATAAGCCAAAATCATGTCAAAGTGAGATGGGATTTAATATGTAAGTTATTTCAAATTTCTGAATATCAGTATTGGAAGCTAGAATCCAATGGACCACTCCCTTAATGTCATGAAGCAAAATAAATTTCAATTTAGAATTTGATACCCAAACAGATTATTTGTCAAATGTTAGAGCAAAAAAAGTATTCTCAGAAAAACAGTCACAAAAAAATTCAACTGGCATTTGTCCTTTCTCAAGATACCACAGGGTAGTAAAACAGAAAAGAAAATTATGTTTGAGGCAACAGAACCAACACAAGAAGAAATATGCATGTCTGGCACAGTAATGGGGACATGTTGGCAGGGGGAAGGGGACCATTTCCTATGATGACAATAACAGGAAACCCTAGATCTACAGCAATGTAGGAAAAGAATAGCTTCAGAAAGGGTATGTCCAATAGGGAAACTGAACTATTCAATTATTTAACAGGATTACATATGTGGAAAATTATGATAAGTATCTTACAAAGCTCTTAGAGAATTGAAAAGATTTTAGTACAAATTCAAAGACAGCAATGAAAATGAAAAATACAATCAGTTATTTGAGTAAAAAAGAAAGTTGTACAAAAATGGAAATGCCATTAAAGTGTACTGCTTGTCTCAGTAGAGAACAGTATTTTTATAAGCAGAATAAGGAATTTAAACAAAAAGTGTAAGATCATCATGTGCAAAGAATGGAAAGGAGAAGGAAAGTGATATGAGTACTATAATCTTTAATATAACATACATTTAATGATACCTATTATATATAATTCAAAATCAGTAGATTTTATATTTGTAGGTTAGGGAGATAAATTCTAGAAGGCACAACTACAAAACATGAAAGCTACTTATTTTGGGAATGGACTTTAAAGAAAAGAGAATTATTTTTAATGTCATGCTTATAAGCCTTTTCAAATTTTTATTAAAAAATATGCACAATTATACCTAATGAAAATTGCAACTGGAGTATTTCATTTGATGATTGTTAAGCCAACTTCAAATCTTTAAACTGTAATTCTCTTATTTTATTTCTTACCATTAGTACTATTCCAAAAATTCTGTTAAATTCTTTGTAGTATCTCTTGGTTAGGACTTGAATTTCATATTCTCATACTTCTAAATTAGACTAGATGACAGCTAAACTTCAAATCATGTATGTCTATCCGCATAACTTAAATGACAGAGGGCCAAGAATAAAAAAGTTCTTAAATCTGCTGGCGGAAGAAGAAAACCTGTTCAAGTCACATTTTGATTTTCAATTTGCATGTTTGAATTATCTAAAGTGATTGCTTATTGCTTTAAAATGAGCTCACATTCAAGTGATAGCTTATTTCTGACTCATTCTCCTTATCTTATCATGCATTATGAGAAAGGATGTTCTTTCTCTACTTCAGGTAGACTTCATTCATTCTCCACCCCTGTACTGAACTGGGACTCAATTATTACCAAAAAAAAAAAAAAAAAATCTCTAAAAAAACAGAAGCTGTCACCTTATCTCAGCTCTCATTTCTGGAGTATTTGACCTTTTGCATTACTTTATCATTCTTCAAATGTTATACTCTTGTGACTTTTATAGCTATTTTTCCAAGTTTTCCTTTTATGTTTCAATTTGCTCCTCCTTCTTTATTTCCTTATATTTTTCAAAAACAGTGAATTCTAATAAAAGCAGGTCAACTTCTCTCTATTCTTTGCTCCCTTAGATATTTTTAACTCTTATGGCTTATATTCCATGGGAGCAAGTTAAATAAATAACCACATAAATGCATTAAATATAATATATTATGTGTATGTTATTTATAAGCGTTAAATGTGTATTTACTGTATTAATATATTAAATGTATACATATTATATAAGAAAATAATAACTAATATACAAGAAAAATCCAGGAAAGGGGAAAGATGGTTATGAGATGAAAATTCCACTGCTGTACAGAGCATGGAAGAGATAGGGCCGGATAGCACAGAGGACGAAGGGTGGACTCAGACATGGTTGGAGGAAGGGAAGGGATAACTATACAGTCAAAGCTAATAGTGGAAGGGCACCTGAGTGGCTCAGTCAGTTAACCATCTGACTTTGGCTCAGGTCATAATCTTGGGGTTCAAGGGATTAAGCCCCTCATTGAGCTCAGAGGGGCCAGCTCAGAGCCTGGGGCCTGCTTCAGATTCTATGTCTCCCTCTCTCTCTGCCCCTCCCCCTCTTACACTCTGCCTCTCTGTCTCTCTCTCTCTCTCTAAAGAATAAATAAAAAAATTTTAAAAAGCGCTATTACTGGAAAGGACTTACAAAGTAACTTGAATCTTCTCATAGATACAAAAAGTGTGCAGAAACATATATATTCTAAGTTGAAATTTTGGTCCAGTGTGTAAATTGAATCCACAAAGACTGAATATGTGTTTTAGAGACTAAGATGTCAGGATGATTTTTCAGCCTACAGTAGAAACTATAAATATCCTTATACATTGACTGCTTACTAGGTTTAACTGTGTTGACCTTATACATCAAATATTTAGTATGATTCTATGAGGTGTGGCATTGGTAATCAATTGTCTAGAAAACTGGCCAGAGAGATAGTAAATAATTTGACCATGGTGAAATAAACAGAAAATATAGAATCTAAAATTCAAACTCAGGTAGTTTGGTTCTGGAGCTTGCATATACTGCCCGCTTCAGTGTGGCTGACATCATATAAAGTAACTCAAAAGTCTAATCTATATTTGTAAACCTGACCCCTTTTTCAGAGTGTAAAAATAGCTAAATGTCCAGTAGAGGTCAAAGTTGCTTAAACAGTATGTCCAAATGATTCACAGATCTCTACATACCTCAGTATGATAAGTTACCTTTCTAGGGAGGCATTAGAATAGTGCTTTTAAATATGTACTCTTACACCGGCTGACTAGGTTTAATCACTAACTTGTGCTTATCAGCTGTATGGCCTTGGGCAACTTTCCTTATGCTCTCTGTGTCACTATTAATTAATCTCTAAATGGCACCAATAGTACCTGGAAATTGAATAAGATATCTGGCATTCAATAGCTGTCATTAGTGTTTATTAATTGAGATCTAAGATTTAGTCAATGCTGAAAGTAACACAAGGATAAAAGACTAGTCTTATAAACCACCTGCAGAAAATGTTAGAATGACTGACATAGATTCCATTTAAAAGCTCCATTTATTTTCTTTACAGAAATATAATTAAATAAAAATTGTTTATGATTAAGGGATAGAAGTATATGTTTAGGACACTTAAGATCTCACTCTTAGTAAATTTCAAGAATATGTTATGGTATCAATAACTATAGAGACCATGTCGTGTGCTAGATCCCCAGAACTTATTCATCTTGCATAAATTAAACTTTGTACCCTTTGACTAAACTATTTCCCCCAATCCTAGCCCCTGGCAAACACCATTCTAATTTGCTTCTATTAGTTCAACTATTTTAGATTCCACATATAGCATTTGAGAACATGTAAGTATTGTCTTTTCTTAGATGATTTATTTCACTTAGCGTAATGCCTTCAAGTTCCATCCTTATTGTCACAAATGGAAGGATTTCCATCTTTTCCATAGTTTAAAAAAAACCAACTCTTAGTTTTGGCAATTTTTCTAATGTTTTTTATTCTCTGCATTTATTTCTGCCTTCATCTTTACTATTTCCTTCCTACTGTTTAACTTTGGGCTTAGTGTATTTTTTTTCCTAGTTCCTTAAGATTTAAAGTTAGGTTATTTATTTGCAATCTTCTTTTTCAATGTAGGCAATTATTGCTATAAACATCAATATTAGTACTGCTTTTGCTATATCCCAAAAACATATGCTTTTGTTTTTATTTGTCTCAAGATATTTTTAAAATTACTTTTTGATTTCTTATTTAATCCAATGGTTGTTTAGTTTCCATGTATTTGTATATTTTACTGTTTTCTTACAGTTAATGATTTCTACTTTCATTCCAGTATAGCAAGAAAAAGTACTTGGAATGGTTTCAATCTTGTTAATTTAAGAAGAATTGTTTTGTGATGTAACATGTGATCTAACCTGGAAAATATTCCAAAGCTCCACCGTTAGGTGTGTATATATTTACTATTATTCTTCCCCTTCACCTTGTAATCATTACAAAATGGCTTTCTTTGTCCCTTGTGACAGATTTTAAGTTAAAGTCTATTTTGTTTGATAAAAGTATAGTCACCTTTGGTTACCATTTGCATAAGATATATTCTCCACTTCTTTTTCAGCCTATTTGTGTCCTTAAATCTAATGTGAATCTCTTGAAGACAGCATATAGTTGGGTCTTACTTTTATATCCATTTTGCCACATGGTTTCTACTCAGAAGTTGAGTACGTTTAAATATAATGCAATTATTGATAAGTAAGGACTTCATATTGGCATTTGGTTAATTGTTTTCTGTGTGCTTTGTAGATCTCCTGTTTCTTCTGTTGCAGTTTTTCTCTGGTTTGATGGTGTTTTGTAGTGGTGTATTTTGAATCTTTTTGTCATTTTTGTGTCTATTGTACATGGGGTTTTTTTGGTGTGTGTTAATACAGGTTCACATCAAACATGCTACAGTTACAGAAATCTTTCTATTATTATTTAGAGAGAGATAGACAGAGTGAGAAGGGGAGAAGGACACAGGGAGGAAGAGAGAATCATAAGCAGACTCCACGTTCAGTGTGGAGTCCAATGCATGGCTCAATCCCACACCACTGGGATCATGACTTGCACTGAAATCAAGAGTCAGATGCTCAACTGATTAAGTCACCCAGGTGCCTGTAGAAATCACTTTAAAGCTAATAAAATAATTATAATTACATATAGAAATTAACACTATACTCTCCCCCACCAAACACACACACATACATGCTTTATGGAATTGATGTCAGATTCTATTGCTTGCTATGTTTCCATTAACCAACATATTTCTGTGCTTACAGTTATTTACTAGTTTTGTCCTTTATGTGCCACAATTCCATTATTACAATATTCTGTGTCTGTCTTTATATTTACCTTCAGCAGTAAAAGTTATCCTTTATATACTTTTGTGTTGTTAAACTTTTCATTTCAAAGTTTGAAGAACTTGAAGAATTCTATTTAGCACTTCTTATAAAGCAGGTCTAGTGATGATGAATTTCCTCAGTTTTTGGGTGTTTGTAAAGTCTTTATTTCTCCTTCATTTCCAAAGGACAGTTTCACTAGGTAAAGAATTTTTGGTCAGCAGTTTTTTTCCTTTAGTACTTTAAACTTTTTATCACACTCTTTTCCTGATTTGCAAAGTTTCTACTGAGATATTTGCTGATAATCTTATGAGGGTTCAGATGTATGTGATAAACTTTCTCTTGCTGTCTTTAAAATTCTTTGTCTTAGATTTTTTAAAATTTCATTGTGTATCTCAACGTAGACCTCTTTGCTCTACTTCTTTAATGTCACATGACCTGTCTTCAGTTGGCTGATTCTATTTTCTGCTTAATCAAGTTTGAAATTAAAGCACTATATTGATTTTTTTTTCCCATTTAGTCATTGTATTCTTCAGCTCCAGGATTTTGTTCAGTTATATTTATGGTTTCTGTTTACTTATTAAATTTCTCATTTTGTTCATATATTATTTTCCTGATTTTATTTAATGTCTTATCAGTGTTCTCTTGCAGCTCACTGAGCTTCTTTAACTTGACAATTCTGAATTCCTTATCAAACAGTTTATGGATATACCTTGCTTTAGAGTTAGTTACTGGAGCCTTTTAGTTTCCTTTGATGGTGTCACCTTTGCCTGAGTTTTCATTATCCATATAGCCTTATGTTGGGGCCTATGAATCTGAAGCAGCAGAAACCTCTTCCATCTTTATAATCTAGTTTAGGTGAGAACAGACCTTCTGCCAGGTCCTCCTCTGATACAACTACCTCAAGGATTATAGGTGAGCAGGACTGAAACTGGGTCATAGTGCTACTTCTGTATCTGCAGATGGTCCACAGACAGTGGGTCTGTTTAACAGTGTTGTGGATGTATATGTCTCCTTCCTAGTGCCTGAGAGGGCTCCTGTTTACTCACTGAGAAGATTCTAGGATATACAAGACTGCCTCTGGGACTATAGTCAAAACGGGCTGGAGCTGGGTTGTGGGGCCACTTCTTTGTTCACATTCAGATCTACAGGCAGCAGGCTGGTTACCAGTGCACAAATAAGTGTAGCACCAGCCAGGTTCCTGGATGAGCTCCCACTATTTCCCTATGCTTATCCCGCTTATTCCCTTGTTGGATAGGACTGCCTCTGGGACAGTATTCAATCAGGGATAGATCTAGGTTAGGGACTACTTCCAAGTCTTCAGTCAAGTCCACAGGTGGTGATTTGTTCCTGGGAGCATGGAGGACTGTGGTTCCCATCATATCTCTGAGCAGGGAGGACTACCTCCAACCATGGTAGACTGCGCAAGTCCGGGGTTACTTCTGGACCCACAGTTGAGTCTATGGTGATCAGGAGTGGTACTAGAAGCAGAGATGGGAGTGCTGCTCCTGGCAGATGGGACCGGTGACAGGACCTTGGACAAGGAGGGCTAAAGCTGAGTTCCCTAACAGGCTACTTCTAGGTCTGTAGCCAGAATCGCAGTTGGTGGTCACAGTACCTGCGTATGGGCCTTACTTCTCAAAGCTGCTTCCTCTTTGGTCTTGGGCTTTCCAGGGATTTTGCAACATATTACCTGGGATCTCAAGTCTCCCACAATACCATTACTGTCTGTGGATAGGTGACAAATTGTTGTTTCTATCAGGGATGACTGCTGGGAATATCTTATTCCACCGTTTGGTTGATGTCCCTGCCTATCCACGTCTTAAATAACATAACTTAGCAAAGATCCAAGTATCCTATAGTCTAGAAAATTACATGCATTTATTTCTCAGTAAGAAGACACTTTGAGTATACTACCAAGGGAAATATATAAATATTAACAATCACACCGCAATCTGTCAGATACCTCTGCTGACTAACACAGCTGTAAGAGAGGTGTAAGAAGGCCCACAGAACATTCACCTCTCTGGTCTTTACACTAGCGAACCATAAAAGTCCCCACTTGTTTACTCTTATTCTAAACCTCAGAATGATTATTTAATCACAGATTTTAATTAGAATTATAATGAACATGAAAACAGGCAATAAATTGTCAGTAACAATGCAAATTTAATATTAGTATTATTTGAATGGTAAGCTAACATTATTAATTAGTTAAATATTTTGAGCAAATACTCATTCCTCTTTCTGTAAATCTCAGATCCTATTTCAGATACTTATTCATATAGCAAACAAGTCAGTAAGAAATGTCATTTTTGCATATTACTTCACCAACAATGCTATCTTTAGTTTCCAAATAAATTAAGCATCATATGTTTATTATAAGAGGTGTTATAAATCAAACATTACATTTCAACCATGAATAATTTCTCCAGTAAATATATTGTCATGATATTTTTACCATCTACTAGAAGAGCATAAAACTCCTAATTTTTTTTTCAAAATTGGAACAGTCAGGAATTGATTGGAATCCTCAGTCATTTGGAATGAAGACATGACCACCAGATATATCTACACATCCACCCATATGAAAATCTTTAATATGCACCTCCCATATGATGGGCATGTTCTATGCAATAGGCATATAGTTATGAAAAACAAAGTTTCCTCCCTCGAGAAGATTATATTTTGGCATCTGTGGCAGAGGTGGAGAGATAACAAACACGGAACCAAAAATGGTGTGATCATTTCAGAGACCAATAATTATGGGCACAGTCAGATGTATAATGTTATAAAGACTGACTGAGGGTGAGAGCAATGGATTATTCTCGACCCAGTATTAGAAGGTATAGCATTGGCACAAAGTCAGATAATAGATCAGGAGAAAATAATAGAGAATCCAGAAATAAGCTTGCCCATATTTGGACAGGCAATTATCAAAATACAGTGTTTTCAATAAATATGATATCCATATTTTTAAAAAGTGATATATGCTCTATTACTACAAAATTTAACTAATTTAACTAAGTAACTTGAAACTGCAAATTCTCTGGAAAGGAACATATAAGAAAACCTTTTTGATCTTGGGTTTGGCAAATATTTCTTAAACATAACACTGAAATGAAGATGAATAAAACATAACAACTTAAATGTCATCAAAATGGAAAACTTCTGTTTTTCAAATGTTACTATTATGAGAATTAAAAGACAAACTACAGACACAGAGAAATATCTGTATATTATATATCTGACAAATGACAATGCTATTGTGGTAACTGTTAGGGAAACATAAGTAGAAATCACAAGGATATTACTACATCTCTATTAGAAGAGCTAAAATTATTAGACTGATCATACCAAATGTTGATCCTCAAATGGAGGATCAAATGGAAATCCCATACACTGCTGGTGAGAAGGTAAAATGGCACAGCTGCTTAAGAATGCAGTTTGTAAGTTTCTTAAAAGTAAAACATATATCTACCATAGAATTCAGTCATTCTACATCTAGGTAATTTCCAAAAAGGAAAGCATACATTAACAACAACAACAAAAACACAGATGTCCACAGAATCTTTATTTGTAGTAGCCAAATATCCATCAACAGGAAAATATGTTTACCAAACCCTTTAATAGAAAGGGATCAACTACAGGTAACATGCAACAATATGACTGAACCTTGAAAAATATGCTAACTGAAAGAAGTAAAAAATGAAAGACTGCAGAGTATAAAATCCTGTTTATATAAAACTCTAGAAAATGTAGATTAATTTACAATATAGTTTTCTTGGGATAGGGTGATATGAGTGATGGACATCTTGAGGGAAGGAGAGGAATTCTAAATGAACACAGAGAATCCTTTGAGGTTATGCATAAAACTCTCTTATGGTGGTTGTCATTTCATGTATGTATACATATATCAAACTTTACTAAATTGCATACTTAAAAAGTATGCTGTTTATTGTATGTAGATTTTTCCTAATAAAACTGTTAAAAAAATACTAGGCTGGGGGTGCCTAGGTGGCTCAGTCGGTTAAGCGTCCGACTTTGGCTCAGGTCATGATCTCATGGTTCGTGGGTTCAAGCTCCGCGTCAGGCTCTGTGCTGACAGCTAGCTTAGAGCCTGGAGCTTCTTAGGATTCTGTGTCTCCCTCTCTCTCTGACCCTCCCTTGCTCATGTGGTCTGTATCTCTCTCTCAAAAATAAAAAATACATATATATTAAATAAATACTAGGCGGTAAGAATTCAAGATTAGGATTGGTATTGCAAGATGTGATATACAATATTATAAACTTTCAGAAGAAATCCAATTAGGGTGAAAAGGAAATCTGCCTTGATTCTAAATATCTTGGGAATTGAAGTAAGAGTTTGATAATTCCCTTCTGATGGAAAAAGATTTTTGAATTATATTAAATTAATAAGGTTTGCCTGTGGTAATTCCTGCTTACCAATATTCCTATAACTCTCATATCAAGCACCATGCCTAAAGAGAAACAGATCATAGAGATTTTTTAATAAAGAGGATATTCTTTCTTGTATTAAACCAGAGATGTGAAGCTTATTCGCTCTCTTAAAGAGAGAATGTAAAAAGAAGAGTAATCAACTCCTGAAGAATAAGTTTTACTCTCTTATATCATAGAATATGGGAAAGAGAAAAAAAATTGAGATCAGGTTGAGTGGTCATGTGTACTTTCCCTTATTTGGGGTAAGAGGAAAGATCATTTCAAAAATATGAAAACAGGAATATAAGAATCAGAAAATATCAACGGGTTTGACATCAATTATCTTTGACATAGGTTATGGTTGATGTAGCCCAGAGAGAAGCTCTGGGCATAACTATGCCATCCACAAGATGGAATGGGGACTAAAGAACTGCACTGTCATAAGGCAATGCTGACACATGAGGAATATATAGAGATCAGAAATTCTTGTGTGACTGGTTAAAGAAAGCAGATATGTGGTACGTATTGTCAGATGCAGTCTTTCATCAGTAAGTGATAACAGTTTCAGGCCAGAATCTTTATGAGTGCAAGAATATAGAAGTCACCATGAGGTCTTGATTCTTCTTTGTCTCACAGAATCATGACTATCTACACCTCTACGACTAGAAATTGTCTTGAAGAGCATCAGGTAAAAGGAGAGAACTTACTCAAACCATACTGAATCATCCAAGGAGAAAACATGAACTATAACACTTTAGAACACTGTAAATTACTGTTAAAATAATATGACAATATTAAAATAATAGAGGATTTTTTCAGAATGATTACATTAGTCAAAATATGAGATACAATAATTTCTTTGCAAATCTGAGTACAATTTTTTATCCTGCTATTCTTTTAATTAAACTTAAAGGAAGACACTAGCTATGATGAATAAAACAATAAAGAAGCAATTAAGCCAAGAATTGAATGCATATGCCAATAAATCACAATGAAGATGAAGATTATATAATTTTGAGTATAGACTGAGTCCATTTCAAAGCAATTAAAAATAGCATAAAAATTTAGCAACTGAAAAACGTACTTTTTTCAGAAGATGTTTATCTTTTTATAACATTTTTAAGGCTACTAAATAGCATGAAATTTAATACATTTTTTTAATACATTTTTCTTTCATCAACAGGCAAGAGCCTTTCATAGATATTCTCTTGCAATATCCAAGGTGGGTTGTTTCATGTGGAAGAGTAAATATTAGAAATCTTTGTCTCTTGTTTTTGTTTTTGTTTTAATCGTCTTAGATTTCTAGCAGGTTTGAAAAAAGGACAGATTTGTACTTGAATAGTTTCCAAGCAATCTGTTGAATTCTGCCTGTGCTTCAATTCAATTTCATGGCAATTTCATAAACACGTTGTATTTTAATCCACTCTACTATTGAACTGATAGCTATCACTCCTTGTTAGAGTGTCATATTATGGATTTACCACACAAATTAAAATGAGATCACATTTTTAAACAATCTATAGTTTGAGTAGTTTCCCAATGATACTTCAATTTTCACTTCTGACAATATAATAATTTGGGTTGCTGTTTTTTTACTGAGAGGTATTGCTATATTTTCATATTTTTAATAATGTTGTGCTGAGTCCACTTACTTAGCTGTACTATTAGAAAGGTTGAACAACTAATTTTGACTCATAGGAAATAGTTAATTATGTGTAATCATTAAGTGAGAGAAATGGAGAGACGACTCAAAATATTCTTCCCTGCTAAGTATTTTCAACATATTTGAAAAATATCTATTTTATTTTCTCATTTAATCCCTACTCTGTGTTATAAATAAGTAAAATGGATTTTGTTTTATTAATTTGTTTTCACTGTTACAATTATGTATAGCTAACATATTAGTAAAAACCGGAATCCCCTAAGACAAAATATGTTTTATTTTGTCTTAAAATAAAGACACCTGGGTGTCTCAGTCAGTTAAGCAACTCAGGTCATGACCTTATGGTCATGAGTCATGAGATCAAGTCCCCAGGTGGGCCCTGCACTGAACATGGAGACTGCTTGCGATTCTCTCTCTCTTTCTCTCTGCCCCTCCCCTGCTTATGCTCTCTCTCTCAAATTAAATAAACTTTTCAAAAAAAGATAAAATTTGTTAATGTTTTATTATTTAGCACATAATATAACATTGTTAGAAAACGACTACAATAAGACATAATAAAAATGATCAAAGTCATAATTGAGCTGAAAGAAATGCCAACAGCATTACATTATAATAAAAGTAGGGGTGCCTGGGTGGCTTAGTCAGTAGAGTGTCCGACTCTTGGTTTCAGCTCAGGTCATGATCTCACAGTTCATTAGTTGGAGTCCCCCATTGGGCTTCTTGCTGACAGCACAGAGCCTGCTTGGGAATCTTTCTCTCCTTCTCTGCCCCTCTCCTGCTTGCTCTCTGTCTCTCTCTCACACACAAAATAAATAAACGTAAAAAAATGTTAAAGTTCATTTCTTCTCACCCTCTTCTTATCCTTTTCCTCCTCCTCTTTCTTCTTCATTTCTTTCTCACTCTCCCCTCCTACCCCAAACTAATCAACTCATCTTGCAACAGTAGCATTTGAGGACTTTCAACTTAAGCATGACTGGACCAGAATGTTGGATGTTCGAGTGTTGAAAAACGGACGTAGCCTCAACAAGGAATCAGCCTCAGGACCTGCCTCACAGAAGAATTTGGTAGAGTCCCTCACTTGCTTTAAGGCTTGGTGGAGAAACAACTCTTCTATGAATCCTTCACTGAGTAGGAGCCCTGCTTTCCTTACTGGAATCTCTAGAGCATAGCCTCCCTGTCATCAAACTATTGGTTGACTATATTTTCATTGTATTCTTCTCAAAGTTTTCAATGTATAGAAGGTATTTTTTTGTTACCTCATTATATAAAATACACAAAAAAAGTACTTTCCAAGTTTCAGAGATAATCATTTTATCTGATATTTTTACATATGAAAATTAATGACATTTATATTTTTTAGAAAAAGATACATGTGTTTTTTTCAGATCTATGACATTTAGATCTTAAAGATTATAATTAGAAAGTATCCTAGCACCAAACACACCAACTAAATAGAGCCAATGACTTGCTTAATAAAATAAAAATGTTAATAAGATCTTAAAGATGCTAATTTTGACAAAAATCATTTTTTCAATTAAAAAACAATCTGTTTACAGAAGCAGCTAATTCATACACACCAAGATTGTAAGTAAAATTTAAAGATAACTATAATTGGTATGTTAAAGATAAGAAGCATTTTTAAGAATATGAATTTTTTAGGAGAATCAGGACTTAGTTCAGAGACAATTATCATGGCTGTTTGATTTCGGTTTGCTTCCTTCAACCAACTTAACACTGCCCTTTTTCAAATAAGAAGAATTTTCATATGTGGCTTAAAAGACAAACCCAGGGGCACTGGGGTGGCTCAGCTGGTTAGGCATTATGATTTAGGTCATGATCCCATGGTTCATGGATTTGAGCCCTGCATTAGGCTCTGTGCTGTCAGCTCAGAGCCTGGAGCCTGCTTCAGATTCTGTGTCTCCCTCTCTCTCTGCCCCTCCTCCACTTGTGCTCTATCTTTCTCAAATATAAACATTAAAAAAAAAAAAAAAAAGGACAAACCCAAGTTTACTATTCATATATATGTCATAAACCCAGTGAAAGGTAGAGGTCTGATATGTTGACAGATCTTAAGATTCTTAAAATCAATCCTAGAGGTCTCATTTCTTTTGGGATAACCAAAACAACAAAGGAAGATGTAAACCATGATATTACAAAGTTAACTACATAGAGAATTCTTTGAAATGTGTATGGTACTTAAATACTAGTATAAAGTCTGTAATAATGACTGTAAATACAGGTGGCATTGATAGAATCTGCAGTGTGTAATAGCATACATAGAAAATATTATTTTATATTTTAATTTAAAATATTTTTTTTCTCCTTATATTAGAAGGACCAGAATTTCTTTTGGTCAGTAAGATGCCTTTTCTATAGGGCCTGCTCCAATCTCCTGCTAACTACCGTAGAGAGGTTGCTTAGCTTTGGTTTACTGAAATTGTAATTTCCAATGCTATTATTTATCTGATCCAGGACTTATTAAAAAATATGTTGCTTTATATCAAAATCTATGAGGATACTCTAATTATATTTTGCCATCATTGTTATGTTTATTTCTATGGTAGAGCTTGCTTCATGTCCCAATACAGGATATAATTTTAAAATATCCCATTTGACATGAAACAAGAAGGCACACAACTTCTATGAGCAGATAGTCCAGATAGCACATCTCACCACACTTATATTAATGCTTTGTCCCTGGTTTTACTTATGACCATGAGGGTGGTCATACAACAAAGTGAAAAAGAAGAAAACTCAACCAATAAAGCTTTACTGGAGTGCATAGCTACTTAAATAAAGCAATAAAAACAAAATTAAAATACTGTAGATTAGAAAGTAAAAAGTAAAAATATCTTAAATAACAGGTAACATGATCCCTGATGTAGACAATTGTTAAGGAATACACTCATACTTCACAGGCACACACACTCACAGATTACTTGAACAAATTAAGAAGTTTGGTAAGGTCATAAGATGCAAGATCAATATGTAAATATCAATTGCATTTCTGTATTTCTTAAAGGTCACGGTTTTTGAACCTAATCAATGAAAAAGTCATGTACAAGGTGACAGTTGCAGACAAGGTTTAGACAGGCAGCATAAGAGTGAAATTCCCTTAGAGAATGAGGACTTCCAGAGACAGCAGTGTGGGGCTATCACCCAGATGGGTAGGAGGGCAAGTGAACTCCCAGGGTAAAGGCAAATCAGAGAGAGGCTTATGTTTCTGGGCAATGTCAATCAGCTTGCACTGCAGAGTCTCTTGGTCAAAGACATACAAAAGTCAGCAATAACTAGGAGTCTCTTATTACCTCAGGGTTTATCTTACCAAAGGCTAGCATCTGTGGGGTATAGGTTTGCAGAGTATGAAAAGAAGGCAGTCTCTCATTAGCTAAAAATGCTCACTTGGGGTATATTAAAATTTGAGTTTGGTGCCAGTAGATTTTTAGCTAATAGTCCCAATCTGCTGTAAACAACACAGCAAATAAGACAAGAGCCAATATACAGGGAGCATCTCTAGCCCACTTATATAGCATGCATACTAGCAAAAAAAAAAAAACAAAAAAGAAACAAAAAAAACCCCAGAAAAACAATAAATCGATAAACTTAGGAAAAAATTCTATTCACAATAACATCCAAAAAAATACAAAGAAAAGAATTTAACAAAAGAAATGGAAACCTTTACACTGAAAAGTACAAAACATTTCTGAGAAAAATTACAGGAGTTACAAATAAATGAAAAGAACACCATGTTTGTGGGTGGGAAAACTCAGTACTGTTTACATAATACTTACGAACACTGTGACCTAACAATTCAATATAATCCCTCTCAAAATTCCAGCAGAATTTTTGGGAGAGTTTGAGAAGTCAATCCTAAAATTCATGTAATATTTCAAAGAACACATAATAGCTAAACAACTTTGATAAAGAAAAAAGTTGGCAAGCTTATGCTACCTAATTTCAACACTTGTTATAAAGCTACAGTAATTGAGATAGTGTGGTATTGATGTCAAGACCAACAAATTAAAGCAACTGTAGAAGATCTAAAAATAGATCCACACATACATTATTAGGTATTATTAGTATTATTAGGAAAACTAATCGATAGGCCCCAAATTGGGCAAATATTTAGAAGCACACATCTGAGGAAAGACTTGTATCCAGAGTGTACATAAAACATCTCCTACAACTTAATAAGGAGATAATGCAATTAAAAACTGAAAAGATTCAAACACTTAATGAAAAATAGATGGCAAATAAGCATATTAGATGTTCTGCATAGGTAGTAATTCAAAAGTTTAATGAGATACCATTACATATCTATTAGACTGACTAAAATTTAAAAGAATGACCATATGAAGTGTTGCAGTGATATGAAGGAGAATTCTCATACATGGTAGCTAAGAATCCTAAATATTGTAGTCACTTAGAAAAAGTTTAGCACTTTCTTTAAAAATTAACATATTACGTCCATATAACCTATATTCCTACTCATAGGTGTACACCATTGAGAATGTGATTATCAGATCTCCGATTACAGGGAGCCTGATTAATTGACCACCTACTCTGTTTAACTCTGAAATTGACCTCTGTTTTTGTTCAAGGTCACACTTTCATGGGCTGCTTCCAGCCAATTACTGATCATGAGTTACCAGCACAAGCCCACTTGTGGGATACAGAACTCCTTTGTTGATAAACTATAGCTCGAGAATCTCCACCTTGCTATTTTTCCTTTTTTTCCTTAAGTAATAGTTGGCATACAATACTCTATTAGTTTTGGGTGTGCAACATAGTGATTTGCTTTTCTGTACAATGGTCACCATGATAACGGTAGGTACCAAGTGTTATAAAGTTATTACAATATCATTGACTATATTCCCTATGCTGTACTCTACATCCTCAGATTTACTGTATAACTGGAGGTTTGTACCTCCTCTCCTATTTCACCCACCATTCAAGATATATAGTGGAACCAAAATGCTCTCTCCTAACTATTCTTTCTTTCTTCTCTCCATTTAGGGTCAGACCTGCCATGTAGTCTGACACCACTCCTAGCCTTTTCCAACACTCTTCATTTTCCCTAACAGGACCATGGAAATACTTGAATATTTAAACTTGTCTCAGTTTTAGCTTCTCAGAGGGCCTGGAAAAGCATGAGTTTATTTTATTTTCTTATAAAGTCAATACACATTAAAATTCAATCATATATTTATACTTTCTTTTGCTCTTAATTCTTTCTCCAATCTCCAAGCTGTCATATTGAAGCACTTTCTTTATTCTTGTAAAACAACTACTAATATTGCACTTTGTCTTCAAGAGACAAATTCTATCAGTTTACATTTATGTGAAAATATATTTATATACCTCAATCTTTTGTTGAAATATATATATTTTATTGCTATGGCTTATCCTTCAGTTTCTTCTTGATTCAGTAGTATATACCACTATATTCTATCTGATGGCATAGTGTGCTATTACCATCTCAGAAACATAGATGTGTTTTTAAATACTCTTGTTTATAACTGTCATGACTACATGAATCAAATTGTCAAATGTGGTACAAATTCAATGCTACTTCCTTCATGAATTAATTTATCTTTCTTCACTTACGTTATTAAAATAGCAACACCTGGCCTAATGCAAAACCTGCACATACTTTTTCATCCATTTAGTTTCATATTGTAACAAGGAAATCCTTGTCACAAATACTAGCCTTTATGGGGAAATGAGTACACACATTCCAATCATATTTGTTGACTACAGATTGAGCAAACCCTGAACAAACTTTTCTATTTCCAAAAGAGTGAACACGACAACTTTATTTTTTCTTTTCAAAGACTCAGAGTTCAACTTTAATAGGGTAAATTTCCTCCACATCTTTCTTGTAGGATGTTTACAAAATTTACCTTTCTCTTAAGTGTAATCGTGACTTTAAAGAAAAATATTGACAATTTTGTTTCTGAGAATCAGCTTCATTCTTAAAACATATGTGGTTCACCTCCATATCTTAGAGAAAATGTTGTAGTAAGTAGAAATCTGGGTAAATTACTTTCCTTTACAATTCAAAAGGGTTTATCTTCTTGAAATCTGGATAGATAATTTTCTTCCAGGATTTAAAAAGCTTATCCTCAATGTTTCTACTAAAGAGTTGCCATGATTCTTGATGCTCTTTTGAGGCACGTGTCTTTTTTCCTTAGCTCATTTTTTCTCTGTTTTAGAGAGGAGGGGAAAAAAGCATGAGCAGGGGAGAGGGGCAGAGGGAGACAGAGAGAGGACATTTATTTATTTATTTATTTAAGTTTATTTATTTGATAGAGGAGCAGGGGAGGGGCCAAGAGAGGGAGAACTGTGAGATCATAACCTGAGTAGAAATCAAATCAGACACTTAAACTGACTGAGCCATACAGGTGCCCCAGAGAGAATCTTAAGCAGGCTCCACCTTCAGAACAGAGCAGACCACTGGGATCATGACCTGAGCAGAAATCAAGAGTTGGTACTCAACCAACTGGGCCACCCAGGGTTTCCTCCTTAGTTCTTTTAAAATTCTCTTCTCATATTTGTTTTTCAGAATATATGCTATTATGTATGTCTCAAGATGGATCCTCATGAAGCAAAACTTGAAAGAGTGATTCTTGTGCAAGTCACTTACTCTGTAAATGTTCTCAAGAGAAGGGGAGTAAGTGGATCAAGGTAGAGAATGTAGCCAAAAGTTCATTAAAAATGTATCAGTTGCAATCTGGTTAAAACCAGATGCTCCAGGAAGTCCAAAAGCATGAATTGCACTACTGTGGCTCCACCTAAGGGAAGAATTTGAAACCCAGACTTTTCTGTCACTTTAACCTATGTTAATCAGTAAATGCATGACCAACTACAACTCACACTAGTGTGAAGATCTATGCATTGGCCTGATTACCAGGATCAGGTTGGGACATCAAATGACAACTACCATGTGCTTAGTTGTGATATTTTGTTTTTGTCCAGATCGGAGTTTGTATTGCCTTTTGAGCTTGTGTTTTGGAATCTATCATGAGTTTGGGGATATTCTTAACCCCTATTTATTTATTTTTTACATTCGATCTGTTCTACTATATCTCTTTATTCTATTCCTGGGACTCGGTGACCTGTTTATTAGAAGTTTTCAATATATCTGCTATGCTCTTTACATTATTTTCTCTACTTAATATTCTTCTGCATTTCATGTAAGTATGTTCTTCTAACCTACTTCTATATTGAATAATTCGATTTCCATGTATTTCATATCTTCTATTATGCCCAGGCATCCAGTATTTAATTATGTTATCATATTTTATACACTAAGGTTCCTTTTCTTTCCATTTATAGGTTCCATTTACTGTTGAGATTTTTTATCTTGTCTTTAATTCACTGAATTTATTAGTCATAAATATTTTAAAAGTACATGGGTTAATTCTATTATCTGGAAATCCTGTATATATATATTTCTAGTTTCCTTCTTGTCTTCCATTTTTACTCGTCTAGTTTTCTTATATTCATGTGATTATTTTTGATTTAGTAAAAGACACTGCATTTGGAGAAAAAAAATTACAGATAACTTGAAACTGGAAATGTTATCTTATCCCAGAGAAACTTTTCCCAGAGAATCTTGCTTCTAGTGATCAATGTAATGGCATGAGAAACTGTAGATAAAATTTAGTCAATTTAGATAAAATTGATGAAGATTTGAAGCTGACTTTCAGTTTCTGTGAGACCTGCTCTATTTCCTATTCATCATTACTTCTAAGGTGTGGTATTTTCAGGAACAGAAGAAAAGTTCAGGAAGACTCTAACCTCCAATTTTTGTCCAACTAGGTCAATAAGCCTGCCTATAAATCTCTGCTCAAGTATACTTCCTTTTAGGTACTGCTTATAGAATTGTCAAATTCCTTTAAAAAAAAACCTATATTCCCAAAAGTTGACTCACCTTTCCTAATATCCATTGTCTGCCAGATTGGAGCTTAGGCCCATAAATCCTCCTTCCTTTGGTAGTTCTCAAAGGCATTTAAAGAAGTGTTTATATATTATATCTAAATTTTTCTAGGGGAGAGGAAAGATTAGTCTGAAAGTGGTACTGCTGAAAAGCAGTATTCTATGGCACCATCTTAGTATAGCAAGTGTTCCTTAGCTTTGGTGGCCATACACAGCACAGCATCCTCCTTGAGGAATCAGACCAAAGCGCCAACAGTAATTGTGACTCCTAGTAGGAAATTATGCAAAACTCAAAAGCTACCACATGACAGCCTAGTGGTAATTGCACAGTGGTAGATTATTACCCAGCAGTAGCATATTGAAATTGGCCCTTGTTTGAAACTCTTTGCAACAATATGGCAGTAAGAAGCGAAAATCTGCATTCCTATGTTAATATACATCATTGCAGTTATGACTGATAAACCAAAGGCTAATTTTATTATTCAAGGAGCACATTTTATAAAGAAAACAAGTCGAGGGGCGCCTGGGTGGCTTAGTCGGCCACCTATTATGTGCTTCCTATTTATGTGCTTCTATCCTCTCCCTCTGGGATGAAACTATATGAATATTAAACAATTTGCTGATACCTATGTGTCTCTATTGCTCTTTTCTGTATTTTTCATTCTTATTTTTCCTCTAAGATTGTCTTGGAAATTTTCTTTTTTAAAATTTTTTAATGTTTCATTTATTTTTGAGAGAGACAGAGACAGAGTGAGAGTGAAAAAGGGGGTAGAAAGAGAGGGAGACACAGAATTCAAAGCAGGCTCCAAGCTCGGAGCTGTCAGCACAGAGCCAGACACAGGGCTCAAACTCACAACCGTGAGATCATGACCTGAACCAAAGTCAGATGCTTAACCAACTGAGCCACCCATGTGCTCCTATTTGGAGATTTTTTATTGACTATTTACCAGTTCTATAATCTTGCCATAAATTTGTCTTACCTACTTTTAATTCCATCTGGGTTCTTAAGCTTACATACTTGTTTTGTATTCTAGAATTAAAACTGGTTAATAAATTCTGAATGTGTAGTGAAATTTTCCAGCTTTTTATCTATTTTCTATAACATACTAACCACAATTATATTAATATCTTTATCAGCTCACTTGCATATTTGGATCATTGTGGATCTTTTTCTATCATCTTTTCCCCTTTCTCTTTTCATGATCTTCTTTTCTTGGCATGCCTAAATGTTTTAATTTAATTTTTAATTTTATGTATTAAAAATTGTGAAGATTCTAAATGATAATAAAATCATATTGCTGGAAAAAATGTTCACAGTGAGATAAATATATAAATATATTATCACATTGTCTATATTCTACATGCACATGTTTATGAATATTTATATACAAAATACACTGGTAAAATGTTTAAGTATATAATATCTGATAAAGAAGCAGACACCTACATTGGAGGAGTAGCCAAAGAAGACTTTAAACTTATCCCTAATATATTATTTTCAAACAGGGAGCCTGGGTGGCACAGTCAGTTAAGCATTCGACTCTTGATTTTGCCTCAGGGCATATCGTAGGGTCGAGCCTTGTGTTAGGCTCTGCACTGACAATGCGGAGTCGGCTTGGGATTCTCTCTCTCTCTTACTCTCAATCTCTCTCTCTCTCTGCCCTTCTCCCATTCGCTCATGTGTGCATGTGCACACAGTGTCTGTCCACCTCTCTCTCAAAGTAAACAAATAAATAAATAAACTTTTAAAAAATCACAAAGAGATTATGTTTGTTCATTCTCATTATAAATATACTCGATTTAAATACATAAAAATACTTTGCTAAACATTATAACACTTTCCTACAAGCAATAGGATCAACTTTCTTATTCTGAAAACTAAGTTACTACAGCAGAGTTCAATCTTTTGAGTTTGTTTCAAGCTAAACGTTTGATTTCTGCTCTTCCAAAAGGTCATATGCAGTCCATATAAGAGTTTTATAGAATCTTAAAGGAGTCTCTGCAGATACATTAACATTTAAAACATGAAATAATTCCCCAAAAAAGTTTTCAAATGGCCATGTCTTTATGCTGAATGCAGAGATGTTAACTTCATGATGTTTGCATTAGTGCTTCATTCATTGTTGAGCACACTGAAGAACAGAGAATTTAAGGACTTTCTTTCATGTTAACAACTCACTAATTACACCTTTGTTTATTCCTCTTTTGTCTACTCAATTCCACCCTATGCTAGGAGTCCCAGGAGTATGAGGTTTGGTCATTTACCAAATGCATTTTTCATACCTATAGAAGGGCCTAGCCTTTAGGAAACAATCAATAGATATGGATGAAAAAATATAGATATGTGAATTTTTACTCTCATATTTAGCTTAAATTCTCTTAAATTCTGTGGTAACAGGTTTACAAATTCGGAGTCTCTACATAAGTTGTACCTACTACATAAAATAAATTCTCTTTATTCTGAAAGACTGATCAGTACTATATTTCAAGTCTCAACTTAAATGTTATTTCACAAAAAAAATCTCCCTAATCATTTCTTTATGAAGTATCTCTCAACACTTAGCAATTGTTTTGTTCTTCCCTTTGAAACAATAAAAAATTATATATGTGTATATATATATATATACACACACATAAATATATACATATATATATATATATATATATGTACACACACATATAGGTATCACATATTTTCTTGTTCATTATTTATCTCCTTATTACACCATAAGGGACATGAATAAATACCTTGACCAATTTCATCATTCTGTTCTCAGCACCTGTATAGATGAAGTGGCACTCCAGACTGAAAAGTTCCATCTGGATATTCCTGTTATCATATGAATTAGCTTTTTCTGTAGGGAAACTTACATTTATTTATGTATGATAGAAAGCCCATCCCAAATGTCTTAACTTGTTTCAGCTGTCCCTGTGTTTGCCAACAAGTTGTGTTTGCACTGACAACACAACACTGGAAAAAGGAAGGCCACGTATAGATCTCAGCAATTCTTCCTAAGCAATTGCCGGTGCCACGCAAAGGGAGTCAGGAGTTCAAGACTTAACGCTCTGATAAAGCCGCACGTCCCAAAGTGAGTCATTTACAGTGATACTGCATCATCAGTAAAGTGAATCCAGATACCCTATACATTATGGTGAACAGTTTCAAATCTCATCTCCCTACAGCGCTCCCAGTGAAATGAAGCTGAATAAAACAAATCCTGATTTTTCACATTTACTGTTATTAAAGAAAGGAACAAAGTAGTGCCAAGGGGAATGAAAGAATAAGGCTATGGCTATTCAGTTGTGAAGAAAGTAAATTAATAAAACTAACCTCATTTCTTTTGTACACGCTTTCAGCAGATGCCCCTGGAGAACAATTCCCTTTATGGAATAGAATAAGGATCAGGGACGGACTATGCAGCTTTGTAACTTGGTATTTTTTACTGATATTTGCACTTGATACGTCACAAGAAACTAATATGTCACCCTGTTTGCCACACGATGCTTGATATCTTTTCCTACGAGCTATTCCTTTCATAATGCTTACTAGAAACTTTGGTAAATACTATGTTCTTTTTAAGTACACCATATAAAAATTATTACCAGGGGAAAACAAAAACAATCCTGTGAACGTATAATTCTTTCAACCTTTAAAACATATATGGCACTCTAAGCTTATGCGAAATACTTAATCCGTTTTTTTTTTTTCTTGCTTGGCAAAAATTAATGCAGTGTGCTAGAAAAGCCTTTATCCACTATGACAAACTGAACAACCTCTGGCTGTTCATCTGCCATGAGGAAGATTTTTCATTTCAGTGGCTAGCTGAGTGATGTATGTGAAGATATTTTCCAACCTGTCTGGCTCACTGTCTCTTTGCTTTAGTGGATTCCATTTAAGAATTAGTCCAGCATCATTTAATAGCACCCAATATAGGAATACGTTTCTCTCAACAGGTTAGATGATAGATAAATACACATATAGACATATATCTATTTTTTAAGAAAAATGAAGCCCAGTACTCCAGAATATATTTTCATCAGAATTCTAATCTAATACTAACTTTAAGCCTACTTCCTGGTGATAGATAGTTTTATCAAGACTTGATGTTTCTATTAAGCATCTCTTCTAGATTAAAAGAATCAAAAGAATATAAATAAAATCAATCTACCTCTGGTATTAATCAATTGTTTTCTATAAAATAAAGAAATTGAAATTTTAATGTGCCTGTGTATATAGTTCTACAACCTCCTATCTTGATAAATAAATCAATAAAATAATTTTGTCAGTATATATCAAATACATTTCATGAAGTTTTTCATGTTCATTTTTCTTTTTTTCTTTTTTTTTTTTAAATTTTTTTTTAATGTTTTATTCATTTCTAGGAGAGAGAGAGAGACAGCGTGAGCAGGGGAGGGTCAGAGAGAGAGGGAGTCACAGACTGAAACAGGCTCCAGGCTCTGAGCTGGCAGTCAGCACAGAGCCCGACGCGGGGCTCGAACCCACGAACTGCGAGATCATGACCTAAACGAAAGTCGGACGCTTAACCGACTAAGCCACCCAGGCGCCTGATGTTCATTTTTCTTACACAAGAAACTTTTCTAAATTATATCACATGGAAAATTTTCCATTTAAAGAGTAAAATTAGGGGCACCTGGGTGGCTCAGTCAGTTCGGCGTCCAACTTCGGCTCAGGTTATGCTCTCACGGTTAGTGGGTTCGAGCCCTGCTTCAGGCTCTGTGCTGACAGCTAGCTCAAAGCCTGGAGCTCGCTTCAGATTCTGTATCTCCCTCTCTCTCTGACCCTCCCTTGCTCATACTGTGTCTTTCTCTCTCTGTCAGAAATAAATAAAAACATTAATTTTTTTTTTTTAAGTAAAATTAGTAGGTGTGTCGGTGGCTCACTCTTGATTTCAGCTTAGGTCATGATCTCACGGTTTTGTGGGTTCAATCCCTGCATCAGGCTCTGTGCTGACAGTACAGAGCCTGCTTGGGATTCACCCTTTCTCTCTGCCCCTCTCCTGCTTACACTGTCTCTGTCAAAATAAATAAACTGAAAAAATTTGAAATTTAGATAATTCCACAGAATTACCAATTAATATAAAAAAATGTGGATGCTGGGTTAGTAAAACAAGAGATCTCATCATTTAGCTAGCAGACAGGAATGGAGACTTTTCAGATATTATGAAGCAATATTCTCTTTCTTTTTTATTTTTGATTATTATATGATTAAAAGCAATCTTCTAACTTTCAAATATTGAGTTCTATAGAAATTATTAGCTGAGTTAGCAGGAAAATATTGACACCTGGAATTCACACCAAAATTATTACATTTCTGGGGGTGGTTTGTAATCTGAATTTTAAACAGGATTGCAAGATGATTTTCAAGTCAACAGCCTAGCACAAATATCCAGGCACAGCTGAGGAATTATTTGTATAACCCAGATTAATATAAGTGGAGCATTCTGAAAATTTAAGTGCAATTTTCACTCAGGCAATCACTGAAAGAAAATACCTATCAAAAGTTACCAACATAGGAATGGTTAAGCATGGGAATAATAATATTAATTGCACAGTTCATACATGTAGCTGATGTTCAATAAATGTCTGCTAAATGAATGACCAATTAATTAAAAAAATAATAGTATGTCTTTTAATGAGGTATCACTGAATCAGAATAATGAAAATGTGTTAGTACATAATTACAATACATAATATATAAAATATAATATATGGACAGTCATCCCTCCCACAACTTTCTCAGTAATACACACACAGATGCCTGAGATACACTCCTCTTCCGAGAAGCTCATTCCTTCCTAGAGTAATGGGAACTAAGACTCAGCAACCACACTTTCTTTTTCTTAACTCAACATATGGACTAGAGGTTGTGCTGCTATTTTATCAACTTCAGTAATGAATTTTAATCAACACAAATTGGATTAAAAGTCTAGCCTGTGTTCGTTCGTTCATTCTTTCTTTCTTTATTACATTTATTTGTTATTAAGAGACAGAGACAGACAGAGCATGAAGAGGGGAGGGGCAGAGAGAGAAGGAGACACAAAATCCGAAGCAAGCTCCAGGCTCTAAACTGTCAGCACAGAACCTGACATGGGGCCCAAACACACGAACCGTGAGATCATGACCTGAGCTGAAGTCAGGCGCTCAACCGACTGAGCCACCCAGGCACCTCATAGGCTGTGTGGTTTTAAAAGTCTAGCCTGTGTGCTTGTCCCTATAAATGCACCTTGAAGTCTTTTAGTAACCACAGATAAAGATGAGAGACTATTTCCTGATTTTATGGTTGTTATTATTGAGTTGAAATTATAATATAGCCCACAATTATCAGGCACAATTGTAGCAAAGTGAATCAGCTGAAGTGACTTAAAAAAATGAAAATGTGAGTTGCTTTGGTTGAGAGTGGGGTAAGGATTCATAAGTAGACAGGAGTTTGTGTGGATTGAACATTCCACAGATTGTCCACAGTACGGAGTGGGTCAAGCTTTCTCATCAGTCTGCCCAGATCTTGGCCAAGAAAGGAAGAGGGAATGCTGATACTTGAACACTGTCATCAAGCAAACATAAAAAAATTGAGTCCTACTATCATCAGCTTCCAAAGGGAATTATCCCTGTTAGATATATTTTTAATAATTACTGTCCATCTCTACCCTATTGTGGGAATTTTAAACTCACTTTTTCATTAAATATTCAATTTCCAACTTCCTTCTGTGTTTTAAGCATTCTTTAAAGTCGGGAAACTTACCTGCCTGGTGGAGTCTGTATGTAGTTTATATGTGGAGTTTGTATGCTGTTGGACAATAAGTAATGAGATACAAAAGTATTTGATTGTTATATCTCATACATAAAATAAATTTGGCCATTATGGTAGAGAGTATCTGTGGCTGGCTTCAGAGTATGTGGTCAGAGAAGGCATACAAGACAGACTTCGGAAGCAAGACCTGAATAACAAGAGCCAGTCCACCACGCAAGTGGCTGGGGGAAGAGATGTTCACCCAGAGGCAGAAATTTACGCAACATCTTGAAGTGGAACAAAAACTGCATGTTTAATACAAAAAAAAAAAAAAACAAAAAAAAACAGTGTTGCTAGAGGGCAGAGAGATAAAAGGAAAATAACAGAAGAGGAGGCTGGTGAGAGAGGTAGAAGGCATTTCACGTAGGATCATGAAAAATGAGATTAGAGGAAATTTTTTTCAAAAGCTAATGGGAGGCTATGGAAATTTTAAGCAGGGGAGTCACTGGCCCAATTTATTTGTTATTTAATTAGTATTAGGTCATAATGTCTGCAGTCCAGAAAGTAGAAAGGACAAAACTCCCAGTGGATGATCAGTTTGGGAGGGTTTTAGGGTGATTATGGCACTTTCTCAAGGGTGGTGATAGTGGATATAGACAGAGATGAAAGCTTTGGAGTATATTTTGGATAGAACTGATAGTATTGTTTGAGAGAGATAAGAAAAAGAAAGGAATAAAGAGTGACTTTGGTTTTGATTATTTGGTTGGTAGTTTGTTTTTGGCCTGATTTGTGGATAAGATGATAATGACATTTACTGAAATGGGGGGGGAGGGAGGAGGGAATGGGTGGTGTGAGAATTAAGAATTATTCTCTGTAAATATTAATAGTATGATAAACATCTGAAATTAAAAATAAATTAAAACATAGAGCAAGCTTGCTATTTTCTCCAAACCTTAAATTCATCATTTATCAAGTAATTACAAATCAGTTACTATGTGGTAGATAAAGGACACATGGTGAACTTACTTTCAGATCACTGCTTTTTCCTGTGACCATCAACTCTCAGTAATTATCATGCATTCCTTAGACAACATAAGAGCCAAGAATTAAGAATATAAGGTGTAATAATAAAGAGTCCTACTATAGCAGAGTGTTGCCTTCAGTTCATATTAGTATACTTTGCCTTTCTAAAGTCATTTTAAAGTGCTTTGCTTTAGTCCAGTTTTATTTTAAGGCTTGCACTATTAATGCTGTCTTGCAGTAACTGCTTTGGATCACAATGGATCCTCCAAGATTTATGTTGCACCTTTAGCTACAAAATCCTGACAACATCTATTTTTCTGGAAAGTTTTTATATTATCATTTTTAGCCTCAATCCAGAGTTATTCCTTTTAATGTGGAAAAAGTTATAAACTGGCAACATCTACTCACTCAGTTCTTACGGTGCACAACAATATTCCATATTGCTAGAAGATGTTTATCTTTATTCACCTTTCCTTTCTTTTTCATGTAAAAGTCTCAAACCATTACCAGAAAAAAAAAAAATGGGGGGGCAGGCATTTTAAGAATGTCTTATGTAATCACTGTAACTTTTTTGTTTTGAAAATTCCCTGTATATGGATTTAAGTTAAGTGGTATACACACTCACTAACACATACACTTGTTATCTTTTACTTTCTGCTTATTAGAAGTCTTCATACAGGTAATTCAAAAACAATGAGGCAATCATAAAAGACACCCTATATTTGTTACAAGGCAGGGCAAGACTATATATTCAGAAAAATTCACAACAATACAGATAGATCTTGAAAAATAGTACAAGATTATTCTGAAAGACTTATTTCATGGTAACTATTTCATGATAACAGAAGGATTTTAGAGGGTGAAATATTTTTCACAAGTAATTAGGTTGGAAAATTCATGTAAGAGGAATGAAAGAATATAATGTAAAATTCCACAAAAACTTCAGGTTATAAAGCCTCATCCTCAAAAGCATAAAAAAAAAAGAAAAACAACTCCCAAATATTACTTTAATTCTGATACTAGGATCATCTACTTTACTCAATTATCTGGGTAGGATGAATAACAATAAGGATGCTTCGGTTTGCCATGATACTAATAGTAGCAAGTGGTTATCGCAAAATAAAAATAAGAAAATAAATTTTTCTAAAATCTTATTTGTTCTTTTTTTTAAGTTTATTTATTTTGAGAGAGAAGGAGAGCATGCATGCACGAGCAGGGGAGGGGAATAGAGATAAGGGGAGAAAGAGAATCCTAAATAAGCTCTGCTAACAGAGTGAAGCCCGACACAGGGCTCAATCTCATGAACCATAAGATCGTGACCTGAGTGTAAATCAAGAGTCAGATAGTCAACCCGCTAAGCTACTTAGGTGCCCCTGTTCTTTTCAATAAAAATACCGTAGATGAGAATTTTAGTTATGTCAAGTAGTATAATCTGTGATCACTTGTTCTTCAGTTCATATTAGGATACTTTCCCTTTCCAAAGTCATTTTAAAGTGCCTTTGCTCTAGTCCAGTTTTATTTTAAGGCATGCACTATTAATGTTGTATTGCAGTAACTGCTTAACATAATATAACATAACTACTTAAATATAATATTTAAGGCACTGATATAGTATACAAAGGTGTTTCTGTGTATGAATGTATACATAAATGTATAAATGGAGGATTTACAGTGTGTATCTTTCACTCTGTGGATTTCATTATATTAAGGTAATGACACAAGGAGAGGCATATTGACAATATCCAATGCGTAAAACATTTTTTCCAGAATTAGACTAAGACCCTGTGCCTGAGTGGCTTAGAAATTAGAGTCAGTACATTTTGGAAAGCATAATAATCCTGTTATTTAGAATAAAGAAAGATTGTTTCCTATTGGTTGGTATTTAAGAAGGCTATGTTTAAAACGTAAAATGTGAGCCAGGACTTGGAGGATTAGTAGGATTTCAACAAGCCTATGTAATAATTTAAGTTAATAACAGAGACATAACAGAGTCATGAAGGAGGACATTATAAGATGCCAAAAAAAATCTAAGCAATTGGTATTTGAATGTGGTCTGAGGAAAAACACTGGAAAGGGGGAATCTGGAAGTAGACTGGTTTTTGTTCATTTAATGATGCTAAAAAGCTGAATATAACTTGGTTCATTTTGTATAATCATAGCTATGAAAAGAACAATAGACTTCGACAGCAACTACGGTTGTCTATGAGTCTTAGGATTACTATCTTATTTCTTTCCTTTTCTGTTTTGTTTAGCTCCAAAATTTCTATCAAAGTTACCTATTTGCATTTAAAATCAACCAAGCTCTACAGAGATCCCAGAAAGTGGACTCTGGTAAGAATGCAATGGTAAGAATTGCAGTTTTCCCAGGATCCTATCTGCAGGCTCTCCAATGAGAGATCCTCGGGATCTCATTTATTTAGCTAAGTTTTGGGTTTCCCAGAGCCAAATAAATACCTAAAAGGGGTGCACTGCCAGATTAGGAAGCTTGTCGTTTCACAAATTTTCTTGAGGTTGGCAGGTGACCTCATGTCAATCTAATGTATTCCGTGACCAACCTATCCAAGCACAAGAGTCTTAGAGTTTGGTGGTGAGCAAACAGCTTTCAAGGCCATGACCCCTGTCCGCCAATTTTACAGTTTGGCTTCTGAGTTACCCATCGATAACAGATTATTTCTTTCACAGGATTTCTTTATAGTCGTGAATGCTCTAATTGCTTTTAATAGTCCGACCTCCGCCTACTTACACACAAAATGTGCCATTTTGATGTGCCATTCCTCTAAACAGTCCAAATTTCTTGTTTTAATATATTTCCTCAAGTTCCCCAGTGGTTTATGCTACGGACTTACCTCAAGGCTCTTGCGAGCCTCTCCGCGGCGGCCTTCTTGCTGTCTTCAGGCCGGGGATACCATGATTCTCCTCTGTGGAAATAACCCTCTCTAATTCCACCAGTGCGTAAAGGCTTCCGGCTGCCTGTGCACGGCTCCTGAGCCCTGTTAGGCCCTCGCGAAGGCGCCTACCGCGCACACCAGGTCGGCCGCAAACCCAAAGGCCGCCTGTGCCCCAGTAGGTCTCACTGAAACGTTTGGATCCTCACACCCCAATTTTGCAGCTGGGAGGATGGAAAGAAAGGAACTCTAAGAACTCGCAACGCGAAATAAGGAGAGCTCCATCGGAGAAAATCTTACCAATCTCAGCGAGCGGAGCAGCAGCGACCAAACAGGCTCCGGGAGAGGCTTCATCTGCGTGGAGGGGCAGTCCTGAACTTGCGGCAGCTGTCTCGGGACCCACATCCCTGCCACGACCGTCACAGGTCAAAACTAAAACTATTTGGTAACGAGTTTGATGCCCTTTACTCCAGGCAAAAGAGTGCACGGAACGGAGGAGTTCAGCACCTCCACAGCCGCTCAGGCTGCTTCCGGCGGGATTTTGGGCGGGAGTTTTAGACCCTGAAGGCTCAGCGGCGGGAATCGGGCAGGATTGGCCTGGAGCTTGCATCCTTGACCGTATTTAGAAAGATGGAGGAACGAGGAAATAAGTATAGAGCCCAGAGTTAGTTTAGATTTGGGGCTTTGGCGGACTGGATATTCAAATTCTTGGTCAAGCCGCATTTAGAGGTATACGAAGGTCAGTTTGCTGACTTGCCAGGGCCAGAAAAGGAGAGGCTCCATTTGGGGTCTGGAAATTTATTTCAACAGGGCCAAATTTGTTCTGTACGTATAGCCTGAAGTTCTAACTGTTCTGTGCCAATGTCTGCACGTTTTCAAAGTCATAAACGACTGTTTGAAGTAGAAAAAAATTGTAAATAAAATTTGAACATCTTTGAAAATCGTATAGTCCTATGAATTATTTTTGTTTCAATGAATTGTAAAAGTTTGAGAAAGGACATTCGATCAATATCTCGATTCGTAATAAGGGAGATAATTTATAAAAACATTTTAGTGAATATGAACCAGGGAAGCTTTTAAGATTCTATAATTACAATTTAATATTATCATTTTATTGTAAAATATATTTTATAAATTCCATTTATTACTATATTAGTATTATTATATCATCAGTAAATAAAATAATCATTTTTTTCGAATGGAAAGTGCATTCTAATATCTATAGCCTTTAACTTTCAATAACTTTTTTAATACACATTTCAAAAATACATTCACATGCATAGGTATAGAAATTTAGTTCACCAAAATATTTATTCCTCCATGTTTTTCTTTAAAGCCCTCTTTTGATTGTTTGGCACTTAAATTACTACAATCATTTTTGGTCCTCATTGTAACAAGCACTCTGTCCACTATATTAAAAATAAACATTTTATTTAAGTACAGTGCTTATTCTGTCCCTAAAGTGAAATTTTAATGATTACATTCATGAAATTTAACTAATAGTGTAACTAGATATACCCATCAAGATTTTTTTTATATGTAGAAACTGATCTTCAGAGGAAAGCTTATAACTGTGTCCAAGAATACCAAGAAATAGTAATTACTCCAATTATTTATTCACCTACTACGAGCCAGATGATTTTTTAAATGCTATAAATCTGTATGATGTCTAACGTTAACAAAATATTAGTGCCTTGATTCATCAGACTACAGAGGATTGGCATTTAACACTGTAGTCCCATATCAGAAACCTGATAAATGGCTGGTGTTGACAATAGAAAACAAATATCCACCAAAGCTGAACATGATTTATTTCTACACTGTGTTCCCATTCTGGTTAGTTGTGAGCACGATATACATGTTCTCATTTTATTTCCTACAATGTCTGCATTCAGAAATGCAGTACTTAGATGACTGGGGATTTCCTTGATTCTTCTGATCTACATAGGCTCCTACACTCTGTTGCTAGAAGAGATGTATATTATATACTCTGGTTTAAAGAATAGAGAACTGGCATGATGATTTTCTTTTTTTTTACATTGAATATTTTTTGCACCAATATGTCTAAAATTAAAATTTATGTTTTCATGTTGTTTTCCACAGAGCAGTGTTCCTCAGAAACTCTTTCCTTGCCGATGTCATCTTAAAATATCAGAGAAACAAAAGGGTTGAATAAAGTTACCAGATTTGGAACACTAGCACTCCTGTCCTTGTACCCACTACACCACACACACACACACACACACACACACACACACACACAGGCAGAGCACTCCTTGGTCCTTGGTCTTGCTTTTGTGTTTTATAAACATATTCTAAATAAAATGAAAAATAAAAGACATCCTTAAACACTGCTTGATTAACCAGAGGAAAAAGTACTGAAGTCAAAAACAACAAAAATCAAGGAATGAGGAAGTGGGTTACAAGAAAAAAAGAAAGAAAACTAATTTACAAATTACCAATGTCATAAATTAGTCACAATATTCATTAAGTGAAATTAGTTAGCTAGAAAACATGTATGTGTATATGCTATGATCCTACTTTTTAGAAAATCTAAATATATATACAGTGAAATATTGAGGGGCATCTGGGTGGCTCAGTCAGTTAAGCATCTAACTTTGGCTCAGAACATAATCTCACAGTTCCTGAATTAGAGCCCCACATTAGAGCTTGGGATTCTCTCTCCCTCTCTGTGTCCCTCCCCCCACCCGTGTGTGTGATCTCTGTCTCTATGAAAAATAAATAAACATTAAAATATTTTTAAAAAGAAATATTGAAATATAAAAAGATAGGTATAAGTATATTTTCTACTGCTGTCTAAAATTAAATAAAGGAAAAGAACATGAAGAGGGGGAAATCAGTGGTTCAAATTATCAAAATGTGAACTAGTTTGACATCAAAATTAAGATTCACAGTATTGAAAATTTATCACAACCTCAGTACTCAGATTTATAACATCTATGACAGAAAAGAGTAGATGTTCTCAATCCACAGACAGTTTTCAATTTTGTTTTGGTTTTAGAGATTTGGTAAACTGGTACCAAAAAAATCAGCAAAGGAAAGGAGCAGGCAATCCCCAACTGATGAAATACAAATAACATCAACAACAGAAATAATAACATAATAACCACATAAAAAGTCACAGACAAATAACAATAAGAGATATAATTTTCTACGTATTAACTTGGAAAAGGTAGAAGTTAGTAGCTAATTTAGTGTTAATAATACACTTTAAAGGATGGCTTCATTCAGTGTTGCTGAGAGTATAAGTTGATTAAAATTTCCAGAAAGCAATTGGCTATGTGCATTGCAAGCTTCTTAATATTTAAAAAATCTTTATGAAACACTTCACCTATAACTTAAATTCTTATATAATATTCAGAAGTATGTACTAATACAGGTATCTATGCAGGTTCATGAAAATAACATATATTATCCATAAATTGAAACAACCTAAATTTTAAGCAGAAACTGATTAGATAAATTAACATATTGATAAATACAGATTTGTACAGTGTTGGTAAAGTCTATTTCAAAAATATTCTAATATCACAAATTAGTCACAATATTTTATTAAATGAAATGTGTTTGGTAGAAAACTGTATATATGTGATATTATTCCAATTTTCAAAATCTAAAATAGATATGCACTGAAATATTAGAAAATTCATTACTCACTGAATTTCTAAATGCTGGAAATAGAGGTAACACATTTTCTGCATGTTCTCAACAGACACACATTAGTTTTATAATTGGACAAAAACCATAAATACTGTTTGAAAAATAAAGTAAAATGAGTTGAAGTGGAATTAGGTAAACAAACCACTGGCATCATAAGGCATTTCCTTCTCCAGCTGCTCTTCTGGCTCGTCAGCCCATTTGAAGCAGTGAGAAGCCATTAGAGCAGGTGGCTGCTCATTTTATTTTGATATGGAAGATTAACCCCAGAATTATTTCTGCATTTACTAGAAAACAGTGAGTCATGACAATTGTAAAAACCATCTCCACTGATATATACTCAAATTCTTTTATATCAGGGCTTATCTCACATGGGATGAGTGTTAGAAAAGGATCTAAATTATTCAGAATATCTAAATTACTATTATTATTTAAATTCTCAGTGTTAGGCACTGTGTACCAAAATAAAATGGAAGGGCAATCACTAACTATACCACAATATTACTAGTGGTATTTTTTTAAACTGTGAAAGTGAAATTGTAACTAGTAATCTGATGTTGAGGCAAATCAACAGTCTCTCTACAGTACAAGAAAGTGGATATTTATCAGTTATTTTTATTAAAATTAACCTAAAATACGCCTGTCCATATGCACATACTCTTTTCTGTTCTTGATAGTGGCTCTGCTATATTCCCCCCAGATTCCTTTTGTTAATTAAATATCAACACCTTTTAGATCAATATTAGTACTGGTGTTATTTTGACCTTGTATTTGAAAAAGGCTTCTATTTCAGGGACAAGATATGCGAGATAAATTTAGAAGAAAAAAATAATTGACATTTAGTTTGCATTGTCTGGTAGGTTCAAAGAATTAGCCTTTGTGAGTTTGGCCAGAACATTAGTATTATCATACTGCAACCAGTATTTCTCAGCTTGCATCAAGAGCATAATCCACTTCTATAGAAGTGTTTTTAGTGTTTTGAGGCCATGTAACAAGAAACAAATTGATAATGATGAAAGGTAGATTGTAGTTAAAATAATTGTACAATGTTTAGGAAATTGCTAACAACACAAAATTATCTTTAGAACAAAATAAATATCTGTTAAACTATCTCAAATAAATTCCCTATAGACATAATACATGCAGTTTATAAATTAGGTTATACTGGAGGCTACCTTAGTTATTTAATCTTTTAAATCATACATTGTATTTAATATTTGAAAAAATATTAAGATTTAATTTTCATTAATAGGGACATTCTATTAGTTTTATTATATATGATGTTTGATGTCTTGGCAGACTATTAAAACCTAAAATGATAGTACATCAATCAGTTAATTTGGGGATGAAATATTTATCTCGTTAAAAATATAACTTGTGAGAATTAATTTTTCTATGTCAACTTAGCTAAATTCTGGTGCCCAATTGTTCCGTCAAACAGTAGTTTAGATGTTGCTGTGAAAGCTATCTGTTTATAGTTGACTTTAATTAAAGAAGATTACTCTTTATCATGTAAGTAGGCCTAATCCAATCAGTAGAGGGTTCTCTTTTTAAGTTTATTCATTTATTATTTCTGAGAGAGCGAGAGCGAGAGAGAGAACACAAGCAGGGAAAGGGAAGAGACAGAGGAAGACACAGAATCTGAAGCAGACTCCAGGCTCTGACCAGTCAGCATAAAGCCTTACATGGGGCTTGACCCCACTAACTGCAAGATCGTGAACTGCAAGATCATGAACTGCAATATCGTGACCTGAAGTGAAGTCGGTTCTGTAACCAACTGAGCCACCCTGGGAGCCCCCAATCAGTTGCAGGCCTTAAAAGACTCAGACTTTCTGAAGAAGCTCTTCTGTCTCAAGATTGCAACATGATAACCCTCTGAGTTTCCAGCATGCTAACCTGTCTTACAGATTTTGGAAACAAGACTGCAACATCAACTCTTAATGAATTTCCAGCCTGCTGGGTTACACTGTGGGTTACACTTTTCTAGCCCTTGCAATCATGTAAGCCAATTCCTTAAGAAGAATTTTTTTTTTTTTTTAAGTCTCTTCCTTCCTCTCTCTGCTTCTGATGGTTCTGTTTCCCTGGAGAACCCTAACTGATACAATGAACTTATGTGATTTGAGAGTTTCACCAGGGGGAGTTCACTGTGTCGAAAACTAATACTGTAAACTATTTTCCAAAATGGTAATATACAATTACACCTTGAACAACAGTATATGAGAGTCCATGCTGCTGTTCACTCTCACCTATCCCTGCTATCCTGCTACTGTTATCTTAAAAATATTGTCAGGTTGATGATGTAAAATGGTATTGCTTACTGTCTTACAGTGCATTTAGTTCTTACCAAGAAAAATCGGTTAGGCAAAGATTATCGTGCCATGGAAAAAAAAAAAACAAATAATAAAGGAAAAGAAAATTAAATTATTCGTATCTCATTGTATTCAGGTCAAATATTTATTTGGCATTTAATGTGTAGAATGGTATTAACCACTTAGGAATCTTACAAACTCATGAGACTAACCTAAGGTATTGTTGAGATTTAGAGCCAGGTCACATCACTCATACTGGAGCACCCTGCCAGTGACTCTGGCTGCTTCTTCTAGATAGCAGAGGTTGAAAGAGCTAGGATGCAGCATTAGTGTAATATTTGATAATATTGGTGTGGCAAGGGAAATAGAAGAGTCAATATTTTAGTTGTTCTGTCCCATAAAAGTAAAATTTTTGACATAGAATATGAATGTTTGGGAGAAAAATGGTATATTCAGAAGTTTAAAAATTATATGCATTAATGTGTACAGGAAGAAGTGGGCATAAACTATGGGTCACTGAAAGGTCAAGAATAGAGACAAGATTTGGGGGGCATTTCTTATTGGGATTAATAGTTGAAGTTAAAAAATTGACAAACAGCACGGTGTAGAAAGAAAAGACATTGAAGAAAATAATTTATTGTCATAGAAACCTAGAGACAAAAATGTTTCCCAGAAAAATCATTTTTTTCATTTTCTACTCCAGTACTGAACATTTGTGTCCACTTTCCACAGCTGTTCAAGAGTGTACCTGTCTCAATCTTTCAGAACCTTATTGTGGGGCAAGAATATCTAATATCATTATCAGGTGAAAGAAGGTTAATGTAAAATTTCCAACTTTATTTTATATACAAGGAAAATCTGAATAATAAATTAATACAAATTAAGAGGATGAATTTCTAACATTTTTTAAGTTATCAGACCAAATAGGAGATATATTCTGAGAGTGAGCATATCCTGTTTCTCCTAAACTCATCACTTAGATGTTTGCTTCACTATTAATTTGAACAATAATTTTGCCTACATGTACTTCATGGAATATAAGAAACAGAACTACATATGTTTTTGATCCATTTTAGATGATATAAAGGGTTTATTACAGAGCTAGGGAAATACTAATGGGAATATTCAGGGACTAGTTTTGGAGCAGCCCTATCATTGCAAACATTTTATCTCAAATTATTTCCATAATGAGGTAAGACTAAAACAAAGAGTAAGCTTTGCAAAGTATATACCAATTTCTCTAGTCAACAAAAGAACAATTTGTTTCACCTGCAAGTTTTTCCTCAAAATTGTATCTAACCAAGAGTGATTACCTTTCTCTTCATGTAGACTTGCTGTTAGTTTCTCTCCATTCAAAACAAACAAACAAACCAAAACACAACACTACCCTGTTTTGCAACAGCTGTGAAAATAATGAATTCTTCTTTAGTCACTGCTTGAAGAAGAAACTCTTACCTCTAAGAGTCTTCCATATTGACTCTTGCATTCACCAGCTCCTCTGAATATATGTACCTTTTTTTCCTCTGGCTGCTCAGGTTTAGATGAGGTCCTTCCCTTCAAGAAAGCAAGTCTTTTTTACACATACATTCTGATCTCACTTGTATGTGAAATCTAAAACCAAACAAACAAACAAACAAACAAGCAAACAAACAAATGAACACAAGTGCATAGATACAGAGGGTATATTATTTGTGGTTGCCAGAGGTGGGGGTTAGGAGTATGGGAGAAATCCATGAAGGTGGCCAAAAGGTGAAAGTTTACAGTTATAAAATGAGTAAGTCATGAGGATGCAATGTACAGCCTGGGGACTATAGTTAACAATACTGTATTGTATATTTGCAAAGTGCTAAAAAGGTAGATACGAAACATTCTCATCACACAAAAATTTGTAACTGTTCAGTGATGGAGATTAACTAAACTTATTATGGTGATCATTTCACAATACATACAAATATCAAAACCCAATGTTGCACATTGTATTTTACACCTGAAAGCAATATAATGTTATATGTCAATTATACCTCAATTTATGAAAAAAGCAAGTCATTTCAAATCTATTTTTTAAGCTCAGGTTAAACTCTTTAAGTTTGTGGGCTCAGTGGCAGATGATGTATTTATTTGGAACACTTTAGCATAGCCAGATATCACAATTCCTTTGTGAGTTATCTAAGTTTGTTTTTTCTTCTAATTATTTTTTGCTAAAAACAGTTATAGACAAATATTTCATTCAGTGAAAATCACACTTGAATGAACTCAAGTAATCATTCCTACTTGCTTTTGCAGATTCCCATTTCTGGTTAATATTCTTTGACCAAAAGATATTTAGAAATTCTATGTATGAGAGACTTCAACTTATCAGTATGTATGAGAAGTTGGAATCTTAGGAGTATGTCTTAAAGTAGATTTTTAATAGCAAGCACTGCTTATATTGATGGTTACAGATTAATTAAAATAGCAATTTATCCAAAGCTGTTTTTATGCACAACATATATATATTTAAAAAAACATCAATTGTCTATATTAAACCATCATATTAATTCTTTGTTATTCACAGTGGCTTCAGCAACTGATGGTGATTAGAGGTGGCTAAAACCTAAGGCCAACCTAATACTACTTTGGCATTCAGATATTCTCAGAAATGATTATTGCATTAATTGTAATCCATTATTTGCAGCAAAAACACTCCTAAGTAAGTAACTAAATCAAAAAGGAAAACTTCTGGAAGTCTCAAATACCCATGGGTACCACTATAATGAATCTGAGTCTTGGACACCAAAAAGGAAAATAACATGAAGACTTTGTTTCTTTGTTTCTTCTTCATTCTCCATATCTGTTACAGCCTCTCTTACTGCACTTCATTCTTCTACATATAGAAGATGATTTAGTTGTCAGCATTCCTCATTTACACACCTTTTCTTTTTCTAATTCCAAATTTGAGGGCAAATATGGAGGAAATCTGATTATTTCCATTTGGGGGACATGCCTATTGTTAGAGCAATCAACTACATCTAAGAAAAGACTACATCATTTTACCTATTTAGAATTTAATGGCAGCCACTAGACCAATCTCATTGACTAGACAACAAGAGAGAATAAAAGTATGAATTTCCTCATTCTCACTATACAATTAGAATCAGGAATTGGACATGTCTCAGGATTTAGAGTCCTAAGATCATTTGTCAGAAGAAAGGGTGGTCATCATCCATAATTCAAATGAAAGATATCTACTATAACTAACTGTACCACTTTTGGATAGCCTGAATTTGCATAACTGACACATTGAATCTCAGACAATATACCTACCAACGGAAAGATATGTTTCCACACAATGTATTCCTAACTGTGTGACATTTGGCAAGTGATATAATCTGCTGTGCTTCTTTTTGGGTAGCTGGAAAAAGAAGAAAAGACAATACCTGTTTAATGAAGTTGCTGAATGACGTAATACATGATAAGGAAATAAAGAATTGAAAACAATATTGTATAATTAAAATTCTGTCGCAGGGTGCAGTTGGTTAAGCGTCTAACTTCAGATCAGGTCATGATCTCAGGGCTTGTGGGTTTGATTCCTCCCCCCAACCCCTCTGCCACCCCGGTCAGACTCTATGCTGACAGCTCAGAGCCTGGAGCCTTCTTTGTGTTTTATTTTTTAATTTTTTAAAAACATTTAATAGTTTATTGTCAACTTGGTTTCCATATAACACCGAGTGTACATCCCAACAAGTGCCCTTCTTTATGCCCATAACCCCCCTTCCTACTATCAGCCCTCAGTTTGTTCTCAGCATTCAAGAGTTTCCCATGGTTTGCCTCCCTCCCTCTCCCCAACTATTTTTCCCCTTCTTCTCCCCCTTGGTCCTCTGTTAAGTTCCTCCAAATCCGCCTATACGTGCAGACATATGGTATCTGTCCTTCTCTGACTGACTTATTTCTTTCAGCATAAAGATTAACTTTCATTGAGCTTTTATGGCAAAGTCAAGTTTTTAAAAAATGCTACAATTAAAATCTTAACTGTTTTTAATACTGTGTATTTAAACATTGAATAACTTTTTATCATAAAACCTGACAAAAAGTTATTAAAATATTATTCTGTACTCAACTTTTCATGAGAAGACTTTCATTTATATAGAGTGAACAAAATATTTAACACAGACTAGATTGTAAGAGATACCAAAAAAAAAAGAGCAAATTGTACACAGATGATATCAAGAAGGCTAAAATGTATATAGCTTTATAAAGAGGTAGAGGAGGAGCAAACTCAAAGTTATGACTTTAATAATAAACTATTCATAATGGAAATTTGGAAAGACAATTTCCCAAGACTTGAAGTTTTAGAATAACTCTTTGAATAAAAAGAAATTCATAATGTGTACCTTAAAATATTGAAGATATTTATAGGTGAGATATTTTTTAACCTATATATTAAAGAAAAATCAAAGCATTAACAGAAGAAAACTAGAAAATAAAATGTAAACTTACAGCTTTTGAAACATAAAACAGTATTACTTCATTTTATTCATTTGTAATCAAATTTAATGGTAAGAATTTCTCTATTATAATTAACAGTCTTTGTGAAGAAGGAATGAGCCTAAAATTTTAATTTGAAGATAAAATTACAGGTGGCAATCATTCAAATTTGTATTGACTTTGAGAAGGGCTTTGATGACATCACCAGAAAATTCTGAAATATCTTCCAAAAAAAAAAAAACCTCGGAAGATAAGAATATTAGGCAAATTCATATATTAGTAACCCCCAACTGATTGGAGGATAATGTTAAACAGATGGTGATGACAGATCTGGAATTAGCCTGAATCAGTGATATTCCCCAGAGGTCAGACCTGGTTTCAATTTTTAAAAATATCTTTTTGATGACCTGGTTGAAATAGTTGGGAGCCTGGGTTTTTATATTTAAAAAATAGTCTTATGATCATCTGTATATGTGTGTATTTGTATGTGTGTGTGTGTGTGTGTGGGTGTGCATGCGCTCTAAACAAATATAGTTTAAAACACTAAACTAACATAATCCAAATAGTCTTATTAATATCTTTTGAAAATTATGCTCATTATTCTAATAGGTAATAAGGATATATAAGAAAGCCAAACCCTCTCAAATGTTGAAATAATACAATAAAAATATAGTTAACAAAGAACTTCTAAGCCCGTACCTTTATAATTTGGTTTAACTAAGTAATTTTAGTTTGTACCGAATCATGACTTTTAAGTTACTGGACCAAAAATTAGGAAAAGCCTTAGGCAATGTAGTGAATATTACATTTTCATCACTCAACATCCTGATACCCTGGAGATTTTTTAGTTGTAATGAGTTCATAAAGTCAACTAAAAGATGTTCTTTCTTCCCAATGATTAAATTCTGTACTCTCTAAATACACCTTTTTTTCCCTGCACCTTATAATTATTTATATGACAAGTTTTTATGACTTTTTCTAAAGTAAGCCTAGCGTTTCAAAACCGGCTTTAAATGCTACACAATACTCATAGATTTTTAAAAAAATAACTAAACTAAAATTGGCTATAAAGACATAAGCTTCGTAAAATGATAATTTAACGTTCTATTGTTCTTATTGCTGGGACAAGAAATTTTGTGTTTTAAGTAAGTTTAACTTTTACACTGTATTCCTGGTTGAATATAAAGAAATGGCTTTCATAAAACTGGTCCGTCATACCTGCAATTGAAAGTGTTGAAACAAATCAGTGAAATTGTAATCCTGGCACAATTAAGGCTTTTAAGCAAAGGTGACACACACAGCAAAACAACAGATAATAGCTTATTCCTTTGTTGGCAGATGCATTCTATAACATACTTGAATGAGACTAGTTTCCCCAGTGGTGTAATGATGATGAGTGAATAAGTAAGCATTGCTGGTTTATCATACTCTTTTTTACATGTATATACATACAAACTAAACAAAGAAAATTTCATTCAATACAGTCAGAAGGCAAAATGTCTTCAAACCTTGAGACTGTCCTTGTGAAATGATTGCCTCTGGAAAGAAAAGCAAAGAAAGCAAACACACAGTACCCATTAAAACATTTTGGACTGAATTGAACTGTCTATTGCACACTCGATTAATCTTTTATAAGTTTATGTCTTTTCATTTCAAAACACTTTAATTTACTGTAAAAAGTAATAGGGTGCCTGTCATCAATATATGATTTGTAATGCTTTAATAAAGGGTATGATATCTTATATCCAACTTTTGTGGATACAGTCTAAAGTTTAATGTGCCCTTACAATTGCACTATTGTGGTGAAAGCTGTATAGTTTCATACATGAAATAATAAATATTATATGTATAATATTTATTTTTCTGGAGCCCTTTACTATTTTTTTCTGAAACAAGTAAATGTGTCTTATTGATGACCATCTTTGAAAAATGTCAATATTCTTACTATGTAATGTATGTTCAGCACCACTTTGATAGGTTTGTGTACAACACTCATCTCTTTCCTTAAAGCATTGCAACATTCATAGTTATTTCCTACGGTGAACAAAAATATTAGTGACAATAAACAAGATGAAACCTGAAGATCTAATGTACACAATCCATATTGTTTTATTTTGTGCAAATTAATGCAGGCTTACAAGAACATAAACTTTATTGTTAAATAAATTAGTTTTCTGGAAAAGTGCTTTGGTCAATGGTAATAAACCTAACACAAGACATTTTCTTGAGTCCTTTACTTTTCATTTTGGATGCTTTGTAATCTATTATTACTACCACTGGTGAGTTTAGAGTATGATGTATATTTAAGGGACTTAATTCAAGGTTGTTGTACATAATAACTATTGCTAAAGTCATTAGCAGTTATATGTTGGTATGATTTATTATAAACCTTTAAACTGAGAAGCAATAGTTCTACATGGATATAAATACCCTTTAACATTCCACTTTACCACAAAAATGCATATGTCTATCTCAAAATTGGGGAATTAATTTTTAAGTTCAGAAAAAGTCTTCTAATTTATTCTGAGAGGTTAAACGCTACAACATCATTATATTCATCAAAATACTCCGAATGTGGGGTGCCTGGGTGGCTTAGTCGGTTAAGCGTCCGACTTTCGCTTAGGTCATGATCTCGCGGTTCGTGGGTTCGAGCCCCGCGTCGGGCTCTGTGCTGACTGCCAGCTCAGAGCCTGGAGCCTGTTCCAGTCTGTGACTCCCTCTCTCTCTGACCCTCCCCTGCTCACGCTCTCTCTCTCTCTCTCTCTCTCCTAGAAATAAATAAAACATTAAAAAAAATTAAAAAAAAAATACTCCGAATGAGTCAAACAGGTCAACCCTAAGTGGGTCTCACAAGTTTTATAAGTTTATTAAAATAAATATCTGAAGTACCCCTTTTTAAAATAAAATATATTATTTAGAAATATGCAAAAAAAGAAATGTACAGATTACAATGAAATTTGAACATTTGCTGATTATCAAAAGTAAACAAGGTTTTCTGTATTTCACATTACTTGTGATGTCAAATATAAATATCATAGATGACAATACTGTTTTTTCTATTGTTTAGATTTATTAAAATCTTCATTTTCCATTACTCATATGAAATGCTGTGCTAATGTTAAACTGCATGTCTTATTAAGTACATTAAGTAAATGAAAAGAGGAAGTCTCTATCTAGATTGTTTACTGTACCTTTATAATAAGACAGATAATGTAAATTATATAATTGTGTTCTTTTGTACGTTGGTTAGGCTATTCTAAGTCCTGTGCATTTTCAGATGAATCAGTGTGTCGAATTTTACAAAACATTCTTCTAAGACAATGATTGAAATTATACTGAATCTATAAATAAATAGGAGTGACAACTGACCTTTTAAAAATATTGGGTTTCCTGATTCATGAACATGAATCATCCCTTCATTTATCTGTCTTCTTTATTTTTATCACTTAAAAAATTTTTAAGTGTATATTTATTTGTCAGACTTACTTCTAAGAATTTCATCAATGCTGTACTATCATGAATGGCATTGTTTTCTGTTTACAGTTATTCATTGTTAATATGAAGAAATCCAATTGATTGTATATATTGACTTTGTATCCTAAAAATGGGTAAACTCACTTATTTTTCCCTTTTGTAGATCTTTTGAGATTCCTAAGAATTTCCATGTAGATTATAATGTAGACAGTCTACTATATAGACAGTCTACTTTCTCATCTGGGTTGTTTCTGGGCTTGCTTACTGCACTAATGAGAACCCCCAGTATAATATTAAATGTAAATGGTGAGAGTTGTTATCCTGTCTGATTCTTCACCTTAAAGGAAAGCAGTTATTCTTTCCCCATTATGATTTTACCCATAGGCTTTTTTACAGATGCTAGTTATCAGTAACAGAGGCTCATAGTTTTCTGAGTTTTTTAAATCAAGAACAGATGCTAAATTTTTCTTTTTTTTAATTTTTAAAAATGTTTTTTAATGTTTATTTCTTTATTTCTGAGAGAGAGAGACGGCGTAAGCAGGGGAGGGTCAGACAGAGAGGGTGACATAGAATCTGAAGACAGGCTCCAAGTTCTGAGCTAGCTATCAGCACAGAGCCTGACGGGGGCTTGAACCCACAAACTGTGAGATCATGACCTGAGCCAAAGTCAGATGCTTAACCAACTGAGCCACCCCGGAGCCCCCTAGATGCTAAATTTTTCAAAAGTTTTTTTTTTTTTTTTTTTGGCAACTATTGAAGTGACCATATGTTTTTTTTTTTTTCCTTTAGCCTGTTTTATGGTGAATTAAATTGATTTTTTAATGTTGAACAAATGATGCTTTCTTATGGTTAATTCCATATGTTCATATTTCAATTATCTTTTTTTTAAGTTTATGTGTTTATTTTGAGAGAGAGAGAGAGAGAGAGAGAGAGAGTGTGTGTTTGTGTGTGTGTGTGTGAAGTGGTGAAGGGGCAGAGAGAGGAGAGAGAATTCCAAGCAGGCTCTGCACTGTAGTGTACCCCTGAATTATCCTTTTAATATATTGTTGTGTCTGCATTTTGTACAGATATGTTCATTGGAATTTTTGATATGTAGCTTTATTTTCTGGACTATCTTTGGTTTTGGTATTATACAACTGTTGAACTCAGAATGGATTGGAGATATTCTATTCTCTCATCCTTTGGAATAATTTTTATCAAATTAGTATTCTTCTTTTTGGTAGATTTGACTAGGAGTCAGTCTGGCCTGAGTTTTCCTTTTGAGAAAGTTTTAACTTACAGATTAAACATTAATTAGAGGTAGGGCTATTGAGATGTTTCTTTTTGAGTTAGCTTTGATAATTTACTCTATTAAGTAATTTGTCATTTCATTAAATTTGTTGAAATTAGGCTAACATCAGTCAAAATAATCCCTTATTCATTTGAAAATAGACAAAAATCATAAATAAATTGGCACTGAAGAGAATATACAGGCAGCAAGTAAACATGAAAACATATTAACCACCATTAGCCAGTAGGAAAAGGTAAATTAAAACCACAATGAGAGGGGTGCCTGGGTCGCTCAGGTCCAACTTCAGCTCTGGTCTTGGTCTCAAGGTTCATGGGTTCAGTCCCTGAGTGGGGCTCCACACTGGCAGTGCAGAGCCTGCTGGGGATTCTCTCTTCCTTTCTCCCTCTCTTTCTCTCTCCCTCTCTCTGCCCACCCCCACTTGTGATCTCTAAATAAATAAATGAATGAACTTAATAAAATCTCAACGAGATCACTATACAGCTATCAAAATGGCTAAATTAAATATATACAGACAATATCTAATGTTAGTGAGGATGTGAAGATACTGGAACACTCATACATTTCTGAGCAACAGTTTGGTATTTGCTAAAAAAAAGAAAAAAGAAAAAGCTAAGTATAAAATTGCCACATGATCTGACCCAGTAACTGTACTCCCAGGCATTGGAATAGTGAAGATTTCTGTTTTATTCATACAAAAACAGATGACATAATTGTGTATAGCATCATCATATGTAACAGTCTGAACAATACAAATACTGTTTAACTGATAAATTGTTAACAAACTTTGGAATACTATTCAGCAACATAAAAAAATAAACTAAAAGGGGCGCCTGGGTGGCGTAGTCGGTTAAGCGTCCGACTTTTGCTTAGGTCATGATCTCGCGGTTTGTGGGCTCAAGCCCCGCGTCGGGCTCTGTGCTGACTGCCAGCTCAGAGCCTGGAGCCTGTTTCAGTCTGTGACTCCCTCTCTCTCTGACCCTCCCCTACTCGCACTGTCCCTCTCTCTCTCTCTCTCCTAGAAATATAAATAAATAAATAAATAAATAAATAAACTAAAGGAACATGCGGGCAGCAACCTGAATGAATATCTCAAGACTTATGTGTTATGGAAAAATTCAGTCACAAATGATTATATACTCCTGAAATCACTCTTGAAATGAAAGAATTATAGAAATGAGAAACAGATTAGTAGTCACTAGTGATTAAAGAAGAGATAGGGTAGGACGGATATGTGTCTGAGTATGAAAGGGCAGCTTGTGATGCCCTTCTGGTGACGGAAATAATTTACATCTTGACTTTATCAATGTCCTGGATATTACAATGAGATATCATTTTGTAAGATGTTATCACTGGGGGAAAAACAGGGTAAAGAATACATGGCATCATTCTGTATTATTTCTTACAACTGCATGTAAATCTATAATTATCTCAATAAAAAGATAAGTTTTAAAGACAGCCACATTTACGGGTGCCTGGGTGACTCTGTCTGTTGGGCATCTGACTTCGGTTCAGGTCACAATCTGGCTGTTCTTGAGTTTGAGTCCCACATCAGGTTCTGTGCTAGCAGCTCAGAGCCTGGAGCCTACTTCTTCAGATTCTGTGTCTCCCTCTCTCTCTGCTCCTCCCCTGCTCATGCTGTCTCTCTCTTAAAGATAAATAAGCATTTAAAAAAAAATTAAAGATAGCCACATTTGGATAGTGGCTACCATATTGGGCAGCACGATTCTGAATCTCAACTATTGTAATCTGTACATATATGTTTCCTATTATTTTGTAAAGACTTTAAATATAGGCTTTAGAAAATGAATATATTTAACTGAAGTATCTAGCATTTGGCTTATAGCATAATAGACAGCAAAAAGATGTTAATTTGGTGAATATTTTCTATATTTTGTTTTATATTTTGTTTCTTTCACCTAAGTTAGATTTTTAAGGCCCAAGTGCTGAAATAGAATTGTTTCCTTTTAAGTCTGTAGTCCCAGCATAGCAGTGATTTTTAAAAGGTTTAGCTTTAGAAATCTTCATAGCACAGTCAAGTCTTGTGCATTGAATTTACCGACATAATGAGTAAGATTCCATCCTATAAACTGGCCAATTAGCACAAGTCTTGAGAGGGCTGACCTCCTGTGCCCACCAACAGAGCACCTGCGGGGTACGTGTGTGATTGTTACTAAAGCAGAGAGAGGCCAAATGCAAGGAATCTCTGAAAAAGTGCATAGAACAGAAAGCGAGGCTCTAGGGAGAGTCTTTGCATACATTCACCTGTTAGAGAGCAGGACAGAACAGCCATAGCGTAGCAACTTTGGATTTAAAAATAAAATTCTGTTTGGAGGACAGTCAATAGATAAGAAAGAAGACCAGTCTTAACACATTTTAGAAATACATAAATACCAAGGTGAAACTCCAGGGCAGGGCCAAATTTGGAAGTCAAATGTGATAACTGTAGCATAAAAAATAGAGTTCCAGTTAAATTCATAAGATGAAGTTAATTATCCAATCTCCAACTATTTTTCCTCCATTAACGTGAATTAAAAGGACCTTCATTATATCCTGTATCAGGTTATAATTACTCAGGTTAAGATTACCTTTAAGAGAATATTTTTAATGTCCTTAGAAATCACCGGGGCTCCTGGGTGGCTTAGTCGGTTAAGCGTCCGATTTTCGCTTAGGTCATGATCTCGCGTTTCGTGGGTTCGAGCCCCGCGTCGGCTCTGTGCTGACTGCCAGCTCAGAGCCTGGAGACTGTTTCGGTCTGTGACTCCCTCTCTCTCTGACCCTCCCCTGCTCGCGCTGTCTCTCTCTCTCTCTCTCTCTCTCTCTCTCTCCTAGAAATAAAAAATAAAAAAAACACACATTAAAAAAGAAAAGAAATCACCTGAATTGTAAATTAAAAATGCAGATTCCTGGGCTTATCATAAAATATTATCATTAAGTATGTCCCGTGGGTACCCAAGGTATCTGCATGATAATGGACAGCTCATATAATAACAATGCAGGTAACTGGACCAGAATCAGAAAAGAATATTGCCCTACACCTGAAGAAGAACTAATCCTCCAGGAGAGAGAAAACGTCTCTACCTGTTGAGAAGACAAGGTAATAACAGAGGTAACAATATTCACCAAAAATAACCTTTGACAACTAATTATGCATCTACCAGGAGATAATATTTCTTTTAGGTCCAAGACTTGTGGCTTTATACTAATTTGCATGGCTAACTTAAATTAATAGAATTAATTATCCATAGAGCATACCTCAATTTGTCTTTCTCTGACAACTCATTTTTCTTGTGTCTCAGTATAAGGTATTGGGAAAGAGGGAGCACATGATTTTGGATAATAAGTTGTTGAACCCTGTGGAGAGCAGTTTATTATAATGAGTCACCTTTTTGATTCTTGGAACTAGGAGAAACTAGGTTGCTTCTCCACGGTGTACTGATTACAACCTTTGTAGAATTCATACCAGCAAGGCTAAATGAGTGGAGTATGTAAATTACAGCAGTATATATGTTGTCAGTTTGCCTTGCTAACCTTCAGTAAATCTGAAGTCATTGCTCTCATTAATTCTTCATCTTCTCAGGTTAATTAACTAGTATGTGGTTAGGTGTCCTCATTTTTAAAAATGAAATAATAGTACTTTATTAATATAAGGTGTTATGGTGGTTGATTACTTTTTCATGAAACTCTGCAAGATTAGTGAAATAAATGGTGCCAAATTTAAATCATGTTAAAATTGCATTTTAACATTTTAATTACATTTCTAAAATTTACAGTTAAATGGTAACTATATAGCACAGGATAAATTTATGTTAGGCTATTACGGTAATACTGTATACTATGTCTCCATTACCTGGTTTAAATTTCTGCAAATTCTACTTGCCACTCAAAGCTCTTACATATATAAATTAAAATTGTCTTTTCCATTATACACTCAAACTCTTTTGGGCATTGTAATATTTTCAGATAATTTTAAATGCTTTCACAGGGTGGTACAACTCGAAAAATACTTATCCATGACCATAAGGAAGTTTTGAGCAGGGTCATTTATATTTGTATGTGAATAATTTCCTTTAAGTGGTAACATTTGAAATTTATTTTTTTTAATTTAGTAAGAAAAAAAAACCTAAATCTCATAAACAATTGTTTTTCTACTTACAAGCAAATAGGAAAATATTTTTATAATTAGCATACTAATTAAAATGGATTGTGCCTTTCTGCTTCTGTAGACTTTTTGGTGCTATGATAATTTCTACACATATCTGCCTGTGTAAACTCTTTTTGGATTTTCTTTTTTCTTTTCTTTTTTTTTTTTTATTTCAAGAAGAGAGAGAGACAGCGTGAGCAGGGGAGGGTCAGAGAGAGAGGGAGTCACAGACTGAAACAGGCTCCAGGCTCTGAGCTGGCAGTCAGCACAGAGCCTGACGTGGGGCTCGAACCCACGAACCGCGAGATCATGACCTAAGCGAAAGTCGGACGCTTAACCGACTAAGCCACCCAGGCGCCCCTGGATTTTCATCTAATATGCAAAGACAGACAGCGCTAACATTGATTTTTATTTTTTTACTGGTTTATTGTTCACTTTCTCTTTCAAGATATAGATCTGATCTCTCTCAAAAAATAATTTCGTACTTGGCTTTTGTAACATTCTCCTTGATTTCCCTGGCTGTTTTTTTCTTAGTTTCCTTCATTGGATGTATCTCTTTTGCTTTATTTCTATGTGGTGCTGAGTTAGAGATTAGTCCAAAGTCCTATTTTTACATTATACACAGTATCAACATATAACCTCATTTCGTTCCACTTCTTTAAATGCAATCTATATGCTGATGAATCAAAAAATTATAGCTCTGGCTTTCTACTGAATTCCATACCACATACCTAATTGCCTATGGGGTCTCTGTGAAATATATGATTCATCTCCTTTAACCATTTCCCCCCAATTTTATCCATCTGCTTAATTATGTCACCCACCAGTTGCTCAATTCAAAATCGTAGAAATAATATTTAATTCCTATTTTTAAATTTTTAATTTTCATGTGTTAGGAACAACTTGAGCTCTGCGTATAGAGAGTCTTCCCTGAACATCAAGGTCCCAGGACAGTGACATTTTCAGTACCCTTGTAATTTACTATAATTTTCTTGTTAACAGGTAAGCTCTGTGATAGTAAGATCAGTATTTATCTCTTATGATTATACCTAAAGAGCCATCTATCAAACGTTACAGTTACAAAACATGTTATATTTCAATAAATGCCATGATAATGCATAGTCAATTGTCAATTATTGCATCCTTTTACTCTACCTGCACTAGAGCATATTTCATTTTACACGCAGAATTTCTTTTTTTTTTTTTTTTAATTTATTTCTAGGAGAGAGAGAGACAGTGTGAGCAGGGGGAGGGTCAGAGAGAGAGGGAGTCACAGACTGAAACAGGCTCCAGGCTCTGAGCTGGCAGTCAGCACAGAGCCTGACGCGGGGCTCGGACCCACGAACTGCGAGATCATGACCTAAGCGAAAATCGGACGCCTAACCGACTAAGCCACCCAGGTGCCCCGTACATGCAGAATTTCTAAGATAAGAAATTAAAGAACCAGAACAGAAATCCTAAAACTGTTATATGTAAGTATAAAATCATACACACACACACAAATAGCCAAAACAGTCTTGAAAAAGAAAAACAAAACCCCAGATTTCAAGATACACTGCATAACTATAGTAAATAAAACAGTGTAGTACTGGTACAAAAACAGACACATGACCATTGGAACAGATTGAGAACTCAGAAATAAATCCATTAATAAACGGCAAACTAATCCATGACAAAAGAGGCAAGAATATGTAATGGGATGAAGATAGTCTCTTCAATAAATGCTGTCAGGAAAACTGAAAAGCTACATGCAAAAGAATGAAACTAGACTACTTTCTTACACCATACACAAACATGAACTCAAAATGGATTAAATACCTAAATGTAAGACATGAAACCATAAAACTCCTAAAAGTAAACACAGACATTAATCTCTTGGCCTCAGCCTTAACAATATTTTTTTTGGATTTGTCTCCTCAGGCAAGGAAAACAAATAATTGAGTCTACATTAAACTACAGATTAAACTAAAAAGCACCGCAAAAGACACCATCAACAAGACAAAAAAGCAACCTACTGAATGAGAAAATATCTACAAATGATATATCTAATAAGGGATTAATATTCAAAGTAATAATAATTGTCTTAATACTTCAATAAAATAAAATAGTCCAATTAAAAAGTGGGCATGAAATAGAAATAGACATTTTTCCAAAGAAGACAAGACAGATGGCCAACAGACACATGAAAAGATGCTCATCAATAATCAAGGAAATGCAAATCAAAACCACAATGAGATATCACCTTACACCAATCTAAATGATTATAATAATAAAAAAGAACAATAAATGAGGCTCCTGAGTGGCTCAGTCAATTAAGCATTTGACTTGATTTTGTCTCAGGTCATGATCTCATGGTTCCTGAGATTGAGCCCCACTTTGGGCTCTGGGCTAATAGCTTGGAGTTCTCTGTCTCCCTCACTCTGTACCTCCTGCCCCTTAAATAATAAATAAATGGTAGAGAGATATTAAGACAGATAGACAGACAGATAAAACTTTTAAAAAAGACAAAAAATAAAAAAATGTTGCCAAAGATGGGGAGAAAAGGGAACCCTTGTGTACTGATGATGGAAATATAAATTAGTGCACCATCCTAGAAAAGAGTGGAGGTTCCTCAAAACATTAAAAATGGAAGTACCATACAATCCAGTATTTCTACTTCTGGGTACTTACCTGAGGAAAACAAAAATACTAATTTGAAAACATATATGAACCCCAATGTTTGTTCCAGTATTATTTGCAGTACCTAAAATATGGAAGCAACCTAAGTGCCCATTGATAGGTGAATGGATAAAGAAAATGTGATATACATACACAGTGGAATATGAAAAACAAATGAAATCTTGTCATTTGTGACAACATAAATGGACCTAGAGGGTACTATGTTAAGTGAAATAAGCCAGACAAAGGTAGACAAATACCATATGATATCAGTTATATATGGAATCTAAAAAACTAAACAATAACAAAAATGAGAGAATCAGATTCATAAATGTAAAAAACAGACTGATGGTTGTCAAAGGGGATGGGATGGGGAGAGGTGAAATGGATGAGGGTATTAAGAAGTACAATTCTTCAGTTATAAAAAAAAAATAAGTCAAGAGGATAAAAGCACTGCATAGGTGATATAAGCAAAAATATTGTAATATACTTACTGTGGCAAGCATTTCATAATGTATGTAATATGTTGTTCACCTGAAACTAGTTTAATATTATATGTCGACTCTACTTATATTAAAAATAAAAAAATTAAAGAGAAATTGAAGCAATATTCCCATCCTTCCTTAATGTAATCCTTACAAAGCTTTAATTTACAATATGTAAAACAACTATACATGTGAAACAGCTGTAAATCTTATTAAAATGTAATTTCTGATTCAGTAGATCTTGAGTAGGACTTGAATATTTACATTCTTAACAAGCTCCAAAATGAAATAGATATTATTAGCCTGACCACACTTTCAGTGGCAAATTTTTAAAGACTTCTATCAGTCAATATTCTAAGCCCTATGATGGAAATATTTTGAGCAATAAGTCAAGTTAAATTTGGAGAATCAAAATACTACTAAATAATTTTTCTCCAACCCTGGAGTTTCACTGTAATATTAGGATGGCCGCATGCATGCTTTCACAATTCATATTAATTTAAAAGCTAGCTTTGGTATGAATTACATTAATTATAAGGTGAATAGGAGTCTTTCTCTTTAAATACCTGTAAAACAATTTCATATGTTAAGTTCATTTCTACTCACCTCTATGTTGATTAATTTTCCTCTTTAGAGCTAAGTGTCACAACATTCTGCCATAATTAATATCAAGATAGATATTTTTGTGAATTAGGGTAGGATAACATTCAGTACAAATTTTTGTGAATTAGGGTAGGATAACAATTCAGTACAAATATGAAGATACTCTTTACCATATGATTTCTTCTTGGAAGCAATCTTTTGCAGTGATAGAATATTGTATAAGTTTAGCATTTTAGTATTACAGTCTCCCAGAAATTAAGATATTTTTCTGAGAAAATATGTCTGTGTAGGTCATTATAAAAGTAGATTAGTAGAATAATTCTGGAATCCTACATTTTGCTAAATGTTATGCTTATCAGAGGATTAATAGATAATGATATTATTATTAAAGTCATCATTTTAATTGACTAAGCAACGTCAAAACTAAAATATAATAAAATTTTCAAAAATATATACTACCAATGAAATCATTCAAAGTTGTTACAATGACTAGTCACACTGCACATAATTTTTTAGGCTATAACATAAGACACTACAAAAAATTTTTGGTAATAGGCAATTTACATTAATTTGGTTAGTAAAAAATTAAAACCAATTTTGTAAAGGGAAAGAAAATCTTTTAAGCTGTGCAAATTCATGTGCCAATAGATATATTCTTCTGGTTTTACAACTATATGACATTATTTATGATTTAAGAGTTCTGCAGACAGTAATAGGTCTATTTAGAACAATTAGATAATAGGAGCACCAGTGTGGCTCAGTTGGTTAAGTATCCAACTTCAGCTCAGGTCATTATCTCACAGTTGTGAGTTCAAGCCCCACACTGGGATCTCTGCTGTGAACACAGAGCCCACTTTGAATCTTCCGTCTCCCTCACTCTCTGCCTATCTCTCTCAAAAATAAATAAATAAATACATAAATAAATAAATAAATAACAATTAGATGATCAAAAATTAATTCCTGTAGTTTTAAATTTTGAAATTAGGCTAAATATTTGGGCTCTTTACTCATGGAGTTATTATAAAAGAGAAAAAAAGTAATGTTTTAATATATAATCAAAATTTTTCCAAATGGAATCATGTTAAGATTATTTTTAACTTCTAAGTAGAATGAATATTTTTTTTTAGCATTTTATTTATTAATCTGAGAGACAGAGAGACAATGAATGGGAGTAGGGACAAAGGGAGAGAGGGGGAGAATTGGAAAATGAGAGACAGAGAGAAACAGGGACACAGAGAGAGAGAGAGAGAGAGAGAGAGAGAGAGAGATCCTAAGCAGGCTCCATACTGTCAGCTCAGAGATAGATGTGGGGCTCAAACTTAGGAGCTATAAGTTCATGACCTGAGCTGAAATCAATACTTGGACACTTAACTGACCAATCCACCTAAGCACCCCTGGAATGAATATTTTAGAGTAATTAAGGACTCAGAATAAAATTTTGGTAAACCTTTGATTGTTATGAGAGTAATATAGCTTAGATATGAACACCAAGTTGATAGTCTTTTCTAATTATATTTGGCTTATAAAAACAGCAGAAAAAAATATATCTTTACACATTCCTGATATTTTTAATTTATCTTTTCTCTCCATAGGACATTTTAAATACCTGTGAGAGAAATAAAATTTCTATGATTTCTCACTTAAGTTTCACACATAGTTATGAGAGCTTTGAGAAGTATTTCATAAAAAGGTGTTCAAACATATACAGTTTTGACATTTTCAGAGATTTAAGTAGCTACTTTTACAATGATAGGCAAAACATTATTTAGAACTTAGAACAAATTAAAGGGTGCTTGTACAAATTGAAGTGCTTGTAGATTTATCTAAACTAATAAATTCCAGGGCACCTGAGTGGTTCAATAAATTGAGCATCTGACTCCTGATTTCGTCTCAAATCATGATCCCAAGGTCACGGGATCAAGCCCTACATCAGGTTCAGTGCTGAGCATGGAGCCTGATTAAGATTTTCTCTCTCTCTCCTCCTGACTGTCTTTCCAGTGCATGTCTTTAAATAAATAAATAAATAAGTTCAATTTGTTGAGTATCCTTTTTTTTTTTTTAATTTTTTTTTAATGTTTTATTTATTTCTAGGAGAGAGAGAGAGAGAGACAGCGTGAGCAGGGGAGGGTCAGAGAGAGAGGGAGTCACAGACTGAAACAGGCTCCAGGCTCTGAGCTGGCAGTCAGCACAGAGCCCGACGCGGGGCTCGAACCCACGAACCGCGAGATCATGACCTAAGCGAAAGTCGGACGCTTAACCGACTAAGCCACCCAGGCGCCCCTAGTATCTATTCTTTAGAAGAAAACTTTATGTTCCTTTACTCATATTCCCATCGAAGAAAGAATTATTTAAGAGAAATAATTTAGGTCTCTATCTCCTTTTCTTATAGCACATATTTCCGTATGAGAAAGTGTCATTTACCTATCAATATGGAGAGAAGAAACAGCCTTTTTCTTTGGGAGAAGCATATCTTATTTTCTCCTCAGCTATGAGTAAGTGTCCCATCAACAATTGGGAAGTCTACTATTGTCCAGTTCTACCTGTGACAGATGATATGGAGTGGAATGCGCATGTGTGTTGGAAGCCGGCAGGGAAAGCTAATGCAAGTGCTGAGTATTTTCAAGTGTGTTTGGTTACAGATCACATCCTGTTCTGAAAGCAAATTTGGCACGGTTAATAGTGATAAGACTGGAAACTTGTTAAATTAATATATGCAAAGAATACCAAGGAAAATATTTGTGATGTGTAAATATTAGCCACTATCATCAATATTATTAGGTTGACTAACATATTTTGATACCCACATATCTCAGTCTTTTCCTCAACTGGTTGCATTCAAGTAAGGGAGATGCATTGTTATTGATCCATTGAACATCAGGACAATTGATACATGCTCTGTAGAAGAATAACCCTAAAAAAGCAAAGAGAAGTTAGGTAACTTGACCTAGGTCTTGGTAAATCACCTAACCTTGGAATCTACTATATCAAGTAAGTACAAAAGCTTATACACTACACTATTCTTCAGTGCCTCTCAGAAGTTAAATTAAAAATGAAGAAAAATACAACTCAAAGGCTTCCCCCCCCCGCCCCCCATTATACAGCAAGAACAAAAAAAACAAAGAAAATAAACTCTTTTATCAGATATTTATGTTGGGGATGGAATCTATCTGAAATACCAGATGTCCTATTTTTCCATTTAAGACTTAAAAAATTTGATAACAATCAAGAAAAAAATTAATGACACTCAGTTAAGTGGACCTGAAAATAACACCGGCACTTGCTTCACCCCTTTTACAAAGCCATTTTTTAAATAAAAAAAAAATAGTTTATTTATTTTTGAAAGAGAGAAAGAAAGAGAATCAGTGTTGTGTGTACAAGCAGGGGAGGGACAGAGAGACACAGAATCTGAAGCAGGCTCCAGGCTCCAAGCTCAGTGTAGAGCCTGACAGGGAGCTTGAACCCACCAATTATGAGATCATGACGTGAGCCAAAGTCAGACACTTAACTGACTGAGCCATCAGAGTTCCCCTATAAAGCCATTTTTAAAGGTGAACTGATGATATTTTCTTTTAAAGTGTTCAATATTACAACAAATGTTCAGATTTCAGATTGATGTTAATGTTTTTCAATATTTGTTGATGTAATGGGTATAGACTTGATTAGTTAACATTTACAGTGTATTTTAATAATGACTTGCCTTTAAACAATTATTATCATGTTACTATGATCATTTAGTTTTTTAGTTTTTGTTCTATGTTCTTACAAAAATTATTTAATATTCTATCCCAATGCTCATTTTACTTGTTTTATTACTTGGCTTTGAAGTTACGCAGTTGTACATCTCCACAGTAGTTTTCTCCGTGCTCTTCACATTGTTCTTTTTTTCAGGCCAGTTCAACAGCTGTCACGACAATTACTGCCTACCTATTTGTGCATATGAAAAGTCCCTCTTGTTTTTGTTTGTTTGTTTTCTCCTGTTAGGAAAGTTCTTCTTCAAAGATAAAGCAGACACTTAAAGTGGTGCTTTGTACATACCAAGTAATGAATGAATTTTTATTGTATTGAATTGAAATGATGCATTTTTCTGTCTTCTCTAATTTTTTATCTGTGGGGAAACACATTCACCTCTGAACCTTGTGAGATCATCAATTCCTCTAGTTAAAAGGAGTAATTTATGTTTCTTCACTTCCCAGATTTCACATCACTCAGAAACACATGGAGAGGCTTTCAATGAGGCATCCATGAGAAGACTCAGTGGGATGCTTGACGGTTTAAAGCAAAGAGAGAGGGAGATCAGGAATTTGCAGGGATGACCTACAAAAAACACCAACATAAAACAACCTTTCTAGTTATATATTTTCCTTTATCAAATAAAAAAAAATGAAGTTTCTAAAGTATAATACACACATGTGATCTCTGTTTTGGCCATTTCTTATATATCTTTTTAGCTCTGTCATGCTGGACTGATATTTCTGTATCTTAATGGTGCTATCACATCATATGACACAAAGAGAATATGCCAAACCAATCTATATATGCAGTTGAATAAGTGAAACTAAATCTTGTATGAAATCATCTTTAGGGAAATGTGCCATACATAAAAGTATTCAGACTCTCTGATAAAAGACAAATTTATTTTCTTAAAATGAATGGCACAGTTTAACCATTGGGTAAGTTACACACAGATATGCTTACAGTTTATCATCACAAGGATAAGCGATCTTTTTGGTTTGTTATACATACAAACACACACAAAAATATATATTCACATCCTTGGTTTATCTTCCCAAGTATTGTATAGTGGAAATAAATGTGTAAAAAGAAAATTGTTTTAAAACTAAATATAACATGTTTTAAAGCAAATTTAGGATATATATTGCAGAAATTTGTGTAAAAACTAATGTAATGAAAAGGAAAATTTAACAGCCAAATTAAAGGCTTTTTAAATTTTTTTTTTTAAAAAAAGCAGTGTCAGCTTTAATCAACTGTTAGTGTGAAAGAAAATTCTGTGTATTTTTTTTTACTTACTTTTAGTACCAAAGATACTGAATTTTATTTGAAAGAAATATTGATTAGCACTACATTGAATATAAATTCATCAAAATGCTATTTGCAGCTCTGGTACAGAAACATGAAGAAAAGTAAGCCTGGGAGTGTAAATAAATTTCAGGAAAAGAAGAAGAAAAGGAATATGAAGAAAAAGCAACCCAACTTAATGAGAAATGCTTAATGTTCTGATTCTGATTGTGTAGGCAAATTGGATGGTCTTATTTTAATGTTAATGTGCTAACTAAATGCATTAACCTCAGGTATGAAAGCAATATTATATTTATATCTTTTTTTTTCTGTTCATCAAATATTACTCCAGTTATATATGACAGGAAAGGTATGGGCAGGCAAACTTCGAAAATATGGTACTTCTGTCAAATGTCTTTTAACTCAGGTTCCTGTCATTTTTCTATTTATATTACATATGCTATGCGAAGTTTTCTTGTGGGACTGTCATAAACTACCCGTGCTTATTTCTCACATGAGCTGTGATCAAAACATCAACATTTTGCCAGAGGCTTTTATTTCAGTTTGTTTTATACCAACTAACTTCTTCTTTGGAGTCATTAAAAAGCATTCACGGAACATTCTAGAGATGGGTTATGCATGGCATGCTCACTGATGATATACTAAAATGCCACATACTATCACTTTGTAACTTGGTTTTAAAGGTTGCCGGCAAGGTTGTTAAAAGAAAACAATATAAAACTTAGGAGAAATTGTATTTTGTTAGTTTTTGAGGTTTTTTTCTAAACATATATTGTAGACTAGATCCTTTTTTCCTAAGGCTTGCCATTTTCACTTGAACTCTTAAATATATTTGAGAAATTTATGATATGAAAAATCATGAGATGTTTAGCAGCTACAGATAAATACATCTGGTGAATATCTAAAAGTAAATTGCAAAGGGTGAGAAGCCAAGCATAGCGCAGAAAATGTAAGAAGTTAGATTTGAAAATGCTGTAACTATAATATCTTAAAGGGAGAAGGAATAGCTTGCAGCTAATGTTAAGCTTCCACCGTAGCTGCTTTTCTTTTAAAATTTTCTCATTCAAAGTTTTATGCTTCAATTTACACAGAAAGTAAAACATTTTCAAAATCCATAATAATCATAAATTTTAAGACCCTTTTTAATTTTTTTTAAAATGTTTTATTTATTTCTAGGGGAGAGAGAGAGACAGCGTGAGCAGGGGAGGGTCAGAGAGAGAGGGAGTCACAGACTCTGAAACAGGCTCCAGGCTCTGGGCTGGCAGTTAGCACAGAGCCCGACGCGGGGCTCGAACCCATGAACCACGAGATCATGACCTAAGCGAAAGTCGGACGCTTAACCGACTAAGCCACCCAGGCATCCCTTTAAGACACTTTTTAAAGAAAAATGCTTATTTTTAACAAATAAAATTTCTTTTCAATTGAAATCTCTAGTTAGAAAAGATTTCGCTCCTCTATTGACATAAAATTTATACTTTAAACAAATTGATTTGACAAACTAATTGTCAAAGGAGGCACTGAATAAGATGTTAGAAATGGCATCACTAGTGGCGCCTGGGTGGCTTAGTCTGTTAAGCGTCCGACTCTCGCTTGGGTCATGATCTCGCGGTTTGTGTGTTCGAGCCCCGCTTCGGGCTCTGTGCTGACTGCCAGCTCAGAGCCTGGAGTCTGTTTCAGAGTCTGTATCTCCCTCTCTCTCTGACCCTCCCCTGCTCACGCTGTCTCTCTCTCTCCTAGAAATAAATAAAAATTAAAAAAAAATGACATTACTAATATTTTTATAATTTAAACAAATAATTATATATGTCTCACTCCCTTTTTTCTTTTATAAAAACAAGATACAAATTAACACAGTGGTTTTCAGTCTGTTCATACGAACATCTGTGAGGATTCAGAAAATATTTTACATTTTTAAAATTTTTAATTTTTTTTAATGTTTACTTAATTTTGAATGATAGAGACAGAGCAAAAGCAGAGAAGGAGCAGAGAGAGAGGGGGAGACACAGAATCCGAAGCAAGCTTCAGGCTCTGAGCTATCAGCACAGAGCCCCACACAGGGCTCAAACTCACTGACCACAATATCATGAACTGACCTAAACTTAGAGGATTAATTGACTGAGCCACCCAGGTGCCCCAGAAAACATATATTTAATTGAAGCTCAGTACTTGGAGAGGTTCATGATCATTGATTGCTGCTAGTCTTTGGGCAGGAGAGAAAAGCCAAGGCAGATATCAGTGGAGGGTGAGCTGCTTAAAGATGACAGAAATTCCAAGTCCCATGACCTCAGCCATAGGTCCCTTGAGGATTCCCAGTCCCCCCACCCCAAACTAGAGTGTCTTGAAATATTTTGTTCGGAAGATGGAAATCGATTTCTGAAATAAAACTAGATAATGTTTATTTTAATACTCTTTAGTGATCATTACAATTCTGTCATTCTAGAAATCAATTTACTGATTAGTTATTCTCTCTTGACCATAAGAGAGCTATGTTATTACTGAAACTTTAAAACCACTAAAAGTAACTTTAAACAATTAAAGAATTCAGATCTATAGAACACTGAAATACAACCCACCTTTATTATTAAGAATACTGTCCTCTATGTACCTAAAAAGGAATCCTAAGTTATCTTTGTATAACATAAATTTTTGGCAGTAGGAGAAAAGGTATGCTTGGGAGTAAATATTACCCAACAAATTAGTGGAGTAGGCTTAAGCAAAAGATGATAGATATTGACCAAGGAGTTAGTTTATATAGGTAAGAATATGATCCCTCATGCCTGAACCAGAACTTGTATTACTAATAAGAAAGACAATATAACACTTCAGGGCAACATATAACTCCTTCCTCAGGAAGAGAAGTAGCCCTAAGTGTTAGCAAGATTAAAAATATAGAAGAGGATTAACTCTGAGAATTTAGCTCTGGGTTAATCAAGTATGATCCATGCACTCTCAGGTGCAATGTTTGTTAGTAATGTAGGTTTCAAAGCCTACCACTTGCCTTAGGATGTGACTTCTTTTTTATAATTGATTAAACTTAGATAAGACAAAAACGGAATAGTGAGGAAGCCTCAGAATGACATGACAAAATTTATAAATAGTTTACAAATTGTTGAGGAAACTTGTTAAGGAAGAAAAAAAAACTTTAGAGAGGAAATAGTAAAAGAAAATCCACAGCATGGTGAAGAAGCCAGTTTAATGTATGACAAAAGAAGAAAAATACAGATAATCCAAGGCAATAAACTTGAATCACAGGGATGATAAATAGAATGTACTGGATCATGAAAGAAAGGACATATGCCTATGGTTCAAAGAGTTAATACTCTTACTCCCCAAAACAATAATCAGAGGACTAAATATAATACTTTGTCTTACAAGTAGAAAGTAGAAATGAAATGGATAACCCCTTAAAATCCTGTAATTTTATTCTGACCAGTGATGGGAGTCACGAAGGTTGCTTATTCTCATCCTGCTTTCTAGGTTTTCACATGGCAGATATAAGAATCGGAACAATTCATCAGCTCAGGTCATGACCTTGAGGCTCATGAGTTTGAGCCCGGTGTGGGGCGCTGTGCTGACAGCTCAGGGCCTGGAGCCTGTTTTGATTGATTCTGTGTCTCCCTCTCTATCTGCCCTTCTCCTGCTAGTGCTCTCTCTCTCTCTCTCAAGAATAAAGAAACATTAAAAATCTTTTTTAAAAATAATTAGAGAGAAAGAGAGAGAGAGAGATGAAATGAATTAGATGGAGGCTGGATAAACAGTCTTAAGATTCATATTCAGACTAAAATAATATGTTGTTACAGTCATTAACTCAATCACTCATTATATTCTCCTACTTATTTTTATTTTTAATATTTATTAATTTATTTTGAGAGAGAGATTAGGAGGGGTACAAAAAGGTGGAGAGAAAGAATCCCAATCAGGCCCTACATCCAGCATGGAGCCCAAAAACGGGCCTGGATCTCACAAAACTGTGAGGTCATGACCTGAACCAAAATCAAGAGTTGGACACTTAACCAAATAAGCCACCCAGGCACACCTCCTCTATTTGTTAAATGCTATTTTAATATGATTTAAAATAACTTTTTAAAACAATAATAATTTAAATTATTTAAATAAGTTAAACTCATAATTTTGTAGATGAGGAAAACTGAGGTCATTTAACTTGCCTCTGATCACAAGATGCTTAATTCAAAGCTGAGATTTGAAGCAAGTGGTCTAGATACAGCCCCTTCTTTTAACTGCTTCTACAGCTTCCCAGCTAAGATGCTATTATGCAAAGAAAAACAAAGCAGAGGAGGATGTAGAAGAGAAGAATGATTACAATAAGGGAAGGATGAAGGAGAGGTTTGAGAGCAAGGAAATGAGCAGATATTTGAGGCAAGTGAGAAGTACATAAGTATATAAGATACACTTAAGTCATTTATTTTTTTTTAAATGTTTTATTTATTTCTAGGAGAGAGAGAGACAGCGTGAGCAGGGGAGGGCCAGAGAGAGAGGGAGTCACAGACTGAAACAGGCTCCAGGTTCTGAGCTGGGAGAGCCCGACGCGGGGCTCGAACCCACAAACCGCGAGATCATGACCTGAGCAAAAGTCGGAGGCTTAACCGACTAAGCCACCCAGGGGCCCCCACTTAAGTCATTTATATATACTATATATAAAGTATATAAGTGTATGAAGTATAAAAGATGTGAGAAAGAAAAAATATATGTGGCCTGAGAAAGAGGGCATAAGAAGGAGGAAGGAAGAAAAAAAGAACAAGCAACAGGGAAAGCAAATTTGGCATTCTTCTATGTATGATTAAAATAAAATTTTAGATGTATTTTTTTAGTAGGTTAAGATCCAAGCACTTGCCTAAGGATCTAGAATACCTGGAAGAGTCAGGGATCTAGAGACATAGACATAGATAAAGGAGGTCCAGCTCCACATTAGGTAACCTGATTGTGGCCACACACAAAAACCACAATAGAAATCAGAGAAATAGTGGCACCTGGATGGCTCAGTCTGACTTTGGCTCAGATCATGATCTCACAGTTTCGTGAGTTCGAGCACATCTTCAGTGCTTCTCAAAACAGTATGTCTATGGACAAGACCAGTCTAACACCTCACACTGCATATCCTCACATAACAGAAGGGCAGTTAAATACAAGGCTCTTCCTCCCAGTGTTATGTTTCTTTTTTGCTCTCAGATATCATCCCAGAAAAGTATAAGATTAGAAAAGATGAAGGGAAAGAAACGAAACAAAAAATTATAAAAGCCTAAAGTCAGAAAGGGTAAAAGTATACCAATAAGAAAGCTGATGTAGAGTTTTTTTCAATACCAGTGTTTACCACAGGATTAATATGAAAGAGAGAAAGAAATAAAAAGAGAAAAAAGGTAAGAAAGAAAGAAAAAGAAAGATAGAAAAAAGAAAGAAAAAAGAAAGGAAGGAAGGAAGGAAGGAAGGAAGGAAGGAAGGAAAAGAGAAAGAAATTTCTACTAGGGACACTGAGCCCCATAAACAGTTGCCCTTATTAGAGCTATTTTGATTGATTGCATGTGGGAGGTAAGTAAACTGGACAGGTCAGAAGGTAAATCTAAATATTCAGCAAAGTAAACAAATGGATAGAATTTTGTACATACTGAGATAAGAGGCATAATATGAATAGCATATTCTCTGGGAGAAAATGTGGTTATGGGCATCATAAATACATTGAACAGGCAGTGAATTATGTTAATATCAAAATTAGGGAGAGATCTTGGATGGAGGTGTTTTTTTCTAAACAGTAAATAGGTGGTGCTTGAAACAATAATATTGAGATCATCCAGGGAAAGTGTGTAGAATAAGACCAGAATAGAACCTAAAATAAAACACTGAAAAGACTTCTTGAATGAATGATTGAGAGGAGAATTATGCATGGGAAACGTGTTAGAAGACAAATCAGAAATATGAAAAAAAAAGCCTATAGAACAAATCATTTCATGAAAAGTGTGCTTAAGAGTATCAAACATTGCATCTAAGAACTAAAAATTACTTATTTTATTTGACAATAAAGTCACTAGCAATCTTAAAAATTCTGTCTAGTTGCCAAGGAACATTCTAGAATGCATTAAGTAAGATCTGAGCAGCTAATGTAAACAACTCTTCTATGAATTTGAGGTGGTATCATAAAAATGACTGTAAAATACAGAGGCTAGTTGAATGTTTAGCTATAGGGACTTATAGTTTAGGGAGAGAAAATAATGGATGAATCAAGGGCCTCAAGTAAACAAGATACAGGACCCAGAGCATAAGGAATGTTAATCTTCTAGATAGTAAAAGAGAAATGTTCTTTGATGTTTTCATCATGACAGAGGGGAAAAAAAAGCACAGGATTTCTAGACCTGCGCAGGTATAAGTATGAGAGAGTCTCAATTTGATGGTTTCTATTTCTGTTTCAGAAGTAGTAGAGAAGGAGGCTCTCTTCACAAGTGTGGGGAATAGGAAGTTGAGGATAATTGGAACATTTTGAATTAGCCACCGTGAAGCATTATAAAAGGGAGTTATAGAAGTAGTTTTAAGGAGCATTGAGAATTCCATTGAAGCAGATTACACAAAAGTACTGTAACTTGTGAGGAAAGTATCTGTCACAAATGATGGATAGAGTTGGGATAAAAAAATAATTTGGGGCATTAATTTTGAAAAGGGATAAAATGAAACAAATAATCAGTTAAGAAACACTGAAAGGGTGCATGTTGCCTTGAAAAAATGTGTCTAACACAAACTTAGCTAACTAAAATTTTACTCAAGGGTAGTTCTAAAATCAACTTGCTCCATGGAACTTATTGATCAAACTTTTTGATTCAAGCAAAACTTCACTGAATTGGACAGATTTATTGAAAAAAAAAAAGGCAAGGATGAAAACTTACTGTCTTAGACTGATCCCTGGAGCTGCGTGCAAATGGAGTATAAGAATTGCTCTAGAGAGATGCTTGAGAAGAAGTTAGGGAGTTTATCCGTCACGGTTTAATCTGCAAAACAGACCAAGTAGGAGTTATAGTAGGAGATTAATAGGCAATTGTGGAGCTGTCTGGCTAGTCTAATTTAAAATTCGTAGAACAGGCCATCCAGAAGGGTAGGCTGGACCTCTTAGTATAGGCTGAAGCTGTTGCCCAGTGAGCCTTGGTCTGCTGTGAACATTCTTCAGCTAATCGAATTAGACACAACCAGGTTATTTAAGATAGCCCCTTAGTAATATTCAATTGATTATGGACTTGAACACATTCTTTAAAAAAATATCCTTATACCAGCACCTAAGTTAGTATTTAATTGAATAACTAGGGATTACAGAACACCATCAAAAGAAGGTATGATTGGACTGAACACACTCACAGTATGATTGTAATGGAGGCCTCAGCCCTTCCTTGGGAGCTGAGCTCACTCTTCTAAGTTGTCCCAAATGAGGCATGAGTGTCAGGATTTTGTATCCCCATATCAGCTGGGTGCTGTGGTGCCCCATAATGGAGGGTGATTCCTACTGGTTGATCACTTGTGGGTCTATTGACCCTAAACAGATGATTTCGGTGAAGGACCACAGTATTCATTGCACAAATATTAACTTAAACTACTGATGTGAGTCAACAAAATATTTCATTTTAAAGTAACCTAAATATCATCACACAGGCAGAGCTTTATTGCATTATTGGTAAGCTTTGTCTCTAGTGCACTATACCAATTTTAATTGAAATCAACACACACAAATAGTACATGATTATTATGCTGACTGACTATAATTCTACCAGGTTTTCCATCAGTTTCTTTGCATGGTCCCTCATTAGCTCCTATGGAAGCTATGGGCAACGATGAATGGAATGCCTTTTGTAAAAAATCAACAGATGTGTGAATTTCAACTTGGGAAGCAGCCCATCTGTGAAACTAAGAAACAGAGATTTTTTTTCATCAATTGTCACTCTTTGACTTATTTCAAAGACTCAAATAAATTATCAGTATTGACCATTCTGAAATTGTCCTGTGAGATGGTGGGTTCTTTATCTTCAGCTAAAGAATTTGCTCTTGGTTCTAGAAACTTGGGATCATTTGGCAGAATCTATATTCAAAAAAAAAATCTTCCCATTCCTTGTGACTTGATTACTTTGATTCACCCAGCAACTGCCATCCCTCATTAAATTTGATGTCTTCGGTGCTTTTGCAGATGAATCTTAGTAGATTGAACTTCATGTTCATGGTGAGGAAAATTAACAAAACAATTCATTAGAGAAGTGACTTTTTCATCTGTGCTGAATCTATCAAAAGGCAGATATTTTATTACTTTGATTATCCCTTCTTCTTTTTCTAATAATCAGATCTGGAAACAGCTAATCATAACATAAATGTCTACAAGCACACAGGTGAAACAAACAACCATTTAACTATCCTAGTAACTTATGAATTCACTTATTTTTCTAAATATGCTATTATTTTCATTCCAAGTATGGTCTAACATTAACTTTATATCTTTTGTCTAAAAATATCCACATTTAGGAAGTTTTCTTAAAAATACAAGAAATGCTGCTATGAACATTGGGGTACAAAACATGGAAAGAGCCTAAGTGTCCATCAACAGATGAATGGATCAAGAAGATGTGGTTTATCTATACCATGGAATACTACATGGCAATGAGAAACAATGAAATCTGGCCATGTGTAGCAACATGGATGGACCTTGAGGGTGTTATGCTGAGCGAAATAAGTCAGGCAGAGAAGGACAAATATCATATGTGTGCACGTATAGGAGGATTAGGAGGAACTTGACGGAGGAACAAGGGGAGAAGGGCGGAAATGGTGGGGGAAAGGGAGAGAGGCAAACCATGAGAGACTCTTGAATGCTGACAAAAACTGAGGACTGATGGATGTGGGGGGGAGGGGGGATGGGCATAGAGGAGGACACTTATGGGGATGAGCACTGAGTGTTATGTGGAAACTAATTTGACAATAAACTATTTGTAAAAAAAATAAATAAATTAAAACAAAAACAAACAAACAAAAATACAAGAAATGCCTGTGTAAATTTCTGCACAATGTGCATTCACAATTCTAATAATAAAGCCATGATGCTCAGTTCCAACCCTCTAGTCTTTCAACAGTGTTACATTAGAAATATAGCAAAACACTGTCTAAAAACTTACAATCTCCTTTACCATTACCAAACAGCCCAGATCTCTCAAAATTTTCTTACCTTAAACCCCAATATGACAATTGTAATCCATCATGGTCCTGTGATTTATCATGGTTCCTTCTTTTATTCTCTCTCTTCTATTCTTAACCATGCATGGTGTGATCCTTATCATTCATGGTTATATTCTCAGCCTTTCACAGTCTGCCAAGTAGGATCACATTGTCTCTATGACTCTTTTCTCCCTCGAAAGCACTATTCTAAGACACTAGGAAAGCCGGGTTATGGTGGAGGGGTTCTGTTCATCTTTATCTTATAAGAGACAAACACTGTGTCTATCTATATCTATCTAAGTACCAATGCATCTACCTACTTATCTACCTATCTACACATAAATTGGACAGTAATTAATGAAAATGAAGAGAATGTTTATATGAGTGACCTTTATTTAGACATTTGTGTCATTAAAGAGTGTTTGCTGATTCCCAAAATATTGCGAACAGAAAAACAGCTCAAGACAATTGATGTTTTAAGGATTTATGTAATACTGAAAAATAGCATAAGGACATGTATAAAAACCTTAAGAGACATTATTTAAGACAGTAGGATGATGATTAGTTTGTTTTCCTATATATTTCTCTGGTTTCTAAGATTTTTTAAATTGAGCATGGCTAGATCTCAACAGGGAAAATTACAAAAATTGATCTCATATTGAAATGAATATGCCCGGGGTGCCTGGGTGGCTCAGTAGGTTGAGTGTCCAATTTCATGATCTCGCGGTTCATGGGTTCGAGCCCCGCATCGGGCTCTGCTGACAGCTAGCTCAGAGCGTGGAGCCTGTTTCGGGTTCTCTGTCTCCCTCTTTCTCTGACCCTCTCCTGCTCACACTGTCTCTCTCTCTCTCACTCTCAGAAATAAATAAAGCATTAAAAAATTGAAATGAATACACCTTATTCCAGAAAATAAAAGGAAATAAATATCTAAAATAAATTAATGCTGAGATATGTTTTTAAATTATAGGTCTGCCTCAACTGAAGATGAGGTTACATCCCAATAAACTCATCATAAATTGAAAATATCATAGGTAGAAAATACATTTGATATACCTAACCTACCAATCATTACAGCTTAGCCTCATCTACCTGAAACACGCTCAGAACACTTACATAGCCCACTGTTAGGCAATGTCATCTAACACAAAGACTATGTTATAATAAAGTGTTGAACAGCACACGTTAATTTTGTTGAATACTGTACTGAAAGTGAAAAACAGAATGATTGTGTCCTGGTTGTTTACCTAGGTGATCAAGGGGCTGACAGGGGACTGAGGCTTCCTGCCACTGCCCAGCATCACAGGGTATGCTACTGCCTATGTTATCCTTAGCCCTGGCGATCAAATTCAGTATCTGAAGTAGCTTTTCTATTGAATGCATGTCACTTTTGTGCCATTGTAAAATTAAAAAATAAATGAAAGCCAAAGCCTCATTAAGTCAGGAACAGTCTGTACTCAAAATTTCTTATATTTTAAAATAATATATATTTCCAAATAGTTTATACTTTAATGTTTAATATTTTCAAAAATATTGTTATGAAGCATTTGTTATAGTTTCAGTCTTTTAAAATATTATGTCACCATAACTATCCATCTTAACTCTGCTAGACTCTAAACTTAGTCAAGCCATGCACAATGGTGTATGATAGTTGGCATAGAACAAATATCTATATATTTTTTCTAGGCAAACATTCCATTTAATATTGATTAATTTACAGTTTCAATGTTCCTTATTCTATACCACATTTTTAGTTATGCTTTCGTTTTGACAATCACATTTATCCTTCACTACTTTTACTTCTTCCCACCATACCTGTGGAATTATGCTCTCCTTAGTAACAGCTATTGCTTCCTGAATATTCAGTCTTTACATGTGGCATACTTTTGGCATTTGAAAGATGACAGATTGTGCTGGATTGTATTAATGACACTACAGACGTTTATCTAGTTTGCCCTGACTCTTCTTCTGAATCTGAGGAGGACAGAACTCTCACTGATTCTACTTCTCTGTCAAGGTGTAAATATTTAAATAACAATCTCCCCAGATTATTCCTAAATTGCACAGAAAGCCAGCCAAGGGGTGGCTTTGAAGGTATAAATGACTTTAGTTCCTTTATGTTCTTAGCATTTCCAGTTGATTATATGCACAGAAACTAAAATAGAATGTGCTTGTTTTACAAGTACATCTCAAGCTATCCACCCAAGTCTACATTTCCAGGTAGATTGGCACCATAAACCATTACTACATAACATTTTCAGGCTGCCACTTATAAGAAACATTTTACTTTTTTTATACCTCAAAATAGCTTAAGTCTAAACACACTTTTTCGTTAAAATTTAGTTCTTTTTCTACTTTTATGATTTTGGTGTCTCCATTTTGATTTGAGTCAAACTCTGGTCCTTTCATTATCTTCGAAGAGGAATGAAAAGTTATGGATAGGGAATATGATTTATTTTTTTAAATAGAAGAAAAGATTTATCTTCCATCGGTTGGTTATTCATTCTTTGCTATAGAGACTCTTCCTCTAAGTCAACATTGTTTGCAGAAAAAGACACAGCAAGTCATTGCCTGAAGTCATGCTGTAATGAAATCATGAAGAGAAAAGTGACTCTTTGGAATAACTAAAGGAAGTAAAAAGTGCTTGAGGAGACCAAAAATATTTTTTAAATAAAGTTGAAAACACACACACACAACCACAATCTCATACACACACTTGGAAAATAAAATATTCTGCCAAGCCATAAAACCTCTCCACAAAGGCAGAAGAGAAAGAAAACAGTTGCATCATTGAATAAGCATTTAACCAGAATGTGATGCACATTGTAGATGATGTACTAAGAGGCAAAGACAGTAGTCAAACAGACACCACCCATTTACATACATGCTCTCAAGATAAACAATAACTAGTTCTCAAATAAGAGAACCAGCAACACCACTGTCACACACAATTCATCCTAGATTTACCTTGTCGTTGAGGTGACCATTTGTGTTAGCTAATTGGCTTTATCCAAGGAAAAATAATTTCCTTATATCTTTATGGCAGTAGGTATTTTTGCAAATTGCAGCAAGGCCCCCACCAAAGTTAGATTCCTACCCTCCCACAGAAAATGGGAGTTTAGGAGTGCTGTCTTCCATGATGATTACATTTCAAAGGTCCTTGAGAAAGATATCCCTGGGTTGTAAAGCTGGCAAGAGGCTTATTTAGCTCTTAAAAAGATTAATGTGTACTTCAAAGAGGCAGAGACAGAACAATTAATATATTTCTAATGTAAATGTTCTAAGAAAAGAGAGGTAGGAGAATTTTCTTTATTCTCAACAGGGAGAATTAAGTCTCTTATTTTTAATTTATATTTGCTCTCACAACACACACACACACACACACACACACACACACACACACACACCCATATGGAATTTTGATGGAGTATATGGAATAGCAGAACAGCATACAAGTATGTTAAATGTTTCTCTCTAGGTTTGTATAAAAGCCTCTTAAGCTTTTATACTTTTCCTTGCTAAAATGCTACCAGCACCCTTTAACTACTCAGATAATTTGCACTGGTCACTTCTACCTATACCACTGGAAAGATAAAAGAGAACTTTGTATCTAGATTGGGTCTTTAGACACCAACTTCTGCTGCTTCTTTTTTTTTAAAATTTTCAAATGTTTTTTATTTATTTCTGAGAGAGAGAAACAGGGTGAGCAGGGGACTGTCAGAGAGAGACGGAGACACAGAATCTGAAACAGACTCCAGGTTCTGAGCTGGCCGTCAGCACAGAGCCCGATGTGGGACTCGAACCCAAGAACCATGAGCTCATGACCTGAGCCGAGGTCAGACGCTTAACTCACTGAGCCACCTAGGCGCCCCCAACCTCTGCTACTTGATTGCCCTATAAAGTAATACATCCTAAGCATCACACACTCAGCATGACATTTCAGCTATTTTAGAAGATATATTTTATCTTCTTTATGGAAGAGATCTCAGGAAAGCAGCAGGAAAGTGACTGATCCGCACAGTAGTTTCAACAATTCATTCTTGGGCAGCTTGTCTGTATCATGAAGTCAGAGAAACCTCCTTCTAGACCATTACCTTTCTGGAAGCTTTCCACATATTCCACTTCTATTTTGGTCTCAACTATTTTCCTAATAGACATCTGACAATTTTGAACTAGCTACTCTTTGATCTATGTCTGGAAAGTTTTAAGTGTTTCTTTTCTCGACCCTCTGCTTGCATCCTGCTGCTAACACATTTGGTTATTAAGCAATTACTCTTGATTGATTCTGTTTATTCCAATATTTCCCTTTCTAACTTCTGTTAGAAATTTCCCTCCATACGTTCTGTATGTTACTCCATGTTTTATTCTAAGATCTCAGGTTATTTCCTTTACTATTTCTTTGTGTTTCATTACTCAATATTTATTTCATTAAATTGTTAGAGTTCTGAATTCTTTGCATTACCCCCCAAATACAATACTTATCATTTGCAATGGAAAACATTTACTAAGGGTAGTGTATAATTTTATACTAGGTGGGGTAAAAAACAAAAAAAGCATATTATAAATTCCTAGTTTTATGACCAGATTGGGACTGCCTTTGCCACAGCTAAATCCATCTCTTTCTACCCCTCCAAAACATGAAAAGATCCTACTTAGAAGTTAGGGATGGCTTGTGGATGGAGAAGTGAAGAGAAAACAATATTTTCAATGAAGTTTTGAAAATAGGCCACCATTTGTCTATCATGCTATATATTAATTTCATTAACTACAATTCAAAAATCTTACTTTTGTCCTATTCTATTTTGAATAATCAAATAATAGGCCCAACAAGTGTTCCAAAGTCTTACAATATAAAAACTAAACATTTGACTTAGATATTGCTTTAAAAACATAATTTAACTCTTTATAATATATATTTGCAGAGGTTAGGAGAAATGGTCTCACTGTATACTTGTAAATGATTTAAATTAATGGTGTCATTGTGATTCTTTCAACAAGAATATATTACACAAGGGCACCTGGGTGGCTCAGTCGGTTAAGTGTCTGACTTCAGCTCAGGTCATGATCTTGGAGTCTGTGAGTTTGAGCCCTGTGTCAGGCTCTTTGCTGACAGTTCAGAGCCTGGAGTCTGCTTCAGATTCTGTGTCTCCCTCTCTCTCTGTTTCATGCTTTCTCTCTCTCTCTCTCAAAAATAAATAAAGAATAAAAAATAAAGAATATATATTAACCAATGAAAATTAAATTCTCAATATTCTTTCTTTGTGAAACATTGATATCAGTTTTCCCCTTAATATAAAAGAAACAATTTTTAGCCTTATCAAATTTCCTCCTATTCGTTTTGCTCGCCTCTTTCAAGTGTCTTCCTAAAGATATCAGGTGACTGCTTATTTGCAGCTTAGTCAAGCTGTATACACTTGTTTTCTTCAAGTACTACTCCAGGCACTCCAAATCAACACTGGTCAAAAAATAACCATTTTCAAAAGAATATTAAATTTACATTCTGAATCCCAGTTGTTATAAAAGGAAACACCTGTTATTTTCTTGCAATTTTTTGATTATTATTATTTTGATACAGCCATAGAAGTAAGTTTCATTGAGTTTATAAGGAATATCGAATACCATTGAACTTTATACAGTTATACAATTTTTCCCACTCCATACATATCATTTCCCTCAAATTTTACACAAAACAAAAATACAGAAAAAATAAATATCACAACAGAGATTCAAGAAGTACATAAATAATCAGATATAGCTTCTGAGTTAAAGCACACAAAAAATGGGTAATCACAACATTTTGCTTTTCGTAAAGCTGATCAAATCCCATTGAATTTAATTTTCAGGAACTGTCTGGTTTCAGTTGATAATGAGCAAGCCATAGTTTTGGGCTTCAAAATCATTATTGATTGTCATAGGGTTGAATTAGTCTGAATGAGTCCACTGATTCAGAGATGTTTGATAAGGCAATACATTTATAAACTCACTAGACTGAAAGCTATTGTATTTTCAGTCATCTTTATCTTCAAAAATATTCACTCCTTATTCAGCTGTTTGTCAATATAATTATGGATTTCTCTCTCCTCTTTTTCTCTCTCATTTCTTCTCATCTGAGTTAGGTAATGTTGTATATGTTTTATTGAAATAAATTTGTCCCTTCTTCAACATTACATGATATTCACATAGTTTTAGCAAAACTAAGAAATTCCTTGTTCTTTTTTGAAAATGTGGATAATATTGTGGACCACTATTTTCTTTTTTAATTTTATATTTCTCCTTCCCTGCTTAAAAAGTTGGTACAACCAGTGAATCTTTGAATTCCAGCATCTAGTAAGGGGGAATCAATGGGCAGAGGAAATCTTTGAACTTGGTCATTGTGATAACAATGAATTTGATTTTGATCCAGCATCTGCATCATTTGAGACTGATTTGAATCAACAGAAAAATCATGTTGAAATTGCAGAAACATTAAGAAATTTAATATGTATTACTGAAAACATAATTTTAGGGAAAATTGCATTATGAGCAATATTGTCTCTGGACTCATACATATTTTATTTCATAATATGCAGATGGTAATCTTTTATAAAAGGGTTTTTAGACTTGAGGAGCCACAATTAGGCTATCTTGTCATATAAATTTCTAACTCGGTGACATAATGGTCAAAGAACAAAAACCACGTAATATTATTTGAAACTATAAATCAAGCTAATATTTTCAAATCAATATTGGTATCCAACATAGCTTTATATTAAACATATAATTTCAAAGCAACAGAGTGGTTTTTCCACAGACTGAAAGAGCCTGTTATTTTGGCATTAGCTTGCTCATTTTAAAAATGAGTAAGACCTAATAACTATGCATTCTAAACCATCTCACATCTTACTATGGTACAGATATTTTTCTGTATGTTTTGGAAAGCTAAAACACATTTAAATCAAACTTTAAATGTATGTTTTCTCGCCTTGTTATTTATCTTCACTAACTTTAACAAGAATATACATGGTATATAAAAACTTCTTCAAAAGCCATTTTTATCACTTTTTTCCTAGAAAGTACTTATTTTTCTGGTATGAATTATTGCTTTTTGTGATTATCCCAAGTGATTTTGTAAATATCATAATTTCATATGCCTGACTGATATCCATGAAACAACAAGAGTACAATCCCCAATCAAAGAAAGAAAAGCATCGGACATACTGAAAGGCTCTGATCAAACTGATTATTTTCAGGAAGAAACTAACAAAATACTCTTTTCATGAATGAGTGGTTTGGTAAAAATTTTATAGAGTTTAAATGATTTATGGTTTCATGATGTTTTCTTACGCAACATTCCACCAAATTACAGCTTTCCAAAAGTTGCAGTACTGTGTATGTTTTGGCATGACATTATTTGCATTTTTTTTCCTTTTTTGAAAGAGAGAGAGAGATAAGAGAGCACATGAGCAGGGGAGGGGCAGAGAGAAAGGGACAGAGGGAACCCTCTCAATCTCATGAGAGGGGCTCGATCTCACGACCATGAGACCATGACATGAGCTGAGATCAAGAGTCAGGCATTTAACTGACTGAGCCACTCCGGCTCCTCAACAGCATTTTCGTTTTAAAATCAGAATCCAGGGCGCCTGGGTGGCTTAGTCGGTTAAGCATCTGACTTTCGCTTAGGTCATGATCTCGCGGTTCGTGGGTTCGAGCCCCGCGTCGGGCTCTGTGCTGACTGCCAGCTCAGAGCCTGGAGCCAATTTCATAGTCTGTATCTCCCTCTCACTCTGGCCCTCCCCTGCTCACACTGTCTCTCTCTCTCTTCTAGAAATAAAAAAAAAAAAAGAAAAATTAAAAAAAAAATCAGAATCAGACCAAATGTGGCTTTCTTTTTGAAGATAAAACTTATGCTCTATGTATAATTTTATGACATTGATATCCTAGTGTCCCATTACTGTTTTTTTTTAATTTTTTAATTTTTTAATTTTTATTTTTTCTTAGAGAGACAGCATGAGCAGAGGAGGGTCGGGAAGAGAGGGAGACACAGAATCTGAAACAGGCTCTACGTTCTGAACTGGCTGTCAGCACAGAGCCCGACTCTGGCTGGAACCCATGAACCATGAGATCATGGCTAAGCTAAAGTCAGATGCTTAACCGCCTGAGCTACCCAGGCGCCACCCCCCCCATTACCTTTAATCAAAAGTATGTACAGTCTTACTGAAAAGCATGTTCTGTATGAAATAATGAAACTCCAAGCTGTAGTAAAAGTGAAAAAAAAATAAAGGGAAAAAGCTTGCCTTTTTGATTAATGGTTTATGGAATAAATTTGTATTTAATTAGAATGACTAAAGACACTTTTTTGGCAATGAGCTCAAAAGAAAGAAACTGTAATTGTTAGAACTCTTGATTTTTGTCATTTATTTACACTGTAATCTCAGCTAGGTATAGTACATTGATATGAAATACTTTTGAAGTACATAATCTTTTTTTAAAAGTGGAGCTTATGCAAAAATCGCATACTGTTAGATTGGGTGTTGAAATGACTGGTGTGTTATATTTTTTAAAACCTTTTCTGGTCAGCACAAATTTCTTTTAATTTCCATTTCCAGTAGGATTTCATTTTGGGGGTTAACCTGCATAAAGCCAGTATAAAGTTTTACAATTTGGTAGTTCTAGATTCCAAGTCATTTTAGATGAAAATGAAATGCAAAGTTTACAGAGGAAAATTAAGTTTCTTCTTCTGTAATGTCTAAGTCTTTGTCCCCTTCACTGTGTTCTGTTTGCTGATCCTTTCTGAGTAGACATGTCCTGCTCAAAATACAGATTTAGCTGACAGTGATCTTTCAAGAGGCCACTTTGAATTTGCTCTGACCAGATTTAAACCTCACAGAACAATCTGGTGGATACAGACAATTTTGGAAAAGCTCTAAATCTTTCTCAATAATCTTTTGTTTGTTTTGGTAAGCAGCAGCGTAGACCTTCAATGCTTTGCCGAGGGGAAAAAAAAACCATTTTGATAGTGATAAATTCTGAATATACAGTCTTTAAATCCTTCACTTTCTGCTTTTCAAAATTGTCAGTAGTTTCATCCAGATGATGAGCTGTTCAGGTAGTGTCCACAGCAACTCTCTGCAATTTGATTTCTGCCTGTGAAGTAACATGTGGACCACATGGCTTCTGCTGACATGTTCTTTCTAACTGAATTAATTGTTTAGCTTCTCGATCCCTTGCTGTTAACGTTGCTTTGAAGTCATCTCCTTTCATTCTTACAATCGTTCCGTAAGCTTTCAAAGGTTCAACCATCTAACTTCAATCTTTCAACCTGTGCTTGTCGATAAGGCTCAAGTTTGGCAAACTCCTCAACAAAGATTTTACGCCTTACTTTAAAATATGGGGTCTCTGCAGAGGCATCCAATTGATTTCAGTCGCCAGTAGGTCTGCTTTGCCTTACAGTCTGCCACTTTTCCTCACATAGGCAGCCAAGATTTGGCACTCATCTCCGAAATGCTTCTACACGTTTCTGAGAGCATCTTGCAGGTGTCTGGTTGGAGCAGCCTGGCTTTCGAAGCCATGCCTCCACACCTTGCCTTGTGCTCCACCGGGACCCTGAGCTGAGGCCTCTGACCTGGGTGTGTACTGAGGGGTAAGTAGCCCTTCCTGGAGCCCTTTTTTTTATGTTTATTTTCTAATTGTTTCTTATTTTGTTGTAGTAAAAAATACAACATATAAAATATATCATCCTAACCACTCTGAAGTGTAGAGTAACTATATGCACTTTGTGGTGCAACAGATCTCTAAAACATTCTCATCTTGCAAAACAAGCTCTAAACCCAGTGAACAACTCCTCTCTCTCCCTCTCCCTCACCTCTTGAAATCACCTTCTACGTTCTGTTTCTAAGAATTAAAAAAAAATAGGTTTATTTATTTTTGAGAGAGACAGAGTGTGAACAGGGGAGGAGCAGAGAGAGAGAGAGAGAGACACAGAATCTGAAGCAGGCTTCAGGCTCTGAGCTATCAGCACAGAGCCTTATGTGGGGCTCAGTCAACACAGAGTCTTATGTGGGGCTCGAACTCACAAACAGTGAGATCATGACCTGAGTTGAAATTGGATGTTCAACTGACTGAGCCACTCAGGCGCCCCTCTGTTTCTAAGAATTTGACTACTTTAGATACCTCGTGTAAGTAGAGTTGTGCAGTATTTGTCATTTTGTGAATGCTTATTTTTAAAATATTTATTTATTTTGAGAGAAATAAGAAAGAGAGAGCTTGTGCTGGCAAGAGTAGGAAAGGGGCAGAGAGAAAGGGAGAGAGAGAATTCCAAGCAGGTTCCACACTGTCAGGGCAGAGCCCTATACAGGGCTCCATCTCACAAACCATGAGATCATGACTTGAGCTGAAATCAAGAGTTGGGTGCTTAACTGACTGAGCCACACATGCACCCCGTGACTGTCTTATTTCACTTAGCATAATGTTCTTCAAGTTTCATGTCCTAGCATGGGACAAGATTTACTCAATAACATTTAGAATGCCTTAAATACTTTGATGTATTTGTTAAAAAGTTATTTAAGTAATTCTGAATGATTTTTCTTGCATTAAAGCAAAGAAACTTATTTGTGAATGGTACTGAAAGAGAACACCTGTTATATAAAGCTGATAATAATGATCATTTATGTATAACTTTGTTATGCACAATTTTATTTAATAATATTTTTTAAAAATTAATGAGTACCGTGAATCACTAAAATTATTATAATAATATCATGACACAGGATGCTATGAATTCACTTTTTCATTTGCGTTTTACCCCCTGTTGTGTGCACAGATAGAGCAGATGCTCTCAACCATTTACTTGAGTGCAGGTCACATGTATTATAATGACATATTTGATTGTATGAAAAAGAGTAAAATCATTTCTCTCCTAATAGGTGAAATATTTACAGAAAATGGTTGCATTAATGTATGTGCTAAAGGTATATTATGGTCCTTACAAATCGATGAATTAAAAAATATCCCCTGTGCCTAAAGTAATAGAAATAGTTGATAAAATTTGTGGAGAGCTGGTGTTTGGTCATCAGTAGGGAACAAAAGAGACAAATCTCAAACTAATTCTTGTTTCTAGCCATGGTGGATAGCAATGCTGTTTATTTTTTCAAGAATAAGAAACTTATAGGAATGTACACTTTTTAAAAAAAGGATAATAACTTCAGTTTGGGAAATCTTGGGTTTTGGAGATCAATGAGTGTTCCAAGTGGAAATATTTGGTTAAAGTTGTATTTATGCACTTAGATTTTTGGAGGGTTATGGACTTAGAGATACTGATTTGGAAGCTAACACAATACAAGCAAAAAACCTACATGATAAGAAAGTAGAGTCCAATTGTCTAATAAATGAGCCTAGTTCTTAATCACAGTTAATTTACAATCTAGTCAAGAATAATCAAGAATTGACTATGTATTTCAAAAGAATAAGTGAACCAAACTTTTGCTGAAATCCTTGTAAAGCCTCTGTGGACACTAGCTTGAAGAAAATTTTATCTCATAAGATAAACAGAAAGTAAAATTTAGCTAAACTCTTCACAACAGTTCCAGTAATGTTTCTAAATACTTTTGTATATAAAATAACTTAGTGTCTTCCTACTATGCACAGAATATTTAAAAGATGAGCCTGAAATATTTTATTACTTGTACATTATTTATCTTCCTGTATGAACACTTCTTTTTTATCTTATATTTATTTTATTTTTTGCCTTCACAAATTGTGAGATACTTGAGGTCAGGGACACAATTGTATTCCTAAGGGCTAAATGTCCTTGAGTTTATTCATAGTGATACTTCTCTTTGAAACCCTAAAAAGTTTGAAATTGTGACTGGCATCCAAGAAATGTTTACTGACTTAGAAACTGACCTCAAGATGTACATCTACTGATCTGTGTTTGGCAGGTCCACACCACCAACTTAGCACTGCTGTTGCTGGCCTCCCAAGTAATGAACAATCATGCTTTCTCCATCTGAACAGTCTTCCTTGTTGTAAAGTCTCCTCCTGATCTGCAAGAACTACAGAGTTTATTCAATCAGATAGAACAGAGTTTAGTTGATTGCTGTGTGTGTCTGTGTGCTCTGAATTGAGATTCATCTGGGCCCGGAGAAATGACCACATTTGATGTAACTATCTCTTCACAGACTTGGGGATTTTAATTGCTTTGTCCATGTTTATTCTAGTCTTTCCATTTTGAAAACAGTATTCTTAATAGAAAATATAAAGCACACTTAAAAATTGTTTATATTCTTTTATATCATGTTTAGTTGAAATATTATTTGTCCCAACATTGGTCCTACACTTACTAGCTCTTCTTCTTTTTTTTTTCTCTCATAACATGCTTCACAAAAGGAACTTTTAAAAAGATGTTAGTATTTCCTGCACTTCTCTGTCATTTTAGGTTCAGATTTTTCTGACTCTGCTGTTAATTTGTCTTGGGTTATACATCACAACTACTGCCTTATATATATCTCTTTAAAACTGGGCTGGTCAGAAAATAATCTTTGCAGCTACATGAATTTCTTTAAGTTCTTCACTATCTTTTGTTCCTGTTTTACTTTTTAGTTTTCTTGTTTGTCTGTTAGTAAGATTGCATTAATCAGAAACAGTAACAGTAACGTCCCTGTACCCTGAGGCTTAATAGTAACCTAAGCCCCTGCCAACATCTGAATCTAAGCCTGGTATTTGGGTATATTTCACCTAAGTAAAAGTTTAAATGTGTGCTTTTTAAAGCACATATCCTTACTTTCTCATTTTGGATGATATACAGCATACTGCTTGTTAGAAAAGGTTATTTATAAGATTTTTAGACACCTGCAATGCAATCTGCTTGAGGATTATTACAATAGCCTGATTTAAATATCAATTTGTCAGTCTGAAGAATTAGATTTCTACAGTATATCAAAATTGACTTCTGGTTCTTAATAAGATGACAAACTAACGTGGGCTGCTGACTTTCTCTTTCCAGTGTAACCCTAGAGATGCTGTAGGTGGAAAACTGACAGAGTTGAGATACTCATATAAATTTTTGGAAAAAACACCTTAGAAATGGAAGTGTCACAGAGGTAGAAAATGGCAGCCCAGAGCAGCGAAGGGACCATTGTTATCTATAGAAATCTATGAGTAAAGACATTTCATTATGCAAATTTTGGACGCTCACATGAACTAAGTCCCTCTTTTTCCACCCTTTCAGCACTGAGAGGCAGAACAATAGAACTCAAGTTATTTGAGGGATAGATTCAGTGGTAGAATACTAATAATATTTTATGAAGATCTTAGAACCAAAAGGATATCACTGAGCCTGCCCTTGACACTCCTTCCTGAGCCCATCCTCATGGGAGGTACAACCAGAGGGAACATCTGCACTGGAAGTACAGAGAGCTCCCTGCAAGGCAGAATCCCCTAATGGGAAATAAACAGGTGTGAAGCATTGGATCGGAGCTTATGAGAGAAACTTTCAGAACTGATATGTATTACTGCCCCACCTTCCCAAGCCAGCAGGATGTTACCTGTGATCAAATTAATATGAGGCAAAAACAAGAGTCAAGAGAAGAAGAAATCATTAGGGAAAAGTGGGATTTCAAATACCGGTAAAAGAAAGATCTATTCAATAAAATACAATGACTTGGAAATGTATTAAAAAGAGCAATAGGGGTGCCTGGATGGCTCAGTCAGTTAAGAGTCTGACTTTGGCTCAGGTCATGATCTCATAGATAGTGGGTTTGAGCCCTGCATTAGGCTCTATGCTGGCGGGTCAGAGCCTGGACCCTGCTTTGGATTCTTTGTCTCCCTCTCTCTCCACCCACCCCCTGCTCTTTCTCTCTGTCTCTCTCTCAAAAATAAATAAACATTTTTTTAAAAGTTTAATTTTTTTTTTATTTTATGTTTTTTATTTCTAGGAGAGAGAGAGACAGCGTGAGCAGGGGAGGGTCAGAGAGAGAGAGGGAGTCACAGGCTGAAACAGGTTCCAGGCTCTGAGCTGGCAGTCAGCACAGAGCCCGACGCGGGGCTCAAACCCACGAACCGCGAGATCATGACCCAAGCGAAAGTCGGACGCTTAACCGACCCAGGCGCCCCAACATTTTTTAAAAAGTTTAAAAAAAGAGCAATATAATTCAAGTATAGTTGGAAGTTTTAGCATGTTTCCCAAAAAATAATAGATTTGAATTTTTTTTAATGTTTTATTTATTTCTGAGAGAGAGAGAGAGGGAGAGAGAGAGAGAGCGCATGAGCAAGGGAGGGTCAGAGAGAGAGGGGAGATACAGAATCTGAGGCAGGAACCAGGCTCTGAGCTAGCTGTCAGCACAGAGCCCAATGCTGGGCTCAAATCCACCAACCGTGAGATCATGACCTGAGCTGAAGTCAGATGCTTAACTGACTGAGCCACCCAGGCGCCCCTCCGAAAAAATAATAGACTTGGCAGACAAAAGATAAGCAAAGCTATTGAAGATTTTAATAATTAATAATTAGAATTAATAGCTAGATATTTATGCCAACAGTGTGAGTAGATTTATTCTTTTTTTATGAGTAGATTTATTCTTTTTTTAATATTTTTTAATGTTTTATTTATTTCTAGGAAAGAGAGAGACAGTGTGAGCAGGGGAGGGTCAGAGAGAGAGGGAGTCACAGACTGAAACAGGCTCCAGGCTCCGAGCTGGCAGTCAGCACAGAGCCCGACGCGGGGCTCGAACCCACAAACCGGAGATCATGACCTGAGCGAAAGTCGGACGCTTAACCGACTAAGCCACCCAGGCGCCCTTGAGTAGATTTATTCTTATTGTGTATTTTTAAACTTGATAAAATTAAGTAAATATCAGGCCATAATGGTAACCCCAAAGAGCCTTACTTATAAGGTCCAAAAGAAACAATATCTTATTTTATAACCAAATATAAAATGCTAGATGTGAAAATAAAGGACAAACTAAAAACTAACAATTATAAAACTATGTGTTTATAAAAATAAAATAAAATACAATTAAATAATTCTTGAGTTAAAGAGTAAAATCAAGAAGTAATTGTTTAAAGCTAAAAACTGTAGTTCAAATCAAGCCTGTAAACCAATATTGATTGGCCTTATTTGACCCCTGAGGAGAATTTAATATCACTGACAATTTCCTTTTTCTTTAAACACAACTGTTTCTTTGGTCTCTGTTACAATAGCTTTGTCTATCTTTATGGCTTGTTTCCTCAGGTTCCTTGCAAACTAAACCTTCTTAGTCCTCCTATGAAATGTACTAATTGCTCAAGATCATACCAAGACCTTATTCTTTATTTTTTCTATTCTGTATTCTTAGACATACTTATCCATATACTTGCCTCTAATGGTCAAATACTTACAAAATATGTCCAAGATACCTTTATTCTGTACCTTTCTTTTGAGTGCCAAACCCCTATGTACCAATTGCCTATTTGGCACCTCTCTTCGGTTACCTAAAGGCAGATGCAACTTAAAGAAGATTCCAAAGAATATCCTTGCGACCTTTATCCCTTAACCAGATTCCCTTCTGATGATGCTGTAACAATGACCAATATATCAATGTTATATAAATAAAACATTAACATATTGATATGATACTAGTATCTTGTATAGTATATGTTCTATATACTTGATGATATTCTTAACAATTTATTTATGTACTTTCATGTAGTCTTTTCACCACTCCATAACCTGGGTTATTAACTGCAATCAGAACTTAAAGACTTAAAGTTATTTATAGAGAAATATATTGTAACTTGGTCAAGGTCACATAATTAGGAAGTTTCTGAGATGAGCTATGAATTTAAGTAATCTGTTGCCAGAGCCCTCACCACAATCTCTCAACAAACATAACTAAATCCTGCCAACTGATTTAGTCCAACTGAGCAATTTCTGAGTCCTGCCTATTCTACAATATTCACTAAATATCTGTATTACTGACAGTACTTAGATTGGTGTAACAAATACCCCCCTAATGTGTAACAGCTGAAAACAACTCACAAAAATATTTCACTCAGAAAATATTACAAGATGGGACACACCTGGTTGCAAATGACTTCCGCTCAATCAGTGGTTCTGAGATGCAATCTTCTTCTGTCATATGGCCTTTGACTTTCCCTGTGACTTTAATGCATCTGCATCATGCTGGTAAAAGGGTGAGAGCATAGTGGGTACATGTTGGATTTTTTTTTTAATATTTTATTTATTTATTTCTAGGAGAGAGAGAGAGAGAGAGACAGCGTGAGCAGGGGAGGGTCAGAGAGAGAGGGAGTCACAGACTGAACAGGCTCCAGGCTCTGAACTGGCAGTCAGCACAGAGCCCGACGCGGGGCTCGAACCCACGAACGGCGAGATCATGACCTAAGCGAAAGTCGGACGCTTAACCGACTAAGCCACCCAGGCGCCCCCATGTTGGATTTTTTTTTAATGAGCTACTCTCAAAAATGGCTCATGTCTTTTCTCAAAGCTGTTATTTACAACACAATCAATAGATAACATTTAATAGGTAATCGAGCAAAGAGTTGTGAAATCTACTCTCGCTGTATACCATCCTTGCTCTTGTTTAAAGCTCCGTCACTTTTCACATAGTTTACTTACATAGTCACCCAAGTAATCCCTTTGAATTTTTCTTGCTCTTTTCCAGTTTGTTCTCTACTTAAAACCTAACCTGATCACATCATTTTCTCTTCAATCATTTCCATTGCTGTGAGAAATCTTAAAGTCTAGCAAGCCTTGGCCTCCACTTACAATTTCAAGCCCATCACACTCTATACTCTCCTTTCTCTGAGCTCCAGAGCTGCAGACTATCTTTGAGTTTGTAAACGTGACTTCCTTCCCCTAGCCATAGGTCATCTTTGTATATGGTGAATCATCTCTACTATGCTGTCCACCTTCCTGGCCAGTTCTGATTCATTCTTCAGAACAAATAAACACCTCACTTCCTTGGGGAAGCTTCTATAACATTCTTTTTTTGAAGCACATCCAAAATTTTGAAGTTGGTTTCTCCCATATTGTTGCTGCATATTTAATGTTCTTTTCCTACATTATAACACTGCTTTAATTCCAGTAGTGCATATCAGCATGCATATTAGACTATTTGAGGATGGACATATAAATATCTGTTCTTCACAAATTTTCCTATCATTCTAGTGCCAGGAAGTATGATTTTTCTATGGGGCTAAATGGAGGCTATGGAAGTGGCCTTTATGGAAAAAAAAATGTATATCAGAATAAGGGGAACTATTCCAAAAGGTGGATGGACCTACAGAATTTCAGCAGGAGTTTTGTGGCAAGATTCTAAATTGTATGGGTATATGAAAATTATGTGTATGGGGACATCAAGACAATACAGATTGTTGACATAGTTTGCTCTAATATCTGGTTCTTCAAATCTTTGTTAAGTTGATCACACTGTCTCAAAAAATTAGTGTGTGTTTTTTAAAGTACATTATAATGGCATCTGGGTGGCTCAGTCAGTTAAGCATCCAACTCTTGCTTTCAGTTTAAGTCATGATCTTATGGTTCATTAGATTTAGTTCCATGTCAGTTTCTGTGGTGACAGCACGGAGCCCACTTGGGGTTCTCTCTCCCTCTCTTTCTGCCCCTCCCAAATTTGTGCTCTCTCTCTAAAAATAAATAAGTTAACTTGATTTTTAAATGTTTTTTATTTATTTCTGAGAGAGAGGCAGCATGAGCAGGAGAGGGTCAGAGAGAGAGGGAGACAAAGAATCCAAAACTGACTCCAGGCTCTGAGCTAGCTGTCAGCACAGAGCCTGACACAATGCTTGAACCCACGAACCGTGAGATCATGACCTGAGACGAAGCCAGACACTTAACTGACTGAGCCACCCAGATGCCCCTAAATAAGTTAACTTTAAATACATTCTAGCTCATGTTTATCCTGAATCATCTCTGTTCTTCAGCAAGAAATTTTGAGGGATAGAAAGAAGTTGGGGAGAAAAGTGATCCCCCCCTTCATATCAAAAATCAAGAATTCATTAAACTATATCAATTATTTATTTTGTGCCTCTTTTTGTACAAAAGATCACAGTTTTACAAGATGCAAGGAATATAAAGGTGAGAGAAAGATAAGGCCCATGTCCTTCAGCTGAATTACTTAGCAAGCAGGATTAGAAGAAAGAATCTTCAATAGTGGGGATTTTTCTTACTGTAAAGATGGCAATGACAGTAGGAGAGAACCCCAAGCAGCTGTTGGAGGATAAGGTGAAATAGGGAAGCCACAGGCATTTGGGCAGAAGGTACTCTTAGCACAACACAAAACAATTTCACATAGTCACGGACATTTGGAAAGTGAAAGCTGCAGACAGACCACCCTGTGTGTGATCATCTGAGATGCATTGGCTCAATTTCAGCAAAACTGTCATGCAGCCTCAGGGACAGATCCATAAAAGAGAAGGCTGAAATTGGGTGGTAGCTTATAGCTTCTCAAATCCTGTTTGGGGAGAAAGGGAAAAAGGCTTGGAAAAAGGCCATACATCAGCATGTATGAAAGGTCATCCAATATGTTTTCATCAAATTCCTAATAAAAATGATAGTGTCAACACCTGCTAAGAAAGGCAAAGGCTAAATCGGTTCTCTACAAAAACAGTGTCGAACATTGGCCTTTTCAGCTTTCTCAGTTTGTCAAGCAGGTTGTGCTACTGACCACAGCCTGGTTTATGAATATTGAGGACTGAATTCACCACATTGGTTTAGAATCGTCATAAATCACCTCTTCAGTCTTCTTAAAACAAATTTTTCCCTTTCTTCCCTCACAAACCTAAGAGAAACAACCAAACACTTGTATTTCTATATGATGTGTATGTTTAAACACTCTCCCTTTTCCAGGTCATTTTCACTATATTGTCTTATGCAGCATTCTGAATCCATAGTGCAATTTCTTATTTCAATATTTGACATTGAGACAGAGAATAGCTAAAACCTGAAATTATGCATTTCATGAAATATGTATACCTATGTATATATACACACATAGATATAATTATTACTTGTCATATAAATAAAGGAAATTGACTTTCAAAATGTAAGGTATGAACCCCATGAAATTTAAAATATCTTCTTTTGAAATCTTTTGTTTCCAGATGATAGATATTCTATTAAATCTTATTTAGAGACAAGAAACAGAACATAAACAGAAGGAATAACAGAGGAAGGAAGGAGGGAAGGAAGAAAGAAAGAAAGGAAGAGAAGGGAGGAAAAGTGACATATGCTGTTAAATACATCACTAAAATATAGAAATACGGTACAATTCACTGAGATACAGTCCAAACTCCTGACTGCACTGGGAACTGGAAAGCAATTCCATCTCAAGGCAGACGTGACCTGGTCCTTTTTGCCGTGCTGAATGACATCCTATAAAAGGCCTCTTTTGATCATATCCTCTCTTCTCTTTCTCTTCAGGCTGTTTCTCCAACTTTCTGTGTGCATAGCTATGTATAGGAATGTCATAATTCAAGCATTAAGAGAGAACCACAAATATTTCACAAACCCAGATACAATTTTAGATGACAAAGCTTCTCTTTGGGCCCATTTGGATCAGAGCCTAACCCTCTTACCTTCAGGTATGGCTAATGATAAAAGGTAATGGTTGTCGGGGGTCACATCTCAGGGTGGGAAAAGTTGCCAGTAAAATTCAAGTGGGTTATGCTCCAAATAAACCATTTAAACTGCCATTTAAAAATAAATAAATAGAGGTAAATTGCAATTTAAATGATTCTATTCTCATATATAAAGTTAGTGAGAACTCACAAGTCTATACGAATGGTGTACAATAGTGAGAAGTATTCTTTGAGTGCATTCTTCCAAACTAAATAACCTAACCTCAATTAGTCAATGACATTTTTGAATCCTTTATTGAATAATTCACATGTGATTAAACTACACATAGTTAAAAGTGAACAAAATCATAAGTTTTGGCATAGATTCACCCATGAAAACACATTAAAATCAAGATAATGAATATATGTGTATACTTTCAACTCTTGCTTCATGCCTCTTCACAATTTTTCTAAATTGCTCTATACCAAGTACTCCCCATCGCTAGGCAGCCATTGACATACTTTCTATTGTTAACAAAATTCTATTTGTAGAAAGGTATGTAAATGTAGAATAATAGGAATCTACTATTTTGGACACATAGACCAATGGAATAGAATTGAGAACTCAGAGCTGGACCCAAAGGTATACAGCCAACTAATTTTTGACAAAGCAGGAAAGAATATCCAATGGAAAAAAGACAGCCTGTTTAACAGATGGTGTTGGGAGAACTGGACAGCAACATGCAGAAGAATGAAACTAGATCAATCTCTCACATCATACACAAAAATAAACCTGAAATAGATAAAGGACCTGAACGTAAGACAGGAAACCATCAACATCCTAGAGAAGAAGGCAGGAAACAACCTCCTTGACCTCCATCGCAGCAACTTCCTATTTGAAACATCCCCAAAAGCAAAGGAATTAAGAGCAAAAATAAATTATTGAGACCTCATCAAGATTAAAAGCTCTGCACGGCAAAGGAAACAATCCACAAAACTAATAGGATTTGATTTTCTGGGTTGCTGAGGGCGCCCGCGTTCATGGAGGGTGGTGCACTCCAAGCTCTCTGGGGAAGAAGACGGAAGCCACTGTGATCGAGCCCCTTGGACCTGAGCCGTCTGTACTCTTCGCGATAAACGGATGATGGTTGAAGTGTTTGGGAAGCCCAGGAAAGAAGGTGCTTGAGGGAAACCTCTGGCCATTACTCACAAAGGAACTGCGGCCTTCAGCCCAACAAAGTGTGAAGAATTGGATCCTGCCAGTAACCACATTCACTGGGAAGAAGATTGTTCCCCCATCGAGCCTTCAGATAATTATGGTCAGAAGACCCAGCTAGACTGTGCCGAGATTCCAGACCACAGAAACTGGGAGATAAAACATAGTGACTTCTGGTTATATGTCAAGACGGATCCTGTCTCCAGTCGAACTCCTCAGTTTGTTGGGGAACCTGGGTGGCTCAGCTGGTTAAGTGTCCAACTCCTGATTTCGGCTCAGATGAACCGTCCACCATTTCCCCCCAAGCTGCATTGTTCCTTTAAGTAAAAAGCAGTCAAGTGAAGAGGGAATTTGGTTTCTGCACTGAGGAAGCCTTGAACTGGTAGGGAGACTGTGATTCTCTGGAGTATGTGCTAATAAATAAATTAATTCACTTAAAAAAAAAAACATTCAGGCAACCAACTGAATGGGAAAAGATAGTTGCAAATGACATATCAGATAAAGGGTTAATATCCAAAATCTATAAGGAACTCACTAAACTCCACACCTGAAAAACAAACAACCCAGTAAAGAAATGGGCAGAAGATATGAACAGACACTTCTCCAAAGAGGACATCCAGATGTCCACCAGACACATGAAACGATGCTCAGCATCACTCCTCATCAGGGAAATACAAATCAAAACCACACTGAGATACCACCTCATACCAGTGAGAGTGGCTAAAATGAGCAAATGAGAGAACTCTAGATGCTGGCGAGGATATGGAGAAATGGGCACCCTCCCACTGTTGGTGGGAATGTAAACCAGTGCAGCCCCTCTGGAAAACAGTGTAGAGGTTCCTCAAAAACTTAACAATAGAACTCCCCTATGACCCAGCAATAACACTGTTAGGAATTTACCCAAGGGATATAGGAATGCTGATGCATAGGAGCACATGGACCCCAATGTTCATAGCAGCACTCTCCACAATAGCTAAAACACGGAAAGAGCCGAAGTGTCCATCAACAGACAAATGGATCAAGAAGATGTGGTTTATCTATACGATGGAATACTACGTGGCGATGAGAAAGAATGGAATTTGGCCATGTGTAGCAACATGGATGGACCTTGAGAGTGTTATGCTGAGCGAAGTAAGTCAGGAAGAGAAGGACAAATATCATATGTTTGCACGTATAGGAGGATTAGGAGGAGCTTAACAGAGGACCATGAGGGAAATGGTGGGGGAAAGGGAGAGAGGCAAACCATGAGAGACTCTTGAATGCTGAGAACAAACTGAGGACTGATGGGTGTGGAGGGCGAGGGGGAAGAAGGGCATCGAGGAGGGCACTTGTGGGGATGAGCACTAGGTGTTATATGGAAACCAACTTGACAATAAACTATTTGTAAAAAAAAAAAATAATAAAGAATCTACTGTTTTGTCTCTCCTTTCGCTCAGCATACTTTTTCCTGTGATATATTCATATTGGTACATATATTCAATATTTCTTTTTTTAATGTGTATTTATTATTTTTTGAGAGAAAGAGAATGTGTGCAAGCGGGGGAGAGGCAGAGAGAGAGAAGGAGAGAGTCTTAAGCAGGCTGCATGTACAGCAAGGAGCCTGATGGGTGCTCAATCTCATTTCCATGACCTCATGACCGGAGTTGAAATCAAGAGTCATATGCTCAATTTAGTGAGCCACCTAGGCATCTCCATATATTCAATATTTCATTTCTTTATTTGCTGAGTAGCATTCTAATTTTTTTTTTTTATCCATTCATCTATTCATGGACATTTGGGCTATCTCCAGTTTTTGCATTATACACACAAACCTGTATGAAAAATTTTGTACTTCTTTTTTTGTTCTTTTTTATAATGTTTATTTATTTTTGAGAGAGAAAGAGAGAGCAAGGGAAGGGCAGAGAGAAAAGGAGACACAGAATATGAAGCAGGATCCAGGCTCTGAGCTGTCAGCACAGAGCCCAACGGTGGGTTTGAAACCATGAACCGAGAGATCATGACCTGGGCTGAAGTTGGATGCTTAACTGACTGAGCCACCCAGGTGCCCAACGTGGGCATACGGTCTTATTTATCTTGAGTAAATACCTGGGCATGGAATGCCAGATTATATTTTCCAAAACAGTCTTTTATCAGTTTGCATTCTCACCAGTAGTGCATGAAAATGCTAGTATTCCTTTGTTTTGCCTACACCTGATATGATCAATCATCTTAAGTTTAGTCATCCAAATATTTGTGTAGTGCAATCTATTTATGTTGATTAATGATGTGACACCTTCATGGAAGATTATTTGTGATAAGTATATTTTCCTTAGTAATTCAAATGTTTTGTCCACTTAAAAATGTAGGTTGTTTGCTTTCTGTTCATTGAGTTAAAATAATTCTTTATATATTCTACCATACAATCTTTTTGTTACAAGTATATTTTGTAAAAGGGACATAGTCTGTCTCTTACTTTCTCATTTTTTGAAGAAACCCAATTTATGCATGCTTTTCTTTTATTATTCACATGTTTTAAATCACATTTTAAAATTATTTACCAAAGCTAACATCATCACTACTTTCTCCTAATTTTTGCCTGTTTAATTTTTTTGTCTTACATTTATATATAACACATTTATATTTGTTTTTTCCTGAATTAAGTTTCACTTATTCTAGCCCAAACTCAAAAGGACATTTTTCTTTTTTGCCAAATCGTAGCACATTATTGGCAAAAATATCTGTACATTTACCATGATACACTTGGAAGTGAGACAAATAAGATAAAAATACAGATACAGATGTAAAATGAAAAATTCAAGTTAAATTTTGAATGTAGTGGAAGTAAATACCAAGATTTTTTTTAAATATTGCATGACTCTCCAATTGTTCCAGTACCATTTGTAGATTAATTTATCATTTTCAAATTGTATTGCCTTGGCATGTTTATTAAAAATCAATTGGTCATATATATGTGGGACTATTGTGTTCTACTGATTTATGCATCTATTTTCAGTACAATATCACATCAACTTTATAACTGTCTCTATATAAGAAGTGTTGAGGACAGGTGCTTTAAGTTCTAAAACTTTATTAATCTTTTCAACATTGCCTTGACCATTTTAAGTACACGGCATTTCCATATACATTTTAGCTTTTTAATATTTACAAATGAGCCTGTTTGTATTTTAGCTGGATTGACTTGAGTCTATGGGACAATTTTGAAAGAATTAATATTTTACTTATATTGAATCTTCCAACACATTACCAATTAACATAGTATATCACTTCATTTATTTAGGTCTTTTTTCATTTCTGTCAGTAATTTTTGTTTTGTAGTAGTCAATGTAAAACCAATGCCTTTTGTCAAATATATGCTACATATTTGTTAAATATAATTCTAAGAATTTCACTGTTTTATACTATTATAAATAATAACTTTTATTTCAGTTTCTAGCCTTTCCTTCTCTGAGACACTCCAATTTTCTTTTAATAAGAATGTAGACACTCCAAATTGCTTTTGATAAGAGCATGATTTATCTTTTTCCATTTTTAAATTATAACCTATCTATATCATTACATTTAAAAGTTTGGGGGTTTTGTGTGTTTGTTTGTTTGTTTGTTTGTTTGTTTTTATAAGCAACACATAATCAACATTGGCATTTTTACTTAATCTGATAGTCTCTGCCTTTTAGTTGGGGTTGAGGTTAGTTATATTTAAGGTAATTATTCATATACTTAGATTTAAATTTAATGTCTTGTTATTTATTGTTTATTTGACCGGTCTTTTTCCTTCTCCTCTTTACCAATTTCCTTTACATTAGTTGACTATTGTTTTCATGATGTTATTTTCACTCATTTGTTCTCTAGTTAGCAGAAATTGTTTTGCCCTTTTAGTGATTACTTAAATTTTATAGTATATATCTTGAAATTAATTCATTCAAACTTCAGTGTATATTATACTACTTCACAAACAATATTAAAAACTTAGAACAGAATATTTCCATCTCTTCTTGGATTTTCTGACATTTGTTCTCCAATTCTTTATCTTTGTGTTTTTATTAGTCCCACAAAAATGATGTGTATGAATGTATGTATATATGTATGTACATATTTTGCTGTAAGAAATCACTTATTCTCTTAAAAGTTTAAAGACATAGTATTTTGCATTTATCCACACAAGTTAGTTATTTCATGTGGAAAGGGAAATCTATTCCCTGTTACTTCCTCTCTTTCAGAGATAGGTCCAAGATTACCCTTTAGAATGCTTTCTTTTTCATAGTTTCATAGTCTATCTGAAGATAAATTTCATTATTCAGATAAATAATAAGCAAAAATATTAAAAAGTCCAGATTTAATCTTTCTTGAATCACTAACCCAGATATCATAGCATTTACAGATTCTGCAATAGTAAACATTAAAACTTAAGAATCATTCTACTATAGGGGCGCCTGGGTGGCTTAGTCGGTTAAGCATCCGACTTTCTGACTTTCGCTTAGGTCATGATCTCGCGGTTAGTGGGTTCGAGCCCCGCGTCAGGCCCTGTGCTGACTGCCAGCTCAGAGCCTGGAGCCTGTTTCAGAGTCTGTGACTCCCTCTCTCTCTGACCCTCCCCTGCTCACGCTGTCTCTCTCTCTCCTAGAAATAAATAAAACATTTAAAAAAATGTTAAAAAAAAAGAATCATTCTACTATAATTATGAACCTTAAATATTTTCTACTTCATATTTTTCAATTGAAAAATTTAAATTTTCAGTTTAAAATTTTTCTTTTGGAAAAATAACAAATCTCTGATATTGAATTGCCACAAATTGATAGATGTTTATATAATACAGCAAACAAGATTTTGTGGGGATACATGTATGTTTAATGGAGTCAGAAAGCACATAAAATAAATAAAGCTTGCTTTTCTGAGATCAGGGTGTCTATGAAGCATTTAAACAAATAATTTAGTAGAATGTTTATGTGTTTGTCTAGAGTTGATTGGAGGAGGTTATACATTTTTTGGGAGTATTAATAAATAGCTAGCCAAGTTCTTGAGTATGATGAAACTGTCAAAGAGAGTTAAAAAGAGAATAAAGGTTAAATTTTATGATGTGATCCTGGAAAACTCAAGTACATAGTCACAAATTAAAACATGAAGCATGTAAGAAGGCAAAATTAGATGGTGTATCCACAGCTTTATTGAATTGTGGAATTAAATAAAAAGAACACTCTCTCTCTTTTAACAATGTTTATTTGTTTGTTTGTTTATTTGAGAGACACTGAGCATGACCAAGGGAGGGGCAAAGAGAGGGGGAGAGGAAGAATCCCAAACAGGCTCTACGCTGTCAGCATGGAGCTCAAGGCAATGCTCAAACCCATAAATCGTGAGATCATGACCTGAGCCGAAATGAAGAGTCAGAGGCTTAACATATTGAGCCACCCAGGAGCCCCACTTCCCTTACTAAGAAGACAGCCTGTATTTTTTAACTCTATAACTCAAAATAGTTTATTTTTCATTTCTAGATTTTATTTTATTATTTTATTTTTTAAAAATGTTTACTTATTTTGAGAGAGAGAGAGAGAGAGAGACAGAGAGACAGAGCATGAGCAGGGGAGGGGCAGACAGAGAGGGAAACACAGAATCTGAAGCAGGCACCAGAGCCTGATGCGGGGTCTGAATACGAGTGAGATCATGACCTGGCTCAAAGTCTGATGCTCAACCGACGGAGCCACCCAGGTATCCCTTCATTTCTAGATGTTCATATGCAAGCAAGTTCACTCTTTCAAAGATATTATATTCATCTATCCCTCTATTTTGAGAAAAAGAAAGTTCTATTATTAAAATAGGCCTAAGAATGGAGAGGGTGTAATTGGAGACTTTTATCTGAGCCTGAAGTACACAGTTTAATATTTTTTTTTTTACTAAATCCCTACTTATAATCAGTTACTGTTTTAGGAACTGAGATTCATAAGTGAAAAAAGAAAGACATCTCTGAACTGATGGAAACCGAATAGATTATATAATTTGCAGGGTTTAGTGCCAAATGAAATTATATGGTCTTTTGTTTAAAAAAAAATAAGATTTTCAAGGTGGTAAAAACAGAATTAAACTAAACATAAAGGGTAAGTTTCTGTAATTTCACAGGTCACTGATCCATAAACCCAGTCCAGTGTTAAATAATGTGGGAAGAAATATATGATGTATAGAGTTCTAAGGCATTCCCAATTGTCCCTTAAAATCTCCTACCTTACACTCTAGATTAAAGAGAAAAATTAAAGAAAGAAAAGATATTTTCCCTTAACATCCCTTGAAAATATACTGTGTTGGAACATTAACTTGAATATTTCAATAAAATTTGCACAACACTAATGAACAATAAATATTTCTATATTTAGAAAGACCCTTGTGAAAGGTCCCATATAGGGTACATTGTCAATAAAAATGCACTTTAAGGGCACCTGTGTGGCTGAATCAGTTAAACACCCAACTTAAGCTCAGGTCATGATCTCACAGTTTGTGAATTTGAACCCCACTTTGGGCTCTGTGCTGACAGCTCATAGCCTGGAGCCTACTTTGGATACTGTGTCTCCCTCATGCTCTTGATGCTCCCCCACCTGTGCGTGCTCTCTTTCTTTGTGTCTCAAAAATAAATAAGTTAACTTTAAAATAAAATAAAATAAAATTCTTCAACTGCTTACTACCAGTTTTCTTATTATACTTGGTTTTCCAACATTTAGCTATTTATTAGCTACTAGATTTAATATATATGGATACACATTTTTAGAAGATATTATTTGATGACATACAATAAAATTTCAGTTTCAACAGCTAACTTACCTGCATGTCCTAGCCTCAAACATAGTTAATAAATACCAACTTTCCACTTTATGGTCTGCATTTTGTGAATTGGTTATCTAATGACTAGGTCAATGATCAATCTGAATACACAGTGCCATTTCATAAAATTTGTGCAAACATTCTAACTACATATTCCAGAACATATAATATTGTCCTTTTAATGTTTCTGTGTAATAATTGTATAATAGGTTGTAATTTATTATAGTGACTTTTATTTCCTCTGATATCCTGAAGGATGCATCTTCATTTAAACCTTGGGGTGCCTGGGTGGCTCAGTCGGTTAAGCATCCAACTTCAGCTCAAGTCACGATCCCATAGTTCGTGGGTTTAAGCCCCATGTTGAGTTCTGTGCTGACAGCCAGCTCAGAGCCTGGAGCCTGCTTTGGATTCTGTATCTCCCTCTCTCTCTGACCCTCCCCTGCTCATGCTGCTTCTCTCTCCCTCTCTCTTTCTCTCAGAAATAAATAAAACATTAAAAAAATTTTTTAAATCCTGATTCAAATTATTTGTTATATGTGAAAGTTATGATTTGATATTCATGTTACCACTTATTCTTACAAGGTTACCATCAAATTGTGATTTCAATATTGATATTAATTTTTCTGCAACGAGGACATCAGAATATGTATATATTTTAGATTATCTTTCCCATCCACATAGGAAGATATACACTCAATTTACTCTTATACAAACCATTTGTTGTTGATTTTTATAATATCTTCTTTTAAAAGATTCCAGAAGATTCCAGTTATATGCCATGGAGATGTGCCATTTGAAAATTCTGAATGACATTTAATTACATTTTTACTTCAATTTTCCTCCTTTAAAATAGTTACTCAACTTCACTGATGTTATTTCAATTCATATTTAACTTCAATTTAATATAGATTATTTTATTAGTTGCTGTCGTTGCGACAGACAGTAAATTATATTTACTAGACACAGAACTCTGAAGATAATTTTTTTAATAAGGGCCTATATATAAAACATACCAAATATTGATTTTTAAAATATTCTACAGCTATGTTATTTTATAATAAATTGGCTAAATTTTCTAAGTTAAATTCCTACTCCTAAAAATACAGTGTTCAATGAAAAATCATATGAATATAACCTTTTCCACAAATAAGTATTTAATCAGGGTATCTTGTATGCCCAGAGTTTTTCATTTCATCTCAAAACTTTATTTTATCAGACAGAAAAATGAAAATTTGGAGGAATTATTTAGGTGATGTCAGCAAATTGCAAGTAGACATTACAGTTAGCTCCTTTTCTGGTTGATAAATTTACAAATAACAAAAATTGACAAAACTTCCATATTTCTACTGTATATAATTTGTAATATTTTTTAAGTTGCTGGAGGAATTCAAACCTCTGATTCTCAAATATATGTGTGTTTTGTCATATACCACTCTAAGGATTAACATCTCAATATTTTAGTGACTGCTTTAACTTTCAGACTCCAGCTATTTTATATATATGTGTTCAGTGTCTGCATAGGGTTCTAACCTCTCTCAGTTTCTCAGAGACAAGAAAAACCTATAGAAATTTTGATTCAGAACTGGAAATATCAAGATCTAGTTGCTTGCAACTTCACTAAGTATAGATATTACAGCAAATATTCTCTGCCAGAGTTAGTCCAAAGCAATGGAGAAGCTTGAAGCATACTAGAACTCAAAGACTTCTGAAGACATTCTAATGACATCCCAGTTTCTGAATCTAGTGTTCTTTAGGTCATGCTGAATTTCTGTACTTGTGAAAACAAATAATTTATTCATTCAATTGCTGGCACATCCTTTAATTCTTAATGTGTGTGTGTGTGTGTGTGTGTGTGTGTGTGTGTAACTACTGTACCACCTTGGGTCTGAGCAGGAAAAAGCACACTTGAAAGAGAAAATTGAAAAAAATTCAAAAAGAATATATACAAAGGTATGTGCAGGGTATAGAAAAATAGCAAGAGATAGTATAGTATGTGGGGAACTAGCAAGATTGTGGCATTTTTATCTACATCCAGATTTTTAAAAAAAGGCAAAGGCAGAGAGTGATTATATGAGCCTGAAGAGAGTATGTGTGAGCTCTGTGCTTCCCACTGGAACTTAGTCCTTTGGTGGTGGGGAAAACCAACTCAGAAAATCCAGGACCAGAAAGCTGCGGGAGTAAATAAATATTCAGTTCTCATTGTCTTGAAGTCTTTTTGTCAGTGCTTTCGGGCAGGAGCCAAACTCCACTAGAGACCTAAAGAAATAATGTAATTATTAAGATAAAATAGAGGGACTAGGCTTTAAAGAAGATTTGAGCACCCCAAGTTGAAAACAAAGCTATCCAGAATTTGAAATGGATTTTATTCAGCCACTAAGAGTGTATTACGCCTCTAAAAAAACACCCAAAAAACAAAAAACATGGAGTATGTCCTACTGCAGAGTCTAAAACAAGCATAATTACTATTATGTACTTTGTGAGAATGTGAAAGAAAAAAAATACAGAATTTCATATTCAGCTTCAACTTTGTTTTTTGGTATATATACATACATATATATGTAAACACACACACGAATCATATATTCAGTATTGTATCACAGATTAACATACATACATGTAATACATCACTCATAACATTTCACTATAAAAAGAGGAAAACATTTTATGAAATATTATTTCATTATTATAAAAATCCTTTCAAAATTGGAATGGGTTTTCAATTTTCTCAAAGAGTTGAAAGTTTTGGCCTATCTTTTAGAGCATATATTGTTGGGAAGTCTATTGTCCCATTTCTCATTTCTCTTTTCTTTACAGGCTCTGGCTTACATGAGTTATACTGAATGTCCAACAGAGTTAGAATGTTTAAAGTTTGGATTCGTTTCATTCATATAGTGTGATTCAGCTAATATATGAGGGATGTTGTTACTTAAATGTTTTTATAATTTCATAAGCTACCTTTTTTGATAAGATCATAACCTCAAAGTTGCATAACTTTTATGAACTATAATGATATTTATCAATAAATAGAAACTGACCTCTAAATATTTTTTAAGTTTATTTATTTATTTTGAGAGAGACCAAGACAGCATAAGTTGGGGAGGGGCAGAGAGAGAAGGAGACAGAGTATCCTCACCCAGCTCCATGTTGCCAGCACAGAGCCCAACCCAGGGTTTGAACTCACGAAACTGTGAAATCATGACCTGAGCTGAAGCCAAGAGTCAGAAGCTTACCCGACTGAACAACCCAGGTGCCTCCTGAGCTCAAATATTTTTAAGTTATGAAAAATTAAAAGTAAGATCAAGAAGATGTCACAATATTAGATAAAATGTCTCTTCCTTAATTTTGTGTGTTAAGTGAAAGTATTATCAAAAGGATATGGTCATTAGCAATCAACAAATACCTTTTTTTTTTTCTTGAGAGAGAGAGAGAGAGAGAGCATGCAGACAGTGGAGGAAGCGAAGGCAAAGGAGAGAGAAGTTTAAGCAGGCTCCTCGCCCACTGTGGAGTGCAATGCAGGCCTATATCTCATGACTGGGAGATGGTGAGCTGAGTGGAAATCAAGAGTGGAACACTTAACTGACTGAGCCATCCAGGCCCCCCAGCAATCAACAAATATCGTAATGCTGTTTTTCTAAGATGTTGATGACTAGTTGTTACTATAGAGTAATTAAAACAATAGAATAATAGTTATAAAACAGTTTCTGTTCTTAAAATATTGGGGAAAGATAAAACACTATATAGCAAATGCATTTTACATCTTGAACTATGAGAATTAATGTTTATAGTTGTTTCAGAAAAAGATGAGATTGCTTTCAGCTGTGTAGATAAGGAATGTATCACACAAAAAGCAACACTGAGCTACATTTTGAAAAATTGGTAGGTATTTGACAGGCAAAGAAGAAAAAGAGCATGCCATTTATCACTCATGCATGACTCTAGAATGATAAACGATAAAGCATGTTTAACATACACTGATTTATGCCCTCATCTAAGTATCTTGATTTGTGTCAGTTTTCTTGGAAGAGTGTTTTTAAGGAAACAAACCTGAAAAACAAGACTGCAACTAGATTGTAAATGCTTTGAAAAATATGTATCTTTCATTCTATTTAAAATGCCTTTGCTGAGGTGACATATCAACAAATTCTATGTTCTTCAGTCCTTCAGACTTAGAGTCATGGCATCACTTGAAATGGTTGATTGGTCCACATTCTGTTTTGCCTTCTGTCATAGACTGATAGGGCAGCTATAACAAAATCCAATAGGCTGGGTGGCTTAAAAACAACAGAAATTTACTTCCCTAAATTCTAGAGCCTGGAAAATCCAAAATCAAGGTGCCAACAGATTGCATGTTGGCAGAGGACCTACTACTTCCTGGTTTGCAAATGGCCATCTTCTCCTCTTATCCTCACATAGAAAAGAGCTGAAAGAACTTGAAGTCTCATTTATGAGAGCATTAATCCCATTCATGAGGATTCCACCTTTATGACCTAATCACCTACGAAAGGCCCTATGTACTAATATCATCACATTGAAAACTAGGATTTCAACATATGAATTATGGGTAAGTAGACAGGGAGGGAAACAAAAACATTTAGTTTATGGAAGGTTCCCTGGCACTCCATCTCTATTACTGTTTTGTTTTCTTCCCCAAATTTGATCTCTTCTCTCCTAGTTCCTTTGTGGGCTTACTAGTCTTTCTGTGCTTCAACTGTTGATATTCTGTATATTGTCTTACTGTGTCTTTTTCTCCTTTTACAGAAATTCCTTAGATAACAACAGTCTTTCCCATAATTTTATTTTTTAATGTTAATCAGTAAAATATTTTGTCGATATTACTTAATTTCTATCTGAACACTTCTTCAATGCTATGTAGTCAATTATCATATGTAGGTTATATGAAGAAATTTATAATTCAATGTGGCGAAAATTCAGTTAATCCTGTTGATACCAAAGGTTATATCCTTCAGTTCTAATTCTGACTGCTTCATTCCCTGTTTGATTACTCAAGTCAGAAACATAAGTCATTATTGACATCTACCTCACAGCCATATCCAATGCATCATAATTATAGAATGAGATTCATACATTCTTTTAGCTACTGATGATTTGATTGGCTGCTCCCTATTGGCTTTATTTTCATCATGTTCTGATTGAACAAATTTAATAGTTGTTATTTTCTTAGAGATGAGCTTTCAGGCTAAATCTTTCAAGCTACATCATTTTAATCAACTTCTTTAAACCTAGTATTCATTTTTAAGTACTTTTTTTGCTGTACTTAAAATCTTTTTAGTCTTAAAAAAGGGGACAGTATATAGGGATAGTTTCATATATACAACATGCATTATGGAGAAAACCTCTACTGAGCTTTCCCAATTAACTCTAGATATTTGTTTATAGGCCAAGACTCTTGGAAAGACCTCCAGTGAAGCTTCTTGGTTGGAATGCACATACTGGAAGATAGTATACAAGCAATAAGCAAACATGCCTTGAAAGCTATAATGACCCTATGGTCAATGGACTTTAATAGCATATTCAGAGAAGTGAAAATTTTTGAAATTTGTAACTATGCTGAACAAAATAGGTCATATGTGTAAGATAGCTGTCATTGTCACACAAGGCTTCCTTTATGATGTTTGCTGTGTAATACATTATAGTGGGAAAAATATTTTACTTACCCATAAAATCCTTTTTTCTCATCCCTACTTTGTAATTTAACCTCCAGGTAATTAGCAATTTTCATTTGATCATTTCCCTGACTACCTGGAGGTTTTTGTAATATTGCACTTAAAAGATTTTTATCTTAACATCTTACAATTTATCCTGAACATTAAAGTCAGCCTATCCTTTAATCCTTTGAGACCAAATATTTCTTCTGCTGTGAGGTAAATACACAGACTGGACAGTGCTTTCAAACATACTGACTTCATATACCAAGAAAATATTTATTGATACTGTCTCATTCCTCGACAAGGTTTTATAAATCAGACAGTTATACCCAATCGCTTCAATGTCAACTATGTTGTCCCCTTTGCAATTTTGTTATGGAGCATGACACAACTCTTGAATCTATCCAACCATATAAGGCTTGTTTTTAATAGCAACTTCTTTGCTGACTTGTGACTCTTTCCCGCAAACTCCATCATCAGCTTCTCAAGCAAGGTCATTACCTTCAGCTGGATCAATAAGTGAAGGAAGGGATGTTACTATATCTCAGACTCTTCACCCATTTTACTAGTTATTTCACAAGTTTTTTTATCACAAAATTAAGTGTTCCTTTTGAACAATGTATTTTACTATTTAATACTATCTACATAACGTCTTCTTCAGTTTTTATGATAGCATGCACTGTGGTAATTGGCATATGAAGCATGCAGATTACTGTTTTGCAATGTGCTCCTTTATCAAAAGACTATTATATTCTCATTTGCATTTATTCAACACATCTTCTCAGTTTTTGAGTTCAAATTCGGTTCAAGAGAGCTTAAAAACAAAGGCTAAATAAAAAGCATTGAACAAACACATCGAGAACAATACAAAATGTCAGACAGCTCTCACTGAGTGTGACCCTGAGTTGTCTTAGAGCTAACAATATCTCAGATGCTCGTGTTGAAACTCCACATGTTTTTCAGAGAATAATAGATATGCAGTTCTGGAGTTTTATTTTCAGTGTTGTTCAAAGATATTTCTGTGTACATATTGTTTTTTTATTTGGTTCAGGGAGTCTAATTTTTTTTTTCATTTATAAATATCCAGCTAAAATCATTGAATTAAAAGATTATATAATGAAATGTATTTATTCTATAAAAATAATATTAAGAAACAAGGAGAACTCTAACATCTTGAAGAAGATAGCAGGGTCAACAGGATATGTCTATAGTTAAAATCTGTAGCTTCTTGCTTGGACATATTCAAAGGACAAAACCTCAAAATTATTTAAAATTGAGGGGCACCTGGGTGGCTCAGTCGGTTAAGCGTCCGACTTCGGCTCAGGTCATGATCTCACGGTTCGTGGGTTCAAGCCCCGCGTCGGGCTCTGTGCTTACAGCTCAGAGCCTGGAGCCTGTTTCAGATTCTGGGTCTCCCTCTCTCTGACCCTCCCCTGCTCACGCTGTCTCTCTCTCTATCTCAAAAATAAATAATACATTAAAAAATATTTAAAATTGAATTTATTATCTTATTGTTAGAAGTGATAGCAAATTTGGGGCGCCTGGGTGGCTTAGTCGGTTAAGCGTCCGACTTTCGCTTAGGTCATGATCTCGCAGTTCGTGGGTTCGAGCCCCGCGTCGGGCTCTGTGCTGACTGCCAGCTCAGAGCCTGGAGCCTGTTTCAGTCTGTGACTCCCTCTCTCTCTGACCCTCCCCTGCTCACGCTGTCTCTCTCTCTCTCCTAGAAATACATAAAAAACATCAAAAAAAAAAAAAAAGAAGTGATAGCAAATTATTATTTTAAATTATTATATGCATGAAGGCACCTTAATGGCTCAATCAGTTAAGCCCCCGACTTCAGCTCAGGTCATGATCTCAAGGCTTGTGAGTTCAAGCTCCGTGTTGGGATCTGTACTGATGACAGTTCCGAGCCTGGAGCCTGCTTCTCATTCTATGTCTTCCTCTCTCTCTGCCCCTCCCTGCATGTTCGTTCTTTGCCTCTCTTTCCGTCTCTCTCAAAAATAAATAAACATTAAAAATTAAATTATTATATGTATTAACATGATAAAGCAAGTAAGTATATTCAAGTCATTAGAAATCAAGATTTACAGTATAAAAGAGTTCAAAATATAAAATCTAAGAAGTTAATTAAAATCTGATAGTCTCGGGGCGCCTGGGTGGCTTAGTCGGTTGAGCGTCTGACTTTTGCTTAGGTCATGATCTCACGGTTCGTGGGTTCGAGCCCCGCATCGGGCTCTGTGCTGACTGCCAGCTCAGAGCCTGGAGCCAATTTCAGGGTCTGTATCTCCCTCTCTCTCTGATCCTCCCCTGCTCATGCTGTCTGTCTCTCTCTCCTAGAAATAAATAAAAAATATATTTAAAAAAATCTGATAGTCTCTAATTTGAATTATGATAGTATTATGAACATATTATTTATTTTTTTTTTAAAAAGTATGTTAATTCTTAACTATGTCCACTGAGAAATCTTAAAAACTGTAACAATGCAAAATAAATGAGAATCTCTAAGGCCCCAACTATCTATAAGTACAACTTTCTACTAGGGAAAGAAAGAAACAAAAGCTAATTCTAGGTTTGGAACAGAAATTTGAAAGATGAGATATGAACAAGGATATTATTAGTAGAATCCAGGAGTTAGCATAAAGTGGCTCAAATGGGGTAAAAGATGAAATATTTCAGACATCAAAACAATTAATATATAATGATTCAAAGTACATTAAATACTTCAAAAATTGATATATCTATAATGAAAATCAGCCACAACAAAATGAAGCCTCATTGGTTATCATTAAGATTGCTAAACACCAACTAATTATTCTGAAATTTTTAAATAAAGGTAAAACAAAAACTTTCAAAAGAAAAAAATGAGGTTAGTTTTTATTAGAATTAAAGTAGTTTGGAAAATGAGAAATAAATATTTATTCTCTTCTCTGTTTCCCAAAGCATGTATACATATCATGTCTTATGTCTCACCTTTATTTTTTTAAAGGGTAATATAAAAGTCTTACATTTGATAATTTATTAGCCATTTTCCACTTTTATCTCTATCTCTGTAATTGTGGTAAGTAACATTTAAATGTCAAGCAGTATAACTCACTATTTTCTAAGTCCCTGTTTTCAAAATAAAAGAATATTTTATGGAATAGGACCAATGTTATATAATTACATCATAAGGACATACTTTAATATTTTTTTAAGAGATCCCAAAATGAAATGCAGGAGGCCTCTTGGGTCCCATGATCTCTAATCTCCGAGAATCTTTATGCAATTTTAACCAGAATTTAGTCTTCATTTTATAATATGTGGGCTGCATCAAACTCTACCTACATGAAGGATGGTGTGCTCTCTCTGGAAATGTACAAGGTTTGGAATATACATTTCATTATTTCAAATAATTTAAAATTAATTCCTTTCTCTTGGTCTCATGGAATGAATCATCATGCTGTATGCTTTAAATATATATAATTTTATATTTCAACCATATCTCAGTAAAACTGAGGAAAAATCATAAATTGAAAAAAGAGAAAGAGAGAGAGACCTCAGAGGCTTTATTTTGGAACATAATTCAGCAGTAGGACAAATGTTATTATATCAACAATGTGAAATCATTGAGGATAATGTCCCAAGAGGGATAATTTGAACACAAGCTGATGAATACAGGGACAGGGCATGTTATGAATACCAGCCAACATGTCTTAAAACAAACAAACAAACAAAACAAAAATAAAAACAAAACAACTTCTGTTGATAGCCAAAAGGTTATCTGAAGGGAAAAGAAGGTCTCATAATTTGATGAATAAAAACAGAACAGGAAACGGTGCTCTGGTGTCTTAATGTGAATTTGTTTCACTAATCCAGGTATCCTCGGGGCTTGGAGAAACTTGGCTTTATTGCTAAACAGAAGATATTTAAAAAGTTCTCTTGACAGCACTTAGGATGAAACACAAATCCTCTCCCACTATGCATTTCCATATTCATTATGCCTTCTAATGATACTGTGGATATATCCTTAGCTCAGGCCACAGTCATGAATAAAATAACCTCAGGAGCTAGTGTCCTTTATTCATAATAGAGTAGTAAATGTTTACTTTAGCTGGTTTGTTCAAAAATATGTGCTATCAGATATAAGAAGGATAAGATGAAAATGTAAAGGTAGAACTGGAAAACCAGCATAGTAGAAAGTGAGTCAATACTTCATCACTGAATTTGAAGGACCGCACAGAATTTCTGATATGCTTATTTGATGTATATGCTTCAACTCACCATACACTTAATTTTTATAAGCTGACTGATAATTTGTGCTTTCACTTTGAGAACTGAATTGACCCATTATCACACAGGTATAGCATCTAATGGACTCCAATGAAGGTAATTACTCTAGTTTGTTAGGTCAATGATCTGTGAACAAAAAATGATCTACAAAGGTTTTGACAATATAGATCCAGTGAACAATTTTCTTCAAAAATATTTTTTTTCTTTTGGAAAATGAAGAATTGAAAAAAATCCAATTTTAAAAGTCTTGCTAACACTGAAATTACTGGATAAGCAGTAAGAAATAAACAATTACTTTACTGAATGCCAATAGGTAATAACTGTCTGATGATATGCAAATTAATTTTAGAACTTAGAGCATACTAAACTGTTAATTTCTAGGTTTTAAGAAGGGATAATTATATAACATGCCTGCCGACAAGTACATAAAAGGATGTTGTTCAAGAATTGAGGAAATATGTAGGAAATCAGCACTTTTGTTATCTGTAGAGTTTTACTGGGGCTTTTCCTTTTTACCAAAATAGAATACTTTAAAACAATGTATTTTTCAAGGACTTCAAGAATATGTTTGACAGTTTTCTTTTTCTCCAAAAGGTCATCAGTGTTGTTGATTTGATAGAAAGACAAAAGTCAATTAACTGCTGATCAATAAAAGGTCATTTTTCTGATCTAGATGAGATATTTAATCAGAAGGTTTGAAATGTGTTTTAACCTAATCATAAATATTTCTGACAATAAAGGTAATGTGATTAAGATGTATTAAAAACATCAAATTACATACAGTTTTAAAATTATTGTTCCAACTTCAATTGAGCGGTATTTACATTTTAAAGAAGAATTAATGAAATGGGCAGGCTTATGAGCAAAATCTAGGAAGGTAAATATTTTTTACTTTAAACCTAATGTTACTGTAAATATTGATACCGTATTGGCTAAGCAAACAAATTCTAACTGAATAACAACAGAGATCATCCTTCAGTGATATAAACAGCCTAAATGTATGTTTTCTGTGAGTTATTCTAAACTCTTAACCTTGATTCAAAGTATTGATGCATAATTGACATGTCTGTTTAAGAAATTAAGCCTATAGATTGGTTTTATATCGTATTAGATGCATTCTATCACAGCCTGATTGTAGAATGCACTATTTGTGGTCTTTTGCAGTCTATAATATTCTATTCAATCATTATCATTTTTACTTTTCCAGACAATGCTGGCTTAGATAAATTTTCTTGTTCTATTTAAAGATTTGAGTACCTACTAACTACAGATGTGTAAGAGGTCATCCTGCTTCATGTATGCACTGTCTTTGAGGTAGATAAGACGCAGAATATGATGGCCCAGAAGTGTCATGGTGGGTCAGACGAGAGGATGGAAAGTAGTTAGTGGTGAGCGTTTGCATATAGACACACTTCTGCACACTTAAGAATAGAAGGGCATGGCATTATACTCCAGAGCTGTGAGATAGTAGGAAATCAGGGCATTAACTGTGGTGGGAGCACCAGAACCCAGTAGGGCAGCAGTGTGAGTTCCTAGACTGCTCCTCCTGGAGACAACTCTATGGAAACTGATGGAAGGTTGAACTTAGGTTGATGACTTACTATGGCCTCAGGGGTGAGGTGCAGATGTGCTCAGACTGGGGCTTGGGATATCAGGGCAGCTCTCAATTTACAGGAAAGCCAGCATATATTGGGGATAAATATAAATATTACTCTTGAGATCTGGCGTGTTTGGTTGACATAACAGCTCCTTCTTTTTTCTACTAAGATATTGTAAATCTGAGTTCTTTTATGCAAAAACAAATTCAACTCATGATTATTTAACTACAGGGGGGTTATAAAAATCTGAATTGACTTTCACGGACCGTTTTGGATATTTGGAAATGAAAAAAAAAAAAGGTTAAACTATTGTATGTCAAACAATTATAGAAAGTGCAAGAGGAAAAGGTGTTCACTGGGCTTTTGGGAATTTTTCCTCAAACAAAAAACCTGTCCCATAAGTGGACCAACTACACACAGTTAAAATTGTTGAATACTGGAAACCCACCAGTGAGGCTGGTAATTTCAAAACATATCCTTAGACTTCCAATGGCAATCAACATGATATAAACTAATCACAGTCTATCTTTCACATTGATTGTAATTAAAATCCCTAGACAATATGGGATTGAGGACTTTGAAAGGTAAATAGAGGATAAATTCAGCAGATTCTAGATATGGACCTAGAAGCTCAACATCTTCTGGAGCTGATTTGAAGCTAAAGTGAAATATGGAAACTATTGGAACCTAGTGGAATACATTAGAAACTCAGTATATGTGAACTCCTCTTTTCTACTTTTCTTTTAAAAATGTTAATAATGTTAACCGAAAGAAAATAAATTCCCGCTTCTAGTCCCATTAAAAAAAAAAAAAAAAGGAAGTGACATGGTTTGCTAGAGATCCATCTAGTCAGGTGCCTGAAAAAGACTGAGTCTCTTGAAGGCTCCACAATTGTTCACCTGATTTTCGTTATCATTGCTGACAGTGACTGTAGAGTATGTATTTGTTTGCTTGTTTTGTTTCTTGCGCTACATAGAACCTAAGACATTCTTGCCAGAGAAAAAAGTCTTGTTGGATAAAAAGGCCTATGAAAAGACTCAGAAGGAGAAAGAAGCTTTATTTAAAAATACAGTTCGAAAACCGAGAAGTATGTTATGAGTTAGAAAAAAATTGTAAATTCAAAAGTTCCTGTCAAAATGGGCCAAGTGATAATTTCATTATATATATATTTCCATTATTTCCTTCTCTACTGTGTCTAGACAATCTATGTATGTATATGTATGTATATATGTATGTATGTATGTATCTATCCATCCATCCATCCATCCATCCATCTATCCCCACAGGGATTAGTAGTTACTAATCACAGATGAAAACAATGTGTGTGATAACATAGATAGCATAATGATTAATTGGAGTCACCAATCAGCACCAGCATCATAGGACAAGTTATCCAAGTTGGATCAAAGCAAGGACAAAAAATATTGCTCTTTACTCTCTTTTGAACTTAACTACATTTTTTAAAGTGTTGCTAAACATGAGGAAAGCTGAACTACTAAAACTATCCTACCTTAGAAAGAATAGAGATCGAATCTACTACCACTTATATTTAAATACGTTTAACAAGTTAAAGGGATTAAATATTAAAATATTAATTTATTTATAAATGCTTGAGTTTTACTGTATAAAGTATGCCCATTTTATTCCCATATAATTTTTTCAAAAAGCAAGGCTATCAATGTAATTCTGTTCTTAGAAAAGAAAACCTTAAAGTATTTCAATTAGCAATCTCCTAGATAAGTACCACTATAGTAAAATAAATACTAATTAACATGCTAATTTTGGCAACTAATTGATATCCAATCAACTCACTATAGTTATTTTGTTAAACACCAGTTAAATGTTCAAATTCTCTGCAAGTTTAATGTATGAATTTGGGCAGTAAAGCACATTTAATGTTTTCCTTGTTGAGATAATTATATGGCAACTAAATTAACTCACTCTTACTCATTTAAGTTTATTACAATATCATGTATTTAGTGTACAATAAATGTGTAATCTAATTTAAATACTGAGAAAGTGCTAAGGTTTATGTAGTTCTAAACTATTTAAGGACAGTTCCATAAACCTTTCTTAGGAAGAATGATATAAACTGCTTTTGTGGGTCTTATTCATTCTTTGCTTATTTAAATTGTAGTTATGAATGTGTGTATATGTATATACAGATATAGATATTTACAATAAATAAATTTAATACCCTGGCCTTTGAAATTTGTTAGAACTGTCTTATTTATAAAGGTAAAAATATTTATCCTAATATATTCCAGTAATTTTAGAAAACCATCATTTATTAAATAGGTATCTTCAAATTATTCATGATAGTCTTTTATTTATAGAAACTATTCAGAGGCAAATCAGAATAAGTAACATATCTTTCTGGGACTGTTAACCACGATAAGCTTAATGAAGTTAAAAATTGCTTAGGAACCAAATGCAAACACTAAATGCAAATACTAAAAGTATTTTTTCTTTTAATTTCTAAACTTTCACAACCTAAATTTAAAATAACTAATAAGTCCTTTTGCTGTTATGTTGTTTCCCTGAGTAGTCATGTAGACATCTGTGTCTTACTCACATTATAAATACTTTAGGAAACATTAGGATTATATAAACTATGTATATTGGCTATCTATATTTTTCTGAATACAGTGAAACTGCACAGTAAAATTCACTTTGACAATACAAGTTACTCACTTTTATCCAGCCCAGGCTCTGCTCTCCAATTCAACTTATCTGAAGTCCTTGTCTTCCAGAGTGTGCAGGGTGAGTAGGGAGCAAATGCCTCAGGGAGATTGAATATATCTGCCTTATAAACATTTAGACTTTTCCATTTTTTATTTTTGGTCAGTTGTGTAAATATTTCATAAGCTTGTATGTGTGTGTGTGTGTGTGTGTGTATGTGAGTGTGTGTGTGTGAATGAAACTGTCTTTTGTTTATTTCATAATAATACAGACCTGTACTGATGCCCTTTCTGCTATAGCATATGTCCCTCTGGTATTCCATTTGATGTTCTTTTGAGCTTTGTAATAAACATAAACATTGACTCTCCTCATTCAAATTTTTCTTAACAATCTCAGTGTTCTCTCTCTGGGCAGAGGCCGTCATTTCCACAGTGTTGATGTATTCAACCAGAAACATTTGTGAATGTCCCCATGTGCATGAACTAAGTCTGGGAGAACACAAGGATATAGGTTCCATTCAACCCTCAGTCTCTGGTCAGCTCCTGGGAAGAAGTAGGGGCTCAAAGGCATAAATTAAGGGTGAGATATCGTCTCTGTGTGTTACCAGAAAGAATCTAAAATATTGTCAGAAAAGAAAATAAGAAGCCCTCATTCCTGATATTCAAAGTTTAAGCAAAGTGGAAGCAAGGGATTATTTTTTCAACTCCTGGTGAGCTTGGGAATAATTCTGATTTTGACAGGCAGACAATGAAAAATTCAATGAAAGAGAATCATATTGCAACATAGTGATTCCGACTCTTAGAATTACAACATACAGACTGGTTTTGCATAAATTGCAATGAATTTCTTTTACAATGCTACTGTAATCGTGGAGGATAACTTGGCAACACATACCAAAAAACAACTGATAAGAAATGATCCAGCATTCAAGAGTCTCTCATGGTTTGCCTCTCCCCCTTTCCCCCACCATTTCCGCCCTTCTTCTCCCCCTTGGTCCTCTGTTAAGCTCCTCCTAATCCTCCTATACGTGCACACATATGATATTTGTCTTTCTCTGCCTGACTTATTTCGCTCAGCATAACACCCTCAAGGTCCATCCATGTTGCTACACATGGCCAGATTTCATTGTTTCTCATTGCCATGTAGTATTCCATGGTATAGATAAACCACATCTTCTTGATCCATTCATCTGTTGATGGACACTTAGGCTCTTTCCAGGTTTTAGCTATTGTGGAGAGTGCTGCTATGAACATTGGGGTACATGTGCTCCTATGCATCAACATTTCTGTATCCCTTGGGTAAATTCCTAGCAGTGCTATTGCTGGGTCATAGGGGAGTTCTATTGTTAGTTTCCTGAGGAACCTCCACACTGTTTTCCAGAGGGGCTGTACCAGTTTACATTCCCACCAACAGTGTGAGGAGGGCACTTGTGGGGATGAGCACTGGGTGTTATGTGGAAACTAATTTGACAATAAACTATTTGTAAAAAAATAAAAAAATAAAGAATATAAAAAAAAAAAGAAGAAATGATCCTAAATAAGGTAAAGTATTATAAACACTTGTTATTCGCAAAAATTTAATGGCAAGGAGAAAATATATGCATTTGGAGTGGAATATAAAAAATAAAATTATGGTAGGTCTATAATAGTTTTATAAAAGCAGTTTTTTTTTTACACTGAAAGGTGTATTAAGGTTCTTTAGAAAAACAAAACCAGTAGGAGAGAGAGAGATAGAGGGGGAGCGAAAGAGAGAGATTTATTGTGAGGAATTGGCTTATATGATTATGGAGGCTGAGAAATCCCACAATCTGCCATCTGGAGACCTAGGAAGCCAGTGTTGTAATTTCAGTCCAAGTCCAAAAGTCTGAGAATCAGAAGAGCCAATGCTATAAATCCCAGTCCAAGGACAGGTGAAGACCTGTCTCAGCTCTAGCAGACAGGCGGGAAGTCAAAGGGATGAATTCCTCTTTCCTTTGCCTATTTGTCCTATTTAGGCCCTAAACAGATTGAATGATCTTCACTCACATTGGGAAGGGCAGTTTACTAAATTCACTGATTCAAACTCTAATTTCAGCTAGATACAACCTCACAGACACAGCCACAAATAATATTTAATCTGGGCACCTTTCAGCTCAGTCAGGTTAACCCATAAAACAACCTTCACACAAGACTGTTAGCAATTATAGAAAAACAAATTATAAATAGCATGTATTAGATGATCACAGCTTTGTACTATGTGTGTAAATGTGTTTATATGACACCAACCTGTATTTATTTATGTCTTGAACACATATACCAATTATTAATAGTTTTTGTCTATGCATATTGAGATTGTAAATAATTAAATTTTTTTTGTTTTTATATTTTTTCTTCAATAAACACACATTACTTTTGAAATTATAAGTGGTTAAATGTTGCTTTACTGTGTTTATCTTTCTATACTCAGAAGGAAAAATTAAACACAAATGTACATTTTTAAATTGCCTTCACAACTGAAAGCAAAAGGTATCTCTAGTTCAATCAAGAGTAAAAGAAATCCTGCCCACGGTGGAGAGCAGAGCACCTTGTGCATTGTGGACAGTCAATACAACTATATTTATTTGAAATAAGCTTTTTTTATCACTCACTAAATTTCTTAACCTCTTCCAGTATATTTCTATACAGACAAATTATTTACAGGGAAATTGCTTCATACTTAGCAACGCATTTGACAGTCCATAATTCACATGTCCAAACACATTTCACATCACAATCTGTAAGTTATTATAGAAATCACAGTGCAGATTTACTGAAAACAATAATAAATAATCAATATATTGTAATATATATCTCTCATGAATTGCTAATTTCATTCACTCTTAAATTTTGGTATACATCATTTTGAAGAAACCTAATTATCCATTAGGGTAAAGAAGCACATTTTCCTTTTCTTGATTAATCTTATTTTTCATAGTTTTTGGCAGATGATGGCCATACTTTCCATGTAAGACTAAAATACTCTTGGGCTATAGTCATACGTCTAACCAGAGCCTCAAAAATTACACACACAGACACACACACGTATGTGCAGATACATACACATAGTCCCTAAAGTATCCAGATATACTTAATCATTTTCTTCAGTCAGGTCTAAAATCCATCCCCTTCTCCATAATTATTTGCACTTCTTTGCTTCATAATTTTTCTCATTTTGCTTAATATTTTTTCTCATTTTGCATTATTTGTACTAATAAATGTGGCTCCAGACTGCCTGCAAATTGACACAGGAAAGTGTCAAGTTTAAGCCAATAGAAGACTCCAGATTCTATTCTGTACAATGACAGAGGTCAGATTTTAATTAACTTAAAAAATTTATTGATCCATGCTAAAACAAAGATGTATCCTTTCTGAATAACCTCAAACTTTCATTGTTTAATTTAAGCTTTATGCTCTAGGTCTAAAGAACTGTGCATTTAAATCATACAGTTCTTACTTTAAGAAGTATAGATACTTGAATAAAGGTGTGTGATATACAGTACATTGAAAAATATAGAAGTAAAAATAACTGTTCCAATTACCTTGTGGATGCAGCTTTGGTGCAAAAGAGATCATTCATCCTATGCTTCACACTGGACAGACCAGAGACACAAAAATGTGTCATTAACTAACCCTGCTTTCTACTTGCCCAAACACACATCAATTAACATTATGTTATTTTTTTTAAGTGCTATTTTATTTTATTTTATTTTATTTGAGAAAGACAGAGACAGTGCAAGTAGGGAAGGGGCAATGAGTGCAGAGAGAAGGAGAGAGAACATCCCAAGAATGCTCTGTGCCATAAACTCAGAGACCGATGTGGGACTGGAACTCACAAAACCATGAGATCCTGGGACCTGAGCGGAAGTTAAGAGTTGGACACTCAACTGACTGAACCATCCATGAGCCCCAACATTATGTTATTTTTAACTGGAGTCTTTAAGTAGGCATTTAGGTAAGAAAGTAATTACCACACTATAAAATAGAAATCCAATGAAATTGCTTTGTACTGTAAAATCTGGGAAAACTTTTAGTGACCACATACAAGACAACCTCTCCTCCAAACATAGACTGGTGCTACCTTACAGCTGCAGAATATTTGAAGATATTTTTTAATTCCATCATTAAAAAATGGAAGAAAGGAAATTGAATTCTATGAAAATTACTCATTTTATCCTAAAGTCATAAATAGGTTGGCACTGGAATTGGAATTAAAACTCACACTTCCTGCCTCAATACATATTAGATAAATCTTTTATGTAGCACATAAATTCCTGAGCATAAATTTTCAGAATTGTGTGTCATTTTTAACATAGACTTCAAGATTACATATGTTGATACATTTAAAAACTAAATCACATTTTCCCAAAACTTACAGCTATTTTTGACAGTGAGATAAAATCTGGGCAGTTATGAAACTATAAGAAAGCATGACCTCTGCCATGAGGTAATAAATAAATACGTTGTATAAAACAATAAATGAAAGAAGCCAACTGTTATTCTAAACTGACCAGTTGTTTATCTGACTAGTATTTTTTCAGATTAATATTTTTAAGTGATTCTAAAAGAACTTATAAAGCTCCCACGGAGGGAATGTGGTAAGGAAGGAATGGGGAAAGCAATTATTAAACCGTCATTCTAGTAAATCTTTGTGAACTGTGTAGTCAAAACAATTTTTAACTCTTATGACTGCTACTTTAAAACTGCTACTTTTTTACAGTTTTAAACTATAGACAACTTAAAACTATAAAGGTAATATACTTTACTTACCATTTTCTATCTTGTTTTCAATATTGGCACATTTCAATAGTAAACCTTCCCTCCTTCCAAAAAAGAAAATGTAATGAAACTAATAAAAAGACAAGAAAAAGCATAAAGAAATGTATCTTCTGGTACAAGGAGGGGAACAATCTCCTTTTACTTCTCTTGTGTTTCTCAACATAAAGCAAGTAAAAAGGTTGGCAAATATCACTATATTCTGAAAATCACACCTGGAATACAAATATAAATCATGTCAATGTAATGCCACAAATAGTTGTGTTCAATTTTGCCTTCCTTTTAAGTATTCTTCTCCCAATACCTTAAATGATATGAAGAAAATCAGGTTACGTTAACTTGTTTTTAATAGTTTCTGCTTGGAACCAGGATAAACAAATGAATATAGAGAAGGCAGGCAATGAGTTGAATGAATACTAAAATTCCTAAAAGTAAATTTGGGGAGCGTGATGCACACATTCATTTGTTGACATTCATTCCATGTGAGGTAATTCAAAAGATAGTGAAAATATAATGTAAATAAGATCTAGTCTCTGACCATAAGAAGATACACACTGGTGGGCAAGGCAGGCAAATGAACTAGATATTACGTATTGATGATGACTTTAATCATAGAGATATGTATCAGATGCTTTGTGAGGATGAAATGAAGACACTAATCACAGAAGAGGACAAAAGTAACAGTTACAGTAAGAAAGGTGGTGATTTAGCTGAATTTTCAATAATAGTCACAGACGATAATAAGGACACATCCTTCAAAAGATACAGTCAAAAAAAAAAATGGCAGGAATGTGCAAAGGCTAAAAGTAATCTGCAACAATATTTTCAGTCACTTAGTTCTCAAAACTGAAGTTTCATTTTAAGTGTGTAAATAATGGGACACAATCTGGCAGCGTAGAAAAGTATATTGTCTAGTGCTTGTAAGCCTAAATTTTTATGTCTACTACATTTGCCTTTCAATGCCATTTCACCTAAATATTAGTTATTGACATAAGCAAATAAGCCTTTGCCTCAGTATTCTGAACTGCAGAATGGAGAGAACACTGTCTATCTTGCATGTTGTTGGAAACATCCATGGTAATGTTATTTAAAGTCTCAATTCTCCAACTAACCAAACTTGTTTACTGGGACCGTGGTATATGTATTACCAAACACAAAGGATGGCATTCATACTATCCTCGATCTCTCAACAACATTCCACATATTTGGCCCTCCTTCTTTCTGGGGAATAACTTAGAAAACTTCTATGATTCCACTTTCCATTCCTCATACTTTCTGGCATCTTACACTAACATGCCTTTATTAATTATTACTTTTTGTTGTGTCTTTTTAATTTTGAAATTCATCTCTCTCTGTGCTCCTCACTTATAATTCTATATTTTTTGGAACGCCTTTTATTCTCATGAACTCAAAAGCCTTACACACATTTTACAAATATTATTCAAAAGTTCAGCTGCCTTACTTTAGCTCTAGGCCTATATATATATATATCTAACTGTTCACTGAGTATCCCCACTTGGTATCTTGCTGACATTTCAATCATGGTAAAAAGTATCCTGATATAGAATGAAAAAATACATTTATTTCCCTTGTCTTTCATTTTAGTAAAGGATGTTCCTATTCAACCAGTTAATTTCTCAATTCTAAAACCTGGAAGCCAATATTGACAACTTTGTCTTCTTCCTTTCTATTCACTGTCAACTCATGCTCACCATGAACACGGTATATGAATTAGATTCCTCAACTTGTTACCATTTCTGCTTCCATAAACTTTTTTGTTTGGGTTATGTAAATAATCTTTGAACTAACATCTTTCTCTACTTCTCCCCAGCCCTAGATGCCATGCAATCCATTCCTTAAGTATTCAGAATAATCTTTTAAAAATATATATCATCAAGTTTTTCAAATGTCCAATATTTCTTAGTGACTTTTCTTCACCTGGAAATGTTTTTATCCTAAATGTTTTTAACCATGATTATAATGCCTTATAACTACCTGAAAATATGCCTCTGCCCATTTTTCCTAGCTAATTCCTACAAATCTTACAGATTTCAGTTAATTATTATTTCTACAAAGAGGCATTTAATAGTCCAATCAAATTTGACCCACCCGTATTGCTCTTCACAATATACAAATACATGTATTGGTATATTTTGTTTTATGTTTATCTCTGTCACTAGCTTATGAGCTTCAAGATGTCACAGATTTTATAGGTGACAAAAACACAGGTCTTAGCACATAGTGATTGCTCAAAAATAGTCACTGAATAAACATAAATGAATAAATTAGTTATCTCTGGTAGATACATCAACATGATCACAAGCCTGAAATAGCTGGGATATATGAAAAATTACTTTTATGTTTTTCTTTTTGGTAGCAAACCAAAAAATGTTGTAAAATAAATCCTATTCACAGGGAACAGTTTTGGTTACACTAAGCCATATAAACAGTGCCTTTTTTAATGTTTTTAAATGTTTATTCATTTATTCAGATAGAGGATCTGAAGTAGGCTCTGTGCTGACAGCAGAGACCCTGATGTGCGGCTGGAACCCGTGTACTATGAAATCATGAACTAAGCCAACATCGGATGCTTGACCGACTGAGCCATCCAGGCACCGCAGGAGTTTATTTTTTAAATGAGTTCCCTTTTTGTTCACAAGAGGAAAAAAAAAAACCCTGCATCATCAATTTGAGCATTGTGTTTCTTTATAGATAAGAGTAATAGTGTAAGAAGTAATTTTGCCACAGTTATCTCACCTTAAGCCACTACTATGTAAAACTAAGAACAATGCCATCCTATCTTTCAATTTTCGTAATCTAAGAAATCAATGTTGCTGGGCAATTTACTTTTCATCAGCAAGAGCTTGAGATACTGCTCCATATAATATCAAATTGAAAGTGACAAGTTGCTGTTCTTAAGACTTTTGGTCTTTGCAGGTTACCTAGTGTCAATGCAGATTTATGGCATCGGATCAAAAAGAATCTGTTTCAAAGTAATAATAATGAAAAGATGGTGGTGGAATTGGTTTATTAAGGTAGTTATTCATATTTTCCCCAGAAAAACAAAATACCTCTATAAAATCTGTTTGGCTTATTTTTAACAGAAAAAAATAATGTAATATATGATAGTAAAATAACTTGTTATGGTAAAGTTTTTAAAATGTTTTTTTCTCAGAAGATAAGAATAAATAGATATAAATTCTAATGTGACCTATGCCACATAAAAGAGTCTTAAATTTACATTCTCTGGCTGAGTACACAGTTTTAAAAATCTATGTTGAAGAACCAAAAATGCCTGAGAGATGGGAAGTTTTCTTGAACTTGCAGAGGAAGCACTGCAAGATGGGAGATATCTGTGTCTGTGCATATCTACATTTACACCACATCTATACTTAGATCTATGTGTTTTTTCCCCTTCGGACACTCCTCAAACCTGAAAAATGTAAGGACCATCATCTGGGTGATGATGGTCATGAGAAGGTTTTAGTATTATGTATGAAGGGGCTTCTAAAAGATAGTATGAGTTTTCTACAAAATGTGAATGGTGGCAACTGAAGACAGTGAACAAAGCTTGGGTTTTCCCTCAATCTTAAGTAGAGTGAGTCCAAAGAGGTGCAACAAAGTAGGAGGGAAACAGACAAAATTTGTGCGTATAATTCTGTGTATTATCACTGACTTTTCCTGTTTTCTCCTGAGACACTCAAAGAAGACAATAAAAACAATGAAGGATTTATTGGGCTGAAATTAGATTTTTTGAAACTTATTCTTTTATTTTTTTCTTTCAGTTTTTCTTAATTCTTTTCACATATATTTTCACTCTCTCAGAGAATAACACACACAATATTTGTTAAGAATGTTAAAAATGGCTTATCAAAATGAAATATATAATTTAAAAGGATCACCATATACTATTTTCTTATAGATATTAAAATATGTACTCTTACAAAAGAAGAGAATTTACATTTAAGCATTATCAGTTTACTTTTCTTACCCTTTTCAATGTGTGTGTGTGTGTGTGTGTGTGTGTGTGTGTTATATCCTTAATATGTACCAAAACCCCATTCTGAGGTTAAAAAATGTACAAAAGTGAACACTACAAAGTCAGAGTCATCAACTCACTTCATTGGCACTGCCACATCCCTCAAAGTGTTCTGGAAATGTTGATGGTGAATATTTACTAGCTAAATTCAATTGGTTTTTAATTATAATACTTAAATCTTTTCTGTCATTTGTGACTGTCTCTCTTCCTTGAAATTTTGTTTTTGCTCTTTCCTCTTTTGCATTTATGGCAGTTGATTCTCACATTTCTGCTAAAAGTTGAAGAGAAATGGAGAAATTTTATGTCAGTAGTGTAAGCGTGTGTGCTCCTGTTATGGGCTGGAAAGTAGTTTTGAAAGCTGTATCACAAAGATAAGGGTTGGCAAATGGCCAAAGACTAGGTCTAGATGCTAGCACAAGGGCACAATGGCTAACATATATAGAAGTTCAATATATTATAACCTCTTCTTTCTTTTTTTTTTCCTCATACACAAATCCTTTTATTATGGTTCTCTACTTTGACTTTTTGTGTGTCTCCTTATGGTCCAGAAGAAAATGTTTCAAGGACTAAGTGTGTCGTGAGAGATTCTCCATCACCTTACTCATGAAGACATTCTCTGCTTTATTTCTCACTTAACTGACCTCTTTCTGTTCTCTCCAACAGTGGTGCCCCAGAACAGCCTTATCCAAGAGGAAGTTGTCAGATGATGGAAATGCTCCACATCTGCATGATCCAATAAGGTAGCTATTAGTATGTGTAGCTATTGATCTAGTGAGCACTTGTAGCTAGTGCAACTGAGGAACTGAATCTTTAATTTAAATTTAAATAGCTACATGTGGCTGGTAGCTTTTATACTGAACCTCACAGACCTAGAACTTTTATTTAGTAGTAGTTTAAGAATTGCAAATGCATTAGATAGGTGCACCCAAGAAATTATGCTTTTGTGTAGTATTTTTCCTTAGATATCATGTTTAATTAGTTCATGTCTCAGAAGGCAGAGATAATTATAATTATAGGTAAATTAAACCCTACTTCCATGCTATTATTAAAGCTCCCCCAATTTATATTCCAGCTATAATATACTGTCTGCAGTTTTCTAAATTCACTATGGCTGTTTCCCACCTCAAAGACTTGGCTATTACATAGCCTCTAGAATGCCATTCCACCCTTGGCTGCCTGGGAAACCTATTTATCTACTCAAAACACAGCTCACTGTCACTTTTTAAGCATAGGTTGTCTAGAAACACCAGATTTATTATCTAAAATTTGTGAGATTCTCTCTATAATTCCCTATACTTCCTTTATCCCACTGTAACGAGCTTATATTTCTATCTGATTTCCATTCCATAAGTTTCCTGTAATTCTGTCAAGCAGATTTCTTGATGACTTAATGTTTTTAGGAAATATACATGACAGTTCAAATGTTACAAATTTTGATCTCCTAATGGCCACATCGAATGCATGCAATAGCTGCTTCAATGAATGAAATAGCAAAATGCTAAGCAATATGCAACTTCCAGTAAAATTCCATGAAAGTAGCTTTTTATTACACTATTTTCATTCAATTTGTTTTTACCTTTTTACATGACATTTCAGTCCTTTTTTAAACTGACTCAGAAAACCTGAAATGGTAGTAATGGTTTAGGTTTGAAAAAGTGTTCTATTACATAAGTTTCATCATAAAACATATGAAACTTATGGAATGAAGTTTATTTCATTCCATCCAATAACGTTTTTGGTTGTTTTGTTTTGTAAGCATCTGTTGTCCTCTTTTCTTGTTTGAGAAGGGCTTGCTTGAATGGAAGGAGGACACTATATTACTTGAATTTATCTCTCTCCTTTTGCTAGCAAAACCTTTACTCCTTTATCTTCATCTTTTAAATCTGACAGTTTGAATTTAATTTTTATCAGTTTTGTCATTCCCATTCTTTTAGCTACATGGGAGCTTGAATATCTCTCTACGGTGTATTGATTTTTGTCCTTATTTAAATATTGTAAAAATTACTATCGATTGTCTCAAGATGATTCTGATGCGCTCCCAGCGCCCCCACCCTCAGCCTCCCTCATTACCAGTATCTTCATGCTAATGGTGTGAGGGTGACTTTGACTGGGAAAGAGCTAAATTAAACCAGGGTTGTGCTTACTGCTATGTCCTTGGAATACTTTTCTTTGGCAGCAGCACTTCCTTTCTTCCCCCCACCCCTGTTCTTCCTGCAGTTTTGTACAACAACTTGTTCAGATATGCAAGTATAGTACTGAGTCCAGCTTTGGTATCCATGGCAGCAATTTCTGCCCTAGTTTTATCTGACTTTTCATTTAATTCTTCTGAAAGGGCATTCATCCCTTTGTGGAGGAAGCTAATGAGGCGCTGGTACCAGAGCCCCGGTTCCTATGTGCCAAAAACAGCATCTTGCAAAGCTGCAAGACACATGACCTTGGGGAGTAAGTCTCGTTGAGTAAATTTTGCATTTCAAATATCTTCAAACATTGTCCTACAACATTATACTTTTTCAAGTATCAGAAATAGAAGTGGATGAATAGATTTTCACTGATTTTTTTTTCACTATTAGGGAAGAAAAAGCTCTTTTTCCCTCTCTCTACCTTACATTTGTTGAGTTTTATCCAGTTTTTGAGAAATATAGAATATTCCACTTCTGCTGGATGTAGTGTCCCTGTACTAACTTGATAGCTATGGTCAAGAAACTTCTTGTGCTACTTTAAAAAATATAATGGGATATCAGTCTATACTACATTTAAACTCTATTGATACTAAAAAAATCAACTCTCAAAAAGCCAATATTTGAGAAAAGTATAGTACAAAATAGCAATCTACATAGTAAAGCTATTAAATTTTAATAAATAATGCATAAACAGAAGGGTTTTAAAAAAGAATAAGCAGTGAGTAATGTCTTTGCCGTTGTCCATCTCCTTTGTTAACTAGTCAGATGAGCTTTACGTGTTTGTGGTAAAGGGGGTGGTAATAATTTAACTTCAGTTATACTTTTTTATTTATATTTTATGCAAATCACTAAAGCTAAGCTAAATAAAGTGTCATTTTGCCTCTGGATCAGAAATTCCAGGCATTGTATTTTAAAAGTCATATTAATCTTATAAAGGAATACAGAAAAGTGTCAGTCACCAAAATTACTTATGGAAAAGATTACAAATAATTTAATGCTTAAGATAAGCATAAATGTCAATTAAAAATCTAAAAAAAAGTATGTATCTAAAACGCAAATTTTATTGTGTTTGTTTTGTTAATGGTGTTTTTAATACCATTTATTACTATATATCTGAAAATCCCATTATATTTAACATACACAGGTCTTATCATTCTAACATTTAATTTTAAATAATACATAATGTTACAACCTTATACATATAAAAATTATTCAATAAATATTTTTTTATTATCATTCAGTTTTTGTATATTTAGAATTTTGAGAAATCCAGTATCATTGCCAGAGCAATATAATTATATAGGGCCTTAATTTTCCTAAAGTGTCTTCCTGAAAATTAAAAACATATGTATAAAATATACGTATCTATTTTAAAAGCAATTTTCACTTAGAATGCATAATACTATGCATAATGTTTGTTCTTTATTTAAGCAATAAAAAAAAACATTAAAGCCTTGTACTATTTTGTTGAATAGTAACCAAGGGTAATCTGAGATCAGAAAATGTCACTAAATTAATCTCTTAGAAAAAATAGATTTTAATAATAAAACATTTTTGTTTCATTTGAATGATATTTTAAGAATCATAATCTTGATTGGTTAATAATGAGATTTGTCACCAATTTAATAGGTGGGTAATATGTTAGGTAGAATAAATTTAAAGGGTAATTTGAAACTAATTATTCATTGATACAGTTATGCTAATTAGCAACTAGAAAAGGAGAAAAAATAGTAATGAGAAAAGAGTACATTCTGACTGGAAAAGTATAAAGGATTAGGTTTCAAGGAAAGGCAATTGTCATAGTCTGAGAGGAAAATACCTTCTGGACGAGATAAGTAAAAATTACAGCTTTCAAGGTAAGTCTTAAAAACTGTAATTGTTATATAAGATAATTTCTTGGAGAATGGATGTGACATGACAGAAATTGTCCTGCATGTTATATGTCTCTATTCATAGTGTCAGACAGTAAGCCAGTATAACTTTGTAAACATATTTCACTTAAATTTTTACCTATTAAGTTAATTCCCAACTGAAAATGCTTCCCTTTACCTCTAATTTTTCAATCATAGACAACTCACTAGATTTCACTTGTCCTTCTCTCAGGTTTATCAAAGCCTTTCCACAGAAGCATCACTCAACACCACTAATCCAGTTAACTGGAGACTGTTAACATAGCTCTGACATGAAATGGAGCCTCTTTTTTAATTCCCACATCGTTGTGTTTTATGATGTCTCTGTTCCATCTTTACGTGTTTCATCTTCTAAGGTCAATGTGTTCCATTTGTGTACAAATTAGACTTTTAAATCTTAAAGAACACAATTAAATGGTATTGTGTTTTCTGATCATAGCGATCCTTTTTAAAATAGCTGTTACTTTAAAATCAACAAACATTTAAACACCATATTCTATTCCCTCTGGTTTTCTTCAGATGTTGAATAGAGAACAAGAAAAATATGGTTAGAAAAATAATATGATTTTTAAATATAATCACCTCTTAATATGTGCACACATACCAAGTTTTTTCCAGACTAGAAATCCCAATTTATATGCAATGGAGTTATATCCCTCTTAATTTTGTTAAAATAATTGATACCTCGCATTAACTTCCTAATCACTCCCTAATATTCTCTATGCCTAATTAGCGCTGAATATTCTCAATGCATATGTATACAATTTCTAACATCTAGCTAATTTTAAATACTTCCATTAGACATTATTATATAGCAACTTACTTTTCTTCTGAAAGTTGGGTCTGAATTTTTGTTGTTTATATCATCATGTATGTGAAAATAATCTTTGCTGATATTTCTATGACTTGATAATGAATGTCCTTGTTTTCCTAACCCAGCCTTCGCTGTTCTTTTTCTCAGATCTCTTCGATAAGATGAAATCACGTGCATTTATAGATAAATAATGAAAAAATATCTAAATAATATATAATAAGTGGAATTTTATTTTATTTTATTTTTTTTAATTTCTGAGATAGACAGCATGAACAGGGGAGGGTCAGAGAGAGAGGGAAACACAGAATCCGAAACAGGCTCCAGGCTCTGAGCTAGTTGTCAGCACAGAGTCCCATGCGGGGCTCGAACCCACCAACCGTGAGATCATGACCTGAGCCGAAGTCGGACGCTTAACCGACTGAGACACCCAGACGCCCCAATAAGTGCAATTCTTATGAGGACATTTCAAAATTAAAACTCCTACAGTGAGTTTACTTAAACAACCTAAGTAGTAGTTAACAAAACATGATAAAAGATCAGAAAATTGATAGTGAAATAATTTACCTGAAGCACTATATACAAATACTTTTTTTTTAAATTTTTTTTTAATGTTTTATTTATTTCTAGGAGAGAGACAGACAGTGTGAGCAGGGGAGGGCCAGAGAGAGAGGGAGATACAGACTCTGAAACAGGCTCCAGGCTCTGAGCTGGCAGTCAGCACAGAGCCCGACGCGGGGCACGAACCCACTAACCGCGAGATCATGACCTAAGCGAAAGTCGGACGCTTACGGACGCTTACCCGACTAAGCCACCCAGGCGCCCCATATATACAAATACTTTTTGAAGCCCATAGCAATGAATCTGTATTATGATGTACAATATAGGATTTTGCTGATTTAAAAATGCTTCATCAATTCTATCTGTATTTTCTTTGTTTTAACTAAAACGAGTGTTTTGGCAATCATGTGTAACGATCAATTCCTTTTTTGTTAATAACTACTCCTTTTTAATCTCTGTATTCTCATCACTCTCATTTTGTTCTTTAAATTTTTCATAATATAATTTATTTTATGACTTATTTTCTCTTTGGGTGTTCTATATATGTTTTCCAGACTGTCAGTATGTTTTTTATAGAGAACAGGAGAACTGTGCCCCCGCTGTGGCTTAATCCTGCTTTATGATTTAAGTTCATGCCTCTGGTTGTATATCTAACTGTTGAATTTTTTATCACTTTATGATAAAATTTGCCTTTTGTCCATAGTTCTTCTTTGGCAATTATTCTGACATTGTTTTAGATCTGAATGCTTAGCACCTCTTTTTGGCACTGGTATATTCGTGCATCTTAAATAACAATGTGCATGATTACATAATTTAATTGTATACATATTGAATGTTGTTCAGCTATAACATAGGATTGCAAATCTCTCTAACACAAAAGAGAAGGCTGCTTAAAGTTCCAATTTAAAATGTTTGCTTCTCCCTTTACTAATGCATGTGCTAAAGCTGACTTAGTACCCCTTTGCCCATTCTTTTAATCTCTCCAGATTTTATTAAATCTTAAATCTTCAAGCATAGTATTTGCCTTTCCTCTCATTTTGAATCATCTGCTTCTCAGCACTCTATCCAGATTGTTAATAAATATGTTAAATAGCTATGGGCCTGAAACTAATCCTAGAGGGTCTTACTAGATGCTGTTTTTTGAAAGCCCAATATGGTTCTATTAATAATAATATCTATGCATTTTAATATGGCTCTCTTTTTGATATCCACCATATTATGTTGTACTGGAATAAATTCTAATAAGATGTATTTGATAATAGACTTCATGAATCCTCTATATTGAAGTTATTATTAAGTAGAAATTGAAAGAATAGTATTCTTCATACCCATACCAAACATAACATGTATATAATTCTACTTAAATCCATTTTAAGCAAGTATAATAAATGAAAACATTAAGCCAATGCTGAATCACCCAGAGGGAAACCTCTGGGCTATACACAGTCAATTACCTAATTTTCTGAACCTTCCTTGGGGTAACCCAGTAAGCACAACAAGGGCTGTGAGCATTTGAATCGATTATCTCGAGATTTCCTCTTTGGTAACCTGAAAGTGTTGAACTGATATCGAAAGTGACTTCCTTCTTTAAAACCCACAGGGATTAATAAAATCAGCGCCAGAAAGGACATTTTCAGTAAAGACAGTCCCTTGAAACTAAACCTGCGTGTAGCTGGAAATGTTGGCCGTCTTGGAGACCTTAATTGTCAGAAGCAATTCTGTACATTTAAGGACCCGGGGCTCACTGGGATTAAAGTCAACCATAGCTGCAGTAAGCTGTCTACAAAAATCTTATCTGGACCTTTACACAAATTACTCTTTCTTATAGGGTTGTTTCGTGTATATGTTTTTAACACAACCATACTTTATTTTTGTCTAATTAGCTTTTCCTTGTCCTTTGATGTGAAATCAAATGTATGATTATTTCTTAATTATGTATTCTTTGGGGGAAGAAACATAGATAAATAATCTCTGAGAACAGAAAACCCAAGACATTTATGTTGAACTTTAAAAGAGATTTCTTATTTGTGTTTGCAATTATGTTTACACTAAATGTTCAGGATTACATACACTTCAAGCCAAAATATGTAATCATCGCCAAGGTGAAACTTAAGAACAGCTACAACATTTCTTTATCTTTTTGTCCTGATATTTAATTATTTGCCATGATCTACCATTCAAGTAGAAGGAAGCAAAAAATCTCAATCTCACTATCCAAAAGTAAAATGAAATACCACATTCATAATTCATATTCACTTTTAAAGAGGCGCATGTTGTAGATATTTATGCAAAAAACACCCCAGCCCTTCTCCCCACAAAAGGTAAGAGATAACAACAGATAAACACAAAACTGAATAAACCAGTTACAAAATTGAAACAACCTCAGACACAAACTGTTTCCTGAGTTGGAAAACAGGAAAGCAAGGGCTGATTGTACCTGAAGGAAAACTATTGTAGAAACAAAATGTCTATAAGGTGGGGGGTGGGTGCTGTTGATCTGTTCTTAGGGCAAGGAAAAACATTGTTTATTCTGATGGGTACATTAGTCCTGTCACTAGAGAGAGATTCCTTATTATACAGCAGAGACTCCATTAGTTCAGAATAAAAACCTACTTTCAAAGACACCCACTTCCTCCCTTTGCTCCATGCAGTATTTTGAATGTTATTTTATCCTCCTTGATATTTCAATAGAAAGAGGGTGCACTATATGGGGTACTGGATTAACATATTTCATTTTCTTTTCCCTCTTTCTTTCTTTCTTTCTTTCTTTCTTTCTTTCTTTCTTTCTTTCTTTCTTTTCTTTATCTTCCTTCCTTCCTTCCTTCCTTCCTTCCTTCCTTCCTTCCTTCCTTCCTTCCTTCCTTCCTTCCTTCCTTTTCTTTCTTTCTTTCTTTCTTTCTTTCTTTTCTTTCTTTCTTTCTTTCTTTCTTTCTTTCTTATGTTTATTTATTTTTGAGAGGGAGAGAGACAGAGTGTGAGCAGGGGAGGGGGGAGAGAGAGAGGGAGACAGAATCTGAAGCAGGCTCCAGGCTCTGAGCTGTCAGCACAGAGCCTGATACAGGGCTCGAACTCACAATCTGTAGGATCATGACCTGAGCTGAAGTTGGATGCTTAACTGACTGAGCTACCCAGGCACCCTAACATGTTTCATTTTCAATTTAGTAGAAAGACAAATGAACATCCTAGACAGGAATGCCCAAAATCCTGAAAAGTTTTATCTAGTAGGTCAACATTATAATGAATTGCATGATTAACTATGAATGTTAAGTAGTTTAAACAAATGCAGACAGTACTTACTGTATGATCATATTTGTGTTAAGTATTACAGGGCACACAAAAAGAACATATGGTTTACTTTACTTTTATAAGCAGAAATGTGCAGGGGTTTGTTAGAAAAGGTTTGAAATACCCAGGAGATGTTTTATAGAAGATATGAAATCTAAGTTGGACCTTGAAGGATGTTACCATTTTTACATCACCAGTACAAGAAATGTTAGAAAGATCTATCATGAGCTGAATGCAACCCAACATAGCGAGGTATTACTGCTATTATTAACCATTATAAATGACATTGTTTCATGTTTTCTTTATGAATTGTTGATATGTAGTAAATTAGGATTCAGAATGAGTACTGGGTCTAAATTACTAATGTTGTAACTGAATGAACTAACAATCACTCAAGTAAATATTAGTGCACTCTGTTATGCTAAAGTTAATAGTGTCTTAAAAGAAGACATTAACAACCTAAAACAACAACATATTTTGGGTGGTGGGGGAGGAAGGAAATAAATCAATTTTAATGAAAAGAAAATAAACTAGTGTTGAAATGACTTCTTCCCAAGAATTACATGTTAACTATTTTGGGTAATTTTATATATTAGCAATTTTTGTTTCCTCTTGGAATTGACTGCTCGGAGTTAAAAGCATTTGTGACTAGTTTCATTTAAAATCTTTGCGAAAAGCCTACCAAGAACTACTGATTTTAAATAATTTATTTATAAAGATATTTCAACCCTTCACCTTTCCAATATAATGTTTATACTTCTTTAAAAAATGTTTGCATGTGTGTATGACTTTGTTAAATAAATATTATATTTAGCATTTTAAAAAGATACTTAGGTCTACACCTAACTACTTTACTAAGGAAAAGTTCATTTTCTAAATCTACACTAAGAGTTTGTTGGACTTTATGACTGTTCATTCAGTTCATACTTAAATACATCCAATATTCTATTAATATATTTTCAAAATATTAATTTTGTAAATCTTATATTCAGATCATTTATTTTTATCTGTTTATTACTACTCTTATCTCCCATGCCTATTTCAATTACATTTTAGCAACAGTTCAATATAATTATAAAACACATACTGAGGCAACCTAAATTTGAATTTCTGCTCTAGCATTTCATTCTATAATTCCTAAGAAGTTACTTATTTTTCTGTCTTTGTTCTTCATCTGTAATTTGGATACAACTTTCAACTATCTTGTAGGGATTTTATAAAGTTTAATAAGATAATTTATGAAATGAGCTTGGCAACTAATGAGTACTCAATGAATATTACTACTATTATGCTCCTTCTACTTAGAAATCTTCCTTTCTTGCCATCATGTTTGACTTTAAAACATCATCATCACTTTGCTAGCATTTTTTAAAATGTGGATTATAACCATTAACCATTATTTGGCTGTGAAATCAATTCATTGGGTCTAATTGCATTATCTTTTAAAAATTAAAATGAAGTGGAAAAAAATATTAGATCACATCAATTATAGTAAGATGAAGAAGTTTTATGAGACTTTTGTCTTAGTTATATGTGTGTGGGAATATGAATATTTTTATAGCCTATATCACATTAAAATTCTAAAAACCACTTTCAGTCTTCTTTCTCTGAGTATTTGTGGAGTATTTGAACTATGCCTATAACTAAGAACCCTATTACTCCCAATTTCTATTTTTCTTAAGGCTGCCAAAGCTAACTCTCTTAAAGATGAATCCTTATAACATACTGATCTGTTTATTTTTAAATAAAAACAAAATGGAAAAATGGAAAAATTTGACACTCTCTGTTTAGTACGGCATCTAGGATTCCTTCATAAATTAATTCTAATCCATCTTTCCTAGGAAGTCTATACTCCATTCACGATGATTTGCTAGTAATTTCTTAAATGCCATGAGCTTTCATCAGCATGAAATACCTTCCTTTCCAATTGTTTGCTTCTATTCATCCTTCAAGTCACAACTCAACTATATTCTACTCAAGAAAGTCTTGGCTGACTCAAAAGACAAGTGCAGCCCTTCTTGGTTATCTGTCAGCAGTTTGCTCTTTGGTGTTATTACTGATATGGGATTTTGTCTACCTAAAACAAACAATAAAGTTAATAGCAATGAAATAAATTTAGGTAGTGTATTTTTTCCATTAAAATATTAAGTTTGCCTCAAATTCAGTAATTGTTGGTAATGACTTTATTACTTTCCAGCTAGAAAATGATGCTTATTTATGACAATATGTTGTGCTTTTCTTTCTTGAAAGTCAAATAATTTACATAAATAGGAGGTCTGAATTACTAAAAACATTATCATGTTGATCATCTAATTTACATATCAATACAGTATTACAGAAATATGGTCACTCTGACACATCTTTATCATTTGAGGATTCAATACTTTCAACAGTTCAAATAACTCATTTGCTTTGGCAATCTCTAAATTTCTATGTTTAACTGAGTAGTATATATTTGTTTCTTTGTACTATTATATATTTTTTACAGGTTTTTTTTTTCATAATTAACATCATTTGAGAAGAAAACATGCTCTTATTTATATACAGAAGGAATTTCTTCATGTCCGTACCTGGAAGTTTTTGGGGTTTTTATTTTGTTTTGGTTTTTGTTTCAGTAATTGTTAAAACATGTTTCATGTCACTCTTTTAGTGGTTAAGAAAAAATGGGGGAAAAAAGTAACAGACATAGCAGTATAAAAGTAGACTGTCATTCATCCAGGAAAAGTAAAGCTGAATTAAAATCATTCTGACCCTGAGGACAGTACTACACTCACATTCAAAAGGAGGGAAGAAGATAGATAAGATTTAAAAAAAAAAAAGTTGTGCCTTATTTTTGCCTGACATAAAATATTTAACAACCCATATTTTTGTGAGAGGATCTGAGAAATACCTTCTTTACTGTATTTGGAACCTTGGGGGTACCCAGATTATAAAAGTCAACAACTCAGAATCCTATAACCAAAAAGGCATATTTTTGCATTTGTATGAAAGACTACAACCTAAGGGAAAATATATTATTAGCTTGTATAATGTACACAGGAAAGAAAATTTACATTGCAACAGTGGGGGGGGGCGTATTAACATTGAGATATGGTAGTCATTATTATTACTAACAAAAAGATATAGTCCAATATGCTCTCTTTATCATTTTAAATATTTGTAGGCCTTGTGTATTCACTTCCAATCTCAGCAGAGCAACTCTAATGTTTCAGAAAGATTTTTAATTTCTCAATTTGATTATATTATGGTGATTTTTTAGAAAAAATAATCCTTGCGCAGACTGCAGAATGAGGAATAGGATAGGAAAGATATAAAACATAGGATTTATACTCACAGAACTCATACTTATGTTGAAAATAATAGCATCAATAAAGATGCAACAATTAGATATTAAACCAAATATATATATATGTGTGTATATATATATATATATATGGATGGTCATTCAGAGCAGTAGAAAAACACAAGTTTTTGTCATTCTAAAGGTAGTAAAGTTGAATTTTTTTCCAAAAAAATTAAGATTTGAATAAGTAGACATGAATGCTAAGTACATATGTAATGTAAATATTCAAATGGCACTAATAAATTCAAAATGTTAACATTTTTCACCATTATAATGGAAAGCAACAGATTAACAGATGGTGATTTATTAAAATGCCTTGAGATATTGAATGTAATGATTTAATAACATAGATACAATATTATAAGAAAATAAATGATTAAGACCAAATGTGTTATTCATAAACTTTGTTCAGTTGAGAGATGAATCATTTTGGGTGGGACATGGTAAAAAGCCTAACTTCGTAGTTTTATAATTAATTGAACCAGTTATGACTTACATAGATATAATGTGATTTGAACTGTTCCATGCAAAAAAGTAACCTACTCAAATAATGTTCATAATGATTTATTAACAGTGACCAGATTACAGTTTTTCATAAGGAATTTTTTTCAATCAAAAATAAAAGATAAAATCAAGTAGACTGGGTAGAAGCAAATTGTTGTGGAATACAAATGTCCATGTTACTCTTTGGGGTTATTATCATTACTAGTCCTCATGCATGTGCAATTTTGCAATGTCAAAATATATTTATCTATACTGGGTCAGTTACTTGTCAAAATAATTCTTTGCTCAAACTACACTAGAGAAAGGTTAAATTATTTACATGTAAGGGTATATATCTAATAAGTAGAAAAGCCAGGACCATAGGGCAAGTATGTTTTACAGCCCAGCCCATTCTTTTATTGGATTCTTAGACTACAAGTAATACTAATCTGAATTCAACATGGCTTAAAAATTTACAAAATTTACTAACTTTATAAGAAGAAGCTCAAAATAAAGCACCAAACACTGTTTTTTAACTAAATAATAATTTTATTAAATTCAGGTATTTTTTCATATTTTATCATCTATTATTGTATTCATCCTCAGAATATTAACATTTCCAATCATTATTTGAAAACATGATGATGTTCAGAAGAGGAAAGAAGTATTTTCCTGTGATTTTTTTTAAGGACTTGAAGGAATATTTTTCAGGAGCACATTTCCTTGAGCTCTTTTGGGAAATATACATATTACTGATATAGTCACAACAAGTGAAATGAAATTACTTATAGACCAATAGGAACCATCTTTGGAGTTGGTGGCAGGGAGGTGCCTCGTTTCATATCTGCATGAAGTCAAGGTGGATAGCTAAAGAAGGAAGAGGAGATATATGTGCTGCATAGAAAACTCAAAATGTCAGTCTCATTCTGTGTGTGTGTGTGTGTGTGTGTGTGTGCTACTATAAATGTAATATGATTACTAAATGAACACACACCAAGTAAACCAAACTGATACAACGTGTGGGATCTTCTTTACCGAATGGCATTTGACAATTGGAGAATTCTTATTCCTATTGATTCTGCAAAAAAATACTAAAAAATTAGCAGCTTAAAACAACATTATTATCTTACAGTTTCATATCTTATTTTTTTTAATTTACACATAGCATTAAATACTTATCTAAAGTGCTCCGAAACTTGATTTGATACACTGGATATTTGATGTATTATTATGAAAAATGTTGAGTAGCCATAACTGCATTTAGTGATATAGTGCAAAAACATTTGCTTACTAATGGGGATACTTGGACTTTGATCCAAGTTATGCCAGGAAAAAGATTTATAACACTTTGCAAACCAATTAATTCCTGTAGGACTCAGTTATCTTCTGTGGTGGTCAGCCAATCTTATAACTTAAGGACCCTTTCAGTTACACCACTTCTAAATTTCAGTCCAAAATTTCTGGGGAAAAAAAAAAAAAAAACAAGTCTGTAAGTATATAGACTATATACCTTATCTGCTTATTTTCTCTTGGACCAGATTTAAGTGTGAAGAAACAAGTTGGAAACAGGGGAAAAACATTTTTTAAGGCAAGAAAATTTAGGATCTAAGCTTACAAATGGGAATGGAAGAAGATGGAGAAGGTAGATTTGAGAATGTAAAGGAGACTGATTTACAAAAACAGTTTTTCACATAAACACACTCACACACTAACACCCACTTGCTTACATGCACTTTTTCTTTTTTCCCTGTCACACTAGTCCAGCAATTTCAAAATCTTAATTATTAGCTTTGTCTTGCTAAATAGAATTTATTTAAGAAATAGTTTTGGGATGTCTGGGTGGCTTGGTTGGTTAAATGTCTGAGTAATGATTTTGGCTCAGGTCATGATCTCAGTTTGTGGGATAGAGCCATGCTTTGGGCTCCATGCTGACAGTGTGAAGCCTGCTTGGCATTCTCTCCTCACTCCTTGCCTCTCTTCCTCTTGTGCTCTCTGTAAATATAAATAATTTAAAAAAAGATGCAGTAGAAAAGTATATTTTATTGAAGGATTGTATACCTATATGATGAGTAGATCTTCAGAATTACCAAATTCTATCAGTATCCTAATAACTCAGAATCATGGGTGAAGGGATTGTTTTGCTTCTGGTCAAAATTGGTTGAAAGACTTTTGGTGGTAGATACATTGAGATCTCTGCAATAAATTAAAAAGATCAATTCAGAATGAAGTTTGAGTGAGTTTATTCCTGGGGTAGGGATGCATAATATTTTACATTTGACTACATTTGAAGTACATCAGATCAATAAGTCACCATTTATTTTCTTGCAATGTGTAAGGTATTCTTAGCTTTTAATTTTGAAGTAGCCAGTTCAAAACAAACAAAACACAAAATCATAATAAACATTTCTAAGTAGAGATGTGTATATCTGTGTCAGACAACGATAAATGTGCTTTTTCTGTTATTGTTCTAGTTTTAAATTATCTCCATAGGTTTCTTACTGAGTTGCTTTTTACTTGGTGTTGGTTAAACAGTACTGTGAAAAGTTTAATTTCAAAATTGCCATGTATCAGGTAATCCAGGCTAGGTGATACATTATCTTTGACAAGTTAGCATTTTTTTTTTTGGAAAAAGAATGCCATAATGGTCTTTTCTGAGAAATAATACTCTTTTTGATGAAATGCTTTGGTTCTTTGTTATGAGTTTTATTAGTTGAACACATTTTTAATGGAGAAATTATCTTCCAAGAAAGGTAAACTTAAAAAAAATTTAATGTGCAAGTGAAAATGTATTATTTGTGATCAAGATTCAGCAGACTTAGCCAGCAATTTTCTATCTTCAGACTTTAGTTCTGAATAGATTTTCCCACTTTTATGGTCCTTCACATTTCCTCTGACAGGAAAAATTCCTCCTGTCCTTCAAGCCCTCAATCTAATTGTAATGATTAATATTATTTAAAAAATAAGAAATACCTCTTCCTACGTGATGAGCTCTTCAATAAGTATATTAACTTCAATTTTTTCTTTGATTTTTAAATTTTTAAAGTTTTTTTTCCAAAATTTTATTTAAATTCTAGTTAGTTAACATATAATGCAATGTTGGTTTCAGGAGTAGAAGTTAGTGATTCATCACTTACATATAACATCCAGTGCCCAATATGACAAGTGTTCTCCTTAACGTCTATCACCCTTTTAAACCATCTTCCACCCACCTTCGATCCAGCGACACTTAGTTTGTTATCTATATAAGAGTCTCATAATTTGGGGTGCTTGGGGGGCTCAGTAGGTTAAGCATCTGACTTTGGGTCAGGTCATGATCTCACTGTCTGTGAATTTAAGCATCACAGTGGGCCCTATGCTGACAGCTAGTAGCCTAGAGTCTGCTTCAGATTCTGTATCTTCCTCTCTCTATCTCTCCCCGACTTGCACCCTGTCTCTCCCTCAAAAATAAGCATTAAAAAAAAGTCTGTCATAATTTGCTTTCCTCTATTTTTCCACCTTTCCCTATGTTCATCTGTTCTGTTACTTAACTTCCACATATGAGGGAAATCATATGTTATTTGTCTTTCTCTTCCTGACTTATTTGCTTACATAATACACTCTAGCTCCATCCACATCATTGCAAATGCCAAGATTTCATTTTTTTTGATGGCTGAGTCACATTCCATTATATATATATATATGCATATATTATACATATATGTGCATATATACATATATTATATATGTGTACATACCATATATTCTTTATCCATTCATCAGTTGGTGGACATTGAGTTCTTTCCAAAATTTGGCTATGTTAATAATGCTGCTATAAACATTGGGGTGGATGTGTTCCTTCAAATCAGCATTTTTGTATCCTTTGGGTAAATAACTAGTAGTGCAATTGCTGTCTTGTAAGGTAGTTCTATTTTTAACTTTTTGAGAAAGCTACATACGTTTTCCAAAGTGTCTGCACTGGTTGGCATTCCCACCAGTAGTGCAAAATGTTCCCCTTTCTCCACACCCTTGCCAACATCTGTAGTTCCCTGTGTTGCTAATTTCAGCTATTCTGACATGTGTGAAGGAATATCTCATCATGGTTTTGATTTGCATTTCCCTGTCGATGAGTGATAGTAAGCATTTTTTCATGTGTTTGTTGGGCAGATATCTGGATGTCTTCTTTGGAAAAATGTCTATTCATGTCTTTTGTCCAATTCTTAAGTGGACTACTTGTTTTTTGGGTGTTGAGTTTGTTATAAGTCCTTTACAGATTTTTGATACTGACCCTTTATCAGATATGTCATTTGCAAATATCTTCTTCCATTTCTTTTTTTAAAAATTTTTTTAATGTTTTATTTATTTCTGAGAGAGGGAGAGAGAAAGTGTGAGCAGGGGAGGGTCAGAGAGAGAGGGAGATACAGTTTCCGAAACAGCCTCCAGGCTCTGAGCTGGCTGTCAGCACAGAGCCCGATGCGGGGCTCGAACCCATGAACTGTGAGATCATGACCTGAGCCAAAATCAGACGCTTAACTGACTGAGCTACCCAGGCACCCCCTATCTTTTCCCATTTCACAAGCTGCTTTTAGTTTTGTCGACTGTTCCCTTTGCTGTGCAGAAGCTTTTTAATTTCATGAAGTCCCAATAGTTCATTTTTGCTTTTGTGTCCCTTGTGTCCAGAAATGTGTCTAGTAAGAAGTTATTCTGATCAGGGTCAAAGAGGTTGTTGCCTGTGTTCTCGGATTTTGATGGGTTCCTATCCTACATTTAGGTCTTTCATCCATTTTGAATCTGTTTTTGTTTATGGTATAAGAATGTGGTCAAAATTGGTCAACCTGGAAGAAATGAATAAATTCCTAGAAATGTACAAATTGACAAAAATGAAACAGGAAGAGATAGAAAATTTGAACAGACCCATACCTAGCAAAGAAACTGAATTAGTAATCAAAAATTGCCCAAACAAACAAGAATCCTGGGCCAGATGGCTTCCCAGAGGAATTCTATCAGATATTTAAAGAAGAGTTATATCTATTCTTCCCAACTTGTTTCAAAAAATAAAATGGAAGGAAAAGTTCCAGATTCACTCTACAAGGCCAGACTTACCTTGATTCCAAAACCAGACAAAGATCCTACTAAAAAGGAGAATTACAGGCTAATATCCCTGATGAATCTGTATGCAAAAATTTTCAAGATACTAGCAAATCAAATCCAATAGTACATTAAAGGAATTATTCACCATGATCAAATAGGATTTATTCCTGAGCTTCAGAGGTGCTTCAACATTTGCAAGTCAATCAACATACAGAATATCCATCCCCTTCTGAAAAATCACAACTGTTAATGCTCATCCCCATAACAATACCACCCTGTACTTCAATTATGAGATCATTATCAAGACAAAATATTTAAAATCTAAATAAGTAAATTGGTTCTATTGCACAGAAGATGCTAAATATTAAAGTTATCATAATTAAAGCAAAAGTTTCATGACAGCACTGGTTAATACTGTAAGAATTTCATTACAATAGAGACACAATTCTTCCAAGCCATTTTAATTGTTGTTCTAGACTTTGAGCAGCCATTGGGAATACATACAAGTCATTCTATATGTTTCTCTGCTTGCCAAAAATGTAATTTACCTTTTATGGAATTGTTGTTGAGTCGTTTAAATGACCCTTTAAATTATTAAAATTATCTGTATTAAGAGATGTGAAATGTTACTCAGTCTGGTTACACCCTAGACTTAGTATCCAAGTAGAAGACTTAGGAAGAAGCTATTTTCAATCACTGTTGTTGTTGTTGTTGTTTTTTCCACAAAAACTTGTCTGACATGTATAAAAATAAGAATTGACAGAGTGTGGTATAACTATTATGATCATTTTTGTATATTTTATGCTGCCTAAGAAATTGTGTCCGAAAATTACTATTCTGTCAGATATGCTCTAGGAGAAAATAGAGGTATCTGGATTTGAGACTGCTTAAACATGGTCTCTGAACATATAACATTTGGAATAAAACTGAAACAATATATAGCAGAATAAATCAAGTCATTGCTTTATACCTAGGCTTGAAAAACATTAACAAACATTTGTCAGAGGAAAATGTCAAAACTTAAGATTTTTTTATTGTGGTAAGCTGTGAGTGTTTGTTGAAATGATTACAGTCTTTGTTCAATCTAGTCTTACCATTATAATAGAAAGACATTTTAATATCATTATTGAAAATATTATGTATGTTATGGAAAATTTGTGTACTGCTCCATTCTTTTAAATCTACTTCACTAAAACCCGAATTGTCGTTATATGGGAAGTTGTAAGATCAATCAAGTCTTCTGCATTATGATGATAGGATGTCTGTAAAACACAGTTAATTGAACTATCTGGAACTATGATTTCCCTAAAAGCAAATTATTAAAATAATCACCTACATATATAAATGGGGAATACTGATTGGTAGATCAATTATTTTGTATAAATCAAAAGGAACTTAATTTCTTTTAAAATCATCAATTATTTTAAAATTATTTGATATTTAAGTATTAAAATTATAAGACTGATAGAGGGAGAGCAGCTTCACAGATTTCACATATTTACCGTAGTAGAGAACAGAAAAGTTATGAGCTTCCTAACTTATATTTAAATGCCATGTGGACTTCTGGTTTAGTAGTCACTTGATTAGAATAAGGGCTTTGAAAAGAAGTCTAATTGAAAAGGCACCATTATTTCAATCAATTTGATGAATAAGACACAAATTTATACACAATTAATTCACAGTACTTTAACATTTAAAACATTAATTATAAACCCCTTTCCTATAAACCTCTCTAAATTAATTCCAATTTCTGTTTGTTTCATCCAGTGGCCAAAAATAGAATCTTATAATCATTTTTAAACTTCTTTTGCTTCTACTCTCCTATTCCCTTTTGTTCCTTAGATCTCAGTAATGTTTAAGAAGGTTTTAAAAATGTAAAGCATAAGTAGGTCTGATGGAAAGATATCCTGTAAAAATCAATGAAGTGGATATTAAACACACTAGGAACACTGGGACGATTCGCTTGCAAGACATGAGAGGCACCTGGCCAGTCATACAGCATAAAATGTTCATTCAGGGTGGTGCAGGATATATTTGACAGTCCAGATGGATTCCAGCAGGCAGCTTCAGAGCAGGGAGTATTGAGACCCAAACCAGAAGAGGATTTAGAGACAGTAGGCATCAAAAGACATAAGGCAGCAGGTATCAGAGCCCAGATTTTGGGCAGAGAAACAAGGGCAGGAGTCCAGAATCTAATAGGGCTGACAACATTTATCTCAGTACCGATGATGAGGTATCTGGTACTGATTGTGAGGCTGAGTAAAGTCTGATTTTTTTGTAGGATTACTTAAGTATCTATTCTCTAGATCTTAGTTTGTCTCTATAGATGAGATCTGAGTCATTCCTTCTTGCATTGAAGACCTATTCAAGATCTTTAAAGCTCTTCTTCTATGTCTTTTGTGGGGAGCTCTCAGTTCTACTCCCATCACAACTGCTTTAATAAAAATTCTGTTTATCCTATAATCTATGTTAGTAACTTCTTCAGTGACTAGTCGTCTATTGTTACCTTTCTTCTTCTTCTTTTTTTTTTTTAAGATTTTTATTTATTTATAGGACTGAGAGAGAGAGAGAGAGAGAGAGAGAGAGAGAGAAACAGCGTGAGCAGGGGAGGGTCAGAGAGAGAGGGAGTCACAGACTGAAACAGGCTCCAGGCTCTGAGCTGGCAGTCAGCACAGAGCCCGACGCGGGGCTCGAAACTACGAACCGCGAGATCATGACCTAAGCGAAAGTCGGACGCTTAACCGACTAAGCCACCCAGGCACCCCCCTTTCTTCTTTAATCCAAACCAGATAATGTTGTTTGATTAATCTGCCCCAATAAAGCTAAATTCAGCAACTTTTAATGGCTCTGATTTGTGTACCAAATTGGGTACAATTTTCTCTTTATGATATTCAAGATTCTTTACAATAGAAACTCAATTTATTACTTGAATTTGATATCTCATTACATAAGTTCCATGATTTGTTCATTTTTTATATGCAAGTTTGCTTCACCTAGGTTTTAAACCTAGATTTTCCAAATATCATTTTTTGTTTGTTCTTTCTGCTGAAAATAGAGCCATAGGCCTCTGTTTAAATTTTCTTTCAATGAAAATTTCATACTCTTCATAAATGACCACTTACCAAACCAAATTCTCCTTCTGTCCTTTATCTCCTTACTTCAATAAAAATATATTTTTTTGAACAGTGGAGGGATAGGGTTAGGGTTGTGAATTAGCTGCAGATCTTTTTCACATTTGCATAAGAAAAATATGAGCTGCCAGGGTCTGGGGAGAGCAACAGAACAAATTCAATCTGCATGGCTTCCCCTTAATACAGATTGCTGAAGTTACTTTAATGATGCAGGAATCCAGGTCAACCATTGTGACCAACAACAAAAATCTTCATTGATTGGTTTTGCTATGAATGCTTTCATCTGAATATCTATCTATCTATCTATCTATCTATCTATCTATCTATCTATCTAACTATCTATATCTATCTACCTACTTACTTACCTACCTACCTATCTATCATCTATCTATCTATCTCTATTATCTATCTTTCTACATCTTCCACAGGTGTATACATACATTTAATACGTATATTCCTTATCCACATACACATTAAGCTAGAGCTGACTAATCTGATTCCTACAACTTTGGGCTGGATTTGTTTCTAGAATGACATCTGTAGTTAGATTTCTCAAGTTCAGTTGCTTGCCCAGAACTACTTGTTTATTTAATTTCAAATTTATACTCATACTGCTTTATACTTAGATTTCCATATGTTGTGCCATTCTGTCACTAAGTACAGTATGTTGAGTACAAGGTGTCATATATTTATCTCATTTCCATAACTTTTCTTATACTTTATTAGTCTGGATGCCTACAATTTAGGATTCTGTATAATTAAAACACTGCAATAATTTTGGTAAATTAGGAAACATGATTAATAGCTGTGAAAACTATGGGGCGCCTGGGTGGCTAACTCGATTAAGCATCTAACTCTTAATTTTGGCTTAGATCCTGATACCGGCTCAGGTCCTGATCTCATGGTTCATGGATTGTGCTGAGAGGATGAGTCTGCTTGGGATTCCTTCTCTCCCTGCTTCTCTCTGCCCTGCTCATTCTTTCTGTCTCCAAATAAATTAACTTTAAAAAAAAATCTATGAAACAATATTATCTACTTTTAATTTTTATGATAGTTAAATATTTCAAAAGAAAAAATTCATAAAAATCAGTCTATGGTATCCCAATAGGGCAGTTTTTATAAGTTAGTATTTTTATTTACCACTGGAAAAAAAATGAATCTTGAACATAAGTTTCTTTATGGAGTCTGAGACCTAAATTCTAATGCATTAATATATAGATTTTAATCAGCATCAAAGAAGTATGGGAAAAAAGAAAGTAAATAGTAAAATGCTCAATAAATAAAGTTAACTTCATTAATGATGTCATTAACTTAACACTTTGGTTTTGTGATATTCTTTTTTCAAAAAATTTTTAACGTTTATTTTTTGAGCAAGAGAGAGTGTGAGCAGGGAAAGGGCAGAGAAGGAGAGAGACACAGAATCTGAAGCAGGCTCCCCAGGGTCTGAGCTGTCAGCACAGAGCCTGACATGGCACTCCAACCCACTAACCATGAGACTATGACTCGAGCCCAAGTCGGACACTTAATCGACTAAGTCACCCAGGCTCCTCACATGATATTCTTTATTCCTACCATTGTGCCATGCTGTGTGCTCTGTGTATTTTAAATTTCAATATACATTAACACGGTTCTTGACCTCAGGTTTAAATTTTAATCTGGAGTTCTGTTGTGCAAATATCTCCAAGTACTTCCAAAACATTCCAAAACACAAATTTGGAAATAAATTCCTTTCAGCGTGAAAGTGAGCAAATGTTCTTACGAAAAATAATGATAACATAAATATAATTATCCTTTTATAAAAATCTAAAAGGTATTTTATCACAAGGAGACCAAAGCATATTAAAACAAAGAAAGCTATCTAGAGGCTGTCAACAAAGAAAGATATTAAAAACAAATGAATTAGCATTTATGTTGGTGAAATAAAATCTCCCAGGAGATATTTAACCAAGGAAGAAATTTTAAAACTTTAAATATCCATAAGAATGTTTATCAAATTAGGTATTTAATATATATATTTATACTAGCATTTAAAAAATGATCATTATTTCCCAACTGTAAATTATAATGTCTTTGAATCTCTACAAGTCATTTGAATCTGGTTTGCTTATATTTCACAAGAAAGTTTCATCAGTTTTTTTCTCCTAGCAACTCACCAGAGGCAAGAGACTGATTTAAGATAACAAAAAAAAAAAATTGCTTTCACAATAAAAATACAATCAGGACCTGGATTTCTGAATCTGGGGCTGTAAAATGATGTATATATATTATATGAAAATGAGACCTGGGTACAACTGAGGTTGCCAACAGGGATTCCTGACCTCACTGGAGAGCTTTTTCATTTATAAAGTGATGCCCACATAAACCTCACTGTAGCAGATTGTCAAGACAAATATCTTCAACTGACAAAAAGGACAGTTTATACCCACAGCTTGTTGCCCAAAATGAAATAGTGATCAGGATATAAACTAAAATCAAGTCCAAGATCTCTGGGTGGCTAAACTAACGTCATTGCCGTTGCATGCACCACTTCCATAATGTAGTAGAGGTAACTTCTTTCTAAATTCATTTCAGTGGTTTAGGGAATGCAAAGAATTTCTAAGAATAAAAGAAAGGACTGTGTAGAGGTTGCAACTTCATTCCTCTGCATGTGGATATCGAGGTTCCCAGCATCAATTGTTGAAAATGCTATTATTTCCTCAATTGAATTGTCTTGGCACTCTTGTCAAAAATCAATTGACCATAAATGTGAAGATTAATTTCTGGACTCCCAATTCTATTCCATTGATCTATGTGTTTATCCTTATGCTAGTACCTCACTGTTTGGATTACTGTGAATTAGTTTCAAAATTAGGAAATGTGAGCCCTTCACCCTTCTCCTTTCTTTTTAGGATTCATTTGGCTATTCTTGGATCCATATAAACTTTTATGTGAATTTGAGGCTCAGCATCTCAGTTTCCAAAAAAGTTTCCAGTGAGGACTTTTGTAGGAATTTTGTTAAATCTGTTTATCGATTTGGGGAGTATTGACATCCACAAACTTGACATGTCATTCCATTTATTTAGGCCTTCTTGAATTTTCTTCAATGTTTTATACTTTTCAGCAAATATGCCTTGTCCTTATTTTAAACTTAGGTTTATTCTTGTTTTATTCATTTTGAAACTTTTATAAGTGAAATAATTTCCTTAAATCCATTTCTGCCTGGGTAATTGCTAGAATGTAGAAATACAACTGGCTGCAGTAAGACATTTTATACTGATAAAAAAAAAATAAGTGTAATATTTAAGTGGGCATTTTGTGTACAGCCCTCTGAGGTCTAATTCTGTTTAAAGAGATATAGAGAAAAAAAGTCAATTTTTGATTTATCCAAGTTATTCATGTCTCTTAAAATAGGTTTCTTTTTAAGCCATATAGAGAGTACATAGTCATATCCATATATTAAATTGTTAAAAGAACAAAAATGGTACAATAAAATTATTCCAAATAAATTCTTGGTTACTTACTACTTCTGGAAAAACCTGTTGTGTGTACTATTTGATACATTATACTTCACCACCCCTTTTGCTTCTAAATATATCTGTTTAGCACTAAATGCAATTACCATAACAATATCATCAACAATCATTTGCTTTGTTTTCTGTATGTTTAATTTCCTAGACCTAGTGGAAATATTAGACTTTGTTCTCTGAAACTGTTGAACCGGATATGCTGAGGTTAATTTATAAATGCTTGTAGTTGTGTGCGTGTGCCTGTACATGTGTGTATAATTTCTTTCTTAAAATTGTTTTAATGTTTATTTTTGAGAGAGACAGAGAGAGAGCAGAGAGCATGAGCAGAGGAGGGACATACAGAGAGAGGGAGGCACAGAATCTGAAGCAGTCTCCAGGCTCTAAGCTGTCAGCACAACCCCAATGAGGGGTTTGAACTCATCAACCATGAGATCATGACAACAGCTGAAGTCAGACACTTAATTGATTGAGCCATCCAGGTGCCCCTTAATTTTATATATGTATATAGATATTCTCATCTCATTTTTTCAAAAGGACATAGAATCTTTGTCCTCATTTGGTAGCTGCTTTTTCCCCCTCCTTGGGATTTTTACTTTAAATCTATGTATGATTTTTAATTATAGTTTTACCACTCAATGAACCTCACAATGGCAACATTTTAGCATCTACCCACCATGGCAGATGGCAAACTAATGAGGCCTGCTCTACTTGCATATTGAAATCTTTTCTACATAACACTTCTCTGATCCATAGGGAGGTCAAAGAGCAAGTTTTATTTATCTTCTTTGTTTCATTCGGTCCTTAAAAATAATAAGGCTGATTATCACAGAATGTACATTTTACACCTCTTAATTACACTCATTAATGTTTGTTTCATACATTTGACAAATATGGTTGAAAAAAATCACTGTCAGTGCCGGAAATTTGTTTTCATGATTTGAAATTTTAAATGCAGCATTGAGTTAACCTCAATCACTTTCACCACATTAGTTAAGAAGTCCTTTTCCCTGAAGCAGAAAATAAATTATTTGCCAAATGTGTGTGTGTATAAAAGACATATACATACTTGTATACATAGATTTTTAGAATACATAAGTATGTACATTTTTGGCAGTGGCGTATTTAAAATGGATCTTCTTAAAAAGTGACTAAGCTTTTTTCTGGCTTTTGCAAGCTTTCCCTTTTAAAGACCAATCCATTAGCAATCATTTTAGTCTGAAGATAGCCTAAAATTTATCTCCATAGCCAGTGAATATTCTCAGAAGCAAAATCATCATTAACTGAAATGTCTTTCATGTGAGGAGGGGCCTTATCTAGCTGTCCATCACTATCCTTTACAATTCTTGGCACAGCATAGTTATTCATTACAAAATGAAATAAAGTAATCATCTTAATATTCATTTTATCTCGATACTTTTCATCTTTTTCAAATGTTGGTCAAAGGAATCATTTTGTGCAAGGAAAGGTCATGAAATGAGTACAAAATTAGCTTGAAGTTTCTCACAAGTACCAAATGAGCATACCTTAAATGAGAATTACATATTGCAGGTATTTCAAAATAATATATAATAAAAGTAATAAAATACATAGATTCATTTCTTGCTATTTTATGTCATTATTGTATTCCCCCCAGTTTATCATATATAATAAGTCAGGAATGGAAAATATTTCTATTTATTAATTCATTAACAAAATCTTTCTTTTTCACCCATTTCGTTTAGCGTTTATTTGACATTCCTGTCTATTTATTGTCTTTTCTCTTCTCTTTACATCTGAGTTGAGTGAAATGATTGTGTCTATTACCTCACCTTTTTTTTTTCCTTGTATGAGCCCAAGCACACATTACTTCGCAGAAAGTGTGCTCCCTAAAGTTATCAGGGGTCTTGTTAATTGCTACTAAGCAACAGAGTACATTACACTTATCCTTTTTTGTTTTTTGTTTTTGTTTTTGATAGAGAGAGAGTGTGTGAGTGTATGTGAACAATGGAGGGGCAGAGGAAGAGGGAGAGAGAGAATCTAGAGCATCTCAAGCAGATTCCATGCTGGATGATTTCATTCTCACCACGGTGAAATCATGACATGAGCCAAAATCAAGAGTCAGTAGCTTAACAGACTGAGCCACTCAAGTGCCCCAAATACTGAACATATCCTAATTGGCCTCTGTGACAGATGTTATGACTGTCTTTCCAATACTGCTTCCAATACATCAGGTTTTTGTGGAGTATGTTCCCACATTCAGCTACTGAAAGGAAGTATGGTTTTATTAATCTAAACAAAGCTAATGTCACTCACTCATTACCCAGTGAGTACTGAGTTCTGATGCCTGGTCAATTGTTGCATGGCGATTCACTTAAAAAAATAGAGATTTTTTTTTCCCCAGAAAAATGACCCAAATATTAAAAATAAGGCATTGCTGAATGCTCCTGGGAAAAAAGTCATCTCACTCTTCAGAGTCCAACTACACATTTCTTTTGGATGTGGTCATGTGGAGATAAGCATTTTGGAACTGGTACAGTCATGCAGGTGGCATGTGGGGGAAAACTCCAACACAAAGAAGAGGGTAAATTGAGAGAACAAGTAGACAAACAGCAAACCATTAGGAGGATAAGGTGCCATTACTTCAGTGAAAGATCAGGAGGGGGTGTATGTACATATTTCAGTTGAAGAGTTTTTAAAACAGAACTAAAAAATACACTATACTTCAGTCTTATCAAAACAACATTCAATCTTCTGTTAATTTGTCTTGACTTTCACTTAAAACATAACTGATCTTTTACTCCTCTGAGACAATCCTTTGTTACACACAAATCCATGTAATTGCACTTGCCATTGACCTAGTTATTATGTTTCTTTTTCCTATTAGAATCTGAACCTTTCAGGGTAAAGGCCATGGCTAGGGCATCTGTGTATATCCACCTTGTGGAGCTTAATTGACATTCAGTCACATTTGCTGGTGGACCTAATGAATTTAAAAAATATACAAATAAATGAGAAATTGGTGAATGCTTTCATTAAAATATTGTTCATTCTTTTGAAAATGTACAGTCCAATTCAGATTAAATACTCATCCGTGTATTTTCCAACTCATTTGAAAAAAAAAGTGTGACATGAGTTTGTCTGTAAGTATGATGGATGACTGATATGGATTCTTTGTGACATGTTTTGAAAAACACCCTTAGATAAAATTATCAATTTGATGCCATAAAAAGTGTATTGTGTTACTCTTGTTACTAATGGCTAGTTATTTTGTAATATCAATTTTATTAAAAATAAGAATATGTTTTTTCCTCTATCTTAAAGCAAACAGAAGAAATTGATAATGTTGAAAAAAGTAAAGTGCATATTATAACTTCAGTATAGTAATTTTCAGATTCTGAAGTCCCCGATCTTCTTACAAACTAAGAAGGTAATTATTTTTAGTAATTTTAAAAAGCCTAATGGAACATTTATTAAATAGTAATGAATCTTTCCGTATGTTTTGTTTTTTTCTTCTTTGATACAATTATATCAACTATGTACATTGATACCAGAGAGAGACAGAGAATGATATGATAGATTCACAGATAAACAAATGACTAAATTATTAAGTACAGTAATAATAAATATATTCAGTTTCAAGTGGGTGAAGCAAAATCAATAAAGTGATTTTTTTCTGGCAATTTTGGAATTGCTACAAATTTTAAAAAAAGATTCCAATAATGAGATCTCTAATACATAAATTATAGAATCAGAGGAAATTTTTTTGGTTGATCAACTTACAAAGTTTTCAGTCAATATAAAGAATCAAAAGTAAGTATTGTAATCTGGCAACAGAGATAAAGCAAAAGTGGAAAACAGGTACCGCAGAAGAAACATTCATATGTTGTCAGACATCTTTTGGATCTGAGTATTTATCATGTTCACTTCTGGTTCTGAAGTAGTTATTTCTGGACACTCTCCACATCAACAGGAAGAAAACTGACATAAGAATCTATTTCCTATTTCTCTCTTGACTAGGTGATTGTGAAAGGAACTCAGGTGACCTAATGTAGTTTAAAGAGAGCTTACATTTGAAATGAAGCGGGAGCTTCACAGAGAATCCTGGCTGGTCTCCCAGAACACTGCATTACCTTGTTCAGTTCAACACAGTCTAAAATTGGCCCTTAGTTTAAAGGCTAAGAAACCTGCTTTGCCAGCAATTGGCCCTGGAGTGTGAATCTGTCTGTGAGGGATGGATTCACGTTAGCAAAGCTCACAGAAGGGGGATATCTCCTTTGGAGTGAGAAATGTGGCTGACATAGGGGCCAGAAGAATTTCTATGACTAAGGTTATCATCTTTCCCTGTAAAAATTCTACACAAAGTAAAATTACACCTAATATATAAGCACATTCATGTGTCAAGCACTGTCTTAAATGTTTTACGTGCATTCTCTCATTTAACTTTCCCTGTTATCAGGAGGAAACTATTATTGGTAAACTCATTTCACAGATGAGGATACTAAAAGTCAGAAAGGTTAAGTGATTCCCAGTAAAATAGCTGGAAAATTGGAGGAGACAGAATTTGAATTCGAGTAATCAGGTTGAGGAATCAGTGTTTTAATGTAATATGCTATACTGCCTTTCTTGACAGAGAACAAGATTTCACTGTTTTATTTTCACCTGTCTCATCTAGCTTGATATTAATTTCTCCATGCTAGAGATATACTTGGAACCAGAAGGGCCCAATATTTGGATCAGAACCATTTTATCTTTAGAATGGTTATTCAGTAAGTATTACAAATATGTGTGATAGTGATTCCTCATTTTCTAAATTTCCATTACAGATATGATATTTTAAATAGCTTAAATATTACCTATAGATAAGTAAAATCAAAATATACTCTAATTTCAATTTTAAAGATTTAAGGGGCAATTTCTGATGGTCTTGTGTATCTTTTTATTTGATGCATTCCAACTGGTGTTATATCTTAACTCTCAGAGAGTGTTCTACGAATCTCAAATTATTAGGAGAAAAAACTTTGTGGAATTCTGGTAACTGCTAAGTCTCTCTTTAACTGCTTGTATTTTGCAAAGAAAGACGGGTAAGTAATCTTTTAACTTTATCTACATTAGGGAGATAGAAAGATGCACAGGAGAAAATTTCTTTCTTGTCAGTTTTCCCCTTTCCATATTCTATAGTGATAGTTAAACCAAAATGATAAGCAACTAGAATTTCAGCCTTATTCATTATTATAACCCCTAAGGGATACTCTGCTTGAGGTCTTTTAATTTTGCAATTAACAAAGAAAAATTTGACCTTGTCTGATATTGTGTCTAATTGCCCAAAATTCTAATTTAAAAGATGATCTCTAAGGATTTGCACACCTGACCCCCTCCAACCCATACACACAAACAGACATGATCTCTTACTGCTACTGTGACCTCAGAATTTTATCATTTGTTGAGAGAGATTTGAGCTGAAATCATGGATCTATATTGACTCTTCCTTTCACAGACAGTATCTCACTATTCTTTTTATTTTCTACTACCAGGAGGTATTATTCTTTTTTTAAGTTTATTTATTTTTTTTTTTTGAGAGAGAGAGAGATAAAGAGCAAGAGAGAGACAGAGAGAGAGAGAATCTCAAGCAGGCTCCATACTCAGTGTGAAGCCCTGCGGCACTTGATCTAATGAACCACGAGATCACAACCTGAGTCAAAGTCAAGAGTCAGATGCTTAACCAACTCAGCCACACAAGAGCTTCATGAGGCGTTATTCTTAAATTAAGTGGTGAACAATTAAAGAATAGAAAAACAAAGTATGTAAATAATAAATACACAGTTTTAGGTCTTTAAATATGAAGTATCTTCTAATCTAATATTTAATTTGATCTTCTAATTAGGCATTAGAGATTTAAATAGGCCAGATATTATATTCAACCTACAGTGCAAAATCTGAGTGTCAGATATATTGTGATTGACTCAAAGCCATCAATTTCAAAAGTGAGGAATCAGGAATTTAAAACAATGTCTTTCTGATTCTCCTCTCCCATGATTTCCCTCTTTCATTACCTCAAGATCACACCCCTGTTCAATGGCATTGACAGCAACAGACGTGTCAGAAAACAACAACACCACCACCACCTCTGGAATTTCCTACTTGGATCCCTAGATTAGTTCTTCATTCAATTTTCTCACAAGTGTCATGTAAACTGTAATTATGAAAGTTTCTTAAACTCATTTTATATATGTTGCAGAAATATGTTTCAAAGCTGTAAAATAGAAACCTTTCATGAAATAATATTCAACTGTGAGAGTAAAAGTACATATAAAATTTGCATGTGTTCCTGGGGGTTAAAGGAGCATACCTTCCTATTTACGTGATCTACATATCTCTGAAAGCATCTACCAATAAGGAAGGTAAAATCCTCTTCTGAAAAGCAAAGGACTATGGTGCAAAGGCTTAACAGGATTTGTTTAAAATGCTGGTTTAGATTAGTTATAGCACACTTACTTACAGTACATTTTTGATATAAGAAAAAAGTCAGGAATTTATTCTGGACTTAAAAATATGTGCATTTGGGGGGTACATGGTGGCTCAGTCAGTAGCATCTGACTCTTGGTTTTGGTTCAGGTCATGATCTCATAGTTTCATGGGTTTGAGTCCCACCTTGGGCCCCATGCTGACAGTGAGGAGCCTGTTTGGGATTCTCTCTCTCCCTTTCTCTCTGTGCCCCCCCCGCCCCCGATTTGCACTGTCTCTGTCTCTCTCAAAATAAATAAACTTTAAAAAATGTGTGTGTTGGTCTGTGTGTACATTAAAAAGTCTGGGTTAAAAGAAGAACATGTTGGAGGTGAAGAAAAATTGGTGGAGTGTCAACTTGAAGCATATATCTTACCTCAGCGAATTGTGGAAATTTTTAAAAGTTGTTTCCTCACTCTTGATTTTAGTTTTTAAATTAATGACAGGTGTTAAGTAATGTGGGTTGCTTTCAACAGTCTTTTCCTTATTTGAATTTTTTTGCTCTCTGTTTTTAACAACTAGCATGGAGTAGAATGAATCATGTCCACCTATCTGATCCCAAGTTTTCTGCACCTAAATAAGTAAGACATCCTGTTCTGCTTCATTTCCCACAGCAGTTCAAATTACATCAATATTTTTCCAATATCAGACATTATACTCAATAGTTCAAATAGATTTTTCCTACGGTTATTAAAAACAAACCTAATTTAAGTACAATCGCTATCCCCATTTTATAGATGAGTTAAGTATATTTTAGTAAGCTTTAGCAACTTTCCTAAATTTATTTTGCTGATGGTGAGAATGAGCTTTGGTCTGATAGTATTACTGTCTATTTGTGTGATGAATTCCTCTGAGTCAGCTTATTTTTATATTTTTAAGAGGAACCCAATCTCACCCCAGTAGAGACAGAACTGAGAATAGAAAGAGAGCTTGCTTCTAAGCAAGGAACACCTGGGTTTTGAGTTACACATCTGTTATTTTAATAACTTAATTTTTATATTTATGAAATAGAAACATACTTTACCTTGTAGATTCCTTTGGTGGGCAGTGAGGGGAATTGATGTAATATATAAAACTTCAGAGACAATAACTGAGGAAAAATTCACACATTACAAGCATGTGGCAAAGGGAGTCAGTTCATGCTGTCACCTGTGTTCTTACAAAGTACTTCATTGGTACCTTAACAAGTTCATGGAACACAGATTCTTTCTCAAAAACAATGAAATTAAAAAGCCAAAATTAAGTATTATTTTTCTGGGACCACTGTAATCTTTTGCACTATAAAATTTACTTTAAAATAACAATAAATGGGCACCTGGACGACTCCGTCGGCTCAGGTCATGATAGGACTGCTTGTAAATTCGAGCCCCACATCAGGCTTTGTGCTGACAGCTCAGAGCCTGGAGCCTGCTTCAGATTCTGTGTTTCCGTTTCTCTCTGCCTCTCTCTGACTCGCATTTTGTGTGTGTCTCTCTCAAAAATAAACATTAAAACAAAAACAAAATTAGGGGCACCTGGGTGGCTCAACGGTTGGGCAGCCAACTTCTGCTCAGGTCATGATCTCACCGTTCATGGGTTTGAGCCCCGTGTCAGGCTCTGTGGTGACAGCTAGCTCAGAGCCTGGAGCCTGTTTCAGATTCTGTGTCTCCCTCTCTCTCTGACCCTCCCTTTCTCACGCTGTCTCTCTCTCTCATACATAAATAAAATGCTAAAAAAATTAAAAATTAAATAATAACATCATTTTGTCAATTAGCTGTTCAAGTGAGAAAATAGACCCAATCCCAACATCAATAGAATAACAGCTATAGTTTTGATTCATTGTAGATGAGGATGTTTATATAATAGGGAAATTAGACTAAAGTCCTTAAACTGATTGTAGCTTTTTCATCATCTGTCACAAACTGAGAAACAGAAGTGCCATTTACATTTATGAACCTGGAATATACTTTTGGTCCTATGCAGAAAGAAGGAAATACACACACACACACACTCATATACATACATATATATATAGGTGATAATGAATACATTTATTTGAGCTTAAGGGAAGAGATTCTTCATCCCAATTTTGATTGTTTTATATTTTTATGTTTATATTCATGGTATTTAGGAGATTTTTTAAATATATCTATTCAACATAAGAGGTTTTTATGAATATGATTAAATACACAGTAATCTATTCATTATCTTAATTATTTGCATGGAATGCAAATTATAGTCTGAAGCTGTTCAATCAATGTATTTTTGGAAAAGTCATGCAGAGAATCAACATTAAACAAGTATTTGCTTTCAATTAGGAATGTGTGACTTTCTCAGAGCCAATCATTTGGAAATATAATTTGCAAACTAATTGTAAATTGCAAAGTCATCTTCCAGTTACATTGCTTCTCGGTCCCTATATTTTATGTTAATTTTAACTTTCATCTCTAGATGGTGCTCTAAGTACCTGCATTGCAGCCAACCGTGTTAACAGCACTGAAAAAGGCAAAAGAAACAAAAGTTTAAAAATAAAAAGTGATCAAAAACCAAATAAATTGACTTAGAAAATTCTTGGAACTTTTGCTTTAGGCCAGAACAGCATATGTTGTCAGGTGATTAAGCCTACGACAAAGATGTTTGAGTGCTGTCCGTATTAGAATTCGGAAAACAGTGACTGTGGAGAGGTATCTTAAATCTAGTTAGCAAATTCAAAATTGTTATTTCCCCCATTAACTTATATTTCTTTTCTGACATCTAAGAATTGTAGTGTTAAGTGTTTGGTGGAAGAAACAACTACAACCAAACATGTTAACCACAGAACTTTTTCAAGTCTCTTAAGATATCTTGGGACTAAAGCCATAGCTAAATGAATAGATGAAAATAGTTAATTAAGTTTTTATTTAACGATCAATGATTGGCAAACCATGTCTTGAAAGCCAAATCCAGCCTGTTGCCTGTTTCTGTGAGTTTCATGAGCTAAAAATAATTTTTTCATGCTAAATATTGTTTTTAAGTAAAAAAAGTATAATATTTTGAGTCACATAGGACTTAAAACAAATGTGAGTTTCAATGATTTGAGCTTCCAGTAAAGTTTTATTGGAAAACTGCCATGCTTAATTAAGTGTTGTCTATAGCTGCTTTCATACTATATCAGCAGAGACCAGCACTGGGACAGACACTGTATGGACAACCAGCTTATAATATTTAATATTTGGCTTTTGCAGAAAAACTTGCTTGATCCTCTACTAAAGGTAACACTGTTATTGGGATGCTAGCCAAAATAAGCAAATAAACTGAGCTCTCACTTCGCACCTTAAGTTAACATGACACAATCAAGCCAATAGGTAATTTTTTCATAATTTTAAAATTTGGTGTTTTAGAGGATTTCTCACTAAAGGAAATTCTGATTCGTATATTTTCCCAGGAAGAAAATAATATATTCAAAAATTAAAACTCAGCTAAAGTTATCAATTAGTATCACGCAGCTAAGGCAATTCCAATGCAAACTTCATAGAATTTTAGTGAATTTGTATGGGTTATGAATCTGTTATCTGGACTGTATATTTTTCTATAATTGTCCCCAATGTGACACTTGCATATTAATGAGAATTTTGGTCTTCTTAACTATGTTAATTTTTATCAGTTGTTCCAACAAAGTATTTCTTTTGAAAGATTACAGAAATACTGTTTTTGTGGCTACACTTCAGAGCCTTATCAATCCCCTTTTTTATAACCCCTGTGGTCTTCCTTCTTAGAATTGTGTTATCATTCCTCTGTGTTCCAAGTGAGAGAAACACAACTCAAAAGTACTTTAAGAGAGAAAAAAAGAATTTGTTGGAAGGACACTCAGTCACTTTATGTGATAGAAATGGAAATGAGTGGAAAGATCAGCATTATTCCTCCAATGTCATGGTCTCTAGACAGCATTTCTGTGCTCCATGTTTGCACTAATGTACAAAATTTAAGAATGGTTAAGACATTAAAAGCACTAAGAAGAAAAAGTAGTTTTAAAAGAAAAGATACTTTATCCTCAACCTATCCTTTGTAAAATGAGGTCTGTGTAGAACAATAAACAGCAAAGCAATTATAGGAGTAACTGAGACATTATGTTTGCTGTTGTCTCAATTCTCCACTCTGTTTTGTTAAGACGAAATATTACACTGAGGCTAGAATTGTCTAAATTACAGAAGCACAAACTGGAAATTATCACATTAGACATAAAACTACAGAGGATCCTTTACATTGTTCATTTCTTCAACATTGAGCACTATTGTTGAGGCAGATTATGGAAGCTGGATCTAGTTCATTTGATTTGTAGTGGGATTCTACTAGGGGTAGAGATTCTAGAGTTATTACTTGGGAGTTTTTTATTAGAGTAATACATGAACACTTATTGCAATAAATAGAAATTACTGACTCAGCCCATTTCTCGATAAAATAAACAAACAGAACACCAGTCTTCTGCTCAAGATATTTCCTTTGGCTAAATGGCCAATTCAGGTTGCCACACAGTCAATGTGATCGACTGGGCAGTAATTAATTGGCAATTAACATGGCCCTAACACAAACAACCATGAACTAATTTGATGAGTAAGTACAGATTTGACTACAATTCTGAACAACATGTTATTGAATAGAAATGTATGATTGCCCTTTTGTAAGCATTCTATTAATCTATACTTATAAAAAATGTATTCTGTAATATGTCAACACAATTTCCTCATGTAATTTTTACTAAGGGTTTTGATTCAACCCATTGACATTATGAAAAAACGAGTCCAATTCTTTTCCTTTAAAATAACATTTCTAGTAGTTGAACCAAAGATGTTATATTTTCCTGATAATTTCACTTTCTCAGAGTAAAAACTTCAATTTCTAGGTCAATTCCTATTATAACATGATTTCTTTTGCCATTCTCATTATCTGCTGTACAAATTCTAGTTTGTCTATGTCTCTTTTAATATGTAGTGTCTAGTAATTAAAATATGAATGGGTTACCAACATCTCATTTTAGATTCTATAATTCTATTCATACTGTACTTTTTTTTTAAATATTTTTATTTATTTCTAGGAGAGAGAGAGAGACAGTGTGAGCAGGGGAGGGGCAGAGAGAGAGAGTCACAGACTGAAACAGGCTCCAGGCTCTGAGCTGGTCAGCACAGAGCCCGATGCGGGGCTCGAACCCACGAACCGTGAGATCATGACCTGAGTGAAAGTCGGACGCTTAACCGACTAAGCCACCCAGGCGCCCCAATTCATACTGTACTTTTGTCAGCTACATTACACTTTGTCCACACAACAACGCAATAACAACTAAATTCCCAAAATCTGTTTCACACTCACTTCAATTAAATTATAACTTTCCCATCCTCATTTCTGCATTATTTTTACCATAAAAGTAATTATATTAAGAAAGGAAAGTAACCTCTCATAGAACATATTGCAGGTATTTTATCCACTCTTTGAACATGCTTCTGTTTGCTTTGATTGTGTTCACTGGGCAAAAGCCCTCCTGAAATCATTGTATACTTTAACTGTAATAACCCCAATCCATACTGCAACTATTGTGTTCATTTGAGGGGCAAAACATTGTTAAAAATTCACACGCAAAGAATGAAATTAGATCTTTATCTATACCATACACAAAAATCAGTTCAAATGGATGAAAGGCATAAATGTAACATCTAAACCTACAAAATCCCTAGAAGAAAGTATAGGGAGAAAACTTCATAACATCGGCTTTGCCAATGATTTCTTGGATATGATACCAAAAGCATAGACAACAAAACCAAAAATTGGTGGGACTCATTAAACAAAAACAATTTGTGCAGCAAAGTGAAAAGGCAACCTACAGAATGGGAGAAAATATTTTCAAACCATATATCTGACAAGAGGATAATAGCCAAACTGCATACAGGCTCGCCTTGGAGATATTGAGCTTAATTCCAGATCACCGCAATAAAGCAAAATCACAATAAAGCAAGTCAAATGCATTTTTTGGTATCCTAGTGCATCTAAAAGTTATGTTTTCACTATGTTGCAGTTTGCTAAGTGCACAATAGAATTATTTCTAATAAAACAATGTACATAAATTAAGAATAAATTTTTGCCAAAAAAAAACAAAAAAAGGAAACAGTCATCTGAGTTTTCAGTGTGTGTCTCAGGGAAGAGGAAGGCTGAAGGAGAGGAAGAGAGATGGAGGAAGGGCCCATCAGTGAAGCAGTCAGACACACACAACGTGTATTCAGTTCACCGTCTTACATGGGTACAGTTTGTGGGGACCCAAAACAATTATAATAGTGACACCAAAGATCACTGATTACAGGTCTCCATAACAAATATCATACTAATAAAAAAGTTTGAAATATTGAGAGAATTACCAAAATGTGACACAAAAATGATGTGAGCAAATCCTGTTGGAAAATGGTGTCCATAGACTTCCTCGATGCAGGGTTGGTGCAGATCTTCAATTTGTAAAAAAAAAAAAAAAAAAAATATATATATATATATATAATATCTGTAAAGCACAATAAAATGAAGTATGCCCATAGGACTCCGGCAACTCAATAGCAAAACAAAACAAACAAAAAAGTCCAAACAGCCTGATTAAAAAATATGACTTGAAAAGACATTTCTCCAAAGAAATCATACAAAAAAAGTGCTGAATGTCACTAACCATTGGGGAAATGCAAATCAAAAACACAATAAGATACCACCTCACACCTGTTAGGATGACCTTTATACAAACAAAAAACAAAAACATAAAGTAGCATGTGTTGGTGGAGAATATGAAGAAATTGGAAACCTTATTCACTATTGCTAAGAATGTAAAACGGTACTGCTGCTACCAAAAACAGTATGGAGGTTCCTCAAAATATTAAAAGTAGAACTGATGCCATCCCACTTCTGAGTGTTTATCCAAAAGAATTTTCAAGAAGATCTCACGCCCATGTCCATTGCAGCATTACTCACAATGGCCAAGAGGTTGAAACAGCCTAACTGACCATGAAAAGACAAGTGGATAAAGAAAATAAGGTATACGCATACATTAGAATATTACTCAGCCTTTATAAAGAAGGAAATCTTGGGGTGCCTGGGTTGCCTGGGTTGGTTAAGCATCCAACTCTTGATTTGGGCCCAGGTCATGACCTTATGGTGTGTGAGTTCAAGCCCCATATCTGGCTCTGCGATGACAGTGTGGAGCCTCCTTGGGATTCCCTGTCTCCCTCTCTTTCTGCTCCTCTCCATTCCCTCCAACTCCCCCCCACCCCGCATTAAAAGTCAAATAAATAAAATGCATTAAAAAAAGAAGGAAATCTTGTCTTATACTACACTATGAATGAATCTTGTGGACATCAGGCTAAGTCAAATAACCTAATCACAAAAGGACAAATCATGCAGTACTGAGTCTATTGAGGTATCTAAAATAGTCAAAATCTTAGAAACAGCGAGTAGAATGGTAATTGCCAGGGACTGAGGAGAGAAGGAGATAGGGGACTGATGTGTTATAGGTATAAAGTTTCAAAGATGCAATAAGAAAAGTTTCTAGAGATCTGCTGTGCAACGATGTGCATATAGTTAACAATACTGTACCACACACTTAAACATTTAAAAGAGTAGATTTCATATTATATTTTTTTACCTAAACAAACAAATACCAAACAAGCAACAATGACAAAACCCCATTGGAGAAACTAAAGAAAAAAAAAAGAAATTATACTTAGAAACTTTTGAAAAATAATCTTAATTTAAAAAATCAGTGAAACCATGCCTAATAAATTTCCCTAAAATTGTACACAAATGATTTGATGCAATTTTTCAATAGAGCATCTCAGAGTATGAAATGGTTCAAACAGGGTAGTTGAGATATTAAGAAAAAAAACCTCCAGACTTGTCAACTTATTATCTAGGAAATTAATGGTTGAATTCTTTAACCCCTGTCAAATTAATGAGAAAACCAAGTTACTTGTCTCTTCTCAGATAGCAATGTCCTTCTACACTCCCTAAAATTTCTCATATTGCAACTTCTGGCCTGAAAGGCCCTTATTCCCAACTCTGCATAAAATATTTCATATTACCCTTCAAGTGCCCCCTGCCTCCATCAGTAATTTTCCCATGTGCCATATGTGACATACATGGGGGTAATACTTCCACCATACTGTTTTCAAAGACAAGTAAGAGGACGGAAGTAAATATGATTTACACACCAGTTGACAGATGTTGGTACTGGTGTTCTGCACCTCCCAGAGGAGCCTGCTTAATCCTTGCATTGGGGACCAAATGGGCAGTGGGAGGTATTGTGATGGAAGCCCTTTGGGGACGGTACTTTGGTATTAAAAATAAGTCAGTATAACTGTTTTCAATAATATCATTTCAAATTAAGTGCCACTTTTAATAATAAATTATCTAAAAATGTGATGCTTCCGAGAGATCTTTCAGTTATCTGTAAAGTACATGTTTTTCACAGAAGTAAATGATAACTAAAGACTTCACAACGTCAGTCTCCTAGGGCAAACGTTTATAAAATACTATACTACTATTCTACACAAGAGTTTTCTAATAGTTTTCATTTGCATAAAATTTATGTCTTGTTATATGTCTTAAGAATACTTAACACCAACACAAGCATATGGTAGATATAGACTTGTTAGAGAGATAACAAACTTCGGTAGTGTTCCCTGGTTTTTAAATGTGCCTTATGAGGTAGCTGCATGACTCAGTTGAGTAAGCCTCCAACTTTGGCTCAGATCATGATCTCATGGTTTGTGAGATCAAGCCCCACGGGGGACTCTGTGCTGACGCAGCCTGCTTCAGATGCTGTGTCTCCCTCTCTCTCGGCCCCTATCCACTCATTCTCTCGCTCTCTCTCTCTCTCTTTCCCTCTGTCTCAAAACTAAACATTAAAAAATTATTTAAATAAATGTGCCTTTAATATCCCATTTTAATGGTTATTTTATACACTGCAAGTATATACACATATAAGGTAGAAATTGCAGAGTTATTAATTCAGGTCTATTAAATATATGACAGTCTTCTTTTGTTTGGATTTGATTTTCTTTTGACTTTCAAAGTGTTTTATGGCTTTATGTGTGTCACCTGTGAGGTAGTGGCTGAGAGGAAAAGCACCATACTCATTGCCACCAGTACTCATTGCCATGGCTGAGCTCTGGACCTAGATCAGCTGAATAATCTTAAAAATCCCTCTGTTGGCTTCATTCTGAATGAAAGACATCATACCTCTCTTTGATAATTCTATAACTTAGTTTCCTTATCTGTAAAATGACCTTGTTGAATTAGACTATTCCTCAAGTATGATACGAGTTTACCTGGGAGTGATTATGTACTTTATTCAGTATTCCCCAAAAGATAGTTTCGATTTCGTCACTTCAGTTAAGATTAAATATCAAAACATAAACAGAGTAAGCACAAATTTGAAATCTATTCAAATATTGTAACAAAAGTTGAAGGCCTGAAGCAAAAGCTTCTTCTCTACTAGAAAGGAAAGAGTTGTTTGGTTTTCATTTAATAAAGGTAATACAATGCCTTTTAAAATACTTGTTAATGCTTATTTATTTTTGAGAGAGAAACAGAGAGCAAGTTGAGGAGGGGCAGAGAGAGAAGGAGACACAGAATTTGAAGAAGGCTCCAGGCTCTGGGCTGTCAGCGCTGAGCCCGATGCGGAACTTGAACCAGAGACCGTGAGATCATGGAAATCATGACCTGAACCAGACACATGCTTCACCTATTGAGACACCCAGGTGCTGCTGGAATACCTTTTAAATCTTATGCTTGTAAATTAAAAATTAAACTTCTGTGTCTTTGATGGGTATAATAAGTTATTCTATGTAAAAGTTTAGATTGAAAGAAGTTACTTTAATTTGTATAGCACCTAATAGCATCCTTGCATGAATATAATTCCATTAGATTTGCACAATTACACTGAGCGCGCGGAGAGAGGTGGAAAGGAGCCAAGGAGCTGAGGCTGAGTGAGGAATGTGTGCTGGTTCAGTGCCTGACTCTTTAGCAATATGCGTGATTTTAGTACTCTCTGCCCCAAAGAAAACCACAGCTGTGGGAGTCAAAGAACTTGCCCATGGGCACAAATCATGTAATTGGAAGACTTTGCTTTGATTAGAGTTAGGTTCAGATCCTATATTTTGTGTTTCTTCCCCTAAAACATATTGGATCTCAGATGCACATGTAATTTTTTTTTTTCTAGGAGAGAGAGAGAGACAGCGTGAGCAGGGGAGGTTCAGAGAGAGAGGGAGTCACAGACTGAAACAGGCTCCAGGCTCTGAGCTGGCAGTCAGGACAGAGCCCGACGCGGGGCTCGAACCCACGAATCGCGAGATCATGACCTAAGCGAAAGTCGGACGCTTAACCGACTAAGTCACCCAGGCGCCCCGGTGCACATGTAATTCTAATTCCATTCCTTTAGCTCCAATAATTGCAAATTATTTTTGAAAGAGGGAAAATGCATTCTTTATCAATAACTAGTGCATGAAGATCTAATTGTAAACAATTTACAATATAGAAATAAACAGCAAAATCTACTTCCACTTAAGATATTGAAAAGCTGTTTTAAATGAGATGGTAGTTATACATCACATGTAAAACAATTACTTAACATAGTTCTTAAGATGCAATTCCTGATGCATTTCACAATAGAGCCTCAATTCATTTGCTAAAAACACTGGTTTTACCAATTGTTATTTTAAGGAGAAATATAAATATATCACTGAGGTTCATGGGCAAAAATGTGAAATACTGTAAGGGACCATCACTTTTACCCCAAATAGGAGCAGTTTCTTCAGTGATTTTGATTGGCATTTTGAAGTGTGCTTGTGAATAAAACAGAAAGAAAATGGCATACCTCACATTCAAATGCCCACACAGAGATAATAATGGAAGCAATGTTTTATGGGTCATTGGGGAAGGCAATCCCACCTGAATGTTTGTTTCTGAGGATGATAAGAGCAGAGTGAATATTCTTCTGCATCATATAACCTCGACTAGAGGAAGAACTGGTGGGTGATGATTGATTTAATACAAAAAGGCTGAGCAAAGAGGGTGGAAGACATGGTTGGCGGGGAGGAAAACAACATAAACAGGAGTTATTCCAGATACTTTGGTATTGTGATAAATTCAAAGCCCAGAATACAACACTCAGCCCCGAGAGTACATCTATAACTTTGCCCCCATCTGCACCCTTAGGTGTAAAAGGATAATGGAATTATAGTCAAGGCAGACAAAATGTTGAGAGAGACAAGTTTGCTTATTTGTTCATTTCTATGACTAGAATGAGTGCTTCCTCCCAAACTTTCTAAAGCAGATGGTTGTCTGTTCTAGGATAAAAGATTAGTAGAAGAGGAAATTCCTCAGCCCTGCTCTGAAGCACAGAGTCTGTGCTGACAGGCAGTAATAAGAAACAAAATGCCCCCTTTGAAGCAATGTTTTCAAGAAAGCTTGAATTTGAGAGGTAGAGTAGTAAATAGAATTATTCCATTTCTTACTGTTCTCTCTCACATCCCCTGAAAACTACCCCCTAGCTCCTTCCCTTATCATAATACATTAAATTCACTTATAAATCCTTCCACGTCTTAGATATTACCTTGGAAAAAGAAGTTTCTTTCAGTTTTCACACACACAGTGCAAAACAAGATAAACCAATAATTATATATAAAAGTCATCTGATTAAGTATTTTTTTACCAAGAAGTGGGGAAGGAATTGTACATAATCTAATAGTCTGAGGTACATACATTGTTAGGAGGAAAAGTTGTAAGTATTTAGCACAATAATTCTTTAGAAGATAGGAAGGAATTTGTTAGATGATACTTTCTCCATCAATAAACACACTTGTAAACACATGAACACACGGACACAATTTTATGTGATTTTATTGATAGTTTGATGGGATTTTAAAGTTTGACGATATGTTCATCCCACTTTTGAGTTAAGGCCCCCGATTATATTATACTTTTTATTTAACTTTTATATAAGTGGCTTCCTTAAGAACAATGGAGGTGTAATTACCAGTCACTTTTGAGTATATATTTAATGAATTTGACAATCAAGTATTTGCAAGTCAACTTTTATACCTAGGAGCAAAACTTCTGGGAACAGAAGTAAAAACAAAAACAAACACAAACAAACAAAACCACCCAATTATGTGAGTGATACATGGGCTTAAAATAAAAAGAGTTCTGCCAGATTTTCTGGTATAGAGAAAAATGGACTAATACATATGGAAATCAAAAAGATTTCCTGATATTCTTATGTTTTGTTTCTAATAAAGATGTGTCAACATAATAAGATAACTTTGGTTTAAGTTCATGATGCATGGAAGCTTGAAATGGGCTGCCTGGAAACGGGAAAAATAGGATTTCTGAAAGTGAGCTTCAAAGCCAGGACTGTATCTTTCTCCTGATTGGAGAAGTGGTTCTCACTGTCACACCAGGGGTGAGACTGAATATCAGGTTTGATAATACTGTGTCATCTGTGCCATTCTGCTTTATCTCTCTCGTTTTTTTTTTTCCTTTTCCTGTATTCAGAAAATTGGACTAATCACTTGAAGAGAATCAGCAATATGACAGTAATATCAGTATGACCTGTCTAAACATTTCACTGTGGTTTTGGAATGCTATTATTTCACTTTCATCTTACATAGCATTAACATACATTCACTTAAGTTGAAGTAAATAAACTGGTAAGAAGTTTACAAGTGTTTTTTAAATACTGAGTGATATTTTTAAAATTTCCACCCTGGCCTCTTCCACCCTAGATTAAATAATTGAAATCTATGGTAGTCTTTGACAGACATTATATTTTCTGGTTTATAATTTATTTCTAGTACTTATAGAACTTCTCCACAACCTCATTAAAGAAATCAAAACACTTTGTTCAAAGATATATTTATGCCTGATTTTTTAAATTTTATTATTTTATTTACTTTGAGTGGTGGAGGGGCAGAAAGAGAGAGAGAGAGAGAGAGAGAGAGAGAGAGAATCTCAAGCAGGCTCCATGCTGAGGGTGGACATGGGGCTCAATCTCACCAACCATAAGATTATGACCTGAGCCAAAATCAAGGATCTGACACTTAATAACTGAGCCCTCATGTGCACAATTCTAATGGCTATGCTTGACTTTATTGAGACTTCAGATAAGAGAGAAATATTTGGCCAGACTAGGGATTTGGGGGGCATTTATTTAGAATAACTATTCTATTAAATACTTTTCAACTTATGGACAAAATATTGCCTCTTTTTTATTTGTAGGATTGAGTAACTTAGTCAGAAACAAGTGCAATTCTTGATTATACCTAGCTATGTGCTATCCTTTAGCAAAGCTACAAGGACAAAGTAAAATAAAGAATTATTTAGGAGTTAGGATTTTCAAAAGATCATGAGTAAATTGAGAAAGATGACATAAAATTTAAAATAAAATTCCAGAAATATTAAGATTGATAGATCTTGAAGGACAATGAAATTAAGAGACTATACAAAGCATAAATGGGTGGCAAATGATGATGTATATCATCATCATTATTATTATTGTTGCTGTTGTCATTATTATTATTATTATTATTTTACAAATAGTTTATTGTCAAATTAGTTTCCACATAACACTCAGCGCTCATCCCCACAAGTGTCCTCCTCCATGCCCATCCCTCCCTCCCCCCCACATTCATCAGTCCTCAGTTTTTGTCAGCATTCAAGAGTCTCTCATGGTTTGCCTCTCTCCCTTTCCCCCACCATTTCCACCCTTCTTCTCCCCCTTGGTCCTCTGTTAAGTTCCTCCTAATCCTCCTATACGTGCACACATATGATATTTGTCCTTCTCTGCCTGACTTATTTCGCTCAGCATAACACCCTCAAGGTCCATCCATGTTGCTACACATGGCCAGATTTCATTGTTCCTCATTGCCATGGAGTATTCCATGGTATAGATAAACCCCATCTTCTTGATCCATTCGTCCGTGGATGGACACTTAGGCTCTTTCCACGTTTTAGCTATTGTGGAGAGTGCTGCTATGAACATTGGGCTACATGTGCTCCTATGCATCAGCATTTCTGTATCCCTTGGGTAAATTCCTAGCAGTGCTATTGCTGGGTCATAGGGGAGTTCGATTGTTAGTTTCCTGAGGAACCTCCACACTGTTTTCCAGAGGGGCTGCGCCAGTTTACATTCCCACCAACAGTGTAGGAGGGTGCCCGTTTCTCCACATCCTCGCCAGCATCTAGAGTTCTCTGATTTGCTCATTTTAGCCACTCTGACTGGCGTGAGGTGGTATCTCAGTGTGGCTTTGATTTGTATTTCCCTGATGAGGAGCGATGCTGAGCATCGTTTCATGTGTCTGTTGGCCATCTGGATGTCCTCTTTGGAGAAGTGTCTGTTCATATCTTCTGCCCATTTCTTCACTGGGTTGTTTGTGTTTTGGGCGTGTAGTTTGGTGAGTTCCTTATAGATTCTGGATATTAACCCTTTATCTGATATGTCATTTGCAACTATCTTTTCCCATTCCATTGGTTGCCTATTAATTTTCTGGGTTGTTTCCTTGGCTGTGCAGAAGCTTTATTATTATTATTATTGAAAATCTCCAAATCTTGAAAACTTTATGGCTAGCCTTTTATCTTTCTTCTTGAGTTATTTCAGGCATTCAATGTATAGCTGTCATATGACATGAAAGGTACACATTTGTGACAGTTTTACCTTGTACCTGCTCAGATTGAAATTACTGACCAAATGGAATTTTCTCTTTTGTGTTTTTAAGTGGCTTTTGTAAGATATGGAAAAAAATGTTAACTCTTGTTCTTCCTTAACAAGACAAATGTAAAATATTTCACCTATTTAGAATAATATTCAACCAAGCAGAATGAATACAAATAAAGAATTCTTATGTTGTAAAGTTTCATAGCCCAGAGAAGAGTAATAGATAAAATAATAGAATAAAAATAAGAATAAGAGTAATAATGATATATAATGCAATGATAGAAAAACTATAAAAATATTACTTTGTCATCAAACCTAGAGGAAGATCAAAGAATTTAGAGATTTTTTCCTGAGTTTTATCTATCTCAGTAAGTGGGTTTCCACTTTCATTTAAAAAGTGCACACCTGTTGGACACACTTTGAATACATTTTATAGAAAATACCTTGGAGATTAAGAGTTTACTTCGAAGAGAACTTATCTAAAGAAATGATTCATAGATTCATACGCTATTAGGAAGGAGAGTTTATAATAAATATCCAGATACTTGTAATTGAGTCAGATTTGTGTGTTTGTTTAATTATTCCTGTTTCCGAGGAATATTTCTGGACTCATGCTGCTAGTGAATATTTTTAATATAATTATTTTACTTCCTTCTTTGTTATGCCTATTTCAAGATTGTGTAAAGTAAAACTATCCATTCTACCTGTTCTTTGAAACTTGACCTTGATTCTGTTCCCACTGAGCAGGTGTGCTTTTGTGGTGGGGTTGGTGGGGGGTGGGGGAGAGTGTTCTAGGTCCCTCTTCTTGAATCTGTACAAGTCTCCGATTCACTTACATCTAACTGAACGTAGCGCAAGTGATGCTGCAAGACCTGTTCAAGGTGGTGTAGCTACTGTCTAGTTCTTCGGACACCAGGGCATACATGGAGATCGGAGCATACATGGACCATCCGAGCCAATGTCCTGAAGCGGCCAAGCAAGCTTACACAAGCCCATGCAGAGAGAACACACGAAGAAGACGGAGCGCGCGCGCATGGAGACGCAATACCCTGCATTTGAGTCACTGATTCCTGACTCAAAAATTGTTGTTTTAAGCCTCTATATTTGGGGATGATTTGTAACACAGAAATAGATACCTGTAACAGATTTTATCATTCTAAATGGGCCTTTAGGTGATTTGGAGAGCTCTAATGCCAGGATAGAGATACACTGTGTTTACATTTTTAATTTCTCACCATTTTCACTTTTTAAAATGTTTTTAAGTTACCTTAGTAAATTAGTAAATGGTTTAGTTACTTTCTTTGCTAATACTTTAATTGCTTTTCTGATGAAATTGAAATTATTCAACAATTAGAGTTAATTTAATTTTTTAAGGATAACTAAAAATATCATGCATTAACTTCTCTTTCTTTTTTCTTTCTTTCTTTCTACTTTTCTTTATATTTATTTATTTTTGAGAGAAAAAAGCATGAGTGGGGGAGGGGCAGAGAGAGAAGGGGACAGAGGATCTGAAGTGGACCCTGTGCTGACAGCAGAGACCCCAATGTGGGGTTCAAACTCATGAACCATAGATGATGACACCAGTAGAAGTCAAATGTTTAACTGACCAAGCCACCTGGGCATCCCATGTTATATTTTATAAATAATTACAGTAGGGAGGGCTAAGGGTGCATTAAGTTAGGTACGATATTCTTATAGTATAATGCCTAATATGCTAAAATATTATGTTAATTTACCAAAAAGGAAAATAAAAATATTTACTGAGAGTCATAATAACAGATTTTATTCTGTGATATAAGAAGATAATGGTAGTAAGGGCCTTCAAGGACCTCTTAGTAAGTCAGTTCCAAGAAAAAAAACATGAATTATATATGTAAATGTGTGTGTATGTAATGGGCATATATAATGTATTTTATATACATACATAATGTATATATATATATTGTATATATGTAATGTATTTTATATACACACAGTATAATACTATTGCATATCATATAGTACATATATAATATGTACTTGTAATATACTTGTATATGTAATATATATTGTATAATACCACAGTACTATTCAATGCTTATATATCTAATATATGATGTATAAATATTATATAATATATAACTTATATAACTGTGTATACTATAATGTAACTATATATTCTATGTTATATATTTATACTATGTAAATATCATATATTGCTATATACTGTATATTATATATTGCATATATGATAGTATTATAATGCAACATATATAATACTTACATATATATTACATATGCATGTATTAAACAAATTCATATAAATTTTAACAGAAAAGGAGTGCAGAGAATCCCAAGAGCTGGGAAGATTTGAGAGGAAAGTTGTCAGTGCTTGGAACCCTGTTCAGCCACAGGGAAAAAAGGTATGACTGCTTCAGAAATCAGAGTCAGGCTGAAACAAGATTTTTTTTTTTACAAATAGTTTATTGTCAAATTAGTTTCCACATTAACACCCAGCGCTCATCCCCACAAGTGTCCTCCTCCATGCCCATCCCTCCCTCCCCCCCACATCCATCAGTCCTCAGTTTTTGTCAGCATTCAAGAGTCTCTCATGGTTTGCCTCTCTCCCTTTCCCCCACCATTTCCGCCCTTCTTCTCCCCCTTGGTCCTCCGTCAAGTTCCTCCTAATCCTCCTATACGTGCACACATATGATATTTGTCCTTCTCTGCCTGACTTATTTCGCTCAGCATAACACCCTCAAGGTCCATCCATGTTGCTACACATGGCCAGATTTCATTGTTTCTCATTGCCATGTAGTATTCCATGGTATAGATAAACCCCATCTTCTTGATCCATTCATCTGTTGATGGACACTTAGGCTCTTTCCACGTTTTAGCTATTGTGGAGAGTGCTGCTATGAACATTGGGCTACATGTGCTCCTATGCATCAGCATTTCTGTATCCCTTGGGTAAATTCCTAGCAGTGCTATTGCTGGGTCATAGGGGAGTTCGATTGTTAGTTTCCTGAGGAACCTCCACACTGTTTTCCAGAGGGGCTGCGCCAGTTTACATTCCCACCAACAGTGTAGGAGGGTGCCCGTTTCTTCACATCCTCGTCGGCATCTCGAGTTCTCTGATTTGCTCATTTCAGCCACTCTGACTGGCGTGAGGTGGTATCTCAGTGTGGTTTTGATTTGTATTTCCCTGATGAGGAGCGATGCTGAGCATCGTTTCATGTGTCTGTTGGCCATCTGGATGTCCTCTTTGGAGAAGTGTCTGTTCATATCTTCTGCCCATTTCTTCACTGGGTTGTTTGTGTTTTGGGCGTGTAGTTTGGTGAGTTCCTTATAGATTCTGGATATTAACCCTTTATCTGATATGTCATTTGCAACTATTTTTTCCCATTCCGTTGGTTGCCTATTAGTTTTGTGGATTATTTCCTTTGCTGTGCAGAAGCTTTTATTCTTGATGAGGTCCCAATCATTTATTTTTGGTCTTGATTCCCTTGCTTTTGGGGATGTGTCAAGTAAGAAGTTGCTGCGGTGGAGGTCAAGGAGGTTGTTTCCTGCTTTCTCCTCTAGGAGAAAGGTGTTGATAGTTTCCAGTCTCATGTTCAGGTCCTTTATCCATTTTGAGTTTATTTTTGTGCATGGTGTGAGAAAATGATCTAGTTTCATTCTGCATGAAACAAGATTAAAAGAACTTAGAAAGATTTGATAGGGCTTTGAGAACAAACTCGAGCTACTTTAAAAATTTTTCTAGCACTGATTCCTCACTGTCTGATGGTCTTGATTTTACCTGTTATTGAAGTTAATCATAACATAAAGTTGCTGATTTTTATGAATTTGCATTAGTTTATGTGCTTTAACTTTATGATTTTAAGCCAAGCACATTTAACTTGACATTTTATATTCAGCCAGGCCCAAGCAAGCTTCCAAATTGAATGTAAAACAGGTGAGCTTCAGCCAACTCTTTTGGGTTCACCAGGTTTTGACAAGTATTGTCATATTTTAAAAAGAACTCAAAAGGAATCACAAAACCTTGTGAATTCTCAAGAATTTGCTATAAAAACTGAATGGCTAGCCTAAATTGAAAGAGTGAACCTAGGTGTCAGCTAATCCAGAAACAATGAAATACTTCATTTGGAAACCTAAGCAAGGTCTAGACAAACTTGATTTTTTTCTAAAATTGAACTCCAAACAGCTGAGTTTGCATGCTATTGGATTTGAAATGAAATCTCTCCTTGACGTTTGCTGAGACTAAAAGTATGAATTTTTCAAAACCGAAAGAGAAAAAAGGTATTTCTTAATTCCCTGATTAAATATTAAAGGGAATTTCAAGAACATTTGTCTAAAGGATTAAAACTAAGTTTATTTTTGGAGTAAAGATAACCAAATATGTTTTGATACTCCTCAAAGTCTGTGTTTTATTTCTCCTCCCATTAAAAATAGGCTGGCCAGTAACCTACTGGCAGAGTACTGTGAGCATAATACTATATACCAGTTTCTGCAAGTCTAGCCTTTCCGACAACTAGCAGGTTCTAAGTCCTGTATTTTGGAAGATTTGTTTTTAGAGGCCAGAGCTTTCATGAAAGTAGCCTATTTACTGAGGAGACTGGTAGGAAAGTTCTAATAGAGGGTTCTATTTAAACTCGTCTTCCAGATGACCCTGTCAGGGCACTCAGCATGTAAGTAAAATGCCTTCTTATTTCTAGACCAGCCCAGAAACCAGATGAAGAACCTAGTAATCTTAGGCACTCAACTTTACCACGTGTATTGACTTCCAAATGGCTGCCAAAATTCCTGACCACACTTCATGGGTTTAGGCCACAAAATTTTGGGGTGTTCCACTATACAGCATAGCTAGAAGGGATTGCATCAATAAATTAACCTCCTATTTACTCCCTAGAAGATCAATGAAATACCTTGATTTTTAGTAATAGCTGTTTTCTACAACATATACCAAAAATTTTTGATCAGCTTTACAGTTAGCACTGAAAACATGAATTTCCTTCAAGGAAGCAATGATGTTAACCAGGAAGTTTTTTCAAAACTAAGTCACCTCTCAAGAATAGTCTTCCCTGTGGCATCCAAAATACTAGCCAAGAATTTAAAATCAACTCACATCAAAAACTAACAAAATTATACAAAACGATAGTAAAAAAAAAATAGAATGACAATAGTATGTACGTAAATCACTGTTTAGAATTTCTTCCTGAGGTTATGAAAACAAGTCACCTTAATCTAATATGTGTTCTCTCACAAGGCTAACAGTTATAGTCAGCTGTTTTTCAATTGATTCTGATTTTTGCAATATAAATGACCAATTTCTGCACCATTGATTCAACTAGTCATGCAGTCAATAGCACAACAGAAAACACCATGAAGATTCGACTATTTTTGAATCTTTTATTGTAAAAGCTTGGCACTAGTTTTTAAGACCATAAACCATATTGATGTTTATTCTTTTGTAAGAGAATCATCCACCTCTTTGAGAATAATGCCATAAGAATAACTTTATTACCTCAATAGAGAAATTAATTTAAAATATTTTTATTTATCTCTAAGTAAAATTGCCTGATAAACCATACAAAATATTGTATTAATACAAGAAATATATTATAAAGAAATCAAGATAATACAGAGGAAAAAAAATATTGAAGTAAAGAATAAACTATTATTCCTGTAAAATATTCACTTACAGAGTTAGGAAGGATGATAACAAAAGTTCTGAGTCATTCTGTTTAATATTATGTTGTAACTTATCTCAAGGATAATAATAACAAATGTTTTGACATTCTACAAGTTCAAGTCACAAAACTTAGTAATCAACCCTTTCCCTTGTCACTAGGCCTAAGTATCTTACCTCTGTAGGTTCCTCTCCTTTAATATTTTATTTTTCACAGAATATTCAGCATATCCCAATTGAATGTCTTTGCATCTAATCCATACTTCAACCACTTTTATAACCCCCCTGGGAAGAGGTGATGCAAATAATGCTTAAAACACTACCTTCCTAATTCCTGAGGTACTTCTTTCTCTTTATGGACAGCTCTGAATGTTGGAATGTTCTTCACTATATTGTGCAGAAATGCAATTAGTTATTTTTCTTCCATTTCTTCATACTTTCAACACTTGAAGACATATAGAACATTTTTTCCACCTTCATGGATATTTGAGGATATCTATTATATGCTTAGCAGTGGATCATTTCCCCAATAAAGATAATAAAGTCCTTCAATTCTTCTTCACATGACAAAAACACTTCATCATACATATAGCTATTCTGAATCTGTTTTTCTCAAAACACAGAGTTCATAATTTAAGATAATATATTAATTGCAACCTGAATAACATAGAGTAGAACATAACTATATCTTTTTATTTTAGTACTCTAATTAACTAATTTATACAGAAAGCATTTTTGAGAAGTTATTCTTACCTTACATTTCCCCGGGAGTGGGAATCTAGCAGTTTAAAGTGAAAGAGAAAAGAGCAGTGACTGGGTGGCTCAGTTGGTTAAGCGTCAACTTCGGCTCAGGTCATGAGCTCTTGGTTTGTGAGTTTGAGTCTCACATCAGAGCCTGCTTTGGATTTGGTGTCTCCCTCTCTGTCTTCTCCTGCTCGCACTCTGTCTCTCCCTCTCCCTTTAAAAAAATAAACATTAAAAATTTTAATAAAGTGAAAGAGAAGACCTCAAAAGTTCTGCTCTTGTGAAGCATACTTATTGCATGTATTTGTGGCAGGAGCTGTAGAGACAGTACAATAAAAATAAACCTGAATGAATCATGTCCTGTGCTAGAAAATGAAAAGTGCTACAGGAAAAAAAATGAGAAAGGCAAGAGTTATAGAGAATGACAGAGGTGGTGGATACAAATGCCATTATAGAAAAGGTTATTATAGAAGCCATAGCCTAAGAAGATATTTGAGCAATGGCCTCAGAAGAATGACAAAGAAATATGCAGAGACTTAGGCTATCATATTCCAGGCAAAGAAACTAGTATGAAAGCTATGAAGAGAAAGCAAGTATGACATGTTGGAAAAAATGGGATGTCCCCTAAGTGCAAGATGATTGCCAAATGAAATTCTACTCCATAGTTTTTAATACTCTCTGCTCTTATGACTCATTTTCTTTTCCCTTGCTAGAATTGATCCTTTACTGCAAGTATTGTCCAATATACTTGATATTCCTCTTGGAATTTTGTCATTTGAAAATGTGGTGATTGCATTGTCAAACATAACACCGGCCAGGTCAGACTCCTGAATGATGACATTAAAAAGTTCTTCCTGCTTCTTAAGAGTTAGAACCATCATGCATGGGCCATGGAAACAAATGCATTTTCAAGACCTTTTACATTTTTTAATTAAAGAAATGTTTAAATTTCTGTAATCATATCTTCCCATATAAAATTTAGTATTAAAAGAGAATCAGTAAAATCTTTGTGTAAAATTATATGTATAATACTCATAGCATTTATGTCTTCAGATATATAAAGGATATGTATTTCAAACTAGGGTGAAATCACTTCTATTTCAGATAGTTAAGTAGAAAGTTCATGAGGTGATTGATTATGAACAAGACTGAAATATGAAGAAGGTAACAATGACTATAAATGGAGGCCAGAACAAGAATCAAAGACACATACATGGGGGAAAAAATGTACATTCAGTGGTTGTAAAGTAGAGCAGTTTGAAGCCAAAATGTCACATAGGCAGCTCTGAGGCTAGAAGATATTTTAAGGCTACACTGTCCTTAAAAACAACTATAAGGCATTACAACCTAAAAAAGCAATAAGAAGGTTTTGAGTTGAAATGAACAAAGAAAAAGGAAAGAGACAAAGAGAGAGAGAAGCCAAAAAGCAGACTCTTAACTATAGGGAACAAACAGATAGTTACTAGGGGGTAGGTGGGGGAGGGAGGGACGGTTGAAACAGGGGATTAAAAGTACACTTACCATGAAGGGCACTGAGTAATATATAGGATTTTTGAATCACTACATTGTACATTTGAAACTAATATAACACTTTATTTAACTATACTGGAATTTAAAAAAAAAAGAAAGAAAGAAGATTTTGAGTTGGACTTTGAGACCATTACTTAATTTTTCTATAGTTAAGAATGTAGATATACAGAAGAGTTTAGAAAGTATAGGTACCAAGATTACAATAATGGGAAGTGTCAATTACTGTCAATTACAATCAAATGAAGAGACAAATGTCACAAATTTGGGAGAGTACAAAAGTTGTAATCCCTAAAGACCAGTGTCTACAGTTCTCCCGAGGTCTTAGTAGATGGTTATGAGAGACATTGAATAAACTAATTAACCTGATTGAATTAGTCTTAGTTAAAATGAAAATCAAATGATAAAATATAATGAGGATAAAATTAAATTTCCATGTAAATAAATGAAAACTGTACAAGTACATAATGATAAGAGTTTTAAAGTTTCAAGTTTTATACTAAATGCTTAAGAATCTTCATGTTCTGTGTGCTCTATGTCAGCCAAATATGCGACAGGTCAGCCTGTACAGCTAATGCTTTTTTAGACTTCATTATTATAAATAATAGCACACGGATCAAGAAGGTTACAGTCACTCTGGGTATTGGTCATAAAGCATCCGGTAAACCAGATATAGTGTTTCCTCATATCTCTACTTTTTGCAGGATAAAATCTAAAGGCATGTTTAAGTCTTAGTCGAATTTAACTTCAACCATTACTTGGAGCCACATCTTTAGCAGCTTCCTGCCCTCTAATAATTTATCTGCAAACATCCTCAGAGCTTTCTTACTCAGGCCTACAGGGGTCAAGTTAGGAAAGTAAAAGAGGAGAGAGTAGTGATGAACAGAATAATGAAGAATCCACCTACAGACAGTCACTTTTAGTGGGTAAGCTGTAGTCTGCTGGCTCGCCATCTGTGGCTATTACTTTGCAAAGAACCTACTCAGCAGTATTCACCATTCCAGAAATTGTCTTGTTTTCACTCCTTCTCTGAGTACTTCTATAATTCTCTCTTACATAGATTTTAATTATTCTCTCAACATTTATGTTCCAGTAAACATCACAGCGATCTTATGAAGATTTTTCTCAGAAAACATCCCTTTTGTTACCACGTTATTATGGCAGTTCATAGATGTGTTAGGATCACAATATCATATTGTATTACTTTTATTTTTAAAAATATGTTAAAACATTTTCACACTACAGTTGCGTAAACACACACGCCAAATCAAAACTCAAATTCAGTGGTGCCTAGGAGGCTCAGTCCATTGAGCATCTGACCCTTGCCTTTGGCTCAGGTCATGATCTCAGGGTTGTGAGAGTCTCTCCCTCTCTCTCTGGCCCTCCTCTGCTTGCACTCTATTTCTCTCTCTTTCCAAAACAAAAACAAAAACAGAAAAGAACTTAAATTCAATTAAAATTAAAATAAAAACATCTAGGGGCGCCTGGGTGGCTTAGTCGGTTAAGCGTCCGACTTTCGCTTAGGTCATGATCTCGCGGTTTGTGGGTTCGAGCCCCGCGTCAGGCTCTGTGCTGACTGCCAGCTCAGAGCCTGAAGCCTGTTTCGGTCTGTCACTCGCTCTCTCTCTGACCCTCCCCTGCTCGCGCTGTCTCTCTCTCTCTCTCTCTCTCCTAGAAATAAATAAAACATTAAAAAAATTAAAAATAAAATAAAATAAAATAAAAACATCTAATTGTGAATAAGCTACAAAAATTTATATTCTTGGTTTCTTGGTTAGAAGTAAAGGCAAATAAAACAGCTTATTTTAATTTTGGAAATAAAACCAACCTTCATTAATAATAAATCATCTAATGTTGTCTAGGGTTTAAGGAAATCGTAGATAACTTTGGGACCTAAGCCTTTAGTGGTGTTTTTCGTAAAAATGCCATGGAAGAACACAAGATTGGGTTAAAAAAATGGGAACCGACCCACCACAGGGTCCCTGCTGAGTTGAGAGAGAGAGAGAGAGAGAGAGAGAGAGGGAGAGAGAGTCATAGGGTCTCATGGACTTTAAATAAATGGAAGTACTTTAAGTGACTTGATTATTAAATAAATATGGTTGAAGTGAAGTAAGGATCAGCTAGAAAAATGGGAGCTTATGATTATAAAGATATGTTAGAAGTAAACCAAGTTTTAGTTAACACAGAGCACTTGCAGATAGTGACAACATCTAAGATGGCACCTTTGGCTACAGAAAGCTACCAACAAGTATAGAGAAAGACATATGGGGATGAAGACAATCAGAAATTCTGGGATTCTGGTGCTGTTTTGGTCATTCACATGAGCAATGCATCAACAGAATGGCATAATTTTAAGTAAAGCAGAAATAATGACAGAGGGTGCCAGGAATTTTAATTATTCTGGGGCGTATTGTTAAAAAGTCAGTAGATTACAGCAATGACTAGCAGTAGTTGGTACTGGAATGGGTTATCATGAACCTCAAATGAGGAAGTTATTTTACACAGGTGTAGAGGATAAAGACTTTAAAATTTTTTAATGAGGAGCTAGGTGAATGCCTAGCCACCTATCCATGAGACTTGAGAAAATGAGTGAACGTATTAGACAGGATTTAAGTGGAAACAGTATCTAGGAACTGAACGAGATTTCTTTTGGTGAAGGCAAGGGTCAGAAGTGTCAGAACTTAAAAAACAAACTAAGTCCCAGGTAGAATTTTTAGTATGAAATGGATATTCTAGAATGTACCATGTTACCATATGGCAAGAAAGAAGCAATGCAATTGTAATATTGGTAATAAAGCAAGAAAACACTTTGCAGACAGAAATACTAAAAACAAGAGAGGAATAGTACCTTTCATTCACAGCAGTTGTAGGAATGGCATGAGTACTCACATATTGACATGAAGCTGGCCTCAAATTTCCAAAGAAGCATGGTCAAATTAGAATGTAATCCAGAACAGATTTCCTAACATCGTGGTGAAAAAGTTAGGATGCTGTGATTTTGGATAGGTTGTCAGTATAGTTTATTATTCTAAATGTTCTCCATACTAGATGAGCCACTTTACAATTTTTTTTTAATGTTTTATTTATTTCTAGGAGAGAGAGAGACAGCGTGAGCAGGGGAGGGTCAGAGAGAGAGGGAGTCACAGACTGAAACAGGCTCAGGCTCTGAGCTGGCAGTCAGCACAGAGCCCGACGAACCCACGAACCGAGATCATGACCTAAGCGAAAGTCGGACGCTTAACTGACTAAGCCACCCAGGCGCCCCTAGATGAGCCACTTTTAGTAATGATTTCATGCTTACAACTTTTTATAATTTTTAAAGGCAAGAATATAGCAAGATACTGTCTTGAAACATTTATCTTCTCTAAAAGTCTTTACAAGAGATAATTTCCCTGTTGATTCCTCCATATGCTAATGGCCTTGTGATACAGTAAGTTCTTTAAAACATGAACACAAAGAAAAAGAAACAATGTCCAGTTTTGTACCTGCAAATTAGGTCCTAGAAGCTCATGTCAAATCCAACAGAGATATCTCACAGTATCTTTGATTTACCAGTATAAACACATGGAAAGTAAACAAAGACTCAGAAGACACTGATGTCATACCTGGCTTATGATGAGGCCATTTTAGCTGTTTATTTTGGATTTTTTCCTCCCTTCTGTTTCTATATAATTCCCATGAAATATCTAGTGGCAAAAAGTTATGATCCAAGATCATCTGAACCTCAGCTACTCTGGCTTATAGAGGCATATACCTTTTCAATGGTGTGAGGTGCTTATAATTAGGATGTTCATTCATCACATTCACAATCTCAATTTCCATCAGTTTTGTTGTTTATTATGCACTCTCAAATGGGACCTATTTTAGACAATTATCTGGTCAGCCTATTCATAAAACCACCCATTCTCAGTTCCTCTGTCTTCAAAAGAGAATCGAATCAAATAGATTTTTATTTACCCACACAATTTTAGTTGATACCAAAAATGAAGGATAGAAAAAGGATTGTGGTTAAGATTGGTAGGCACTTGAATAAACAGGCATGGCAGCAACAGTGATAAATGATGGGAGAGAGGAATCAAATTCTTGACACTTAGAAGGGGAGTAATTAGGAAATAAGTACATTAGGGTGACATGGTGGTAATAAGGCCTGCCCTGTTTAGTTAATGCAAAAAAATGTCACAGTAATGTTGGCCATCTGCAATTTCAGAAAACTGACTATACCTGTGATAAAATTGCTAAAAATTAAATTGTTGAAGGAAATATACATTTACATTTGCATTGGTAATTTCTACATACAGCATATTTTGTACTAATTCACACTCCTGCTAATTCCCTGAAGTCTTTGCTGAGGAAGTATTTAATCAAACAGTTTGCTTTTTGTCAATTTGATGGAGAAAAATGGTTTTGATTTTAGTTTGAATTTAGCTTTCCATGAGGGATATAGGGTGTCTTTTCATAGATTTAAGATTCATAAAAAAATTCATTTTTGTTACAGTCCTTGTATATTTCTAGTCATGTCTTTATCCCAATTTTCTGATGAGGTTTAGGATATTCTTCATTCAATTTCATAAACTCTTTATAGAGTACAGTTAGTTGGTAATACTTTTGTCTTTATTCATTTCTAAACATTTTGTTTACTTTGGCAGTATTTTTTAAGTATTTTACAGTTTTCAGTGATACTAAGAAAAATTGTTTTATAAACTATAAAGATTATTTTATAAATACATTGCCATTTTTTCTATTACTATCATTATGTCAGATACAGTCTTTTTAATTAAATTCTTGACCTACCTAGAATTGTTTTTTGTTGTTGTTTTGTTTTTATTGAGATATAATTGATATGTTTATCATATATACCAAACATTACATTGGTTTCAGATGTACAAATAATGATTCAGTATTTGTATAATGGTGAAATGATTACCACACTAAGTCTATCTAACACCCATCACCATACATAGTTAGAAATTTTTTTGTTATAAGAACTTTAAAGATTTATTTTCTCTTAGCAACTTTCAAATATGCAATCCAGTATTATTGACTATATTTTCCATACTATACATTGTGTCCTCATTACTAATTCATTTTGTAATTGGAAGTTTATACTTTGGAATCAGCTTTTGTGTGAAGTGCAACAAAGTTGAGTTTAAACTTTTTTAATGGCAAATTTTTTTCTAAATGTATTAATTTAAATTCAAGTTAGTTAACATACAGCATAGTATTGGTTTCAAGGGTAAAACCCAGTGACTCATCACTTACATACAACAGCCAGTACTCATGCTGACAAGTGCCCCCATTAAGGCCCATCACTCCATGCCCCCAACACCCTACCCTCAGCAACGTCTTGTCCTCTATATTTAAGAGTCTCTTATGGTTTGCCTCCCTCTCTGTTTTCTTATTTTTCCTTCCCTTCCTCTATGTTTTGTTTCTTAAATTCCACATATGAGTGAAATCATATATTTATCTTTCTCTGACTGGTTTATTTCACTTAGAATAATACACTCTAGTTCTATCCATATTGTTGCAATGGCAAGATTTCATTCTTTTTCTGTGCAGAGTAGTATTGCATTATGTATATATACCACATCTTCTTTATCCATTCATCAGTCAATGGATATTTGGCCTCTTTCTATAATTTGGCTGTGGTTGATAGCACTGCTATAAGCATTGGGGTGCATGTGTCCTCTGGAATCAGCATTTTTGTATTCTTTGGATACACATCTAGAAGCACAGTTGCTGGGTCATATAGTAGTTCTATTTTTAATTTTTTGAGGAACTTCCATACTGTTTGCATACTGGAATGCACCAGTTTGCATTCCCACCAACAATGTTAAAGTGTTCCCCTTTCTGCATCCTTGCCAAAATCAACAAAAACAGGTTAACACCACGACATTTCATAGAGTTTAAACTTTGTGGAGGTTTTTTTTTTTTTGTTTCGTTTTTTTCTCCTATAGGGTTATCCAGATGCCTGAAACACATTTCTTGAACCATCTATCTTCTCCTTAATGGCTCTTCTTAACTAAAAGATTCTTCCTAATCGGCAGTGCTTTTCAGCCTTTTTGGTTATTTTTAGTAGAGTATTGGAAGTCAGGAAAAAACAGGACAAACAAAACAAAAATAAAAACAAAATCAAGTATTCAAATAATGGCTGCTTTTTATAATTTGCATAGACAAGAGCAAATAATTAACCTCTTTCAACATCTGCCTTCTCTCCTTAAATTGTGGATCGTATTGGTTGTCATTACTTCTTAACATTGTGAGGTCTAAATTAGATACCATCTTATGAGCTCCTACAATCTGCACATGTTGTACCCTTTTCATGAGTGCTAGGTGTTGTTGTTTCACTAATTATGCTACCAGGATACTGAACAAGTAGGATCTCCAACAAGAAGTGTACTTGATATAAGTGTAAAAATAGTGACCTCAACCCAAACTGGTGCAAGGAAAGTTTGAGGACTGCTATTCTACACCATTAAACTGAATTAATTGACAGCTACCTAAGGAAAGGAATCTGTTTAGAGAGGAAAGGTACATGTAGTTCAAGGAGAAAGACTGGGTTACAAGTTGTAACCAAGTATCTGAAATGTTTTACCTGCTTCACAGTTTTGCTTAGGGCTACTGTGTTTACATCAGTGTTTTGACAAGGAGGGATTTTTCAGTATGATGGAAAATGATCACAAAGATCTTATAGGAGTTGTAAGATGATCTCGCTCTATCTTTGCAGCAAGGTGGATAGCCAGATATAAATGAGCCTTTGCATTAGTTATTAATCTTAGCTAACTTAATTGGGGTTATGCATTATCTGTCTCTTATTTACATGTCTAAATTTATTCTTGAATTATACCTACTTTTTTTCCTGCTTGATTCCCTCTGTCTCCTTAAACATTCAGGGATTTACGTTTTTAAATGTTGAAACTCAAGCATTTATGTAGTTTAAAATACATTTACTATAGTAGTAAAAGCTTACTTATATTTAATAAACAACAAAGCTATTTCAAACAATAAAAATTGATGTCATCTTCTCCTTTTACACCTTATTACTGTGGCACAGTGATATTAAAATGCAGCTTTGGAGTTATGATGATGTAGATGGTGGTGTCAGTGATATCATTCTTAAAATGTTTCATATCAATTCTCCCCTTCAATGAATAAACTCTATATTGGGAAATGAATAGAAGTAGAGATCAAAGTGTAAGTACAGTGGCTCAGTCATACTAGTAAACTCATAACCAGTCAGTTGACTAGTAGGTAATAGGCAGGAATAAGTGATACTGGGGAAATTCAGATCTTCTGTTACTGGGCTGAATAACTCCTCAGATTCCAAGTGTGTCTGCTTCCTGGAAACCGCATATGCATTGATGATAAATCAACAAGTACATTTTTCTTATTCTTGTACAAACCAACTACAGGAATGTTCTAATATTTGGTAAATCTGAAATGCAGATTTGATCATTTCAAAAACTTCATGGTATTAGAACTTACATAGAGAGTTTGTTTTGTCTGCAAATATAAAAAAGGTTATTAGGCTTAAGGATGTAATGGAAAATATATGATTAAAAACTTCATATATTGGGGTGTCTGGGTGGCTCAGTCAGTTCAGCATCTGACTTCGGGTCAGGTCTTGCTCTTGGGATTTGTGAGTTCAAGCCCCATGCTGGACTCGCTGCTATTAGCCTGTAAGCACAGAGCCCACTTCAGATCCTCTGTCCTCCTTTTTCTCTGCCCCTTGTCTGCTTGCCCTCTCTCTCACAAAGAAAGAAAACATAAAAATAAATAAATAAATAAATACTTCATATTTTTAGATACATTTGTATTCTAGCACTTAGAATATTATGTAGAATATAGCAGATGCTAAATAAATATTACATTATCTATCAATAATTTTCTATGATTTTCATTTATCTATGCAAGTTTAGTTAGTACGAAACAATGAAGGGTAGAAAGAAGATTGTGGTTAAGGCTGGTGTGGCTTGAAATAAATAACATGGTAGTAGTGGCAATGAGAAATGATGATACAAAGGAACAGAAACAGAAAAGGGGTTTATTTTTCTGAAGAGTTCCACATTATCCTGCAACTTGAAAACTGTCTGTAACTTCAGAGCACTTATACTGAGGGAAAATTGACTTGGACAGATTACTTTGTGGATGATGTTGACAATAGCAAATTAAAGTGGAAACTGACCAAAGGAACGGAAATTATCAAGTTAAAATAAAACAGTCTGAGTTAGGATAAAATTTGTTGCATCTGATTTTGAGGGTACGTGACTACGAGCTTTGAGTTTAAAATTCATGTCATGACTTCCTTGGAAAAAATTCCTAAGAGATAGTGTCAGCTGCCAAGAGAAAAAAGTAAAGTAGGTCATTGATCAGGAAACAAAAGATTTTTACACAAACTGAACTGTAGTATGAGAACAGGCTCATTGGTCAATTTCAAGTTTTAAAAAACTCTTCCAAAAGGATTGGATTTATCAATAACACTTAGTTGTTTTTTTGTTTTTTGTTTTTGTTTTTCTTTTTTTCCAGATGGATACCAGGGCTCTGTTTTGGGAACCTAGCTAGAAGTAAGTGATATGCCATGTACTATTGACTAGGGAACTATAATAGAAACTTATGAAATTAAAGAAGATATGATCTTTATCAACCTCTTGCATCAAATTTAACATAAGATGTAGGAGGTTTTTATTCTTAAATAGTGCTCTACCTCTCCAATAAGGAGTGATTTATACAAGTAATTTAATGTGTCTGAGTGCTTGACTCTTAGAAATAGAGTGCCAATAAAATCCATTACTTAAATTTTCATTAGTCTTTGACTGTAGAACTGAAATTAATTTGCTCCAAGAGTACAAGATATAGTCTTTACATTTGATTCCATGTAATTTTGTCTTAGCATTTAATTAATCTTTTCAAATACATAGCAGTTGGATGAAAAATGTCTTGTTGATTCTCCTGAACAGTAAAATTCAGAGAAACTTGTGCTTGATGTGTAATTGAATCTTATTAAACTAAACATGGATAGTAAGGGCTTTCTTTGATTTTTAAAGCCAAAAAAAATATTTTTTTAAAAAGCTTAAACAAAACAAAATAGAAAGATGTCAGTCTTTTGGTTCTCTTTTGTTTCTTTCATCATATTTTGGTTACATAAGAATATAAATAGCTGATTTAGTGCCAACTTCTCTTGAGATAAACTTTTCCACATTGAAAAAGTAAAACAGAAAACAATAAAAACCTGTGATATTTATTAATCAGTTAACATTTAAATTCAGAGTTAGTTCTTAGAGGAAAGAGAACATTTGTTTGATATTTGATCACATAATCACTAAATGTATTCATATTATATGCTCTCAAATAGAAATTAGCAAATATTCCTTAAATGACTAGATTTGCCTTTTGAGAAAAAAATACACTATTGATAAAGTAATTTTCACTAATTTGATTAAAAAGAAATTTGTTGCCAAATGCATTTTTTCTATTTATTTTTGTCATTGTTTGTTTGTTGTACTTAGAGATCTGTTAGTGGCTATAGTCACAAAAGATTCCATTTCTGTAATATTGGTACTCACTGATCACTCATATGTTTTACATGAAAAAAAGATAAAACAACCTCATGTGAAATATGTATCCCGTTTTCACATCCTCCTTGGTGTTTGTATTAAAGTTATATGAAAAAAATGTTTTATCAGATACTATTTCTTTATCACATCATATCATTTATTGAAGATTAATTAAGAATAGCTCTTTTCTCAAGATGTTTAAAACAGTACTCTTTGTCTCAAACATTTTGTATGAAAAGATCTAATTTATGACTGTCATGGAAACAAAAAGTCTAGTGGTTGCAATGAAGCATTGACAATTTCCTTGGCAATATCCTGAGTCAGCGCCTGTAGTAGACACTAGGTTGGTTTTACAACATGTAATAGTAGTCAAGTGTGAGTATGTTCATTCACTGTGAGATCTTGTTAATATTTTTTTGCTTCATTTTGAAAAAGTTAGTCCAAACTGGTATTTGGCAGAAGGATGTAAGCTAACCCGACCTGAGAATTGGGTGACACGGTACTTATCTCCTTTGACACTGACTTGGCCACAGAGCAATATTATTGCTGCTTTCAAGATTATACTAAATGTTTATACAGCAGCAAACACTCCCTGCACACAGAGTTCAAATCACTTACACTCTACATAAAAATCCAGATGTATCAAATATTTATTCATTTTTGATGACTCTCTGCCAAAAATAATGCAGAATTATGATATACAGAATATTGTGAAAAAATGAAAAAAAAAAGACTTCTGAGAGGATATACCACTTGAGTCATATTGAAAAACAGATATTAATCATATCATGTTGAGAGGTATTGTGAGGCAACAGTCTAACAAAGACTCATAGATCAAAAAGATGGCATAGGAATTGTAATGGAAATTGATTAGGCTCTAAGACCATGGGTGGTGATGTGAGACTGACAGTGTAGGCAGGTGTCAGACTGCAAAATTTGAGGGAAAGTCTCTGTTGGTTAAGGAACTGAAATTTCACAAGAGATAAGGATTAATTGCAGAATTTTATCTGAAATGTGCCAGAATCAGATTTGTTTTTGAGGTAGCTAACTCAGCAGTTGGAAGAAAATCTATGATTAAAACCATAATGCAGGTAACAAAGAGAATTAAGCCTTTTTTTTTTTTTTTTAAGCAAAGTAAATTTCCTGATGTAGGACACTAAAAGAAGTATAAAGGTGCCTTGGATCTGGAAAATTCTCAAAGACTGAATGGACTCTGAATATAACAGTGGGAAGAGTCCAACATAAGTGTCAGTTTTCTCTCCTGAAGAACTGGATTGATGGAGGTATCTCCAATCAAGATGCAGAGTAGTGACAAGCTAAGAAGAAAATGTGAAAATTAGGTTTATAAATATTGATGATAAGGTGCACATGAAAAATCCATATACAGATATCCATAAGCCAATCAAACACATATGTCTGTGGTTCAGGAAATGGTTATGGACTTGGGTTCTGAATTGAGACATCAGTAGAATATAGGTGGTGGTTGAAACAATAGAGAATGGGTTAGATCACCTGAGAAAATATAGTGCGTAAGAACAGTGAGCTAAAAATAAAACCCTAAGTAATAACATTGGTTAATGGGTAATAAAAGAAAAAGAATCTCATCAAGATAAATTCAGGAGTGAACCTAAGACATCTGAGGAGAACGGAAATAGTTTGGGAACATTAATAGTCATGGGAGTAGAGATTTATTAAGTGAGCATTCGCTAGTACAGCAGAGGACACAAGGTAAAAAAAAATCCTGACAAATAGCATGTGATTTACAATGTTAGGATGTTACTGTTAAACATATTAAATAGATGAAAACTCAATATAGTTGGCAGATGAGTTACTGGGAAGTAAGGATGGGAAAGAGCATGTGTAAACTACTCTTTCAAGAAATTTGGAAAACAGGAAAACTGGGGTAGATTGTATCTACAACTTAATGCAGCATCCAAGCAGAAGAATGAATCAATAATGGATGAACCAAGAGTGAGTAAGCATAGAACAGGAAAGAGGGTGGGAATATCAGAAAGATGCAAGACCAACAGTGAGCTACAAATACAGAATCATTTCATGAGATTTCTGAAAATAAAACCAAAGGCATATGCTTGATTCAGCTTATTTAAACTTTTACATCTTTTATTTATGTCATATACCCATATAGCAGTTTTTGGAGGCAAACTCAACTATTCATTGTATATGCATTCAGAGTTATAGCTTTGACCAATAAATCTAACCTTGATCAGAAATATAATATGATAGAAAATGTATATTTAATTCTAATTATCTCTATGCAGTTCTTTGAAATGTGGAACAAAAACAGAAGAGCCATAAAAGCATGTTGGAAGAAAATTCACTTTGTCTTCCTTTATGGAATTCAAAGTTGATGAGATATTTTGCATCAAAAAACTACTAAACTATTGAGTTCACATAAATATTAAATAGACCAGCTGATATATTCTATTCAAGTTTGACTAGCAGCTTCACATCCCTTCAGTCTTTCCACTCCTGGCTGCACTAACACCTGTTCTACTCAATTCTGAAATAAAACGTACACCAGATTTTCTTTGTGGATTGTAAACATGTTCAAAGGCAGTCCAGGGTGAGGATGTGTGCATGGTGCAAATTGCTTTTTAATATTTCTAGACATATAAACCTCCCCTTAGCCATCCTCCTCACACAACTTCATATTAACCTAATGATCTGTCTATAACAAATTGTCGAACTGCATTTTGCTGCCAAACTGTTTTACAGTTAAGCTGTTGCTTTGTGCTTGCCCCTTTTTGTTCAGCCAAATAATTTGCTACTCAGATCCATGGCCTAGTAAAAAGTGATACACAGGGATTTGGAATGGATGTAATCATGTACACAGCAAGACAAATACCATCAATTTATTTCCAGTGTATTCCACTATGCATATTTTGTATTTAGTAGTAGAATTACAGGTTTATCAAGGAAACAAAATATAATGAGATTTATTTTGTTGTTGTTTACAATTCAAAAATAATCTTCAAAAGAAATCATGATAATTCACAAATATTAAATGTTGAATAGCATTTCTGTATTCAAGAAATGTTTTATGATTCTTAATTCCACTGTTACATGAATAGTTTATAATTATGGAATACTAATGTTTGTCATCTATGTACCTCAGATTTAATTTTAATTTGACCACCAAAAGAATATAGTATTTCTCCTCTGAGAAGAAATACTATGAGCCACAGATGCGATGCTATGGTTGCATGGTAAAATATAGGTAATGAAATTAGTTGCATTTTTTTCTAGTAGCCTTTGTTTCATGAGTTTCTGATTTTTTTTAATTTTTTTAAATTTATTTCTGAGAGAGAGAGAGACAACACGAGCAGGGGAGGGTCAGAGAGAGAGGGAGACACAGAATCTGAAACAGTCTCCAGGCTATGAGCCAGCTGTCAGCACAGAGCCCGACACGGGGCTTGAACCCACAAACCGTGAGATCATGACCTGAGATGAAGTTGGACGCTTAACTGACTGAGCCACCCAGGGGAAGAATCATGAGAACAGTAAATGTGTTTCTGATTCTTAAGATCACCATAGCCATTCAATTATTGTGTATTTCATTCATTATGTTAACTTCCTCTAGCTCTTAACCAACTAGAATTTCACATTAAATTATGTTTAAGTCACCTATTCTTTCTTTTTTATGTTTGTTTTTGAAAGAGAGAGAGATAGAATCTGAGTGGGGAAGGGCAGAGAGAGACACAGAATCTGAAGCAGGCTCCAGGCTCTGAGCTGTCAGCACAGAGCCTGACATGGGGTCTGAACTCAGAAACCATGAGTAACTATTCTTACTTATGTTTAAAATTCTTTTAGCACCAATCTGATGTACATACAGTTTTCAGTTTATTAAGGCTTTTAAAAAATACATTGTCCTTGAATTTTTCCCAGTTATTATGTCAAGACTGAATTGGCTGGTTACGGTTTCATGATTTGGGTGATTTCTGAAAAGGTTTGTATCAGAAAATATAGTATCCATTTTCAGAGGGCTTGTTTCACTTATTTATTCCTTAGGTTGATACATTTTTAATGAGGGGTTAATTTGTCCTTGGCACTGTGTTAAAACACATTTACTGTTCTCAAGTTGCTAAGTCTTTAAAAGGTTCTTCCCCAGTGCTGAAACTCAAAACAATTGCTTTTAAAATATATGTCCCAACTTTAATATGTATATGTAATAATGTGAATACAATATATAAGTAAAACATTTAATGATAATTTTTTTTAAGAGAGAAAAAGAGAGAGAGAGAACACATGTGAGAAGAGAAGGGGCAGAGGGAGAGGGAGAGGGGAGAGAGAATCTTAAGCAGGCTCTAAATCCAGCCCAGAGCCCATTGCCTGGGCTATGAGTTCATTATGACCTGAGCCAAAATCAAGAGTTGAATGCTTAACTGAATGAGCCACCCAAGTGCCCCAAATATAAAGAAATTTCTTTTATTGTTTTTAAAGTTTGTGTACAAGCAGAAAGTGTTTTTCAAGAGCTCTAGAGCTCTTTTTTTGACAAGACCAAACTAATATTTCAATGAGTTTGCACTATCAGTTGATTTTTTTCTGATTAACAAGTTAGTGATTATTTTGCTCATCAGAAATTCCACAACATTTCTTCATTTTTTTCCCACTAGATTGTCTATAACACTAACACTGCCAATAAATTTCTACTCATAAAACTTTCTTCTTGTCACACCTATGACCCTGAACTAGCCTTTATTTGATTTTCTTTTTGTTCTCATTCATTTCCTCAGCCAGTTGGTTAGTCTGCCAATAACAAGAGATAATCAGAAATAAAAACTGGCCTCAAGGGATTCAAAGAAACATAATGCAATTTTCCAAAACTCTTTCTTTCTATTTATTTAAAGAGAACTGATAAAAAAAAAGTTCTTTTTTTCAATTTTTTTTTTTAATTTATTTCTGAGAGAGAGAGAGAGAGAGAGCAAGAACAGGGGAGGATCAGAGAGAGAGAGAGAGATGAAGAATCTGAAGCAGGCTCCAGGCTCTGACCTAGCCATCAGCACAGAGCCCGATGTGGATCTCGAACCCACGAACTGTGAGATCGTGACCTGAGCCGAAGTCGGACGCTTAACCAACTGAGCCACCCAGGCGCCCCAGCCCACACCCCAAATTCTTAAAGGCTGTCAAATACTTCTTGGTTTCAAATTCTACCTGAAGTTCTAAGTGCACCAACTCTTAACTCTTGACAAAAACACTGAGAACTTGGGACATGAGTCATGTGCTAGGAGCTTGCTGAAAACTTGCTGAAGCTTTAGTCAAATCCCATAATATCATAGTCCTCTTTTTCTCATCCAAATAAAAATGAATTTGGACTAGATTACCCTTGAGAACTTTTATAAATCTAATATTCTATAATGCCATGAATGACTTCAACTTGAATGTCCCAAACATGTCGTCTCTTTTCACCATAAATTAGTTTCCTCTCATAAATTCTGTTAGTTAAGATTGCCATGATTTTCATTACATATAAAGTTTTACTTCTTTCTTGTTCTTCCATAAGCATGAAATCTAACTTGTTGCCTGAATGAAGGAATTGGGGTTTTATCATGTTTATCATTTTGGTTATAATTCAGGATGTCATTTAAGATACAAAACAAAAAATTAATTCTTGAGTGATATATATGAGAACTTCCAGATTATAGTTATATTTAATATATTACAGTGTTCAAGGAATGACAATTGGCTATTGATTTCAGTTATCTCAGAAAAAAAAATTGGGGTGTTCAACTTTTCTAAGGTTTTTCTTAAAAATACAAGTCTCTTACTTAGTATATATAAAATGAGCTTAAGTCTGGAAAGAAAGGCCTGATAAGAAATGAGGATGAAAAGCAATGTAGAAGTAAGCTACTGAAGGACTTTATATGTCATATTAAGTGGTTTGAATTTTATTTTAAAAGCAAGGTATACCCAGTGAACTAATTTACATTGAATTGTGATATAATGATCTTTATTATAAGAGATCAAATTTTACATCAGTTACAAATTGAATTGAAGAGAAATAACTGGAAGTATAGTACCACTTATGAAGTTTTGCTGAAACTCAATTATAAGATGATGAAGGCCTATCCAGAGCCAATTTAGCCTAGTAAAAAAAAAAAAAAAAAAAAGATATTACTGGAGAATTTAAATATCTATAATTGACATGGAATTTTTATACCAAATTTAATATAGAAAATAAGGTAGGCAGGAGTCAAGGATGACAAGAGTGTTATGGTTTAAGTAGTGTTATGGAGGATGATTGTACTTCTCACAGTATTAGGAGGTTGATGAAAAAGAGATACTTTTGGGGAAATGACTTGCTTGTAGATTTTGAACTGCATATGGAATGTGTAAGTACAGAACTGGAATAGGCAGGTAGCTGCAAGATTGTTCTCTGTGTCCCCTCAACAGTTACAAAAGGGCATTACCTTGATTCCAAAACCAGACAAAGAGTCCACTAAAAAGGAGAACCACAGACCAATTTCTCTGATGTACATGGATGCAAAAATTCTCAATAAGATACTAGGCAACCAGATCCAGCAAAACATTAAAAGAATTATTCACCACAACCATCTGGGATTTATACCTGGGATGCAGGGCTGGTTCAATGTCTACAAATCAATGTGATATATCACATCAAGAAAAGAAAGGATAGGAAACACATGATCCTCTCAACAGATGCAGAAAAAGCATTTGACAAAATATAGCATCCTTTCTTGATAAAAACCCTCAGGAAAGCAGGGATAGAATGATCATACTTCAATATTATAAAAGCCATATATGACTCTTCTGCTAATATCATCCTCAATGGAGTAACTGGGAGCTTTCCCCCAAAGGTCAGGAACATGATAGGGATATCCACTCTTGCCACTGTCATTCAACATAGTATTGGAAGTCCAAGCCTCAACAATCAGACAACACAAAGGAACAAAAGGCATCCAAATTGGGAAAGAAGAAGTCAAACTTTCACTCTGCATATGACATGATACTCTATATGAAAAACCCAAAAGATTCCACAAAAAAACTTAAAACTGATCCATGAATTCAGCAAAGTCGCGGGATATAAAATCAATGAACAGAAATTGGCTGCATTTCTATACACCAGTAATGAAACAACAGAAAGAGAAATCAAGGAATTGATCCTATTTACAATTGCACCAAAACCCATAAAATATCTACCTAGGAATATCTGACCAAAGTGGTGAAAAAATCCATATACTGAAAATTATAGAACGCTCATGAAAGAAATTCAAGAAGACACACACACACACACACACACACACACACACACACACACAAATGGAAAAATATTCCATGCTCATGGCTTGGAAGAACAAATATTGTTAAAATGTTGATCCTACCCAAAACAATCTACATATTCAGTGCATTCTCTGTCAAAAGAACACGAGCATTCTTCACAGAGCTAGAGCAAACAATCCTAAAAAATTTGTATGCAATGAGAAAAAACCCCAAATAGCCAAATCAATCCTGAAAAAGAAAACCAAAGCTGGGGGCATCACAATCCCAGACGTCAAGATGTATTACAAAGCTGTAATCATCAAGACAGTATGGTCCTGGCACAAAAACAGACATTCCGATCAGTGGAACAGAATAGAGAACCTAGAAATGGACCCACAAATTCATGGCCAACTATCTTCAACAAAGCAGGGAAAAATATCCAATGGAATAAAGACAGACTCTTTAGCAAATGGTGTTAGGAAAACTGGACAGTGACATGCAGAAGAATGAACCTGGACCAGTCTTACACCATACACAAAAATAAACTCAAAATGGATGAAAGACCTAAATGTAAGACAGAAAGTTATCAAAATCCTACAGGAGAAAGCAGGCAACAACTTCTTTGACCTCAGCTGGAGCAATTTCTTACTCAACAGATCTCCAGAGGCAAGGGAAACAAAAGCAAAAATGAACCATTGGGACCTCATCAAGATAAAAACAAAACAAAACAAAACAAAACTTCTGCACAGCAAAGAAAACAATCAACAAAACTAAAAGGCAACTGAAGAAATGGGAGAAATAATTTTCAAATGATATATCAGATAAAGGATTAGTATCTAAAATCTATAAAGAACTTATCAAACTCAGAACCCAAAAAACAAATAATGCAGTGAAGAAATGGGCTTAAGACATGAACAGACACTTTCCAAAGAAGACATCCAGATGGTTAAGAGACACATGAAAAAAATGCTCAACATCACTCATTATCAGGGAAATACAAATCAAAACCACAATGAGATACCACCTCACACCAGACGGTATGGTTCAAATTAACAACTCAGGCAACAACAGGTGTTGGCAAGGATGCTGAGAAAGAGGATCTCTTTTGCACTGCTGTTGGGAATGTAAACTGGTGCAGCCACTCTGGAAAACAGTATGGAGGTTCCTCAAAAAGTTAAAAGTAGAATTACTCTATGATCCAGCAATTGCACTAGTAGGTATTTATCCAAGGGATACAGATGTGCCATTTCAAAGGGGCACATGCACCCTGATGTTTGTAGCAGTGCTATTGACAATAGCCAAAGTATGAAAAGAACCCAAGTGTCCATTGACAGATTAATGGATAAAGAAGATGTAGTATATATGCACAATGGAGTATTACTCAGCAATCAAAAAGAATGAAATCTTAATATTTGCAACAACGTGGATGGAACTAGAGGGTATTATGCTAAACAAAATTAGTCAATCAGAGAAAGACAAATATCACATGACTTCACTCATACGTGGAATTTAAGATAGAAAACAGTTGAGCATAAGGGAAAGGAAGCAAAGAACAATAAAAAACAGTGAAGAGGTCAAAATATAAGAGACTCTTAAACATAGAGAACAAACTGAGGGTTGCTGGAGGGGTTGTGGATGGGGAGGATGGGCTAAATCAGTGATGGGCTTTAAGGAGGGCACTTGCTGGGATGAGCACTGTGATATATATATCTACTCCTGAAATCATTATTGCACTATATGCTAACTTGGATGTAAATTAAAAAAAAAAAAAAAGAAAGAAAGAAAGAAAGAAAGAAAGAAAGAAAGAAAAACCTGTAAAAAAACAGTAAAACTTTATTAAAAAAAAAAAAGAGCTACAAGAGGGTGAATGAGAATCCAAGTGGTCTGAATTGAGTTCCCCACCTCTACTTCAATAAGAGCTCTATTTTTATATGTTAGATTTCCATATGGCATTTCCTATTTACAAATGCTTCCAATGCTTTAATAAAGTCAAATGAGATAACAGGTTGACAATTTGTGACTTTCCTGCAAATATTACTATTTTCATATTAATAGAAGAAAGATTTTTTTTTTTTAAAGTAAGTTCTTCAGAGAGTCTCAGTGGCTCAGACCACTGAGTATCCCGACTCTTGATTGTGGCTCAGGACATAATCTCATCCTCAAGGGATTGAGCCCTCCATCAGGTTTGAGGTGGGTGTAGAGCTTAAGATTCTCTCTCTCCTTCTGCTTCTATCCCTCCTCTGCTCATGTGGGCTCTCTCATTATCTTAAACATTTTTTAATGAATAAATAAAATAAATAATAGTAAGATATTTTAACTTGTAATCCAATAATCTCAAATTTATCCACATATATTTATGTTTTAGAGAACTACAGAACAATACCTGAATACTATTATATAGCTATAGAAATATCATGTCACTGACAGAAAATCTATGTCAGAGATTGAGAAACTCTTTCTATAAAGACTCAGATAGGAAAGGTACACATTTCCAGGAATAAAATAAATGTTATGGGGAGGTAATATATAGCATGATAACTATAGTTAATAATACTGCAATGTACATTTGACAGTTGCTAAGAAAGTAAATCTTAAAAGTTTTTATCACAAGAAAAATAATTTTGTAACTATGCGTGGTGGAGGGTATTAACTAGACTTGCTATGATTGTCATATCATAATATATACAAATACAGAATCATTGCTGTCCACCTGAAACTAATATAATGTTGTATGTATATTATACCTCAATAAAATGTCAAATTATATATATTTTAGATTTTTTTTGAAGCCAGGTGGTGCTTTCACAGCTACTCAAAGCTGCTGTTTGTAGAGCTAAAGCATCCATAAAGAGTACACAAGTAAATGAGTGTGGTTGTGTTCCAAAAAAATTTATTTACAAGAATTTTTATTTACCAGAAAGATTTGGTCCATAAGCTATAGTCTGCTGACCTGTGTACTATGCAATTCATCGGCTATAGACTCCTAGAGATTCTAGGATTCAGTCGAGAGTATTTGACGGTGATAAGAAGTAGAAAAAAAGATCTCTGTTCTAATCTAGACAATACTAGAATGCAAAGTCATTTTAATATCAAATAAAGACATTGCTCTTTCAAATCAGACAGCATACATGGTTAGAGAAAAAGGGGGATAATATTGTATTTGGTATCCCAAATTTATGGCCATTATATTTCCTAATCCTAGAAAATGGCCTGTCAGATTCCATGAGTGGCATTAAAACCTTGGTTCACAATTCTTTGAAAGGATACAGAGAGGATAATTGTTTGCAAGCAACTAGTTTGAGAAAAAGGAAATAATACATTCTTAATAGATAACTCAGACTCATACTCAATTCTTACCTAGGAGTGGGATGAGAGAAATCATCTGTAATTGTACATTTCAGAAGAAATTTGTTTTGAATTCATTAAAATGAAAATTATTTTTCGACACTCCAGTATGTTTAGCCACGTAGTTCTCATTAAAATTCAGCACTTGGTACTTAGCGTTCATTTCTACTACAACAAAGTCATTATACAATTGAAAGAAATATGAGGAGGCTGAGGTGTCTCTTCTACACATTTTTTTTTTTACGTTTTTTTCTTGCCAGAGAAGTGATTCCTTGGCCCTTTTCTATTTGGCTTGTTCGCTCTTTTCTGTTTCCTTTTCAAGGCAATGAATAATGTGTCAAAGTGTGAGGTGCATATGAATTGAACTCTAAAAAAAGAAGAGTTATTATTAACATTCAATGGTTACATTTTGCATTGTATTTATTGGATTGGAAGGGGAGGGGATTTTTTAGAATTTGGCTCATATCCATGGTCATATAGATATAGACATATATACATTATATATATATATATATATATTTTTTTTTTTTTTACTTACTACTCTAACATTCTAGACATTGTCTCAGGAATGAAAATGTGCCTCTTGTTGAAACAAAGAAAGCAGCCTTCTAAATTTTCCCATTAAAAATAATCAATATTATTATTATTAAGAGCAAAGATAAATTTGAAATGAAAATCATATGTATGTAACCACTTAATTTAAATAAATATATTTTTGAAAGAATTAAGAAAGTATTTCTGCCCTCACTAAAAATGCTGTTTTGAAGATTAAAAATGTAGCAACTATAGACATTTTTGTTCTTTTTAGCAAGTAAGACAAAAATCACCAGTGAAAAAGGAAAATGCTAAAATGTCCTCATTTATCACTTGTGAGGGTAAGGTGTATCCTACTGTTATTAAATGTTTAATGTAGCTGCTGGCAGGTGTGTATAATGAGCTATGTTTCAAGTCTGGGACACTGCTAATAGAACTATTTCTCATTCACCTACTGCAAAGTGTGGAAAGTGTCCCTACTCTTCCGAAAATTCATTACTGTATTATTTCCTTATAGTTAAGACTGTTTGTGGAATACAGTGTTTTTGAGATTTGTTCAGTTTTATTTGCTTTAAACAAAATGAACATTTTCCTTTGTTAAAGAAAATAACATAGCCTCTAGTAAGTTTTCCTGAATTTAAGACTTTGGTTATTAAAGGTCAAGTGCATTGAAGGTACTTCTTATTTGATGAAACTTTATAGAATCTATTTAAGGCTAACAATCACCTCCAATACAATTATATGTTACTTGGTCCCTTACTAAATTCATTTATTTTAGTTTCACCATCTTTAGAACATCTTGATTTAATTCCTTCAAATGAGTGCCTTTTCACCAATTCAACTTATACTCAGATAAAATTAACAAATATATACTAAGATTTGTAATTGGGAAATGTTAATATGTAAACTTTTAAGGTAGTAAAATATTTTGCAGTTGTATCCTTCAGATTAAGGATTCTCAAACTTCAGCATATGTAAACTACGTAGGTTTTTTTTTAATCTAAGATATCACTCCAAAAGGTTTTTATTCAGGAGACTGAACAAAACATGCAGTTTTATAAAGAAATCCAGGGATTCTGAAGCAAACAGTAAACCAACTGAACAGAGAAGCACACCAAAATAAAGCGTTATGAGGAACCTGTTGTGAATATTAAGGACACAGCTATAAAACTTCTGCAAAAAAAAAAACCCAGGGAACATGGTATTTGCATAAAATTTTTGCTGAACATAAAGGTAGTTTTGAAGAAGACTCATATATCTCTTCTCTCAAAAATATATTTCTATCATGATGGTATTATAACACTGATATTATTAGTTTCTAAAACACTTATTAGTAGGAAAAAAAATATAAAAACACAGTGACCTGTTTTTTAAAGGAAATAAAAGAGGGGGAAAAAAGGATGTTTGAAGTCAACATCCTAAATTAGATTTAATATAATGTCCAGACTTACTCTCTATTAAAAATATATACTCTACAGTATATCCATATGCTCTATATGGCATAATAGTCACCTGTAGCACTTGCTAGAAGTGCAATCTTCTTTAAAATAAAGTGTTTATTTATTTTTGAGACAGAAAGGGAGGGAGAGGGAGAGAGTTTGCACAAGCTGGGGAAGGGCAGAGAGGGAGACAGGGACTCCCAAGCAGGTTCTGTGACTAACAACACAGAACCTGAGGCATGACTCGAACCCACAAACCTAGAGATCGTAACGTGAACTGAAATCAAGTCAGATGCTCAGCCTACTGAGTCACCCAGGTGCCTAGGAAGTACAGTCTTGATCCCATATTCCAGGCTTCAGATCTAGTAGCTGATCAGACAAAGGATTTGCATTTTGTAATTCCACCCTATAACATAGTCCTGATCCAACTGATTTGTCTTATTATTTGTGTTATTATTTGTGTTATTATCCTGAGAACACTGATCAGGGTTAAAAGACTGCAAATGAGAAAATACTTCATGAAATACAATTGGTTTGAGCTGTACCAGAATGGCATTAGGACTACATCCAAATCAAGAAATATTTCAGTTGTTTCCACATGAAGACACTTAAAGTTGCCTAGCTTATCCTATTAGGAAGAATTTCCTATGTATTTCTCAGATATATTTAATAAGTGCTCAATAATTACTATAACACTTCTTGAAATATGGGCATAAGATTAAAATTCAGACTGTTTTTATTTAAAAATGATGCTAAAGGCCTAGGGGAAATGTGAATGAAACACAAATAAAAGTGGGGTGAGTCTAGTTAGAAAGAACACGCCATACATGTTGTGTTATAAATTAATGCTTTTTAGGTTTCAAGTAATACAAAGCTAATCAATATATTTGAGGAAAAAGGAGTTCTACTATAAGTCAACAAGGTATCTTACAGTCTCAAGGTTGGGGGGTGGGGTGGGGGGAATAAAAAACAGCCAGAACTTACTAGGAAATCATGAGTTACGTTCTGAATTTCTCATCCTTTCTCTCTAGAACTACATAATCTCATGTACTCACATCAATTTCCACATTCACTTCTTACTTTTGCTTTCTTCAAAATAAGCTTTCCCTCACCATCCACATGACTGAGTTGAAACATTAACTATTTACAGTTCCTGTGTTGTCTAGTCTCCTCATCCTTTAATTTTTATGCTCTTAAGAATGATTTTTTTTTGCAAATACAATTTTTAAAACATATTTCTAGGTTATATTTTGCCAACATTTAAGTCAAATTTTTCCACAGTCCTTCAGCCAGGACATTCAACACTTACTATTCAAAAAACATTTAGAATCAACAATGATCCTGACATTTATCATTAATTTGGAAGAAAAAAAGAGATGAATAATTTGCAGTCTAAAAGATAAAATCGAGTAGGCAAAGAAGCAAGCAATTCAATTACATAACAGTTACACAATATGAGAGTTTTGGCACATATTCTTGAGTCTTTTTATAGAGTACAATGAGACATTACAAAGAAGGCCATGTTTGAGAAGACATTTGAAGGATAAGTGTGGGTTTTTCAGATAAACAGATAAACAAAAGGGTTTTAGTATGGGTTTTCAGGACAATACAGAACAATATCTGATGTAGAGGGGAGAGGACATATAAAGTCAAGTGGATATGAAACATCACAGTTTGTGAAGGGAAAATAAATCTTGCACTGTGGAAAAGGCATGAGGTGTAAGTAAGAGAATAACAAGAAATTGGTTAGATAAGAAGCCAAAAAAAAAAAAAGTATCATGAATCTATGAGATAAATCAGTAAGTTGTGAGAATCATTTATATCAGTCAACATCTTTTGTTTTCACATCTAGTATTCATTTTATTCTTTCCTGATGTACTACAATTTTCCTCACAGTATCTCATCTCCATACTCTCAGTCGAAAATTTGGTGAATATTCTTTGTATCCGGGCTCAGATACGTGACTCAATATTGGTCAATTAGAGTGAATATTTGCCAAACTACAACGACTGTTTCAGAGATGGTACCATTACTTATAAATTATAGAGTTTTTTTTTTCTGTGACCGCTATGAAAGTTACTTGCAGTCCACTCAACTACCAATATTCTTTCCTATATGTGAAATGCTTAATTCTTAGGAAATGACAATAATTTGTATAAAAGAAAATGTGTGCCAGAAATAGTTATGTTTCCAGTCTGGGGAAAGATATAATGTGGTTTTATTCCTCAAAAATTTTCTATAAGTAATTCTATAAGTGAGACATCTAGAATAAAGTTAGATATAACAATGCATATAAGAACACAACAAATTATGAGTGAAGAGAAGAATGTAACCCAAAAAAAGCTATAAAAGGAGACCCACGATGAATCAAGATATCAAATTAAGCAATCACAAATTTTAAATTATGTTTCCAATGATCAAAGAAGTCAAAGAAAAATTGAGAATTTTGGTAGAGAACTGGAAATCATGACAAAAAAACTCCCATGTAAACTATAGAATTCAAATATAAAATAAGCAGAAAATTTCTGCTTCCAAATGAATAGGGGTCATACAAAGGAGATTTATCTTGGAACAACCAAAGGGGAGGGGAAGAAAGAAGAGAGGGAAGGAAGGGGAGGGGAAAGGAGGGGAGGGGAGGGGAGGGGAGGGGAAGTGAGGGCATATAGGAAGCAGACAAATAATCCACATAGTGAGGAGAAAAATCAATCTACTGAACATGACCAGATATGATACATATATTAAAATCAGCAGATACATGATTTCAGATTCTTTTTATTATAACTGAATTGCTTATGATCAAATATGTGAGTGAAATCTAAAAAAAAGACAAAAATATAATTTCTAAAAATTAAACTATAATATGTAAAGTGAAAAACACACTGAGACATATTACAAGTGGAAGTGCCATTGAAGAAAAAACACCTGATAAACTTAGTAAACTCAAAGACATAGCAATATAAACAATACAAAGTGAAACACAGAAGAAGAAAAAGAATTAAAAATTAATAAACAGAACATCAATAAATGATGAGATGACTTCAAGAAGCCTAATATATGTATATTTTGAGTCACCCAAGGAAAGGAGTTACAGAACAACATTAAAAAAAAAAAAAGAATCGCCAAAAGGATCCAAACATGATAAAAAATATAAATTCACAAATATGAGAAATTCAGTGAAACTCAAGATCCACAAACATGAAGAAAACTTTAGCAAAACATAGCATAATCACAGTATTTTTTCAAATTGACAGTAAAAAAGATGTTAAAAGCAGTCAGAAGAAGATGACAGGTTTTGTATAGTGGGAAAAAATAAGCAAGTAAAACATCTAATTTCTTATTTAAAACAATAAGCAAAAGTCTGTAGAACAACTTTGAAGTACTAAAAGCAAAAAAGATTATCAACCTTGGGTTCCATAACCAGAAAAAATATCTCTTAAAAACACATGTGAAATAAGAGCTTTCAAGACCCACAAAAGCAGAAACACTTTATGAACAGCATATCTACATTCCAAAAAATAGCATAGGAAGTTCTTCAGTCATGAGAAAAGAAGAAAAGGTACATAGCTAAGAATAAGGATCTATGCATAGGAATAAGAAACACAGAAAATAATTAACTACCTGAGAAAGACATAATATGTGTTTTCTTATTATTTAAATTGCCTTATATATAAACAAAAGTAATAATATAGTATGGAGATTATGACAACTGTAAAATATATGGCTACAAAAACACAAAGGCTGGGATGGGAGAAATAAACATATACTACTGTATGATTTTTTAATGCATAATATGTAACAATAGTTCTTTATAGGAGACTGTAGTAAGTTAAAGGTATAACATAAACTCTGATACAACTATACACCCTTATTACCCAATAATCCAACTGAAGAGATCATATGGAGTCGTAAAAATATATACATGCAATCCAAAGGAAAGCATAAAAAGAAGAAAAAAGGAACCAAGAACAGATGGACAAATAAAACTATATAGCAAGCTGATAGATGAAAATCTAACCACATCACTAATCATATTAAATTTAAATAGTCTAAATACCCCAACTGAAAGAAAGATATTGTCATATTGGGTAAAATCAAGACCAAATCAAATGCTTCCCTTAAGAAACAAACTTTAAGTGAAAAGACTCAAATAGATTAAAGTAAAAATAATTGGAAAAAATATTTTATGCTTGCAATAAAAAAACTAGAATAGCTGTATTAATATTAGGAAAATTAGATTTCAGAGGAAAGAATATCACTGGAGATAAAGTAATCCATATTAAGCTGAAAGAAGTCAGTTCATCAAGAACACATAATACATAAAAATATTTATGTATGTAAATATGTATAATATATGTGTAACAGAAAGATCATAAAGTGAAATGCATAGATTTTCAAGGAGAAATGGACAAATCCACAATTATAATTAATTCAATACTCTTTTTCAATGATTAATAGAAGTAGGCCGAAAATCAATAAATATATATTTAAAAAGCACTATCAAGCAAGTTGTCTTAATTTATATTTGTAGAATAATTTACCCAACAAACAACATCAGAATATAGCAAAATAATTCACATTCTGGCCACAATACAATTCTCAATATAATAGATTTAAGTCTAACAAAATATGTTTTCTTGCCATAGAGGAATATTGAATTCAAAAACAGTAACTGAAGTATCACTTAAAAATTCTCAAATGAGGAAATTAAATAACACATTTTAAAAATAACCCAAGGGTAAAAGAAGACATAAAACAAACAAAAAAAATTAGAAAAATGTTTTGAGTTGAATGAAAATGAAAAACAACATATAAAATTTTGTGGTATGCTGCTAGGTAGTATCTAGAGAGAAATTTATAGCACCAAATTCCTATATTTGAAAAGATTTCTAATCAATAACTTTCATAAGTATAGATGCAAAAATTTCAAACACAATTTTTGAAATTTGAGTCTAATAATATATAAAAAGGATAATATATCACAATTTAGTAGGGCTTACCCCCAGGAATGTAGGCTTGATAAATCAATTAGTTCAAATCACCATATTTACATACTGGAAAAGTAACACAGAACTGATAATTTCATTTAGCACAGAAAAAGCAACTGACAAATTTCAGCATTTATCTGGATAAACATCTGTTTTGATAAAAACCAAACCAAACAAAAAACAAACAAACAAAACCTGTCACACACATTAATAAAAGAAAATGTCCTCAAACTAATAAAGGATAACTGTTAACAAAAACCCTACGACTGACATGTTAGTTAGACTGACTTTTTTATCTAAACAAAAGATCAGAAGCAAGATAGGGAAGTCCAGTCTATTCTACATATACTGGAGATTCTATCCAGTGCGATCAGAAAACAAAACAAAACAAAACAAAACAAACAACAAAAAAACCTAAGTCTTCCAGACTGGAAAGGAAGAAGTAAAATTGTATTTAATCATAATTGTCTGAGAAAAAAAAAAAGGGAAGTACAAAAAGAACCCACTCAAACGAACAAGGAAGTTTAGGAAGGTTTCAGGTTATAAAATTAAGATAAAAAATAAATTGTATTCCTATATGCTAACAACAAAAATCAGAAATTGAAATTTAAAACCCAGTATCATTTATTATAATATTGTTACAAAGAAAGTATATAGAAAACAATTTTCTATAATTAATATAAAAGCTTGCCTAACTCTACTGCTATTCAGATTACATTGAATATATTTAGCAAATGCAGTGAGAAAAGAAAAATTAATGAAAAGGAGCAAGAATTGGAAATAAATATTATCCCTACCAATACGATTGCATATAAGAAATTCCAAAAAATTTGCAGGTAAAGGGCGCCTGGGTGGTTCACTCTTTAAGCATCTGACTTCGGCTCAGATAATGATCTCACAGTCTGTGAGTTTGAGTCCCTTTATCAGGTAAACTTGTGGTGGTTTGGGTGAGCACAAGCCATGCTTCAGGTAAGCATGAGTCCCGCTTCTCTCTCTCTCTCTCTCTGTCCTTCTCTCCTCACCCCTTTTCTCTCTGCTTCTTGTGGGATTATCTCTCTCTGCCCTTCTATCATTTGTACCCTCTATCTCTGTCAAAAAAAAGAAAAAAAAAGGAATTTGCAGCTAAAATTTATTGGAATTAATAAGTGAATTCATCAGTTGTCTTATAGAGTCACGGTACAAATAAATTCTAATTCATCTCTATATCCTAGTTTAAAATAATGGAAATTCTATAAATGATACCTTCAATGATATAATAAAAAATGCTGAATGACTAGAAATGAAAAATTTATATGGTTTTTACATAGATTATAAAACATGGTGAAAATAAAAGAAAATCAAAACAAATAAAGAAATATGCTATACTGATGAATTTGAAGACAAACTATTACAACCTGGATCAAAATATCAGTAGATTCTTTGTAGAACATTACAATATATTCTAAAATATATAGAAATGCAAATAATAATAATAACCAGGTAATCATGAAAAAAAGGTAGGAGGACTTATTCTATTAGATATTGAGCCTTATTACAAAGTTAAAATAATTAATTAGTATATTAATTAATTAAATAGATCCGTGAAAAAGGAATCCAGAAACATCATCGCTTATATGTAGATAACCAACTGATAAAAAACAAACCCTACAGAATGCCTGGGTGGCTCAGTCGGTTAAACATCTGACTGGCTCAGGTCAAAATCTCACAATTCATGGGTTTGAGTCCCTCTCTAGGCTCTGCACTGACAGTGCAGAGACTGGCTGGGATTCTCTCACTGTCCCTCTCTCTCTAACCCTCCCCTAACTGAGCTATTCCTCTCTCAAAATAAATAAACTTAAAAAAAAAAATCCAAACCCTACCAATCAGTAGGGAAAGTATAGGTTTCTCACTAAGTGGTACCAAGTCAATTGGTTATCAATATTGAAATAAAAATAACTAACTAAATAAAACTGCCTCATTCTATATTGAAGAAAAATAGCTAAGTTTGGGTGGATTTTAGAAAGTTGTAATATTAAAGCTTTTAGATAATCATATAGGAGAAAATTTTAGTGAACGTAAGGTAAGTTTAAAATAAGACATAATCAGTGACAATCAAATAATAGTATATAAAATGATAATAAATTTGGTGGTTTTCTAATGAGGCGATTCTGATTACGAAAAATAATCAAGTGAAAACTCAAGCCACAATGTGAAAGTAGATATTTAAACACATATTGCTGATGAAAGCTGGTATCCTGACTGTATATCAAACTTCTACAAAACCAATAAGAAAAAGACAACTGGAAAAAAAAATGAGGTAGCAATTTGAAAAGGCATTTTACAAAAGAAAAATAAAGATATCTCTATAGTATGATCTGTTTATGTAAAATTTCATTCAATCTCATTGGTAGTCAGGAAGATGTAAATTAGAGCAAATGCATATATCTACTCTTTCATCAAAATACCTCAAATGGAAAACACTGGCAACCTCAACTGCTATCATGGAAGAGGAGGAACTGGACTTCTTTGTGCTGCTGGTAATAGAAGTCAATGTAATCGTTTTGCAAGTGCTTTAGCATTATCTAGCAAAACTGAATATATCCACACTGTGATCAATTAATTCCATTCTCAGGCATATCCTTCACACAAATGAATTACATGTTCATCAACAAACATTTATAGGAGCATTCATGATGATAGATTCTACAATAACCTCAAAGGCAAACAACACATCCCTGCACCACCAGTAGAACAGATAAATAAACAATAGTGTAGTATTGCAAATAGTGTAGTAATACAACTGCATTCTACTACAAATGAAAAAGTATGAAGCACAAATAGATATCAAAATGGAGATGAACCTCACAACATAGTATTAAGCAAAGAAAGCTAACATAAAAAACACAAGATGTATCATTTTATTTACATCAGGTGATGATGTGAATAAAGAAAACCAGCAAAGTGTTTACCATAAATAGCAGCATATTGGGTTATTGGGAGGAGAAAAGGATGTAAGAAGGGGAGTGATTGGGATAGGGACAAGGTGCAAGGGGGTTATTCTATTTCTCAAACTGTATTGTTTACAAATGTGTTCATTTTATATGAAATCATTGAGCAGTCCTTTGTTTTGCTTTCTAAGAGGTAGAGGGAAGAAACTTATATTATTTTAATTAATGAATGAATTATTATTTCATTATTATTTTGCATTATTGTCACTAATGTTTAAAAAGAAGTGCTTTATTATTTTCATTATTTTCGTTAATGTGTACTATTTTCATTAATTAAAAATTTAAAAGAAGTGCTTTAATAACCTTAAGGTACATTTGTAAATAAGGAAAAAATATCCATTGCCAAACCATGTTGATTCCTAGTGACTTGAATTCCAGTGTTATGAACTTGGACTTGATGTTTAAAACTTAGATTTAAAGCCCACACTTATGATCTATATGAATTTTTACTAGTTACATTCCTCTCAGTCTCAGCTTTATCTTTAAGTTGAAAGTCAAAACATTTTTTACAAGATAAACACATATCTTATAAGTCATTTTGAGGATTCAGTGGAGTAATGTTGATTTCAACTCAGAAATATTTAGGTTAAAGCCTGATCCTTCTTTCCAGTTTTATTGCTAATACTTTCAGTCAAGGTGCCATGGACTTTTACCAGAATCCCAAAGTCCTGATTCCAGTGTTTCAACTGCATTCTCACACTTAGTTTTCCCTTTATGGAGCACTTTGATAACAACTTTTCCTTTTAGCACTTTGCTTGAAAACCTTTCATACTGGATAAAGTTCCATTTCCTTAGCATAACAGAGTAGGCTGTTTTCCAATTCTATACATGACTTCCTCTCCATTCTTTGTTTTTTTTACATACCTGCCTCAAATCTATCCCTCCACCACAAGAACTTTTTGCAGTTCCTTATGCTCTTTTTACTCCATATCTTTGAACAAAGTGATCTCTGGTTGAAATGTGCCCTCTCTTTGTCTCTGTCTGACAAATACTTATTCATCCTTTCAGATAAAGCTAAAATTATCCTCTTGTATGAAATCTTTTAAGTTTCCCCTGACATATTCAATATGAACTTGTCTCAGTACTTCATAAGTATCTCTGCATAACTCCTCAGGGAATTTGGCATAGTCCATTAGTCTCTAGATTACTACTTGGTCATATTAGCACTTTGCTAGCATTTCCATAGAAGTATTTTTCCTCCTTCTCTAACAGGTCCAAGAACAAATGAAAAGGAAGGGATAAGGGCTGGCAAGCAGCAGGAAGGAAGATAAAAACTATGACTATGCTATTGATATGAGTCTGAGAGGTGTTTGTTTTTATTTTTGCTTTTGTTTTTTGCTTTACCTAGCTCTAGGCCCCACATTTTGTGCTATGTCACAGTATTCTCAAGAGAAGCAAGTGAAAAAGAGGTTGATGGATAACTGTGGTTTTACCACCAAACTTTAAGGAATTTAAGTGACACAGTACCTGAAAGAATAGAAATGAAAGTACAGCCAATCCAGGCTGGAGGCCTTTACACACTTAACATCAGGAGTTGATTTTGATGTTAGATACTCATATCTAATCTTTTCTAAACCATGTTACATTCCACTGTTGCCTAACTGAAGGAAGTGTCATTTGCTCTTAGAATGACACTCCTTTTATACTTGCCCTCTGAGTAATGTTCAGGGAAATTGGAAGCATTCTCCCATGAATAAATCTTGATCCTGCACAGATAGGCCATACACGGATCTGCCCTTATAAAAAGGAACTCCATCACCAACCTGTAATTTGGAGTGGGAAATTTGGAAACCTTTTAATAGATTTATGTTTTTGAAGCCAATTCATTTCATGATTCCAGAATTCTCACAATTAGCATTTACATTAGGCCTTTTAGGGAAGCTCAGTTTCAGCTAATTTGGAAGATAATTGCTTATTTCACCTAAATACTCACCTGGGGCGTGCAAAGTAAATTCTGGATGCCCTCTGTCATCCCCAATGATGAGACACAATTCTGTACATCCTGCAAGAGAGGAATTCACTGCCTTTACTGCCCTTTTCTCAGGATATTTGTACTACTTTTATATTTTTAACATTAAAAAAATAATAGACTTCATTTTTAGAGTCCTTTTAGGTTTATAAAAAATTGAGCAGATAGTACATCTCTCTCAGATACCTATACTTTCTCCTCTTCACATTTTCCTCTGCTACTAACACTTAGTCCTAGTGTGATAATTTGTTAAAATAATGGGCCAATATTGGCAGATTATTAACTAAAGTCCATAATTTACATTAGAGTTCATTGTTTTGTGTTGTACAATCCTATGGGTTTCGACAAATGCATAATGTCATGGATCCACAATTAAGAGTATCATGCAGAATAGTTCCATTGCCCTACAAATCTGTGTTCTACCTTTCCATTCCTTCCTCACACACCCCACCCTATGCCCTAAACTCCTGGGAAAAGCAGATCTTTTCCTTGCTCTATAGTTTTGCCTTAAAAAAAAAAAAAGTTTAATTTTGAGAGACAGCGAGCACACAGCAAGTGAGGGACAGAGAGAGAGAATCTGAAGCAGACTCCAGCCTCTGAGTTGTCAGAGAAGAGCCCAACTCAAACCCAAACTTTGGCTCAAACATAAGAACCCTGAGATCATGACCTGAGCTGAAGTTGAACACTTAACAGACTGAGACACCCAGGAACCCCTAGTTTTGACTTTTTCTGATTGTCATATAGTTGGATCATACAATATGTAGCAGTAATAAAAAACTTTGGAATTTCCTGAGTGATAGGGATTTTGGGAGCACCTTTTTTTTATTCAAAACAAGCTCCTTTCAACACTACCTGAGTTTATGCTAATAAGGTGACTTTTGGTAAAGCCCTAGATAGCTTCAGGATTGTTATTCCTCCTAGAGGAACCACCCATGTAATTAAAGGGTTGAAAATTTCAGTCTACTCTGGACCTCCAGGAAGGTGAGTGGGGCTGGAGATTGAGTTCAATCAATCATATTGATTATGACTTAATCAATAATGCTTATGTAATGGAACCTCCAGATAAACTCCTAAAGTATCAATTTGGAAAGCTTCTTGTTTGGCAAACATATTGAGGTTTTGTGAGGATGACACTCCCAGAGAGGTCTTAGAAGTTTTGTGTCCTTTTTTACTGTACTTTGCCTTATGCAGATCACTTTGGCTATTCCTGAGCTGTGCCTTAAAAGCATTCTAGTAAATTATCATATATACAAAGTGATTTGTGGGAACTCTGAATGTATTGCCGGTTGGTTAGAAGTACAGGTGAACATAGGGGAGAGGGAAAAAAAGAGAGAGAGAGAAGCAAACTATGATAGACTCTTAGTTATAGAGAATAAACTGAGGGTCGCTGGAGGGGATGTACTGGGGGATGGGCTAAATGAGTGATGGGCATTAAGGAGGTCACTTGTATTGGGCACTACATGTTTTATGTAAGTGATGGATCACTAAATTCTACTCCCGAAACCAACATTACATTATAGGTTAACTAACTTGAATTTAACTGAAAAAATAAAGAAAAAAAAAAAGTACAGGTGGTGTTAAAACTTCCTTGGTCCAAAAGGTGAGGGGCTTGTGTTGTGCCTGAATCGTGAGTCCCCAGAGACTTCCAAGGATCCGACACCAATGCAAGTACATAAGAGTCTTTATTACAAGCTTGAGCAGGGGCTCACCTGTCTACCGGCGCAGCGGCAGCAGGATGAAGCCTCGAACAATAGCGAGCAGGGTTTTTATGGGGTAAGGGACAACGGGGGTGTTACACTGCACCCGTTGTACACATAGCATCATCACAAAAGCACCAGTCATAATTGTACAGTACCATGGTAACAGTTTTGACCATTCAGTGTCTGTGAGGCGTCCGTTACCTTTGGCGCGACCCAATCATGACCTTTGAGAATCCTTTGAAAATGACCAATTATGAGGTGAGCTCATAGGGCCTATGTAGGGTTTTAGGCAAGAATCCTCAGTCCCTGACTCAGACCACAGGAATGTTACACATTTCTTTTGATTGGCTGATCTGAGGGTGGTCCGAGGATGGCTTCAGCTGAAGCTTTTCCTGGAACTGGGGCTACATGCAGCCAAGGTTGCTCTTAATGGAGGACTTAATTTCAGGCTCCTCACTTGCAAATGAGGAAATACCAACCGTTGTTTGATCTCAAACTCTATTAGGGTAAAAGGTCAGGGGATGAGCAACCTAGCTCCTCCTGGCTGCAGCAAGCCCCTGAGATGTAAATCTTTAGTGAACATTGTGATTAGAAAGGTCAAACATGTTCTTCAAGCAACTGTTAAGCAACCCCCACCTCTAACCGCAAAATTTTCACTTCTGTACACTGGCTTCACCCCTCTCCCTATATAAACCCTGAGCTATCGGTTGGCGGGGCGCTCTTCCAAGGACTTTTTGGGTGCTCCGGAGGGGCCATCCGGCTGGACTAAAATAAACCTGAATAACCAACTCCTTTTGTGTTTTGTGGGCTTTGTCCTTCGGTGATTCTCCTTTGGAAAGGGAGGTCTAACAGTGGCAACTTGAGACTTCAACTGGCTTCTGAAGTGAGAAACAGTCTTATGCTAACTCCAGGTAATTAGAATCAGAATTGAGTTGAATTGTAAGATGACCAACTGGTGTCTGCAGAATTAGAAAATTGGTTGATACCAGAAAAAACCCTGCATATTTGGTGTCAGAGTGTTGTGAGAAAACACAAGGCTAGCCCAGAAGTAGCCTTTTCAGACTGGCTTCTTTCACTCAATAATATGCATTTATAGTTCTTCCGCGTCCTTCCGTGGCTTGATAGCTCGCTTCTTTTTATAGCTGAGTAAACTTCCATTGCATGGAAATATTTGTTTATCCAGTCACTTTTTGAAGGATAATTATGAATAAAGCTGCTCTGAATATTTGTATGCAATTTTTTGGTGTGGACATAAGTTCTCACTTCACTTGGGTAAAGTCCAAGATAAGTAATTGCTGGATCTTATTGTGAGACTATGATTAGCTATGTAGGAAACTTCCAACATGTCTTCCACAGTGACAGACAGTACCACTGCATTCCCAGCATCATTGAATGTGCGCTCCTACTGCTCCACATTCTTGACAGCATTTGCTATTGTCAGGTTTTGTTTTGTTTTGTTTTGTTTTTAATTTTAGCTATTCAAATAGGTGTATAATAGAATCTCATTTTAAAAAATTAATGTTTTATTTATTCCTGAGAGAGCGAAAGAGAGAGCGGGCAAGGGAGGGTCAGAGAGAAGAAGATACATAATCTGAAGCAGGCTCCAGGCTCTGAGCTAGCTGTCAGCACAGAACCCAACACGGGGCTCGAATCCATGAACCGTGAGATCATGACCTGAGTCGAAGTCGGACACTTAACCAACTGAGCCACCCAGGCGCCCCTAGAATCTCATTTTTGTTCTAATTTAAAATTCCCTAATCACATATGATACTGAGTGTCTTTATATGCTTATTTGCCATGCAGATGGCAAATATTTGCATGGGGAAGTATCTGTTCAGATTTCCTGCTCATTTTTAAATTAGACTGTTGGTATCTTATGGTTGAGTTTTAAGTATTGCTTAGTATATTTTGAGTATAAGTCCTTTAGCAGTTATGTGTTTTGCAAATAGTTCTTCCAGTCTGTGGCTTTTCTTTTCACTAGCTTAACAGTGTCATTTGCACAGCAGAAGTTGTCGATTTTAATGAAGTCAAATTTTATCATTTTTTTCATGATTCATGCTTTTAGTATTGTTTTTAAAATATCATTGCCAAGCCCAAGTTCACAAAGATTTCCTGCTATGTTATCTTCCAGAAGCTATATAGTTTCCTATTTTATGTTTAGGTCTATAATACCTTTTGAGATAATTTGTGTGCAACTATAAGGTTTATGTTTAGATCCTTTTTTTTTTTTTTTTGCATATAGATGTCCAATTATTCTACCACAGTTCATTGAGAAGATCATTCTTTCTCCATTGTATTACTTTTCTACTTTGCCAAGGTTCAGTTAACTATAATGGAGAGTCTATTTCGGGGCTCCTTATTTTGCTCCATTTGTTCTGTAAAGTGCGTCTTCCTTCTGATTCTCTTTTAGATTTTCTCTTTGTCATTGGTTTTCTGCAGTTTTAATATGATATACCTATGAGTATATTTTTTAATATTTTAATACTAATCCTGTTTGGTATTCATTGAGTTTTACTGATGTATGTTTTGGTGTCTGCCATTACTGTTTGTTTTTTTTTTTTTTTTCCTGTGTGTATTACCTCAAGTATTTTCTCTACTCTTTGGTAAGCCCATCAAAATCATTTTAATTCCTTTTACAGTGTGTTTGATTTCTAGCATTCCCTTTGATTCTTTCTTAAAGCTCTATTATCTACCTATTCTTTCATGTTGTCCATCTTTTTTCTATTAGCATATTCCTCATATTTGTTTTATTTTTTTTAATTTTTTTTAATGTTTTATTTATTTCTAGGAGAGAGAGAGACAGCGTGAGCAGGGGAGGGTCAGAGAGAGAGGGAGTCACAGACTGAAACAGGCTCCAGGCTCTGAGCTGGCAGTCAGCACAGAGCCTGACGCGGGGCTCGAACCCACAAACTGTGAGATCATGACCTAAGCGAAAGTCGGACGCTTAACCGACTAAGCCACCCAGGCGCCCCATCCTCATATTTGTTTTAAATTGCTGGTCTAATAATTCCAAAATCTCAGTCATCTGAGTCTGATTCAAATTCTTGCATTGTCTTTCAAATTCTTTTTTTTAAATTTTTTTGTCTTATGGTTTGTAATTTTTTTTGTTGTTGTTGAAAGACAGACATGATGTATTGAGTAATAGGAACTGAGACAATTAAGTCTTGAATATCAGAGATTATATTGATTCGGGTTAGTACTGTATTTACACTTTGCTATAGTTGTAGGTATCTGAGGCTGCAAGCTTCTCCAGTGTTCCTATTTTTGTCTCTCTTGTTTGTTGTCTTTGGGATTCTCTAGAAACTTTTTAAAATTAAAAATAAACTTATTTATTTATTTATTGAGAGAGAGAGAACACAAGCAGGGGAGGGGCAAAGGGAGAGGGAGGGAGAGAATCCCAAGCAGGCTCCACATTAGTGAAGAGTGAGGCAATGAGATCACATTAGGGAGATCATAACTTAAGCAGAAATCAAGACTAGGGTACTTAACCTACTGAGCCACCCAGGCATCCTTTGGAAACTCTTAAATAGAGTCTAAGCCTTGTGATTCTATCACCTGTATCCTCGGTTATTGTAAAGAAGCCTTGTCGATGTGGTGGTGAAATGTAGGGAAGGAGAAGTCCTCTATAATCCTATGATTGATTCTCAGTGTTTTAGTGGGCCTGGGATGTGAATTTCACATGTGCTCCTCAGCTTTTATTTCTCTTTTAGGTCAGAGAGGAGGGCTGCGGCAGGCTAAAGTTTGGCTTTTCTGTTCTTTCATTTTAGGCAGGTAGCTTCTCTTGAGAGCTGGTGGACCCAAGCTCTGGTTATATTTCAGAATGTCCTTTCTCCTACATTTGCTGGTACATAAAGAGATTTCTCTTTAATTTTCAACATGAGAATGTTAGCGTTCTGGGGGGGTGGGGGGGGGCTGAATCATGAAAGTGTGTAGACCCATCTATGACAGGGCCTCTGGAAATGTTTAGCTCTCAAATTACTCCCTACTCAGCCTTCTTTATCAATTACAGTTTAGGTTTTCCTACCAGTTTCTGGCTGCAGTGTTTTTTGCTCCTGCTAAGCTGTGATTCTCTGTATTCGTGTTTTTAGGGTGTAGGTTTGTCCTGTGACATCAATTCTTTGAGGAACCCAAAAAAAGAGTTGACCTTTTAGTTTACTATTTTTTTTTGATATGATGATAGCAAGAAGTGATAATTTTCAAGCTATTTACATGTCAAAGCAAAAAACAGAAGTGAATTACCTTTTTAAAGATGTTTCTATAACAAACAGCCTTGTAAAAAGGAGATAATGTCTCCTCCCTGGAAAAAAAGGGCAGCTTTTTTATACCATTTCGAGATACAGTGCTTCCTTCCATATCAAATAGTAGGCGTGCTTGCTATCCAGAATTGAAAAGATAATATCTCTCTCCAGAGTAAAGGGCAGGCATGTTAACTACCCGTTATAAGAGACTGAGATTCCCTATGCTCAGGCGTTTTCTGTAATGTAATCCACTGTGTCCACAGCATCATCTGGCCCTCTTTTTGTCATTCTGTGGGAATTACATCTCATAAAAATCATGCAAATATGCTTATACTTTGTGACTAATTTTCTGTTTGCAAACAGAGAATAATGTCAGACCCTTCAGAGCTCCTGACACAAAACATACTTCAAAAATTGGAGAAAGATTTTCCAGATATTTTCAAGTGATGACATACTAAGAAGAATTCAGACAATTAATAGTATTCATATTGAAAAATTCCAGTATGTAGCATAGTGCAAGGTACAAAATAAATGCCATTTATATTAATAAATTCAGAAGCAAATATTGTGATGGTTAATTTTATGTGTCAATTTGGAGAGATTTTTGGATAAGATTAACATTTAAATCAGTGAACTTTGAGTAAATAAACTGCTTTTCATATTGTGAGTAGGTCTCCTACAATCAGTTGAAGGGCTGAGTAGAACAAAATGACCAGCCTTCTAGAGCAAGAGTGAAATCTTTAACAGACTGCCTTCAGACGTTATCTGGCCTACTGGCCTTAGCACAGCAACTGTACCATTAGGTCACCTGTATCTCAAGACTCCCAACCCACACTGTAGATTTTGGACTTGCTAGCCTCCATTCATCCCATGAGCCAATTCTTTATGACAGATCTCTTTCCATATATATCCACATCCTCTTGGTTCTGTTTATCTGGAAAATCCTGACTAATACAAATGTCTTGACAATATATGATACTGTGAGATATAATAGATGATTTGGAAATATAGATGGCATTTATGTTTACTTCAGTTCTTTAGCAAAAGAACAGTAAGATAACATATTGAAAACCTGAAAACTATCCAAGAGTGATTGACTTTTGGAAGAGTTTATGAACCATATGTTAACAAGAACTCACTTCATTTGGAACTTAAACTAAAGCAGGTTAGCTGGTTTCATAACCCCCAACTTTTTTTTTTTTTAAGAAAGAGAAAGAGAGGGAGAGAGAGCACAGCATGTGTGAGTGGGGGAGGGGAAGAGGAAGAGAGATGGAGAATTTTAAGTGGGCTCCAAGCCTAGTGCTGTGGAGGATAAGAGGCTTGATTTCATGACCTTGAGATCATGACCTGAGTTAAAATCAACAGTTGGACACTTAATCAACTGAGCCACCCAAGTGCCTACACCCTATTGTTTTTTATACATTTATGCATTAAATAGGAAGCTACTGAAGAGATGAATGCCCATTCACAACTCTTCTAGGTAACTACAGTCAATTTGAAAAACCAAAAAGATGAATTTTTTAAGTTAAAAATTTATGTATTTAGTGTGTTACTCATTATTTGATTTCTTTCTTCATGGGATTCCAAAGGGCAAATACCTGCATAGTGTGTACTTTGAATTGTAATTTGCTTATGTTGGCCAGAGGAATGGAACACAGTATCAGAATGAGACAGTGTTGAGCCACGGAGCATCAGACATGGCCGAGAGAACCAGCTGGAGGGCTATGAAATTGTGAAGCAGAATATCCAGAATTTTACAAAACTGTCAAATAAAAACTCTAACACTTCCTGGAGAAATAAAACTTTGGGAAATAAATTGTCATAACTATATTAGTACACATGAAATTGAAATATTTACATGAACATGACATGGATCTCACTGCAATTTTGCTTATCAAAGGCTAACTTTGATTTTAACAAATTCTTTTTTAATTGTACAAGATTCTTAACAAAATATTTCTCTTGAAATTTTTAGGCTCTGAAATTCTGTGCATCATTGCTCAGCTTTTAAGATCCCAATATACGGGTTTTATGATCATATCAAATCATAAAGAGTTACATTTTTGTGTTAATAAAAACTTAATGTTTACTTAATGTTAATTCAATCTTAAAATCTGTATTTTAGGTGCTTAAAACAAAAAGCTAATGATTCTGTTCTGAGCAATCAGCAAAGAAAGCATTCCAGTGCATTAAGTCACCTACTGAGAGTCTTCCAATTGCAATTTTTTGTTTTGATAACATAGAGTCAGTTGGTAAAATGAAACTGCCTTAACAATTATACTTATAGGGTTGTATAGAATTGTAATCACAATTTTTACAGTGACTTTACTCAGATACATAGAGTCATCTCATTCAATCTGATTGTCCTCATCCAAATTTAAATGTGAAATATCATTGATATATTTTTCCATATTTCTTGATTAGATCTATCAATGTTTCACTGTGGGGGAAGACTTCTGTTGTTTGTAACTTTAAATAATTACCCACATGGGTTACTGACACTTTTATTTGGGAAATGAGAGAGAGAGAGAGAGAGAGAGAGAGAACTAAACATAAAGGACTTGGAGAATAGTTCTGGCAATCAGTTCTAACAAATGTTTTCATTACAATTCTTACAAGATAATATGGCACACACTAAAGTCTAATTTGTAAAAAATAATGCAACAACATGTAATATAATCCATTTACAGTTTAAATTCAAGTTATTAAGATTAGACTTTGGTCTTACACTTTAAAGTTGATACTGGCACAAGTTAAGACTTTTGGGGATATTTGGGAAAAATAGTTTATTTTGCACGTGAAAGGACATGAGTGGCAAAGCTATAGACTGAATGTGTCTCCCCCAAATTCTTATGTTCCAATCTTATCTCCAATATAAGGGTATGGGGCCTTTTTGAGGTCATTAGGTCACCAGGGTGAAGCCCCCATGAATGGAACTAATATTCTTATAAAGGCAACCCCAGAGAGCTCCCTTGCCACTTCTGCCCAGCGAGGACACAGCAAGACAGCTATCTATGAACTCACCAAACACCAATTCTATCTGTGCTTATAATTTTGACTTCCCAGCCTCTCAACTGTGAGAAATAAATTGTGTTGTTGATAAGTCACCGAATCTATGTTATTCTTTTATGGCAGTCCAAACTAAGACATATTTAGTAAAGCATTTTTTAAAAGTTAAAATGAATTAGAATATTAATATAACTTAGAATCCATTGGGCTGGCAATGCCTCAGTGTCACATGCAAACTCTGTATGAACCTTTACACAAAACAACTATTTAACAGCCATGTAAATAGATTATAAGAAAATTGTTTAAATACTTACATCTTTACATGAGACTATGTTACTTACGCATAGTTGCTTTACCCAAATCAGTTACTTTATAGTGAACTGGATGGGGGATTTGTAGTTAAGAAATAAGATATTAAATTATTTTTACTTTTAAATGAAATAGATTCCCAACGGTGTGATGGTGGAGAGAAGAGTCCTTTTTCCTAAATATATATTATTCCACTATTTGGATCTTTTAGATTTGCTACTTATCTTATTATTTGCATTGTACCAGAGTTTCTAAACGCCTATATATTTTCATTAAATTTTTTTTAATGTTTATTTATTTCTGAGAGAGAAAGAGAGAGAGAGACAGAGTGAGCCAAAGGAGAGAGACAGGAGAGGGCCAAAGAGAAAGAGGCCAGAGTGAGAGACAGGAGAGGGCCAAAGAAAGAGGGGGAGGCACGGAATCTGAATCAGGCTCCAGGCTCTGAGCTAGCTGTCAGCACAGAGCTTGACACAGGACTAAACTCACAAACCATGAGATCATGACCTGAGCCGAAGTTGGACACTTAACCGATTGAGCCACCCAGGTGCCCCAAATGCCTACAGTATTTTCATAAAGATTTTTATCAAGAATGAAATGAGCTTGGGGCGCCTGGGTGGCTTAGTCGGTTGAGCGTCCGACTTTTGCTTAGGTCATGATCTCACGGTTCGTGGGTTCAAGACCCGCGTCGGGCTCTGTGCTGACTGCCAGCTCAGAGCCTGGAGCCTGTTTCAGTCTGTGACTCCCTCTCTCTCTGACCCTCCCTGCTCATGCTGTCTCTCTCTCTCTCTCTCTCCTAGAAATAAATAAAACATTTAAAAAAAAAAAAAAGAATGAAATGAGCTTGGCTCATAAACAAATAAAATATTACTTATTTCCCATTTCTCTATTTCTTGTAGGTTAATTTAAATCAGCATTTTATATGATTCTACTCAATGATTTCATGATAGTACTAAGACAGCTTTAAATGTACTTTCTTCTCGACTAAACCTTAGGTTTCTTCCCAACTATATGCCTCTAATCTCTTTTTTCTTAGAAAACTTGAGATTGCAAATCGTTTCTCTTTCCCTTTGAGACTTAAGTCTTTTATAAGCCAGGAATATCTTTCTCGAGGACCTGGAAGCCATGTTTTTGAAACGTAATCCTCACGGAAGGTATCATGTCTATTTCTAGCCTCTGTGGGAGGGTAGGCGCCTAACTTCAATAAGCACAAATTAGTCAACAATGATGGCTTAATCACATTCACCAACCTTCTCCATAATGATCTCCAGTACTTTTTCACTAGCTAACTGCAATGCTGAAAAACACCTGCTTTTGTTTCAAAGATTAGTTCAATCTGCTCCCCCATTGGTCTTAAATAAATTCTTATTATTTCAACAAGTGTCCATTATAAATTTTTCATTGGTAATACGGTGCAAGACCAGTCCTTTTACTTAACCTTTAAAAAATTACTAATCTGGGAAATTAATTTTAAAAGCAAAGGCATATTAGACAAAAAACAACACTGGAAAAACAATTTTTGTGTTTAACACTTGTGAAATACATTTTTGTCTCGTTTTTCCTCTTCCTCATTTTAAATTACATTTTTTGCCAGTGTGTGGATCTTGTCAATAACAGCTACCAATCTGTGATGATTTAATTTGTAAAATCTGTAATTTAGATGAATGATAAACCATGAAGAAACCATGAAGTTTTCAAAAAGAAGCTCATGAAAAAATCATTTTCTGGAAAATCCAGTGAGTGTTAAGTGAAGCTGAGTACTTTTGGCAAAATAAATAAATATGTACTTTACACTACTAATTGAAATCTTTTGATTCATCTCTCAAAAGGCCCAGCAGAATAATCTCCCTATTAATTGTAACTGACACAGAAAAGTTACAACTTTCAACTGTGGCCGGTCCTTGCCATTTCCGGTCGTTCCCCTCTCCCCCATTTGATGAAATCTAAATTGTCCAAACAATGGCTGGTACTCAGCAAGAGCCATTTCTTTCACTCTGTGAATCTGTATGACCCTTTCCTTCTCATAAAGCCCTATAATCCATTTCTTCCTTCTTTTACAAGTTCAAATGCTCTTTAGGAACCTTTTCATGTAGGTCATTGTTGAATAAAGACTTGTAACGATCATGCTCTACTTGATTTTTTTTCCCACAAAAGGTATTTCTGTGCAATATATTGTTCTTATAAAATCTGATTTGTATATATGTTATGTATATTATATATTAAGGCATATATATTATGTGTTATGTTGTGGTGTTAAAAAGTGTTACATTGCAGTATAAATATTTTTACCTTTCCATACATAAGATAGAGAAATGTAAAAGAAATAATCCTCAGCTACTATTTCCAAAATGTTTTTGGCAGACTAACTTCAAGAGGAATTTTGATCAGATAATTTTGAGAAATACGGTGGATTTACACCCAGGAGCTCCAGAATTGCAAGATTTTATCACAGGCCAAATATGATACTATTTGTAGGTCACAGAGACTTCAGCTGAAGGCAGTACGAAGTTAATACTATGAACTAGATAGAACTGATCAGGGAGCATAAGGCAAGCAGTGGGTAAAGTATGTTAGCAGCCCCTCCAAGCCCCCCAAGTCAGATATGTGTGCTATTACTCAGGTACTCCTGGATGCCCAAGGACAAAGGAAAAGGAAAGAAAATCAATGGTTAACTGATAGAGGTCATAGTCATGCAGGACATGAGTATCCATCAGTTTAAAAATATCTTAGTAAATTACAAGAAAAAGGCAATCTTACCAATACTCTAATCTGTAGTAAGTCCCTACTGTCTTAATAATAATGTTATTCTAGAGAGAAAAACAACCTTAGTTTGACAATAGCTAGGCCTCCAGTAATATGTAAGTTTTCTTTAGCATATGGAAATTCATTTAAGAAACTTCCTCTCATCAGCAAATCTAAAAGGCAACTGATGGAATGGGAGAAGATATTTGTCAAAGACATATCAGATAAAGGGTTAATATCCAAAATCTATAAAGAATTTATCAAACTCAACACCCAAAAAACAAAAAATCCAGTGAAGAAATGGGCTAAAGACATGAACAGACACTTCTTCAAAGAAGACATCCAGATGGCCAACTGACACATGAAATGATGCTCAAAATTACTCATCATTAGGGAAATACAAATCAAAACCACAATGAGATACCACCTCACACCTATCAGGATGGCTAACATTAACAACTCAGGCAAAAATAGATGCAGAGAAAGAGGATCTCTTTTGCACTGCTGGTGGGAATGCAAACCGGTGCAGCCACTCTGGAAAACAGTATGGCGATTCCTCAAAAAATTAAAAACAGAACTACCCTACAACCCAGCAATTGCACTACTAGGTATTTATTCAAGTGATACAGGCATGCTGTTTCAAAGGGACACACACACCCCAATGTTTATAGTAGCACTATTAGCAAAAGCCAAAGAATGAAAAGAGCCCAAATGCCCATCGATGGATGAACAGATAAAGAAGATGTGGTATATATATGTGTGTGTGTGTGTGTGTGTGTGTGGTATATATATATACATATATATATATAGTATATATATATATACTAAATGGAGTATTATTCGGTAATCAAAAAGAATGAAATCTTGCCATTTGCAACTACGTGGATGGAACCAGAGGGTATTATGCTTACTGAAATTAATCAGAGAAAGACAAATATCATATGACTTCATTCATATGAGAACTTTAAGATACAAAACAGATGAACATAAGGGAAGGATGCAAAAATAATATAAAAACAGGGAGGGGGACAAAAACATAAGAGACTCTTAAATATAGAGAACAGATGGTTGCTGGAGGGGTTGTGAGAAGAAGGATAGAGTAAATGAGTAAGGGGCATTAAGCAATCTACTCCTGAAATCACTGTTGTACTATACACTAACTTGGATGTAAATTAAAAAACAAATTAAATAAAAATTAAAAAAACAGAAACTTTCGCCCTACTTTACCTCCCCCAATTCCACAGCATATAATCAATATCTCTTCACAACCCTTGTGCAGCTCTTTCTGCCCATGGGTCATTCCTGTGCTTTAATAAAATCACCTTTTTTGCACCAAAGATGTCTTTGAGAATTCTTTCTTAGCCATTGGCTCCAAACCCTGATCACCTCAAAACCTTATTAGAACTTGCCCAGGACTGAACTCATCTCATCATCAGAGCAAGCTCTGATCTAGCCACGATTTATATCTGTCTTTTAAAAACGCCAATATTCATCTTTTAGAGGAACTGTTTAATTCTTTTTGTTGTTTGTGTTTAAATTTCAGCTTACATTTAAAGTTCTTTATTTTAAATAAAACCTGGGAAAATATTTTGGAAAATATTACTTTAATATTGTTAAGGGAAATGATCTTTTTACACACGTTATGATCTTTATTCATAAAAAGAGAAATATAAATAACATTTTATGAAATATCTTCCAATATTCCTTGCTTATAAATTTAGGCAATTATTGAAATCTACAAGGGACATTGGGTCAACTGTAGCAAATTTAATCACATCAATGCAATAGTTTTAGAAAATGGCCCCTTTCTTTGCAACACTCTAATTTCTTCTTCTCTTTCTCCTCCTCTTCCTTCTTCTTGAATACTGTACTTTCTTTTCCCTAATGCAGTCTTCATACATCTCCTCACAATTCCCAATGCATTCTAGATATTGTATAGTTGATAAGATATATTTGTGAGTTGATTAATGCTTTTCCACTTTCTAAAGGAAAGCATTTAATAATGTTCATACTGTTCTGATATAAAAATTTGCATACTTTAAAATGAATATATGATCACTATGTATACTTAATCATTATTTAAATATATAAAATTTCATCATAAATACCATCAAAATAAATACATATTTTTACTTACCATTTGTGGTACTAAAAATAATAAGCAAACACTTACAAATGTTACCTATATTACGAGCTTTTCTACAATTCAGCTAAATAAACCCTTTTGATTGAGCTGAAATTGAGACTATTTTTCAATGCCATAAATAATGCTTAAATATTCACGATCCTGCTAAGATTGCTGTAAAAATAATACGTGAAAATGAGTGACTTGCTTTAACAGAGCACTTTGTAGTGAGATAAGATTTTAAAGCACAGTATAGCGAGAATAGTTATTAAAAAGACATTGAAGCAAAACCAAATAGGAAGAATTTATGCTCCTGAGTGCTTTGGTGAAATCCTTTCAGTCGTGTTGAAGCAAGATTGAGTCTATGCTTTCTCAGTTCTGTATGTCAGGTAAAACATAGCAGGGGGCGAAATGAATTCATCTTTCTGTCTTCAAGTAAACTAAAAGCAATTTTTGTCTTCCCATGTGGTCACTTGAGGTGCTTGTCATGTTCAAGCTAATGATATCAGGCACCCTCAGGTTGTTTAAGTATTCATGAAGTAATTAAATTCTCATTAACATATAAATAAAAGAAAACTGAAAACAAGTTTAGCAGGCACCTAACATCTGTTCTAATGCTTTTAAGTATTAAAATGTGCCACACACAGAAGGAAAAGTGCATTCTGTTCTGGGAAGTATTTTGCATAGATTATTTATAGAAACTGTAATTAAACTGATTTGGCATATTAAAAAAAGTTAACAGCAGAACATTATTTAGATCATTTGTTGGTCTCTGTCACCTAAATAAGGAATTAAAAATAGATATGGGAAAAGAAAATTGGGTTTTGTTTGTCTTCCATTTCAGATAAAATTATAAGAATAATTGAAATTTATTTCCATCCTGAAACAAGATGGTTAAATTTCAGTCTATACAGGCAATCCAACCAAAAGCCCTTTTCATGGTAAATTATAAAATGGCTTGGGTGCTTGTCCAAATATGTTACTTAAATCCATAAATTTATCTTACTCACATATACAGATGATTTCCTTTTTAGTGCTTTTTATATATGGATGTCAAATGGTAAAATGAAATTGATTAAAGAATATTTTACCTTTTGTTATTGTCTGATGTCATGTTATTTGCCACTTATACTACATTTTTTTCTTGCTATGTATTATATTTTAAAATTTCAGATATCCCATGGGGTGCCCGGGTGGCTCAGTCCATTAAGCATCCCACTTCATTTCAGGTCATAATCTCATGGTCCCTGAGTTCAAGGTCTGCATTGGGCTCTCTGCTGACGGTTCAGAGCCTGGAGCCTACTTCAGATTCTGTCTCCCTCTCCCTCTACCCGTTACCTGCTCATATTTGGTCTCTCTCTCTCTCTCTCAAAAATAAATAAATATTATTTTTTTTTAAATTTCAGATATCCCGGGGCGCCTGGGTGGCTTAGTCGGTTAAGCGTCCGTCTTTCGCTTGGGTCATGATCTCGCGGTTCGTGGGTTCGAGCCCCGCGCCGGGCTCTGTGCTGACTGCCAGCTCAGAGCCTGGAGCCTGTTTCAGTCTGTGACTCCCTCTCTCTCTGACCCTCCCCCTGCTCACACTGTCTCTCTCTCTCTCTCTCCTAGAAATAAATAAAACATTAAAAAAAAAAAATTAAAATTTCAGATATCCCAAACCTTTTGCTATTTCCTAATCTTCCCAAACAAATTTGCCATTCAAATAAAGTAAATTCACTTATCTAAGTTGGATTTATTAAAACCTGTATGTTCACTAATATAAGGATGCATGAGAAAACATGCATGACAAAACAAACTATGAATGGGAATTATAGAGGAGGGAAAGAAATTTTCTCTCTACCCTTCTAAGGTTTTGCCTGGGACCCTTGTATCAAATAAAGATTGATAGGAGAAAAACACTGCCTGCAGGGGACCAGTCGGGGAGCATAGCAACAGTCCACATGGAAATGTTAGCTTGACTATGAGGATATCGGGGACAAATAAATTTTTGGAACCAGATTCTGGGTATGTTTTACAGATGATGGCAATGTTGTTTGGGACACAAGAAAGAGACAAGTAAAGGGAAAATCCAAGGTTATTTTTTCCTGAGAAACTTAAAGAATGGAGTCATCATTTACTGAGATTAAGACTATGGGTGGAGTAGCATTAGGGATAAGTTCTGAATGTGTTGCATTGAATTGTTTCTTATCCAACCAAGCACGTCAATCAAGTAGGCAGCTGAATATATGCGACTGTTTCAGAGGCAAGATTCAGACCAGTGATATAAAACCTGGGAGGCAGCAGAAAACTAATGGCATTTAAAGCCATTATTCTAAAGGAAATCACAAATAAAATGAATGTAAATAGAGAACAGAAGAGGCTCTAGGGCTAGGCTATCGAGCACACCAAAACTGTAAGGTCAAAGAGGTTAAAAGAAATGGCCCATGGGGTCAGAAAAAATACCAGAAGAGTGTGACTTCTCAGAAGCCAGGTGAGAAACGTGAAAAACGGGTTTCGGGCAGAGGAAATAATTAACACTGCCTAAGGCCAAGTAAGGTGAGGCCTGAAAATTTGTTATTGAATTTTGCAACATTGAGCTCATTGTTGATTTTGATTAGAGAAGCTTTGTGGAAAGGGTTTGGGTTAATGACTGATTGAGTGGGATAAGAGAAAATGTCGAGAGGAATTTGAAACAGGGAATGAATATAGACAACTGGGGATTAGGTTTTAAAATGTAATATATTAACACGTCTGTTTTGTGTAAATCATGTGATCTGCATAGAGAAGAACTTAGATCACAACCGCTTGCCTAAGTAGAGCCTCTGGTGGTCCCAGCACCGCCAGCAACAGCTGTGCCTTAAACAGAAAATTGAAAATTTACATTTATGGACTCCAAACCATGAGTGAAAACAGCTTCTTTATTTTAGCATAGCAATCCATTTCTCCTTTTCGTCCTTTGAGGCATGACTTTTTCCTCCTTTCTTTTCAATGTCTTTAGTACACAATTCCCTGGGTTAAATCCTTCCAGACGAAATATCTAACAGCTTGTTTTCCTGAATGGGCCTGAATGTTATCATTGATAATTGTGGTTTTCATCTTCATACCTTGCTTATGTTTCCTTTTTTCTAGAATGTTCTTGTAGTTTTGTTTTCACTTCTAAATTTAAATTTTAGAGTACCTTTAAGGAATCTGTTACTCTATTTTTGTGTTTGTGATGGTTTTCCTGGTAACACCACACAGGTCACGTGGACATTTCCTTCTCCAAACTTGAAAGACAGTCATTAGTTGAAATGTATAACACAACAGTCACATTGTATACATATTAGCTACTTTCTCCAGGAAATTATTGTTATCAGATAATAAGATCTTGTACCATATAAAATAGCTTATGTAAGATAGCTAACAGTTGGTATATCCCAATTTGCTTTAGACTGTCATCTCAAGGATTTTAGTAATTCAAAGACATTATGTGATGATATTTGTCCAATCTCAAATGAAATATTCTCCCTGGAGTTTCCTTCTTCTGAGATACTAATAAGAAATTCTGTCAAGATAGTATTTTCCTTTACTACATTAAGTCTAATCAATTTAGCTATGTCTGATCAATAAATATTATTTTTCCTAAAAGTCTTTAAGGGAATAAATTGACTGATAGTTATTTCTTTCTTATTTGGGCAGTCTCCATGATATACCCACTGGATTCCTACATAGCCACTCTCTGCATTTCCCTTACCAGGGAAATGTAAGAAATTAAATATTTTATAGACAATACCCAAGAATGGAGGGTGACTTGAGAAAACTAAATGCTGGTCTTCCTACTGCCTACCCACTGTACACCAGCAAGCTTAATTTGATGTGAACATGTGAAGATTGTTATGGGCAGTTTGCAAGGTGATCTTTCCCCAAAGTCTCAAATATTTAGGTGGGAAAAACCCTGTGTCATAAGAAATGCTCCAACCCATCTAACAAGTCTCTTACCTTAGGACCAAAACTCATAGACAGGTCAGGCTGTGATTCAGATCACTATTCCTAAATTCTCTTTTTTCTCCTCCCTATAATCTCTATGATCCGAAATAAAGGTAAGTCTCAATTTGCATTCTTCTTGACTTCTTTTAGACGAAACTGCATAGTTAGCCCAGTCAGTCATTTGATAAACTCAAGAGAAAATTTTGTGGTCAAAAAACTTAACTTTGAGAGTGATGATTTATTTATTAGTGGCTTTTTCCCACCCATACTCCCTAAACAACTGGTTCTCTACAATAAATAATTTTGCCCTCTGAGGATACTTGATAATGTCTGGAGACATTTTGATTGTCACAATTTGGGGGATGTTATGGGTATTTGCTGATAAATTTTCTTCAATGCACAGGATATCCCTCAATAGCAAAGAATCATCCAGCAAAAATGTCAATAGTGTTGAGGTTGAAAAATCTTTTCTAGATACTATTACCTTCTCTTAAGATTAATAAATACATTAATGCATAATGATAACCTTTTTTACTTAATGGATAATAAGATACATCATTTGTTTTTTATTCATGTATGTATGTATAATTTATGCATTTTTGTCTAATATAGCTGAAACATGGATGTATCAGAGTGATTATAATGTACTACTCTTTTTGGACAACCAGTGTCTTAATTTGCAATATAATTCAGTAAATATTTACTACACATTTATTTTGTGTAACTATTCCTGGAGGAACCAAATACATGCATGTCTAAATGAAAGCTTCCTTCAATTTAAGGGCTAAAAACCAGTGAGACCTAATCCAATAAGAACTATAATTAAGGTTTTAAAAAAATTCTTTGAAAGGAGAGGGGAGCAAAAGATTCATTCTTGCTGGGAAGTTATGGAAAGGTCTTATTCAAGCAGTAAGATTTAAGCATCCTGGAAAATAATGTGAAAGTATTCAAGAAAAAGAACATGTTGACAAATGCAGCAATCTAAATTCCACGGTAAAGATGAGTTAATTCTAATCATCTTAACTCATTTAATATGCTTCATATGAGAAGTGAGGATTAGAAGAGATTTAAAGGATATTTGAAAAAGGTAAATTGTCATCTGGGTATTGGAGATTGTCTTCAAGCATATGTTTGCACATGAAAATATGCATGGAAAATGGAAGCAAACTTGGACATGCATAGAAATGGAATATTTGAATTTCAGATTGGTTGTTTTACATGTGGTACACTAATAAGTATTCCTCTTGCATTTTCTTTGGAAGAGCAAATTGAAAGCATTTGTCTAATCAACAAAATAGGTACATCTTCCATCTTGTATTTTCTTGTAGACCAAGAATTTGATTTAATCACAGATTAGTAAGCTGTGTTTGGTTCTATCCATACGTAAGTCTGATTTTATGGTCTTTGGAAACTTTTTGTTAAGATATTGCTTACTTTATACAGTGAAACTACAAAGATACAGCTAAAATAATTCATTTATATAAATTAGTGTTTCTATATTGTAAACTTTGAAAAGCAGGGTAAAAGGAAAATGTTTTCTTTTTGTATTGTTAAAGGCCAGTAGAACCCCATTAGCAATTGTCTCAAAGGTCAATAGGCTGTGTCCATAAACGCAAATTTCAATTATCTTTGACACACTCAGCAACTGTCAGCTTATTTTATATATTATGCTTCACTATTCAAACTAAAAACGAAACACAACAAAAACAAAACAAAACAGGCACTTGTAATGTTCATCCATTAGATTCTTCCTAGATAGGAGAACCTATAAGCTAATTTTAGCCTTGAGGAAAATTTTAAGGCATATTTGTTTATTTTGTATTATATAATTTGAGACAAAAAATTGCTTATCAACTTTAGTTTGCAATCTGAAAATTTTAACATTAACACTATTGTATTTGTTATTTCAATGATCTGTTTTCAAAATTGTTGAATCAGCTTTTGAATACTGAGATTTGTAATATTAATATTAAAAGTGATGCTAAATAAATTTAATCATGTCCACATGAAAATATGTTTACAGTTAAATGCTACATGAATTAAAATCTGTATCCTTTAAGCAATTTTACTGAAGAAAACATTTTAATAATAACCACTAGTTTGTATATACCTAACATAAACTTCATATTGATTTAAATGATTTTAGCACAAAATATTTGGTGAGATCAGAAAACAGTCATCTCTGAATGTCTATATAAATCTTCTAGGCTCCACAGAAAGATACTTATAATTTTGAAATATCAGTTTCTGGGACAATCAGGATGATATTTTCTCAAATATGTGTGACTTGTGACACCCAAGACATTTCTACATATGACTGGCAGAGTTGGCTCATTCCTAGTCAGTCCATTTATTCTGATATTCAGTGACAAATACTGAACACAGTAACTGAATTACTCAAGTATATATGTTACCTGTTCATGACAGAAATTAACAGATGTGCCATGATGTGGACATTTGTTCTACGCATATACTGTGATTGATGTTGCCAATAAAGGCACACTAGCTTTTCAGGTCACCAAGTGAACATTTCATATTTATGTAACAGAATCAAGAGTTCCTGAAAATAAAAACTATACCATGAAAACAATTCAACATCTCTGGAAGCAGGCTAGTTCTTTAATGAGTAGAATATTTTTAAGCATTTTTTTTTTTTTTTGCAACAGTAAAGGTGAGGTAGCAAATAGTGTAAAAATTAGCCTTAGTAGTTTAAAATAATTAACTTCGAACCAAATGGCAACTTTGAGGCCTGTGAGTACCAGCCTCAATGGAGTGGCTTGGTAGTAATTATGTACCATTTTAGCACAAGACTTAAGAAAGTCATTTTAAATGAAATTGATCATAATCATAAAGTAGATGGGAAAAAAAAGGATTTGAACTTTTAGTCTTAGTGACTTTCCATTAGAAGCAGAAGACCTTTTACAATAAAGGCTTTCTTATTTGCCATTTATAGAGGATCAAATACCCTCTTCCTACTTACTGTCTTACTATTAGGCCTTGTTATTGGAATATGGTTTTCATGAATATTTCAGAGCATTAACTCTGCAGGTTCTCCATTATCAGGCATGTTTGCTAGAAACATGAATAAGGCAACTCGAATTTTCAGCATTAGAGCTCATGTGGTCATTCAAATTTGAGGAGGTCTTCATTTCAGACTAGAACTTCCCAGCTGACAGAACTGAGTACTTACTTATAGACTAGGTTAGAGTGTGAAAAGGGGGCATTTTTCTTTCTATTATGTGTAAATCTGAAAAGCAGTAAAAGATATTTTATCTTCCTGGATAATTTTATAGTTCCTAAAACAAATAATATTTTGTCATTTAAAATGTGTGTATGCATAAATATGCAAACATATACACACATGCATATATATACATACTCACGTATGTATGTACACAAATATGCATGGAGTATATTAGGGATAATTGTGATACTAAATAGATGTTTCTGTTTTGTTCTCATTCAAAGCCCTTTATTTGAGTAAGATGGAATGGATCTATTGAATTTTCACATGTTCTCTTCTTATCCACAAATTTTTCAGAGAAACCATCTATGTTATGCTCAAGTATCACCCATAGCTTCAGACAGGAAACATAAATTGCACATAATTTATACATGTTATCTAATCAAAGCACTAATGTTACTGTTTTTCCAAATAAAGTATTATAATTTGGGCCCACCTCTAAATAATAAGTGACTTACAATGAATAAAATGGCACATACATAACATGCTTAAAATATATTTAAATTATTTTATTTTTTATTATTTTAGTCATCAAACTAAGCATGTAAGCACAATTTAAAATAGCATTTCTATAAATGATATTTCTTTAGAATATTTTTTCAGAGATGTATGGAAATAGTATCAGAATACCATTGCCTCAAGCTTGTATTTTCTTATGACAACTTCAGAGTTGAGTAAATTTTAATGAACACAAATAATAATACCCATACAATAAAATAAATTAAAAAATATCTGGCTCAAAGCAGTTACCTTAAACTTAAGTGCATTTTCTTAGAATACTAGAAAAATAAAGCTCAGAATTGGTTGCAAATAATTTAATTTGTAGTTCATGAAAGGCAAATTATATTTTCCTTTATAAGTTTTTGCTTTTCCTGAGTGTTTACTTTTTCTATATAAGAATATATGTTAAATATATTAAAGATACACTTAAAAAATGGTTGGCATTTATTACTACACTTTTAAAAGTAAGTCTTTCATAGTTAAAATAATCTGCAAGTCTATTGGGCTTTCACTGTATAAAGTTCTACTAGAGGCCAGAACATTCATTGACTAAAATTCATGAAATTATGTATAGGCTTGAATCTTACTGGCTTCTCTGTGACTCTATGAGTAACACATATTGCAGGTAAATGTATGCTATACTATTCATTTATATAAGTCAGTATAATTTGTGGTTAATTGCAGAAGTCTAAAGTGAGTTAAGTGGGTACAAAAGCTTGTTCCATCACACATTAGCTCTTTATAAGGAGTTACCTGCAAATATGGAAAAAGAAAAGGGTAAGATTATATTGTCTCCTAAACAAAACACTCTTATTACATATATCCATCGCCACATTGAGAAAAAGGAAGCTAGAAAACTAGTTCTTAATGTTGACTAGCTGTATACAAAACTGAAAATTATATTACTAGAAGAGAGAGAATATTGGAAGACACCAAGTATTTCAATATTCATATTTCTAAGAAACATGCTTATGGTCTTAATTTTAACTTTATGCATTGTGTATTTATTTTTATTTATGCAAGATGAGCATTTAGGTCTCTAGCATATCACCCTTTTCCATTCTCCCACAATCTTTCCAAAACAGTGAAATTATACAGTTTGTTTGCATCAATAATCAGTATGTGCGTTACTACAATAATGCAAACATTATCCCTATGTGAGCAATATCAGAGAGGAAAGTCTTTCTTTCACACTTTATTTTCCTGGACTTGATAAGTCACTCTCTGCGTGCTTACTTAGCACAATTACTCTAATCAGTCACCCTCAAGTTCTCCAAACAAAATGTGAATGTCAGTTATTCTGTCAATTTCATCTATAAGAGGACATGCTCCTAGAGTAATCAGTCCTTTTGCTGCAGTCAGGAGTGACCGCATTCCAGGTCTTCAGCATAGAAATCATGTAATATCCACTTGATCATCCTATTGGGAACCTGTTCAAATCTTCACAATATGGATCTTTTGTTCTCAGGATCTCAGGAGTTTTCTCTGTTGCTTTATTTCCTACTGTGGTAAAGCAGCTTCTTGAGAATGTGCCTGTGTGTTTACATGTCTAAATATGAGACCTTGTTTATTTTAAAGTGTCTCCATTTTTTTTTAATAGTGATTGAATATTTAACTAGCTATAGAATGCATAGGATAATATTTTACTCTGATTTAGGAATAGTATCAACATTTGGAAAGTGAAATTTTATTCTTTATTGAGTCTTTGTTTAGACTCTCTCTCTTTATATGTGTGTGTGTGTGTGTGTGTGTGTGTGTGTGTGTATAAATTCCTTTTCCTAGAGGATTTTATATTTTTTATCTTTGAAACTTAAATTCTGAAATTTCAATTGATCGGCTTTAATGTAAATATTTTAGTCATATAAGTGTTGAAAATATATATTAATTTAAGGAGAAAAAAAAACATGTGATAAACTAGGGGAAAAACTGGCAAGCAACTATCCATAAAAGGATAGACTCAGTCATAATAAAAATCAAGATGTTTCAAGTCTTATATAACACATTATTCTTTTGGGATTTAAACTTCTTTAGTTTATAGAACAAGACGGATGGTGTCCCATTCTTTTTTAAAAATATCATCATATTAGTATCAAAAAGCTTGCATCTTAAACCTATATATTGAAGTACTAAAACACCAATGTTAATGAATCATCTCCAGCATGATATAAAAATTATAAGACATTGAGTATTAACTAGTAAGCAGATTGCAAATAAGGTGATACATTAATAAATACTCCTTTAATAGATGTAGAGTAGATCATTTGATGAATTTCACCAAAGATTAAAACTCCTAATAAGGTGATCGATCATCTTGGCAATCACACTTTCTCTAGTAATCTGAGGAACTCTAAGAATTTTAGCTTGTTTGATCTGTATCTTCAGTATAAAACATATGTTTATTCAAAATCAACACAGACCATCACATTTAGTTTTGAAGCTTTGAAGAAATTTCCATTAAAATCCAAGTAGTATGGCCTTTCTAAACATGACCTCAAAGTTAGAAACTTTTAATTAAATTGAGTGATAGTGTTGACTGCTATGGTAGACACTATTGGTTGCTTGCTCAAAGCTTTTTGTCTCCACTATTTCAAATCTCATTATTAGATATTCCTTGGAATGCACATCTTAGTCACTGAGACCCAAGAAGCAGCCTGATGTGAGGCTTGAATTCAAGAACAGAGATCATGACTTGACCTGAAGTCAGATGCTTAACCAATTGAGCCAGCAGGCACTCCCTGAACATTTTTATGTTTACAGAAGTGTGCCATAATAAAGATGGATTAATCTTGTCAGAATGCTCCTGCCACCACTGCTAAACTCCCAGATTTTGCTGGAAAATATCATCACCAATGTTTGCTATTACTGCTTTTAGAAACAATGACTAATACTGTTGCTAAAGAATAGGGATATGAAACATTTTAAGCCTATCAATTTTCTTTTACATTTTTTAATGTTTATTTTTGAGAGAGAAAGAGAGAGAGTGAGCACGTGGTGGAAGGGCAGAGAGAGGAAGACACAGAATCCAAAGCAGGCTCCAGGCTCTGAGCTGCCAGCACAAAGCCCTATGTGGGACTTGAACTCATGAACCACGAGATCATGACCTGAGCTGAAGTCGGATGCCTAACCCACTGAGCCACCCAGGTGCCCCTCAATTGTGTGTGTGTGTGTGTTTCTTTTAATCATTCTTACAAATAGAATAGAAAGTCCAAGTCTGTTAGCAAAGTTGGGAATTTTCTATAAATGGAACCACTCAGGTTACTTTGTGTGTTTTCTAATATTTGGAGTTGCTTAACATTTTTAAACCAATTAGTAAGTGCATATATTGTCACCTCATTATGATTTAAACATTTTTATTTCCATGATGACTAATGCTATTGAACAATTTTTCACATTCTTCCTCATCATTTTCATATATTTTCTTTTGTAAAATGTTTGTTTTGCTCATTTTATTGAGTTGTCTTTCATAATTGAGTTGCAATAGTTCTTAATATGTTTTGGCTCTAAGTACTCTTCCAGTCTTTAGAATATCTTCATTTCTTTAATGGTTTCTTTTAACAAGAAAAAGGTTGTAATTTTTGGTTAAGTCTAATCTATCCTTTTTTCCCCCCCTTTTATAGGTATTTCTTTGACTGGTTTAAGAAGTACTTACCTACCCAGAAGTCATAAACATATTTTCTGAAACACTATGCTTTTGGTTTTTACATTTATGACTGATTTATCTAAAATTGATTTTTTATTTCTGTGCAGTGTGAAGTAGAAGGTGTCCCCACCCCCCATATTGATGTTGTAGCACCATTTGGTGAACAGATTTTCTGTCCCCCAGTGATTGCTTGGCATCCTTGAAAACTATTGGGCCATCTATATGTAGGTTTATTTCTATACTTCTCTACTGCTCCATTGATCAAGTTGTCTATCCTTTTGGCCAGACCATACTATACAAATTACCGTAGCATTATAAAAAATCTTGGATTCCTTCATTTTTGTTCATTTCTCCCAATTGTTTTGGATATTCTTGACACTTTGTCCATTAAAATAAGTTTCAAAATCACCTTTTTGACTTTTAGAAATCGATCCAGCTTGTATTGTGACTGAGATTACATTTATGTTATAATTCAATTTTGGAAGAATCAATATCTTAACAATATGAGTCCTATAATTCATGTTATACACTGTGTTAGTTTATTACTACTAGGATTTTTTAAGTATAATAAAAGTTATTAAATCTAAAAAAATAATATATTGCACTAAGCTATTTGTATAAAGATAAGTACTGAAGTATTATTCATAATATTTATAGCCTAGCACCAACTAAAATCAATAGTAGGAAAAAAGTCAATAGTAGAATGTTTAACTTTGTTTCAAACATTGGTATTATAGAATAGTATCAATGTGACACATGATGGTATTAGAATAATTTTGTGCAAAAATAGGGTCATGATATATTCATATGAAAAAATACATGAAGTAAAACAATATACTATGTACACTAGGATCTAATTTTTATAAACACATATAACTGTTGACTACCTACCAAAATATGACTCACTTTGATGTTTAGCTTCTGTTTTTCTCCCCCCTATTATATGCATTTTGTATATTATAAATTCTTTTGAGGCACCTGGGTGGTTCAGTTGGTTAGGCATCTGACTTTGGCTCAGGTCATAATCTTATGGTTTGTGAGCTCCAGCTCCACACTGGGCTCTGTGCAGACAGCTCAGAGCCTGGAGCCTGCTTGAGATTCTGGGTCTCCCTCTCTCTCTGCCCCTCCCCTACTCACACTCTGTTTCTGTTTCTCTCTCTCAAAAATAAATAAACATTAAAAAAACCAATAAATACTTTCAAATTAAAAGTATTTTTACTTTGCAGAAAGAAGTTATATTAGTGCATACATTTTTAGTCACCTGTTTGCTAACTTTTTAACCTACAATTTCTAATAGAATAAAACTATAAACTCCCTAAAATGTTAAGCACACCTCCCACATATATTTCAGTTTCATCTGTTGAATGAAACCTACACATCTCATGTACAATAGGTGACAGCAGTTTTCTAAATTAGCTGCATACTTATAGATCTGCACAACTTTCTATACTTTCTATTTGTAAATAATTTTATATGAAAAACTATATTCATATATATGCAGATAATCATGTTTCTTTTGAAACACCACTTTCTGTCACCTGGCAGAATTAATGGCTTCCATTGCCTTTCATAGCATGAAAGAGCCATGTGACATCAGTTATGCATAAGAATTGCAGACACCTTTTCAGGCCCAACTGAGTTTTGGGACTGTTATTATTTGAGATTATTATTTGCAGCAGCAAAGCCAGCAAAGTTAGGTATTTTAGTTGTTGGACCACCTAGTGTTCTGGAGATAGGATGGCTCACACTGTTCTACTGATCTAAGGGTTTTTTTGATTGATTTTTTGGGTTTTATTGATTGATTGATTGATTTTTTTTTATAAATATTTTTATTTATTTCTAGAAGAGAGAGAGACAGCATGAGCAGGGAGGGTCAGAGAGGGAGGGAGATACAGACTCTGAAATAGGCTCCAGGCTCTGAGCTGGCAGTCAGCACAGAGCCTGACGCGGGGCTGGAACCCACGAACCGTGAGATCATGACCTAAGTGAAAGTCAGACGCTTAACCGACTAAGCCACCCAGGTGCCCCGATTGATTGATTTTTTTAGTAGGCACCACAAAAGGATAGAGAGAGGAACAGAAGTATTAATATCAGGAAGAGAGTAGTTTTAATATTGGGTCATAAGAATGAGTTCAGGAGAAAGTAGAAGAGAAGGTTTAACTAAAGATATTAGAAGGGTCAAAAAGTATGGAGAGTTTAGTGTGATAAAGGAAGACGGGTTTTGCCCAGAGTAAGAAATTTCAATTTAAAATTTCAGAGATGAAGCCTTATAGAGGATGCTGACAATCAACTTGTATAGATGGGAGTAAGTATCTGAAATAAAGTGAGCATGGGGTGCCTGGGTGGCTCAGTTGGTTAAGCGTCTGACTTTGGCTCAGGTCATGATCTCACAGTTTGTGAGTTACAGCCCTGCATGGGCCTCTACGCTGACCACTCAGAGCCTGGAGCCTGCTTTGGATTCTCTGTCTCCCTCTCTCTCTCTCTGCCCCTCCTCCACTTTCTCTTTCTCAAAAATAAACAATAAAAATATTAATAAAAAATAAAGAAAGTGAGCATGAACATTTGTACATAATAAGGATTTAAGAATTTTGATAATAGTCATCTGTGTGAATACTGCAGTCATTTGAATTATTTAAACATTGGAGGCCAGTCAGAGGTGGACAGAAGGAATCATAAGAAGTTATGTTGTGGGGATAGTTGAATTGCATGATACTAAAGGACAGAAGACATTTTTAGATATTGTTAGAGGCATCACTGTGCAGAAGGATCCATGAGGTAGGAGCATGCTCTTCCCAGCTCAGATCATCTCAGATGCTAAAATATGAGGGAAGAAGGAAAATAAAATATAGCTCTTTAAGAAAGCTGCAGAAAAGATGAGACTTGTTTTGATCTGAATTTCAGAAAGACAGAAATAAGGGGTTATTCAGAGAAAATTATGATAATGTATGGGAGTTTTGTTTATTTCTTTTTACCTATGGAATAGGATTCTAAAAAAACATAGTGAGTTTGGAAGGAGGGAAAATATCAGTTAAGTATTGCCTCAGCTGCACAAAGTAGATAACAGATAAAAGTGGCTTAAAAAAATAACAGGTTTTTGCTTTTTTAAAAAAAATCTACAAAGAATGTCAGGCTAGGAAGTCCTGGGATAGGTCATTCGCTTCATGAGGTCACCATTTTCACAGACTTCTATCTCCTTGCTCCACCATCCATAGTGACTGCAATAATCTTCGTGGTCACCTGCCTCAAACTGACCTTCAGCTTTATATTACAGACTATAAACAGTAGACTAATAAGGAAATAACAAGAAGAAAAGGATAATGACTACATCAGAAAGTAAAATATGCTTAAATGTTTCAGTGGGCTTCCACTGACCTAAGAAAACACTGCAGTGTCAAGGGAGGCTGGGAAATGTGGTTTTGTTTTATTTTATTGTATTATTTTATTTTATTTTATTTATTTTTGTCTTGCCTTGTTTTGCTTTAATTTTATTTTTAATTTTTCTAACAAGGCCCATTGCCATTTAAATGAAATCAGGAATGCCTACACCTAACTCTATCTTTTGTACCTCTTTATATTTTCATTTTAGGTTTTTTTTCCCACCAAACTTAAATATTTCATTACTGAAACTGATGATTCTTTGTTTCCTACCACCATCCCCAAGAACAGAAGTAAAGTACAGGATGGGCATGAAGGTACAGTGAGGATAGAAGAGAGAGACGAGGGGAAAAATGAGATCTTTTATATCAGCCATTGCTCCAATACATGAAAAATAGAAAGTTTGGGGACAATTATTACAAGTGTTTTCTCAAAAAGAGTCACAGTGATCCTAATTTGAATTAATTACACTCTTCACATATTTAAAGTGTAAGAATTCTAATGAATGCTGTTGAGGATGGGGATGAGAGACAAAGAATTACCAGTCTCAGTATATGAAATATTTAAATTTGATGGGAAAGACCCAAAAATGAAAATGTAAATATCTGGGGCACCTTGGTGACTCAGTCAGTTAAGTGTACAGCTTTGGCTTGGGTCATTATCTCACAATAAATGAGTTCAAGCCCCACATCAGGCTCTCTGCTGTCAGCACAGAGTTTGCTTTGGATCCTCTGTCCCCCCTCCTGCAGAACTTAAAAAAACTTGCAGTTATCTAGGTAAGATGGAATTAAGTCTAAGCATCTTGTCTCCCCTTTTCCACCATTCCCTATTATTTTAGATGATTTACTCAAAGCCATAGCATAAACATGAGAACTTAGCAGAGGACTGTACAATGCTTAAATAATAATAATAACAAATAATGATATGGAAAAAATTTTATAATATATTGTTAAATGGTAAAAGACTATTACAAAACAAAAAGACTTTTACAAAAGTATGTGAACATTCTAATTCTTCCTCTACCTTCTGTAACCCATATTTTGAAGGATATTTACCCAACTATTGAAAATGGTTATACGTGGGTGGGAGTAAATTTTACTTTCTCTATAGCTTTTTGTTCTTGCCATATTAAATATGAGTTACTGTTTTAATGAAAAAATTTCAGCATGTACACTTTTAATAAGAGTAAGTATTTAAGCTTTTGCTGACACTTTCTGAAAAGTATTTTTCCCTTTAATGACCCATGTCATATACACATTTTCCTACATTTTTGAGAATAGATCAGATTACTACTTTCTAATTGTTTTTTTAAATTTTTTTAAATGTTTTATTTATTTCTGAGAGAGAGAAAGAAAGAGAGACAGCATGAGTGGGGTGGGTGGGGGTCAGAGAGAGAGGGAGACAGAATCGGAAACAGACTCCAGGCTCTGTGAGCTGGCTGTCAGCACAGAGCCCAGTGTGGGGCTCGAACCCACGAACAGTGAAATCATGACCTGAGCCGAAGTTCAATGCTTAACCGACTGAGCCCCCCAGGCGCCCCAAGATTACTACTTTCTAAATTGCACTATTTCCAATCATAATCTAATAAAGCACTTTATTTGGGGTCAGAGACTGGGACACACTGCTAAGCCTTGGGACTATGTCAGAAAAACTGGTAAATTTAGCTACTTAGTATTAGGAGCCTGAGACAGCTCCATTCTCACTCATTAGGAACTTGGAGTGATTACTTGCATTCTAAAGAAACCAAATGTCTTTGAATATTTTATAAATAAGACAAGCCACATAATATGCTATTTTGAATGTTCTAGTGTTTTGATACTGCATAATGTGATGCAGCCTGACATTACAGACATCAGCTTCTTTTTTGTTTGATGCTGTTCTTAAAATGTTTTATAGCAAATCATTATGCAACATGTGCATTTATCTTCATATTACAGTGACAATATATTTGTAAATCATGGAATTACTGCATTATATTTGCATTTATTTCCTTTGGTAAAACAATAGTTATATATTTTATTCTTATAATTTATACAACCTTATTCATGCACACACTAACAAAAACAGCAACAAAAACCCTAAACTTATTGTAATCACACAGCTATAAACACACCAAGAAAAAGATGCGATAATTAAATGCTTTTGGGTATACAATAAAGATGCTACTGACAGAAAATAGTTCATTTTAGAATTTCCATTAATTTCAGGCTTACTGAAATCTAAGTGGCAGCCAAGAGAAAGATATTTATTTAGCCGCTGAGTATTTCATTTAGCAAACAGCTACTAAGCACCTAGTATGTGTTACGCCTCACTATAAGCTCCAGGAGTACAACACTAAAGAATAAATAATTTTTCTCAATGACCCTGAAAATTCTGTTCATTTACATTTTTCCCTTGAAAACTTTATATTTTAGTGCAGATTTAAGTTATCATAAAAAATAGAATAGAAGGTACACAGGGGTCACATATACATACACATGCATAACTTTCCTCATTATCAATATTTCTACCAGAATGGAACATTGTTATAATTGATAAACTTACACTGACACATCATCTCACCCAAAGTTCACGTTTAAAGCTCACTTTAAGTGTTGTACATTCTGTTGGTTTGAATAAATTCTAACAGTTTATCATATGTACCTATCTTTGCATATAAAGAGTTTTACTGCCCTGCAAGTACTTTATGCTCCTATTTATCCCTTCCTTCCTCCAATCCCTGTCATTGCTTTAGCTCGGCATTCCAACAGAATGTTGAAAATAAGTGTTGAAAGGGGATATACTTGGCTTGTACCTGATGTCAGTGGGAAAACTTCCAGTTTCTGACAATTAAGTATGATGTGAGCTGAAGGTTTTATATATGTTCTTTATCGAATTGAGAAAATTCTCATTTATTCCTAGTTGCTGAGAATTTTTATCATAAACGGGTATTGTCTTTCAACAAGTGCTTTATGTGCATCTTGTTATGTTCTACTTACTTTGCGGTTATAATATATAATTACAATGTATGCATTATACATTACAATATACATTAGCAACTAATCCAAGATATGGTGGTTAATTTTGTGTTAACTGGATGGGCTAAAGGAAGCCTGTTAAACTGGTAAAACATTATTTTGGGGTGTGTCTGAGAGTGTTTCTGGAGCAGATTAGCAGTTTAATCATTAGACTGAGTCTAGAAGATTCACCTTTACCAATGTGTATGGGTATCAACCTACTGATTGAGGGCCTTAATAAAACAAAAAAAGTAAGGGAGGGTGAATTCTTGCTTTTTCTTCTTGAGCTCTGATACTTATCATCTCCTGCCCTCTGACTTTAGAGCTCCTGGGTTTTGGGCCTTCAGATTTGGAACTTATATCAGCAGCCCCCCTTTCTGAGGCTTTCAGCTTTGGACTTGGAGTTATACTAGTATGGATCCCCTGGTTCTCAGGTTTTCAAATTCAGACTAAATTAAACCTCTGATATTCCAGGTTCTCCAGATTTCAGATAGCAGAGTTTGGGATTTTTCAGCCTCCATAGTGTCCTTAGCCAATTCCTATGATAAATTTTTTCTATCCATCTCTATCTATCTATCTATCTATCTATCAATCAATCAATCATATACCTATGTTATCTACCTTCTACATGCTTTTGGTTCTGTTTCTCTGGAGAACCCTGACTAATACACAAGTCCACTTTGAAACGACACTATACCACTGTGCAGGTAATGTGAGTACCTTATAATACAAAATAACCCTAATTCCTCTACCCCATTCCTTGTATCATTGCTGTCATTTATTTGACTTAATATATAAGCAAATATAAATATATTATGTAAGCAAATATGTATATATCCTTATATATAACAATAAATAAGAAAATACATTGTTGTGGCTATATTTTGAACAAATCTTTATCTGTTAGATCAATTAAGAATAAAAAAGAGAAATTTTCATTTTATCTTCACTTATTCCTTCTCCAATGTTCTTCCCTCCTTTGTGAGCATCTGAGTTTCTAATCTATATTTTCCTTTTCTCTAAAGAATTTTTAACTTTTCATGTAAGGCATGTTTACGAGCAAGAAACTCCATCAATTTTTGTTAGTTAAAAAAGTTGGTTATGGGGGAGGGGTGCCTAGGTGGCTCAGTCAGTTAAGTGCCCCACTCTGGATTTCAGTTTAGGTCATTATCTCAAGGTTCATATGTTTGAGTACCACATTGGGTAAGCTCGAGCCCTGTTTTGGGTGAGCCACACTTCTCTTTCTTGCTCCCCTGACCCTCTCTGCACCTCCTGGTATTCTGTCTCTGCCCCTCATTCACTTGCACCCTCTCTTTCTCTCTCTCAAAAACGAACAGACAAACAAACAAACAAAAAAAAAAAATTAAAAAAAAACCCTCCCCTAAAACTCATATGCAATGGTTCTCTTTGCTCCTCTGTAGGTAAGTTGCTTTTTTCATCTGCCTTCTTTCAGGATTTTTTTAAAACTTGATCTTTGTTTTTTCGTTTTGTTTTTTTGAAAATGGTATGCCTAGGTGTGATTTTTGGGTACTTATCTTGTTTGGTGCTTTTGAGCTTCCTGGACCTGTGTGCTGTTGTCTGACATTAATTTGGGAAAATTCTCGGACATTATTGTTTCAAGTATTTCTTCTGCTTTATTTTTATTTTTTTTCTCCTCTTGGTATCCCTATATGTGTATGCTACATATTTGTAGTTGTCCCACAGTTCTTGGCTATTCTATTTATTCATTTTTTAGTGTTTTTATTTAATTTGCTTTCCAGTTTTAGAAATCTATTGTGATGTCCTCAAACTCAGGAATTCTTCCCTCAGTCTACTAATAAGCCTATCATAAGCATTCTTTATTTCTGTTACAGTGTTTTTAATCTATACCATTTTCTATTTTGTTTTAAAAAACGTTTTTAATGTTTTATTTATTTTTGAGAGAGAGAGAGACAGAGAGAGAGAGAGACAGCATGAGCAGGGGAGGGTCAGAGAAAGAGGGAGACAGAATATGAAGGCAGGCTCCAGGCGCTGAGCTAGCTGTCAGCACAGAGCCGAAGTGGGGCTTGAACCCACGAACTGAGAGATCATGACCTCAGCAAAGTCAGACGGTTAACGGACTGAGCCACCCAGGCGCCCCGATCTATAGCATTTTTAAAAGTTTATTTTATTTATTTTGAGAGAGATCGTCAGAGGGAGCAGGGGGAGGGGCAGAGAGAAGGACAGACAATCCCAAGCAGGATCCACACTATCAGCAAGAAGCCAGAAACCGGTAGGGAGGGTGCCAGCTCACAAACCGTGAGATCATGACCTGAGCAGACATCAACAGACGGACACTTAAGCTGCTAAGCCATCCAGACACCCCAGATTTATAACATTTCTTTCTGTTTCTTTCTTGGGTTTTCTGTTCACGCTGCCCACATGCCCTCTACTTTATGTGTTAAAGCTATTAGTATATTTATATAATCACAGTTGTTATAAATTCCTGCATCCCTGCTATATCTGAGTTTGCTTTTGAGGCTTTCTCTGTCTTTTCAAGCTATGTTGTTTTGCCTTTTGGCATTTTTTTTTTCCCTTCCCCTAGACTCAGACATGAGATATTAGGTGAAAGGAACTGCCCTGCCCCACACTCCCACCGACAAAGTCACATAGTGCACCTTCAGCCTTCAGCTGCTCCCTGTTTGCCCTGCTGGGGGAAATTCCACACTCCTCCCAACCAGATAAGGCCCTGGGGCCCAGTTTGTGAGCATCCCTGATGGTGACCAAAAGAGAACGTTTCCTTAAGTAAGTTCCTCCATGGAATGGCGCTGGCAATTAGGCAGGGTCACTAAGAGAGAACAATGCCAAGAGGTTTTTCCTCAAGGGGCAAGTTCTGAGGAAGAGGCAGAGTGATGGCCTTCTGAGTTGAATTCAAGAACTCGGGAGTTGGTGGGAAATAAATAACTGGCCTGAGGACTCGCAATGGAACGTCGTGTTTGGGTTGTTGAAGCTTTGGACCTCGGCAGATTTGGGACCAAGACCCCAACTTTCTGTTAAGGAAGCCGGTGTCCTTTCACTGGGTCCTTAGTTCTCCAGGAAGACCATAAACTTGTGCAAGGGTTTGCTCACCGCCCACATTCTGGCCTCAGACAACAGCTCCCACGCTCAGCCTTTGGGCCAGAGCTCACTGCCACACTCCTGGTGGAAAGCGCCGTGGAGCTAGGTGCCACAGTGTCACTTGGAAACGGGCAGGGACAGGCATTTACCTGACAGGTGGGAAGAGCCAGAAGCGTCGCTGCCTATGTCGGGATAAGGATACTCAAGCAGAGAGTCCACAAAGCCTTGTGGGCCCCCGTAGATCTCTCAGCATCTCGCGAGATCTGATTCCCCTGTGTGGTTTACTGAGCTCGCAGGGCTTCTGGCCTGGACGCTTGTTTGTCTGCGTCACCTCCCACTCAGAGCGTTCCAGACTGTCCCCTCCTGGCTGCTCTGTCAGGACCTGTCAGCCTTATCAGTAGGTAAGGAGTGAGGGGAGGAGGAGAGTTCTAGTGTCCTGTGGTTACATTTTGGTCTTTTAGTGTGCCCGAAGTTTTGGATTCTTAACTTCACCTGTGCGCCTCTGTGTTTAATCCCCTTAAACGGGACGAGAGGCTGGGAGTGAGCTGGAGAGACGGATTTCCCTTCTTCCAGGTGGAATGCTGGAAGGGTCTGGGGTTGTAGATTTCTCTCCTGAAGTCAATTAAACTCTGGAAGAACCTCACAAAATTAGCCCCTGGTTAAACAAAATGCTCTGGCATATTTCAAAATGTCTTATTTTTCCGCTACCTGTGCCAGAATGAAGAGAGGTTTTTTGTTGTTGCTCCCTTCCCGCCACCCCGCCCCCTTCACATTCCCTGTAAGAATCAGATTGAGCTCTGGGAGGTAAAAAACAACGTGGAGCCCTCTTATGATCGGTGCTTCTGGAATTTTTGACTCTCAGTTAGCCACACTGACCCTCCAGTAATTATCAAAGTTTAACTTTCCCTCCCTGGAAATGTTGCTACGCATGGGCTTCTGAGCTGATAAATTGTGATTCTTTGTAATTTTCCCGTTGGTCTCTCCAATTTTGGGGATACTGGTTTTGCCTGTAACCTCACTTCTCTTATGGATCTAAGAAAAATTGATTTTTCACTGTGTTTAGTTTTTTTTTTAAATGTTTTTATTTATTTATAGGAGAGAGAGAGAGAGAGACAGCGTGAGCAGGGGAGGGTCAGAGAGAGAGGGAGTCACAGACTGAAACAGGCTCCAGGCTCTGAGCTGGCAGTCAGCACAGAGCCCGACGCGGGGCTCGAACCCACGAACCGCGAGATCATGACCTGAGCGAAAGTCGGACGCTTAACCGACTAAGCAACCCGGGGGCCCCAGCTGTGTTTAGTTTTTTAATGTTAAGATAAGGTGTGCCAGTTCCAAGCTTCTTGCATTCTAGACTGGAGACGAAAAGTTTGGAGATTGCATTTTAATAGAAGAAGGCAAATGATAAACAGGCAAACAAGATAAGCATATATTGTGTCAGATGGTAAGTGCTGTGCAGAGAATAAATCAGGGTAAGGTAAATAGGCAGTTCTGTTACCGGACAGATAACAGTTTCCAAACTCAGGGTCAGCTGCTCGCTGCTGGAAAATCTTGCTACCCAAGACACAATTGATAGTGAGGAAAGAAAGGTTGCTTTATTCAGGAAGCTGGAAACCTGGGAAGATGGTGGATTAAAATCTCAAAGACCATTTTTACCATTCACATTAAGCTGGAGGGTTTTAAAGGGGAAGACATGGGAAAAGGAAGGGGGCTGTGTGCTAGAGAAGCAAGATCCCAGGTAGTTAGTCCTGTGTAGACATAACCTTGAACAGACTTGCTGGCATCCTTGGCAACTGTTTTCAAATGTAGTTAGGCCTTATTTTCTGGGAAAGTACAGCTCTTCACTCCTCAAGGTTAATGGTTTGCAAATTTCAAGGAAAGTAAGTTCTGCTGCAAACCAAAGGGCTTAGGTCAGCAAGCAAGGAGTGCATAAGCTTGAAGCAAGTTAACCCTTAAGGTTTGTTGGAGTGCTGTTACAGTTCTAATGAGAGGGACAAATTGCTATTTTATATTGGATAGTCAGGGGAGGCCTTACTGAAAATGTGACATTTGAGCAGATGCAGAGAGCCTGGTGGCTCTCTGGGGGAAACAACAGGTACAAAGACTCTCAAGTGTCAAAATGTTCTTTTTGGTCTAGAACAGGAAAGGTTGTGTGTCTGGGCAGAGAGAATGAGAGAGAAGTTAGGAGATAAGTCACAGGTAATGCTTGGTGAAACCCTTGTAGGCCACTGTAAGGTCATTGTTTTGATCTCTATGAGATGAGACACTAACAGAATTTTGCACTGAAGACTGAGGTAATCTGATTTAAGTTTTAAAAGTATAATTTTAGCTGTTGTGATGCACATAGACTATAAAGGGACAGATAGGAAAACAAAAATTAGGGAGCTAATATTCAGGTTTCCCTGAGTCATTTATCAGGATGGTGGTGGTTAGGTGGTAATTTTAGGTTTTAGAATCTAGATATATTTTGAAGATAAGAGTCAATAGAATTTTCTTATGTTTTGGATTTGTAATATGAGAGAAATAGAGGAAGTAATAACACCCAAATTTTTGACCCAGACCAAAATGAAACAGCTATTTACTGTAATTATGGAAACAAATACCTGAACTGGACAGAATGTGAAGTATGGCCTCATGATAGATTGAACTTCAGTATGAACACATCACATATAATCCATGTGATATTTATAAACATAGATTGGTAACACAATTGAATCAAAATTACTATTCAGAAGAGAGGTACCAGCAGTGAGTAAAGGATGGTCCAAAGATTTTATAAGCATTTGGTAGAGGATGATTTCTGGGAACTTGAGTATTAGCTCACAATGCAATTTCTATTTCTGTATGTATTCTCAAGGACAGAAGATCAAACAGCTACTAGGAAATTCTAGGTAGCAAATAGAAGGAGAAGAAAAATACTCAAAGCACCTTTAATCAGAAGAAAAAATATAAAGATGTAGATTACATAACAGAAATAATAAAAACCGGAGGCTTAGTTGACCCACAAAACATCCACTACCATCAGGCACATGTTTGAATGCTTTTCTATAAGAGGAGACACACCTGGAAGAGGTAGAAGAAATCCTATAACTACTAAATGATTATCACTTTAAATTTTTTTTTGCTCTGGGGTCAGGAATATTTGTTGTAATTACTAAGTTGATAGGAAAAGACTGGGGGAGGAAAACAAGCCACAGTCATTAATCTATAGCATTTTTCACATTTAATGTATTTGAAAGGTCTTTAGTAATGTTTATGCAAAAGCATGTATAATTGAATTTATTAGAGAATAATTATGTAGGTTCTTAAACTGTCTAAATTAAATATTTTGTGATTCATATTGTCAAAGAATACTCATTCTGAATTCTTACACACATAATTGCATTAAATAGCACTTATCTTTATTTTATTCTCTTTGTTTTAGCATATTGGTTTTTGGTCTGTATTGTTTGGTTAAAAGGGAGCTGAATAACAAGCCATTCTGTCTGTCCTTTTAAAAATTAAATATTGTTAAAATTTAATGAAGTTTTAAAAATTAAAATTTAAAGAATACACTAAGAATGTATTTTAAAAAGAGAAGAGTATATGTGATATTCCATAATCAATGAGAAAAAATATTTCTCCCTGATCAACTAAAGAACAGGCAATTGAGAATATTTGCTCAAAACATTTTGTGGGATTTTTTTTTCTATTAATTAAAGTATTATTTAAATGATTTTATTACTTATTTTACAGAATATTTTCCACATCTTTCTGTTAGTGAATTGATAGACAGTAATTGCATACAGTATCTGTAATCATATTCTGTTTATATATAAAAATTATGAGTGATTGTAATCTAAAGTGTTAGGTATAAAAGTTAGTTTATGAAATAAGAGAGTAAAAATGAAGTATAGTCATCACATGAATTTTTACTTCGGCATTACATGTTAGAGGTCAAGTACTTTTATTTATTATAGTGATGCTTGGTGATTGTTAATAAAATTGCTACTATGTGTATGATTATGTAGACTGTTGAAGCAGTTGAGGTATGTTCCTCTAGCTACAACTTAAATCAGTTTCACAAATCCTCTAAACTTCACTTGACTCATCCATAGACTAGCACTGCATCTCCATCTTATTTTGTCTTTCCCAAGATTTTCAACTCTTGGGATAAATTCTACAGCAAGAAGTAAGGATATATACATAAATTGTATGTACATGTATATATTTTTAAATGGCTTTGACCAAAAAGGAAAAAAAAATATAAACACATATTACATTACAGACATTCATAAGATAGGACAAGTACCTACAGATTTATTTAATTAATTTATTTAATTCCACCTCCCAGTTTACATCATTAAGGATCCAAATTCTTTCCTCCTGTATTATCCTCAGGGTATGAATTTTGTTATTGGCTGTCTCTCCTGATAGTCACAAAATGGCTATCACAGTTAGTGGCAGTACAAGAAAATGAAACGAGGTCCACCATATTTATATGTGTGTGTTTATCCTGTGTGTGTGTGTGTGTGTGTGTTGGGAAATGTCTTCTATTATGTTTCTTTTTTCCCAGTCTTCTTGAGGTATACTTTATATATACATGAAACTTGCCCATATTTAATGTGTTCATTTTGGCAGCTTTGGACACATGTATAAACCTGTAATGCCATCACCACAGTCAAGGTAAAACACAGTTGTCACCTCCAAAAGAATTCTTGTGTCTCCTCGTTCCTTCTCCCTCCTGCCGCCGCTGCTGTTGTAGTTGTTATTGTTGTTCTTCTGCTTCTCCTTCTTTTGGTGGTAAGGAAACATGGCATGCAATCTACCCTCTTAAATAGTTAAATGAACGATACTATATTGTTAACTATAGGTACTATGTTGTACAGCAGATCTCTAGAACTTGTATACCTGCAACGTTATATCAGTGAAATAAGTCAGTCACAGAAGGACAATTACTTTGTGATTCCATTTTTATGAAGTACCTAAAACAGACAAATTCATAGAGGCAGAGAATAGAAAGGTGATTATAGGGGATGGGGTATGAAAATGGGGATGGCTGTCCAGTAGGTATTATGTATTCTTTTCATTACTAGATAACATTTCTAAGTCAGCAAATTTCCTTTCAAATCTCAAAAGCTTCAACTCTAACAACTGCAACTGTTCCTTGGAAAGAGTAATTGAGCAAGGCTGATATTTATCTGGTTTGTACCAATGTGTGGCCTTTCCAGTTATTAGATATTGAAACACTTTTTTAAAAAAAAATTTAATATATATATTTTTTTATTTCTAGGAGAGCAAGAGAGACAGCGTGAGCAGGGGAGGGTCAGAGAGAGAGGGAGTCACAGACTGAACCAGGCTTCAGGCTCTGAGCTGGCAGTCAGCACAGAGCCTGACGTGGGGCTCGAACCCACGAACCGCGAGATCATGACCCAAGCAAAAGTCGGACACTTAACCGACTAAGCTACCCAGGCGCCCCTAGGTATTGAAACACTTTCAAATTATTTGCCAAGCAGCCACTGACTCAATCCTATCTAGTACTCCTATTGCCCTATTCTCAGCAGCTTCTGACAGGCAATTCTTTAGACCTCCAGACATCAGCCCCTTTTAGCAGGGGGCCTCCAGAATTCCACTCCTGTGTTGAAGCAGCTATCTACCCTGATTGGTGGATGCCTTTGTATTACCAGTGGCTATGTAACTTAGAGGAGCACTAGGGAGGATTAGGATCACTGTGCTTCTTGTGTGGAACCCATGGATATAGGAAATCAGTGGGTTCTCTGGTCAAATCAGTTTCATTGAAAAAGTAGAAAGCAAAGTGGATGGTGACTAAACCATCTACAGTATCTGCAGCAGCACTCGGTAATATAGAGGTCGTTATTATATGTGATAGCACTAAGAATGGTCATGTGTGACCTTCCCCAAGGAATTCTTACATGCTTTATAAATCCTGAGTGTTTTTCACTTAGAAGTTTAGCTAGTGGCAATAATAGAAAGCTGCCCTGTTCCTTGCAAGTCACTGTTTATTATTCAATAACTGTCTGACCATTGTCCTCAAACTATAGATATATTCCTTATCCATATACCCCTAAACCCCAACTCCTGGCACAGATAAGAACAGTCTCAAAGTCCATTAGTACTTTATTGAAAAGTTAAAGAGCACACAATAGAATACTCTAGACAATGTGTATGGTCAAACTCGCTGTCAATGATGTTGAATAATTATGATTGGATCACTGTTCCCATGTCACAACTTCTGTAACTCCCCCATCTCAAACCCCATAAAAACCCTACTCTGCCCTTGTTCGGGGCTCTCAGCATGGATCCATTGCAGTGGTGAGGTCTGGGAGCCCGAGCTTAAGCCCATAATAAAACCCTCTGCTTTTGCATATGTGAAAAAAAAAAAAAAAAGAATGCAATGCAGGGATTTTTAAGAATAACAGAAACGCAAAACTAAGTATGCCTCTTAGAATCCATCGGCTGTACAAGATTTTCTGTTGACTTTTTGTTTCTCCCCTTAGACTGCTATTTAGTTATAGGAGTCAGTGTCTTTTTACCTGATTGAGATTCCTTAATCACCTCCTCCCTACTTAGAGCCTAGCCTCTTATCTCCCTTTATGGTGGGGGTGGGTTGGGGTGGCTGAGAACCTTCTATTCCTTGCATAATTCTATAAAACAGACTTCTACATCATAATAATCTTCCTGGAAGGAGGAAATTTTGCCCAGAGGAAAACAATTTCAGACATTAATATATGGAGCAATTTGGTATTATTTCAAATCCTTATTTTCATTAAATGAATCTTATTTCTCATTTATATCATCAAAGGCCCACTTAAGCTATTCCCATATTCCCACTTCTCCCAGAAGATGACCTTTTCCCCAATGAACTTTGCCTCTAATAAAACTTAGGAATTGCATTTCTCTTAATTCTAGCCATCCATTATCAGATATTGGGGACAAGTCTCAGAAGACCTTCTATAACAAGTTCCTTATAAAATGCATCTAGAATTAGTCTTTTCAATAGAATATAGCATATATTTAGCCTGAAAGATAGCTAAATCTGAAGAAGCCTTAAAACAATATTGAATATGATTGAATATATAAACAGTTTTGCCTCCCCTAGACACCAGAAAATGAATTGCAATAGATAGGAATGTCTTTCTGTTTTCAAAATCTTTTCAGAAATAGACTTGGAAATGTCCCTCCCTTCCCTAACACATACATTCAGGACTGAATGAAGACAACAAGGGGGTTTGTTGAGAATTACTCTCTAAACATGAACATGTGGGTGCTGAGTACGTAAGTTTGAAGTATTAAAACCTTCTAATATCTTCTAATCTTTCTTTTCCCTCATGTCTTTCAATGGAACATAAATTGTTCTATGGTCACTGTTCAGGAAAGGGTGTGTTACCCTAAAGCAATTTCTTCTAACTTTTGAATTTTAAATAGCTAGTTTTTAGGCAAGTAGGAAGAACCCAGGACATAAAGAGTAGGCTTTTGGAGAGCTATAGGGAGAAGCAGAGAGAACACAATGCTCTTTTAGACTGGGGAAAATAATGCCCAAATTAAATCTGGAAGGAGAGGAGCATATAAGTGGTAGTGGTTAGTTGCAAGCAATTTTCTTTGAAAAAGTCTTTGTTTTCCTGTCCCATGATTCAAGTCCAACAGAGAAAAATATGTATCAGAAAGTTTATACAATGTAATAGCAAGAAAAAATATATTTTTTTTCAGGTAGGTCTAGGGGGAAGGGGAGGAGCTAGGGAGCCCCAGAAACAATGGATGACTGTATGAAGAACCTAAGTAAATCATCTTACACAACCTCATAAAGTTTCATGGGTAGAAACATAAGAATGATTTCCTTTAGTGGAACTTTCAGCATTGAAATGAGGAATGATTCAGTGTCAGCCCATATGCACTGACAACTAAGAACATGACAAGATGACGAATGTATTGGTAAATACCATCATGGACAGATGATGATGAGAACCAGATGGCACTCTTTGAGCAGCAAGTAACAAACAACCCAGCTTACAATGACTTAAGCAATAAGGACATAACAAGAACCCAGGAGATCTGATTAAAATAGCACAACGATGTCATCAAGTCCCTGGGTCTTTTAATAGTCTTTTCACTCAACCTCTGGTGTTGGCTTTAGTTCTGTCTTTTCCTCAAGGATCATTGGACAGCTATTATAAGTCTTGGCATCATATTTACTAAGTTGACTCCGAATAATATAAGGACACTCTTTTCTTGAAAATCTACTTTTATTTGTAAGGGAGAAACTTGCTTAGGATACTTAATACAGTCTTTTCATTTGTATTTTATTTTATTAAAAATTTTTTCTTTATGTTTTATTCCTGAGAGAGAGAGAGAGAGAGAGAGAGACAGACAGACAGACAGACAGCATAAGCAGGGGAGGGTCAGAGAGAGACGGAGATACAGAATCTGAAGCAGCCTCCAGGCTCTGAGCTAGCTGTCAGCACAGAGCTGGATGCGGGGTTCGAACCCACGAACCATGAGATCATGACCTGAGCTGAGGTCTGGCACTTAACCGACTGAGCCACCCAGGCGCCCCTCCATTTGTATTTTAGAGGACCTGCCTATACCTAGCTGAAATACAGGCAAAATTTTGTGATATCTGTTGGCAGGAATGTGAGGTAAAGGGTATTTGGGAGAAGAGGAGAGAATGTATGTCTGGCAGGTAAAAATGTGTTAGCTATATTCACCATTTTATAGTTCTGTACCACAGCTATGGAGTCCACATACCCATGACCCTGAGAAAAGGAGAGGGATTTGTTCATTGACTTTATTCTTCAGTGTTGGCAGAATTATTTAAATACAAAAAGAAGCAAGCTAAAAATTTACAATGAGTTATGTGAAAATATGGTTATATATTTTATACAATTTTATGGAAAGAGACTCATAATAAATGTAAGTAAGAATGTAGAAATATATGAAATCATATATATCATATATATTTTTGAAAGAGACAGATGTGCTAATGTATTAGGTTTATTAGTTCCTATGGTACAATAAGAAAAATTGTTGAAGTTTGGTTTTTTTTTTTCCTGGACAATGAGGTAACAGGGTTTGAGATTCTTAGCAGTAGCGTGGCTATACCTGCTGTCCCAGTGTCTTTCTTTGTAGTGTGGCTATAGTATCGTGTCAGATGAAACACGGGATGCTCAGTTAAATGTCAATTTCAGGAAAAACAACAAACACTATTTTAGTCTAAGTATGCCTTTAATATATTATAATTGATTAATCATTCTTAATCTGAAATTCACATTTAACTGTACTTCCTTTCTTTTTATTTGCTAAATCTTGCAACCCTACCTTAACCAGAAGAGTTGGAGTACATCAGGACACCCAGATCTCCAAGGGCTCTTGGGTACCCAGATTTCCCAGAGATTACTTTCTGTCAGCAGGCACCTTAAGTTCAACAGTTTGGCCTTTAGGTAGCTGCAGTGCAGGTAGAGACTATACCACTTTTCACACTTGCCCTAAAAAAGGCAAAACTTTAGGTGTGAAGGCCCCTTCCAGTGGACTGTGTCCAGCACAGCACCCTAGTACTTACATCTGCTCTCTAAGATCATGGGAGAGGCAAGCATCCATTCCTTTTCTTCCCTTTCTAACCAAGCCTTATATGACTTGCCTTGCCTGCCTGATCCCAGTCCTCCAAGATTAGTGTCATCTCTTACTCTTATGAGACTGTACTCCACTTTTGAGCCAAGAGACAGGTAAGATGTATATCTGCTCTTTCCACATAGACACAGGCTCATCCTTTATTTCTTCATAACACATGTAAAAGACTAATTTCTAGGACAGTGCTTCATATATATATAGTAAGCACTTAAGTTTTTACTGAGTGCATGAATCAATTTATTTTACTTTATAATTTGGCATAACTGAAAGAAAACACATCTTATAAAAAATAAGTCTTGATATTTCTTGACTGCATTTAGAAGTCATAGGCTGAACAAACCCATAAATAACTCTTACTACACTCTGCTTTACACTGATCAAGAGTAACTGTATGGAGCTGCAGCCTGGCTGAGTCCACTTGAATTCACTGATCAAAATTAACTCCACCCTTGAAGGAAAAAATGGAAACTGGATACCACCTAGTATGTTGCAATAAGAGCACTATGTTATTTCTGTGCTATTCCTGCCAAAAATTCATGAAATGAATCTAGGATCTAATCATGAGGAAATATCAAACTCAAGTTGAGGGACATTCTGTTAGTCCTGTAATCTTCAAAATTCTGAGGAATGATCCTGCTGAACTAAATGACAACTACTGAAAATCATAACTAAAAGCAATGCTTGATCTTGAATTGGCTTATTTCAGTATTGGGATATTTGATAGAACTTCTATCCAAGGGTTAAATAGTAGTACTGTCTTAGTACTAACTTCTGATCTTAATAGTTGTGCATTGGATGTACAGGACAATGTCCTGATTTGTTAAAGTGAAGCACTGATTTTATTAATTGGTGATCATCATGTCTGAAAGCTACTGCACAAGTTATCAAGAAATGTCTTCAGTCTACTCTCAATAAAACAGTATTTCTACTACTTTTGTAACTTTTCTTTTCAACTGAAATTATTAACAAATAAAAACAGCAACAAAGACTAGGAGTTTTAACAGCTAACAGTCCAGGCCAGCATCTTGTTCTGCTGAAGGCCTTTTGGTCTCTGACATTATTGTGTAATAAAAGACTTGTGGTAGAACTATTTAGAATAGGCCTACCAGAGAGGATGAGAAAGTAGAGCACTTTCACAAAGAGCTGGGCCTATAAATTTTGTGAATCTCATGAAGAAATTTCTTTTTTGCAGGGTAACTCAGGAACCAGGTTTGAGGGTGACACCTTTCTTTAGCCAGAGTTTGAAGGTCTCCTGAAAAATGTATTCACTGTGTCTAAAAAAGAGACCTAAAAATTACTAAAGCCTGTTAAACATTTTATAAAGATAACATTTATGTGGTTTGTTATGCAGACATTCTTTGTAGTGCAGCTGCTTCTGGGAAGGGTAATTGACTGGTTAAGGACTAGAAAAGGTTTTTACTGTGCACTCATGAATTGTACATGTGTTTCCTATTCACAAAAATAAAAGTTACATAACTATAATCACTTTTTAGTATATCTGTGCTGAAGCAGGAGATCACTGTCTCTTTGTGGTTGGTAGAGAGATTGGATCCTATGTATGGGAATATGTGGTGACAAAAGAAACAAGTGATCACATTACTTCTCAGACAAGTTTAGATTTTGAGGTCATGGATACTTAAATTCTTGGTATGCTCTCTTCGATCCATTTTCTATAAGCCTTAGGACTGATGTATATTATGATACCGACATTCTGATACTTCACTGCCTTTTAGTTTTAACTTTGCGTGTAGGGTTTTTTTTTTTTTTTTAATTTTAGGAATGTATTTTATTTTTTTACATTATTTTTCTAATATAACTATGGGAATTTTAGAGAAATTCTGATTAACTGTGCATCAAAGGCTTTTAGCCAAATGCTGTTATATAGCAAAGTTCATAGACAAAATATTTGAATTGCAGACCAAATGGAATTAACTGTAAGTTTTAGGGTTGGAATGATAAAAATTTTTAATGATTTTGTAAAGAACAACACCAAAAATTTAGAATATGATTATAGAATGTTAATGAACATAGATTGAACAATATAGATGAAATCATTTCCAGTGACATTCTTTTATATCATGTCCCAAATCCATTATAAAATTCTTTAATACCTGATAAATACTCTATAAATTAGTAGTATTATATATAATTTTTAAAAATGTTTTATTATTATTTATTTTTGAGAGAAAGAGAGAGACAGAGCATGAACAGGGGAGGAACAGAGAGAGAGACACAGACACAGAATGTGAAGCAGTCTCCAGGCTCTGAGCTGTCAGTACAGACCCTGATGCCAGCCTGGAACTCAAGAACCATGAGAATGTGATCTAAGCCGAAGTCAGATGGTTAACTGACTGAGCCACCCAGATGCCCCTACATATTGACTCAGATAGGTAAAAATCACTTGACACCCCACTGGTCTTTTTAGTCACAAATTCTCTTAAAAATTTTTTTTTAATGTTTATTTTTGAGAGAGAGATAGAGACACAGTGTAAGCAGGAGAGGGGCAGAGAGAGAGGGAGGTGCAGAATATGAAGTAGGCTCCAGACTCTGAGCTGTCAGCAGAGAGCTGATATGGGGCTCCAACCCACAAACTGTGAGGTCATGACCTGAGCCAAAGTTGGACGCTTAACCAGCTGAGCCACCCAGGTGCCCCAGATTCTCTTTAAATAGAAGAAATATAGCAATATGCATCTTGTTATTCTAGGAATCAAGGTTCAGAGAATGTAGTCTCAGCATTGTTATTTAATATCTGTATTAACAAGAGGATATTAATAACAGGGAAGCCTAACTTACAGGGTGTAGTGAGCATAAAAATACATTTCACATATACTTTTGCAACTCTGTTTTGAAAATCATATTCTGTGAATATATGTAATGATAAATATAATGCTGTGTAGAAGAATTAATAGAAATTATAAACTGAAATATCTGAAAAAAATCTATTTTCAATTCTCAGAATATTTTTATCATATTTATTGGCATGCACATATTCGTGTGTCGAGAATGTCTCAATCATTTTCATTTAAATTTTCAATTCTGATAAGTCATATAAAGTCTTAATGTATATAACTTATTTTTTTAAATTTTTTTAAATTTTTAATTTTTTTAATGTTTTATTTATTTTTGAGAGAGAGAGACAGCGTGAGCAGGGGAGGGTCAGAGAGAGAGGGAAACACAGAATCCGAAGACAGGCACCAGGCTCTGAGCTAACCGTCAGCGCAGAGCCCAGTGCAGGGCTTGAACCCACAAACCGTGAGATCATGACCTGAGCCGAAGTCGGTTGCTTAACCAACTGAGCCACCCAGGCGCCACTGATTTTCTTTTTTATTGTGAAAATTGTTGACTGATTTATAAATTGCTATAATTTTTCATTGCATTTTGTGTCCTGGTTAAAAAAATACATAACATAAAATGCATCATCTTAACCATTTTTAAACATACAATTTAGTACTACTATGTATATGTGTATTTTTATGGAACTGATCTCCAGAACTTTTACCCTGTAAAACTGTACATATCTGCCCTTTAAGCAACAACTCCTATTTCCCCCATCATCCAGTCCTTGGTAATTACCATTCTGTTTTTTTGTTTCTATGAATTTGATTACTTTAGACACCTCATATAAGAGGAATCATGCATTATTTGTCATTTTTGTGACTTGTTTATTTCACTTAGCATAATGCCCTCAATATGCATGTAGGTTGAAGCATGTGACAGGATTTCTTTTCTTTTAAGGCTAAATAATATTTCACTGTATGTATATATCACATTTTATAATATTGAACTTTCTTAACATTCCTTGAATTTTGAAGTCTATTTGGTATTTTAGTAATTCTGTTGATGTATTTTTCCTTTAGATGTTTATATCTACAATTATAATGTGCTGGGAGTTGCACCGGCCTCTCTGGATGGCAATCACAGCAGGAAAGTGGCAATGTTTGCAGCTCCTACCATGAGAAATGAAAACTGGTATCTCCTTCTGCTACTATGGCTCATGTTGAATATAAGCCTACTGATATTGACCAGGCCTCACAATATTCCATATCAGACCCATATTCTGAATACAGATACCTCATAAGGAAAAGAATATTCCTGCCTTTACAAAAGAGATTTTAGATGAAAGCTCTGTGGGCGATTGTCAAAAGGCTCTTCCTATGGGCCTTGCAGATCGGAGACCTAGGGGGTTAAGAATACAAGAATTACAATTGAGCCTGGCCCTGAGACCAAGGGCCTATTTTGGAGTTAAGAGCAAAACATAGTTACCACATATATCTTTGCTAATTGGTGAAACATAACAGTCCCTTCCTCAAGGCCTACTTTCCACAAACACCCTCTCTTACACTGGCAGCTGGAATGCGGAAAGATAACAGTAGCTAAAACATAACCCAGGGGCAAAAGACTGACCCATTCAGGGTCCCCATGTTAGTCTCCACAAACAAACCAATTCAGAAACATTCATCCTCTTGAGAGCCAGACAAAGTACTCCTAACTTATCTATATACAATTTGACCTATATGTTATCCTGTTTTTTACTAAGAATATTCTGTTATTTCCTTGGTCAGAATACTTCTATTGATATCACAAAAGGCCTGCCATTGTGATATCACAATGGGATTGTGATATCCTTTCTATGACTTCATCTTGTTGTTGAACCTTTAAATAAAGACACAAAAACCGACAGGACAGAGATGCCTGCCTGGTGATCGGAAAGAATCTCTGGGGCATCTCTCACTCTCTTTCTCTCTCTCGCCGACACTGTCCGTCCTTCAGGGACTCCTGGACTTGCCGGAGCCGGCTCCGCCTCCGACAATAATGGAAATTGATTTAAATTTTTTATTTGCCAAAATCTTTGCTACTTATTGGTATTCCTTGTAATGATACAATTTCCAGAGGTAAATCAAAAAAACCTACTTTATCTTTAAGCATAAAATGATTTTTATTAAAGCATGTTAAGTAGCGAACTTCATTATGTAATACCATCATAAAGTGCCTCGGAGGTAGTTAGAATAGTATATAATTCACCAAGATTCATATTTGTCAGAAAGTATGCGATTAAACCACAAAAATTCAGTGTGAGGTGTGCCAACTCTGGTGTTTTTAGAAATTCTGTGGCTTGTAGCAAGTATAAAAAGGAGGATAAGTTAGGTATAGGAATAATAGACCCAAAACATTGGGTCCCTGATGAATACGAAACAGTTAAATCTTCCATTGATTTCTTTCTGAACTAATGAAGGAAGGAAAAAGTAAAAATAAAGTTTTCATCATTTGTGAAGTGTTTTTATTATATTTTTGCTATTATATGCAGCTAAAGTTATCAGAATTATTACAGACTTCATACCAAAACTTGGCTATTTTATTTTTTCCTGATTGCAAATTTTAAAGTGATAAGTCTTAGACCCTGGAAGAATTTCTATATTTTCAAAAAGAACTGAGTAGAAACAGTTATATACCTTCCTATTTACTACTATAGCAATCCAGATTGAATAATGCATCCCTTTGGGAATCAATAATAATCATCAAAATTTTGAATAGTGCAGCTATAGGGATATTTATCACCTACCCATTAATTTTTCTGGCTTTACCTATGCAGCAACCTGATACATATTGAAATATGACAATAGATTATAAGGATATTAATTGGGCAGTGATTGCAACTGTAACTGCTTTTTCAGATATAATCTCTTTTCTTGGATAATGTGATAAACCTCTGACATTGGGAAGGAATTATGTGCCTGCAAACTTGTTTCCTTTTTACTTTTTTAAAAAGTTGTTTATTCTGGCGAGTATAGATCACCAGGAATTAAGTCTTTACATCCCTCCTTTAAGGATAGATGATACTCCATATTTGTAGCATAATATAGTCTCAAATGACATTGATAGTTCATCATTTCCACAGTCTGTCATCCTGGGACACTTCACTAATAACTTCTTAGGGGCCTCTGGGAAAACCAGGAGATCAGGGAGAAGCAAGTTCAAGTTTGCCAGCTGCAAAGTTAAGATGTGTGTCAGAGTAGAGAATAAATACAAGAAATGTTAAACTTCTATACCTCATTGAAATTCCTGGGAATTCAAGTATCTGGGGGAATTGAGAATATTTATTCAAAGTGAAGAGTATCATGCCTGGTTTTTCTCTCTTGTTTTTGTCAGGCCTCTGGCTAACCCACAGGTGGGGTAAAACAGTAAAGGTTAATAAGGGAACTATTTATAGATCTCTGGGAGGCATGAAAAAAAAAATGGAGGCATCTCAGGGTAGCAAAGAGAAGGAGTTATCCCTCTATATAGAGGGATACTATACTTATAGAAAGTATAAGAGGAAAAAATAGTTGTACAAATCCATAGATAGTAGCTGTACCTGCAGAAGATGTTAGCTTGTTAGAAACTTTGTGGTCTTATATTGGGGTGGCTGGATAATTCACTCAGTTAAGCATCCGATCTTATGATCTCAGAGCTCGTGAGTTTGAGTCCCGCATCGGGCTCTGTACTGACAGCTTAGAGCCTTGAGCTGGCTTTGGATTCTCTTTCTCCCTGTCTCTCTCTGACCTCCTCCCACTCATGCTCTGTCTCTTCAAAAATAAACATTAAAAAAAAAAAGAAACAGTTTGCTCTTGTACGGATGTAGCTTTCCTGGAGTAAACAACATGAAGTATGCAGTGGATGACATACTCAAATTTAAATCTCCTACTGTCCTCTATCTCTTGGGCTATTATTAGTTTAACCAAACCAGAGTAAAAAACTGATTGATTTAGTCCAGAAAGTTTGGCATCCTGTTGATGTGTGAATGGAGATGGATGAGGAGGGATGAACAGATAATATCTAGTAACAGGAGGCAAACAAGTTGGCAAGTCTCTGTAGGTTTTGGAGGCAAAGTAGCTTATTCAGTGGCATACCATTATTGAATGCAAGTAGTCTGTATTAACAGATCCAAGATAAAAACAAGACTGTTGTAAACCACACTATCCCAGCCTACTGGCTTATACTATTATCAAGCTCTCTGTCAGCCACTATGTTTAACCTTAGTGGTGCTCCCATGTGATGCTTACATAAAATGATGGTACTTCTTTTTAGTATCTAGGCTTGTTTGGGAAGTAAATAATCATGACTTTGGTAATTATTGTCTCTTGCAGAATGGTATAAATACTTTGAACCAGTGAACTATATATGAAACTCTCTCTCATTGTCTGGATGTATGTGTGCACGCGCATGCATGTATTTCTTAGACATGTGTGTACTTACAGTTACCCCAAACTAGAAGTGTGGGTTAAGTTTTGTAAGATTATATTTAAACATTAACTTAAAAGTTTTATCTGTAATCTCCATGACCCAGACTGCCATTTATTTGGAGGTGTTCATAATCAAGTGAGAAAAACTTTCACCAAAGAATATAATTAGAAGCCTATAGATAAAATGATTGAAATTGCTACCTGACAATTTGAAACAACTGTTGCCAAGAGGGAAGTGGGAAAAGCGAAAGAGGAAGAAAGGCTAAAGTGATTACCATGCTTTTTAAAAGAGAAATAGTGTGTTTGCTAAACAGTGGAGGAATGTCTAGTTCAATAACTTACTCACTGAGATTTTATTAGAGACTAAGCCAGCAATAATTCCAAAATCTCAGCTGGGAAATTTTGGGAAGTACTCCTAGGTAAAGAACTTTGTTTGGAACATATAGGTAATAGAAGGGGGAGTCATAATCATCAGCTATAACATTGTAAAATATTTACACAGATTTTTTAAAGTTTATTTTGAGAATGAGAGTGCATGAGGGAGGAGTAGAGAGAGAGAGGGAGAGAGAGCATCTCAAGCAGAATCCATACTATCAGTGTGGAGTCTGATGCAGGGCTCAAACTCATGAAAACATGAGATGTGACCTGAGCTTAAACCAAGAGTTGGACACTTAACCGACTGAGCCACCCATACACAACTTAAAATTATAATGTTTACCTCTGATTCTGACTTTGCATGAATTATAATTAAAAAAAATTAAATTATTATTTTTTTCTTTTTCTATTCTTATAAAGGGTGATGGGAATGGTTAAACTTAGTCTGGAATTTTCCAAATACTGTAAATTAAGAATAAAATAGGTGGCTTTTAGAGACTGTTTGAAGCAGGATGTCATTACAGAGAATAGGTTTGCATTGCTTTTTTTTTAGAGAAGGAAAAATTTGTGTGTGTGTGTGTCTGTTTAATACGTGAAGCAGAATCTACCATAAGATGGAGATACCTTAGTTGCATCTGGATCAAAAAATTGCAGAGGCACCTAGATGGCTTAGGCAGTGGAGTATATGACTTTTGATTTTGGCTCAGGTCATGATCTCACAGTTGGATTTGTGGCCTGGAGCCTGCATCAGGCTCCACTCTGATGGCACAGAGCCTACCGGGGACTCTCTCTCTCTCTCTCTCCCCCTCTCTCTCCCCCTCTCTCTCTGTCTCTCTCTGTCTCTCTCTCTCTGTCTCTCTCTCTCTCTCTGCCCTTCTCCAGCATGCACAAATTATCTCTCAAAATAATAAACTTAAAAAAATTGCATATGGATTGGAATGTGTACTTATATGAGGAGTGAAACTACCCCCCTCTTTATAGTCTTTTTGTATCAGTAATAACATCATGAGAGCTACAATTTTAGCATTCCATGAAGTCATATTGAGATTGAGATTATCAGTTACCATGCCTCAAGTGCCACCAATTTGCCTTTCCTAAAGGATGAACTATAATTCAAGCTAGTTAGTTTTCACTTCTTAGAGTTTTAATCTGGAGTGGAGTATTGCACACTGTATATACTTTGTAATTAAATGGATCAAATGATGGTAACCTAGAAGAGATTCTCCATAAGTTTTGCAGCTGTTCTTTAAGTTTTAATTTTATATTTTCCTTCAATTTGGTGATCTTCCAAGTGAAGTATTCTTTTAGTAAATTTCTTTAGATTTTCCAGAGTCAGTTTCAATTTTTTTGAGGTATAATTGAAATACCACATATTATTTTCAGCTTTACAAGATTATTCAATATTTGTATGTATTGCAAAATGATCACAACAAATCTGGTTAACATCCTTTACTATATATAGCTATAAAACTTTTTTCTTATGATAAGAATTTTTAAAATCTACTTAGCAACTTTCAAATATACAATACAGTATTATCAGCTGTAGTCCCATGCTATTTGTATATCTCCAAGACTTATTTATTTTATAACTGACAGATTGTACTTTTTGTCTCTCTCCACCCATTTGGCCCACCCCTAATTCCTGCCTCTCCCCCGGCAAACACCATTTTGTTCTCCTTATCTGTGAGCTTCTGTTTTTGTTGTTGTTGTTTCTGATTATTGTTTAAGATTCCACATATAAATGAGATCATATAGTATTTATCTTTCCCTGTTTGACTAATTTTATTCAGCATAATAACTACCATACAATACCATAATAATACCAAAATTTCCTCATTTTTATGGCAGAATAATATTCCTCTGTGTGTGTATATCATATTTTCTTTATTCATCCATTGATGGACATTAGATTATTTCCATACCTTGAGTATTATAAATAGTATTGCAGTGAATATAGGGGTTCATATGTATGTTTGAATTAGTGTTTTGTTTTCTTTGGATAAGTACCTAGTAGTATAATGCTAGATCATATAGTAGCTCTGTTTTTATTTTTTTGAGGGACATCCATTCTGTTTTCCATAGTGGCCGAACCAGTTTTACATTCCAATCAACAGTGCACAAGGGTTCCCTTTTCTTCATATGTTTGTCAACACTGGTTTTTCTTGTCTATTTTTTAATGTCCATTCTTACAGTTATGAGGTGATATTATAGATTTATGTTATTTTATTTTTAAGACATTTAAGAAATTAAGAAATTTTAAATAATTTCTACACGTAACATGGGGCTCAGACTTACAACCCCAAATTCGAGAGTCACATGCTCAAAAACAAACAGACAAAAAACAGTTGCATGCTCTACCACCTGAGCCATCCAGGTGCCTCTAAAGCTGTACATTATTTATAATTAAAGATTCCAAACTAATATTGACTTTTTGTACCATATAAAATAGAAATTGTGTTTATCCAAAAAAAAAAAAAAAACCACACAGAGATATTAATAGAGTGGCTTAAACACAGAAGAGTTAATAATCTTATCCAAAATAATGCTGGTGCTATGCTCTTTAGGGCTGGTATGGAAGTTCTACAGTTGTCAGGGAACCAGGCTTTTGTTTTGTTTTCTGCTCCCCAGAACTAGAATCAGATCTGAATTCCCCGTAATGTATAAGATAGCTGTCAGAACTTCATAGATGACTTCTATTTTAAAAAGAAAGAATAAAAGGAAAAAGAAAAAAAAAAAAAACGAGGCACCTTTCAACAAAGTCACCTTCCTAGTATATTTCCTATATATCTTATTCTCCAGAACATGGTCAGCAGGCCAGTTTGACCTACAAAGTGAGCTGGGAAATATGACCTTTATGGTGACCAACAATATGCTTAGCTAAAAAACCAAGAACCTGTTATGAAGGAGTATGTGGAGAATAGCAATTTTTCTGCTGCTTTCTTCATGAACAGCCTTTTAAATTTGTGTGTCTTTTTGCTATAACTAAAATGTTTGCTGTTTTAAAACTCTTACTGCATACTTTAGGATATTCTTAAGCAAAATATATTTTAGTTACACTTTGATTGCTATATTAATAATATGTGGAAATCCAAAGGAAGCCATACCAAAAAAAAAGAAAAAACTTCAATTCATAATTTCTTACTTGAAATACGTTTTCTGACAAAGAATAGCCCATCATGTAATCATTGTTTTGGAACTTGGGAATGATTATTGATGGCTCTATTGGTTATGATATTTGGGGAAAAGAAACATTTATCTCATTCTGGTTTATATTAAATAAAAAACTTTAAAACTATCAGTATTTGTATTTTACTATTTAGACCTATTTGTATTTACTATTTGTAGTTTACTATTTACTATTTCATTATTCTCCCATATAATTGTCTTTATATATAATATGTTGGCCTTAAAAAAAACACATTTTTAGTAAAAAATTAAAAACTTAATGTTAGTTCCCTAAGAATGGAAGGGAAGACTTTGCATTATTTCTGTACTCTCTTACTCCTAGTTGGTAAAACATGTAATCAGTGGCAGCAGTAATCAGTGGTTGGTGTGAGAAGTGTATTCCTATACAAATAATCCTAACGTAATTGGGAAGTTAAGAATGACTTTCCCGCATAGTATCCTACAAGCTCATTCAGTGAATGCAGTATTTTGATTTCCCTTCTGGGGGCAGCTCCTCTATCTAGTGCACACCCTCATGCCTTGATCTCCTGTTATGGTCTGTCTAAAAATACGTGTTGGGATGAGCACTGGGTGTTGTATGGAAGCCAACTTGACAATAAATTATAAAAGAAAAAGAAAACTAAAAAAAAAAATCCTAAAAAATCTAAACTAAACTAAAATAAAAACATGTTCTCATTTGACTTTTTTTCCCCCTCTTGGATTTTTTAACTTCTTTGCTACTGCTTTCATCCATCCGCGTTGCCAGTTTATTTCAATTCTGTATGATTCCTTGAGTGGGTTTACTAAAGGCTGTGAGGGAAGAGAGGATAGAGAAGCTGATATTCTGGTTCAGCACACAAATTGATTATTTAAAAATCAGATTTTCACATTTCACAAAGCAAGGACTATCAAATTCTGTACTTCCTACATGCTATTATTATACTCTTACTTTAGTGGCATTATAAGTGATTCCAGATTATAAATGGTGCTGTTATTCATTTCGTAAGATATGAGGACAAAACAAACCACAACAACTACAACAATAACAACAAAACCCCCCAAAACCTCTATTCTAGGGTGTGTATACATGTGTATAATGTTAGGCATATATATTTTTTTTCTGTTTACAAAAGTGATTTTAAGCAAAATTTTACAAATGCAAAAATACTACATATATATGTTCTTCTATGCTATCTTCATTGTCGTAGAATTTGTACTTCATGAAATATAGGGGTGCCTGGGTGGCTCAGTCAGTTAAGCGTCCAGCCCTTGATGTTGATTTAGGTTGTCATCTCACAGTTGTGGGATTGAGCCATGTGGCCAGGCTCTGCTCCGAGGATGGAGACCGCTTGGAATGGTTTCTCTCCCTCTATCTCTGCCCCACCCCTGCTCATGCTTTCTTACTCTCTGTCTCCCTCAAAATAGATAAACTTCAAAAAAAAAAAGGACGTGAAGAATTTTGCCAATTATTTTTTTTCTGAAAAAAATTTTTTAATGTTTGTATTCTTTTTTTTAAACAGTTTATTGTCAAGTTGGTTTCCATATAACACCCAGTGCTCATCCCCACAAGTGCCCTCCTCCATGTCCAACTCCCCCCTCCCCCCCACACCCATCAGTCCTCAGTCTGTTCTCAGCATTCAGGAGTCTTTCATGGTTTGCCTCCCTCCCTCTCCCCCACTATTTCCCCCCTTCTTCTACCCCTTGGTCCTCCGTTAGGTTCCCCCTAATCCTCCTATACGTGCAAACATATGATATCTGTCCTTCTCTGCCTGACTTATTTCGCTCAGCAGAACACCCTCAAGGTCCATCCATGTTGCTACACATGGCCAGATTTCATTCTTTCTCATTGCCATGTAGTATTCCATTATATAGATAAAGCACATCTTCTTGATCCATTCGTCAGTTGATGGACACTTAGGCTCTTTCCATGTTTTGGGTGTTGTTGAGAGTGCTGCTGTGAACATTGGGGTACATGTGCTCCTATGCATCAGCAGCCCTGTATCACTGCCATGTAATTTTGAACTAAGTTAAGTAAATATATAGGTGAAGACAGACTTTGTGGAAACATTAATGAATGCAGTTTGAGTATTTTGTTTACCTATTTATATATCAATTTTTTGTAACAGACTAAAAAATATAGATGTTTGAAGTCTGAATGCTGTGCATATATTTTCCTATTCTAATAATATATAAATTGCACTCATATTGGAGCTTATGTCACTATTCTAACAAGTTCCTGATATAAATATTTTCAGGGTAGAGTTCATTTTTTGATTTATCTGTAATCACGTTTTTAAATTGTGAAATTCAGATTTCACAATAATCAATTGGCCCTAATTTTAAGGCAGGGCTACAAAGTAGTATTTTTTTTTTCCTCTCGAAGTTTTTGTACAATATATGGTCCTTTGTAGACTATATTTAAAAGCAACTGAAAGTCTCTATTTTCCATAGAGTGATTAAATTATATATTTGCAACTTTAAAATAAAATGAAGAGAGAGTCACTAAAATGTATACCTGAATCTCATATAACACTGTATGTTAACTATATTGGAATTAGAATAAAGTGAAATAAAGAAAATGAAGAGGAAGAGGGGAGTACTTCAGGGGCCTTTCTGGTGGCATTTTTCCTCATGATTGAGTTTTCATACTTAGAATCAAACTACGAAATGAATATTAATTAAAACAGACTATGGCTGAAAGTTAAAAAAACTAATTAAGTAAATAAAATATTTATTTTATTCATTCAAAATATGCCCCTCTGTTTCTATGGGAATTTCAGAGATTCAATTAGATTAACTCAGACTTTGTAGGAAGAGAATTTGTTGCTGAGGTTCAATAAAGGTTATCTAAGCCTGTAAATTTACTTTGAAAATCATACAGCAAATAGTCTATTTAGTCAGCCATAAAACATCACTCAGCTTAGTGTTGAGCTTTAAGAATAATAAAGAGCTCAAAGAGCTCAGCATCTCAAATTTATTCACATATCTTATATGAATGATTAACTTTAACTTAGAATTATATTTCAAGAATATACGTATTATACTTTTGTGAAAGGTGTATTTCTTTTTCCCAGTGACCATTTTGTCATGACCCAAATAATCCCATTTCTATAAAATATGTGCTTTATCATATATACATTTTGAAAAGTGTATTCATAAGATTATATCATATCTTAACCAGAAGTTTTTAATTAAAGATGATGAGGCATCATGTTGAATGAGGAGGGGGGTGTGCATAATCCATGCCAGTTCTAAACAATTCATAACAGGGCTCTTTTTGTTTTAATTCTAATTTTGAGACATTTCCTGAGTTAGAATTTCCCAGTTTCCTTTAATGTTAAGACAATCTAATATAAATCAGAGACATTTTATTGAGAAATAATGGGCATGGCATTTTTGTGTAAGTGCATTAGTTTCCATGGAAACACATAGCAAATATTCTTTATGCTATTTCTTTTAACAGAATGAGTTACAAATTATTTTTAAAGTTACTCTGTGTGACTTAGATATTATATTACTAATAGAAATATACTGTTGGACTTCATAATAGCTGTGGCCTGCAAGTACAGGAAATAATCCTTTCTTATAAACAATCTCTCAAACATACAAACATGGCTTCAGTTTTAGATTTTTCTTTTTTCTTGAACTTTTCACTAAGAAAAATAATTTTTAACAAGGAAATTCTACTCTGTTTTGTGGCTAACTCTTTAAGGCTGGCTAAGAACAGATGCAGTAGAGTGAGAAATCACCTCATGACTCTTGAACCTTCATAAGCTAAATAAAATTGTTTGTGGTGATCCCTTGAAAACTTTATCTGAGACTCAATACTAGTTGAAGTGGAAAAATCATGGCTCAAAATTCTATAATGCTGTAAAGAAGAAATTGGGTCATATTGGCCAGGGTTAGTGAGGGCATGATTGAAAAGCTGAACAGGAGCGTGGTTTGACTCTGGTGAGATCTCACTAAGCTGTTAGGTCAAAGTTGTGCTGACAGGGAGCATACATGAGAACCAGACAAGACTTTAGCATTGTACTGTGGATTTCCCAAAGAATTTTTCTTAGACCAACCAATTAGATTTAATCCAGGTGTATGTAGATATTGCATATGTATTTGATATATAATATTTAATGGTAAAAATCTCTAGATTTCTTATTCATATGGTGAAATCATTGAGAGATTGAGAAAACAAATTGTATACAAATATACCCAGTGTATGACATGTCATGTGTATATTTGAGTGTGTGAGTTGGAATGTGGGAAAACCATGTAGAAGAAGATGTTAGGGATTATTCTTCACTAGACAGTCAAAATATATAAATTGGATGCTGAGGTTGTAAAGTCTTACTTTTGGCTGTACAAAGAGCATTTTAATAATACCACTTGTGTTTATTGTTTTTTTTCTATGTATATTACACTAGTTTTTCACCAGACTACTAGATATTTGGTGAAAAAAAGTGTCAAGTGCATTTTATTTCTTTTTAAATAGATATTATCAATCGTGTATACATTCACACACACAAATGTGTTTATATTTATTTATTTATTTAGAAGAGAAGGAGTGTGTACGTGAGTGAGGGATGGGAGGATCCCAGGCAGGCTCCATGCTCTCAGCACAGAACCTGATGCGGGGCTTAATCTCTAGAATCTGTGAGATCATGAACTGAGTTAAAAATCAAGAATCGGATGCTTAACTGACTGAACCACTCAGGCACCCCAATACAAATGTGTTTAGTTTGATAAATCTTGATACTGTATCATTAATGAAACCACCAGCACAATCAACATGGTAAACATTGCCTTCCCCCTTGAAGGTTCCTTTATGACTCTTTGCACTCAGTCTTTCTACTTCTAGTCCTGGTCAAACACTGCTCTGTTTCTGTTATTTTTAGCTTTTATTATTCCATTTTTTATCTATTTCAAGTTAATTTTTGTGTACAATGTGAGGTAAGGGTTGAGGATTATTCCTCAATAATAATTACATACAGCATTACATTTTTAAAAGACTATGCTTTCTCCACTAACTTTCCTTGGCACATTTGTAAAAAATTAGTTGCTATAGATATTTATTTATTTCTGGACTCTATTTGTTTTAATTGATTTAAGTGATTACCTTCATATTAATTCTATACAATTTTTATTACTGTCTCTTTTCACTAAACTTGAAATCAAGAAGTTTAAGTTTTCCAGCCTTACCTTATATTTCCAAAAGTCAAATTAGTTTTAAAAAAGTGGGCTGTACAAAATTATATCTGTTTCTTAGTGGAGGATTTTGTAGACCATTTAATATATTGATTTGATATTTAAATCTCCAATAGGAAACATTTAATAAAGGAATTTTCAGAATTATTCTATAGAACTCATATTTTTACTTGTTCGCACACATGGGATATACTGCAAGCTTATATTTTCTGCAAATATACTTGAAAGGTTTCCATTTGAGGGGTAGGGGCATACAGAGTGACACAATATAAACAATGCATTTGAATCCAGCCATTAGTAATATTCCCATGAGATTAAAAACGCATGGGCTCTCGGGATGCCTGGGTGGCTCAGTTGTTTAAATGTCAGTTACTCTTGATCTCCTCTCAGGTCATGATCTCACAGTTGTATCTTGATCTGGGTGTTGGGCTCAGTGCTGACATAGCTGACAGCACGGAGACTGCTTGGGATTCTCTCTCTCCAACTCTGTCTCTCTGCCTCTTCCACCTTTTCACACACACACTCTCTCTCAAAATAAGTAACTGTTAAAAAAAAAAAAGAACACATTGATTCTAAGTAAGTGGAATGCAATACAAATGGGGGGTGGGTGGGTAACATCATTTGTATATTTAACGTATGCCAAAAGAAAGAAAAAACAAGTTTGAAGAAACAAAATAAAAATGTAAATATTGCAGTAGATTTCCTCTTATAGTAAGTCTCTAAAACAAATATGAACAGAGAAGCATCCATTCCTCTATGAAGAAATAAACTGTCTTGAACTTACTGTCACACAGTGTGTTTGATAGGATACTATATATGGACGACTGACGTGTTATTTATAATTTTAAGTTTATGTGAATGTGCTTCCATATACTGATTTTAATACCTATTGTCATAAAATTCAATTCATCTTTAATGCCTGGCCAAATCTCTTTAGTAAGTAGAGGTCTGGTGCTCTGAAGACTTGGTCACAAAGTCAAGGTGGACAGAGGGCAAAAGCTGTCTCTCAGTAATAAGAAGCAAAGCAAAGTGGCACTAAGGGCCCTGACTTGGTTTAAAATAATTTTAGGAATTAAGAGGCAGCCCAACACAAGGTTACTAAGATATTCTCTTGTTTTTTTCTTTAAAAAGCACTGTATTTTAGATACTACATTTAGGTCTAGAATTAACTTAAATCACATGTATTGCATATATTGTAAGGTATAGGTTAAATTTATTTCTTTGCGTATGTATGCTCAGTTGAAAGAAGTGTCTTTTTCTCCATCTAAATGCCTTTGTACCTTGTAGAAAATCGATTATCCATGTGTATGTAGGCCTGTTTTTAGGTTCTTCTTGGCCATTTACTTGATCTATGTCACTATCCTTTCATCATAAGCATAATGTCTTAATAATTATAATCTTAAAATACATTTTAAAATCAAGCATTATGAAACATTGACTTTGATTTTCTTTTTCAGAATTGTTTTGGCTATTCTAAGTCGTTATATTTTCCTTTACATTTTAGATTAACTTCTAATTCTCTAAAAGAAGAAATCAGCATTCTTCTGATAGTTCAGTTGGGATTAATTGGGAAAGAATTGATACTTTGCTAATAATGAGTTTTACAAGTCATGAATATGGTATACCACTCAATGTTTTTAAGTCTCGTTTGATACAACATATTGTTGATGTTGAGTAAGAAAGGTGAGTGTGGATGCCATTGTCTTGTTTCCAGTTTTGGGAAAGGGAAATGTGTCTTTCACTATAAAATATATTTACTGTGCTATTTTCATTGGTATCGTTTATCAAGTTGAGGATAACTTTTTAAAATGATTTACAGAAAAATTTAAGTACAAAATAAGTAAACTGATAAATTGGACCTCTCCAAAATTTAAAACTTAAGCTTTCAAAGAGAAATTAAAAATATAACTGTATAGGTAAAAATATTTTTGCAGAGTAATATTTGTGAAGGAGTGCTACTTGGAATGTATAAAGAAATCTCATAATTCAGTAGTAAGAAACAAACATTCTAATAAAATTGGGATGAAATTTTAAACAAATGAATATACATGAAGAGAAACACATAATACAATGCTCAGTATTAGTCATTAGAGAAATGCAAATAAAAGTACATTGATAAATCACTGAAAACAACTGGAATGATTAATATAAAAAAAAGGACAGTAGTATCCAATGAGTATGAAATTGTGAAGTAAGTATAATTCTCATGCATTGCTGATGGTTTAAAATGGAATGAACAATCACATTGTAAAGTTGGATTTTCTAATATAGTTACACATATGACATAGTCTTTCTATTTCTTTGTATTATCTGAGACAAATGAAAGCATATACTGATAGAAAACCTTGCATATGAATGTGGATAGCAGTGTTATTCATAATTGCCAAAAATTGAAACAAATATCAACAAATTAATGGATAACCTAATTATAGTGTATATAATTAATGAAATATTATTTAGTATTAATAAATGCAATGATATGGATTAATATCAAGAGCATTATGCTAAGTGATTTTATTTATATGATATTTTGGAAAAGGCAAAATCATAAGAACAAAACATATCATGTTTGCTTGCTTATAGTTGAGAATGAGAAGAGATAATTCACTAAAAATTGGCAAGAAGGAATTGTTCTATGTCTTGATTGTGGTGTTAAATTATTGTATGTGTTTGTCTAAAGTTCATAAATTTGACCAAAAAGGGTGAATTTATGATATGCAGATTTGAATTAATGAAAATGCTCAAAAGTTTCCCTTCTAAATAGTTTTAGAAGGCTGAACTAAAACTACATGTCACCTAGGAACCAGCCCACATTCTCTTAACCTTTCTTGATTTCATCCCCAAGTTTTTAATACTTGATTATGCCTTGATTTTTGTCTAGTACCTACCTGCTTCTAGAATCAGGATCTGAAACCCAGAAACGTCACTAAGCTGGGGTCTGTTTGAACTACCTATTTGGGAATACAGAAAGGTGTCAGTACCTTTTTGTTGTTTTATACTGCACCATCCACTCTAATGAGAGAAATTCATAACCAGGCACTCAGATATACCCTTGTGGCCTAGGAAAATCAGTGGAGTAACAAGGTTTTCTATGTATTTTTGTTAGAGACACTGTGAAAAAGCAATTAGGAACTCACATCAGTTTTCATTTTGACATTTTTAAACATTCAGCTCAACATTAAGAGAGAAAACTTGTTGTATTTAGTAAAATGAAATTTATTTTAAAAAATTCAGGAAGTTGCAGAATGGCTAACGAATGCTTCTTGATAAGCTTGTAGTGTTAATTCTATATATGCTCCCCTCTGTGCTTCTGTTTTTGCAAAGACCTGTTTAAATTTAAAAAAAGAAACTCTTTTAAGCAATAGAACATGTACTATTTATAAAGTTTTCCATTTCTGCATTAAAAAATAATAAATAAACCTTAGTTTTTTAAAAAAAAATTATTCTGATTGTAAAGTCCAGTAGGTAAGATTATTCTTTTGTTTAACATTACTTTTAAGCACACTGTACTCAAAATACCATGCTCATTTCTGCTATGCATTGTGATAAGTTCTGGGGCAATTAGACAAAAATGCTTGCTCTAATAGAGCCACAGTCCAGTGAGGAAAAGACTCAGAATAAACATATATACTAGTTAAATATACAGTATTTAACATGGTGGTAAATACTATAAAAATAAAAAAAGATGATGTCAGGAAAGCAGGTAATTAGGGAAAAAAACATGTGGCCATTGGGGAATAAAATAAATTACAGGTAGAGGAATAGTATATACAAAGACCTTGAATCCTAGCAGATTCCAGTAACAACATGGAGTTGATTGGTAGTGGAGTAGAAAAAGATTTTGTGTATGTATTTATACATATTTCCATACTTTGCATAGGATAATTAATATAAGTATGATTGAGATAGATGAAAGATAAATGGTAATGATATGTTGTACATGCATCTTCTTTAAAAAAATTTTAATGTTTGTTTTTTATTTATTTTTGTAATGTTTACTTTTGAAGGAGAGAGAGACAGAGCATGAGCAGGGGAGGGGCAGAGAGAGAGGGAAACATAGAATCTTAACAGACTCCAGGCTCTGAGCTGTCAGCACAAACCTGACGCAGGGCTTGAACCCATAAACTACAAGATCATGACCTGAGCCGAAATCGGGCACTTAACTGACTGAGCCACCCAGGCACCCATTTAATGTATTTTTGAGAGAGAGAGAGAAAGAGAGAGAGAGAGAGCAAGAACGAGCGGGAGCACGTGAGTGCAGGGGGCAGAGAGAGAGAGAGAGAGAGGGAGGGAGGGAGGGAGAGAGAGAGAGGGAGAGGGAGACACAGAAATGGAAACAGGCTCCAGGCTCTGAGCTGTCAGCACAGAGCTGGATGCGGGACTGGAACTCAGGAACTGTGAGATCATGACCTGAGCTGAAGTTGATGCTTAACTGACTGAGTCACCCAGGTGCCCCTATACATCTTTTTCAAGACTCCCAGTTCTTGCATCTTAGATTATACATTATACATTCTCTTAACCTCATGATAACAACCCAGAATAGAGTTTTGATATTTTTCATGGTGTAAATAATGGTTTCAAAACATAAAATCATTGACTGTTAACTTTCCTTATATTTTATTTTTCATTAAAAAATATTTTTTTGATAGACCTCTAAAATTCCAGCCTTTAGTATAATGCCCCATGCACTCAGTGAAGTCTTAGTGATTTGATGGAAAGTAGCTGATTTCACACTGTGACGGAGGCTCCTGGACATCCTAATCTGGTACACAAGCCCACACATGGCTGGTAAAAGATATTTTACAGTTGGTGTTTCCTTGGTCCCATTTATGTCAACTTTATTTGTCTACTACTTCACCAGAAAGTAGAACAGTTGTTGGTTTTTTCTTTGCTGGAAGGACCACATCCGACTTTAAAATTTAGTTCACTTCTATATTTTTGTGTTTTTGGCTCTCTCTCTTTTTTTTTTTTTTTAAATCTATGATTTTGTAGCTTAGTTTGTTTTAATTCTTGGGGTGGGAGTGAAAGTTCTATCAAACTTCTAACTAGAGGTCAGAGTTTGCATTCCCACTCCAGTAATTATTTCAGTACATAAGGAAATTCAGTTTCTTGCAGTGAGATCATAGAAAATATATACATTGACCTGTGCCTCCTGGCACAGAGCTCCTAAAACTCATGCAATTTGCTGACTGATAAGAGCACTAGGAGCATCTTTTATTCTAGTGAAGCAGTTTTTGGTGGGCTTCTGGTGGGGACTGTTCACCAGAAAGACCCAACCCATGATTAGAAGCTCAGAGTTATTGGCTCCCCCACCCCACTTCTCCAGCATGAGGAAAAGGACTGGAAATGGAGTTAGTAGTTGGTCCTGTCTACTCTGAGGAAGCATCCATAAAAGTCCCAAAAGTATGGGGTTCTGAGAGCGTCCAGGTGATTAAACAGATTCACACCAAGAGAATGATTCACCCTGACTCCAGAGGCACAGAAGCTCCTGAGCTTGGGACCTTCTCAGATCTCACCTTGTGTATCTCTTCATCTGGCTGTTCATTTATACCCTCTATTATATCCTTTAATAAACTGGTAAAGACAAGCAAGTTTTACCCTGAGTTCTGTGAGTTATTCTAGCAAATTAATTGAACCTGAGGAGCGGGTTGTGGGAACCTTGAATCAGTAGCCAATCAGACAGAAGTTGTGGGTTAGTAGGGACTTACTACTTTCACCTGGCATCTGAAGTTGGGGGCAGGGGACCTAGTCTCATGGGACTAAGTTCCTAACCTTTGGGATCCGACACTATCTCCCGGTAGGTAGTATCAGAATTGAGTTAAATTGTACTTAGCTGGTGTCTCAGAGAATTTCTAGGTGGGGAAAAAATCCTCATACATTTGGTAAGAAAAGTGTCTGATGTGAGGTGTTCTATGTAAAAGAAGACACAATGCAGGAAAGACTGGACATTTTCCTAACATATTTGCCTCTGTCACTTTTTAAAAAGTCTCTGATCTCTTTCATGTTCTCACTTTAGTCCCATCCTCCTTAAATTTCATGGTTTGCCATTCTGTTCATTTAGTTGCCATCACCATCAACTCAAATTTTTCCTCTCCATTTAATTGAATTTCATAGTTACAGTCAAATAATTTCAATTGCTGTAGAAAAGTAGCGAATAGCACAACTGGGAATAACTACAAATCTCAATTGTGGTTTTAAAATTACCATTTTTTAACAAATACCATTCTGAACAGTAGCATCATTTTTTAATGTTTATTTATTTATTTTTTGAGAGAAAGAGAGTACAAGCAGGGGAGGGCCAGAGAGAGAGGGAGAGAGAAAAAGAATCCCAGGCAGCCTCCATACTGGCAACATGGAGCCTGATGTGGGGCCCAAACTCAAGGAACTTGAAATCATGACCTGAGCCGAAACCAAGAGTGAGACACTTAACTTACTGAGCCACCCAGGTACCCCCAACATTACTCTTAATCAGTTTCCAATAGTCTTCTAGCTTGTGACTTCTTTTTTTCTTCTATTAAACACTTTATCATTATTATTATTTTAGTTTCACATGTAGACTTTAGTGATTCATCACTACATACAACACCTCTTGCTCTTTAGAACATGTACCCTCCTTAATTTACATCACCTGTTTAACCCATCCCCCCACCAACCTCCTCTGATAACCCACAGTTTGTTCTCTGTGGTTCTGTTTCTCGGTTTGCCTCTCTCTCTTTTTTCTCTTTCCCCTGTGTTGTTCTGTTTTGTTTCTTAAATTCCACATATGAGTAAAAACCTGTGGTGTTTGTCTTCCTGTAATTTATTTCATTTAGCATAATACTTTCTAGCTACATCAGTGCTATTACACATGACAAGATTTCATTCTTTTTTATAGCTGAGTAATATTCCAGTGTGTGTGTACACACACACACACACACACACACACACACACACACACACACACACACACACACCTTCATCCATTCATAGCTGATCCAACAAAGACTTCTCTGTTATGCACTCCAGTTATAATTTATGTCCTCACTTTTCATCAGCTTTCTGCTAATTTCTAAAGTAATAAGCATTTTATTTCTCTTTGATTTTGGGATTTCTTGTTTCTTGAAAATCTCTTGATTTTCATATAATGGTATCTCCCCCAGACCCCTCCTCAGTTATTTGTTGGCTATTCTTAATATCATTGTGCCTTTAAATAATACCACTCATTGGATGACTCCTGGATTCTCTTCTCAATAAAGATTTTTCTCTATGTTATCTCTTCCAATAGCTTCGCTATACATGCCATTCATGGCAGTGATTTCTAAATTTAAATCTTCCCTGACCTCTCAACTGAAATACAAAATCATGCATCTAACAAGATAAGTTTGATAACTTAATCTGGATACCTAATTGGCCTGTCAGAGTTAAAAAAATGTCCTGAAAATGCTCTTGATAACTACTCCCCGCGTGCAAATTCTTCCTCCTTTTCCCCAATCTATATAAATGATTATTCTCCACACAGTTGTATTCAGAGCCAGATTCTAGGAGTCTGTCTTTCCATCTACATTTATTGTATTTAATCTGTCCTCAAATTTTATGGACTCTAACTTCAAAGTGTATCCTGAATCCATTTAGTTTTTCATTTTTTTCTTTGCTATTACTATAATGCAACTCACCTAGACTATTCTGAAAACATCCTATGTGATCTTCTTGCCTAAATGTTGCTCTTCGTATCCACTCTTCACGTCATGGAAAGACAACCATTTTGAAGAGCAATTCAGAACACATCTTGTACTTGCTTAAAGGATTCCTGTTAAAATCAATTGAAATGCAAAGTACATATTAGGGTCTCACAAATATCCCTGTTTAACATTTCTTACTTTGTTCATAACAAATTGGTCTCTTTTATGTTCTCAAAAATGCAGTACTTATTTCTGTCTCTGTTTATCTCTTACTCCAGAACCCACAAAAGATAGAGTTCTGCTTATTATTAGATGTTCCCAGAACTCTTATCTGATGACTCAATTTTGTGCATTTCTGCAGGATATTTTAACATAAATTTATCTTTTACTATAGTACTCTTAATATTCTGTAATCACTTTGTATATACAAGAAAAAAATCATACTTTAGTTTGAATTATTTTATGCAAATTGAATATTCTCAATATAAAATTCTAAAGTTTTTGTCTCATTATTTCTTTACACTGAAAGTCTAATCCTGAAGCACTTGTTTGGAAAATCTGACTGAAAATACATGGTAGTGTTATAGAAAAGTTAGTTTTTAAAGGTAGAATCACCACAAGGCAATACAGAATTATTCACCAAAACAGCTATTCATGTTAGAGCTAGGTTGTTCATGCATGTGTAGCAGTTCTCCAGGGTGAGTAACAGAAGGGATTTATTTATTCAAGAATGGTTCTTATTTCCTCTGAGTATGCTTGATTGGCCAGCTGTTTATAAATATGTAGGGTTGTATTACAATATCAAAGCAGAAAGTACATCTAGGACTCATGAACCAAAACAGAAACAAGAACTAGTATTAGGAACCAAGGCAGCTAATTTCTCAGGACCTCTTCAAAGATTTATGATCTTGCCTCTTTCTCTGCTTTTCATGTTAAACCTGTGTGTCACAGCTAACTCATTCTCTTTATTTCTGCATGCATATGTACACATGACCTACTCTGCTCACCCCATCGAATAATAATTCTCAGTTCTAGATATCAGCTCAAATCAGTTCCAAATTTTTGGGAGAAATCATACAGTTGTCTCCGTTTGGGCCAGGTTTCTAAGCTTGGACTTCTTGCTTTGGCCTAGGAACTGTTAAATAGAACAGTCATGACTCTCAATGCTCATGAGGCTTTCACAGACTCGTTGGTATGGAGAAGGTAACAGCAAGAGGTTTCTATTAAGGTGGCAGAAATAATGGTTTTAATTTTACTTTGATTAGAGGTTTAAATTTATCAAGTGTGTTCTGCAAATAGGTAATTAAAATAATTTTATTTTCAATTCCTTACAACACTCTTCACATTTAAATTTAGGTATAGACCCAATTAATTTATGACATTATTAATTTTATGATACTATATCATAATTTTTATGATTATTTTTAAAATTTTCATTAAGTCTTTAACTCTATATAAATGCTATTTTCTAAACCCATGGGAAAAGCTAGAATATAATTTATGTTAAAATAACATAGAGACTCAGATATTCCATGATTCAAAATACATAGAAGTTAAATTTTGTCTCTCATATTATGGTCTAGAAGTAGTAGATAGGTGTCCCAGATCAGAATGCAGCTCTTGTCCATACAATTATTAGGTCTTTGGGGTGCCTGAGTGGCTCAGTTGGTTGAGCGCCCGACTCTTTGTTTTAGCTAAAGTCATGATCTCGTGTTTTATGGGCTCTACTTGGGATTCTCTCTCTCCCCTCTCTGCCCTTCTTCCACTCACACTGTCTCTGTCATTCTGAAAATAAATAAACAAACTTTAAAAAAAATATCAGAGCTTGGATTTTATCTATATAATTTTCTTTAATTACTGTTGTCATGGCCCACATTGGCATATTTGATGGTTAGTTCACCAGCCACAATCATATCCAGTCCTCCAAAAAAGATAAAAAAGTAGAGAAAGCAAACCAATTATTAAAAAAAAAAAATTATGGGCATTTAAACATTTTTATCACACCTTATTGGGCACAAATTCACAAAACCTCAGAATAAAATTCACTATAAAGAAGATGTAAAATATGGACACTTGTTTGAGCTGCTGTGTGCCTAGGTTATTTTTATGATGAAATGAGGACACTGAATATTAAAGTGGGCTTCATCTTCTCTGCTGTTGCAGTTGTTTTATATTAAGAATTATTCTCTTGCACTCTGGATTGGTTCATTTTTTGGTTAACTGTACTTTATTTTTAACTAATTTTTTTTCTGGCAGATCAATAAAATGTCATTTTACTTTTCCACATATAGGTAGTAACTTTCTGTAGGTAATTATAGAAATCACATTTTTTTCCCTTTCAGACTCTGTTGTCCTGAGAATTTTAATTCTGGATTTGTTCCTGTTACTTTTTTAATAATCTTGTTATTTTGCTGGCTGACTTATGTTATTTTTCTTCATGATTGAAATGTAAAAATAACATTGCAGATATATATCCATCCATCCATCCATCTATTCATCTATCCAGATCTTGTTTCAATATAATTTTTTCCCTGAAGTAAAAGAGAAGAAGGCGTAATGAAACCTATAGGCTGTGATCTAGATAAGATCTGAGAGTGTTTACTGTCCTGTGATATTCAGGAAAAAATATTGCAAAAAGAAAATGGTACCATACTTATTGGGAAGAGCACTATGTGTTTCATGTAACTGATCAATCACTGGAATCTACTTCTGAAGCCAAGACTACACTGTATGTTAACTAACTTTAGAGTAAAAAGAAATTTCTTTTGTAAAAAAATTATTTTCCTTGATTAAGTCTGTGATAAACATTGCACTGAGTAATTTATCAAAGATTACTTCATTTTGTGTAATATATGCAAGGAATGTTTTAACCATTGTCTCTAGCTGAAAAGACATAGGAGAAAGTTTATGTAATTTTGTTAAGATGAAATAGTAAACTGTAAACTAAAGATATTGTTCTTTAATTCAGTTCAAACATTTGAAAACCCTAGTGTTTTATTATAGTAATAGTGGTTTATTTTAATCGCTGCATTATTATGTCTTTCACTTCCAGAACTTCACCACACATCCGATGCTTGAACTGACTATACAACCCCTTCCAAGTGTTCATCTATCCTAATAAATCCATAAAGCATGATGGGTTATGTCATGGACACTAGCCTCAGATAGAGGTTGGTTTGAATCCTAGTTCTGTACCTCACTAGCTGTGTACTAGGTTTCACTTTCCAAAGGCTCAGATTTTTTATAAATTGGACAAAACAGCACCACCTACCTGATTAGCTTGTTTTGAAGATGAAAATCATACAAAGTGCCTCTCATTACTATGTCATAGCAAGCACTCAATAATTTTAAATGTTAAATGGCATTGTCCTTTGAAGAAGCTTGTTTTTTGCTGGAGTATCTAATGTGAACAGGAAGTGCATTATACTGAAACAGAATCTACTTCATGTTTTCCCTTTTCACCTTAGTGGTAACTCTAAAGTCCCTCCTATGCATATGTCCTTTGAAAGTCTGATGAAATTAATTTCTTCAGCCATAATCTTCTCCAAGTTACATATTTTTAAAATGTGATTATCATTCTAGAGTAAAAAGAAAAACTTACGAGAATATAAAATAGCTGACCCATTCCTTTCAATTACCTGATACCAGGATTTCTCCCAATGCCACAAATGTAATTCATTCTTAAAAGTTCTATTCTGTTCTTTAACTTGTAGGTATTCATTTTTTGGCTCCACTCCCTAGCCACCTAATGTCATTTCCAAATGTTGTTTTATTCTGTATTCTTCAAAACACCTATCACTGTTTGAATCCCATTTATTTATTTGCTTGCCAGTTTCATTTTAATTATTTCCCCACTAAGATTTAAACTTTATCAAACAGGCTATTCTGTCTTCTATATCACTATATCATTTGTGTCTAGAATGGTACCTGGCACACATTTGTCATTGGTTAAATCTTATAAATTTATTTAAACAGATTTAACAACAATTTTTTTCTTCACCTTTCATCCTTGTAAATGCTTGTTTTTTATTTAAAGTAGGATTTCCATAAACAAATGAAATTTACTAGCTAAACGGATAACATGATCATAAACAAATGAAATTTACTAGCTAAACGGATAACATGATCATCCTATTTTTCCCCTAAATATTATATAACTGAACTTGCATTCAGAGTTTACATAAGCAATTTTTGATACTCATCATGTATAGGAAAAGGATGGATAGGGAGAAACTGAGTATTTCAGGGAAAATTGAAAATATTAACAGAATATGATCTAAAAAAATACAGGAGGCTAGAATTGTAAATACAGGTGATAGGATTAGCCTGAAGAAGACATGGGGCCACCTCTTTTTCTGAAACAGATAGAATAACTGGAGAACAGGTAATATTTAAAACCAATGATTTAACAAAGGAGAGAGTGTTTATAGCCATTAAACTTCTAATAAATATATGTGCTTTTTTACACTTATTGGATTGTGAACTTTTGGGGCAATATGTTCAAATGATAACAACACAAACCACAAGAGAAACTCCAGTAATGTGTGTGTGTGTGTGTGTGTGTGTGTGTGTGTGTGTGTGTGAATAAGTCAGTATTTATTATTCGTAATTGATAGTGATATAGGCCATTTTACAACAACTTGGATTTGGAAGTACTATCCTTTCTACACAAGTTAGTCATTCCATAGATTCCTGTTTTGCTTGTTTACCATGAGGAACTGTGCCATTTTTTACTCAGTATATCTTAAGGTAAATGATTTAATGAAAGTGAGAAAGTAGTTTCTCCAGTTCTTATTTCACTCTTCTCAGCATATCAATATTATGTTTCTGCTATAATTATTGTCATCATATTTTCAAGTTCTCTGTGTAACTAGATGTTATTGGAATGCTTATAGATTAGAATTTAACAATAGAGCTTTCTGTAACTGTTGCTAATAACTTACAACCTCAGGTAATTTTATTTTATTTTTTTCCTATTGAAACTCTCAGGTGTTTCTGAACTGATTTGAGTTTGAAATAATACCAGGTAAAAGTGAATGATTTATTTCTTTTTTGCTATTCAGTTTATTACCTTTAGAGTCTTTTGAAAAAAGTCAATACAATTTTTATGAAGATTCAAAGATATAATGGTACCTTTTACATTAAAAAATATTTTTAAGAACTGTTACTCTTACCACTGAAGTGGTGGTAGTTTCTGAAAGGCAGAAGTAGCCCTATCCACAGGGCACACTTCTTCATTTCAGTCATCATTCCTAAACTGCCATCATATTCAGGCTGTCACCTCCATTTCTAATGGCTCATTGATTTTGAAAGTCATAGCCATTTCTTCTTTCATACTGCTGTCAAGACAGTTGTGAAGGATAATAAAAATTAGGTAGCCTTACAAGGAATATCTGAATTTACATACATGACTCATTTTCTCAGAAGACTGATATTGAACTGTGAATAGAAGAATTAGGAATGTAAATCCATGTGATTGATGTTATTGGTCATATTTTAAGAAACAGACATCTTTTATTTATTCTTTTTTATGAATTACCGAGTAGTTAGTCATGATGATATATCTTTTTTTGAGATTCTTCTTGTTTTACTACTGTAGATTGTTATGGCCTTGATACTCTACAATACTTAATAGTTAAATTTCTCTTCAAACTATAGATTGAGCACTGAGGTATTTTTATTATTTAAAATTTTATTATTTATAATTAATTTCAAAACATAAAAATTTAAGATTTTAGAAATCAGCATGCCAGAATTTGCCTCAGACCTAAATTCTCTTTTAATACTTCCACCATGAGAAATCATGAGAAATATATGAGCACAGTGGTTGCACAGCAGGAAAGTAATGTATACTCACCTATAGCACCCAGCATTGCTGCAGGTAATCTTTCATAATCTTTTATCTCATTCTGAAATAATATTTATTATACAGGTATCTACTTTTTAAAATAGAATGGGATCACAGGCAAAAAGAGTTTGAATCTACAGCCTGCCCATATCCAGTGTTGAACCACCTCAAAGTAGATTAGCAGTGCCTAGCTATATATTTGCATAATAGCTTTTCCTTTCCCTTTTTGTTATTCCAATTGATTGCTCGAGAATACTACCTCTATTCCATTATTCCCCTGATGAAAACTAGCTGCCTGTTATGTAAAATTCATTTAATTTGCTGCTTTAAAGAACACTGTCCAAACTATTAGCTTTGGTTTTCATCCTAAAATATCAAAGGAGACAAGGTATTTGACAAGATTCTATCAGGGATTTCTTCCTTTTCTTTAATATTGGTGTTTGAAGGAGGAACGATACATGATAGATACATGATAAGAGAAGAGAAATTCTTAAAATATTTGTGATTTATAATATCTGATAGTTTAAAGACCTAACTCACTGCTTGATTCTTCTGGTGTTAGGGTCAACATATACCAATGAAATCTTCTAAAATTCAGCTGGTCAAAAAATTTATTTTCTTTATCTTATTCTTCAACACTCCTAAGGTATGGTTTAATAGGAAAAATAAGAAAACTGCATACCACCTCTGAGATACAATTGATGCACCTCTGTATTTTCCAGTATTGTAGTCAGGTATTGAAGATATTGTAATGTTAATGCAATATGTTTTTGTTGATTATCTGTAGAAGTCTACTTTAAAGCAAGGCATACAAAAAAAGAAAAACCAAAAAAGATAAGCTCTGGTCACTTACTCAAAGAATTTAGTAAAAAAAAAAGTTACTACGAAAAGTAAGACAGAGGTAAAATGTACTATTAGGTTAATGATGCTTAGGTAATAAGAGAGAAGGATATGGTTAAGGAGGAATACCAGAAAAAGTTATTTAGTTAAGCATATGTGTGAAGATTTTATGAAACTGATATGTATCAGAGTCTCTAGGATTTCAGGTTAGAGATAGATGGATATATACCATCTATGTATTACAAAAAAAATTTGCAATCAATCATCAATGGAAAGGGAAGAGGTATTTTTGAAAAGTCAGTTTGTAGTTTGTTTGAAGTATAGGGAATATTAAAAAAGTGAAGGGTAAAGCTAGAGACAAAAGAGTTTTGGACTATTAGGCCAAGAGTTTTCTATTTGCAAATGGCACTTATAAAAAATGTTTGAGGGGGCGCCTGGGTGGCTTAGTCGGTTAAGCGTCTGACTTTCGCTTAGGTCATGATCTTTCAGTTCGTGGGTTCGAGCCCCGCGTCGGGCTCTGTGCTGACTGCCAGCTCAGAGCCTGGAGCCTGTTTCAGTCTGTGACTCCCTCTTTCTCTGACCCTCCCCTGCTCACACTGTCTCTCTCTCTCTCCTAGAAATAAATTTAAAAAAAATTTTAAAAAAATGTTTGAATTGAGAAATGGCATAATAAGATCTATGTCAGAAAATTATATTTGTAATCCAGTGAAATATTTGAAGTGGGATAAGTGTTTTAAAAATTGAGCAAGGGGTTAGGATTAAGAAATAATGGACAAACTCATGAATTAACAAAAGTCTAAAAAGTAGACAAAAATCTTGCAGTGTTTGGATCTAAATGAAAAGTATTATATTTAAAAAACTAGCATGATGTTATACTCATTGTAAAAAAAATAAAGTTATAAATGGTAGCATCAATTATGCATTTATTTTATTTTTCAAGATACCTTTGGACTATCTAAAAAATGATACAAACATTTTCTATATGGAGACGCTTGGGTGATTCAGTTAACCATCCGACTTAGACTCAGGTAATGATCTCACAGTTCATGGATTCAAGTCCCGGGTCAGGCTCTGTGCTGACAGCTCAAATCCTGAGTCTGCTTCGGATTCTGTGTCTCCCTCTCTCTTTGTCCCTCCCTTGCTCATGCTCTGTCTCTTTCTTGTTTCTCAAAATTAAATAAATGTTAAAAGGAGCGCCTGGGTGGCTCACTTGGTTGTGTCGACTTTGGCTCAGGTTATAATCTTGGAGTTCATGGATTTGAGGCCTGCATTTGGCTCTGTGCTGACAGCTCAGAGCTTGGAGCCTGCTTTGGATTATGTGTCTTTTTCACCCTCTGCCTTTCCCCCCTTCATTCTCTGTCTCTTTCCCTCTCAAAAAAATAAAAAAATAAAAAATAAAATAAAAAATAAAAATAAAACTTTTAAATATTAAAAAAATTAAAAACAGTAATTTTCCATTTGTTATTCACTATATTATATATATGAAGACGACAGAGAGGAAAGGGTAATGGATATAATGATGGCCAACTACATACATATATTTATTAAAATGCCAAGGACTGCTTCTGTGGGTTCAGTTGCTAAGGACATGCCTGTATTGCCACATAGTAACAGCAACACATTTTTTTCAAACAGAACCATCTCATTCATCTCTTAGTGCTTCAGGTTAACACCATGAGAACTGATTGTATGTGGTTCCCAGTTGTGCTATAATATCTTCTTTAATGTAACAGCGCTATGCTTTTTATTTTATTGGTTAATATGTATGTTTGTGTTTGTTCCAGAAATGATGTCTCAGTTCAGAAATGTTGGAAAGTGGCTTATACTATGTAATTAACATATTGGAAACATAATTATGAAAACCAAGTTTATAAATACAAAAAAAATACCTAAAGGAATTAGACTGATACAAAATATGCATTTCATGAAATCTATATACTTACTTTAGTTAAAACTTTGTTCATGTACATTCCAGTAGCTTCTACAAAGAAAAACCTTGACCACTACAAGATTCACAGAAAATAACTAATCAGTTCCTTGGAAGTAAAGTTATTTTTGATCTTAAGTATAGACAGAGCTGTCTCCTAAGAAGTCTGATAAAGAAGATACAGCTCTTATGTGTCATTTTCATATTTAGTTGACAGCACAGTCATTGAATTTTTTGTAATGTCATGTACTTTCAAAGATAAAGAAAAGGATGTTGAATTGTAATTAATGGAAGGTGGCTAGTGAGTGGGGAAAAAACCTTTAAGAGCATTTGGGGAGTTTGTCATTTATTTAAAATTTCCTACTCTTATCAGGGCACAAATTAACCCTACAGTTAATATTTTATATATATCAGTGTCTGAATAATTAGTTCATCTTCTCAAAACACTTTAATTTTATAAAGTATTATTTCTTTGTGACATAATTTTATATTTAAAAAAAAGCTGTGTTATTCCAGGTTTCTCTTAAAGCATATTACTACATTAATTCGACAGCGCTTCTGTTATCTACCTGGTACTGTGTGCTCAGTGCTGGTGGTATAATAAACATAATTGATTAGTCTTTGTCCTTAGGAGACTATGGTATAAAGAGGAACATGTATATTTATATTATTTATATTTGTTTATATTTTTTTTATCTGATGAATTGTGAATAATTTGCTTTGAATGAAATAAATGTATTTTCATGGTTCTGTAAGTGCTTATAACAAAAAAGCATGGTTTAGACATAATTCAGAAAAAAAAGTTTTCTAAAAAGGGTTACTTGTAATGACCTCTGAATGGTTAGAAAAACTGTTTAAGTTATAAGAAAACTTTTTCCACAGAGAATAGCCTGTTTAATGTCTCTCAAGTAAAAGCAAGCATCTGTATTTGAAAAACAATAAAAATGTCAGTGTGATTGCAGCACCAGGAACAAAGGGAAGTATAGAAGGAGAAGGAGAAGAGAGAGGGGCAGAACATACAAAACCCTGGCAAAAATTTTGGTTTTTATGCCATGACCATCAGTTTTATGTTTTAAAAATGAAAAGTTCCAGAAGAGAAAATTTACTGATAGAAACTTATAAACTGATAGAAACTTATAAACTGGTTTTTGTATTTGATGTTTCTCAGAGATACATAAATGGAAATATCAGGTTGGATTGACAGTGTGGGATTCATTGTAGACAACTGATGATATTGATTTGGGGGCATTGAAATGTAAATTTTATTAAAGACATTACTGAGGATGAAGTCATTATGACAGTATTTTTAACAAGCCCTTCTTGTAAAATGTCCATATTTCTGTCATCTGTGTTAAACCCATTACTTCTGCGGAGAAGACTGATAGAGTTGAATTTTAAATTGTCTGGAAAGAATAATAAGAATTGATAGAGGAGAGCAGATGAGCACACTGAGGAAACTGTGCATTGGCTAGCAGTTTCAATGGGCTTTCAGGGAAGAATGAATGTCTCAAAGTCGTTGATGTTAATGATATATGTATAAGAACTCTCAAAAGTGAGTTAAACAGTTGAATAAAGTAGATTATTTTTTCTTTGAATAAGATATTTAAAGATTTTAAAAAGATGAACTCTTTGTCAAAAACTATAGCTTTCATGGTCTATATATTCTTTTTTTAACTGTATATTCATAATTTACTTGACATTTATAATTACTATTCCATAAACTCTGTTCTAATTTGGTAGACTGAAACCCAGTTTATTTTAGCAATACTGTTATTCAATTTCCTTTCTAATCCAATCAATTTAGCTTAATTAATATGTGGTAAAATAACATTCTGAGGGTGGAGGTGTGTTGCAAAATGGGGAAGGAGTTACTGAAGATTTGAAGAGAGTAAACATTTTTGAAAATGTCTTTAGGAAAGATGAAAGGAAAGAACTATGCAGGTAAATAGATAAAGTTCATTTAAGATGGTGGGGACCCAATAGGGTGTTGATTCCTATCTCTACAAGTCTGTGATTTTATATTCCTCTCTACTGGTTAATTTAGGTGCATATATAGAGAAAGAATCCACACTGCTGAGTTTTTAATTACCCTGTCCATCCACATCAAAGGTTGAAAAATAGAATGACATAGGGGAAAGATAATTAGTAACACCAGAAAACTGCTAGTTTATGTGCTAGGCTTAGAGTTGGAGAAGGAAAGAAGAGAAATAGGAATGGTTGCTATATAATGGATAGGTAACTGGACAGATAGATATGGAGTCAAGAAGTATAGTCTGATAGGGGCGCTTGGGTGGCTTAGCGGGTTAAGCGTCCGACTTTCACTTAGATCATGATCTCGCGGTTCTTGGTTCGAGCCCCGTGTCGGGCTCTGTGCTGACTACCAGCTCAGAGCCTGGAGCCTGTTTCGGAGTCTGTGACTCCCTCTCTCTCTAACCCTCCCCTGATCATGCTGTCTCTCTCTCTCTCTTTCCTAGAAATAAATAAAACATTAAAAAAAATTTTAAAAAAAAGTATAGTCTGATAGGTTCATTTGAAATTAAATAACTAATGACTTGGTAATTGTTGATATAGGAGCCATGGTAAAGGTACACTTCCCATCAGCTAACTAGTAGTTAGAATTGTTCAAGTAGAAAAAAAGGTACAGTGTATAGTGGTGAAAATGAAAGAAAAATTATAAAAAAGGAGAATACCACTAGAGAACAGAGGACCAAATAAACAAAAGAATAGACTTTAACTGAATTGCCTATTTAACCTTTACAGTCATGAAAAACATTTAAAGGCCTTGAGTCTCTAGGAGTGTGTATATATATGCATATGTACCTCTGTGACTGTGTGCTGTTTTTTTTTTTTTTTCCTAGTTTGTGTCAATAAGGTTGATTTTTTTTTTTTGCTGCAAATATAGTATCAGAGATGAAAATTCATTGAATGGGCTTGCCAGAATATTAAAAAATTTGGAAGGAAATTTTCGATTGTGAACTTGAAGACAAGGCAATTGAAACTATCTAAACATTAGCTCTGAGGGAAAAAATGAAAATAAACAGAATTTCAGTTACTTGTCTGAAAATAGGAAGTTGTCTAAAATATGTGTAATTGGAGTCCCCATGGAAGAAAGTGGAAATATTTCAATAAGTAATGCACAAAGTATTTTACTATTTGGAAAAGTCTAGTAGTAGAATTGAGTCAGATGTTATTAGTAGCTCAATAAAGTCATCAAGAAATGTAAATTTATATCATTTTTCTGTGCTATCAACTCATACTAGTTACTCTCACAGTCAAAGAACAGATGCCTTAGCTCAAACATTAAATATAGATCTAAAAATTGACACTTAAAATTTAGGTTTATAGATCTAAAATATATGAACTATTTCTCATTATTTTAAGAGGAGAGGGTATAAGAGAACACATGAGAGCTAAAGCAAGTAAGAAGAATTTATTTCTATGTCTCTTGGTCAGAGTGAAGTCACATGGCTATCCATCACTTATCCTATAAATGGAATGGAAATGCATTATGGGTTTCCTGAGACTTGTAATGGAGGGTAAACTATGCAACAGTACTGAAGCCTTACCATATTAAAATGAGAAGAAAATAGCTCTTGAGTATGATAATTATAGTGCTTGCCAGTTCTGTTTCCTTTCCCTTTTGGTCATGTATCGATTTATAGAGCATCCTCAGATTGCTGTCTGGAGGCTTATTTCACTCTTTGATCTCCTTACATTTACGTATTTGTCCTGATTTCTTACTTTTCCCTACCTGTTCCACTGTATCCTGATTTCTTCTCGCCAAGAAGAAGATTTCAAATACATAAAATATGTGTGTCATTAGAGGTTGTTTTTTATCATTCATATTCTTAGGAAGAATGAAACAAAAACAAGATAACCATTTACTTGCTAACATTGACTTCCTCTCATGGCATCACATTCATCTTAAATCACAAGATGTGTTTCACAGTACTCAGTGGAAGTCTGGGGAAAAAGGGAGATAAAGAATAGTGAGACCTTAGACTGAGAGAAAAAAAATAATGTAGAAATGAATTTTTACACTTTAGATGGCAGGCAATATTGTAGATGGTGGATATGTTAATGATTGTATCAGAATATGTCAAGGATTTTCAGAAAAACATGATATGGGAGAATAATGGAGGATTTAAAAGACTGTTCCTGGAAGACAAATTCAAGACTACACAAGCGGAGTAAAATTTTTAAAAATATTAATCAATAGGGAGAGAAAGAGATGTAAGTTTTTCTTTATTAAAGGAAAAATGTGAGTGAGATACATACGAAGGATTGTCTTGCTGTCGAAATGATGACATTATAGCGAAGGGTTAGTATATTACAAAGAAGTAGTAGATGATGAAACCAGAGAGGTAGATTAAATAATAATTATGAATTTAGTCTTCCAACTAATTTCAGGGTATTTAAATTTTTGTTAGAAATGTGAAATGCTATATTTAATGTTATTATTTATTATCTGTCAATACTATCTGTTTCTTCCACTAAATGTCATGCTGTTTAACATTGTGTTTCCTGGGCTCTCAGATTTGTTATTAAAAATTTAAAAAAAAAAGGCCCATATATCTTTCATATGTGACAGACTTATGTGTAATATTTAGTAGTGTACCTAGATTATTTGGAACGTTTTGCCCCTTTTGGCGGACAGATAGTTTACTTGTAAAGGTCGTTTTTACTATATAGCAATGACTAGCTGTACATTAAGCTAATATATTCAGAAGTGAGCCTGATACCATTTTGTATGCATTACATGCTTTGGAGAAAAAATGCACTTTGGTAAAAAAAGATGGGAGAAGGTCTTTGGAAAATGTGAACTTTAATTTGATTTGGCACATAGCAGTGTTCTAATCTTTGGTAGGCTTGCAAAAATTAATTTAAAATGTACATTTAAAGTAAGAAAGCTTGTGAATAGAATCCTAGATTGGGGTTGGGGGTGCATATACTTATGTACACATACACACACACACACACACACACACACTCTTAGAGATTGAATATTGAGTTTAGGCATTTAAAATTCAAACATTCCACTCAGACCAACTCATACTTTTATTGCACAGTATCACTTTGTAGATTGTCAGGTCCATCTAGCTTATGTCCTCATCTTTTTGGGAATATAATAGTCTCCGAGTGATTTTCTTCTTTTCCTCAGTAAACCTGAAAGATTTTCGTTAGTTTTACAAAAAGAAACACTGGAGAACAGAATGTGTAAATAGTTGTGATCTACACTAACTGCTCATAAAAATAGGAAATATACAAGAAAAATGTAAATTTCAGATTGATGAAACTTTTTAAAACCTGGAATCCTTTTTCTTGGTATGCTATTTTTTTTTAATCTTACACTGTAACTACTGTTAAATGTCTTAAATATGTGTACTACATTTAGAGTATAAACAAATAGTTTTATGATGTTTTGTTGAAAGAAAGATCTATGAAGTTTTAACATATTTTGAATACTGAAGACTATCTGTGTAATTTATGGTCTCTCTATGTTGCCCATGAAGATTTAAGCAGATTACCTATACACGTCATCCAAAACAAATTGTGATATATGTATTTTGCCAAAAATCTATTTTGAATTAATTCTGGTGAGGCAAAAAGGTGTGCTTTTTGTTTTAATTTAAGGTGTGCTTAATGGTTATCAAACTGAGCATCTCTTTAAAGATTAAATTCATCTAATTGATGGAAGTGCTGCTGCTTATAGTCATCACAGTATGATTCAATTTACTAGTGAAGGCGGGATGCCATTATGAAGAATTTCTCAGTGGGGTTGAAGACTTATTCCCAAACAGTTAGTGTCTATTTTTATACCTGAGTGGGAACAAAAAGAACTCCATGCTGAAGAAGAAGAAGTTAGAAAACAAGGAAAAATGATAAAATTATTTGTTACATTTATGTTTTGAATTCATTGAGTTTAACAAAAATAACAAATTAAAGATTTGTGTTGCTTTCTGCTTTGAATTAAAAAATATTCAAATTACTTATATATCATAACAAAATATAAAATCGAAATGAGTAAATATGCATTGTATTTATTTTCATAAGTCCGTTCTTTTCACAAGATGAGAGTAAAATTTATTCCATTATTATTCATGCTTAATGATGTTTTCTTTGTCCTGAAAGTCAACTACAGATTACTATCACAAATGTTGAAAATGATATCTAGTCAATTTAGCGATTTTAAAAAATAAGTAATAGTTTTCTTCTGAAGGATTTCTTTAACATATACCTAACAAAAATAGAGGAAGTGTCATCATCAGATTCCAACATACTTTGATGTGTGGCTGAGATACCATATCTACATGCCAGTGCTAAAACTATACAAACTGAATGGATGGTAGTAAGGAAAACATGGACAGTAAGGAAAACATGTTTTGGGGTTGACCATGAGTGATAATAGAATGCTTCAAAGTTTCAGACTGAATTTATAATTTAATGTAATCAAAAGTGAGGTAATCTTATCCAAATTCATAATTTATTCTAAAAATATCTGACTCTTGTTGGTTAACTGAACTAGTTAATAAACTATGAATAGTAATTTTTCTCCTGCATGGAAACTAAAACAGTATAGTTTTAAGGAGATTCAAGAAGTATTATTATTTTACCTGTTATTTCAGGTGGCTATAAGAGTTTTTATTAGGAACAAATACTACTTAATACAAAATATTATTAAGAATGGCTTTGAAATGTATAGTTTGGTGTTTTGTGTCCTAACTCAGATTATTCAAATAATGAGGCAATATAGAGAACTTGTTGCAAAAACAAACTATATTTTAATTTTGGATATAAGCCTTTGTAAACATCTCTTTGGTTGTAATTAACATTTAATATCTGTGGTGATTCCATGAAGAATAGATTTTGAAACATTTCTTTAAAAAAACTTTTATTTAAAAAAGAATATGCAGTAGAAGATTTAATAGAGTAAGATTCAGCAGGCAAATGCATGTTGAAATAATTCCATGCTTTCATTTATGCCTGTAACAGATGCATCCAAATGATAGGAGTGAAAGCCTCTGAACACTGTTTTGACATTAAAGAGCAACAGATTCAGCTACAATGCGTTAATTTGTTTCCACATTTGCTTCTTTGTTGTTTGTCTCAGACTAAAAAGATTGAATGAACTTAAACTTGTGAAATTACTGAATATGCTTTCTCTTATATTTATAAAGAAAGAGTCTTTTTCAGCATGAATGCACATTACTGCTGACTGATATTGTGGCCACTTTTAATTTTGTACGCCATAACCTTCTCATAAACAATTAGCTCTCGATTAAGACTGCCATGTCAGTGTCTTTAAATGCTTCCATATTAAAGAAAATAGAGCATGGTATGCTGCCAATTTTTTCACCAACATTGAAATGTACAACAGCAGTTGTTTTATTGTCGATTAACAGTTCAGGCACATGCAGAACTCTTCTTTAACTGCCATATGTATATAGTAAGTTACTGTCTTTTAGAACTTTCATGATTGACTAGTTAAATGGGATTGTATGTTAATCACATCCAGAAGAAAATTTTAACTTTGTATTTAAGTACTACTAGAGAATGAGAAATGTATTTATCCTTTACTGGGGAAGCTGTGAATTCTTTGTTCTTCTGTGACTTGGAAAACTAGGTCACACTGATCATCAATACTCATATATTTGTCTTTGTTCACTTATGTACATGAACTACCATTTATAGAAATAATGAGTTAGGTTGTTTGGGAAAATTTTCCTGCTGACAGTAAGTAGCAAAGTTGGATGACGTGTATTCTTATCTTCTTAAAAGGATCTAAGGCCAACAAGATAGTAAAAAGTATTTGACCAAATTCTAGGAAATATTAACATTCAAAGGACAGAACAACTTGGCAATACTTTTAGTCTTAAGTGCATATTTTACTTACCTTTTTTTGAAAAAAAGAAAGGGCAAACAAACATACAAAACATCCAAAACCAAAGTCATAGAAAGTGGTACTCTAACAGAAGACCCATTATACAAAACAAGTATCTCTCCAGGTTAAAGCACAATATAAGTGGGTGAGTCTTAGTTAAAAATGAAGACTAGATTTTAAAAGTGTCAGTAATCTAGGGATGATCAAGCCCTCACATGACTTGAAGTGATTCTAGAAGGGTTGTGTCTCTAGGAGAGATGTTGAAACAAATTTTAAATCTCTTGGAGAAGAGTAACTTCGTTCAGGGTTGCACATTGTTTCACATTTTTTAAAATTATATGGTAAACATAGGTAGGGACTGTGGCACACAAGCAAATTTGACCCCATAATGCTATCCATTAATAAAAAGAGACAATTCATGAAAGAGACAAAGTCAGACACTAAGAAAACAATCCCTTATATCTCTGTAAGGATACTATAAAGAAATTTCACACCTAAATTATTTTATTTAAAATAAATGACAATTAGAACATTTCAGAAGAATCTGAATAGTGAGGGATAATAAAATTACTTTTAAAGGAACAATAGACTTTTGACTTTCCAGGAACAACAATGGAAACAGTGAACCCTGAAATAACATCTTGTCATGTGTTAAATAAAAGAAAGAAATGCCACATTCTAATTAAAATAAAAAAATTATTTACTTTTGAGAGACAGCGACAGAACACAAAAGGGGTGGGGCAGAGAGAGAGGGAGACACAGAATCTGAATCAGGCTTCAGACTCTGAGCTGTCAGCACAGAGCCCAACACAGGGCTTGAACCCATGAACCATGAGATCACGACCTGAGCTGAAGTCAGATGCTCAACTGACTCAGTCACCCAGGTGCCACTAGAATTTTTAATACTCAGAATATTTTCAAGTATTAAAGTGATAAAAGTTATTTCAGATACCAACTTAAAAAAGTGAAAGTAGATGTTAAATTAGGGAATTAAAAACATTGGGGTGCCTGGGTGGCTTAGTTGGTTAAGCGTCTGACCCTTGATTTTGGCTCAGCTCATAATCTCACAGTTTCATGAGTTTGAGTCCTGCTTCAGACTCTGTCCTGACAGTACAGAGCCTGCTTGAGATTGTCTTTCTCAGTGTCCCTCCTCTGTCCCCATTCGCTCTGTCTCTCTCCAAATAAATTAAAAGAGATTAAAATTAAATTTTAAATCATCAAATGACACCACTAATGTAAATACAATAAAAATGTCCTAGTTTAAAGAAGATGAGTTTTACTATATATACACAGAATAGAAGTGTTGAGTCAAGGGATAGGAGAAGACTTAAACAAAAACTCAGAAAGGGAGAAGAAAACCATTATAGGTACATATGGTGAACATAGAGGTTCTTGATCCACAACCTTTGCAAAGGAGTGACTTGTTGCCCTAGTTGCTGTGAATGTTGTCAGCCTGTAGGTTTACAATTCTCAGTGACTTCAAGAATTGCAAACAGCGACTTCATGCAAGGTCATGCCTTCCTGGACCAGATATATCAGATAACTGAGACAGAGGTGTTAAGTCCCAGATAATTTAGGATGAACTGAGTCAATTCAGCTCTAGGGCTACCTGTAGGGCTGCCTGAGAATGACAGGTTTATACAGTCATTCAGTTTCTCCTTCTGATCTGTCTGGTCCACCCGTTCCCTTCACAGGGAATTTCTTCTGGAAACTATAAAAATGAGAAAACCCTGAATATACCTAACACTATGCAAACTAGACCTGGTGAGGGAGAGCCAATATGTCAAAAACTATAAAACTCAAAAAAGAGTCAGAAGATTCTTTAACTGGGAGATTTTAGTGAACTTCTGCCAAGTTCATCTAAATACATTTAGTCTTAAAATTTTTCAGGATAGGAACAGAAGGAACACTACTTAACTAATTAAGCTTAAAACTGGAATTAAACTAGAACTAAATAAGAGAAAATTCACAAGTATATGGAAACTAAACATCGCCGTCTTAAATAGCCCATTCATCAAAGAGGAGATCACAGGAAAACTTATTAAGGTAAGGTAGTCATTCATATAAAAATCCAAATAATGGTAACCTTAGTGTGAGGTCAGGAGAGTATGAATATGATAAGAGAGTTGCACACTTGGATTTTATGAATTGTCAGAGCTGCTTGTTGACAGATCTGATAGTTCTGTTAGTGCTCATTTCTTTAGTTTTTTTTTATTCTATAGTACTTCTATATATGTTTTACGTTTACTATATCAAAAACACTAGGATTTAAGCAATTTTTAATCAAACATAAAAAGTAAATTGCAAACAAAGAAAAATAATTGTAATGATCCTGGTGTAACTTGAGAAATTACATATTCTGAAATTGAGAAAGAACTTGAAAGGTGAGAGAATTGGCGAGTTTTCACCTAGGTATTTGAGATTCCATAGACATGGACACAGAAAGCCTCTACTTTTTTTTTTTTTTTAATTTTTTCATCTTTATTTTTTTGAGAGACAGAGTGTGGACAGGGAGGCAGAGAGAGAGGGAGACAAAAAATCCCAAGCAGGCTCCAGGCTTCGGCTGTCAGCACACAGCCCAATGCAGGGCTCCAGCTGACCTGAGCTGAAGGCAAATGCTTAACTCTCTGAGCCACCCAGGTGCCTCAGAAAGCCTCTATTTTCTGAGCACCTCAGAAAGCCTCTATTTTCTGAGCAGAAGTAATAGTTGAGCCATACTAAAAAAGCTGATCCCTAACGTACCTTTGCCTCCTGAAATTTCCAGGAGGAAATGTGTTATTAAATGACCCCCTAACACAAAGTGATGTATCTGGGAGTCAATCATATATTACAAAAACCGTGTCATACCAGTCTATTCTGTTGATCACTGCCATTTTACTCTTCTAGTTAAGTCAAATTAATTAAGCTTTTCAACTTTTATGTATTAAAGATTTTTAAAAACAATAATATATTTTTACTTCAGTAATTTTTAAAAAGTATTCAGAACTACCATATCATCTTTAAAAGAGCTTTCCACTCTAGCTCTTCAGTATAAATATACTGTGTGATCATTTTAGTGAAGAATCAAAACCACCAAAGCTCTGCCGCTGCCTCCTAAATGAAAATGATTTAAGTGGAAAACTTGTTTCCTTTAATTAAAAATCACTATTAACTCTAGTTTTGTTAAAATACTTAGAATCTTCTGTTTACATGCTTTTATTGTTATTGTTAACATTAACTTCAGTGTTGGGACTCCTGGGAGGCTCATTCAATTAAGGGTATGACTTTGGCTCAAGTCATGATCTCATAGTTTGTGTTTTTAAGCACCATGTCAGGCTCTGTGATGATAGTCCAGAACCTGCTTGGGATTCTCTCTCATCCTCTCACTTCCACCCCTTCTGCTCTCTCTCTGTCAAATAATAAACTTAAAAAAAAAAAAAATCAGTGTTAACACTAGGCAAGTATTAAATGCCAATACCACTATGCCCTAAACTTCCTAGCAATGTCCTGAAAGTCATAGATTTCTGTACTTTCTCCTGTACTTTGTGACACTGTTATCATTGGGGAAAAGTGTGTGTGTGTGTGTGTGTGTGTGTGTGTGTTGTTTGTTTTTTTTTTTTTAAGTTTGAGATCAACAGCAATATATTTGTGAATTTTAGTAAGGTTGTCAGGATATGTAAATTCCTGAAATAGTTACTTGTCTTACACTGGGAAAAAGTTAGTTTTTGGAGAGACACAGCAAACAGTTCAAATTGAGAAAGTAAAGTGCTGTTGTCTGCCCTCTGGGTGGATTTAACAGTAAGTGAAACCTTCCGACAACTCTAGAAAGAACTAATGTATCTAGTCACTGGTTTGTCTGCAGGAGAGTATAGGCTATCATGATTTCTTCATGTTAAAGGAATTATAAACAAAAGGTCTGGAGGAAACCAATATTTTGAGCAATTTTGACAGGCATTCCATGAAGGAGCGCATGTACGTACTTTATACCTGTCAGATGCCAGCTAGGTTAGTTCCTTTATCAGAAAGGAAAAAAAAAAACATGCTGATAAACTGAGAACAGTTTTCTGAAACATGATGGACACTATTTTTGTGAATTTATTCTCAGTAGTGGACATACTGCTGGAACTCCTTTTTCTGGCAGGATCATAACAGATTAGAATGAAGGTTTCAATAGGAGGAAACCCTTGTGCATTCTCTGGAATTTAACTGCATTGTTTCAGTTTGTAAAGTGAAAAAGCAGGTATATTAGTAGTTCACTTAAACATGATGGCTTACAAGGGAGATTGATAAGTGACATTATAGGCTGTTTCTGGGTAAAGTCTCTGTGGAACAAATAGTATATTCTGTGCCAGTTAAAGAAATCTAAATATATGGAAGTGTTTTTTCTCATGTTAGTACTTTTAGGAAAAAAATTGTGCTGTTATCCCAGATCTCTTTGCATTTCACAGCAAGCACTTACCTTATTCTTTGTAAAATAAAAGAAAATGATAGAGGGTAAGAAAATTTGTTATTTATAAGGATAAGGCATTAAGAAAAAGAAGTGATTTATAGTCAGTTCCTCTGTGAGGCTGAAATGTTGGTCATGTAAATTCTCCTTACCTGTGGCTCTGTAGAAGTAAAATAATTGAAAAGAGGGATGACTGGATGAATTATTTTTAAGTAGCCAGGGAAGGGTACCTTGAGTACACTATTGTCATGAAAGTCAGGGGGACACTGAAGAATGAGATTTTGGAATGATTCTTGCTTTTGGTAAGTTTTTAAAGAGTCTCATTTTATCATTTTTGGTAAATGGGAAGTTGAAACTCACTTGAAAACTTGCAGTCTTCATCCTCACTGGAGAGCTGTTTGATTTTAAGTACGCAATTGATGAAAGATGTTGGACTTTTTTATACTGCTTCATAGACTAAAGTCCAGGAGCTGAAGTTCACAGTTATAATTAAATTTATCCCAGGCTCTGCCAGGGACAAAGCAAACCCATTTATATGACCTGCTTTTAGGATACACTTTGTAAGGTACAGTAGCAGCTATAAACATGACACAGGAGTGTATATTTTTATATAACCTGTGCTGACTCCACTTTGCAATTCACAGTATGATTGAAGATTCTCTCTAAAATTTATGATCAAGAAATTTGTACCATGGACATTGCTGTTTTTGACTGGGTATTCTTTTTGTTTTTTTTTTTAATGTTTTATTTCTAAGAGAGAGAGAGAGAGAGAGTGTGAGCAGAGGAGGGTCAGAGAGAGAGGGAGACACAATCTGAAGCAGGCTCCAGGCTCTGAGCTAGATGTCAGCACAGAGCCTGATGCGGGGGTTAAACCTACGAACTGAGAGATCATGACCTGAGCCAAAGTCGGACGCTTAACTGACTGAGCCACCCAGACACCCCGTTGACTGGGTATTCTTGAGTGGTTTGCCTCCTACTCATGGTTCAAACACGTTCAGCCAGGACTTGTATTATGATGTGGAAAAAAATAGTTGAATTAAAACCTGCTTATTTATCACTTACTTATCATTCAAATATATTTATGTGAAGTCTGGTATACCAGAACTTATGATAGACATTCATAGATTGATCAAACTATTGGCACATTATGTTCTCAGTACTTGTGTGATCTTTATGTAGCTTCTAGGGTAGAATATATTATTTACTTTGCAGTGCTTAGGAACCCAGTAAAATCCCTTAATATCTGAATGAATTGAGCAAATGTTATTCTTTATATTGTAAGATTTAGAAAATACTTGGTATATCATCTTCTCCAGAAAATATCCCTCGGTGATGGCTGATTGCTGAATGAAAAAAAAAAAAAAAAAAGAGGAATATTAAACAAACAAAAAACCAAACTGATTTAAGAATCCTTAGTACAATTGTAATCAAGTGAAATAAAACAATAACTTTCTGAGTATGTAATTATCAGAATAGTTCTCTAAAATGGAAGTAATCTTCCTGTTTTTTTTTCCTTCTTTGTATTTGACTAAAAATACTAGATTCTGAGAGAAAAGAGAATAATTAGAAAATGTGGGTATGTTTGTGGAAGAGATGAGAAAGATGTAAATGGTAAGAAAAAGTTGATAGTGGTATGCTCATTGCAATCCAGAATTGTCCTGAGAATGGTCAAATAATTGAGGATAGGCAGACAAAACTAAATATTGAGAATGAAAGAAAGGCCTTAAAGAAAACCTGATTTGTTTCACAATTTTGCATTACTATAAGAAGTATAATTCAGCTCAAAGATAACTGCCAACTAAAAATGAAAGTCTCTATAAATATATAAGTTTTGATTTTCAGAAATCGTCAAAGTAATACAACATGTTTATTTTACAGTATGATTTTTACTCTTGAAAGTGATGATTATTAGTATAATAACTAAGATAATTTTTTTTTAATTATAAACTTGGGATGCCTGGGTGATTCAGTTGACGAAGTGTCTGACTCTTGATTTCAGCTCAGGCACTTATCTGATAGTTATAAGATCAAGCCCCATGCATTAGGCTCTGCACTGATTGTGGAGCCTTCTTAAGATTTTCTCTCCTTACCCTTCTGCCTCTTTTGCTGACTTGTTCTCTTTCTCTTTCTCTCTCTCTTTCTCTCAAAGTAAATAGATAAATTAAAAAAAAACAACTTAAAAACAGTATAATAACTGGGTCAAAATTCAATTACTGGGGAGTAATTCAATATGTATTCTAGAGTGTAACCTGAGTGTGATGATAATAGAACAGTTAAAATTCCAAGCTTTAGAGATAGATTTTGGTTTAAAACAATAATAAATCTGTCATGGACTCATCCCATGATGGAAAGCAAATTATTAAACCTCTGTTTTTCTCATTTGAGGAATGAAAGTTGTATTAATACTACAAACCTCATAGGGACACTGTGAGGTTAAACATGTTAATTTGCGTAAACTTGTTAGAACAATGCCTTTCTCATAATATATACTCAATAAGTGTGATGTGGTATTGATAATCTTTAAATGTTCATATATAGCAATTTCCTTAAGTGGAATTTTTTTTTTTTGTAGGAAATGTATCAGAGATACTTAAAGCAATATAAGAAGAATGCTGTTTTGAATGACATTTGTGTAGTCTAAACTGAAGCAGCAGAAACATCCAGTGATAGGCAAATGGCTGAAGAAATGTGTCTATGGAGCCATTAAGTTTTCTCTGTAGAAGAATTTTTAAAATGCCACAGTACTGCATTTAAAAAAGGACATAAGGTGTATGTATAGACAGACATATTTGGTTAATATTATATATAACACACAAAAATGGAAAGAAATGCATCAGTATGTGAAGAGTAGTTATATTTGGATGGTAGATTAAGGGTGAGTTTTCACCACATGCATATGCATATTTGGTAACATTCTTCAATGTTTCCTTTTTTTAATGTTGGTTTATTTTGAGAGAGAGAGCAGAAGTGGGCACGTGCAAGCAAGGGAGGGGCAGAGAAAGATGGAGAGAGAATCCTAAGCAGGCCCCATGTTGTAAACACAGAACCCAATGCAGGGCTCATATCCCCAAACAGATCATGACCCAAGCCAAAATCAACAGTTGGACACTTAACCGACTAAGCCACCTACATGCCAGAGTTTCAGTGTTTTATGGTTTGGATTGTGTCCCCCAAAATTCATATGTTAAAGTCCTAACATCCAGTACCTCAGAATGTGACCTCATTTGGAAATAGTTATTGTAGGCCTAGTTAGTTCATATACTGGATGGTTGGATACCTAATCCAGTATGATTGGTATCCTTTTAAAAAGGAAAAAATTGAAAGTGCAACAGAGTAGTCTCCAATCTCAAACTTGATTCCTTAGGTGACTTTTATTCTCTGTTGTCATGTGTACAAGGAAAAGTGAACAGCCTGAGTTATGTACATTCTGCGCATCTGCTGTTTAGCAAGAAAATCCTGTTTTCAGGACTGACCCTTGGCTGGTTCCTGGGAAATGATACTTGATTCCATGGACTGTTTAACCTGATATGAGTATTTTTTGTATGTTTAAAGACGTGGGTCACACTGTACCAGTCTGATCAGATAGTTTTATGTTAACAGTATAGTTTATAGTGATCATCTGTTTTTACTCTGGAAGTCTGGATTCTGAGTAGATGGGGTCAATCATGCATAGGTGAGTGGTCTCCCATAAAAATTGGGGAAACCATGAATGGTGAGTTTCCTTGTTGATAACAGTTTAAATGTGTTACTACACATCATTTCTGGGAGAATTAAGTGCATCCTGTGGGTCTTCACTGTGAGGGGACAATTGAAACCTAGTGTCTTGTTTTTCCTGACCTTTGCTTCAGGTACCTTTCCCTTTGTTAATATTACTCTGTATCCTTTCACTGTAGTAAACCTTGACCATGAATGTAATAGTAACTGAATCCTTGGAGTTCCACTAGCAAATTATGGTCTTGAGGGTGGTCTTTGGAACCCTAACTATAGCATGTTAACTGATATGATCATAGATTCCAGGCATTGGGACATGGGCATACTAGAGGGCCACAGTTCTGCCTGTAATACAATACAGTTGATATTTTTTTATACTTACAAATTAATCACAAATAGTTTTACATGTATTTATTATTTTATTTTATTTTAGAGGGAGGGGAGGGGGGAGAGAGAGAATCATAAGTAGGCTCCACTCTTAGTGCAGAGTCTGACATGAGTCCCAACCCCGCAACTGATGGATTATGACCTGCACCAGAAGCAAGAGTCAGGTGCTCAGCCAACTGAGCCATCCAAGCTCCCAAGTATGAACATTTTTAAACATTAAACAGTCATAATTCTGAGGTGCAGTCAAATGAAGATATGGAAGCCATTACTGTGGCCATTATAGTAAAAATGGAGAAAGTGAGAGGAAGGAGGACCTAGTGGGGAAAGAGAGGGAAGGAGTGGGAGAGAAAGGAACTTGCAATTTGCTACTATCGAGTATACTGTAAAATCTGTATTTTTCTATATAAATTTTAAAGGTAATAAATGAGACAGTAGTAAATGTCATTGCTAACAAAGGCATAGTGAGTTTGATAAGGAGAGTAAAAAAAGACAGTGACCCACAGAGGCAAACACAAGTTTTCATGACCTTGTAAAATCTATTACAAACAGAATGTGAGACTAGAAATATTGATCATTTGGAATTTGTTCTAAGTGTTCTGACACCCACTATGGGAAATAGGGAATTTAGTATGAATGTCAAGCCATGAAAATAGATGCTTTGTGTCTCCTTTTCAATATATCATTTTTCAGCATCTCAGAAACAGTAGTTTTCTTGTTAGCTGTCAAGTATTCCAGATCAATTATCTTCCTCTTTCTTCTTTGAGGAATTAGACAGTTTAACTTTTTAAATTTCCTACATCAAATGTTAGGAAAGCATATGGAAAGCATGTTTGCATGGGCTGTAAACACCAAGTCAACTCTATCCTTAAAGAAAACATCTTTTTCCTACTAAGAAATAATATTTGAAGTAAATAAAGAACTTTTATCAAATATTAAGAATTTACAATTCATAGCCAGGCACATTAAACTCTGAGCCAGAGATGGGATTACCAAGTAACATCTTTGAGCAAAAAAGGTGTTAATGTTTGTTAGCAAAGCCATGAGTAAGATCTCCTTAATAATAATATGTGAGTTTTCCTGTCCATTTTCTTGCCACTACCTTATTACCTAACGGTTTTGTCCAGTCTTTAATGTAGTCACCCTTGTCTTCTTCGAAACATGCAGACATTTCTGCAAATGAGCTCATCTGACCTCTGCACATAACCCTTTAATGAATTCCTTTAACATTCACAGTTCAGTCTATATATGGTGCACAATGTGATTCAGACACAGTTGTCAGTGTCTTCACACTACTTCATAGTAGTCCCCACTTATCCAAAGTGGTATGTTTCAAGACCCTTGTGGATTCCTGAAATGGAGTGGTCTTGAACCCGAGATATATAAAAACATGAATATATATCATGATTTTTACTACCTGTAGCATGCTTGTGATAGTTTAATTTGTAGATTAGGCACAGTAAGGGATTAACAATAATAACTAATAATAATATGGAATAATTATACTATAATGAAAGTATGTGAATGTGCTCTCTCCCTCTCTCTGTATAATTACCTTACTATCCTGTACTCATCCTTCTTTTTCTTCTTGTGATGATTTGAGAGGATAAAATGCCTATGTGCTGAGATGAAGTGAAGTGAAGTGAATGTCAGCATTGTGACTGACACAGACATTCGGACAATTTGTCACAAAGAAGGTCGTCTGCTCTTGGACTGTAGATGACTCCAGGTAACTGAAACCACAGAAAGTGAATATGAGGATAAGGGGACTCCTGCATTTCCTCTTTGGTGGTCATTTCTCCTCCCTTACCTCTTCCTCTGGCCACCTAGTTTTTCTGACTGATTCTCAAAACTCAGACATTTCCTTCACAGAGTTTTCTTCTGAATCACATGGTTTGTATTCTGTCAGTGCTTTACCATCCTTATGGTTCTTAATATACTTGCCAGTCTTTCCTACTACAGGGTAACCTTTTGATGGCATGTGTTGTGTCTTATCAGAATTTTTGTTCCTAAAGCCTGTCTTAGTGTCTGGTGAATATTAGTTGTTTCATACATATTTGATAAATTATTTGATATTTACTATGCTAGTAAAGTATTGGAATACAATGTTCAGTTTGAAAATAGAGTTATCAACTTAAATTAACTCCCTAGCTTTGTTTCCCCTTCTATGGATGCTGGCACTTTGTGCATATCCCCCAACTTCTCTAGCATTGTTTCTGAGTTGTATAGGTTATCTACTTTAATTAATTTCAACAGTGCATATTACTCTAACAAGTAGCAATTATTTTAAAAAAGGAAGCACTGATTACAGTTGAAATAACCTGGCACAATGACTCACTCTGCAGAATAACAGATTGAACCTAGTATTACGTTTAATTTATATATGTATATTTATATGAAGAGAAAGGGGAGAAGGAGAGAGGGAGTTTCAGATCAAGAGGAAAATACAGGGAGGGCTGGAGGAAGGGGCCTTGGTCTTTGCATGATCTGTGTTTCTGTTTCACATGGAAATTAATATGAAACAGACTAGCTTTTTCCCTTTATTTTGACACATCACAAGATCTTTTTTTCCACACTGCTTCCTCAGTGAATTTACAACATATATTTATTAGCTTGTCTTAAGTTGTTACCTCAAAAATGCTCCAGTGTTAGAGACTACATTCAGGAAATATAATCTGACAGAACATCTACTCTGGTTTCTAACAGTCCCTTTGGGGGAAGACGTTCCTCAATAGATATGGCACTGTTGACTGTGGGAGTGTTCAGGCTTCATCCATTCTGCAGTTAGTGGCAGTAGCACATGGAACGGAAGGTTTGAGAAAAAATGGCAAACTCTGAGAGCAAAAGAAGGTACATTGTGCGCTACACAGAGTATATAAGAATTAAGCTGGAAGGTAAACAGTGGAAAAATGATTAAAAAAAAAAAAAACTAAACCTTGCTAAAAATTGGATTATATCCATGTCCTTATATCCCAGGAAAGAAATTAATGTTTTTGTAAATAGATATTTCTTGTGATCATATTTTTAATTGAAAAAAGGACCAGATGCAAAGAGATTTTTGACTTGATAAAATTAACACATTTTCATTACATATCTACTATATTTTCTGCAGACATTATGCTAGGCAGAGTTATAACGCAAGAATTTGTAAGGGAATCTCTTAAGACAGTTGCCATGAAGGTGGAGAGAAAAAAATAAGAGCTAAGTTACAAATAGAGTTAACAAGATTGGTTGATTATAAGAGAAAATGTAAAGAAGAGGAAGAAATTAAGGTCAAAATTCAGTTTTTTTCTCAGGGGTAGATGGATATATGACAGTCTTCAAGATATAAAATTTAGTTTTGCTCAAAGCTGTAGTAAAGAAAATTCACTTTTAGACATCTGTGGTTGAAACATCTTTTCATAGTCTGGAGAATATGTTGACATGCAATGGATGTAATTTCCTGGTGCCTCAAAATGAGAAAAAGCTGGGAAAAAAAGATTTGACAAATATTTTAAAAAATTGCAAAAAGGTATTTATAGTAGTTTTTATAAATCCAAGAATTCTTTTAATACATGAATTATGGCATACAATATAGCTCACATAAAAATTTAATAAAATTATGTTTCTCATAATCAAAGAAATTCATAGTAAGAAAACAATGAAATAAACATTTTGATACATGCAGTTGGTCAAGATAAAAAATATTCTGGCAAGAATTTTTGGATTATTTTCACGATTCTCCAGGAATTCTGACTTGATATAAATGCTTAGAAAGTAATTTGACATTTTTATATCAAGAAATTAAAAGTATTTATACTATTTCCTATTTCCTATTATTGGTAGAAGTCTTTTCTGTTTAAATAATCAAATGTTATTATTTATTATTTTTTATCATGTGGAAAAGTTGAGTGAATGTTACTTTCAAATAAGATAATTATTAAACATGGTGAATATTTCTAATGAAATATTTTTTTGCAGTATAAAAATTATAGTTCTAAATAATTTTTGATTATGTGTTAAAATGGATACATTGAAAGTATCTCATGGATGAAATAATTAAATAACATGGTAATAATAAAGCTATATCATTTTCGAGGTGTCTGGGTGGCTCAATTCCATTAAGTGTCCAACTTCAGGTCAGGTCATGATCTAGCTGTTTGTGAATTTGTGCCCTGCTTAGGGCTTTGTGCTGACAGCTCAGAGCCTGGATCCTGCTTTGGATTTTGTGTCTCCCTCTCCTACTACCTCTCTCCTGCTCACACTCTGTCTCTCTCTCTCTGAAAAATAAACATTAAAAAAAGCTATCTCACTCTGATCCAAAATATGCCCAGTACTAAATATTATTATTCATTATGCAATAAACATGCACATAATATGTGGAATTTATGTGATTTATATGGATGATTTTAGTTTCCCACACTGTAGTTTCCTGCATTTGTAATTTTTCTGTCAGAAATATCCACTAATTGATCAATTAAATCATCACATTTCTCTGATATGCCACTGTATTCTCCCTACGTAGACTGTATGTTAATATTCCAAAATAATATAAATACATTTATATGGCTTTGGAATCTCATTTTTCTTAATGAATTTGACCTGAGTAGTGAATCAGAGTAGGGAAAAGTTCCTTCAGGTTTCTCCTTCTTCTCCTTCTATATGAAGCCTTTGGCAGAGACCTCAGAAGAGGACTTTTGCTGAGGGATCAGGTAAGATAAAAAAAGACCTAGGAATAAAAGTACTTGGGTGAAGAATACAAAAATGATTAAGAGCATGATCAGCTAGAGAGGTTTGAGTCCCTCACTGCAACCCCCTTTACAGACTGACATGTATGGGCTGTGCACAAGATACGGTGTGGAGAGGACAGCTGTCTCCTATGAGATCAGCTAGGTAGTTTTTTTTGTTTGTTTCTTTCTTTCTTTAGTCCCCTTCTCCCCCACCCCAGTCCTTAAGGATAGGTTTGACAACTCACACAGAGATTGTTAAATCAGAAACAAGACTCCTCAAAATGAAATTTTGAAATATATTTTGGCATAAAATTTTTCACAAATTATGCTATAGTACCTGTAGGGTGATATTCTTACCCTCTTCACCCATTCGGAGCTCTTCCTTAAAGAGATTAGCACTGAAGTAATGAGCAGATATAACTAATTTCTTTGGAAGAGGAACAGGTGTAGGGTTATACTTTGGATGTTATTTAAGAGACATGTAATGCTGCATGTTCCTTCTGAGGAAACAATGACTGTCATAATTAATAGTGCTCTCTGAACAAGAGAAGCCAATTCTTTATAATCTGGCAATCGTGCATATTGACTCTCCAGGCTAGAATTAAATTAATGAATCAGTTTCAAGGCCAAGTAGTAGTTTATTTTATGGTGTACGATTTAAGTCATTTTGTCCATTGTACATGAAGACGTATATCCTGTTTCATGATGAGTCAGTGTGACATATTTGGCTTCATGACTGAAGTGTGACCTCAGTTTTATTTTCTGTTTGCTGTGGTTCCTGGAAATTATTCACATATTTACTAACAGAATGCTTCAATTAGACAGATTCTCTGAAAGAAATAGGAACTCAATAAGATACCTTGAAATAGCCAAATGACACTAAGGTATTCACAATCCAGCAAATTTATTAGAAACACTAGAGGAAAATACAAAAAATAAATTTTGCAATTATTGTAGTCTAATGTCATGACCTATTAGATGATCTGAGGAAGGATTTAAAAGCTAAGTATTTGTGATGTTTTTTACCTCAGTATTCCATTGTTTGCCCTGTCTCTTTTTTTTAATTACTCAAACAGAGCCTTTTATAGCAGTGTTACCATTCATCTTTTTAAGTTAACTACTATGTAGTGTATTCTTTTAGCATTAACAGCTCAACAATTTAGATATTGTACCTATTTATTTAAAAATATTGGTGTGTATTGGTCAGTCATCTATGCAATGATTTGCAAAATGATACAAAATATTTATTTTTTCTAGTTGCTTATGCTCTAATTACTGGGAAGAAACCTGTAAGACTCAGATGTTTTTGGGAGATGATGGTTCTTTCATTACTTCTGGGTGGTAGGGAATAAGATTCTCAGGTGTGATGTCCTAAAATCAGATTTGAATATTTATATTTACTCATATTATCTTGAAGCTAGACAAAATTTTTCTAGGACAGCGAGAAGATTACTTATTACTGACAGAAATACCTCTATCTTTTCACATGTGTCCCAGGGTGATTTGGTAAGAGCCAAAGGTCTTTCTATACCTACCTGTGTTAGTAAGGAATCTCCTATAAGCAAAGAACATCACAAATTTGAATCTAGGACTTTATAACAGGGACAGTTATCCTTGCACTTCTCCTGAGAGAGGAAGAGAAACCATTGTTAATGTAAACAAAAAATCTGGAAGAAACAGGGAAGGATTCTTGGTTCCTATTTGGAATGTAAACAAGAATCTCCAGGGGGAAGATACAGCAAGGATCTTTTAATATATTTATTTACTTATTCATATATTTATTTATTTAGAGTGTGCTCATGGAGGAGGGACAAAGAGGGGGGAGAGACACACACACAGAGAGAGAGAGAGAGAGAGAGAATCCTGAATAGTTTCCACACTCAGCACAGAGCCCTATGTGGGACTCCTTGCCACAACCCACAACCCTGGGATCTTGACCTGAGCCAAAATCAAGAGTTGGACGATCGACCAATCGAGCCACCCAGGCAACCCAAGGGATTTCCAAATTTAAAATGAGATGTATCTCTTTTGGCATATAAACACAAAGAAAAATAACTCTCTAAATCTCTCAGGAAGATTCTTAGCTATTCATTTGTCTTTTCCATCAATACTCTGAATTGATGGAAGAGTATTGATGAGGTAGGTAGGAGAAGGTTTATATCTTTTGAATTGAACCAAATGGATTTACTATTAAAGAAACAAATGTCTGCCACTCTAACACCCATAGCATGTGAGGAACAAATGTTTCTTGGAGAGTGAGATACATGCATGGCTCAGTCCATTAACTGTCTGACCCTTGATTTCAACCCAGGTCAATATCTCACATTTCATGGAATGGAGCTCCATGCAGGGTTCTATGCTGACAGGATGGAGCCTGCTTGGGATTCTCTTTCTCTGTCTGTCTCTCCAATTTTTGTTTTCTTTCTTTCTCTCTCAAAATAAATAAATTAAAAAAATGTTCCCCAGAAAAAACAGCAAATATTCTTCATCTTATAGCTTATCCATTTCCATAGACCTGGCGGCCAGGACTTTGAAGGATCATTCAGAAATCTGGAAAAAGTTTGTCTTCCCACAGTGATACACTTGAATTCAATAGAAAGTTTTTTAGATGGTAAAATAACAAGTCAGGTAACTTCAATGCAAATATACTTAGGGAGAAAGATCTATGGTGGACTTCAGTTAGAAATAGGGATATTATTTTAGCTTGCGTAGCTATTGTTGGATAAACCATATAGGAAATAGGAAAAAATTCCTCTTTTTTGTAAATGAATATTAAAAAAGTGCTATTTCTCTCTGAAAAAAAAATATTTTCCTATATTACACTGGATTAATTATGAAGAATTAGAAAAAAAAACTAACATTTTTTAATGTTTTTTCTCAGGGTAATTGTGCTAACAGACACTTATATTTTAAGAGTATTAAGTATCTTGAAGCTAATGTAAATATGATACAGAAATTATGTGTTAAAAAACTCAAGTATACTTCTCTAACCCATGAACAGTCATGCTGTTTGACTCTGCACAAATTTCTAGTGCCAGAAAATTTCTTTGCAAAGGCAGTTTTTAAAGATGTAATACCGAGTCTTATGATCACAAGGACATGTATTGTTATTGTGAGCTTGTCAGATGATAAATGAGGATGTAGTTCCAGAAAGTAATTAGCTGAAAAGAATATCTACCTATTTCAGTAACTTTCCATGGAAAGCGTACATTCAATTTTATGCCAAAAATTGTTGCATTTTATAGCTATTAGCTAGTGGTTTTTTAGAATCCTAAATCTGATAATGAATGATAAGTCTTCAGCCAGCCTAAAAAATGTAATTGATATTGTTTGAGTAAAAATATCATTATGAGAACATAATTTTAAGGTTATAAAAATTGATTATTTTTGCCTATAAGTGTCTTCCATTGAAGGTTAATATGTAATTAAAATGCTTCTTTTTTATTTCTTCTGTCTTCCTAAATGTCATTTTTAGTCTACTCTTGGTGTTAAAAAAATTGATAAGATTTCTCTATACCCAAATTTGCCATGGCTTCTTCCTATCTATCATAATATATCATTTATATAGCTATCTCTTAAACTATTCCTGTGCTCAGTTTAGTTATTCAATAAACTATGTATGTTACTTAATAAAAATATTCATTAAAAAACTTGGGCCTTCTGCAAAATGAATATGATCAATAATAAGTAAAACTAGATTTGATTTTTCTGGTACTTGATTATGTTACATCTACTTCACCTTTTTTTGTTAATTTATAAATACATTTTTGATAAAAGAATGATTTAGGATCTGCTATGTGTCAGGGACTAGGCTAGGTAAAGGTTTACAAAGATGACTGAGCTGAGCGCTGAAGCAACTATATAGCACAAAAATTTATTTCTGTGACTTTGAAAACTGATAGACTTGGGCACAGTTCCAATTCTATTACTTAGGGTTTATATGACATTTTGGATGGTAATTGTATGATTTTTATTAATTTAATTGAACTGTAAAATAAAAATGCCAGCAATAATACTAATAAAACAGAAATATCCAAGTAAATATAGATATAGACCTCATGCCTTTTACAAAATGACTAAAAATGTATTACTGATTTAAATATAAAATACAAAACTGAAAATCTTAAAAGATAACATAGGCTAGAAGCTAGGTGATCTAGGATAGAATCTTCACCTTTTGAGCACTTTTTAGATACAGTGGTAAATATTCAATCCATAAGAAAAAAATGATAAATTGAACTTCATTAAAATTAAAACTTCTGTTTTACAAATGATAATGCCAAGAGAATAAAAAGACAATGGGAGAAAATTTTTGGAAAACGTGTATCTAATAAGGGTCTGATATTCAAGATATGCAAAGAATTCAACAGTAAGAAAATAAGCAACAGTTGAAAAAAATGGGCAGATGATCTGAACAGACATTTCACCAAGGAAGATATACCGATCGTAAGTAAACATATGAAAAGATGTTCAACAACATATGTCATTAGGGAGTTGCAGATTAAAACAGCAGTGACATATGATGGCATACATGTTTGAGTTGCTAAAATTCGGATACAATGAATGCTATTGAGTATATGGAGCAACGAAAACTCTCAGTAATTCATGGTGGAAATGGAAAATGGTACAGCCACCACATTATCAGTGTCTAATAAAACCAAACATACTCTTATCACACAATCCAAAGTCATATTCCTTGGTGCCTAAATGCATTAAAAACTTATGTCTACACAAAAACCCAAATCCATTAAAAACTTATGTCTACACAAAAACCTGCACAGAAGTGTTTATAGTGTCCTTTCTATCATTGTTAAAACTTGGAGGCAGTCAAGGCATCTTTCAAGAGATGAGTTGATAAACTGGCACATACATACGATGGAATATTATTCAGTGGTACAAAACAAATGAGCTATCAAATCATAAAAAAGGCATGGAGGAAACTTAATTTTTTTTTCTATAGTTTATTGTCAAGCTGGTTTCCATGTAACACCCAGTGCTCATCCCAACAAGTGCCCTTCTCCACGCCCATCACCCATTTTCCCCTCTCCGCCACACTCATCAACCTTCATTTTGTTCTCAGTATTTAAGAGTCTCTCATAGTGGGGGCGTCTGGGTGGCTCAGTCGGTTAAGTGTTCGACTTTGACCCAGGTCATGATCTCATGGTTCTTGGGTTAGAGCCCCGCGTCGGGCTCTGTGCTGACAGCTAGCTCAGAGCCTGGAGACTGCTTCAGATTCTTTGTTTCCCTCTCTCTCTGACCTTCCCCTGCTCATGCTGTCTCTCTCTCTCTCTCTCGGAAATAAATTTAAAAAAACATTAAAAAATTCATATATATATATATATATATATAAAAGAGTATAGTTTGCTTCCCTCCCTCTCCTTACCTATTTTTTCCCCTTCCCTTCCCCTATGGTCCTTCGTTAAGTTTCTCCTGTTCGACATGTTAGTGAAAATATATGGTATTTCTCCTTCTCTTCCTGACTTATTTCTCTCAGCATAACACCCTTGAGTTCTATCCACGTTGCTAAAAATGGCCAGATTCCATTCTTTCTCATTGCCATGTAGTATTCTATTGTATAGATAAACCACATCTTCTTGATCCATTCGTCAGTTGATGGACACTTAGGCTCTTTCCAAGATTTGGCTAGTGTTGAAAGTGCTGCTATGAACATTGGGGTACATGTACCCCTGTGCATCAGCACTCCTGCATCCCTTGGGTAAATTCCTAGCAGTGCTATTGCTGGGTCATAGAGGAGTTCTATTGTTAATTTTTTTTTTTTTAATGTTTTATTTACTTCTAGGAGAGAGAGAGTGTGATCAGGGGAGGGTCAGAGAGAGAGGGAGTCACAGACTGAAACAGGCTCAGGCTCTGAGCTGGCAGTCAGCACAGAGCCCGACACGGGGCTCGAACCCACGAACTGTGAGATCATGACCTACGCGAAAGTCGGACGCTTAACTGACTAAGCCACCCAGGCGCCCCAATTGTTAATTTTTTGAGGAACCTCCACACTGTTTTCCAGGGTGGCTGCACCAGTTTACGTTCCCACCAGTGTAGGAGGGTGCCCATTTCTTCACATCCTCATCAGCATCTACAGTCTCCCAAGTTGTTCATTTTAGCCACTTTGACCAGCATGAGTTGGTATCTCAGTGTGGTTTTGATTTTATTTTCCTGATGATAAGGGACGTTGAGCATTGTTTCATGTGTCTGTTGGCCATCTGGATGTCCTCTTTGGAGAAGTGTTTGTTCATGTCTTCTGCCCATTTCTTTACTCATTATTTGTTTTTTGAGTGTGGAGTTTTGTGAGTTCCTTACAGATTTTGGGTACTAGCCCTTTATCTCATATATCATTTACAACTACCTTTTCCCATTTTGTCGGTTGCCTATTAGTTTTATGGATTGTTTCCTTTGCCGTGCAGAAGCTTTTTCTCTTGGTGAGGTCCCAGTAGTTTATTTTTACTCTTGATTTCCTTGCCTTTGGGGATGTGTCCAGTAAGAAATTGCTCTGGTTAAGGTCAAGGAGGTTGTTTCTTGCTTTCTCCTCTAGGATTTGATGGTTTCCTGTCTCACGTTCAGGTCCTTTATCCATTTGGAGTTTATTTTGGGGTATGGTGTGAGACAGTGATCAAGTTTCATTTTTCTGCATGTTGCTGTCCAGTCCTCCCAGCACCATCTGTTAGAGAGGCTGTCTTTTTTTCCCATTGGATACTCTTTCCTGCTTTGTCTAAGATTAATGAGCCATACATTTGTGGGTCCAATTTCGAAGTCTCTATTCTGTTTCATTGGCCTATGTATCTATTTTTGTACCAATATTGCTGTCTTGATGATGACAGCTTTGTAGTAGACGCTAAAGTCTGGGATGGTGATGCCTCCCTTTTTGGTTTTCTTCTTCAATATTACTTTGGCTATTTGGGGTCCTTTGTGGTTCCATACAAATTTTAAGATAGTTCTATCTTTGAGAAGAATGCTGGTGCAATTTGATTGGGATTGCATTGAATGTGTAGATTCCTTTACATAGTGATGACTTTTTAACATTTATTCTTCTGATCCATGAGCATGGAATGTTTTTCCATTTCTTTGTGTCTTTTTCAATTTCCTTTATAAGTTTTCTAGAGTTTTCATCATACAGATCTCTTATATCTTTGGTTAGGTTTATTCTTAGGTATTTTATGTTTTTTTTTGTGCAGTTGTGCATGGGATCAGTTTTTTTTATTTTTCTTTCCATTGCTTCATTATTGGCTTATAAAAATAAAACTAAGTGGGGTGCCTGGGTGGCTCAGTCAGTTTAACATCCAGCTTCACCTCAGGTCATGATCTCACAGTTCGGGAGTTCGAGGTCCACATCGGGCTTTGTGCTGACAGCTAGCTCGGAGCCTGGAGCCCACTTCGGATTCTGTGTCTCCCTCTCTCCCTGACCCTCCCCTACTCATGCTGTCTCTCTCTCTGTCAAAAGTAACTTAAACATTTAAAAAATGCAACTGATTTCTGTACATTGATTTTGTACCCTGCAACTTGGCTGAATTCTTGGATCAGTTCTAGTAGGCTTCTGGTGGAGTTTGTCGGGTTTTCTATGTAGAGTATCATGTCATGTGTGAGAAGTGAAAGTTTGACTTCTTCTTTGCCAATTCTGATGCCTTTTATTTCCTTTTGTTGTCTTATGGCTGATGCTAGGACTTCCCACACTATGTTAAATAACAGTGGTGAGAGTGGACATCCCTGTTGTGTTCCTGATTTCAGGGGGAAAGCTGTCAATTTTCCCCACTGAGGATAGAATTTCCTGATTACTAAAAATGAAAGCCACTAAGAAATCTTTTAAATGTGAAATATGCTATAAATTTTTATTGTGCTATGTAAAATATATTTGCCATTCCTTATAGTTTAATATTAAAATGTTATGTATTGATTCATTTTTGTTGGCAGTGTTTTTATTGTACCGTTTTTCTCTAAGTATACTGGTATCAGCCTCAAATAGTTGCGTTCTTCATCTTCTTTCTTTTTTTAAATAAACTCTAGTAGGACCCTAATAACAGTGATGCATGACTCAAAGATCATAAGGTGATTGATGGCTGTCTGTAGGTCTGATAATGCCACTGTCTGAAATGAAAATACAATTTATCTGGTGTGAGAAATACTGTGGTCTCTAAAGCCTCTAAAGCTTCAATGTTGATGTTCATAGGAAGTAGCCGTAGTCATTATGGTTCAAGTTTACCACAGTTAAATTTAGTCTTTGAGGCCCCATTTATTACCATCCCCAATACATTTTTTTTTTATAGTATCCATAAGCAGAATTCATGGTCATCCAAGGGAGACCAAACTTTTAAGTTACTATATCAGCTTCTAAAAGTTAACGAGTAGCCTGGGGAGTTATGATTTACTGTCAGTCCAGCAAGAAATGTCAGTGCCCTAGAATATGAGGAGGCAAGTGTCATCTAGCTGGATTTGTGAACTTTTCACTTTGCCATTCACTAGACAGCAAACAGAAAATTAGTCTATAAATAATTGAACTTGAATTTTTTTTGAAAATCTATCACAGCATGTTAAAAGCAATTTTGTTCTTGAATTAGCTCTCTACAAGTAGTAAATATGTCAAACAGCCTTTAAATAATGCAACATATAGAGCAACAGATAAGAAGTTTTAATAAGAATAAGAGAAAATAAGACATTAGAAAATACACAAGATGTATGATTTTGTTGGTTGTATTTTCTTTCTGAGAAAATTGGAATATAAATCTGATTTTAAAATGCCCATTAAAAGTAGACAATTTGCATAATGATGTTTTAATATTCTAGGAAAATGATACAGATTTGTAAATAAACATTTCTAATATGCCTTTCTCTATTCTGTACACAGAGAACATATGTTTAAGCCTTCTTAAGAATGAAAACGGAGTTACAAATGACACACTGCTCATAAAGATATAGGAAAAGATAAAGGGTGAAATGTTTCCATAAAAGCTCTACTTTGGTTCTTTAAAAGTACTTTATAAGTGGATCGCCTGGGTGGGTGGCTCAGTTGGTTAAGCATCTGACTTTGGCTGACATCATGATCTCACAGTTTGTGAGATTGAGCCCCGCATCAGGTCTGTGCTGACAACTCAGAGCCTGGATCTTGCTTTGGAACCTATGTCTCCCTCTCTGTCTGCATCTTCCCCACTCATGCTCTGTCTATCAAAAAGAAATAGACATTGAAGAAATTGTAAGTGTTTTGATAAGATACGCATATAAAAGGACATCCAAGTTTTATATGGTTTTAGGAAACATATTCATAATACTAAAGCATTTATTTTTTATCCTTTTTATATTTGGTATCTTTAATACAGAAGAAAATGTATCACTTAACCCTGATGTTAAATAATGAACAGTTAGTTTAGGTATTTTGTATAAAATCAAAATTCATTGGCATCAGTAATTAGGAATATTTTATAAAACTAAAAGCAATGTGGAATAAAGTGATGCATGACAATAAATGCCTATCAAGGGAAACATTAGTTTGTATAATAATGCGTAATAAATTTTTTTAGTGATGTACTTACGTAAAATGATAAGAATAATACAAATAACTTTCTTATTCCTGATAGCTGAAATTAAGTTAGTGACAAGATTCCCCATTACCAAAGAATACTTGAGTGTATTACTTACATATAGGAACATTCTATTATATAGATATATATAAAATATATATAAAAATATATATATATTATATATAACCACATACCAGCCATCGTAATCAAGAAATCAACATTGAGGAAGTGCTTTAAGACTCTTGAGTTGTCTTACTCTTAATCAAACTTTTTTACTCATTTATATGTGGGGGTAATTAAGAAGATTAATGAGTAGATAATATAATTAAGTGGTCACCATGCATTTTCAATATTCTTCTAATATGCCTTCCTCAGTGGCAAAGTTGAAAACTGCATTTTCAGTACTTATTTGTGGTTATTGTTCTTGGTGTAAGTAACTGCCACCAAATAGATTTATTCATACAGTTTTGGCATATGGAAGGGAATAGATCTTGTATACCACTCTTTTTGCTATTTCTGAAGCTTCCCACTACTCCTAGTTTCCTATGGTGCTTCTAGTCATGTCTGGCTTACTTAGGTTATGTCCATTTAGTCATAGTACTGTATCCAGAAGCTGTAATGGCAGCTTCTAGAGTGCAGGACAGGTTATAGCTGATTCTTTATAATAATCTAAAAGTTATTTCTGACTCCAAACAAAATTTGTTTCTTTATCATTCCTAAAATTCATTTTCTAATGATTTTTTACTTTTCTGCTGTAATCTAGAATAAGAATGGAAATTTTACCCATTTGTAGACTGATATGTTCAGACATCTAAAACAATGCTTTGTCCTAAGACTATGCTTAAGATGATAGTATAAGACCTAAGTATAATTACTTAATATAATTCTCTTTTATTTAAAGAATCCATTGCATTTGGAAATTCTATCCATCTCATTCACTTTGAGGTCCTCCTTGCACTATAAAACTTTCTGAGCCAGGTTTGTTCTATTCAAGCACTTGTTTGAGGAAACTGGAGGTGAATCATTGACTAACAGTATAGGAGATCATGTCAGTGTATCTGTCCATACATAAATCCTGTTTTATGTAGTAGGATTCTTTTGTTACTTGAAAGTTATCCATGTAAGGTCAGGTTCTAGCAAACTTTGAACATAGTAATAATTTGCATGAGTACATGGCTTGTACCTTCAGTGCACCTACCCAAGAGCTCAAGAGAAATTTATTATGATCTGTTTCCTGAAGAAGCAACAATTGGGTTTGATTTATGTGTTCTGCAAATATGCTGGTACCAGCTGGGATTAGACTACTGGGACATTAAAACATCACTCAAGAGTTTTTATTCTTCTAAACTTATTTTAGTAGGGTAAACTTTAAGTTTTATATCTTTTTTGTCTACTTTGGAAGGGAAATTGCCTATTATATCAATCTATAATGATTCATGAATAGTTACTGTTTTGTAAACAACCTAGAATTTGCAGCACTCAAGAATGAAGACTTGGTTACGAAGAGGTTTGGCTTTTGAGTCGAACACATAAATTAGTTTCAGAATAGGACTATTTTCTTCCAATCTGAATGTTTGCCAATTCTTATAATAATTAGATAGGGAATTTTTGTGATCTGTTTCAGCATTTTATTGAGTACTTGCTATAGACTAGGCATTGTTCTACATCTAGGGATACAAACATACATAAACAAACAAAAATACCTATCTTCATATAACCTTCATGTCATTGTAGGGATAACTAAGGGATATCATCAGTATGAATATGTAAAATACATTAGATAATATTTAGTATTAAAGCGATAAACTCTTAGAAGTGGCTGTTATATAGTGTGCTTAATGTATAAGGAGTAAAGGCAAGAAAGTGGTTAGAGAGCAAATTATACTACTATTTGAGGAAAGAGTATTCTAGCAAAAGGAAGAGTAAGTATAAAAAATCTGAAGGAGACTAATATTCCAGAAATGTTGAAAAGGCTAGTATAACTAAAGCAGAATGTAAGGCAAGAGGTATTTAGTAGGACATAAAATGAAAGAGAAAAATGGCTAGTTGGATTATTTATAGTTTGAAGTTCATTGAAAGATATTTGGTGTTTTCTCTCTAAGTGATTTGGGAAGCCCAGTAGAGGTTTTTGAGAGAGATGCAACCTGAGTCATTCTGGCTACTATGTCAAGACAAAGGTGGAATGAAGAAGACAAATTGGTAAGAGATGGTGACAATCTTAGATCTTGGTGTAAATGATTTGAGAAGAGGTGTCAGTTTTGAGATGTAATGAGGGTAGCACCAAGAACTGTTACTGAGAAATCTCTTACCCTCTGTTCCTGTTTCCAGCATTGTAGTCCCTCAGTGGGATTACAGATACCATTGACTCAGATGTTGGTTATTTATGAACTCAGCAATAGAGACTTCCTTTCAAGTAAGCTAAATTGGCCACATCTACTGCCACATATTCAAACTAACAGCTTCACCAGTAATATGATATGACACTACAGTTAGATCAGTCTCTTAGTTATTTGGATTCTTTCAACTACCATCTGGGAACTTAATGAATACCACAGTACTCATCACAATAGACCAAACAAGAATGATTTCGAGCATAACAGATTATTTTATATCAAACTGTGAGAGAATGGTAGATGCCCATGGTTTCATCATCCAGAAGCAGCTGTTCATATAATTTGTACTGGTCTATTGAAGGCTTAGTTTTCATGTTTATATCCTTTAGTGTTTGTTATGCTTCTTAAGATTAAGTTTACCTCTTCTTGAATATTGTACCTCTGGTCCTTGCTACTTGATTGACACATGATAGATAGGTCTGGGGAATGTTGAAGACCATCAGTAATGTTTAATAAATGGATGTCTTTCAATAACTTATAGATCTGACACTGACCTAATTTTCCATTTAAAAATAATACTTATCCAAGCATCAGCATTATCCACATTGTTGGAGAATTTCTTTTCCCTAGGTTATGATTCTTGTGTACTTACTAAATCTGAGATTTGTTAAAGAGATGACACAATTAAAAATTAATGATTTCTGAAATATGAAAAAACATTTGAAGACAGTAGTATAGACAAAATAATGATAATAATAGATAAATTAAAATTGATAATATAAAGATATAAAAAGATATATATCTTTTATAAAGATATAAAAGATAATACATAAAGATATATATATTTAACATAATGAATGTTAAATATCTTTTTAAATACATTTTTATAAATATTTTAACTACTTTGGTGTAAAAATAGTATTGCAACTAGACTTTGAAAGAGAAAATCTATAACCCTTGAAATTACTGATCCCTTAATTTAAATTTTTACTCAAAAAAAGGTGCTATAAAATCAATTTACCAGCATCTGGAAGAGAAAAGGTTACTCTGAAGGGCAAGATTACAACAGAGAGTGATTATTCATTTGCTTAGTGACCTAGAGAATAACTGGCACTTTTTGCAGGTTTTTTGGTTGGAAGGTGTAACACTTGCCTGCTTTTGCCAGTGAGTTTGCTTCCTGGCCAGTCAACAGAGGAAATATCTTGGCCTATTTTATGGAAGTAATTTACCCCTAGAATTAGTTAATAACAGCAATGGCTTCATAAAGTACAAGTTCTATCAAATGAATCTAAACTTGATCAGTCAAGGGAAGGCGATAGATGCAATCTTTCTTGACATGAGCAATGATTTTGGTGCTACTTCACATGACATATTTCTGAGTAAACTAGGAAAACATGTTCTTGTTAGTGTTTGACTTTTAGTTGAGTGCGCAACTCTGATTGATTCTTTCTTAAAAAATATTGGCTTCTTTTTGGTAATAAATGGATAATAACAAGAACAACAACAACAAGAAAAATGAGAAACACTGAAGGGTAAAAGAAGGAATATTTTTTAATGTATAAACTGATTCTAGCTTCACTAAGAATGATGATATTATCAGTTGTATTTTGGGCACTGTTTGTTACTTTACGTTCATAATATCCATTGGTTCACATTGACCCAACCGTATCCATTATGATAATAAGGCCAAATTTATACTTGGCTATGAGCCAAAATTTATAAACCAAGATTTCTCTAGATCCTAAACTAATACATATTACATTGTGCTCTGTTACTTCCCTGTTCACCTTTCTTTTTTTTTTTTTTTTTTTGAGAGGGAGAGGGAGCTGTGTACATATGCAGACAGGGTCCTTGCCCAGTGTAGAGCCTGATGTGAGACCATGACCTAAGCTGAAATCAAGAGTTGAGTGCTTAACTGACTGAGCCACCCAGGCACTCCTCTGATGTACCATTTTAAATCTTTCTTTTCTTTACCTCTGTTGAAACAAAATAATGTTATTTTTTCTCAATATATTTATTGGAAGGGGTAGTTATGCCCTTTTCCAAGCCACTGTGTTCACTTGTAGGCTAACTTAAATGTATATGTAAATACAGATAGCTTTGATTGGCATGGAAAAAAATATGTACTAACTGAGTAAGCTTGCACTCTTTCTAAACACTTGGCTTACTGTCCATTTTTATGCCATAAATACTCCTTCATTAGAAATGAGTTCAAAACCACAATTCTGGTATCAAATAGTTATTTCACTTAATTTCAGAGTTGAATGAGATATTTAAGGTTAATTTAATTATACTTTCTATGCTTCACTTACCTCTATAAAATGGAATTGAACTTCAGTTCATTTGAAGTTTTATTTATTGAGTACTTTCTCTTTAGCTGGCACTTCCTAGGTTTTAAATAAACAAAGGTATGTTTTAAACATTACAAGGAGCTCAAAAATTAATGAGATAGGAGAAAGATATAAATATGAATATAAATAGATTAGCACAATAATATTAATTGATTAAAAATTTCCACAAGATATTATAGGAATATAGGGAATAAACTCCCTCTCTCTCTTTCTCTGAGGAAGTTGGAAAATTTTGAAATAGACAGTTAATCTTGGGATTGAAAATAATGAAGAAGAAGAGAGAAGAAAGACACAGAGGCTAAGAAATAACAGGTCTGATAGAATATATCATATACATGTAATGACAAGTAGCTCAGTATACCTGGGTGCATAGCACTTGTCATAGCTAAACAAAATTATTTTACTCCAGTGTTTCTCCCAATAGATTGGAAGGTTTTGGAACAAAAAAGCACTGATCCATGTGTGTATTTTTAGTTCTGAGCAAAATGTCTGCTAACTAGAGAGCATTTAATATGAATTTTACCTGGCCCATTAAAATTGGGAGCTGTAATCATTAATGATGTAACAGAGCCATAGGTTTAGGTAATCTCATAATTTCTATGTAGAATAACAATAAAAGTAATCCAAAGATCTAACTTGGTAAGTCTTAATACTGAAAGGTGAATAGGAAAAGGAAAACCCATGCAAGATCACGAAAAAGAGTAAATATAGTAGGAGATAATATATACAGGATATATAAATGCACAAACATATGTATATAAATATTATACATATATGTGTGTATAAACACACATGAATACAGAGACAACCAAGAAAGACCAATCTTTCAAGATGTATATGCGCATGGTTGTAGCAAACTGTCAAGCAAGGTAAAAACATTCATAAATTGCAACTGGTAAGAGGTAACTGCAAATATATGGGGAGTTGTTTCATGAAGCGATTGGGCCTAACTCATTATATTAAGCTGAAGAGTAAATTGATGGTAAAGAATTGACTTCCAATAATCCTTAGAGTTATCCTGTAAGTCAGGTTCTGTGTTTTAGAAGTGAGAACACAATGGTTAGATAACTAAATACATTGAGAATTAAATAATAAGTATTTCAGATAATTGTCTATAGGGCTGAGAAATAAATCCAAATGAATGACTAACAGTGGTGTGTTGGACCTGGCCAAAGTTCTATGGAGGCAAATAAATGTTTCAGAAATTTGAGAGCCAGTTGTCAAATCATTGGTAGCATAAACTAGACCATGGTGTGAATATTTACACCACAAAAATTGGCAAACACTTTTTCAGTAATTTTTTTTAAATTGCAGAGCCAATTTATTGGCAAATCACTGAAAGGCCCAAGTCTTTAAATCCTAATATTTAGGCCCAGAGGTAGATTATTATTAAAGATATTTTTCTATATTCTTAAGCTTAAGTTAATATTCTACCCACGAATATACTATTATTTGGTTTATACATTATAAAAATGCTAGGTATGCTTTAGATCTGTAAACATCTGAAATATTAATTAATACTAATAGGGATTTATTTTACAAATAAATACTAACACATTAACAATTTCATATATGCAGGTTATTCATAGTAGTTTTGCTTGATTTTGAAAGACCGTGCAACCTAAAAAAATCTCTCCTTCAGACATGGAATATTATGTAACTATTAAAAAGAATAAAACATCGGGCTCTGTGCTGACTGCCAACTCAGAGCCTGGAGCCTGTTTCAGTCTGTGACTCCCTCTCTCGCTCTGACCCTCCCCTGCTCACGCTGTCTCTCTCTCTCTCTCCTAGAAATAAATAAAAACATTAAAAAAAAAAAAGAATAAAACAATTTTATATATCTACATAAAGAATGATGTCTAAGACACAGATGAATAGAATAAGATGTGTAGCAGTGCATGTAATATGCTATTTGTGGTGAATATTCATGTGAATATCTCTGTATGAGCAGAGTATGTATGATAGGTCATACATGAATCTGGGAGAAGTGGATTCTGTTTGGAAGGAGTATTGGGCAGCTGAAAGAAAGAATTTGTTGGAAGACTTCTCATGTATTGTTTTATGTGTGGATTACGTAGATGACTATGAAATTCATTTAATAAAAATATTGAGTAGATGGATACTTAGATGAATACTTAATGAAAAACTTGGATATGAAAACCTAATTTTAGATAATATTAACGTAGATTAACAACACATCTATACATCTTCATAATTGGATACCAACTGACTTATCTACCCTGTTCCTCCATCTGTATCTACCCTGTTACCCCCAAGGAATTATTGGAAACCCCCTTTAAGCATTGCTGGCAAGTTTTTGACCTTCATGCACTTGCTGTTAGATATGTCTAAGCACTTTTTACCTTGTAAGATAATCGTGTTCATAGTAGCACACGTTATCTCTCTGATAATACCCTAATTTTGTTATTTAATGAGTTATGTTGATCCTTCTCACAAGAGCCCATGTTTCCACCTTTTCCTTTTCAGTTCCTATTGCTGCTATATTAGGTGATGCTCTTTCAGAGGATATGACTATTTATTTTTTCCTTATTTTGTATTATCTCTAAGCTATGTTTATGCTGGTTGCTAGATTTGTTTTCCTAAATCCTGAATTTATTTATGTTACTTAATTAACTAAAATGTTCAATTTTAGTCAAATCCCATCATACTCTAGTTCCAGTCTGGTGTATTTTGGGAATTAATGTGATCAGTTATTCAGAATAGGATCAGATACATGAAAAATCAGCCATGATTTGAATACACTTTTCTAGAATCAATCTGAAAACATAGTAAGCAAATACAGTAACATAGAAGAGAAAATAACATAATAAAAGGGCCAAAGATTATCATAAAATATGAACTTGAGTAGATCAGAGTGATCCTAAAAATTTGGCAAATGATCTTTTTTAGCAGGAAAAAATAGCATCTATCTTTAAGGCTATGAAACATAAAGCTACTACCAAATGGCCCTCAAGATGAATATTGATAGTGATTTACTGAATGGTATTCTAGTAGAATATTAAATATTCCCTTTATCAGGTCATTATGGTCTTTGGAATTGTATACATGACTAATCTCATCCTACATGTCTCCCTTGTTCTTCTTTCCAATCATTAACCACAAGGGTAACAGCATAGACAATTTCACCTGGTTGTTTTTTTTTTTATTTATTTATATGTATGGAATCATATAGTACACACTTTAATTTATCTTTTGACCAAGAATGTGTTTGAGTGGTTCATGTATTATTGCAAATGAAGGGAAATCATTCAAGATCATAGCAGTAGAGAATTGAATATATTTATGTGTTACAATTTATCCAGTTCCCGGTGGACATTTGAGTAGATTCCAGCCTTGGGTTATTATGAGTACTGTCAATATGAATATGTATTATGTATATGTATATTTCTAAAAGATATATGTCTGAGTAGGATTGTTGAATTATATGAAATGCATATGTTCATTTTAAATGCTTTCAAACTTTTCCAAAAGGTTGTACTAATTTGCAGTTTCCACCAGCAGCATATGAAAATTCCAGTTTCTCTAAATGCTTGCCATAAATTACTTAGAATTTTTCATTTTTAGTCATTTTCAGTAGAATTTCAGTAGAAATTCTTAATAGACTATCTGAATCCATCATTTATGATATCTGATAAATTGCTTTCTTTAGGCCTCATGTTTTTACTCTTATATTGCTGACTCCAGCTGATGAAATTTTCTCTGCTTTCAGATGATTATATTGGGCCACCAAATAATCCAGATAATCTCCCTATTTTAGGTCTGTACTCTTTATTACATATGTCAAGTGACTTTACATTTGTATCCTGAATTTGTGTTTGATAGAGTAATCAAGGAATAAGAATCTTAGCATTTCTGACTACTGCACAAATTAATGAGTTAGTCTATAACCTTATGGATACTGGCACAAAATTGAGACTTTTGTGAGACAAATGCCTTTATTACTCATGACAAGACAAGTGGTACGTGTATCATATTTGTGTGTGTTTCTCTTGTTCCAAGTCCCAAAGAAAGCCAGATAATACTTCTACATGCATTGGATTGGATGAGGGGGGAAAAACAGGCCCAAGAGCCTATCACTTTTTGAACAAGCCAGAAACATTGCAGTCAGCAGTGAACAAATTGGTCTTCTTCCCACCAGCACACAATTACAAAGTTGGCACACCGTGGTTGCATTGATCTATTTAGTTATCTATGTGACTAGCCACACAAAATGCTCATTAACAAGGAGTAGCGTAAGCCTTGCAATTAGACATGCACATCAAGAATGTGCAGGGATGCTTAGGATCTATGGTGGATTGCCTTTTCCAACAGATTCCTACCTGTAAATGTTTTACCTGGGCCATCCACTTATAACCTCATTTCTTCCTCTCTTACTCATTCCACTCCAACTACCTTGTTGTTTCTCTAAATGACAGGTATTTGCTTCCAAAATAAGGCCAGCATAAGTCAAGTGCTTTCCAATAGAATTTTCTTTTTATATATATATATATATATATATATATATATATATATATATATATATATATGTATGTATATATATGTATGTATATGTTTTTATTTATTTTTAGGAGAGAGAGAGAGACAGCGTGAGCAGGGGAGTGTCAGAGAGAGAGGGAGTGACAGACTCTGAAACAGGCTCCAGGCTCTGAGCTGGCAGCACAGAGCCCGGCGCAGGGCCCAAACCCATGAACTGCGTGCGAGATCATGACCTAAGCGAAAGTCGGACGCTTAACCGACTAAGACACCCAGGCACCCCTAGAATTTTCTTTCTTAGAAAATATTTTATGGTTTTTATTTATTCATTCATTCATTCATTCATTCATTCATGTTTTATTTATTTTTGAGAGAGAGATAGAGTCAGTGAGAGCAGGGGAGGGTCAGAGAGTGAGGAAGTCACAGAATCTGAAGCAGGCTCCAGGCTCTGAGCTACCTGTCAGCACATAGCCCAATGCTGGCTTGAACCCACGAACCATGAGATCATGACCTGAGCCCAAGTCAGACGTTCAACCTTCTGAGCCACCCAGGCACCCCAGTTTTTGTTGTTGTTGTTTTTTTGTTTTGTTCTTTGAAACAGAGAGAGACAGAGCATGAGTGGAGGAGGGGCAGAGAGAGAGTGGGAGACAAAGAATCTGAAACAGGCTCCAGGCTCTGAGCTGCTTGCACAGAACATGATGCGGGGCTGGAACCCAAGAACCACAAGATCATGACCTTAGCCAAAGTTGGATGCTTAACCAACTTAGCCACCCAGGCACCCCTCCAATAGAATTTTCTACAAGGATGGAAATAGTATGTAATCTGTACTATGCAAATGTGGTTACTAAGCATTGATACCCAAAGAATTAGGTTTTTAAAATTTAATTAAATATAATGAATTTAAACTTAAATAGTCACTTGTAGTTAGTGGACTGTGCAGTACTAAAGATTTTATCTACTTGCAGTAACCTTTCGTAAATATTCAGATGCCTAACTCTGTTGTCTTCTAAGTTTTTGCCCACTGAAACTTCTTCTGGCTTCTCTGTATACTGCTGCAACTACTTCCCACTTTACCCACAGCCTTCATCCCCATCTGTTCTACTTTTCTTTTTTTTACTTTATAGCATTTCTCCTATATGATATAGTATTTGAGTATGCATTATTATATTTATATTCATTTAAGGCCTTTCAAAGACATCTCATTGATATAATTTCCTCTGATGGACATTTGAGTAGTTTCTAAAATCAAATGTATTACTTATAACTTTTCCACAAAAGTGTTTATTATGAAATTCTCAAGTTATTACTACAGCTAATATTCTCTTTTAAAATTAAGACATGGGGCTCGAACCCACAAGCCACAAGATCATGACCCAAGTTGAAGTCAGATGCTTAACTGACTGAGTCACCCAGGCGCGCATAAAATATATTTATAGTTTAGATAAACTTCAGCAGAAAGTTGGACATATGGACATGATTCTGAACTCTCACACACAAACTTCGGAGAGATTTGTCTTAGTATATTCATAATGAAAAATGTTCTGTAGAGTTGAATCTTGCTTAAGATTTTTATTCCATTTATACTAGAAGACAATCTCTAAATTGATAAAAATTTGTCTTCTACAATTAAACTTAGGAGTTAGTCTCTAACAAGATACCGTTTTACTCTGCATATATAATATGCTTACATTAAATATAATAAAAAATATTGTATAGAACTGTCCTTATATTGGGGTGAATGATGGTATCCCAAAATTTGTATACGTTGGGGCTCCTGGGTGGCTCAGTTGGTTAAGCATCCAGCTTCAGCTGACGTCATGATCTCATAGTTTATGAATTCGAGTCCCAGGTTGGGCTCTGTGCTGACAGCTGGGAGCCTGGAGTCAGCTTCAGATTCTGTCTGCCCCTCTCTCTGTTCCTCCCCCGTTTGTGCTTAGTCTCTCTCACTCTCAGAAATAAATAAACATTAAAAAAAAAAAGTTCAGAAGGTGTATATGTGGAAACTATGAGCATGACCTCATTTGAAAAAAAAAATCAGTTTTAAGTGTGATATGGTAAATATTCTCAATTAACAAGCATACTTAGTGATGATTTTGATAAATACTTAATTTGACCTATTTAAAACTTTTAAGTATTATTTTACTTAAAAATGATTTGGAGTAGGACTTAATTTCATATATATCTTATGGGCTGTAACTAAAGCAGTTCCAAATGAACAGCTGTGTAATAAGATAGAAATGAGGAATGGGGAATAGAAACGGGGACAAGAAAAGAAATATAGTGACAAATTGTAAAAATCAATCATACTGAGAAGCTGTTATAAGTAGAGAACACTCTAATATCTGTAGGATAATAATTAAATCTAATATTCTCTAAAAAATCCTTCCTCATATGTACACATTATCTTGATATTATTTTTGCTCCTAGAATGTATTACTTTGTTAATATTTTTTGGTTGTTTCTTTCTTGTTTTCCTTCCCTAATATATTTTGTAAACTCCATGAGAATTTCCTTCCACTTTATTTTATATATTCTATAAGCACCCCTAAATTGTAATATTAATGCAATTGTGGCTTAACAAAGATATGAAATGCAAATCACTTTATGTTTTTCTCAATCTTTTCTAATTTTTCTTCATTTTCCACTTTACATAATGAATAAATACTCTATATTTTGGCCTAATTTTAAATAGAGTTATTTTGGGGATGTGAAGTTGTTTACATGTAGATGATCCTTCCTCGCTTTGATGATATAATGGCATTGATTCATCTAAATGGAGCTTTTAATGTCACTGAACATTTCCTGCAAAGTGGAATGCATGAATTTTTGTGTATATTACATTTTAGCATGGATTTAACATTTTTTGTGTTCTAAATATGTATATTATATATATTATAATGTGTGAATATGTAATTTTTTCTTGATTTTCCATATTTCCATGCAAATGGAAACACAAGAACAAATTTTCTTAATAGATGAATTAGAGAAAACCTAAGTACCTGTCCACTAAGACAGTGCTTCTAGTCATTAACTTGCTCTATCATAACCTCATGTTTAATCTCAATTTTTCTCAGTTTCTTCGTTAAAAATTTGACTTGTGCTGAGTAATTTCTAAATTTGTATTACTTATGATTAAAGGGTATAGATTTTTAAATCTGGATTTTTTAAAACTTTAAAAGGACGTTCAAGAAAAAGAAAGTGATATTAAAAGAATAGTTTCAATGACAAAAGAAACTGTTCCCAGACATAGTACTTGCCTATGGTATTTGCCTACAGTGCTCATAATGTGGAAATTTTATGAAATTATACACACTAACTATAATAGTGTGTATTACATACACACTCATCTTTTTTTTTTTTTAAATTTTATTTATTTCTGAGAGAGAGACAACATGAGAAGGGGAGGGTCAGAGAGAGAGGGAGACACAATCTGAAACAGGCTCTGAGCTAGCTGTCAGCACAGAGACCGACGCGGGGCCCGAACCCACAAACCGCAAGATCATGACCTGAGTGGAAGTCGGATGCTCAACCGACTGAGCCACTCAGGCACCCCAGTAGCTCATCTTTTGAAGTGTTCTTATAATATTTAAGGAGAATGATATATTATTAATGAGAAAAGATACGTATCTCCTCTCAGTTTTACAAAACACTGACTATTCTTCAATATACAGTTTGAGTTTAAAGCAATATGAGTTAAATAATTAAACACATGATAGCATGTGTAGATTGTTGAGAGTATTTTCCATGGATGTCATATTTCTGCACATCTTGAGAGAGAGGCAGTTCTGCTGATTGTTCTTGACTATCTTTTAAAAGATGTCTATAGAATAAAATGTACTATTCCTTATATATATCCGTAAATAGATTTCCACATATATATTTCCTTTTATTGTAAATTTCTTGATATATGTTGTCTTTTTTTTTTCTTTGAGGCAAAGAGGAGGTTTGCTTAACCTTGGAATTTAGAAATAATATCTCCTTCTAAAGTAAAGGACAGATATGTTCACTGTACAGGGTAATAAATGAAATGTTTCCATCCAAAGCAAAGAGTAAGTATGCTAAATGAACAATGCTCCCTGAGCTCAAGGTTCCTCTCCTTTGATGCAACTCACCATGTGTACAGGCATCTGTGATATTTCATTGCACATATGGACTTTGCCTGAAAATCACATGTTGATTCTCATTGCTGGTTGTGCTGTGATTATATAGTTTTTCATCTCTGACTTGAGTCTTGGGTCATATAGCAGCATTTATGAAATTGTGGTAGGCTCACTCGTTATTTGGCAAGTAGGATAAAATCTCAGACCCTAGATATTTCTTGACAGTTTTGGTGTGAAGTATTGGATACTCACAGAGACATTTCTTTTGAAGATGAATGTGGGTCTGTTGGGTAAAATACAGGACTTGAGGGAGCTCATGGAAATCAGTAGTGAGCATGTAGATCAATATTTATGGACAATTGGCAATAAATAGTCCAGCATTTTGTTGACTTTTATTAAGGGAGAGCTGAGGCAGTGTCTACCAATGGAGTCACTGAAAAATGGTTCAAAAATCAGCCTCTGAATGGTGGCCTCTCTCTTGGTAAGGATACTTTCTTGACATTTGGCTTTCAGTTCAGGTCTGCCCACTGTTAAAACTATTGGACTCAAATTCATCCTGGATGGACATAGGATTTTGGCCTATTCCCTTCCCTCCTTCACCTGACAACAGTTAAAGTGATGCATTATCTACACAAAGAAATGAAAGAAGGAAATCCATAACTACTTCAGTTTGAAAACCAAAGTACTTTTAAAACTTTGAGTTGTGGTGGGATGAGGAAGTAGGATACATAATGCTTGTATAGTAAGATTAGTAATACCTGGGCTGTTTTCCACCTCAGATCTTTCTATAATTTATGAAGGCAGTCTCAGATTGATTTGGAAAAACAAAAACAAAACAAAGAAAAAACAACAACCAAATGTCTTAGAGTTATTGGTATTGAGTATGGACTATCGTAAGGCAAATTTGTCAACCCTGGGGAGATTTTCCTGAGACAAACTCCTATGTGAAACCACGGACAAGGCATTGAATAGTCATTGTTTTTTAGTTTTTTGTTTTTTTCCCCCGCCCCAGATTGGGTTTAAAATACCAATGAAGTGGAACCACTAGGGAGTAAGATACAGATCCAATAAAATCTAGATAAATTCTTGCCATCAACCCTTCTGACATGAAAAACACTCCTAGTTTTTATGATGAAAGTGGCTAGAAATGTAAAAGATACTATTATGACAGTGAGACCAAAAAACAACCTGTATAAAGGTGAACCTTTAAAAAGGCACAGCTGCGTGAACAAAGCCCCACTGTTAAAGCAAACAGTGTAGCTCCACTAGAAAAGCAAATTGATTAAAGAGTCTGATTAAAGAGTCAAAGGATCCTCAAAGTTAAAATTCATGCTATCAGTGATAATACCTTGAAACCAATACGGGAATTTGGATGGGACAGAAGTATTGGGAGAATGATCAGGCAACCACATGCTTGAAACTCACTGTCCCTTGTTTACTGTCTTGTAGAAATTCTTTCTCTCCTTGTATCCCTGTCCCTTTCACCTTTTTAATTCTGTCTTCAGCTCCTTTAGTGTGAAAAATGATTAGATGTGTGGCTGAGTTCTTATTTCCAAGAGTGACCAATGACCATATGTACCTGGGAAAATTTGAGGACAGGAGAGATAAAATTTTTGTGTCTTAGATGTAGAGATAAAAGTTACATCCTATCTGGTCCTATGAAGGGTAGAGTCATGCAAATTTATTGATGAGGTTTGAACAAGTTTTTCAGAGAAATGATACATGAAGTGTGTGTGTGTGTGTGTGTGTTTGTGTGTGTGTTTGAGGGGACACTTTAGGCCAATACAATATATGTTGTTGTTGTTTCTATCTCTAAATGCATAGTAAGAATTGAGTTACATGAGTTACATGCTCATTCTTCTCCATTACATAAATGTCAGAGGTAATGTTCTTGAGAGCATATACAGAAATGCTTTTACATTTGGAGTTCCATTATGCTAATAATGCTTTTGAGTTTTTGTTACTGATGTTTTGATGATTTGAACCTTTGGCAAATGGAGGCAGCCCCCACCAAAAAGCATCCTTTGGAGTTTTGGATGTATTGCCTACCTGATCTATTCAGTTATGGATGACTACTAGGTACACCATTAAACAAACAAATAAACAAACAAAAACATCACTTGGCTTGTCATTGGAATCTTGTTGAAATAAATGCCTGACCAAAGGAAGCCATTTGACTCTCTAATATTCCCATTTTGTGATGGGTCATCTTGGACTCAGTGAGTAACATGGTGAATAGTATCCAACATGTCTCAATTGTCAAATGGAAAGTGGCATATATTCAGGAATATAGCCAGACTAGCTCCAGCAGGAATTTGGTCATATGTGCAAAAGTACCTATTTGGTGAAAATTTTATCTCCCACTCCACCACTTGAAACAGAATTGCCAGCTCAATGGACCGCTCCATTTTACAGAACTTCAGTAAGTGCCTGAACCAGGCACTGGTGGTTAGTGATGGTTAGGCAGCACTAAAATCAGTGGGGTTCATTTGCTGTCACAGTTGTTTAACTTGGGTAGTCTCTGTTTGACTATTATGAATAATGCTGCTATGAACTTTTTAGTATGAGATTTTTGTGTTAGCATATGTTTTCTTCACTCTTGAGTACATAGGAATAGAGTTCCTGGATCATATGGCAACTATACTTAAACTTTTTGTGGGACTCCCAAATTATTTTCAAAATTGACTGCACTATTTTACATTACTACCAGCAATAGATGAGGGTTCCAATGTTTCCATTTCCTCTCCAACACTAATTTTCTTTATTTACAATTAAATTTTTAAAAATATTTCCATCTTAATGGGTTTAAAGAAATATTCCATTTAGATTATGATTATCACTTACCTGATGACTAATGATGTTGAAAATCTTGGGCTTATTGGGCCATTTATATATGTCCGTGGAGAAATATCCCTTAAGATTCATTGCCTATTTTATTCTTTCTTTTTAATATTGGATAGAAAGGGTTATTTATATCCTCTAGATACACGTGCATTTTTAAGGTATGTGACTTACAAATATTCTGTGATTATGTGGATAATTTTTTCACTTTCTTGATGGTATATTTTGAGGCACAAAAGTTTTAATTTTGATAAAGTTCATCTTAATCAGTTTTATTTTTTGGTACTGGTACATTTTGGTTTTATATTTATGAAAGCTTTGGCTAAACGAAAGTCATATAAATTTACTTCCAAACTTCTTCCTAAGAAGTATGTATTTCTACCTCTAATATTTACATCTCTGCTCATTTTGAGTTAATTTTCTATATATGATTTGAAGAAGAGTAACAATTTCATCCTATGTTAATTTCATGGATTAAGTTGTATTTATTTGCTTTTATTTAGGATCTGTTTAATTTCTTTCAGCAAGGTTTTGTAGTTGGCATACAAAACTTGTACTTTTTGTTTCAATTTATTCCTAACTTTTATATTTTTTGGTAATACTGTAAATTAAACTATTAATTTAATTTTCAGTTTGTTAGTTACTAGCATATACAAACAGAATATATTTTTGTATCTTGATTTTGTATCTTGTAACTTTATTGAGGTAATTTATTGGATCTGTTTCTTAGTGGATTCCTTAGGATTTTCTGTATACATGATTATGTCCTATGCAAATAGAGGTTGTATTACTTATTCCTTCCCACTTGGATTCAATTTGTGTTTGTTATTAATTCTCCCTAGCATGAATATCTGTTATAGTATTGATTAGTAATGATGAAAGAAGACATCTTTGTCTTCTTTCTGATGTTAAGAGAAAACATTCTTTTACCTTTAAGTATGATGTTAGCTGTAGATTTTTTTAAATGTAATTTTCTGGGGTAAGGAAGTAATGAACGGTATTTGATTATGGCAAAGACTAGTTTTTAATGTTTCTCTATTGAGATCATGTGGGTTTTGTTCTTTATTCTATTCATATAGTATCTTAGATTAATTTCTTTTGGAATGTAGAACCATCCTTACTTTCTTGGGGTGGTTGTTATTTGGTTGTGGTGTATAATCCTTTTTAGGTGAATTCTACTAGTCTACTTGTTTACAAGTATTATTTTTTAAAAATATTTTACAACTGGGGCGCCTGGGTGGCTTAGTCGGTGAAGCGTCCGACTTTCGCTTAGGTCATGATCTCGCAGTTCGTGGGTTCAAGCCCCGCGTCGGGCTCTGTGCTGACTGCCAGCTCAGAGCCTGGAGCCTGTTTCAGTCTGTGACTCCCTCTCTCTCTGACCCTCCCCTGCTCACACTGTCTCTCTCTCTCTCTCTCTCCTAGAAATAAATAAAACATTAAAAAAATATATTTTACAACTATATTCATAACCTATACTGCTTTATAGTTTTATTTTCAGGCCTTTATCTGGTGTTGTATTCTGAGTAATACTAGCTTCTTAAACTAAGTTTGAAAATATTTCCTATTTTTCAGAGGAGTTTGTGAAGAATTGGCACTGCTGCTTCTTTTAAAGTTTGATAAAATTCACCAGTGAAGTCATATGAACCTAGACTCTTCTTTATAGGAATATTTAAAAATTACTAATTCAGATTTTTTTTTTTTTTTACTTCTTATGCATTTGTTCATTTTATATTTCTTCTTGAGTCTGTTTCAGCCGTTTGTCTTCCTAGAAATTTATTTCATTTACCTTACCTCATTTGTTGACATTCATTTGTTCATAGTATGCATTTTTACTTTTTTTATTTCTGTGAGTATTGATGTCCCTGCTTTCATTTATGAATTTAGTAATTTGAGTCTTTTCTCTTTTATTCTTGGTTGGTTTAGTTAAACCTTTGTCAATTTGTTGATCTTTTCAGAAACCATATTTGATTTTGATGATTTTCTCTATTGGTTTTATTATCATTTTTTTAAATGTTTATTTATTTTTGAGGGACAGAGAGAAGAGCATGAGTCCGGGAGGGGCCGAGAGAGAGGGGGACACAGAATCTGAAGCAAGCTCCAGGCTCTGAGCTGTGAGCACAGAGCCCCAGGTGGGGCTCAAACCCACAAACCGTGAGATCATGACTTGAGCCGAAGTCGGACGATTGACTGAGCCACCCAGGTGCCCCTATTATCAATTTGATTAATTTCCATCCTTCTTTTTCTACAAAGTTTAGTTTGTGTTTCCTTTTACTGTGTTCAAGTGAAAAAGCAGGTTATTGATATTTTTATTTTTTAAATGTACCCATTTAGAGTTATGTTTCCTCTTAACACAGGTTTAGCTACATTCTAGAAGTTTGAGCATGTTTTGCCTTCATTTTCATTAATCTCAAAGTACTTTCTAAATTCCCTTGTGATTTCTACTTTGACTAATTGATAGGTTAGATATGTGTTGTTTAATCCCATTAGTATTTGTGAATATCCTGAATTTCTTTTTGTTATTGATTTCTAATTCTATTCTATTTTGGTTTGAAAATATACTTTGTATTACTTCAGTCCTTTATTTATTGAGGCTCATTTTATTGAGGCTAATATGGTTTCTTCTGGAGGATGTCTATGTGCATTTGGGAAGGATATTCAGTTGCATGGAGTGTTTTATAATTGATCATTAGGTCTAAATGGTTTATAATGTTCAAATCTACCAGTTCCTTGTTGATCTTCCTTTAGTTTTATTCATTATTGAAAATTGAATTTTAAAGCTTCCCAGTGCTATTATTGAAGCATCTATTTCTCTTTTCAGTTTGTTGGTTATTGGCTTAACCATTTTGATGTTCTATTGTTGCTTGCATATTGTATGTTTAAATTTTTATATATTTCTGATGGATTGGCTGTTTTATTATTCTAAGAATTTTATTTCCTGTATCTTTTTCATTTATCTTAAAGTCTGTTTTTCTGGGGGTGCTCAGTCAGTTAAGCGTCCGAATTTAGCCCAGGTCATGATCTCACAGTTTGTGAATTTGAGCCCCGTGTCAGGCTTTGCCAGCTCGGAGCCTGGAGCCTGCTTCAAATTCTGTGTCTCTCTCTGTCTCTGCCCCTCCCCTACTCACACTCTGTCTCTCTCTCAGAAATAAATAAACATTAAAAATAAAAAAGCCTGTGTTTCTGATAATATATTCCAGTCCACTTTTCTTATATTTCCTGTTTGCATGCAGCTTATTTTCCACTCTTTTCATTGAATATATTTGTATCTTTGAATCAAAGGTATTTCTCCAGTAGATAGAATATACTTGGATCTTTTCCTTCTAGTCTGATGATCTGTGACTTTTGATCAGATTGTTTGTTTAATCTATGCATGCTGAATGTTATTAGCTATGTACTTGAACTATGTCAGCGATTTTACTTTTTTGTCTAAACATCTCCTGTCATTTTTGTTCTTCTTTGCTTTCTTATATTAATGCTGTCTAGTACAACACTTAATTAATTTAATGATTTTTCACTGTATACAAAAAAACTTTTTCTTACTGACTGCTCTTGAGCTTACAATGTACATCTTAAATTATCATAATCTATTTTAGAGTAAAACGAACATTTTCCCTGAGTCTAGCTCTTCATCTTCTTGTGCATCTATATATTGCATCTATAAATATTACAGACCAACTATATTGTTATAGTAATTATGTAATTTTGTATCTTATGAAAAAACTAAAAAAAACAAACAAACAGAAAAAGCATATGTCTGTGTCATTTAAGTTAATCCTCCTGTGTGCTGTTTCTGGTTCTTTTAATTTGTTCTTTTAAATTGAAGTTTATGTCATTTATATCATTTCCTTAATCTAACAGAGCTTTGCTTCCACTCTCCTTTGGGCTCTTATTACTAGATGTACTGTATTTTACATGATAAAGGCTCAAAATTCAATTTATACCATTGCTTTAAAATAGGTTTAGATTAAATAAGTATACATTTAAATGAGTTAAGAGAAAAATAAAAATACTTAAGAATTTTTACTCTCTTTAATTATTACAAAATTACCTTTACCTTCATTCTTTATTTTTTTATATATGTGTATTCTAATTACAGTTTGAGTCACTTGCTTTCACGCTAAAGAACTGCCTTTCTTGTAAGACATTTACTTGCAACATATTCTCTGAGGATTTTTTATTTGGGTATTATTCCTTTTGCCTTCACATTTGAAAGAACTTATGCTCAATGTAAGATTTTTGGTTGTTTTTCTTTCACCACTTTAAAAATGTTTTCCCATTTCTCTAGGCTCCATTGTTTCTGATGAGAAGTTCACTGTTTATCATCCTTTGGTTCCTTTGTATGTGAGGAGATGTTTTTCCCTTGCCACTCTCAAGATTTTCTCTTTGTCTCTGGTTTTCAGTAATTTTTAATTTTTTTTTAAATTTAGTTTTTGAGAGACACAGAGCTTGAGTGGGGAAGGGACAGAGAGAGAGGGAGACACAGAATCTGAAACAGGCTCCAGGCTCTGAGCTGTTGGCACAGAGCTAGACACAGGGCTCTAATTCATGGTGAGATGATGATTAAGACACTTAACCAACTGAGCCACCCCAGTGATGCCCCTAATTTTCAGTAATTTCACTGTGTTATATCTCAGTGTAGATGTCTTTGCTCTTTTCCTACCTGGAGTTTATGGAACTTGTTAGTGTCTAGATTAAGGATTTTTATCAAAGTTGGTAAGTTTATAGTCATTAATTTGTTAAACTTTTTTCTGTTACATTCTCTTCTCTCTTGGTACTTTACACATATACTCCAGTACTTAATAATGTACCACATATTTCAAAGTCTCTATTCATGTTTCTTTTTTTTCCCTCTCTCTTCTTTATATCACATAATTTCTGCAGATTTATCTTCAAGTTTTGTCAAACTTTATTCTTCATTTCAAAATTACCTTTGAGCCCCTTTTATGAAATTTTTATTTCAGATATTCTTCAAATGCAGAATTTTGATTTTAATTTTATTTTAAAAATACTTTCTATTAATATTCTGTACTGATAGAATAGCAATACTGTATCTTCCTTTACTTATTTAAGCATGATTTTCCTTAGTTCTGTGAGTATAATTATAATAGCTTCCTTGAAAACTTTATCTATGAAGTCTTCCCCACATCCAGTTTCTGTTTACAGTTCCTCCTTCCACATTAATGGGCCACTTCTTCCTTCTTTGTTTTTCTTTTCTTTTCTTTTTTCTTTTCTTCTCTTCTTTCTTTTCTTTTTCCTTTCCTTCCCTTTCCTTTTCCTTTTCCTTTCCCTTTCCCTTCCCCTTCCCCTTCCCTTCCCTTCCCTTCCTTTCCCTTCCCTTCCCCTTCCCCTTCCCCTTCCCTTTCCCTTCTCCTTCCCCAATCTTTTCTTTTCCTTTCCTTTCCCGATCTTTTCTTTTCCTTGTCTTTTTCCTTCTCTTCTCTTCTCTTCTCTTCTCTTCTCTTCTCTTCTCTTCTCCTTTCTTTTCTTTCTCCTTTCCTTTCCCAGTCTTTTCTTTTCCTTTTCTTTTCTCTTTCCTTTTCTTCCCTTTTCATTTCTTTCTTTCACATAGTTCATTTTTTTTCTTGTTGTTGAAAACAAACATTTGGCAATTTATTGTAGCAGGTCCTACCCTCCTCCATTCAAGAGTTTGCATTTATATTTGTGTTTTTATGTAGTTGTCTATTGACTTAAGCTGCACTTTTTTAGTAACAATTCTTTTAATGCAGAGTAAAGCCTCCACTATCACTCTTTAAAAGTGTGGCCTTGAATATAAACACAGTTCAACCCTGAGATGATAATACTTTCTACAGGAATTTCTTAGATTGTTTCTTTTCTTGATTTTTCTTTTATCCTATTTGTGTCTTTGGGATCACAGCAAGTGATTCGGCCCCACTAATTGCCAGCTTGTTGCTCCATTGTGTGAGATAATTTTCTGCATCATTTTTGACTTCACAGTCTCATCTCATTTTCCTTTGAAAGGATAGTGTTGGGGCCAGTTTTTGAGCTTTGTTCTTTACACAAGAGTAATCTTTCTAACCTGGTTCTTTCTGGCAACCTTGTGGTTTGCAGTTTGTCCTGTTGTTCTTATGAAGTTCCTAGACTCCCTTCCGTTGCTTAACACTAAAATATCCATTCTTTTTTAGAGTGCTCTTGTAAGTCTCTCCTTTATTCCAAATAAAACCAGTTTTCTTGAAGAGAGCTCTATAGCTCTTACAGACTGCCTTACCTCTTAGGAGAAATCTCTAGAGCTTGACATACTGGCCCAATTATTCCAGAGTGACACATTTGCTTCATGAACAAATAACCTATTTGGGAGCTCAGTAACTGTTCTTCTTAGCTTTCCTCTTTTGTCATGGAACATCTACTCTGTGAAGCTGGAAGAGAGCTACGTGGGCCCGTATTATTCGCAACCTTCCATGCCTAGGTTGAGGTCCACCCTTGACATGGTAGTTGAGTTGAAGAATTAAGTCCTTTGTTTCTTGATTGAATTCACCTTGAATTTAGCCTCTTTCTACATGCTGCTCAGATGAATAGGAAATGATAGTGATTTGACCCTCCTGTAGTGATAGTGCAGTCTTTGGCTGGGAGCTGCACAAGCTGGGGAGAGGGACAGGGAAAGTGAGAATCCCAAACAGCCTCCATGTACCAGTGTGGAGCCGGATGCGGAGCTAGATCCCACAACTGGACCATGAGATCATGATCTGAACCAAAATCAAAAGTAAAATACTAAATGGACTAAGCCATCCAGGAGCCCCTAGAGCATGAGTTTTTAGAAGGTAATTAAGCATTAGTGTCAGGTCCAGGCATGCTGATTGTTAATTATTATTAAGGTAATATCTTACTCCAGCAGGAAAGGATAGTTATGTTTATAGTCCAATATAGGAGATTCAGAATTCCTCTTTTTTTATATATATATTTATTTTTTTAATTTATTTCTAGGGGAGAGAGAGAGAGACAGCGTGAGCAGGGGGGGGTCAGAGAGAGAGGGAGATACAGATTCCGAAATAGGCTCCAGGCTTTGAGCTGGCAGTCAGCACAGAGCCTGATGTGGGGCTCGAACCCACGAACCGCAAGATCATGACCTAAGCGAAAGTCGGACGCTTACCCAGTTAAGCCACCCAGGCATCCCCAGAATTCCTCTCTTATAAGGAACTTACAGCATGTGCAGTCATCTTGGCCCATGTTGTGTTGCCCCATGGAAGTGGGGATGATAGAAACCAACACATCTGCTGATGCTCATGAAGCTTATTGGGTTATGAGTAATAAAATCCTTTGCTTCTGGTTTATGAGTCTTGTGTCTTGTACACAGCATCAAAGAGATTGTGATAGGCAAAAATTTTAGGACATCAGTAAGATAAACTCTCAAACCTTACGGATTTTATGGCATTGATGTAAAATATTTTAGCTAACTCATTTATATTGTCAAGAGTAGATACAGGCAGAATTTAGAACATTTCATAAAAGGAAACATTTTAATGAAAATTATAACAGAGTGAAGTTCATATTTTCATTTAAATTCAATTTTATATTAAAAACAATAGGCAATTAAAACAATAGGGTACTGGAACAAAGATACACACATTGATCAATGGAATAGAATAGTCTACAAATAAGCCCTAGTTTTTATAGGTTTTAAATTTTATTTCAGATTTTTGAAGAAAAAAAGCTTATTTTACAAATAATTTGTATTGTGTTTTTAATTTTTTTTTCTGAGAGAGAGACTCCGTGTGAGCAAGGGAGCGTCAGAGAGAGAGGGAGACACAGAATCTGAAACAGGCTCGAGGCTCTGAGCTAGCTGTCAGCACAGAGCCCGACATGGAGCTCGAACCCATGAACCGTGATATCATGACCTGAGACAAAGTCCGTCGTTTAACTGACTGAGCCACCCAGGTGCCCCAATAATTATTTAATTTTCTGTAATATTTTAAAATAATGTTTAAGATTCATTCTTTCAATATTTTATTCAGTAATTATCTTATATAAGATGAATGTATTTTGGAGTTGAGGAAATTAATCAAAGAAAGATTAAGTATCTTTAGCAAGTCTAAACATTAAGAACTGACAGGATAGTAAACCAATAATTTCAGCCTAATTAACGACACTCAAGATTCTCATCTTAAAGACAATGTTTTATGCCTCTCTTAGAATTACATATAAAGGGAAAAGTTTGTAACTGAAAATAAATAAGCCAAATCACTATAATTTCAGTAGAAAGCTCTGTTTAGTAGTGATGCAGTTTTTGTTTATGACATTGAAGACATTGAAAACATATCCTTTGAATTGTTTTAAAAGATTTCTTATCAAAGTTAAAATAAAAATCTATAGAGGACAGCAGAAAGAAGCCACACATTACTAACTGATACGGTTTAGATATATTTTTTTTTTACCAAGTTGCTAATGGATTTAAGTTGTTTCCTTACACGAATGCAAGTTCAACATCTTAGAATCTTTAGATAGAAAATAATAACTTTAAATATAAGTAAACTATTACAGGCATGAACAGCCTATGTGTAAAGACTCATGTCACATATGTACTATTAAAAGAAAGATAATTTTTTGATCCCTGTGAGAATAAAAAATTATTTCATGCATAATTGGCATTTTGCACTCAGTCTCTGCATTCAAGAGCATAGTTTCTGAAGCTAATACTCTTTTTTTTAAGTAATGAAAATTTATTGAGAATTCCTGGGATGGTGGTTATTGCCTCCAAACTTGTAGGAAGAAACCAACACTGTAGGAAATCACTCAAAAATCACATTGTCCCAACATCTCTGGCCAACACAGGGAGGAACAGAATCATTCCTCTGAAAATTGGTCAGGCTCCGTTCATCAGAGAAGGGCCGGGAAGTCAAATGCATAGGGGATACATGATACTTCCACATAATACTGGGGTGGGGGGGAAGGGTGGTGTACTGGACCCCCAAGCTGGCTCCTCAAAAACCAAGGGAGAAACAGATCCACTTCTTCTCTGGAGGTGGAGTTTCTGGTCACCAGGCTCATTTCTTACTTTTGACAAAGCTGTCAGTGTTCTGGGTAAAACTTTCACCCTAATATTCTTATATTAGAATACTCATAGCTAATATTAAAATATTAGAATACTCATTGATAATATTAGAATATTCATAGCTAATATTCTAATAGAAACTTTAAGTCATTGAAGTTGGTTGTAAAATGAATTTAGTCCTTCCATTCTTAAGAACTGATTTTACTATATTTTCTGCATAATTCTGTATTTATTTGTTAATTAAATCTGTAGTAATACAGACATAAATTATGTTGTTTACTTACTGCTTCACTATCTTCATAATTTAACAGGTTTCACAGAGAAAGATTTGTGCTATTTGAATAGAATAGGCTGAGTTTCAGGCCATGTGACTTCAGCTCAGATCTTACAGTTCTTGGGTTCAAGCTCCGCATTGGACTCTGTGCTGACAGCTTGGAGCCTGGAGCCTGCTTTGAATTCTTTGTCTCCTTTCTGCCCCTCCCTAACTTGCACTCTGTCTCTCACTTGTATTCTCTCTCTCTATCTCAAAAATAAACATTAAAAAAATTACAAGTTAAGAGATTACTGTTGATGTAGCATGATTAACTGAACAATAGACTTTATTTGGATTTCACCAGTGAGGTTTAGTTTATGGTCTAGGATCCAATCCAGAATTGCTTTTTTCCTCATCTTTCTTTGTTAAGCAGAAAAATACTTCTGTCATCATCCCCAGCCCCACTCCACCAAGATATTCATGTCTTAATGCTTAGTAACTCTGAATATATTACTTTATATGATAAAAGAGATTTTGCAGTGATTAAAGGCATGATTGAAGGTATAGACCTTGAGATGGGGACATTACTATTGATTTTCAAGGTGGGAACATTCTTTCCATCTGAATCCCTTAAAAGTAGAGAACATTTTGTGATTGTCAGAGAGAGATGTGAAAATAGAAGGAAAGTCAGAGAAATGTGATGTTGCTGGCTTTGACTCTGGAGATAATGGGCCAACAGCCAAGGAATGCAGGCAACCTCTAAAAGCTATGGTCATGGACCTCCAGAAAGAGATTCAGTCTTAATGATACCTTATTTTATCCCACTGAGTATGGCACTGAACTTTTGATTTGCAGAACAATACAATAATAACCTTGTTTTGTTTCAGGTTACTAAACTGTGGTAATTTGTTATGGTAGTAATAAAATTCTAATTAGAATTCTCCAGAATATTACAGTAACTTTGGTATTTCATTATATTTCATGGCTGACATTTTTTAAAGAGGGAAGTTCAGTTATTAGAGGGTTTCTCAATTTTGATTTGTCTGAAGTTTTTTTTTTCTATTCTCATAATGAGATTGTAAAAGTACCTCAGAAATTATATACTCCTGTCACTGAATAAATCAGGGATTACATGGTGTCATTACATCAATATATGATATTAACCTTCAACACCTGGTTAAACTGGTGTCAGAATTCTACACTATAAATTTGCTTGTTTTCTCTTTATAACATAGTTTATAAATCTCTTTGAAACTAGACCTACATCGTATATACTATTTTAGCTTAAACATTTGTCTACTAATTTCTGCATCCATTGATAAATCTAGCCTAGGACAGTTACTTCTCTGGTATTCTGCTGGTGATTTTCTAGTCATCATTCTTTCTACATTTTTAATGGGGAATTTCTCTAAGGAAGAGTTATTCCTTTTCTTTTCATTTTTCCTCCTATCCTCTTCCTTTCGCTCCCTCCCTCCATCTATTATTAATATGGACTCATGGAAGTTTGTTTTATTTTTGGGGTTATAATCTAATGCTGTCATTATTTATTTTGTACTCACGGTATTTCAATGTTGGCAATGGGGAGATAGTTTATGTTGGTTTCCTACATTTTTTTGACATTCCCGATTTTTGGTCTTTCTGCTCAAACTTTGGGATCAATGAGTTCTACAAAGAATTTTTAACTCCTCCTGGTGAAAAAGTATAGATTTAGGTAGTAGGTGTACTAGGGTGTAATTCTAGATTTTAAACTGTAGAAGAAAAATTTATTCTTTAGTGATTTTTACTGTTATTGATCCAAGAATGAATTTTAGGGTAAAGAAACAATTTACACAGTAGTTTATTAATAAAATCAAGTTGAATTTTATTTTCTTTAATCATTCATTTTTATATTTTCATTACTCTGATATTTAAATCAGAAACCAGTTTTTACTGTACTTATTATTATTGTGCAAAATGACCATAATACCATAAAAATGAACTTTCAAGAAAATAGTTATTATTGCAGATCATTATTGATGATTATATTTTAAAGCAAGGTTAAATTAAAGCATGAAAATCCTAATGTAAGAGAAGGGTAGAAAAATAAAATTAAAGTTGAGTATCAAAAACTTTTCCAAGAAACTGTGATATATTGTTGTTCTTGAAGAACTTAAATCTTGGACAGTCTAGTTTTACTGTTTTTACTAGTTTTTACTAAGGCTCTTGGTGATTTTACTCATTGTATCAAAGGTGTTTATGATGGTGGCCTAAGGATTTAACATCCTAAAATATGTCTTAGCTTGGGGGAAAAGACTTGAGTATTATACAACACAGTATGTACACACCACAATTGTAAAATTTATGATCTATACTAAACATTTTAAAATTTTGATTTAAAATCAACAATATAAGTTAATTTTGTAGAGTACACTCCTATAGATCTAACTTGAAACATGTCTAAAATTTAAGAAAAATAGCCCCCAAATTTCCATTTTTCTTTAATGATTTAGACAATGTAGATATTCTAGTAATGTACTAAAAAGACTTCTCAAATCCAACTACTTACCTTTATTTTAGCCTATGGTATATTTTAGAGAACCATTAAATCCTAATTTCTTCTGGGGGAAAAAAAACACAACACTATCTTATTTCATTAGTTATCTGCAGAATTGAGAGTTGAATGCTCTACGCATGAAATAATTTGTTTCAGTTAACTGTAATGTCAATATCACTTAAATACTATAACTATAAACATGTTTTGCCAAAGATAGTTCAATAAATATCTTTTACCTCCATGTATTCTTATCTGTAGTATAGTTAACTTGGTATTGCTTTAAATTAATTTCTCAAATCTGGTGCAGAATTAGAATGCACTAGATAACAAACAAAGAAGTTTTTTCTCCCTGGACAGATCTGTGATATGTGAGTGAGAGCCTAAGGAAGTCTTCTGTGAATAAAGTACAGCTCAGAGAAATATTTTTCCATGCTTTGTATTTGCCCTAAATTGAACTACTTTCATGTTTCAATGGGTGCTCTGAATTCTCATGTACTTTTGGTTGGATGAATATACCCTTCTTATCCTATATACATGTTCCATTAGTTTATTGAAGATGTGGTAGTCATAATTTAAAAAGGCTTAATTTTATTAGATGAAACAGTTTTAATGTTTTCAGCCTCAAAAATCAGTTACAGCATCACTCAGCAACACTGTGCCTAAGGTGACTACATAGCCTACCATATACAGTAGAACGATATTGAGAGTGAAAGGGGATAAATGACTCTGGGACAAGTAAACTTATATACTGTGCAAGCACATCAATTCAGATGATCATGCTACACATATGCTCCTTACATAATTTAATTTTTGAATGTTTATTAATTTTTGAAAGACAGATGCAAGTGGGGGAGAGGCAGAGAGAGGGAGGCACAGAATCTGAAGCAAGCTCTGGGCTCTGAGCTGTTAGCACAGAGCCTGATGTGGGGCTCCAACTCATGAGCCCTGAGATCATGACTTCAGCCAAGTCAGAGGCTCAACCAACTGAGCTATCCAGCTGCCCCATAGCCATCTTTAATATTTTTCAGATTAATGTTCTGATAAAGACATACACTGTTTTATATAAGGGATCAAATTGTTTCAATTTAGCATGAAGACTTTTTTTTTATGAGTGAAGCTCTATCAGAGTTGCTCTCTGTGTTAATCAGTTTTCTTCTATCAATTACCAGAAACCATGTTGTTCACAAGACACCTATGTGTTTTTCATTTAATTGTCAAACACATATATCGTGTTTACATTATTGTATTTTTTTCAGATGGCAAAACCGCAGGCTCAGAGGATTTGTCTAATTTATAAATCTTCTGGTAGAGCAGAATTTCAGATTTGCAACCAGGTCCCATATTACTTCAAGTATTTATTCACAAATACCAGAGAAAAATTAGTATATATATTTCATATTTTAGGTTTATCTTAAATATGTTTTTGTTTCTCCCATTTGAAGCTTATTTAATATTTTGTTAATGCCATACACAAATTCCCTGAATATTAATTTTTCAAAGAAAAAGATATGTTGGTTAATAGATTACATTCTAGAGTCTGATTTCTAGGATCAGAATGACTCTGCTCCCCACAGGTGTATGGCCTTGAGAAAATCACAACCTCTCTGTCATGAATTACCTCATTCTGTGAACCCGTCAAACAGGGTCTATAATTGTTTTGAAAAATAAATTAGGTAATGTAGGTAAAATGTTGTTATATGTTAAGTTAGTTAACATAGGTGAAGTATTAATCATTACTATATTTGAATTGTTTTAATGTTTATAAAATATGAATTTATATGTGCTCTATGTTTATGAGTACTTCATATATGTTTAGAAATAATATATGCTCATAAGTATATCCCTTTATATGTTTATATACATATATATAACTGTATATATAACTGTATACGTATAACTGTATAAGTAACTGTAAACAAATATAAATATAAATAGGAATCATTTATATTTATACTTATATATAATATTTATATTTTTTACATTTATAAAGCATAATAGTTCATAATAAGTCAGGAAATATATAACAAATACTAATCATTGCTACATTTTAGTTATTTTGTTCTTTAATTATTAGGAGAAATTCTATATGATCTACAAACTTAGCAGTTTCACTGTAGTATCACTTCTGCATTACTGATAAAATGTTAGTAACAGATCTTTCAGAGAATGGGGCAAGGAGAAAATACTGTCCTTGACTTAGATGTTGTGATAATTTACATATATGCTTTGTTAAATCTTTATAGCCCTAATTAATTTCTTATTCCTTAAGATATGATTTCATTAATCCCAATGACAATATTTTAAAAATACACAGTGTAGAACATTGCCTTTTAGAAAATTGTAATAAATTAAAATATCCATTGGTTATACTTTTTCTCCATGGTTCTTATTAGCTCAAAACAAAAACATAATCATCATCATCACAGCTATTTTTATTGACTGTCTGTGATATACCCTTCATAAAAATTTTCAGAGTTGGTGTAAAGTACAGGTAAAACAGAAATAAAATAAAACTTGATATGTAGGGTGTCAAGTCAATTGCCCAAGCTTAGAGAAGTACTGAAGGTATAGCTCTGATGTAAGCCCGTATCTACTTGGCTTTCAAGCCTTTGGTCTTTCCACTGTACTAATGTTCTTCACAAAGAAAAGTTTGCTTGAGAGTGGGAGAGAGGGGCAAAGGGAGAGAGAGAAAGAATCTTAAGCAGGCTCCACAATCAGCACAGAACCCAAAGTGGGCCTTTGATCCCAAGACTCTGGGATCATGACCTGACCCAGAATCAAGAGTTGGATGCTCAACTGGGTGAGCCACCCAGGTACCTCTCCCTTATTAATTTTTACCCTTGACTTTAAAGAGTAGTTCTTTTTCTTTACTCCTAGTATATCTCTTATAAATTCTTATTGTAACTTAGAATATACATTACATGAATAACACTGTATGCAGAAATTAAAATACTTATAAAGTATACATGACAACCATGTTTTTTATTTGGCCTAAAAATATTAATGTGTCAGCTCTAATAAGTAATAATTAGAATGTAATGACTTTTCTCATCTTTTTAGAGCCAAGAGATGTTTTTATTTATATAAGAGTTTTGTATATCACATGTTTATTGAATAAGTGATTTGTTTAAAAGCAAAAGTTCGTGGAAGATTAAGATATTTTTCTTAGCTGCGAAGTGGAATTCCTGTAAATGGTTGCATAAATGAAATAAATGTTATTAATTATAATTTAACTTTATTTAGAAGGATTCAATAGACTATAATCTTTGAAATTTTATTAACTGTAGAGCCTCTGAATTAAGAGATATTTTCTACAATTGTTAGCCGTGTGAGAAAATTTACTTAAACTTTCTGTACCGAGTCTTCCATCCATAGCATGGGAAGGATAATTGTACTGGAGAGGCTTGTCATAAGAAATAAAAAGTTAATTCATGTAAAGTACTCAAAAAACACTACATGTTTTTGTCCTTTTTTTTTTCTTTTAAATGTGATATAGCATATGCCTTTGTAAGGCTTTTTAAAAATAGGTATTCATTAAATAACCTTTTAATGAGGTTAGATTGCTTGAAAACTGTTGGCATTTTGAGTGTGCTTCAATATTTTTCCTTCTTGCTGAAATAGTCCCATTTTCTAGAATTGTGATTGTCATACAAGGAGAAAAACATTGTCTAGTCTATCATGACACTCATGCAGTCAGTAATGGAGGAAGTGGTCTACATGTCATGGGGAGGTGCTTAACTCAGCTCTGCCTCTAGCAGTATCCACCACACAATATCTCTGGAGCTGATACAGGTTTCTTTAATGGAAAGAGTTTTGTGCTGCCAGATTGTAATGTTGACTCTTACTAATGTCAATTCACCTATGTACCCTAGGAAGTTGCTGTGTTTTTATAAAAGCAATTGACCTATATCTCTCGGTATGATCAAATACAACTTATACAATATATATATTATATATATATATATTACAATTACTATTTCTCTACTTTTCCTTCTTGGCAAATGTGGTTTTGTTTAGTAGTCAACCTGGAGTTTATGGCACAACTAGAAAGCCGTACACAGCAGTATACTTTACTGCCACTTTAAAATGTTTTCTCCTAAAGTTACTGTAAGTTACATTTGAAAGGACTACCCAAACATGGTTATATTTTCAAGGCCTTAATCTACCCATAGGCTTGGTTTAAGATACCAAATTTCTCTGAATGTACTGAGTTCAATTCAATTTTTATAAACCCTATTCATTGTCCATTTGAGATAAGCCCAAAGACTTGGAAGAATTTATGCAAGATATAAACAGTGAGGTAGTATGCATTCCCTCTGTGCAAGAAGGTTAAAATTGAGAAAAACAATATCCCTGCAAGATAAACATGAAACTTATTAAAAATGAAGACCATATTAATTAAGTACAAGAATGAGTACAAAAATAAGTATATGTATTTTAAAAGAATAGCTGATAAGTTTTCTTAAAGAGATGGAACTTGAAGTGGACATCAGCATGTGCCAAAATGCTTCAAATCACATCAATTTCATCTTGCTTTTAGTATATATTATGTAATAATTTTGACATTTTTGCTGCCAAAGAAGTATTAATTCTATACCAACCTTTTGAAAAATAATCAATTATTCTTACTGGATTCAAGTCCAGTTGTACTTTTTCTTTTAAATATAATATTGAATAAAAAAAAAGAGAAAGAGGAGATCCAATGTAAATTTTCTTCATGAGAATTATTAATGACAGTTTTTATTCAATAGATACAAACACTATTCAGCTTACAAGTTTCATTTTTAAAAAATTTACTACTATAAAATTGTGTAGGTATTAAATAGCATTGTGCTTTAACTGAATGGATATACCCCAGTTTTGTTTTCTTACCGAACGAGGACATCTTGAATGTGTTGTATCTTATAGATGTGGTTGGTAATGGATTTATTTTCATGTTCAAAATACCAAAATATCCCCTTATTAGGTGGTATTCAATACCACTTAAAAGACAATATTAAATTATTACAAAAATCTGTGTATTCATAGTCATTATTTAATCAATGAAAGATTTTACCCTGTCCCCCCTCACAGTTGCATCCCTTAAGTTCTCTCTTTAGCCTTCAATATTCCTTCAGTAACCCTATAATTGTTAGAAATAATATTAATATAAGATTGAGTGTAATTTCTCCTAAACCTTTCAGATTAGGAACTCTGAAAAAATTAATAGGTCTATTATATTTACAAGCCGGCTTACCGGACTTTCTTAGCAGGCTTTCTCTGCTATTATTTTTGCCCCTAAGTATGTTAATTCATCATTCTTTTTCTGTCAGCTGTCTGCACTGTTAGTTGAAGATTTCCAAAATGCCTGAAGGGTGCACTGTCAGCTGCAGATACCTGAGTCAACATGGTAATATCAGTTGATTTCATTCTAGGCAGCGCACACACACACACACACACACACACACACACACACACACACGCACACAGTATGCCTTGTAGAGGTACTTGGCACATTTCAAAATATAACCTTTTGTTACTGCATTTAAATGCCTGAAGCAGCACAGAATTTTCACAATAATATTTCTACCCCTCAATTATTTTTTTAATTCTAAAAGGTTTGGAACCAATATTCCCTAAGAGTCGCATTAAAAAAAAAATACACTCGTAATTCTCACAATACTCGAATAGATTGCTAAGACATTTAATAGATTGTTAAGGCATCTAGCCTCTGCATTGTCTCACTTTTCTGTGCACTTCACCATTCTTCTTATCTGAAGCTATACTTCTTTAGGAAACACATTCAGTGAATCAGTACGATGTATCATAAGGCACATCTTATTGATTTGAAATTTAAGTTAAAAAGTAAACTGTAATCTCTTTATGGTATAAAAAGAGGGAGAGATGGTAGATGGAACCAGACACATATTGAAACCAAAGAAATTCAGGGTCCAAAAGCAAAAGTCTATTGGTATCTCTACCTTGTCCCACCTCGTAGTTTCATCCCTAAGTTCTCTCTTTAGCCCTCAATATTTTCTTCAATAACCCTGTAATCAGTTAAATAGACAATCATGCTAAACATACACAGTTATGGACTGATTTGCTTCTATCCTTGTTTATAGTATTTTCCTCCAGCAATGGCTCAAATCCATATCTGAGAATATTAATATACACAACTCTGAGAATTTAAGTATCTGAGCATTTGCTATGATTTGATTAAAATTAGTTAAGTATTGTTATGACAAGTAGGGCTTACTCTAGGACCCAGGAATCAAAGGTCCTGTTTGTCCTACTTGATGTCAACTCCCATGGCAAGAAATATTAGAAATTATATTAGCATGTCTCATGGTTTAGTCAGTGATTCATGTAAGTAAATCTTTTTTTTTTAATTATAATGTGGATAAAGAAGTAATATTTGGACAAATATTTGGATAATAAGCTCTGTAGTTGTACATACTACTATGTGAAATACCACTTTTTGTGGATTCAGAATCTTATACTCACTAACTGAAACATATAAAGCCTGGAAATCAGAACCATGTATATCTTGATTTTATATAGTGTTTTAGTTATAAATTCAGAGATTTAATTTATTATCTCATATATTTGAGAGCATAGTCACTTCAGTCTCCCAAACAGCATATAGAATGTATCTTTCTTCATTATAAGCAGAAAGTTTTGGACAAGAGTATATTGGGGGATTAGGAGATCACCTTTAAAGTATTAGCAAGGGGAATAGTCATAAGGGGAGTTCAAGCTTCCAGATTTGGAGTAGCAAGCACAAGCAGCAGGATCTAGGGCAAGATGTGCCATGTGCCAAAGAAGAAAGCAACCTGAAGTATCCTCGACAGGAAACCAGATCCAAAGCAAATCAAAAGTAAGAACACAGACCAGGGCAGAAACCAGCATCAGGGAAAACCCTTAAATCCCCATATTTCAAGCACATGTAGGCTAGAGATGAAAGTCCCTAGAAGAGAAAAAAGTACTCAAGTGTCTGAAATTTGTTTTATGCTGACTGATGTTTCCTCCTTTACTAATTCTGACTTGTATGTTTATTACTAGAAGTTGAGTCTGTCTTTCTCTTTGAAAGTTTCTGATCTGTAATATCATAGTAAAGAATAGGTTTTCTGTAATCTTAATGCAAAATGGTTTACAAGAGGAATCTAACTTCTTCAAAAATGCCATATGATTTTACTTAAATGTGGAATTTAAGAAAGAAAACAATTGAACAAAGGGAAAAAGAGAGAGGGATTCAAACTAAGAAACAAACTCTTAACTATAGAGAACAAACTGATGGTTACCAGAAGGGAGATGGATGAAATAGGTGATGGAGATTAAGGAGTGTACTTGTTGTGATGAGCACTGGGTGTTGTATGGAAGTGTTGAATCACTGTATTGTACACCCAAAACTAACATTACACTGTATGCTAACTAATAGAAATTTAAATTTAAAAAATCATTGCCATTAACAATGTATCATTTTATCAGCCTTTAGTTGGAATGTTCTTATATATGTTATGTATGTTTTACATGAACCTTTCTTTAATTAAATTCATAGATGTATGGCTTCATTAACATGTATTTTACAAGCATGAATCATTATATCTGTTCAGATGTGATTTTATTTTTCTTTGATGGTAAAATTTTTGTTTCCTAAGCTGGGGAAATAGACATTAATGGCATAAACAACAAAAGTTGTTATTCAGTTCATATTCTGAATGAGTTATATTCAAGATCATACCTACAAAATATCTTAGAAATGATTTTAATTTAAGAAAGGTTCATAATTCACTTTTTGAAAGTATATCACTCTTTTTTTTTCTTCTTTTCAGAAACCTGTGCTTTTTCTCAAGGTCATATAGCTCTGTATCAGATAGCAACAGAGCTTCAGCAATAAGAGCAGATGCCATCTTAGATTAATGTAAGTGAATATTTTTTTTGCAATTTTTATAGTTTTTCTCCTGTGCACCCATTTTGACAGGGAACAATGTTGGGTTCAATGCCAGATGCCCTAGAGGTGCCCTAGAGTTATTTTAACGAATTCAATTTGCTTTGCTTTTCATGTAAGAACAGCTTTTCTTTTTAGATATTTTTGAGGTATAGCAGAAAGTATTCTTACATAAAATGTTTTAAAAAGTTTACTCTGTATAAACTTTCATTATAGAATCATAGAATTTTAAAACTAGAGACTACAGAGATCATCTGTTCCAGGCTTTTCAAGGCTTATGATGGTAGAAAAAACTCTATTTACCACTCATTTCTGTCCTTTTTTTTTCTTTATTAAGTAGTGATTTTTGCCAATTTTTCCCACTTCTATTCCTTCTTTATGTCAGTAGTGGAGACTTTAACTAGTTTTCTTGCTTGTAATATATTTTGAATTACAAAACACTGGAGCAGTCCAACTTTTTATTTTGCAGATAAAGAAACACAGGTACAGAAAGTTTAGTAATTACCCAAGAGCACACACGTACCTGGTAGCTGAGGAAGACCTAGAATTTCCGAAGGGTTCACAAGTCCAGGACCCTTTCCCTCACGAAACCCTTACTCTGTTTCCTTGCTGTTTTTCTTTCCTCACAACCTTTATAATTTCTTGATTGAAGAATTCTGGTTCACCCCTGTCCATTTTTCTTCTTTGTGCTTGCTATTTGATTTTTATTTGATTTTTATTTGCTTTCTTTTTAATTTCAGTTACTTTTCTATATTTATATTTCCAATGCCAGAATCCATATAAATGCTAAATCAAATTATGATTCACACATTATTTAATGCCTCAATTCCGGTTTTTATCTCTGGTGTCCTAGGTGATTTGGACACTGTCTTTCAAGCAGTTGTGTGCAATGGGACAGAGTTAAAGGTCTAGCTTCTCATGCAGACTCCCTGGGTAGAACTCTGGTGTCTTTATTTAGCATATAATCTTGTTATTAAGCTGCTCTGTTGCAAAATTACCTCATCTGTAAAATGTGCATAATATTTTTACCTGTCTCATAGTTTACAGTGTTAAATGAGTCAATATGTGTAAAGTGCTTAGTACAGGGCCTGATACATAAGAGCATTTAGTAAGTGGTAGTGGTAGCTGTTGTTAAAATTTCCTCTTGCTATTATCATCTAGCCACACTTTCTTCTATTATTTGAACATTCTTTTCTAAACTAACTTTCTCTCTCTCTCTCTCTCTCTCTCTCTCTTTCTTCTTTCTTCTTTCTTTCTAGAGAGTGCAAGCATGCTAGCTTGAAAGGAGCAGAGGGAAAGGGAAAGAGAGAACCCCCTAGGGTGGATCCAACCCAACACTTGATCTTGCAACTGTGAGATCCTGACCTGAGCCAAAATCAAGATGGAATGCTTAACCGACTGAGCCACACAGGTGGCTATTATTTCCTAAGCTTTTAACTCTCAAGATTTTACTCTTCATTTAACTTTCTTATTCAAGTGCTTCATGGGATTGCCATCTTCTTGACTTAAGATTTTCAATTTATATGTTAATACTCAAAGAGATCTTACCTGATCCCAAAATATCACATCCACTTTGTTTTTGTCACATTAAAACCTTTTTGTTTTCTTCATATCAAATTTTAGAACTTATGTTTTTGTTGGTTTATTTATTTATAAGCCCCTTTATGTTGTGCATTCATGAGAATGATAAATTGTCTACAGTAATTCCAACTCATTAAAGTAGCTTAAGAGTAGCTATTCATTATCCAAAATGTATAAAGAACTTATAAAACTCAACACCCAAAAATAATCTCACTAAAAATGAGCAGAAGAAAGAATAGATGTTTTTCCAAAGAAGACATACAGATGGCTAACAGTCATATAAAAAGATGCTCAACATCACTCATCATCAGGGAAATACAAACCAAAATGATGAGATATCACCTCACACCTGTCAGAATAGCTAAAATTAACAACATAGGAAACAACAGAGGTTGGTGAGGATGCAGAGAAAGGGGAGCACTTGTGTACTGTTGGTGGGAATGAAAACTGGTAGAGTCATTCTAGAGAACAGTATGAAATTTCCTCAAAAAGTTAAAAATAGAACTACCCTGTGATCCAGCAATTTCACTACTAGTTATTTACCCAAAGAATACAAAAATACTGATTCAAAGGGATTTGTGCACCCCAATGTTTATAGATATTTATGATTATCAACAATAGCCAAAGTATCGAAAGAGCCCAAATGTCCATCGATTGATAAATAAAGAAGATTTGGTATATAGATTCAATGGAATATTTCTCAGCCATCAAAAAGAATGAAGTTGTTGTGTTTCCAGTGACATGGATGGAGCTAAGGAGTATGATACTGTTAAATAAGTCAGAGAAAGACAAATAGCATGTAGTTCCACTCATATGTGGAATTTAAGAAACAAAACAAATGAACATAGAGAAAAAAGAGAGAAAAAGACTCATAACTGTAGAGATCAAACTGATAGTTATCAGAGAGGAGATGCATGGGGAAGGTGGGTGCAATAGGTGATGGGGGTTAAGGAGTGCACTTGTGATAAGCACCAGTGTTGAATCACTGTATATTAACTAATATTGCACTGTATGTTAACTAGCTAGAATTTAAACAAAAATTTAAAGAGTAGCTACTCAGCATCAGAGTTTGAATAGCATAGAATAGTAGACCTACAAAACTGCTGTCAAGTGAATGAGATTATTGTTATTTGTCTTCTAAGTATTTTCCTTTATAAGTCATCAGTTTATCAGATATTTGTAGATCTCTGAAAAATGTAAGTAGAAAGGTGAATAAATATAGATAATTTAAGAATCAAGGAGAATTATTTGAAGAATTAAGACAGATAATAGAATTCATTTCCAGAAGAATGATTTCCCTCTCATTATTTAGTATATGGCTTCAATAATTCTTTATGTTGGTGTCTGGTACCTAGCCTTGTTTGACTTGACAGTGAAGTAAAAAAGTACAGTGAGATAAACTTCTTTTGGACTCTGCACTTGGATGTGTTTTTACTGAAGATATTAGAATAATATCCCCAGTGAAGATTTCACAATATGTATACAGACACAGAAATAATGATTAATAGCATTACTTAAAAACATACAAAGTGAGATGTACATTTTATGAGTTCAGTAAACATGTTGATGGTGTGAATGAATGAATAAGATGGACTAAAAAGCAGAATAGATCTATTTCACCTATAGATATTCTAGTATTTTAAAGAACTATAATACTTTTTTTTCATAATAGTTTGTTGTCTACATTTAGAAGTATGTTTGCTTCTAAGTTCCTAAATATGAACTATGCATTTTTATAAATAAGGGGTTCATTTGTGTGTTGAAATATTAGGTATAAAAAAGTAAAGTGACAAAAACTGTGGAGTAACAACTATATGCTTTATCTGTTATATGAGACGTTGGATTTTTTTTTTAATAACAAAAATCATGAAGCCTTGGTGTTTCCCTATTTGATATATTAGATCCTTTGCTTATTTGCCTTATTCACATATATAAAACATAATAACATACCTTATTTCATATGACAAAATGGTAAAATTAACTTTCAATTTTGTAGGTTTGTTATTTTCAAATTTCTTTGCTTTACTGATTTTTAAAAATTTTAGTGTTTCATTTTTAGTTTGTTAAACATATGATATTTTGTAATTTTTATTATAAAATGTTTTGTTTGTATAATTTTTATACAAATAATTTAACCTCCCAATGTCATCAATAATTAAAGTGTTTACTATTTTTTATATATTTTTAAATTTTTTTTTTGAGAGAGAGAATGAGTAGTGGAGGACAGAGAGACACAGAATCCAAAGGAGACTCCAGGCTCTGAGCTGTTAGCATAGAGCCTGAAGAAGGGCTCAAGCCTATGAACTGTGAGATCATGACCTGAGCTGAAGTCAGAGGCTCAGCTGACTGAGCCACCTAGGCACCCTGAGAGACCTGGTTTTTAAAGTATGGGTTGATACTTTAAGATTACAGAATGCACAGGGATGCCTGGGTAGCTCAGTTGGTTAAGTGTCCAGCTTTGGTTCAGTTTATGATCTCATGGTTTGTCAGTGCGAGCCCCACTTCAGGCTCTGTCTGACAGCTCAGAGCCTGGAGCCTGCTTTGGATTCTGTGTCTCCCTCTCTCTCTGTCCCTCCCCCATTTGTACTCTGTCTCTGTCTCTCAAAAAGAAATAAATGTAAAAAAATTTAAAAAATAAAATAAAATGAGTTGCTTGTAGGCAGCATCTAGATAGGTCTTTAGTTTTTTCTTTTTAATAAATTCTGACACCCTCTGTCTTTTGATTGAAGCATTTAGTCCATTTAGATTCAGAGTACTTATTGATAGATACCTATTTAGTGTCATTTTATTACTTGTTTTGTCATCATTTCTGGAATTTTTTTAAAAAATTTCTTTCTAGTCTTTGTCATTTTTGGTCTTTCCTGTCCACTCAAAGAGTCTATTTATTTATTTATTTATTTTATTTTATTTTTTTTACATTTTTTGCAGGGCTGATTTAGTGGACTCCTTTAGTTTTTGTTGGGAAACTTTTTATGTCTCCTTCTTATTCTGAATGATAGCCTCACAGGATAGAGTATTCTTGGCTGCAGATTTTTCCCATTCAGCACCTTGAATATTTCATGCGACTTTTTTCTGGCTCTCCAAGTTACTGTGGATAGATCTTGTGCTAACATTGGGTATCTTCCCTTGTAAGTTAGGGACTACTTTTGCCTTGCTGCTTTTATGATTTTTTTTGTCGTTATATTTTGCCAATTTAAGTACTATATATCTTCATGTTGGCATGCATTTCTTGATCCTGATGGGAGTTCTCTTTGCCTCTGGATATGAATATCTATTTCCTTCCCCAAGTTAGGAAAATTTTCAGCTATAATTTCCTCAATTAAAGGTCCTGCTCCCTTTTCTGTCTCTTCATTTTCTGGGACCCCTATGATAGAGATGTTACTATGCTTGATGATGGATTCACTGAGTTTTCCAAGTCTATTTTTGTAATCCAAGATTTTTCTTTCCTTCTTTTGTTCAGCTTCATTATTATCCATAATTCTATCCTCTCTATCACGTATTTGTTCCTCTGCTTCTTCCATACTGTTCTTGTTACATCCATTCAGTTTGAATCTTGGTTATTGCAATTTTCGTTTTGGCCTGATTGCTTTTTTAGCTCTTTTATCTTTGTGGTAAGGGTACCCCTGATGTCTTCTGTGATTTGCTTAACCCTAGCTAGTTATCATACTTTAACTTGCTGCTTTAAATTCTTTAACAGGCATAATACTTATATCTGTCTCAAGAGGATTCTTGGCCTTGATGTTTTCTTGTTCTTTCTTTTTGGATGAATTCCTCCATCTTGGCATTTTGTCTAGGTCTCTGTCTTTTTTCTATACTTTGGAATGCCTGTTATATTTCCTGCTTCTCAGAGTAATGGCTTTATGAAGATGAAGTCCTATAATGTCCATGGCCTGGTGTTTTTCAGGAAGTGTCTCTTGTGTGTTCTGTGTGCACTCTGTTTCTGTGTTTTGGATCCTCCATCCTTCAAGTCACTCTTCTGCAGAGTTTCTCCTTCCCTGTAGTAGGGACTACTTGGAACTTGGAACTCACCGGAGTATGGTGAGTTTTTATTAGGTGTACACTGGTATGCTTGCTAAAAGAGACCTGATGCTCTTTCCTATTGGACTGAAGATTTGCAGAATTCTGTGGTCAGTAGATGTGGTCCATATGGGGCTTTGTGCTGACTGCTAGGGGAGGGGCCAGCTGTGCTGGCTCTTAGACACATTTACCTGAGAAAGCAGTCCCTACAGAACACAATGAGGTGGGACTTGGTATAAGCAGGTGGGTATTCAGTGTTAGTTCCATGCTGATTACCAAAGTTGGTTTATGTTGAAGAGCAGTAGATGGAAATGACATTAGCCCGCTCCTTTGCCTCTGAAGAGGAGTCCATGCTTGCCACTTTCAGGAAATCCCTTCCGGAGGAGCAAATGATTTCCACTCATACATCACAGGCAGTTTTCAGATTGCTGATTTCAGACTTTGTCTCTGGGTTGATTGCCTGCCTGGAGCAGTGTAGCACACCTTGTGCTCTACCCTAGACAGGCCTGCTGACTTTTAAAATTACAAACTTAAGGGACCTGTTGTGGCAGGGATCTGCACTGGTCCTCTGGAAAAGGGTCAGGTTTGCCATAGAAGGGCAGTTGAGTCAGAGCACAGGGGCATAGGCTTTGGAGAAAGCTGGCTTAGCAGCTAGTGATGGTTAACACAACATCATGTGTTTGTGTCTGTGCTGAGGGGCAGGGGAAGGAAATGGTGCCTGCCAATTCTTTTGTCCCCAGAGAGGCAATTCCATCTGTCTAGATGTGCTCCAAAAAGTATCAACAGTCTCTTCTCATGCCTTTTAGCTGATCCTCAGATCATACAGTCTATCCGAGGGGCTGTTTGCTTCTCTCTTCTCCAGAAGCAGGGCAGTGTCCTCACATCTCTATCTCAGCTGAGCCTAGAGACTTCTAAAAGTCCAGTGGTTTATACCTGCTTTTTGCAAAAACTCATTAAATTCAGGCCCTCTTGTTCTTCCATACAATGGTTTTGAGGTAGTGTCCTCCTCATTCATTCCTTCTATACTCTACTCTCTCTCACCTTTCTCTGTGACAAAGGTCTCCCTCTACTATACAGCATCCATGAATCTTTTCTCCCCCAAACCACATCTGCACACTTTCTACCTTCCTTGAAGTGGTCTTTTGCGTCCATCTAGTTGTAAGATTTGTTCTACCAGTCCTCAGGTCAATTTCTTGAGTATTCAGAATAATTTGATAGCTACTGTTCTGTGTTTGAGGGATGAGGCCACCCTAGGGTCTTCCTACTATGCCTCCATCTTGGCTCCCCCACCCTACGGCTCATATTTTAGAGTTCAAAATTCAGCCTTGGAATTTTTGCTATGTTAGTATTTTGCATATAGGCCTTGAGTTATTCCTCAAATGGGAAAAATATTTGACATATTTTATATTACTTTCCACTATAAAATGGATATGGTGTGGATAATACTATTATGTTGTGATACTGGGAAAACCAGATATCATCGATTTATACCCCTACTGCATGATTTTATGTGGTAGTTAATAAAACTTTATTTTATTACTTCTGTCATTTCTATCATTGAATTTAAGCTTATTTAAACGTTTCTGATAAATGATCAAGAAGATTTTAAAGAAATAATGGTGATTGAAACTTTATTGATAATTACTACATTCATTTTTTTATTGTATCTTTATATATTTACTACCTTCATAAGTGTCTGAGCCTAGTATTACCAAATACCATGTAAGCTGTCTGAGGGGAATCAACAGATCCTTCTAATTTGTATCTCCCATAAAACATAAAACTGACAAATTAGTCTGACAGTTACATGGATACTGGCAGAAGACACAAGACAGAAGACACCTCAGTCAGATACAAAATAACAGTACTCAGGTTTTCTCAACTCAGGCTCTCACAGGATGACATGAAGCAGGCCAGGTGGCGTCTGTACATGCAGCAGGATACATTCCAGGGTAGGAACCCTGGACTTAGGGAATCCAGTATTTTATAGTAGATAGTAAGCATGCCTGCATTTTGCACAGGACAGAAGTATCCATTCTATTTTCCAAGCCTGGAATAGTGTACTCTTTGGGGGGGAAAACTATGTCTGTATTCCAAGAAAGTTTGCTATACAAACATTCTTGGAAAGATAGTCGTTAAAAAGAAACGGCAGTCAGTTCATCTCTTCTCAAGATATACAAAAACACAAAAGACCTATGGATAATTGTCTCCTAGCAACTTCTTTCTACATTGACAATATCTTTTGATTCTAAGATCAAAAGGACAGCACCATACTTAGTTTAAATGGAAGCATTCCATCACTAAATGTTTCCTGTATTTCTATAAATGTTATATAGGACAGTATTCTATTATCACTTCTGAAAAAATAATCTGTATTTTATTGCTTCAAGAGATAGAGAATGCACTTAGCAGTTGTTTTCTGCCATTTCAGTTTTGTTTTGTTTTGTTTTGTTTTCTGTTACACCCCAGGTCAGGTCATTATGTAACAATGCTTTTATTTATTTATTTATTTCATTCTTTATAGAACTAGGAAAAAGATTCCAATTTTCAGCTGAGCATAACCATGACCTGTAGCATGGCTGTTACATGGACTAGATACTAGATAGGCAAAAGTGGCATTTGCAGAGAAAAGTAGCATTATAAAGAGACACATAAAGTAAGAAGGAAACATGCAACCCAAGTAGAAATAACTGTTAAAAGTGAGATATTACCCCACTTACAGAAATGTACAGATTAACTAAGCAGAAAATTAACAAGGGAACAGTGGCTTCGAATGACACACTCGACCAGGTGGACTTAACAAGTATATTCAGATACATTCATTTCATCCTAAAGCAGCAGAATATACATTATTTTGAAGTGCACATGGAATATTCTCCAGAACAGATCATATACTTGTTCACATCAGACCTCAACAAATAAAAAAGGGTTGAGATCATACCATGTATATTTTCAGACCACAATGCTGTGAAACTTAGTCATTCACAAGAAAAAAAATTGGAAAAACCACTAATACCTATAGATTAAAGAACATCCTACTGAAGAGTGAATGGGGTAGACAGAAAATTAAAGAAGAAAATTTTAAAAATGCATAGAAGGCAATGAAAATGAATACACAACAGTCCAAAACCTTTGGGATTCAGCAAAAGCTATTTTAATAGGGAGGTATATAGCAATACAGGTATAACTCAAGAAGTAAGAAAAGTCTCAAATACACAAACTAATCTTACACTTAAAGGATCTAGAAAAGTAACAGCAAATAAAGCCTAAACCATGCTGAAGAAGTGAAATAATGGAAACTAGAGCAGAAATCAATGATATAGAAACAAAATCAATAGAACAAGACCAATGAAACTGAGCTTATTCTTTGAAAGGATTAATAACATTTATAAACCCCTAGCCAGATATAAAAAATAAGAGGACTCAAAATCATGAATGAAAGAGAGAGATCAAAACCAACACCACATAAATACAAACACTTAGAATGTTATGACAAATTATATGCCAAGAAATCAGGCAATCTTTAAGACATGGATAAATTCCTAGAAACATATACACTATCAAAACTGAAACAGGAAGAAACAAAATTTAAACAGACTTATAACCACCAAAGAAATTAAATAAGTAATCAAAAACCTCCCAGCAAACAAAAGTCCAGGGCCAGATGGCTTCCTAGGAGATCTACCAGCCATCTCAAGGAGAAGTAATACCTATTCTTCTCCAACTTTCCAAAAAAAATAGAAGTAGAAAACTTCCAGACTTCTTTTACCTCTTTGACCTTGTCGGTAGAAACTTCTTAATAGACATGTCTCCTGAAACAAGGGAAACAAAAGCAAAAAGGAAGTATTGGGACTTCACCAAAATAAAAAGCTACTGTACAGAAAAGGAAACGATCAGCAAAACTAAAAAGCAGCCTATGGAGTGGGAGAAGATATTAGCAAATGATGTAGCAGAGGGCTAGTATCTCATATCTATAAAGAACTTATTCAACTTAGGGGTGCCTGGATGGCTGAGTCGTTTTAAGTGTCCTACTTTGGCTCAGGTCAGGGCCTCATAGTTCCTGAGTTCGAGCCCCCGTAGGGCTCTGTAGCCTGGAACCTGCTTTTGGATCCTGCCCCCTCCTCTCTATCTCTCTCTCTCTCAAAAATAAATAAACATTAAAAAATTAAAAAAAATAATAACATATCCCACATAACAACCCAAAACAAATAATCGATAAGTAATGGCCAGAAGATATGAATAGACATTTTTCCAAGGAAGACATCCAGATGGCTAACAGACACATGAAAAGATGCTCAATGTCATACATCATCAGGGAAAATCAAGTCAAAACCACAGTGAGATACCACCTCACATTTGTCCCAATGGCTAAAATTAACAACACAAAATTAACAGATGTCGACAAGGATGGGAGAAAGGAGAACCCTCTTACACTGTTGGTGAGATTGAAATTAGGTGCAGCCACTATGGAAAACAAAATAGAGATTCCTCAAAAAGTTAAAAATACCCCATCACCCAGAAATTGCACAACTAAGTATATACACAAAGGATACAAAAATACTGATTCAAAAGGGCACATGCACCCTGATGTTTATAGTAACATTATCAATAGCCACAATATGGAAAGAGCCCAAACATTCATTGACTGATGAATGGAGAAATAAGAGGTGGTATATATTCATGTGTGCACACACACACACACACACACACACACACACACACACGTATATACATATATATATGTATGTATACAATGTATACACAATGGAATATTATTCAACCATCAAAAAGAATTGAAACCTTGCCATTTGCAGTGACTTGGATGGAGCTACAGTGTATTATGCTAACTGAAATAACTTAGAGAAAAGTAATCACCATAACATTTCAGACATATGTTGACTTTAAGAAAACAGATAAGCATAGGGAAAGGGAAAAAAAGAAGGCAAACAATAAGAGACTTTTAACTGTAAAGAATAAACTGAGGGTTATTGGAGGAGAGAGGTGGGAGGAGTACGGGCTAAGTGGGTGATGTGTTCTATGTAAGCGATGAATCAGTTTGTTCTACTCCTTAAACAAATATTAAACTATACTTTAACAAACTAGAATTTAAATAAAAAACTTAAATAAATATGTGCATGCTAAATGTACCCTTATTTGAAAAAAATGTTAATAAAATATTCATGCATGATTTTTAACAAAAACAGTGAGATATTATTGCAAATTTTATACTTTCTTTAATTCTTTAATTACTATAAGTAAAAACAAAGCCTAAAGCATTATACTTTTATCTATAGTTTCATAAACATACCTATTCTATAATATTAGTTTTAAAATGACCTGCTACAATCCATTCTCCCTACCTTATTTTGTATATTATCTTGTTTAATTTTGTCTCAGTAGGTATATACATTTTATGATAGCAGAGAATGCATTTCTTTTGTACACTGCCGTAACTCTTGCACCTAGAAGAATGTCTGGAAAAATAGGCATGAGTATTAGTTAAACAAATAAATGATATACCATTATGACTGGCATGTAGGTTATGTTTAAATAGCACCATTTGTTTAATTTTTTTGTAGTATTCTATATCAACAGAATACACACATCAAAGTTATCATGCTTTAAATGTATGAAAAAAATCTAGCATTTTAAGTCTTTATTGAAATGGCTAAAATGTTTGCTATTACTATTAAGATTTTTACTGTTTCAGAAATGAGAAGGAGTTCTTGAATTAATTTTCTCTTAGTGTATACTTATAAAATTAAACTAAAATTTTCAAGCCAGAAATGTCATTAAATCAAAGCTTTAAAATACTTTGTAATAACGTCCTTTTAAAGTCATTATGGATTGCACAGGAATGGGTGTACTTTGGTGCTACTTAACAATATGAGCTTTCAATCAATACAAACCTGGGTTTGAATCCCAAGTTCTGCAAAATATTTATGTGACTTTGGCAAAATTTTAAACTTTGACAAATTATGGTTTCTTTCTCCATAGAATAAGATTATAATAATATATAACTTTCTGAATACTACATGAGATTATTCATGGAAATATTTCAGCATCTTGCCTAGTATATTATTATTATTATTATTGAAAAACATGAATTTTCAAAATTTATTTCATAAGAAGAATTAAGGAAGTCTTTTTGGCATATTATCTGGGTTGTCCTAAAATGTGATACCCCAAATCTGGTGCTTTGGCTATCTGAAAACTTGTTTATCTTTATTTCTCTAGGAATTAGTGTATTCATTAATTGAACAAATAATTGTTACAATATCAGTATGAAAAAAGATTGGCGTTTCAAAATGCTATTATTGAGACAATAATGTATAGTAGTCACCTTACAAAAGGTAATTTAGTGAGTGACTGCAGTTACTAAGATTCTAGACCTCTCAAATGCTGAAAAACCTTTAATGTTAGTAAGGTAATACACATTTAGAATGCTGAGAAAACTGCAAGTGAAATCGTATTAATTATAAAGACCCATAGCAGAGTAAATATACATACATAAAAAGTTGTGGAGAAACCTGTGATATTTTTTAAATGCTTTTTATTGAGAGAGAGAGAGAATGAGAACATATACACACAAGTCAGGGAGAGGCAGAGAGAAAAAGAGGAAGGGATGGAATCTTAAAAAGGCTCCATACTGTCAGTGCAGAGCCTGACGTGAGGCTTGATCCCATGAACCATGAAATCGTGATCTGAGTAGAAATCAAGAGTCTCATGCTTACCCGACTGAGCCACCCAAGTGCCCTGAGACCTGTAACATTACAGCAGAGTTACCATGTTAAGAAAATTGTCTCCTCTATATCTTATGAAAATTCCCAGTAGTGTCCTATTTTTCACAAAATAGAAAAGAATACTTTCTTAGAGTTTTTATAAATCTGGATCCAATTACTACTTCAATAGTTTAAAAGTAAATTATCACTCTAAGTAGATATTCAGATACATAAGTGTATCCCAGGAAAACATTTTCAGAGATAGCTGATACAAACATGGTTTTTGAGAAGTTAAAAGGCAATGCCATTAGTTCTACATTTGAATGATCAAATGATTTCTAACACCTGTCACACATCGTAGTTTTCAAAATTGAAAAAAAAATTAGTTAACTTCTTCAGCATTTCAAAAGTTTTGTTGCATATTGACTTCCCTAAAAGATCACCAGAATAACCCATTGACCAAGTCAGTTACCTCCTGAACAGAACCTTAGTACTGTCTCAAAAGAAGAAATTCACCAGAAGATTTTTATATGGGTGTAGTGTCTAAGCTCAAGTAATGTGAAGTAAGGTACTTAAGGAGCACCTAGGTGGTTCTGTCATTTGAGCATCTGACTCTTCATTTTGGCTCAGGTCCTTATCCCAGGGTCGTGAGATCAAGCCCTGCATCAGGCTCAGTGCTGAGTGCAGAACCTGCTTGGAATTCTCTCTCTCTCCCCTTCTATCCCCTTCTCTCCCTGATCCCTCCCCCCCACTTGTGCTCTCTCTGTTTCTCTCAAAATAAATAAATAAACCTTAAAAAATAAAGTGGGTTATTAAAGCCCAAAATTGTTTGTGATCAGGCAAAGTTTATAACAATATTTAAGAGTGGCAGACACAAGGAAGTGAGAGTCTTAAAGTGAGTTGCAATTAAAATATGTTTGGATAGGTTGTTTAATCTTGTGAACAATTTTATCTGTATTGATAGAGTTTGGAGCTTCTTCCCTTAAAAAAGAAGAAAAAAGTAAAGTTATTATTTTGTTCATTATCATCCTGGGCAATATTTTTTCAAAACAGTTCTTTATTTATGTTGATCTAGATTTTTTTTCCTCTCAGTCCTATTAATTAAAGTATATAGATACAGCTGGTCTTGGTTTTCAGTGCCCATTCTTCTCAGACTTAAAAATCTGTTTCAGGTATTTTATAATGTAAGAACTCTAGTAGAGAAGACAACTTTGAATATTCAAATGTAAAGTGTACAGACTAGAAGGATAATAAGCCTATGGTTAATATCAATTAAGAAAACCATTAATTTATAATTAATACTCAAATCTAAGTTCAGCACTTTCAGGGGACTAAAGAATGCTGCTTTTACACATACACATGCATGTGTGCCCATATGTGTGTATGCACACAGGTGTGTGCACGTGCGCACACACACACACACGTAGTGCCTCTTGTGAAATCTCCTTTTACCATAACTTTTAAATACCTTCTAGTAGAGCTTTTGAATAAATGATAAAATAATTACATCTTAATTACCAATTATTTGGTAAGAATTCTAGTCTTTTTCAATTGGAAACAACTGCCAGTATGGAAACACATCCAGAAAATCAGTTATTGGGTTTTCTGGCTAGTTCAGTCAACAGAGCATGCAACTTTTGATCTCGGGTCCTGAGTTCAAGCCCCACGCTGAAGGTAGAGCTTACTTAAAAAACAAACAAAAAGCAGAACAGAAATTCAGCTAGACATTGGAAGCCTTTAGGGAATATATAAGGTTTTCTCATGTTAGAATTCTTGAACCACAAAGCAAGATAGTCTAGATTATAATATAAAGTCATATTGTTGATAGAAATAGTTGTGCTCAAAGTGGATATTATTTTTACCTTATTTTTTCTTCCTGCTGTTGCTACTATGTGGAGACAGTGGTACATGCAAACAACCATATAATCAAAAAATAATTTCAAGGTGGCCCATCTACATACTTTAAGTTGCGGACAACTGACTAATTACCCAGAGCCATTAGCTATCATTGGCATCCTTCAAGGTTATAAACAATTTCTGCATTTTTCTATTACCATAGAAATATTTTCTGTTACCATTTTCTATTACTATTCAACTAGAACTTGTGGTCTACAGAATTTGCAGAGTAATTGCAGAATGAAATATCGGTATGCCAACACAGTGCAAAGATTATGATCTAAACATATTCTGATAACCCAATTTTATTCAACAACAAGGAAAAATGGTTGTGCTCAATAAGGCTTTCCAAAAATCAGTGACAAAAAGAACTTAGTGCTTCTCTCCACATTTCACACTTAAAATACCTTGCTCTAGTTCCACATTGAAACTATTTCCACAAATGGAAACAGTTACCAATACATAAGGCTGTGGATATCACCACTGAACTCTGAGATACTGAAGTTTGTTTCTTTGGTCCCCACAATTTTTCCTTTGTTACCATTTGTATTATACAGTGGTATGTGTATGCTTTCAGCTAAAGTTGAGTTATTCAAAATACATTGAAACCTAAAGGAATACATTTTAAATACAATTTGGAAAATACTTTTTTATATAGACTTGCACCATGGAATACTTAAAAGATGCATAAAAGATGACTTTAAGCATCTCAGGAGGTCAGCATGAGGTGAATTAAGCAAAGACAGTAGTAGATTCTGGCCAGGGGCAGCATTCTTCTGAGTTTAAATGTACTTTTCATCTCTGATATATAGAAGCTTAGAAATTGAGTAACATGGGGTGCCTGGGTAGCTCAGTCAGTCAAGCATCCAAGTTTGGTCAGGTTGTGATCTCACACTTTGTGAGTTCGAGCCCCATATTGGGCTCTGTGTGACAGCTCAGAGCCTGGAGCCTGCTTGTCTGCTTCAGATTCTGTGTCTCCCTCTATCTCAGCCCCTCCCCAACTCAAGTTCTTTCTCTCTCTCTCCGTCTCTCTCTTAAGAATAAATAAACATTAAAAATATCAAAAAAAAAGAAATTGAGTAACACCTTAATCACAAGTATATGGAAGTAGAATTAAATAATTTTGTGTTTGCTTAGGAAACCGAATACAGGATAGACTTTTTGATCAATTTTAGCTGTTTTCTTAAAGGCAATTTTTATTTATTTTTGATAGGTCCCTCTGTTTATATTAGATATGGTTAAAGGCTTATAGATCTCTGAAAATGTGAGTAGTACTATTATTCCCAAATGGCTGATGCAAAATGGGGAAAGAAAAGCGTCTTGGGTGGGTGAAAAACCTAATCCAGTTTTTCCTGTTCCTATTGAACTTGAAGCAAAATGAGAGGACCATGGGCAGTTTTTTTTTCCCACGTACCTGGAGTTAATAATGTGAGAATGAATTGGAATTACTCTTTGTAATCAACTCATGATTACTACCAAGAGGAAACATGATCATTACTAAGCAAAATGAGATGATAGTCAGTGATGACTTCTGACCTCATCAACTTTTAAAATCTTTGATTCAAGCATGGCTCTTTGAGAACTGGAATGAAAAATAAAGAGAGAGTGAAAGAAGGAAAGGTTACTGCCCTCAATTTCTTTCATTAATTTGCTTATCATACAAAGAAATAAGTGGAAATGACTGACAAATGTTATCTGTGAATGCTTTAGATTTTGTACTTGTTGTGTTCTTTTGTTTTAGTTTGCCTCTTTTTTTTTAATGTTTTTTTTTTTTTTTTTTTTTTTTTCTAGGAGAGAGAGAGACAGCGTGAGCAGGGGAGGGTCAGAGAGAGAGGGAGATACAGACTCTGAAAGAGGCTTCAGGCTCTGAGCCGGCAGTCAGCACAGAGCCCGACGCGGGGCTCGAACCCACGAACCGTGAGATCATGATCTAAGCGAAAGTCGGACGCTTAACCGACTAAGCCACCCAGGCGCCCCAATTTTGCCTCTTAATGTCATGGCTTTATGTGACTACCTGTTGAATATCTGGGCATTAAAAGCCTTGGCTGATAGACTCTTAATTAAGATTATTACTAAGGTAATCTCTTGCTTAGGATTTTATATTTGTTGAGGATTTAAAACAAAAACAAGAAATAAACGCATTGCTCTGTTAATATCTGTCAAAAGTTAGACCAAAAATACTTATTTTGGTTTATTAGAGATATTTAAATTATCTTATAAAAGTCCAGACTTATGGCATCCATTCATTGGACAGACAGATCAGTGAACAATAAATTACAAACTGTGTATCATGATAGAAATCCACACATAGTGTCCAAATTTATTTGATAAACTTTAAAATATATGAAGTTGCTGTGATTATAGTAATGCATTTAAATGCTTATGAAGGAATAGTATTTTACGTCAGCAGCCATTTTTGTAGCACTAGCAATCATTTAACCCAACTAAAATATTAAGTCATAGTTAAAACTGAAAATAAGCTGGGGCGCCTGGGTGGCTTAGTCTGTTAAGTATCTGACTTTCGCTTAGGTCATGATCTTGCGGTTCGTGGGTTCGAGTCCCGCGTCGGGCTCTGTGCTGACTACCAGCTCAGAGCCTGGAGCCTGTTTCGGATTCTGTGTCTCCCTCTCTCTTGACCCTCCCCTGCTCACGCTGTCTCTCTCTCTCTCCTAGAAATACATAAAAAACATTAAAAAAAAAACAACAACCTGAAAATAAGCTGAATGACCTGTTGAATTACATTAAAACACAAAATGATAAGAATGATAGATATAATTTTTAAAACATTATTTATTTAATATCTACATTTTCCCCATGTTTTATCCGAGCCTCTCTTATTTCTGTCTGAAGAAGAGAATATCGCTGTTCTGCTATGTTCATTTATTGCCATTAGACACCCATTTGAAATTGTGAGATAAGTCAGCATAATTGAAGATAAATTTGGCTTTTCTTTTCTCATGCTTCATGGACCCCAAACTCTGTCCCATCATTGGCATTTCATTTCCTAGGCCTCAGATCCTGTTTTTCAGGAGATGAATGAAGTGTTACTTAGACAATTCCAACCCTTGAGTCACTTTATAAAATTAAATACTCTCTATTGCAAAAAGGACCTCCCTAGCATATGAAGATAATATGTTCGTTATTTGAAGAATAGCAACAATAAAGTAGAAAATGCCATTTTGCAGTGGTAATCATAGTCATATTGACTTTCATTTTTACTGATTATCAGGGAAATATTCTGTGTCAGATCCTTATATCCCAGGTCCTTACACAGGTTTCCTCCACTGTCTGAACATAGAGCCTTCCTATGAAAATTTTCATTAGCCAAATACAGTTAAGTGCAGAAACAGTTGCCATTTATATTGAAAAATTTTTGAGCATTTCCAAACCCCCAAAGTAACCTGTCTTAGGCTTTTCTGACACCTTAGGACACATCTTGCTAAAGGATGGTCAAAATAAATGGAGATTAAAAAAAAAATAGATGCTCACAGACATAGTGCAAAGCTCTGGTGGCTTGATGCTAAGAAGCCAAGTATAGTTCCGGGGAAGGAGCTTGGCAGCGCCTCTCTCACTTAGGATGTGTGTTGTCTCTATAATGATTTGCTACAAAACAAACACTGAATCTTGTCTTTGCTTTTAGCCATTTTTTTGCAAAAACAAAATTCCTCTTTTGATTTCTTTTGGTTAGTGAAGCTAGGTATTCATGCAGGTCATTTCTATAGGTGAAGTGGACTAACATTAACTTTCCAAAAGCAAGGATACCTGTATCTTTAACTTTGCATCACACATTTTAGCATAATTGTTTTACACATATGGCAAATGAAGCTTAAAAAAAGTCAAATAAGTAATATGTACTAGTTAAAGTTACAGACTCAGGGTTCAGAATTCAAACTCATATCCTTAGGTTTCTTTTTTTTTATTATATTTTTTAATGTTTTTTTAATGTTTTTTTATTTTTTTTTATTTCAAGGAGAGAGAGAGGGAGAGACAGCGTGAACAGGGGAGGGTCAGAGAGAGAGGGAGTCACAGACTGAAACAGGCTCCAGGCTCTGAGCTGGCAGTCAGCACAGAGCCCGGTTTCTAAAAACTGCAGTTTCTGCTATTCTGACACCGAGATAACCTGGGCTTAAATTTCAGATTGCTGATGAGTAGGATGTGATACAGAGTAGAATTTGTGCTACTTTTCAGTTTTCCTTGATAGATTCTTTGATATGATGATTTTTAGCATTGCAAAACACATTTAGGGGATAAATTCCATACCCTCCTGTATCCATCATTAGTCAAAAGTCAATATAGGTGGAAGACCAATGCTAAATAAGGCCTTTGTTAAACTTCACTAGGCATCATTGAAGTAGACAAAGAGAACACAATTTGGAATACTCACATTGGTAAATTTTGCTTTCTGACTTACCTGGGTTGTCCATTTGACTTTTCAGGCAACATATGTTACCATATTTTTTTTTTTTGAGGGGAGCAGACATTCCTTACCCTTTTTTTCCTATCTCCTTTTAGATTTTCCCATTTTCTTAGTTTTATTTTTTTCACAATTCTCCTAATGTAAGTAATTTTCTTTTAAATTATGGGGTTGAAAAATAGTCTGTGAAATGCAATACTTTATTGAAGTCTTCCGTATCTCACACAGAAGGGTTAAAACTGACAATTGGATAGGGGTACCTGGGAGACTCAGTGGGTTAAGCAACTGAATCTTGGTTTTGGCTCAAGTCATGATCTCAAATTTGTGAGTTCAGGCTCCACATCAGACTCTGTGCTGACAGCATGGAGCCCACTTGGGATTCTCTGTATTCCTCTCTCCTTACCCCTTCTCTGCTTGTGTGCTGTCTCTCAAGATAAATAAACATTTTAAAGAATGAGGATGGGATAAGATATAAAAGCATATCATGAAGTGTTTTTTTTTTTTTTTGGCACCCCTCAAAAACGCACCCAGATACATATAAACATGCACATACAGATATACCCACATACAGGTAAATGTACATACTGCCACTATGGGTATCAGTTTGTTCTATTAATAGCTCTGGGACCCTAGCAATTTTTGGACCTTGATTTTATGCTCCCTAAATAAGTTTTACTTCATTTATTAGTGCATCTTCATTGTTTTATAAGCATTTTGACTCTTAATTATTAAAAATATTTTAGAGTCTTACAGCATAAGAGATTTCTATGTTTTCCTAACAATAATAAGTTTACATTTTATTTTTGAAATGGTAACAGAGAAGACAATTGCTAGGACATTAACCTTAATGCACAAGATCAACATCCTAATGTTAGATACTCAGAAGTCTGGGCAGAACCAGGGGTATGGCCTCTGTGAAACATACACTTACTGAATAATTCTTTGTGTTGCTAACTCCCCAAATATTTTAAGAGATTTTATGTGTGATAGGAACTTAATGTAAATATATTACATTTTCTTCCACATTTCCTACCTATATCTCTTCAAGGACACCAATAAACTTTTGATTAGTACCATGGGCATTTCTAACTTCCTATATTCAGGTTTCTTTTTCAGTGAATTCTGTCGTGAGCTGGACTATACAGTTTTTCCTTGCATTCTAACTATAATTCATTACACTCTTGTGATTTCTTTATAACACTTTTTCTTGATTTGCAGGAAACTCTTCAAAAGCAGGCCATCAATCACTGAACATGTGCATGAAGAAATGACCTTCATGTCTATTTCTTGTTCTAAATAATTTTTCTCTCCTTGTACAAATTCTTCAAGGTAGTATAATTTTTTTCAGCTTCTTGTTCCATGTTTTTGCTGTGATATTGTAATTGAATATTAGAGGATAGTCTATGTGTGTGAGTGCATGATGATACATGTATTTATTTATATTATATATATAATATATATATTGTATGAATATATTATATGAATATTTATAGAAGACAGATCATTCATAGAAGACAGATCTGTTTACTCATTATTTTGTTTTTTGTTTTTAATATTTTTAGTTATTTTAGGCAAGAAGACAAGATCAGAAACACATCATGTGATAAGTTAAAAAATATTATTGTATTTATATAGTTCTCTTCTGAATATTTTAGATGTTTTGAACACCTAATTATATGATCCACCCAATGACTTTTTAATCACTTTAAATAGTACTGTGTTTTACAGTACTCTTACACAGGGTAAAAAGCATACCATCAAGTAGTGTTGGACCTTTTGATGATTATTTAAAAATTTTTTCAGTACGAGACGAATAAATGGCTGAGCATAGGCTTTACCTGTGGGTAGACTAGGCCCATCATAGTTTCTTAATATCTATTGATTAATCAGGTTAAGCTAGATTATATTACTGTGTAGTAAGCAATAATCTTAAATATTAGTGATTAAGTAATATAAAATTTTAGTACTTAATCAAACTATGAATATAGCATTATTTGATAGATAATTTGGTAGATTCTACCCCACATAGACACTTTGAGATACCATCGGAGGGAGATTTATCATTGTGTAGCTGAAGCATCTGGAAGACCTGATCTTTTCGTTTCCATAGATGGTGAGAAATGTGTTTGAGAGCCTTAAATTGCCAATTAACTACCTTGACACAGAAGATCATATCTACCATAACTACACTATAACCATAACTCTTACAGTCCATTGGCTAGAACTACATATACAGTCCTACCTAGTTGTAAAGAAGTAGAAACGTGTTTTTGGCTATGTATCACCAAGGTAAGAGGAAGTCCCAGGGGAGTTCTTATTGAAATGTAAACTTATTCCATCATATTCATGCATTATTCTCAAGAAGTTTAGGTAAAAATTCCAAATGTCTGACAGATTTATTAAACTATTTTAATTTTATTTTAACTTAATTTTACTACTTAAAAAATGTTTATTTTGAGAGAGAGAGAGTTAAAGTGAGCATGGGCATGCACATGAGTAGGGGAGGGGCAGAAAGGGAGAGGGAGAGAGAGAATTCTAAGTAGGCTCTGCACTGTTATCACAGAGCCCAATGGGAGGGGCTCAGTCTCATGAGCCATGAGATTGTGATCTGAGTCAAAATTAAGAGTCCAAAGCTTAATTGACCCATCCGGGCACCCTTATACTGTTTTAATTTTAAACATTGATGAGATTCACCAAAGTTTCTCAAATTAAAATTATTTAACTATGTGTATTCTCTTTATCTTTTATTGTTTGCCTATTTGTATTATTTTAATTGAGATTAGTAATTTTAATTTTAATAATTAATTTTAATCCTTGTTTATGACATGCATGTCTTTCTAAAATAGTATTTCTGAATTATATAGTTTACTTTTTCTAGACATTTTAGTATGAGGAAATGACTAATTTCAAATCTCTTTTTTTTATTGAGAATAGTATTTGTAAATTACCAAAATTAAGAATCATCCATATATCTTGTCATTTACAAAATACATTTCCTAGAGTTTATATTTTTTTAAAAGAAACCATGTGTTTTATGTTATTTCTTTAGGTTAATAAAAAGGAGTCTGTAAATAATCCTTTGTTGTTTATATAGTTTTGTCTTATTATGTGCTATATCAACACTTCTGTACAACATAGCACAACCACATCACATTATGTTCATTTATATAAACTATCAACCATTTTCTTAATTTTATCTAAAACACCTCTGTGTGGTTAACTTAAATAGTTCAGCCAGTACTTTTTGAGTACCTATTATGTTCAAAGTACTGTGATACTGCTGCAAGTACTAGGCCAACTTGATGCATATAATGTATTTGAAGAGATAAAGCATATATACATGCATTTGTTTTGGTGTTTTATAGCTCAAGAGAGTTCATTTTCAGAACTGTATAGTAAAAGAGAATTATGCTCACAGATATGGATAAATCTCTCTTATCTGTGCATTTATTTGGGGGTATGCATAATTCTAAAAACAAATTGTTTAAAACCATTTACATTTTGTTTTGGAATATTTAATACAATTTGAAGCAATGGAATAAAAAATCATGTGATGTATGTTTTCTTGAATTAAAGCTGGAATTGTCCATGAAAACCTGTATTATGGATGAGGGCAAGAAAGATCTTTGTGTTCTGGAAGCCGAGGACAGTTAGTTTAGGATTAAAAAGTTAACATAATGTATCCTCGAAGTGAAAAACCACACAAGAACAAGTAGGAATTTTCCTGCATTTATAGTTTAATTGAAGAAAATAGAAATACTTAACTTGTCTGACTTGGATGATCTAATAATAACCAATGTTGGAAGTACACTGGCTAAATGCCAATTCATAGATTATATCTCCAGATTTGCTCTTTGCTGTTACATGTGTGCTATTTATCAAAAGTCTTATTTTCAGTCACCAGGCTCTCATATATAAGACAGAGCCTGTCCCATTTCTAAATCTAATCCTACAAAGTAATATACTTTCTAAAGACTAAACTGTTTTACATATTTATGAATTTCTCCACAGGCCCCCTAAAAGATTCATTTCTCAATTGTGTCACAAGACATCACAGTATAATGCCTGGCTTATTTTCCCATCAAGTATTGTTCTACAGCTGCATGGTGTTTTCTATTTGCCATTGTCTAGAACACACTGAAGATGTAGCATTGACCCAGGCTGCTCAATGTGCAGGACTCATGCCTGCAAGCACTGGGATTCTGTAAGACTTATCACTGTGTTTCTGTGTCATATCACAAGCTCATCTGCAGAAATATATACTGACTGAGTAACCCTGAGGTAGACAATGCTTAATTCTCCATTTCAGAATCTTCCAGGAATGGAAAAATGATTCAGCTGGAAGGCATCTGCCCTGTCAGCACCCTATTATCCTAACACTGTGTTTACTCTGTTATAGGTTTCAGTTATCCTTACACAGTTTGATCATCATTTTTGAAGCTGGCCTGGTATATAACTTAACACAAGTTCACAGTATGTTTATTGTTGGTTTTAACATGATACCTGTGGATTTACATGCATCTGTTTTCCTAGTTTCTCTAGTCTGTACTTTTGAGAAATATACTTAGAAAAGAAATAATTGGAGGATAAATCATTAAAAATTGATAAACCATTTGTTAAAAGAATCTGAAGTTATTTTAGTGGTTACTAATTGCCAGAATATTGAAATAAATGCATGCACAGAAAAAAAGCAACATTTAGATAGATGTTACACACACATGTACTTATATCACATCCACAAATACACACATATATATGTATTTCCACACACACAGATGCTGTCATGGCGTGTGAGTGTGTTAATGTATGTCTGTAAGATACTACAGAATTACAGTAAGAAATTACATTAAGAAATTTAATATTGCTTACAAATAAAATAATCCTATTTACCAGTTATTTAGCATTCCATATCCCCACTTCTACTTATAAAATATTCTGTGCAAACAGAAAGTCATTAATTTCTAATGTAGTGGAAAACCCTGCAAATGTTTTGTTTTTCATGAGTCTGAAATGGCAGGTAGTTTTTTAGAAAGTAAAAAAAACATAGGTAAGGGTGTATAAAAGCAAAAAACAAATCTCATTTTCAGCAGTTTTAATAGTTGGCTTTAAAAATTATGTTTTCTCTATAAATCTAGGTAATATGGTTTATATGAAATAATATTAGCAAGACTGTCAGCATTAAGTTAACATTTTTTGTGGCCATAATAAAAATTAATAATTTTAATACATTTGTATTTGACTTGAGTCATTGATTTATTTCATCATTTATTTAATAAATATTAGGTCTTTATATCAGAAACTTTCAATAATATGGTTTTTAATTTTAGATATATAACATCAAAGTTGTAAATATGTTGATGTTAGTTTGCTCTTCTGTTTTTCCTTTTGTGGCTTCATCCTTTTTCAACACCTTTTAGAAGTAAAATGATGAAACTCTGTTATACATTGTGTTAAAATGTTTTCAGAGTTCGGATATAATAATGAGCTTTCAGTCATTTTCTTGAAGCTTTATGTTTTTGTCTAGATTACATACATTCTATTTAATTAATTTAGGATAGCTTGATAAAAGTATATTTAAAAGAAAATAATGTCAGCTGACTTCATGTTAGATTCAATATTAGGTCACTTTATTTATTTGAAGGATCATACCTTTTAATTGATAATATACATATGTTGCTATGAGTGGATGAGTTTCCTTTAAAGCTTTATTTGCAATTCAAATGAACTACAGATTTTATGATCATATGTGTAGATATATTATTTTAATATCATTTATAATCATATACATGTATATGTATGCATGTATGAATGCATGTATATATATATATATATATATATATATATATATATATATATTTTTAAATTTCTCAAGAGTACTGCAACACAAACTTGATTCCTTAAAACAGTAGTTCTGGAGACTAAGAGTCTGAAATCAAGATGTTATGGAAGAGAGTTGCCAGGGAAGATGGTGGTGGTGTAGGAGGATCCTAAGCTCACCTCTCCCATGGATTCAACTAAAAAACGCATTAGTGTAACTTGGAAAATGATTTGAAGACTGGCATAACAGACTCTCCAAAGCTAAATATAGAAAAGAGACCCCATTGAAGAGTGTAGAAAGAGCTGAAATATGATTGGGAGCTAAATAGACCCACACAGCTGTCTGCAGGTGGGAGGGACACCATGGACATAGAGAGGTGAGAGGACCAGTGCCTCACACTAAGCACCCCAGGCATGAGGAACCCACATGAAAACCAGAGGAGCATAATTTTGTGAACTTTTATAATCAACAGGACTTAACACCTGGAACTTTAAAAATCAATGAGCTCCGCTATAGGAGAGCCAGGCAGGTAATACAGAACTGAGTTCCTGCCTATAAAGAGCACAAAAAACAGTTCCATGGAGATATAGCATAGAAGCAACAGTTTGCAAAATGCCTGGGGTATATGGGAGGGACATTTGTTTACTAATCTCAGAGCTTGTCTTGAAGGGGCAGGGATCTTTGGGAGATTGCTCAGGAAGAGAGAAGCTGGTAGGTGCCATTGTCCTCCACTGCCCCCAACTCTGGATACAAGGGTAACTAAGGAACCACCACATAGCAACATTCTCCACCTAGCTTGATAACAGCTTGCACTGCCCCCATGTACTTCTGTGGATACACTGTGGATACTCGGTGTATATACTGCCACCAACCCAGCCCAGATTGGCAGGGTTTTTGGATGACTGTAAGGCTTCTTCCACAGTAGACCAATGTGGATTTTGTTAACACTGCATGCCCAGCTCACACATTCTCCTGCAGACCTGCCTCCTCCAATATATTCTTAGCCAAAGCCCACCTAAAGTGATGCCACAAGCTTGACAGTGTGTAAACAGCCCAGACAGGGACCAGTACCACTCCAAAGTGACTCATGACCTGGAGAGAGGGGAAACTAAGCACACACACCAGTTGCACTATGGCACCACAGTGAGCTCAGGGCAGACTACAGATCTGACTGGAGGCTCTGCCCAGCAATGAAAGCTTCTCGGAAACAACATAAGGAATGTATTCTGCACTTTTGTGGTGCTACTTCTCTGGTAAACACCTGGTCTCACTCAACTCCAGCCAAGGTAGTCTCAGACTGACTCACTAATAACACCGAGACAAAACCTTGCCCCAACAGGCAAAGGGAGCTGTTGCAGATGACTGATGGTAAAAACAGATCAGCCACGACTGAACATGTACACAACACACAGAAAGAGATACCCCTGAAAGCTTCAGGTGAACAGACGACACTGCACTTCAGGGTACTACTCGAAATCTTCATGAGGCCAGTACTTGCAAGAGTAGGACACATGGCTGACTTCCCTAACTTACAGAAACTGACAAAGAGTGTTGTTACACAAAAAGAGGAGGCAGAGGAATATATTCCAAATGAAAGAACAAGACAAAATCACAGCAAGAGCTAAATGAAACATAGGTAAGTAATATGTCTAATAGAGAATTTAAAGTGCTGATCACAAAGATACTCCCTGGACTGGAAGAGTGTAACTCACTGAGACCCTCAACAAAGAGATAACAATGAAAGAACCAATCGCAGATGAAGAATTAAACAACTGAAATTAACAATAGATTAGATAGAATCAGTGCTAGACTAGGGGAAGCAGAAGAATGGATCAGTGCTCTGGAGGACAGAATAATGAAAAGCAATCAAGCAAACAGTAGAGAGGAAAAAAATAATAAAAAAAAAACAAAGAGACTTAAGGAACTCAGTGACACCACTGAGTGTAGTAACATTCACATTATAAAGATTCCGAAAAGGGAAAAGAAGGAAAAAAGGACAGAAAACTTATTTGACCAAATAATAGGTGAAAACTTTTTGAATTTTGGGAAGGAAACAGAAATCTAGATCCAGGAGACACAGAGAGCCCCCAACAAAATCACCCCAAGGATGTTCATACTAAGAAACATAATAATTTAAATGGCTAAAAGTAGTGATGAAGAGACAATTTTAAAAGCCGCAAGGTCGGGGGGTGGGGGGGAATGAGGAGAGTTACATATAAGGGAAACCCCATAGGCCTATGAGCTGATTTTTCAGCAGAAACTTTGCAGGCCAGAAGGAGGGGAGTGATATATTCAAAGTGCTGAAAGGAAAAAAAAAAAATGCAGCCAAGAATACTCTATGTGGAAAGATTATCATTCAAAATAGGAGAGAGAAAGATTTTCCCAGACAAAAGTTAAAGGCATTCATGACCACTGGGCCAGGCTTATAAGAAATGTTAAACAGAACTTTTTGAGTAGGAAGGAAAGAACATAAGTAGGAATAAAAAAGAAGGAAGTACAAAAACAGTATTGTTAGATATATCTAAAATAAATCAGTTAAGGGTTTCACAAAATAAAAGGATGTAAAGTATGAAACCATATACCTAAAAATTGGAGGAGAGAGGAATAAAGAATGGGTTCAAACATGAGTGATCATGAACTTAAAATAGACTGTTTTATATGCTCCTAATGGTAACCACAAATCAAACACCAGTAATAGTTATGCAAAAAATAAAGAGAAAGGAATTTAAGCATATCACTAAAGAAAACCAGCATAACATGAGAGAAGTGAGCAAGAGAAGGAACAGAGAAGTACTATAAAAACACACAGAAAACAACAAAATGACACAAAATACATGTGTATAAATAATTACTCTGAATGAAAATGGATTAACTGTTCCCATCAAAAGACATAGAGTGACAGAATGTATCAAAAAGCAAGACCCATTTATAGGCAGCCTACAAGAGACTCATTTCAGACCTAAAGATGTATGCAGTTTGAAAGAGAGGGGGTGGAGAAGTATCCATCATTCAACTGACAGAGTAAATGAAATAAAAAGAAAGCCAGTATAGCAATACTTATATTGGAACAAATAGATTTTTAAACAAAGACCGTAACAAGCTACAAAGAAAGACACTGCATATTCATAAAGGGAACAGTCCAACAAGAAGATTTAACAGTTGTAAATATTGCACCCACAGGAAAGCAATCACATACGCAAAGCAGCTAATAACAAATATAAAGGAAGTAATCAGTATTTATTCAGTAGTAGTAAGGGACTTTAACACCCCACCTACATAGATGGAAAAAGCATCCAAAGAGAAAAATCAGCAAGTAAATTGTGGCTTTGCATGACATGGGCCAGATGGATTTCACAGATATATTCAGAACATGGTGTCCTAAAACAGAATGCACGTTCTTTTCAAGGACACATGGAACATTCTCTAGAATAGATCACATATTAGGCCACAAAATAAGTCTCAACAAATCAAAAAGACTAAAGGTATATCATGCATCTTTCCTGAATACAATGCTATGAAGCTAGAAATCAACCATCAGAAAAAAATCTGGAATAAACACCAACACATGGAGATTAAATAGCATGCTACTAATCAATAAATGAATCAACCAAGAAATTAAATAGGAAATTTTAAAAAAAACATGGAAATAAGTGAAAATGAAAACTCAATGGTCTAGAATCTTTGGGAAGTAGCAAAAGCTATTCTAAGAGAAATGTTTATAATAATACAGGCCTACCTCAAGAAACAAGAAAAATCTCAATCTAACCTTACAACTAAAGGAGCTAGAAAAAGAAGAACAAACAAAACCCAAAACTAGAAGAAGGAAGGAAATAAAGACTAGAGCAGAGATGAATGAAATAGAAAAAAACAACCAAAAAAAAACCCCAATAGAACAGATCAACGAAACAAGGAGCTGGCTTGTTGAAAAGATCCACAAAACTGATAAACCATTAGCTAGACTGGTCAAAAAAATTACAACAGTAAAAATGAAAGAGAGAGAGAGAGAGGAAAAAGATAACTCCAATAAATAACATCCAAAGTGAAAGAGAACTAACAACTGACACCGCAAACACATTGAGTATTTTAACATATTATGACAATATTATGGGACAGTAAATTGGACAACCTAGAAAAAGTAAGTAAATTCCTAGAAACATAACTCCCTCAAAATTGAACTAGGAAGAAATAGAAAACTTAAGCAGCCCCATTACTGACAATGAAATTAAATCTGTATTCTAAGAACTCCCAATAAACAAAAGTTCAGGACCAGACAGTTTCATATGTGAATTCTATCAAGCATTTAAAGAGGAGTTTATACCTATTCTTCTCAAACTACTGCCCCCACCCCCCCCCAAAAAAAGAGGAAGGAAACCTTCCAAATTGATTTTATAGGGCCAGCATTACCCTGATACCAAAATAAGATAATGAAAGAAAAGAGAACCACAGGGTGCCTAGGAGGCTCAGTTGCCTAAAATCCAACTCTTGGTTTTGGCCTAGGTCATAATCTCATGGTTCATGAGGTTGAGCGTCACTCACATTGGGCTCTGCACTAACATTCTGGAGACTGCTTGAGTTTCTCTTTCCTTCTTTCCCTGCCCACCTCCTTTCTCTCTGTCTCTGTCTCTGTCTTCCTCTGTCTCACTCTCTCTTTCTCTCTATCTCTCTCTCTCAAATAAGTAAAGAAACATTTAGAAGAAAGAACTACAGGCCATTATCTCTGATCAACTTAGATGCAAAAATCTTCAACAAAATATTAGCTAGCAAACCAAATCCAACAATACATCAGAGGAATCAGGGGCACATGGATGGTTCAGTTGGTTAAGTCTTCAGCTCTTGACTTAGGCTCAGGTCATGATTTCATGGTTTATGAGTTTAAGTCCCACATTGAGCTCTCTCTGCTGGGAGAACAGAGCCTGCTTTGGATTCTCTATCTTCCTCTCTGTCACTGTCTCTCTCAAAATTAAATAAACATTAAAAAAAAAAGGAATCACTCTCTCTCTCTCAAAATTAAATAAGCATTTAAAAAAAAGGAATCACTCACCACAATCAAGTGGGATTGATTCCTAAGATGCAAGGATGGTTAAATATTCATAAATCAATCAACATGATGCATCACATTCATAAGAGAAAGGATAAAAGATGTATGATTATTTCAGTAGATGCAGAAAGCATTTGACAAAGTACAACATCCAGTCATGATAAAGCCTCACAAAGTCAGTCTAGATGAAACATATCTAACATAATAAAGGCCTTATATGAGAAATCCCCCTCCAACATCATACTCTTGTGAAAAATGGATTGCTTTTCCTCTAAAGTCAGGAGAAATTCAAGGATATCCACTCTTTCCATTTTTATTCAACATAGTACTGGAAATCATAGCTACAGCAGTTAGACAACATGAAGAAATAAAGGCATTCAAACTGGTAAAGAAGAAGTAAGCTCTCATTTGCAGATGACATAATACTATATATAGAAAACCCTAAAGACTCCAACAAAAAACTACCAGAAGAAATAGATTCAGTAAAGTCGTAGGATACAGAATCAGTGTACAGAGATCTGTTGCATTCCTATACACTAATAATTAAGTAGCATAAAGAGAAATTAAGAAAACAATCCCATTTACAATTTCAATGTCTGCCTGTGTATATTTCTCTGTTCTTGACATTTCCTATTAGTGAATTTTCATAAGATGGAGATTTTTTGTGATTGGTTTATTTTGCTTACTTTTTTTAAAGTTAATATATGTTGTAGCATGTGTCATTATTCCTTTTAGTGCCAAATATATTCTAGTGTACGGACACATACCACATTGTGTTCATCCATCCATCAACTAATAGACATCTGGATTATTTCCAAGTTTTAGCTATTTTGAATAATGTTCTATGAACATACAAGTAAAAGTGCTTTTATAGGCATATATTTTCATTTGTCTTGGGTATATAAATAGGACTGGAATTGATAGGTCATAAGATAACTATGTTGAACATTTGAGGAAATGTCAGAGCATTTAAAAAGTGCTGTACTATATTATAGCCCAGCTACCAATGTATGAGTGTTCTAATTACTGCACAGCTTGCCAACACTTGTTATTGTTTTTTTTTTATTATTATTATAGCTATTGTCATTGGTGTGAAGTGGTATCTTACATGGTTTAATTTTAATTTGTCAAATGACTAATGATTTTGAGCATCTTTTCATATGCTAATGGTGATTTAAATATCTTCCTTGGAGAAATACCTATTAAAGTTACTTTTAAAATAGTCTAAACTCTATTTTTAATTCTATTTTATGTCTTTTTATAAGTAAGTTGTAAGAGTTCTGTATACAATGTGAATAAAATTCCTATATTGGACATGTGATTTACACATATTCTTTGAATTTTTTTTTCAGTTTTGTGGTAGTATCTTTGTAGGAGAAATATTTTTAATTTGGATACAGTCCATTGTATCTCTTTTCTGTGTCACTAATTAAAATATCTCTCTGTTTTCGCATTTTAGTTCTGGTCACCATGTAGGATTTCCAGGGAAAATAATGGAATTTCAGATAAACAAATAGGTTTTCTATATAAATATGTCCCAAATATTGCATGGTATACACTTACACTAAGTAAATAATATCTTTTCCTTTGAAGTTCTAATTTAACTGGTCATACTTATGCTGTGTCTTTATTTGCAACAGATAGTCACCTATTAGTAGGGAACATGGAATAGGGTGAATAATTCTTTTAAAAGTTGAAAATACTGAGATCAGTAGCCCTAGATTCAGATTTGAGTTTTGTAAATGATTGTGTAGGTCATTTAGCTTCACTTTGCTGCCTTATATGTAAGGCAATTGAGGAAGATAATGCCTGACTTCACTTTCTTCACAAGAATGTTGTTAGAATGGATGAAGCAATGTACACATAAACACAGAGCATCTTGGAAGACAAATACTTTATAAAACTTTGGTATTATTATTATTATTATTATTAGAATTTCTGAAAAGTCAGCTGGCTGAATATATGACAGTAATCTACAAAATAAAAAATTACACATTACAATATAGATTTAATGGCTTTGTCTTCTATTTTATTCAGCACAGCATAAGAATATAGATGTACAAGTTTTATATTATGAAAGTGCATTATATTTTGTATATTTTTGTGTATGTATAATGATATCAATAGTGGAAATGATTTTTTTGTGCATTAATAATATGGAATATACTGTATCTGATCTAATGAGGCTGTGATAGCTCTCATATTTAAGAAAACTATCATTATGCTATTTTATATTTAGATCCTGATTACTTCTTAAATGAAACTATCATATATAACTATGGGTTTATAATTTATACAGTAAACGTTAGAATAAATGATCATTTTGGCTAGCTCTGTAAGCAGGGGAAGTCACCGTCTCAGGCATTCTTTATATAAAATATTATGGAATTGTTAAAATTCACTAATTTTTAAGCTGCATTCTTTTTTTTTTTTTTTAATATTTTTATTTATTTCTAGGAGAGAGAGAGACAGCGTGAGCAGGGGAGGGTCAGAGAGAGAGGGAGATACAGACTCCGAAACAGGCTGCAGGCTCTGAGCTGGCAGTCAGCACAGAGCCCGACATGGGGCTCGAACCCACGAACCGCGAGATCATGACCTAAGTGAAAGTCGGACACTTAACCGACTAAGCCACCCAGACGCCCCCTTTTAAGCTGCATTCTAATGTCTTTTGAATTTGCAAAGTGTTTAAGACAGGTAGGAGGTGAAGATAAAGAGACTAAACTCTAGGATCAAGTGACAGCACATATATGGAAATACATACTCTCTACACACATATATACAGACCTATTATATGTGCATTATATATGTATGTACACACATACATATCCATAGATATACATATATACTTCAAAACAGAATATTTACAATTAGAGCATTTTAAAAATTCCAGTTCCCAAGGTAATTAAAGCCGTGTGATACCACTATTTTGAAACTGTTTTTATTTGGGGGGCACCTGAGTGGCTCAGTCAGTTAAGCATCTGACTTTGGCTCAAGTCATTATCTCGTGGTTCATGAGTTTGAACCCCATATTGGGCTCTGTATGGACAGCTCAGAGACTGGAACCTGCTTCAGATTCTGTGTCTCTATCATTCTCTCCCTGTCTGCTGCTTGCATTCTGTCTCTCTTTCAAAATTAAATATTTAAAAATATAAAAATTGTTTTATGTTTAATTTAATTTTTATGTAATTCCAACAAAATATGAACTTTTGCATGTAATTCACAGGGTCAAGCAATAATGAAATAAGGCTAGAAACAGGTGATATTTAGAAAAACAGGTCAGTTGTGAGTAGTTTTGTTTCAACATGTATTTAACTAAAAATATTTATGGGTTCTCTGGGTGGGTCAGTGGGTTAAATATACAATATCGCCTCAGGTCATGCTCTTGTCAAGGTTCATGAGTTTGAGCCCTATGTCAGTCTTTGTCCTGACAGCTTGGAGCCTGGAGCTTACTTTGGATTCTGTGTTTGTGTCTCTTTCTCTGCCTCTCCCTCACTTCTGCTCTCTCAAAAGAGAAGAGAAGAGAGAGAGAGAGAGAGAGAAAGGAAGGAAGGAAGGAAGGAAGGAAGGAGGGAGGGAAGGAGGGAAGGAAGGAAATAAAGAACAAAAGAAAGAAAGAAAAGAAATATTCTCAGTCTATTATGTGTCATGTTCTTGATTTTGGCTCAGGTCATGATCTTGTGGTTGGTGAGTTGAAGCCCCATGTTGATCTCATGCTGACAGCATGGAACCTGCTTCAGATTCTCACTAACCCTGTGCCCCTCTCCTGCTGTGCGTGTGCCAGTGCATCCTCTCTCTCTAGGGGGAAAAAAAATCCTACCTAATTGTTATTTGTAGTTAAAAATCTTCAAATTATTATCTTCTAATATTTTCCTTAAAAATGGAACTTAGGGCCACCTAGGTGTCTCAGTTGATTAAGCGTCTGACTTTAGCTCAGGTCATGATCTCGCATTCCTGAGTTCAAGCCCTGCATCAGGATCTGTGCTGACAGCTCAGAGCCTGGAGCCTGCTTCACATTCTGTGTTTCCCTCTCTGCCCCTCCACAGCTCACACTCTGTGTCTGTCTCTCAAAAATAAATAAATGTTATTTTTTTTTTAAATGGAAACTTAATGTATTTTAATGAAGACCACTTATGGTTTGTTTTGTTTCCTTTTTTACTTTATATATATATATATATATATATGTATTTGAATTTGGAATTTATTTGTTTAGGAATTTTATAATTAACACAATTCTGGACTTTGATCATGGAGAAGTTCTTAAATTTATTTTCTCTAAGCCCTTATGAAACAAGTATTTTATTTTTGTTTCCATCCACAGAGGCATTTAATATTTTGCAGCTGATGTGTCATATTTGGCTGCCCTTGTCATATTACATCAATCATATTCGTTTCAGTGAGACATAATTTCATTTTAGTTGATGAACATGACTTGAGATACTAGAGGCCCATCTTCTATAAAAGGTGAAAGAAAATAAAAATAAAGGTGGAATTTTTAAGATTAAAAACAAACTAAAATCCTTTGTCATGGAGCAGTTAGAATATACAATAGAAAATTTGTTTTTATTCTTCTTGTAGTCTTTTCAGTTTTATTTGTATGTGAATGTGTAAGTTAAAAGGAGTCAAATGTGTAGGAGAACATTGAATATCGTGTGTCATTTTGAATCAGATGCAATTATGACTCTAGTGATAAGTATAGAATTGCAGCTGAATCAGTTATGGCCATAGTAATTTGCATAATAGCTTTGACATATAGAAAGCCTATTTTTTTTTAGTAAAGGTATTTTTGTTTAATTACTGATGAATTTTTTGTTTAATTGTTGATGAATTTGTTATGTACATTTAATTTTTTAAAAATGTTTATCTTTGAGAGAGAGAGAGAGCATGAGCCATGAGTGGGGGAGGGGCAGAGAGAGATGGAGACAGAATCCAAAACAGGCTTCAGGCTCTGAACTGTCAGCACAGAGTACAGCTCAGGGCTCAACACCACGAACTGCGATATGACCCAAGCTGAAGTCTGATGCTCAATCTAGTGAGACACCAAGGCACCTCTGTTACATACATTTAAGCAATGCTTGCCTCTAACAGTGAATACTTCAATAAGTCATGTTGCATTTTGTATCTCTTTAATTTTTCTATGGATTCTAAATTCTCTCCATGAGGAGAAATATATTCAGATATTTTCTTCAACATTTCAGATAGACTATTCAAGAATCTTTTCTCCTTAACCAGTCAGACCCTATCATTTTGCCATTGCAAATACCTCTTCTGCCCCTCACTTTTTGACATCTAAATTTTATTGTTATTAAATAATATATTCCTGTAACAAACACACAACAAATTTATAATACTCCTCTATTATTTATGAGGGTAATGATGTTATTACTGAATTCAGAATAAGGGGAAAAATCCAAACTTATGAAATATTGTGGACTTAAGTTATTCTATATATATCTTACTTTTTAATTAGCCTGGCTAGAAAATAAGACATCGCTGCTTTTAGGGAATATCCTGGTTATAAATTATGGGTATTTTTATATTTAACTTTTAGTTTGGGACTAAAAACATCTTTCCCTATTCTTATTCTCTAGCTGCATATTTTCCTTGGTGAGGTGTCCATTCCTGTTTTTGCCTCCTTTTTAATTGGGTACTTTGTTTTCTTATCATGGAGTTTCAACAAGTCTTTGTACATTGTAGCTATAAGTACTGTATCAGATATATCTTTCGTAAATATTTTCTCCCAGTTGTGGCTTATCTTTTAATTCTCTTAACTATGTATTTCACAGAGCAGAAAATTTTAATTTTAATGAAGTCCAACTTTGTAATTTTTCCCTTTGCTTTTGCATTATATCCAAAGAAAGTCACATAGGTTTTTTTCTCTATTATGTTCTGCACATGTTACATTTTAGAAATTTTATAGTTTTCCACTTAGTGTTTAAGTTGATACATTTTGAGGTAATTTTCATGAACAATAATGTTTTCTGCCCACGTTAATATTTTTAAATGCTGATACTTGGTTGTTTCAGGACTATGTGTGGAAAAGACTATACTTTCTCAGTTGGAATTCCTTTGCTCTTATAGATCAATTGACTGTATTTTTTTGGTCTATTTCAGGGCTCCCATTTCATTCCATTGATCCTTTTGTCTGTTCTTTCCTGATACCACAGTGTCTTGATTGCTGAAGCTAGATAGTGAGTCTAGAAGTTGAGTAGTGTGAGTCTTCTCACTTTTCTTCAATAGCATTGTGACTATTATAGGTATCTTGTTTGTGTGTATAAACTATAAAATCACTTTCTCAATATACACAAAGCAACTTTTTTGGGAATTTTATTAGAATCTATTAAATATATAAACAAATTTGAGGAAAACTGTTATCTTAAGCATTATTGAGTCTTCAAATGTGTAAACATGGAATAACTCTCCAATCATTTAAGAATCATTTCCTTCCATCAAAGTTTGTAGTTTCTCTCTTACATATCTTGTACATATTTTGTTGGATTTTTACCTCAGTCTTCTTTTTGTGGGGGATCATATAAATGGTGTTACATTTTTAATTTCATATACCATTGCTCTTTGCTGGAACATAGAAAAGCTACTGACATGTATTAACATTGTATTTGACAAACTTGCTTAAAGCACCTACCATAAGTTCCAAGATTATTTTTGTTAATTCTTTTGAATTTTATATGACAATTATGTATCATATGCAAACAGAGATGATTTTATATCATTCTTTTCAATATATATTTCTTTTTCTTGTATATTTTGCATTCTAGGACTCTCAATATAATGTGGAAAGGAAGTGGTAAGAGGGAAAATCCTTGCCTTGTTCCTGATCTTATTGAGAAAGTTTCTCGTTTCTCACCATAGGTATATTATGAGCCGTAGGTATTTGGAGATATCCGAATTAATGAAGTTCACCTTTTTTTAGTTTTCTGAAAGATTTTATTCCGGATGATGTTAGATTTTTGTCAAATGTTTTTTCTCATCTCTGTGTCATATATTTCTTCTTTAGCCAAATTGATGTGATGAATTACATTCATTTATTTTTTAAAATATAAACCTTCCTTCCATTCCTGGAATACCTCTCATTTCATCATGGTATATAATTTTTAAACTTATTATTGGGTTTGATTTGTTAATATTTTGTTGTCGATTTTTGTACGTAGGTTCATGAAAGTTATTGTAGCTACCCCACCCCCACCACTTTTTTTGCTAATTTAATTGTCTGGCTTTGGTATTAGGGCAATGGTGGTCTCTAGAATGAATTAGGAAATGTTCTCTCTGCTTCTATTTCCCAAATGAGATTATTTAAAAAAAAAAAAGTGGCACAATTTGTTCCTTAACTTTTTGGTAGAATTCACCAGTAAGAACATCTGGTTCCCTATCTTCTCACTTTGGAAGATTATCAATTCAGGTTTTGTAACCAATTTTGGCCTATTTATCTGTTTCTCTTTTATGAATTTTTGATTGTTTCTTTTAAATAATTGGTACATTTCATCTATTCTCAAATTTGTGGGCCTAGAGCTGTTCATAGTATTTTATTGTTGTTGTTGTTAACCTTTAAATGTCCACGGTATCACTAGCAATGGTCCTCATATCTGTTATCAGTGATTTATATCTTATCTAATATTTCTTGGTTAGGTTCTCTGGGGAGAGAGGTGTCAGTTTTTTTGATCTTTTCAAAGAACCAGCTTTTTGTTTCATTGATTTACTCTATTGTCTACCTGTTTTCAGTTTCATTGATTTGTGCTCTTGGATTTTCTTTCCGTTCTTATGCTTACATTGTGTTTTAATTTGCCCTTTTTTTTTCTGGTTCCCAAAATAGAAGCTTAGAATCTTATTAACATTAGATCTGTTTTTTTTTCTTTTTTAATATATATATATCTGATGCTTATAGGTTTACCTCCAAGCCTTGCTTTTACTGCATTCCACAACTTTTCATAGGTTGTGTTTTTCATTTTCAGTTTTCAAAATATTTCAAAACTTTGAGACTTCTTTATGAGCCAAGGGTAATGCCAGATATTAGGGGGATTGCCTAATATTTGGGGGATTTCTAGCTATCTTTCTGTTACTGACTGGCTTCTCAGAGCATACATCGTATAATACCTATTTTTAAAAATTTGGTCAGGTGTGTTTTATAACCAGGAATGTGGTGTAGATTGTTGAATGCTTCGGGATGACAATAATGTGTATTCATGCATTGTTAGATGAAGTATTTTATAAATGTCAATTATATCCAGTTGACTGATGGTTCTGCATTATTCAACTATTTTCTTAACGATTTTCTGTCTGCTGGTTCTGTCAATTACTAACGGAAAGGTACTGAAATCTCCAAATATTATAATAGATTTGTCTATTTCTCCTGCAATTGTACCAGTTTTTGCCTCATATATTTTGCTCTTCTATCATAGTACTTATCTGTTAAAGATTATTATGTCTTCTTAGGTAATTGACTTCTTTAAATTATGTTGTGTCTCTCTTTACACCATAACATCTCTTGCCTTGAAGTATTGTAGGATTGAAATTAATATAGAGATCCTACCTCTTTTTTGATTAATGAGAGAGTGATATATCTTTCTCTTTATATTTAAAGTAGGTTTCTTGTCAACAATGTATAATTGAATTTTTTGTTTGTTTGTTTGTTTTACCTATTCTCAATCTCTATCTCATCTGGTGCATTTAAACCATTCACAGTTAAAGCGATTATAATATTGTTTGGTTAATATCTACATTTATAACTTTTGTTCATTGCTATTCTTTGTTTCTTTTTTGTATTCTCATTTTTTGCCTTTTCTGATTCAAATTGAGCATTTCATCATGTTGTATTTTCTGTTCTATGTTAGCATATTAATTATATTTCCTTAATTTTTATATCTTCAATGGTTGCTATAGAAATTGCAGTGCACATTTATTATTTTTAAGTATTTATTTATTTATTTTGAGAGAATGAGAGTGTGCGAGCACAAATGGGAGAGGGACAGAGAGACAGGGAGAGAGAATTCCAAGCAGACTTCATGCCCAGCAGGGGGCACAATGTGAAGTTTTATCCCAAGACCTTGAAATCATGACCTGAGGCCAGATCAAGAATCTGATGCTGAACTGACTGAGCCACCCAGGCACCCCTAAATTTATAATCAATCCAAATCCTCTTTCAAATAACACTGTGCCACTTGACAGGTAGTGCAAATACCTTATAACAGAGTATTCTTTATTCCTTCCTCCCATCCCTAATAACATTGGTTTGTTTCACTTATACAGAAGGTAAACTTACTAAATAACTTCCTGCTGTTGATATTTTGAAGAAACTCATGTAAGTATTAAGAAAAATTAAAAAAAATATTTTACCTGTATTCATTCCTTCTCTGACACTCTTCTTTATGTAGTTACAAGTTTTTGACCTATATTGTTTCCTTCTCACTGAAGAACCTCTAACATTTTTTGCAAATAGTTCTGCTCATAACAAATCACCTCAATTTTTGTTTGTCTGAAAAAGTCATTAATTCCCTTTCACTTTTGAAAGATAAATTCTTTGGATACAGAATTCTAAGTTAATGGTTCAACACTATAAATATTCCACTCTACTCTCTTCTTGCTTAGGTTGTTTCTGAAGGGAAGTCTAATGTAATTTTTATCTTTGTTTCTTTATGGGTAATATTTTCCCCCTCTTTGGACACTTTTGAGATTTTCTATTTATCTTTGTATAGTCTGAATATGATATGCTGTGTCTGAACATTTTGGTATTTATCCTGGTTAGTGTCATTAATTTTGGAAAATTATTAGTCATTATTACTATAATTATTTCTTCTGTTTCTTTTCTTTTTGGTATTACCATTATGTATATGTTATATCTCTTGTAATTGTCTCATAATTCTTTAATATTCTGCTTCATCTTTTATCCATTTTTTTACTCTTTCATCACTGTATTTCACTTTTGAAAATTTTTATTGACATATTCAACTTCATCGATTTGTTCCTCAGCTGTGCCAATGTATATTCTTCATTCCTGTTACATTTTTTCCTAGTACTTTAATTCTTTTATATGTTTTTCATTTCTCTGATTTCATTACCCATCTTTTTTTTTTTTTTTTTAAGTTTTATCTTTATTTTTGAGAGATAGAGAGAGACAGAGTGTGAGCTGAGGAGGGGCAGGGAGAGAGGGAGTCACAGAATCCAAAGCAGGCTTCAGGCTCCAAACTGTCAGTACAGAATGCAACACAAGGCTTGAACTGACAAACCGTGAGATAATGACCTTAGACAAAGTCTGATACTTAAATGAATGAGCCATCCAGGCTCATCTGTGTTTGTGTATTGTCCATGATTTCTGTTAGAGTCTCAGCATATTAAATTACTCTGAATTTACAGCCAGATAATTCTAAAACATTTGCTATATCCGAGGCTGGTTTTGATGCTTGCTTTGCCTCTTTAGACTGTGCTTTTTGCGTTTTAGTATACCTTGTAATTTTTTGTTGAAAACCAAACATGTTGTATTGGATAAGTGGAACTAAGGTAGACAAGCCTTCATGAGACAGTTATGTTTTTTTTGACTGAGATTTAGAGTGTGCTTACAGTTTATCATAGCTGTGGTGTCAGAAGCTAAAACTTCCTATGGTGTCTTTGTTTTTGTTTTCCCTTTTGACTTTAGTTTTTCTCTGAGAATTTTTATTTATTTATTTATTTATTTTAAAAGTAAGCTCCACACCCAGTATGGAGCCCAACTCAGGGCTTGATACCATGACCCTGAGATCAAGATTGAACTGAGTTCAAGAGTCTGATGCTCAACAGACCTAGCCACCAAGGCACTCCTTCCCAGAGAGTTTTTAATAGGGTATGGTTTGCAGTTCTTTTATGTCTAATACCGTGTTTTAAATAGAACCCCTGTTGATGCGGTGATAAAGCATGGAGGTAGGGAAAATGTGCTATAGGCCAAAGATTCATTTACAGTCTTCTTGTGAGCCTGAGTTGGGTATTTGTTTCTTCCAAGTGAAAGGCCAGAGGGGGCTGGAATTGCACTTTCCGTCTCTAATAAAATGATATCCATTGAGAACAGATTTTGTTAAGAGCCGGGAACTATCAACATGTACCAGAGTTAATTTTTCACCTCCTCCTAGTGGAAGCACCAGAATTTTATTTCAACCTTCACATTAAAATTTTGCAAGGCCTCCTGGATTTGAAACACACTATGATGTTGTGGCTTCTTTAAGAGTGGGTCCTATGAAATTGTTTAACTCTTAAAAGAATCTATACTAAGCCTCTCCCTATTTGTCATTCACAGGTTAAACATTTCTGCTGATAATGAGGCTTCTGCTGCTGAGTAACTTCTACTCCTGGTAAGTTGTGATTCTCTGTATATATCTGTCTTTCTAGTTTTCATGGCAAAAATTTTGCCCTGTGACCTCAATTCTACGATGTTTCTAAGCAAAACTGCTGATGTTTAGTGTGTTCAGCATTTTTCTAGTGTGTATGAAAGGGATGGTTTTCAAGTTCTGTTCATGTTTGAACTATATAAAATTAATTATATTTTAAAGATTGGGAACTTCTGTAACCACCAGTGAATTTGTTTTTTAAACAAGTATTCTTGATAATCTGGGCTTATAGATCCCATAAGACTTCTGTTTTGAAACTATTAATTAGAATTACATCATTGTTCTCTATCAATTTTGCTTTCTCTACTATAGAGAATGTATTCATTTCCTTTCTGATTTCACCTTTCTTCCAAAAATATATATTAAATTCAATTTAAAGTGTTGAGAAATATTCAGTGGAATTTGGTACACCTGATGAAGGCTGTGAAGCCTGGATACCAGGAATGTAAAGTGAAGGTAGAAAATGTCTCAGAGGAGGAAGACCAAGATTCCCATTTTCCTGAGGTAGCATAAGGGAAGGCTATGTTCACTTCATTTTGTTTGGATAGTAATCGTCAAGGCACATGGGACTGAGCTATTTATTACTAGAAAGCAGTTATTGGGGTGCTTGGGTGGCTTAGTCAATTAAGTGTCTGACTTTGGTTCAGATCATGATCTCACAGCTTGTGGGTTCGAGCCCCACATCGGGCTCTGTGCTGACAGCTCAGAGCCTGGAGCCTGCTTCTGATTCTAGGTCTCTCTCTCACTCTGTCCCTCCTCCACTCACAAAAAAGTCTCTCTCTCACAAAAATGAATAAATGTTAACAAAATTAAAAAAAAATAGAAAGTAGTTATTGATATTGAGTAGATCAATCATACTGAATAGAAGAAGTTGATCTTTAGAGATGGCAATTCACTTGTTGCAGAGAAACCAGAGTTTGTATATATGATGTGCAAAAATATCATGTGAGATTTGGGATTGGGTAAAGATGCTAAGTAAATAATATATGCATACATATATATGTACATGTACATTATGTATATATTTATATCCATATAAACATGCACATTGTAATGGAATTTTATAATTCACCTAATTTATACTCAATTTTTCTTCATATCAGTTTCAAATATAAACAAGAAAAATGGTAAAATGCAAGATAAAAATTGACCTCAGTCACCAAAGCAGATATAAGTATAAAACTATTCCAGTAATTGCAGTTCTTAAAAAATTTTGCTGAAGTAATGGGATGATGGGTGACTGTCCTGCACATGAATGTTTGGTTTGAGTCTTTTCTCCTCTGTTCAGAGCCTTCTTTCTGTCTCAGTGCGACAGAAAATTTGTTTTTTTTTTTCACAAGTGAATATAAATGTTTATGCAAAAATGTCACCTTACCCTCTCTCCTTATGATAGCATTTTACAATACTTACTACTTACAATACTTACTACTTATAGTACTAAGTAGAGTGTTTTAACAGTCCAAATTGAATTACTTGTCTGTAGATCATATTACCAATATTCAAAGCTGTACCAAAGAATCAGATGGTTTTTAACCTGGAGAGCTCATGAAGTCAAGCCTTTCAATTGTTCACTTATAGAGGCAAGGCAAATAAACTGATGTTACCTGAAAAGTAACCATTTTGTTCTTTCTTGCATCTATCATGAGTAAGGTATTAGGGTGACCAATAATTTCAGCTTGCTCAAAACTGAGAAGCTTTGCTGGACATGGGTCTTAAAGCTAAAACAGTGAAAACCCTGAGAAAACTTGGTTGGGTTGGCCACTTGATCTCAGTTCATTCAAATTTAGAAAAGGAGAAAAATACTAAATTACAAAACTGGATCTGTATGCCTATGATTATTTTAATTTTAATTTTTGGATACCAAAATGTATTGAATTCTCAATATATGGAAGTTTTAGATAAATAAAATTGCAGTGCCCATCAAAAATTGTGGCAGGATGTCACATTGGTTCAAAACACCGTATGTGTGTGCATGTGTATGGAATCATTACTTGGGGGTCATGCAGCTTTCATTTCAGTTAGTTTTTGGTAAAAATGAACAGTGTGCCACAAATCGAGCAAATCAGCAAAGGGTTATAGATTATTTCTATAACCCCAGAACTCCATTGTATTTAACACAATCCTTTGAAAAGAATAAAATAAAGTTTATTTCCTCACATCAGTTTCAAGTACAGAGAAATGATTAAACACAACTTTAATATTGATGGAGAGTTTTTTTTTTCTCTCTCTCTTTTAAGTAAAAGGGCACCTTCTGATTATAGTCTGAGACTCAGGATGGTTGCTTTACCTCCTTGACTTTCATAATAATTCATTCATTTGAAAAGACTTTATTGTGTATGTACTATGTGCCAGCCGCTGTCAAGTACTAGAGATATGAAAGTAAACTTCTGTAATATCCTTGCTATCAGTGAGCTTATATTCTACTAATGTGTATAGCAGAAAATAGGTAAACAAAAAAAATACATGGTATAATACCAAATAAGTAATAAGACAAATGTGTATTATTGGATTTAAAAAGGATGAAGTTACTATTTTAGATGTGGTGGTCAGGCTATGTCATCTGGAGAGGTGACACTGAATAGAGATCTGAATAAAGTTGGACAGTCTCTGCAAGATATCTTCTTAAAGAGTGTTTAAGCCAGAATGAACAGCCTGTGTAAACCTACTCAAATTCTTGTTTGGCTTTTTGGAAGAATATGAAAACCCCATATGATTGCACACTGTTCCAAAGTTTTTTGAGAAGTTGTCTGGTGCCCTGATATGGGTTACAATCTGGCTTTTGCCAGTTGTTCCCAAACTGTGGATGCAAATTAGAGTAACCTGGGATCTTTAAAAACACTAAAGTCTGAATTCTACCTATAAACACACCAATGTTATTAGTATGGTGTGCAAGCTAGGCTTCTGAGATTTTTAAGTTTAGCAGCCGATTCTCATGGGCAGCAAAGTTTGGCAGCTTGGCTGTGGTTTCAGTGATCTTTGATACTTGTGCAGCATTAATATCAGATTACATGCATATAATAGAAAATAAACTTCATAGTCTGGCCTCGATTTCTCCCAAATTATATCTGCCACTATATCTTTTGCTGTATTCATCACATTTCCCAGGTGTTTCCCAAGTTCTTTTCCTACTCAGCTTCATCTCGTAGCTGGATGCTTTAAGTCTTGAATTTCGTTTCCTTTTTGCCCACTCTCTCCTTTCAAGTAACTTCCTGTTCAAGTGTAAATTCCTTGTAGGGTCTTCCACCTCAGCCAGGCTGGTGTGCTCATTATTTCAGTTTCTGTGAACAGTTTCTTTACCCTTGTTGTTCCAGCATAATTATCAAGAATGATTCTCATTTTACTGGCAAAAGAGCCCCAGTTTGCACCATAATTTATATGGTCACCCTTTAATCTATGCTTGCACAGTTCCCATAATGTATGTAATTTGTTATAATACATCATAATTTTTAATTATCTTTACATTGTGTTCTTTAATAAATAACTTTATAGTGTATCCTTTACTATTTTGTGAAGCACACAATACTCTTGAAATCCCCTACAACAAGCACATTTGGCAACATACAATAGATATTTACATAAGTTATTGAATTGATGTAATGACCGTATAGAAGTTTATGCATGTGAGAAATGTTAAAATATCTTTTATAAAACAGCCACAAATATTTATATTTTTAATTTTGAAAGTATCTTAATTCTTACACTTAAGGCCAGTCTGCCATCAGCTGTCTAGAATATGGTGGATTGAATTTACACAAATCCAGTTAAGGTCACTTCTGCAACACAGTGACAATGATTTTACCAATATAGTCTGAAACAAATTGAGGTCAGTGTACATTTTCTCATAGCCTTGCTCTTAGCTTTCTTCCATGAACTGCAGAAGGTTTCAATTTACTGAAGCACCGAGGTAGGTAAGATCCAATCAAAGTAAAAACAAAATCAATAAATGCTAACCTCGAAGGGCTAAATAGTAGTGACATCAGTCACGAAGAGAAGTTGAAACACTATTGTTCTGTAATGGTAAGAGAATAAAACTGCAACTAAAGACACTTGTAAGTTTTGCTTACATAATCTTTTACTTAATGTTTTTAACATGCAGACAAATAACTGTGTATTGCATTTATGTTGATAACTGCCTAAGAGAGGAGAGAAAAGCTGATCTCACCACAATATGAAAATATCTTGTCATTGTAGCACATTTTGGTAATAGACCTTAAAAATAATCAAATGCTCAAGAAATAATTCAAGAGAAACACTTTTTCCTACAAAGTAAAAAGTGAAATAGTTATTTTTTTTATGGTCACCTTGACCATATTTCATTAAGGGAATCAGAGTTTCAATCTAGAAAGTAATTTAATGCTAAGACCCATAAATGTTTGTTTCTGAAATTGACATATAGGTAGAATGAATAGAAACTCTTGTTGCCTAGTATGTAGTCAGTACTCAATATTTGACTCCAGCAGCACATGCCAGTCAGATTACTGTGGTTGCAGCTAACACCACAGAGATGAAAGATTTTTATTGTTGTTGTTTTGGTTTTTTGTTCAACTGAAATTGAAGGAGTTAACAAAAATAGAAGGGCAAACTATGCGAAGAAGAGAGACCTTAAGTCCAAATCTTATAGATCATCTGGGAAGTCTAGATATTACTGAAATGATCGGGCAAGAAGCAAATAGAATGTAAAAATATGCAACTACAATCCAGGAAAAAGTTAAGAACATGAGAAAGCTTCAAGAGGGCAAGAGCCTTATGTGGCTTAAATCAGCACTATCTCCTTTTGAAAATGAAAGAAGAAACAAATGAGTAAAAAAAAAGAAAAAAGTGACCGACTGAAGGGGAGAAAAAGTTAAAAATAAATGAGGAATTTTTCTGTAGCTTATCTTAGGCTGCAGATCATTTAGTAGCTTTGGGTCCATGCTTTTCCATTACCTACTTAGATTGGAAATATTGTTTGGTAGGCTCATTTTTCTTTTTGGAAAACCAGTGCTCAGCACATCAAACTCAGTTTATTTTGGGCCATATCACATATTCAGTAACCTACTCCACTTGTTTATATGCTCTTTTAGTTCTCCTGGAAATTTCTGCTTGTAAAAGGGAGGTGAGGTTTTATAGAAGCTTTTCTTCAAGAAATGCTAAACTGACATAAATTTAACTGCTTTACTTTTATATGATTTTAAACTTACTACTCAGTAGAGCCTTTAGGGGTTCTTTATGGTACTGATCTCTGTAGAAATAATGCCTCATTGTACAAATCCACAAGGTCATAGGAGAATATAATTCTCAAACTCTTTTCAAATGCAATTAACTTCTTTTCTGGTTCAAACTCCCTGAGTTAAAGCAGTATTTCTACCCATGAAAGCCAAAACTTTGTCCCCATTTGTTTGAGTGACCCAAGCACATTACAGTTGTATAGATCACTGGTTATTATGGTGTGTATGTCATGTAAAGAAGACCTTCAGCTTGCCCGCAATGAGTCTTGGTTCACTTGGTTTTCAAGTGTCCTGTCAATTTTGGTTAAATATTGATAACTTTGCTCAGCAGAATGCAGAATGTTCATTTTGTGGGTAGATAACAGGCAACTGGTGGAGTGAAGCTTTTTTATATACTGTGGAAGTGCAAAAGTCATATACTGTATTAAAATAACAAAACCCTATTATACAGAACCTTGTACAAAGAATACAAATTATAATAATATCCTATATTTAAAGTCATGGGGTTAAACAAAACATCTTGTTCTATAATAAACACATGAGTAAAATTGTCCCCAAAGTAACTGTCTTAAGATGCCTCTGAAACCTGAAATGCATTCAGTATACCTTAAGGAAACATAATTTACTTTCCTCTGAGAAATTTTGGAAAACCAAGTAAGACTGCATACATTATTTATCAGTACTACCTATGATAATTAAGCCGATAAGAGATAATATTTAGGTTAATTTTTAATTAGTGCTATTAAGTGCGTATATGTAAGATATTTATATTTCTCAAGCTTAAAATACTTTAAATCTAACTAAATTATTGTGTACCTCCACCCTATAAAAATATTTGCTATTTTGTTTAGAATGTAATATTTTAAATTTTTGAGGAAATAGCTGATTCATACGATTAGGGTTGATTTGGGCACTTTTTGAAGTGAAATTACATTTTATACAAGGGAATGGAAAATATTTTTAAAAACAATTCTTAAAACAATTTTTAAAAGCAATTTTTTAAAAAAATAGTGGAATTTAGAATAAAAGTAATTTTGTTGCATTATATCATTTTTTTTTAAAAAATATTGAACGGAAGTATATTTAAAAAATATTCTATGCTAGGAATTAGCAGAATAACAGTGAACAGGGCTGACCTAAGCTTCACAGAAATATGTCAAGGTGGAGAACAAAACATAAAACAAATATTTAATAAGAGTCTGTAGTAAGCAGTGCATTGGTTCTTTTGTGTATACAATACCATGTCCTCTAGGCCTATCCTATTGCAGACACTGCGGCAGTGTGTAGTTCCACAAAGGCTTTAAACAGAAGCTTTGTGTTTGTGCAATATGATTGCCTTACAGCCACAACTTGCTTGTCTTGTCATCATCTCAGGTACACAAACATACCTGGCATTCATATATGCAGGACTGAAAAGTTAAGGGAACTTAAGGCATAGGGAGCAATGTTGGGGTGACTGTTGGCCAATAAGAGATATGAACACTATAAATAAATACTTCCTTTTTCTCCATCCCCCACTCAGCTTCACTCCTGTTCTCTAGGATAACATTTGCAAATAGAATATTTACACACAGATCTTTACCAAAGCTGTTGCTTTTGGGTGAAACTCAGGGTAAGATAATGAGCGCCATAAATAGTTTTAAATATAAGATACTTTGAATGGGTTTGTGGAGCTAAATTACTCACCGGTCACATAGCAATAATAATTCTTGTCAGAAGAGATTATTCCTGGCAAAAAGTAATATGGATTAATTTTACGTACTTTTACTTTGTGGTTGATTGGGATGGGCACAGATGAAAGGTGAAGAGCTGCCTTTTTTAGTGGCTGTGGCACCTCACCAATATGTATAAATATGTATAAAGAGAATATATATAAGTATTGGAGGATAGCCTGGCTGTTGCTAGCTGATTTGAAAAACCTTCAAAAAAGAAATAACCACATGATGCCATGATACTAAGAAATGAATCATCATTCTAAAACAACCAGTCTAATAAAACAGTGGAATATGTTTACGGCTCAGCTAAAAACCAGCTTGAGGACGATACTTTGTGGAGTATGGGAGCTGCCCTTTGTAATGGAGAATATTTATTGAATCAATGGCCAATATTTGATGTTTTACTAAAGCGTTAGGCTGAAGAAGAAATAACATGAGAGGAAGCTCAGGAGATAGTTAGGGGACCAATGGTTCAGGGCTCTATGATAAAGAGTATATATGTAACTCATTAACATGCACCCACATACAGTTATAGATATAAATATCTGTGTACCATAATATAATTTAGAAAGAAATAGAGCATATGAATAGGAGGTATATTCTCAGAGGTTGTTGGAGAAAAACGACAAACAGGAGAGTAAGAAGTTTATGAAACCAATGAAATAAAATACAAAGAATACTTTCATAAGGTGAGGAATAAATTGTCCAAATCTGTGGTCTCTCAACCAATGAGCATAGTTTTGGTGCTATGGGCAAAAGCCCAAATCAAATAGAATAAAATGTTAATTTGTTCATTCAACAGATTATTTAGTGAGAAACTTCATGTGCCAGGCAGCCCTGTTTTAAGTTTCTGGAAATGACAGCAAACAACAACAAAGAGCTTTTCTTCATTAGGATAGATACAAAGAATACACATATTGAATACATTAGTCATTGAGTATGTTAGAAGGTTATATGCGCAATAGGCAAAAATTACTGGACCTAGGGAAGCAGACCAGGAATGTTAGAGGACCAGGTCGGCAGGCTGTTATTTTTCAGTGATGGCTAAGATAGAAATCATTATGAAGGAGGTATTTAAGATGAGATTCATTGAGAGAGAAAGGTTGTTAAATATACAGCTGAGGGACAAAGTTCCAACCAGAGAGAAGAGCCAGTGCCAAGTCCCCAGAATTGGACAGCATGTGGTGTTTCCTAGAAACATCAAGGCCATGTACCTGAATAGAACAAGTGAAGGAAGAGTAAAAGATAACAACAAATAATGAATAGGAAAGATCTCTAATAGATTAAGTAGATAGCTTACAAGAACAGATGAACATATAAGCAGAGATAGAAATCCTAAGAAAGAACTAAAAAGAAATGCTAGAGAATAAAAATTCTCTAACAAAACAGTGACTTTGATATGCTAATGAGTAGACTAGACATTGCAGAGGAAATAATCTCTGCACTTGAGGACATCTCAATAGCAAGTCCAAAACTGAAAAGCAAAGAGAACACAGACTGTAAAAACAAACAAAAAGCCCCAGAACAATATCCAAGGACTGTGGGATGACTATGAAAAGGTGTAACATATGTATAATAGGAATTCTATATGGAGAAGAAAGAAAAGAACAGAAAAAATATATGAAACTGTAATGGCTGAATTTCCCCAAGTTAATATTAGACACCAAACCACAGATCAGAAAACTCAAGATAACTGCCAACAAAAAAACAAAAAGAACTATTATTAGGTATATCATTTTATTTATTTTATAATGTTTTTATTATGTATTTATTTATTTAGAGAGAGAGAGACAGTGCGAGCAGATGAAGGACAGAGAGAGAGGAAGTCACAGACTCTGAAGCAGGCTCAAAGCTCTGATCTGTCAACACATAGTCTGACATGGTTCTGAACCTTGAGATCATGACCTGAGCTGAAGTCAGATGCTAAACTTACTGAGCACCTAGGTGCCCCAGGCATATAATTTTAAACAGAAAATCAGAGATAAGAAAAATCTTGAAAGAAACCAGAAGGAAAGAATACTTTACTTAGAGAGGCATGACAAAGATTACATCTGACTTTTCAGAAACCATCCAAGCAAGAAGAGTGGAATGAAATTTTTTATATATTGAAGGAAAATATCACTGACTAGAATTCTGTACCCTGCAAAATTATCCTTCAAAAGTGAAGTAGAAATAAAGACTTTCTCAGACTAACAAATAGTGTATGCTTCTATAAAATTGAAATGAAGATAGCAATGATATAAGGGATGGGAGGGAGGAATTTGAATTATTTGGTTATTATAAAGTACTCACACTACTTATTAGGTGGGATAGTACTCCTTGAAAGTGGACTTGAATGAGTTGTAAATACATATTGCAAAATCCAGGGCAACCCTTAAAAAAGTTTCAAAAAAATATACCTGACATCCTAAGAAAGAAGAGAGAATGAAATAATATAAAATGTTCAACTAATACCACAAAAGGCAGATAAAAAGTGGAAGACAAAAATAGGAACAAACAAGGGCAATAAATAGAAAGCAGTAATAAATATTATAGATATCAATCTGACTATGTCAGTAATCACTTTAAATACCAATGCACCAATTAAAAGATTGTGACACTGTATCAAAAAACAAGATATATATATATATAGATATATACATAGATATTACATAGATATAATTTCCAAGAAATACACATTAAATATATATACATATATATTAAAAATATAAATAAATATAAACACACATATATTACAAGTGAAAAAACTCTGAAGAAATAAGTGTAGATGCTAGAAAACTAGGAAAGAGAATAGAATTTACTGGTAGATTAGATATGGAGTTGAGACAAAAATGGGGGACAAAAATGGTATCAAGTGTTTTAGCCAATGGAGATAGAAGCTGCCATCTCAAAATGTGGAGGACTATAGCAGGGTAGGTTTCAAAACTGAAATCATTACTTTTTAAAATGTTAGGATTAAGTGTTCTGTTAGATATGCAAATAAAAATTGCAGAAATATGTGTGTGTGTGTGTGTGTGTGTGTGTGTCTGTGTGTCTGTGTGTGTGTGTATAACCGGCTTTGAAGGGAACGGATTTGAATAAGTTTAAAATAAAAGAAATAAAAGTTTCAAAAATTTAATCTTAATGTTATTTAAAACATAGAAGAAATTTATTAATGTAAATTGTTCATTAAATGGAACCAAAGATTTAGGGAGATTCAAGTTAGAGAGCAGGAATAAGTAATCAAAGTTGTGACTGCTGTACTTAAGATACATGATTCATGGGCAGTAATATCAACAACTCTATTTTATCTTCCGTCTATTGAAATATATTCAGTGAGATCGTTTTTATCTGCTCTTCAGTGAAAAGTTAGCCAAGTTTCATTACTTCCAATCACTCTTAAGAAAGGTAAATTCCTAAATTTTAAAAAAAGAATTTCAAACAGAATTTAGTATTTAGAATTTCTTTTTTTTTCTTTTTTTTTTTAAATATTTTATTTATTTCTAGGAGAGAGAGAGAGACAGCATGAGCAGGGGAGGGTCAGAGAGAGAGAGGGAGTCACAGACTGAAACAGGCTCCAGGCTCTGAGCTGGCAGTCAGCACAGAGCCCGACGCGGGGCTCGAACCCATGAACCGTGAGATCATGACCTAAGCGAAAGTTGGACGCTTAACCGACTAAGCCACCCAGGCGCCCCTAGTATTTAGAATTTCTAATCACAGCAAATAAAATTGTGAAGTTAACTTAATGCCAACTATTTTCCCCACCTTCATGTAGAGTTCTTTGAGGCATAGTTTAGGAAGGAAAGTCAAATATGGTTAGAAGTTCTTATGTGAAATTTCCAAGATGTCACTTTTCTCTGTGGACAAGGTTATGCTTATATGTAACTGTTTCTTTTCAGTAATCACCATCCCAAGTTAGTGTTCATTAGAGGAGAGCTTCCCTTTCACTCCTGGCTTTCTGTTGCTCTTCACAGTCACTCATAAGTGAAATTCCAATTTTTTTTTTTTTTTATGTAGTCCTTTCCTGTTAAATGTAAACTGGCCCCAGTAAGGATAATGTACTATGAGTTCTATATTTGAATCAGAAAAAACAAAACAAAACAAAACAAAAAACAAAAAACAAACAAACAAAAAAACACAACATGCTGAAAAGTTTGGTACCAATTTAAAAGGATGTACTATTATGTCTTAGGTATAGTAGAGACCCACCATTTTCGATTCTTCCTAAATAATTATCTACCTATTTACTCCTGGTGTCTGTTTCTTCTCATTGAAGAATTCCATCATCTTTTCTTTCTTCCTTGATGGAATAATACCTTTTTGCAACAGTATCTTTCTCCCAATAATCCCTTCACAATCCTTTTCCTGAATCTCCCCTTTAGCTGTACTTTATATTCTAGAATTGGGCAAATTTGTTCTATAGTTTTCTCGTTTCAGGCCTACCGTCTTATAGAAGAATGCCATATCTATGGAATCCAGGTGATTCAAATTAAACCTACCCACTTAACATTCTGTTACTTGTACACTTCCTGACAAGATGGAAGGCTGAAAGTATAATGGAAAATAATCTAACATAAATTGATATGGCAGTCAGCCAGAATGGTTTTAATTAGAAATAATATACCAAATTTACCAAGCATGAGCTGAGTCTTGTTGCAAACATGTTCTGAGTGAAGTTCATGAAAATTATTCTTAATTACATTTTTAAATTTTAGGAAATATCCCATTCAACATCACATGTTTTATTGGGCATATATTGATTATTTTAATTCAACTGGATGATTTTAATTTGCGAATTACAATGAGTGACACCATAATAAAGTGACCCTTTATTAACCAGACATGGGTTAGGCTCCATTATTCACATGGCTCCCACAACTTTTCTTTTCTTTTCTTTTCCTTTCTTTTCTTTTCTTTTCTTTTCTTTTCTTTTCTTTTCTTTTCTTTTCTTTTCTTTTCTCTTCTTTCTTTTCTCTTTTTTCTTCATTTCACTCAAAATATAAATGAATCAATTTTTAGAAGAACATGCTATGAAATTATATTTTAAATGTCAGAAAATAGTTTGACTAAAGTAGCAAGAAGTCACACTTCTAGAAAATCACCTTTCTTTTAGCTAAAACACAATTAAATAATGTAATTTATAGTTTTCATCTATACTTAAATAGTTTTTTTTTTTTCAGGAAGAATGAAATCTATATAGCACACAGAATTGGCGGGGTTTGTTGGAAGAGGGACCATCTCCACTATTATAAATAGAATAAAGAAAAATAAATAAATGCAAATACTGATTTTTGGCGAATTTACTGATTTTTCATCTAGTGGATTAGGGAAGCTTCATAAAAGAAGGTACCTCAATTGAATCTTGAAACCAGATGGAAAAGTAGTTGTCTGATTCAAAGCATGAACAGTAAATAATCCTACAGGAGGTGGGTAGTCAGATGTAGATATAGGAACAATAATCAGTTACTAGGTAAAGGGTCTTGTTTGAATCCTGGGGAGTCTTTTATTCTGAAGGCAATGGAGAATCATTAAACAATTTTTATCAAGGTGAAAATCCATGCTGGTAGTATGTATGTAAAGGATATGTTGAACAAAGAATCAGAAACAGGTATCCAGCTGAGGATGCTGTTGTAGTAGTTCACTTTATGGATAAGATGCTCTAATTCTCTGTGGTAAAAGGGTGAGAAGGAGGAGAGACATTAATGAATGCAAATTGGCTAGAAGTGGAAAATAATAAAATACAGAAGATGAGAAAGAGCCCAAAGTCAAGAACAAGATTCAGATTTTTTAAGCAGTTGTATATTTTGGTATCAACTAATATAAAAATGAAAAGGGAAGAATTGCAGTTTGAGAAGAAATAGAGAGATAGTAATGTTGAAGAAATAATTTAGTTTTGTAAATATTGACTTTGAGATGCCTACTGGATATTCAGGTGGAGATATAAGGTAGACAGTTGTGTATCAAAGTTTGAAGCTCAGGGGAAGGTGTGGGGAAGATAAACTGATTTTGTATTCATAAAGATAAAGTCTGTGTTAAAGTTTTGAGAATAGATTAGATTATCCAGATACAACCAGCCTTGTGCCACTGTTTTCTATAGGTCATATTATTTTTGCAAGCCACAGAAAATGAAAAAAAATAATTCTTTGTTCTCTTATTTGTGTACTTTATTGGATTTTCCTTTCAAATTAAAAATCAATTCTACTCTGCAATAAGCCAAACAACTTTCTAAAATTTCTTCTGGTTTTGATTATAAATAATTTCACTACTATGATTTTCTGAAATTTAGGATATGTTTTCATTGCCATCTACCTGTAGTATTATTTTTTGCATTTTGTTTTGCTATTCTTTTTCCTGTTTGCTCATTCAGGAATGAAAGAGATACATAGAAACATGATATTTTATAAAAGTACATGGCTTGCCTTTAGGCACATTTACTTTCTACATGACTTTTTATACATGATTCCTTCATGGATATTAAGTTGGAGGGTATTTAGACTGAGGTTCCTATGGGGAAAAGATTCTAAATTAAATATTTGCACACAGGATGTTTTGTGGGCGTTGTAGTTGGAACAAAGTATTTGTACATGAGGGAACCAGGACTGAGCAAAGTGTGAAGTTAAAATGTGATGCTAAAGTCTCACCTGATTCCAAGGGCTGAACTGTCCAAAATTGAGACAAGAGCTCTGGGCCTTTGCAGCCTAACACAAACCATTCTTTAAACACAAGTTGACCTGACAAAGGAAATTCCAGGAGGAAGATTCAACTCTGAGTTGTCAGCAGCTAATACTCAGCAGTTATGTGTAGCCTAGTATCATCAGACCTCTCACTTTGTGTCACTTTGATCTACATGTTTATAAGAGCAAGTTCCTTTAATCTGGTTCAGACTCTTCTGAATTCCATTTCATTTCGTCTCCTAGGAAAAAGTATAATATACAGGTTAATAGGACTATTTGCAATATCCTATTTCCCCACTGCAATTGGTTTCAAGGCCTTAAATGATACTAATTTTTTTTCCTTCTCCATATGTTTTCAAGATTCCCCTCATACTGGTTAACACCCCTGCTGATTTACATGGCTTAACTCCACAGGGTAACATTTTATTCCTCATTAAAGATCTTTCATTTTGTAGCTGATGCACTTATCCATTTACCATTAAAATTGGGCATGTAAAGTACCAAAAGAAGTGTCAGTGACTTAACTGAACGGCGAACATATTCTTTCTTGCTGTTGTTTTGTAGCAATAGCCTTACCATTCACTAATGGCCAATTATCTTATCAGTAAGTTAATTTATTCACTTGCAGGCCTTTGGGCACAAGGATGTGGGTGCTGTAAGTGGGTATTAGAATAAAGGAAAACAAGAGTATACTTGTTACATTCCTTGGTTTCCAGACCCAAATGTTCTACCTAATGAGGAAAAGCAGTATCTTATGGTTGGTAATTTATGGTAAAACACATATCCTGGAAGGTGTCCTATCTTCATAGTTCATCAACTCTAAGTTTGCACCTCTGCTGAACCTTTAAGAGGCCATGTCAGGTCAGTGGCTTCTGGGGTTTCAGTATTTGCTAGGGTAAGTGGGTCTCATCCTCATGTGCCCACTGGTATCTCTCTATTATAAATATTTCCTTTGTTTAGAAGCAATGATATCAGGGATCCACTGTGATTGGAATACTCTGAACTCTTGAGAATGTGAGGCTGATAAGCAGGAAAGGCAAAATCAAGAATATTCATAAGTTGCATGCAGATTGATTTTTAACCCTTCCAGGGCATAAGAGGTCTAATGTAGTAAACTTATCACCAAGTGACTGACTGGTCTCTAATTAAGAATACGTCATCAGCATGGAGAATCAAATGCTATTTTGAAGAATGTTCAGATGTTCAAGAATAAAGAATGCATTTGCTAAATTAATGAAAACGTATGTATTTGAGGTTATTCTCATCTCCAAAAAACACACCTATCATGGTACCTACATTTGGGATTAATACTTGGGTGAGTTTGTGGTAGTAAATTCTTATTTCTCAGGGAGATTTGTGTTTTTTAAGTGGCCAGAATAATGAATTAAATAGGAATGTAATTGGCATCACCACTCTGCATCTTTGTCCTTACAGGTGGCTCAAATCGCTACTGCTTTCTCCTGGATGTGATACTAATTTGAGCTTTTCTCTTGGCTGGTAGTCAGGGACAGATTCAGAGGTTTCTTTTTGGCCTTTTCCACCATGATAGCTCTTACTTCTCTGGCAAGTAAACTGATACTGTTTCTGTCAACAGCCTGTAAGGAACTGTATAGGATCTGAGCTTTCACCTTCCATAGAAGACAGGAGATTTCAGAGTTTGAGGAAAATAGCTGATTACACAACAGTAGAGCAAGCAGGATGAGTGTTATGTTTGCATGGCTTCCCTTGTTCTCCAAGTTTTAAAGGGGAGATGCAAAGTAGTCCAGATTGGTACAGCACACACAATGATTTGCTTTACAGCTGAGTGGGGCATAAGTTTTTGATAATGGGTAGTAAACACACATCTGCTTTGCCCTGGATGGAAGCATTTTATTTGTTATACTGGATGGTAAACAAGTCTATCTTTTGCTTCAGAGTATCTTATTCAGCCATGGTTATTTGCTATACACTTATCCTTAAAAAAGATAGCCCAGAACAAAAGCAGTCAATGTCTCTGCTCTTCAAAAATGCAGAAATGTGAGAGACAGGTGGAGAATAGTCTCTTAAAACTAGCAAGAAACAATAATATAATAATCTAATTGGAGATTGGAAAAATCCCCAATGGGTGGCTCCATAGACACAGTAGACCTACTAGTAACCAGTCCTAGGCCAGAATTTCATTTTGGGTCTGGTTATGTGCTATGATTTTCAGAAGTGGCTGTGATCATGCTTTCAGTCTTCAAATATTAATGTCAAGCTAGACTCTGTTTAAAAGACCTCAGAGTACCTGAATATTTTCTTTTTCCTAGTGTACAGATACCTGAGTAAACTGCAACAGATATTTTGGGGGAAATCTGGAGGTGTTCATTAATCTATATGGTGTTACTTTGGCCTTACAGTGACCTTCTACCCTAGATGTTTCTGAAATCTTATATTTTTCAGATGAGTAGGTCACTGTAACTTTTTGTTGACCAAGCTTTTCTCAACTACCTGATCATCCATCTGTTATTTCTTTTTATTTATTATTATCATTATTATTTCTTTTTATTTAAATTAAGCAGTAATTTTGTTGGCTACTGATTTACCTTGTACTAAGCAACACTAAGTGTTAATAATTTCTCTATTGGTTTCTTTGAATCCATTCCCCCAAGTCTCCATGGTGGCCTTATTACTAATTATGATAATTGCACCTGGACTCTGATGTTTAAATGCTGCCACACAGCTTTGATAACTTTAAGATCCTGTTGCTCTTAACTAGTAAGCAGACTAGTTCTGTAATAACATGCATTATTATCAATCCTGCCTTGTAGTAAGCAGTCATCACTGAGCTTAACCATGCTCTTCCCCCTTTGTCAGAAAATTCCTTAATGCTTTGATAAGCGCTGTGTCTTTTGGGTTTTCCCACAAAAAATAGTCTGATAATGGACTTTCTATGTTGCATAATATATCTACTGTAGCATGAGAGTCTCTGTAAATTTGATCCATTTCTCCACTGTCTTCTATTTTGGAATTTACATCACTTAAAGTAACCCATTGCTTTTTCCAAACTTCGAAGTCCCATATATTCTCTGAATCTTTACCAGAGTGATAAAACATAATATGTGATATTGTCCCATATTGATAAACCTTCCTATATCCAACTTTATATTTTAATCCCCTTGATAATCACCTTGAGACTTCATTTCTGTACACGTTTTCCTGACTCCAACTGATACATGTCGGCTTGTTAGGAAACTTGTTTGATATTTGATTTGTTCCTTCCTCAACAGAACCAGCACTTCTCCATCCTGTCTGAGATGGTTATTTTCTTATGACCAGAAAGGAAAATGGGAATACATTACAAGGAAGTTCATGTTTCTTTTCAGAGTAGATGACTCTGCATCATGTTGTAGCAAAGTCTAGTCATGGGTCTAGTATTTAACAAGGAAGAGTGAGCTACTTTAGCACTTCAAGGGGATTCAGAAAAGTGTGAGTTTCAATGATTTTCAAATAAACTCATTCTAGTTCTCAGGGTCCCATTTCTTTATAATCAGGACCCTGATCTTATTGAAAGAGACTTGATTAGGTTGAGAACTCAAACATTACTGGATCTCTTCTGCTTCGTTGTTTATGATCTAAGTCCAATGTTTATGTTTTCTAGCTCCTCAAATGTAGGAGAGGAGATTAGCTTTATAGGCTGTCAAGGAGTCACATTGATTTTCACACTACACATTGTCAACCTTTATATTGACTTTCCATTGTACATGGAGAGCATCCAACAATGCTATAATATTCTGTAGTCATTATAATTACTAATCCCCTCTACCTTTCAAATGCATAAAAGATGGCACCAGTCAGTTCATTCCCATCTCTAGGTATCCCATTCAAGTTCAACAGCAGTGAAAGTTATAGCAATAGTTTTACTATATAATTTCAAGGGCTATCATAACTCCACGTACTATCAGTGATTGAGTACTCAGAGTCAGAATTCTGGCAAGTGATCCAGCCACAGAATCTTCCACTTAAAATTTGCTTTCTGGAACCATTCTGGGACCAGTTGTCTTAGGTTGGTTTCTATAGCAACAGATACTGAGCTGGATAATGCATGCAGGAGGTTTACTGGGCAGTACATTCAGGAAAGACACCTCTAAGAAAGTGAGTGAAGCAGGATTGAGCAGAGGGTAGGGGTTGGGGGTTGAGTAGGAATTGAGTTGCAACAGGATCCTCAGCTTCTTCTAGAGCAAAATGGACCTGAGACAACCCTTCAGAATTGTTCTGAATTGGGGCAAGGGGGCTAAAGCTTTGACCACCCATATAAAATGGTTTTTAGATGCAGACTATCCCTAACAGGGGGTCATAATTTTGGCTGAGACAATGCCTTTTATGTAAGGGCAATTTCCAGGAAGGAACTCAATTCTGAGCCTTCAGCAGCCATTATTTCCTGCTGTTAAGGGAATGCATGTCTCCTCTCCTGAGGGAGGAATCTTAGTGGCAAATCACAGTATCAAGGAAGGGCAAGTTAATTAATAAGTATTGTACGGTGGCTGAAAATCTGTCTTTAGAATTTATTCAATTAATATTAAAGATGGTGGTATATTGTGCTATTAAGAATGTGGATTTTAGAAATACATAAAATACCAAGGTGAAACTCCAGGGCAGGGCCAAATTTGGAAGTCAAATGTGATAACTGTAGCATAAAAAATAGAGTTCCAGTTAAATTCATAAGATGAAGTTAATTATCCAATCGCCAACTATTTTTCCTCCATTAACGTGAATTAAAAGGACCTTCATTATATCCTGTATCAGGTTATAATTATTCAGGTTAAGATTACCTTTAAGAGAATGTTTTTAATGTCCTTAGAAATCACCGGGGCGCCTGGGTGGCTTAGTCGGTTAAGCATCCAACTTTCTCTTAGGTCATGATCTCACGGTTCGTGGGTTCGAGCCCCGCGTCGGGCTCTGTGCTGACTGCCAGCTCAGAGCCTGGAGCCTGTTTCAGTCTGTGACTCCCTCTCTCTCCGGCCCTCCCCTGCTCACGGTGTCTCTCTCTCTCCTAGAAATAAATAAATAAAAAAAAAAAAATTAAAAAAAATTAAAAAAAAAAAAAAAAAGAATGTGGATTCTAGGAGCACCTGGGTGGCTTAGTCGGTTAAGCGTCCAACTTTCGCTTAGGTCATGATCTCGCGGTTCGTGGGTTCGAGCCCCACGTCGGGCTCTGTGTTGACTGCCAGCTCAGAGCCTGGAGCCTGTTTCAGTCTGTGACTCCCTCTCTCTCTGGCCCTTCCCTGCTCACGGTGTCTCTCTCTCTCTCTCCTAGAAATAAATAAAAAAAAAAAAATTAAAAAAAAAAATAATGTGTATTCTAGGAGCACCTGGGTGGCTTAGTCAGTTAAGCGTCCGACTCTCGCTTAGGTCATGATCTCGCGGTTTGTGGGTTCGAGCCCCGCGTCGGGCTCTGTGCTGACTGCCAGCTCAGAGCCTGGAGCCTGTTTCAAAATCTGTATCTCCCTCTCTCTGACCCTCCCCTGTTCACGCTGTCTCTCTCTATCCTAGAAATTAAAAAAAAAAAAAAAAAAAAAAAAAGAATGTGGATTCTAGAGCAACTAAATAATTTTTGACCTTGGATGAATTATTTAGTTTCTTTAAAAGTTTTCTCACTATAAAACAGTGGCAATGAGAGTACTTTTAAAGATGAATAGTTTTGTGGATTGACTAAATGGTGCCAGTAAAATGGTTATTGGTGTACTTAGTATATTGTTTAGTATATAGTAAATGTTCAATATACAATAACTATTTTAGGTTTAGGTTTATTGTTATTCCACTATACCTAAGTAGGGATTTTACCCAACTTCTTGCCCACTTCTCTAATGCTTTGAGATGATGGCAAATATATTTTGAAAAGCATATAGCAAACAAAAACTCCCTGAATTTCCTAGCATTAACTGCTGCCAACATCTTTATATTTCCTGCCCTTGGTAACTAGAGTCCTATTATTTTCCAAAAAGAAGCTCAAATATCAATATTATGTTAAAACTTGAGACATGCAGTTAGGCTTTACTTGAATCACTGGTTATAATAACTTAGTATTTCACTAACAAGAAAATCTGTCAGCCTATGGAAGTGGTAGAACAATTTCCAAGGCAAGATAACAGAAACTGCTAGGGCAGATAGAGTTGAAAAGTTGAGATTGGGATCACGTATACTTATGTTTTCCTAAGAAAAGACTAATGAAGAGGGAGAGAAAGAGACGAAGCAGAAAAAGAAGAGAGAAAAGAGGAAGGAAAAGGAGAGAGAAAAAGGAGGCAGGAAGAAAGGGGGAAAAGCAATATTATGAGAGTATCAGTGGTCTAAACTATACAGAGGAAGTGTCTGGATTTTTTTCCTAAATATTAAGTCACAGAAGGCCTACAGTTTTTATCAAAACATTCTATTATTTATCTTTGAAGAAATTGAGAATGCCCTCCTTATACTTCATCTGAAATATTTCCTCTGCTAAATTTTAATTTTCTCATTCAGTGTTCTTTATTTCATTTTTGAAAGAGAGGAAGAAGAGGAGGAAGTGAGGGAGAGTGGAGTGAGGAAGATAAAAGTGAGGGCAAGAAAGATCCTAACTTCTTACCTTGAAAGTCAGCTTCTCTCTTTTCTTAGTGTCTTTAGCAAAGATTATCTAATATCTAGTGGTATTGTTAGAGACAGAGATTCACCAGGCACTTTCCACAGTCACTGGTGAATGGCAGTAGGTCTTTGGGTCCTGCAGAGAAGAACTCTATTATTGCCATCTTCTTCAGATGACTATCCTATTTGGCAAATGTTCTGCATGGCTGCTACTGAGCTTCCATCTGTCATAGCTCAGTGGAACATCTTGGACCAGAACTTTGAAAGGGCAATTGCTCCACTGTCTACTGGACTTAAAGAATAAAGAAAAAGGAGATAGCACTGTGGGTATTTACATTAAATAAAAAGAGAGGCTTATATTATTGAGATGTCTTATATGCCAAACACTCTACATATGCTTCCTTATTTTAAGCCAAACACTCTAAAATGCTTCCTTTTTAAGTAACATAAAAATCCTATAATAGAGCCAATAATTGGTAAAGGAAACCATGCTCATAAATTAATGAAATTCAACACATAATTCAAATACAAGTCTGTATTTTTTTAGGAATTCTAGATTTTATTTTATTTATTTTATTTATTTTATTTTATTATTTTTTACAAATACTTTATTGTTAAGTTGGTTTCCATATAACACCCAGTGCTCATCCTCACAAGTGCCCTCCTCCATGCCCATCACTCCCCCTCCCCCCCACCCCCATAAGTTCTCAGTTTGTTCTCAGCATTCAAGAGTCTCTCATGGTTTGCCTCCCTCCCTCTCCCCCACTATTTTCCCCCTTCTTCTCCCCCACGGTTCTCCGTTAAGTTCCTCCTAATCCTCCTATATGTGCAAACATATGGTATCTGTTCTTCTCTGCCTGACTTATTTCGCTCAGCATAATACCCTCAATGTCCATCCACATTGCTACACATGGCCGGATTTCATTCTTTCTCATTGCCGTATAGTATTCCATCGTATAGATAAATCACATCTTCTTGATCCATTTGTCCGTTAATGGACACTTAGGCTCTTTCCATGTTTTGGCTATTGTTGAGAGTGCTATGAACATTGGGGTCCATGTGTTCCTATGCATCAGCATTCCTATGTCCCTTGGGTAAATTCCTAGCAGTGCTATTGCTGGGTCATAGGGGAGTTCTATTGTTAATTTTTTGAGGAACCTCCACACCGTTTTCCAGAGGGACTGCACTCCATACCCAAAAAACAAACAATCCAGTGAAGAAATGGGCAAAGGATGTGAAGTCTCTTGGTTTTAAACACTTGACTATTTGTCTTGACTGTAATTTTTCAAATACTTAGAACTAACTGTAAGTTTTAGGAGATATAAAGAAGATTCTTTATTTAAAAACATGCATTCTGTATTCTATGTGTCTTCTTTGAAACTATGTTTTGAGTCTGTGTCTACTCTTGAACCCCCTTTATACTATTTCAGTAAGTGGTTAAGTGGTCTGATCTCATTTAAAAACATAGATTTTCTTGTGTTTTTTCCTGATTTTATTTTCTCCCTATCATTCTTATCTCATATAGGAAAATGCACAACATTTCTTCACACAATTGAAAGCTCTCAGGATTGAACTCCATTCTATCCTTATAATTTTTCTTTCATCATTATAAATTAGTATCTTATCCATCTACATGGATATATCTACATGGATGTATTAGCAATGGTTGTCTGCCCTCATGTTTCATGATATGTATACTTTACACTGGTTTTCTCCCATTTTTGTATTCCTTTCCTTTCTCCCTCAAAGTGCATTTTCATCTACCTGATGAATTATTATTTATCATACAGGACTTGGGATGGTTATTCCATGACATTATCCTGTTTTGATCCCAAGGACAATATTGTTATTAGTTGTTTGTTGTTTTCCTTATTATCCCAAGTATGTCCTTTTAAAAGAGCATATCACATTTCTTTGTGTGTTTTTATGTCTCTCCCGTTAGACTAAAACCCTTAACAGAAAGTACTGTATCACAGTGGTTGCAATCCCACAGCCTTGTTATATACAAATTAGATAAAAGTTTTTTTTTTCAGTTATTATCAAGGGAATCAGTTATAATAAAGGGAATACTTCATTTCCAACATTTTAAATACTACTTTGTAAAGCTCTGTACTGCACTTATTCTTAAATTAAAAAATAAGGCTTATTAACAGTTTTTATATTCTTGATAAAGTAATATAATTCTTGGAGAAATAAAATAATGAGATTTTATTTTGTAAATTTTTAATGTTGTATATGAAACTTTTGAGATATATAGTTCTGCTTTCCTAAAAATCATAAACTGATGTTTAGCATAACATTACAAACTCTTTCATAGATACCTACAATTTTCAAAATACTTTTCAAATTTTAAATGACCATAAAATGGAAAATCTGATGTTACTTTTTAAAAAAGCTTTTTCTAACTGCCGTTGTATTTGCTTCTTGAAAGTTCTGGGTAGACTGTCTCATTATTGCTATATAAATTAATTCATCAGTGAAGTGTTTGCAAATGAAATGCAGAACTGATAAATGACACAAGGTGCAGGATTTGTAGAACATAAGTAGCAAAGCATAAAACTTGTAAAAATGGTTTTGTAGGGAAAATCGACTCCATATTCCATTTTACCCAAATCTCTATTTAGCAAGATTTTCTTTTATTACCATGCAATTCAACAAGCATGAGTAATTTCCACATCAATTCTTTTATCCAGTGGCAACATAAACACTCACACTTTCTGAAATAAAGGTGTTGGAGTATTATAGTTACTCCGTTCAGGCAGCTATCTTTAAGGTTGTGTCAGCATTTCTATTATATACCCAGTTTCCTGAAGTTTATAACTTGCAGTAAAAACTAACCCTTGGGTTGAATCTTTACTTACAGAGGTATTTTTCAGTGCAACTTATGGAGATATAGCTGCAAGACACCCCATTTCTGTTAATAGAAGCCAGGTTATGAATCCCTTCCTGGCACATTGAACAGATTTATCCTGTAACTTCCCTACTGGGAGAAAATTATTTTTTATCAAAATGAGAGAAATATTTCGGTTTGATTTCAGTAAAGTTATGAAGTGCAATACCTATCCCATGTAGGTATGAATTTTCAATAGCTTTTCTACACTTATGGCAAAACACCTTTTTTCCTCTCCTAAAAGTGACCTTGGCAAAATACAAGTTAGTTAAAAATAAATAAGCTAGTTATACTCAGGTATAGTTAAAAATAAGGTTATATTTTTTTCTCCCAAACATATTCAAGTGTTTTTTTTTCCTTGAACATGTCACATAAAGCCTGAAAAATTTTAAGTATGTTTTGCAAAATAAAGTAAAATTAGTTATTCATTATGAATAAATCACAGCTCTACCTAACATAATACATATGAATTCCATATGCATCCCACAGTTACTTGCTGGTAATTATTTTTAATAAATAAACATAATAAATACAAAATTCTGATGTTTTATAAAAACCTTTTAAAAGGATATATCAAAAAACAAGTTTCTGAGGAAATTAGATAATTTTATGTTACCATTATATAAACAAATTATACCAAGTTGGAGTTTTAAAAATATGATTTAGTTTTTCTACATTTTTACACATACACACTTTGGGGTTATTTTTCAGTTTATAAACCTCACAAATTCAATAAGACTCAGATAACACATGTTTTGAAAAAAATAAAAGGGAGGTGTTAAAATCAGTTAAATCAATGATGCTTAAATTAAAGATAGGCTATAGGAATAAATTGTAATGGACCAAATCTCCATCAGTTCCAACTCCTACCATAAACACTCATAAAATATAATATAACTGACAAATAATTCGTAATAAGTATATTAACAGTAAATAAATAAGTGGAGTATGAATGAAATTGTCACATCCGCTTTAATAGTGTTTGACAATAATACTTTGTGTGTTAAATATTAATTTCAATATTGTAATTAAACAACTTTTGTGTTTAAGTATCATGTCTAAAGAAATTAAATTATCTCTATTTAGCTATATTTTTAACTAGAAGAATTCTCTACCAAAGAATCTACCTTCTGTCCATTTAAAATTTAAACATTCCAAATGCAGGGTATATTTAAGAGATTTTCTTTGAATGATGTTGGATATTTTGATTTCTATATAAATATTACATACATATATAATTCTTAAAAATTAAAAGCTTAATGAAAACATGATTTAAATTTAGTTTTGACCTATTCATTGATTGGTATATAAAACACTTTTTAAAAGAACGAGTAGTTTACTTAATATGATTAAGGAATTACTGTTTAATCTTAAATTTAAAAAAAGATAAGAGTTTACCCAAAAGTGACACATATTTAACATACCCCTTCTAAGCAAATTAAGTATTTCATAATTCTGGATAAAAGAGAATAATGATTTCCAAACCACAGAGATTTAACTTAGTTCTGTGCCCAAACAAGGTATCTTCCTTTGTTTGCAAATTTCAAACTAATGCTTGTTCCAGTTTCTCATCACAATTTTTTTTTTTTTATTAGTTTGGGTTTGGGGCAGTTTCCACTGTGAATAATACGTTCAACAAAACGTAATATAAATAAGAGAAATGTTATGTTGTATGTATATATGTATGTATGTATTCATTTATATTTTATTTATTTTCGAGAAGTGAGTGTACCAAGTGAGTAAGGGGTAGAGAGAGTGAGGGAGAGAGAAGCAAGGCTCACCCGAAGTTCACCCAAAGCAGGACTCATGCTCACCCTAAAGCAAGGATCAAGCTCACCAGAAGCAGGCCTTGAGCTCACCTGAATCAGGGCAAGACTTGAGCTCATGAACTGATAGATTATGACCTGAGCCAAAGTCAGACGCTCAGCCAGCTGAGCCACCTAGGTGCCCCTAAATAAGAGAAATTTTAAATATGTAACATCACTAGATGCCACAGTGAACTATCAGAACTTATATGTCAGGCACGTGGTTCATTTCAGATTTTCAAACTAAATAAGAACTATATTCCAGAACTATTTAGTTATAATAGGCAGGTAACAGTAGAGGATAGAATACAGCTTTGAAAATGTTACATCTGTCTTGCTCAAAGTAAAATAATAATGCTGAGTAACTCTCAATACCAGTTTTGATAGCAGATAAATCAGCCTGTCAAATTTCTTCAAAATGTTTTTGATGTAATTTGTTTAATATCCTTAAGGACCTACTAAAAATTCCTTAAAATCTTCTCAAAATAACTTTCAATATTGCATTGAGGTAGCTTTGTAATATGTCAAATGGACTAGAGCAACACAATTTGTAATAATTATCTTCCTAGTATATTTCTGGTTAGAGGGTGCTACAGGAATATTTTGTATGAGATTTGGAGAGCAAAAGGAATTATCAGCCATATTGTGTGAGCTATTCACAAATGACATATTTGACAAAAAGTTATTAGCATCCAAAATGCACCAAGAACTCACACAACTCACTATCACAAAACAATGGTTTTTTCTTCTTTCAAGTTTATATATATATATATATTCTAGCTAGTTAACATATAGTGTAATATTAGTTGTAGGACTAGAATTTAGTGATTCAATACTTATATACAACACCTGGTGCTCATCACAACTTACCTTCTTATTGCCCATAATCCATTTAACCCATCTCCCTGCCTTCCTTCTTTCCAGCAACCTTCAGTTTATTCTCTGTATGAAAACTCTGTTTTATGGTTTGTCTCTCTGTTTTTTTTCTTCCTCTATGTTCATCTGTTTTTCCTTAAAGGAATTTTTTTTTTAATTTTTAATGTTTTATTTATTTATTTATTTATTTATTTATTTTTGAGAGAGAGTGTGAGCAGGGGAGGGTCAGAGAGAGAGGGAGATACAAAATCTGAAGACAGGCTCCAGATTCTGAGCTAGCTGTCAGCACAGAGCCCAATGCGGGGCTAGAACTCACAAACCATGAGATCATGTACTGAGCTGAAGTTGGACGCTTAACTGACAAAGACACACAGGTGCCTCTGTTTTTCCTTAAATTCCACATATGAGTGAAATTGTATGTTGTTTGTCTTTCTCTGATTTATTTCACTTAGCATAATACACTTTAGCTCTATGTCATTGCACATATCAAGATTTCATTCTTTCTTATGGCTGTGTGATATTCCGTTGCATATATATACACCACAGCTTCTCTTTAAGTTTATTTATTTATTTTGAGAAAGAGAGAGAAAGGGAAAACATTAGTCAGGGAGGGGAAGAGACAGAGGGAGAGAGAGAGAATCCTAAGTAGGCTCAGTGCTGTTAGCACAAAGCTTGATGCAGGGCTTGATGCCATGAACCATGATATCATGACCTGAACCAGGAGTTGGATGCTTAACTGTCTGAGCCACCCAGGTGCCCCCACTTTATCCATTTATCGATCAGTAGGTATTTGAACTCTTCCATAATTTGGCTATTGTAGATAATGCTGCCTTAAATATCAGGGTGCAGGTGTCCCTTGAGTCAATAATTTTGTAGCAAATACCTAGAAGTGCATTCCTGGATGATAGGATAGTTCTATTTTTAACTTTTTGAGTAACTACCATGCTGTTTTCCAGACTGGCTGCACCAGTTTGCAATCCCACCAGCAATGCAAAAGTGATCCCCTTTCTCCACATGCTCACCAGGATCTGTTGTTTCCTGCATTATTAATTATAGCCATTCTGACAGATAAGAGGTAATATCTCATTGTAGTTTTGATTTGTATTTCCCTTATAATGAGTGATGCTGACCATCATTTCATGTATATCTGTTAACCATCTGGATGTCTAAAAATGTCTTTTCATGTTTTCTGCCTCTTTCTTAACTGGATTATTTGTTTTGGGAATGTTTGAGTTTGATGAATTATTTATGGATTTTGGACACCAATCTTTTGTCAGACATCACCTGCAAATGTATCCTTCCATTCCAAAGGCTGCCTTTTAGTTTTGTGATTGTTTCCTTTGCTGTGTAGAAGCTTTTAATCTTGATGACCATATTGTTTTTATACTTAGAAAGTTGCTATAAGGTTGCTAGGTGCATTTACAGATTACACGTATTGTAAATTAACTTCCAGTTTATTTCAGTGGCACAATTGGACCTCTAGCTGCTTCACTTCTGCCTAGAACTTCCTTTAGGTTCTGTGATTCCTGGGCCAGTTCATGTGTTTAGCTCTTTGAGGAAGGGCTCCAGGTTCTCCACAATACAACTTTGGAGACAGTGAGAGAACAACATGAATATGAGTCTGTCACTGTGGATTCATGCTTCTCCATATTATGTCCATCTTTGCTCTTCATCTGCCTACCTTGCAGACATAAAAGCCCCCAACATCAGACACAAAGATGATAGCTAGAGAGACACTGGTAAATAAATGTATGTGTGTGTGTGTGTGTGTGTGTGTGTGTGTGTGTGTGTGTGTGTGTGTGTTCTGGAGAGAAATTATAATCTTTCCTTGATTGAATCCTGATTGATATAATTTCATATACCAGTTACAACAGGGTACTATCCAAGAGACTTTTACTAAAGTCTATATGTTATGTTCTTTTGTAGAGTTAAATGATAACATTTATTCTTAAAGTGGTGAGTTTTCAAAATTGTACGTACCAATATATGAATTCAGCAGTGTGTCAGGATGTAATATTGATAAGGAAAAATAAATTCCGTTACTGTACATTTGTTGTGAACATCTGACATTGAAATTAAGAAACTAATCCTTTTGACAATAACAGCAAAAAGCATAAACACGGGCATAAATTTAACAAAAGAACTACACACCTTGTACACTGATATCTATGAAATGTTATTGAAAGAAGTAAAAGACCTAAATAAATGGAAATCTATCTCATAATAGTTGTTTGGAAGTTTCATCAGTGCTAAGAAAGCAGTACTCCTCAAAGTAATCTTGGAATTCAATGTAATTCCTATCAAATTTAGCAGCATTTTTCTCACAGAGATTGGCAAGGTGACCCTAAAATTTATATGAAAATACAAAGTACCAAGAAAGTACAAAAGAATTTTCAAAAAGAACAAAGTTTAGTAGCTTACAATAACAATTTAAAAATTTACTACGAATCTTTAGTAATCAAGGCAGTATAATATAATAAGGATGGACATACAGATTAACAGAAATAAAACTAAAATCCAGAAATAATCTTTACCTTTAGTGTCAATTAATTTTTAACATGGCTGCCAATAAAATTCAATGCAGAATTTATAGTATATGGTTCTCAAAACAACTGGATATCAAAATGCAAGTAATAAATTTGGGGCCCTAGTTCATACCACACATAAAAGTTAAAATGGATACTCTCCTTGAATGTAAGAATCAAAACTATACAAACCCTAGAATAAAGTAAAGGATCTGTATAACATCGGTTTAAATAACATTTTCTTAGGACACCAAAAACACAAACAACAAAGAAAATAATAGATAAATTAATTTCATCAAAACTAAAAATTTTGTGGTTCAAAAGACGTCATCCATAACATGGAAAAATAACTCTTGGAATAGAGAACATATTTACATATTTTCAGTGTGTATGTAAAATGTTTGAAAATCATAGAACCAGCAGTTTGAAAAATGCTGATGGCAGACAGGAGGGAGAATGATTTGCTCATCTCAGAATGCAGCCTGTAGAGGCAGGGATCTTGGGGAGATCCCTCCAGGATCTAAGGACTTGAGAGGTACCAAATAAAATGAATCGGTAGGCATTCACTCTTAATCCATATTCTCAAAGAATTTATGTTGGCTTATTATACATTTCTTAAATGATTAGAAAAATTCATCAGTAAAGCCATCTGGTTCTGGAAATGTCTTTGTTGGAAAGCCATTTGTTAGAAATTCAATACCTTAAAAGATATATGATGTTTAGGTTATTGAATTTGTTTTGAAGTAAGTTTTAGTAGTTTTAAGGTTTTTTTTTGGTCCCTCCTCATCAGGAAAATACAAATCAAAACCATACTGAGATACTACCTCACACCAGTGAGAGTGGCTAAAATGAGCAAATCAGAGAACTCTAGATGCTGGCGAGGATGTGGAGAAACGGGCACCCTCCTACACTGTTGGTGGGAATGTAAACTGGTGCAGCCCCTCTGGAAAACAGTGTGGAGGTTCCTCAGGAAACTAACAATAGAACTCCCCTATGACCCAGCAATAGCACTGCTAGGAATTTACCTAAGGGATACAGAAATGCTGATGCATAGGAGCACATGACCCCAATGTTCATAGCAGCACTCTCCACAATAGCTAAAACATGGAAAGAGCCTAAGTGTCCATCAACAGATGAATGGATCAAGAAGATGTGGTTTATCTATGATGGAATACTACATGGCAATGAGAAACAATGAAATCTGGCCATGTGTAGCAACATGGATGGACCTTGAGGGTGTTATGCTGAGCGAAATAAGTCAGGCAGAGAAGGAGAATTATCCTATGTTTGCACGTATAGGAGGATTAGGAGTAACTTAACTGAGGACCAAGGGGGAGAAGAAGGGGGGAAATGGTGGAGGAAAGGGAGAGAGGCAAACCATGCAAGTCTCTCGAATGCTGACAAAAGCCGAGGACTGATGGATATGGGGGGGGGGGAGGGGTGGGCATGGAGGAGGGCACTTGTGGGGATGAGCACTGGGTGTTATGTGGAAACTAATTTGACAATAAACTATTTGTAAATAAATAAATATTTTAAAAATTTTAATAAATAAAAATAAAAATCCAGCTTAAGTTTTTTTTGGAATAAGCTTTAGTGGTTTGTGTTTTCACATGAATTTGCCTATTTCATACAAACTATTGCATTTATGATTATAGGATTGTTTGAATCTTTCTTTTTTTTTTTAAATTTTTTTTAATGTTTTTTTATTTATTTTTAGGAGAGAGAGAGACAGCATGAGCAGGGGAGGGTCAGAGAGAGAGGGAGTCACAGGCTGAAACAGGCTCCAGGCTCTGAGCTGGCAGTCAGCACAGAGCCCGACGCGGGGCTCGAACCCACGACCGCGAGATCATGACCCAAGCGAAAGTCGGATGCTCAACCAACTAAGCCACCCAGGCGCCCCTGTTTGAATCTTTCTATTAATAATCTTTTAATATCTGAAAGTTCTATAGCAATGCCACCTCTTTTATTTTGTTGCATGTAGGGCAGGGAGGGTCAGAGAACTTATGACCAGTGCCTTTGAAGGCCATGGATGTGTTAGCTTGTGAAAGGTGGGAAACATTCTGATTGGATAATTTTAGTATAACTGGATCAACGTGGAAAGGAAGTGAGGGATAAAGTGAGGAATTCATGATGAAGCTTATAATTTGAACACACATGTTAGGGATAGGTTCTCAGTAATGAATAATAACTAGATAAAAGTTCAAAACAGATTGGAGGGATACAGGCACTCAGGGAGCCTTTGAGGCAGTTTTATTTTATAATAGGATAGACAGTCATCCAGTATCATCACAAGCAGTGTATGACAAAAACATTTGTAAGTACGGATATATGAGGAATAACCAACTAATAGAAGCCAGCTTGAATTTAATTAAACAAATAGACAAAGTCTGTAGGCAAAGTCAAAACTTTATGAAAAATAAGAAAAGTATAAATGGAACAATTTGTGCAACATTGGGTTCCATGTCTCTCATATCTGCTGAAGCAACAGTTACCTGTTGATTTACCCTTAATCCTAATTCCTGCTAACTGTGGCCACCTTAACATAATATAATTGGCTATGTAACTTGTTTTTCTTCTTTTCTTTTTTTTAGGGGTGGGGGGTTATTTCTATAGTTTTTCTTTTCTTTTTTCCATAAGCTTCACTTTGGTAACAATACCTTAAACTTTTTTACTGGAGTTTTTCTAGCTCCAAAGACTTAGAATCAGATGATTTATCATTTGATCACTACCTCAAAGATATATTCTCTTATGGACTTCCGTCTTCAATTCTTACTTATTCTCCTAGCTTTCTGGTTTCACTTTAAGCACATTTTATTTCCTTAGCTTTCTTTTCTGCCACTGTAAATGCCTTGTTAATACCCTTCACATAGTGAATCTAACCATCTGTATTCTCTGCTCCTGCCCCCAAAACACTTGGAACATGTTGGAGAAAATTACAAAACTGATCTGATTAGCTCCAAATCATATTTATTTATTCAAACTCGAAACTTCTGGGAACTTAAACACTACTCATCAGTTGTATCACTTACCCCAACTTAGTCTTCTTTCACTGCAGTGCTTGCTGTGAAATGCTTTATCCTCATTTCCTGTAAACTAACTGCCAACATTTTAACTGGTAGTTTGCTTCCTAATGAACATAGGAAATAAAAGCACTCAAGCCTGAGTATTCTTAATACCTCCACTATGCCCTGCTTGAATATTCAATCCCCAGTTATCCACCATCCCCAATTCCTTTCCTACAGGTTTTCATTTCATCCCTAAATCCCTTTAGTTCCCCCATGTTTTCCTTGTGGTTTTAGTTTTCCTCATTTTTAAACATCATAAAGGAATAGTCCATGCTAACAGCAAGTATTTTTTAACTTGTTTCTTCCTCAGCCTATGAAAAACTGATTAAAAAAAAAAACAATTAAATGCTATTGAAAGTATTCCTAGAAGTCATCGACAATCTACTCCATCTAATATTAATTTGATAGCCCTGGATTTGATGTATATAGAAATGTAATACTTTATTTTTCTTATAATTGAAATTCAACATTTTTATGCCACCTTTTGAACCATAATGATTATAATCTTATAATCTGAACAACTAATCTTGATAGATTTTGTTTTATCTTACAAAAGAAAATAAATTTCACACCCTGTCCAACTATATCTGTAGTCAGATTTCTTATACTACACTGTGTTACCTTTACTCTCTCTGTCCTCTGGCTGTTCCTTTGTAACAACTGAAACAAGAAGGCAGAGCACTGCCTCTTTAGACTTCAGCTGGAAATGTGCACCTTTGGATGACTTCTATTTTTTTGCTGCTCTGTGTTTGTCTATGAATGACCAAGAAATGTCAGGGGGTATCAATTTTGGGGTAACAAGTATTTTTTATGCATAGGCAAGTTCACAAACACAAAAGTGAATAGTGAGGAACTACTGTGTGTCTTTTATCAAATATGTGTATAATTGTTCTTATATGTATATACTAATTTGCATTTGCTCATTTAGGGTAGTAGAAACTTACATATATATACATATTTGTGTATATGTAGAATATATGTAAGAATGTATATATACATGAGCATGTGTATATGTAAGAATATATTCATTTGGAAAATATATATTCCAACAGAAATCAGCAGGGCAATCATTTTTTCAAAGTTCTTTCCAATTTCCTTCTTTTTATAAATACTCTTTTCCTTTCATCTAACATTCCCTGTTTCTAAACTTGAGAGTTGCCACCAAAAATAGAGAAGTTTAATAATAATTATGGTAGGGCAAACCTCACTGGATGGAGTCCATCCTCTTTTTTGTTTTATGGCAGGCTCTGGAAAACTATTGGGCCTGCTGCTAATTTAACTCCGGGGTGTTATTCTTCTGAAGGCTAGGAATCAACATAAGCCTTTTGGGGCAATGGATTTGATTGTTCTGTGAGTTCTGCGTACTCTCTCATAGCCTTCATCCATAGAAAATCACATTAAGAAAAATGTATTTTCCCCACCTCTTCTGGAATCAGATTCACTCCATTAAGGTCTCTGGGAAGACAGAGAGATGGTCTGTTTTATTTTTAGGTGAGGGCTCTTATAAAAGCTGGCAAGCTATCCCTGGATGCTTCTACCATTTGCAGTTTTTTCATGGGTCACAGAAAACATGGGGATTATTGTTGTACCAAACTTACCTGTACATGTAGCTCAGTGCTGTCTTTAACCTCTTTTAATTCACTTTTTTCACTCTCCTGTTTTTTCATAAGATGCAAAAATAAAATAAAACAAAAGCAACATGCCTGAGGGTTCTGCCTCTATGAAAATTCCCCAGGAAGGATAGGTGCCCTTTTTGTGTTTCACATCTCTCCATATACTTAGTGCTCATGGAATTTAATTCATCTTTTCTCCTCATTATTGGCTAGTGACCTAATTCAGATGCTCACCATTTCATATAATCCATTGAAATTATTTTCTGACATCTGTGTCTCTGGTTTCTTTAATTCTATATTTCATAGTGCTGTCAGAGTTCTGTTTCAAAATATACATTTAAAGTTGTAATGTGGTGATTTAAATGTTTTTGTAATTATTGTAATCACAATAAATCACACATATTTGAGTACTTATAAAGTGACAGCCCATGTTTTAAGTGTCACTGATGGGTTGTCTGTGAACATTCATTTTTATATGACATAATCTAAAATTTCTAGAATAGCAATAAACACACTTCAGAATTTTTCCCACTTAAATTTTCTGTCCTACACTTTTTAATTTCCCACAAAATTACACTGCATCTACCTATAGTTATTTGTCCTTCTGAGAAGAATGTCATGTTCTTTGTATCATTCCTTTTTCAGTCTAAAGCATTCTTATAGACTATTCTTATAGACTTATTCTTATAGACTATTTTTTCAAGGTATATTTGCAATACAGCCTTCTTTCTGAAACTTTTCCCAATTTACTAGACACCACTAGTTGCCTTTTTTAGTGATACAAACAGGACTTTGTACATTACGAAGAAATGTATTCTTGACTTAATGGAACAGATTCAATTTTATCCTCATGTATCTAGCTGCTTTGCTTTCAATTCTGGTAACAACGTGATAGCTAAAATGTGAATGTATGACAGAGCACTTTGAGTGAAATTGACAAAGAACATATCCTAGAACTAATTCAAGGACTCTTCAATCTCTTCTGAGGGATGTGAGAGAGAGGGAGAGGATTTACAGAGATTTTTTGTGAATAAATACATGCTGGGAGTGTTAGTTCTCCACTCCAGAGTTGGTCAGGGACAAACTGTACTAGATATTAACCCTTCACAGCAAGTTTAGGGATTGTCAGTTTGGTTTTTGGAGTGCTTGATATGTGTCCCCAAATTTAAGAGTGCTGTTGACTGGTGCCTTGTACATGCAATAGAAAGTTAAAATAATTGTGGCAGGAAAGTGTTTGGAAGATAGAATAGAAAACTGAATTTGGGAAATAGCTGAACAAGCGATAGAGTCAATGAATTAGTGAATGAACTCTGTCTAGTAAAAGGGAGCTTCAGGAGCTGGAGGCTGCTGGTGTCATTTTGGAACCAATACAAAAAGGGAGCTCTGAGGAAGATGAAAATTTTGTAAACAAGATGCTGGAGTTGAACTACTATATTCCCCTGGGCCAAAGAGGAAGTGTTAGTAGGAAACGTATTTATTGTTACTGTTATAGCTGGGATTTGGTCAAAACCCACTGTCTCTGAGGACTCATTCAGCTGACTGACTACTGATGCAATTTTTTCAAGAAAGAAATATGTAGGAGGTATGGAAGCATTATCTATTAGCCTTTTCATTTTCTGTTACGAAGGATACCTAACAGTATGCTTTTCTAAATTAATATGAGCAGTTCTCAGCCTTGTCCATTCAGCTTCTAAGTTTATTTAGAATATAAATATTATTTAAAACATTATTATATTGGGGTGCCTGGGTGGCTTGGTCAGTTAAGCATCTGACTTTGGCTGAGGTCTTGATGTCGTGATTTGTGATTTGAGCCCCGCATCAGGCTCTGTACTGACAGCCCTTAGTCCACTTCAGACTCTTGTCTCCCTCTCTTTCTGCCCCTCCCCCACTCACACTCTGTCTCTCTCTCAAAAATAAATGAACATTAAAAAAAAATTTAGAAAGGAACATATTAGGAAAAAGACTATTGTAGAGTAAATAAAATAAATAGTATATCAAAATTTAACTTATGAACAACAAAGCCCAGTTTAATTGTCAGTTCTAAATTTTGATAAATGTGTACACCCATGCAATGATTGCCATAATCAAGATAGAGACTATTTACAACACAGAAAAAATGATCTCTCTGTCTCTTCCCAGTCAGTGCCCACTACCCCTACATCTAAGCAAATGCTGGTGATTTCTATCACTGTAGATTAATCTTTGGGGGGGGCTCTCATTTTTTTCTCATCCCATTTTTTCTCCAACCATTTGTATGTATACTTACTTTTTAATTCTCTTTGTAATTACATTTTTTTAAAAAGTTACAATCAGCTTTAAAATGATTAAAATTGGTTCCTTCTACTCAAAGAGTAAAAAAGATGCAGCCATTTAACTCAGCACTTATACCTCCAATATAAATGATATTAGGTAAAGAATTTTTCCTCATGTTTTCTTGTTGAACGTGCAAATTAGATATAACAATTATTAATAATATTTTATTATTTATTAATAATATTAATTTATTAACTATAAATGATATTTATATTATATTGTCATTGGTATTTACATTATTATAATTTCATATTTCATTAATGACAGATTACCTTAATATTTTCTATTCTATTCTATTCTATTTTCATTCTTATTTGCATCACATTACTTATTTAAAAAATCTTTAATGTTTTATTTATTTCTGAGAAAGAGAGAGACACAGCATGAGCAGGGGAAGGTCTGAGAGAGGGAGGCACAGAATCTGAAACAGGCTCCAGGCTCTGAGCTGTCAGCACAGAGCCCTATGTGGGGCTTGAACCCAGGAACCGTGAGATCATCATGACCTGAGCCAAAGTCAGATGCCCAACCAATTGAGCCACCCAGGCATCCCTGCATCACATTACGTATTTTTGGGATTATATCCTCCTGTCTAAATCATGCCCTTGTAATTTCTTTCAGTAGTCTTTTGATAAAAGCACTACTTTCTGAAAATGTTTTATTCTGTCATTTCTATTTATTTTTAAAATTTTAAAAATGTTTATTAGAGAGACAGAGATGGAGTACAAGTGGGTAAGGGCAGAAAGAAAGAGCAAGATGCAGAATCTTAAGCAGGCTCCAGGTTCTGAGCTCTTAGCATAGAGCCCAGCACAGGGCTTGAACTTAAAAACCACAAGACCATGATTGTGCAGAAATTCGATGCTCAATTGACCGAGCCACCTAGGCACCCCTTTTGTCATATTTTTAAAAGATAGTTTGGTGTAACATATGGTTCTTGCTGAATATTTATTTTTTAAATAAATTTTATAGATCCTTTTGTCTTATAACTTCCACTGGTTGCTGTCGGTCAATAAAGTTTCTGTTTTTTTTTTTTTTTTTTAAAGAAATCTATTATTTGTTCTTTGAGTGTTTTTATAATATCTGGTCTGAACTTCCATTTGAACTACAAATATCTTTTAATTTTTCTGTCTCAATGTCATTGTCCTTCCTTAATATAATGTTTAAGGTCTTTTATCAGTTTGAAAAGTTTAGTGATTTCTAGTAATCCAGTTCAGTGTATCTTAGATTTCTTACCTACCCTTTGTGTCTCCTACAGATGCCTGTTTTTGATTGATCGCTGTTGCATTTTGAATAAATTTGTCAATTTTAAATGCTAGTTCATTAAAAAAATTCCTCTGTGTCGAAAGTAATCATGTGAGTTATTAATTTCAATAGTATATTTCTAAACCATTCAATTCTTTTTTGAGATCTGCTTGCTAAATTTTATAAAACATAATGCCTATAAAAGTAAAATAGTAAACATTGTCTATTTTCCACTCCTTTTTATTTAAATAATATTTAAATATAATGTATTTGTATTTTATTGTTTCTGAAAATTCCAGTATTAAAACAATGTATGCCCTCTGATTATACTCTCCCCTGTTTTCCTTTCCTATAAATTCTGTTGGTTTTAAAAATATTTTTAAACATTTATTTTTGAGAGGTATGGAGTGTGAGCAGGAGAAAGGCAGAGAGAGAGGGGGACATGGATTTGGAAGCCAACTCCAGGCTCTGAGCTGTCAGCACAGCTGTGAGCCCAATGAAGGGCTCAAACTCAAAAGACAGGAGCCCATGACCTGAGCAGAAGTCAGACCCTGACACTTAACCGACTGAGCCACCCAGGTGTCCCACCCTATAAATTGTTTTGTTTTTGTTTGTTTTTTTTTTTAATTTTTTTTTATGTCTTATTTATTTCTAGGAGAGAGAGAGAGACAGCGTGAGCAGGGGAGGGTCAGGGAGAGAGGGAGTCACAGACTGAAACAGGCTCCAGGTTCCGAGCTGGCAGTCAGCACAGAGCCCGACGCAGGGCTTGAACCCACGAACCGCGAGATCATGACCTAAGCGAAAGTCGAACGCTTAACCGACTAAACCACCCAGGTGCCCCTATAAATTCTGTTTTTAACTTTTGTTTTAGAATTTATCTTATTCAAAATGTTCTCTGAGTTGAAGGTACATACAAATGAAGATAACTATAGATTACCTAAAATAAAATTTCAGTTTGAGTATATTTAGACCATATTGGTATGGGAATTTGGGCCTCAAAATGTAGACATGCTGGCTTATGGTAATGATTTTCAGAGTTTTTGTTTTTGTTTTTCCTATAATTGAACAATAAGTTTGAAATTCACAAGGTTTTTCATGTCCCGGTCATTCTCATGATAGGTTCATTTGATTCCAGATTTATAATGGGGATGGCTTCAAATTGCCCAATTTGGGTGAGCACTGGGTTTTGTCATTTTTCCCTGCACCTTGTTCTTAAGAAATAGAATCTCAATATCAACAGCGCTGGTGCATGCCTCCAGGTCCGACATTGGTTTAAATCTTTGTTTGCCCCTCTAGATTAACACTTAACTTCATATTTGGCCCTGAGGTTTTCTTGCTTTCTGGTTTTCTCGTGTTTCAATAAGAAAGATTTTGCAATATATTTTACCACCACTTTTAGTTAGTTGGTGAAAAGCACACTCAGGGGACTGGATGCAAGATGGGTGCAGCAGTTCCTTGCACACACAGTGATAATTTGCAAAGAAATTCTCTGTCATTTTAAACATACCAACTCTCTGTTTTTATAAAAGAACTTATAAAAAGACAATTTTTATTTGAATTTGTTTCTAGGCCCTGTGGAACATCATGAAAATTAGAAAATATAATCAAACAATTTAGAATGTTCCAGGCTTGTAAATACACATGTACAAGATGTGACCTTTTGCAAATGAGTTTTTAAAAAAGTAGCCCTTCCTTGTGAATGTGACATCATATAATTTCACAAGCAGACCTATTACTAAACCTTTTGGCTGGCCATCCTTGCACAGAACACAATATATACAACTTGTACCTGTTTTTCACTCTTTGTATGATCAAGTACAGTGAAGGATACTTATATTTACATCGTAGCTAATCGGGTAAAATCTTTGATTTCTTAAATTATGTTATAAATTGATATTTATACAAAGCCTAGTAATTGTTAACAGTGACACCTATTTATGATAATTTTGAAACATATATCCTCCTATTTTTAAGAAGAAATGCACATTTTTAGTGAATTACTGACTTTAACAACTGAGAGATTATTTTTGCTTAGTTACTTATAGTTACTTAAATAGAAACATTGAAAACTAATTTAAGATATCATGGACATTTCAAAATACATCATTCTACCTAGGAATATATGAGCTAATTATACATTATATTTTTATATAATTAGTATTATATTGTACTTTTTGTGATATATTTTTAAATTAATTTATTTTTAATTTATTTTTTAAGTTAGTAAACATATAGGATTTCAGTAATAGATTCCTTAATCTGTTAGTCTCCTTAATTCCTTAGCCTATCCCCTCTGCTACAACCGCTCCAGCAATCCTGTTTGTTCTCTATATTGAAGAGTCTTTTATGTTTTGTCCCCTCCCTGTTTTTATATTATTTTTGCGTCCCTTCCCTTATGTTCATTTGTTTTGTATCTTAAAGTCCTCATATGAGTGAAGTCATATGATACTTGTCTTTCTCTAATTTCACTTAGAATAATACCCTCTGGTTCCATCCACATAGTTGCAAATGGCAAGATTTCATTCCTTTTGATTACCTAATAATACTCCATTGCATATATATACAACATCTTTATCTGTTCATCCATCGATGGACATTTGGGCTTTTTTCATACTTTGGCTATTGCTAATAGTGCTACTGTAAACATTGGAGTGCATGTGTCCCTCGAAACAGCATGCCTGTATCCCTTGGATAAATACCTAGTAGTACAATTGCTGGGTTGTAGGGTAATTCTATTTTTAATTTTTTGAGGAGCCTCCATACTGTTTTCCAGAGTGGCTGCACCAGTTTGCATCCCCACCAGCAGTGCACAAGATATCCTCTTTCTCCACATTCTCACTAACATCTGAGTTGTTGCCTGAGTTGTTAATGTTAGCCATCCTGATAGGTGTCAGGTGGTATCTCATTGTGGTTTTGATTTGTATTCCCCTGATGATGAGTGATGTTCAGCATTTTTTTCATTTGTCTGTTGGCTGGATATCTGGATATCTTCTCTAGAGATGTGCCACCTGGATATCTTCTTTGGAGACGTGTCTGTGTCTTTTGCCCATTTCTTCACTGGATTATTTGTTTTTTGGGTGTTGAATTTGATAAGTTCTTTATAGAATTAATCCTTTATCTGCTATGTCATTTGCAAATATCTTCTCCCATTCTGTTGGTTACCTTTTAGTTTTGCTGATTGTTTCCTTTACTGTGCAGAAGCTTTTTATTTTGATGAGGTCCCAATAGTTTATTTTTGCTTTTGTTTCCCTTGCATCTGGAGATGTGTTGAGTAAGAAGTTGCTGTGACCAAGGTCAAAGAGGTTTTTCCTTGCTTTCTCCTCTAGGACTTTGATGGCTTCCTGTCTTACATTTAGGTCTTCATCCATTTTGAGTTTATTTTTGTGTATGGTATAAGAAAAATGGTCCAGGTTCATTTTTCTACATCACTGTCCAGTTTTCCCAGCACCATTTGATGAATAGACGGTCTTTATTTCATTAGATGTTCTTTCCTGCTTTGTCAAAGATTAGTTGGCCAAACATTTGTGGATCCATTTCTGGGTTCTCTATTTTGTTCCATCTGTCTGAGTGTCTGTTTTTGTGCCAGTACCATACTGTCTTGATGATTACAGCTTTGTAAAACAGCTTGAAGTCTGGGATTGTGATGCCTCCAGCTCTCGTTTTCTTTTTAAAGATTGTTTTGGCTATTCGGGGTCTTTTCTGGTTCCATACAAATTTTAGGATTGTTTTAGTTCTGTGAAGAATGCTGGTGTTATTTGGTAGGGATTGCTGTGATAACTTATCATATTATACCTATCAACATATTATATCTATTTAGTATAATTATTATAGTGTAGCATATAATAGTTGTGTCACCTAGATTTCATAAATTCTGTGGGCCTTAGATTTTCTATCCATAAAGTAAAGCTCTTTGATTTCAAGAACTCATATTGTGATTTTAAGAACTAAGCATTAAGTATTTAATTTAAATGATCTATGATAATGCAGTTCATAGAACTTAAAATTTTATTTTTCAATTTTTCATTTTTATTTATGTTGCCACCTTGCATTCCAATGGAGAAGAAAAAGGCTTTTTACATGTTGATTCTCATACATTTATTCTAACATGGGCTACATTTTTAGGGACAGCATAAAACAATTTACCTTAGGTATTGGGAATTGAGCCTAGGAGCATGCTATAGCCTGCCTAAGGGCTGGACTATTTTATATGCAGAAAATATATGACCTGGGGCCAAAATGAACTGTTTGGAGCATAGCCTCTTGGATATACCTAGTGCTGGAGAAAGCAAAAATGACAGATTTTTGGAATGAGAAGATAGAACAAAGTGGGTCTCCCAAGCCTGTTAAAAAAAAAAAAAAAAGGAAGTTAATGTCAAGGGAAGAATCAAGTTTATTGTTAGGAGCAAAATTGTATTGAATAGTTGAAATTAATTGTTAACTTTGGATGCTAGGATCAGCTAAGTTCATTTTTATTGATACTTGAGTTGTAAACGTCACTGAGGATTGAAAGCTTCTATTATTTTATGTGAAATTAGCTCAAGATAGTTATGAAAATTCTTTAGTCTTTTTTAAAACCCTACAAGATTTTTTTGAAATGCCTGGGTTGTGATCTTGCAGTTGTTGGATTGAGTCCCGTGACAGGCTCTGAGTGTGAAGTCTGCCTAAGATACACTCTTTCTCTCTTTCCTGTGGCCTGCTTACTCACAGTTTCCCTCTCTCTCTCTCTCTCTCTCAAAACAAATAAATAAACTTTAAAAAAAAGTATTTCAAAACTACATGTTTTTATAGTGCCTCTAGAGTTGATTTTTGAAAATTAATGTGCATGTATATTAAGTGCACATAAATTCTTTCACTCTCAGACCTAGAAAAATATTTATTTTACTAGACAGAAAAATAGTTATGTTTATTGATTGATTGAATCAAATACATGATTCCTTTTTTTTTTTTTGAAGTTTATTTATTTGGAGAGAAACAGCATGAGTGAGGGAGGGACAGAGAGAGAGAGGGAGAGAGAGAATCCCAAGTAGGCTCTATTCTGACAACACAGAGATGTGGGGCTCGATCTTGCCAGCCATAAGATCATAACCTGAGCCCAAACCAAGAGTTGGCCACTTAACCTACTAAACCACTCAGGCACCCCAACATTTGCTGATTTTTACTATAACATTTATGATGTGGCTTCATATGTTATTATTCTAATTTATAACTGATTGGTTATGATTGAGTATAATCCTTAGAGTTTTGATTCAATAATTTAATTGTAAACACATGACTAGAAGTAAATTGCAAGGAAATCTAAAAATAATTTAACACAAGGGAAGAAATGTTAAAAAAAAAAAAGAAGTAATGGGCACTGTAGAAGAAGGAACCGCCTTCCCAGGTCAAAATCTATATATATACACACACATACACACACACATATATACATACACACACACACACACACACACACAAACACACATATTTATATATTCAACTGTATTAATAAAATAGAAATATATTGGGGCGCCTGGGTGGCTTAGTCGGTTAAGCGTCCGACTTTCGCTTAGGTCATGATCTCGCGGTTCGTGGGTTCGGGCCCCGCATCGGGCTCTGTGCTGACTGCCAGCTCGGAGCCTGGAGCCTGTTTCGGTCTGCGGCTCCCACTCTCTCTGACCCTCCCCTGTTCACGCTGTCTCTCTCTCTCCTAGAAATAAATAAATAACATTAAAAAAAAATAAATAAATAAAATAGAAATATATAACTTTAATAGTAATATAAAATATATATATAATTTAACTTTAGTAGTGATAGATTCAATATTCAACAATGCTTAATGGTGACTATTATTATCATAGTATTTTACTGTAAAGAGACCACAAAATGTACCTCTCCTCTCAACTCTTGTTTCTGATCTGGAATGTTTCCAATTTCCCCAGAGGAAGCCTTGCTGGAATTATTATCTTATATATTTCTTATCTTTCCTCCTTTTTCCTTTCTTTCCTTCCTTTCTTCTATTTTTATATTTTAGTAATTTTACTCAAGTTAAATTCATAAACATTGTTTAAGTGGTGGGAAATACTAATAATAGTCTATCTTTCTTAGATAATCATTGTATTGTTTAAAATAAGATATCTTAAAGGAATAGAAAACTTTATATGACAATTGGGGTTACAGGACTATGGAGTCATGTAATGCAGTAGTATCCAACATTTTTTTAAGATTATTTATTTTTGACAAAAAGAGAGAGACAGACAGACAGAAAGAGAGAGTAAGAGCATGATTGGGAAGGAGCAGAGAGAGACGGAGACACTGAATCCGAAGCAGGTTCCAGGCTCAATGCTGTCAGCACAGAGCCCAAAGTGGCTTGAACCCACGAACCATGAGATCATGACCTGAGCTGGAAGCAGATGCTCAACTGACAGGGCCACCCAGGTGTGTCAGTAATATCCAACACACAATGTCATCTAAATTTATTGCAAACCAGGCAGATAACCTACCATTTTAAGATACTAGATACCTTACCAGATACAGGAAACAATGCCTCATATCACTGACCTAATTGTAATTCCAATTACAAATATATATAATTTTGTATACATCCTAAGGTATAATATTTCTGGGAAATAAATGATATTGCCTAGTATTCAAGAAAGTGGAGATTTATATATTAAGTCTCTTGTTAATCATAATACATTATTAGGCACTATGTGCTTTACAGATATTCAGTGGTTAATATTTTTAGATAATTTGTTCTATGTACTTAGAGTCTCCTCCCAAAGGATTTTAGCTTTTCAAAAATGGTTTCATATTTAAAAGACATGTCCTTGGGGGCACCTGGGTGACTCAGTCAGTTAAGTGGCCAACTTCAGCACAGGTCACGATCTCGTGGTTTGTGGGTTCAAGCCCAATGTCGGCCTCTGTGCTCACAGCTCAGAGCCTGGAGTCTGCTTCAGATTCTCTGTCTCCCTCTCTCTGCCCCTACCCCACTCACACTTTGTTTCTCTCTCTCAAAAATAAATAAAACTTAAAAGAATTTAGAATACATATCTTTTTCTAATGTAGGAAGACTTATCTTTACAATTTCACTGTGTACCAAATTATTAATTTCATCAATTTATCCTCTTTAGTCTGGATGTGTTGAGATATTTGAAAAAAATTAATAAGCAGTTTTCTAAATCTTCCCCATTGTTTTATGTACCACAGCTAATCATCACATTTCATCATAATGTGTGGTTATGATATGGTTATTTCAGAATAACTTGTCAGGTCTCAGATATAATAATTTATGTTAAATTTTATATTTTTGATGTGTGTAAGATTAAATCCATTTGGAATTAAATAATGAATGTGTTTACAGGTTATAGTTCATCTTCTAGGAATTATCCTTCCATAATCTTTGCTTTTTTAGTTACAGGGATTAACTTCTACATAGCAGAAGATAATAATTAAATAATGATATAAAAGGAAGAATGCTCTAGGTTCTGATTGATAACATTTAATTTTTTTAAATGTTTTATTTTGAGGGAGAGAGAAAGCATGAGTGGGGTAGGGGACAAAGACAGAGAGGGAGACACAGGCTCTGAAACAGTCTCCAGGCTCTGAGCTGTCAGCACAGAGCCCTAAGCGGGGCTCAAACTCAGGAACTGTTAGATCATGACCTGAGCCAAAGTTGGGTGCTCAACTGACTGAGCCACCCAGGCGCCCTTGATTGAAAACATTTAAATCCGTGCCTGTCGCCCTGCTCTACCTGCCCCCATCCAACCAATATCTAGTATCTTCTTATTAAGATAAATGGTCCTAGATTCTTTCTTCCCATTCGAAAATTGAATACTGCATAATAAATATACTATTATTTTTACAATAGTGTAATATATAAAAATATAGTATTTATTTTTTAAATAAATGTGAAAGGTGATAACATTATATAATTTTTCAAGGTAGGTATTTTTAGGCCTAAGATTTATGGTAGCATCAATGCCTGCTGTCTTGAAATCCAACATCATCTGATTAGATTATATATTCTGCATGCTGAATTTCACAAATGAAGATGCAGTTTGCAGACCTGAAAGCACACAAGTAACCTTTTTTTATTATAGCAGCATTTTACCTTCATACACACTTTACTGGGATCTCTATTTTCTTTTAAGAAAATAATGTAAAATGTTGATTACTTTTTTCAAAGTTATATATTCCTGACTAATTTGTTCTTACCACATGTCACCACTGGATAGTAGGATATTGAACGTTAACTAATTTTTATTGAATTACTGCTATAATCAAGATGGTTAATAGTGTGTTATTATATCTCTAATGGAAAAGTTCTCTAAATTAGAATTAGAAACTTTAATATAGTTACTAAACCTTCAAATTTTTTTTGATAATCAAAAATAATGTTGATTGATTATTTATGTCCATTTTCTTGTTATTTTAATGACGTAAAATCAAGTTTCAAATGGTTTTTCCTAACATTATGTTTAATATATTTAATTTATATAGTATACATTCTATATGTATACATATACATATGTATGTGTATATATATAATACATATATACATCTATATGTATACATATATATATGCATAAACTTTTTAAAGTACCATGTATATTTTATAATACTTGTTACTCATTTAATTTTATAAATATTATGTAACTCATATGTTTTCTATAAGTTGAACTGCATGTGATCACTGTACAAAATTAATTTTCAAAAACAAAACACATCTTCAAAGAGAAGGTAATGTAAAGGCTTTGTATCAGCATATGGATTAATATAAACATTTGAGACCTGCTTTATTAAGATGAATTTCTATGCAAATTCTTACAAAAATAGACTCTCTTTGCAGCTGTAAAAATGAATACATAAAGAAGTGACAAGACAGACAGCCTGTCACAGCCACAGCTGCTATGGTCTATACAAGAGATGTGAAAGAGAACGGACAGCCTGTCCGTTTTCTTGCTGCTCTGAGTGGAATGAGCTGCTAAGGGGATCATGGCCTTAGGCTTGTCTGCATGTATGCCGCTTAATTGGAAAGTCAAATATGTGAATTTTCCTAAGTTAACAAAGAATTCCAAATGATAGTCTTATTGTTGAACATGCATATGTGCTTCTTAATTTATCATTGAAGACTATTTGGTTTAATTGATTTTATCTATAAGAATCTCTCATTGATATAATTGGAATATTAATTGAATAAAATTTTGTAAATGAGTCAATTCATAACTAACTCCTGCATAAATACTCTTTCCAGAGCTTCCTAGTTGCCTTACAACTTTTAAAAAATATCAAGGATAAGTTATATTTTTAAAACATGTCAAATTGTGTTAAAATCTTTATTTATAAACATTCATTGATTGAAAATAAAATTAATTAGGGGCAACTGGGTGGCTCAGTCAATTAAGAGTCTTACTTCAGCTCACGTCATGATCTCAAGGTTCATGAGTTTGAGCCCCACCTAGGGCTCTGTGTTGACAGCTCAGAGCCTAGAGCCTGGTTTGAATTCTGTTTCCCCCTCTCTCTGCTCCTCCTCTCTTCACACTCTGTCTCTCTCTCTCTTAATAATAAATAAACATTAAAAAATAATAAAATGAATTAATATCAAAGCACCTGGGTGGCTTAATCAGTTGAGAGTCCAACTCTTGATTTTGGCTCAGGTCATGATCTCACAGTTTTTGTGAGTTCTAGACTTGCGTCAGTCAGTCTCTGCACTAATACTGCGGAGCCTGCTTTCCATTCTCTGTGCCTCTTTCCCACTTGCACTCTTTCTGTCTCTTTTAAAATAAGTAAAGAAACAAAAAATTTAAAAAGTGGATTAATATATCTGTTACATATAATACATGGAATGAGGATGTCTAGGGACTATATTAGGGAGTTAAAAATAAATATGGAATTCAGCCTGGTAGGTGTTAGGTAGGTGAAAAAGAAAAGGTTGGTGAAAAAGAAAAGGTTGTTAGATAAACAGATTATAGGTATAATCTATAAATAGATTATAGGTAGAGAGCAAGGATTATTGAGATTATTTCTAGAATGTGTGAGCTTGAAGAAAAGATGGTAGTGTCTTTAGAATGAGATAATTTAAATCGATTACTGTGCTTGTAATGACAATGCCTTGTGTAGGTCCATGGGGAATATGAGTGGCTAAAGTGGTATCAGAACAAGCTTATTAGAAAGGAACCTTATTGACAACATGGATAAAATAACAGGCAATGTATACAGGAATGATGTTGTTGTGGTAGGGTCCCCTCCCTAAGGAGAAAACAAAAACAAAAACAAAAAACTCAACCTGGCGGTACGTGAAGGTGACAAGGTCCCTCACCACCTTGTAATATGAGGCCACTTAAGACTACATGCTGTGATCTGAGAGACAATATATGGGAGACATGAAATAAAAAAATGTATAAAAAAAACTATGACACGTGGCGTTCGGGGTTCAGTTTTTCAGGTACGAACCCACCTGAGCAGTGCCAGCACAAATATAGTTGCTTCCTAGAAAAAAAAAAAAAAAGCCTCAGTGTCAGGACTGTCTGTGTGAGAATCCTGCTACATTGTATTAGAGAAAGTGGAAAGTGATCCTAGAGCTAAAACCTTCAAAAGATAAAGTATGACTGAGATCTGTTGATTACTGCAAAAAGAAGAGAAAGTGGTGGGACAAGACTTATTATATATTAGGTCAGCAGGGAAGACAAAAAGAGAATGGTCTAAGATAAACTACAGTTCTACTGGTATAAAGTGTTAGGGAAACAAAAGGGGCCACCACATAAAGTAATTAATGGAAAGCAGTATCTTCTGAAAAGATCCACTCTTTTGGACAGGAAAGTAAGGGAATATTGAGAAAAGAATTTGAGGAAGGAGAGTTTTTCAGTGACCAAATATGAATTCTAGCATACAATTTTGTAGTTAGTAGTAGTTAAGTTCAGTAGTTATGGAGAGGAGTTGGTGGGATTAGCAAAGGAAATACATAAAGCATTATAGGAAATAGAATGGGCAATAGGAAAGGAGTCTTAAAATTAAGATGATTTATAACAAATAAGAGATTACTATTAATGTCCACAATCCAGGGGCGCCTGGGTGGCTTAGTCGGTTAAGCGTCCGACTTTCGCTTAGGTCATGATCTCGCGGTTCGTGGGTTCGAGCCCCGCGTCGGGCTCTGTGCTGACTGCCAGCTCAGAGCCTGGAGCCTGTTTCAGTCTGTGACTCCCTCTCACTCTGACCCTCCCCTGCTCACGCTGTCTCTCTCTCTCTCTCTCCTAGAAATAAATAAAAAACATTAAAAAAAAAATGTCCACAATCCAGATCATACAGGGGAATCCATTAGTGCAGGGTAGGGGGAGAGGAGTGGTGGTCATTCACATGGGGAAATTATGAGGCCCAGAAAACACTCATACTGGTTATGTGGAGTCTAGCTAACTAGTAGTTGACTCTTATTTTGTTCCCCATTTGAAGCACTTTGTATCTCCCTTGATTCAGTCAAAGAAAGGATGGAAGCCAAGAGAGGGCTTATTTTACTTCAAGTTTGTGGGATTCTCATTTGAGCCCTGACATGGGAGGCCAACAAAGTATTAGATGCTGGAAACATAATTCCCAGGGCTCAGTGCAAAATAAAGGTGCTGGACCCCTTGTTCAAAAATAGGAAAAAATACTGTTTAAGGTACTACAATTTGAGGTGCTTTCATTTTTGTAATGTCCCTCACAACTGATTTATTTGTTGTTTAATAATCTAATTAAAGAGGGGCACGTGGGTGGCTCAGTCAGTTAAACATCCAATTTCAGCTCAGGTCATGAGCTCATGGTTCCTGAGTTTGAGTCCCATGTGGGGCTCTGTGCTGATAGCTCAGAACTTTGAGCCTGCTTCAAATTGTGTCTCTTTCTCTAGCTCTGTTCCTCCCCAAATTGCACTCTTTCTCTCTCTCACTCTCAAAAATAAGTCAAGATTTTAAAAAAATAATCTAATTAAAAAACTAATTTTTAGTATTTTAGTGTAAATTTTATCATTCATCTTTATATGATATACAGTTCTAGTTTAAAATTCAAATATAAGACTATGTAAATTATGTGTGAAATTACACAATTTGTTTTTTGCAATGCATACACAGTTTTGTATTTTATTCTTAACAGACGGTGGAAACTGCAAAAATACCTCAGTAGATTTTTACTTTTTGACATGTGCACATTCTACCAACACTCTCTACATGTTGCTTATTGATGATAAGGCCTGAAGGGAAAAGGAAACATGGGCTGTCTTATATTTACCTTTCCTTCTGTGTCATCATTTTCTATATAAGTGGTTGGAAAATACAAAGAGTAATAAAATAAATGAATTATATGATAGGGTTTTTTGAGTGGTTATTTTTTTTAATGTTTTATTTCTAGGAGAGAGAGAGAGAGAGACAGCGTGAGCAGGGGAGGGTCAGAGAGAGAGGGAGTCACAGACCAAAACAGGCTCCAGGCTCTGAGCTGGCAGTCAGCACAGAGCTCGACGCGGGGCTCGAACCCACGAACCGCGAGATCATGACCTAAGCGAAAGTCGGACGCTCAACCGACTAAGCCACCCAGGCGCCCCTGAGTGGTTATGTTTTTTAGAACACCAATGACATTTTATTTTTGCATTTGAAGCAAGTGCAAAATTGAAAGTTGCAACCTTTTAAAGTGGTCATCGCCTGGATTTAACCAATAGTCAGTTTTAACAAGGTTCATTTGCACTTGTTTTGAGTCTCATGACCCTAGATGCATCATAAGTGTACTATAATTCTAAGCTCTTGGGACATTGCACATGCACTGTGTGAACAGAGTGACCAGAAACAGCAACAGCCCTAATGTGTGTGTCTTCTCTGTTGTCATACATGCTCCGTTGTTTTGTTGGACTTAAAGCATGGAAGTGCAAGGATAAAATTATTAAGAATCCCAGGAAGGAGACAGCAGAGCATTAGATGATGAGCAGTATCCTTCTGAGACTAATCCCTGTACCCCTGTATAGGTCTGGTGCTCATGAAACCAGCCCTACAGGTGGTCTAATCAAAATCAAAGAATATTTGAATCTATATTCTTCAAATTTAACATAATTCCAATTGTCTAGACAAATGTTTGTACCAGTAATTTTTATTTTTGAATTGTGTTCTTATGTAGACATACAGAAGATTAAAACAAATTATTTTAAGAAAATTAATTTAGAGGAGTGCTGTTTACTATATAAATTAATTTGGCTCATTTTACATGAAAGTTATTTCTGATACCTTTTGTCAGGGGATGTCATAGAAACTACTGTGAGTGAAGTATTCTCTTGGGTATTCATACTCAAGAATCTTTATGGCAAATCCATACTTGTTCTACACTTCCTGACCAATGCAATACTCTGTGACTTGCTGGACACTTCTGGGCTTTCTGTTACTGCTTTAGTCTTTCAATATCTTTTGTTCTCTGCCCCCATTACATGATTTTGGAAAAGTAGGAATCCATAGGACTATGCAAAATATTTTCAATTATGTTGGATGCATGAGGCAGGTTTGAATTATCAGAGTTTGTTGGAATAAAGGTGTTAATTGTTTTCCCACATGTTAATCTTCCAAAGCTATTTGCTTAAGGAAACAATCTCTTTTTCAGTATATGCAAACTTTCTGTAAAACTTCCGTAAAACCACAAAAAATTGTCTGCATTAGTGAAGCATTTTTACAAGAATTATAACTAATTAGTAAATATGAATACAAGTCCTCTCAGATAGTTAATATGAAATGTAAACTTATTATGAGGAAAGAATTTGCCATGACTCTAATAAGAGCCTTCAGTTCTTTTGTTGCTATTGTTATGATCATCTACGAATTTATGTACCTGTCTCATTTATATTATTAACTTCATTTTATGTAACTTTAAAGACTATTCCCTCCTGTTTTTCCTTGACCTGTGCTTTTGGAGCAAAATTCTATTAGATTCACCTTGGAGAAGGAGGAGAAAAACAAAGAACATCTTTCCATAGTGTAGGTTCACATTCATCAATTTAGATGGGTATTTCATTGGAAATCAATAAACAGAGAACACAAAAAATTTCAAAACTTGTCAACTAAATGGTTTGTGAAGCTAGAGAGCTTAGAAAAATCACCCAATTTATGATCACTGGATTAGGGGAATGAACCTGTAGTATGATCAATTCCAAATATATCTTAGATGTGATACTTGTCTAACCATTTGTTCTCCTTTTTCATTCTGTTCTCTTCTTCACATGATCTTTTCATTTTCCATCAAATAATAGATAATAGTATCGGGGTGTAGAAACAAATTGCACATCAGTTCCTCTGATAAAATAACAGTTATAAATTTGAGAAATGTATCACGTTCATTTCATTATCCAATCATCAACATTTGAAGAAGAATTTGTTCAAGAATATTACTACAGAGAGCCAAAGGAATTAATACTGATAGGTCAGGAACATTTGTCTTTTGTCATAATAGCAATAACAAAGTTACCTTTAAATCTAAACTGGAAAGAATTAGGATATTTTGAATTTTACTTGTCCATAGTACATATTCAATAAAAAATTGGAATTGTCGAATAAATAAATCAGTAGAGGTTTTTTTTTTTGTTTTATTTGAGAAAGATACAGAGAAGAATGATTACTGATTTATGAAATGTGAAAGTATCCTCCAAACTAATTTAGAGTGGTTCTTTCAAAAATACAGATTCGTTTGAACACTTTAGGTAAATATTTTGCTTGTGAATTATAAACTCGGAATTGGATTATCTCTTAAACAATTTTTAATGCAACGGGGAACACTGAAAGGATAAACAATATACACAGACATACACATACACCATCATAGCAAGTATGAAATCACGTATCAAGTTTATTGTATGGAAAAAGGAAAATATAAAAACCAGCTACATTTACCCACTTAACCCATAGATTTATAGCTAGCATAATTATGTATAAATTCCAAGATTTCTTTATGATGCTAATAAGCACATTGAATGTGTGTTTTCTTTCTCTTAGCCTTTACGTCATTTATTCTCTTAACACATACCCGAAGGCCACACAGTTACACTTATTTTTATTATTTCTGTAATTCTTGTAGATGTCAATGTACTCTACTGGAGGAAAACAAATGACTCTGAAGTATCATAATCATTAAATCAAAGTATTTTTCCTCAGAGGTATTGTGCTAAGTTACATTTAGCCTGTGTTCAATGCACTGAATATGCACTTATTGAATAATAATCACCATTAAGCATATGATAAAGTTTAAGGTAGAATAAGGAAATAATTTCCATTTTGTCACCAGCTTTCCCCTAAAAATATATACATGCACCCACAAACATGTATTCACCCCAGTTGCATTGATTAAGGTTAGCAGCCATTCTTTTTAACTTTTACCTCTTAGTGGACACCATAATTCACTACTGTAAACTGGCTTAAATCTGAAAGAAAATAAATATATTGCTACATAATTTGAGAGTCTTTAGTACATTTAGTTTATTTGTATACCACCTATTTTATTCAAAAAAAGATGGAAGATTAACAAATTATTGCCTTTTAATAAAACGACCTAAAATTTAAGATATATAAATATTAACGATACGTTTAGTGTTCTGAACATATATTTAAAAATCTTGATTTGGGCTCTGCTGTCTTTTCTTAATTTTTTTATGGGAAAATGTGGTGTTATAAATTAACTACATGAGTTTCCCATTATATAACTTTTTAGTGTTTATAGTTACTACATTTTTTATTTAATTCTCATTTATATCTGAAGTACACTTTTTTGAGAGAGAGAGAGAGAGAGAGAGAGAGAGCATGCATGTGTGTGTGCAGGGAAGTGGCAAAGGGTCAAGGAGAGAGAGTATATCAGGCAGGCTCCATGCTCAGCACTGAGCCCAATGCAGGGCTTGATCTCACGACTGAGAGATCATGACCTGAGCCAAAATCAAGAGTTAGATGCTTAACCGACTGAGCCACTCTAGGAGCCCCTGAAGAACTTCTTTTCTTAGTATTATTAGATTTGTTGACTTTATGCTATACTGAGCCGAACTCAATATTTCTATGAAAGAATTGGGAAAGGATGATGCAGAACCATATAGAAAAAAGTCTTCTATAAAATGCAACTGTTAGAGTAATTATTCTCAAATGAAACTAATTAGAACAGGAACATTTTCAAAAGTTAGTGGGACCCGACAACTGTATGCCAAACATAAAGAGAGATATTATCTGTTCCAGACAGAAGCTATGGGGTGGGGGTGGGGGGGGAGGAAAGAAGTGGGTTTGGGAATGTTCATTTGGCAGGAAAGATGAGGGGGATAAAGGCAACACACTTTTTAGTTGTGCCCTGTGGGTCTGTCTAGTCCAATGGCCTCTATTTTATGTCCTGTGTCTCATTTTCAAACAACTTGAAGCTCAAAAGAGGGGAAGTCGAGGAGTTGAAATTGAGGGAGAAAGATAGCAGGGCATTTAAGTTTCATTTTGGCTTTTTCACCTCCAATTTGCAATGCTCCAGTGCGGGGAAAGGAGAATTGAACATTTCGCTTGGGTATTGGAAGCCTGGTCTTAACAGGCTTAACAGTATAGGAGGGTTGGATTGGTAAATGTATCAAGACTGTTCTATTAAAAATAATTTTATATTAAGCTATTTCATATATTGTAACCAGGCAACTTCACTGAGTAGAAGTAGACATAAATACATGGATTTGCTATTGCATACCCTCTGTTATGAAAGAAAGTAGGAAAATCACTCTGGAAACCTTAAGACTTGAATAAAATTGATGGATGTTGCATTCAAATTTTAACTGTTTATTAAAGAACACATTTGGAGTATTTGTCATAAATCTGTTATAGTCTGTAAACTTTCACATGAGGTAACTGATCTTTCTTAATGTTTAGAATGGGTATAAATGTATTTTTAAAGAGACAATTAACAGTTATATCTACATTAAAATAAATTATGTCACGTCACTTTTAATGAACATGTGGGCTATTATTGGAGGACACGGCACATTTTACATAAGGAAAATCAAAACTCTGTATAGCAGCACAAACTGAAGTTTAAAATTTTACAGCTTCATTATGAGCAGATTGACATTACCTGAGAAGGGGAGAGAATAGGTGAAGGTGAGCTGATAGCAGTACTAGGTGTAATTTTATAGTAAAAACCATAATTACCCAAGGAACATCAATAAAGCAATGCCAGTAAATACCCAAATAAATAAACCAAATAAATATTTGCTTACTAATTTTAATTCATTACAAATGTTTTAAGGAACTAAGTTTATACCCTTAGAGAAAAAAATCTGAAAAAGATTTTGGCACAGAGCAGGAGTTTGTACTCTGCTTTGATAGCTGATTGAGAGTGTACCTTAGTTTTGATATTACTTGGAGCACTGTATAGTGTGTCAGAAACTTTCTCATATTCAATTGTCAATATCAATTTAGAAATTCATTATTTAATCATTTTTTTCACAGAAGGAACAAAGCACATAATCAAAAATGTGCATGCCCTTGATTTGTTTTCAGACAAGCAATAATCCCAACCACTCCTGCAAAACTCTGCTGAGTTTCTATGACAATTTACATTTAAAATTGTAAACAGTTAAATAATATGCAATTAATGGTGGGATTTGTTTAAATAACTGTATATGATTGGGTTTTAAAAAGTTAATGCATTATTGTTTTACACATTTGGAGTATTTGTCATAAATACTTCATACATTTTATTCCTTCTCTCTGGAACACTCCATGCGACTATTCAAATTCTTTTAATGTTTATCAATTTTGAGAGAGAGACAGACAGGGTATGAGCAGGTGAAGGGCAGAGAAAGAGGGAGACAGAGAATCTGAAGCAGGCTCCATGCACTGAACTGTCAGCACAGACCCTGACACAGGGCTTGAACTCACAAACCATGAAATCATGACCTGAGCTGAAGTCAGACACTTAACCAACTCAGCCACCTTGGCACTCCCTCTATGCCACTATTTGAAAGCTAGTGCTAAAGTCCTAAAAGAGACTGAACTATAATATTGCTTTCTCAGAGGAACCCTCCTGAGCTATTTAGTTTAAAACAATCCAACCTCATTTGTTTAACATCGGTTTTACGAAGGCAGTTTGATGAATCATGTGTTCTTAGTGCCTACCTAGCATACAATAGACACTCGATAAATGTTTACTATTGAAGGACGAATGATAAATCTGGACTTGGATAAGAAGAGACCTTATTCAAAAAGGCTATAGAATATGGGAAACCTTGACATCATATGATCTGCAAAGCATTTCATAAGTCAGACCGAAGAGAATTTTGTTGTAAAGGTAGGGATAAAGAAGACAACAAGTACTGGGAATTGAATTAAAAGGTGGCCTGATAGGATAGTTGAACCGGAAATGTCTTACCTTGAGATTACCAGATTCTCAGATTGGTTGTTCCTATTCAGATACTGACACAGGCTGATGGTAGTTCAAAGTCCCAGGCCTTGGAAGACAGAGAAAATTAACTAAAGTTAGTCAAGTCAAATAGCAGGTTGGTCAGTTGGTACAAAAAGCTAATACTTTATAAAGACACAGAATGGAATTTGAAGTGGATATTTGGCCTTGTTAGAGGAAAATGATGGAGGCATTTATAAGTTGTACTTATGTCATATTGAAAAGGTGATTCCTTAGAGTATGCCATTTCTTGGAATGCAAGAGGCTGGGAAGATTTCTTAACCATTGCTGCTTTCTAAGAGCACAGGGCTCATGGAAGATATAACACCACCAAAAGGAATAATTGAATACATGTTTATTACAGTATATTTAATGTGATATATGTGACTACATATAAATCTGCACATCTAACTGTACCCTTATGTTTTAATTTTGATATTGACATGGCAATTTATATGTATCTACATAAATAAGAGCTGATTAGTGATTCTTAATGTGTCTGATTCTGTGAGACTAATCTGTATATTATTGAGTATTTAGCATTGTTGGCTTGTGACCACTATATGGCTTAATGTTTATGACAATTAAAAAGAACCCTACCCATACTTTCAAATGCCCCTTATCAGAACAGTTCTTATTCCAGTTGAGAGTCATTAGGATGCAGATGTCATTGTGTTATAGATTGTGAAGAGCCTAAGTGACGTCATTTTGAAATTAAGGCTTCCATTAAGAGCAACCTCGGGCTGCACGTAGCCCCAGTTCCTCAGATTGCTCAAGGCTAAAGCCATCCTCGGACCACCCTCAGATCAGCTAATCAAAAAACATTCCTGTGGTCTGAGGCAAGGCTGGGAACTGTAGACAATTATTCTGTACAAACTAGCCAATTTCTCACCACTTGCCTGAACCCCACATGGGCCCTTTGAACTCACCTCATAATTGGTCATTTTCAAAGGATCCTCAAAAGTCATGATTGGGTCCCATCAAAAGTAATGGACACCTCACAGATACTGAATGGTCAAAGCTGTTACCATGGGTGCTGTACAATTATGATTGGTGCTTATGTGATGATGCTATACGTACAACATGTGCACTGTAACACCCCCGTTCCCTTACCCCATAAAAAACCTTGCTCGCTATTTTTCGGGGCATCACCCTGCTGCTGCTGTGCTGGTAAACAGGTGAGCCCCTGCTCGAGCTTGTAATAAAGACCCTTATGTACTTGCATCTATGTCAGCTCCTTGGGGGTCTCAGGGAACTCGCGAATCGGGCACAATTACAAATACTGATGCTACATTTCAGTAATATTTTTTTTTTATTTTAACATGCATCTTTGTTGTTAAATAGCATTTGTTAAATATGTAAATACCAGACAATACTTGTTTGATTCCATATGATCCGTTCCACCCTAAGCAATCATCTAATAAGCCAATAATGAGGCAAAAATTCTGTTGAAAGCTACTGGCATTCTCTTGGCAAATTTGACCTCAGTGAAGTCTTCTGAGAAGTTTTTACAAATGGATTCCCTGCTTAGCAATAAAGATAAATAAACAGATGATAACTTAGCTATGCCTGGATATTTTCAAAAGTGAATATAATGTGTGACCTGTTCATGGGAGAAGTCATACTCTAAGGAATTCTAAAGATGAGTTCTGATAAATCATGCTAGAGTTAGCCTTTCTTCTCAATCCCCTTTTCATATAAGTAAACATCTTTGTTTATTGTTTAAGCAAGTCTGAGTTGGTGATTTTGTTACTAGAAGTCAAAAGCATCTTATGTGATATACTATATTAACACTAAAATCTAATAAAATCTAAAATGATCTTTTCCACTATTTCTAAAAAAATTTAAATATATGTTTAAGCTCTCTTTCCCAAATTAAAAGTTAAGTATCTCTTAAGAATAAGATGTAGATTAAATTTTTTTTTAAAATATGCTGTATTACTAAAAACATCCCTGATGAGAAAATTAATGATGTGTCTATTTACTGATAAGAGTAGATGAAAAGTATTTTTTTAGCCACATTTGTAAGTCAATTCTGGGTATACATTTAATGAACGTGGAAAAATTATAATGGAAAATGTTGTATATAAACTATTAGTCACTCCTTTGTGTTATACCTAAATAATCTTTTATTGCATGCATATGTGGAAAAATTAACAGTAATGACTTTTTGTTAAATATTTTCTCAAATAAATTTGTGTATTAAGAAATACTAGGAGAATGGGACAAGTAACAGGCTACATTTGATGAGAGAGAGGAAGGAGGGTAAATTAAGAAATATCAGGTGCTATAATTACTACCTGGATGATAGTAACTGTACCTTTTTGAACTGCCCGATAGAAAAATGAAATCTTAGTATCTGAAAAAGCTGATAAGTATTAGAGAATTAGTTCCATGGGATAAGAAATACTAAGATAGATACATCAAATTATTCAATCAAGAAAATGTCCTGAAAACCTAGCATATTCCAGGTAGTGTTATGTGTCCTGGGGATTTAATAATTGAAAAAAAAAAAAAAAGTTAGATGTTAGGAAATTTGCATTCTGTGAGGGTAAAAATCAATAAACAACATGTTTTACATAGCAGTTATTTCTACATGTGCATAAAGGAATAATGGCAGCATAGGGATGACTGTGAATAGAATGCTTGGGAAGAAAATATTCTCTGAGAGATGATGGTTTTGCTGGATTCTGGAAAAAAAAAAAAAAGCCTAGCCTAGTTATGGAAATTTCTTCGGAAAGCAGTTGCTGGCAGAGGAATCACAATTACAAAGACCCTCAGGCTTAGACTGTGTTTGCCATGGTAGTGAAAAGCAACAAGGCCAGCATGCCTAAGGTATTTTGAGCAGGTAAATTTGTGGATCTAGATGGGATTGGAGATAACTATGGGAGTGTGATTGGAAAGAACTTTATAAGAAGGGGTTTCGGTAATACTTAAATTGCAAAGGAAAATATAGTGGAGAGTTATTAAAGGTAAAGTGATGTATTTTTAAAAGACCAAGGTTGGTGCTTAACTGGGAGTTATTAGAAAGAGATAATATAAAAAGTAAAGTAACCAGATAAAAGATTATTGCTAAACAATTGCTAAAATCATTTGAACAACAGAACAGAAAGTAAACAAATTCAAGATATCTTTTGGAAATATAAATCAAAACATTTTTCAAGGATCTGGTTATGGAGGAAGGGAAGGGAAGGGAAGACACAAAAATGACTTTTTTTTTTCCCCCTGAACAACTGGATGTATGCAGTTGCCATTTACTAAATGGAGAAAAAAAACAAAACCCACAAAAATTTGGGATACTAGAAGTATCTTTGTTACTCTTTACTTTGAGTATATTCCTTTCTACAAATCTAATATAGATATATCATTCTCTTTTCAGGAAATTCTATAGTGAAGATCACTGATATATATATAATGTGCATATATATGTTATATGTTATATATATATTATATACATATAATATATATATAGTAACTTTCACCACATGATAATCATTATCAACTCAATGTTCCTAACATGGGGCAAAGTATTTTAATTATCCCTAGCATCCATCTCTTCTTTTTTTGTCTTAGTAATAAAATTCCCCAGGTCATCTGGGCACATTGTTGCCTACCTAAGGGAGAGTTTATAAACTTCCCTTACAATAATATGTGAAACTTCTGGATCATCACCTTAAAGATGAAGTCATGTATTCTGGATTACATTTTCCCCCATTCCTGATGGCTAAGAGATGACAATACTGCTGCTGTCGACTTGTAGGGAAATGAAATTTGGGGGAAATCAGAGCCAATCTGTCAGCTGGGCTCACTTGGTAGAATTCCCTGAAGTCCAGAAAACTCTCCTGTAGCTAATAATGTAAAAGAAAAGTAAACTTCTCTGTTATGTAAACCTTAGCATTTTGCAGAATAGGTTAGTCTAGCTTGTACTCATGCAGTAGCTTGTACTAATAAATACCGTATTTCCTAGAAAATCATGGTTATTAAGAACATTTGTGAAATTTTTTAACAAGCATGGAAAGATGGGCATTGGATTGGATAGTGTGTGTGTGCGTGCGCATGTGTATGCATGTGCTGGCATGCATGCACGTGTAAACCCATGAGCCCAAGCACTGAAATCATATGAGTCAAACGGCTGAATAATAGAGTGGAAAAATAATTTTATCTACCTTTGCAAATGGGATAAATTAAGACTTGTATTGCTGAGTAATGAGGAATGTGAAATAATGTTCATGTTCTGTAAGAATCATTGTAATATTTGGGTACCTGGGTGGTTTAGTTGGTCAGGTGACCAACTCTTGATTTTTTTTTAATGTTTTTTTTTTTTCTTTTATTTATTTCTGAGAGAGAGAGAGCAAGCAAGCGTGAGCAGGGGAAGGTCCGAGAGAGAAGGAGACACAGAAGCTGAAAGAGGCTCCAGGATGGCTGTCAGCACAGAGCCCGAAGCGGGTCGAACCCATGAACCATGAGATCATGACTTGAGCCGAAGTCGGAGGCCCAACCGACTGAGCCACCCAGGCGCCCAGACCAAGTCTTGATTTTGGCTCAGGTCATGATCTTAGAGTTTCTGAGTAGAGCCTCTCTTGGGGTTCTCCAAATGGAGCTTGGTTGGGATTCCATCTCTCCTCCCCTCTGCCCCTCCCCTGCTCACAGGCATGTGCTCAGGCACACTCCCTCTCACTCTCTCAAAATAAAAAAAAAATAAACTTGGAAAAAAATTTTAAAGGGATCATTGCTCTAAGAATCATTGCTTCTAATAATAAAACTGGGATGAGAGAGTGGTACTATATATGCAGCATGTTATCAGATGTTTGGATTAGAAATAAATGTCATAGTATCAGATAAAGGGTTAATATCCAGAATCTATAAGGAACACACCAAACTCCACACCCAAAAAACAAACAACCCAGTGAAGAAATGGGCAGAAGATATGAACAGACACTTCTCCAAAGAGGACATCCAGATGGCCAACAGACACATGAAAGGATGCTCAGCATCCCTCCTCATCAGGGACATACACATCAAAACCACACTGAGATACCACCTCATGCCAGTCAGGGTGGCTAAAATGAGCAAATCAGAGAACTCTAGATGCTGGCGAGGATGTGGAGAAACGGACACCGTCCTACACTGTTGGTGGGAATGTAAACGGGTACAGCCCCTCTGGAAAACAGTGTGGAGGTTCCTAAGGAAACTAACAATGGAATTCCCCTATGACCCAGCAATAGCACTGCTAGGAATTTACCCAAGGGATACAGAAATGCTGATGCATAGGAGCACATATACCCCAATGTTCATAGCAGCACTCTCCACAATAGCTAAAACATGGAAAGAGCCTAAGTGTCCATCAACGGATGAATGGATCAAGAAGATGTTGTTTATCTATACCATGGAATACTACATGGCAATGAGAAACAATGAAATCTGGCCATGTGTAGCAACATGGATGGACCTTGAGGGTGTTATGCTGAGCGAAATAAGTCAGGCAGAGAAGGACAAATATCATATGTTTGCACGTATAGGAGGATTAGGAGGAACTTGATGGAGGACCATGGGGGAGAAGAAGGGGGGAAATGGTGGGGGAAAGGGAGAGAGGCAAACCATGAGAGACTCTTGAATGCTGACAAAAACTGAGGACTGATGGATGTGGGGGGGAGGGGGGATGGGCATGGAGGAGGACACTTGTGGGGATGAGCACTGAGTGTTATGTGGAAACTAATTTGACAATAAACTGTTTGTAAAAAAAGAAAGAAAGAAAGAAAGAAAGAAATGTCATAATAAATTAGTCAGGAGATAAATGAGAACTTGGAAAAAACTCATTAGGTGTTGGCATTTCTCTCCATGCTACAGAATACACACAACTTTTGTCAGAATTCTTTTGTGAAATACTTAAGATGTATTATGCTTTCTAGTGACATTAGTAAAGATAGAAAAGTCTAGAATAACTCCGTCCTACAAGTCGGATATCCTGCAAATTCTTTAATCCTATATATAATTCTGAAAATGGGCCTTTTACTTGCTTTCGCACAGCAGCCAAATAGGAAGTGTGTTTGAATAAGCAAATTAAAAAATGTATTCAGACTATATCCTTTCAAAGAAAATGAATGAAGCAGATGCAATATGTCCTCTCTTTCTCACAAGAATAAATAGCAATCAACAAAACTTCCATCTCATATTTAAAAACTTTAATGAAGGTCATAGTTTTCAACTTTATATCCAGCACATATTACACAATTAGTAAGAAATAAATGATTTATATAAACCCCAACAAAGATTAATGCAAAGAGGGTCAATTTATTTGAATAATGAGATTTGTAGCTTAAACATTGTATTTGTATTGTACTTCAGTTAAACCTTAATACAGTAAATGTACCATGGTAGTTTTTTGATGTGGAAATTAAAACTGACCACCAAGGATTTGAGCCTTCCTTCCTTAATGTAAAATTGGTTCTAAAATGTGATTGTGTAGTCAGTGTCTACTCTTCCTAAGCCTTTGTCAGAAATTTAATGATTAGTTACACAGTTAAGATAGTCAAAGGGAAGACAAAAAAGGAAGCAAACAATTTGAATGCTACAAATTGGAGAAGATATTGAAATGGTAGTATTTTAATTTATGGTTATAAATGATCATAAAAGCTTTTGCCTAGATTATCTGATTCATTATATATAGTTTATAAAGAAAGAAAGATGAAAGGAGAGAGATAAGGACAGAGGGAAGGAAAGAAGGAAAGATGTAGAGGGCAAAGAAAACTTCCCTTTGGAAATATCACATCATCTGTAATTTCATTTTTTCTTACTAGAAATTGGAATGATCAGACTACATTGTTTCAGGTAAGAAACTCAGCTGGTTTGAGCCAGTAGTTCTGTCTTGAATGGTTAAGCTGTGGCTTTGAAACAAGGCTTATAGAAGGGAAGAACTGGAATTCAGATCTTAATACTTGAATATTTCCCTCTTTTCCACTTCTTCCCAGACAACAATAACAACAATAACACCTTTAAAATTTTTCTTCTCAATTTTCAAGTAAATCCTGAAACTACCCTGTATATATACCTTTGGTCAGCTAGATCAAGTGCTGTCTAGTACTTTGTGCCCTGGCAGAGAAAAAACAGTGGCAGAATTTTTTCCTTTATGGAATGGGCAGGAGCCTGGAGAGCGATCTTAGAGCACTCCAGTGAAGACCAACAATGTAACCGGTTCTAAATAAGATACAGGCTGAGAGATCTCTGGACTCTAAAGAGGAGTGATCCTTGTAAGTCCTCATTCAAACTATACTGCTTTTGGAGGAAAGACAGGAATTAAATCAACAGAAAAATCTTTCCCTGAGCTGAGTTGGGAAACTAAGATGGCAGACTAAAAATCCACAGTATTCCAGATCAGAATAATAAGAAAAAAAGTTGCCCGTAAATATCTTGGTAACATCGTTAAGAGGAAATCTTGCAACCTTCATGTTGACAAAACAAAATAAAACATGGCATCTACAAGGGAAAAATACATACATACACCAAAAAGCCTACCTGACATTTTATTTTTTATTTTTAGAACAATGAAAGCAAATTAAATGTTTTAAAATACATAAATAGTTTGTATGTTCATATGTGCAGTTGCCAAGAAGATGACTCTATGACTTTTGTGAAACAAGCTACATTTTGGGGAACAAACTTGAAAATATGAACAACTGTATGAATCTCTGGGATAATAGGAACACTGTCTTCATCATCATCTCCTCTAGATGAGTTGCATTAATTACCAGTGGAACCTAGCTTTGATCTTTCTTAATTCTGGCCAGTATTTCAGATTCCCCCCCTTAGTTTGTAATCAGTATACAGATAATAAACCCAATCCATTTTCTATATCAGAATCAAAAGGAATTTGAATAGCTCTGTGTGTATAAACCTATTATTTCCCTCATTCATTAAGCAATTTAATTTAGTAGTAGATGTTAGTTATAGATCCTATTATTAATACCACAGGTTTTTGTATTTTTGTTTTTCTCACTTGGCAATCAATACATGTAATTAAAAGTTTTCCTTTTCTAGTGTCTTAGATCTTATCCTCTTAAATACAATTAACTGTATATACATGCTTTTTTCTTTTCTTTCTTTTTACCCAATTTTTTGAAAGTCATGGTTGGAATATAGAATAATCTCCTCAGGGTTGATATAATTCATTACTAATTGTAACCTTAAACTATTTAAAGAATCACATAATTCAGTGAGAAACCAAGGACTGAAAGCTTTTAAATCAAAGGTATTTTAAAATATTTTACCTCATCCATGAGCATGTTTCTTGCCACTTATTCTACAATATGCTGAGTACTATTTTTCTTACTTTCATTTTTTGACAGTTTCTGTATTTACCCAATGAAACTCAAAAAGGTTAAGATTGAAAAAAGTCTGTTATCATATTAGCTAGCAATTTTTCCAAGCAGAAAAAGAGACAGAATTGTGCTTTAAATGTAAACTAGTAATAAAACATGCTTGTTATGCATATATAAAGCTCAAGAAATAGAACATCCCATGGGAATCAAAAATAAATCATCAATAAACAAAAAATAAGTGAATTGATTAGGTATAAAGTAATATTTGAAACATTATAAAGTCACCAATATGCTCTGTACAATATTATAATATGTGATTATATCATTAAAGTTACAGTTCTAACTTATTGCAGGTAAAGCATTGTGATGGCATCCATATATCTAGGTAACTCTAATTTAAAATAGAAAAGAAGCAATAGAAGTATTAGGGGAAAGAAACAATTTTTGAAATAGCAATTTATTTTCTAGATGAAAAATATAAACTGCAGGCCTGTATTTGACATGAGTATATATCAAAATTTTTCCTCACATGTGGACTGAAGCCTGGGTTGTTACTCATAGGCCTGATTATAGTGCAAGGAAAACCCAATCAAGTTGTGACACTATACTTGTTATAGCTCTTTTCTCTAATAAATGTTGATTTTGAAATATTGGTAGAGATTACAGCTTGTAGGTAAGAAATAGTTGACCCAATATACTACAAGTTTTTTTTTTTTTTTCTTTTTCTGAGGACATTAAATTCAACAAAATCTTTACTGTCTGTGTTACAATGAAATTATTAAAGGAGAAATATTTTAGTAAATAATGCACCTATTCTTTTTATAATCTCAAGTGATCTCTATTGAATTGCTATGTTGTATGTAATTGACAAGTATGATATTTAAAAATACTCATTACTAATAATTTTCATAAAAATAAAATGAAAATACATGTTTAAATGTAAATGAATAATAAAGCATTCATTATTGTATATATGTATCTCATAAACAGCAAACAAATTTACTGAGATAATTTCTTTAAGTTTCTCATGTAGTAATACATTATATTAAATATACTTAATATATTACTTATATTACAGAAAATTCAGCCCCAAAACAAGAGAAAGTAAAGAAATAGCCATTTTAAAGAAGAGGCTTTTCTTTATAGGTAATAGTAAATAGCACGTGCATGATACAAAGAACATTTTTCCAAAAATCTTAAGTACAGCTAACTGTTCCACGTGGGGAAAAGGGCATATGCAAAGACCTTGGACTAAAGGTAAGCTTGAGGGGCACTTGTGTGGATCAGTGGGTTAAGTGTCTGACTTCAGCTTAGGTCATGATCTCATGGTTGATGAGTTTGAGCCCTGCATTGGGTTTTATGTTGACAACTCAGTGCCTGGAGTCTGCTTCAGATTCTGTGTGTATGTCTCTCTCCCTGCCCCACCCCTGCTCACACGCTGTTTCTCTCTCCCTCAAAAATAAATAATAAACATTAAAAAAATTTTTAAGTTAAAAAAAATAGAGAGGGGGGGCAAGATGGCGGAGGAGTAAGGAGCTCCGTACTTGCACTCACGCCTATACCTCACACAGAAAAGATCTGAAGCCATTGGAAACCTACAAAACCTGAGATATTGGGAGAAAAAGGACGCAGAATCCACTGAGAAAGCCTTCTAACATGAGTGCAAACTGGGAAAGATAAAATTGGGCTGGGATCAGAGACTCCAGAGTCGGAGGCGATCCCCCTCTACCCCCTACAGAGAGTGAGAGGGGAAAAGGAGAGAGTCCGAAACAAAAAAACCTCTGCTCGGGGCATAGAAAGACCGTACTTGCCAAATACTTGCACGCCAGGTCCCCTCACGCCAACTAGTCCCGGGGGGGTGAGTGCACAGCCTGCTTCTTTGTGCTGCTCCTGGCGGCTAGACTTCAGATTAGCGGCACGCCTGCCGCCATTGTCCTCCCAGGCGGCTTGGGCCCCAGAAAGAGCCGCGTACGCGGACACTGGGCGTCCGGGATTCTGGCTGGCTGGAACTCTAGAGGGAAGGCAAAGAGCAAAAAACTGGGAAATTTGCCTGTGAGTTTGTGTTTTGGGTGACGAGCCATAGAGAGACCTGGTTTTCCTCAATCCAGCGGGCTCCGGCTCAGCGCACCAGGCAGGCAAGCCCCTGCCCATGCTCGCCAGCCCGACCCAGGGAAGGAAGCAGTAATTCTGACTCCACCCCCAGAGCTCAGCAGAGGGCCTGGAATTGCCCCCAGGGGGTTTCCTGGGAAGCTGTGTCTAAGGTAATTTCAGCGGGGTGCGCTGTCTGGGATTTGGAGATTGGGACTGGCCTGAGTTGAAGAGTGCAACCAACTTTGGCTGCGCCCCTGGTATGGGGAGTTTACACACCCAAAAAAGCGAGGTGCAGTGCTTGGTTCAAGGAGGGACTGGAGCACCGTCACTCTCCTCCCCACAACCACCAAGGGCTACCTCAAGAAACAAGCCAGAGTACACAAGGTGTAGAGTCCCAAATATCGCTACGAATAGGAAAATAAAATAACCAAGGTCACAACAAGAGAGACCAAGAGATACCATTCAGAGAACACTCTCTGAGAGGATAGGCCCTGGACAGTCAAAGAGTCTTCTTGAATACAGCAGCGCTCATAGATACAGAGAGCATAACAGGTCTTTAAAACCAACAAGAGCTGGAAAGCTAACTAAAATGACGAAATGAAAGAGCTCTCCTCCTAAGAAACTCCAAGACGAAATGACAGCTAATGAACTGCTCAAAACAGATATCAGCAGCATAACTGAACAAGATTTTAGAATAATAATGGTAAAATTATTAGCTGGGCTTGAAAAAAACATAGGGGACATCAAAGAAACTATGGCTACAGACAGAATGGAAAATAGAAATAGGCATGAAGAATTAAAAAATGCGATAAATGAGATACATAATAAATTAGAGGCCTCCAATGCACGGATTGAAGAGGCAGAAAGGAGAATGAGTGATTTAGAAGACGGCATTATAGAAAAACATGACGCTGACAAAAAAAGAGACAAACTGATCCAGGAACAGGAAAGAAGAATTCGAGAGCTCACTGATACGGTCAAACGCAACAATATCCATATCATAGGAATCCCAGAAGAGGAAGAGAGGGGTGGAAGGTGCTGAAGGAGTCCTGGAACACATTATAGCAGAGAATTACCCCGACCTGGGGAAGGAAGTAAATGCTGAAATACAGGAGGCTCAGAGGACTCCCCTCAGACGTAACTTGAATCGATCTTCTGCATGGCATATCATAGGGTAACTGGCAAAATACAAGGACAAAGAGAATTTTGAAAGCAGCTAGGGAGAAAAGGGCCCTAACATACAAAGGCAAACCTATCAGATTGGTGACAGACCTATCTACTGAATCTTGGCAGGCCAGAAAGGAATGGCAGGAGATCTTCAATATGATGAACGGTAAAAATATGCAGCCAAGAATCCTCTATCCAATAAGCCTGTCATTCAAAATAGAAGGGGAGATAAAAACCTTCCCCAATATACAGAAATTGAAAGAATTTGTCACCATT